>OX031006.1:107779564-110750004 GCA_943735925.1 Pollenia amentaria
CTAAAAATTGTGTGTTTTTTTGAAAACCGAAAGTCGGTCAACTTTGAACGGTTATATCTTCTAAACTAAAAATGTGATATAATTAAGAGTGGCATATTTGAAATCGTGGAAAAGTTTCCTATAACATGGGTTTATTCAAAACTTCGTCGGCGCTCATGAAAATTTTGATTTTTGCAACCTCGTTTGCTCTACGAGCGCCACTGTGCGTCGTAAGCTTATTATTGCCGTTTTTATTTCGTACAAACCACTTTTTATTTAGTACAATAACAAAACACAGCAGCGACACCAACAAGCAAAGCAAAATTAACATAAAAAAAAACGATTGAGAAAACATGTAAGTCCCCTTTTAGACTAGGCAAGTTACTTCCGGATAGGGTTGCCATTCGTACTGTTTTTATCAGTACATGTGCTGTTTTTTGTTTAAAGTACTGATTTATGCATTACAAGCAAATCAGTACGCAAATGTACTGATTTTTTCATTAATGTACTGATTTTGTACTGTTATTATATATTAACTGCGCTCAGTATATAGTTTGTCATATTGTCAAATTGCGATACAAATATTAATATAGATGTTCTTATCGATGAGTTATTAGTAACAAAGATTTTTGCCGCGTCAGTACGAAAAAAGAAGACAGTAGAAGAAAAATGGAAATTGTTTCTAAACGGTGGTGCGTTTACGAATTTGAGGAAATGTGTAATTTTATTTCTTTCATTACACATTCAAACGATTTTACAGAACGAGTCTTTAGTTTTCAAAGTGGAGAAAAGGAAGAAACGGGCTCCTTATATAAAACCTAGAAAGTGAGTTGCAGATAGAGACAAACTTTGGTTGTTGTTGTAATGAGTTTTACAATTTCTTGATGACAGGAAAGAAATTGTGGACAACGTTCAAAAAGGCCATAAATATTTTTAACTTGTAACACTGTAAATATTTATGTCCATAAATATGAAAATATATTATTTATAAAAATCTATTGTATAAGATCGTCTAAAAAACGATTGTGCCTTTTGCAATAATTACAATTATTAAAGGTTATTAGTTGTAAATCATTTTAAAATAATTTTTTAAATTATTTTTAAGATAAATACATAACAAGCTTCGTTATTTCAAGTGTTGAATTTGTTTTTTAACATTGTTGTCCTTATATCTAAAGCTTGGTGCTAAAAAGGCCAATGTCAAATAATTAATTTCAGGGAAAATAAAAATTTTAGTTTTTTATAGAAGAGTTCTAAGTAAAATTGGCTCAAAACCCTTTTGAAGCTGTTCTCGGTTAAATTAGACATTGGCTGTTTCCGCAAAATAAAAGAGATTCAGCATGACCTTTTAATTGCAAAATGAAATTATTTATGTTGGTAGATATAGCAAAGAAATACTTTTATGTAATTTTTCTTTAATTTTATGTTGACCTATATTCAAAAAATATAATAGAATAAAGGAAATACAATTTTAGTTCACATGTTAGTCAAGTTTTTTTCCTCAAATATTTGCTAGGTGTAACCGTAACTTGTGTTTTTTTTTAGAGATTTTAGGCTGGCGATTACCTTCACCTTCAAAAACCTCTTGATTTTTTTTTTCCAAAAAAGTGAACAAAAAATCGTTTTTCCAGTTTCGAACGAATTTTTTTTATCATAAAAATATTAATTAAAACTTTTTTAAAAACTATTTTAAGAAGCTGTAATTATAGTCTTTCATAGAAAAAAATCAGTGTTAAATCTTTATATCTTTTAGTCACGAAAAAAAATCTTGTAAACCTCTCAAAACCGTAAAAAGTTAACAAACACGCTTGAAATTTACTCAGCTTTCCTACCTAAAGACTAGAAAATTCAATATATGTACGATGCCGTATTTTGTTGTCTTTCGAGCTGCGTACTTAAATTGTTTTCATTTCTTTTTTAATTTATTACCTAATGTCCGGCTAGATTGGCAAAAAACCCATGCAAAAATCATATCTTTTGAACCGAATAATATAATTGAACAGTTTAAACAGCATATGATAAATAACTGTTCAGCCTATGAAATGAGCGTTTGGAAAGGGTGCTACGCTTTGTGGGGGCCTACTTATGGGTTATCAAAGTTAAAATTAGTAGAAAAATCAATTTTATGGTAACTAAAAACAATTATTTTTACATTTTTAGATTGTTTTTATTTTTTCTTTAGGGTTTTATGTTTTAAATTATTACCCAACAAATTAAAAAAAAAATAATTTTTTTTTTAAATTTATTTTTTCAATTTTCTGTAAACAATTCATCACAATTCGTAAGAGAAGGTATATCTAAAAGACTAACCATTTCTAAACTGTAATTATTTTGTAACTCTATTCGTGACTTCACATGCCGCAGGGAAGAAATAAGTGGATCGGAAGATGCTGCCAACATGTTGAAGAGGTCCTCATTTTGCCTTACCCTTGATGGTTTGAATGTGTTCTGCAATCTATATTTTTTATAAAATTTGTTAAGAGACTCCTGTGCTTCTTCAGAAAGCTCTCCAAATGGCAGACTGGTACTCAATTATATCTTTGCCATGCGCCAATATTTTATGGACGGTCGGGGTCAACTTCTTCCGTGGATACATTTCTGCTAAAAGAGATGCAGTTTTCGACGCATATTCTCCATATTTTGTAGAATTGACATTTACTTTGTAGTATAAAAAATTCAAGATCGTTCCCAATCTTTTCACGATTTGATTGTCAATTCCAGTGATTCTAGTTACTGCCTCATCATTTTCAAAAAATCTTCTAGAAGTGTTTTCGTGAAAAACTTTGGTGTGGTTGACTTTCTAAACAGTTCAAATAATTTTAAATTGTTCAACGCCATGTTTTCAGTACTTAAATTGTTTAATGGTTTCAGTAATTGTTGCGTCAACTTTCAGTCGTAGACTAATCCAGGCATTATGCTTATTTTGCAATATATAGGCTTATGCTACCATGCCTAAAAATTTACCTGTTCCCTGCATACATATGGATTTAGGCTGAATAATGCAATTTTGATATCATGCACGTGTCCAAATAAGATTTGTGCCTACCTGTAGGGGCCATAAGTCAATATTGTTCTTGACCATTTGTACGCTAAACTATTGTTTAAGTGAGGTACATACCTGCTAATTTCAATGAGTAGTTTTTTTCAAACTATTAGATCAAACTACTGTCAGTCAAAACATATAAGGGATGGACGCCATACAATTTCTGCAACCATGTCTTTTTAACCTTTTTTACCTCTAGAAGCCAAACGGGCACGTACGGGCAGTTAAAACCTTTTGAATTATGTAAAGAAATAATCAAAGAACAGGTTTTGCAAATATGGCAAATATAGATTTTTTTTATTTTCCGTCAAAGTTGAAAAATAGTGAAAAAAGGGATAGTTTTTAAATAGTGATTTACCAGAAGAAACACAAAGCAAACAGTTAATTTTTTTTTATCATTATACATTTAATAAATACATCAATCAATACAAACAAAAAATAAGGCGAATCGTTACCTATTTTTCGTGATATTACACCTGAAATCGCAACAAATTGACTAAAAATTGTGTGTTTTTTTGAAAACCGAAAGTCGGTCAACTTTGAACGGTTATATCTTCTAAACTAAAAATGTGATATAATTAAGAGTGGCATATTTGAAATCGTGGAAAAGTTTCCTATAACATGGGTTTATTCAAAACTTCGTCGGCGCTCATGAAAATTTTGATTTTTGCAACCTCGTTTGCTCTACGAGCGCCACTGTGCGTCGTAAGCTTATTATTGCCGTTTTTATTTCGTACAAACCACTTTTTATTTAGTACAATAACAAAACACAGCAGCGACACCAACAAGCAAAGCAAAATTAACATAAAAAAAAACGATTGAGAAAACATGTAAGTCCCCTTTTAGACTAGGCAAGTTACTTCCGGATAGGGTTGCCATTCGTACTGTTTTTATCAGTACATGTGCTGTTTTTTGTTTAAAGTACTGATTTATGCATTACAAGCAAATCAGTACGCAAATGTACTGATTTTTTCATTAATGTACTGATTTTGTACTGTTATTATATATTAACTGCGCTCAGTATATAGTTTGTCATATTGTCAAATTGCGATACAAATATTAATATAGATGTTCTTATCGATGAGTTATTAGTAACAAAGATTTTTGCCGCGTCAGTACGAAAAAAGAAGACAGTAGAAGAAAAATGGAAATTGTTTCTAAACGGTGGTGCGTTTACGAATTTGAGGAAATGTGTAATTTTATTTCTTTCATTACACATTCAAACGATTTTACAGAACGAGTCTTTAGTTTTCAAAGTGGAGAAAAGGAAGAAACGGGCTCCTTATATAAAACCTAGAAAGTGAGTTGCAGATAGAGACAAACTTTGGTTGTTGTTGTAATGAGTTTTACAATTTCTTGATGACAGGAAAGAAATTGTGGACAACGTTCAAAAAGGCCATAAATATTTTTAACTTGTAACACTGTAAATATTTATGTCCATAAATATGAAAATATATTATTTATAAAAATCTATTGTATAAGATCGTCTAAAAAACGATTGTGCCTTTTGCAATAATTACAATTATTAAAGGTTATTAGTTGTAAATCATTTTAAAATAATTTTTTAAATTATTTTTAAGATAAATACATAACAAGCTTCGTTATTTCAAGTGTTGAATTTGTTTTTTAACATTGTTGTCCTTATATCTAAAGCTTGGTGCTAAAAAGGCCAATGTCAAATAATTAATTTCAGGGAAAATAAAAATTTTAGTTTTTTATAGAAGAGTTCTAAGTAAAATTGGCTCAAAACCCTTTTGAAGCTGTTCTCGGTTAAATTAGACATTGGCTGTTTCCGCAAAATAAAAGAGATTCAGCATGACCTTTTAATTGCAAAATGAAATTATTTATGTTGGTAGATATAGCAAAGAAATACTTTTATGTAATTTTTCTTTAATTTTATGTTGACCTATATTCAAAAAATATAATAGAATAAAGGAAATACAATTTTAGTTCACATGTTAGTCAAGTTTTTTTCCTCAAATATTTGCTAGGTGTGACCGTAACTTGTGTTTTAGATTTTTTTTATTATTCACTTTGTATTCCCGCTTAAAAATATATACGGAATTGAGTTATTGTTTGGAAAAAATTCGGTTTTGTTAATTAAATTTTGTCACTCTTCAAATTATAGAATGAATTCAAGTTTTGTTTTAAAAAAGATTATAACTTTTTATGTTATTAATATGCAATTTTAAATAAAAAAGTAAATGTACTGTTTTTATGCAATTGTACTGATTTTTTTTTTCTTATGTACTGATTTCTCTGATTTTAAAACTGGCAACCCTACTTCCGGATAGGGCTGCCATTCGTACTGTTTTTATCAGTATATGTACTGTTTTTTGTTTAAAGTACTGATTTATGCATTACAAGCAAATCAGTACGTAAATGTACTGATTTTTTATTAATGTACTGTTTTTGTACTGTTATTATATATTAAGTTTGTTCAGTATATAGTTTGTCATGTTGTCAAATTGCGATGCAAATATTAATAGTAGAAGACAAATTGAAAGTGTTTCTAAATGGTGGTGCGTTTACAAATTTTAGGAAATGTGTAATTTTATTTCTTCCATTCCACATTCAAACGCTTTTACAGAACGAGTCTTTAGTTTTCAAAGTGGAGAAAAGAGAGAAACAGGCTTCTATTATAAAACCTAGAGAATGAATTGCAGATAAAGACAGAGTTTGGTGATAGTTGTAATAAGTTTTACAATTTCTCGAAGACTGAAGACAGGAAATAAATTGTGGACAATGTATAAAAAAGCCATAAATATTTTTAACTTGTAATATTGTAAATATTTATGTCCATACATATGTATGTAAATATATTATTTATAAAAATCTATGGTATAAGATCGTCTGAAAAACGATTGTGTTTTTTGCAATTATCAATAGTAATTAATTGTAAATCACTTTTAAATTATTTTTTTAAATTATTTTGAAGATAAATACGTAAAAAGCTTCGTTATTTCAAGCGTTTAATTTATTTTTTAACATTGTTGTCCTTATATCTGTAGAATGGTGCTAAAAAGGCCAATGTCAAATAATTCATTTTTGAGAAAATTTAAATTTTAGTTTTTTATAGAAGAGCTCTAAGTGAAATTGGCTAGCAAAACCCTTTTGAAGCTGTTCTCGGTTAAATTAGCCATTGGCTGTCTCCGCAAAATAAAAGAGATTCAGCATGACCTTTTAATTGCAAAATGAAATTAATTATGCTGTTGGATATAGCAAAACACTACTTCTATTTAAGTTTTTGTTGACCTATATACAAAAAATATAATAGAATAAAGGAAATAAAATTTTAGTTCACATGTTGGTCACGTTTTTGTAGTCAAATATTTTCTAGGTGTGACCGTAGCTTAAGAAAAGACCTAAACAGCAAAATATTGCCATTTTAGTACGAAGCTTCAGACATAATTAACTCAAGTTTTGCTTTTAATAGAATTAATGTTTCTTTGAAAAATATTAAACCTAGTAGCTAACAAGAAATTAAGAATCGAATTTTTAACAACTTGTTGTGTTTTAGATTTTTTTTGTTATTCCCTTTGTACTCGCGCTATAAATATATACGGAATTGCATTATTATTTAAAAAAAAATCAGTTTTATTAATTAAATTTTGTCACGGTTCAATTTAAAGAATGAATTCAAGTTTTGTTTTCAAAAAGATTAAAGTTTTTATGTTAATAATATGCAATTTTATATTAAAAAAGTATATGTACTGTTTTTTATGCAATTGTACTGATTTTTTTTCTCTTATGTACTGATTTCTCTGATTTCAAAACTGGCAACCCTACTTGCGGAAGTCTCTTGCGCAACTCTTGATTTGTAGATGTCAGGGGTAAGGTCACGGTAAGGGAGAAAAATTGGGTACAGATTTTGTTGTACTTCGCAAGATACTTGCGCAACTAACTTGCCGAGTCTGAAAGGGGGCTAAGTATTAGAAAATTAATATTGTTCTAGGCCACCATCGAAAGATAATAAAGGTTGGAAGAAATCATGGGCATGTTAGAAAAAGATGAGTCACAACATAAAAAGAAACCCAAAAAAACTGGAGGAGGTAGGTACAACCAATACATGTCGTCTGATATTAAGAAATCCATAGGAAGAATTTGCGGCTTTCACAAAAGCGTTGGTTGCTTAAGTGGCAAAAGTTTTGCTGAATTTGATACCAGCTTATACATCTGCGAATCTGAGAAAGAAAATTAAGAGCTTGATGCCGCCCTTCTACATCAAATAGTATTTATAAAAAAAAAAATCTTGATTCAACCTCATCAACATCAAACAGAAATCTTTCTTAAACAACACCATCCGCACTAAAAACAACAAGATCTTGTACTCCACCGCTGAACCTAAAAATAACTTCACCACTGCATGCTTCACAAAGATCCAAAACTTGTTGTTTAACAGCATTAAAATGATCGCGCCAATCTACGCCAACACCTGATCCTAAAATAAATCCACCACCTCCAAAAAGATCCAAAACTTTTTGTGCAAACACAACAGGAAGATACAAGATAACAGTCTGGTAGTGTGAATATTCTAAGCTTCTGGGTGGCCTAAATATTAAATGTGGTTAAAGATTTCCTCTTTTTCTTATAGGGGAAGAAATTCAGAAATCTTTAACCATGATATTTATAATCACTCAAAGGAGGGTTATAAGTATCGGGTTGGAAGAGATGAAAGACATTAAGTGGGGGTTAATGTTCTTTTTAATATTTGAAGGGCAATTGTTGCTTACCGGGGTTTTTGCGTTGCTCCAAACCAAGAAAAAAGATGGTGGGTTTTCTTCAAATTCACTTCGGCGGCTGCCTTGATTTTATTGTTGTAGGGTTTTTTGTAACTTAAGAGCGGGTTTTTACAATTAACCTTTCTCATTAAATTCTTAGCGCACAATGACTTTCTGATTTTGCTGCCAAACTTATTCAACCTCTCTTTATTATCCATTCGAAGGTTGGATAAGTTTGACAGCTTAACTCTAGCGAGTACTAAAGTACACCGTAAGAAATTGAATTCCTCAAATATTAATAATTCAATGCGGTTGATAATGATAATAATTCAATGATACAAATTCATTTTTTAATTGTTAATTGACAAAAGTAACAAAAAATATAAAAATTTATGCTTGTAATAGATAATTGCAATTGTAAGAAATTGCTTTATAATAATAAATAATGCATGTGTGTCCAATGCTAATTGGACATGGTGGCGGCCTTGAATTTGACCTACTGGTCCACGCATAGCACCTGAGCGAGCGACTTGATCGCCTCCAGAATCACCCTGGTGTTTGGTGCGGTAGGTGCTGCTGTCGACTGTTGTGTTCGCTGTGGTTCTGGTGTTGCTTGTGTTGATGTTAGTTGCGTTGCTTGTTGCCGCTGCCGACGTGGCGGTTGTTGGCGCTGACGCTGTTGCTGCGGACGACGTGGTTGTTGCTGTTGCCTTGGCCGTTGTTGTTGCGGACGACGTGGTGCCGGCTGGCGATGACGTTGTTGTTGCTGCTGTTGTGACCGTTGACGAGGACGAGGCTGCGGACGTGGCCGGGTTGCCTGTTGCCGCTAGGGTGGTGATGGCTGACGAATACGCAACTGCTGCCGCTGGCTTCTAGAGGTGGCCCTGACCACCGCCAACTCCTCTAGCCGCTCCTTCCGAGATGGGATATGCAGTAAGGTGTGATGAAACTGGTCACACCGTCTACAGGCCTCTTCAGAGGTACAATAGTTCTGGGAGTGGCTTCGTGCCAGGCAGTTAAAGCAGTAGCCTAGGCCCGACACCACCTCACGCCTTCTTTCTACCGGCATCCGCTTAAACCGTCGGCAGAACCTTAGGCCGTGATAGCCACGACACACCACGCAGTACAGGACCTCTAGGTCCCGTAGTTGAGTTTCACTTCTAGCCGACTCACGGCTTCGGCTACGGCTTAGACCATGGCTAGCGGTCTGGCTTCGACTTCGGCTTGGGCTTCGGCTTCGTACCACTCTGGTAGTAGTAAGGCGTCGATTCGACCTATGACTATAGAAAAAATTAAAGACAGTAATAAGAGATAAATACTTAGATTAGTACTGATACAAAGTGTAATGGGAAGTGGCAAATGACACTTAGCTAGGCTGACTGGGATTTTAGAGGTTGATTAGAGGGGGGCGGAGGGGGGGGGGAATTAATGTGTATGAGTTCCATAACCTGGGATGCGTGCAGAGATATGGTCAAAAGTGATATGAATGAATTGTGTATGTTATACGAGTAAGTATTATGAGCGTAAATCATGTAAATGCAAATTTTGTAATAAATGTGTAGTTCAACCAAATTTTAATTCGCGTCCTCTTTTTCCAACAAAGGAAGGTAGCATAGCTTCACGATGGGCCTTGTGATGACTCCCGTGGCAATCCGCACATCAACCGTCCGTACGTTTTTATCAGCACCGCTATACACATTTGCTACCCTTCCCAGCCGCCATTCAGCGGGTGGTAGCAAATTATCCATCACCACCACCAGGTCTCCGACTTGTACATTAGGACCCGAGTCTTTCCACTTATATCGTTTTTGTAGTGCTCGTAAATACTCTTCCTTCCATCTTAAGGAGAATTGGTGGTGCATGGCCTTTAGCTTTTCCCATCTATTTGTCACTGACATGCTCTGAAAGTCTTGCTCTGGTAGAGCCATCAGAGGAGCTCCACGCAAAAAATGACCTGGTGTCAGCGCCGTCAGGTCAGCCGGATCTTCGGAAAGCGCGGAGATGGGCCGGGAATTAAGTACACCTTCGATTCGGGTGAGGATGGTGGCAAATTCTTCAAAATCGAATTTCCTTGCCCCTGCTACTCGCTTCAAATGAAATTTGAAGCTTTTTACCGCGGCTTCCCATAAACCGCCCATATGCGGCGCGTACGGCGGAATGAATCTCCATTCAAAGCCCTGGGCAATATATTTCTGGGCTATATCCTGGGCTATCGTCTTCACAAATATGCCAAAGTCATTTTCTAGCTCTCTGCTTGCCCCCAGGAAGTTTTTTCCATTGTCTGTTACTACCCGTTGGGGTAGTCCTCGCCTCCCAACGAAACGAGCAAAGGCAGCACGGAAAGCTGCTGTAGTCAAGTCCGAGCATGGTTCCAAATGGACTGACTTCGTGCTGAAACAGACAAAAACTGGCACATATCCCTTTGTTAACGCCGCAGTGCGTAATGCCGATGACTTGAGATCAAACGGGCCGGCAAAGGCTATACCGGTAATCTGAAAAGGTAAAGAGAAATTGCACCTTTCTGGAGGTAAAGGTGCCATGAGTTGCATGCATGCTTGCTGTTTATAGACAATGCATGTTTTGCAATGTCGTATTACCTTTTTCACTCGGGGTTTGAGTCGAGACAGGTAATACTCAGTTTGTACCATTCGACACATCTGAGTTATTTCTGCATGACAGAGAAATTCATGTAGATGCTTTAAATAAAGCTTGCAAAATCGGGAGTTGCCTGGTAATATAATGGGATATTTTTCGTTATACGGTAGCGACGAGTGAGCCAATCTACCGTTAACTCTCAGCACCGAATTAGTGTCGAGGAACGGATTTAGGGGTTTTAAAGAACTTTTGTTAGATATCTCTTGTGAGTTGAGTAAACATTTATATTCATCATAATAGAATGTCTTCTGCGCCAACGTCAGTAGTCTTACCTTAACCTGCTTTAACTCTTGCAGAGTTATTTCGTTCTGGACACTTGCCACAATCTCCGGCCTGAGTTTGGCCGCGATTTTATTAAAAAATCTAAATACGTAAACCAGCACGCGAAGTGCTTTTGTGTACGATGAAAACCTATTCAACACCTCATCCTCTTCTTGAACTTTGGCCACTACCGTGTGTACTTCTATCGGTTCTTCTATTAACTTCAACGGGTTTCGTTTTGGCCATTCAGTCATGGGCTTAGTTAACCATTGAGGCCCCCTCCACCATTGCAAGTTTTGTGCCAGCTCCTGAGCCTTACAACCACGCGTCCCCAGGTCTGCCGGGTTGTGGTGTGTTGGCACATGTCTCCATGTGGCGTTGGATATCAGCCCCTGAATTTGCGCAATTCTATTTGCTACATATGTTTTCCATGTGGATGGGGGTTTTGCCAGCCATCCCAGTACTATGGCTGAGTCTGTCCACAGATAAGTTTCATTAATTTTCAATTTCAAAGCACTATTAATATAATTTACCAGTTTCGCTAATAACACTGCCCCATTTAATTCTAGCCGCGGTAGGCAAACCGTTTGTATAGGCGCAACCTTGGTCTTTGCCACCAGTAAATTTGTAAAAACAACATTCCTCTCCGTTTGACATCGGATATACACAGCGGCACAATAGGCTGATTTCGAGGCATCTGCGAAGCCATGCAGCTGTACGGTGTCCGCTGGATTATATTGAATCCATCGCGGAATCGATATAGCCTCTACCTTCGAGAAGTCGTCGACGAGATTGGTCCAACTTTGATGGGTCTCTGGGGATATTTCATCATCCCATTTTACTCCCTCCAACCACAATTGCTGCATTAGAATTTTAGCTCTTACGGCTATGGGCGCTAACCAGCCCGCGGGGTCAAACAATTTTGCAACGGATGATAATATCTTCCTTTTCGTAACCCTTGAGTCTTGGGCAAGTGGAGCAAAGGTGTAGCTAAATGAATCATTAAGCGCGTTCCATTTTATACCAAGAGTTTTGGTAGAGCTAGTTTCATGGAACCGCAAAAAATCTAAGTCATAAAGGTCCTCCTTTGGCAAGTTGGTGAGCAGTGCAGGATTGTTTGCAGTCATTTTTTTTAAAGGAAACCCGGCTGCGGCTAATATCCTCCTAAGCTGATCTTGGGCCACTAATGTTTCTTCTATTGTAAATCCGCCAGACAGGATATCGTCCACATACGTTTCCGAACGCAGTATTGAGGCTGCTAAGGGTGCTTCCAACTCAGTATCCGCTGCAAGCTGCAAAAGAGTTCTAATAGCAAGATATGGCGCACAATTCACCCCAAAGGTTACCGTCTTCAACTGATAGTCCTTTATAGGGGCATCAGGTAGGGGTTGATACAAAATTCTTTTATATGGCCTGTCAGCAGGATGCACAAGAATTTGCCGGTACATTTTTTGTATATCGCCACTAAATACAAATTGATACCTCCTCCAATTGAGCACTGTTGTTATTAAATCATTCTGAAGAGTTGGCCCAGTATAAAGCACATCATTAAGTGCAAATTGAGATTTTGTCTTTCTTGAGGCATTGAAAACAACTCGAACTTTCGTTGTTTTATGATCCGGCCGTACAACTGCGTGATGCGGTAAATAAAATGAATTATATTTGCCTTTTTCCACAATTTCGTGTGCAGATGTTTCCTCCATGTGGTCTAAAGACAAGTACTCCTCAAGCACTTGCCTGTATTGAGCTTGCAATTCGGGATTTTGAGCCAGCGTTTTTTCCATTCTCGAGTATTGAGCCAAAGCCACAAATCGTGATGATCCCAGAAACACTTCTTCTGGAAATTCTTTTTTAAAAGGTAACCTTACCATATATCTACCATCTTTTTTACGAGTTGTGGTTTGTACATAGAATTCTTCACAAACGTCATCTTCCACTTTGCTCGGCCTAGACGCTGGTACACTCTCGTCCTCCCAAAATAATTTTAAAAGAGCAGTCAGATCTTCAGTCTCAGGTTTATTTACGGCTGTGGTGAAGGTCTGAATGGGTTCCACCCTCATAGGACCACTGAGCACCCAACCAAAAATTGTATTATAAGCAGAAGTTTTGCCACAAATATTTCTCTTTATTCCGCTCAGATTTAGACAATTCTCATAATCGTTACCTAAAATAAGATCTATTTGAGAGGTTTTATTAAATGTTGGATCGGCTAAGTCCAACTTATTTAGCTCAGGTGAATTTGGCTTTTCAAAGACATTGATGGTAGCTGCTTTGTTACCCTAGGCAAGACGATAGCTTTAATTGGTATTCTTGTATCGGTTCTTTTGGCATACAAGACGAGTTCACATTCTTTGCTCGCCGACTGTGACTGCCCACCGATCCCCACGATCTCATAATGAGACCTTTGATATGGCAGCTGAAGACGATTTCTAATTCGTTCAGATATAAAAGTTCGTTGAGACCCCGGGTCGATCAATGCCCTTACTGTGAACCGCTCACCTCTGTGCTCTATCTGCATTAAGGCAGTTCTAAGCAGAATATTTTCATTGCTACTAGAACAATTCGCCTGAACTTGTTTCGAAGTACTTGGCCTTTCTGAATGGGTCTCGCTGTGATACACACCTGCCTGGCTCTGCGTTGCGTTTTGGGAAATTGCATTTTTAGTGGCACTACTACTACTCCCTGGGTTCTCCTTTATTCGATTTTCCGGGGTTTTCCTTGGCATATGAAGTAGTGTATGGTGCTGCTTCTTGCAGTACAAACAAGTGTATTTGCTATTGCAATTACTCTTAAGATGAGATGTTCCCAAGCAATTGTTACAAAATTTATTCTGGTAAACATAATCGACCCTTTGTTGTACTGTGAATGCACGGAATTTCCTACAATTCCTCAGAGCATGATCTTCTTGACACAACTTGCAATTTGTATTCATATTTTCTTGAGCGACATATGTTTGTACGCTGGGTACAGACGCACGGTTCAGCGTAAATGACTCTTTTGAGGCTTTAATACTTTTAAATCGCTCCACCGCTTCACATCTATCTACCAAAAACTTCGACATTTGGGACCATTTTGGGAGCTCCCGAGGAGTGGTCAGCGATTGTTCCCACAAAGCTAAAGTGGTATCAGGAAGTTTGGTGGAGACTAAGCGTATGAGGATTGGATCCCAACTCTCTACGTCAATTCCCAAAGTTTTTAATGTTGCCAGGGAATCAGTCACGGACGACTGTATTCTTCTTATGGCGTCACTATCCTCTTGAGTAGTAGAGGGGATATCAAACAGTATTTTTATTTGATTGTCCACTAGCACGCGCTTATTTTCGTAGCGGGTTTTAAGCGCGTCCCAAGCAAGCTCGAAGTTCTCATGGGACAAAGTATATCTTTTCACTATTGCTCCTGCTTCACCCCGTGTCTTATTTCTTAGGTGATATAATTTCACGACCGGGGATAGTTTTGAATGATTAATATACACCGCCGTGAACATGTCTCGAAATGAGGGCCACTGTTCATAACTGCCCTTGAAAATTTCCGTGTCGCATGGAGGCAATTTTATAAAACTATCTGTCGTATTGGCCAATAGGTAAGGTTCTGGGTGAGCATATCTCGACGTTGACTGGAAGGCTGGGTTTTGGGACGACTCTATTCGGCTAATCTTTAAAACTTCACTAATATGTGAGTAACACTGCTCATATATCTGTGAACAAGTGGCATAATCGTCTTTGGCTTGCGTTTTGAATTCAACTCCAACTAAGGCATCTTGAGTTACCATGACCTTTCTGTAAGAGTCGTTTAAGTTCGCCCACTCTGCGTCCAACACCCTTAACTTTACTTCCAGTGTCGACTCATTATGATCCTGTATAGTACTAATATCAAAACTTTCCCCGAACTGTTGCAGCTTTCCACAATCGAAAAGGAACTGCTCCTTGTACAGGGTGTTAAAGGCTGAATCAGAACTTCCGGTTGCGTTCGGCATAATTGCTCTAGAGAATCTAAATTTATACAACTAATCTATAAATATTTTAAGTGCTTAAGTATTAGCTTTCGGATTATATGTATGTTAAACTTTGAAATTTTTCTAAGACGTAGGGATCTGAAACCGTTTCGATAATAGATATTTTCGATTCTTAACGTTTAAAAAAGACTGTTTGGTAATTAAGGGGTTATAACCGCTTCAATAGATGCAATAGTAAATAAAATAATGGCAACTTTGGGTATAGGGCCTAGTTCACCGCACTAATCGAGTGTACAGATTGCAAGTTAGGGATTATTAGTGGACAAACTAAGAAACAACAAAAAAACCACCTTCCCGTATAGATTAGGGGGTTGGGTAACTACAAAAAATAGTTAAAAAATAAATAAGAAAAGTGGATCTAGTTACCGAAGGGTTACTATTGCATTTATCCTTTAAGCGGTATCAAATTTTACCAAATTCTTGTTTCTTCAGATATCGACCGACTAAATCATATCGCATTCAATAACTCCATTTCAATTTTTAATCAACCGGTAGATCACCTAAATTTTTTCCAACTCCGGACAGTTTAATTTTCAATTGATGTAGAAAATTTAAACTTCAGCTCAGTTCCTTTTCCATTGACCCTATGAATTTTCAAATTTTAATTCGGGTTTGGACTAATTATCTTTATAAATTTTTTTTTAACTTTTTATCAATTTTAGAATGCTTAGAATGTAAATTTTATTTAAAAAATAATTTCTCAATTTTTATTTACATTAAACATACTACGAATCTTAGACTTCATTTAAAATTTCAAAAATTGTATTCCTTAATTTTCTCTTTATGTAGTAATTTAACTTTTATTTGCATTCAATTTAAGAAATTACTTTAAATTTTATTTAAATTTTTAAGAATTCCATTCATTTAAAGAAATTAATTTAAATTTTATTCAAATTTTAAGAATTGCATTCACTTTAAGAAATTAATTTAAATTTTATTTAAATTTTTTAAGCATTGTATTCAATTTAAGAAATTAATTTAAATTTTATTCAAATTTTAAGAATTACATTCAATTTAAGAAATTGATTTAAATTTCATTTAAATTTTTACGACTTGTATGCAATTTAAGAATATTAATTTTCATTTATAAATTTTAAATTTTAATTTTTGCGAATTAAGAAAATTTTGTTTATTCCGGGGAAAATCTAAAATTATTTAACTAATTCATTGAATTCTACAATCTTCATTCAATTCCGCCTCTTAACTCAAAAGAAAATTAAATTTTAACATGATTTTTTTCTTTAATTTTTAAATAATTTTATTTTTATTAATTTTTGCTAGGTATAATACATATGTAATTTTAAACAAAAGTGAATCCTTAAGTCTACCGTCGAAATAATTGGATTTTTGAACCAATTCAACTTTCCACTTATTCGGCCACGCTGAAATTTTACCCTAGGGACTCTTAACAATTTAACTTAATTTTATACTTCTTATCTGCTATATTCAATTTTTCATTCCAATTATTCCGATATTATTTTTACTTTTCTAAATTTACCAAGCTCGCAATTGGAGGAATTGCGCTTAGGTAAATTTATTTAATTTTTTTCTCTAAAGCCGAAAACGCACTTGAAATTTTACTAACTCTGCAGTTAGGGAAATTGCTCTTAGTAAATTTATTATATATTTTTTTTTTTTTTTTACTAATGCCGAAACGCATTTGAAAATTTACTAACTCTGCAATTAGGGAAAAAAAGTTTACTAAAACTTATAAAAAAAAATTTTTTTTTTTACTAATGCCGAAACGCACTTGACAATTTTACTAAAATTGCAATTGGGGAGAAATTGCTTTTAGTAAATTTATTAAATTTTTTCCGAAATTCGACCGTTTTTTAACGCACTTATTAATGGGTTTATTTTAATTTTCATACATTGGGAAAATTTGTTCCAATTCACAATATGCAAATTTTCCCCAAAAAAAAGTTTTTCTTTTTCTATATATTTGATGGGTTTTACTCCCTCTAATCAACTCTAAATTCGTGGAGAAAAATGGGTAATATAATATAATATTAATATAATAGAAGATAATATAATATAATATAAATAAATTCACGAAATTTATGAAGTGTTCGTAAATTTGTGTAGTGGACTGTATTTTTTCTTTTACTTAGTTCACAGTGTTACGACTATCAGTTTTATTTGTTAACATCCGGCTCGAAGGACCATGAATATTCTAAGCTTCTGGGTGGCCTAAATATTAAATGTGGTTAAAGATTTCCTCTTTTTCTTATAGGGGAAGAAATTCAGAAATCTTTAACCATGATATTTATAATCACTCAAAGGAGGGCTATAAGTATCGGGTTGGAAGAGATGAAAGACATTAAGTGGGGGTTAATGTTCTTTTTAATATTTGAAGGGCAATTGTTGCTTACCGGGGTTTTTGCGTTGCTCCAAACCAAGAAAAAAGATGGTGGGTTTTCTTCAAATTCACTTCGGTGGCTGCCTTGATTTTATTGTTGTAGGGTTTTTGTAACTTAAGAGCGGGTTTTTACAATTAACCTTTCTCATTAAATTCTTAGCACACAATGACTTTCTGATTTTGCTGCCAAACTTATTCAACCTCTCTTTATTATCCATTCGAAGGTTGGATAAGTTTGACAGCTTAACTCTAGCGAGTACTAAAGTACACCGTAAGAAATTGAATTCCTCAAATATTAATAATTCAATGCGGTTGATAATGATAATAATTCAATGATACAAATTCATTTTTTAATTGTTAATTGACAAAAGTAACAAAAAATATAAAAATTTATGCTTGTAATAGATAATTGCAATTGTAAGAAATTGCTTTATAATAATAAATAATGCATGTGTGTCCAATGCTAATTGGACATAGTGTATAAAGTTATTCCTAAAAATTTAAGGAATAGAACTATTACAAAAAGCTTTATAAAATACATAACTGAAATTTAACGCATAGAACAAATTCGAAAAATAAAAATGTTGAATATAATAAAGGTGCTTATGAAAAGAAATAATTCCCAATATGGGTATATTTTAAGTAAAAATTAGCTCTTTTTCAAATATTTCTCAGAATATGTTAATTTTCTTCCTATATTTCTTGTTCACCAAATTGATTTTTTTTTTTTTTTGAGATTAAATTTTTTAACATCACTACCACTCATGTTTAGAGAGGCTTCTAGCTTTTACTTTATCACTCGATATCAACAAAATGATTGCAATCAATTTGCACTATCAATAAGTCTGAAATTTGAAACACTAACCCCATCTATTTCACATGTAAGCAAATAAACTTAATAATTATTTAAAAACTAAATTACAATTCATTAAATCAAAAAAGGCTCCCCAGCCATACAAATAATATCCCTTATCGTGGTTTGCAAATTTAAAATACGACTGCAACTGGTAATAGATTAAAGAGAACTTATTTACTTTAATCTATTACCACACAGTCGCAGGTTTATTTTAAATTCTCCAAACACGATAATGGTGAATATGGCAGACAAATTTATCAGTAATAAGAAATAAATAAAAGATAACTAATTATTGTCATCGGATTGGTCAAATTTTTTATCAAGATCTGACATTTGTGCTTTTTATGTCGAATGAAATATGAGCAATGGTTATGGAATGAAAAGTAAATTTCATTCAAAATGTTACACAATAAAAACAAAGCTTTTGCTGCAAGTTTAAGAAGTAGCAAACAATTGTAAAGTATGAAACTTTAACAACCTTACACATAAAATTTATACTTACAAAATAAACTTTTGCAATTAATAATTTTCACCGTTTTTTGTTTTATTCAAACAGAGATCTACTGGACATTGATGCATTACAACTTAGAACTAAACGTCTTTTATTACTTGCCCGTGTCCATGAAAAAGCTGCAAATAATTTAATTGCTATGAAAATTCTCAAGGAGGCTAAAGAAAATCAATATAGAATTCAAAAGCGAATTTCTGTTGATCAGTCGGGAAGTCTTCAAGACCAGAATAAAATATTGTCTAAGTAAGTATGAGGCATTTTTTGTATTTTCTGTTATATCCTTAAATAATTTTTAATGATTTAACGTTTATATCTAAAACTATTTACTTCTATTGTATTTGTAAAAAATCTTACGCCAGAAAATTATTTATAGAGAAATGGCAGCAGTTATTGACATTTTATAAACCTTTGCGATATTTTTCACCCACTGTGAAATCGGTCATCCCTTTGCCAGAAACTCCACAAGTTCCTATCCCAACTCGGCCTTCAACATTTTCTGGAGAAGCAAATATACTCTTAACAATCATTCCTTGTTTTTTTGAATTTTTTGACGTAAAGTTAAGCCACTTGTTTTTATCTTGTTCTCGCTCCTCTTCCAATTCTTTAAATCTTTGTAGCTTCTTCTGTTTTCGCTTTTTTAGATATTCTTTCTGGTTAGGCCGGTGTCGCTTATTAGATGGAAATACTTCATTGCGTGCTGTGCGTTCCCTTAGCTCTTTCAGTAGTGTGGTTGAACGATTTTGGTAAGCATCAAAAATGACACTTACCTCACCATCGTCTGTTATACCTTCTATAGTGGCATCGTAATATTGCCCGTCTTCAGTCCATTTCGCTTGGCATTTATCTCCAATTTTCCATGTTTTACCAGGAGCAATAAGCTTTTCCGCTTCCAATAGTGCCGCCTCAATTTCATCATACGAAGCAGATGCTTTTGAAGTCGATGGTTCTATATAAGCAGATTTTTTTTGTTCTTCCAATTGCGTTTTAATTAAATCACGAGTCAATTCAATTACTTCTTCCAGATCTTTTTTTAGTTTAAGCAGTTCATCATTTTCCGGATCAGTCAATAGCGCAGCCTCTACCTGACGTTAAAAATTATTGTAATTCTTCGAATTATTTACACGTTTTTTGCATTATTACCTGCTGTAGCTGTAATTTATAGTTCTGTAAATCGTCGGCCATCAGGCTTTTCTCAAATTAAAAATAAATAATTTGCAAATATTATTAGTATAATTTGTAACTATTTACGTTTGCTGTGAGCATAACTACAGCGATGTCGAATTGTTAAATATATAATAATGATGCCAGATCACGTGCAAATAAAATTGTATTGTGTACAGCGATGCCAAATGTGCAGATTTATATGTTTTTTTGCAGTGTTTTTGTAGTGCAAAACAGTCCTAGATATGTTTACACGGTGGTTACATTTGCCAGTACTGGCAAGACAGTTGCAACACATGTACACTTTTCCAACTGTCTTGTCTACTGTCTTGCAAATTTTGCAGACAGTAACATCCAGTCTACAACTGACATCAAATGCTTAACATTAACACTAATATGATGTTAGTGTTAAGTATAGACTCATCATGTTAGACGTTTTCTCATGTTATAACACGGTTGTTAATGCAAATGTTTTAACAACGCTTTTATAACATCATGTTATAACAGCAAATCATGTCTGTTGTAGACGTGGAGTAAAATGGACAGTGATTTGACATTTGCTGACAGTAATTTGAAGTTTTCTTCGCAAAAGTAAAAAAAAAAAAATCAACAAAAGAAAATTAATAAATTATGCTTTGGTTTTGTATGTTTTACTTAAGGGTTATCTATGTTCACAAAAAATAGTTGTTAAATGATATTTTTAATTTGTTAAGTTCATATAAAACACGTTTAGCTAGAACTTGCACTGCGACATTCACGTTAGACATTTTTTAAAGTGAACTGTCTTAACTACTGGTTAGACTTCAAAAACAGTTTTTTAATCATTGCAGCATATAATTACAGTATGATTAACAACAATTTATTTTAATGCAACAATGTTATAACTTGTACTCCGCTAAAATGAACACATGTACATATGTTTTAAATCAACAAAATATTTGGTCCCTTGTTCAAAAAAATATTTTACTTTTATAAAATTTTTATTAAACATTAATATAAAATTTTTGTAAACACATTTTATAAACCTGGCCAAGGCGAATTCATGTATACGGTGGTGTCGATACTACAACAAGCAACAACACCAAAAACACAACAATGTATTTTATTGTTGCTTTCGTTGATCGATATGTCAAAAACACAAGCAACTTTTGACATTTCTCTCTCTAAGTAAGAAAAAAAAGTGGCACAGCTGTGCTTTCAACGCCACCTGATAAATGTATTCGCCTTGAACCTGGCCAATGATTTAATTTACTATGATCTCTTTGCGTGCTGAGTTAAACAAAATATTTTATTTGATGCATTATGCTTTTGTCTTGTCTCTTCTTAATCCATATAAATTAAAAAACGTTATTATATTTTTCGATCGAAAAATGTTTATTTGATGTTATTACTTTTAATTTTATATACAGAATAAAAAAAATTTAAAAAATTTTAATAATTTATTTTTTTAATGTTATAAGAAGCAATTTTTCATTAAAAAAGATTTTTTTTTGAAACCGTAAATTTTTGTAAATAAATATGGTTTCACTGATTGTGTATGAGAACAGATTGTGTTGATGTTACCATAGATAAAAAAACATCCGCAAAAATATATTTTAATGCTGCCCACACACAATGCAACATGAGTAGAATGTTTCAGCGTGTGCAGAACTGTTTTATTTTGCTATAAATCGTGTTACCTCTTTGTTTTCTCAAATATTTGATATTTCCAAACACAATGTTCTATTGTCTGTTTCAATCTATTTTTGTCTCCTTTTGTTGAGAGCAGTTGTTGTGCTAGGTGCATGTGCAATTCGCCCAAAAAAAAAAACAGAAAAGGGAAAATTACAATTTCAAATAATGAAAATTGGATAAATATAAAAGTTTTCTGGTAGTTTTGGACACAAATTATGATAAACCAAAACTAAAAAACCGTATACATATATATATGTATATGTGTGTTAAGTAGTAGATAGTACATATATTCGATATCAACAAATACTGACGTTTCGTTTTTGGTTTCACCGTATGAAAATAAAAATTGAAGCAATAGTAGTAGCACATGTTTCTAATCATGTTCCTTCGTGAACGGGCAGCATATAATAAAGTGAATTTTTTTAATTAAAAATTCAATTAAAAAGAATGTAAGATAATGATACAAAAGTGTTACCGGTAGTGTTTGGCTTATTTTTCTTTTTCATTAAATGTTAAATTTATACTTTTTCCATTTTTTAAGTTTTATTGAAAAGCAAATTTAAACTACAGTTCTGCATGGATAAGTACATCACGCTTAAGTAAGTTTCACGATTAAATAATTCTAAAATTAAACATTTTCCTTGATATATGTGTAAATATTTTTTTTTTACTTGCAGCCCGCTTTACTGCGTTAAACTCATAATTGGGCCGTATGTTTCCTAAAAAAAATATCAAACGAAATTTTACGGTTGAATTCACGAACGGAATTATATTTTTCTTTCTGTTTTAAAATAATTATGTAATTTAAAAAATCACACGATTGCCGCAAATGCACCAATATGACACAATTTTAATTGTGCTTTATTGACGCACAATAATGAAATTGGCCCAATAAAATATTCTGAAATCACACGATTGCCCTGTTTTATACAAATTTAAATACAAAGCGAAATGGGTACAATAATTGCCGCAGCACAGTCACACGATTGTTCTTACTTGTGCGAACTGGGAAAACAGCTGTTGTGGTAGCTTTTTTATTTGTTTGGAAGATATAGTTGGCTTGTTTATTAAAAAAAAGAAAATTTTATCATATATTCAAACAAATTTTTTAAGTAATGCATGAAATTCCAAAAATTAAACAAAGTAAAACTCTATTTTAAATATATAAAGAAATAGATAATATTTTTATATAAAAATAAATTCGCTTTAAAGAATTTCAATACATTTTGCTTCGTTTTCCTATATTCTTTTATATTGTCCTGAACAGCTATTGCACGAATTTAAAAAAAAATATTAAAAGTTATTTTCGGGAATACAAAATTTATTATTAATTTATTTATTAATGACTTGCTAAATTCCCAATTTTTATTTTTGATAAATTTAATTTTTATTTTTAATTTATTCCGACTAAAAGAAACACACAAAAGTAAATTGATTAAAAAAGGCAAATATTGGCGCGTATTGTGCTGTTTAATTGCCGCTCAAGAAACCAATAAATATTGGTACATTTTTGTCATTTTTATTGACGCGCGTTTGCATATCAAGTAGTCACACGATTGCCGCACCAGGGTTGCATTTTATTGGTAAAAGTAAGCACAATATTGACCTCGATTGGTACATGAGGCAATTGATTGTGCAGTCACACGATTGGGGTATTAAAAAGTGTGAAAATTGGTGCATTATGGCAATCGTGTGATCCCAGCTTAAAAGACTGATTGAAAAACGTTATTTTTGTTTTCATATAATAATCAGCGTTGCCGTTTTGGTTACTTTTAACCAAAATTGGTTACTTATTTCTCAATGTGTACTTGTATTCTTTTTTCGATATTGGTTACTTTTTTCAACTAAAAAATAACCAATTTTTTGTGCCACTTGGGGGGTTAGACGACCAAGTTGTGCTCTTCCAGTTTTTATACCCTCAAACTAAAATAAATAATTTTTTTCAGTTTCTTTTTCAACTTGAGTGTTTAAATTTACGTTAAAGAAAACAGCTTACTACAATTTTAAGGATCATCTTTTTTGCTTGCATTTTTAAGTTGACAAGCAGTATGAAAAAAAAACACTTGATCGTGGGGCTGCAGGGTTAGTATTACGATTACCCGTTCCGTTTTTCTGGGCATTACAATTATGTACGGAATTGATGCACATAACAATTATAATAATAATTATACTATTTCTGATTCATTTTTAACGATTTTTTATGTAAACGATTATCAGTGCAGCCATATAAGCTATATAAAATAATAACCACTAAATGCGGTATGCTTTTCTCTACTCTCACCAAGGCAATGTGAAACCTGGAAATGTGCGTAGATAGGTCTGTGTGTAGGTTTGTTGATTCTTCAAAAGTTTGGAGGTTCTAATGTTCACACTTGGGTTTTGAACGCGTTTAAGCAAAATGTGGATTCACTTAATCGTTCGTGAAAATCCTCAAAGAAAATTTGGAGAAGGATGATCCTCTGTCCATCCTATGCTGTGATTCAGCTAAAGAAGAAGCACAGATATACCTTAGGTCTTCTAATTTTTCTAGAGACGCAGATCCGTACAAATTACAGTACGATAGTCAGACGGAATTTCGTAATCCAGTGTTGTTATTTCCATATTAAGTGTTGACTTGCTTATTAAAATATCAACAGTAGGCGGCTTGGGATTAAGTTGATATGGATAAAAAGTTGGGCTATTAGAGTGGTATACGAAAAAGTTATGTGATTGTTGTAAATTGTTAAGCCTTAACCCTGTGTTGTAATTTGTAGTACAATTCCAGGATGTATGTTTTGCGTTAAAATATAAATTCCTTGGAAGGAGGTGTCATATTTAATATGTCGGAAGATAAATTATAAGTATAACGCGCTTAATAAGCAGACGATATTACAATAGGCTGGTTGTTGATTAAAATTTCTACAGAAATATTTTTAATAGATTTAGTATTATATGTATTCAGTGAAGGACTAAAGTCTACATGCAACTTCCTTTGTTACTATTTTTATATAACTAATTAAGACACTATTAATCAAGATTATTTAAAAAAAAAATGGAAAAGAAAAGCTTAGCATGGAAATTTCAAGTGCTTAGCAAATTTTAAGAATGACTAAAATCTACATACAACGTGACTTCTTTTAGGAAAAACTGAAAAATACAAAACGAAACATGGGGAATCTCATTACTTTAACTGATATTGAATTTTACTTACCATAACAATTTTTTAAATTAGTAACATTATATTTAAATATTGTGTTTAGAAAAATTATTGATCTTTTAAATGGAGAATAGTCAAAAAATATCTATTTCAGTGAGAAATTTTATAAGAAATCTTCATAAAGAGCAAAAATATTATGGAGAAATTGCAAAAAGGGTAAAAATCTGTTGGTTAAAAAAAGCTGCCACGACGCAATGTTAGCAGTATACAAAAAGAAGTAAATGAGGACCCGAAAATAAGACCTCCAAAATTGGCGGAACATATTGAAAAATGTTCCAGAAATAGTGTCCACCCAAAAACTATACAACGACATTTGCATGAGAGTCGCCTTACAAGCAGATTTAAACGCAAAAAAACACTTATATCAGCCAAAAAGCAAAAACTCTATCTAGAATTTGCTAAAACACATTAATAAGATACGAAACGAATCTTATTCACTGACGAGATTAAATAAAATATTTTTGAAAGAGATAGCCGTTCCAAAGTTTGGAGAAAATGCAGCACAGTCTTGGATCCAAAGAATATTATACCCACAGTCAAACATGGAGGTGGCAGTGTTATGATTTGGCGAGCCAATGCATCATCTGTATGTGGCAATAAGGTTTTAGTTGAAGGCACAATGGACCGATATCTATATAAGAACATATTAGAACATAATTTGAAACCATCGGTTGAGAACTTAGGTATTGAAAATAATTGGATTTTTCAGGAAGGCAATGATCCAAACAGACGGCGCACATTGTTCGCTAATAGCTTCTACATTATGCTCAAAGACAAAAAACTGCCATTCACCAACCATCTAACCATCTAAATATTAAGTTTTAAAATATTTAAATTTTTTTTAATGTAATTTTTAATTCTATTGTTCCTTTTTACTATATGTTCACTTTTGTCCTTTGAAATTTTTAATGTTTTTGTTATTATTGCTTTTGTTATGTTTTTGAATCATATTTTTGTGTCATTAATTGAAGTATTTATTAATGCCTTAAATATTGGTATACAAGTTTTGCTCAATATCGTTACCAATTTCTAAAATCGTTTAAAAGTAGGTTGCATGCAGACTTTAGTCCTTCACTGTAAGTTAATGTTCTCCTCTCGCGTCTGATCTGTCATTTTTATAAATCAAATATTTTTTTAGAAAGGGTTTATGGTTTTCCGTTAGAAATGTTTTTTTTTTTTTTTTTTGAAGAAACTTATTTTTTCTCTTTCGAAAAGAATCCCATTTACATTCATGTGAAGTATTTTAAATTGGTTGGAGTTAGAATAACCCATGAGCATATTTTATCATTGACATCACTACTTTAATTTGCTGCTCTTTCGATGTGCATCTTTGCAAATCATCCATTGCAGTATTGAATATTTCAAAAAGTTCATCAACACTAAAAAGATTAGAACTATTTTTAACTTGACTTGCAAAGCTTACGTTATTATTACTCCTGGTGTTGCTGTTGCTATGGTTTAGTTGCCAAGGGTGGGAAACTCGCTGGCGTTAAATTGAAGGGAGTTATTCACTTGTTGCCTGTGATTCCTGGTAGATTTGCGTGTCACTCCAGATCTTGTCTCTAGGTAAAGTGATCGAAAATTACATTTAATATCATTTGCAGCATGATCTATTCTGTCTTTGCCATGTTTTTTTGCAGTTAAAACATGCGCAAACTGCAAGGCGTTTTTCACTTACATTAAATGGGCAAGTATCCGTATAAAGCGATGCAGCGCATATCCTGCATGCAGTGCTACCCGCCATGTCCGTAAATCAAACATCTCAAGCATTGTGTTGGGTGTTCTCCGTTTCTCGGTTTATATCTTTTCCCAAGTAATAATCACATTGGCACTTGTTCTCACGTTGTTTAGTGAGGTTGGGTTGAACGTTTTGCGGCAGAACTGGACTTTGTATACTGCTTTGTTGCTGGAGCTCTATTTAGTAGGTATTTCCATTACAGTAGAGGGAGATAGATTGTAACTTATCAGTTCTTTTTTTGATATCTTCAGCGTCAATGCGATGAATGCCATGTAAATACGTGGTATATAATCTATTATCTTATGAATTATAGGAGTGAAACTTGATGAAAATTATGATCGGTAGAAGTTTAACCAATTGGCAGAAATCACAACCGAATTAAAAAACGCGCGTGGTTCATAGGACAAGCTTACTTTTTATTTGATTATTAATAGATACATAAAATATAAATGTCAATTTACTATTTACAGAGTTGTTATAATAAATAAGAGAAAAGTTACCAAATAGTTTAAATTTCATTTTCCCATTTCAACAAAACTCTATTTTGTTTTCTTTTAAAATTTGTTTGCGGGCATCATATTGCGTCTGATTAGGAGTGAAGATTTTTGTACCTATGGTGGTCCGTTTATAAATGCAATCTGTACCTACTGCGTTTCAAAGTAGCTTTCGGATTTCCGTGGTTGGAGTTTTGGCTTCTGCTACAATTGGTGGGGGTTTTTGCATCTTAACCCTGCATGCTTACGGTTATTTTTTGTACGTTATGACTAATGTTAGTCGATTTGACTAACATGCCCGAAATATGAACTCTGCGGTACGGGTAGTGCTCCTAATCCATAAAATGTACAGGAAAAGTAAAATACTATGCCTTATTGTATATAAAAACAAAAAACATTTATATTTTTTTTGTTTTTTATTTTATTTATAAATAAATTATTTACTGTTCTTCATAGGTCAAATCAGAGAAAAAGTAAAAATATTAGTCGAAACGACTAACATTAAGCATGCAGGGTTAACTTCTATGGTATTTGACATCGCGACTGTAGTGTCCATAGCATTATGATCAGCAAAAAAACTAAACCTGTTGCTTGAAGTACTCGGTATGTTAAGGTTAATATAACCTGTTGAAATATGCTGTTTCATCTTTTTCTTTTAGATAAGTTTTCTGTTTAAAGATGAGGACTTGGCCACATGGGCGATTTCAGCTTTTCTGACTTTTTTAATTTTTTTTATTTTGTAAAGTTTTGTCTACTGCAAGCACGAGTTCAAAAAAGGACAAAGTAGACAATTACAAGAACAAAATAAAAAATTGTTTTAACAATATGTGTGTTTTTTTCTTTTTCTTAATGCGCTTTTATTAGTAACACGACCGTTCGGTTAGAGAAGGAGATGTGAACACATACAGACGATGAATCATTGTGTTTAAAAAACTTAAAATATCAAAAACTTTGATATTTGAGAAACCAAAAAGGTAATACGAATATCAACCAGAAACATTACCACACACGTATCAACATAAAGTGGTACATGCCCATGTTTCTACAAATACTGCCTCGTCTGTGGGTACATTTATGCATCGTGTGTGGCAGCATTAATTTGAGAACAGTTTTTTTATTTTTATGGCACGAACAGTGCTGCCACAACTAATAAAATTTTTACAACCAAAATTTTTGAAAAAGTTACCAAATGTGGAAAAATATAACCAAATTAGAAATTTTATTATAGAAATTTATTTTGGGTTGCATTGTAAGACAAAGTTTATTTGCACTTAATAGGAAATATTAATTACAAATTAAGAAAACAAAACAAGAAATGTTATTCTTGTACATATTAAAAAATTACGAGAAACTTAAAAGTCTTTATTTAGTTTAGACTTCTTTCATAAAAAATATTTTTATTAGTTTTTATTTAGTTTAGACTTCTTTCATAAAAAATATTTTTATTTTATAAGAGTAAGGCCCAGAACAGACAGTGCAATGCAAGTGCATCGAAACCATTTAGAAATTATTGTATCAATCGTTTTCCACAGCCTTAATTCTACCAGAATTTAATGAAATTATCACAACCATTTCGGTTTTCTTTGAGAACAGATAAAACGCAAACACGAGTTTCCTACACGCCGGTTTCAATACAAATGATTTCCAATGCGTTACAAGCCAGTCTCTGCTCGCGTCATGAGTGGTCCCCCAAAGGAGTCTATGGCATAAACTCAAATAAAATTAAAAATAGCTAGAAGTTGCAGTTTCGTTGCAGTTGCGTCTGTTCTGGGCCTTCAAACTTCCATACAAAATTCAGTATATTGAAAGTTAATAAATTGGATTTTTTGAATATGTCATTTACAATAAACGTGAATTACAATCACAGTTATAAACAAGAGAAAAGGAAGAATTAAATTGTTTCCGCTTTTTAACTGTCAGTGGCAGGGCTGTAAAATGTGGCTATTTTTAATCCTTTTGGCGATGGAAATTTATGTTTGACCATTTTCTTACATAGAATTCCATAAATTCTACAGTTATAGATTATATATCAATTTATATTTCAAAAATCTTTAAAAATCCTATGTGTTTCTCAATATATTAAAATATGCTACTGGAAATAATGTAAATTTAGAACATTCAAGTTTTTAAAAACACTAAAACTACTTTTGTGTTGGTAATTTTTCAGTCATGTACTTTAAGTGCTGATATTAATGTCAGGAAAAACTACGCCCATTAAAAAAATCAATTGACAATCTCCATCGATTAAAAGTTCATTTGATTTACCCTGCGGCCACACGTTCAACTTGTTGTTGATAGTCTTTTACATATATGTACTGATTGCCAATATTTACATAAATTGAAAGCTGTGACGTAGGCTGCACGCAATTTTTAAGCAATTTACCTTCAAGATGCCATCAAGAAAACAATTTATACTGACAAACAAAAAATTTGCTCGCTAAACTTGTAATCAGCTGGATAGTTGAAATTAAGAGCAATCTTGTGATCAATTTAAAAAGTGTGAGTGTGTTAGTAAAAAAAATGAGAGTGAGAGTAAATTGAAAGGAATTGAAAGACAAAAATTGATCGTGTGGCCTCCAAGTTAGATATCAGAACATGGTCGTTTCTGATATAAAAATCACATTTGGCAATCTTTTTTCTTAACAAAAATATCTGGTAGCTGTGTTGAAAGGAATTTTTTGTTTTCGATAAAGTATAAAAATTTCCGTTCATTTAAAACAAAAAATGAAAAAATCTTAGTGCAAAGTAAACATTATTCGAAGTCATAAATAATTTCCTTCGAATTAAAATACGCGATAAAGAAAAACATATTAATACGTATTTTACTTGGAGGTCACACGATCAATTTTTGTCTTTCAATTCCTTTAAATTTGCTCTCACTCTCATTTTTTTTACTAACACACTCACACTTTTTAAATTGATCACGAGACTGCTCTCAAGTTTGTATATCCATTTGTTTGGCAATTTAATGGTAAATTTAACAGCTGATTAGAAGTTTAGTGAGCAAATTTTTCGTTTGTCAGTATAAATTGTTTTCTTGATGACATCTTGAAAGTAAATTGTAAAAATTGCATGCAGCCTACGTCACAGCTTTCAATTTATGTAAATTTTGACAAACAGTATATGTAAAAGACTATCAACAAAAAGTTGATCGTGTGGCCGCAAGGTTACATTTTAGAAAAAAAGTAACCAAATGGAAAAAATATTCACATCTCCACATTGAGAAAAAAAATTACTAATTTTGGTTAGAAAAAACCAAAAACGGCAGCTCTGATCACAAAACACAAACATATGTTGCTGTCAAAGTGGTTCTGTAAATTATATTTTCCGTTTATTTCTTTGCCGTAATAATTTATTTTATTGTTTAAAATGTCGAATTTTTGCGCTGATTTCCTTGATGGGAGTTCAAACAAAGTTAATGGAAGTAACTATTTAAAACTTCAACAGTCACAAGTAATACGCAACAACATTCATGGAATATCTCAGTTACTCAATACTGGACTGAATTCTGAATGTTTGGATACTTGCATCAAGCTTATTGAAGCAGGAGTTCATCCCCAGGCCTTAGCTGAAGTCATTACGCAAATAAGACGAGAAGTTTCTACAATAAACAATGATGAAAATTAAAATGCTTAAGGATTTAATGCATAAAACTAAAAACAAATGACAGGATAAATACAATTATTATATTTACTAATTAAAGTTTTATTTAAAAAGGGTACGGTATTCATAAACATTGTAAATAAAATTTGTTAATTTGATATTTTATAAAGTCAAGGACAGCAACTGGAGTTATAATTTCTTTAATACAACAATAAAACACATCTTACCCAACAGTAAAGCACAGCCGCGAATAATGTAAGCAAACAAAAAAAAAAAAAACAAAACCATGAAGAACTATCGCCTGGGTTCTATATTCCACTACATAATAATAAGAAAGCAGTGATGCAAAATGTGGCACAATTGTGCCATTTGTGGCACTTTTGATTGTTTGGTGGCCCTGTGGAAATTAACTAATTACTTTTAATAGTTACATTTTTTTCATGTTATTTTTCACTGTTTCGAACCCTAGTTTTATTTACGAAGTACTTTTGATTGTTTAGGGCCAAATAAACCACACAAAGGGTTTGATCTATATTATAAAAAATACCTCTTAAGCATGTTTGTATAAAATCGACTTTTCTTACAGATATATATCTTAAAGACGTCGCACTGTTTTAAAACAAGTAAGAGGGCTATACTCGGCTGTACCGAATCTTTGATATCCTCCAACGGCAGTAAGAATACTTCAGGAGTGCGCTTTATACGGGGCATTTGGTAAATTACGGACTAACCTTTAAAAATTTGACAGTGTGATTTCTAGTCATATAACTGTAAAAGGCCAAAATGTATTACAATAGCATTGTTCGTTAAGGTTTTAGGCGTACTATAGTGCTTTTTGAGATTGGGTTTTATAAGGGGCCTATGGTATATTTTGGACAGATCTTCATGAAATTATGTGGTATATACGAATTTGTGCAAAATCTTATATCAATATTTGCATTCCGTCACTATTTATGCTAGTTTTTGTAAAAAAAAATATATATATATTACTCTTTTACTACTGAACCAATTTTTCTGGATTTAAATCCCAAACTGCTTAGGAGAACTGGAAACAATTTGGTATCAATATTGTTACATTTTTACTTAATAAAACGCGTTAAGGTTTATTCCCTTTCCAATAAACCTGAGTTCTTTTAATTGCAAATCAAAATTGATACACACACGAATTCAATTTAACAAACTTTATTGAAAATAATTATAATGTTCACAAAATTTAACCTCTATTGCAAGTAATGATCTGAACCGTTTAATGTCTCCAATCAAACTAAACTAAACTTTTATGAGTAAGCCTGTATTTATAGTTCAAAACTATTCCTAGTTGATTCAAGAACCGTCTAGTATTTTCTAGAATGTTGTGTTCGAATTATTTTAAAATAACTAAAGTCTACAATTACAATGGCGTTCATAAAAATAGTAACTAATATGACATAAAACTATAATTTACAAGATAACTTATAACTAAAACCATAAATAATTCTTAGACAAATCTAATTTCGTAACAATATTGTTTTTTTCTTTTAAGTCGTTCGAAAGTAATCGTGATTTCAACAGACGGACAGACATACGGACATGGCTAAATAGACTTAGAAAAAGACAGGATATACTTTAAGGGGTCTTAGATGAATATAAAAAAAATATGAACACGGAATGATCAACTAAGTATATCCTCTTCACAACTACTTGTGGTGGAGAGTATAACAATGCGAATGTTTGGTCTTGTTCCTAATAAAATAAGACACTACTAGGTTTTCCCTTTAGTTTTATTTAAAACCTCAGCCAGCAAACTAGTCCGACTTCTTCCAGATAACTGAGAGAGTATTTTGTTGGTTGGGTACAACCATAATAATCAAATATATTAAAAAAAAATTTTTGGCCCTTTCAAATCGTTAATTTGGCCCAAAACAAAAAAGCCCTAAATGCATCACTGAATGAAAGTGGAAAACTTTTTAATTTCACATACCTATACAATTTCATTGTGTTGAACAAAAATTATTTAACCGTTATTTTCATGATTATTTAATTTAAATTTTGTATTAACAACTATTTAAAGAAATGAAAATTTATTTTTGATCTTTTAACATATATTTAAATGTGTTGCTGACGTCTTGCAAAATTTTAAAAATGTTTTCAATTGCTGTAATTTTGGTGGTCATAAAGAGCCCTGGCGACTGTCAAATAAGCCCATCAATCAGTGCATATGGGTTAGTGTCGTTTATTTCAGGTTTTTTCGGAGACGTACAAATAAACACGACAATCAACCTTTGTATTTTGTAAAAAAACAAAATATTTATATTTTTAATGACAACAAACACAAAGCAAATAACATTTTTTGTCAATCACAATAGAAGACTAACAAATAATCAGCCATCAAATAAAAACTTTTTGTTAGTTAATTCATTTATTAATGATGTGCTAATATCCTAATCTTGATTTATGATTAAAAACACTGAAATTTATTGTTGTGGGAAAGTTAGTTTCTATGCGCATTTCGGTTGTTGCTTAGGCCAGCTCGTCAGGAAACTTTTTCCAAATACTTTAGAAAAGCTAAAAATATTATATGTACAAGTAAGACCATAAAGTGAATAAGAATTTTAAACACTCAGGTCTTACTTGTAACAATATCAAAGCTTCAACAAAGCCACAACAAAAAAACCGTGCATTTTTCTTTCTTACATTCCCCTGCAATTGGCTGGTTTTTTTCCAACATGAATTGTAGTTGTAAGAGGATAGAAAGCAAAAAACAAAATTAAAAAAAAACAAATTGCTTAATAAAGCAGCTTACCATTTCAGTGTTTTATTTGCCAGGCACATGCAAATTTATTATCAAAAATTATTTTCGGGAATGAAATATTTATTATTAGTTAATTCATTTATTTGATTTTCATCAAGCATTGCCGACAACGCTTATGTGTACACCACTATGTGATTGATGTAATTATTTGATAGTCTCCAGGGCGCTTGAAATCATGACGTCTCATCTAAAAATGTATCTTCGACTCTTTGGCTTGTAAGTTTTCCAATTTAATGGGCTGATTGACATATCTCTTTTCTAGAAACGAAATGAAATGTACTGCTTATTGTTAGAACTACCACCAGATGCTGACCTATCCGCTTTCTTCTCGGACAATTTTTTCTAATGTAGGCTTTTCAATCAGCCCAAACCTTTTTTCAAGCAGAAGGATATTTCTCCAAAAAACTATTAGTATTTAATAAAGCTGATAGGGATAAACACAAAAAAATACAGTAGACTCGCGAAAAAGTTAAAGCTCGTAAAAGTTATTCTCGCTGTTAATTAACGAAATAATAGCGTCCATGAGCCGCTCTATTAAAAAAAATGTCAACAAATTAGTATAAAAATCAAATCAGAATACATATATCTTAAGCCAAAAGTGGCGAGTTTGAACAAAATTTAAAAATAAACTCAAAAAAAAAAAAAACTATCGGCGTTTTATTATTGTACATATGTATATGTATCTGAAGTAGACATAGATTACATAGATATGAAACTCCCTTAAAATTGAAAAAATATACATTTACCTGTGAATATTTTTGGCTTCTTGGGTGGCCTAAATATTAAAGTGGTTAAAGATTTCTCTTTCTTATGGGGGAAGAATGGAGAAATCTTTGAACCGTGATAATTAATCTCTCAGCGGAGAGTTATAATTATCGGTGTTGGTACGGGAAGAAATTAAAGGGGGTTATATTTCTTCCAATGATTAAAGTCACTTTTAACTTACCGGGTTTCTAAGTCCAAACAAAAGAAAATGGTGGGGTTTTCTTCAATGTAGTGGCGGCTGCCTTTTTTATTGTTGCACAAGGGTTTGGATTACAATAGATGAGCGACCGTTCACGGTGAGTTTTGAGAATGCAATGCTTTATGATTTTGCTGCCAAACTTATTCAACCTCTCTTTATTATCCATTCGAGGGTTGGATAAGTTTGACAGCTTAACTCTAGCGAGTACTAAACTACACTGTGAAAAATTTAATTACAGTAATTTATTCCTTAAGTATTAAGACTTCACTGCGGTTGATAATTGAAATTCATTTTAAGTTTTAATTAATAAAAGTAACAAAAATAAAAGTTCATACTTATAATAAACGGTTAATGGATGTGTGTCCAATGTAAATTGGACATGGTGGCGGCCTTGAATTGGACCTACTGGTCCACGCACAGCACTTCCGCTATGGACTTGATGGCTGCGATCAAGACCCTTGTATTTGGAGCGGCTGCCGTTGTTGGTCGTGATTCTGCTGCCTGTTGAGTTGCCGTTGGTTGTGTTGCTGTTGGTTGGGTTGTTTGTTGATGCTGCTGGCGTGTCCTACGTTGTTGTTGTGAGCGAGTCCTACGTTGTTGTTGTGGCCGAGTCCTGCGTGGTGGTTGTGGCCGAGTCCTGCGTGGTGGTGAGCGTTGGTGCGGTTGGCGTATACGTGCTGACCTTTGACGCTGGGGTGGCGATTGCCGGCGCGTACGCGACTGTTGCCGATGCCTTCTGGCGGTTGCTCTGACCACCGCTAGTTCCTCACGCCGCTCGTGGCGGGACTGCACATGCAGTAAGGTGTGGTGCAACTGATCGCACTGTCGGCACGCTTCAAGTGATGTGCAGTAGTTTTGCGTGTGACTTCTCGCCAGACAGTTGAAGCAATATCCCAGATTGGATACCACCTCCCTTCTCCTCTCGACTGTCATACGCTTGAATCGCCGGCAAAACCTTAAGCCGTGATATCCTGCACACACCACACAGTACAGGACCTCTAGGTCCCTTGGTTGCTGACTCGGGCCTCTGATGGGGCTACGGCTGGGACGGACTACCCTGGTGGACGTTAATCTCCGGTTTGACCTATGACTTTAGAAAGAGAGCAAAAAGACAATTTAGTTAATAATGGGTAAATTCATAATGAAAATGGATAAGTGTGAATTGAAGGCATCGCCTGAAATTTAGCTGTTGATTAGAGGGGGATTAGTGTGGCTGGAGGTAAGTGTTTATGAGCTTAATAATGCGGGATGAGTATAATAAATAATAAGTATAAAAATTAGTAAGAGTAAAAAATGTTGGGTAAATTTGGTATGATTATAAACGATATAAGACTTTTGTACAAATGGCACTCCGACGTCTGTCTCAACTTGTATCTTCCTTTTTCAACAAGGGGAGGTAGCATAGTTTCACGATCGGTCGTGTAATTACCCCTGTGGCAATCCGTACGTCCGCCGTACGCACATTTTGATCTGAACCGAGGTAAGTGTGTTCGACTCTGCCCAGTCTCCATTCACACGGTGGTAGCAAATCATCCATAACTACCACTAGATCTCCCACCTGTATGTTAGGCCCCGAGTCCTTCCATTTATACCGCCTTTGCAGAGCCCTTAGGTACTCCTCCTTCCATCTCACCGCGAATCGATGATGCATTGCCTTTATTTCCTCCCATCTGTTGACCACTGACATACTTTGGAAGTCTTGCTCAGGTAGAGCCGTTAAAGGCGCTCCTCGCAAAAAATGACCAGGAGTCAATGCGGCGAGGTCAGATGGATCTTCTGATAAGGCCGAGATAGGACGTGAGTTTAGTACCCCTTCAATTCGAGCCAGAATGGTGGCAAGCTCTTCAAAATTTAGCCTCCTGCTACCTGTCACTCGCTTCAAATGAAATTTAAAACTTTTCACGGCAGCCTCCCATAAGCCGCCCATATGAGGCGCGTACGGCGGGATGAATTTCCACTCGAACCCCTGAGCGATATATTTCTGGGCAATATCCTGGGCCACTGTCCTCACAAACACGCCAAAGTCATTTTCCAGCTCTCGACTTGCCCCCAGGAAATTTTTCCCATTATCCGTTACTACCCGTTGGGGTAGTCCTCGCCTCCCAACGAAACGAGCAAAGGCAGCACGAAATGCTGCCGTCGTCAACTCCGAGCACGGTTCTAAATGGACCGCCTTCGTGCTGAAGCACACAAAAACTGAGACATATCCTTTTGTTAAAGCCGCAGTGCGTAACGCCGAAGACTTGAGGTCAAACGGGCCGGCAAAGTCTATACCGGTAACCTGAAACGGTAAAGATAAATTGCACCTTTCTGGAGGTAAAGGTGCCATGAGTTGACAACATGCTTGCTGTTTGTAAACAATGCAAGTTTTGCAATGTCGTATTACCTTTTTCACTCGGGGTTTGAGTCGAGAAAGGTAATACTCAGTTTGTACCATTCGGCACATCTGACTTATTTCTGCATGACAGAGAAATTCATGCAGATGAGTTAAGTACAGGTGGCAAAATCGGGAGTTGCCTGGCAATATCATTGGGTATTTTTCATTATATGGCAGCGACGATTGAGCTAGCCTGCCATTGACCCTCATAACCGAATTTGTATCGAGAAATGGGTTTAGGGTTTTTAAAGGACTTTTTTTTGATATTGGTTGCGATTCTAGCAAACATTGGTACTCTTCATGAAAAATTGCCCTTTGCGCCAATGCAAGCAATCTTACCTTGACATGGTTCATCTCCTTTAAAGTTATGTCCTGAGTACTTGAGGGTATCTCCGGCCTGAGTTTGGCCGCGAGTTTGTTAAAAAATTTGAAGACGTATACTATCACCCGAAGAGCTCTCGTATAAGATGAAAATCGGTTAAGAATATCATCATCTTGTTGCACCTCCGCCAACAGCGTATGAACCTCAACTGGGGTTTCAATTACTTGCAACGGCTTTCGCTTCGGCCATTCTGACATTGGTTTATGCAACCATGGGGGTCCGTACCACCACTGCATGTGGTTTACCAGTTCCTGCGACTTGCAGCCACGTGTACCCAGGTCTGCGGGGTTTGTATGTGTTGGAACATGCCGCCATGTGGCGTTTGGAACTAGGCGGTGAATCTGAGCAATTCTGTTTGCTACGTAGGTCTCCCATGTTGACGGTGGTTTCGAGAGCCAGTCCAGTACTATTGATGAATCCGTCCACAGAAACGTTTCATTATTAGTGAAATTAAGTGCGGTCTGAACGTATCTTATCAGATTTGCTAATAAAACTGCACCGTTCAGCTCCAACCGAGGTAAACAGACAGTTTGTATAGGGGCTACTCTTGACTTCGCCAGCAATAAATTTGAAAAGGTGGTATGGGACCCAGTTTGGCAGCGAATATACACTGTGGCGCAGTATGCTGCCTTTGACGCATCACAGAACCCATGAATCTGTACCTCGTCTTCAGGGGTGTACTGAATCCACCGACTAATTGCAATTTCTTCAATTTTTGAGAGATCTGCCACCAACTCCTTCCAGCCTTGCATGGATTCTGCAGAAATTTCTTCATCCCAATCCAACCCTTCTAGCCACAGTCGCTGCATAAGTACTTTTGCCCTGATGACTATGGGTGTAAGCCATCCGGCAGGATCAAACAGTTTAGCAACCGATGACAAAATTTGCCTTTTTGTTAATTTTGTGAACTTTTCCATAGTCTCAAAACTGTAAGTGAATGCATCTGATAGTGCATTCCACTTAATCCCAAGGGTCTTGGTGGAGCTTGCCCCGTGAAACCTAAGAAAATTGGAATCATATAAATCATCCGCCGGTAAATTAGAGAGCAACTCACTACTATTGGACGTTATCTTTTTTAAGGGAAGTCCAGCGGATTTCAATGCACTGATAAGTTGCGCCTGAGCTGAAAGGGTTTCTTCAATGGTATAACCTCCGGCCAATATGTCGTCTACATATGTCTGGGTACGAAGAATTGAATTGACAGGTAAGGAGCACAATTTACACCAAATGTTACCGTTTTTAACTGGTAATCTTTAATAGGGTCATCAGGTTGGTTTTGAAACACAATTTTTTGGAACTTCCTGTCATCCGGGTGGACCCAAATCTGCCGATACATTTTTTGTATATCGCCACTAAAGACGTAGCGATATTTCCTCCAATTTAGAATGACTGTTATTAAGTCATTCTGAAGCGTGGGTCCAGTATAGAGAACGTCGTTCAGAGACACCTTTGATTTAGTTTTTCGGGAGGCATTAAATACCACCCTTACCTTTGTCGTTTTATGCTCAGGTCTCACCACTGCATGATGGGGTAAATAAAAGGATTCATATTTGCCATCAGATTGAATTTCCTGAGACGTTGTTTCTTCCATGTGCCCCAGCGTTAAATACTCTTCTAGCACGGCCTTGTATTGTGCCCTGAGTTCGGGGTTTTTATTTAGGGTTTGTTCCATTCTAGCATTCTGTGCCAGGGCGGTAAAGCGGGATGACCCTAGATGGATTTTATCAGGAAATTCAGCTTTGAAAGGTAATCTTACCATAAATTTACCATCTTCACCTCTTGTGGTAGTTTCCCTATAAAATCGCTCGCAATTTTCTTCTTCTGCCGACTTCGGGCGATCGGTGGGTATTTCTTCGTCATCCCAGAACCTTTTCAAAAGTGCACTTAGTTCACCAGTATCGGAGTGAATCACTGAAGTGGTAAAAGTGTGAGCTACCTGGGCCTGCATGGGACCACTTAGCACCCAGCCAAATACTGTATTATAAGCGGACGCTTGGCCGCAAACATGCTTTTTAATACCCTCCAGGTTAATAAACCTCTCGTAGTCGTTGCCGAGAATTAAATCTATTTGTGCCGATTTATTAAATGAGGGATCGGCTAAATCCAGATTATCCAGCTCATTGCAGCTGGGCGCTTGAAATGAAAAGGTTGGGAGTCGCTTCGTAACTTTTGGTTACACTATGGCTTTTACGAATATTCTGGTGTCTGTTCTTTTTGCGTACAGCGTTAGCTCGCATTCTTTAGATGCCGATTGCTTTTGGCCTCCTATCCCTACGATTTCGTAGCAGGATTTTTTATATGGGAGCTGAAGACGACTTCTGACCTTTTCCGTTAAGAAGGTTCGCTGAGACCCCGGGTCAATAAGAGCTCTTACCGAAAATTTTTCTCCCCGGTGCTCAATTTGCATCAACGCAGTCCGCAATAGAATGCTTTCATTCCCTACAGAACAATTGGCCTGTACTCTACTGGAAGTGCTCGGTCACTCTGCCTGCCGGTCATCTTCAATCTTTCGTGCCGTTTTAGGGACAGAATTTCGTGAATTGATTCCTATAGTTGAACTATCTACCCTCTGAGGCTCTTGAGACAACCCTGGAGCTCCCTTAGTCATGTGCAATAGGGTATGATGTGTTTTCTTGCAGACCAGACAGGTATACTTACTTTTGCAATTTGCTTTAAGGTGTGATGTCCCCAGACAATTATTGCAAAACTTATTTTGAAATACATAGTCCACTCTTTGCTGTACAGTGAAAGAGCGGAACTTAGGGCAGTTCCTCAAACTGTGGTCTTCTTTGCACAATTTGCAATTTAAATTAACAGTTTCCTGGGAAACATACGTCTGCACGGCTGACTGTGACTTGTGCGATAGGGTAAAACAATCCTTCGTATTCCTTATACTTTTAAGTCGTTCGACTGCCTCATACCTGTCTACTAAAAACTGCGACATTTGGCTCCATTTTGGCAGCTCCCGGGGGGACGTGAGCGATTGTTCCCATAACGCTAGAGTTGCGTCTGGTAATTTTGTAGATATCAACCTTATAAGAATTGGATCCCAGCTATCTACCTCAACACCAAGAGTTCTGAGGGTGGCCAGCGAGTCATTGACGGCAGACTGTATTCTTTGAATTGCCTCGCTATCTTCTTTGGTAGCTGCTGGGATATCAAAAAGCAATTTTATCTGGTTATCTACCAGTACACGTTTATTTTCATATCGTATTTTCAGCGCATTCCAAGCCAACTCAAAATTTTCATGCGCGAGCGTATATCTTTTTACTATGGCCCCTGCCTCCCCTCTGGTTTTATTCCGTAGATGATAAAGTTTCACTACGGGAGATAATCTAGAGTGATTTATGTATACTGCAGTGAACATGTCTCTGAATGAGGGCCACTGTTCGTAACTGCCTTTAAATATTTCTGTATCGCATGGAGGCAATTTTATAAAGCTCTCTGATTGATTGGGCACTAGGTTATGATCTGGGTGGGCATATCTCGAGGTCGACTGGAAGGCGGGGGTTGGCGATGACTCTATTCGGCTGACCTTTAACATCTCATTAATCTGCGACGAACAGTTGAAATAAATTTCAGAGCAGGTGGCAAACTCGCTTTTGGCCTGTGTTTTGAATTCGGTTCCCACTAAGGCATCTGGAGCCACCATAACCTTCCTATACGAATCTTTCAAAGTCAACCATTCCGAGTCCAGCTCCTTTAACTTCACCTCCAGTGTTGACTCATTCGGATCTTGCAGTGTGCTATTTAAGGTCTCACCAAACTGGAGCAGATTCTCACAGTCAAAAAGGAATTGTTCCCTGTAAAGGGTGTTGAAAGCCGAATCAGAGGTGCTCGTGCTCGTCATAATTATAATTAGGGATGAAAATTTAAAATGTAGAGAAAAAAAAAAAAATTTTGAAGTGGATTCGTTCACGTTTCAACTGAGCTTCAATGGTAACTATTGAATGTGCTACGATAAATGCAAATATTACTTAAGAATTGCACCTTTAGGTATAAGGGTAAGTTTGACTCACTATTCAAGTGAGCCGTTGTTGGCAACTAGTTAGAGCTACTGATTTTTTGCGATATTATTAACAAATTAAGAAACTCAACACTTTCCTGGCCAATTTTAGGGGGTAGGGTAACGACAGAGTAGTCAATATAATAAATTGAACCTAGGAAAGCATATACCTAAAGTTTACATTTGCATCTACGTTCAAATGTTACTCAACGTTATCAAATTCTCATTACATTACGCATGGAATGTAGAATTACCCACGCTTTAAGCGCGATCGAACCCTTGTTCCAAATGTATTCAACGGTTATACTATGTAAACCTTTGGATTCCGGACAAAATTTTAAATTTAATTTGGTCTGATATTCAGAGGTTACCGAATTCAGGAAATTCCCAATTTTAATGTGGACTTGGGCAAATTGAATTTTATTGAAGTTATCAACTTTGACTCAATTTTAGAATATTAATAAGGGAAGTTTGAATTTTATTAAATTAAAATTCAAAATTGAAAAAGTAAAATTTATCAAAAAAAATTTTTTAAATTAAAATTAAAAATTGAAAAAGTAAAATTTATCAAAAAAAAATTTTTTTTTTCCCAATTTTATTTGTTTTAAGCCAACTAATTTTACTTTAAATGGTGAAATTAGATTTCATTTACCATTTTTAGAAACTGTATTCACATAAAAATGTTAATAATTTTTTCATTTATTTTTGGGGGAATTTAAATTATTTAAATTTTCAAATTCAAATTCAATTTAAGAAATTAATTTAATTTTTATTCAAATTTTAAGAATTACCTTCAATTTAAGAAATTGATTTAAATTTTATTTATTTTTACGACTTCTATGCAATTTAAGAATATTAATTTTCATTTATGTGGGTTAAATTAAATTTTAATTTTTGCGAATTAAGAAAATTTTGTTTATTCCGGGGTGGATCTAAAATTATTTAACTAATTCATTGAATTCTATAATCTTCATTCAATTCCGCCTCTTAACTCAAAAGAAAATTAAAATTTAACATGATTTTTTTTTCTTTAATTTTTAAATAATTTTATTTTATTAATTTTTGCTAGGTATAATACATATGTAATTTTAAACAAAAGTGAATCCTTAAGTCTACTGTGGAAATAATTGGATTTTTGAACCAATTCAACTTTCCACTTATTCGGCCACGCTGAAAATTTACCCTAGGGACTCTTAATAATTTAACTTAATTTTATCCTTCTTATCTGCTATATTCAATTTTTCATTCCAATTATTCCGATATTATTTTCACTTTTCTAAATTAACTAAGCTCGCAATTGGAGGAATTGCGCTTAGGTAAATTTATTTAATTTTTTTTTTTTTTAAAGCCGAAAACGCACTTGAAATTTTACTAACTCTGCAATTAGGGAAATTGCTCTTAGTAAATTTATTATATATTTTTTTTTTTTTTTACTAATGCCGAAACGCACTTGAAAATTTACTAACTCTGCAATTAGGGAAATTGCTTTTAGTAAACTTATAAAAAATTTTTTACTAATGCCGAAACGCACTTGACAATTTTACTAAAATTGCAATTGGGGAAAATTGCTTTTAGTAAATTTATTAAATTTTTTCCGAAATTCGACCGTTTTTTAACGCACTTATTAATCGGTTTATTTTAATTTTCATACATTGGGAAAATTTGTTCCAATTCACAGTATGCAAATTTTTCCCAAAAAAAAATTTTTCTTTTTCTATATTTGATGGGTTTTACTCCCTCTAATCAACTCTAAATTCGTGGAGAAAAATGGGTAATATAATATAATATTAATATAATAGAAGATAATATAATATAATATAATATAATATAAATAAATTCACGAAATTTATGAAGTGTACGTAAATTTGTGTAGTGGACTGTATTTTTTCTTTTACTTAGTTCACAGTGTTACGTATATCAGTTTTATTTGTTAACAAATATTAATTTGTTGGTTTTTTTTAAACTCTTACTTCTCTTCTTGAGTTAAGAGTTCAAGTACAACGCTGTGAGTATGGATGTGTATTCCGATCCGCCAACTAACAAATAAGAGTATATATTTTTTTTTTTTTTTTTTTCTCTTTGTAATGTACAAGTGGAAAAACATTGGTTTTGTCTTTTGTACATTACATAATTGGCGCCCAACGTGGGGCCCAGGTTATTTAGTAAATGGGTCCCAACCCTTGCTACTTTTCATCTATTTTTTTTAGCAAAGCTTAAAGTGGTGATATTAGTGAAGCTGTTTATAAAATAAACTTTTAAAATTTTCTGGATTTTCGTTATTTGACGGCAGAAGATCAAATAAAACGACCGAAAATTCACTGAAAGTTCCTTTTTGTAGATAGACCAAATTAATATCGTTATTTTTTTTCTTTGGTTAAAGTCTCAAGTAACGTTTGGAGTTTATAAAAAAAAAAAAAAAAAACAAACAAAAAAAAAAAATTTTTTTTTGGGTCTTAATAGCTGTGTGCTAATTAGACAAGGAAATTATATAAATTTCGCAAAGTGCATATTTATATCCACCTAGTTAGTTGTAAAAGAAAAAGGACATAGGTATTAACGCAGTTTTGACTAATTTAAAAAAAAAAAAAAAAAAAAACTTCAAGGGTTACTTAGGAACATAATAGATTTTTTTTTTATTAACATCAATTTTTCTATTAAAAAAAAAAAAAAACAAAAAAAAACAAAATTTATTTTTTACTCATCCTACTCACTTCGCATCCAATATGTAAGAAATTTGTGTACAATTAAATTAAAACGAAATTGGTTGGTATTTCCGGCAAATGTTATTTGTATACATTGCTGGGAACTTATCGTTCACTTTTTGCCTGAACAGGAACTTTATATTGATCCGGTTTTCAATTTGGATTTTTTTTCTTTTTTTCTTTTTTCCCCTTTTCTAAAAAAACAAAATACAGGTGTACCTTATAAATATAAAATTTTAGTTCTCTAGCAACTTAACTGTCATAAGTTTTTGGTATTGAACATACATGTGCTAAGTTTACCTTAGTACATACCTTTCTTGGCTCTCTGTTACATTTTTTTTATGCATATTTAATTTTTAATTAATTAACAACAAAATGTCGTTGGAACATATTCCGCTACCAGCTCTGAGTACGGCATCTGGTTTTAGTAGTACGCAATGTATCGTTTGTAACGAGCCTATGTCAGAACAAAATGAATGTCTAATTATCATGAACTGTAGTCATGTATTTCATAAAGAGTGTATTGAAAAACACCTTTCACAGTCAGCAGAATGTCCCGACTGCCAAAAAGCATGTGATCTCGTAGATCTTAAAAAGTTTAACATTCCAAGAAATGTACGGCAAAATCCTGCACCAAAAGGTGACACTAATGCTCGTGGTAAAGGGCGAGGTGCAATGGCTAAAAGGTACCATACTAGAAATGTAACCACAAATCTGTTTAACGAGAACGCAGCTTCCTCGGTAGATTTTGATCAAAATTCTAATCAAACTGATAATAATGACAATACCCTAAATTTTACTTCTACACGGAATTCTCCTAATATTCAAAGCGACGTGATTATTAATCCCACACAGTTATCTCATATGATACAAACAAGCGTTTCACGTATGTTACAAAACATGAATATTGTCGCTAATAATTCACAGCGAGCTCATCAATCCCAACGAGCTTATCAATCCCAACGTGCTAATAATTCACAACCTCAGACTTTTGCACAAAGAAATAATAATATCATCAATCCTACATCTCCTTTAGCTAGTGTCTATGATAATTTTAGTGTCCGATCGGACAAAGTAACTTCAGTGATCCAAAATTGGAACCTTAAGTTTGATGGGTCAGCGAACGGCTTAAATGTCGAAGAATTCTTATATAGAATACGGTCTCTGACCGCTGACAATTTTCAAAATGATTTTTCCGTTATTTGCAAAAACTTGCATATACTGTTGTCTGGTAAAGCCCGTGAATGGTATTGGCGTTACCACAAGCAGGTGGAGAATATTCAATGGAATGAGTTCTGTGCCGCAATTAAATGTCAGTATAAAGACTTTAAGACCAATTTTGATTTAATGGAAGAACTTAGAAATCGCAAAATGAGAACAGGAGAATCATTTGATTCATTTTTTGAGGCAATATCCTCCATTTTAGATCGCTTAGATAGACCTATACCCGAAAATGAGCTTATAGAAATTTTAACAAAAAATCTCCGCGTAGATATTCGTCACGAACTATTATATGTCCCAATTTATTCAATCGCTCATTTAAGGAAACTGGTGCAAATGCGCGAAAACTTGATGACGGATGAATTTTTCCGAAAGAATTCCCAAAGCAAAATGTTTTCAACTAATTACCCAAGGCGTAATGTTGCAGAACTCGATTGTTCTGAAAATCTTAATATGGCTGAAACATCTAATGATGATTTTAATGTAGAAAGTATAGAGCAAAAATCTATTAGTGCCAAGTGCTGGAACTGTGATGAGGTAGGTCATAAATGGCAGGACTGCCTTGGTACTAGAACCATATTCTGTTATGGATGTGGCGAAAAAAATACATATCGGCCACAGTGCCCGAAATGTACTTCCAAACAAGTTTCTAACTCAAAAAACTTAACAGCTCCGTCCCACCCGCAAAAATTTCACTAAATTCTAACACAACAACAACCAACTCTGAGTTAACTAATAAATTGGTTGTTAAAAACAACACTGACTTGACCTCCTATCAAGATTTGAACAGCTTTGCTGAATTACCGGATACGTCAAATACCAACTCCGTAAAAGATTTGAAAATTCGTGAGCGGTTCCAATCACCAAATAAGGATAGAATTCTGTTTCCAATAAGACCCTATCATCAGCGAATGCAAGAATATATTGCTAAACGTAATTTAATTTTTTCAAACTCATCCCTCTTTTTTTGTCCGGAAAAAGGACCCAAACGTTCCACCGTTCGACTAAGAACATATTACAAGAAGCGAAAAATGACTTCTAAGTTTATTGTTTCTACTGTCTTAAATAACACGGTTGATAGAAGGTTTTATGCAAATGTAAGGTTTTTAAACTTTTCACCGTTAGGTCTGCTTGACACGGGTGCAAACATTAGTTGCATTGGTGGTAAACTTGCTCAGGAAAAATTTTCGGGTTCAGAACAATTTAACAAAATGAATGCTAACGTAAAAACGGCTGATGGCAAGTTACAAAAGGTTTTAGGGTATCTCGACGTTGATGTTTCTTTTAGAAATCAGTCACATAGAATGAAATTGTGGCTTGTACCCTCGTTGTCACAAGATTTGATTTTGGGCTTAGACTTTTGGAGGTTATTTGCGTTAGCTTCAGATTTATTCGAATCTGCAGTTATTAGCGGTCCTGCGAATTTGTCCGATATTAAAAAACCGTCCGAAGTTTTGTCCGTAAACTTAGAAAAATCTGATTTAGTCTCCGATGAAACAAAATTTCCTCTAACTCCAAGCCAACATGCACAACTAGAGGCTATTATAGCTTTATTTCCTAATTTTGAGAAAAACGGCTTAGGCAGAACCAGCTTAATTAAGCATGATATAGACGTTGGCAACGCCTCGCCTATAAAACAAAGGTTCTATCCAGTTTCTCCGGGCGTGGAGGAGCTGATGTATAAAGAAGTAGACCGAATGCTGGCATTAGGGGTGATTGAAGAGTCAACGTCCTCATGGAGTTCTCCCATGCGCTTAGTGGTTAAGCCGCACAAAGTCCGCCTGTGCTTAGATGCCAGAAAAGTCAATCAAGTGACCATTAAAGACGCCTATCCGCTTCCAAGTATTGAGGGTATATTTGCGAGACTTCCCAGAGCTAACCTGATTTCAAAACTGGATTTAAAAGATGCGTATTGGCAGATCGGCCTAGCCGATCAGGCCAAACCTCTTACTGCGTTCACAATCCCAGGTAGACCTCTCTATCAGTTCAAGGTCATGCCGTTTGGGCTTTGTAACGCCCCCCAAACGATGTGCCGTTTAATGGACTCGTTAATACCACCTGAACTAAAATATTGTGTTTTCGGGTACTTAGATGACCTTGTGATTGTTTCCGAAGATTTTGAAACCCATTTGTCGGTCTTGGTGCGTATTGCTGATCAATTAAGAAAAGCAAATTTAACCCTTAATATTAGTAAATCACGCTTCGGCGTTACTGAAACGAAATACCTCGGGTACGTAATCGGAAATGGGGGAATTAAAACGGATCCCGAAAAAGTAGAATCGATACTTTCCTGGCCGGTCCCTAAGAGCATCAAACAAGTTCGTGGATTCCTTGGTCTTGCGGGATGGTATCGACGATTTATTGCAAATTTTTCTACTGTAGTCTTTCCGATAACGGAAGTGTTGTCGTCGAAACGCAAGTTTAATTAGTCAGAAGATGCGCAAAAGGCATTTTTAGAGATAAAAACTTTACTTACCACAGCTCCCGTTCTCGCTAATCCTGACTTCAACAGAAAGTTTTATATACATTGTGATGCAAGCGATTTCGGTATTGGCGCGGTTTTAGTTCAGCTGGATGACGACGGAAACGAAAAACCTATAGCGTTTATGTCAAAAAAGCTGAACACCGCTCAACGCAATTATAGTGTAACCGAAAGAGAGTGTCTGGCAGCAATAGAGGCCATCAACCGCTTCCGGTGTTACGTAGAAATGCAACAATTTGAGGTAATTACGGACCACTCCAGCTTGGTGTGGCTGATGAGGCAATCTAATTTATCTGGCAGACTTGCCAGATGGGTATTTAAACTCCAAGGCTATACATTCACGATCAGTCACAGAAAAGGTAAGGATCATATTGTGCCAGATTCTCTCTCCCGGTTGCCTTGCGAGGAAGTTTCCGCTGTCGAGCTAGCTGATCCCGAAATTGACTTGAGCTCCGAACATTTTTCTGACCAGGATTATGAGGAGCTAAAAACTAAAATCACTGACAGACCTACGAAATACCCGGATTTGAAGATTGTTGATAAGTATGTATATATTCGGACCGACCACTATACGGGAAATGAACAGGATGAACAAAACGCGTGGAAACTTTGGGTTCCTACAAAACTACGCGAAAGTGTTATAACCCGAGCTCATGATTTACCTATTTCATCACACGGGGGAATGTTTAAATCTTTAGACCTAATACGCAGAAATTTTTATTGGCCAGGTATGGTTAGGGATGTCCGCGACTATATTAGAAAATGTGAGGTTTGTAAAACTACCAAGGCACCGAATTTTGTAACCAAGCCCGAAATGGGAAAACAGGCAGTATCATACCGCCCCTTTCAGCGTCTGTACATAGACCTACTAGGACCTTACCCAAGAAGTAAGCGTGGGAACATAGGGCTGTTGATTGTGGTAGACCACTTAACAAAATTTCATTGGGTATGTCCAATGCGCAAATTTACCTCTGCTGCCATACAAACGTTTTTATTGGAGCAAATCTTTCATGTGTACGGAGTCCCCGAACACATTGTGAGCGACAATGGCTCACAATTTAAAGCCCATGAACTCAATGCATTTTTTACGAAATTGGGAATTAATCATATATACACGGCATTGTATTCGCCGCAATCTAACGCCTCAGAAAGGGTTAATTAATCGGTCGTTAATTGCCGGTATTCGTTCGTATTTGAAGAAGGACCAAACGTTATGGGACGAACACCTTAGCTCAATATGCTGCTCCCTTAGGAACTCATTTCATACATCAATACGTATTTCGCCGTATCATGCAGTCTTTGGACTTGATATGATAACTCACGGTTCTTCGTATAAATTATTAGAAAAAGTAAAAATGCTTGGTGAAAATGTCAGTCCGTTAGACAGGGACGATTCATTAGCTCTAATACGTCACAACTTAGGGAAAAGTATTACAGATGCATATCATAATCACCAACATCAGTACAATCTTAGAACTAGACATATATCCTTCTCTGTGGGTCAAATTGTTTTCAGGAAAAATTTTGCACAGAGTAGCTTTGAGAAAAAGTTTAATTCTAAACTTGCACCACTTTACCTTAAAGCTAAAATCCGAGATAAAATTGGGCAAAATTATTACCATTTGGAGGATCTTAATGGTAAACTCATAGGAACCTTTCATGCCAAAGATTTAAGATCCTAAAATCGGCTTCCTCCTAATACTTTTGCGAAAATCGCAAGTATTATGCGGTTTGTAGTGTACCCTGTATACCCTAGGCTTTTTCCGACATAAAATAAAGAAGAAAAAAAATCGAAATAAAAACTTGTTGGCTATTTTTTGGTAGATCCCTAAACATGCAGTTGAATATATGCCATCTAGATTTTTTTTGTTTAGACTTCCAGCACAAAGGGATAACTTAAATATTGCTATGTTCGATTCGTTACAATTTGTTTCTACCATTCCTTTTATGAAATTTACTCTGGACATTAAATGCGTTTCGGTGTATATTACTTAAGTTATAAAATTAAATGTAATAAGTTAGTTAGCATCTATACATTATTTATATATGTCGTTAAAATTGTAGTAAGGTAGACAAATTTTTACATTATTTACATCACTATCTTCATATAAATTATTCGAGTTGCGTAAGTAAAACTTTCTACTGATGACTGTAAATACAGTGGTAACGCTAAAAACAAACACCGATAACAATAATTAAGTAAAATGATAAGTGCTAACGATGCATTTACCTACACTAACAGAAGCTTAGATTTTTTCCTACGCAACCATCAAATCGTTCTTTCGCTGCTAGATTTCGACGAAGTAAGTCTCTTTAAAATTAAAGCTCGGTAAAATCCAACAGTTGTATAAAGTGAGATAAAGTCTTTTTTTTTTGAGAATTTATACCGTAAAATTTTATTTTGTGAACTAAATTGTTACCAACAATAGCATATACCAAATTACACCAAAAGAAAAAGGTAAACGTTTTTTTTTATAATTAAATTTATAAATCCGTAAAACAAATACTTAATATAGGGAATCGTCCTATATGCACACGTGATTATCGTCCATACCTTTATTAAGTAAGAGAGTTCCTAAGCCACACTGGAGGGCGTACTTCTAAGAATATAAATTTCCCACGAAGAACTGCTACGTATTGCATAACCCCTCAGGTATGGTATTAAAGTAGGCATTAAAAATGGTATGGTTAAACCTCATGTGCTATTTTTTTTCCTTCTTAGATTTCAATAAAGAAAAAACCACAGTTAACCTAGGAACTCAATTAATTTTTAATATTTTGGAAATCTTTCCCCATATTTCAACACAACAATTGATAAAGAAATACAAAAGTTGTGATTTTTACATATTAAATTAAATGCGTTAAATCAGGTTTGTGACATCACCGATGTGAATGGGAATATTTTCTCAGCAATCAAGTCAGCAGACGTTAAATATATTTTAAGAAGGCGATCAAAAGAATAATTGGAAAAAAAAACAAACACAAATAAACCGACACTCCGCAAAGATTTACAGCATGCAATTATCAACTACATATCACCTTACTAACTAAATAACAATAATTTTAAACATAAAACCTACCTAACCTTACCTACAGCTAAACAATAATCGGCCTCAATAGAGGTAATCTTCAAGCCTAATTTTCTTCCAAAATCCTTAAAATTATCTATTTTACTAATTATAATTAACATTGCTCCTTTAACTTAAATCTAAATATCCTAACGCTATTCTAATCCTAACATACATTTCATAAATTCGATACACAAATTCTAAAAAAAACATAACCCATACAACTCCCAATTACATCCTAAGATTTATTAAATTTACTGTATATAAATCCTTACATATATTTTTCCCTTAGTTGAATACGTATTAACTTAATTTTTATACTAACACCCAAGTTCTTTAATATTGTAACAACACTAAACTAGTTACGTACATTTATATATATAATCAGTAAGGTCTGTATACATTCAAATTTATTTATGAGTATAAGTGTTAATTAATCAATTTTTGTTTAGAAAATATGCAACATCACTTTTTTTAAAAAAAAAACAAAAAACTTACTATTACCCATGTAGAGTATGCAGAATGTTCGAAGAGGCCTCCGAGACATCATACGCAACATTTTTTTTCTTGTGGTAAATCATCATTAATTTTGGTGAGTGATCAAACTTATTTATATTTGTAGTATTTCTATCTGTTTGCATATTTTTTTTACAATTAATAAAAGAAGCAACAACAACAGTAGTTATGAATGAATGCAAAAGAGACTAACTTTCGCTTAAATGTTTAGCAACATTTCTTACTTTGTTTTTGCTTCACATCATATGGTTATTTTAATTTAAGCTTTACATATTTACTTTTTTTTGCTAATTTTTTCATTCATAATATTATTATGGGAAGTCACCCAAGCCAGATAGATTTGAGTCGTTAATCAAAGAAACTCAAGTTTGTTTAAATTGGTTGAACTAGCTTTAATTTTTTGTAGCTATTATTTTTAAGTAACATGAACTTTGAAAAATGAATAAATTTTGTGCATCAAAAATGAATCTTTAAATTTTAATAATTTCTTACGGATGTAGAATGAGTTAGGGTGAAAACATTAAGGGTTTCTGTAAAATTTACGCCACGGAAACATACGGTAGGGAGGGTTATGAGGCATTGGCCCCAGCAAGATCTTGGGTGCCCTACACTAGGAAAAATTGATGTTACCGTAGAAACATTCGCATATTTTTTTTTGTTTTGATGCGTCAGTCTTCACTTTGAATTCTAATTTACGAATTACCATTATTCTGTTTGTTAATGCAGCACTCTATAACAGAGGCAAGGGAGTTTAAATTATTATGTGTGAAAGTACAAGTTGTTTATGTGCGATACAAAAATATAAGCAGGCAAGAACCCACCCGACCAGACTGTTAGCTAGCAGTTTAATAGCTCCCAATCGCCATAGCTATATATTTTTAAAAGTGGTTTTTTTTTTTTCGTTAAGCATGTGCACATATTCTGGCACCAAGGTCAATCAGGGTTTTAACTATTCGGAAATGGCTTATGGGCAAATACAAAAGACAAAACCAATGTTTTTCCACTTGTACATTACATCTTTTACTCTACTTGTTAGTTTATGAGAATGCAAATGAGTATTATTAAAAGCTTTTAATTTATTTAAAGAGCGTAAATGAAATTAAATGATTTTTGTGTGTGTGTATGTGTGTATTTTGTTTTCTTTTTTATGATTTTTGTGTGTGTGTATGTGTGTATTTTGTTTTCTTAAGAGTTAAACATTTTTTGACTCAAGAGCGCACTAATTTTATGTGGGTATTTGTGTTTTTTTTCTTTTTAAATTTTAAATTGTTAACAAACCAAATTAATAGATCTTTATGGAATTGTGTTTTTTATGTATTTTGGTTTTGTATGTAGGGAGATAGTGTATGATGGTGGGATAAACAGTGGGAACCAAAGCCAAGTGTTATTTTTTTTAAATGCAATTAAATACCTTATTTCTTTTTATTACTTTCTGGGGATGATGTTGTTTTTCCTTCCTTGTAGATTTCCTTTTCTATTCCTTTGTTGACGTATTTCTAGGCAGGCTTCTTTTTCTCTTGCACTATTCACTATTTGGTTTTTCTCCTTTTTTTTTTTTTTTTTTTTTTTTTTATATTGCGGCACTTTTACTTTTTAGCTATCTTTTTCTTTTTTACTTATGTACATACCAATATGGCGATTTTATTCTTTATATGTACATAACTACCGTTTTTGTTGCGGCACTTTTACTTTTTTTTTTTTTTTACTTTATTTCTTATTTTAATTTATAATTTTTTCTTCAATATGGCGATTTGCCTTTTGAATTTATATTTTTTCTCAATATGGCGATTTGCCTCTTTTTCCAATTTTTTCCACAAATTTCGGCCTTTTCTTTGTAGGAATGTGCCGTTTAATATGGCGATTTTTCGCGCCTTTTTTCTTTTTCTTAAAAATTTTCCTTTGCTTCCCACTTTTTCAAATTTATATTTAATTTTTCAATTTTTTCCACACACACTTGTTGCACTACACACACTTTTTCCACTTTTTCAAATTTATATTTAATTTTTTCAATTTTCTCTTCCACTCTATTTAAATTTTGCTTTTAATTTCTAATATTTCTTATTACTACCAGTCTACTTACTTTTTTTCCAGACTGACTCGCAATACATTTATGTTTTATTTACCTCATGCTTCTTCTTCTTGTTGAGAGATTTTTTCTTTGAGTTTTTTCTTCTGAGTTTCAGATTTTGGGGTTGATCAGATGCACTTTTTGCTGCTTCTTTTCTTGGGTTCAAGAAGGACCATGAATATTTTTGGCTTCTTGGGTGGCCTAAATATTAAAGTGGTTAAAGATTTCTCTTTCTTATGGGGGAAGAATGGAGAAATCTTTGAACCGTGATAATTAATCTCTCAGCGGAGAGTTATAATTATCGGTGTTGGTACGGGAAGAAATTAAAGGGGGTTATATTTCTTCCAATGATTAAAGTCACTTTTAACTTACCGGGTTTCTAAGTCCAAACAAAAGAAAATGGTGGGGTTTTCTTCAATGTAGTGGCGGCTGCCTTTTTTATTGTTGCACAAGGGTTTGGATTACAATAGATGAGCGACCGTTCACGGTGAGTTTTGAGAATGCAATGCTTTATGATTTTGCTGCCAAACTTATTCAACCTCTCTTTATTATCCATTCGAGGGTTGGATAAGTTTGACTGCTTAACTCTAGCGAGTACTAAACTACACTGTGAAAAATTTAATTACAGTAATTTATTCCTTAAGTATTAAGACTTCACTGCGGTTGATAATTGAAATTCATTTTAAGTTTTAATTAATAAAAGTAACAAAAATAAAAGTTCATACTTATAATAAACGGTTAATGGATGTGTGTCCAATGTAAATTGGACAACCTGTTTGAATTCAACACACTTGTAAAATTCACCTCAATTTTTTTGACAAATATTATGTAAACAATAAGCAATTTAAAACAATTTTTTTTACTATTTTTTGATTTGTTTTTTTTACAATTTTTTAAAGAAATTTTAATTTTTGCATTTAAAACAAGGCCTAAAGTCTTATTCCGTACTATTCTTGGCGCTGGTTCCTTATCATTATAAAACGTAGAAAAACCAAAAGAAAAACAAGTCTCATTTAGATTTATGGTGACCAGTAAGTAGGGTGCGTTCGTAAATGCATCACTGCGCTGCATCAGAAAAGCAAACTTTTTATTGCAGGTGAAAAAGTAATTATAATGTTTTTTATTGTGTGACTATTTTTTTTTGTGGAGTATTTGACAATTTTTTGGTCCATATCTACTTCATTGAAATATATGTATATAAACATTTGAAATCACTGATGCAGCGCAGTGATGCATTTACGAACGTACCCGTATTCTCACTCCACCATACGTGGCTTGTGCTGATATGTGTAACACATAAAAATATTGGTTTTCGACCCTTAGTTTAGCATACCGAGCGAGCTAGAATTACCTCCTGAATTGACCTGAGGGTGTCCGTTCATCCGTATGGTTGCATAACCTTTGGACGCAAATTAAAGTTCACAATTTTAGAGACAATTTGATGAAATTTGGTACAAATTATTAAATTTTCATAAGGACGAATAGCAGGAATCGGACCATACCTTCATAAAGCCCCTAAATTCTTTTTAGAATAGAGTCTTCTTTCATATAAACCATCTTACTATGCTGGTTTTTCGATTGAACTTGGTCCAGCAATATTTTATTCAATCCTTAATCATTTAACCAAGTTTGTAATTGAATCGGACTATATTTGACCACACAAAGAACTCATATAAGTACATGAATCTTAAACTAATAACATAATTCTGTTTAGGCGCGTCCATGATTGCACATTAGTCCCAAATAGGGTACACTAGACCTGCCCTTATTTCTATGAAGATTTTTCAAAATGGCGGCGCATAGGAGAGTAGGGTCCAAAAAGTTTCCATTTTATGCCACAATGCTCCATGTAAATTTTGGGCTCGATCCGAAGACTAAGTGGACCCAAAATTGAGTTGAATAATAAGACAAGGTTTTATTATAAGAAATTAGGAACTTTATTCGGCATTTTTGGAAAAAACTCAATTTTGGTAACAGTTTTGTTAATATTTCGTAATTTTCTTATTTTATGTTATTCTTCACTAAATTACCTGATAAAAAATAATAAAGTTACAATATCTTAAACATTAACTAAAGATGTTTTTTTGAACGATGGATATTTTTTGCGATAAGCTTCAACAACTTGCAATAAGAATTGCTTTTCGTCTTCTTTGTTGGTCAATATCCGATTATAGTCCTACATGAACTTCACTCCTCTTTCAGCGGTGTCATTAACGACGGCTAAATTTTTGCAAAAAACGCGGCCTTCTTTAAAACTCGTTGGTTTCCCATGTTGATGGGTCAAATTCCCAAAACTCCGGCGATAAACCGAACCGCACAAAGAAATTGTTAGTCTTGTTTGAAATGAAGTCACTCAAGCTATGGTTCGCGAATGTTTGCGGTTTTGAAACGGCCCGATTTTGATCCACTTCGATAATAGGCTCATGTAGTGAGTGTGTTATTATTATGCACACCACTATTTAGTTTATAATTAAAGAATTTTGTTCATTTTTAAGTATTTTTATTTTTTTCATTGTCACAAGCCAAATTTGTAAAAACAAAAAAAGCAACATCAGCATTTCCACGGTTTAAAAAATTTAAGTTCAATTAATGTAAACAAAATCAATTTGGGTAAATGCTGATGATAGGTAACAATTTAGTATATAAGCCATTGATTAATTTTAATAAAGTCAGAAAATAATTTAGCATTCATAATATTGATTGTCTATTTTCTTTCTCACAACTTGATGCCAGGATAATGCGGCAGAAGTGATCAGTAAATACTTAAACTTTTTTTTTTTACAATTTAAAACAACTCGTCTCAAAACAAAACCACTTATACTAGATTACCTCCGTATAACAAAACACACTACACTCATCGTATGCAAGGCGCTCAACCATTTTTCTTTTCTGTTCAAGAGAAACATTCGAGTCAAAGAAAGCCAAAGCCATTGGTTCTGCTGATAAACACCACATCTGGTTACTCATCTTCTCCAATATGGCAGCAGAAACTGGAGCATCAATTTGAATGTATTCAATGGAATCTCGTATGAAATTGAAATCCTGGTTTGGAGCATTGATTGGATTTGTACAACCAATCCATGCCCGAATGTAGATTGACGCCAAGAAAATGCACACGTCGCGCAATGGAATGCAGTCTGGTCAAGACTCTTCCAGACTTTCGCGAATCTCTCGAACAATTGAACTTCAGGACCGCTGCTTGTCGACAATTTCACTTCAAAAACCTGGCGCAGAACGATTTCGTAAATATGATGGCGAAAGGCCAAGTAGAGCAGTTCTCGACGGCAATACTGTGGTTTCTGCAAGATAATGCAAGCGCCATTGAGGGCTCCAGTGCTACTGGAGGTCGTGTCGAATGACATTGCTTCAACTCGATCGGCAATTAGTTTCGGCATCGGCAGTGCTCTCCTCAATCGCTTCTCCCACGTCCTGAGCTTTTTCATCAATTCCTTCCATAACCTCAACCTCACCTTCATCACTCGATTCTGCATATTGGCCGGCTGCAAAAAGTTTAACATGTGTTATGTATTACATAAATCAATAAGATAGAAAATTACATAAAGCCAAATACGAACCACTATCTTTCGGCTTAGACATTTCTTCAAATTTCCGCTTTCTCTGCTTCTCTTTCTCCTTTCGTTCCGATGCTCTTTTTTCTCGCAGAAATAAAACCATATCGCAGCCAATCATGCATCCCGGGCGTCCTGGTTGCCGTCGAATGAGAAACTTCTTATCTTCTTCAATTCGAATGGTTTTTAGGGCATCTGCAGTCGCAATATTAAACAAATTGTTCAGGTCGTTGGTAAATGCAAGCTCCTTTTGTTTCCAAGCCACATATGTATCTCTTGCTAGCGAGCACTTTTTGTATATCTTTCCACGTATTGTACAATTTCTCCGCGCATCTTGTTCCGTATCGTTTTTGAATTCGTGCTTGTTGCCAGAAAATATACACTGCATGGAGCGTTAATTTTGCACTTTGCTTTGCGTCGAGTTTCACAAAACGCATGTTATGAAAGAAGACCTGTAGGACTTGCCTATTGCATGGCAGTTTGACACCGGTTATCTGATGAGCTGTTCTGCCCACTAAGTCTATGTTGCTGAGCGATTGAACGGTTTGACGCGTTTCTACCGAGGAAATGGCTGATGCAGAAGCCGATGCAGGTTTTGATGTTGATGGTTCTGACATAATAATTGTAACAACCTATAAACTCATCCAAAATAATAACAATTATAATTTGGTTTACAACAATTAACTTTGGTACTTTATTATTTTGGTTTACTTCCTTAGCACAATTAAGTAACACACTGGTTGGCTGTTCTCATACGATTGATGCATTAAACACATTCGAGACAGCAGGCAACACGAAGGCACGACTACAAATGCTGCAGGTTGCAATTGTAGTCGCGTAATCAGCTACTGAATTATTTTGAAGACGACAGCTACAATTGAAAAAAATATAAACAGCTGTGTTTTTTTTATTATGTATTTACATTTCAGTGGTGCCACTATCATTTTTAATTTTTATAAATTTAACAACATGCATAATTGCAGACTCGTACACAAACTTAATTTAAGCCTCGAAAATTTTGTGACGTTTCGTTTTTATTTTTGAGATGGCAACTTCAGATATACAATAATACAACGCCGATAGTTTTTCTTTAATGTATTTCTCAATTTTGTTTAAACTCTCAACTTTCAGCTTAAAATTTAATCTAATTTGTTATCGTTTGTACAAATCAGTACTTTTACTAATACGATCTGAAAAGTTAACTTAGAGCTAACGTTTAGAGCGGCACAGAAGCGCTAAAATTTGGTTAACTTGACCGCAAGATTACTGTATCGCGGTTCTACTGTAATTTTTTGGTTTAACGCACTAAGTTTATGAATTATAGGTCGTAAAGGTTGTAGAGCACTTTATCAATAGTATAGGAAGAAAAATATAATCTGAATCTTTTAAGTATTGGTATCATAATAGAGCCTTTCGAAACACATTTCATATGATGAATAAAATATACCGATTTATTAACCCCTTAAGAGGATTTATCTTAAAATTTTGTCGATATGTATAATAATATTTCCTCAAATATAATATGTTATAGAGAACACCCCAAGTTTTTATATACCTATATTTTTAGAAACTCCATCATATAAAATTTGAAAGTTATTAAGGTTAAAAAAATTTTTTTTTGGAAAACTTCACAATTTATTTATAAGTTTGAGCTAAAATATATAGTGGTAATAGTTTATGCACTTGTTACATATTGAAATATGTAAATATTTGAAAAGTGTGCCGGAAGGCTGAAAACCTGCAATACAGAAAAACTTTATTAATCAAAGCTCTAATAACTTTGGTAACATGTGTATATTATTGTTAAATAATTATTAATTTATCTTTAAACAACATTTGAAAAGCACTTTCAATTTTTCAATGATACCCGTACTGCTAAAACTAAGAGCGTTGGCGTGTCAAACATCTTCTTTTAAGGATACTAAAAAGTAATAATAATATAGATTTGGTGGTGAGCCGCGCTTATATTCTTGTTTCAATCCGGTTCTTTGCTGTTTAACCAAAAAATTATTAGTATATATTATAAGCACTAATTCTTCTAATTTTTGATTATATTAGCAGCACTTTTTCTGTTTTGTAGTGTACAAAAATAGAAATTAGTTTAATTTGACTACAACGACAAAATTAGCATAGACAACAACCTGCAGCCATTTAGTCGTGTCGTCGTTAAAATAATCATTTCCATATACACACATGGATTCTATTGTTGACATATTGAAGTCGGTAGTCTGCTGTCTCGAATGTGTTTAAAGCATGACTCAAAACGTCTACTCATTCGTTTGACAGTTGTTCTCTCGTTCTTGGCCTGGTTGTGTGTGTGTGTGTGTCTCGACACGGGTTGCCACAATAATTAAATCAGATCACGGTATTTTGTAGGAACATGTAATAACTAATTCAGAAGTAAACAGCAACGCAGTTATGCTAAATAACAATGCCACAAGAGATGTGCGCGTGACGTGATTTTTCCGCGTCAAGTGTGTTTCACGTGTAATTTATTGGAGAATAACATAAAAATAAGAAAAGTACGAAATATTAACAAAACTGTTACCAAAATTGAGTTTTTTTTTCCAAAAATGCCGAATAAAGTTCTTAATTTCTTATAATAAAACCTTGTCTTATTATTCAACTCAATTTTGGGTCCACTTAGAGTCGTCGGGTCGAGCCCAAATTTTACATGGAGCATTGTGGCATAAAATGGAAACTTTTTGGACCCCTTTCTCCTATGCGCCGCCATTTTAAAAAAGGGCAGGTCTAGGGTACACTCTTGAAAATTCGTGTTTGGAGTAGGGTATTATTTAGTCGGGCTTTCTCACAAACAGTAAATCTTGATGTTAAATTAATAATGATATTTAATTAAACCCATTCTCAAATATCTATTGCTACAAATTGCTTCAATATCATTCAAAACTAATAGACTTTAAACAAAAAGCGAACTTTTTGTGAATTTCTTAATAAAATTCAAATAAAATCGATATTATTTATCAGACCTTTTATTTGTGTTTGCTGGGAATGTGGGGAATATTTATTTCGTACTAATGCAATGATAACTTAAGTTTTTTTTTGACAACATACTTAGGTTTTTAGCAAGCGAGTTTAATATCTATGTATGTAATATATGGTAGACATATTAAAAATAAAAAAAGAAACGTCACAAAATTTCTGGAGATTTTGGAAAACACAGAAAAAGCACACAGGAAAATGTTATATGGACCAAAATATTTTGATCTTAAAGCAAGTTTGTATTAAGGTTTTTCTTGAAGGAACGAAAACGTAATCGCGCAATGACTGGTCCAATTTTAATATAGCTTAGCATGAGTTCGCCTACTGCGGCTTGAAAAGACAATTATGTGAGTAATTGATGGATGGCAAATTTATAGAAAATTTACAGAATTATCTGAAAATTGGTAAAGAACTCATTTCATTAAATACATCAGATGTAGCACATTTCTGTGGTTTTCATGGGTAACAGCGTATGTCCATTTTTTTCGATTTTGAGATGTTGATGCCATATTGTTTAATTTTAAACGCTCTTTACACGGTTCTTAAAATATCTGAAAAAATATGGACCAATGCCAATATTTTTTTGCGTATTTACCAATTTTAAAAGGTTCAATACCTAGCCCATAGTTCGATCTAGAATGTTTTTTCCGCTCTCCTGAAAAATTTGATTTTAAGACATACGCGGTTCCCCATGAAAACCACAGATTTAATTTATACTACATGTCTGATTGTATAATTATTAACTATAAATTGTAATTCAAGAGCAATTGTGAACTTGAAACCAGTCGGTACAAATTAGATATAATTTTTTTTTGTAATGATGAAAACGTCTTATTCAGTTACTTAACATGTCTCTGCATTCCGCGTGTTTTGAAAACACGGTCACACTTAAATTTGGTACAAATTCTGATATTGGTACATATATCATAACGTTTTACAAAATATCAAATGCGCACATGCTTATGCCTGCATTAATGTATAAAGTTATTATAACAAGTCAAAATTACCTTAATTGGTAACCATAAATTGGTTAGGTTAATTCCTTTAGCTCGGTTATATAATTGAAGCATAAAATTGTAAGTAATAAAATTCGGTTTATTACAACTTTGCTTGATCCACATACAAACATATTGGAGGTACATAAATGAATTTACAAATACTTGCATTACAATTTGATGGGGAAAAAACAAGCAATTTTTTTAGCGGTTTTCAAATATTTTTACTTCCTTAAGAAAAGTGTGCTCAACAAAAAAACCAACGTTTTGGTTGGTAATTCAAAAGTTTTTTACAACAACAAAATATACGTTCCCTTTTTTTGTAATTTTTTTCAATAATTTTCAAGGATATTCCCCCCTGCAGATGCCAGATTTAATCCAGTACCCTACGTTGCTGGATGTAAACCAGACCTCTACTTCTTGAACCCAGTGCCCTAGCTACGCCTACCCTGGAGTCAGGATGGATGTAATCCGTTCTGATATGCCCTAATCCCTCCTCTTTATGTTATCCCGCTGAGTCAGATCGATATAGTCTCTCCTATTGTTCTATAAACCTTCTTCCTCTAAACTTACTTCCTCTCATCGGCTGCCCTTTTTTTGGTTGTGCACTCTTAGACCCTCTCGCATGCTGTGTTTGCTATTTGTTGTCGTCTCGGTATGTTGTTGCCCTCTCACGTATTGGAACTTTCCCTTTTGGAAAAGCTGAAATTAAATTAACGGAGTCGACAATGCGCCATTTTTTGTTTAAGTAAAACACCATTTTTTTCCTCTTTCTTTAAGTTTTATGTAATTTGTGTAACCCAAAATCCCCAGGAATTTTGTCCTCACACTTTTCCCTTTCCTTCGGCAAAGAGCGCACCGTCACTTGCCCTGACATTTCTGTTGGTATATGGCTTCGATTTAATTATTTTCTATCTATTTTCTAGAGTTGTGTAGTTCATGAACGAACTAGTTCAATTGAACTATTCAGTCAGATGAACGATGACCGGTCTTTTTGGATCACTGTACGTTTTAGTTCACTAGTTCGTTTTGGGTCAGTATGTCTTTTTTTGTCAGTTCACTTTCGGTCTTTTTTTTGTCAGTTAGTTCAATTTTGGTCTTTTTTGTCAGTTCACTTTTTGTCTGTTTTTGTTGCTTACTCGATAGAATAACTGATGGAAAAGAAACAACAATACTATTCTTGTATATTTTTATTCTTGTGAGCTGTTTCTGTTACTCATTGCCACATTGCTTTACACATTTTCATAATACAATCAGGGTTGTCGAGTATAACAATTTCTCGACAAACGGCGATTTTCAAGCTTTTTGCCGACATGACGATTTTTTGCGGCTTATAAGATACATGTCGATTTTGTTTCCTATTTGATAAGCCATAAATTTGTTTTGAGACTCTTGGAAAAATTTTCCGTTTTTTATTTGGAAAGATTATTTCAATGATGGTATTCCATCTAATTTAAATCAGTTTTGACTAAAATGTTATAGCTATACGTCCGGTACGTACCATTTCAAAGAACTTGCTTTGACTGTCTTTATATGCATATAATTTCAGCTGCTAATGCCTGTGTCGAAAGAGTTTTATTAATAATGAACTCCACAAAAACTCACTTTCAATATATAATACGAAGTTCCTATTGCATTATATATTGAAAGTTATTACGAGTTATGAATTATATGCAATATAATTAATCAAAAAAATCCTATACAATGTATTGAAAAAACAATAAGAATTGTCTTGCAGCTGAAATGTATACCGTTATAGATATATGGGATATTTCATGTCAAGTGACCCAACTTTTGAATCGATGTCTTCCGATTTGCACCAAGGTTAGTCTTATTGGATAGTAGTTTAGACACAAATTTTCAAAAAGATCGGTCAAAAAGTTTCTGACACAAATTTTCAAAAAGATCGATCAAAAAGATTCTGACATTAAATTTGGCAAAAAAAAAAAAAAAATCTGACAACTCTGGCTGCCGTTCCCAACTTTCTTACAATTAACATGGGCGCTGCCAGTTGTTATTAATATAAAACCCGCCAAATGCAAATTTTTTCATTTGTGCAAAAAATTTTGTGCATATTTAGTTAATTTATTTTTTTAAAATAAGACCTATAAATAATTAACCAAATTCGATATTCGACAGCTTTATTTTTAAAAGCTTAGTCGAGTTTTAGAGCACGAAATTAGTATGGAAAAACCGCTTTTAATGTATACATTACTTAAGCATTCGTTTATGAAACGTAACTCTTCATTTAAGTAAAATAAAGTTACTCTTCTTCGAATCGACGAACTTTTAAAAAAAAATTCTAGCGGAACGATTTTTAAAGTAAAAAATCAACAACAAAATTTTTAAGTTAAGCATTTTATTAAAAAATAAAATAAAGCATAAAATATATGAGTTTTCCTCTCTTTCAAAGGAATTTTTATTTGTTCGGGTGAAATCTTGCAACTTAATTTTGAAGCAGATATCTTGAACCGATTAAGCTGACATTTTGTAAATACGTTCAGTTTGGCTGATAATGCACGGTTAACTTTGTAAAGTTATTCTTAATCCAGCTTGGTAAAACACCCAAGATGTCGGACTAATTATTTTTAATGCATTCCTACAATATGAGTATAAAAGGAAGGGCTTGATGAGAAAAGGTCGACAAATAAAGTGACGTTACTCTAGATCCAATGCGGCGGACTAAGTTTTGAATGAAATAAATTAAAAGTAAAAATCTTTTTTTTAAAAAAACAAGCTTTTATTTAAATGCGCTGAAAAGAAAAAAATATTTTAAAAATAAGAAACCTTTTTAAAAGAAACGCTTTTATTTAAATGCTCTAAAAAGAAAATTTGAGTTTAGAACTTTTACTATCAACTTATAACGTCATTAAACAATTTGTATGGTATACAAGCTTGTCGCGAGAATAACTTGTGTAAACAAACAAGTAAATTATATAACTTGATGTGATTGATTTTAACTAAACAAATTTTCAAACAAAGTAAATACATATAAATAGATTAATGACGTTATAAGTCGATAGTAAAGGTTTATTAATTTTTTTCTTTTTAGCGCATTTTAAAAAGGTTTTTTAATTTTTATAAAATACAAACATAATACCCATAACATAATAATATAATAATAACATAATAATGAATAACAATAATTACTAGCTATTTGTTCATTGTTTTAATATTTAGAGTTGGTGCAATCGCTGCTATTTTTATTTATTTTTTGTTTAAATTTGAACGTATTTTGTTCTTAAAATACGACATAAATTCGAAATTTTTTCTTACATTATTTTTGTTTAAATTAATTTTTGAAGAATTGCGCTCTTACTTTGAATAAGCCTCACAACAAATTTTTTTTCTTTCTATTAAAATGAAGTTATTTAAACAAATGGAAAATGAGAACACCAAACAAGTTTTAAAATCGCCACGTTTGGCGAGAAATCGCTACATGTGGCAGCCCAGATTGTACTATGAATTTTTTAAAACAGTGTGGCAATGTGTTAAAGAAAAAAGTATAAGCACTGTAATAGTATTGTTGTTTCTTGTCAATCACTTATTTGGTATACAACAGGGATGTTAAATAGGGGTTTAAATTTTGTACAAACTTCCAAAAAAAATGTACTTTTTGCACCTTTACGGAACCATTTTTTTTTTAATTTATTAAAATAACAAAAAGAGTGAAAGTTATAAAAATAAAACAAAAAAAGCAGGATAAGATAATGTCTTTCGCATATACTTGTTAAGTTAAGTAGTACTTTTATATTCCAAAAAAATACTGATGTTTTGCTTATAGTGCCATCGCCTGTGGTAAAAAAGAAACAAAGGTAGTAACACAGGATTTGACTAATGTTGCCTCGTCTGTGGGTACCATAAGTTCCCTTTTACAATGTGGCAAGTAAAAGGCAGACAGGCGAAGTTTGTAGGCGATAAAAGGGGACTAAGTGCTCTATACACCAAAATACTAGTCGCATATTTAAGCACCCATTACATTAACGATTTGTTGTACAACATAAATGCAATGAAAAGGACTCATTAATTTGCTTGTTATACAAAAAAAGCAAAAAGGGGGAGCTATGACAAATTTTTAAATTGTACCAAATGAGTCACGGTAGTACCACGGTACTTTGGAAGGTCAAAATGTACCAAAAAAAAGTACAATTGTACCAACTTTAACATCCCTGGTATATAATATGAAACCGAACAAAAAAACAATTGCGAATTTGGTATGTGCTTCTTGTTTTCTATTCTTGGGTACACTCAAAAAAGTTTTACAGTTACTAAATGTAATTTATTAAAATCGTTTTCCGTAAAGTTAAAAAATTAATGAAAATTTTGGTACATTAAATATAATTAAACTAATTTAACATATTTTTCCAAAAACAAACTACAAAAAATAATACGGGTTTTCAGGATATCGCTTAAAATTACCATTTGTGCAAATGAACAAACTCGCGAGACTCGTTTCATAAATACCCTTTTTAATTTTTGTGTAATTTTAAGCGACTAATGTCATTTCAAACTGAAATGTCAATACAAAAATAAATTATAAAAATAAAAGTTGAAATTTGTAAATAAAAGGTGAAAATTGTTTTTTAAACATGCATAAAGAAAGCAAAAAAGAATAATTTGCTTAAATTATTGTAAGAATTTATTGTTGGTGATTTTATTAACATTTGAATTTTTCATTGAAAACGGTGGCAAAGGTGCCCGTAGATGATATGTTTTTTACATCTGACTTGTCAACTTTTCAAGTCATATGTAATTGTGAATGTCTGTCAAAATTGCTGTTTGCCAGAAGTTTAATATAATAACATTTGGTCACAAACGTACATGTAATTTGCTTCTGACATTGTCTATGTTTTTTCTCTGTAGCTATAGAATAAAACAAAGTAGTTCTTGGTTTCAAAATAGCGTGCTGCCGGCACAAAAATTTTTATTTGCGCCGTAAAAAAGTTCAGCCATCTAAACATATTTTTTTTCTTTCTTAAAATTCGAATATACCAATTTAGGATATTGTAATGAAGCGTTTTTATTTATATATGTACTTAATTTCTATTCAATGGTGAAATTATTATACATATATCGGTATTGTTAAATATTAACTTAAGCCGGCTAATGATTCCGTGAACGGTGCACCGACGCTGCGGTTTTCTTCCCGGCATAGATTTTTTACACAGCTGATGTCAGATGGTTTGTCAGAAAAAAATAGAGCACGCTCTAATTGAAATTTTGTCAGATGCAATGTTTTAAAGGTAACACACGGCATGTATGTATTTTGCAGTGGGAAATTTGACAAGTCAGATGTAAAAAACATGTCGTGTACATGCAACTTAAGCAATTAACAAAATTCGTTTGTATAAATGCACATTTGAACAGCACAAGTTTACGGGTCAGAATTGTTGGGCAAATTTACGAAGTTTGTGTAAATGAATTCTCATACAATTTTTGACAGTTCATTTTGGATGGTTTAAAAATGCACAGTTTGCACAGATTGCGAGACTTAAGAGATATAATGAAAACCCTAATTGATTTTTATTTCTGTTAATATGTTCAGTTTTATGCATAAAATAAAACGGAAACACATGTGTACAAACATGTGTACATAAATAAAAGAAAATAAAAAACAAAAAATATTGGTAGGTAATAATGACAGGTTAAAATACTGATTTAGCTGTCTTAGTACGTAATTTAAATTTAGTTAAAATTAACTGAAAACACATTTGAATATGTTTTTGTAGTTTCAATTTTTTTAATTTAAAATAAAGAGAAAAGTTAATTAGTTTCTACGTTATAAAATGAACATTAATAAAATTAACCGTAAAATTCCTTTATTTAAAATGAAATGATCCGTTTTCTAATTACATTTTCAGTTTTTAAACTTAATATTATTTTGAATTTACCTATATAATATTTTGAGTGTATTTTACACGAGTATGCTATATTTGTTTCTTTTAACACATTTATCATCGATTGTAAAGACCAAGATGACAAGACAAGTGTACTACTGAACGAAAAAGACAAAAGACACAAAAGACAAAGTGACCGGTGAACTAAAAGAACGAACTAGTTCTTTTTTTTAAATGAACTAAAATGACCGGTCACCAAAATGAACTTTTAAGCCCAAGTCTACTATTTTCTGTGCTGTGATTGTTAAATGGTTGTGATTGTTTCTGTGCTGTGATTGTTAAATGGTTGTGATTGTTACATTGTTGCCAGCGTTGATGAGGTTCTATCGTTGTTGTTGCTGTTGTTCTTGGTGATGATGACGTCCTTGCTATTCAGTTCAGTTCTTGATGTGAATACCTTCAGGTCACTTATATGGGCTGTGCGCGTCCTCTTTTAACCTTCCCTACGTACCTCGACTATAACCGGTGATACGAGTCGTTTGATGCGGTGAGTGCCTTCGAATTTGGTCACCAGTCTTGCGGCAAAGTTATCTGCGGCGTTTGATTGGTGGCGTCCTCTTACCCAAACTAACTCCCATTCCTTCGGGTTCCACTTTCTTCGGCATAGGTTATAGTAGCGGGCTTGATCCTTGGCTGCTTCAGCATTTCGCTCTTCTGGTGGGGCTTGCTGTTCTCTGTACCGGTCCCTGGTGTGACTTAGTTGTATAGGGCGGCTGGGAGCCTCTACTCTTTGCCCTGTACCAGGAATGCTGCGTTATATTGGGTAGTGTCGGACTTGGCAGAGTTAAGGACTAGCTGCAGCTCCGGCAGGAGCTCGACCCATGTCTTCTGATTGCAGCCGACGTACTGTGCAATCATGGTCTTGACTTCGGTTGACCCGTTCCGTGGGGTTTTCCTGGGGTGTATACGGGACTGTAAATTGCTGATGAACTCCCACCGCTGTCAGGAAGTCCCTGAACGCTTTGCTTGTAAACTGGGTGCCATTGTCGGTAATAAGCGTCATAGGTACTCCACAGTTCGCCAGAATTCTCTCTCGGAAACTTCTCCGCAGCGATTCCGCGGTTGCCCTTCTTAATGGTACTTACTCTGACCACTTAGATAACTTGTCGGTAAGTACCAGTAACATGGTATTACCGTGTTTGGACCTATAAAATCGGCACATTCGATAGCCCATGGCTCCTCCGCAATACGCGACAGCATCTGTCCTGCGGGTTCGTCTCTTTTGGAAGATGGTAGATAGCGATACAATTTGCCCCCCAGGATAGTGTAATCCGGGTACTTCTCGGGCTCCTTCGACTCCTTCGCACCTCTTCTGCCACCAGTTGCACTCTTATTGTTTCTCCTGCAAGGCCTGACACACATCTAATGGATATCGCGACAAGGCATCGGCTACCGTTTAGCGTTGAGCTGTCTGTTATCCACACCGAGCCGCTTCGAACCATTCGTTTTGGGCCCCATGATTATGGGAGTTTTGTAAGGGCTGCTAGAATGTTCGTTTTGCCCATTTTTCAAGAGCTTGTCTATCTCCTAATTGATGCGCCTCTGTAACCCAGGGTTGCGCTGCTCATGTCTTTGCCGCACTGTACTGCCATCTTTAATAATGATTTTGTTCTCCGTTAATGGCGTCGGGCCGCTGATGTCATCCAATTTTCTAAGCTATTCTCTTGGGAGCGCCTCAATTACCTCGTTCTCACCCCTTGTAGCCTTATCCTCCCCTGCCGTAAGTTGTTCATGCACCTCCGTCATCACTTGGTGTGAAACGGGCGTGAGTTTTATCACTTGGCTTCCACATCGCAACTCGCACTCTACTGCCCAATAAAACTTCATCGACCATTGTTGGCATTATACCCATCTTCAGCCTGCCACTTCTCTCGACTAATCGCTCATCTATATTGATGACCTCTTTTATCACTACTATTGCCTTGTCTGCTAGTCTGATCCTGTTGTATACTGAAATCACCTCCCTGCTTCCCCTCAATTCGTTAGCCACCCGCTCACTGGTGTAGCTTCTTTAAGTTCCTGTGTCAATGGTGGCTTCTCTATGTTGCTCCCCGTAGCCCATGTACAGGCTAGCAGCCGTAACACTGTTTGTCAAAAACTACTTATTGGTGAAAGATTAGTTTCTTACTGGGCCGTCGCCTTCCCTTGATTCTGGCGCGTCCCTTCGGCATTTCCGGGATTTCTTCGGCAGCAGTCTCTCGTTCTAACACCTCTTCTGCCGCATTGCCAACAAAACAATACGATACTGTTTTGGCAGAACCGGTAGCCATGACCATCCCGTCCACATCTTCGGCACGCGGTGGAGGGGCTTATCGGAGTATTTTCCTCAGAGGAAATCACTTGACGAGTCCGATCTTCTCTAAGCGGCCGCAGTCGACTCTCCTGGCTTACTTCTGTGTGATTTTCTCTGATGACTTCTAAGTCTTGCGCTATTTGGATAAGCTCGTCCAGTTAAAATCTCTGCTCCGAATGTACAACTGGTAGTCTACCAAGCATTTTCTAAAGACTCGTTCTATCTGTTGCTGCTGGCTGTACCCCGCGTGTCTCATATTTTGTAGCTCCACGACGAAGGGTTTTGCTGCCTCTGTCGTATCTCATCCGCCAACCTTTCAAAATACCTCGGGGGTAGGAAATGCCTAAGGAATATATAAATAAATAAGGAAATAAATAAATAAATAAACGCCTTCTATGTCGGTCACTGTCGATTATTGTTCCTGAGTCACATAAGAGGCATATCCTTCAACCCGTATACCCTGGATAGTTCTTCCACGCGAAGAAATATTTGGAAACGGGCCGAATTCACATTGGAAACAGAAATAAATTTATGGTAAACAACGCCAGTATTACCTGTCTTAGCAACTTAAGTCATATTCCTTCTCCTTATGGTTGGCAAAACAACATGAGCTTTTTCACCTTCTTTAGCAAAACAAACTAAATCCCTACAAGGTTTTATAAATGGTTTAATTGAATTTGAAAAATGTTTAACTGTATTTGAATAAAGTTTTGTTTAATTAAAAAGTCTCGTTTATTTTGAAAATGGTTTCGTTTATTTTGAATAAAGGTTCGCATATTCTGAAAAAGGTTTCGTTTAATTTCAAAAATGTTCGTTTTCTTTGAAAAATATTTATTTTAAACTGAAAATGCTATATACGCTCTTTCGTATTTTTTTCGTTAATTCTTAAATGATTTTGTTTGTTGTGCTTAATTCCCTTTTTTTAAAAATTGAGTCAATGTTGGGAGAATTCCAAATAATTGTAGGGAAATGTAAGAAAAGATAAACTCATCACTGTTTTATTGTTTGGTATTTTGTTTAAGCTTTGATATCGTTGCAAAAAAGACTTTTTGATTGTTTGTAGGTAATTCTCATTCCCGCTGTAGTCTTGTTTGCTGATAGCTTTGGCTTTTCTAAAATTATTTAGGAGAACGTTTCCTGATGATCTGGCCTAAGCAACCAGTGAAATGCGCATAGGAACAGCTTATCCTCCAACAATAAATTTCAGTATTTTTTTTATCAATTTTTAAAAAAAGGGAATTAAACACAACAAATAAAATCTTTTAATAAATAATAGTATTCCCAAAACCAACTTTGATAATAAATTTCGTTAATTCTTTTATTTCCTTAGCATATGAATTTAAATTTTTTTCCTTCCATACGAACGCTCATTATTTTGGCATTGATGATATCAACAGATTCTCCTTCAACTGTTGATTTAAGCTTAGGATACTATTTGATTGAGGATATTTCAAAGGAAATTAAATTTCAGCTTACCGCGACTGACTCATGAGTGTCTTTCATCGAGTACACTAAGTTAATGCCTTCGATTAAGCTCTGAAGGTTTTCGGAATTTCCATCAAAATCTGGGATTAACCTTGAGGCAGTGTTCAAGAATTCAGTTAGAGTCGAGCCATTTTGACTTTTGTTTTCTTGTCTGTTTCGGGTAAGTTATTGTTGTTGTAGCAGCGCGAGCTGTAAATATATGTATTGACGTCATGCGGGTCTTCAACGCATGAGGGACAGACGTTGGGGGTGTTAGAATTTAGACGAGCACATCACCCAGATCAAAGTTGGGGCAGGACGGCCCTTGTTTTCCGGTTAAGACGTCGTTCTTCATCTGCATCAGGTGGTGGACGGCCTCCGAGAATAATGTTGTCACGGTAAGAAGTTAAAGCTGTTTCTACCGTGTTTAAGCGGATGTTGTTGTCTTCTATATATTTCATTATAAATGAATTAAGTTTTATTTATAATTTTTCATTCTTTACTGAAGCTTAGATCCGTGGACAGGTTGACATGTGTCTATAGAAACCACATTATCTCTTTGGAAATCTTTGCCGTTTAACACTCGCCGCCATTGACGACGGCTGGCTGTCAATAGTCAAACATCAATCTTAAATTTTTAAATTAAAACAGATTCAAATGGCTCTAATATTTCAGAGACTTCCGACGATAGTGGCCTTTCAATATTGTTATTGCTAAACGTACATGTATACGACATGTTTTTTTTACATCTAACGTGTCAACTTTTCAAGTGCATGTCTGTTTAAATTGCCAGTTTCTTTCCGGCATAGATTTCTGACACAGCTGATGTCAGATGGCTTGTTGGAAGAAAATAGAGCGAGCTCTAATGGAAATATTGTCAGAAGACTTTGCATCTGACTTTAACAGAAGCAATGTTTTAAAGGTAACAAACGACATGATTGTATTTTGCAGTGGGGAATTTAACAAGTCAGATAAATGTAAAATCATTTCGTGCACATGCGACTTAACGACTAAAGGTTTTTTTTAGCAACTATTTAGTGTAACATTTCTTAACTTGTTTAAAGATTTTAAGGTTTTCTATGCTAATGCAATCAAAAAATGAAAATACTTTACACAACTCTTAAAGACAGATTTGAATTCTCTTTCATTAAGTCTAAGATTTAAAGGCTAAAATAATTAAAATAATGTTATGCCGCAGAAATGAGACCTTAAGTTCTCCAAAGCTTTAAGGTGTAACCATTTTTGTTTATTAAATAAAAATTGGAACCAGCTTTCATAAATGCAATGGGGTTGCCCATTTTTGAAGTGAGTTACATCAAAAAATAACGCGTAAATAAAAAAATGGTTACTATTATTGGTACGTGTTATATTGAAATCGAGTAAATCATGTACCAGGTAAATTGAGGCTTATCTATCTATTAAGGCCGTTATACACTATCCCACAAAGTATTGAGTTTTTTTCAAAAATGCTTCCCTGATCTAATTATTTTTTGAAAATGAACCACTAGAGAAGTCCAGTGGTTCCGTGACATATATTTGGACTTCACCCTCATATAACCGAATATCCTTCCTGACACGGGTGCGGTTCATTTCCGTTAGATGGTGGTTAGGATATCCCCTCCGATGGCATCCCAGCAGGAACTGTTTCGCCAGCAGGTGACTGTGTTTCTTTACCTTCAGAATCCTCGTTTCCTCATGTAGATGGCATCCTGAGGACATTTGAGCGCAGCCGGTGATTGTTCTGAGTGCTGCGTTCTGTCAGTTCTGGAACTTCTTCCACTGAGTATAGCTTAGACTAGGGGAGCATACTGGCGCAGCGTAGTTTACCATTGACCGCCCAATAGTGTTATGGGTAGCCAACAATGTTTCTTTTTCCATACCCCAGGTAAGTACCACTGGCTAGTGACTTGAGGACCTTGTTCCTAATCCGCAGCTTATTGCAAATTGTCGTGGTATGCGCAGAGGACGAGAAGGTGTCGAATGTAACCCCCAGAATCTTGGGGAGATTTAGTGCCGGAATTTTCTCGCTATCGACTATTACATAAAGTTGCAGCCTTACCTCCTTCGTCCACCTGGTGAAAAGTGTCGCGGATGACTTCGTTGACAATTTCATGTTCCTATCAATGACGAAGGTTGTTTTTGTACCGAGATAGTTGTTCACCGTACCGCATAGTTCCTCGATGTTGTGTCCCGTCGCCGGTATCGTACAGTCATCCGCATAGGAAATTCAATCCACTCCCTCTGGTGGGGAGTATTATTAATTTTTTTCTGCTAAAAACAACTTAAGTTAACTGTTTAATAAAATATTTTGCCATTATAACGATTTATGTCGACATACATCGCCAAAAATTGTAAAATTGCTGAATATGTTTCCAAATAAAAAGCATATGTGATGTTATGCTATTATTCGTGCAAAAAATATGAATGTATTTTTTGAAAATTTTTCTATTAATAACAACTAAAGTCGTAAAAATAACAACGTAAGTCGTCATGTGTGATTAAAATTATAACATTTATTTTCACAAAAAAGAACTTATGTGGAGATATGATGTTATATTGCACACACTTAATGAGTCAATCAAACATATGCATTTTTAATCCTTTTACAGATTGTGATCCTGTGAGGATTTTTTCATGAAAACTATGTATAATACGTAGAAAGTCACTGTTAAGAGGATAGTAAAGAAAAAAGTTTAAAAAAGCATCTACAGAAGACGCAATTGAAAAAAATAATTGTTTTTGCTCTCCTGAAAAGTTTGGTTTTATAACTTACGCGATTATTCGTGAAAACCAAAGAATTTACGAGTTTGAACAATTTGTACTATGCATTTCGATTTTCTTACGCGTTCGAATAGATGCCAGACTTATATTTATAAACAAATAGGAAATTTTATGAAAAGTTATTTTTCGTAATAGAAAGTTGCTGTTATAAAAGAGATTTTTTGTTTTCGATAGTGTATAAAAAACTTCCGTTCATTCGAAAGAAATAGTACGAAAATCGTAATACACAGTACAAATTGTTCGAACTCGTAAATTATTTCTTTCGAATCGAAATACGCGGTAGGCCCCCAGTAGTCGCACTGTGTTGCTTTCGTAATTAATGCTCGTGTTGCGCAATTTGGAAGTGCTGTGTTAAGCTGTGGAGGAGTAATGCTTCAATTGTCTTTGCGACCGGCGATGGAAGGGAGATCGCTCTGTATGATTCTCCCTGGTCTGCTCCTTTCACTAGTTTTAATACCGGGACCACCCATCCAATTTTCCAGACATTCAGTTTTGTCAGGTACTCTACTCCCGGCGCATCCAGATGCTTAAGTATCAGCATGGAGATTCCGCCGGGTGCTTGGACTTCGCACTTTTGATGACAACTGTAACCTCACTTACGGTAAACGACTGTGGGAAGTCATTGACTCGAAGATCGTGTAGTTTCCTAACGATGCTTCTTTTCGCCCTACCTCTCGGGGTGCTCTATGAACTGCCGGCTAAAATAGCACGCCCACCTCTTCGGGTCCGATATCGTGTTGTCTGCGAATGATATGGACACCCTGTCGTCCCGCTTAGTCGGGTTAGAGAGAGATTTGACCGTGGACCACAGCTTGCTGGCTCCGGGGCTGGGGTTACAGGTTTTTAGATGTTCTACCCACTTGTTCCTCTTATGTTCGCACACCAACTTGCTGATCTCCGGGATGATTTCGCCAATCCTAGGATAGCTGGGGTTGGTTCGGCGAAGACTGTCACGCTCATCTGCAATTACCGCCAGCTGCCTCGGCTTGAAAATTTGATCTTAAGATAGTTATTCTACCTGCGAGAATGAAGCGACCGGCTGCTACGTTGACGATGTTTGGGAACAATCTTTCCGCCGATCTTTCATCGGAGGGGGTGAGTAGGGCATTGTATTTACGGTTGTTGAAGTCTCTGTCGTTCAACCAGTACGATCTCTTGTGGTTGATACATGTGAGGCATTCAGAGACAATAAAGTCAGTGGGTCGGTCGAGCGTAATTATTATGGTAAGGTGGTCTGAGGCCAAATATATGTGTGGTCGCCAGTTGGCATAATTTTTCCATTCTGGTGGGGGCATTGTCATTCGTTTTGCAGAATGTAGTCTTCAATTGGTTACGCCAGTTCTATCCCTCTCTAGTCGTCAAGAAGGTTCGAGTGCCAGAGCACATGGTGGGCATTGAAGTCTCCCATAACCATGCGGTTATCACCTTCGAGCAGGAAGCCTATGCCGGGCTGATAACTGGTAGGTCAGCTGCTCATTGGCGTGATGTACACTTTATACAACTCTATCTCAGCAGCAGCTGACCGCGATCCCTTGGTGTTTGAGGTAGGCATCTTGCGTATTTCGGCCGGGCGAGGTAGACCTGTATTGCAAGGTGCTGTCAATGATGAATGCGGGGCCCCTCTGCCGCTGCTAGTGCGGTCCTCACGCAGAATGTTGTAATCATTACAACTCTGCAAGCTGGAGTTGGCATTTAGCTTCGTTTCTGGAACCGCCGCGACCATGACTATATGAAGCTGCAAAAACGAGTTATCTACGTAATTCTGTTCTGGAGGCCATTGCAGTTGAACTGCATCAGTGTGATTACCTCAGGTCTGGCATTAAAGGAGAGTGGTACTGTTGCGGTTGCAAATGTTGTTGTTGCTGTTGTTGTTGTTTCTGCGATTATGGAGGCGATGAGTACGACGACACTGATGACGGGGACGTCGAGGACACCGAACTGCTTCATTGCCTATTTATACAGAATGGGCAACAAAGCTTGCATTCCACTCCCTAAGGCTAATAAGGCCACTGCAGTTCCTGCTGCTATCTTTACTGGGGTGACACCATTGACTGCAGATGTTACACCTAACTGATATCCGCTAGGATGTAACGAGTCGTGGCATACTGAGCAGGACCAAGGTCCGGGATTAGTTTCTACGCCGGCACGGACCAAGAGGATTTGGAGCAGAGATGCCAGAAAGTGCCGCTCCATGTGATTAAAAACAATAACATATACATAGATGGGGTGTTGCTGCGGTTACGATCTTTGGTCTTAGTCCACGCAGCTCCTAGTCGTTCCGGTGCATAGGACCGACAGTCGTGTGAATTGGCTATTAAACACCATGTGTTCATGTTGAATGTGGTTTATTTTTTAATTTTTTTCTATAACTTCAGCTATTTGCGTTCAGTATAACTCTAAGTTTATATAGCTGATTATGAAGAACGTTAATGTGCTTATTGACAGTTTCTTGTTTGGTATCCTTGTCAGTATTTAAGCATTTATAAGATTTTAAGAATTCTAATTTGATTGATTTCACTTTAAGTACTATTGTTTCAAATTCCATTAATTGAGAATAAAATAAACAATTTATATATTTGAATAAACCAAGATAAAGATAAACCAAGAACTTTCATAAAAAAAATTTCAAGAATTTTAATGTTTGATAGGTAATAAAGGGCTGCATGAATAACTTCATTCATGAACATACTGAAATGTTTATTCAATGAAGTTCGTATTCAAATAAAATTCAGACCACTGCACAAACTGTTGTTTTATTCATGCAACTAGCAAACACATTTCGTTTCATATGGCAACACAAAGACTGTTCAATGAAACGACTTTTGTTTCACAGTCTTCACTCTCTCTCATTTTTTTTATATAAATACTCAATAGCAATGTTGCCACTTAGTAAATTTATGTAATTGTTTCTTTTTTGGTTACCTTTACAATAATATATGTAATTTGTAAAGCATTTTTTAAATTAAATTTAAATTTTTTTCCTAACAACTTTTTTATGTACTTAAAAGCAAAACACGTTGCTGAAAAATGTTTTTTAAAACAAAATTAAATTTTTTTAAAGTTTAAAAATTTACATTAAAAACAATTAATTTACATTGAAAGCAAAGTCAATTTTGTATTATTTTTATATTAATGTTCTTCCTTATCTTGTTGCTTTTACTCTTCATGGATATTTTTGTTTTTTTATCTTTCCTAATGTTTTTCATTTCTTTCAACTGGCAATACAGACTTTTAAATAAATGTGTTTTTCCATGAACCTATTCGACATTTATTCAGTGGTTGTTTTGTTTCAGAGTTGTCAGAATTGATATTCTCTTGTCTAAGTAAAGAAAAAAACTGATTCTTACTCGTCTCTTAAATTTCGTGTGTTTGTTGCTTTCATTTCGTAGTTATTTATTATACTGAATACAAACGAAGCAAATAAAAATTATAATGAAAGTTTCATGAACATCATTATTAAGTTTCATGCAGATGTTTTATAGCATAGTATACAACTAGTATGCCAACTGGAGAGAGCGTTCTCAATTTTTAAGTTCATTCCTTACACATATACGTTCTGTGTGAATTCAATACACATAAAAACAACAAAAACAGAACAAAAGTTTAAATTTTTCTATTTAAAATTGTTTACAAAATAATACTTTTTGTTTAATTTTATGATACAAACACATAATTAATAATTTTTTCCAATACATTTTGCTCATTTGCTTTTGCAAAATGTTTTTATTTTTTACAAACTAAAAATTTTTAAATAAATATTTTTGACACTTGTTTTTTCTGTTGTTAATATTATTAAAGCCAGCAGAGTTGCATTTTGTGGTATGAAAATAATATTTGAAATCATAAATTATGTAAATATTGTACGATATTGCAGAATAAAAATTTTACAAACATTGTTTTTAACAGTTTTTAAATGCTGCCAACATTAAATAATTTGTAAATTTATTGTACTAAGAAAATTTTACTTTAGAAAAAACATTGTTGCCACATTCTATACGATCTACCACTGTTTAGTGGTGGAAATAGTTATACACCAATACATTTAAAAAAAAATCTTACTAATACAAACATGAGTTAGGTACCACTGACATTTGAGTTATGGACCTGTCAAAGAGTTGGCATACTAGTTGTATACTATGTTTTATAGGTAATCGGAAAATTTTTTTAAAATAGGAAAAGTAAATATATATATTATAATGTGCTTTGTCTAGGTTATCTAGGTTAAATATATGGTGGGGAATAAATTTTAGCCACAATGGCACTTACGACATTCGCATTTGGGCTTGTAATTTTTGAATCCGTACCGCCCATTTTAATAAGTAAGAAAATAAATATTTCACAGGAGAAACGAGGTGAATAATTGATGGGTGCATAATTGCTTTATAACCAGGGACAAGACCATTATACACTCAAAAAAGGTACTTTAGGCACCTATAATATGTCTTTAAAAACGCTAAATATGCACCAAAAACCATAAAATATGTACATATTTTAAAAGATTTGTTTACAAAAACATAAAATTTTAATAAACTATCATTAGAAAAATATCAATTGAAGGTACAAAAATTAAAAATACAATGTAAAATGCAAAAGAGCGTAACAACAGAAAAATTCGAAATAGAGGTTTTGATTGATTTTTTTTAGTTATATTAAACTACATGTTCACAAAAATGTTAGATCCCTGCGATCCAAAATGGCGACTTTATTAAAGAAATTCAAACGCCAAGTACACCTTGTTGTTATTGATTTTGTAAAGTTTTTTCTTCACCTGTAAAAAAATAAAAAGTGTTATTACGCCGTTTTGCATTTTAGGTGATGGTATGTATTATGTATGTTAATAGAAGTTTAAAATTCTATGACAAAAAAAATCTAATTTTAGTTTCTGATTAGGTAAAACTCAATTTTTTTTCAAAAGTTATTTTTGGGAATACAAAATTTATTACAAATAAGATTTCACTATGACGTGCTAAATTCCCAATTTTTATTTTTGATAAATACACTGAAATTTATTGTTGAGGGAAAGCTAGTTTATATATTTTTTTTACTTTTTCGTTTGGTATAAATAACTTAAATCTAGCACAACTGCTTCTAATCGTTATATTTTGCACTCTAGGAAATAAATCAATTAAATAAGGTAATCAATAATCTTCAATTTTACGTTACGAAAACAACAGTTTGTAATTTTTTAAACATTTTGCCTAACTTCAAAGAATTATTTTTATTTATTCACATATAAAAGTAACATTTATAAATATATATATATATGTATGTTCCTATAACTCCCACTGGAGCATTGGGCGCCAAAAGTAAAATTTGCTTTATACATATATTCAAATGTAAAGCTCAATCCCTTTGGTCTTAGAAAGATTTTGTACATTGAAACATACCTTTTAACACCTACAGATACAATTGGCACATATTTAAAAGTTTCTTGAGCAATCAGATGTTTTTGATTTTATTTATGAGTGTCAGTTTTTTCAAAACCTCGGTTGTGAGTAGACGTAAATAATACTAGCTGTGCTTTATTTTTCTTTACAAATTAAAACAACAAACAACAAAAAGAACCAACATTCTTTAAATATTTGTTAATAACAACAATTTTAATACACATTAAAAAAGTAATAACAAAAACTAAAAAAAAAAGAAAAAAAAAAAAAAAAAAAAAAAAAAAACCAAACAAAACAACAAATATTCTTTGAATATTTGTTAACAAAAACAACAATATGCCTACGTTGAGTGAGGATGATACTGATTATAGCGAATGTATTTGGCAGCAAGTACCAAATAATAAATCTATTAAACGACGGCAAACTAAATCTCCACAAATGCACTTACATAAAAAAAATTTTCTATCAGACGAACCAAGTACATCAAAAGCAAATCAGTTTCAGTTGCTGGACGTTGATGACGATGATGAAGATGATAACATAAATGAAAACGAAAAGCAAAAACCACCACCATTAATTATCCCTGATGTGGAAAACATAAGTATGATGACCAAATCTATTTCAAAAGTAATTCCATCCAGCGAATTTAGCTATAAGTCTATGAGAGAGAGTAATGTTAGGTTCGTGATTAAAACTGTTGATTCTTATAGAAAAATTGTAAAGTATTTAGATTCTAAGAATATCTCATACCATACTTATCAGTTAAAACAAGAAAGGGCATATAGAGTAGTTATTAAAGGAGCACATCACACAACGCCAGTTGAAGATATCAAAGCAGAACTTTTACTATTAGGTCACCAAGTAAGAAGTATTTTCAACATTAAAAGTAAAGTTTCCAAAACTCCGCTGCCAATGTTTTTCGTTGACTTGGATCCAAACACAAATAATAAAGAGATATATAATATAAAATCTATTAATAATGCCATCGTTTCTGTAGAGCCCCCTAAAAAACAAAATGATCTAGCTCAGAGCTTTCGTTGTCAGCAGTTCGGTAATGCCAAAACGTATTGTAAGAAGCCCTATAAGTGTGTAAAATGTGGGGATGATCATGCAACTGCTGAATGTAAAAAGGATATAAGCACACCTCCTAAATGTGCACATTGTTCTCAAAACCATACAGCTAGTTATAAAGGCTGTATAATCTATCAACAATTAGTGCACAAGAAACAGCCAACATACGCAAGAGATAGACCCAGAACCTTAAGTTTTCAAGCAAATCCACTAAATTTTTCACAGTGAAGCTCGCAACATAACAACAATACAAATCCCAATGAAACTGAGCGCATGTCATACTCACAAGCTGTTAGAAGCAACGTGTGTAATAACGATGTTAGCGTAGTATTATCTAGATTGGAAACCATTTTAGACAAACTAATGAACTTAATGACTGTTATTGTTACAAAATTATGCAAATAAACTTAAATATTGCAGCATGGAACGCTAATGGTGCCTCCAAACATACAAAAGAAATTGAAGCATTTCTTAAAATAAATTACATTGATATATTATTAATTTCGGAAACCCACTCATTCGTTCGGTCATGCTCGTTGTGAACAGACGTGTTTCTTTTTTTAAATCCTTATACGATTCTTTTTTTTTATATATATAACATAAATTTGTTAATAAGATCATTTAACAGGCGAATTTGGACGCTCAATATAAAAGTAAAAAAAAAACAATTAAGAAAAAATACAAGAAAAAAAAATTAATGTATGTACGCACATACATACTTACAAATAATCTGTGAAAACTATTATTTATTCTTTTTTAATATCTCGGTGTTACATTAACTTTATACATAATAAAAAGAGCACAGTCAACAAAAAAAAAAAAAGAAAAAAATAAAATAAAAACAATAATAAAAAAAACGGTGAAAAAAAACCAAAACAACTCTATATGAGTAGTATCAATGATAAAACAACAAAAATAAATTATATTTATACTAGCGAAAGCAATGTGGAAATAAATAAAACAAGCGTTACCACTGATACCATACCTGCAAGCGTTACCACTGATACCATAATCCCAAACATAGACGCAATGGTAAACAAACAAGAAAAAAGTTGTCAAAAACCACAAGTGCAAGTTGGTATGGATAGGTATATAACAGTGCTTAAACGTGGCCGTAGCCCTGCCCCTTCAGCTGTAGCCTCTGCCTCGAAAGTTCCATCTTTTGATAGAATAAATTCGGAAAATCGTTTTGCAATTCTGGAGGATGAATCTTCTGAAGCACCCAACGTCATAAAATCGTCGAAGGCACCCCCGATATATTTTAGAGAGCAAAACTCAAGTGAGCTAATAAAAAGTTTAATATCGGTGATAGGTGAAAATTCGTTTTACGTAGCTGCAATCAAGTGGGTAATATTAACGAAACAAAAATACAGATTAATAATGAGAATGATTTTCGTAAATTAATTAATAAGTTTGAAGCACTTAAAAAAAGCTTCTATACTTACCAGCTGAAAAGGTCTGCAGGTTGTGATAAAGGGCATTGACTCATGCGTAGACCCAGACGAAATAAAAACATTTTTAGAAGAAAAGGGTTTCAAAATTAAAAATGTTACAAATATTAAAAATAGGGAAAAAAATCCCCAAATACTATTTCGAGTGGAGTTAGAGCCCGGCGACGTTAAGCTAAAAAAAAATGAAACGCATCCCATTTACAGTTTAAAATACATCCTGTACATAAAAATAACGATAGAAGAGCCACACAAAAGAAATGGGCGCGTTCAGTGTTTAAACTGCCAAGAATTTGGTCATACTGTTTGCGTCGTCTGTGGAGAATTACATGGTACCGTCCGGTGCGATAAGTCCAAAAATTACCCTAATGTAGCAACTATGGTGATAATCACACTGCCAACTATAGAGCATGTCCGGTATATTCGATTGTCAAGCGTTCTGTTGGACAGAAACTTAACCCCCCTCAAACTCAGGCAACTTATCAAGAAAACACTAACGGCGTTCAGATACCGCAGCCAAATAATAACAGAACCTCGTACGCTAATGTCTTAAAATCTAATCGTATGCCATTGCAAGGTGATTTACCAAATAATGAAGAAATTCCCATTTCTAATTTAACTCGGCTAGAAAAAACCATGGAAACATTAATGCAAACCGTTAATAATTTTACCAACACAATGGGTAACATGATGCAAGAAATGTTAAGAATGCAATCGATGTTATTGCAAGCTGTACTAAATAAGCCATGAACTGTTTAAAAATTTGCTTTTGGAACGCAAATGGCAGCCGCCAACATAAAAATGAACTAGAATACTTCCTTAAAAATAAACAAATCGATGTTATAATGGTTTCTGAAACTCATCTGACCTCGCGAAATACGTTTAAAATCAATGGTTATATATTATATGATACCAAGGACCCTCGAGGTAGAGCTTGTGGAGGTTCTGCCATTTTGATAAAAAACCGAGTAAAACACTACTTAATGTGCGATCATCGTGAAGATTATCTCCAAGCAACGAGCATTTGCGTTGAGGAATTAAATCGAAATCTAGTTATTTCATCAATATATTCACCACCTAGATTTTAAATATCAGAAAGCCAATATAATAAATAATTCAAATCATTAGGACCCTGTTTCCTGGCTGCTGGCGATTATAACGCTAAACATACTTTTTGGGGGTCACGACTTATTACGCCTAAGGGTCGTGTTTTGTTTAACACAATTCGTAAAATGGATCTAAATGTGGTCGCGAGCGGTAAACCAACATATTGGCCTACTGATCAGCAAAAAGTTCCAGATGTCATAGATTTTGGAGTGGTTAAAAACATCCCCGCAGAAACGATTTATGTTGAAGCTTCCTTAGAATTATCTTCCGATCACACACCTACAATTGTTACTATAATGATTCCAAATAGAATCGTATCTCCGACTGGGTACTTATCGAAATCAGCCTCACAAATAAATTGGTTAAAATATAAAAAATATCTTAGTGCCCATTGCACAGAAAATATTCCGCTAAGCACACCGGAGAGCGTGGATCTCGCTATTGTTAATTTTGACAGTTATCTCAAACTAGCTGTTCAACATTCCAGCACAACCCTCAAAAAAACCAAAAACAATATCATATATTCTATAGATGTCGAGCGTCTATTGACTAAAAAAAAAAAAAGGAGAGTTCGAAGAGAGTGGCAATTGCACAGATCCCCCCAACTTAAGACTTTATTAAAAGAGTGCACAAAAAGGCTAAGAAAGTTACTGCAGTCCCAAAAAACTGCATCCTTTGAAAAATATCTTAAGGAACTTGATGCAACTCCACAATCAGACTACTCATTATGGCGTGCAGCTAGAAATCTTAAAAGACCAGTTATCACTAAACCACCATTAAGAAACTTAAACGGAAGTTGGGCAAGAAATGATAAAGAAAAAGGAAATCTTTTTGTTAATCATTTGAAAACCGTATTTACCGCTCACACATCTCTCAATATGGCGGTCGAGTTACCACCTGTTGCTGTTAGAGCAGCTGTTCCGCTAAGATTTGAGATAAGAGAAATCGAAAAGGCTATTCATGAATTAAACCCGAAGAAAGCCCCTGGTTTTGATAAGATCAGTAACGAAATGCTTTTGGAGCTACCCAGCATAGCAAAGAAAATTATTCTCTTTATTTTTAATGCTATTTTACGCCTTGAATACTACCCTCAGGAATGGAAAGTATCCCTAGTTACCATGATACCTAAATCAGGAAAGGATCCTACAAAACTTGAGTCATATAGACCTATAAGCTTATTGTCTAATATATCAAAGCTGTTTGAGAAGCTGTTAGTGTCAAACTTAACCCCAATTTTAAATGTAAATAGATGTATTCCAAACCATCAATTCGGCTATAGAAGAGAACATAGCACAATTGAACAAACCCATCGTATAGTTAACGCCATAAGAAAAACCTTTGAAGAAAAAAAATATTGTTCCGCCCTCTTCATCGATGTTTCTCAAGCTTTTGATAAAGTCTGGCATGAAGGCTTATTACATAAATTGAAGCTAAATTTACCAGTAAACACACACAAGCTGTTAGAAAATTACTTAGTCGGTCGAAAGTTTATTATTAAAGAAGGTGCTTTTATAAGTTCTCCTCAGCCAATTGACGCTGGAGTCCCTCAGGGAAGCATCATGGGCCCACTGTTATACCTAATATATACCTCAGACATGCCAACAAACAACCACACCCTAACTTCAACATTTGCTGATAATACAGCTTTTTTAAGCGTACACGAAAACTGTCATGAAGCTTTTCGCTACTTGCAGGATCATATATTTGAACTGGAAAAGTGTCGCATGTAAAATATCTCGGAATACATCTAGATCGGCGTTTAACATGGAAATGCCATATAGAAGCAAAACTAACACAAATGAAACTAAAAGCAATTCAACTTAATTGGCTTATTGGAAGAAACTCTGTTCTTAGTCTCGATTGTAAACTTCTACTTTACAACTCTATCTTAAAACCAATTTGGTGCTACGGTATTCAGTTATGGGGCATTGCCTCGGCTTCTAATATCGAAAAAATTCAAAGGCGACAAAATAAACTTCTTCGAATAATCACAGCCGCTCCCTGGTATGTTAAAAACTCAAATATTCACAAGGATCTCAATGTGCCGTTAGTAAAAACTATTATTACGAAGTATGCAGTAAAATATTTAAAAAGACTTGAGTCGCACCCAAATCCACTAGCTCGAAATATTTAAAATTACAGCGGCCACTCTAGATTAAGGAGAAGAGATACAGCAGGACTCTTCAGACAAGAAGAGCGCTAAACTCCACATATGTGAACAGAAACCGTGAAGAGAAAAATTTTCGTCTAGCATTGGCAGGACAAAAATAAAGTATTAGTATAAGATTTGATTAATTATTGTTAGTTCATATTTAATATATGAAGATTCAATAAATAAATAATGAGAAAAAAAAACCCACTTTACAACAAAAACCTACTTCAAAATTAAAAATTTTGACTTAATCGAAGCAAATCACCCAAATAATAAAGCGCATGCTGGTTCAGCTATTTTAATAAGATCGGCCTTGAAATACAAGGTTTTAGATCCAGTAATAAAAAAATCAATACAAGGAAGTGGAATTCAAATAAACTGTAATAACGCTGAAATATCTATATTATCAGTGTACTTCCCACCTAGGCATAGTATAACACAACAAGAATATGAACAATTTTTTAAAGGACTCGGTACTAGATTTATTGTTGGGGGAGACTTCAACGCAAAGCACCCTTGGTGGGGCTCTAGAATCATTAACCCGAAAGGAAGGCAACTTTTCCGTTGCTTAAGCAACAATAAATATAAAACCATATCAACTGGAAGTCCAACTTACTGGCCAAGCGATAGACGTAAAATCCCTGATTTACTAGATTTTTTTGTATATTCTGGAGTACTAGGCCATCTTCTTAATATTAAAGATAATTACGATCTTAGCTCAGATCACTCACCTATTATATTAACTTACAATACCTTTTTGAAAAACAAATGTCTTAACCAAAAACTTATTTCGTCGAAAACGGACATTGGATCTTTTTAGTATTGGTTAGACAAAAATCAAAATCTTAACACCCAAATACAAGCTGGCTACGAAGTAGACACAGCCCTAGAAAATCTTACATCTCTCATTCACAAAGCCGCGCTACCATCTACACGAGAGCCAATACAACGCAATGAGAGACAATTTTTATTACCAGTAGAAATAAGACATATGATTTTGCATAAAAGAAGGTTAAGAAGAATATGGCAAACAACAAGAAATCCACTTGATAAAACAAATTTCAATCATGCATCTAACAACTTGAAAAAAGTATTATTTGATCTGAAAAATCGTGAAATCACCAAATTCTTACATAAAATCAATACAGCTAGTGACAACACACATAGCCTATGGAAAGTTACAAAATATTTGAAAAGGCCAGCTGAAAGAAACGTTCCTATTAGAAAGGATGATGGCACGTGGTCCAGATCAAGCAAAACCAAAGCAGAATTGTTTTCTAAGCACCTAGAGCAAACTTTTAAATCTTTTCCAGCTACAAACTCTGCTGAAGAAACCAAAATTTTAGAGTTCCTAGATACGCTTTGACAAATGGATTTACCGATTAAACCGTGTACTATTACAGAAGTCAAAAATGAGATATATAAGCTCAATAATAGTAAGTCACCTGGCTACGACAAAATAGACTCTATAGTTGCTAAAAATTTATCGGACAAAGCTATACTATATTTGACATTAATATACAACTCAATTTTGAGACTCGCACTATCACACGCAATGGAAATGTGCGGTAATTATTATGATTCTTAAGCCAAACAAACCCGAAAATAATATTTCTTCATATAGACCAATTAGTTTGCTGCCACTATTCTCAAAAATATTTGAGAGAATTGTTTCAAATCGTCTAATGCTAATCTTAGAAAGACAAAATATAATACCTGATTATCAATTTGGTTTTCGTCACAAACATGGGACCCCTGAGCAATGCCACCGTATAATTAATGTAATTACTGATTCTTTTGAAAGAAAATTATACTGCTCAGCAGTATTTTTGGATGTTAAGCAGGCCTTTGATAGGGTCTGGCATCACGGCTTGCTTTTCAAACTCAAAACAGTACTACCAGCGCCTATTTATTTGTTATTAAAATCTTATTTGGAAAAAAGATCGTTTGACGTAAGAGTGGGTGATGAAAATTCTGTAATACGTTTTATTTATGCAGGTGTACCTCAAGGAAGTGTGCTGGGCCCAATATTATACACAATTTATACAGCCGGTATGCCAACTTTCGAAAAAACTACAATAGCGACTTATGCTGATGATACTGCAATTATAGCTTCTGATAAATCTCCAATTACAGCCTCGTATTATGTTCAAAATGAGCTCAATGTATTACAAGAATGGTATGCGAAGTGGAAAATCACTATAAATACTGATAAGTCGAACTTTATTTCAATTACACTTAGACGAAAAGATTTCCCACCAGTTTTTATAAATAATAATCAAATCCCTAAATCAGAGAGCGTTAAATACTTAGGTATGCACCTTGATAAAAGACTAACTTGGAAGCAACATATAACAGCAGAAAGAAATCACTTAAACATATTAACAAAGAAATTGTATTGGCTTTTGGGACATAAGTCTGCTTTAAATCTTCGCAACAAATTACTAATTTATAAGGCTATTCTAAAACCAGTATGGACTTATGGTATTCAATTATGGGGGACAACAAGTAGCTCAAACTTGGAAATATTGCAACGATATCAGTCGAAAACTTTGAGACTTATAGTAAATGCTCCTTGGTTTGTTAGCAAAAAAAATATACATAAAGATTTAGATATACCACTTGTCATTGATGAAATGAAAAAATTCAGTACACGTTATCTCAAAAGACTGGGTAATCATTCGAATATCCCAGCTATATCTTTATTAGATGAAACAGAAGAGGTGAAAAGATTGAAACGTTTCCATATTCTTGATCTGCCATATAGAAAATAATAAAAAACAAAAAAAAAAAAAAAAAAAAAAAAAATCTGTAAATATGTAAATAATATTATTTAAAAAAAAAATCAACAATGCTGTAAATATATTTGAATATATGTACATATATTTAATATTACATATACTAACAGTTTTTAAGCTTTTAATAAGCTTATTAACGCATGCTAAGTTTTAAGGTAATGTTACATATTTTATTACCCCATTTACTTAATATTGTTAAAATAGATTGTAAATAAAATTATATTAAAAAAAAAAAAAAAAATTTATGAGTGTATACTAAGTTTGTATTTCCGTGTGGAACTTTTTTGGTATTCATCTGAGATCCCATAAAGCTTATATATTCTGGGTCCATGAGTAATTCTAAGTCGATTTAGCCATGTCCGCCTGTATGTATGTTGAAAACACGCTCACTTTCGAACAACTGAAAAGAAAAGAATAATATTGGTGTCAAATTGTTTCTAGTTATCCTTAGCAGCTTGAGTTCAGTAAAATGAGAGTTGTGATTCTAAATGTTGAACAACCACCCTTAAAAACTGATATTATTTTGTAACAAAAACTAACAAAAACTAGCAAAACGCAAGGATTGATATACGATTTTGCACAAATTCGTTTTATATGACACTACATTTTGTGAAGATCGGTTCATAATTTGTCTTAGTATTAATCCCTAAGTCAAAAAATAATTAAGTAAGCCTTAAACCGGAACGGATAATGATTTTGTAATAAAACTAAGTGTGTTACAGTTTTATAGTACAAGATATCACACTGTCAAATTTAGGTATGATCGGGCGTGACTTCCCATAGGCTTCATATAAAGTACACTTTAAAAAAACACTATGATACGCCTAAAACTGTAACGAATAATGCTATTGTAATAAAAGTTTGTTTGTCACAGTTTTTGGACTAGACGTCAAACTGTCAAATTTCGTAATGATCAAATTTCGTGATGACTCTCGGAAAACACTTCCTCATATAGCCCATTCCTTAAATATTCTAACTGTCGGTGGAGGATATGAAAGATTCGGCACAGCCGAATATATGTAGCACTCTTACTTTTTTCAAATGTATTTGACGGGCTTTTCTTATTTTTTGACACTAGCTTAAGCCAGCGTATGAATTGGACCTTTAACTACAGCATAATTACAAAATCTAATTAGAAAATGTTTTAAATTACAATCGATAAGGACAGTTGTAAACAGTATCAAAAAAAAAAAAAAAAAAATGGGAATTTAGCACGTCATAAAGAAATCTTATTAATAATAAATTTTGTATTTCCATTTTTTGACATTGTGTGTGATTGAGAAAGGACGTGTTTACAACAAGCTCTGATATTTTGTTGAAAAAAAAACTGTGTTAAACTAAATCTGAAAACTGTTTTAAAATAACTGCAAACTTGTTTTTTTACTTGTGAATTATAACAACTGTTTGAATTCACTGTTGATATAAAAATATAAATTATAATTGGTTCGGAAATTGGATTAAAAAAAGTAATTTCTGTACAGTAGTGCCATCTACTTTTGAAAGTTTAATTTTTATCCCAGCGAACAAATTTTTATACAAACGTTACTTGGCAAAATTCTGCGATAATTATGGATTGTTTTAATACTAACTGCAACATTACCAATAATGAAAGAATAATATCATGTTGGATATGCTCAGGTAATTACCATTTGAAATGTACATCACTCAAAGCACGTGACGCTGATGCCCTTGCTGATCCTGTTAAATCACTCCAATGGACTTGTAAAAGTTGCAAGCAAATTAACATCGAGTTTTACAAATTTTTTAGAAGTTATAAGGATGATTTTGATAAACTTAACGAGAACTTTCAAGCTGTTCACACTGGACTTTCAAAATATGGTGAATTGTTTTCAAAATTTTCGAACCTTGATAAATTTGTTAACTCACCAAAAGTATCATCCCCGAAACGAAAGAAAACATCTACCAGATCTCCTGCTGTACCATTAGTAACTAACTCCTCAGGTCCAGCCTTAAACACTGTAAATGGCAGTATTGAACATCTGTACCAAATTTGCCTGTGAATGTTATCCCTCCACTGGGCAATATTCCTATAGGCGATACTGATACTGGATTTTCTAGCTCAATTTCATTACTACATAGATTTCAAAATGCTGCTGATCTCAGTCCTTGTAAATCAGGTTCTGGTGTCGTAACTAATGTTGCTAACGTTACCGGCCCTAAGCCATTAATTGTAGTGCCTCCAAAACGTACAGTATTTATTTCCCGTTTGGCATCCGATACAACCGTAGATGACATTGATTATTACATTAAATCAAAAATCGGTACTAATGTTGATATTGTTATAAACAAATTTTCGTATTCTCAACCCAGAAGTATAACATCATTTGCTGTTAGTGCTTGTGTCTATGATCAGATTATTGATACAAGTTTTTGGCCTGCTAAACTTATTGTTCGTGAATATATCTTTAAGGAAAATCCAAGATCTAAAAATATTGCTCGTTTGCCACCTATAAATTCATTAGTTTTAAAAAACTAATGGACTCTAAGAATTGTATAAATATTATGTATCAAAACGTTCGTGGATTGAATACCAAATTGTCTACTCTTCTGGTTAAAAGTTATGACTTTACCTATGATGTTATTATCTTCACTGAAACTTGATGATTTTTATAATGCCGAAATTCTTTCTAATAAATACCAAATATTTAGATATAATCGAATTGCACGTAGAGGTGGTGGAGTTCTGATTCTCTTGATTATATCCATCTGAAGTTGTTGTTACTGATACCCTTGGTATTGAATTTATTGCTGTTGTGGTTAAATTGAAAAATAAAAAATTTACTTCACCTGTTCATACCAGTGTTGCCAGGTCATTTTTTCTTCCCCCAAAAAAATTTAAGAACCCCCCCAAAATTAACGTATTTTGCAAAAAATCCCCCTAAATGTAAAAGTTTAAATTATTTTAGAATAACATTTCTTCTTTTTTTTTCTTAATTAAATAAATTTTTTTTATTCATTTGTGACCTTTTTCATAAAAAATATTTTTATTTAAAATTTCCATACAAAACTCGGTATATTGAAAGTTAATAAATTGAACGTTCTTGAATATGTCCTTTACAATAAACGAAATTTGTACTTCACAGTTATAAATAACAAAAATAAAAAAAATTTAATTATTTCCCGCTTTTAACTATCAGTGGCAGGGCTGTCAAATGTGCCGTGTTAAATCTTTCTGACGATGGAAATTTACGTTTGGCGATATGGCGATTGTTTTGGTGAAATTTGAAACTGTTGGCGATATGCGAAATGCATTGTTGTGATCAATTTTTTTTTACATATATCTTAAATATTTTAAAAATGGTTATAATTTTTGTCTCTTCTTTGTAAATCAATATTAAAATTTATAATTGTGATTATTAATATTTCAAAATTGCGAATATAAACAAATTCGTATTTCAGAACGTACATTCAATGGGAAAAAAGTATACGACTAACAGCCAAAGGTTCTTTTTTATAAATTAAAAATATTTAAAAATAAAAATATTCGATTGGGAATGTATATTGAAACCACAATAAAAAAACTCATATTGGTTGTTCTTCTGAATATAAATTTCTAAACGAAAAATGTTATTCTAGTTTGAAAATATATACATATACATACCGACAGGTTGTAAAAAGTAAAATTTAAAATTTCTAAAATTCACACCAATTTCACAGTAAATTGCATAAATTCTAAAATAATAGATTATATATCAATTTATTTTTGAAAAATCTTGAATATTCCTATGTGTATTTCGATATACATATATATAAATTTACTACTGGAAATAATGTAAATTTAGAACAATCTAGGTACATTAAAGTTTTAAGAAAAAGTAAAACTACTTTTGTGTACATTTTCAGTCATGTTCTGAAATCGATTCCTCGTGATATTATACACTTTATACCAGAGTACGGAGAGTGCTCGAATTAAACTCGCTCGCGAGCGAGTCCAATTCGAGCGAGTTTTATTTTCTACATTGAAAAGAGTTATTCTTTACTGCTCGCGAGTTTAAAAAATAAAACTCGCGAGCGAGTTTTATTTTTGCGAGTTGAAAAATATTGCTCGCGAAAAGAATTCAAATTTTAAGAGTCAAAAATAAAACTCAACTCGCGAGTCGAGCTAAAAAGAATTGTTCGCGAGTTTTATTTTTGCGTATGAATTTTTTTTAATTAAAAATATCTTTTTCCTGTTTATTTGTTTGTATGTGTGGATAAATGTGTGTATGTATGAATATTTCATCGAAACACAGAACAGCATTAGCAAATGGATCAGAAGTAAGGTGGGAAAAGGTATTTATTGATACAGCAAATATTACGTTGTGACAAGTATAACTAACCATGAAGAAGAAATAGCAAAGGAAAGGATTCGTTTAAAAGAATGCAATCATGTTATACGTTTCGAAAATATAAAAATACTATGGAGAAACAGTTTTTAGTTTTAAATTTGGGAATATTTACTAACATAGTATTGAAAATAAATGTTTGTTACTATCAGTGTTGCCAAGAGCTAAATAAAAAATAAGCTAAATTGGTATTTTTAAATAAAGACTAAAAAGGCAAAAACTTTTTTTATTCATTGTGATCTTTATTATTAAATAAGTAAAAATACATAAATATATTTTATACTGTGCATAACATTTTTTTTAAGACTTCATAACAATAAAACTAAAAGTAGTTAGTATACTAATAATTGTGTTGATACTGAAAAAGTTTACATTAAAATGTTTAAAAAAGAGGAAACTAGGAATTATTTTTATTAATGTGAATAAAGTTAGGTTTATAGCAATTCCTCACTGGTATCGTGAGTAATTGCTATTTGTTGGATTAAATGCATTTTGATATATTATTTTGTTCGTCGATTGAAACATATTTTTCAAATTCAAATAAATTTTTGCGACCCATTGCACAGATGTTTAAACACTCACTACAGATCAATGAACACATTTCATTGCATTTTATATAGTCGTTATTGTTAACTACCTGCTGCTATTTTCTATAAAAGTCAACTAATTTGGTTTGCACAAGACAATTATTGGCGATTTCTCAGAAAAGAAATCGCCATATGTGGTGGCTATTGCAGCCATAAAATCTCATATTGGGTTCTTTAATTCTGTGAGGAGTGTAGGGCCGTGCACATAAAAAACCTTTACTGCCTTTTTTGTAATAAAAATAAAAAATTTCGTAAGGTGTTTCCATGTAAATTCGCAAACAAACATTCTTAATACAAAAACAAGCCGTTCATTAATTTCCTATGAATCGTAAACACTTCTATGTAAGTCACTAATGACCGCATACGTTTTATTACACTTCATTCAAAATTTAACATTTATACGTATTGCACATATATTTTAAAACACACTTATCTACCTGTTTATGAGCATCATTCACTTGTGTGCATTTTTTTGAGTATAAACATTACTTTTACAACCCTTTCCCATTTAACCACTCACTAGGGATCAAACAAACATATCAATGATCACATTTTCTATAAATAGTCGTGAATGTTTACTACCTGCTGATGTTTTCTATATTGATTCTATATTTGATTCTTTGGTTGTCACAAGACAATTATGTGATGGCTTTTGCTACCCTAAAAAACTCTTAATTCATTTATAACACTGGTCTTCAAAATCATATAAAATATAAAGATTTTGAAGCGGTTAATTTAAATCCGTTTGCAATTTCAAATTTTTTTATGGGCTTGGCTAATATTCCGCCCGAAATAAGGGCCGATTTTTATAAAAACACCAACAAATGATTATTAATAATATTTCCTTTAAGTCAAACGAATAACATTTTTTATATTTTCCACTGTGTCGGACATTTTCAGAAATTAGTGGCGATAAACTTTTTTTCCAAGCAAAATTAGTACTATTTTTTGTTTTCAAAAATTTGTTAACAAATTTAGAACAATTTTTTTATTATTTATCAGAAAGCCAGATATATTGCGAATAAAATGAGCCATAAACCATGAAAATCGATTGACAAATGTTTATTTAATTCATAATTATTAAAGGCAGCTTTTATGAAAATAATATGTTACCAATCTCAAACACTTTTATTTAAGTCATTTAAGAACGCATACATTTTATTACACATCATTAGACATTTTGCAGGTTTACATATTTTTAAACAAGAAAACATTTATACATACAAACACACATACATTCTTATCAACATGATTATGCCCAGCATTCATATGTGTGCATATGTTTTTATAACCCCTTCCTACACATTTGCCTGCCCTTCGTTTCTAAAAATTCATATGTATGTATATTTTTACTTCGCACAAGCAAACATTAATTTTTTTAAACGAGTTGCTCGATTTCAACTCGTATGCGCTCGTTTTCTGCTCGCATAAAATTTGTACTTACGAGTTGAAAAATAAAACTCGTAAGCACAAATTTTAAAACGAGTTGTTATCTGCTTACGAGTCGAGCACAAAAATCTTATGACTCGTAAAAAATTTGTGCTCGCGAGTTTAAAAATAAAACTCGCGAGCACAAATTTTAAAATGAGAGAGTTGACTCGAATTGTGCTCGCGAGTAGAATTTTTTCCTACCCTGCTTTATACTTTAAGTACTACTTATCTTTACCACTCTTAAAATAAGGAAAAATGCTCATTTATAAAAATTAATTATAAATCTCCATCGATTAAAACTTCATTTGATTTCAATTTTAAAACATGGCCGTTTCTAATATAAAAATCACATTTGGCAATTTTTTTCTTTATCGATAAAGTGCATAGTACACATTATTCGAAGTCATAAATAATTTCCTTCGAATCGAAATACGCGATAACCCCCCATGTAACTAAAAATGTTAAAAATTTAATAGACGTGAATTGCAAGTGTACAAAGAAAAATATCTTCATACGTATTATTATTTTAGAAAAAAAGTAACCAAAATTAAAAAAATATTTACAACTCCACATTGAAAAAAAATATTACCAATTTTGGTTAAAAAGAACCAAAAACGACAGCTCTGGTTCTAATATCAATACTTAAATAAAGAAAAATTGCAAAATGCTTAACTTTTACTGAAATTTCCCCAAATATATTTTTTTCAAGTGTTCGGAATATTTTTATTTAATAAAATGTCCTAAAAAACATTTTATACATTTAAAAAAGACTGTAATAATTGTACATACATATGTATATAAATCGAAATAGAGTTCGTAGAAATCTGCGTTTTTTTAAATATTGAAATAAAGTTTCTTCAAAAATATCGAGTGTTGGCAAATCATTTTCCTGAACGATGTACATATAATCGGAATAAAAAAGTTTTAGCATTTCAGGTGTAAGATTAAGGTACACGTATTTTTCAATGAATACTTCACCCTTCAAACGCTTTCTTTTTTATCTTTTCAAAAACGTTTTTTTCTCAACCAAAAACAAGCTGTAAAATATATCTAGTATTACTTAGTTATTGTTATGTACAGACAAGCAAATATATAAACTCCCTAAATATAAATATATGCACCCCAAATTTTTTCTCAACAATTTGTACCCCCTAAATTTGCCCCTAAATGAAATAAAACCCCCTAAATCTGGGGGGAAACCCCCTAACCTGGCCACTCTGGTTTATACATTCCTCCGGATTCTGAAAGCTCTATTTATTTAAAACACGTTCAAGCCATTTTTTGCTGTTGGTGATTTCAACTTGCCCTCAATATCATGGATGCATACGTCTGATACGCCTTACACAGTACAACACATGATTTGCCAACTCAATTCTGTGAACTGTATGTGAAATTAGACCCAAAAAGAAGAATTTCTGCATCATTCGTTTTGTCTTCTTACCTGCGATTTGAAGTTAGTATCGATTTGAAGTTAGTACTATCGTATAGGGGAATTTATCACGTTTTAGGCCCTGTTGTTTGACATAGCTCGACAACCCCTAGCCCAATTTAGTTGAAATAAATTTTAAAAAATTAAGAATTACAATTCCCTTAATCTGTTCATATATTGTTTTCCTATACAAGTAACACTTTCGAAGTTAAAAATGAATGTATGAAGGGAAAAAATTATTTTTTGCCTAAAAATTTAAATTTTTTTTTTAAAAATACATAAAAAATGCAAAATGGAAAAAAGTTTCAAGTCTAGTTATTTTTTCGCAAAGTCACATAACCTATGAGCAAAATGAGACAAAGATCATAAAAATCGATGCACGCGTTTCGCTTTTATTCGCAATTGAGTAAAGGTATGAATTTCAAAAATTTGCTCGAGATATGCACAACATTATTTGGAGAAAACATTGACACCTTTTTCATGATTCTGAGAATTAAAAAAAAAGGAATAAACAAAAGGTTATTTGATTTTTATGATTGCGGTAATAAATGTACGTGGACAATTAAACGGAAAGTGAAATAAAACCCCCTAAATCTGGGGGGAAACCCCCTAACCTGGCCACTCTGGTTTATACATTCCTCCGGATTCTGAAAGCTCTATTTATTTAAAACACGTTCAAGCCATTTTTTGCTGTTGGTGATTTCAACTTGCCCTCAATATCATGGATGCATACGTCTGATACGCCTTTCCACTTTCCGTTTAATTGTCCACGTACATTTATTACCGCAATCATAAAAATCAAATAACCTTTTGTTTATTCCTTTTTTTTTAATTCTCAGAATCATGAAAAAGGTGTCAATGTTTTCTCCAAATAATGTTGTGCATATCTCGAGCAAATTTTTGAAATTCATACATTTACTCAATTGCGAATAAAAGCGAAACGCGTGCATCGATTTTTATGATCTTTGTCTCATTTTGCTCATAGGTTATGTGACTTTGCGAAAAAATAACTAGACTTGAAACTTTTTTCCATTTTGCATTTTTTATGTATTTTTAAAAAAAAAATTTAAATTTTTAGGCAAAAAATAATTTTTTCCCTTCATACATTCATTTTTAACTTCGAAAGTGTTACTTGTATAGGAAAACAATATATGAACAGATTAAGGGAATTGTAATTCTTAATTTTTTAAAATTTATTTCAACTAAATTGGGCTAGGGGTTGTCGAGCTATGTCAAACAACAGGGCCTAAAACGTGATAAATTCCCCTATACGATAGTACTAACTTCAAATCGATACTAACTTCAAATCGCAGGTAAGAAGACAAAACGAATGATGCAGAAATTCTTCTTTTTGGGTCTAATTTCACATACAGTTCACAGAATTGAGTTGGCAATCAATAAACTGAAAAATGTTGTACTGTGTTATTTAATCCCTGTCAAAAATAAATATTGGTATGAAGACTTCTTAAATGAAATTCTTGGCTTATCTCTTGACTTGGTGTTTGTGAATAATGTTGATGATTGCATTATTACCCGTTCAGATCCTATAACGTTGCCTAAAGATCGATATCATCCTACTATTGAAGTCAGTTTTTCGATTCCATCTGAAGTGAAATTAAAGCCCTTAAATGTTGATAAAGTTTTTATTTTCAAACGGACTAATTATGTCTTATTAAACCAATTAATAAGAAATACTTGCTGGAGAAGCGTCTTACCTGCTCCTTTAAACAGCTTGGATATTAATGTAATGATTTCTACATTTTATAATAAAATTTACTCATTTTTTGATATTTGTGTTCCTAAAAAAACTGTTTATACTCCAGTTGGACCACCATGGAACTCTAAACAGCTGACTAGGCTAAAAAATCTAAAGAATAAAAATTATAAGAAATTCAAAAAGTCTGGATCATTTATTGATTATGGAAAATATTCCGTCAGTCGTTGAGAATATAATCTGCTGAATCATGCTTTATATAATCAATACAAAAATAAGGTGAAAAACAATTTCGTTCGTGATCCAAAATCGTTTTTTGCATTTGTAAATTCTAAAAGAAAATCTAATGAATAACCATTCGTTATGAAATTTCGTTGCCAAGAATCTGGAGATGCAGATGTCATTTGTGATATGTTTGCCGATTTTTTTGCAACAACTTATTCAGATGCTGTATACGATGATAGTAATGGTTATCCATATCTGCTCTCATTAAACCAGGCAATATCTTTCCCTTCATTTAATAGCAATGATATTTTGGTTAACTTGAAAAGGTTAAAGATGTCTTTTAATCATGGTCCTGATCTTGTTCCAACATGTATTTTAAATCAATGTGCTGAATCATTAGTTACGCCATTAACTTTAATGTTTAGTGCTTCGATTATATGTGGTTATTTTCCTGTATTATGGAAAGACTCGTATATAAAACCCTTATGTAAATCTGGTAATAGATCAGATATAACAAACTATAGAAGGATGTTCAACTACAACCAATGAACTTTATTTAACAACTTTGATCAACTCTGCATTTACACAAAGGAAACAAACTGATGCTGTTTATAAAGACTTCAGTAAAGAATTTGATAAAGTTAACCATCAACTTCTTCTTACTAAGTTGGATTTGTTAGGTTTATCCCGTAGAAGTTTAAGCAGGTTAAGTTTTTATTTAATTGGCAGAAAGCAAAAAGTACAATTCAATAATTGTATATCCAAGTACATATATGTTTCGTCCGGTGTTCCCCAGGGCAGTCATCTTGGGCCACTTTTATTTACGCTGTTTATTAATGATCTGCCCAATGTTATCAACTTCGCCAATATATTGATGTATGCTGAGGATGTAAAAATTTTCCATTCTTTTAATTGATTTGTTGATAATTTTTATCTTCAATCGGATCTTAATAACTTTTTGTTATGGTGTAATCATAATATGTTGGAGTTGAATCTATTGAAATGCAAATGCATGCGTTTTTATAGAAATAACTGTATTGGTGTTAATTATGCTTTGGGTGGTCATCAATTGGAGTTGGTTGATTCATTTCTTGATCTCGGTGTCCTATTGGATCATAAATTAAACTTGTTTCACATATAAAGTTAACTGTAAATAAAGCTGGAGGTATTCTTGGCTTTATAAAACGCTAGGCTGATCCATACATAACGAAGCAACTTTACGTGTCACTCGTTAGACCTATCTTAGAAAATGGGTCAATCATTTGGGATCCATATTACAACATTCATAATTCTCATAATGAATCTGTCCAAAAACAAGTTTTGTTGTTCTGTTTACGTGGTCTTCAATGGAGTCACTCGACAAGCTTTCCTTCCTATTCTAGTAGACTGGCCTTAATAAAACTACCATCGCTCAAAAGTCGTCGTTCAATGTTAAATGTATCTTTAATGGTTAATCTTATTAATGGTAATATTTGTTGTGAATTTCTGTTAAATTTAATATACCTTGTCGCAATACTCGTCATTATAATCTGCTTTTTGTAAAGTTTTGTAGAGTAAATTACGCTATTGCTGATCCTTTTTCAAGGTTATGTCGACAATTTATTTATTTATTTTATTATATATTCAATTCCTGTACAACAAGATTTAATCTTATATTTAAAGTACAGAAAAGCAGTTTCATAAATTACATTAAGAGATCATCACATACAATTGAATTAAATAAAATTAAATTAAATTATACTATAAATTATTTATATAATATGATAACAGTTATCTACTGCGGTGTAGAGTATTTAAATAAGAAGTTCTTAAAACTAATTGCGTTTCTATTAAGTTGCTGAACTTGAGGAAGACAATTCCATAGACGTGACGCATGTATAAAAAAATTCTGTTCAGATACAAGAAGGCTATGCAAGGGAATTATAATTCTTTTACCTCTAAGTGATCTGGCAAACCTAATTTAATCGCTAAGATATCGTGGAGTCTCCGAATAGATAAGTTTATGTAATAATAAGAGTACACGAATATTTAAAAGATTGTCAAATGAAACGCCGTATAGTTTTAAAGAGGCATGTGACACATGATCATATCTACCAAGGCCAAACACATATCTTACAATATTATTATATAAAACATTTAGCTTCCTTCTACTAATGGAATCGCAATATGCAAAAAGTTCACAACCATACATTAAACCTGGAAGAAGATAAGATTTTTCAATCATTTATCTAATATTTAAAGGAGTATAGTATTGTGTCGACCAAAGGCACCTTAACTTTATATAAGTTTGACCAGCAAGTGTGTTGACATGATTTGTCCAAGTAAGACTATCATTAAAAATTAGCCCAAGGTTTTTGGCAGCATTCACAATATTGATTTTTCCCCCATTAATTAAAATATCATGACTGATTTTAGAACTAAGTGATCTCTTACGTATTATTATGCACTTCGACTTATTCGGGTTTAAACAAAGTCCGTTAGACGTAGCCCAATGATAAATTTTATCCAGATCATCACTGAGTCTCATGATGCTTTGCGAAACTGATTGTACTGGGCTACTTAAGTACAACTGCACATCATCTGCGTACATATATATGTATATTGCAGTGAACAAGATGTTTTGGCAAGTCGCTTATATAAAGTGTAAAAAGCAATGGCCCGAGAATTGAACCTTGAGGTACACCTCTAGATAAACGTAATTAAGTAGATTGCACATTGTTTGATTGGACAAATTGCGAACGATTTGAGAGGTAGGAAAATAAAAGCCGTGGTAATGTTTCTGAAAAGTTAAAAAAGTGCACAAGTTTCATGGAATACCGTGGTCAACCGTGTCAAAGGCTTTTGAATGATCAAGAAGAACTAGGAAGTTTAGCTTGACACATCCAGTAGTGCAGAAACACAACTATGATTAGTACGAAACCCTGATTGTTTATCAGACAACAAATTATTCGCACTGATATATGATGACATTTGTAGATAAAGAATTTTCTCCAGTACTTTAGACAAGTAGCAAAGAATAGCTATTGGCCTGAATTCAGAATCAGTTTTTGGTATTGGCACTATTTTTGCATATTTCCATTTCAACGGAAAGGTGCTAGTCATAATGATACTGTTGAATAAATGGGTTATATATGGCAAAAGTACTGGCAGCAGCATCTTTATAAATCTTGGATGTATGTTATCACAGCCCACTGCATTAGACTTAATTTAATAAAAACATATGGTGACTTCAGATTGCGTTACACAAGCAAATTGAAAGCGATTACAGTTGATTACAGGATTATTGGGGCCTAAATTTGGATCTTTAATTCTGTCAATTTCATTGTTGGCAGCCTCTAATTTATTATTGATTACCTGACCCTGTCCTATGTAAGTGGGTCAAAACCAAAATAACTACTTTTATTTTGCTTTATTTTGAAAAGTTATTAATATATTGTTCTGAAACTTCGTGACTTTTAATCATTCAAGAAAATGTATAGAATGCAAAAACAAAAATAGTCCTATCTCCTAACAGAGTGTCCCCATAAAAAAAGTTGCGTATAAGGTGTAAGTGGGTCAAAATTGCCCAATACAAATTGCATGATTGTTTTTACATTTATGTGTGTATCTACTTGTACATAAAAACTACCGTTATTTTAGAAATAAGAATTTTACTTTATTGTTATGTGATAGTGTGATAACAGATATTGAATCCGTATATAACCAAAGTGAATCAGATTAGAGTGAAAGTGATAGTGATGAAACCAATGATAATGAAATCACAGAGAACTTTATCTCTTAAGACAAAAAATACGTTTGGACAGCCCCGATTCCAAATTTAGATAATGCTGGAAGACGTGCAGCTGAAAACATTATGGATACTAAACTTGGACCCACTCTTTACGCAATTACGAGAATGACTTCTATAGAATCATCTTTCGATTTGCTTATGCCCAGGGAAATCGTTAAAATTATCATAGATATGACCAATTTAGAAGGTAAATTATACATTGTAATATGTTTTTTAGAATTTAGGCGCCTTCTATTTTTTTTTTGAAATTTAGGAGTTTCTGTATATGGCGAAAACTGAAGCCAGTTGACGAGATATCAATGAAGGCGTATTTTGGTACTCTTTTGTTGGCTGGTGAAGACCTATGTATATTCAAAGCAACTATGCCTCTTTACAGATTTCAAAACATAACAAGAGTGATCCGTTTTGATAAAAAAAACCGATAGAATTGAAAGACGTGCTCGTGATAAACTTGCTCCAATTAGAAACCTTTGGGACCGTTGGGAATATAATATACGGAAACTGTATAATCCTGGTCCATGCGTAACAATTGATGAGCAATTAGTTACATTTCGAGGAAGATGTCCCTTCAAACAATTTATACCGTCAAAACCCGGCAAATACGGGTTAAAAATTTGGGCTCTTTGCGATTCGGACACAAATTATGCATGGTCAATGCAGGTGTATACAGGTAAAGACAGAAATTGCCAGCCAGAAAAAAATCAAGGACGTCGCGTAGCTTTGGATTTGGTAAAGGATTTGATAGGCAGAAACGTCACCTGTGACAATTTTTAACTTCCCATGAACTTGGAATTGAACTTTTACAAACAAACTAACAGTCGTTGGGACCGTTCGAAAAAACAAAACCTTCCTTCCACCTAAGTTCACCGACCTAAAAGGAAAACCACTCATTACTCCCAATTCCTTTTTGATGTAACCAACAAAACTACAATTGTGTCATATGTGCCAAAAAAGAATCGTTCTGTCATTTTATTGAGTACATTACATCATGGCGCTGAAATTGTTTCTGATACCAAAAAACATGAAATAATCCATTTTTACAACAGAACGAAGTCCGGCGTAGATACACTTGATCAATTAGTCCGAAACTATACTTGATCGACGCTTGATCAAATAGGTGGCCACAATCCTTATTTTACTACTTGTTGGACATTTGCGCATATAACGCTTTTGTTATCTATACTGCCATTGACGCTGAATGGAACAAACAAAAACACTTTCGACGTCGTCTTTTTTTAGAAGAATAGGTAATGCCCTTGTCCATGACGAAATATCACGTCGTTCCATAATGCCGAGAAGCAGTTTTGCTAAGTCAACTGTACGAAGTTTGCAGAAGAAGGATAAAGTGGTTGAGAAGAGCGCTCTAAAGAGGGGCCGATGCTATATATGCCCTAACGTTCACCCAGTACAAAATATTCAAATAAATGTACTAACTGCAATAATTTTATTTGTAAAAGCCATTCAAATGTAATATTTTCATGTGAAAACTGTAAAAATGATACATAATTTAATGTTTTTTATAATAAAATACTATTGGGCAAATTTGACCCACTTACACCTTATACGTAATTTTTTTTTACACAGGATAAGGGTTAATGTTTTTGCTTAAACTTGTGTTGAACTTGTGTTGACGTCACTCTTAATTCTTTGTCTTAATTTGTTGATTTTTCTTTAAATTTAAATGTTATAAAGCATAAAATAATTGTTTTTCTTAACTAGTAATTTTTTATGTACATTTTTAAATCCATCATGTAATTCATTAATTTTAAGTCAATCTTGTTTTTAGTCAGTAAGGATAATGTCCATTGATTAAATATATATAAATAAATAAAAAAATAAAAATAGTTTTTGATAATAAATTTGCCTGTGCCCGTGCAAAACTACTGAACTGGCAAGTTGCTTTATTCAGCAATTTGTTTTTTTTTTTCTTTTTACATACTTACAACTACAATTTGAGTCGGAAAAAGCCCAGCCAATTGAAGGGGAATGTAAGAAAGGATAAACTCACTGTTTATTGTGTTGCTTTGTTGAAGCTTTGATATTGTTAGTAAGACTTGAGTGTTTAAAATTCTTATTCACTTTAAATCTTATTTGTATAATATTTTTAGCTTTTCTAAAGACTTTGGAAAAAGTTTCCTGAGGAGCTGGCCTAAGCAACCAGCGAAATGCGCATAGAAATTAGCTTTCCCACAACAATAAAGATCAGTGTTTTTATTAAAAATAAAAATTAAGGACCGTTGAGTTTAAAGAAATTTTTATATACATATTTGATTTTTTTTTTGAGATTAATAAAATTTTTTTTTTTTAACTATTTTCAGAATTTGTTTACTTATGGCGCAGCATTCGATTAATTTAAGAAATAACGATCAAGCTTTGTCATGCTTTAAAGAATGCCTAAAATATACACCGAATGATACAGAGATCCTTACGTCACTTGGTCGTCTTTACATGCAAACGAATAAAATGGAATTGTGTCGCGACGTATGTATGCAAATTTTACAGATTGACACTAATCATGAGACAGCATCCGTAATGATGGCTGATTTATCATTTCGAAAAGTATGTTGATATTTTAAATTAAGTAATATAAAAAATAAATACATATATATAAATAAAAAAATAAAAATAAAAGACGTACATATTAATGTTTAACTATTTCAGATGGATTTTCAAAATGCAGCATACCACTTTTCACAGCTTTTGTTAGCCCAACCTTGTTATTGGACAGCTTTAGCTCGTTTAATTGAGGTAATGCGACGTTCCGGCTCATTACTAGATGTTATGCCTTTTTTGCAACGAGCAGAGCAAGGAACAGTTAATCCAAACCAAGTTTCAGGACTTAACTATTGCAAGGGACTTTACGAATGGTACAGTGGAAACCCAAATGGTGCACTGAGATACTTTAACGCAGCTCGAAGAGATTATGAGTGGGGGCCGCAGGCCGTTTTTAATATGATTGAAATTTGTATAAATCCTGATGGCGATATTCCAAATGCAAATGATATGGTTGATAGTGGCGACAGTGGTGATTTTAGTGATGCACGTACTATAGCATTACGAACTGCGGACAGATTGCTCAAAGAATTACGCCCTCGATCTATTGGTCGAGACAATGAAACACTTAACCATCGAATGTTACAAAATTTCTTAAAACTTGCTTCAAAGCAAAAGTTTCAAATCGAATCTGCTCTTCAAGATTTTACCGAATTGGCAGGTCTTGAAGAATATCAAAATGCTGTTGGCCCAATTTTAGGCATGGCAACTGCTCTTGTCCAGTTGAAACAAACACAACGAGCAAAAAATCACTTAAAACGTATAGCTAGAGTTACTTGGAATTTTGAAGAAGCAGAATATTTGGAGCGTAGTTGGCTCTTACTGGCTGATATTTATATGAATGCAAGCAAGTGGGATGTCGCTGAAGGTTTGGTTGATAAAGTTTTTGAGCATAACAAGTCTAGTGCAAAGGCTTATGAACTCGCAGGTTATATAGCAGAAAAATCTCAAAATTATAGAGATGCAGCAAAAAATTACAACAGTGCATGGATTTGTTGCGGAAAGTCCAAACCTCATATTGGATATAAACTTGCTTATAATTATATGAAAACTAAAAGATTCGCAGATGCTATTGAGATATGTCAACAAGTACTTAAATTACATCCTGATTACTCTGTAATTCGAAAGGATATTCTGGATAAATGTCGAAATAATTTAAGACCATAAGAACATAGGCAGGTATTTGCCTACGTGTGTGAAAAATGTATAGGTTTTTGTACACATTGAATTTAAAGCCATTATAACTTCTTGAAAAAAATATAATTTACTTAATTTATGTTTGTTTTTTACTTTCAAAATGCAGCCGATCCTTTTTTTCTTGTATTTATTTAAAAATTGTCAGAAATTGCTAAGAAAAACACAAAAATGCAAAAAATTTCTTAAACATCCCAAAATTGTTATGTGTCCCCTATAGTTCCAATAAACTAATAGGTCTGTTTATTTACTTTACTAGCAGAGGCTTGCAATGAGAGTGGAAAACCTAAACTTACAAAAATTCTCTTACAAATATTTATAAAATCAAGTCAGAATGCCATATTCGGCTGTGCCGAATTTTTGATACCCTCCACCGACAGGAGTGGGCTCTATATGATAAATACATAATATTATTAACTAATGGCGATTTCTTTTCTGAGAAAAATGTTGCATAAATGGTACATGCTCTACACAAAAGAGATAGAGCATGTACCATTTATGCAACATATTTCTCAGAAAAGAAATCGCCATAAGCTGCACAAAAACGAACGTCACATTAAAATTGGTTGCGGTTTATACCTATATTAAATTATTGACCGACAATAAGAAAGATTTATGCGTTTCTTGTAAGAAGTTTGAACTGGCTTGAGTAAAATATCATGATTCGTAAAATTTTTAGCCGAACTAAAATAATTTTTAGGAGGGTAATTTGTATTGGACCTATGATAAATTATGGAGCAATCATCCCAAAATTCTGAAGACTGATTTCTGGTACATATTACAAAAAATAAATTAGAATAAATTTCAATACAGCAGTTAGGATTGCCATTCGTACTGTTTATCAGTACACGTACTGTTTTTTGTTTAAAGTACTGATTTATGCATTACAAGCAAATCAGTACGCAAATGTACTGATTTCTTCATTGATGTACTGTTATTATATATTAATTTTGTCCAGTATATAGTTTGTCATATTGTAAAGTTGTTTGCGATTCAAATATTAATATAGATATTCTTATCGATGAGTTATTAACATTGAAGATTTTTGCCGAGTCATTTTGGAAAGTATTTCCAAAGGGTGGTGCATTTACGAATTTGAGGAAATGTGTAATTTTATTTCTTCCATTCCACATTTAAACACTTTTACAGAGCGAGTCATTAGTTTTCAAAGCGGAAAAAAGGGAGGAAACAGGCTCCTAATATAAAACCTAGAAGGTGAGTTGCAGATAAAGACAAACTTTGGTTATAGTTGTAATGAGTTTTACAATTTCTTGAAGACGGAAGACAGGAAAGAAATTGCGGACAATGTACAAATAGGCCATAAATATTTTTCACTAGCAACATTGTAAATATTTATGTCCATACATATGTAAATATATTATTTATAAAAATAAATAGTATAAGATCGTCTGAAAAACGATTGTGCCTTTTGCAATAATTACAATTATTAATAGTAATTAGTTGTAAATCACTTTTAAATAATTTTGAAGATAACTACATAACCAGCTTCGTTATTTCAAGTGTTGAATTTGTTTTTTAACATTGTTGTGCTTATATCTGTAGCTTGGTGCTAAAAAGGCCAATGTCAAATAATTCATTTTTGAGAAAATTGAAATTTTAGTTTATTATAGAACAGTTCTAAGTGAAATTGGCTAGCAGAACCTTTTTGAAGCTGTTCTCGGTTAAATTAGATATTGGCTGTTTCCGCAAAATAAAAGAGATTCAGCATGACCTTTTAATTGCAAAATTAAACTAATTATGCTGGTAGATATAGAAAAAAACTACTTTTATTTAATTTTTTTTAATTTTATGTTGACCTATATTCCAAAAATATAATAGAATAAAGGATATAAGATTTTTTTTTTGCTTTATTAAAACTAATGTTTCTTTGAAAAATATTAAACCAAGTAGCTAAACTGTGTCGTACCAAATTTGAGTATGATAGCGGTTTTTATTACGGTTTTAGGCAGGCTAAACTGTTTTCCAAGAGTGTGGTTTATATGGGGTTTATGGCCAATTATGGGCCGACCTTCACGAAATTTAACAGTATGATTCGCAGTCGTATTAAACGAATTCGAGCAAAATTTAATATCATTCCGTGCATTATTCCACCATTTATGTTAGTTTTTGTATCAAAATTATAATTTTTTTTTAGGGTGGTGGTTCCTCATTTTGATTCATATTTGTGATCCTACTGAACCGATTGCTGGATTTCAATCCCAAACTGCTTGGGATAACTACAAGCAAATTTAGACCAAGTTTGTTCTTTTCTTTTCCATTTTTCGAAAGTGAGCGTGTTTTCAACAGACGGACAGATGGTCAGACAGACGGACATGACCGACTTAGAATTACTCAAGGAGCCAGAATATATATACCTTATGGGCTCTTAGATGTATAATAAAAAAAGGTTCACATGGAATGACAAACTTAGTATACAGGGGTGTTCTGTAAATCGAAAACGCAAAACGCAAGAATTTTGAAGTTCTTTCAAATACACTATTATTCCAATTTTTTATAATTTTCTTATAGAATTCTGTTTAATAGAGAAATACTTGTATTGCACTCTATTTGTATTTCTTTTACTACAATAATCTTACTAAAAAAACGACTTTTAAATTCTTGCGTTTTGCGTTTTCGATTTCCAGATCACCCCAGATACCCTCATTCAACACAGTGGTGGTGGAGGGTATAAAAAGTATTGTTCATAATAGGTGCGTTCGAGTAATTTTACAGTAAAATGCAGTAAATTAGTAGTTACTGAGTAAACTAAAGCATTACCCTACGGCCACACGTGCAATTTGTGATGTCTTAACACAAGCAATAACGCCGGCAGAATAACTTCGTCAAATTGCCAATGTGTTTTAGGTGGAGAACACGTAAATATCTTACAACATAAGTTTAAAAACAAGCTTAAGACAGGTTGTGTGTTATATTCATAGCGAAGAAAAAGTTTAGCGCTTAAACATAGTATACATCGCTAAAAATAACAATATTAAATATTAACGTGCTTGTTATATTTTTTTGCTACCGTTGCGCTTTAATTTTAACTACTTATCAGCCACGCGCGTATTTTTGACAAGTTGTATAAAAAAGTTAATAAAAAGCAACAAAAAAAAGCTGTCTGTCAAACTTAAACGTCAAGTTATGTTATAAAATAGCTTTCAAGACAGATTGCTTAACAAGGCTGTTAAAACACAAACAATACACTAACATGAGGAGGCTATACCTAACACTAACATGATGTTAGTGTTAATGTTAACCATTTGATGTCAGTTGTAGCCTGGGTGTTACTCTCAAAAAAACTGTTGCCAAAAAAGTACATGAACGGAAATTTGTAAATTGGCAAATAGATTGAGTGCTGAAAAAATTATACACTCTTGACTACTTAACTTGTGTTCTTATCAGTACTCAATAAAATACTTTTTATAACACGAACAGTTTAGGAAAAAACAAGCAGATTATTTAAATGTTCTTTTTTATTTTATTTGATTTTGCTAATTTGTGTCTGGTTTTTTTTTTTTTTTTCCAAAAGCTGTTGGTAGTTTTCTTTATCTACCCACCAAATTTTAATAGGGATTGGGTAAGCAATATGTAGCAAGCATTCGAAAAATTGTATCCAACAATGAAGCGTGGAAAGCCCATATTTGTGATTATCCACATTTGAATTTTTTGAAAGGTTTATGTTGTTTTTCTCCGTCGGACTTGCATTGCAAATAAACCACCTACTAGATGAATTTGTATCGCTTTAAATATTTACAACAGCACAATCTATCATTGTAAAATGCATATCGGAAGAAACTTCAACAACTGAACTTCTCACTTCAATGACATCACATTCAATATTTTTAATTTTGTCATCAATTTCGCCGAAAATTCTTTTTACTATACCTGTCTTCTCTTTTTGTAAAACAAATTTAATAGGCCTACAATCAGTGTTGCCATAATTTTTTTGAAAATAACTGCATCTTTAGGAAAAAAAACTATATAATTTACTTAATTTGTTTAAACATATGTACGTGTAATACATACTACGTTTATACGTAGCCTATTCGCAAATTATTTGCGATTAACTAAATTACTGTTTATATGTCAATTTTTCTTACAGAAAATTCATATTTTTATGAAATGCCAGATGGAAAATTTAATCATTTGGTAACACTGTATGTATATAACCTTTTTATTTTTTTTTTAATTAAAAATTAAAAAAAAATCAAAAATTATGGTGTATTTGTATATATTATTTGCACAATTTTGAGTTAATTTTATTTTTGTTGTCATATGGATGTGCCACATCGAAATAAAAACTTAAAACGGTTAAAAGTGTGGCACTGTTTAAAATCGTATTTGCAAATAGTGTCGTTAATCAGGAATTGTTTTTTTAGCTATACGCAAATAAAAATTTAATTTACTGTTTATGCGGCAATGTTCTCTACTTGCAATATATTTATTTGTGAATAAGTCGTGCTTATAAACGTAGTAACGGAAACAAATACAATATAATATTAACAAATATTGTTACTTTGTAGGCTCGATGGAAGAGAGTGGAATTAAGAGGAGTACACAAGGACATGTAGACTTGCGATTTTTTTTTGTTTTCTCATTTAAAGCCTGGTACTCTGTTCAACATTTCACATGAAATGCTGTCAAAACTCATATGAAAAAAAACTTGTGCGGAATTTCTATGAAAAAATATTGATAGAGTTGTACTCTGTTTAATTTTTGAAAAAGTTGCGAAATGTTTCTGGCAACATTTTTTTTTTACAACTGCGAAATAATATAAGCTGCACTTATTTCACGTGTAATTTTAAGCAAATGAAAAAAAGTTTAAACTTAATATTAAATTGAGAACTTGAAAACATAAATTACACAACCGGTAACAGTTTTTCATCAATATTTACTTTAATTTTTACTTAATTTTTTATTTAAAAAAATACTTTTTAGTAAAATACATGTGGGTTTTGTTTACATATCCAAAACAATGCCGCATACTTTACAAGATTAAAAGCGTCAAATTGTGATACATGTAAAATTTTTCGCATGAAATAATAGATGTTGCTGGATATTTTTCACAAATTGGAACAGAGTACTAGGCTTAATACAACATTTATTTTAGTTCGGGCTCAGATTTGCAATTTGTCAAGTGAACAGCATGAAAAATTGCTGCAATAAAGCTTTAAAATGTAAACTCAAATGCAACTGTAAAAAAGAAACATAAAAAAAAAATAAAATGTTACCAGGGACATGATTAAACTTTCGAAAGTAAAAGCCAAATAAACTACTCAAACAGCTTGGCAAACTTCAAACTTGTTCATTTGTACAATCCTCTTGTTTTGTTATTTGGGGGGTATTTGACAATTAAATCACGTTTGTAGAAAAAGCGAAATAAAGTATATAATTGTTTGCGCTACATAGTGCTAAATTAAATCATTTAAGTGAAAATTTTGCAGAGTCAAGAAGGAAACGACGAGACATACAAATTTAAAAGAATAAAAGTATTTTATTAGAATTAATTGAAAAATAATAAATTAGGTTTGAGTGCTTAACGGAAAGTGCGTGTTTCCAAAGACGTTTGTGTTTCTTGTTAGGCTCTTAAAGCTTGCCTCTGTTATGGCGTAAGAAAGAAATAATAATATAAGAAAATTTAAATTAAAAAATGTTAATGCAAAAACTGCAAAATCTGCACAATATACAAAAGCTTATTTTTTTAACAAAAAACTTCAAAGCTGTTCAATGCTTAGAGAAACTGCAAAATGCAGATAAATCTGCACATTTGGCAACGCTGCTTACAATGCAACGCTGCAGATGGTAGTTGTGTTCATTTACTTTACTAGAAGAAACTTGCAACGAGAGAATAAATTTAAAACTCACAAAATTTTTCTCAAAATTATTTAAAAAAATAAAAAAGTAAATGAACGCTTGACCAGCAAAAACACACAAGATAGGTATATTGACAATATTAATCTGGAAGATATGAGATTATTTCTTAACAAATTTTATTGATTAAAACTACTTGCGCAAGAATATTGTTTTAGGTTAGGTTAGGTTCCATTGGCAGCCGTGATCAAGCACAGCTCACGTGGGTCCATTGCTTAGTTCCCGTTGTGTTACCATATCACGCCGTCTCCCATGGGTCCTATGAAATCTGGCTGCTAGTATTCCCATGCAGCCAACCGGTCGATTCAATAAAGGAGTGGATCCTATTTACGTCAACATCAGAGAGACAAGTTTTGTCCCCAAGGGTTCTTCGACCAAACATTTTGAGTCTTAAGTCTCCGAAAGCCGGGCAGTTACAGAGAAGATGTTCCGTTGACTCTTCCTCCTCCTCATCGCCGCAACTTCTGCACAAGTCGTTATAAGGGAGCCCCAGCCTCTGGGCGTGCCTCCCAATTGGCCAGTGGCCAGTTATAACCGCAGTTTGGTTTCTTAGATGATGTCTGGACAGCTGTAATGCCCGCCGTGTCCTTTTTTCATCTATGATGGGCCAGATTTTCCTGGTTTCCCCACAGGTGGTTTCATCGTGCCACCTCTGACTGGCGATAAGATGAAACTTATGCGCTATAAGTTGCTTACACCTTGGGAGTGAAGCACCTACATATGTGGAACCGTCCCGATTCAAGGTGGTACCTGCATGCGCCAACGAATCCGCCATGCAGTTCTTATGTATGTCCCCGTGTCCGGGGACCCAATTAAGGGTGACCAGTGAATGTCTCGCTATCTCCTCCAGAGACATCCGGCATTCTCGGACAATTCTCGATGTGATGAACACATTCTCCAGGGATCTTATGGCCGCCTTGCTATCGGTAATAATGTGAATATCCCTTCCAGATATTTCACCGTACCGGATGCGTTTCGCGGCTGTGTGGATGGCCATTATCTCGGCCTGGATTACACTGCAGTGGTCCGGCAGCCTTATAGGAATGCTCCAGTTTAGCTGCTAGGAGTATATGCCAGAACCGACACCATACAGTGTTTTAGACCCGTCCGTGAAGATTCGAATCGTATTCGCGGGGATTTGCAGGTCATCATAGTGGACCACGTTATCCACAATGCTTTCCGTGAAGCCAGGATCAAAGATTGGCTCGGGTGTAACATAATCAACATCCATGTGCCAATTAATATCATTCAGAATGTTGGCATGTCCGATATTATAATCCCTCCATGCTCCGGTGGCCCTTAGTCTTACCGCCGCGTTCGCAGCTAACCTTTTCGCCAAAATGTCCGGTGGTAACCAGTTCAGTATCGTAAACAATGCCTTAGAGGGGGTTGTTCTAATGGCACCTGTTACAGCTATCGCCACCATTCTCATTGTACGTTCAAACCTGGATTGATGACTCTTCGCCTTGATCGCCGGCCACCAAACAGCTGCCCCGTAGAAGAGAATGAGTTTAATGACACATTCGTATAGCCAGTATACATTCCTCGGGTTAATTCCCCAGTTTAGGCCAATGGCCCTTTTGCAGCAATATAATGCAGTAGCCGCTTTATTAGTCCTGGAGCTGGTGTTCATCCTCCAGTTCAGTTTACTGTCCAATATTAGCCCAAGATACTTGGCGCTGTCAGACAGTTCCAGTGACACCCCTTTAAATTTGGGAATTTTATATCTCCTTGTGAAAAGTACCAGTTCTGTTTTGGCGGGATTTACATCCAGTCCACATCCCTGGCACCATTTTGTTAGGACGTCCAGTGCGGACTCCATTAGTTCAGACAAAAGTCTGGGATCTTTACCCATAGCCACAACTGCAACGTCATCCGCATATGCGACCGCTCTGCAGCACGTCCTTTCCATGGCTCTGAGTAGGGTATTTATATTCAGATTCCAAAGTAAAGGTGGCAGTACACCACCTTGCGGGGTGCCCCTAGTCGCAACCTTTGAAATGTTCGAGGCGCCCAAGTTGGATTCGATACGCCTGAAGTGCAAGATACTGCTGACAAATTGAATGATCGCTGGGTCGATCTCCAAATGTCTCATAGCGTTAATAACCGATTCAGGTTTAACATTGTTGAAAGCGCCCTCAATATCCAGGAATGCCACTAAAGCAAATTCCTTGTAATGCAGGGATCTCTCTATGTGGCCCACCAATGAGTGAAGCGCAGTTTCAGTGGACCTTCCCTTCGTGTAGGCGTGCTGAGCCGGTGACAGGGAATTGGGTCCTAATGATGATCTAATGTGAATATCCAAAATCCTCTCCAGTGTTTTCAGTAGAAAGGAGGATAGACTAATTGGTCTAAAGTCTTTAGCCATAGTGTGAGATGTCTTCCCACTCTTGGGGATGAAGACTATCTTATATGATGTCCACGTTGCTGGGACATGTGAGAGACTCAGGCAGGCTCTAAATATTGCCAAGAGCCATGGCATCAATATTCCCAGGTTATTTTGTAGGTCCGCTGGGATAATGCCATCCGGGCCTGGAGATTTAAAGGGATGGAAGCTTTTGACCGCCCATTCCACACGATGGCGAGTTATCGGAATATTAGAGATATCCCAAACGCCACTAAAAGTTGCCTCCCTAGGCACATCATCAGTGCAACCAGGGAAGTGTATATTCATCAGGACCTCAAGGGTTTCCCGACTGTTTGTGGTCCAGGATCCATCCATCTTCCGTATAAATGATGGAATAGCTGGATTATAGGATAAAATCTTACGAAGCCGACTTGTCTCCGAGGAGTTTTCCACGTCACTGCAGAATTTCCTCCATGACTGTCTCTTGGCCTTCCTTATAAGATTCTTGAATCCATTAACTGAGGACTTGTAATTGTTCCAAACACCATTACGTTTTGCCTCATTAAAGAGCTTCCTGCTTTCCTTGCGTTTTTCAGCAATTTCCGCATTCCACCATATGGGCTTAGCTTTGCCCCTCCTGTCCATTATTTTACAGGCTTCGTTAGTTGCCTCCATTAAGGCACCGGTCAATGACTCCACTGCGGAGTCGAGCATGGACACACTGTCTATGAGAACTGGGCACATAGGCAGCTTGTCGCCGAGTACACTCGCATAGATAGACCAGTTAGTCCTTCTGTTCGTGTAGGGTTTAACTGAATCAACTCTAAAGGAAAAATTGAAATCAACATACATGTGATCAGAGAAGGAACAGTCCTTAGACACGTTCCAATCGCTAATCATATCCGCGAACTTATCACTAATAAGCGTAATATCAAGAACCTCCCTTCTGTTAGTCACAATAAAGGTGGGCTCACTACCACTATTAACTACTGTTAGTTCATTTTCTACTATGAAGTCCAAAAGCGACTCACCTCGTGGATTGATACCGAGCTGCCCCAGACGGTATGGTGTGCATTCGCATCTGCACATATTACTAGGGGGATGTTGTGCCTTTTAGCGTGCGACATGGCCTTCCTGGTTGTGGAGTTTGGAGGGTTAGCACCCTGGTCGTGTGCCATGTAGCAGCTCATAAACCAGACTGTACTGGTTTTGCACTCTACTGCGACAGTGCATGTGTCCTTATCGCTAAAATCAGAAAGAATGAAAGCTTTAAGGATGTTTTTGACCATAACACAAGCTCTGGTCTTACCTTGATCGGCTGCGTACAGAGTACTGTAACCGTCTAATCTGAGTCCGCAAACCCTGTCTCTATACAACAATGGTTCTTGGATGCATATAAGCTCCTCCGTGCCTGAAGCTAATCGGAGGAGAAGGGCAGCTGACGCCGCTTTAGAGTGATGAAGGTTGATTTGTGTCACCTTCATCATAGCTCATCACTATGGACGACTGTGACGTTGGCATCCTCTGGATCGTCGTCCGATTCCAGAAGGATGTCCTCATCATCCGCCACTCCCATCTTACCAAGGAAGTCACCCACAAGTCCACTGACCGATTGGGTGTCTTCATTGGCCGATGACGTAGCAGATTCGTCTTCCATACGCTCCGTTGATGCTGTTGTTGTGGTGGTGGTAGTCGCCGGAGCTTGAGGCCTCCCTTTGTCGTCACCTTTATAGACTCGGAGGAAGATAGTTCCAAATCCATAGAAAATCTTCCCCTGTGTCTTCCGAAGTGACGGCAGAGAGTCACTGTTTATCACAACAGTGGCCTTCCTGGACTCTTCAACAGATTCAGAAACCCTCACTACTTTCCAGTCCTGTGTGGGTAGCTGGGGGTTACTTAGCTGTATTATTTCCAGGATCTCCTTGGGGTCGGATGGCTCAGCGGGGATCTTGGCAATAGATCTGGGCCTTTGCGGTACATCGGCCAGAGGTATTGCCTCAATCTTAGCGCCCTGCCAAACTTCCCCCAGGGACTCCACGGCATCCTTGTACAGCAGCGCTGAACGCTCATCTGCACACGCTATCAATTTAATGTGCCCTTGATACCAACCGGCATCTTCACACTGTGGTGGTGGTCCAGGGTTTCCCCTTAGAACACTCAGGAACGCCCTACTAAGTGCGACGACAACCAGCTTCCAGTTTTTGGACGAAATGGTGCCGTCACTTGCGTTGCGGTCAATGATCGCCCAAATGAGGTGGTCTTTAGCCACATCTTTGTACGACCTGTTTTGCGGCCGTTGAGGCGTGTGTTTGGACCTTTTAGTCCCAGGAAGCGTGTCCTCCCCAGACCGCTGCCGTTTAGGCGCTGCTTCGGTTGGCTTCCGTTCAGGATTGCCTTCCTCTGCAGAGGGAGGTGCACGTTTTAAACCCTCAATATGGGTTTTTGCCCACTGGAGAGAGGTTTTCTCCTGCTCCGTGAGCTCACCAACCGGTTTTTCACCAAGTCGGCTGATGATTTTGTAGGCGGAGCGCCTGGTTATAAAGGCCCGTTTGGATGGGTTTATGTGCCTTTGGGGTTTTTTAATAATTGCCGTAGAGGCTGGGGGAGGTACATCAGAGGGCATCGAATCTTTCTTCGTATGCTCTCTTTGTACAGGTTTCGGCACATGGGAAACTGGATTTCCGGTAGACTGAGTCTGCACCGTCAAGCCAGCACCCGAGGAAGGGGTTTTGACGGGTTTTTCTGCCGTCCGGACCTGGGAAGCCTTGGAGGTACCTGGTTTCGAAGAACCCTGTACCAAGCTTGGTTTACGACCGCCTGAAGGCTTAGCCGTGAGTTTTTGCGCACTAGTAGCTAATCGACTAGCAGAGCCTGGCGCAACCACCTTGCTAGTCGAGGTTTCAGTAGCATTCGACATACTACAGCCTGATACCGACGCTGTAGTAGTAGGGTCTCCGGAGATTATGAAGCCCTTTACCGGATACATAGGGCGTGAATTTTCGGACATTTCGTGGGGGGTGTGCTGGGGTTGCATTTTATGCCTTCTGCCAGGCGAAATTATACCTGCCGCTCCTCTGGAGACAGACGCAGACCATCAGCCGCTCACTATGAGAGCAGACGCTGATGGATTTTATTGCGGACCGACAGCCTTCAGAAGGCAAACAATTGACCGTAAAAAGGCCAGCGGACCTAGTCATTAGCCGCTCCAACTAGGAGAAACAGACGCTATTAGCGGGGGGGGGGGGGGGGGGGGGGGGTAGTTCTTGGTTGGAATATTGTTTTTAAATTTAAAAAAATTAATATCCCATTATATTGAAGAACTTTTTATTTAAAAATTATGAATATTATTTATGTTTTGTAAACAAAAACATGAAACAGGTGGTTGAATAATTCTTGCTAGTAAAAATTTTACTATCAGAAATTTTCAACAAATTTTTTGTTTCTGAAATTCTTATGTTCTTTTTCCATTCTATCCTTGGAAGTTTTTCGTGTACGTGAACACTTCAGGCCGTGATTCACTATCCTACGCAATCGTACGATTCATTCACACTCAGCTACTTTACAAGAAAATGCAACTCTGATCGCATGGAACCTATTATTTTATGAAAATTTTCATAATTGCCCAGACTTCCAATTTTTTTTTTGCAGCAATTCTTGAGTTTATTGGTGAGAGGGGTGTAGGGTTGCCAGTTTTGTAATAAGAGAAAAAAAATAAGTACAATTTCATAAAAACAGTACATGTACTTTTTTAATATAAAATTGCATATTAATAACATAAAAAGCTTTAATGTTAAAAAACAAAACTTGAATTCATTCTATAATTTGAACAGTGACAAAATTTAATTAACAAAACTGAATTTTTTCAGAGCAATAATTCAATTCCGTATATATTTTTAGCGGGAATACAAAGTGAATAACAAAAAAATCTAAAACACAAGTTGTTAAAAATTCGATTTTTAATTTCTTGTTAGCTACTTGGTTTAATATTTTTCAAAGAAACATTAATTTTATTATAAGCAAAATTTGAGTTCATTATGTCTGAAGTTTGGTACTAAAAGGGCCAATGACAATATTTTGCTGTTTTGAGTTAATTGATGCATCAGGTCTTTTCTTAAGCTACGGTCACACTCAGCAAATATTTGACTAAAAAAACGTGACCAACATGTGAACTAAAATTTTATTTTCTTTATTCTATTATACTTGTTGACTATAGGTCAACATAAAATTAAATAAACGTAGTTTTTTGCTATATCGACCAACATAATTATTTTAATTTTGCAATTAAAAGGACGTGCTGAATCTCAAAGATGAATTATTTGACATTGGCCTTTTTAACAGCAAGCTACAAATATAAGCACAAAATGTTAAAAACAAAAAGTGATTTACAACTTATTACTATTAGTAATTTTAATAATTGCAAAAGGCACAATCGTTTTTCAGACGATCTTGTACTATAGATTTTTATAAATAATATATTTTAATACATATGTATGGACATTAATATTTACATTGTTACAAGTTAAAAATATTTATGCCTTTTTGTAAATTGTCCACAATTTATTTCCTGTCTTCAGTCTTCAAGAAATTGTAAAACTCAAAACTATAACCAAAGCTTTTATCTGCAACTCGCTTTTTAGATTTTATATTAGGAGCCTGTTTCTCTCTTTTCTCCACTTTGAAAACTAAAGACCCGTTCTGTAAAAAAGTGTTTGAATGTGGAATGGAAGAAATAAAATTACACAATTCCTCAAATTCGTAAAGGCCCCACCATTGAGAAACACTTTCCATTTTTCTTCTACTGTCTTCTTTTTTCGTACTAACTCGCCAAAAATCCTTAATGTTAATAACTCATCGATAAGAACATCTATATTAATATTTGTATTGCAAACAATTTTACAATATGACAAACTATATACTGAACAAAATAAATTTATAATAACAGTACAAAAACAGTACATTAATGAAAAAATCATTACATTTGCGTAATGATTTGCTTGTAATGCATAAATCAGTAATTTAAACAAAAAACAGTACATGTACTGATAAAAACAGTACGAATGGCAACCCTAGAGGTGAGAAGATTGGGGAAGGGTATTTAGTTTCATCATGAAACAAAGAAAACAAGATAGCGCATTGCGCAGGTCCGTTAACTTTTTACTCTCATTATGACGTAATTTTTAAACAAACATTCAGCATGCCACATACATGTGTTTGTGTGATCATGTTTGTGCTCATTTACTACTATGACGTAAAGGCGCAGAAAAATAATGTTTTTTAAATTTAAATGCACTATCCTGTTTTCTTTGTTTCATGTAGTTTCATGTACTCTGCAATCCTGCTTTGATTTGTAAATATCACATCCTTTGTTAATCGCAATAAGAACGATGTAATTGTTTCCGTTACACATATTATTAAAGAAAATTGCTTGGGTAATATTAAGAATTGTAAATGGGAAATCAAAAACGAACAGATCTTTTTGGATAGAAGACAATGATTTTAAAAATTCAATAGTACAAAATCCATTTTTTGTTTGCTTTATTTTGTATTAAGAATTTTAAGTTTGCCATAGTTGAAAGAAAATTTAGTTTGATGAACTACAGTAAATCCAAAATTAGAAACGGATTATCTTGAACTGCATTAACTCAATTCCTTTCTTTAAAAATAAACTTCGTCGACATAATTCATGCTGTAATGATTACACTATACGACCTAGTGTCTGCAGTGATATATATGCCAATGAAACATACAAAAAATCTAAATATTACTTAAAAACTGTTTTATGACGCAATTCAAACTCAACTTATCGCCCATGTTCTGAAAAGCGCAAATCGCTTAAAATAGGTGTTCTGAAAAACGCAAGTCGCTTAGAGCTAGATTTTTCGATTTGAAAACGCCAAACAGGTGTTCTGAAAAACGAAAACGCTAGAAATTTGGCGTTTTAGGACCGCTAGTGTATACTTAAGTGATCTGGTCTATTTTATTAAAACTGCACTTTAAAGAGAAAAGGAAATGGCGCACAATTTCAATTTAATATGTTTTCTTTTTATTTAAGGAAAAACTTGTAACATTTTTTCACGATTTTAATTAAAAAAATGCAATTTAAAAATTAGCTTTGAGTTTGTCAATTGTTTGTCGCAGTTGTTTACTTATGTATGAACTGGCGATTTATGCAAACAGCTGATTAAATTGATCTTCGAAAAAATTTTTATGCTAGTGGTGTTAATTTTTAGAGATGCTTAAAAAACTTACAATTAACACATTTAAGCTGTAATATCCCTTTCTACAATAGTAAAGTTCAGAATCATGCGGAGGTTTTATTAGTCGCACATGGGTTCCATCAACAGATCTAATTACGGCGGGTATTTTATATTTTTCATAAAAATTCAGATTGGATTCTCTTGCTTCTGACTCGGTCATCTACAACTGAATCCAAAGTGGGCACATCCTTTCCTCAAGAATATTATGTATGTCCCATAAAACTTTACAGAAAGGGCTACGGCCCATACTTATATTCATGTCATTGGCGATCACACGTTGGAAGTACCCGAATGCTAAAAATCTTAAAGCGCCGGCCAAACGCATTATTTCTGGGATTGAACTTTTACTCATATGCTGAGAAGTTCCTTCCAGAATCTTCAAAAATGCAGATTTGCTTAACCTGTAGAGAGCTATGAAATTAAAAGGGCAAAAACTTGACATAAAACCTGATCTTATTGTCAATGTATACGTTTGTGTGTACTTACGCTTGGTCTGGAATGTCCAATGGATTGGAAGAATCCCTTAGTGTTTTTTTTTTAAATAACTCTTCGTTTGATTGTAGTTTTTTAAAGCTAATATACCAAGTAAGAACCCTGCAGGCATTTTAATTTTAAATTTATTTCACAGAACTAATTTGAAAATTATTTGTTTGTTTTCGTTTTTTTATGATAAAACATATTATGTTTTCTTTGCTTAAACACAACTTCGAAAAATAGCAAAACGATAGCAAATCGCCTGGTTTTCAGAACATACGTTTTCAGTAAGCGATTTGAAAACGCTGCGTTTTCCAGAACATTGACGTACGTTGATCCAAATTGAAGTTAAGTACGAAAATGGTCCTCCAACAACGCTGTCGCCATTTTTTTTTAATTTAAAAAATGGCTTAGTGCTTTTTTACACTTTTTTGCTTGAAATAATGTTTTTTTTTTTTTAATTTTAAAGTGCTTTTTGCTCTAAAAAGTTGGCATCACTGTTCATGATAAATTGTCATGTAGAATGCTTGCAAAATTTTTTGTTTTATTATCGCATAAAATGAAAAGCTAAAAAAATTTTTATTTTTCTAATACATACATACATATGCGCGCATGTGGATTTTTTAATCTTTGTTGTGTTTTACTTTATTTGTGTTTAAAAACACAAGAAATCTTGTTCTTATTTAATAGTAGGTGTGTTCATTTACTCTACTAGCAGAAACTTGCAAAGAGAGAGTAAGTAGGAATTAGAGGTCTGCTTTGAATAATTCGCTTGTTTGCCTTTACTCAAAGTGCACAACATTTATTCAAATAAAAAACAATCAAAGAGATAAGGAGAGAGTAAACCATATACAAAAATAAGAGAGAATGAATTGAATAAAAAACTTGTTTACTGTAAATGAATTTGAGATTTATTCATAAATAACTGATCTACCTAAATAAGAGCGGCAGGCGTTTTTTGTTTGTCAAAACTTTTCATTTACATAAAGTTTATACGAAAAAACCCTTTAGAACGCGAATTCGACACCACCCGGATGGAAAATCCTACTTGTGAAATCGCTATGTCGATTTGTCTTATTGAAAATGTATTTGAAATAGAATTTTCATGTTTAAAAAAACGCTTGCCGCCCTTGTTTAGGTAGCTCAGTAAGAAAATATTGCAATGACCCGTTAAAGAGAACAAATTTACAGAAAACATTCAAATAATTTTTGAATTAATGAATGTGTGAATATATATTTGAATACATTGACATAATAGTTGTGTGAGCTAAAGGTAAGTTAAGAATTTAATCTATATTTTCTTGCTTTTAAAGCAAAATGAATTTATTATTATGTACTTATTATATTTTAATTCCTAGTAACAAGTACAAACATTTCTGTGAAAATTAGAGTTCAAAAGATATGTGTATGTATTTAATGTGTAAGAAAATGAATTTAAAATATAAAACCAAAAATTTATTTAATGTGTAAAAATAATTTTTTTTTAAGTTAACAAAAATGTATTTAAAATAATTCATGAAAAAAATCGAATTTTATTTTTATTTCGGCTTCTTTTATTTATAAGAGTTTAGCTTAACTACCATTATCCACCTAACACAATACATATATAGTCAATTCACAAGGTATCCTAACATGTCATATTGTCAAAATGTCCTAATATTGCACAATGGTTTAAAAATATTAGCGGTATTCACACCGAGCTTGTTAGTTTGTTAGTCGTTAATAGTTACTTTTTTACACGCATTTTGTTTTTGTATATTTAACGCGCTACCGGATTAACATTTAACAAATTAACGACACGGCACCCCTGATAAAATAGTTGTTAGTTGGTAACTTTTTTTTTTACACTTTCTCGTGGCATGTTTTATTTTTTCCAGAATAATAAATTGTGTCAGAACAATAAATCAGTTGTTTTACTATGAAAGTTACCAGACTAACAAAGTTTTAAAAAGGGGTCGTTCACAGTTGGTAACTTTAACAAATTAACAAACTACCGAGTAACAAATTAACAAGTTCGGTGTGAATACCGCTATTGTTGTTGGTTTGTTAACAAAAAGTGTCTTAAATAAATAGAACGTTGCTTGCTGTGTTTATTGTGCTGTCGTAATTAATCAGAAAAGTCCAGCGCTGAGCGGCTGAGCCGTACAACAATATTTTTAAACCATTGTGAACTATTAGGACATTTTGACAATATGACATGTTAGGATACCTTGTGAATTGACTAATAGTGTTTGTACAGAAAAAAATTCAAATAAGAAGTAAAAATTCAAATAATTTTACATTCATAATATATTTGAATATTCAACTTATTTTACTTGAGTTGACTGAATTGAATGAGTAAGTTAATTGCTTCTCTTCAGTTGAATTTGTTTGTGTTATGCTTGGAACACAACTGAGACGAACGACGAATTTCGCCCAACACGACGAACTTTTCCGTAAAAAGTCGCTGAGTAAATTCGTCGTATGAAGCACAATACCGACGAATAAAAAGCAGCTTTTATAATTGAGAGAGTTGAATGCTGTTTGTGTAAAGAGAGAGAAATAGTGTGACCATATTCAAAAAAATAATGCTTAAAAATAAAAACATAATCAAAAACACAACCCAAAATTATTTTTATAGCCAAATACTTTGTATACTTATTTTATGTGTTATACAATAAAAAAAAAAAACAATTATTAAAGTAACAAGTAACTTTATTTACTAAACTACTTCTTAACTAAAACCAAACATGGTCACCTAGTACTGATTTGTTCGTCGTTCGCCGGCGTCTGAAATAGAATTAAATCTATTTAAAGTTCGCCGCGTCTGGCGAATTTTCGCCGGCGCCCTGATTGTGTGCATTTTCATATACTCAAACGTCTTTTATTTTTGGCGACGAATATTCGCGGCCAAAAATTCGTCGTTCGCCCCAGTTGTGTTCCTAGCATTAGTTTTGACTTTGGTTATTCTCTCATTTGTTTTGTTATCATTGGGTGCTCAACAGAGCGAATTTAAAACATGCGTGGTGGAAAACTCACTGTAGTTAAAAAACAAAACAATCAACGCACTCGAAACTGCTTTTTATTCATTCTTGCAGACCTCTAGTAGGAATTTAAAGAAATTGCTCTCAAAAAATTAAACGAACACTTTGCCAGCCAATATTTGAATGTTAAAGAAGTGACGAATATACAGGAATATTTGAGTACTCATTAATTATTCTAAGACTGGGGAAAATTTTATACATTACGTTACAAATAATGTGATTTTATTAATTTATATTTGTTTATGTTGAATAAAACGAATCATGAATTGGATTTTTTTTATTTAGGAGGTGAAAGAAGAATTCGGGTTTTCATCAATAATAAAAGATAACAATAAAAGTATTTATAAGGCAAAAGAAAATATTTAATTTAACAATCTATGTATATAGGTATATTAAATTTCAACGTTACGGACTGACTGACAGATTCATCTTCGCACAGCCTTAACGCCGTGAGTTATAATAGGGTACACATTTACTTTAAAAACAAATGGAATGTGAAAAAAATCGCTGAAAAAGTTGTTGACTCAAAAATATGGATCAGTGCTTATCTAGAAAAAAATAATAACAACAAATTTGTAATAACAGCTGTATATAGATCACCTAGCAGTCCTGAAACAGAGTTTTTAGAAGCATTGGAGGAAGTATTAAGGCCGTGTCAGATACAACTTTGCCGCTTTGCGTGACGTTTCTACCTTTGGCAGCAAAACGCAAAGCAAAAGGTGTATGACACAATGAAAACTTTGACAACACTCAAGCATTGCTTTTTTTCTTATAAAAGCGGTTGGCAATTTGTACATTTAATTATTTGTTATGAAAATAAAAGTTAAAAATTTAAATGGACAGTTGTTTGGAATTGAATTTGGCAAAACAATTAAAAAACCGAAGAAAATTATACCAGCCAATTGTCAAAGCGCGCAAAAAGATGAGAGTTGGCTAACTTTTTGCTTCGCTCCGCTTTGAAAGTACTTTATGTGACATGTTTCGTATAAGTATGTATATTTTATCTTAAATGTCAAAGCGAATCGGTAACGCAACGCGAAGCAAAAGTTTTATCTGACATGGCCTTTAGAAGACATAAATGAAGCAAACTGTGATATAATAATAGCTGGCGATTTTAATATAGACTGGAGTAAAGAAGGTTTTTATAAAAATAAAATTAGTTGCTTACTTGATGATAGTGGCCTTAAACAGATAATGAACGAATTTACAAGAATAACGCAGAGCTCGAAAACACTAATTGATTATGTAATAACAAACAACACAAATATATCAGCAAAGATTAATAGTTCAAACAAAATTTCAGATCATGAATCAATAGATATAATAATAAATAATGCAGAATACAATCCCAATGCTTATAAAGATATTGAGATATTTAAATATAATAGACATCAATATAATAGAGAAATATGGAACATTCAACAAATATATATAAATAACGACCTAAACAACAACGTCGACTTTTTCGATAAATACCTGGAAGACGCAGTTAAAAAACTAACTAAAAAAATGACAATTAAAGAAAATATTAAATGTAAATGGTTTGACGAAGAAATAAGACAATTAAAAAGGGAAAAAATTAATAAATACCAAATAGCAAAAATACAAAATACAAGTGAAGCTTGGGCTAGCTATAAAACAACACGAAATTTGTACAAAGTAAAAATTGAAAACGAAAAAAATAATTATTTAAATAACAAAATTAATAATGTTAATGGCCAAAAAGAAATGTGGAAGGAAATAAAAAAACTTATATTAAGGAAAAAACAAAGTACAATTGAAACTGTGATATTTAATCACATAGAATATAAAAAAAATTTTGCTATAGCCGATAATTTTAACAAATATTTTATAAATAGTATTAAAACAATTAGAGATACGATAAATAATGTGCAATATGTCAATAATATACCTGTGATAACCTCTCAATTTAAGTTTCGTGCAATATCAATAGAAGAACTAAGAAAAGTATGTAAAAATTTAAAAAATAAGCCGGACTATAATAAAATATCAGCAAAAATGATTTTAAATAGTTGGAATATCGTGGGAAAGAAATTGCTAGAGATAATAAACAAATCGTTAGAGATAGGAGTATTTCCTGAAAATTGGAAAACGTCAATGGTAACACCAATTGAAAAGATTGCAAAGACAAGAAAATGTGAAGAATTTCGACCAATAAACACATTGAAGACATGTGAGAAAATAATAGAGAAAGTGGTAAAGGAACAACTAGAGCAATATATGGAAAGTAACTCAATTTTATCAAAATACCAGTCTGGATTCAGAAGGAAGTACTCATGTGAAACTGCGGTGAACTATTTAATAAACCGATGGAAAAAACCGAAAAAAACAATAAAATAGTGGGAATTTTCCTAGACTTCAAAAGGGCTTTCGAAACAATTGATAGAAATATACTACTGCAAAAACTACAAAAATACGGCATTAGAAATACGGAACTAAAATGGTTTAAATCATACCTTACAAGAAGAAAGCAAATTACTAAAGTGAATAACTCTAAATCCAACATAGATAATAACGATTATGGAGTACAACAGGGATCGATTTTGGGGGCACTGCTCTTTATTATTTATATAAATGATATGCCAAACGTATTGAATAAATGTGAAATAATTTTATATGCTGACGATACTCTAATTTTCACGGAAGAAGAATCAGGTCACGATTGTTATGACAACCTCACTCACGATATGGAAAGCGTAAAAAACTGGCTCAACATGAACAAACTTAAACTAAACGAAAATAAAACCAAGATAATGGAAATAAACACGAACAGCAATATAATTTTTAAAATAAATAGTGAAGTAATAGAAAAAGTAGACCAAATAAAATATTTAGGTTTTGTTATTGATAAAGACTTAAAATTTAAACAACATATTGACTATATTTGTAAAAAAATCGGTAAAAAAAATTAGTTTTTTCAAACGAATTAGAAAACAAATTTCAATTATAACAGCAATCAACATATATAACACTATAATCAAACCTCATTTCGAATTCGGGTCAACAATATTATACACATGTTGCACAGCGAACCAGATTGAACGACTACAGAAATTACAGAACAGAGCAATGCGAACAATACTGAAATGCAACAGATACACACATATTAATTACATGCTAGAAACACTAAAATGGCTCAACATAGAACAACGGCTCAAAATGAACACACTATGCTTTATTCAAAAAATAAAAATCGGTGAAGCCCCAGAATACTTAACGGAAAAAATAAGATATGTGAGAGACGCACAACCGTACCAATTAAGAAACGTGGATCATTTTAGAATTGAAAGAGTATCAACAACTGCAATGCAACGGTCGCTATTTTATAAAGGCTTACAACTGTACAACTCCCTGCCCAATAATGTAAAATTTGAACATAATATAAACTTATTCAAAAAACACATTGTTTACTATGTAAAACATAATATGTAATTCTAAAAAATTTATAGACAAACATTAATGTAATAGTTTTGAAAAGTATTTTTAATACTAATAAAGAAATTATAATCATAATAATAATAATAATAAGGATGAAATTTGAACCGGATACTGGTCTCTCGCTAAATCAATCCACTAAAAATGTGTGTGTGTGTTAGTGAACAAATTTAGCGATTCGCAAGAAACTACTTTCATGTGTAAATGCTATATAAGATGGAATTATTCGAAATTCGAATGTTTAGGGGATAAATAGCCTAAAAAAAGCTTTAAAACTTAGAAACATAAACTTTGGCATTTAAATATGGCCACGAAAGAAGGTAACGGGGTAGCGGATTAAATTCTTGTTAATTACAAAATCATTTTAGATATTCTCATTATCTACTTTATGGCCGTTTTATTTGGTCCAAGGCGAATTCAACTACAGGTGGTCGGCCATGTGCTGAAAATCGCATGATTTGAAAATCACATGCGATCTGAAAATCGCCAATTTTATTTAAGCATGTGCTAGAGTTCACGTGTTTTTTTTTTCGAAGTAGTGGTCGAAAAATAAAACATATGTTTTAGCTGTCAAATTTGAACAAAAAAAATTATTATTTGCATGAAAAATGCCGGCAGCTTTTATATTACGTGTTATTTCATTAAAAAAACTGTATTTTAAAAAAGAACGTATCAGAAAACGTCTTCTAAGGGATTATTACAACCCAAGAGATATTCCTGAACAATGGTAAGTACCATAGGCACATGTTGTTGACAAATGGTTATAATTTCTTACATATGTATTTTTTTTGAAGTTAAATAGAAACAGCTGCTCACAATCAAAACGCAAATTTAAAAGAAATTGTTAAACAACAATCAGTATTTTTTATGAAAATTTTCTCAAAAGATTATGAGTTTTTAAAATAAATGGAAAATAAAAACATTAAATTTCCTTTTTATATGCTATTTATTGATGTTGAAAATAAATTTTAAAGGAAATTTACAAGTTCACATGTGGATCACATTACCGTAGGCTTGTGATTTAAAATCGCCAAATTTAAGGCGATTACGAACTCCAGCACACCTTTTTTGCGATTTCAAATCGTAATCACAACTTTCTAGCACATAGGCGGGTGTCGGAACTACAACAATCCAAAAACAACAAAGGGTTTTTTGCATTGCATTGTTAGTGTTTACTGTCCAAAATGTCAACCATTCCTAACAAAACACTAACAAATCAAAACAAAGTAGCTCGAACTGTCAAAATCAGATGCCGTTTCGACACCACCTGTAGTTTAATTCGCCTTGATTTGGTCCAAATGCATTTATTTGGCGTTTGTTTCATAATAAACACGACGGTAGGGTTGCCATTCGTACTGTTTTTAACAGTACATGTACTGTTTTTTGTTTAATGTACTGATTTGTGCACTACAAGCAAATGTACTGATTTTTTCATTAATATACTCTTAATATATATTAGTCTTGTTCAGTATATAGTTTGTCATATTGTCAAATTGTTTGCGATACAAATATTAATATAGATGTTCTTATCGATGAGATATTAACAAGATTTTTGTCGAGTCAGTACGAAAAAAGAACACAGTAGAAGAAAAATGGAAAGTGTTTCTACATGGTGGTGCGTTAACGAATTTGAGGAAATGTGAAATTTTATTTCTTTCATTCCACATTCAAACGCTTTTAAAGTGTTAAAAGTGGAGAAAAGAGAGAAATAGTCTCCTAATATAAAACACAGAAATATGGTTTAAAAAGAATTTAAATTAAATTAATGTGATAATTGAATCAATTATTTTTTTAGTTGAAAGAAAATTAAAAATTGAATTTTGATTTAATAAACATTTTAGTTGTTTTGAAATAAATTTTCAATTAAAACTTTAATTAAATAACAAAAAATCTTAATTGACTTTTTTCGTTTAAAATAAAATAATTTAAACATGTAGAATGGTTGTTGGGAATTGCCAATATTTATTTAAATAAATTAACACATTGTTTGAAATGCCAAAGTTTCTTGATCATTTTTGTAATTAAAATTAAAAATATCATTTATTGAAAAAAAAATATTCACAATTTTACAATTTTGAGTAATCAATATAATCATTTTGGTAATAAGTGCAAAATAAGTGCTTGATATTATGAATTTGGTGATCGGAGAAATTTAATAATTTTTTCTGTGGCCTAGAACGTGACATGCAGATAAAGACAAACTTTGGTTATAGTTGTAATGAGTTTTACAATTTCTTGAAGACTGAAGACAGGAAAAAAATTGTGGCCAATGTACATAAAGGCCATAAAAATTTTTAACTTGTAACATTGTAAATATTTATGTCCATACACAGTAAATATATTATTTATAAATATCTATTGGGTAAGATCGTCTGAAAAACGATTGTGTCCTTTACAATAATTACAATTATTAATAGTAATTAGTTGTTAATCACTTTTAATTAATTTTTTTTCAACTATTTTGAAGATAAATACATAACAAGTTTCGTTTCAATTGTTGAATTTGTTTTTTAACATTGTTGTGCTTATATCTGTAGATTGGTGCTAAAAAGGTCAATGTCAAATAATTCATTTTTGAGAAAATTTACAGCCGTATTCATAACAAAAAGTTAGCCACAGTTTGTACACTACGTACAACGAGCTGCTAACTAGAATGCCGATTAAGCTTAGCAGATTGCTAGCACAGAGTTTATTAATAACAAATTTTATCCGTTTGCTAACTTTTAATAAATCAACTCTGAATTTTAATGATGCCACATTATAATACTCAAAAATGCAACACGTTTTGCATTAATCATCGCTGGATTTGTTATTTCATTTCATTTTTTTTTTATTTTCCCTCTTCATATAAAAATTTTAATGTTTTTAAATTAAAATATATTTAAAAAAGGACTCTAAACTAAAAATAAAACAGAATATTAAAAAAAAAAACAAACAAAATCATTCAACATAAAACGGCTGTTTATCAATAGTTGGCAACCGTTTGGCAGCTTGTTAACAAGAGTTTAGCAAATCGTTGGCCAGAGTTTGGTAAGTGTATTATGAATAAACTTTGTGCTGACTTCATGCCAAATTTTCGTTATGAATACGGCTGTTAATTTTTAGTTTTTATTAGAAAAGTTATAAGTGAAATTGGCTAGCTTTTTTTTTTTTTTTTTTTTTTATATTATTCCTACACTAAATCCCGCGAAGCTTTTTTGCTTGTCTGCAGGAGACCAGAGTCTCTGGCGAGAATCGAACCCGCAACCCCGGTACTGATAGACTAGCTCAATACCAGTTAGCCTACCGGGGCAACCAAAAAACCTTTTTGAAGCTGTTCACGGTTAAATTAGACATTGGCTGTTTCCGCAAAATAAAATAGATTTAGCATGACCTTTTAATTGCAAAATGAAATTAATTATGTGGTAGATATACAAAAACCAACTTTTGTTTAATATTTAATTTAATTTTATGTTGACATATATTCAAAAAATATAATAGAATAAAGGTAATAAAATTTTAGTTCACATATTGGTCACTTTTTTTCGTTAAAATTTTTGCTAGGTGTGACCGTAGCTTAAGAAAAGACCTAATGCAACACTTAACTCAAACAGCAAAATATTGACATTGGCCCTTTTAGTACCAAGCTTCAGACATAATGTACTCAAATTTTGCTTTTAATAAAACTAATGTTTCTTTGAAAAATCAAGTAGCTAACAAGAAATTAGCAATCGAATGTTTAACAACTTGTTGTGTTTTAGTTTGTTATTCACTTTGTATTCCCGCTAAAAATTCCTTAAACCAAATGGTATTTCACTTTGGTAGATCGAAATTTTGTTTTGAATGACATGAAAAACATGAAAAACAAAAATGTACTTTGGATTTCAAGACAAAAAGTTAGGAAGTACATGTAAATCAATTAAAATAATCATTCATTCAAAAGCAAATTTCGATCTACCAAAGTGAAATACCATTTGGTTTATGGATTGATGTTTGACTATTGACGACATCCGGCTTCAATAGCTGAATGAGTAAAACGGCAAACCCCACTGACGAGATTGTGTGGTTACAATCGAAACTGGTCTGGGCAACCTGTCCGTGAAAGCCTGGGTTCAAATCTCAGCGCAGTCAAGAATGAAAAATTATCAATAAAATTTTAATTAATTTCATGTTGTAAAATTCCTGTCTTCATAAAAATAATTTAATGAAAATTAAATTCAATGAACTTAAGCCTAATTAAAAATATCTATTTTTAAATATTTTAAAAATCAACATTAGCTTATAAATTTTGCAAAATATCCTTATTTAAAACTTCGTTTGGAAAAGTTTTTTTGTAAACAAAAACATGAAACAGCTGTTTCAAATATTCTTGCAAGTAAAAATTTTACCAGTAAAAATTTGCAAGAATTTTTTTGTATAAATTTTTTTTCTCTCTTTTGACGCTCTCAACTTGCAATTTTTTTTTGGTTAATGAACACTTTTCAGTAAAAATTGTTACAAATTCGTAAAAATTTTTAGTAAACGAACAGATCTAGTATTTGTAGCCTTGATTTGTACATGATAAAATTTTTTTTAAGCGTCGTTTATTCATCGTGCATTCATCCATAAAGAAAATAAAAACAGTTGCAACTTTATTTTGAACAATTGTAAATACGACAACAGTGCAAATTTGATTTTGTAGTGAACAAACGTACCTAGAAGAACAAATAAAGCAACAGATTTTTTGAGTTTTTAAACACGAATAACGCAAATCAAAAGAGATATTGATATGTAAAAAGCAAGTGAATGTTTGGAAGTATATGTGTGAATGCAATAAGAACAAAAGTAGTTAATAAAAACAATTCACTCATGTACAAATTGAAGTTAAAAAAAATCTCTGTTATTATCTCATATGTGTTGTAGAAACAACATACTTTTATACAAGAACGAATAAAACAAAAGTTTTTTCTTTTGGCGTTTTTAAACACGATTAAAACAGCACCCAACAGTGTATAATATTTTTTATTCCTGACCAGTGATGGAAAATTGAAACATTGAGATGGTACTGACCACGAAGCAAAAGAGTACTTTATTCAAAATTTTGGTATTTTTTTATAAAACATATTTTTTATTGAAAAAATATATTCAAAAACACAAAAATTAAAAAAAATAAATAAAAAATTAATTAATTTTAATATAATAATATAAAATTTTGGTAAAAAACACACAGGAAAAATTAATGTAAAATCGTCGAACACGAGGTTGATTTTACATTTTTTTCGGCAGTGATTTCACTTAATAGTCACTTCATGTTAATCTTACATGATTTACATGAATAACTTGGAAGCAAAATTTTTTCTATTAAAATAACTTTAATTCATTCCAGCAAAATTCCAGAAATAAGACTACGAATCACGTTCACTTAAAGTTATTTCAAGTTGGTAAAACGTGAATATAATGTCGAATCGATTCATTTTGAGTGTGAAATAACAGTGAGAAGAATACAACATGTGTTTTTATTTTAGAATGATTGTGAACACTTTCCCCTGAACTAGGCAGAGAGAAAGAATACGCCTAGAATTATATGAACAAAAAAGAGCAGAGATTTTTGCTGACTACGAACCTAAGGTAAGCCAAAAGATAATTAACACCAGGAAAAGATACGCTGCAAGAAAGGCCGAAAGAAAAAAAATCATACCAACAATAATATGTAGTAAAGACGACATAAGACCTTATATGTCGGTAGATATAAATGGTTTTAATTATCAGGGTCTCCTTGACAGTGGCGCCTCAGTAAGTTGTATCGGCAAAAATTGTTTGGAAAACGTTCGGAAAATGGATGCGAAGGTAATTGATTACAAATCTTCGGTGAGAACGGCGGACGGTAAACAACACATAAAAGTAGGGAAAATACAGGCGATTATAAAGCCAGGAAACCAGTCAGTAGAATCAGTCTTCTTAGTACCTAACTTGAGTCAATAATTAATCCTCGGATATGACTTTTGGCGGCAAATCGGACTGAATATAAGTTTCGATAACAAAACAATAAACGCCATTAGAGAGGAAGGTTCGGCAAACACAAAATTCATGAGTTGAATAGTCACCAACGTAGAGTTCTTGAAAATGTTAAACTTTCGTCGAAATGTCACACTCAATATGGTCTAGGTAAAACTAATTTAGAAACACACAAAATAGACACTGGGGACGCGCCCGTTAAAAAAATGAGATATTATCCGGTTAGTCCGGCCGTACAGAAATTAATTTTTGAAGAATTGGACCGAATGTTGGATTTGGATGTTATCGAAGTTACCACAGGAGCCGAATGGAATAATAGGACAACACTAGTCATGAAACCCGGTAAAAATAGGCTATGTCTCGATGCGAGGGAATTAAGTAAGGTCACTAAAAAGGACGCTTATCCTCTCCCTAACATCGATGGCTTAATAGCTAGGCTCGGCGACACACATTTTATTTCAGCAATCGACTTAAAGGATGCGTCTTGGCAAATCCCGCTGGATGAAGCTAGTAGGCCGAAAACAGCATTCACAGTCCCAGGTAGGCCTTAATACCAATTTAAGGTTATGCCTTTTGGACTGTGTAATGCTGCGCAGAGATTATGTCGATTGATGGATAAAGTGGTACCGTCTGAGCTCAAAGATAGGGTTTTCGTGTACCTCGACTTGTTGGTAGTATCCCCGAATTTTGAAGAACATATGGAAATGCTCCGAATCGTGGGTCAGAAATTGACATCTGCAGGTCTAACGATCAATATGTCCAAATCCAAATTCTGCTATAAGGAACTAAAATATTTAGGTTACGTTGTAGGTGGAGGTAAACTTAAGCCCGACGAGGAAAAGGTAAAGGCAATTTTAGAAATCAAACCGCCGAAAAATCAAAAGGATGTTTGGAGATTCCTGGGCACCGTAGGATGGTATCGCCGGTTTATCCATGACTGCTCCACGCTCACCGCACCTCTGACTGATACCCTGAAGAAAGCCCCTAAATTTATTTTTACCGCAGAAGCCATGTCCAGTGTGACGCATCAAACGTTGGGTTAGGCGCGGTCTTGCTTCAAAAGGATGACGAAGGTGAAGAACACCCGATCGAGTATTTCTCCAGAAAACTAAACAGCGCTCAGAAAAATTATTCAACGACAGATAAAGAGTGTCTCGCGGTGGTACTTGCGATAGAAAGGTTTAGGCAATACATAGAACTGATGGACTTTACGGTTATAACGGACAATTCCAGTTTAAAGTGGTTAATGCGGCAGAATGATCTAAACGGTAGACTTGCTCGATGGAGCTTAAAGCTCCAATGTTTCAAATTTAATATTGAGCACCGGAAAGGTAGTAAGAATGTAGTCCTCGATATGCTTTCGCGTCAGGATATGGAAGAGGTAGTAGCCAACCCCACTATTGTAATAGATTTTAATTCCGCAGAATTTAAGAGTAAGGAATATTTAACACTAATAGACACCGTCGAACAGAATGCTAGTCGACTTCCGGATTTGAAAGTGGAAGAGGGTATTCTTTACAAAAGGGTAAAATTTAACCGTAATGACTTAGAGTGTGAAGATGAATGTTGGCGAATATGGATACCGTCACGCCTGACCGATAGCCTAATAAAGAAATCGCATGTTGGCAATACGTTACATGGGGGAATAGCAAAAACATTGTACAACATAAAAGAGTACTTTTACTGGCCGTCCATGGTGATGCAGATCAGAAACATTGTTGGACAATGCGAAACATGTAAAGAAATAAAACACCCGAGAAAGACATTGCGTCCCCCGATGGAAAGGAAGTCGTAACTCAAAGGCCTTTTCAAAAGATTTATATTGACTTTTTAGGACCCTATACCAGAACGAAATCCGGCAACACTTTTATTATTATCGTTTTGGACCACAAGACCAAATTCGTATTATTGAAAGCGTTGTCCAAAGCTACCACCAAAGTGGTGATAAAATTTTTGAGAGACGAGGTATTTTATAAATTCGGAGTACCAGAAATACTACACTCGGACAACGGCAAACAATTTACTTCCGAAGCCTTTAATGAATTCTTAAAAATATTTGGCATTAAACATCTTCGTACCCATATATATTCACCACAATCAAACGCAAGCGAAAGGGTAATTCAAACTATACTCAGCTCGATTCGCAGTTTCCTGGACCAAGACCAAACGAAATGGGACGAAAACTTGACTAAAATAGAATGCTCACTACGATCTACGGTTCATTCTTCTACCGGTGTTACACCCTATTTTTCTCTAATGCCATGTTTCCACAACGACTTGAATCACCTGCTTCGCTCTCTGAATCATGCGAATGAATCATGGTGTTTACACGACTTGTCTACTTGCTTCGATTTGACAGTTGTCTTTAATAAAAAAATCAGCGTTGGTAACTGTGAATTTTTGAAACGCGCCAATATGGAGAAAAAGCACTTAATTTAAAAAAAGCAGCAAGTTTAGACTTTGTTTTTTTTATTTTAAAAGCTTATTGAATTAATTTTGCATAATAGTTGAATATTAAAAATACAGTATAATCGCGAAAAAGCGCCCCTGTGCCGCTCTAAAAAGACCGAAATATAATGTGCTTAAGTTGGCTTAAGCAACTGTTCGAATACATGTATATCATATGGGTAAAACCATATTGAACCATATTTCTGTTAAGTTTTTTTAAACTGACATTTGCTTAAGCAAAGTGCGAAACCGATCGCACATTCCATAAGGAATCAAATGTTATTTTTTTTTGATTTTGTTTTTTTTTTTAAATACATTTTAGAGACTTTTTGTTAATTTTTGACAGAAGGTTAAGCAAGATTATGTTTATTATGGTTGCCCCTTAACTGTAACTGCTTGTTTTAGAACACGAGCGCACAACTCATTCGTTTGACTTACATTTAAAACAAAAAAAAAACAAAAATCTGAAATTTTGTTTTAGTTCCAAACACTTTTCTGAGCGTATTAATAAAAAATGTCAACAAATCAGGGCAAAACATCACAAATCAGATTAGATTTTAAGCAGAAAGTGGTACTTTTGAAGTAGCCATCTCAAAAATAAAAATGAAATGCCAAAAAATTCTCGACGCTATGGAAAACACATAGGAAAAAGCACACAGGAAAACATTACATGTACCGAAATTTTTTGATATTAAAGTAATTTAAATAAATTTTGTATGTTATTTTGGAAAAATCTTTATTTATTATTGCATTTTTTAGAATAAAATACCGCTTAGAAAAGTTAATAATTCGAAAAACTATACAACCCCTGAAACATTTCGCGATTCTACTGTATAAGAATAAAACAGCTTTTTGCAGTTCAGGTTTTTTTAGAAAAAGAAAAAAAAAAACATAAACAAAATAAACAAATTTGCTTGTATTCATTTGTATTAGATAACAAATTATTTTTAGTTGCATAAATTCTATACAAAACTTTTTTAAAAGGGATCTACGATTAATAGTACGGATTCAAAATTAACAATAGTTATCTATTTATCCTTTTATTAAAATAATTAAAAAATAATGTTTGTTTTCAGAAGTTTACCCCTTTCAGTGTTTTTGTCGAATATATTCGACATTTCATTGTACTCTCTTTCTACGCACTTTTACTGTATAAAAATGAACAGTTAATTATATTTTTTTTTTGTTTTATCTGAAAGAGGGACACTTTTGATATTTTAAATTGTTATTATAGTAGACATTGACTTTATTTTCTTATTATTGAGTGCATTGTCGATCCCAAGTCAGGAAATTTGTAAAAAGCTTAAGGCCTCGTTACTCTTTACGTAAATGTTGCGGGTACGTAAACGTTGCGGTCGACGTCAATGGTTGGTAGTTACTAAAAATACGTAAACGTATCATATGTTCTTAAATTGTGTTAAAAAAAACAAAGAGCATGAAATAAAAAATTTTGTTTTGTTTTGATTTTGCACTCAGTGTTGGTTTAAAGCATGTTGTTAATGTTCTTGTTTGAAATCGCCAATACATAACGATATTGACGGTTTTCTAAAAAAGAAGTAAAATATATGTGCATATGTATATTCACAGATATGTTTGTATGTACAGCACTGAAAAATGCTAAAACATAAAAACTTTTTATCAAAAATTATTTTCGGGAATGAAATATATTATTAATTAATTCATTTATTAATGATGTGCTAATAATCCCAATTTTTGAATGAAAACACTGAAATTTATTGTTGTGGGAAAGCTAGTTTCTATGCGCATTTCGCTGGTTGCTTAGGCCAGCTCGTCAGGAAACTTTTTCCAAATACTTTAGAAAAGCTAAAAATATTATACAAGTAAGACCATAAAGTGAATAAGAATTTTAAAACACTCAGGTCTTAAATGTAACAATATCAAAGCTTCAACAAAGTCGCAACAATAAACCGTCAATTTTTTCTTTCTTACATTCCCCTACAATTGGCTGGTTTTTTTTCAACACGAATTGTAGTTGTTTCCCACAACAATAAATTCCAGTGTTTTCATTCAAAAATTGGGATTATTAGCACATCATTAATAAATGAATTAATTAATAAAAACTTTTGATATATGTTTTTGCACCTAAGCAGCTAGTTAAGGAGTTATGGACCTTAAAATTTTTTTAAGACTTTATTAATATCTTTTTAAGTACAAAGTTGACCTCACTTATATGGGTATCAGTAAAAAGTGCTACTAAATCCTCGCCTATATATGTGTATATACGGTGATAAATTCCGGAGATGCCCGGGAAAAAACAGTCAAAATTACTGCAAAAAACGAGTTCACAAAAAAGTACCAAGAGTACGAATTTTTACCCTGTTTGCCCTAAAATGTACTTTATTTCTTTGCTACCTTTATGTGAAAGAATTTAGTATTTGTTATATATGTATGTCCCTAGTGATAGTTTTAGCATGAAATAATTAATAGCCTATTTCCGATGTTTGAAAGAATTCTTTCTTTCGAACAACTACATTTAAAACAAAAACTAACTTTAGAATTTGTACGAATGAAAGAATTCTTTCGCACATCGGAAATAAGCCGTAAATTTTTTAAATTTTGCAGTATAAATGAGCTTAATTAAAATATCCCAAAAATTCCTTATATTACCCACTTTAAGGGGGTAAACCTTAAAGGCGACAACTTTCAAAATGGGCTTTTATGCGACAATGTAAAATTCATTCAAACATCGCCAAAATATTTAAAACAAAGTTTAACCCTGCTTTGTCCCTTTAGGTTAACATTTTTCAAACCTATATCCCTAATGGTAGCTTAAGCCAAAAAAAATAAATTTACTTTTAAAATTTTGTAGTTAAAATTGATCAAAATTGACCTGAAATTTGCCTTTTTAATGCCGATTTTCCGATTAGTAATTCGTACGAAAAAAATTTAGATTTATGATTGTAGGGTTATTTCCAAAAAATCGGGTTTTGCTAATTTTTAACCATTTTATTCCTCCCTGCTCCACAATTCCGGAAAAATATAGCCTATAGTAATTTCGCTGTAAAATTCTTCTTACCAAGTTTCATCAAAAACAAATAAACTAATATACATATATTTATATTTATTTATATATGTATATGTATGTATGTAATGTTTATATTCTTTAAATTTATATATTAAAAAGAGAATCTTATTAATTAAATCTAAAGGTAAACCGCCGGCTAATACGTTTTGTTGACAACACTGCTTGAAAACAAAAATAAAATTCTTGAGAGCGGATACGTAAAAACGGAGAGAAATTTTAATTTTATCAGGTTCGTCCGCAACGCAACGTTACGTTTACGTAAGAGTACCTATTTATACATAGACTTGGTAATGAAAACGGAACAGCTGATCATCAACGTATACGTTTACGTAAGAGTAACGAGGCCTTTAGACTTAGGAAGAAAGAAAAAAATAATAATTTCGGGCATCAGGCGAATTTAAAAAAAAAATTTAAGTATTGATACAGGCGTAAATAAGTATTTTCTTGAAAAAAAATATTGCAGAAATAAATTGTAGGTTCTTTTGTGGACATTCGAAGGTCAATTTTGAATATATTCGGCATTCCCTAAAAACCAGGGGAGCTGCATGAGGCAAAAACTATTATTTTTCCCGGCTTCGCGGCATCACATTACCTTATATACAAATTTTCAAATTTTTATCTCGCCAAAAATTATTTTTGACCCTGAAAGGGTTAATACTTTCATATTAAAAATATAACAATAAAACAGCCTTTGATAATCAGAGGTGTTCTGGAAATCGAAACCGCAAAACGCAAGAATTTTAAAGTCGTTTTTTTAAAAAGATTTTTGTAGTAGAAGAAATTCCAATACAATATAATACAAATATTTCTCTTATTATACAGAATTCTATTAGAAAATTATAAAAAATGGGATTAAGAGTGTATTAAAAAGAACTTCAAAATACCAAAAAAACTTAATAAAAAAGGTGATACATTTTCGTACATTCATTTAATAAATTCTGTTTAGATCTTTTTAAAAAGAGATCACAAATTTATTATAGTTATTCCAAATTAATAAAGCTAATATTTTCATCATTATAAAAAGTATAAAAAAGCACCAACAATGGTACAAAACGCACCGAGTTGACAACGCTAACACAAACGATTTATTCAGCTAGTTCAGATAAACTTGCGATAAATATTAGAGAAGAGAGGAATTTTTCCTGCTTCGCAAGTAGATTCAAAATGAATCTACCTGATTCGCTCTCAAAATTTTGTATGGCGAAGCAGGTTGCTTCGTTCATGATTAGGGTGTGAAGCATGAATAGAGAGCGAAGCACGTACCGTGGAAACATGGCATAACTGGTTACAATATGGTTACTCACGCAGATGCGTATGAAATTTTAAGAAAACTTAAATCCGCTAAAGAGGGATAAATATTAATACTGCCGAAATCATCACAAATGCAGTTGATCCATCAAAAAGTTAGCGAAAAGCTACATAACGCCTATTTGCGAAATGTTAGAGCCTACAACCTTAAAAGCAGACTCAAAAAGTATTTGCCTGGACATTAACTTTGTGCAAAGTAAATTTTCAAAAGGCATCAACGCAAAACTTTGCAGACCTTGGCTGTGGTGCAGGATCAGAAGGGCAGTAGGTAACAGCCAATATTAGATTGAGAATCTCAGAGGACAGTTTATCGGGGTAATACACGCTCAACCTTTGAAGCAGAAGGTGATACCTGGAGGATGGAGAGTGTTAAGGAAGCCGTGGTCGAGAAAATTAGGGCGTGGATACACATCGGTAGATAAATTGTAAAGGGCTACCAGATCATAAGATGTCCCAACTCTTCTCACTCCACAGGCTACGAGAAAAGAGCGTGCTTTGTGACGGTGGTTGATTTAAAATAAGCGTTTTCTATACTCTAGATAAATTGGATATATCCATCTCTGAGTACCATCACGATTTTAAATGAAAATACAACGTACAAAAAATTTGACTCGATAAAAATATAGGGCTTGTAGACTTGGCGTGGGGATACATATTTTTTCGATGAATTCATTGGTGACGTGGCTTTGAAAGTTTTGTGTTCGGGACTGTGATCGTGGATACGTGTGGTTGAACGGAAATTGTAAAATTAGTTTGAAATGGAAAAAAATATGGTTTAAGTGCGGTTTAACAATTGAAAATATAAAAAAAAACACCACCTACCACGGAATGGAATGTTAGACGTAACGACGAAAAGGAATTTTTAAAACTCATACAGTAAAAACGCAGCAAGAACAGAAACAAAGAAACTTAAAAACACCGAATAAACATTAAATACATTAGAAAGAAAGTATTGTAGATCCGTGATGATGAGGCGGGTGAGCGCTTTGGTTAGCTTTTGGTGAGATTTAAAGTGGAAAAAATAAGGAAAATCCGATCACAAGAATCCTCGTTTTTATGCTGACGGTGCAGGCAGTTAAAGAAAAAAAACCATTCATCAGTTTTATTAAACGGAAACAGGAAAAAGAGTAGAGAAACTGCCTGTACTGCGAAATAAATAAAAAAAGCGCTAAATTTGTAGTACTTTTTATCTCTGACACATTACTTGGCGTCGTTCTCATAAATGGCGCCTATTAGTTTTCAGCAAATCTGTAAAAGAGCGGAAAGTATTTGCTAGTTTTAAATGGCCATACTATTTTTTTAATTGTTTGTGTTTATTTGTAAGTTGCTGACTACAAATTTAAGGTTTATTTTTTTTTTTTATAAACACAGTGCCAAGTCTCTAATCCGAATTAATGATTGCAGACTCTGATTCTGATTAACGAGATATTCGGATTACTGGATGTGCTGTAATTATGTATTATAATTCACTTTATTCGAAAATAAAACACAAGCCAGGATTCCAAAACAAATTTTTTTTATTTTTATTAATCAAGAATGACAAAATTAAGGTTTTTTTAAATATTATGTTTATTTTTAATATTTTTTTTTTATTTTTTCATTCATTATTTATTTACTGAATCTTCATATACTAAATATGAACTAACAATAATTAATCAAATCTTATACTAATACTTTATTTTTGTCCTACCAATGCTAGACGAAAATTTTTCTCCTCACGGTTCTGTTCACATATGTACATAGATGTTTAGCCGTCTTCCCTTCGGATGAGTCCTGCAGTATCTCTTCTTCTTAATCTAGAGTGTCCACTGTCATCTAAAATATTTTGAGCTAGTGGATTTGGGTGCGACTCAAGCCTTTTTAAATATTTTGCTGCGTACTTCGTAATAATAGTTTTTACTAATGGCACATTGAGATCCTTGTGAATATTAGAGTTTTTAGTTTATTTTGGCGCCTTTGAATTTTTTCGATATTTAAGGCCGAGGCAGTGCCCCATAGCTGAATACCGTAGCACCAGATTGGCTTTAATATAGAGTTGTAAAGTAGAAGTTTGCAGTCGAGGCTAAGAACAGAATTTCTTCCAATAAGCCAATAAATTTGAATTGCTTTTAGTTTTATTTGTGTTAGTTTTGCTTCTATATGGCATTTCTATGTCAAACGCCGATCTAGATGAATACCGAGATATTTTACATGCGATTGCTGGGGCACTAATTGATTATTGATATTAATAGGGGGACATGACTCCCGACGCAAGGTGAATGTTATATGTACGCATTTTTGCTCATTGACCTTTATCATCCATTGTTTTAACCACTTTTCCAGTTCAAATATATGATCCTGCAAGTAACGGGATGCTTCATGACAGTTTTCGTGCTGTATCATCAGCAAATGTTGAAGTTAGGGTGTGGTTATTTGTTAGTGTTGAAGCGACTTCAGACTTTATTTTATTTTTTTTTCTAATTTTCTTTATTCTGCTTTAATCTTTATTTATTTATTTATTTATTTATTTATTTTTTTTTCTTCTTATTTTATTTCTTAAATCTTAAATCTTTAATTTTGTAATTTTCTTTAATTTTGAATTTTGTTTTTTGAATTTGTATTTTCTTTTCTCTAAGTGTAGAGTAATTCTCAAGGGTTCTTTTACTCTTTTACTTTGTTTTTTTTGCTATAATTGTCTCTTGAGATTGTTTTTATTTGAGTCTTATTTGGTTACTACGAACCTACAATTGTTAAAGTAATTTTTTTAGTATTAGTATTAATCTCACAACAGAAGGAGCAAGAAGCTCAATAAAAACCATTTTTGAATTGAAAATAAAGGCCAACCGTGTTTTTATTTTTTAACAATACTCAGCGGCTAGGAAGAAAGTCTAGCCCACATTTTGGTCCTTCGTAAAAATCCTAGAAGAGCTAGGATTGAATGAACCAGTGGAAAATCTTGTCCACAAAGTGTCTTCAACAGTTGTTCTATCGTAACAACTAAGGCACATTTGAACTGTCGTCAATAATTGTTCTACCGCAACAACGACGACATCAACCACAGTCAAGAGGGCTGCGTGCAGAAAAATCTTTGGTGTATCCCGTTCCAACAAAAGGAAAAAATTGCGCTTAATATTCCAAGAAGGAAGAAAGGTCTACCAGACGATTGATTTTCAAGAGGGAAAAATCAGCAAGGTAATCATTAATTATCATCAAAAGGAATAGATTGGGTAAGTGCAGTGTTTTAATTATATTTAATGCGATTGTATGATTTTCGTGAAAAGTGCTTAAAAAATTGATTAAAATTACTGCATAATCATATTCAAACAAGGTATCGAACATAACCTTAAAATTTAATAAGATTCCATCACTGATAGAAAAAAATCCCTACCAACCGTGCCAACACTGATAAAAAGAAGCAACACTGGTAAATAAGAAAAAACAACGGCGTTTTTTTTATTTAAGACATGCGCACTGCCGTTAAATATAATTGCCATACTCGTCACACTCATTAGCAAGTGTTTCAATTCCACCAGTTCCCCTAACTTTGTTATGTACAATTGATTTTTTGCCAACAACTACATACCATAGAAAAGGTCATAAGTTAAACGTGCGCTGGATAAATTAAACCGCGAAAATATATTGTGAAAAATATTGAAATAAATAAAAATCGAATAACAAAAATAAGACTGTCTTGACTTTAAAAAAAAAAAACAGAAAAAACCAAGGGAAATATTTGTGGATATAGTGGAATAACCACGGAAAAATATAAAAAATAATAAAGAAAGTGCAAGTAGGAAAAAGGAAAAAAAAAATTATTGAATTTCTGCTGGATTTCTACAGGAATTGAAGAAAAACAACAACAACAAGGCGAGTAAAAGCTGTATAAGGGTGAGTGTGGAATTACAATTATATATTTTTGTGAAGAATTTGGTAATGGAAATTTAAATTAAAAAGAAGACAGTGTTGTGGCATAATTGTAAGGAAAAAATATAAAAATAACAAAGAAGTTTTTTTTATTGAAAAATTCACACGGTGATCTTTCGAGTGGTACACAAATTTTTTGTAAGCATCATTATACTTGGATGCACAGTGACAACGAGTCTGTTAAAGTTGGAAAATAAAAGGGTGATTCGAAGAGTGATAATTTTTTTTTTAAGGAAAATTTAAAGGGTTTCCCTTCAAGTGGTGTGCACATTTTGAACAAGAGCATAAATGTTGAATGCAAAAATACATAAAGTTTACTAAATTTTGGAATAAAAAGGGTGGACCGAAAAGAGGTGAATTTAAATAAAAAATTTACAAGGTGACCCTACAAGTGGTACATATTAAAAGCATTATTTGATGAAAAAATTTGATGCTTATGAACAACCCGTTCTAAATTTGTTGTGAAGTTTGTTCGATTATTTTTTGAAAAATTGTTTGGAGAAAAGAGTGCGTAATTTTTGAAAAATTTGATTTAAAGCACAATCATAATAACTATATTTGGAATTTTGATGAGTAGATTTTTTAAAAAAATTTTTACGGAATCTGAGTAAAATTGATTTGTGGCTAAATATTGAAAGTAATTTTATGGTGATAGAAAAAATTTAACAAATAAAAAGTTTTGAGGAAATAAAGCTACAAATATAAAAATTTTTTAATTTTGAGGCGAATATTTTTGGAAATTTTTTGGGTGAAATTTAAAAACTTGTTTTAAACATTCTGCATCGCTTTCATTCGTCGCGAGTAATTTTTTAATATACCTTTGTATAAGGTTGAATTTCTTCACGATTATTTTTTGTAAATTTTTCATTTCGGCTGGTGAAATCGTTAAGGTATAAAATATTTTAAGGCCCTTTGAACAAAAATTTTTAAAATGGTTTCGGAAAGGGCATGTAAATACGATATTCGACAAGTAGTGAATTTTTGTTCTACTTTTGAGAAGATATCTTCAGAAGATTTGACGATTTCACTTTTAGAGGTAAAGCAGTCTGAACTTGAAAGAAGATGGCTGAAGATGATGACAACATTTGAAGAATTCATCAAAGGCTATGAAAGGGTGAAGGAAGAAGAAGATTTTCCGGATGAAATTACTCTGAAATACGAAGATGCCTGCGAACAGTGCCAAATACTAAAGGCTAAAATAATGGACTTGTTGAAGGCGAAAGCTCCGCAACAAAAGGCGGCAGACACAACGGTACGTCAGTCGTCGTTTAAATTACCTGCGGTCGAAATCCAAACGTTTGAAGGGGGTTTCGACAAATGGCCAGCATTTAGGGATATGTTTAGGGCAGTGGTTGGAAACGAACCTTCAGTGGCGCCAGCGCACAAATTATATTATCTACTTGGCAAGACGAGGGGGGAGGCCTACCAACTCATAAAAGATTATGATTTGGTAGATGCTAATTTTGAGCTAGCTTGGCAGGCTTTGAAAAATCGCTATGAAAATAAGCGAATTTTAATTAATAATCAAATTAGGAAGATTTATGGCATTCAGGCCCCTCAGAGTGAAACTTTAAAATTTTTAAGGCAACTTCAAAATACGGTCAGCGATGGTTTGTCGATTATTAGCTCGTTTCAAATTGAAGTAGAGGATAACGACCCCTTCCTTATGCACATTTGCACTTCAAAGCTCCCAGAAGAAACTTCGCGTGCGTGGGAAGATTCCTTAATTAACCACAAAGAATTGCCTACATGGCCGCAACTTAATCGATTTCTGTCTGAACGAATTGAAACTCTGGAAACTTTCATAAATTTGAGGAAGCCGTTCAGCAGAGACAACAATACTTCCAAATCTCAAGTTTTCTATTCTGATGCTCAACCTGGCAAGGGTAAATTTAGCTGCAAGAAATGCCAACAGAATCATCCATTATGATTCTGCAAATATTTTAAGGGATTATCAGTTCCTGACAGAATCAAATATGTTTATGCGAACAAATTTTGTGCGAATTGTTTTCACCCACTCATTTTAAAACGAAATGTCAGAGTAGCAGTAGCTGCAACAGATGCAATCAAAGGCATCACACCATGTTGCATATTGAAGAAGATAAAGTGAAAAAGGCTCCCACTCAAAGGGCGTCAACTCACCAGCAGTCTCGAGACTACGAAAGGCCATCAGGGTCGGGTACTCAGAGTAACACGAGGCCATCCAATTCTCAATCGGGACGATCTGCCACTTCGGGTGCAAATGGGGAGTCGGTTCAGGTTAATTTGTCTCAGCACAGCGGAACTACCATTTTACCCACCGCTTTGGTTCATGTTGAGCATTTAGGCGAAAAATTCACTGTTCGCGCATTAATTGATACCGGGTCGACTAGAAGTTTTCTCCTAAGGCGTGTTCAACAGAATTTAGCTATCCCCCTAGAGCGCCATCATAGCGAAATATCAGGGTTCGGTGAAACAGTGGTAGGAAGTTCGAAAGGAAGGTGCTATGTCACAGTTAAATCTCGAATATCCGATTTTAAAATTAAAATTCGAGCGATTGTGGTACCAACGTTAGCACATTTTATGCCTTCACGGCCGATTCCAATCCAAAATTTAGAAGATATAAGAGGTTTAAAAATGGCAGACCCCTATTTCTACAAACCGGCGGCAATCGAAATGATTATTGGTAGTGATTACTTGAATATTGGCAATAATCTTGAAGCTCGAGAGTCCCACTTCGGATGGTATTTGCTAGGCCCTGAACCAGAAACTCGAGTTCAATCATTCCATACTTTTGTCTCGCCTTGTAGCGATCTGGCCCTTCATGAGCAATTAAAAAAGTTTTGGGAGATAGAAGAGGCGGAAAAACCAGATTTTCAGTCTGAAAGCGACCTCTATTGCGAAAACTATCTCAAACGTACCACAACGCGACAATCTGATGGACGTTACGTGGTGCGACTACCGTTTAAAGAACAATTTCCGAAAGAGATTTTTCTAGGCCCCTCCCGAAATATGGCTCTTGCGCAGTACCACAGAATGGAGAAAATTCTAGATAAAACTCCAGATTTGAAAGCGCAGTACGCTCAAGTTCTCCAAGAATACCTGGACTTGGATCACATGGAACCAGTTGTGCATTTTGAACCCAAAGCAGGAAAAGTTTCTTCATTTTTTCTACCCCACCACGCGGTAATCAAGCCCGAAAGTAAAACCACAAAAGTGCGAGTGGTCTTTAACGCCTCAAAGAAAACCGGAAGCGGGTTTTCATTAAATGATGTGCTATACCAGGGCCCAACGCTTCAAACGGATTTGATGCAGCTTGTTTTACGTTGGCGAAATTATAGGTATGTGTTCACTGGAGACATCCAGAAGATGTATAGGCAGATTTTAATGCATGAAGCAGATCGCCCGTATCAACAGATATTATTTCGAAACAACACTGAGGGATGCGTAAATTCATTTCAGCTTAAAACTGTAACGTTCGGCGTAAACAGCGCCCCCTTTTTGGCGATTAGGAATCTACTTGAGCTAGGTCATGATTGCAGACACCTGTATCCCAAAGCATCTAGTATTCTGAAGAATGAGGTCTACGTGGATGACATATTGTCCGGGGGACACACGCTTGAAGAGGCCAAGCAGAAGCGAGGGGAGCTTATCACAGCTTTGAAATCAGGTGGCTTCCCCCTTAAAAAGATGACAGCAAATGATCAGTTTTTACTCGAAAGTTTGCCCCGGGAGGATCTTCTAGACGAAGATTTCTTGAAGTTTGATGACTCCAGCTCTTTAAAAACATTGGGAATTCGCTGGAATGCGTTAGCGGATATATTTTACTATGCTTTAGAGCCAATTGAGATTACCCCATCTGCTACAAAACGTAAAATCTTGTCCGTAATTGCAAGATTATTTGACCCTCTAGGTTGGTTAGGCCCAGTCGTTATTGTTGCTAAGACTTTGATGCAAGAATTATGGGAAGCAAAGTCTGATGGGGACGAAGGGGTACCTCCACACATACTTGTGAAATGGAATTTATTTTTAAAAAACTTGCCATTTATTTCGAAAATTAAGATACCTAGATGGGTAGATTTTTCGCCAGGATACAAAATTCAGATACATGGCTTCTGTGACGCCTCAGAGAAGGCATATTGTGGTTCGGTGTACATTCGAACAGAAAACTCAGAAGGCCAAATAAGGAGCCATTTGCTGGTTGCAAAAACGAAAGTTGCTCCGATCAAGCGGACTACCGTTCCGAAACTAGAATTGTGTGGAGCTTTATTGTTGGCTAAGCTCGTCCGTAGTGTAGTCATGAATTGTCAGTTCACCTATGAGCTATTTTTGTGGACAGACTCGTCCATAGTCCTGGGATGGTTGCAAAAGCCTCCCTACACGTTAAAAACGTTTGTCGGAAATCGTGTGACTCAGATCATCAGCATCGCCAGCGCTCAACACTGGAAACATGTCAAAACTGAGGAAAATCCTGCAGACATGGGCACTCGAGGCTGCTCCCCGCAGGAACTTGCAGACAATCAACTCTGGTGGCATGGGCCCACCTGGCTACACTTTCCCACACCATTGTGGCCAATACCTCGTACGTTTGACCTAGTCGATCTGGAGATGAAAAAGCCTATTATCAACTTTCATCTTGACGTAAATTGCACAGATGTACTAGAAGAATTTTCATCTTTCCCAAGGGCGTTGCGAGTTCTTTGTTATCGACTTAGATTTGTCAACCGAGTTCTCAAGAAACCATTTTCCACCGAAAAGTTTATTACAGCTCAAGAAATTAGCTCAATGAAAACTCGACTCATCGCGCTCGCTCAAAAGAGATATTTTTACCGTGAGTATGATTGCCTGAAAGAAAAGAGACCGTTAAGCCGCAAAAGCAGATTGCTTAATTTAAATCCTTTTATTGATAAGGATGACCTTTTACGAGTTGGCGGCAGACTTATTAACGCAGGTTTAAGCTACGAGGAGCGTCATCCCGTTATCGTGCCAGAACGGTCACATTTCGCAAGACTTTTAGTCAGTTTTACGCATCGTATTCTGCTTCACTCTGAGCACCATATAATGCTACGTCCGATTCGCCAGGGATTCTACATCCCACGATTAAAAAATCTTGTACGGAAATGTATTAGAGAATGCAAGGCGTGCACGATCTATAAGCATAAGGTCCAGCACCAAATCATGGCCGCACTCCCCCCAGAACGTGTGAACTTTTCCCTGCCCTTCACATATACGGGAGTCGATTTCGCTGGTCCATTTAGCATTAAATCCTCTACCGTGAGAAATGCCAAAGTCCTCAAAAGTTATGCTGCTGTGTTCGTATGCTTCTCTACTCGAGCCGTCCATTTAGAAGTCTGTTCAGACCTCTCAACCGATGCCTTTCTAGCCTGCTTTCACCGATGTACCGGGCGCAGAGGGCTCCCTAAGACCATGTTTTCCGACAACGGTCGAAACTTCGTCGGCGCAAGCTATGCTCTTCTTAAAGGCCACAACGAGTTCTTGAAATCGGTTGAAAAGACTTTAATCGAAAAGTACTCCACCTTGGGCGTTACCTGGTCTTTTATACCGCCATATGCACCTCATATGGGTGGTCTCTGGGAGGCCGCAGTAAAGAGCATGAAGTCTCACCTGAAGAAAGTTACCAGCAACCTATCTTTCACGTTCGAAGAATTCAGCACGCTTTTAGTTCGTATGGAAGCCATTTTAAATTCGCGCCCTCTATCGCCTCTTACCGAAAACCCGGGTGAAGTACTACCACTGACCCCAGGACATTTACTTCGAGGAGCTCCAATTACAGCATTACCAGAAGCACCCGCAGAACCACCGCTCGAAGACGTGCCATTCCTAAAACGCTGGGAAAGATTAAAAGCGCTACAACATATTTTTGCTCGACGGTGGAAGTCTGAATATGTAACCGAGCTTCAACGCCGTTTTAAATGGCAAAAGGAATGCGACAACTTAAAACCAGACGATATTGTTATAGTCAAGGAAGACTTACTCCCACCTACCGAGTGGCTCCTGGGTCGCGTTAACAGCGTCATCTATGGTCGAGACAGCAAAGTACGAGTTGCTGAAGTAATCACCAAGAAGGGTAACATTTTACGCCCAGTTGTAAAATTATGTTTGCTACCGATAAACAATACTGAAAGTAAACTCCCACCATAACCTACCAAATAATCTACCAAATTCCTACACAAAAATAGAAAATTAGAAAACTCAGTCGCATTAGGTATTTTTTAACACTGTATATACTTCTTTCTTTTCTTTTACTGCTAATACAGATGGAGAAACGACCACGCTGCCACATTTGCTACCTCAACCACCCTCTACGGTACTGTAAAGGGCTTAAAGAGCTCAGTGTTGAGCTACGCTGGCCAGCGGAAAAGGCTTCTGCCTAGATTGCAGCGCCTATGACCATGCCCGAGACGAGTGTACCTCGGCCAATCGATGTTCAGTGACGGTCAACGGGCAGCCCTGCAACGGCCTTCACCATACTCTATTGCACCCAGAAGTGGAAAAGAACGTTCTCGCTGAACCTCAACGCGAGGACCCCTCGGCAGCTAGAGCTCCTTCAGCCGTATCACCCCCAAACCCAGTGGCAACCCTGCAAGCCGCGATCCCTCCACTAGAGGACATCCAGTTGGCAGCCATGGCCAACATACTGCAAGTGACCCTAAAAAAGGTTCTACTAGATTCGGCAGTACGACCCCTTGGCTCACCCATTTTTTGCCACTTGGCGTAAGATTGACAGGATCCTGGGCAGAGATGTGGCCCAAAGAATATTGTCACGTTGACCAGCCCGACCTTAACTTACCGATAGCCCAAGAGTCCACCTTTGGCTGGATCATATCTGGAGTGTTGAGGGGGTGCTTATGCCATGCGTCGGGGGGAGCATGTTGAAGCGACTTCAGACTTTATTTTATTTTTTTTTTCTAATTTTCTTTATTCTGCTTTAATCTTTATTTATTTATTTTTTTTTCTTCTTATTTTATTTCTTAAATCTTAAATCTTTAATTTTGTAATTTTCTTTAATTTTGAATTTTGTTTTTTGAATTTGTATTTTCTTTTCTCTAAGTGTAGAGTAATTCTCAAGGGTTCTTTTACTCTTTTACTTTGTTTTTTTTTGCTATAATTGTCTCTTGAGATTGTTTTTATTTGAGTCTTATTTGGTTACTACGAACCTACAATTGTTAAAGTAATTTTTTTAGTATTAGTATTAATCTCACAACAGAAGGAGCAAGAAGCTCAATAAAAACCATTTTTGAATTGAAAATAAAGGCCAACCGTGTTTTTATTTTTTAACAATACTCAGCGGCTAGGAAGAAAGTCTAGCCCACAGTTAGCATATCTGAGGTATATATTAAGTATAACATGATGCTTCCCTGAGGGACCCCAGCGTAAATTGGCTGAGAACTTAAAAAAGCCCCTTTAATAATAAACTTTCGACCGACTAAGTAGCTTTCTAAAAGCTTGTGTGTGTTTACTGGTAAGTTTAACTTCAATTTATGTAATAAGCCTTCATGCCAGACTTTATCAAAAGCTTGAGAAACATCGATGAAGAGGGCGGAACAATATTTTTTTTCTTCAAAGGCTTTTCTTATGGCGTTTACTATACGATGGGTTTGTTCAATTGTGCTATGTTCTCTTCTAAAGCCGAATTGATGGTTAGGAATACATCTATTTACATTTAAAATTGGGGCTAATTTTGACACTAACAGCTTCTCAAACAGCTTTGATATATTAGACAATAAGCTTATAGGTCGATATGACTCAACTTTTGTAGGATCCTTTCCTGGTTTAGGTATCATGGTAACTAAGGATACTTTCCATTCTTGTGGTTAGTATTCATGGCGTAAAATAGCATTAAAAATCAAGAGAATAATTTTCTTTGATATGCTGGGTAGCTCTAAAAGCATTTTGTTGCTGATCTTATCGAAACCAGGGGCTTTCTTGGGGTTTAAATTATGATTATCCTTTTCGATTTCTTTTATCTCAAATCTAAGTAGAACAGCAGCTCTAACAGCAACAGGTGGCAACTCGACTGCAATATCGGGAGATGTATGCGGGGTAAATACGTTTTTTAAATGATTAACAAAAAGATTTCCTTTTTCTTCATCATTTCGTGCCCAACTTCCATTTAAGTTTCTTAATGGTGGTTTAGTGATAACTGGTATATTAAGATTTTTAGCTGCACGCCATAATTTTTTAACATAGGACGAAAAAGTACAAAAAGATTCCTCTTACAGATTCTCATTCACTCAGAACCTTGCATGTTTAATTTTATGTTTCTACGTCGAGTACTAACGAAAATTCAAAAAGTACCAGTTAAAAAACAAAAATGTACAAAAAACCCTCTTACAGATTCTCATTCACTCAGGACCTTGCATTTTTAATTTTATGTTCATAGGTCCAATATTAACGAAAATTAAAAAAAGTAACAGTTAGAGAACGAAAAAGTACCAAAAAACCCCTCTTAAAGATTCTCATTCACTCAGGACCTTGCATGTTTAATTCAAAAAGTACCAGCTAAAAACCAAAAAAGTACCAAAAAGCCCTCTAACAAGTTCTCATTCACTCTGGACCTTGCATGTTTAATTTTATGTTCATAGGTCCAATATTAATGAAAATTAAAAACGTACCTGTTAAAGAACTAAAAAGTACCAACAAAATTCTTCTAACAGATTCTAGGTCGAATACTAACGGAAATTCAAAAAGTACCAAAAAGTTCCAACTTATAGATTACTATCCACTCAGAACATTGCATGTTGAATTTTATTTTTCTAGGTCCAATATTAACGATAATTAAAAGAGTACCAGTTGTAGAACCAAAAAGCTAAAGAAAGAAAATAAATTCCCGTATTTTAAATTTTTTGTACTTTTTTTTCTCCCCATTGATGTATCAAAAACTTTAATATTGTAGTGGGAGCCCATAATTTAGTACGTATATGTCATGAATGGAGAAAAATATTTTGTAAAAAAAGTACCAAAAATAGTTACGATTTTCACCCCTTTAACGTTCGAATTTCGAAAAAGTACCAAATTCGTATTTGTATTTTTTAGATAAGTTTCGAATGTGATAAAAATTTATTTCTATGTTTATTGGTTTAACAGATGGATGGGGTGACAAAAAAATACTAATATACATGTTTTACCCGTTTACTCTCTAAAAGGGCCGAATTTCAAAAAAGTACCAGACCAGACACCTGTCCGCTTTTTTTTCTTAAGAACAGCGATAAGTATTACATTTTTGTTGTATCTCTTTTAGTTTTGGAGATATAAGGTTACCGAATTTACCCCAAACCGTCGAATTTCCAAAAATACCTTCTTAGAGGATCGATTTGGGGAGAGACCAACCCCTGGCCCAAATTTCAAGTTTTTAGCTTCAGGCGTTTAGGGTGTGCGATGATGAATCAGTCAGTCAGTAACGTTACAATTTTATATAGTTAGATTATAAACCTATCTATGAAATTTTATTTCTTGTCTTGAACTTAAAGTTGTTTGGCTCAATTTGTTTCGCTTTTTGGCACGAGCATCGGTTATTATTAAAAAAATTCTCTCGGCATCGGCATTTGCATGGAGTAAGGAAACCAAAATCCGTCCAGTTTCGACGAATTTAGATATGCAACCTCGTCATTATAGTTATTCATTTTTATTTCTTTTATTCAAAACTGTTCCAAAACTATGTTTTAAAACATTTTAATTTCAAAATTTCAGGAAATATATGGTATTTTTCTCCACTCATACAGGAGAGCATTATTGAGGCTTAAATTAAAGGCAAATTCATGTAAACTACAAAAAGTACAATTTTAGTTTCATTGTGAATGGTAAAGATTAATACATGTTTCAACTTATGTTGCATCGGCATATTCTATGTTCGAAAAATTAACTAAATATTTCGTTAAAATCACATTAATGGCCTATTTCCGATGTGCGAAAGAATTCTTTCTTTCGTATAACTACATTGAAAACAAAAACAAATTTTTAGACTTTGTTTTTGTTTTCAATGTAGTTATGCGAACGAAAGAATTCGTTCGCACATTGGAAATAGGCTATAAAACTTTTTTTTGGGAATATAATTACACAAAAAATATCTCTGACATATATTTCAATTATGCTTTAAGATATGCACGTGCTCTCCATTTCCAGATATATTACACATTTGCAACCTACAAAAGTTAATCGTCCGGCGTTTAATATTTGTTAAGAAATCTAAAATTACCCGTGTGGTCAGGGGTGAACAACATGTAATACAATGCATGCAAATATTTTTTACACCCAAATTATTTATTAATATATATTTTACAAAAATAATTTATATATACATATTTATAAAAAAAAAAACATTAAATTTGTAGTCAGCAACTTACAAAAAAACACAAACAATTAAAAAAATAGTATGACCACTTTAAAACCAGCAAATACTTTGCGCTCTTTTACAGATTTGCTGAAAACTAATAGGCGCCATTTATGACAATGACGCCAAATAATGTGTCAGCGATAAAAAGTGCTAACAATTTAGCGCTTTTTTACTGACCATTTTTACTCACCATTTTGGATGAACCCATTTTTCTCTGACATGGCTCGGGAAATTTTTCCAAAATCGATGTAATTTAATCTTTAGGTGGTATTTTACCATATTCCGTTGAGTTTATGCCCTGACACTTCCTAGTTTGGCTGGCATAAATCACCAACGATTTTTACTGACCACAACACGAGTACTTGGACGAGTAGTAAAATTTATATGAAAAACACTCAAAAAACTGAGTCATTTTTTAAGTCATTTGTTATACTCTAATTCACTATTCATGGCATAAAAATATGTTTTTGTTTAAACAAGAATTTTATAATTAAGTAAATAAATTAGTTTTGAATTTAAATCTTAATTATTCATAAAGATTTATTAATAAAAATTTTAATTGGATTTAACAAATAATTCGTTTACAAGTTTGTTCAATTCGCACAGAAAAAAATAATCTAGTTAATTTTACCAATATTTTTACATATTTACGACATTTACGACAATTGGCAATTTATACAATAAGAATTGTCTTAGCTTTTTGTTAATAGTACTAATTGAGTTAGGTATCTTAGAGCTTTTTTATTATTGTTTAATAGAATAGTTTTTTTTGTAGTTTTTTGATCATTGACATTATTTTCTTAAATATTGGAAACAAATGACACAGGAAACTAAACACTAATTGAATTATTTGCTATTCCAGAGGTAGAAAATTTAACAAAATTGTGCTTAACTCTTAAATTCAATTTTCTTGTTAAGCATTTTTCGTTTCTGAATGGAACTAGGGTTGCCAGTTTGAAATCGGAGAAATCAGTACATAAGAGAAAAAAATCAGTACAATTGCATAAAAACCAGTACATACACTTTTTTAATATAAAATTGCATATTTATAATATAAAAACCTTTAATCTTTTTTAAACCATTCATTCTATAATTTGAACAGTGACAAAAATTAATTAATTAAACTGAATTTTTTCAAAACAATAATTCAATTTCGTATATATTTTTAGCGGGAATACAAAGTGAATAACAAAAAAATCTAAAACACAACAAGTTGTTAAACATTCGATTCTTAATTTCTTGTTAGCTACTAGGTTTAATATTTTTCAAAGAAACATTAGTTTTATTAAAAGCAAAATTTGAGTACATTATGTCTGAAGCTTGGTACTTAAAGGGCCAATGTCAATATTTTGCTGTTTGAGTTAATTGTTGTTCATTAGGTCTTTTCTTAAGCAACGGTCACACAAAATATTTGATGAAAAAAACGTGACCGTCACACCAAATATTTGATGAAAAAACGTGACCAATATGTGAACTAAAATTTTATTTCCTTTATTTTATTATATCTTGTGAACATCATAACATTAAATAAAAGTAGTTTTTTGCTATATCTATAATTAATTTCATTTTGCAATTAAAACCCAGCAAAAACTTTACTTACCTGGTAAGTTAGCAAATAACAGTATATGTATAATGAGAGTTCTACGCCAAATTTACCCAAAAAGCCATTAAAATCACCCAAAAGCCATTAAAATTACCCAAAAGCCATTAAAAAGCCATTAAAATTACCCAAAAGCCATTAAAATTACCCAAAAGCCATTAAAATTATCCAAAAGCCATTAAAATTACCCAAAAGCCATTAAAATTATCCAAAAGCCATTAAAATTATCCAAAAGCCATTAAAATTTTTCCAAAGCCATTAAAAAGCCATTAAAATTATCCAAAAGCCATAAAAATGTCATAAAATTTTAAAAAAGGCAAAATTAGGGGGAAAATTCCTGAACACGTGTTAAAGTAGGTGAAATGAACACGTGTTAAAGTAGGTAAAATTTAAAAAAAAAAAAAAAATTTCAAAAACAAAGTAATAAAAAAAAGTCGTTAAATTTTATAGGATAGCAATGCACAAGTGGTGGGTGCATTGTTGAAGCCTTTCTTTTGTTGTGATCGATAGACAGACAGCCAGACAGACATAGAGATATGTAGATAGATAGACATACAGACCTTGTAGAAGCAATTGGAAAATATTGTTGATAATTCTATCTTTTTATTTTCTTGAATTATGTGAAGAAAAAATTTTTGTTGAGGAAACACACAAAGCTGATAAGCGCATTTTTTTATTTTTTTTTATGATATTAAAATTAATAATTTATGGGGTGTGAGATGATAAGGGTATTGTATTGGAGTGTGTCTTGAATATAGATAGATAGATACACAGACAGACCTTGAGGAAGAAATTGGAAAAATATTTTTTTTTATTTTTGTGTGTGTTTTGTGGAAGACAGACATACTGTGTACTTGTCGATGCACTTGTTGAAGCCTTTCTTTTGTTGTGATCGATAGACGGACTTACTGTGTAGATGCACTTGAGAAAAGATGTGATTTATTTTTGTGTGTGTTTTGTGGAAGACAGACATACTGTGTACTTGTCGATGCACTTGATTTTGAAAAAAAATTTTGTGGACAATTTTTTCAAAGCGCTGATATTAAAATTAATAACTTATGGGGTGTGAGATGATAAGGGTATTGTATTGGAGTGTGTCTTGAATATAGATAGATAGATACACAGACAGACCTTGAGGAAGAAATTGGAAAAATATTTTTTTTTTATTTTTGTGTGTGTTTTGTGGATTGTTGGGAGAAAATACACATTTCTGATAAAAGTCCTTTTTGTTGTGTGTTTATGGGTAACCAGATGGAGGGTTGTTGTTATTTTGTTTGTTTGGGTGATCGACGAAAATATTATTGGATGGATAGACAGACATACAGACAGACTGGCTTCGTAACAGCAAATGGTTTTTCAATTTTATTTGGGGTTGAAGAATAAATTCAAAGTATCTATAAATTATGATTTTATTTAGTTATTAAAAAAAAATTGTATAGATGCAATTGGTGTTTCTATTTAAATTTTTATTTGGGTGGAAGAAAAATTCAAAGTATTTATTTATGATTTTTTAAAAGAAAAGAGAAGATAAAAAGGGGGAAAAGGAAAGTTAGTCAGACAGATAAACAGACAGACAGTCTGGCATTTTATTTGTTGATAAGTAAATTTACGATTGTATAGATATTTGAAAGTATATAAAAGGTTTTAAATATATTCTATTCATTAGTTTCTAAAGTAGACTTGCTTAAGAAAGTTTGTGTTTTTTTTTTGTGAAAATAAAAAAAGAAATTAATATTTAAAATAATAATAATAATGGCTAGTGTACTAATTTGTGAAATTTGCCAAAACCAATATAAAAAGAAACAAAAATTAAAAAAACATATTCAAATTCATGTACCATGTGATGTGTGCAATCATATATCCCTGACATCAATGGAGAGGAAAAAACATATGGAAATCCATCTAGATTTCCTTCAACAGCAACAACAGCAACAAAAACAGCAGCAACAACAACAACAACAGCAACAACAACAACAAGTAGAAGAAATGGATGAACATCCTTCAACATCGGATGCATCTAGGAAGCGTCTATCGATGTAACAATCAAATATACCATTTAAACAACAAAAGCCTGAGTCATGTTCAGAATCTTTTATTATGTGTGAGGATTGTAATGTTAAAATTCAACCACAACAGTGGTTTATTCATTGCTCCCAACCCGAACACAAGAAAAATGTACAGGAGAGAATTGGAAACCGGATTCAATTGATAAAAAATTCATTTAAATCTCGACTTTTGACGTACCGTTTCCCGAAAGGAGATTTGAATTTGAATGTAAATGAATATATGAAAGAGGGTCAAATGTATGTTCAGAAATTATTAAATAATTGTCTGGCTGAGCACATAATTGTGAAATTTAATTTGGAATTGACAGCTCGATATAAGCTACCAGCACATCCTCTTAAACCAGAAACTGATATGTACCACAATACGGAAATGATACGCTTATCAAGGGCAGACAATATTGGCTCAGCTCTCACACTTCAATTTGAAAAGATTAAGGCGAAGATGTCTGAGTTTCAAGAAAGAGATTCTGGTTGGACGCTTATCCAAATTAAATGGCTGGAAATAAACATAAATAAAGCATCACCATTATCAGGATCCCAATATATACCTACACCCGTAGAGCTGGCGAGGAAGAAAGCTTGTGTCAACATTCAAAACAATGATATATTTTGCTTTAAATGGAGTGTAATAGCAGCATTTTATAATGGTGATGACAGTCATGTATACAGACAGACAATTTACAATATACCAAATATTGCTGACAATAATATTAAGCTTGATTGCGGTAGAACACTTAATTTCACATCAATGCAATTTCCTACTGATGTGAAAGATATTAAAGTATTTGAAAGAAATAATACTGATATAAGTGTAAATGTGTTCGGGTTTGATAGGAAATCCAAGGCTGTTATTGGACCATACTACATTACCAAAAAGGAAAAAAATATGCATATAAACCTTATGCTGCTGGAAGACGAATGTGGTGATAAAATGCACTACATTCTAATAAACAATATTTCAAGGTAGTTATCAAAAACTTATATAAAATTTTTTAAAAAAAAAAATCTATTCAATTTAATAAATTTATTTCTTTTTTTTAGACTACTTTCAAGTCAAATATCTACGCATAATGGAAGAATTATATTTTGCAACGCATGCCTTTACCACACAGATATACCGGAAAAAATGATTTTTCACAAAGAAAAAGAATGTGGAGAGTGCATTCCCAAGATGCCGGAGGGAGACAAATCCATCATAAAGTTTTCCCATCATGAGCGACAAATGAATCTCCCGTTCACTGTGTATGCGGATTTTGAATGCGTTCTCGAGGAAGTAGATGTAAGTAGTATTAATGAAAATAGTAGATTTACAAAAAAACATGTTCCATGTGCATATGGTTTTAATATTAAGTGTAATTTTAATGAAAATTTAGATAAGTTTAAAATGTTTAGTAGTAGTAGTAGTAGTGTTAATGTAGGGCAACATTTTGTAAATAATTTAATAAATGAATGTAGACAAATTTATAAGAAGTATTATGAAAAAATTGTCCCCATGCATTCATTAACCCCCTTAGAAGAAGAACAATTTTTAAACTCTATTAACTGTCATATTTGCGGTTTAGCACTAGGCGATGAACTAGCTGTGAGAGATCACTGCCACTTATCAGGAAAATATAGAGGGGCTGTACATAATTCGTGTAATTTAAATTTTAAAATTCCAAATTTTATTCCTATATTTTTCCATAATTTTTCGAAATATGACTGTCACTTATTTATTAAAGAATTACTTAGTATTAAAGGGGAGACAAATGTAATTCCAATAAATAAAGAATTATACATTTCTTTGTCGCATACTGTTCGGGTATATACTGATGAAGAAATTGATGATTATATAAATGAGTTGTATATAAGAAAAGTGAAGCAAAATATTCCTCAGCATATTATTTCAAAACAACTTGAAAAGGTGCGAGTTTATAAAACTGGAAAAAAAATTGAGCTTAGATTTTTAGACTCTTTAAGATTTATGGCATCTGGTTTGGAATCATTAGCTAGTAACCTCAATGATCAAGATTTAAATGCAGTTAGAAAATATTTTCCAGATGCTGAGAAGTTTTCTCTTATGAAGCGAAAGGGTGTTTTTCCTTATGAATATTTAAATTCATTTGAAAAATCAAATGAAAAGAAACTCCCACCAATTGAAGCATTTTATAGTAGGTTAAATGATAAAAAATGTTCAGAAGAAGATTATTTGCTAGCACAAAATATATGGACAAAATTTGATTGCGAGACTATTAAGGATTACATGGAGCTGTATTTAAAAACTGACGTGTTGTTACTTACAGATATATTTGAAAACTTCAGAAAGCTCTGTAAGAAGATTTATAACCTAGATCCTCCACATTATTATACCATCCCAGGGCTTTCTTGGGATGCAATGTTAAAATATACAAGAATTGAGCTAGAATTATTAACAGATCTAGAAATTTATAATTTTATTAAACGAGGAATTCGTGGTGGTCTTTCACAATGTAGTAAGAGGTATAGTAAGGCGAATCATAAATATCTTAATGATTATGATCCTACAAAACCCTCCGAATACATTTTATATTTAGACGCAAATAATCTTTATGGTTGGGCAATGTCAGAGTCACTACCATATGGAGGCTTCAGTTGGACAAATGACTTCATTCACCCCAAAAATATTCCACATAACTCAGATGTTGGTTATATTTATGAAGTCGATTTATCATACCCGTCTAGCTGTCATGATTATCATAATGACCTGCCATTCTGTGTGGAAAACAAAATAATTGGTGGGAGTAAATATGAAAAATTAATTGCTGATCTATCTAACAAAAAGAAATATGTCATACATTATAAAACATTAGAGCAATGTTTAAATAATGGATTGGTTTTGGAAAAAGTTCACCGAGTTCTGAAATTTAATCAAAAGCCGTGGTTAAAGACATACATAGATTTAAATACGACACATAGAACAGAAGCTAAGAATCAATTTGAAAAAGATTTCTATAAATTGCTCAATAATGCTGTGTATGGTAAAACCATGGAAAATGTCGATAAGAGAAAAGACGTTCGGTTGGTTAGTGAATGGGGTCGTACTAATCGCAATAAATTGGGTGTAGGTGAACTTATAGCAAAACCAAATTTTCACAGTATTTCACAGTTTACTGATAAATTATGGGCTGTACAAATGAACAAAACTTTGACATATTACAATAAACCCATTTATTTAGGCTTTTGTGTACTTGATCTATCAAAATGGAAAATGTATGATTTCCATTATGAGTATATGAAACCTAAATTCGGAGATAATATAAATCTCAATTATATGGACACTGACTCTTTTATTTACTCAATTAAAACTGATGATTTCTATGATGATATAAGAGGAGATTTAAAAACACTCTTTGACACATCAGCATATTCACAAAATAATCCATTTAACTTTCCTCAATTAAATAAAAAAGTACTTGGAATGATGAAAGATGAAACTGAAGGTAAATTCATCACTGAATATGTAGGCTTAGGACCCAAAGTTTATTCTTTCACAGTTGAAGATGATAAAGATGTTAAAAAAGCTAAGGGGGTTAAAAAATGCGTGGTAGACAATTATACTATAGATCATTATAAACATGTCTTATTTAATAAGAAATCAGTAGGGGCATGTATGTACACATTCACATCTAAGTTACACACAATACTAACAAATAGAGTTAATAAAATAGCTTTAAATTTTATTGATAGTAAACGTAAAATAAGAAATGATGAGATTAATACACTTGCATGGCACCATTATCAGTTAGATACTGATAATGGTGATTTAGAATAAAGTAGGTTAATTAGTGATATTGAGTCACTAAATAATTAGTATAGAATATGTAAATGTAAATATATGTAAATATATACACCTATATACACATGAAATAAAAAAAAACCAAAATTTATTTAAAAAAAAACCAACAGTTTTATTCTTTATTTAATAGAAATTAAATGAAAAAAAAGTAAGTATTAGAATGTATTTTAAAATAGATTATATAACTTTTCGAACAATTCCAGTTAAAGGTGTGTACTCCATCATACGATCGTGTAGGATTAAACAATAAGCATTTGTATTTTTTGATACTGGACTACTTGTCTCGAACTCAATTTTCACATCGATAGGCCCATTTTTAACAATTTCATTTTGATAACTAACATCAACTACTGCAATTGGAATATTTTTAAATTTCTCACATGAAAGAAGAGGTTGTGCTTCTCTCATATAGTAATTTTGTTGAAACTTAGCATACATATCATACAAAATAGCGTATCGATTCTCCTCAAATTTTAAATTTAAATCATCATATGGATACGATTCTGAATTTAAATACACTTTAACATTTTTCAAATCTGAATGTATATATTTATTATCGTTTTCTAATACGAATAAAAGAAATCTTGGCCTTTCTCTATTCACTGATAGTTTAATATTCCAGTTGTGATTTCTGCCTCCGGAAAATGTTGGATTAAAATAACAGTCCCAACTGCGAAATGCTATGGGTAATGAAACACCCTCCTTTATAATCTTCATTATTTGTATTTTTCGTGTATCTGATAGGTGAATATGTGGTATTCTCCATGTTATGTTTTTAATCGATAAACTTAATTTTTCATTAGCATCTGTAGAGTAATACGCCTTATCATCATTTGAACTTCGTAAAAGAATAAGTTCATGTTTACTATTTAAAATTATTTTATTGAAATCCTCAGCAAATCCCAATAGTAGTTTAAGGGGAATATAAAAATTAAATTTTCGCATTGACAGGTCTTCAGAAATATTCCACCCTGCATTTCTCATCATATTGCTTTCAAATTCATTTAGTGAGACATAATTCTTAATTGTACTGGATATTCCCAAGTATCGAGTACGATCAATTTCAACACCATTAATCTCATACCGTATTTCATCAAATAAGTATGCAACACAATTATTCCTCAATCTAGTATTTTCTGACGCTTCTTCACCTTTAGTGTTTTTTATGTTTCCTTCTATATATAAGTAGCTTTCAGACGGAAGAACATATAAGTCTTGATTTTGTAGTGTAATTCGAATTTCATCATTGTTTTTAAATGATTGAATATAGGGCACATAGCTGTGATAATCTTTTTTTATTATATTTTCATCAGAATACGGTTTTTCAATGACATTGAGTATATCAGACATTTTTCTTTATTTTTAACTTAAGCAATTTTAAAAAGGTGGTGTTTTCTTTCGATAATGATGGTCTTATAGCTTTAATATGATTAGTAGGAATGACCCTATTAACTTTAATGTGCTTAGTTTTATTGTAAATTATCATTTTTTTCTGGGTCTTAGATGTAATCTAAGTGTTATTTCTTCACCTCTGAAATTAACTGCACGATTTTCTTGGTCAACAATCCAAATTTTGAGATATGTTATTTCTTTGACGTTTACTGGTAAATAAATTAGGTTATTAGCAATAACATCTAATTTATAGCCTGGTGGTACGTCTAATGCGAACTCGTGTAGTATATGTGCGGGAGAATTATTCATATATGCTCCTGTTATGATGTTACACTGAATTTGTATAGCATTCACTTTTAATATATTTACAGGTTGATTTGATATATGTTTCATACCAGCCTTTAAAATTTCTTCACTAAAACCTAACAGCGTACCAATGGATCGTTTTCGATTAAATAAAATTGCATCGTGGGATGAAGTTATTTCAATTTGTAAAGTATTATTATTAGCTTTAATGAGAATAGATTTATTATAATTTTCTGCTTTATACTGCCCAACTATATAATCAACAATATCTTGTAACTCGTATGATCCAATAGGAATTTCAATTATTTTATCTCCTATTTGAAATAAATTATTATCATAATCTACATTAGGAATAGAGTTATATGAATGAAAATCAACTAGAGAACATTCATAGTCATCTTTTAGATCTATTGGTGGGAAATAATTTGCCGTTAGGATTGATGAATTTCCACTTAAAGCTAAAGTAATTGACATCCTGAATGGTAAATTGTAAATGAAATGAAAATGCTTGAGTTTTTTGTTTTATTAAATTTATACATTTATTAGAAAAACTTTTTTTTTGTATTTGTTTTCTTATAATATTTCATTTTTACTTATCCAAGAATTATGTTGGTTTGGAAAACCTAACCATTTAACATACGCTTTATCACCTTTTTCTTTTAAAATTTTTTCCACCAGAAATGTATTAGGATAACGTGTACGACGTATTTCTTCCTTGTAAAATGCGCCTTTTATAGGATTTCCTTGATAGTCTTCAAGTAAAAATGTTATTGGGTAGGTGTTCTGTATCGATTTTATTTTAAATATTTCTGTAGTCCAATTTGGTGTATAACCTTTTTCAAATATATGTTTATATTTACTTATGCGAACATAGTCCCCAACCTTAAACCTTGATGATTTAAACATTTTTAAACTGCTAAATGCAGTTTTCAGTAGATGTTGTTCATGTTCACGTTTTACATCAATAGGCGCCATTTTAATTTTACTATGAGTTTTTCTGTTATATTGATCAACTAGTTTTTTATAAATATCAATCCAGTGAAATGTTCCATTATAACTAAATTCTCTCCACATCATACCTTTTAGTGTTCGATTAAAGCGTTCAACAATTGAAGCTTTCATTACACTATAAGTAGAGTAATGATTAATTGAATATTTACGCATTAGTAAACCAAACTCCTTATTAAAAAATTCTTTTCCGTCATCTGTTTGTAAATTTTTAGGTATTCGCCCCTTACTTAGTATTTCCTGGAAAGCTTTGGAAACTTCATTTGCGGTTTTTGCTTTAATTGCTGCAGCCCAAGCATATTTTGAAAATGTATCAATAACTGTTAGCATATATTTGTATCCGTTGTTTATAATGGAATAGTTACCCATTTCTACTAAATCTGCTTGCCAAAGATCATCAATTCCCTTTGTTATTACTTTCCGTCTTAAGAAATTTTTACGTGCTCTAGAATGTAGTTCATTTATTATCGTTCTTTTTTCCATTATGTTGTTGTTGTTGTTGTGATGAAAGTTTGTTGTGATGAATCATTGCACTATATATATCAGAAATTTTCTTATTTAAATCCTTTATTTCATTTCTTACAATTAAAACTTCTTTGTTTATACCCCTTTTTAAATGTTCTTGCATATGGGTCATTTGTATATTCACATAATTTTTGTTAACAGCATCTGTCCCATTCATTGGAGGTGACAAATTTAAAATTCTTTTATTCTCTATATCAATATTATTTACGTTGAGTTTGATACCGAATTTTTTTGAAATGTTGTTTCTTGTTATATCTCCTATATATTTTTGATTATAGTAATGACCAAATTTGTCAACAGTCATAATTTTTTTTATTTATTTATTTATTTAAAAGTTATTCAATTATATTTGCTTCCCTTAGTTCTTCGATTATAGATATTATTTCATTAGAATGATTATTGTTACCAGCATGTTGTGATGCTATTAACAGCCTCAATCGGTCTACAATTTCATTAGGATTATCCCAGTATATATAGTTCGGTTTATTAAGATTTACCTCCATTAAACCCTTACCAACGTGAGTAGTTGTAGTAAACAATTTATTTATTATTTTTTTATATTTATAACCTCTGTTTCCATTGATTTGATTATTAGGATCATAGTTTCTTCGATGTGCATTTGTATCAAGTAAAATATTTTTATATATTGCTAGCTCTGACGAATCGAATTGTTTTGGATTTTTATGAAAAAGTAATGAGTATAACCCTGGGGTTAGTGCCCAAGACTTTTGACCTATTATTATTTTATCATCGGTTAGCTTTAAAATAGAATTTCCAAATTTCCAGTCTCCATTTTCCATTTTATGAGGTCCAAATATAGTGTCAAGCTTTTTATTTCCATTTAGGGTTGATAAATCAAACTCCCAATCGGATGATTGATCATTTACTTCATCTTCACTATTACTATTATAGTCTTCTTCTTCTTCTTTATCCCTTTTTATTTTATTAGGTGCTGAATTAATGTTTTTCTCGTTCAATAATTTTTTCTTAGGAGTGCTGGTGAATATAGTATTATTTTCCGTTTTTATTTTAGTATTGTGCTTACATTTATATTTTTCGTCTGTGGGTATTGTTAGATTTGACGAATCTGACAATTTGACTAGTTTCTTTAGAGGTTCTGTTAAAGGTTTAAACGTTCTTTCTAAATTATTAAATTTTTCCAATTCTCCCAGTCTTATGCTTTGAAATTTTTTCTTTAAAATTTTTTTGGATTTCACCAACTCTTTTAAAATATTTTCTTCCATGATTATAACTTTGATGAAAAAAAAAGCTAAACAGCTTCTTTAAACAGCTAAACAGCTTCTTTAAACAGCTAAACAGCTTCTTAAAACAGCTAAACAGCTTTTGAAAACAGCTAAACAGCTTTTGAAAACAGCTAAACAGCTTCTTAAAACAGATAAACAGCTTTTGAAACCAGTTAAACAGCTTTTGAAAACAGCTAAACAGCTTCTTAAAACAGATAAACAGCTTTTGAAACCAGTTAAACAGCTTTTGAAAACAGCTAAACAGCTTCTTAAAACAGATAAACAGCTTCGTGGAATAATTTTAACAGTTTCCAAGTGGAAAAAAAAAAACGTATTTAATATTAATAGGTATACGTCTGATGTAGTTAGTAGTATTTATATGACTAAATCTGAATGAATAGATCAAAGCCTTTTCTATAACGCCCTTGCTTCATTTCATCATCTTTACTTATTATAAGAAATCCATATTTATCCTTCCAACATTCTCCGCAAATGTAACGAAACATATTTAAACTCATGTCACTGCCAACATGATCATTGTAGATGTGCTTTAAATTTAATTCATCTTGCTTGAATAAAATAATCATATTTGCATTATCACGTACTAAATGTTTTGGAATATGTGTATAAGTCTGACATAAATAAAAAGAATCAATATCCTTATGTCTCCCCATACAGAAATATGATCTTATATTATTTTGTTTTTCACAAGCGACATCGTCAAATATCATAATAGAATTTACTTTAGCTTTTTCGGGTGGTATGACATGTTCATTGTCTGAAAATGTATAAAGTCCCATACCCTTTACTGATGAAATTAATCTTGACAGATATTTATATTTCGGTTGATTTAATGATTTTGAGTATATATAAATATTTTTAAATTTTAAACCATTCGGACTTTCAATTAAACTTAGCATTATATTTGTTTTGCCACAGTTTGAGGGACCAACTATTAGTGCTCTGATAGAATTAGGTAAAAGACAGCTATGTTTAAAACCATTTCTGTTTTCCATTAAATCCAAGTTTCTCACTGAAATATTCGATTGTTGTTTTACCAAACGCATCTTTATAACTGAAAGCATACGTTTGCTTAATATTGCGTTTTATTTACTTTTAGATTTTTTATTTATTTTTTATTTTCAGAAAAGCAATTTTATATATAAATGATTGTGTATAAAAATAAAGAATTTAGTAGAAAACATTTCGTCCTTGGAAAAGGACTTGTAAATAGCTTAATTAATTCACTACCACTTGAACTTCATTTACCGGGTACATTTGGAGAAAAACTCAACGCATACCTTGTCACTAACACAATGAAGTCAAAAGTTAAATTGGGCTTGGGAGTAAAAACTGACAAACAAAAGAAAAAGTGTAGACGAAATATTTTTAAGAATGCCGTTAAATCAGCAACCGATATTTTAAAAAAGGAAAAACCAAATGACATCAAAACCGCTATTAAAACTGCACGAAAAGCTATCCAACATTCATTTCTTGGAAAAAAATCTATAGTAAAAATTCCTAGAATTATCAACATACCTAAACTTGGCGGTTTTCTTCCACTTGTCCCTATTCTAACAGCACTTGGAGCATTGGGAGCAATAGCTTCTGGTGGGTCAGCAATCGCTAAAACTATTACTTTAGCTAAAAATGGTAGACAACAGCTCGAAGAAAGTAAGCGTCATAACAAAACATTAGAGGCAATAGCTATGGGTAAAGGTCTATATCTTAAACCCTATAAAAAAGGCTATGGAATATTTTATACCTCATCAAAAAACTATTAAAGCAGCTACCTAATAGACCGCTAACAGATGTGGACTTGAGAACATTTGGGAAGAAGTATATTCCTTATTTTAGAGGAGTATATATGAGGGATAAACTTCCTAAAACTCCACACCGAATAGAGAATGGAATTATAAACTTGGATTCAAATAGAGGATATGGAACGCATTGGGTAGCATTTTATAAAAATAATGACAATGTAGAATACTTTGATAGTTTTGGTAATCTCCAACCACCTATAGAAGTTTTAAGATACTTGGGTAAAAACATTAAATATAACTATTTAAGATATCAAAAATTTAATACTTTTATTTGTGGTCATTTATGTTTAAAATTTTTAATAAATTTCAAAATAAAGAATTAATAAAAAACTCAAATATTTTGTTTTTTTTTTATTATTTTTTTTGTTTGTTTGTTTTTTATTTATTATCCATTCTTAATAATAATCTATAGATTTTAACATCTGTTTTAATTTTATTTTGCATTTTTTTTCCAAACTCATAACAAAGTCTGGTTAAATCAATTTCTATATCTCTTTCATTTATATTTTTAATTTCATAATATTGTACATTTGTTTTATTTAAAATAGAGCAATTAGGAATATAATGTTCATAATAAAAATATAAGATTTGCTTGCGAAGAATTGTATTCCAGCTTAAAAATGTCGTCAAGAATATTCCAATTTGAGTCAGAGATTTCCAAGTTTCAGGATCAATTTTTATTTTATGGTTTCCCTGTTGTAGGATGAGATAGCAAATATTATTCCTATACTGAAATGTATATTGAACATCCTTCTTTTCATCCTTATTAATTAGATTCATACAATCTTGGAATTCATACTGATTAAGTGTTGCCTTAATATATTCCTTATAGCTCATAAGGTTTATCCATTCATCCCGGTCCAATCCAATGAAGTTCCTATCCTTATAATGCAACCAGACAATAGGCTTAAAACCAAGAGCTGTGGAAAATCCGCAGGATATCTTTAATTTTAAATTTATAAAATATTCCAACTCAAATACACAGTCGTATATTTTCGGGCTTCTTACAAGATTGAACATTCTCGATGAATTTTAAATGTAAACTAATAATATTTTTGCTTTGAAACTCTCTATTTAAAGAAAAAAAATGCTTTTATCTTTTATCTTTTTTTTTTTTTTTTTTTTTTTATTTTTATTTAATTATTTTTGTTTTCTTGTACATAAATTTAGACTTCTAAAATATTTTAATATCTTTTTATAATTTTCTATAATTCTTATAACCTCCTTTTTCCTCTTATAGAAAAAGTAGCATCCACACAAACCCACGACATCTCCACTTGTACTAAAATTTGTATATTCTCTTTTGAATGTACATAATAATTCCAAATGTTCTTCAAAGATTACACTTCCAAATTCTTGTAGAAAAGCTTCAATAACCTCCATCTTTCCACATTAAGATTTCAGTTACAACTTATTAAAAATATTAATATTTCTATATTATATATATATATATATATATATATGCACAGCGGATTATATAAGGACACGAAAAAATCAAGGTTTTTATACCTTTTTTTGATCAATTCCGGAATACTTTTACTGTCTAAAATCATAGTATGTAACATGGCCGGGTTAAAAGCCACAAATGTCCAATTAAGTATATATCGCAACAATTGAGGACAGCTATATACGTAGCGTAATGTTTTAGCCCATGTACTCATAGTACATGCTGCGTATAAGACAATTATTGTTGCCATGTCTTACATATATTTTAGAATATTAATACGCCGTTCTGTTTTTTTTTGCCACCAACTTTGAAGTTCGCATATTATTTTATTAGTGTTACCAACGCAAAAAATCCCTTATTTCAACGCTAACTTTGAACATTATAGTGATTTTTTGCAAGAAAACACGCTAAAACAATTATTAATTGTAAACTTTTACGACACTTTATATTTACTTAAAGCTATTAAGGTCAAGTGATATCAAAAACCATTAGTGTGAGTGACCAACTATATAAACGTAACTACTACATATGATTAGGGTTGTCAGATTTTTTTAATCTTCATCGCAAAATAGTGTATCGAAAATCGTCAAAAATGTCCAAAATTAAATTTTTTAAAACTTTTGGTAAAAAATATTTGTCAAATAACTACTATGTACTCGTATTTATATAAAAAAGTATACAAGAGTAATTTTACCTTTATTAAAATTGTCTAAATTTAGCCGTATTCTAGTAGATTGTTTAAATTGTAGTATTTTTGACGTTTTAAAATAAATATATTAAAACTAAGGATTTGTAAGTTCAGTAAATTGAATTCTTCAAAAATTTAATGGAAACCCGAGGCCTTGTTCTGACAGTCATGCTGAGGACTTTCTCGATTCGAAAGCAATTTTATTTCTAATTCTTTCAGTCGATACTGTACGAATCGAAATTATTTTTTTAGTGTTGTGAAACTCAAATATATGTTTTACAACTGAAAAAATAATTTCGATTCGCTAAGTATTGATTGAAAGAATTAGATATAAAATTGCTTTCGAGTCGAGAAAGTACTCGATCACGACTGCCAGAATTAGGTCCCAGTATGCAAAATAAGTGAATTTGATAAAAAAAAAATTTTTTGGCCTGATTTTCTATTTGAAAATAAGTGGATATTTTGTAATATTTTTTCGATTTAGTTAATTTTTAAATTTTCAAACTATGCACATATGAAAATTTAGCTTTCCACTAATACCCCGGAAACGCACAAATCAAGCTAGTGTCAATCGATAGGGCATAATAATCTGAATCGACGTCGCTATAGCTGATTTTCTGAAAGACTTGGGGGAAAAGTTATAGCGCAGCAAACTTTTTAAATTGTCAATCTATGCATATATATAAATTTCGGTTCCCTTTTTTTACTATTTTCAATATATTCGGCATACTTTTAACCAGTATTTTCCAAAAGCTAGGTTAAATTTTATGTAATTCCTCCTGAAGAGCTTTTTTACATCGTCGTTTTTACATAGGTGGGCATTATCCTGTCGATATAACTTTACAAATTTGCAATGAATTACATAAAATTTTACTTAGCTCTTTCACAATACTGGCTAAAAGGATACACAAAAAATATTAAAATTTATAAAAGTTTAAACATTCTTTAAACTTTGAAGTAGTGCAGGAGTTTGACTTTAGCGTTGAAATACGCATTATTTTATGTTTTTGTTTTATATCAATCTTAATAGAACTAAAAATTTTGTTTTGTTTGTAATTTCTTCTTCTCAATCGCATTTTTATTAAATATTATAAGACCGAAAAAAATGTACTAAAAGTATACGAGTTTCGCTTGGAGTAACTGTATAAAAATTAAGTTTTTCACTAATAAATCTGGGTTTATACTAATAACTCGAAAACTATTCCGCGTGCACATAGTATCTAGCTGGTATCAATCGATAGAGCATAAAAATCTGATATCGTTACAGTTTATTTATATATAAAAGACTAGAGGGGAAAAGTTATAGCGTTAGAAATTTTTAATTATAAACGTATGCATATATATTTATAATATTTGTCTGTCCAATAAACTTTGTAAACAAAAAATGTACAATTCAAGCAGGGTTGCTAATCTATTAATATGCTGTCAAATCCAGCGATTAAAATAAAAGTTTTTTTTTCTATTAGTGGGATATCTAGGGAGTTTTGCAAAATATTTTTAAGACATTATTTTTTAACGAAAGTGATAAAAACTTGAAGTTAAAAAACAAACCAAGAACTTAACATTAGTAAAATTAAGTTATTTATAAGATACACAATAATTTTTAAAAAAAAATTAACCGACTATAATTGATTATACATACTATAAAAACGTAGACTTGCCGATATAAATGATCAAACTTGTTAAATTTCCAAAAAAAAAAAAAATTATTTAGTTTTGTTGTTCATAAAATAGAAACGATTTCGCGTGCGTTCATGTAGGTAGTACCAATCGATAGAGCATCATGATAGAAACATCATGGTGACAATTATTGGAATATGATCTCCTATATAGAAATATTGTAGGAATCGGAATATGATGTTGTCACTTTCGAGAAATTAACCGTTTATACCCAAAAAAGTTTAAAATTAAAAAAATCCATAAATATATATGTAGTTTGTTACTATTTAAAATAGATAAATTTCATTATAAGTAATATTCAAAATTAATATCTTATTTCTGCTAAGCGAAAGAACTTTTTCCTTCGCACAACTACATTTAAAATAAAAACAAAATTAATAATTCTTTCACACATCAGAAACAGGCAGTAAATTTTAAGTAAACAAAAGAAATACTCAAATCACATAAAAATTATATCATTAAAGCAACTCTAAAAATTCTTAACGCAAAAGAAGACATTTAAAAAAATTATGCCTGTGTTAATAAAAATGTTTTTTAATTTAATAAAGGTTTACAAAACAAATTTACAAATCAAAAACTTAAAATTTTTTTTTTTTGAATGGAGAGCTTTTTGCCTAACGATAGAAAAATATTAAATAAAAACTATCTTGTCTCAAGCAACAGCTGCCGTATACACAAAAATATTTGGCTTAAATATTCTGTTTCTGGGTTATTAGTAAAAACCTAAATTTACATGTGTGCATAGTTTGAACATTTAAAAAGTTTGATGCGCTCTAACTCCCCACCCCCCCAAGTCTTTAAGAAAATAAGCTATATGGATATCGATTCAGGTTTTTATGCCCTATTGATACCACCTATATATGAGTATGCTTATTCGTTTTTATTTTATAAGCGCAAACCTATGCATTTATATTATTTATGCAAAACAAAACGCAAGTGATACTAAATACTACTTTATTATCAATTCTGGAAATAGTTTGCCAAAAGACAAAAAGTTTGTTTTGTTCTTGTGCGTTTAGAAACTTAAGGCCGTGTCCGATACAACTTCGTCGCTTTGCGTGACGTTTCTAATGCCCAATCCACACGTTGCAAGTATTATTGATCAGCTTGCTACTTTAAAGGCGAGAGAGACGAGGAAAGAAACGATTCGCTGTCTCTCTCTTTCGTCTGTAAATTAGCAATAAGATCAATAAGAAAAGCGCAATGCAAAATGTGTATGACACAATAAAGACTTTGAAAACACTCACGCATTGTTTTTTTTTTACCTGTTATAAAAATAAAAGTTAAGAATGTTATTGGACGATTTATTGGAATCAAATTGGACGAAAAATAAATAAAAATAAACGAAAATTATACTAGCTAATTGTCAAAGCGTGCAAAAAGATGACAGTAGCCTAACTTTTCGCTTAACGCTGCGTTAGAAGTTCTTTATATTACATGTTTCGTATATGTATGTTTATTTCATCTTAGATGTCAAAGCGAATCTGTAGCGCAACGCGAAGTAAAAGTTTTATTTGACACGGACTTTATGTATTCTCATCACACCAGACGTGTATATTAAAGCAATCATTGGCAACACTACCAGAATATATTGATCAGCGTTGTCAACGTTCAAATTTCAATACGCACCAAAATGGAGTAAAAACGCACCAAGTTTAGACTTTATTTTTTATTTAAAATGTTTATTGAATAAATTTTGCTTAAAACGTATAATATTTTTATATTTAAAATATAAAATAAGTGTTTTTAAGTTAATTGTTTTTAGAAAAAAAAAAAGAATTAAACATAACAAAAGTAAAACAACTAAGCAAATTTGTTTGTATTCATATATACCAGATAATACATTTTTTTTTCATTTCATAAATTCTATACAAAACTTTTCAAAAAGATACCAAAAATTAATAGTAAGGATACAAAAATAATAATAGTTCAGTGTTTATTCTTTTTTTATTTTAAAATTGTATTTTCTATCAGATGTTTATTATTTTCATATCTATGCATCACCTGAGAACGGCTGGAACGATATGGCCGATTTTTTTTTCAATCGATTCGAAATTTACAGGAGTAAAGAAAAATACCTAGTAAAACACGTAAAATCGGACTATTTAATGTATTGCATACTATTCTCTTTACATTTTTTCTAAGTATAAGCTAATTTTAAGGAAAACGTTAAAAAATTTATATTTTACCTCCTTCCACTTCTCATTTTTCTAAGTTTGCGCAAATTCTAGGAGAAACTCGAAAATTAAACACACTGCCTTCTTTTCAGAGCTGCCTCCTATTACTCCTCACTTTCCTTTATAAGAGAAAATTTAAGGAGAAATTTGTTTAAAATTTTTAAAAAGAGATCAAAAAATTTATAATAAATAATAATAAAGCCAAAAATAAAGCAAATTTTTTTTTTATTGCTTTTTAATAGTAACGTTTAATTATTTCGATATATCTATACATATAAAACTGAAACGTTATTGACTAACTGAATGATTCATTATCGCACAACCTAATCGACTGAAGCTCAAAACATCAAATTTGGAACGGACGTTGTTCTCTCGCCAAATCGATCCACTAAGACGACATTTTTCGAAATTCGAATGTTAACGGGATAAAAAAGGGTAAAAACATGTAAATTCGCTTACCTTATCATATCTAATAAACTAAAAGAGATAAAAAAATTAATACTTATCGTTGGTCATTAAAAACAAAAAAGAACAGGTGTCTGAATCAATTTCATATAATTTTTTTCTTTGATTGAATAAAAAATATCATTACGGGAATAAAATTTTATAAATTTAATAATGAAATTTCATTAACACACAAGGCAAAATAAAAAAAAAACTGCATTTACAATATACCATTTAATAAATGAGGGTCTATAATAGTTTTTATAAAAGACTCTGGAATAAAAATTCGGTTCCATAGATAATTATGTTATAAGTAAAAAATATTTTTGTGCATTCTTAAAGCCAAAGTTTTCTATATACATATATAGAAAAAAATCGTGGTTTGTTCGACAGTTTGAAATTTGAAAACGATTGGATAAATGGGAAACTTCATTCTGCGGGTTTGTTTGCAATTGCTACGCGAAGCTTTTGAAAAAAAGAAAAATCCACAAAATAGGGTAAAAAGTCGTACCCTTGGGTACTTTTTTTAAACACATCTTTTGCAAAATAATATTGCTTAAAATTAAAACCTATGTTCTTAACTATAAAGACAGTAAACAAATAAAGTATATTCCAGGGCAGAACTTGGTAAAAATTCATAATTTTGGTACTTTTTGCTTAAACGTTCATTCTGAAATATATTTTTTTGAACTGGAGACATTTGTTCTTAAACATAAAGGTGGAAAGCAAATAAAGTAAATTTGAGGTCAAAATAGGGCGAACGTGCGCACTTTTGAGACAGTTTTTGTTTATAGAAATATTTTAAGATAAAATAAGTATAGAAAACTAAATCAAATGTCTGTATTAATTTTTTTTTTTTTTTTTTGGATAAAACACTTTCTTTAAATGTTGCATTAATTTTCACGTGAACGAAGTTGCGGGTAAAAGCTAGTAGTCCTCATCCTTTTATGAAACACTTGCTGCAGAAACTTTCTTCAGTTCTCTTTTGAAACAGCATTCGTGTCCATACAATATAATTATTATTATTGGTAGTGTATAAAGTAATTTCTAAAAAAATTTAAGGAATAGAGCTATTACAAAAAGCTTTATAAAATACATAACTGAAATTTAACTCATAGAATAAATTCGAAAAAATGAAAAATGTTGAATATAATAAAGTTGCTTATGAAAAAGAAATAATTCCCAATATCTATTTGTTAAAATAGTTGAGTTAAATACATTCAATTTATAAAGTATCACTATCCAGTGTGACACAAAGAATGCTGACGAAGGCCGTAGCGGGCTAGAAAATGCATTACATTCTGCTGGTGTCTAATAATTGTAAATTTTTCTGTACATAAATATACTTCATTGCTATCCAACGGAAAGCTAAGGTAAAATGTAACAAGAAGATACAAGATAATAGTCTGGTAGTGTATAAAGTAATTTCTAAAAAAATTTAAGGAATAGAGCTATTACAAAAAGCTTTATAAAATACATAACTGAAATTTAACTCATAGAATAAATTCGAAAAAATGAAAAATGTTGAATATAATATAATTATTATTTTAAGATATTCATTCATTTTCTATGCCTTCTCTCTTTCTTTTAATAACAAACTCACAAAAATTTATTGTAAACGAAACAAAGTACACTTTTCCATTCGTCTTTCTCCTTTCATCATCAAACTCAGATGTTTTGCAGCAAATGCTTCACAATGTGGAATGGGATATAAGAGTAGTTAAGAATAGTACACAAAATCAGCTTAAGTAATCTTTTTGATATGTATTTTTGATGTTTGTTACAATTTATTTTATTAAAAAGTTTTCAGATGTTATTGATATTGTCATCCTTATATATCCGTTTGAAATTCTCGCATACATTTTAGCGAATGTAATGCAAACAACAATATTCAGCGAATAGCTCACAAATACGAATCCGAATATTCGCCGCACCACTTACTATTTTATACAAAAGGAGCGAATAAATAATATAATTTTTATAAGCCATGCGGGTTGATAATGCGTACCATTTTATTAACAGGCTTCTTTTAAAATAATTCTACACAAACTTGAAAACTATGTATGTTCCATAACATAATGGCAGGCAACAAGATAAAAATTCGTACGTTTATCACTTTTTATCAAATAGGTTATATATTAGACATTTTTGTTTTGCAAACTTTAAACATGTTTTTAATTAGTAAAGGCAGCAAAAAAAATAATGTACACGTAGTAAGTAGCAAAACTGGGTAAAAACTATATCTTTTGGTTCTTTTCATTCATACGATTTGTTTTAGAAAACTGTGCATAAACTTTAAACCCATATTCATTAATAGGAAGGTATGAAAGCAATGACGTACATTTAAGAAGCGAAAGAGGGTAATAATTCTTACTATTGGGACTTTTTGTAAACACGTTTTTTAAATAATTTTTGACAAAATGTATTTGATTTATTTCATGTCTACCAACTTTGTTGCAAAGAATATCACTGAAACAAAATAAAAATAGCTAAATTTTTTAAATAATAAACAAATTGTTAATTTTAAATAATAAACAAATTTAGCGATAAATCAGTAAAAACAACCTATTTTGAGATAAAATTATTGATCTATTAAAAACTTTAGCGATAAAACGCTGAAAAGTTTTATTTGTAAAATTTGATTAAAAATCGCGGAATTGAACGAGAAAATAGCTAAATTGGCAGCAGTGTTGAAAGAAACACAGAGTTACACTTGTCAGCGTTACCATTGTCATGTTTTCCATTTTTTGAAAGATGTGAAAATGTTTACAATTTTTATAGATATATAATCTAAAATTTTAAGTATATTGGATGAAAACATTTAGTGATGTATTTATATAATGAAGCGATCTTATATTGTATCTGTCCTTTATTATTGCAACGTCCAAAATATATGATTTGATGTGCTGAAGTATATGAAGATTATGAAATCAACAGAGTTCACTGTTCAAAGTTTCATGTTGAACTATGTAATGTTCTGTTTAAAAGTTCGATTTTGATAAGGACCTTCTGAAACACGTTGCAGTTTAACTTTTTAATATTTTAAGCACTTTTTCTTCTGCTTATATTTTATTAATAATAAAATATGTATCAAGGGGTTTCTTATACAGTTATTATTTATTATTATTATTATTCCTATACTAAATCCCGCGAAGCTTTTTTTGCTTGTCTGCAGGATACCAGAGTCTCTGGCGGGAATCGAACCCACAACCTGGTACTGATAGACTAGATCACTACCAGCTAGCCTACCGGGGCACCCTCTTACATACTCTTGATCTCGGAAACCAATAAGAATATTGTTTTCCTGTCTTCACCACAATCTAAGCTATAAACTGGATAAAGGAAAAAACTGCGTTAAGTGCATTAAAATTGCCAAAGTATTTAACTTTTATAAATTTTTCAACCTTTTTGGCTCATAGCTCAAATTTTTTGAGTCATCGAGTTCAAACTCTTTCTCGTATGGAATTTCTCGAAGTATGAAACCCTTTCTGCGTTTTGCTAGTTTTTATGTTATTTTGTTTATGTCTATATCTCGGGAAGCAATTATCTTCGCCGCAATTGTAGCTATAGACTATTAGAAAAAAAGTAGAACAAATTAATCAGAACAAAATGCATATAATGCCACACATTGCTAAAATGTCGAAAAACTTTAATTTCTTATCTTTTTGCACCATTTTTGGCCCGTAGCTGCCAAATCGTGGGAAATTCAGTCAAGTAATATTCAGAAAAAATATATATGATCTTAATCTAATTCATAATTCCTCAGATTATATATAACCACTGCGAAATGCATTTTTTCTCATATTCTAGCTGTATTTTATATCGGAAATTTATGAAATAAATATGTAGCAAAAGGTAAAAGCGTATATTAATTAATATTAATTTTTCACACATATTTTGAATTTTCGATGTTAATGCAGCTGAAAAAGGTAAACAAAATTTGGATTATTTTTTCTGAATATTGCTGTCCATAGTTTGGCTACTGTGGGCCAAAAATGTTATATATTAATTATATTAATATATTAATTCAAATTAAAATTTTTCGACATTTTAGCAATTTTATGGCATTTGCTGCAGTTTTTTCGCGTTTGCTTGTTTCACACTTTTTGCTCCTAGTCTATAGCAGTAATTATGAGAACTTACCTGTAATTGGTTTCTGAAAAAGTTGCATGTTCTTCGAAAAAATCGAGTTTTAGCTAAAATTTTCAATAGGCCATAAAATCCGAATGGCAGCTAAACTCATTATATCATTAGATATTCGGTTTAAATATTCGCAAACATTTTAGCGAATGCAAATAGAAAAAATCAACGCATAGGTCGCAAATGAGAATCCGAATATTCGACTCACCCTAATATATATATGCGGTATTTAGAAGCGCTTTTTACTGATACACATATTTGTATCAAGTGTGTACTTAAATATATATGCATAAAGACTTAAAACATTTTAAGGTCCATAACTCCTAAAGTAGATCATTGGGCGCAAAAAAACGATTTCAAAAATGTTTATTTTCAAAGCACTTTTTAATGCTGTATATTTATATACATGTATAATGTCTTCTACTTTTTTTTACTAGAGCGCCGATATCTTTACGTATTGGCGCTTTCATACAAGAACGTTTGCAACAAGCAATACTAAGTGCATACTCAGAACAAAAAGAATTTACAATTTACATACATATATACATGAATGAAGAAAAAATTATCTCTTTGTTGCAAAAAAAAAAGAAATTTCTTTCTATTAAATAACTATCATCATGACTCTAAGAAGCCGGAAAAGAAGAAAACTGCATGGAAAGAAGTTGGAATGGCAATGGATTATTTTGGGTTTATTTTTACTTCAACACCATATGACACGTTTATGTATTTTTTACAACTACCAGCCTTTGAAGTCGACCGCAACATTAACGTATCCGAAACATAAGAGTAATAAGGGTGGCATGTCATAACGTCCAGTGTCATAACGTCCATCAAAGAAATGTCATAGCGTCCGCGGACGTTATGACACTTTGCAAAGTGTCATAATGTCCACAATAAGCAAGAATGTAAACAAATATGGGATCATAGCCGGCCTTCGGCCGGGCGCAAGGATTTTCTCCTCCATGGTATAACAAACACCGGCTTCGCTAAGTAAAGCTTCTAATATCTGCCTTGTTTCCGAACGAAAGCCGACTATGCAGAGAAGCTTTAGTTAGCGAAGCCGGTGTTTGTTATACCAAGGAGGAGAAAATCCTTGCGCCCGGCCGAAGGCCGGCTGTGCAGAGAAGCTTTAGTTAGCGAAGCCGGTATTTGTTATACCATAGAGGAGAAAATCCTTGCGCCCAAAAGTGTTTTCGTTATATATTTAATATAAACACCCAGAGAAAAAGCAGCAAAACCATTTAAAAATTTTTTTTTACCATATTATGTTTCATTTAACCAAATCATTGTCACCGACAACCATATTATGGTTAAATTAGTTTCTTTAAAAATAGTTTTGTTGGTTGGGACCATAATGAAACATGTTTTTCTCTGCGTGTATGCAGATCATTTTTTTGTATTTAACTTCTTTAGTAATTATGGACCTAATGACACTTTTGAAAGTGTCATAATGTCCATTTGCAAAGTGTCATAGTGTCCATGGACGTTATGACACTTTCAAAAGTGTCGCAGTGTCCATGGACACTATGACACTTTTTGGAGTGTCATAACGTCCATGGACACTATGACACTGGACGTTATGACATGCCACCGTAATAAGGCCTTCATTCTATTTTATACGACGGTTGCGACCGTATGGCCATAGAAAAAGCAAAAATTTAAATTACATCATTTTTGTGTTTTCAAATTGAATATTTAAGGAAAAAATAAACAAAAATTTTAATAAATTAAGATTTTTCTAAGAATATTTACAAAAGAAAATTAAGCACGTTTACGACGGAATTGTGAGTAAATAGATTGCGTTTTAAGAAATGTACGCTCGTACATCCTAGGTTCTTACGACGTACTTATTTCTTTGCTGCCTTTATCGTAAAGAACATACGTTTAAATTTTAAGCAAAATTGTTTTGAAAAAAACGTGTTTACAGAAAGTATCCAAAAGTTGGATATTTTACCCAGTTTTGTCGACTTTTCTTTATTCCTAAGCCTTTGCGTAGCTATTACAAACAACCACACAGAGAAAATTATCCAATTTGGCCTAGACGTTTTCCAATTTTAAGCGGTCAAAAAAATCACATAAAAGGATATAAGAAAATGAAATAAAAAAATATATTTTCTTAAAAAAAAAATTAGTTTATAAGAAACTATTTATTTAAAAAATAAAAACGTAAAATAAAATTCATATTAGCCGATCTTTAATCCCAAATTTTTATCTTTTCACTTTTTGGCAAAACTATAAATATAAAAATATAATCTACCATCTGTAAAAATATCGTGATATTATACATTTTCTTTTATTTACTTTTTGTACATTATCTTATTATTCTTTGAATTGCTTGAACTTTGTATCTACAGACCCATTTTTTGTTTTTAAAAGAATTTTGTTTTTAAAATACCGCAGAAAGTTGAAATTTTGAGTTTTTTTCTAACATTATTTCTGTTTAAATTTATGTTCCTAAAAATGTTAAGGGCGTAGGTCAATCCACTCATTATTTACTTCTTGAATATTCTTCAAATCTACTTAATTCGGCACAATATCACATAATTGAGAAACACTGAGCTGGATTACTTTGCTATACTAACGGCCCTTTTCACAATATATAATTATATTTATTTAAGAAGATGTACGTTAGGTTAACAAACACTTCTTAACAAACGGTTAAGAGTTTCGGTTTCACCACCTTTCGGTTACATAATAAAAACTTTAGATAGCATGTGTGGCAATACCATCACCGCTTGTTTACGAAAAATCGTGTTATGAAAAACAAAAAAATTGATTTTCAATTGTATATGTTTTTTTTATAAATTTTAATATCATAAATAAAATTTTTGTTTTCAGATAAAGGAGCTTTACTCTACGCAATAAAAGCGAACATATGAACATATTTGATCAAAAGATATGTATTGATATGTATGTATGTACGTCTGTGGAAAAATTCAATAGCCCAACATTTTTTGTAAAAGAAAATAATAATGATACAAATTTGATCTTATTTCATTATAAGGACCTTTAATTCTTAATTATTATAAGGAGTAATAATAATTACATAGCTTAATGATTTTTGGATCAATGGTCATATTTGTGTGTGTTTTTGAAACGAATCATGTCCGAAATAAAAGGTACATATTGGCAACAAATACTTGCGTTAAACATACAATAATTTCACAAGCTTTTTAATATTTTTCAAGATATACCAAGAAATAATAAGAGTTCCAATTTTTAAGAACATTTTTAATTCTCGTTTTTACACTACCTAAAAAATTTTGTTTAAATGAAAATTTGTATTGCTATTTTTCTATTTTCTTTTGATTTTTATTTTAACAAAAACTTAGCCGGGATATTTTCTTCGGTTATATTTAACAACTTTTTCGTTAACTAGTGAAAAGCAAATTTTGCTAACTTACGGTTAATGTTTCAATTAATATTTGATCATAGATTGTGAAAAGGTGTTAAAGCTTCAATAGGTTTTAGAAGCTCGTTATTAAAATCGAACATTTTTACAGAACATTAAAAAATGCAGCATAAAACTTTGAACAATTAACTCTAAAGTCCAATTCAGCATCTTCATATACTTAAGCACCTAAATAAAATATATTGGGGATCTTTAACACGTTCAAGATTTTCTTGATAGTTTCTTACATTACTGTTTGTCAAAATTTACAAAAATTGACGTAGGCTGGACACAATTTTTAAGAAATTTACTTTCAAGATGGCAAACAATTTAGAAAGACACACAATAAATTTGCTCACTAAACTTGTAATCAGCTGTTTTCTTGAATGTAATGAAACACTCAACTTGAAATAGAATTTTAAAAGCAAGTTCGGGTCAATTTTTAAAAAGGTAAACCTGATCGTGTAACCCTCAAATAAGGTATGTAGTATTAAACGGGTACACAAAATTAAACAACCTTGCAATAACAAAGATCTGTTAGTAGCAAAAAATCAACACTTAATATTTTCATCTAATATACAGCAAATTAAATTACATATTCGTAAAAAATAAAATAATATGAAATGTGTTTTAAGGCAAAATTTTCATACAAATCTTTCTTACAATATAACTCAAATCCACTGTAATTTTTATGAATACGGCAGTACATTTATAAAAACTTTATATTATTTTAAAACTTCTTAAATTAACCTGCCAAAGAAAGGAAAAGTTTTTCATAATGGCAACGCTGGTAAAATGCAACTTTTTTTATTCCAAAATATTTTTAATTTATAAGAGCTTAATTAAACAAATTTTCATTCAGAATTCGTTTTATAAACCAGAAATATTTTTTATAAATACGGCTTCAAAAGTATAATTTTTAAAAACATTAATACTAAGTTTCATTAAACAAACAAAAAATTAAATCAAATTGCAAATGTCGTATTCAAGATGTGTTTATACACATGTAGGCAGAAAATACTACAACAAAAACAACAGTTTTTTTGTATTGGATTGTTAGCGCCTACAGTTTGAAATGTCAAACATTTCTAATAAAGCATTGTAAAACCAAGACATACTATCGGTTTGAACTGTCAAATTCGCTGCCACCTAATATAAATTTGTTTTGGACATGCACGAGTATAAGAATATATTTGCTTCTTTCACTCTTACTTTTACAACACTTAATATTTACTTAAAGCTATTAAGGTCAAGTGATATAAAAAACCATTAGTGTAAGTGACCAAGTATATAAGCGTAACTACATAGGATCAGGGCTATCAGATTTTTCTTAATCTTCATCGCAAAATAGGGTATCGAAAATCGCCAAAAATGTTAAAATTTTATTTTTTAAAACTTTTGGTAAAACAAATTTGCGAAATAACTACTATGTACTCGTATTTATATAAAAAAGTATACAATAGTAATTTTACCTTTATTAAAATTGTCTATATTTAGCCGTATTCTAGTAGCGTGTTTAAATTGCAGTATTTTCAACGTTTTAAAATAAATACATTAAAACTAAGGATTTGTAAGTTCAGTTAATTGAATTCTTCTTAAATTTAATTTAAACCAGGGGCCTTGTTCTGACAGTCATGCTGAGGACTTTCTCGATTCGAAAGCAATTTTATTTCTAATTCTTTCAGTCGATACTAAACGAATCGAAATTATTTTTTCAGTGTTGTGAAACTCAATTATATGCTTTACAACTGAAAAAATAATTTCGATTCGTTGAGTATTGACTGAAAGAATAAGATATTAAATTGCTTTCGTAACGAGAAAGTGCTCGATCATGACTGCCAGAATTAGGTCCCAGTATGCAAAATAAGTGAATTTGATAAAATTAAACATTTTTTTGGCCTGATTTTCTATTTGAAAATATTTTTTGTCGATTGAGTTAATTTGTCAATTTTCAAACTATGCACATATGTAAATTAAGTGTTCCACTAATATTTCGAATACGATTCCGCTCGCAAAAATCTGGCTAGTGTCAATTGATAGGGCATACAAATCTCAACCGATATCAATATAGCTGATTTTCTCAAAGACTTGGGAGGAAAGTAATAGCGCATCAAACTTTTTAAATTCTCACTATGCACAAATATAATTTAGTTTTTCACTAATAACTGGAAACTGTTCCGCGTGCATATTTCTAGCTAGTGGCAATCGATAGGGCATAAAAATCTGAATCGATATCGATGTAGTTTATTTTCTGAAAGACTTGTGGGGGATAGTTATAGCGCAGCAAACTAACACCTTAACACCGTAAGTAAATTTTTAAAATAATATTAAACAAAACCGATTGAGAAAAAGAAATTATGGAAAATTCTGTAAAATATTAGTTCTATTAAGATGGCTATAAAACAAAACATAAAATAATGCGTATTTCAAGGCCAAAGTCAAACTCCGTGACTACTTTAAAGTTTAAAGAATTATATATATCAATATTTTTTGTTTTTCCCTTTATATTTTAACTATTTTCAATATGTTCGGCATACTTTTAACCAGTATTTTGCAAAAGCTAGGTTACATTTTATGTAATTCTTCCTGAAGAGCTTTTTTTTGTGCTCATTGCAATTTATAGTGTGGTGGGCATTTTCCTGTCGATATAACTTTACAAATTTGCAATGGGGTTAATATCTCTTCAGGATGAATTACATAAAATTTAACTTAGCTCTTTCACAATACTGGCTGAAAGGATGCACAAAAAAATATTAAAATTTATAACAAACTCACAAAAATTGCTTGTTCATGAAATAAAGTACACTTTTCCATTCGTCTTTCTCCTTTTATCATCAAACTCAAATGTTTTGCAGCAAATGCTTCACAATGTGGAATGGGATATAAGAGTAGTTAAGACAAATGCACAAAATCAGCTTGATAAATCTTTTTGATATGTATTTTTGACGTTTGTTACAATTTATTTTATTAAAAAGTTTTGAGATGTTATTGATATTGTCATCCTTATATATCCGTTTGAAATTCTCGCATACATTTTATCGAATCCGAATATTCGCCGCACCACTAATTATTTTATATAAAAGGAGCGAATAAATAATATACTTTTTATAAGCCATGCGGGTTGATAATGCGTACCATTTTATTAGCCCGTATAAATAATAATAATTAAAAAGACTTCGAGCTCAAGATAAGTTCTCTTATTTATATATTATAAAGGTCGAATAAAATACAATATAATATTTAATAAACAAATTATTATTTTTAAATAATAAGCAAATTTAGCGATAAATCGGTAAAAATGACCTATTTAGAAATAAAACTTTTGATCTATTAAAAACTTTAGCGATAAAACGCTAAAAAGTTTTATTTGTAAAATTTGATCAAAAATCGCAGGATTGAACGAGAAAATAGCTAAATTGGCAGCAGTGTAGAAAGAAACACACAGAGTTACACTTGTCAGCGTTACCATTTGTCATATTTTCCATATTTTTGAAAGATTTTAAAATGTTTACAATTTTTATAAAGATTTTTATAAATATATAATCCAAAATTTTTAGTATATTGGATAAAAACATTTAGTGATGTATTTATATAATAATGCGATCTTATATTGTATCTGTCCTTTATTATTGCAACGTTGTTTAATTTTACTTTTTACTATTTTAAGCACTTTTTCTTCTTTATTCTTCTTATATTTTATTATTAATAAAAAAAGTATCAAGGGTTTTCTTATACACTCCTTACATATTCTTCATCTCGGAAACCAATAAGAATATTGTTTTCTTGTCTTCGCCACAATCTAAGCTATAATCTGGATGACGGAAAGCTTAAAACAAACTAACCCGAAAAACTGCGTTTAGTGCATTAAAATTGCTCAAATATTAAATTTTTAAACATTTTTCACCATTTTTGGCTCATAGCTCAAATTTTTTGAGTCATCGAGTTCAATATCTTTCTCGTGTGGAATTTCTCGAAGTATGAAACCCTCTCTGAGTTTTGCTAGTTTTTATGTTATTTTGTTCATGTCTATATCTCGTGAAGCCACAATTGTAGCTATAGATTATTAGAAAAAAAGTACAACAAAATGCATTTAATGCCACACATTGCTAAAAGGTCGAAAAACTTTAATTTTTTATCTTTTTGCACCATTTTTGGCCCGTAGCTGCCAAATCGTGGGAAATTCAGTCAAGTAATATTCAGAAAAAAAATATGATTTTAATCTAATACACAATTCCTCAGATTATATATAACTACTGCGGAATGCATTTTCCACATTTTCCAGCTGTATTTTATATCGGAAATTTATGAAATACATATGTAGCAAAACGTAAAAGCGTAAATTTATTAATATTAATTTTTCACAAATATTTTGAATCTTCGATGTTAATGCAGCTAAAAAAGATAAAAAAAAAATATGGAAAGATTATTTTTTCTGATTTACTTCTATTAATTGTCCATAGTTTGGCTGCTGTGGCCCAAAAATGTTGAAAAAAAATATTAATTCAAATTAAAATTTTTCGACATTTTAGCAATTTTATGGCATTTGCTGCAGTTTTTTCGCGTTTGCTTGTTACACACTTTTTGCTCCTAGTCTATAGCAGTAATTATGAGAACTAACCTGTAATTGGTTTCTGAAAAAGTTGCATGTTCTTCGAAAAAATCAAGTTTTAGCTAAAATTTTCAATAGGCCATAAAATCCGAATGGCAGCTAAACTCATTAAATCATTAGATATTCGGCTTAAATATTCGCAAACATTTTAGCAAATGCAAATAGGTCGCAAATGAGAATCCGAATATTCGACTCACCCTAATAGATAAATGCGGTATTTAGAAGCGTTTTTACTGATACACATATTTGTATCAAGTTTGTACTTAAATATATTTGCATTACGACTTAAAACATTTTAAGGTCCATAACTCCTAAAGTAGATCCTTGGGCGCAAAAAAACGATTTCAAAAATGTTTATTTTCAAAGCACTTTTTAATGCTGTATATTTATATACATGTATAATGTCTTCTACTTTTTTTTACTAGAGCGCCGATATCTTTACGTATTGGCGCTTTCATACAAGAACGTTTGCAACAAGCAATACTAAGTGCATACTCAGAACAAAAAGAATTTACAATTTACATACATATATACATGGATGAAGAAAAAATTATCTTTTTGTTGCAAAAAAAGGAATTTCTATTAAATAACTATCATCATTACTATATTATTTGTTATTTTGAACACACTTCAACACCATATGACACGTTTATGTATTTTTAATAACTACCAACCTTTGAAGTCGTCCGCAACATTTACGTATCCGCAACTTTTACGTAAGAGTAATGAGGCCTTTATTCTACTTAATACGACGGTTGCGACCGAATTGCCGTAGAAAAAGAAAAATTTTAAATTTAAATTACATTATTTTTGTGTTTTCAAACTGAAAAAAACAAAATAAATTAAGGAAAAATTAAACAAAAATTTTAATAAATTTGGATTTTTCTAAGATTATTTTCAAAAGAAAACTAAGCACGTTTTTCGACGGAATTGTGAGTAAATAGATTGCGTTTTAAGAAATGTACGCTCGTACATCCTACGTACTTATTTGCACAGATTACACACATATGTATATGTAAAAAGTGACGTGTGAAAAAGGCATAGATCAGGTGCGATGGCAGCTTTCGAAGAAACAGACAAAAAGCGTTTTTTTGTAGTGAAGTGGCAATGTGTAAAAACAGGCCGCTAAAATCAACACAAATTGCTCGACCAAAACAAAAATAACAAAACACAAACCACGTTTAACAAAAGCATTAGTTCAACAAATGTTATATTTTGTGCCAAAAAATGTATTTAGTATTATTTTTTTGTTTTATAATGTTATTTACTTACTTAAATATTATTAACTAGTGTTGCGATATGCTTAAAAGTTAATTTTTAGAACAGTTTTGCAAATAAATCTCAACTAAATAAATTTTTGTTCTTTGTATTGCGGCATAAATTATGGCTCAAAAAGAAATGAAAAAGGGCAGCTTTCTAAGAAAGAGACAACAAATCTTCCGTCTCGTGACATATCTGTGGGTAATCTGTGCTTATTAGTTTGCTGCCTTAATCGTAAAGAATATACGTTTAAATTTTAAGCAAAAGTGTTTTGAAAAAAACGTGTTTACAGAAAGTATCCAAAAGTTGGATATTTTACCCAGTTTTGTCGACTTTTCTTTATTCCTAAGCCTTTGCGTAGCTATTAGAAACAACCACACAAAAAAAAATATCCAATTTGGCCTAGACGTTTTCCAATTTTAAGCGGTCAAAAAAATCACATAAAGGATATAAGAAAATGAAATAAAAAAATATATTTCAATTCAATTCAAAATGTTTCAATTAACATTTGATCATAGATTGTGAAAAAGGCCGTAAAAGGTGCAAAAGCTTCAATGGGTTTTAGAAGCTCGTTATTAAAATCGAACATTTTTACAGAACATTAAAAAATGCAGCATAAAACTTTGAACAATTAACTCTAAAGTCCAATTCACCATCTTCAGATACTTTAATAAAATTTACAAAAATTGAAAGAAATTTACCTTCAGGATGCCATCCAAAAAACAATTTATAGACACACGATAAATTTGCTCACTAAACTTGTAATCAGCTGTGTTCTTGAATGTAAATTGAAACACTCAACTTGAAATAGAATTTTAAAAGCAAGTTCGGGTCAATTTTTAAAAAGGTAAACCAGTGTGAGTGTATTAACACTTGAAACACAAAACCTGATCGTGTAACCCTCAAATAAGGTATGTAGTATTAAACGGGTACACAAAATTAAACAACCTTGCAATAACAAAGATCTGTTAGTAGCAAAAAATCAACACTTAATATTTTCATCTAATATACAGCAAATTAAATTACATATTCGTAAAAAATAAAATAATATGAAATGTGTTTTAAGGCAAAATTTTCATACAAATCTTTCTTACAATATAACTCAAATCCACTGTAATTTTTATGAATACGGCAGTACATTTATAAAAACTTTATATTATTTTAAAACTTCTTAAATTAACCTGCCAAAGAAAGGAAAAGTTTTTCATAATGGCAACGCTGGTAAAATGCAACTTTTTTTATTCCAAAATATTTTTAATTTATAAGAGCTTAATTAAACAAATTTTCATTCAGAATTCGTTTTATAAACCAGAAATATTTTTTATAAATACGGCTTTAAAAGTATAATTTTTAAAAACATTAATACTAAGTTTCATTAAACAAACAAAAAATTAAATCAAATTGCAAATGTCGTATTCAAGATGTGTTTATACACATGTAGGCAGAAAATACTACAACAAAAACAACAGTTTTTTTGTATTGGATTGTTAGCGCCTACTGTTTGAAATGTCAAACATTTCTAATAAAGCATTGTAAAACCAAGACATACTATCGGTTTGAACTGTCAAATTCGCTGCCACCTAATATAAATTTGTTTTGGACATGCACGAGTATAAGAATATATTTGATTCTTTCACTCTTGCAAGAAGCATAGGCAGTATCAATATACTGTATAATATGAAGCCAAACTGCTAACTTCAAAGTCGCACATGTACAAAGATTTCACAGCTTCAAAAAATAACATTTTTGTAAAGAACGATGGCAACAATACAGATCTAAATTTAGATAAAAATGTTAAATTAATACATTTAAAGCGCATATATCGAACTTTTTATCATATTAGATCAATATATATGCACAGCGGAATAAATTCAACCAAAAAAAAAAATCTCCGTTAAAAATGTCCTCAATCTACGATGTCCTTACATTAGCCGCAAGGAATATAAAATTTTGAGGACAGGCTTCATAGTATGCAAAAGTCCTCATAGTATGAGGTGCATATATAACGTGTATGCAAAGTATCAGCTGTGCATATATATATATATATATATATATACTAATAAAATAAAAAAAAAAAACACTAGAATCTATAATAATTTTTTTTATTGTTCAATCATTTTTTTTTTTTATTGAAAAAATTATTTTATTTAAATGTATTAAAATGAGTATAAGGGTAATATCCTTTCATAGGAGCAGCCGTCTTAATTTCTAGCTTATAATTAATGCTATCCTTTTCGTCATCTAAAGGAATCTTTGAAATTATATATGAGCCAGTTGATAGGCTCCCAACATCGTTTTCAGTTAAGACATTAAACCTTTTAGGAAGATAAAGCATAGCTCCATCCAATTCCAAGACAATGGCATCTCCATATTTTGTAGTTACCCGTTCAGCTCCTGTAATAGGATAGTCCTTTCCACCTATCATATTTTTAACACTTAAAATATGTTTTATATTTAATTTGTTGAATGAAGCAATTAATTCCGCGTTAATATTCATCGTTTGATAATTTATAATGAAATGTAATAAATTACTAAATAAATTCACAATTTATAGAAAAAATTTTTGTTTTTTTTTTTTTGGTTACACTTAGTTTTAACATATGTTGTTTGCTCTAATTCATTAAAATTATCGATAATGTTTTTTAATTTTACCCACCACACCCATTGTAAAAACAAACAAATTCTAATTTAAATTTTATTAGTTTTTATTATTTATATTTATTTATTAATTTCTTAAAATATATTTTGAATTAAAAAAAAAATCACTACTACATCTATAAACATAAGTCTACTTCCCTAATATAACGATCTCCATCTTCGTCCAAATAAAAACCATCATTTGCCTTCAAAATGATGGTATCTCCCTCTTCATCGTCCAGAAAATCCTCAATTTCCCACAAAAAATCATAGTATGCCAGCTGGTTGTTGGGGATTTCAATTCCTGGGGTTTTTAGCATATTCGCTATAGCTTCGTCGATTAACGCATTTGTACGCGTCTGTGTAATGTCTTCTTCTGCTGCTTCCATAGAATTTTCGTCCACAAATTCAATTTCCAACAGGCTCGAATTCATTCTTTATATCTTCAGTGTTCAAATGTAAATAAAAGTAGTTTTCAGAAGTATACTCCACTAAGCCTTTTTTTTACTTTTAATACTTACATAGGAAAATCCATGCAAACTAGTATAAATACTATCTGTCTGTCTGACTAACTTTCCTTTTCCCCATTTTTATCATCTCTTTTCTTTTAAAAAATCATAAATAAATACTTTGAATTTTTCTTCCACCCAAATAAAAATTTAAATAGAAACACCAATTGCATCTATACAATTTTTTTTTAATAACTAAATAAAATCATAATTTATAGATACTTTGAATTTATTCTTCAACCCCAAATAAAATTGAAAAACCATTTGCTGTTACGAAGCCAGTCTGTCTGTATGTCTGTCTATCCATCCAATAATATTTTCGTCGATCACCCAAACAAACAAAATAACAACAACCCTCCATCTGGTTACCCATAAACACACAACAAAAAGGACTTTTATCAGAAATGTGTATTTTCTCCCAACAATCCACAAAACACACACAAAAAAAAAAAAAAAATATTTTTCCAATTTCTTCCTCAAGGTCTGTCTGTGTATCTATCTATCTATATTCAAGACACACTCCAATACAATACCCTTATCATCTCACACCCCATAAATTATTAATTTTAATATCAGCGCTTTGAAAAAATTGTCCACAAAATTTTTTTTCAAAATCAAGTGCATCGACAAGTACACAGTATGTCTGTCTTCCACAAAACACACACAAAAATAAATCACATCTTTTCTCAAGTGCATCTACACAGTAAGTCCGTCTATCGATCACAACAAAAGAAAGGCTTCAACAAGTGCATCGACAAGTACACAGTATGTCTGTCTTCCACAAAACACACACAAAAATAAAAAAAAATATTTTTCCAATTTCTTCCTCAAGGTCTGTCTGTGTATCTATCTATCTATATTCAAGACACACTCCAATACAATACCCTTATCATCTCACACCCCATAAATTATTAATTTTAATATCATAAAAAAAAATAAAAAAATGCGCTTATCAGCTTTGTGTGTTTCCTCAACAAAAATTTTTTCTTCACATAATTCAAGAAAATAAAAAGATAGAATTATCAACAATATTTTCCAATTGCTTCTACAAGGTCTGTATGTCTATCTATCTACATATCTCTATGTCTGTCTGGCTGTCTGTCTATCGATCACAACAAAAGAAAGGCTTCAACAATGCACCCACCACTTGTGCATTGCTATCCTATAAAATTTAACGACTTTTTTTTATTACTTTGTTTTTGAAATTTTTTTTTTTTTTTTAAATTTTACCTACTTTAACACGTGTTCATTTCACCTACTTTAACACGTGTTCAGGAATTTTCCCCCTAATTTTGCCTTTTTTAAAATTTTATGACATTTTTATGGCTTTTGGATAATTTTAATGGCTTTTTAATGGCTTTGGAAAAATTTTAATGGCTTTTGGATAATTTTAATGGCTTTTGGATAATTTTAATGGCTTTTGGGTAATTTTAATGGCTTTTGGGTAATTTTAATGGCTTTTGGGTGATTTTAATGGCTTTTTGGGTAAATTTGGCGTAGAACTCTCATTATACATATACTAATAACATTGGAGAAATATAAACACTACTTATTTTTCGGCTGAATAACTACTTATTTTTGTTCGAGTTGTCCACAGAATTCAGTAGTTACAATACACTTACTAGAAGTCACAAAATATCTAGTTATTATTTAACTACCAGTAAGTTGAATTGTAAGTACTTACAATATACTTACTAGAAACCAAAAAATAACTAGTTTTTATTCAATTGGCGGTAATAAATAGACCTAATAAGTAGTTATGGAGCTAGTTACCAGTACTTAAATATTCAGTACTGAAAACAAGACAACTAAAATGTAGTTACTTAGCTGATTATTAGTAAGCAAATATTCATTACTGAAAATAATAGTAGTGAAAAGTACTTACTGAAGTCATTACTAGCAAGTACTTATTGAGGTTTTCACAATAATGACAATTGTAATGACAACTACTTACCAGGTAACGTATGAAATAACTACGACCTATTACCAAAATTCAAAAAGTTCTTCCTGGGAAGGTCATGCTGAATCTCTTTTATTTTGCGGAAATAGCCAATATCTAATTTAACCGAGAACAGCATCAAAAAGGTTTTGCTAGCCAATTTCACTTAGAACTCTTCTATAAAAAACTAATATTTTAAATTTCTCAAAACAATCTTAAAAAACCAATTCAACACTTGAAATAACGAGAAAATTAAATAATTTTAAAAAAATATTTAAAAGTGATTTACAACTAATTACTATTAATTATTGTAATTATTGCAAAGGCACAATCGTTTTTCAGATGATCTTATACTATTTATTTTTATAAATAATATATTTACATATGTATGGACATAAATATTTACAATGTTGTCAAAAATATTTATGGCCTATTTGTACATTGTCCGCAATTTCTTTCCTGTCTTCAGTCTTCAAGAAATTGTAAAACTCATTTCAACTATAACCAAAGTTTGTCTTTATCTGAAACTCATCTTCTAGGTTTTATATTAGGAGCCTGTTTCTCTCTTTTCTCCACTTTGAAAACGAAAGAAGCGTTTGAATGTAGAATGGAAGAAATATAATTACACATTTCCTCAAATTTGTAAACGCACCACCATTCAGAAACACTTTTAATTTTTCTTCTACTGTCTTCTTTTTTCGTACTGACTGGGCAAAAATCTTTAATGTTAATAACTTATCGATAAGAACATCTATATGTATTAATATTTGTATCGCAAATAAATCAGTACTTTAAACAAAAAACAGTACATGTATTGATAAAAACAGTACGAATGGCAACCCTAAACGGAACTCGCAGATTCGGTGTCCATTACTTTTGATTTTTTTTTTTTAATCGCAAATTTTGTTATTTTCACACATATTTATTTAATTTTGAATTGCAGCCGAAGAATTTTAAAAAGAATCAACTGTATTACAAAAGTGATTATGGCAAATTTTTACAGAGTTTAAAACTGTTTGGCGAGAAAATACACCAATAGATATGACAAAAAAATCAACTATTGCACCAATGTTAACTCATTTTCCTATATGTATGTATGTCGTTATTTTTAAAAAATTTATGAAATTTTGATGCTTTATAAACAAGAACTGACAGTATTGGGAGGCGTACACTATTAGCAGCGTTGTCAACTTTGAAATTTCAAAACGAACAAAAATGGAGAAAAACGCGCTATTTTTTATTTAAAACTTTGAATTAAACGTTTTTTTACATAATACCAATTATCTTCAACAACAAGACCGTTCCACTTTGTGCATATGATTCTTATTGTGGTCTGTAAAATTGTTAGCTAATATTTTGCACTGTTGAATGAGATGGTATTGAAACAGGTGTATTTTATTATACAAAGATTTTTTTCTCACACTGAAACAAAAATTTGTGTTTAATTTACTTTGGTGACACCAAAAATTAAAAACGCACCGAAATTAAAAAAAGCGCACCACGCACCAACAAAGGATTTTTGCGCACACAAAATTAGAAAATGGTGCGAAACGCACCGAGTTGACAACGATGATTATTAGAGTTGCACTTTCTAAGGATAGTCAAACAAAAAAATGTGGTAGGGTGTTTAAAAAAGAGAATAAAAATTCTTCACAAATCAATAGACGGATAAGCTGAAGCCGATTTCTAGCTGACAAATTGTAGGCGGCGGCGGCTATAAATATATGTATCGGCGGCTGGCTTATCCGGCTGTTAGCCGTTTCGGCGCAGGCCTCTGCAGATGACACGTTCTTACATGTTCTATAAGTGCGCAAACGAACATAGAGTCCGTTACGTTACGTTACACAGCATTCCATTACATTTACGGTCTGCTAAAGCGGCTTTTTATTCTTTTAACAATGCTACCGCACTTTCATTCAATTTCATAAATTTTGTAAACAAAGAAAAATAAGAACAAAAGAAATGAGAGAGAATTTAAAGTTACTGTCGAGGATTTTTGCCTAAAGTTGAAGACTTAATTCTGTTTCATCATTAAATCTCAATTAAACACATTTGTGTTCATTGGATTTCGGTATAAAAGATGGTTTTTAGAGAAATGCAAAAAGGCCAGCTTTCTAAGAAAGGGACAAGAAAAAACGCAAAATCTTCCATCTCGTGACATATCTGTGCTGTAATCTGTTATGTTGCTGGTGTTTTATAATTGAAATTCTATAAGTTTTAAAACGGGTAAATAACTTGATGATTAAAAAAAAAATGTTGCGCTCTTCCGCGTTTTTTTGTTTCTGTTGTTGCAGTTCTATCCAGTTCTGTCCACTTCTATTGGATCCATTGTTGTTTCAAAATAACTTGCTGCTGTTTCTTCTATTCCTACTGCTGGTATTGTTTCAGTTGTTGTATTAGTAACAGCTGTTGGGTATATTCAAGCCACATTTTTAAGGCATGCTTTACTTGGTCTAGATTCCTTAGTTTGGGCACGCTCATAAGGCGTAGTAACTGTTGTGTAACCGTTTAGAAAGAAGAGGTTGTGCTTCTCTCATATAGTAATTTTGTTGAAACTTAGCATACATATCATACAAAATAGCGAATCGATTCTCCTCAAATTTCAAATTTAAATCATCATATCGATAAGATTCTAAATTTAAATGCACTTTAACATTTTTTAAATCTGAATGTACATATTTATTATCGTTTTCTAATACGAATAAGAGAAATCTTGGCCTTTCTCTATTCACTGATAGTTTAATATTCCAGTTGTGATTTCTGCCTCTGGAAAATGTTGGATTAAAATAACAGTCCCAACTGCGAAATGCTATGGGTAATGAAACACCCTCATTTATAATCTTCATTATTTGTATTTTTCGTGTATCTGATAGGTGAATGTGGTATTCTCCATGTTATGTTTTTAATCGATAAACTCAATTTTTCATTAGGATCTGCAGAGTAATACGCCTTATCATCATTTGAACTTCGTAAAAGAATAAGTTCATGTTTACTATTTAAAATTATTTTATTGAAATCCTCAGCAAATCCCAATAGTAGTTTAAGGGGAATATAAAAATTAAATTTTCGCATTGACAGGTCCCCAGAAATATTCCACCCTGCATTTCTCATCATATTGCTTTCAAATTCATTTAGTGAGACATAATTCTTAATTGTACTGGATATTCCCAAGTATCGAGTTCGATCAATTTCAACACCATTAATCTCATACCATATTTCATTAAATAAGTATGCAACACAATTATTCCTCAATCTAGTATTTTGTGATGCTTCTTCACCTTTAGTCTTTTTTATGTTTCCTTCTATATATAAGTAGCTTTCAGACGGAAGAACATATAAGTCTTGATTTTGTAGTGTAATTCGAATTTCATCATTGTTTTTAAATGATTGAATATAGGGCACATAGCTGTGATAATCTTTTTTTTATTATATTTTCATCAGAAAATGGTTTTTCAATGACATTGAGTATATCAGACAATTTTCTTTATTTTTAACATAAGCAATTTTAAAAAGGCTGCATTTTCTTTTGTTAATGATGCTCTTGTAGCTTTAATATGATTAGTAGGAATGTCTCTATTAACTTTAATGTGCCTAGTTTTATTGTAAATGATCATTTTTCCCTGGGTCTTAGATGTAATCTAAGTGTTATTTTTTCGCCTCTGAAATTTGAGATATGTTATTTCTTTGACGTTTACCGGTAAATAAATTAAGTTATTAGCAATAACATCTAATTTATACCCTGGTGGTACGTCTAATGCGAACTCGTGTAGTATATGTGCGGGAGAATTATTCATATATGCTCCTGTTATGATGTTACACTGAATTTGTATAGCATTCACTTTTAATATATTTACAGGTTGATTTGATATATGTTTCATACCAGCCTTTAAAATTTCTTCACTAAAACCTAACAGTTTACCAATGGATCGTTTTCGATTAAATAAAATTGCATCGTGGGAGGAAGTTATTTCAATTTGTAAAGTATTATTATTAGCTTTACTATACTATATAATCAGCAATATCTTGTAACTCGTATGATCCAATAGGAATTTCAATTATTTTATCTCCTATTTGAAATAAATTATTATCATAATCTACATTAGGAATAGAGTTATATGAATGAAAATCAACTAGAGAACATTCATAGTCATCTTTTAGATCTATTGGTGGGAAATAATTTGCCGTTAGGATTGATGAATTTCCACTTAAAGCTAAAGTAATTGACATCCTGAATGGTAAATTGTAAATGAAATGAAAATGCTTGAGTTTTTTGTTTTATTAAATTTATACATTTATTAGAAAAAAACTTTTTTTTTTATTTGTTTTCTTATAATATTTCGTTTTATACTTATCCAAGAATTATGTTGGTTTGGAAAACCTAACCATTTAACATACGCTTTATCACCTTTTTCTTTTAAAATGTTTTCCACCAGAAATGTATTAGGATAACGTGTACGAAGTATTTCTTCCTTGTAAAATTCGCCTTTTATAGGATTTCCTTGATAGTCTTCATGTAAAAATGTGATTGGGTAGGTGTTCTGTATCGTTTTTATTTTAAATATTTCTGTAGTCCAGTTCGGTGTATAACCTTTTTCAAATATATGTTTATATTTACGTTTGCGAACATAGTCCCCAACCTTAAGCCGTGATGATTTAAACATTTTTAAATTATTATATACAGTATTCAATAAATATTGTTCATGTTCAGGGTCTACATCCATAGGTACCATTTTTATTGTACTATGAGTTTGCCTATTATATTGTTTAACTAGGTTTTTATAATTATCAATCCAGTGAAATGTTCTATTATAACTAAATTCTCTCCACATCATACCTTTTAGTGTTCGATTAAAGCGTTCAACAATTGAAGTAGAGTAATGATTAATTGAATATTTACGCATTAGTAAACCAAACTCCTTATTAAAAAATTCTTTTCCGTCATCTGTTTGTAAATTTTTAGGTATTCGCCCCTTACTTAGTATTTCCTAAACAGCTTTGGAAACTTCATATGCGGTTTTTGCTTTAATTGCTGCAGCCCAAGCATATTTTGAAAATGTATCAATGACTGTTATCATATATTTGTATCAGTTGTTTATAATGGAATAGTTATCCATTTCTACTAAATCTGCTTGCCAAAGATCATCAATTCCCTCTGTTATTACTTTCCGTCTTAAGAAATTCTTCCGCGCTTGGGAATGTATGTAGTTCATTTGTTATCGTTCTTATTTCCATTATGTTGTTATTGTTGTGATGAAAGCGTAATCATTACATATGGAGCAATTCCATATAAAAGCGATCACCTTTTGGACGACCCCTCTCCGATTTTAAAATAAATAGTCTCAATCGATTGCCCAGCAAAAAATAATGTACCTACATATTTTTTTTTTTTTTTATAGTGACTGGTTTAGTGGTGGTGTACACCACTGTCATGTGACAAAATTGAAGAATTCTTCATAAGGGACCTCATTGAAAGTTGTTTTAAAAAACTACTAAAGCGATCGCAACGAGTGATAGCTCGTTGGAAAGGTATTGAATCAGGCTTTAATTGAAAAATAAAATTTTCCTAATTTTTCTTAGAAATTTACCTTTAAATTTTCCCAAGAAAATTAAATTTTCCGATTTTCCACAGAAGCTCCTAAATTTTCCGGCTAATTTTTTTTTTTTTGGATTCCTCATAATTTTTGCTTTAAGAATCAGCAATAAAAAAATGGGCCCCGACTCCTTGTTTGGACAGGAGAAGAGCATTTAAGAGACCACCTTGTTAAAAATACATTTTAAAAATTATTTTACAGTTAAAAATACATTTATGAAGAAAAAATCTTTCTTATTTTGCTGCTTATACTTAATTACAATATTTATTAAAAATTTCAATAGTCTTGGCATCATTATAAAATTAAAGTAACTTTAAATTTAGCACGTCGGTAGACGAAGAGTACCGCTTTACATTAATTGACATATCAGAAATATTTGGTATGAAGCAATGAAACTTTTGCGTTCCAGTTATAGTTTTGACATTATTATATCTGTTTTGAATTCGTCGCTCCATGGCATCGCCCACTCACTGGCCAAGCGATCAATGGAAAAATCCCGACTTACTAGATTTTGTTGTTTACTCGGGTATACCATCATATAAACAAGAAATTAAAGGTAGCAATGAATTGAGTTCGGATCACAATCCTTTGTTTCTTAATGTCAATGTCTCAACGTCGTTAAAACTCAAACAACAAATTTTGTAACCCATATACAAATGTTCAGCAATTTCAGCAATATCTAGATGAAAATATAAGATTAAATGTAAGTCTAAAAAATGAATTCGAGCTTGACCAGGCGGTTGAAAATTTTACGACTCACATTTATAATGCCGCTCATTTAGCAACACCAAACGAAGAATCTTACCCTCACCAAAACTCTAATATGGATATTTCCTTTGAAATCCGACAGAAAATTAGAGAAAAACGAAATTTGAGGAAAAGATGGCAAATTAGAAGGAATTTGTATGATAAACAAATTTTTAACAAGGCTTGTAAAGAACTTAAAATACTACTTTCAAATCATAAAAATGAACAAACTTCAAAATTTATTGACAAAATCAACAACTCAAGATACGATGAGCATCTTCTTTGGAAAGCGACCAAATTTCTAAAACGGCCAATAAAAAAATCAATTATACTGAAAAAACCGGATGGTAGGTGGTGCAGAACAGATAAAGAAACTGCGGATACGTTTGCTGATCATTTAAAAAACACTTTTGTACCATTTTTGTTTAGCTCTAATACACATCAGGAAGAAATAGCAGATTTTTTAAACTGCCCGCTACAAATGGATTTTCCTATCAATTTTTGTACCCCTAGCGAAGTGAAGAATGAAATTAAAATTCTTAATAAAAAGAAAAGCCCTGGATATGACCTTATAGGCGCGAATGTTGTTAGCAAATTCACAAATAAATGCGTGGTATTTTTAACGTTAATTTACAATACTGTTTTAAGACTTAACCACTTCCCATCTCAATGGAAGTACGCAGAGATAATTATGATCAAAAAACCAAACAAACCAGAAAATCTGGCAACTTCATTTAGACCAATAAGTCTTCTGGTTGTAATTTCTAAAATATTCGAAAAAATTCTTTTACGAAGGCTATTGCCTGCTATGGACAAAAATAATATCATCCCCGAACATCAGTTTGGTTTTAGACACAAACACGGTACTCCGGAGCAAATTCACAGAATTGTAAATTTTATTACAGATGCATTCGAAAAGAAACAATATTGTTCTGCGGTATTTATTGATATTCAACAGGCATTTGACAGAGTGTGTCACACCGGCTTACTTTATAAGATTAAAAAATTCTTGCCAGCTCCATTTTATCTACTCTTCAAAAGCTATTTATCTGAAAGATATTTTTACGTTAAGGTCAATGACTCGACTTCAGAACTTCATAAAATACAGGCTGGAGTCCCACAAGGTAGTGTTTTGGATCCCGTTTTATACACAATTTTCACGTCAGACATGCCTAACCTTGATAATGTTCTTGTGGCGACTTACGCAGATGACACCGCAATTTTGGCAACCAATGAATCACCTATTCAAGCGTCTATATATATACAACATATGCTCAATGAATTATGGCTGTGGCTGAAGAAATGGAACATCAAAGTTAATTGCGAAAAATCTCAACACGTAACATTTGGACTCAGAAAAGGAAATTGCCCACCAGTTGTTCTCAATGGAAATATTATTCCTTGTGGCGACAGGGTCAAGTATCTTGGTATGATACTCGACAGACGTCTGACCTGGAAACCCCACATAAAAAGTAAATCGGATCAACTTAAAATCAAAACAAAGAGACTGTATTGGTTAATTGGTCCGCATTCGCAATTGAATCTCAATAACAAATTAAGAATTTATAAAACAATTCTTAAACCTGTTTGGTCTTATGGCTTGCAACTCTGGGGTACTGCCAGTAATTCTAATATTGAAATTCTCGAAAGATATCAGTCCAAAACTCTCAGAATGATAACAAATGCACCGTGGTTTATAACAAACAAAGCCATTAGAAATGATCTTTCCATGACATCAGTTAAAAATGAAATAAAATCTTTTAGCGAGAAATATCATCAACGGTTAAGTAATCATGTCAATCCTGTCGCCATCTCATTATTAGATTCTACTGATGAAATCAGACGACTTAAACGATTTCACGTTTTGGATCTTCAATTCAGAAGTTAAATCTAAAAAATTAAACATTGTTTAATAAAATTATAAATCATTGTCAAATCAAACTACAAATCCTCGTCAAATTTAATTTAACGTTTTGTATGATAAATAATTTTTAATGTTAATTTTATGCTTAATATCTTATTGGAGCTATTAAGCCCTGTGATGTATCAAAATTGAACAGATTTGCTTATTGTCCTTGGACAGATTGTAAATAAAGAATAAATTAATAAAAAAAAAAAAAAAAAAATTTAGCGACCACTTTTCCGGAGAAATATCTCATTTTATCTGTGCTGCCTCAATCATGGTCTATACGCAAGATTTCTGAACAGTTTCAAACATCTTTTTACATCGCGAGAAGAAGCAAAGAATTAGTTCGACAGAAGGGCATATTGGCGACTCCCACCAAGAAATTTGGCTCAAGGACCCTCAGCGAAGCAACGGTGAAATGGATTCAAGATTTTTACTGCAATGATGACAACAGCCGCGCCTGCCCAGGTACACGTGACTATGTTATCACACGTGAAGATGGAGAAAAAGTACACAAGCAGCGCAGATTATTATTATGTAATCTATCCGAAGTATACCATCAGTTCAATGAGAAATACCCAGCAGAAAAAGTGGGATTTTCTAAGTTTGCCATCCTACGACCAAAAGAATGCGTGCTGGCATTAGACAGGCACAGAACGCATTCAGTCTGCGTTTGCATGTTTCATCAAAACATCAAATTAATTTTCTTTCCATGCAAGAAATTGAAAGTATTTCACGGTGAAATTGAAACATATAGGGACCTCCTGTCGAAGTCGTTGTGCGCATACCCCACGGAAAATTGTCATCTGTCCAAATGCGACAATTGTCCGAAGATTGACGAGCTAGAGCAATATTTGGCGGAAAAGTTTGAACAGCTGTTAATTCAGGAGGTGCATTTCAAACAGTGGATAATTAGCAGCGGCAGATGTTCCCTTAAGACCGTGGTAAAGCAGATTCCGGAATTCATCGAGGAATTCGGATTCAAGTTGAATGAACTGAAGGCGCACCATTTCATATCCGAGATGCAATCGAAATTTCTAAAGGAAGTAAGGAGAAATTAGCCCAAAATGAATTTATTGTGATAAGCGACTTTGCCGAGAATTACACTTTTCTCGTTCAGGATGAAATTCAGGCTTATCACTGGGCAAACGACCAGTGCACGGTGCATCCTTTTTGCATTTATTTCAAAAACGAAGATAACGAACTACAGACCGTAAGCCTTGTTGTTGTCGCGGAGAGTTTAGCTCATAATTATGTGTCCGTTTATTTATTTCAAATGAAACTGTTTGAATTCTTAAGATCAAAATTCGATGCAATCGACAAAGTAACGTTTTTCTCAGTACAAGAATAAAACATATTTTTACAATCTTTGCATAATTGAAGAAGAACAAAACTGCAAGGTCGAGTGGCACTTTTTCGCGACGTCCCACGGTAAGGGCCCATGCGATGCGTTAGGGGGAACCCTAAAACGCATGGCGACTAAGGCAAGTTTGCAAAGGCCATATACTGACCAGATCTTAAATGTACAACATTTGTTTTCGTGGATTCAAAGCAAGGAAATTGCCATTAACACAGTTTTATGCACTCAAAAAGAACACGATGCCATGGAGCGACGAATTCAAAACAGATATAATAATGTCAAAACTATAACTGGAACGCAAAAGTTTCATTGCTTCATACCAAATATTTCTGATATGTCAATTAATGTAAAGCGGTACTCTTCGTCTGCCGACGTGCTAAATTTAAAGTTACTTTAATTTTATAATGATGCCAAGACAATTGAAATTTTTAATAAATATTGTAATTAAGTATAAGCAGCAAAATAAGAAAGATTTTTTCTTCATAAATGTATTTTTAACTGTAAAATAATTTTTAAAATGTATTTTTAACAAGGTGGTCTCTTAAATGCTCTTCTCCTGTCCAAACAAGGAGTCGGGGCCCATTTTTTTATTGCTGATTCTTAAAGCAAAAATTATGAGGAATCCAAAAAAAAATTAGCCGGAAAATTTAGGAGCTTCTGTGGAAAATCGGAAAATTTAATTTTCTTGGGAAAATTTAAAGGTAAATTTCTAAGAAAAATTAGGAAAATTTTATTTTTCAATTAAAGCCTGATTCAATACCTTTCCAACGAGCTATCACTCGTTGCGATCGCTTTAGTAGTTTTTTAAAACAACTTTCAATGAGGTCCCTTATGAAGAATTCTTCAATTTTGTCACATGACAGTGGTGTACACCACCACTAAACCAGTCACTATAAAAAAAAAAAAAAAATATGTAGGTACATTATTTTTTGCTGGGCAATCGATTGAGACTATTTATTTTAAAATCGGAGAGGGGTCGTCCAAAAATTTGCCAATTTTGATCGTTTTCATATGGAATTGCTCTATGACAGAAATTTTTTTATTTAAATCCTTTATTTCATTTCTAACAATTAAAACTTCTTTGCTTATACCCCTTTTTAAATGTTCTTGCATATGGGTCATTTGTGTATTCACATAATTTTTGCTAACAGCGTCTGTCCCATTCATTGGAGGTGACAAATTTAAAATTCTTTTATTCTCTTTATCAATATTATTTCCGTTGAATGTGATACCGAATTTTTTTGATATGTTGTTTCTTGTTATATCTCCTATATATTTTTGATTATAGTAATGACCAAATTTGTCAACAGTCATAATTTTCTTATTATTATTGTTTTAAAAGTTATTCAATTATATTTTCTTCCCTTAGTTATTCGATTATAGATATTATTTCATTAGAATGATTATTGTTGTGATGCTATTAACAGCCTCAATCGGTCTACAATTTCATTAGGATTATCCCAGTATATATAGTTTGGTTTATTAAGATTAACCTCCATTAAACCCTTACCAACGTGAGTAGTTATAGTAAAAAATTAATTTATTATTTTTTTATATTTATAACCTCTGTTTCCATTAATTTGATTATTAGGATCATAGTTCCTTCGATGTGCGTTTGTATTAAGTAAAATATGTTTATATATTGCTAACTCTGACGAATCAAATTGTTTTGGATTTTTGTTATTATTTTATCATCAGTAAGCTTTAAAATAGAATTTCCAAATGTCCAGTCTCCATTTTCCATTTTATGAGGTCCAAATATAGTGTCAAGCTTTTTATTTCCATTTAGGGTTGATAAATCAAACTCCCAATCGGATGATTGAGAATAAAATTGTTCATTTTTCGATTCATCATTTACTTCATCTTCACTATTACTGTTATAGTCTTCTACTTCTTCTTCTTCTTCTTTAACCCTTTTTATTTTATAATGTTTTTCTCGTTCAATAATTTTTTATAGTATTATTTTCCGTTTTTATTTTAGTATTGGGCTTACATTTATATTTTTCGTCTGTGGGTATTGTTAGATTTGACGAATCTGACAATTTGACTAGTTTCTTTAGAGTTTCTGTTAAAGGTTTAAATGTTCTTTCTAAATTATTAAATTTTTCCAATTCTCCAAGTCTTATGCTTTGAAATTTTTTCTTTAAAATTTTTTTGGATTTCACCAACTCTTTTAAAATATTTTCTTCCATGATTATAACTTTAAACTAGTGTCGTCACCAACTTTAGATCCTGGAATAACTCGTAGTATACTTTTAACAGCTAAACAGCTTCTTAAAACAGCTAAACATCTTTTTAAAACAGCTAAACAGCTTCTTAAAACAGCTAAACAGCTTTTTTTATAACAGCATCTTAAAACAGCTAAACAGCTTCTTAAAACAGCTAAACAGCTTCTTAAAACAGCTAAACAGCTTCTTAAAACAGTTAAACAGCTACATAAAACAGCTAAACAGCTTCGTGGAATAATTTTGACAGTTTTCCAAGTATAAAAAAAACGTATTTAATATTAATAGGTATACGTCTGATGTATTTAGTAGTATTTATATGACTAAATCTGAATGAATAGATCAAAGCCTTTTCTGTAACGCCCTTGCTTTATTTCATCATCTTTGCTTATTATAAGAAATCCATATTTATCCTTCCAACATTCTCCGCAAATGTATCAAAACATATTTAAACTCATGTCACTGCCAACATGATCATTGTAGATGTGCTTTAAATTTAATTTATCTTGCTTGAATTAAATAATCATATTTGCATTATCACTACGGTGACCATTCGTCCTTTTTTTAAGAGGACAGTCCTTTTTTTGATACGATGTCCTTTGAGATATTTTTCAAAAAAGAGGACAGTAGATTAGACTTTTTTGTGTGAATTGTCATTTTGTTAGATTATGATTTTTTTTCTTTAAACTCAAAAACTATAAGTGTTTTTCCAAAACCTCAAAATTTCAACATCAATACCGGAAAACAATTGTTTGTGCCATTGAAAGAATATTTTCTCTCTCAACAAAGGTGCCCGATAATATTGCAAAAATTATTTTGATGATCCATGTGCTGGATCGTGGTTACTTTTGGCACATACCCAAGCTTTTATACTCCATAAATATATTTGTAGTTTATAGTTAGAACACTTTTCAATGCCTGAGGCTGCACTTACTTTAAAGGACTTTGAATTAATATGAACTGCCCGCAAAGAAGATGTGTTTTTAACATGGCAGGGCTGTGTGTTTGCAAAAATGAGATGATTGGGTGATGATGAAGTGGAGAAAATAAAGATGAAACATTTTGTCTATTTCAAGAAAAAAATTTTGGAGGTAAAAATATAATGGAACTTGTAAATCTTTAGTGCGCCAACATAAAGATTACTTGCAATTGCTAATAATTTTTGGATAATCGGAAAAGTCCTAATTAAATGTTGTTACTGAAGAATCACTTTGATATTAAAAGTGCAATTTTTAAATGGACTGTGCAGATTTTTAATTATTGTTATATAAAAACAGTGAAAATACATTCTACGAGAAATATCAATTATTTTTAATTATTAAATTTTTTGTTTAAAGACTTTTGCATAATTTTATACACATCTGAATTTCTATGTACATATATTTTGTTTTTTCATTGCAAAAAAAAACAGTAAATGTTTTGCTTGTAGGTGTACTTGCTAGTACAATATTGTTTGAATTATCTTATTACCTATAAAATAACTTTGATACTATCATAATTTTTACTACATTTCAAAACGTCCTTTTTTTAGCATTAAAAAATATGGTCACCGTAATTATCACGTACTAAATGTTTTGGAATATGTGTATAAGTCTGACATAAATAAAAAGAATCAATATCCTTATGTCTCCCCATACAGAAATATGATCTTATATTATTTTGTTTTTCACAAGCAACATCGTCAAATATCATAATAGAATTTACTTTAGCTTTTTCGGGTGGTATGACATGTGCATTATCTGAAAATGTATAAAGTCCCATACCCTTTACTGATGAAATTAATCTTGACAGATATTTATATTTCAGTTGATTAATTGATTTTGAGTATACATATATAAATATTTTTAAAGTTTAAACCATTCGGACTTTCAATTAAACTAAGCATTATATTTGTTTTGCCACAGTTGGAGGGGCCAACTATTAGTGCTCTGATAGAATTAGGTAAAAGGCAGCTATGTTTCAAAACATTTCTGTTTTCCGTTAAATCTAAGTTTCTCACTGAAATATTCGATTGTTGTTTTACCAAACGCATCTTTCTAACGTTTGCTTAATATTGCGTTTTATTTATTTTCGAATTTTTTTTTATATTTATTTTTATTTTCAGAAAACTAATTTATATAAATGATTGTGTTTAAAAATAAAAAATTTAGTAGAAAACATTTCGTTCTTGGAAAAGGACTTGTAAATAGCTTAATTAATTCACTACCACTTGAACTTCATTTACCGGGTTATCAATTTTATGGACCAGGAACTAAATTGGAAAAACGATTACAAAGGGTACACAGGTATCAATCCTTTGCATGCAGCTTGCAAAATTCATGAAATTGCTTTTTCCCAGAACACTGATATTCATAAACGACATTACGCAGATAAAGAACTAGCAGAAAAAGCTTGGAGTAGAGTTACAGCTAAAGATAGTACATTTGGACAAAAACTCAACGCATACCTTGTCACTAACGCAATAAAGTCAAAAGTTAAATTGGGCTTGGGAGTAAAAACTGGCAACCAAAAGAAAAAGTGTAGACGAAATATTTTTAAGAATGCCGTCAAATCAGCAACCGATATTTTAAAAAAGGAAAAACCAAATGACATCAAACCCGCTGTTGAAACTGCACGAAAAGCTATCAAACATTCATTTCTTGGAAAAAAGTCTATAGTAAAAATTCCTAGAATGATCAACAACCTAAACTTGGCGGTTTTCTACCACTTGTCCCTATTCTAGCAGCACTTGGAGCATTGGGAGCAATAGCTTCTGGTGGGTCAGCAATCGCTAAAACTATTACTTTAGCTAAAAATGGTAGACAACAGCTCGAAGAAAGTAAGCGTCATAACAAAACATCAGAGGCTATGGGTAAAGGTCTATATCTCAAACCTTATAAAAAAGGCTATGGAATATTTTATACCTCATCAAAAAACTATTAAAGCAGCTACCTAATAGACCGCTAACAGATGTGGACTTGAGAACATTTGGGAAGAAGTATATTCCTTATTTTAGAGGAGTATATATGAGGGATAAACTTCCTAAAACTCCACACCAAATAGAGAATGGAATTATAAACTTGGACTCAAATAGAGGATATGGAACACATTGGGTAGCATTTTGGAAAAATAATGATAATGTAGAATACTATGATAGTTTTGGTAATCTCCAACCACCTACAGAAGTTTTAAGATACTTGGATAAAAACATTAAATATAACTATTTAAGATATCAAAATTTTAATACTTTTATTTGTGGTCATTTTTTTTCCTCATTATTTATTTATTGAATTTTCATATGTTAAATATGAACTAACAATAATTAATCAAATCTTATACTAATACTTTATTTTTGTCCTGCCAATGCTAGACGAAAATTTTTTCTCCTCACGGTCTCTGTTCACATATGTAGATGTTTAGCGGTCTTCCCTTCGGATGAGTCCTGCAGTATCTCTTCTCCTTAATCTAGAGTGTCCACTGTCATTTAAAATATTTCGAGCTAGTGGATTTGGGTGCGACTCAAGCCTTTTTAAATATTTTGCTGCGTACTTCGTAATAATAGTTTTTACTAATGGCACATTGAGATCCTTGTAAATATTTGAGTTTTTAACATACCAGGGAGCGACTGTGATTATTCCAAGAAGTTTATTTTGGCGCGTCTGATTTTTTTCTATATTTGAGGCCGAGGCAGTGCCCCATAGCTGAATACCGTAGCACCAGATTGGCTTTAATATAGAGTTGTAGAGTAGAAGTTTGCAATCGAGGCTACGAACAGAATTTCTTCCAATAAGCCAATTAATTTGAATTGCTTTTAGTTTCATTTGTGTTAGTTTTGCTTCTATATGGCATTTCCATGTTAAACGCCGATCTAGATGAATACCGAGATATTTTACATGCGATTGCTGCGGCACTAATTGATTATTGATTTTAATAGGGGGACATGACTGCCGACGCAAGGTGAATGTTATATGTACGCATTTTTGCGCATTGACTTTTATCCTCCATTGTTTTAACCACATTTCCAGTTCAAATATATGATCCTGCAAGTAACGGGATGCTTCATGACAGTTTTCGTGTACGCTTGAAAAAGCTGTATCATCAGCAAATGTTGAAGTAAGGGTGTGGTAGTTTGTTGGCATGTCTGAGGTTTATATAAGGTATAACAGTGGACCCATGATGCTTCCCTGAGGGAAGCGTCAATTGGCTGAGGAGAACTTATAAAATCACATTCTTTAATAATACACCTTCGACCGACTGAGTAGCTTTCTAACAGCTTGTGTGTGTTTACTGGTAAGTTTAATTTCAATTTATGTAATAAGCCTTCATGCCAGACTTTATCAAAAGCTTGAGAAACATCGATGAAGAGGGCGGAACAATATTTTTTTTCTTCAAAGGCTTTTCTTATGGCGTTTACTATACGATGAGTTTGTTCAATTGTGCTATGTTCTCTTCTAAAGCCGAATTGATGGTTAGGAATACATCTATTTACATTTAAAATTGGGGCTAATTTTGACACTAACAGCTTCTCAAACAGCTTTGATATATTAGACAATAAGCTTATAGGTCGATATGACTCAACTTTTGTAGGATCCTTTCCTGGTTTAGGTATCATGGTAACTAAGGATATTTTCCATTCTTGTGGGTAGTATTCAAGGCGTAAAATGGCATTAAAAATCAAGAGAATAATTTTCTTTGCTATGCTGGGAAGCTCCAAAAGCATTTTGTTACTGATCTTATCAAAACCAGGGGCTTTCTTGGGGTTTAAATCAAGAATAGCCTTTTTGATGTCTCTTATCTCAAATCTTAGTGGAACAGCTGCTCTAACAGCAACAGGTGGTAACTCCTCCGCAATATCGAGAGATGTATGAGGGGTAAATACGGGTTTCAAATGATTAACAAAAAGATTTCCTATTTCTATATCATTTCGTGCCCAACTTCCATTTGAGTTTCTTAATGGTGGTTTAGTGATAACTGGTCTTTTAAGATTTCTAGCTGCACGCCATAATGAGTAGTCTGATTGAGAAGTTGCATCGAGTTCCTTAAGATATTTTTCAAAGGATGATGTTTTTTGGGACTGCAGTAACTTTCTTAGCCTTTTTGTGCACTCTTTTAATAAATTCTTAAGTTGAGGGGATATATGCAATTGCCACTCTCTTCGAGCTCTCCTTTTTTCAGTCAAGAGACGCTCGACATCTGCAGAATATATTTTACTATTTTTAGTTTTTTTGAGGGTTATACAAGAATGTCGAACAGCTAGTTTCAGATAACTGTAGAATAGAAATATCCACATTCTCCGGTGTACTAAGCGGACTATTTTCAGTGCAGTGGGTACTGAGATATTTTTTATATTTTAACCAATTTATTTATGTGGCTGACATCACTAAGTAACCAAACGGAGCTACAATTCTATTAGGGTTTGTTATAGTAAGAATTGTAGGTGTGTGATCAGAAGCTAATTCTAAAGAAGCTTCAACATAAATCGTTTCTGCGGGGATGTTTTTAACCACTCCAAAATCGATGACATCTGGAACTTTTTGCTGATCAGTAGGCCAATAAATTGGTTGTCCGCTCGCGACCACACTTAGATCCATTTTATAAATTGTGTTAAACAAAACACGACCCTTAGGTGTAATAAGTCGTGACCCCCAGAAAGTGTGTTTAGCGTTATAATCGCCAGCAGCCAGGAAACAGGGTCCTAATGATTTGAAATATGTATTATATTGGCTTTCTGATATTGAAAATCTAGGTGGAGAGTATAATGATGAAATTACTATGTTTGGATTTAATTCCTCAACGCAAATGTTCGTTACTTGGAGATAATCTTCACGATGATCACTCATTAAGTAGTGTTTTACTCGGTTCTTTATCAAAATGGCAGAACCGCCACAAGCTCTGTCTCGAGGGTCCTTGGTATCATATAATATATAACCATTGATTTAAAACGTATTTTTTGAGGTCAGATGAGTTTCAGAAACCATCATAACATCAATTTATTTATTTTAAAGGAAGTATTCTAGTTCATTTTTGTGTTGACGGATGCCGTTTGCTTTCCAAAAGAAAATTTTTAATCAGTTCATGGCTTGTTTAGTACAGCTTGCAATAAAATCGATTGCATTCTTAACATTTCTTGCATCATGTTACCCATTGTGTTAGTAAAATTGTTAACTGTTTGCACTAATGTTTCCATAATTTTTTCTAAGCAAGTTAAATTAGAAATGGAATTTTGGCATTATTTGGTAAATCACCTTGCAGTGGCATAGGATTAGATTTTAATGCATTAGCGTACGAAGTTCTTGTATTATTTGGCTGAGGTATCTGGACGCCGTACGTGTTTCCTTGATTAGTTGCCTGCGTTTGAGCGGAATTAAGTTTCTGTCCAACAGAACGCTTGACAATCGAATATACCGGGCATCCTCTATAGTTGGCAGTGTGATTACCACCACAGTTGCTACATTTTTCATTAGGGTCATTTTTGGACTTATCACACCGGATGGTACCATGTAATTCTCCACATACGACGCAAACAGGGGGTAAATGGCAGTATGCCCTAGTATGACCAAATTCTTGGCTGTTTAAACTCTGAACGGGCCCATTTCTTTTGTGCGGCTCCTCCATTGTGATTTTTCTGTACAGGATGTATTTTATACTGTAAATGGGATGCGTTTCATTTTTTTTTAGCTTAACATCGCCGGGCTCTAACTCCACCCGAAATAGTGGTTGGGGATTTTTTCCCTATTTTTAATATTTGTAACATTTTTTATTTTGAAGTCCTTTTCTTCTAAAAATGTTTTTATTTCGTCTGGGTCCACGCATGAGTCAATGCCCTTTATCACAACCTGGAGATCTTTGCTGCTTTTCAGTTGGTATGTATAGAATCTTTTTTTAAGTGCTTCAAACTTATTAATTATTTTACGAAAATCATTCTCGTGATTAACCTGTATTTTTGTTTCGTTTTTATTACCACGCTTGATTGGAGCTACGTAAAACGAATTTTCACCTATCACCGAGATTAAACTTTTTATTAGCTCACTTGAGTTTTGCTCTCTAAGATATATCGGGGGTGGCTTTGACGTTTTTATGACGTTAGGTGCTTCAGAAGATTCATCCTCAAGAATTGCAAAACGATTTTGTGAATTTATTCTATCAAAAGATGGAACTTTCGAGGCCGAGGCTACAGCTGAAGAGGCAGGTCTGCGACCACGCTTAAGCACTGTTATATACCTGTCCATACCAACTTGCACTTGTGGTTTTTGAGAAATTTTTTCTTGTTTGTTTTCCATTGCGTCTATGTTCGAGTTTATGGTGTCAGTGGTAACGCTTGCTGGCATAGGTTTTGCCGTTAGGTAGTTACTATTGTTTTCTGTTGTTATGTTTATTTCCACATTGCTTTCACTAGCATGAATATCATTTATTTTTGTTGTTGTTTCATTGTTATTACTCATAAAGAGTTGTTTTTGTTTTTTTTTCACCGTTTTTTTATTTTTGTTGACTGTGCTCTTTTTATTATGTATAATGTTGTTGTTACACCGAGATAATAAAAGAAAAAAGAATAAATATTTGTTTGCACAGATTATTTGCAAGTATGTATGTGCGTACATACATACAAAACAATTGAAAAAATTGTTTTTAAAGTTTATTAAAACAATCCGCGTCTGATACATATATAGGTATATTTTCTTACTTGTATTTTTTCTTAATTTTTTTGTAGTTATTCATTCTATTGTTCACTTTTATATTAAGCGTCCAAATTCATTTGTTAAACTGATATTATTAACAAATGTATGTTCAAAAAAAGAATCGTATGCGGATTTAAAAGAAACACGTCTTTTCTCATCGAGCACGACCGAACGAATCATAATTTATGATTTCTATTTAAAATTTTTAATAAATTTCAAAATAAAGAATTAATAAAAAAAACTCAAATATTTGTATTTTTTTGTTTTTTATGTTTTATTATTTTTGTTTGTTTTATTTATTATTTTTAATACATAATAATCTATAGATTTTTACATCTGTTTTAATCTTGTTTTGCATTTTTTTCCAAACTGATAACAAAGTCTGGTTAAATCAATTTCTATATCTCTTTCATTTATACCTTTATTTCATAATATTGTACATTTGTTTTATTTAAAATAGAGCAATTTGGAATATAATGTTCATAATAAAAATATAAAATTTGCTTGCGAAGAATTGTGGTCCAGCTGAAAAATGTCGTCAAGAATATTCCGATTTGGGTAAGCGATTTCCAAGTCTCAGGATCAATTTTAATTTTATGTTTTCCCTGTTGTAGGATGAGATGGCAAATACTATTCTTATACTGAAATGTATATCGAATATCCCTCTTATCATCCTTATAAATTAGATTCATACAATCTAGGAATTCACATTGATTGAGTGTTGCCTTAATATATTCCTTCTAGCTCATTAGGTATATCCATTCATCCCGGTCTAATCCAGTGAAGTTCCTCTCCTTATAATGTAACCAAACAATAGGCTTAAAACCAAGGGATGTTGAAAAACCGCATGCAATTTTTAACTTTAAGGTTAGAAAATACTACAGTTCAAATACTATATCGTGTATTTGCGGTTTTCTCTTAAGATGAAACATTCTCTATGATTTTTATATGTAAACTAATAATACTTTTGCTTTGAAAATAACTATTTAAAGAAAAAAATGCTTTTATCTTTTTTTATTTTTTTTAAAACTATATATTAACTGTAATTATTTTTTTTCTTGTACATAAATTTAGACTTCTAAAATATTTTAACACTTAAAATATGTTAAAATATGTTTCATATTTAATTTATTGAATAATAATTTATAATGAAATGTGATATATAACTAAATAAATTCACAATTTATAGAAAAATTTTTGGTTTCACTAATTTTTTAAAATAAGTTATTTGCTCTTATTATACCCCACCCATTGTAAAACAAAAAAAAATTCTAATTTCAATTTTATTAGATTTTTATTATTTATATTTTATTGATTAATTTTTTTAATGTATTTAAATTAAAATCACTACATCTTTAAAGTTAAATCTTCTTCCCGAATACAACGATCTCCATCTTCGTCCAAATAAAAACCATCATTTGCCTTCAAAATGATGGTATCCCCCTCTTCATCGTCCAGAAAATCCCCAACTTCCCAAGAAAAATCATAGTATGCCAGCTGGTTGTTGGGGATTTCAATTCCTGTGTTTTTTAGCATATTCGCTATAGCTTCGTCGATTAACGCATTTATACGCGTCTGCGTATTATCTTCTTCTGCTGCTTCCACGTAATTTTCGTCCACAAATTCAATTTCCAACTGGCTCGAATTCATTGTTCAAAACTTCAGTGTTCAAATGTAAATAAACCCAGTTTTCAGAAGTATACTTCACTAAGCCTTTTTTACTTTTTATACTTTTTATATAGGAAAATCCATGCAAACTAGTATAAATACTATCTGTCTGTCTGATTGTTCACCTAATAAATTTTTTCTTCACGTAATTCAAAATAAAAGATAGAATTATCAACAATGGTTTTATATTTCCCTATCCACTCCAAATAAAATTGAAACACCAATTGCATCTAAAAAATTTTTAATAACTAAATAAATTCATAATTTATAGATAGATAGCAAATTGTTGACATTAACATCAAAATAGCATTTTTTAAACACATGTCAATCGCTCAATAATTTCAACAATATTTTCATTTTCCACCCGATCGCTACTACAGACATATATATATATTTTTTTCTTTTCTTTTATCAATCAAATCAAATACTTTGAATTTATTCTTCCACCCAAATAAAATTGTAAAAACAATGGCTTTTACAAAGACCGGTCTGTATGTCTGTCTGTCTGACTAACTTTCCATAACATACACTTTCTTATCCGAAAATATTTAGGTATATGTATGTCATAAATTCTTTATTATTAAGTAACCGAATTTTAAACATCAATTACATCTACATACAAAATTTTTTAATAACTTAATAAATTCACAATTTAATTAGGTCTTTTTCCTTTTTTTCTGTCCATCCAATAATTTTTTTTTTCATCACCTAATTCAAAACAAAAAAAGAAATGCTTCCAACAATATTTTCCAATTGCTTCTACAAGGTCTGTATGGCTAGCTATCTCTGTCTGCCTATCTATCTACCCACAATAAATATTTTTTTGTTTCGTATACACTCGATCATTACAACAAGCAAAACAACAACAACCACAACATCCCTGCATCTGGCTCTCCATAAACACACACAAAAAATAAAAATAAACGCTTATCAGCTGTGTGTTTTTTCTCCCAACAAACATTTTTTATTCGACTTCAATTTTAATGGCTTTTTATCCCCATCTTTCACATTTTAATGGCTTTTGCTCCACTTTTAATGGCTTTTGCCCCACTTTTAATGGGTTTTGCTCCCAACAATCAATTTTAATGGCTTTTGGTCCCATTTTAATGGCTTTTGCTCCACTTTTAATGGCTTTTGCTCCACTTTTAATGGTTTTTGCTCCATTTTAATGGCTTTTGCTCCAAAGTGAACTTAAACTCTCATTACCAATATACTGTCTTGACATAAAGAAAAGGCTTGCCGCTCTTATTTAGACACTCCGTAAATCACTATTTGTTTTTAATATATAAATTTCAACTTTTTCTTAAAAACTAAATTTCTAAACTATTTTCTTTTAAAATATTTATGTAAATTTCAAATTCAATTTAGTTTTTATGAATGCGGCAGATTATGTTAAATGCCCTTTGTTTAATGATAACTCATTATAAACACATAACCCTGTAAAATACTAACGGTCCTGTTAGTCCCAATTTATATTATATGATTTTTGTCGTTGCGATTCTTACCTTATTGGCGAGAGGGTAGAGAGGAATTAAAAGGGGGTACACAAGTGAGTGTAGTCTTCGATTTGTTTTATATGTATACAGAATATATGTATGTATACCGACTTAAAAGAAGAAACGACAATAATCGCAACGTCAAAAATCATTGTGACTTAATTAGTTATTTCATATTCTTTCATTCTTTGATTATTCTTGTTCAAATTTAACTTGCAATATAATTTTTTAAATTATTAAAACTCACTCTTGTTTCCACCTTTAAAGAGTAAATAAAACTACTCTCTCTATTTTTGTGCGTTAAACATTAAACAATTACGGTCAATTTCACCAAGTTCAGTTATAATTAACTATCAGTTATAGCTGTCAAAAACATATTGATAACTGGAAGTTAAAGTAATTGTTAGTTTTAACTGAACTTGGTGGAATTGGCCGTTAATAAGTTTTAAAATCCCTTTGTGACCCAACAAACATAACTAAGACCAAATTATTAAATAAAAGACAAAAAAAAAATGGTGTTTATATTTATTCTTGTGTATAGTTGACCTGTTGTTTATGTTGTTTTATTATTTTGGCTTGAGGTCCTATATAAATAATAAATAAAATTCAAAAAACTTTTTATTTTATTTTTATATTTTTCCAATATTTCGGTCAAAATCTCTGACCATCATCAGGGAAATCTTTTTAAAAATACAAAAAAAAAAAACAAAAATACCATTAAAAATACAAAATATTTTACACAAAACAAATTTAATATTTACATTTAAATAAATAAACAATAAAAGTTTAAAAACTCGGACGAATTTAACTCTTCTCTGATAAAGCTTTCTTTGATTTGTGTCTTTCTTAAAATTTAATGTTTTTTTCTGTCTCTTGATCAATTATATGTAGCATCTCAAGAGTAAATCTCTTCTTGTAGTTGTGCTCTCCCACCAATATGTCTACATTATTAAAATTTGGTTTATGTCCAGTTACAGTACAGTGGGCTGCTAATGCAGTTTTCTGTTCTAATGATTTGTAAGTAGCCTTTTCATCTGACTTATGTGCTGCAAGTCTGGTTTTTAATTTGTTTTTTGTCGTGCCAACATATACTTTTCCGCATGCGTCAGTTTTGTCTCCATTACAGTGTATTCTGTAAACTAAATGCGATTTTTCCACTTTTTCAATCTTAGATTTCATATTATTAAAAAGTATTTTTGTTGTATTTTCAGTTTTAAAAGCTAATTCATATTTTTCCCGATTATAAATGTTGGAATGTTTAATTCGTTCGGAAAAATCTACTACATATGTCATAGTCTTATATATTATTGGTGGTCGTTCCCTTTTAGTTGTTCCTTTTGCTATCGTAGTTTTTACTCTGTTAATTAGTTCATTAATGGTTTTATTTGAAAAATCGTTTTTACTTAATATATTCCTTATTTTGCAGATATTTATTTGGTGGAAAACTTTGTCACTTATTTCTAGAACTCTCTTAATGAAGTTGGTCGCTGTATTTATAATTGTTCTTCTTGGATGTTTTGAGTAGAAATTTATTAATCTACCAGACGCCATCGGTTTTTGGTACCAATTTAGTTTAAGTATGTCTCCGTGTCTAACTATAACCGAATCTTAATAGGCTAGTTTGTTATCTGTTTCCTTTTCCAACGTAAATTGTATTTGTCTATTAAATTCGTTTAATGTATTCAGGGTTTCTTCAATACCATTTCTCTCAACGATTCCAAACAAATCATCCACATATTTTGAAAAAATCCTTGGCTTTCTCTTCATCTTCCCTATTGAAACATTTAATAGTTCTTCCATAATTATGTCCGCAATGACTGGTGAGGCTGGAGATCCCATGGGCATTCCTTTATTTTGTTCATAGTATTTATCCTCATACTTAAAATATCTTGTTTCTTTAATACAAAAAGTTAGTAGTTCTAAGAATAAATCTTTAGGTATTCGTGTATGTTCTTTCAGTAAGTGCCATTTTCTTTCAATAGTTTTTAATGCCATGTTAACTGGAATACTTGGGAAAAGTGAAATTACGTCAAAGGAAACAAGTACTTCATCTTCATATATATAAGTATTATTTACTCTGTTCTTAAATTCTATTGAGTCTTTTACATTGTATGTAGAGTCCATTGTCAAGTTTTTTAAAATTGTAGTCAAATATTTGCATAATTCGTAGGACGGTGAATTGATAGATTAACAAATAGGGCGTAGCGGCATTCCTGTTTTGTGGATCTTTGGTAGACCGTATATTCTTGGTGCAGTCGCTATGTTGGTTGTCATCTTATTCCTGTCAAAAGTACTTATTAAATTCATATTGAAAAGTTTTTCAATTAACGTGTTGTTCTTGTTTTGTAATATTGATGTTGGATCCTTTTTTAACCGTCTGTAGGTAATCATATCTGCTAAAATAGTTTTCATTTTCAAATCGTATTCTTTTTAGTCATAGTAACCGTTTTATTACCCTTATCCGAGTTCAACACTAAAATATTTTTATTCAGAAAACGTTTTGATTGTCCCACTGTATCAAGAATGATTTTGTCTCTATAATTAAGTTTTCTCTTACATAAATGGTCGTCTAGTCATGTTACAAGCTTAATGCTTTAAACACATTCGAGACAGCAGACTACCGACTTCAATATGTCAACAATAGAATACATGTGTGTATATGGAAATGATTATTTTAGCGACGACACGGCTAAATGGCTGCAGGTTGTTGTCTATGCTTATTTTGTCGTTGTAGTCAAATTAAACTAATTTCTATTTTTGTACGCTACAAAACAGAAAAAGTGCTGCTAATATTATCAAAAATTAGAAGAATTAGTGCTTATAATATATAATAATAATTTTTTGGTTAAACAGCAAAGAACCGGATTGAAACAATAATATAAGCGCGGCTCACCACCAAATCTATATTATTATTACTTTTTAGTATCCTTAAAAGAAGTTATATAGGAAGATGTTTGTCACGCCAACGCTCTTAGTTTTAGCAGTATGGGTATCATTGAAAAATTGAAAGTGCTTTTTACATGGTGTTTAAAGCAAACCGATTTATTAACCCATTAAGAGCCCATTTCAAATACTCATACATCTTGACTGACTTTTTTATAAATTTGCTTTATCTTTAAATTATGTCGATATAACAATAATATACACATGTTACCAAAGTTATTAGGACTTTGATTAATAAAGTTTTTCTGTATTGCGGGTTTTCAGCCTTCCGGAACACTTTTCAAATATTTACATATTACTATATTGCAATATGTAACAACTGCATAAACTATTACCACTATATATTTTAACTCAAACTTATAAATAAATTGTGAATTTTTCCAAAATAAAATTTTTTTAATAACTTTAAAATTTTATATGATGGAGTTTCTAAAAATATAGCATATAAAAACTTGGGGTGTTCTCTATAATATATTTGAGGAAATATTATTATACATATCGACAAAATTTTAAGATAAATCCTCTTAAGGGGTTAATAAATCGGTATATTTAATACATCATATGAAATGTGTTTCAAAAGACTTTATTATGATACCAATACTTTAAAGATCCAGATTATATTTTTCTTCCTATACTATTGATAAAGTGCTCTGAAACCTTTACGACCTATAATTCATAAACTTAGTGCGTTGAACCAAAAAATTACAGTAGAATCGCGATACAGTAATCTTGCGGTCAAGTTAAACAAATTTTAGCGCTTCTGTGCCGCTCTAAACGTTAACTCTAAGTTAACTTTTCAGATCGTATTAGTAAAAGTACTTATTTGTACAAACGATAACAAATTAGATTAAATTTTAAGCTGAAAGTTGAGAGTTTAAACAAAATTGAGAAATACATTAAAGAAAAACTATCGGCGTGGTATTATTGTATATCTGAAGTTGCCATCTTAAAAATAAAACCGAAACGTCACAAAATTTTCGAGGCTTTGAAGAATACAGAGGAAAACGCACGCAGGAAAACATAACATAGACCGAAATATGCCGATCTTAAAGCAAGTTTGTACAAATGTTTTCTTGAAGCATCGAAAACGTAATTGCGCAATCACTGTTCTAATTTCAATATCAATAGCTAAGCGCGAGTTCGTGTAACTGCAACCTGAAAAGACAATAATGTCAGTAACGTATGGCTGGCAAATGTTTAGAAAATACCCAGAATTAGCTATCTGAAAATTTTTGAAGAACTAATTTTCTGACAAACGTCATATGTAGCACCTAACACATAATACATGACTGATTGTGTAATTATTAATTGTAGCCGGTACAAATTAGATCTAAGTTTCTTTTTTGTACATATGAAAACTAAGTCAATGAAAAAAATATAGGTTCATATGTTTATTATTGCATTTTTTTACAAGTTAGAAAAGTTAATAAATAAGACGAAAAAGTTAACATTCCTTAGGACATTTCAGTTTACTTTTTCGCGATTCTACTGTATATTAGGATTTTTTTATTCAACCTGCCATGAAGATGATATTCTTTATGAGTTCCAAAAACAATAAAATTAAAATATTTTAAATGTTTTTTAATAAATTAATTTGTTTTTACGTTGAAAAATTTATCATAAATAAGTATTTATATATTTGTAGGCTTAAATTAAGTTTGAGTACGAGTCTGCAATTATGCATGTTGTTAAATTTATAAAAATTAAAAATGATAGTGGCACCACTGAAATGTAAATACATAATAAAAAAAACACAGCTGTTTATATTTTTTTCAATTGTAGCTGTCGTCTTCAAAATAATTCAGTAGCTGATTACGCGACTACAATTGCAACCTGCAGCATTTGTAGTCGTGCCTTCGTGTTGCCTGCTGTCTCGAATGTGTTTAATGCATAATTCTTAATGTCTCTTGTTGTTCTCTGTTCTCAATTGTTTGGATGCACTCTTCACTATCAGCAATACATTTAAACAAAGGGAATGTTGTTTTTGTATTTGGTAATGCAAATTTTGGTCCAAGAGAAAGCAGCCACTGTATCCCTGTTGGAATGTCAATATTCCTGTTGTTTATAAACCAATCAATATTATGTAACATAGACCGAAATATGCCGATCTTAAAGCAAGTTTGTACAAATGTTTTCTTGAAGCATCGAAAACGTAATTGCGCAATCACTGTTCTAATTTCAATATCAATAGCTAAGCGCGAGTTCGTGTAACTGCAACCTGAAAAGACAATAATGTCAGTAACGTATGGCTGGCAAATGTTTAGAAAATACCCAGAATTAGCTATCTGAAAATTTTTGAAGAACTAATTTTCTGACAAACGTCATATGTAGCACCTAACACATAATACATGACTGATTGTGTAATTATTAATTGTAGCCGGTACAAATTAGATCTAAGTTTCTTTTTTGTACATATGAAAACTAAGTCAATGAAAAAAATATAGGTTCATATGTTTATTATTGCATTTTTTTACAAGTTAGAAAAGTTAATAAATAAGACGAAAAAGTTAACATTCCTTAGGACATTTCAGTTTACTTTTTCGCGATTCTACTGTATATTAGGATTTTTTTATTCAACCTGCCATGAAGATGATATTCTTTATGAGTTCCAAAAACAATAAAATTAAAATATTTTAAATGTTTTTTAATAAATTCATTTGTTTTTACGTTGAAAAATTTATCATAAATAAGTATTTATATATTTGTAGGCTTAAATTAAGTTTGAGTACGAGTCTGCAATTATGCATGTTGTTAAATTTATAAAAATTAAAAATGATAGTGGCACCACTGAAATGTAAATACATAATAAAAAAAACACAGCTGTTTATATTTTTTTCAATTGTAGCTGTCGTCTTCAAAATAATTCAGTAGCTGATTACGCGACTACAATTGCAACCTGCAGCATTTGTAGTCGTGCCTTCGTGTTGCCTGCTGTCTCGAATGTGTTTAATGCATAATTCTTAATGTCTCTTGTTGTTCTCTGTTTTCAATTGTTTGGATGCACTCTTCACTATCAGCAATACATTTAAACAAAGGGAATGTTGTTTTTGTATTTGGTAATGCAAATTTTGGTCCAAGAGAAAGCAGCCACTGTATCCCTGTTGGAATGTCAATATTCCTGTTGTTTATAAACCAATCAATATTATGTTTTATATTTATTTTTCTGTTGGTTTCTTTTCTCAATTTCTCCAGTTTACCTAAGTGTGTTATTTTATTGTTGTTTTTGATATTATCATAAATAATAGTTTCACTTTGTAAAAATAATTCTTTGTCTTGTTCATCTAAAAGTTCTTAAATTTTTCTTTTTGTCTTATTTAAATTTTTTTGTATTATTACTGAGTAGTTTGTGTTTTTGTTGTATGAGTAGTTTCAAAATTATAATATGAAAATTGTATATGTGCTTTTGTAAAACTTTTTCCAGATTTCACGGATTTTTATTATATATTTTAAATGTACTGTATATATTCTTAGTTGCATCTTTTATGAAGTTTGGAATCATGCCTAACGTTCTGCATTTTATGAGGAATGTTGTTGATGATTTCATATTAACAATTTGTTTGTTTTGTTTAGAATACTTCTTAACAATTATATTTGTAGGTTTGTTGTATTTTTGTTTTATTTTGGAGTATAGAGTCATAATAATTCTATGTTGCGGTGTGCCTGCCGTGTAGTTATTTATTCTTGTGTATAATTGACCTGTTGTTTATGTTGTTTTATTATTTTGGCTTGAGGTCCTATATAAATAATAAATAAAATTCAAGAAACTTTTTATTTTATTTTTATTTATTTTTATATTTTTCCAATATTTCGGTCAAAATCTCTGACCATCATCAGGGGAATCTTTTTAAAAATACAAAAAACAAAAATACTATTAAAAATACAAAATATTTTACACAAAACAAATTTAATATTAACATTTAAATAAATAAACAATAAAAGTTTAAAATCTCGGACGAATTTAACTCTTCTCTGATAAAGCTTTCTTTGATTTGTGTTTGTCTATTGCATGTTTATAAATTTTTGCACATTTTTCTGTGTCTTTCTTAAAATTTAATGTTTTTTCTGTCTCTTGATCAATCATTTATTAATCTACCAGAACAAAAAAAAAACGACCACCAATAATATATAAGACTATGACATATGTAGAAGATTTTTCCGAACGAATTAAACATTCCAACATTTATAATCGGGAAAAATATGAATTAGCTTTTAAAACTGAAAATACAACAAAAAAACTTTTTAATAATATGAAATCTAAGATTGAAAAAGAGGAAAATCGCATTTAGTTTACAGAATACACTGTAATGGAGACAAAACTGACGCACGGAAAAGTATATGTTGGCACGACAAAAAACAAATTAAAAACCAGACTTGCAGCACATAATTCAGATGAAAAGGCTACTTACAAATCATTAGAACAGAAAACTGCATTAGCAGCCCACTGTACTGTAACTGGACATAAACCAAATTTTAATAATGTAGACCAGTGATGCATTTTGAGTTTTTAATTTTTGGGCCAAAATTACGATTTAAAAGGGCCAAAATACCTTTGACAGGGCCAAAATTTTTTCCCAGAAATATCCTGCTTATATTGTGGCCAAATAGAATCAGTGATGTTGACTTGTGGTAAAAAAACGAATCAAACCTAGTGCAATAATATAAAACGTCGAAAATGGCGATGGATTGTCCATATATTAGAAGAACCATCAAAAATATTGCTCAATTTTGCGCTTACTTGGAACCCTATAGGTAGAGGACGCTCCGTCGCGCCCTTGAAGAAAATCTGTAGGAGAGCTATTGATGAGGAGCAGCGTCCTGCAAATCACAATAAAGCGAATAAAATATTGAAATACAGTTGCACGGTTGAGGTCCTATGGTCGAATAGGAGAAAAGAACGACTGAAGATAATGGACAGTCTACTGCAGTGATTTTTGGTATTAACTTGGTATACATACTTACAAAAAAGAATTTTTATTTAAGACAAGATAGGTTTGCCAATAAAATTATGAATTTTTTTAATAAACAAAACAATGTTGTAAATAAAATTCATGTTTGAAACAGTGAGAAAATTACATTGGAAAATGTACTGAACGGTTAATACTAGTTAGTTAAATTTTGAGCTGAAAGGGCCAAAATAGTTTAGAAAGTACCACAGGGCCATCAAACATTCAAGACTGCCACAAATGGCCCAATTGTGCCACATTTTGCATTACTGATGTAGACATATTGGTGGGAGAGCACAACTACAAGAAGAGATTTACTCTTGATATGCTACATATAATTGATCAAGAGACAGAAAAAAACCTTAAATTTTAAGAAAGACACAGAAAGATGTGCAAAAATTTATAAACATGCAATAGACAAACACAAATCAAAGAAAGCTTTATCAGAGAAGAGTTAAATTCGTCCGAGTTTTTAAACTTTTATTGTTTATTTATTTAAATGTTAATATTAAATTTGTTTTGTGTAAAATATTTTGTATTTTAATGGTATTTTTGTTTTTTGTATTTTTAAAAAGATTCCCCTGATGATGGTCAGAGATTTTGACCGAAATATTGGAAAAATAAATAAAAATAAAATAAAAAGTTTTTTGAATTTTATTTATTATTTATATAGGAACTCAAGCCAAAATAATAAAACAACAATTGTGTTTATATTTTTTTTTTCATTATTTATTTATTGAATCTTCATATATTAAATATAAACTAACAATAATTAATCAAATCTTATACAAATACTTTATTTTTGTCCTGCCAATGCTAGACGAAAATTTTTCTCTTCACGGTTTCTATTCACATATCGCTCATTTCGTGCAAGACCGTCACAACTCAAAATTTGAAACTTTACAGGAGAGCCTTTTTAAGTTTCCAACCTATTATTATTTATTTTATTATTTATTTTATATACAGTTATAAAATCAAATGTTTCTTTTTTGAAATGTGACCTTGTTGATGTTAATTGCTCAAGTTTGTTACGATAGGTCATAGCGTCACAAGCATCTGTATTACCGTTAGTTTTTCGATAATTCTCTCCGTTCTTAGATGATTTTGTAGACATTTCTGCATTACTAACTCGAAAATGCCAAATTTTGAGTTGTGACGGTCTTGCACGAAATGAGCGATATGTAGATTTTTAGCGGTCTTCTCGTCGGATGAGTCCTGCAGTATCTCTTCTCTTTATTCTAGAGTGGCCGCTGTCATTTAAAATATTTCGAGCTAGTGGATTTGGGTGCGACTCAAGCCTTTTTAAATATTTTACTGCGTACTTCGTAATAATAGTTTTACTAATGGCACATTGAGATCCTTGTGAATATTTGAGTTTTTAACATACCAGGGAGCGACTGTGATTATTCCAAGAAGTTTATTTTGGCGCCTCTGAATTTTTTCGATATTTGAGGCCGATGCAGTGCCCCATAGCTGAATACCGTAGCACCAGATTGGCTTTAATATAGAGTTGTAGAGTAGAAGTTTGCAATCGAGGCTACGAACAGAATTTCTTCCAATAAGCCAATTAATTTGAATTGCTTTTAGTTTCATTTGTGTTAGTTTTGCTTCTATATGGCATTTCCATGTTAAGCGCCTATCTAGATGAATACCAAGATATTTTACATGCGATTGTTGGGGCACTAATTGATTATTGATTTTAATAGGGGGACATGACTCCCGACGCAAGGGGAATGTTATATGTACGCATTTTTGCTCATTGACCTTTATCCTCCATTGTTTTAACCACTTTTCCAATTCAAATATATGATTCTGCAAGTAGCGAGATGCTTCATGACAGTTTTCGTGTACGCTTAAAAAAGCTGTATCATCAGCAAATGTTGAAGTAAGGGTGTGGTAGTTTGTTGGCATGTCTGAGGTATATATTAAGTATAACAGTGGGCCCATGATGCTTCCATGAGGGACTCCAGCGTCAATTGGCTGAGGAGAACTTATAAAATCACCTTCTTTAATAATAAACCTTCGATCGACTAAGTAGTTTTCTAACAGCTTGTGTGTGTTTACTGGTAAGTTTAACTTCAATTTATGTAATAAGTCTTCATGCCAGACTTTATCAAAAGCTTGAGAAACATCGATGAAGAGGGCGGAACAATATTTTTTTTCGTCAAAGGCTTTTCTTATGGCGTTTACTATACGATGAGTTTGTTCAATTGTGCTATGTTCTCTTCTAAAGCCGAATTGATGGTTAGGAATACATCTATTTACATTTAAAATTGGGGCTAATTTTGACACTAACAGCTTCTCAAACAGCTTTGATATATTAGACAATAAGCTTATAGGTCGATATGACTCAACTTTTGTAGGATCCTTTCCTGGTTTAGGTATCATGGTAACTAAGGATATTTTCCATTCTTGTGGGTAGTATTGAAGGCGTAAAATAGCATTAAAAATCAAGAGAATAATTTTCTTTGCTATGCTGGGAAGCACCAAAAGCATTTTGTTACTGATCTTATCAAAACCAGGGGCTTTCTTGGGGTTTAAATCAAGAAAAGCCTTTTCGATGTCTCTTATCTCAAATCTTAGTGGAACACCTCTAACAGCAACAGGTGGTAACTCCTCCGCAATATCGAGAGATGTATGAGGGGTAAATACGGGTTTCAAATGATTAACAAAAAGATTTCCTTTTTCTATATCATTTCGTGCCCAACTTCCATTTGAGTTTCTTAATGGTGGTTTAGTGATAACTGGTCTTTTAAGATTTCTAGCTGCACGCCATAATGAGTAGTCTGATTGAGAAGTTGCATCGAGTTCCTTAAGATATTTTTCAAAGGATGATGTTTTTTGGGACTGCAGTAACTTTCTTAGCATTTTTGTGCACTCTTTTAATAAATTCTTAAGTTGAGGGGATATATGCAATTGCCACTCTCTTCGAGCTCTCCTTTTTTCAGTCAAAAGACGCTCGACATCTGCAGAATATATTTTACTATTTTTGGGTTTTTTGAGGGTTATACAAGAATGTCGAACAGCTAGTTTCAGATAACTGTCAATATTTACAATAGAAATATCCACATTCTCCGGTGTACTAAGCGGAATATTTTCAGTGCAGTGGGTACTGAGATATTTTTTATATTTTAACCAATTTATTTGAGTGGCTGACGTCACTAAGTTATCAGACGAAGATACAATTCTATTAGGATTTGTTATAGTAAGAATTGTAGGTGTGTGATCAGAAGATAATTCTAAGGAAGCTTCAACATAAATCATTTCTGCGGGGATGTTTTTAACCACTCCAAATCGATGACATCTAGAACTTTTTGCTGATCAGTAGGCCAATATGTTGGTTGTCCGCTCGCGACCACATTTAGATCCATTTTACAAATTGTGTTAAACAAAACACGACCCTTAGGTGTAATAAGTCGTGACCCCAAGAAAGTGTGTTTAGCGTTATAATCGCCAGCAGCCAGGAAACAGGGTCCTAGTGATTTGAAATATTTATTATATTGGCTTTCTGATATTGAAAATCTAGGTGGGGAGTATAATGATGAAATTACTATGTTTCGATTTAATTCCTCAACGCAAATGTTTGTTGCTTGGAGATAATCTTCACGATGATCACTCATTAAGTAGTGTTTTACTCTGTTCTTTATCAAAATGGCAGAACCGCCACAAGCTCTGTCTCGAGGGTCCTTGGTATCATATAATATATAACCATTGATTTAAAACGTATTTTTTGAGGTCAGATGAGTTTCAGAAACCATCATAACATCAATTTGTTTATTTTTAAGGAAGTATTCTAGTTCATTTTTGTGTTGGCGGATGCCGTTTGCGTTCCAAAAGCAAATTTTTAAACAGTTCATGGCTTGTTTAGTACAGCTTGCAATAACATCGATTGCATTCTTAACATTTCTTGCATCATGTTACCCATTGTGTTTATATTTAAATAGCAAATAGAAAATAACCAGCACAAAAATAAACCTCCAAACACTCTTTATGTTATATAAACATTTTTTAATTTTCAAAATTCATGTATAATTTTTCTTCAAATGTGTAATTTAGGACACCGTCGCACAGTGCTCTGTCCCCATATAGTTAATCAGCAAAACTAGAGTTGTTATCGCAGAACGACAAAATTAAGTATACTAATACTTAACGTCTAAGTTAACAAAAATTTAAAGTTTGAGAAAAATCGCTGCAAGGTTGTCTATTTCCCATACACCTTGAATTAAAAAAATTTGATTTTTGGCCACAATTTATAAAATAATGTAGCAAATACTAGTATCTGTATGTAAATTTTCACATTCTAGCGTTGTTACAAATTTTGTTGCGTTCGGTGGAAGGACATGCCTACTTCCAATATTTCCTGTTTTCAAAAAACTATAATTCTATTTATTATGTTTTAGCTGCATTTATTATTAAAATGCACTCAAAACTAATTTAGATCTGTTGTAAATTTGGTTTCATTCGGTGCACAAATTTCCATAAAAATGCGAAAATATGATGGTGGTACTTCCGAAGTGACAATAGTCGGTAATAGAAAATAAAATATTCATAAAATCTTACCTTTAATCCACTATAACTCAGATATTTTTTATCCAATTAGCCACTAATCGACGCGTTATTTAGCATCCTTTAAAATGGTGGCTGAAGGAGAAGTATAAATCGGAAAACACAAATGTACCGCTATGTGATATATGTGACCTTCATCTACATACATATTTTATAAGAAATTATGTAAAAAAAACTTTTCATCTCAGTTATTCTGTTTTCTGAGAGTGTAAAGAATACAAATCTCCATTTTCTGGCAGATAGTTTTAAATTTTTTCTAAACGGTCAATAGACCTTCTAATGTTGTATCTTAATCGAAAATAAAATATCATTAATTTCTTATTTATATATACATTTAGTATCAACAAACTTTGTAAAATGTTGGGGTGACCAAAAAAAAAAATCATTGATTACTTAAAATTTTTTTTAATTTTTTTTGTTTGAAAAAAAAATACTTGGTACATAAATATTTATTTAAATTTTTATAGTAAGAAAGACAAAAAAATGTTTAACTTGATATTTCCAATCTTGGCTGTACCATAAACATACCTCTTTGTAATTTTTTTGTAACTTGGGAAATTTGACTTAAGAAATGAACGCAAATTTTATATTTCTCAAAAAGTACTCAAATCTTAAATAAAAATTTAGGTACTCTGAAAAAAAGGTTATTATACTCTACCAAACTTAAGCCATTTCGGGGAGTTCCAATAAAAAATCTGAAAGTTTACGATAATACAAAAATTGTTCTCCGTAATATTGTTTACCAACAATAATTTCCATTTTTTGTGCGTTTAGTGGTTAATGAAACTACTAAGTTTGAAAGAATATATTAATGTTAATAGCTTGTCAAATAATACAATTCATTTAACATTGTAAAGGGGTCTGTACACGGTCAAAATGATTGTCATGCCGGCGAATTCACTCGTATACGTGTGCTGGACCTAAAGGCCGCGGTAGCCGACCGTAAATGTTGAAATGTAATGTAAACAGCTGATTGTTTCTGTTATATGGAAAGCAATACAAATGCTTAACTGACAGTAATGTCACTTCACTGTAACGTTCCAACCTGTAGAAAATAGAATTTCATTACGAGGTTACGTGATAGTTGTAGAGAGTGATGGGCTGCCTGTATTTTAAATGGAATGCGGGTAAATTCACTCTTTTTCTTTGGTAGTTTTTTCAGTAATAATATTTGTGGAATTTTGAAAAAAGTTATGCAAATATATATTTTTATTATCATTTATACAAATATATGTTTAGATGTATATAATAAAAAATGCATACGAATGCACAAACAATAAAAACTGTGGTTTTTATTGGTATCAAAATCTAATTTTTTCAAAATAAAGTAAGTTAACGTGTATGTATGTGCTATAATACCTATTTGTTAATTCTATAATATAAATAACAAATATTAAATTATTTATGTTTTTATACATACAAGAAATACATTTTTAATACCATTTAAATCACTTGGTAGATTTCCTACAAATCTGTCTCCATTTGAGCATTTTAAATTCCCATCACAGTGGGTGTTGTTTTATGTATAGACCCCTTTCAGACAAGCAAAGTTTAGTTTGCAAAGTCTTGAGTTTATAGAAGAGAAGGGAAAAGAGAATAGCGGGGGAGTACATACTTTGCTGTTTTTACAAATTCGTTATGTTTTTCGTTCGTAAATTATACCTGAAGTTGGCTGCAACTTTATATTTATATACAGCGTTACCAGAATCTTTAGAATGAAAATTGTCATATGGCAAAATAAATCATATTTTGAAGAGAAAAATATAAAATTTTTTTTTTCTTAATTTAATTTTTTAAAACAAGGGCAAAATAGTAAGAATTATTAATTTGTTATAAAAACATACTTCTTATTATATAAATTGAAATACATAAAAACATAATTCGTCAGTATATGGAACTTTATAAAAATACATTTTTTCTTTTCACAAATATTTTTTTTATATCAATATTCTAACTGCCTATTTCCGATGTGCGAAAGAATTATTTACTTCGTACAAATACATTTAAAACAAAAACAAAGTTTTTAGAATTTGTTTTTGTTTTAAATGTAGTTGTTCGAATAGAAGGATGTTCGAAAAGAAGGAATTCTATCGCGCATTGGAAATAGGTTATAATATGCCTTTTTTAATATTTTTTATGTCCAGAAATAATGATGCAATTTTGTGTATTCGAGATACTGGGTACAAAAGTGTGCAGCACCAATATTGATGTGTATTTTGCTGATGCAAAACTTCATTGTTTTAAAAATTGACTGTTAAAATAATCATGTATTTTGTATAAGCAAAATTAAAGTAAAAATCAGAATTTCTAAAAATAAAAAACCATCATTTGAGAAAAAAATCTTTAATCGTATTTTTGTTTTAAAAAAAAAATCCAAAATATGATAAAAAATCATCATTCTGGCAACGCTGTTTATATATAATATTCAAACAAGAGAAAACAAAAATTTGTCAAATTAAACTTTGTGTGCCTGAGCACGAAACAAAGTTTAAAAGAGAATTCAATAGACTTTGTCAAAGTAATCTTTGCCTGTCTAAAAGTGTTCTATAAGTGCACAAACGAGCTTACAGTACGTTACGGTACGTTACATTGCATTTCATTACATTTACGGTCGGCTAAAGCGGCCTTAATATTCGCCGCCATATCTAAATTTTTTGATTTTCCATCCAGCATCGTCGGTGTCATACATACAACCACATTTTCACTAATACTACCATAGCGCTTGTTGAGAAATGCTTGACCGTGTACATACCCCTAAATACAATTAAAATTGTATTGTGACAAGAGTTTGTTGTCTTATTACAGGGGTTTCCATTTCTTTGCACAATTGTGTACACCACTACTAACACATATTTTTTATACTCTTCAATTCTGTCGTCGATGTGACTTCGACACGTGTACATGTCTAGCGGACGCTATATTATTTTGTTTCAGCTTACACTCAAAAAATATTGTTTTTAAATCAGCGACATTGAATTGGTAAAGAATTGCTACAAATTTTTTTCAACACAAAAAATTTTTAATTTTTTACCTTTGTGTTATACAACTTATAAAATATATTACTAACATTTTATTTCGGCTGTAAATGAATGCATTCTCTCAATTTTTTTACTCTCTGGTACTCACTAATACACAACCAAAAATTTTTTGGAAATCCCTGTCTTATTAGCTCTGTTCCAAGGCGAATTCAACTACAGGTGGTGTCGAAACGCCATCTGATTTTGACAGTTCGAGCTACTTTGTTTTGATTTGTTAGGAATAGTTGACATTTTGGACAGTAAGCACTAACAATGCAATGCAAAAAACCATGTGTTGTTTCTGTTGTTTTTGGATTGTTGTAGTATCGACACCACCTATAGTTGAATTCGCCTTGCTCTGTTCCATATGCATAACGAAACTGTCCGAACTTGCACAAAGTTACCCAAAAGCGTTCCAGATACAGCGTTTTCAGTTTTGGGAATTGGGGATACAAATTTCGTGAATATCTCCAGGGGATTTTTTTTAAGAAAAAGCACTTTTCTCACTGGGGATTTTTTGAGATAATATATTATTATAAATTCCATTCGTGCAATGGCAAGGCCGATTTGGTCAATATGTGGGTACAAATTTAAGTCTTCTTTGGTGGATTAAAACCTTTTCAAGAGCTTGCTGAGTATGCTTTTTGGGTTCTGTTGAGCGAGTCTTTTCTTTAATCAAAAACACCAAAATCAAAATTTGCAAATAAAAGCAGTATAAGTTATTAGAAACTCTTCTTAAAATAATACTTAAAAATAATACAGCTTGCTGTGACAAATTTATTCAATCATCTCATATGCACTTTATAAACACACAAAATGTAAAACAAAATTGCATTGGCTGATGAACATTTTGATTCCCTAGTTCTTGAAATGATAAATATTGACGCATAATTATTTTTCTTTTGCGGTTTTACATTGTCCTTGTTACATAGATACTATACACATGTACGTATTTATTTAGAACTCAAAGAATAAATAACATTAGTTTTAATAATATTTCACAAATGGATTAATTTAAATAAATCAATGGGGAATGAGAAATCGCAAATTGGGATAAGGCTTAAAATAAAACTGGGTTCCCTGTCCAGATAACAATTTTTGTGCATATAAGAGAGCAATTGAGAGAGTAATATTTTTCATTTCCTGTACAAATTTGCTTGAAATTTGTCTTTGGGTAAGTTCGGGCAAGAATAAACAATCAGCTGTTTTTTTACATATTAAACTGATAAATTAATCAGAAAATTTACAAGCAAAAGAACAAGTTTAGATTTTATTAAAAAGCAAAATGTAAGGTTTAATTTAAAGTGTTTAATACATTATTGCATACATATTTCCATTAATCCTTAATATAAAAAATAAGCAAGACATAAAAAATTACAATGATGCAAATGTTTTGGTTTTATAATGTTCTGACTTTTAAGCGTCTTAAATCACTTAAATAATTCTTAGTTTAAAAAGTAAGCAGCATTAGTATTTCAAAATGTACAAAATGGTGTTTTGCGTTCTAAAAATGTTGGGTTACCTTGGCAAATTTAGAGAGAACATAGCCTTAAAACACCAAAATTTGTTTTATTAAATACAAAAAATAAAAAAAATTATTAAAAATATACATTTATAATGAAATATGCAAAAAAGTGTATTTATTTTTAAATATTCAAAATATGCACTAACAAATCGATGCCATTTTATCGCAAATTTGTTGATTCACAGAGATTTTTATTTACGCGTTTACGTCCAACGACAAAAAACATGTTTGTAAAAGGGAAAAGTATTTACTATAATCCCAAAAGTATACTATAGTATTTACTATACAATTTTGCAAATGCTACGATCCAAGACAATTTGCACAAGATTGTGTATTGGGCTATAGTTTGCAAGAAAAAATAATGGAGCAATTATTCGATTGAAAAATACATAAGTTTGTTTTGTTTCTCTTAGGACCATTATGTGTTAAGGGTGGGATTTTGTCGGACGTATAACAAGATATTTATTATTTCTACAAAACTTTAACCTACCCGGTAGGATGAACTTGCCTTTAACGTATTGCTCAGTCTAGTTTAATGCAAAGTTGTAATAGTGTAAAACTTTTCTGTACGTGGGACAAAATCCTACCTTTAACTATCCTCAAGCTGTAATAATGGTCCTTAATAAGTTAGAAATATGGAAATGTTTATTTACAAATCAATGTAAAAATTAACCATCCTATTTAATCTTTAGTTTTGCCTTAGTTTTATTATCAGTTCTCTTAAATAAATCATTAAAATTGGAAATTCCACTTTCCAAATGTAAAGTAATTTTATTCCGAAAGAATTTTTCATTTTCTATAAACTCTACTTTCGGACCTTAAATCTCTTTCGATCGGAAGTGCGTTATATGTCATGGCTGATACTTTTGCTTTTTATACTTATACTATAAATAAACCAACTAGTATATAACTGTGAACAAATGAACTAGTTGGGCTCTTATGACACCTCAACGTTAAAATCGATAGCTTAATATATGAAAAAACCTTTCGAAACATTATATTAAGCCTGTTATAAATACTGATTACATAATTAAATAAAAGCGTTAATACTTATTCGTTTATAATAATTAAACACTGTACATACGGACTTTATTTGTCTTTATAACTAATATTACACTGCATAAACTGATACATATCCATTTATACTTACGTACGACTACGTACTTGTAGTATATTTTTATACATATTTCATTAATTAAGAACCATTCAATTATAAATCTAAATACATTATTTGAGTTGCTGATAAAGCTCCGCAGAAACTAAGAAAACTTGCTGTGCTTACAACAGCTGTCGTTGTTCCAGATACTGAGACAATTGTTCCCATGCATATCGATAATATGAATTGAGCTAGAAATACCATGCTACTGACAATAGCAACATCTGTTCCAAGTCCACGAACGGATGATCCAAGTTTTGCAGTACCATCAACATCAAGTTCAAACTAAACAGATAATAAGAGATTAAAATATATTAAAATGTTTTAAAATTTGTATTCTAAGTGCTTCTGATTTTTCAAAATAAAAGCAGACATTTTGTCCAAATTATTGAAAAACTTGCGCTTTGCAATTCTTAACTAGTTATACATATACATTTGTTTACCCTGCACCACCACTAGTGATGAATGAAGGTATACTAAGTTTGTCATTCCGTGTAAAACTTTCTTTTATACATCTAAGACCCCATAAAGTATATATATGCTGGCTTCTGGAGAAATCTTAAACTCTTCTAAGAAACATTAAACGTTATACCAAATTTTTATGATTTTGAGGTAATTATCTGGCAATACTATTAATTTATCATCTTAAACATTCGCACGCGTATTGTAATTTTAAAATTTATCAAAAAAAAAAAAAAACAAAGAAAAACTGTACTCGTAAAAACGAAGTTAAAATGCGCTTTAGAAATCACCATGTCGCCAAAAACAAAAAGTCATCGTCACATCTGACAGCCCTGGTCTTGACCCCCAAAAGTATGTTTGGCGTTGTAATCGCCAGCAGCTAGGAAACAGGTTCCTAGTGAGTTATAATATTTGTAATATATTGTAATGTTTTACTTTATAAAACGCGTTTTTTAATAAACCTTTGAGTTCTTTTAATTGAAAATTAAAACTCAGGTTAACAAACTTTATTTATATAAAAATGTACACAGAAAAAAATTGAAAATTGTCTCTTATCACAAAATTCATACCAAATTCATAGAATCAAGTAAACATTTTGTTGATTTTGCACCGATTACCAAAATGATTATATAGATTACTACAAATTGTAAAAATTTAAAGTTTTGAATATTTTTTTTGCTTCAATAAATGATATTTTTAATTTTATTTATAAAAATGATCAAAAAACTTTGCCGTTTCAAACAATGTGTTAATTGATTTAATTCTACAAGTTTAAATTATTTTATTTTGTGTAATTTTTAATTCTTTCATTTTAAAACATATTATAAGGATTTGATTTTAGTGATAATATTTATGCCATTTAAGATATTGTTGATCTAAAAAAATCAGGGCTGTGGAGTCGTCAGAAAAAAGTACTTACTCCGACTCCAAACGCTGAAATATTTTAAGAGCGACTCCGACTCCAACTCCTACTCTTACCTTGATGCTAAATGTATATGAGACTGGTCCTTATATGACTTTAAACTCTGCTTATATGAGAGTATACTAAGTTTGTCATTCCGTGTGAAACACGTCTGTTTGTTTTCAATAAACCGTCCGTCTGTTGAAAACACTCTCTCGTTCGAAAAACTCAAAAGATAAGAACAATGTTGATGTCAAATTGCTTCTAGTTATCCTAAGCAGTTTGGGATTGAAATACAGCAAAATCCGATCAGTAGAATCGGAGCTATGAATCAAAATGTAGAACCACCACCCTAAAAAATTTACAATGCACGGCATCATATAAGATTTTGAACAAATTCGTTCTATATGATTAGAAATCATACTGTACGTCTAAAACCGTAATAAATATAAATATGACTAGAAATCACACTGTCAAATTTCGTAAAGATCGGCCCATAATTTACCATATGCCCCATATAAGCCCTACACTCGCAAAACAGTTTAGTACGCCTAAAACCGTAGCAAATAATGCTATCATAATAAAATTTGGTACGTCACAGTTTTATAAGGATAGAAATTAGAGATGAGCGATCCCGTGATAAGTGAACGTGATTAAAAAAACGCTGCTCCTTAAAACTGTGATTGTTATCACGGTTTGTCAGTTTTTAGTTCTTTTATAGGAAGAGCGTCCAAGCTATATGCACAATGCGCGAGCTTTCACAAGAGCTTTGCAAAGAAACAACAACAAATTGCAAGAGCTTTCAAAGCTGTTTACTTGCATATACATACCAGAGAATGACAAAAGTATTATTTTAAGTACTCTTTTAGTATTAGTGAGAAAACATGTATGGGCATGCCTGTATGCATGTATGAGTAGAGATCAAAACCATACACATACATACCATTACCCATAACAAGTTGAAGTTAAATATGTGTATTTGTATATTCATTCTTCTTTTAGAAAGTACATGAAGATATAAATAAAACTTGTATTGGCTATCTGCAATACCCATAAGAATAAATAAATATGTGTATTTACGTATGTATAACGTAAGTATACACAGAGTATGTATACCGTCGCAGAGATGGCAAATGCAATTTTAAAAATTTTGCAATTAGGCAGAAATTAAATTTTGGGTTCTTATACAACTTTAACTACCCGTATTAAAATTAAATGTTTGAATTATAAATCGTTACAAAACGGCGTCTAAAGGTGCCCGTAGACGACATGTTTTTTACATCTGACTTGTCAAGTTTTCAAGTCACATGTAATTGTGAATGTCTGTCAAAATTGCTGTTTTACATAAGCTTTATAATATTTGGTCACACACGTACATGCAATTTGCTTCTGACATTGTCTATGTTTTTTCTCTATAGTTATGGAGTAAACCAAAGTAGTTCTTGGTTTCAAAATAGCGTGCTACCGCCACAAAAATTTTTATTTGCGCCGTAAAAAAGTTCAGCCATCTAAACATTTTTTTTCTTTAAATGCCAATATACCAATTTAGGATATTATAATGATACGTTTTTATTTATATATGTACATAATTTCTATTCAATGGTGAAATGATCATACATATATCGGTATTGTAAAATATTAACTTAAGCCGGCTAATTATTCCTTCAACAATGCACCGCCGCTGCAGTTTTCTTCCCGGCATAGATTTCTGACACAGCTGATGTCAGATGGTTTGTCAGAAGAAAATAGAGCACGCTCTAATTGAAATTTTGTCATATGACTTTGCGTCTGACTTTTACAGATGCAATGTTTTAAACGTAACACACGACATGTATGTATTTTGCAGTGGGAAATTTGACAAGTCAGATGTAAAAAACATGTCGTGTACATGCAACTTAAAGGTGCCCGTAGACGACATGTTTTTTACATCTGACTTGTCAACTTTTCAAGTCATATGTAATCCTGAATGTCTGTCATAATTGCTGTTTTACAGAAGGTTAATAACATTTGGTCACAAACGTACATGTAATTTGCTTTTGACATCGTCTATGTTTTTTCTCTGCATCTATGGAATAATAGCGTGCTGCCGGCACAAACAAATTTTTTGCGCCTTAAAAAAGTTCAGCCATCTAAACATTTTTTTCTCTTTAAATTCGAATATACCAATTTAGGATATTATAATGATGCGTTTTTTTTTATATATGTACATAATTTCTATTCAATGGTGAAATGATCATACAAATATCGGTATTGTAAAATATTAACTTAAGCCGGCTAATTATTCCGTCAACAATGCACCGCCGCTGCGGGTTTCTTCCCGGCATAGATTTCTGACACAGCTGATGTCAGATGGTTTGTCAGAAGAAAATAGAGCACGCTCTAATTGAAATTTTGTCATATGACTTTGCGTCTGACTTTTACAGATGCAATGTTTTAAAGGTAACACACGACATGTATGTATTTTGCAGTGGGAAATTTGACAAGTCAGATGTAAAAAACATGTCGTGTACATGCAACTTAAGCAAACACTAAAAATACATATATAAATGTATTGAGTGGCGGTTACACTCTTTCTTATTAGCACAACATACAAATCAATACTTACATACATAAAATCAATATCTTCCGTCTCATAGCATAGCATAGTGCGTGTGACAGCGACAAGTGCACACATGCAAAAAAATTATTTATTTTTAAATGTAAAAAACCTTTACGCATCCGCATAATTTTTTTACACTTGTCGCTGTCACACGCACATAGCATAGAGAGGTGACACGAGACGAAAGATATTTTCAAATAACAATTGAAAAACAAAAAAGTATCAAAAAGTCTTCTCTTATAGATTCTAATCCGCATGTTTATAATTTTATTTTTATGTTTGTAGAAATACATTGGCACTGCTGATGTTACGAAAAAAATTACTTTATGTATCAAAAAAAAAAAAAAAAAAAAAAAAAATATGTACATAGTCCCATACCTGGCTAGTGACCAAAGCAAATTTTTGCTAAAAGATTTCATACAAAAATTTTTTTTTTCATATTTACGCAGTAGTGCCAAAAATACTGAAGGTACCCATGTATATTTTCTTACACATAGATATTTTATATGTATGGCAGATAGCCAAAACGCATTCATGGGTATTAAATATATTGTGCTATCCAACGGAAAGCTAAAGAAAAATGTAACAAGAAAATACAATATAATAGTCTGGTAGTGTATAAAGTCATTTCTAAAAATTTAAGGAATAGAGCTATTACAAAAAGCTTTATAAAATACATAACTGAAATTTAACTCATAGAATAAATTCGAAAAATAAAAAATGTTAAATTTTACTACTGTATTAAAATTTGTTCCATATAGATTTTTAATAACATAAATCACTCTACAGGATTTCGTGATGGTTAGTCCATAATTTACCATGGGTCTAATATAAATTCCGCTCCCGAAAATCATTTTTACGCGACATAAACTTTTACGAATCATGATATTTTATTCAAGTTAGTTTAAATTGCTAGAAATAAAAGCATAAGCACTGTCTGAGTGTCGTCTAATTGGCTTAAACCGGAACAAATTTTTATACTGACGTCCGTTTCATAAAGATTAATTAATAATTTATAGCTTTCATATATTCTAAATGTCAGTGGGGGGTATCAATGATTCGACACAGCCTCTAACTTGTTTTTAATGCAGTACCTTTTAAATGGTTAAATATAGCAAGAAAATTATTCTAAAAAATATCGAATATCGATATTTTAAATATTGCATCGCCAATATCGATGAATTTTTTTTTTTGGAAAATATTAGAAAATTGTTTTTAATTTTTTATGCCGAAAAATTTTGGAGTCAGAGTCGCGAGTTTTTGTGGGTACTACGACTCCGACTCCGGTACAACACCTCAACCCCGACTCCACATCCCTGTAAAAATTTACAGTATATTCAGCCAAAGTCACTGTTTATTTAAAAACAAAAAAAGATTTCCATTGTTTATCAACAAAAAGATTAATTGTGGTTTGCGCCTGATGAACAATTAGATTTCGATAAATATGAGCTTCAAAGTGATTTTAAACACGAAGTTTAGTGGAAAAAACTAAAAGAACCCCCTGGAGAAATATATTTTTCCACTATTACAAAAAGTATTAAATTTTGTGTTTGCTTTAACATATTTACAAAGGATGAACATAAACATTTTGTACTTTCCCTAGATAAATGGAAGTAGAAATTATTATTTTAAGTTTTTATTTAATTTGTATTAAACTGTTGGAGGTTTTAATGTTATTTTGTTAAATTATTTTGAATTACTATATGAATCTCAATAGTATGTATGACTAACAGGCGCGGATTATAAAAATATGTTTTGCTTATTTCGATAATACACGAATTTCCGAATGTACAAAATTTTTGGAAATCCCATCAAGTTTTTTTTTTGTTTTTTATAGAATCTCTAATCAAATTTTCAATAAGTATCCAAGTATTTATCCTAATAGTTATTTATTATATATTTCCAATGAAACATCTAGTTTACTGTTTTTAAATACATATTATTATACTTTCAATCCCAGCAAGTGCCATCTATATCCGAAAAATAACTGTTTGGGTTGAAAATGCTAGCGGTTGAATTACACTATGGAACATTTTTGGGATTATTGTCTGGGGGGTGAGAAATTCCAAGTCAGGGTGATGGTACTAGGTCAGTATAGTAAAACCCTCAAAGGGTTTGGCGTTCGTATGTGTCAGTTTTTTTTATGACATTTTAAATTTTTTCCTTATCTTGATGTTTTTTCGCTTAGTTGTAACATTTTGGCAAAAACGTAGTTTAACATAACTCGAGAACCACTTGTCCGATTTTGATGAAACAAATTTAGAAAAATTAAGAATTACAATTTCTCTAATCTGTTTCTATACCGTTTTCCTATATGTACAACACTTTCGAAGTTAAAAATGAATGTATGAAGGGAAAAAAGTATTTTTTGCCTAAAAATTTTAATATTTTTTTTTTTTAAATTCATAAAGAATCCAAAATGGAAAAAAGTGCCAAAACTAATAACTTTCGCGTAAAGTCACATAACTCATGAGCAAAAAAAGGCATAGATCATGAAAATCTATGCACGCGTTTCTCATTTATTCACAATTAGGTAAATGTATGAATTTCCAAAATTTGCTCCAGATATGCACAACATTATTTGGAGAAAACATTGACACTCACAAGCCGAACTCTCTCATATTTTTCTACTGTACTAAAAGAGAAATATTGATGTGGCAACACTGGTTCTGTAATGTTCACATAAAACATGCATTGTCATTATACTTCTTCTCTTTCTCATACTGGTTCTGTGATTTTTGTCATTCAACAAGTGCCGACGAACGCGAACAGTAAAAGTGATTTTTCTCCAGTTTTTTAAAAGTAAACAAAAGAGAACAGAATATGGAACTGTGCAAGCCAGATATAAATAGCTTTTGCTACTGCTGTGGTCAATATGTCTCAACACATAAAAAAAGGGGAAATTTCAGTACTGATTTTGTTCAAACATACGAGATGTACTTCAACCAAAATGTTATAGTGAACGAAAATTGGGTACCAAATATAGTGTGTAAAAGCTGCTACAACCGTCTAATGGATTGGAAAAATAGAAGACGTGAAAGTATGCCATTCGGTATCCCAATGACTTGGACTAATCCTGGCGAAGGTCACAATCCATTGAATTGCTATGCATGTGCGAATAAAGGAGCCGCAAAAAGGATAAGAAAATCGTATAATTACGTTGGTGTTGCAAGTGCCGCAACACCATTGCCTCATTCGGACCACATTCCTGTGCCAAAAGCTTCTAGCCCATATTTTCTCTTCTACGACTGCTCCGACATATCATGCACGTGACGATCCCCCATATGAGCCATCAGTATCCAATGAGCCAATTTTAATAAATTAAAATAAGCTTGATTCAATTGTTGCCAAGTTGGAATTAACACAGCATAAATCGGAAGAGCTGGCTTCCATTTTGAAATCAAACTATTTGTTGGCACCCGGTGTGAAAGTCACAGCTTATCGAAGTCGTCAGGCAACACTCCAAAGTTTATTCCTTGTGAATGATGAAAAAACTTCTGCATATTGCCCGGATGTAGGAAAATTGATGGACGCAATGGAAATAAAATATGAAGCAGATGACTGGAGATTATTTATTGACAGTTCAAAACTCAGTTTGAAGGCGGTTTTACTGCATAAGACCAATAAAAAACCATTAGTTCCAATCGCCTATAGTACAGAAACGAAAAAAACATATGATGCACTGGAAAATATTTTAAAAATGGTTAACTACGCCAAACATATGTGGCGCATATGCTGCGATTTAAAAGTTGTAGCAATGCTTTGCGGTCTTCAAAGCGGCTATATAAAATATATGTGCTTTTTGTGCGATTGGGACACACGATTTTCCGGTGACCAATATGCATGCCACGGATGGAAGCCCAGAGAGCACAGCAGGTTACAAACGGCCAATATTATTCTTGAGCCTCTAGTGCCGAAGGAGAAGATATTGCTGCCTCCACTGCATATTAAACTTGGAATTGTTAAGTATTTTATCAAAACTGTCGCCAAAAGAGATGAAGTTTTCTTGTATTTGAAACTAATTTACCCGAGATTCAGCGAAAGTAAAATTAAAGAAGGTAAGTTATAATATCACATTCATTTCCCATGATTTTCCATCTTAACAAATTAATTTTTTCCAATCAGGCGTACTAAATGGTCCAGATATACGAAAGCTTATTAAAAGTGACGCATTCAACAATATTTTGATTGACGCTGAATTGAATGCATGGCAGGCAATCAAAGAAGTAATAGAAGGCTTGTTGGGAAAGCATCGTTCTAACAACTACGATGTTTCTGTCGCGTCGGATGTTAAGAGCATTCTCGGAAATTGGTGTCCACATGTCCTTGAAAATCCATTATTTACATCATCATCTGGACTACTTCAGCAAACAATTGACTACCGAATCCGATGAACAAGGTGAACGCTATCATCAAGTTGCTATGCCATTTGAAATGAGGTAATACTGTAGCCCGTTTCTGTATTTCTCGCATCGTAAAATTTCCCGCATGAAACAAGTGAATTATGACAAAAACAGTGCAATATGAAACAAAAAATGGTTTTTCTCACATAAGTGTTTCTGTACTTTTACTTTGCGAGAATTATCTGTCATTTAAATAATTTTCCAGCAATTATTGGAAGGATGTGAGAACAAGTGTTTCTGTAACAATATTTTGCAAAAAGTTTCTCACAAGAACTGTCAAAATAAGTTATATTTGAAATTGATGCGAGAAAAAAAAATTTAAAAAAATGGAGCCCAAATTATGTATGTATGTACACAAGAATGTGTATTATTTTATTTTATTTTAAAAGAAAGAATTTAAATGATGAAAATAAGTATATAAAACACAATTGTTATATTTTGTTATTTAAATTTTTTTTGGCCTTTCATTGTGTTTGTTTTATGCATGGCTGCCAGATAAATTTGTGAAAAAAAACGTCAATATCCTAAGAAAAAATAAAAAAATCGTCTATTTTTTTCGGACAATTTAAAATTAATTTTGACGAATTTTTTTTCGATTTTTATCATATAATCACAAATTTTTATCATAAAAACACATAATCAAAAAAAAAAAAACATTAAGTTCATGGGTAAAATACATATTTTATACATACATAAGCTTGAGGTCTATTTAAATAAAATTATTTATTTTATTTTCCTTAATCCGATAAGAGTTTAAAATTTCAGATTGTTATTTTTCCTGCAGAAATCACACAAAGGAGTGACAAAATATCATATTGAAATAAAATAAACACTTTTGGACAAAGTAAAAGGCAAAAATTTTCTAAAGTGCATTGACTGAAAAATGGGGTAATAGTTTAATCTTTTGATCACACAAACAAATGTATTAAATAATCCAAGCAAAAAAAAATTAAACAGTTTCCGTTCGAAATTTTGCTTTTGCCGATACATTTTTTAATCTGCCTTGTTTTTAAAGATATCGGTTTTCTGTGGTGCCTAATACACAAACATATAAAACTATTTAAAATTGTTTTATTTCAAAGACTGTATCGTCACTAGAAAAAAATCCGCAAATTTTCACTTTGCCAATTTAGGAACAAAAAAAAATCGTCAAAATGTCGATAAATCTTTAAATCTGGCAGCCTTATTTTTATTATATATATTTCTTTCGTTGACGTTTCGCTTGCATTTGACACTTAATTACTGGAAGTATTCCAGTTAAAACAGAATCTGTGTTGTCTGTTCTCGCATTTAAATACAGAAACACTTTTTTCTCACAAATCGAGAAACGATGGAATTTTTTGTTTCACACTTAATATGAGAAAATTTGCGATGCGAGAAATACAGAAACGAGCTACTGATTTTTTATTTTTTCAAACTCATTTTAATAAAACAAAAACTTACAGATATAGAGGCAAAAAGTCGCCGAGTGCAATAATTGCGGAAATTTGCTGGTGGAGTAAGCTTGTGTGGCAAGACAAGGATGATCTTGATGATAAAGAATTTTCAGGAGATGCAGAAGGGCCAACAGTGGAGTCACACATTGACATCATGTGTGGTTCAGAAACTGATGATAGCGATGAATGCGATGCCACTAGTCCCGAACAACCACCATCGAAAAAGTCTAGGCAATATTTATTAAAATAAATAAAAATAAATAAATAAAATAAAAATAAAAAATTATAAAAATGTTTACTTAATTTTTTTAGTAGTTTATGGCCAGAAGTCTGGAGTTATTGGGGAAAATTTATAAAAAAGGCGATAAATGACACTTTTTTGAATAAAAACAAATATCAATATTCTTGTCAAAATGGGATACCTTCACTTAATTGTAAATAAAAGCAGAACGCGTTAATCGATTTCTATGATCTATGTCGCATTTTGTTTATAGGTTATGTGACTTTACATGAAATTAATAACACTTGATCCTTTTTTCCGTTTTGGATTTTTTATGAATTTAAAAAAAAAAAATTTTTAATTTTTAGGCAAAAAAATATTTTTTTTTCTGCACAAATTTATTTTTACCGGCAAAACTGTTGATTATAAAGAAAAACGTTATATGAACGGATTAAAGAAATTGTAATTCTAAATTTTTTTGAGTTTGTTTTAGCAAAATCGGACAAGTGGTTCTCGAGTTATGTTAAACTACGTTTTTGCCAAAATGTTACAACTAAGCGAAAAAACATCAAGATAAGGAAAAAATTTAAAATGTCATAAAAAAAACTGACACATACGAACGCCAAACCCTTTGAGGGTTTTACTATACTGACCTAGTACCATCACCCTGACTTGGAATTTCTCACCCCCCAGATTGGCTGTTGTACCGTGTTATTAATAAGCTTTAGTATATGCAATACTTTTATTTGATAATTAATTACTATATACATTTGAATATTACCGTTTTTCGTATCATATTTTCATAATAGTAGGATTTAAATTGGAATTTTATATGCATTGCCATTCTACCTTCCCATATATACATATGAATATACATATGTATTGGTCTAGTAAAAGTTCACCAAAGAAGAAATATATAAATATATAGAAATATGTCAAATTTCAAGTTCTTTGATATAAAAAAAAACATACAAATGAGTGAAACAATGGTGAGCCCGTAATTTTTTTTTTTAATATAATGTGCCTATATAAGTATATATCATTACCTTCAGTCGAAAGGATGTAGTCCAATGTATACATTTTATAGGAGAGAGAAAAAACTTTCTAAGGTCTTTAGTTCTGATTATATTTGAAGTCTGTAAATCCAGTTTTGATTCATTGATGACTCTTTATTGGCTTGCAAACCAACTAAAAATAATACATTTATGTTTTACATAGCTTTTTGTGACTTATCACCTTTTTTATTATATATTTTATACTTTTACCCCTTTATTAATAAAAAATAAAACAGGTTAATAAAGAGTTTATTAAACAAATTTTCATAGAAAATCCGTTTCATAAACCTTTTATTAACCTGTTTTATTTTTTATGAATAAGGCCGTTAATGTACATTTTAGCATGCCACTTTGCCAAAAATAAAATATACTATAAAATTATTTTATTTATTTCAATGTTGATTATTAACAAATATTAACAAATTTGTTTTTTATTTTCACATTTCAATGGGCCCTAGCGCTGTTTCCTTAGCATTTTTAGACTTAGAACTTTTACATATCGTTGCAAAACAAGAAATAGAAAAAAATATTTGTATTTTTTCTGCAAACGATGTATTTTTGTTAACTCTATTGAACTGCATCAAAAACTTAATTTTCAAAAATTGTGGCATTAGCACATTTACGGCTGAAGGTACATATGTACGTATGTATGTGCACCCAAAATTATTTTTGTCTTTCCATTGTTATAAGCTTTAAAATTCCTTTCTAAATGAAAATAATTTAAATAAAAAAATAAGCTGTAATCAACTTAAACCAAAATAATTATATATGTATCTTTAGATTAAAACCCAAACAGTTCGACTTAAATTCACTACTTAATTTTAAAATTAGTGAAGCATATTCCTTCTTCCAAAATTTTGTTAAAAATTGCATATGTTTTTTTTTTTGGTCGAAAAATTGATCAAACAATTTTAGTATGATGTAGTCAAATAAATTGTTTCAAATAAAAAAACATTAAAAATAAATAAAATTATTTTTATAGCCAAAACGTTATTTAAAAAGATTAATTTATTTTAATTTATATTGAACTGATCTTATATTCTATTTAACCTTATTGTTGAGGTTTTTTTTAATATAATATAAACATATCGTTTTTAATAAAGTTTTAAAAACAAATTTTTTACTTCTTTTGTACCATAAAAATTCCCCCCCCCCCCACCTAAGGCTCAAGCTGGATCCGCGCCTTATGACTAATATTGATCTTATTGAAGTACAAAGGGAATTAGAAGTTTATGCTGATGTGTGAAATATTTGTTGTAGTATACCGATCGACTAAGAATCAGTATCTAAGTCTTCCGTCCTGGTGGTTGGTGCGTAAAGAACAGGTAGCAATGGTTGAGATATTTTAATGAAATTTGGTTCATCAGTTTGTTTTGAAAATTTTTGAGAATCGGTCCATAATTTCACATACCCCCATACGAACTTTTTTCTAATAGAGTCTTTGTGCCCATACACCATTTATAATGATAGTATTTGGACATATTTGGCCCTAATATATTTTATTTTAACCTAAATTATCTTACGAAATTAATTTTGGAATCAGTCCATATTTGACCGTGGCTCCCATACAAATATGCACCACTCACGTAAACAGCTTGTAATGCCATAAGTGCCTTATAAGTATTTGTATGTATAATTAGTATTGTGGTTATTTTGTTGAACTATTCATGGTTTTTAATCCAAATTTTTACTATTTAATTAGGCTTAAGTTCATTAAATTTAATTTTCATTAAATTATTTTTATGAAGAAAGGAATTTTTACAACATGGAAGATTAATTAAAATTGTTATTGATAATTTTCATTCTTGACTGACCTGGGATTCGAAGCCAGGCTGGCTGGCGTGTGATTCGAACCCAGGCGGCTGGTTACCCTGACATGTTTCGACCTCAACCACTAGGTCTTCTCAAAGGGATTTGCCGTCTTACACTCGCAGCCATCGATGACTGCTGACGTCAGTAGTCACACATCAATCCTTAAACCAAATTGTATTTTAACCTTTGGTAGATCGAAATTTGCTTATTGAATGATTATCCATTTTTAATTGATCTCACATGTTTTTCCTTTACTTCTGTTTTTTGTATGTATGTATAAAAAATGGCAAAATTTTGTGCTGTTAGGCCTAGGAACGTAGGTCATATATAAACCCACTCCCTAAAATCACTTTCGATTGTTTATCTTTTTTGTTTTCAGTTTTTAATAAAAAATTCAATTTGATGTTCGTTTCTTAAAAAGGTCGTGCTCTCAAAAAGGGTACCTTGATTTATACTTAAAAATGGCAAAGGACGTTGCACTTTTCTCCCCGAATAAATCGACAGTGTTAATAGTGCCCTGTATCTTTATACCGGCGACGCACAGTGGCGCCCGTAGAGCAAGCGAGGTTGCAAAAATCAAAATTTTCATGAGTGCCGACGAAGTTTTGAATAAACCCATGTTATAGGAAACTTTTCAACGATTTCAAATATGCCACTCTTAATAATATCACATTTTTAGTTTAGAAGATATAACCGTTCAAAGTTGACCGACTTTCGATTTTCAAAAAAACACACAATTTTTAGTCAATTTGTTGCGATTTCAGGTGTAATATCACGAAAAATAGGTAACGAATCGCCTTATTTTTTATTTGTATTGATTGATGTATTTATTAAATGTATAATGATAAAAAAAAAATTAACTGTTTGCTTTGTGTTTCTCCTGGTAAATCACTATTTAAAAACTATCCGTTTTTTCACTATTTTTCAACTTTGACGGAAAATAAAAAAAACTATATTTTTCTATATTTGCCATATTTGCAAAACCTGTTCTTTGATTATTTCTTTACATAATTCAAAAGGTTTTATCTGCCCGTACGTGCCCGTTTGGCTTCTAGAGGTAAAAAAGTTTAAAAAGACATGGTTGCAGAAATTGTATGGCGTCCATCCCTTATATGTTTTGACTGACAGTAGTCAAAAAAACATACTCATTGAAATTAGCAGGTACGTACCTCACATAAACAATACTTTGGCGTACAAATGGTCAGGAACAATATTGACTTATGGTCCCTACAGGTAGGCACAAATCTTATTTGGACACGTGCATAATATCAAAATTGCATTATTCAGCCTAAATCCATATGTATGCAGGGAACAGGTAAATTTTTAGGCATGGTAGCATAAACCTATATATTGCAAAATAAGCATAATGCCTAGATTAGTCTACGCCTGAAAGTTGGCGCAACAATTACTGAAACCATTAAACAATTTAAGTACTGAAAACATGGCGTTAAACAATTTAAAATTATTTGAACTGTTTAGAAAGTCAACCACACCAAAGTTTTTCACGGAAGTGAAAATTCTTCCTGAGAAGTTGACATTGATCAGCAAATGGGGCTGCGATGGATCATCCGGACAAAGCGTTTATAAGCAAAGGATATCTTCCGATGACGCTACAATATCGGACGGAAATATGTTTATGGCATCTGTTGTTCCTTTGCGGCTAAAATCGGATGATTCCCTACACTGGAAAAATCCACGTCCGCCATCAGTGCATTATTGCCGACCAATAATGTTTCAGTTTGCAAGGGAATCGGCAGAACTCATAAGGACTACGGTGAAGGACATTGAAGAACAAATAAGCAAGATTAAGCCTACAAAGCTGCAAATTGGAGAAGGAAAATATATTGAATGCAATTACGAGTTCCACCTGACCATGGTTGACGGAAAAGTCGTAAACGAACTGACAGGAACAACCTCAACAATGTCATGCCCGATTTGCAAAAAGAGTCAGAAGAACTTTTTTCAATTCAATTCAACTTATTTCATATATAATATGTTACATCTCAATTTTATATAATTAGTTGTAAAGAGTTTAAGATTAGTATCTTTTTCTGCTTAATTATAACATATTTCAATTAGTTATCATATACATATATATAGACAGAATTATATTGGAGGTAAAAATTTAGCAAAAACCTATTTAAACCCCTTTTTTCGTTTTATTTTTATATTTTTTTTATCGATTTTTTATTATTATTTGTCAGAAGAACTTTGGTAATTTAAACGATTCTACAAATGAGGAGAATTACGAATATGGAATGTTACCATTGCACGCAAGGATAAGGTGTATGGAATTCTTGCTAAAACTGGCATATACCCTACCACAAGAGGAGGAAAACTTCGATGAAAATACATCATTAAAGGATAAGGAAAAGATCAGAAAGAAGCAAATACAGGATGCTTTTTTTAAACAAGTTGGACTAAAAGTAGACTGTCCCAAGCACGGATACGGTAACTCAAACGATGGAAACACTTCTAGGAGATTTTGTGAAAATGATGAGGCAGTAACTAGAATCATTGGAATTGACAATCAAATCGTGAAAAGATTGGGCACGATCTTGGATGTTTTAAACTGCAAAGAAAATGTAAATTCTACAAAATATGGAGAATATGCGTCGAAAACTGCATCTCTTTTAGCAGAAATGTATCCACAAAAGAAGTTGACACCGACCGTCCATAAAATATTGGCGCATGGCAAATATATAATTGAGTACCAGTCTTTGCCAATTGGAGAGCTTTCTGAAGAAGCACAGGAGTCTCTTAACAAATTTTATAAAAAATATAGATTGCAGAACACATTCAAAGCATTCAAAGGGTAAGGCAAAATGAGGACCTCTTCAACATGTTGGCAGCATCTTCCGATCCACTTATTTCTTCCCTGCGGCATGTGAAGTCACGAAAAGAGTTACAAAATAATTATAGTTTAGAAATGGTTAGTCTTTTAGATATACCTTCTCTTACGAATTGTGATGAATATTTTACAGAAAATTGAAAAAATAAATTTTAAAAAAAAAATTATTTTTTTTTTAATTTGTTGGGTAATAATTTAAAACATAAAACCCTAAAGAAAAAAAATAAAAACAATCTAAAAATGTAAAAATAATTTTTTTTAGTTACCATAAAATTGATTTTTCTACTAATTTTAACTTTGATAACCCATAAGTAGGCCCCTACAAAGCGTAGCACCCTTTCCAAACGCTCATTTCATAGGCTGAACAGTTTTCTATCATATGCTGTTTAAACTGTTCAATTATCTTATTCGGTTCAAAAGATATGATTTTTGCAACGAAAAAACTCAAATGGCGCCACTGTGCGACGGTTGCCGAAAAGAGCAAGAAAGCTAGCGAAAATTGCAAAAAATTTCAAAAATATTTTTTTTAATAATTCAAACAACCCATAAAATTGATTAAAAGTATGGGCTATCGTTTTTAACGCAATGGATTTTTTGAAGACCTCATTCGCTAAGCTTAATGCAGACAAGAACCATCTATGAAGAAGGTTTATGGAATCATGTAGCCGATGTTATTCCTGTTGCACCGGATGCTGTGTGGAAATGTAAAAATGAAGAAGCTAGAGTAATAATTGGATTTTCCGTTGAAGACAATTAATTGATGTTGATTAAGAAACCTGAAAATGCCCAAGGGGCAAGGGAAATTTACGGCATCACCATGAAAAAGATACACTAGGAACTAGTGTACGGCTAATGAAGTATTGCAGAATGAAGTATTGTAAAGATACAGATATTTCGGAACATATAATGACTATGAAGATGCTGTTTGAAAAACTAGAGGCTGTTGGTGAAAAATTCTCTGAGCGCTGGTTAGTTGCTATGCTGTTAAGCAGTCTGCCATCTTCATTTGCTAGGCTTGTTACCGATTTGGAAGCGAGAAAGTTGGAAGAGTTTACATTAAATGTGGTTGAAAGTTGTTTAATAGAGGAGTGCCAACGAAATTCAGAAATCCCACAACATTCAGTACTGAAGAGCTCTAATGTAAAAGATGCAGTCAAAGTGAAAACGTGCCATTTCTGCAAAGCAAAGGGTCATATTAAACGTGATTGTTGGAAGTTTAAAAAATATATTAATACTAAAAAACATAATGAGGTAGCAGTGCAAATAACACGGCGCTACAGTGGAAATATACTTGGAAAGTGACATAGTGTATGTTGTAGGTATTGTTGAGTAGATCTCAAATCAGTTTTAAAATGTTCGGAAACACCCTAAATTTTCAGAGTTATTCCGAAAAACGATTTTCGGGTAGGTTGGAGTACTTATGAACACGTTACTCAGTTAATTTTAGTCCGATTTTCAATTTTTATATATATCTCCCTAACCGTGTATATTTTTTGCTATGCAATTTTTATAACATCAAAATATTTTTTATTTTTTTTATGTTTTTTTAACTTTGAGCTTTTTTTTTAATTTTTTCTATAAAAGCACATATATTAAATTTTTTGAATAGAATTTTAAACGAGTTTTAGTTTTTTTAAATCGGATAATATTTGTGAAAGTTATTGAAGTTTTTTTTAAGAGCTTTAAATATCACTTGATACCCGCAAGCGGGAAAAAATTTAAGTGAGAATAATTTTTTTTTATACTGAGATAGATAAGATTTTAAAAATAATAAAGCCTTTCCCAGCAAAAACTTTACTTACCTGGTAAGTTAGCAAATAATATTGGAGAAATATAAACACTACTTATTTTTCGGCTGAATAACTACTTATTTTTGTTCGAGTTGTCCACAGAATTCAGTAGTTACAATACACTTACTAGAAGTCACAAAATATCTAGTTATTATTTAACTACCAGTAAGTTGAATTGTAAGTACTTACAATATACTTACTAGAAACCAAAAAATAACTAGTTTTTATTCAATTGGCGGTAGTAAATAGACCTAATAAGTAGTTATGGATCTAGTTACCAGTAAGTAAATATTCAATACTGAAAACAAGACAACTAATAAGTAGTTATTTAGCTGATTATTAGTAAGCAAATATTCATAACTGAAAATAATAGTAGTGAAAGTACTTACTGAGGTCATTACTAGCAAGTACTTATTGAGGTTTTCAGAATAATGACAATTGTAATGACAACTACTTACCAGGTAACGTATGAAATAACTACGACCTATTACCAAAATTCAAAAAGTTTTTCCTGGGTTGTTACTTCTTTTAATGCCTTTTTTTAAGTGTTCGTATGTTTTAGCAAACAGTATGAACCCGAATGTGTTTGCATAACCTGCTCTATTGCACTTAAATAATGTAAGTCTAAAAATTTTATGAACCAACATTTACCATTCTCTGCTCCAATGGTTTGGCATCGTCAAATTTTTCATACACCAGAAGACTGTTACTTCTGTCAAATAAACATAGTTGGTTATGATTACAAAAGTCGTGATCGTTTTAATTATGCCAATGTGTTAACTGTATCCAAGCCAGAAATCATCGAACATAACGCAAGTTCAATTGAAGAAGAACATGAATCCGGAGAACAAAATTCTGCAGACATAGAATGTGACCAGACATTTTTCGCACAGTCGGTAGGTGGAACCACATCTAGTGACAAATGAAGATTTTCATGATCTTGTTCGAGATTTAAAACTATCACGGAGACAAATAGAGATGTTAGCGCCTGGACTAAAACTGTGAAATATCACAAAAAGTGACTTAAAAGTAACATTTGCAAGAGACAATCCCCAATTACAGTTAGAGCACATTTTTAAAGCTGGCAATAATAACAAAAATGATAATAACAACCTTGTATATAGATGAGTTATTCCATTGTCTGAATTAACAACATTAACCGAACGACTTGAGTTTATTTTTGTGCGGCTCGTGTAAAAGAAAGTAATATTTTTTGTTATTCAAAAACCATTAACATATGTTTAAGGTTTGAAAGCAGTTTTATTACATAACGGGAATCAGTTTCCCACAGTGCCAATAGCATACGCTACTAACATCAAAGAATCGTACGCAACAATTGAGAAGATACTGGATTTCATATGTTCAAGAAATTTTCAATTGCAAACTGTTTCAGATCTGAATGTTCAGGCAATCTTATTCGGAATGCAAGGAGGCTATACTAAATTTAAAATAGCTGCGTTCGAGAACACAAAAGTTTTTACTATTTTTTACTGAACTTTACTGCATTTTACGAAATTGCGTTCGAGTACACAAACTGCAGTAAATGAGAACACAAATTGAGAGCGTAAAGTGACAGTTCTTGATTGAGTACTTACAAATTTTTACTGCAGAAATTTTTGCAGTAAAATTTAGTAAATCAAAAAAACATATGTTACAAAAGGTAAACAAACAAAAAGCAAACAAATTGTGAAAAAATGTTTAATAAAAGAAAAGTTGAAATAAAACTAAAATAACAACAAAAGTGAATAAAAATTAATTAATTAAACTTTATTGTGGAGCATCTAACTTTTGAAATTTTTTTTCTGTTATGGTAATTTTTTGGAGTTGTAAAAGTGTCAAGTATTCGGGTACTTAGAACAGCACTTGTTTTTTAAGTAATCAATAGTAAAAAAAGTATTCATGTACTACTGATAAAATTTAGCCGGACACAAATTAGCAAAATTAAATAAAATAAAAAACAAACAAATATGAAAGATTACATAAAATAATTTATTTGTATTTTTCAAAAATATTGGTGTTATAAAATGTATTTAATCGAGTACCGATAAGAAAACGAGTTAAGTAGTCAAAAGTGTAAACATTTTTCAACACTTCAATTATTTGCCATCAGCTGTTGCCTTTATTTTACGAATTTTTACAAATTTTGCGTTCGCGTACTTTTTTGGACAACAGCTTTTTGTGAGAGCAAATTTTTAAGTTTACTCATTTACTGCATTTTACTGTAAAAGTGCTCAAACGCACCTTATATTTGCCAATGTGGCAGTCGTGGGAAAGATGAATACAAGCAAAAAACTGGCCATCAAGAATATATTTTCAAATTGGAAAGAAAAACGTCTTAAAAATTGCACTAGTTAGTACCGAAAAAATAATTTTTCCACCATTACACCTCAAATTGGGACACATGAAGAAGTTCCTGAAACGCTTGAATATGGAAAGCGTTGTCTTTTTACACTTAAAATCGGTTTTCCCAAGAATAAGTGAAGCAAAAATGAGAGAAGTTACAAATGTTTGTCAATTTCTAATCATAATTGTATTATTTTTTTACTTTTATGTATTTTTGTTGGACCTCAAATCCGCAAAATCATGCTTGACGCAGAGTTTACACTGAAATTAAATGTTGTGGGAAAAAGAGCATGGGGAAGCTTTATAAGTTTATGTGAACATTTTTTGGGAAATAAAAAAGTGAAAATTATGTTGATGTAGTTAATAAATTTCTTTAGGCTTATGCGGAAATGGGATGTCCACAAAAGTTAGTTTTCTGCATGCACATTTAGATTTTTTCCAAGACATTTTCAAGAGCTAAGACATTTTGGATATCGAAAGACGCTTCGAAAAAAAGCCAAGTAAGAATGATTTCAAATTACTGCTTTTAACTTAAGCGAGAAACAGACGACTTGTACAAGCGTTAGAAGTCTAGCAAACACTTTTAGTCAAATATTCTAAATTTCTTATTAATAATTTGCATACTGTTATTTTAAACTATGTATATCAGCATCTATGTATATTAGAGTGTCCCAAAAAAAAAAAAAAAAGTCATATATTTTAACGCATACCCTCTTAATTTTTTTCGAATGATGTCAAAACGACTGTAAAAAATTTTTGAAGCACCTAGGACCACGGGAACCCGTTCCGACTTTCATCGCAAATAGCCAGTATTTTGCGAGCTATGAATCAAATATACAAGAGCAAAGACTGCGAACAAATTTTGCTTATTTTGTTTTTAAAATTAATTAAAACAAACATATGTATGTGTAATTTTAGGTAACATAATGTTTTTAATATCGTCACCTTAAATGTAAAAGGCCGTAACTGACAAAAAATGTATGATTCTCATTTTCACTAAATGAAATTTTGTTGGGTACAAAAAAGTATATTTTTATTATTAAGCAGCATGACCACAAAACAAGCTGGCCATTCAAACTAAGGGTTTTTTATAGTATTAAAAAAATATTCCCAAATTTGCGTTGTTGCTAGTTGGTTGTTCTGTTAAGCTATTTATTGCTTCAATACCAGAAGAATTGCAATGCAGTTAATCAAGATAGATGATGATAAAATCTTCTTGCAACAGCAGAGAGAGCCAGGTCGACCTGGTCATTTAGGACCAGGAAAATCATGCATAAGTACCACTGAAGAGGAAAATCGACGTAATAAATATCTTTCATCATTAGCTCCTTCAACATATTCTCAAAAAAGAACTTCCAGAAATTTGGTTTTCTGAGTCAGAAATATCAGATTCATTAGAATGTATACCTATTCTAAAGGAGAGCACTCTGTCCAGTGTTTGTAAAACTTTTAAAAGGGACGGTTTTATCTCTCCAAAACTTGTTGCAACATTAGATAGATGCCATTTAAGTAACAGAAATGCTGTGTTTGTAATTGGAGCAACCATTGAGGCTTTAGGATACAATACTGATGAATTTTCTATAAGCAAATTAACAATTCAAAACTTCGAAAAAAGCCTGCAGAATCTATAAAGGCTATGGAAAAATGTTACCAGCCCTAGATACACGCAAATCCAAAGAAGAACGTATGGCAATTGTCATTTCTTACGATGACAAACTTATTGCTGTGCCAAAATTAAAAAATTCATCAGGAATGAAAAAATCGGATGCAGTATTTAACCCAATACTAGACTGGGATCTTGAAGATAGAGTGCAGATTTTCTTTTGTGATACAACAGCTTCAAACACAGGTCGCATTAATGGTGCATACTTATTTTTGCTTGTCGGCATCATGTCTACGAATTAGTATTAAAATGTGCGTTTGAGACAAAAATTAGTCAAGTAACTATCAGTATTGATATTCCGCTATTTAAAAGCTTTCGAGAAAATCGGAAAAATGTCGATTCCAGGAAAATTAAAAGCTACGCAGAAAAGATAACAGGTCTAAATGTGTCAGAAATTGACAAACTAATACAATATTACCAATCAGATTGACTAAATACATCGTTCGAGGTGACTTTCGAGAACTGATAGAGCTGTCAATACTCGTAATATTTCTTGGTGGAGATACCCAGAATAAATTTAATATTCTTTCTTTTGGCGCCATGCACCAAGCTCGGTGGATGGCAAGGGCAATTTATTCATTGAAAATGGTATTACTTAGCTCTCAGTTTAGAATACTAAAGCGAGTTAAGGAGGCTATGTTAGATGTATGCCTTTTCGTGGCAACAGCAAACGTCAAGCCTTGGCTAAAATATGTTTTAGCTGTAAAAGCACCTTACCAAGATCTGTGTTTTTTGTAGACTTTGAGAGCTTATGAAAAAATTGACAAATGCCTACCAAAAGCAACGTTGCAGAAGTTACTTGACAGATGAAGTATGTACGTTGTCTCTATTTAACGATGATGTGGATCAAAAAAAAAAAAATTGAGAATGATGGCTAACTTAAAGAATGAAATTCCGTTAGCAACCGCTACATCCCATCGAAAGAAGAACTTTGCAGCTCACTTTACGGTTAGTCTGGTATATAATAATAATAGGTTTTATTTCATTCAATATACAATTGATAACTGTTTTTTCTTTTTAATTTCTGTATCCGGATGTATCCGAACTGTAACAAACAAACTTTAAAAAGAAAACTTTATGAATTTAATATATAAGTAGATAAAAAAAATCTAAAACTTTCAAATTAAAATTTTTTTTGTCTTGATTCTATCACTTACCTTGTCTATATGGTCTTAGGCAGGAACTAAGAGCTTGTAGCAGGGCAACAGTAAGGTACCAGCACAGGGGGCGAGAAGGGGGGGGGGCGTGGTCAAAGGATTCAGAAAACACTGAATATTAGCAAATTTTTAATAAATAAATGTGTTTTATACAATTAAAATTAATACACGGTTTTAAATTCCAAACTTATTCTTTTGCTTTCATACTGACCTATGTCTCAAACTTTGGCGTAAAGTCGGCACGGGTAAACGTTATCCGATCGCAATAATATTTAATTCTTCGGTTATTCAGATCAAAAGGAAAAAATAGACGGTATGCGTATCTGAATTTGAAAAAAAAAATGTCCCCATACAAGCTTGAGACAGTCTAATGTATACATACATATAAAAGTGAATGAATGGTTGTATATATATATATACATATATATATATTTGTGCCTTATAGGAGGCCAACCCACTTGACCGATCATCTTGAGATTTTCACAGAATATAACTGTGACCCAGGAAGAGACATTAGACTATATAAAGTTGAGATTGGACAAAGGGGCGATGCCACGCCCATACAACCCAAAATTTACAATCGTTATGTCTTAGGCATTTTTTGGCATAGGATGATGATTTTTAGTACATATGGTGTTAGTATGAATAGAAATAAGCTCCATGAAAAAAGAGGGCGGAGCCATACCTCCATAAAACCACCATATATAATAAGCTACTGAACCGATTGTCATCAAATTTCCACAGTAGGCGACTGCCTTGAGTTACTGAACTGTAAGCTATATAAAGATGTGGTTGGAAAAAGGGGCGGTGCCACGCCCATTAAACCCAACACATAAAATCCTCATATCTTAGCCACTATTTGGCGTAGTATATATGGTATTGTTATGAATAGAAATACGTTGCATGAAAAAAAGTGGGAGGGGCCACGCCCCTTTATTTCGATTATATCTAATTAACAACTGAAGCAATCATCACCAAATTCTCACAGTAGGCTGTTGTTGTGAATTAATGAGCCCTATGCTATGTAAAGTTGTGGTTGGACAAAGGGGCGGTGGCACGCCTTATCAACTCAAAATTTATAATCCTCTTATCTTCGATACTGTTTCACGTATGCAGGTGTTGGGAGAAGTAAGATAGCTGCAGGGGAATTGCTACCCCTATAGGACGCCAATGTTTAATATCGCATATCGTTAGAACTGTTATAGGGAGAATGTTCAAACTTGGTATTAGTCAATCTTATGGAAAACTACATCTTTAAAAATATAAATAAAGGGGGTAGGCGCAGGGCAAGTAATACCCCTAATAGAAAGCATATATTTGATATCGCGTAACTGAAAAACTATTACAGCGAAAGTCTTCAAATGTGGTTAAATCCACTATTATGGTAAGCTATAAATTCCAAAATAAAAATGGGTGGGGTAGACGAAGGAGGAGCAATACCCTCCATAGGACGAAAATATTAAACACTTCGTATCTGAAGACTAAGGTCTTAAAGCTTTGTAGGACCCACTCTTATGGTAAACTACACCTTTAAAAATAAAAATATAATATATAAATAAAAAAACGTATGTTTGTTCATTCTTTACAGACTCCTAAGCTACTGAGCCGATTTTCCTGAAAGTTTCACAGTAATTTCGTGATTACTCGGCGCTTAACATAGGCTATTAATATATTTTAATCAAGCAGGCGTGGCAACAACCATACAATAAAAATATGAATAACCTTATATCTCGAGGACGGTTACAATAAGAGTTTTCCAATATGAAACAAATAACTTCGTTATCTTGTCTAGATTAGACCAGAGGGCGTGGCACCTCCCACACAATTGCAATAAAGATTTCTACTTATTTGAAGAACTGTAATAGTGAACGTTTTCCAATTTTGTACAAATAGCTTAGATAATAATCCACAACATATTTACATATATAAAAGGTAGTTTTAATGGGAAAGGTAGGCATGGCACCTCCCATACGAAGACACTTGAAATTTCTGTATATCATCTGTTGAACGGTTACTGTAAAATCATTCAAATTTAGTCCAAGATGCTTTACTTTTTAAACAAATCTTACCAATTTCATTTCGATGGGGGTAGCAAAGCGACCGGGTTAAGCTAGTATCATTATAAAACTTAAAAAAAAAAATAAGTAAATAAAGTAGTTCCTGATCAATATTTGTAAAAACTAAATTTTTCACTTTGGGAAAACCTTAATAACTTTTTTATTTTTTACTCGATTTTATTTATTGAAAGCTGGTTCAACTCAAAACTGAATTGGCTTTAATGAAATTAAGGTATGTTTCTAAACAATCTAATTTAAAAAAATGGCGCCAAAGTTGAAAAAAACTATAAAAAAAGACAACGGTAAGTCATTCAAAAATTAGTAACTGTGGAGTGAAGAAATCTTGTGAGGTATGCATTAATTGTAAAATGACAAAGGCACCATTTAGTAAAGAAAGTCAATCTAATAGCATGTTCGCACGGTGTTTTGGATTACTTCGCTCTCTGTGTTTATTACTTATTTAGATTACCGTGTTTGCACGGCACTTTGGTAATCGGTTTTGACAGTTCTTCTTCTTATTTTTGTTTATTGCTAAATTTAATTGTTTGTTTGATGTTACATGTGTTAAGAATGGAAAGAAAAAGTAAGTTTAAAATATTATTTCATAGAAATATATAAAATTTTTATTGTTTCATAAATAGAAAAGCTGTAAGCAAATGGAGTCAATGCAACGAGCGGGCATTGTTAGAGATATGGCGAATTTTTAGTGCTTTGACAGCTGGTGATGGTAAAAAACCGATAAAAATTAGAGGTCGCATGGATTTTGAAGTAATCCACAGGGTAATAAAAATAGAATTACGTAAAAATGAGTTAATCCGCTCTCAAAATTTTGTATGACAAATTATGTAATTTGGCCCATAATTGGGCTGTGAATTACGAATAAGAGAGCGAATTACGAAAATACGATGCCGTACGAACATGCTATAAATCAAAAACGATTTTGGATTTAATACATACCGACGTTTGTGGGCCAATGCAAACGATTACTCCAGGAAAAAACGTTACTATTTAACATTTATTGATGACTTCAGCCGTTTTACAGTTGTTTATTTACTAAATTCTAAAGACGACGTTTTCGAAAAACTTAAATGCTATCTGGAATAAGTAAAGAATAAGTTCTCTAGATATCCATTAATTATAAGATCAGATAATGGTGGGGAATAGACGGCTAAATATGCCCGAAGTTACCTCGATTTAAAAGGTATCCGGTATCATTGTTCAGTTCCCTATTGTCCTCAGCAAAATGGAATTGCTGAAGGGAAGAACAGAAGCTTAACTGAAATCGCCAAGTGGTTGCTTACTGAAGATACATTACCGAAAAAGTTTTGGGGAAAGGCCATTAATACCGCAAATTTTGTTCAGAACAGATGTTTTTCGAAATCAATATCAATCATGGGAAAACAAGATTCCTGATATTGAGAAATTTCAAATTTTTGATGAAAAAGGGCATGTTCTTATACCTAAAGAGAAACGTCAAAAATTATGTAACAAAGCAGAAGTCTTAGTTTTAATGAGGTATGATGAGCATTCGAAAGGTTATCATATGGTTAACGTTAACAATAATGTCGTCACTATTAGCCGTGATGTCAAGTTTTTGAAGCCCGATGCTTCTAAATATATTAATTCACTTGATCAACAAATAATTCAGAAGTTTTTGTTGAATTTTCAAATGAAAAACCGACAGATAACCAGAAATCGGAAAAAGTGGATTACTTTGACAATATTATGTCTAATGATGATACATCATTTCAAAGCCTTGGAGAATTTGTTGCTGCAGACGCAGATTTAAACGTCGATTTAGATAAAAATAAAACATTGGTGGAAAATAATCAAAATATAGATCAACAGTTGGTCGTACAAAGGCCTCAAGTATTTCGCAGATCATCACGAAATAATAAGGGTAAACATCCAGATCGTTTTGGTTATTATACAATTTCTATATATAAAGATATAGTGGAACCGAAATCATATAAAAAACCTTTGAAATCTGAAGAAAGCGAAAAATGGGTGGCTGCAATGAAAGAAGAGTACACAATTTTAAAATGCTCAAATACGTGGGAGTTGGTGTCTGATCCGCCTAATGCTAATATCGTAAGCTGTAAATGGACGTATAAGGTAAAACGCAATGTAGAAGGTAATTCGCTAAGGTTTAAGGCGCGTTTAGTTGCTCGTGGGTTTATTCGAAAATTCGGTGATGATTACGATGAAGTTTATGCACCTGTTGTTAAACAAGCAACATTAAGAGTTTTATTATATGTCGCTGGTGTCAAGAAAAAGTCAATAGTTCATATTAATGTGAAATCTGCCTTTCTAAATGGAGATCTTAAGGAAGTTATCTACATGAAACAACCACCTAGCTTTGAGGAAGGGAAAAAACTTATATGCAAGCTTAAAAAAAGCATATATGGGCTCAAGCAAGCTGCTCACGTGTTGAATCAGTCACCTCATGAAGTCATACGTTCAGGGGGACTTAGTCAGTGTAAGGCGGATCAATGCATATACACTATATACACAAACGAGGAAGGGCTAGTCTATTTTTTTAGTTTACGTTGATGATATTTTGGTTGCAACCCAAAGGGATTCAAATATTTTAAAGGTAGAAAAATTGTTATCATCAAAATTTGATATAAATTGCCTTGGAAAAGTGAGTCATTATTTATGAATCGAAATATTTCAAGATAAAGATTCTAATTATTGCATTCGTCAATCCACTTATGTAAAAATCTTGTAAAGGAATTTGGTTTAAAGATTCAAAAATATCCCATTACCCATTGGATCCAGGATATGGTAAAAGTGATTCTGAAAATTTATTAAGTAACGACCAATATAAAATGCTATTAGGATCGTTATTATACCTTAGCGTTATTTCTAGACCTGATATTACTGCATGTGTTTCAATACTTGCTCGTATAGTAAGTTCCCCTAATCAAGAAGATTGGTCCGAGTTGAAAAGAGTACTTAGATATTTGAAGGGTACTGAACAATATTTTCCAAGAATGAGTGGTAGAAATGTAAATCCAACATTCTAACTGACTACGCAGATGCAAATTGGTCGGAAGATATGATCGATAGAATATCCAACTCTGGTTACATTTTTCAAATAAACGGTGGCACAATGCAGAAAACAAACTCTTGTTGCTCTATCGTCAACGGAAGCTGAATTAATTTCACTTTCTGAAACGTGCAAAGAAGCTATTTGGATAAGAAAACTATTAGACGGTTTGTATATAACGCTGAAATCCACAACTATAGGTAATATATGAAGACAACCAAAGCTGTTTGCATATGTTGAAAGAACGAAAACTAAGTGCAAGAACAAAGTACATTGACACAAAAGCTCATTTCGTTAAGGATCACATAGATAAGAAACATATAAGAAACATATAAGCTGATATTATGACAAAACCACTTCTTAACCTCTAAGAGCTCTACTAAGTGTGGAATCCGATTGAGGAAGGGTGTGGGAAAACACTCGTTTCCACTTTGCACAATCAAACTGAACTACTTTAATTTAATTTTAATCGAATAGGTTTTGATATTATATGTATAATTTTTCCTATGAAAATTATTATTACTTTTGTTTTTACGTTTAAAACCTTTTGTTTCATATAGTCTTTCAAAACAGTTTTGTATAAACATTGTGCGTTAATTATTTTATAAACTGCGTTTTAGACCTGAAACAATACTTTTATTTTAACTATGCAAATAAGCTCTGAATTTGACAATGTATAAACGTATACTGATTTCTATTATCCCATTGGTATCAATATAACCTCTTAAGTGTCTTAAAATAATTTGAATCTTAAATTTTTTACGTTTTTGTTATATAATATATACTAGATTTAATTATTTTAAGCGAAATAGCTAATAAGAAATATTAGTTTCATTGGTGAAATAAGTAAATAAATAAATACAAAATTTTGGGCGCGAATCCCGGGATCCCGGGAATTTGATTTTTATTTACCGCTTTCCCGGTAATCCAAAAAGTGCGGGAATAAAAAAACTCTTATAGGATAAATGAAAAATAAATTAACCAACAGGTTAAAAGGCAAAATTTGTCAGTCCACGCTATCAGCTCTTAATTTGCAAGATACCAAAGTAATGAACATGTGCGAAAATACAGAGACGAAGTTACAAAAAAATAAAACTTAAAATTAATATGTATACAATTAAAGTATATCGCCATCTTAAATGCAAACGGACGTAACTAAACAAAAACTAAGTTTTTGTTCGTTTATGCATCTAACGATATACAAACACATTATTAAAAATCAAATGTTAAATTAATGCACAAAAGTGTATTTAAATACATTTTTAATTAATTATTTCCTTGCTATTTACGTCGTTTGAATTGTTAATTCATTTTTGTTTTGTTATTTGTGTTTTTTTGCTTAACAAAAATGTTAAAAAAAAGTGCGAGACTTTAATTTAAAAAAACGACTTTTTGGTTTTAAAAACGACTTTTTCAAAATTCAGATTGCCAATTTCCAAAATTTTTATGAAGACATTATGCAACCGTCATATACGAGTATTCACAGGAAGATATAGAAGAAGGTTTCTAATTAAGATGTTTATAATGATAAAATGTTTTTGTTTTTGTTATTTTATGAATGGATGTGTTTTCCAATTTGTAATCTTAATAAACTGTAGGGAGATCGATTATTCAACTTTTTTCAAAAGCCGGTTTTCCAATATTCCAAATAGTTGCTATTTAAAAAACCGGTTTTTGGTTAAGCATTTTTAAAATAACCGGTTAACCGGTTTTAATTCGAATACATTACACCACAAAACTAAAATAAGTTTTTGTAATAAAACGTTAATTTAGATAATAACAAAACATTTCACAAAGGTAAGGAACCAACAAAATACATCGATATGACTTAAGGGCATGTTAAGACCTAACAAATATTTCACGATAAAATTAAAAAAAAAAAAAAAAAAAAAACGTGACCAGTAAATTGATCAAATTTAAGCTTTATTTTTAACAATTTCTATTGATTTACTAAACTTTATTTGTAAGAAGATAATTGTCTAATGTAATTACGAAAGTGCTAAATGATGTTTTATCTAGCAAACATTTTGCAAATGGAAATTAAAAATTATAGGAATTTAATAAATTTATTATTTGAGATATTCTCCCAAATTTTTTTTTAAATGAGTTTTTATTTGTTGGTGGTTAAGCATGTCTATATGAATCAAAAGATGTCAACCATAAAACCATGAAAATTTGCAAACAAAACCTCTTTGCCAATATTATCTATTTCAAATTATTTTGTTTCAGCATTATAGAAACGAATAGTAATATGAAATATTTGTTAATTCTTCGACCACGATTTAAAACCTTCGATGACATTGTTTGATTTCTTCAATTTAATTTTTTAGTTCTTGGTGTTTAAATAAATGAAACTGATGAATTTTTTCCATATCGTTGATTCCGCCGTAATGTTTTAGTTTTAAGCATGAAGATATGCTAGAACTTCTTAAGAGTTTTTAATGACTTAAAGGGCATTCCATCCTCGGCAACAGTACGGGCTAATATTTTACCCAATGATTCATTTTTGGATGCGTATTTTAGTAGAACTACTCTTTAGAAATAATTCGAACGGATTACTCTCGCACAAAGTACTATTTACTTTTTAACTGAACACGTTTTTGTAATTAGTATTTTAATTGTTTTTGGTTTTTTCACAAGAAAGCACGCGATTTGTATTTACATTGTTCATAATTAGGTTTGTGATGGAATTCAATTTTGAAAGCGAAACGGTTGAAAATCGATAACACTTTTTCAGTATCTTTAAAAATGGATTTCTTATAAATTTTCCTCTTAAAATCTGTATAATTTCTTTTTCAAACTTTATGTTATATATGTTAATTGAACTGTGTTTTGAACAAAAAGTTAAGTCATTAATTCAGAAATGAGTTTTAAGATCGCTCGAAATTCATCGCACCTTTCAAAAACGACATTCTTAATAAAAGTTTAAAACTGCCCAATATTACAATTATAAAAATACTTTAATTACCGGTAAATTCACAACAATAATAAGGAAAACGTATATAAATTAGACATTATTAAATTAACCGGTTTATTATACCAAAATAACCGGTTTATTCGATATTCGAAAAATGTGAATTTTAAAATAACCGGTTAAAACCGGTCGAATAATACCCGTTCGATCTCCCTAATAAATAGATAAAAATGTAACAAAATGTTTCTGTTGTTCCTTTATAATAAAAATCTTTCGTTTAACCTGTTGTTTACTCTTATTTAAAACTTTCGAGTTCATAAATGAATATTCAAAGGGGGTTCTCTTATCTTAAAATACAAAATATATATTTTTACGTTATAGGTTATCTGAATATTTGTGTGTTTTAATAAATTGTATACACTCAAGATTCAATTTTGCTACTAAAACCACGAAATTTAAAAAATTATTTTTGAGAAGGGCTCATCTCCGGAAACTTTAATTACAAATTTCTTCTTCAAATATTACTAAAACTTACTTTTGTTTATTATTATTTCATGAAGAGTGGCTTTTAATTTGAGGTAAAAAATCTCTTCAAAAGTCAAAAAGATATTGAGTTTTTCTGTCTCCTGAACTCTTTGTATTTTTGTACGTGAACCCTTTTCGAAATTCATGATTTATTGATATTAAACAATTGAATACATATATGTGTATATACACTCACAATATTCTGTATGAAAAATGAAAAATTAGCTTAAATTGTAATATACAGGCCTGTAATAGAATTAAAACCCGGTCTACATATTTTTCATTTATTTTTAACGAAAAGTTCATTTAATTTTTACTGTCAAAAATTCAACCGAGAATTCCGTAAAAATAAATGAATTTTCAGTTATTTTATGTAATTCAGTTATTTTATATAATACAAGGTTTACTCGAATTTCTAAAAAATACCATACACCTGTCCGCTAGTTTTTCTAATGAGAGAGAGAATATTATTATTTACTTTCCCCGTTATACATGTTTGTTTTACTTTTGTTGTACTGGCCACTTTTTTACAGCAGAATTCTCAATTATAAGACACCAGCAGCATGACCGATATGGTATTCGCAATCATTTTACTATAAAAACTTGATAGGTACATTTTAAATAAATAATTTTAACAAATGGAATATGGGAATTTTCTACACAAAACAAGCAAATTGTTTTTTACTTTTACTCTTTGCCACAGATCTAAAAATATATAATTAAAAATTATTGTTTTTGGTAGTTAAATTATATAAAATAACGGAAAATTCTTTGGTTTTTACGATATTACCCAGCAAAAACTTTACTTACCTGGTAAGTTAGCAAGTAATGTTGGAGAAATATAAACACTACTTTTTTTCGGCTGAATAACTACTTATTTTTGGTCGAGTTGTCCACAGAATTCCGTATCTAGTTACAATACACTTACTAGAAGTCACAAAATATCTAGTTATTATTTAACTTCCAGTAAGTTGAATTGTATGTACTTACAAAATACTTACTAGAAACCAAAAAATAACTAGTTTTTATTTAATTGGCGCTGATTAATAGAGCTAATAAGTAGTTATGGATCTAGTTACCAGTAAGAAAATATTCAGTACTGAAAACAAGACAACTAATAAGTAGTTATTTAGCTGATTATTAGCAAGCAAATATTCATAACTGAAAAAATTAGTAATGAGAAGTACTTACTGAGGTCATTACTAGCAAGTACTTATTGAAGTTTTCAGAATAATGAAAATTGTAATGACAACTACTTACCAGGTAACGTGTGAAATAACTACGACCTATTACCAAAATTCAAAAAGTTTTCCCTGGGTAGTGTCTATTTTTTTTTACGGAATTCGCGGTTGAATTTTTGACATTAAAACTTAAATGTACTTTTCGTTAAAAATAAATGCAAAATAAAAAGATCGGTTTTTAAGTAAATTTGCAGTTGCTTTAAATTTAATTTTACATACAGAATACTTGTACTAAATCAACGGACAATATTAAACGCAACCGAAAATCTGTATTATTGTGCACTTAGTATTTTGCATAAATGTTTGAATCAGTTTGTTTGGAATTTTAATTGTTTATTTATTTAAAAGTGGCTGAACGAAATACTTCTTAAATAAACTACAGTCTTTTACTGTAATAATATTGAGTGTATATACTATATATGTATGTAGTATATATGTATGTATATTTATATGTGTACAGAAATTTGTTTAACTTACAGTCCCCATGGAGTGGTAATGAGCCACTAAAAGGTATGGCATTGTGAATAAAGTTGAATACATTACACCTGCGGCCCAGCTAAAGATTATAACACTTGCCTTTGCTCGCGTTAGTGCCATTAGAGTCATCCCAGTGCAATAAAATAGAAGACCGCCAACATAAACACTTTTGGCTCTGAAAAAAAATGTGATTTAAAAACAGTTAATTTTTTCTGTTACTGATTAACACAGAAAAAAGTGTTTTATCAATTAAAAAAATGGTTTAATTTATGTGATATTTGAATCAATTATTTTTTTAGTTGAAAGAAAATTAAGAATTTAATTTTGATTTAACTAACATTTTAGTTGTTTTTAAAAAAACACTATACGGGTGAGAAACGTGTTGTTCAGATTTTTTGCAACCGTTGATTTTGATTTGGCTAAACTGTAGTTTAGGAAAACAAAACACAATATTAAGTTCTTATTTTTAAAGGAAATGTAATATGCGACGTTCAAAGTAATAACTCTAAAAAAAACTTAACGCATCGTTTAAAAAACCTGAACGCAACATCGTAAAAATTTTATTGGTAAATTTTAGCATTTTTTAAAACAGTGTACATTTTTTAAACACAAACCTAACGGGACAAATAGAAGAAACCCAACGATCACTTTTTGAAGTAATGTTTTTTAATACAATTGTAGTAAAGTAAAAGAGCTGCATTTTTTTTTTTTTGTTAAAAAAAGTTTATTGGGTATTTCAATGTGCGTGCAAAACTACAAGTGTTTAATTTTGATACAACTTCATTCATTTGTGTTGTTGGTCAGTGAGATTAATTGTCGTGATGGAAGCGCTGTTATGCGCCCCATACACGGTTCAATTCAGTTGTCAACTGAGTCTTTCAACTGAATTGATACTTGGCCACACACTTCTTCAAATGAATTGAAAGATTTTAATTCAACTGTCAAATTTAGATTTTTTTTACATAGATTTTGACAGCTGATCAAGAGACTTGAGCACACACAGTACAATCGAATTGAAAGATTTTAATTCAACTGTCAAATTTAGATTTTTTTTACATAGATTTTGACAGCTGATCAAGAGACTTGAGCACACACAGTACAATCGAATTGAAAGACTTAGTAGTCAACTTGAAAAAATCAAAATCTTTTGATTTTGCTTCAACCAACTCGACAACCGTCAAACTAATCAACTGACAAGGCCATACACGCTTTGATTTGGACAACAACCGACTCAGTTGACAATTGAATTGAATCGTGTATGGTCTGCTTTAGAAGAATTTAGTTTACAATTTCTTTTGCCGGAGTTAGAAGGTAAGTTTATTGTTATATTATTATATTTCAAATTATTTAATGTGTTTTGCAAACAACTAATTAAATTTTTATTTTAGAGGCAGCAATAGAATTCAAGCACTTGGAGTATTTAAATGAACGAGATATTGCTAATGCAATGCATGGGGCCCTATGCTCCTTATAGGATCTTCGGGAACATATATATATAATAAAAAAGTTTGGCCCAAGAGCAGAATTTCGCGAAAAACTTTTCAAGTGGAGGAGAAACACGGTAAATATTAAAAACATTATATATGTTTGTTATTTTTTTAAACATTTTTTTTTCAACAGTTTGTGAAGGAGACTTCTCTGTACATAAGTACACATTTTCTGAAAAGGTGAGATTTGATCACTAAGTTTTTTCTTTTAAATAATTATAGTTTGTTTTGCGTTTCAGACTTTGGCAGAACTCTTATCATCGACGGATGTTGGTAACAGTATTAAACTTTTTTATAAAAATAACGAATGTTTGTCCTCTGAAACAAGAGACAAACTAATAAATGTAATTTTGAAAAACACCTTTATAAATGAAAAAAAGCTTACACCACCCGATTTTATGTTAATATTAGAACAAATATGCAGAGAATTTCCCAATGAACAACAAGTTTCTGTAAGTATTCATATAACAAATTTAAAGTAAAATAATTATTAAGTATTTTTTGTTGCTTTAGGATTATTATTATAATCCTCGCATAGGGAAAAAAGCTCCGGGAGGGAAATTATTTCACCGTTATCACAATAATAAAGCAAAAAATAAAAAACTCGAACAAACGTCATTTAAAGAAACATTGTCAGGTGAAACAGAAGAAGAAATCGATGAGCATATTAAACAGTTAAAGCAAGAGTTAGAGGGAGTTTACACGGTGTCTATTCAGACATGTCTGACAAACACGTCTGTTTTGCTTGTAGGCGATCGGGTAGAGAAGAAAGAGGGGTTGCCAAACAAACACAAAATGAGCTTTCATGTTTGTTTTTATGAATTTTCATGTATTTTGATTTGTATGTATATGTATATTAGACATGAAAACAGACATGTTTGGACAGACATCGTGAAAAGACAAAAGGTTTTTGGTAGCATGTTCAAAAGAAAATGTCAAAAAAAGACATGTCTGAAAAGACTCCGTGTAAACTATGCCTTATTTTGGCCATTACAAAGTTGGGACAATATATGCGGCAGGTGGGCGCGGACACATTCACTTAGAAAAGAGGACATCAAAAATATGGATAATTATTAATTTTTAAAGGAATGGAACGTTTTTAAAGATGCAAGAGCTATCGACTTGGTAAGTTTTAATGTTATACGACTTAGTATTTCGGAAATTTATATTTAAAATTTTTTCAATATTTAGATAAATATAGACTTTGAAATCGCATATCCTGGAAAGAAAAGCCTATTAATCGATAGGTGGGCTCTGTTCTAAGATGATATTATAAAATTCTACTCAGCAAAGCAGCTTAATCAACATTGCAGAGAATTGTTCAAAAACGCTTTGGAGTCGAATAATGAAGGTAATTTTTGCGGTGAATTATAGAAACATTAAGTTAGCAACTTTCTAAATTGCCGATTTTTTTACCCTAGATTTTCAAAACAGTATTCTGTTAAATTTATTAAATGCAGTCTTGTTACCTGTCGGATTTGGAGGAAAGGCTTTTACGGTTTTGGATGCTCAACAATTTTTTATCGTTACGGTGCATAACATAAACAACATAAATATACAAATAAAACAGCTGGTAGAAAAATGCAAATCATTGGGAAATTCTTTGCAGCCGCTCTTAATTATTGAAGGTTTACGATCAGTTCAAAACTTTTACACATATTTCGATGGTACATTTTTAAAATTTGTATCATTTTTGGAAGCTTTTGATTGTGCGTTTTAACTTTTTTTGTGTTAAATTTTAAATACACGGATGTATGTATTAAAGTGTGGACATTTGTTCAAAAATATTTTTATGAAATTCATACTCCGCAGGATATACGTTCTGCTTCTTTATCTAGTTTTTTAAATCATATGCTAAAGACCAATAATTTAAAATGCCAAAAGTGTTTTGAACATGTAGACGATTATCTACATCATTTAAAAATTTTTCATTTTCTAACCAACTCTGATTCAAAAACGTGTTCTCGTAATAAATGTAATGCAACTTTTTCTAGATTTTTTTCTCTTAAACGTCACTTGCTACAACATTAAAACAATTATACTGAACCAGTACAAAAAATAGCTAAAATGCCCCAATATATTAACATAGAACAAAGAAATATACACACATACTCTTTAGATAGCACCAATAATTTAAATAAGCATTCTGTTAATATCAATGAAAACAACGATATTTTACTAAAAAGCTTAGAAGACAATATGCTTGACTTCGCATCGAGTCAATATTCAAAAAATTCCTTTTCGCGAAAAGATGCCAAAAGTATTTTAAATCAATTCAAAAATATATGGCAATCTACCTTTAATAATTTGCAAAAATCAAATATTTTAACGACCGAGTTAACAAATTCACTAAAACTTCCATTTGAAAACTACACAAGTGAATTTAAATTCACAAAATTTTAAAAAAGTGCTGATTTATTTAAGGAATCTTATGCAGAATATTTAAGTAATGAAATCGAGGAATGCATTTCAATGGGTAATCCAACCTTAGGTCCAAAAGCAAAGTGTTTGTATATTATGCCTTTAGAATTTCAAATTAAAAAATTTCTTGAGTTGCCAAATGTTTTCCATACTATAGAAGAAAATCTTAAAAGTATAAAAGGGAATACATTAATATGTAACTTTATAAATGGGAAAGTCATGGAAAAATACTCTAATGACTCAGAAATAGTGATAACATATAACTTGTACTTTGATGACTTTCAAGTTAATAACGCGTTCGGAACACACACTCACTCAATATGCGCTTGTTATTATAGTTTTCCAACACTCCCACAATATCTGCAATCAAAATTAGACTTTATATTTCCAGCTTTGTTTTGCTCTAGTGAATATTTTAAAACCATGGGCCCTGAAAAATTTTTAAAACCACTAGTAAAAGTTTTGAAAAAGTTAGAAGATGAAATTTTTATTGGTTTGAAAAAAATTAGTTTTGTCTTAGGGTTAATAGTAGGGGATAATTTGGCACTAAATACAGTTTTAGGTTTAACACAATCGTTTAATTCTATTAGGTTCTGCAGATACTGTCGAGGAGAAAAAAGTGACACTCGAAACGGGATTCTTGAAACTAATTTTCGAACAATCGTTAATTACAATTTAGATGTACTTGCATATAATTTAACAACGGGTATAAAAGCAGAATGCATTTTTAACGAGCTGTCTTCTTTTCATGTAGTTAAAAATATATCATTTGATATAATGCACGATATTTTTGAAGGAGTGTGTGTTTTGACCTTTCCCGAGTCTTATTGTTTTTAGTCAATGAAAATGTTTTAACACTGCGCTCTGTAAACACAAAAAAACGTCTTTTTCCTTATGGCGAATTTCAGATAGCTAATAGATCTCCCGATATTATCATGAACAATTTAAAAAACGGGCGCTTGAAGATGTTTTATAACGTTTCTTCCGCTGATGATTGGAGATTTAGTTTTTATAAATAATAAACATTGGCGTCTAGTAATAATCCTCTCAAAGATAATAGACTTTTTAATGCAACACGAGTTTAGTGAAGAAAATCCTGAAAATTTAGATCAACTTATAGCAGAACATCACACATTATATTTACATTTATATGATAATTTAAAATTTAAACATCACTTTATGACACATTATAAAAGAGCGATTTTGAAATGCGGACCTTTAAAATATATGTGGTCCATGCGCTTTGAATCGAAACATAAAGAAATGAAAATTTACGCCCATGGCATTACATCTCGAAGAAATATTAAAAAAACAATTGCAACAGTGTTCATTTAAATTTTCAAATATAATTTTAAAGTACAAACAAGGGTTTCCAAAAATGTACAATTGCTCTTTTAAATTAAGAGATATAAGTTCAGAAAAAATAAAAAAATAACTATAATTTAGATTTAAGACTGATGAAATTACCTACAAAAATATAATTTATAAAAAAAATTGTCTTTTAGGTATTAAGTATGCCAATGATATAAAAATATATAAATTTAAGTTTTGCATAACTCATAATTTAAAAATTCTTGTAGTATGCAGTCTTTTAAAAGAGTTTAATTTTAGCGACCACTTTTTTCGTATGAAATATTAAATGTTGAAGATAATTTAGTTCATATCACAGATATAAGATCTTTTACTTCAAAGCCCATGAACCTTATTTTTGCTTATAATGGAAAAATGTATGTACGCTATCAAAGCTTGTAAATAATTTTTATTCTATTTTATAAGTCATCCACAATATGAAATAAATGTTAATAAAAATAAACAAAGTTCTTTTATTAATTAAACGCATCTGATAAAAACATAAATCGATGTTTAGTAGTGCAGGTATAAAACGCGCGTTGAGAATTATTGAACACACATTTAGTTTACATAAGCTGAGTGCGGATTGTTATTTATTAAACACAGATTTAGTAATACAATAATTAAATGCGCATAGTAAATTTTTGAGCAAACGTTCAGTTTAGGCCAAACTAAACACTTCATAACTGAAGGCTAAACGCGCGTTTGTAAGGAAGCTGAACGATTTATTTAATTTGCAGAAAACGTAATAAATGTTTGGAAAAACTACGCATTCGTTCTATTTTTTACTACGTAATTTTTTTTGTGTATTAAATTTTTTAATAAAAGAAAATGTTTTGTAAAAAAGTACCAAAAATAGTTCCGGTTTTTACCCCTTAAATGTCCGAATTTCGAAAAAGTACCAAATTCGTATTTGGATTTTAGATAAGTTTCAAATGTGATATAACCCTTATTTCTATGTTTATGGGTTTAAAAGATAGATGGGGTGACAAAAAAGAACCAAAATACAGGTTTTACCCATTTACTCCGTTAAAGGGCTGAATTTCCAAAAAGTACCAGCCACCTGTCCGCTTATTTTTCTAAAGAACAACGATAAGTATTAATTTTTTTTTGTATCTCTTTTAGTTTTGGAGATATAAGGTTACCGAATGTAGCCGTTTTTACCCTTTTTTACCCCCCACCTTAGTGGATCGATTTGAGGAGAGGCTAAGCCCTGGTCCAAGTTTCAAGTTTTTAGCTTCAGGCGTTTAGGCTGTGCGATGATGAATCAGTCAGTGAGTCAGTAACGTTACAATTTTATATATATGTATATAGATATTAGATTTGTAATTCTCTGAAACAAAACGACGAATCGTCAACGAAAGTATGATAGTATTAAGTTAAATAATCATTTAAAATATTAAATAATTAAATATTTCTGTTAAATTACAGGTATAATAGAATATAAAGATAATGTTCATGGTTATAAATGCAATACTGCGTTTAAATAATAAATTTAAATATGCAGGGGTGTTCTGGAAATCGAAAACGCAAGAATTTTGAAGTTATTTTATAGGGCATTTACATTACATCGAAATCTTGTAGATTTCATTTGAAATCTTCCTCCAAATCTAGTTCGTTTACATTATACTTGTTTGACATTAGCGAGATTTGGTTTTCACAACAAAAACCGCCGACTGAAAGTTTTTTGTGTAACACATACTTACATATAAAGAAATAGCCATTTAAAAATTAAAAATAATTTTCTTATAGAATTCTGTTTAATAGAGAAATACTTGTATTGCATTTTTTTTTTTGTATATTTTTACTACAAAAATGTTATTAAAAAAACGAGTTTTAAATTCTTGCATTTTGCGTTTTCATTTTTTATAGTAAAATATAAAAATGAAAATCACACAATTAATATGTAGCATCATTAGGTTTGCGTTAACATGGTGAAACAAGTTTGATTTTCTGATTTAACGCTGGAAGTACTGCATTTAAAACGTAGAGATGTTATATTACTAGAGATATTATTATGACATATTGGGGGGATTCACAAGGTGTGCTATCAAGTCATATCGTCATAATGTCCTAAATAATATTTTAGAATTGTTTAAAAAAAAAATATTGTTCTGTTTTAAACAACATAAAAAAATATTTTTTTTTTAAACAATTGTAAAATATTATTTAGGACATTATGACGATATGACTTGATAGCACACCTTGTGAATCCCCCCATTATTTATAGTTTTTTATTTCTAATAAGAAGTGGATTAAACTAAAAAATGTACTTCATTAAATTTAACTATAAATTGATTTTAAAAAGCCAACTTTTCCATTATAAATAACGTCTGTTTTGATCTCCTTATAATGCATTTTTCTTTACAATAAACAAATTTTGGAAACAAAAATTTGACTCATATACATAAATGCATATTTGCCTCCATATAAGGAATTATTTCAAAAAAAAAACTTCTGTAGCCCATACTTATAACGCTATATACGGAGCAAGAAGTAAATTTTAATTAGTTAATTTCTGAAAAATTTAAATAAGAAGAATGAAATTAAGAGTAGTATTTATAGCAGCCCCCGTATTCAGTGAACGAAAATGTTGTACAACGAAGCACTTATCCTAAAAAAAAATTCTATTAGCATTTAATAAAGCCGTAAAAGGATTAACACAAAATTTAGCTAAACAATTTATATTCCAGCACTTGATAACAAATGCTATTATTCTAAAGATGTAGAAGACAAGTCATTTATTATTTAACACAAAGGCTTTATAACAGTCTTTTTGAGGATATTGATGAAGGACCACTTGGAAAAATGAAATCCTAACAAAAATACCAGATTATTTTAAATATATGTACGTGGAAAGATATTTCTATTGTATTATAAAAATTCTATATTAATAATGAAGAAATATTCTGGTCCAATAGTAACAGATTCATTATAGTAAACCCGACTGTATTAAAATTTATTAAAATACAGATGAAGAGCTACCTTAAGACATTTTATGTGCCGAATCAATACAAGTGCCTCGGCCACTGCCAATACTTCTACCAGATAATTACGATCAAGTAAGCGAAGAGAACACACCAACCACGAGTATGAGACCAGAGATCGGAGACCACCTCATAGGTTCAAGGACTTTGTTTGAGTAGAGGTCATGAATCAACAAAACAAGATTGCGCATTGTGCAGGTCCGTTATTTTGTTGTGTAGTGATCAGCTGTTTGTGTGACGTAGGCATAGAGTTTGTGTTGTAAACAAAGTACATTTGGTACAAAAAGTGCTAAAGAAATAAATTAAAAAACGTAAAAAATTAATAAAAAGGTAGTGTGCAGTTAATAACTGTAATAATGAAAACAATTCAAAAGCGTGTAAAATAAGCTTTTCTAATTTTCTCGTGGATCCTAAACTATTAAAACAGTGGATACTTTTTTGTGGCCGTAAGGTAAAATTCAATGTGAACACGTCGCATGTCTGCATGGAACATTTTAAACCGGACGTTTTTGAAAATAATTTGCAATATGAGATGGGTAAGTTTGTTTTGAAATGTTTACAAAAATTAGAAGTTAAATTTTTGCCAATTTTTTATAAGGTTTTATTAAAAGAAGATTTTTAAAGCGCGGGGCTGTGCCCACTATCCGTAATTTGTTTTATAAAAACAAAGAGCTTTATGAGAAACGTGCTTCTCGAATCCAAAAGCGTGAAAACAAATAAATTGTTGAAATGCTTCTTAAAGAACAAAACGCAGAATCCGTTTTCAAAGGTAAAAAAAATAAAGAAGCAATAGAATAACTTATCATGACAATTTTTTCTACTAGATATAAAAAGTCCAATAGTGCAGGAAGTGGAAACTAAAGTTCTCACTGAACACCAGCCCGAAAATGAAGATTTTGTTGAATGCCAAAAAGAAAATCTTTCTAAAAATAATAATAGTGAAATAGAGTGCTTCAAAAAAGAAAGGTTCGTTGAATATGAATTTTGACTTAATTGTTTTATTACTTATACAAATGTATTTACTTTCAGGAAACAACTTCTTAAAGAGAATTATTTGCTTAAACAGTCTTTGAAAAAAGAAGCAGCACAATTTAGAGCTTTGGAGGAAAAAAGTGAGAAAGATTCAAAAATTTATGAATTTGAAATCGATGATTTAAAAACCAAATTATTGAAGGCTCATTTCGAATTAATCAATTTGGAAAAAAAAACTTTTAGTTATTTCTACTTAAGGTCAGATTAGAAAACTGAAAGCGGGCGTCAGACACACAAAATGGAGTGCAGAAGTTACTACCCAAGCAATTACATTGTATGCAGCGAGCGCTAAACTTTACAAGCTGATGTACAGAAAACATTTTCCCTTGCCTGCTGTACTTACTTTCCAAGCATGGTGTTAAAAAATAAATATTAATGCCGGTTTATTAGAGCCAGTATTTAAGCTTCTGTCTTCTGCAACACATTTGGCAGAAAACGATAAAATATGTGTTTTAAGTTTCGACGAGGCAAAGATTCGAAGAGTAAACTGTTATGACAGATCCTCTGATACCACACTAGCCCCTGCGAACTACGTGCAGGTTAAAATGATAAGAGGTATGTCAAGACATTTTGTACAACACAAGCTTTTACTTTAAAGCTAAGTACATACATCTGTATGTATATTCAAACTTTGTTTTCAGGCTTAAGTGCAAAGTGGAAGCAACCAATATTTTAAAAGTATGACTGCAAGATGACGGCCGATATTTTAGACATTATTTAAGCAAAGCTCAAATCGTGCAATTTTACAGTAGCAGCTATTGTTAGTGATCTAGGCGGTGGTAATAGATCACTATTTAATGAACTACAAGTTACAGAGGAATAGCCATGGTAATCTTAATAATTTACGAACATACATGCATTAATAAACAATAACAAATTTGCCTTTTCTTTTTCAGGTTTATGTTTAACGAAGAAAAAGTTTTTGTCCCGCACATGATAAAACTTCTTTGTAACCACTTTATAGATGAAGGTTTTCTCATAATTATTTCGAAACTGCTAGATGTTACCTCCGGAGTTCTAACGATTACCCATAAAATATCTCAGGCTAGTCTTAATGTCGCAATCACAAAAAGGCAACAAGTGAAGCTCGCTACAAAACTTTTTTCTCATACTGTAGCCCAGGCCATTACGAGGACAGCCAGTCAAGGTCATCATGAGGGTTTAAACTGGGAAGATTGTCATCGATTATTTAAATTGGTAAATCGGTTGTTATTCAATAAAATATTTGATTAAAATATGTATGAACGCATTTAAATTTATTTTTAATTTGTCTAGACTAATGATTGGTTTTACATAATAAACGTCAAAATGCGTTATCCTGACGGAAGGGAGCGTTGCCATGCTTATGGTCTCGCCTTAGAAACGTAAATTAACATTCTTGATGAAATGACGAAAATGTTTAAAGAAATTAAAAAAAATCACTACTGCCTTTTCAAAGAGGTATTGAATGGTAAAATCTTATTTTGTTGTTCTAAAGTATGTTTCCATTTATTACATGCAACACATATTTTTTTAGGAATAATTCAGTCAAATAATGCAATTAAAGAGCTATATGAAGACATGAAGTCAAGATACAATTTGAAATTTATCCTCACGTACCGTCTTAACCAGGACGTTTTGGAAAACTTTTTTGGAGTCATTCGGTCAAAAGGTGGGCTTCACGACCATCCAGATCAACTTGAATTTAAATATCGAGTGAAAACTTAAATTCTCGGACACAACGATGGCATCATATCAAATGATGGAAATATTGAATGCGATGATACTCCCGACCTGCAAAAGTCTAACTGGTAATTTGTATTTTTTTCCAAATTTGAAAATATGTGTTTTAACCGTTTTTTTTTATCATAGGCAATATAATTAGAACTTTAAATGTTGATATGAACGCCGAAGATCCAGATGACAAAGAGTTAACCGAATTAGAATATGATGGTCTAGAAAACCTAGCAGGCTATATTTGCCATAAGCTTTAAAATTGTATCCCAGAAATTGGAGTGGCAAGAAATGAGGAAGCTTTAACATATTCGTGGGTTGAGCATGTATCTGAGGGCGGACTATCAAAGCCGACCCCTCAAACAATGAAATATATGGAAGAACTTCACCAAATCATTGAAAAAAAAAACAATGAAGATCGTCTTCTTATAAAAAACAATTTTGTTAAAGATTTAGTCAAACAGGCTGATCATATTAAATGTGATGAAAAAGTAAAAAGCTCTTTTTTAGGGCTAGAATGTATTTTAAAATTAGAAAACTTAATGCGGAGCTTAAAGACATCAGCACATCTAGAAAAAGAAAGTTTAATAAAATAAAAATTAAATTAAATTTTATACATTTTGCTTCTTTTATCTATATATATAAAAATGGATTATGTATGTTTGTTTGTTTGTTTGTTTGTTTGTTTGTTTGTTTGTCGCTTTATAGACTCCGAAACTACTGAACCGATTTTCCTGAAATTTTTACAGTAACATCACGTGAGCCCTAAAAATAAAATAGGCTACTTATTTTTTTGATAGGGGCAGGGGAATTGGTACCCCCCATAGGATGCCAATATTAATTATCGCACGATTTTCCTGAAATTTTTACAGTAACATCACGTGAGCCCTAAAAATAAAATAGGCTACTTATTTTTTCGATAGGGGCAGGGGAATTGGTACCCCCCATAGGATGCCAATATTAATTATCGCACGATTTTCCTGAAATTTTTACAGTAACATCACGTGAGCCCTAAAAATAAAATAGGCTACTTATTTTTTCGATAGGGGCAGGGGAATTGGTACCCCTCATAGGATGCCAATATTAATTATCGCACGATTTTCCTGAAATTTTTACAGTAACATCACGTGAGCCCTAAAAATAGAATAGGCTACTTATTTTTTCGATAGGGGCATTGGAATTGGTACCCCCCATAGGATGCCAATATTAATTATCGCATATCTTAAGAGCCGCTGCACGCATTTTGCTGAACTTTTTGTAGTAGGATCTTCTGAGCCCCGGAATTAAAATAAAATAGCAGCGGGGGTATAGGAATACCCCATAGGACGCCAATGTTTAACATCGCATATCTTAAGAACTGTAATAGTGAGAATGTTCAAACTTTCTAAAAGTCACTCTTATGGTATACTACACTTTTGAAAATAAAAATAAAGCGGGTAGGCGCAGGGGGGGAAATGCCTCCCATAGGATGCATACATTAAATATCGCTCAACTGAAGAACTATTAAAGGGAGAGTCTTCAAACGTGGTTAAAGCTACTATTATAGTAAACTATAAATTTCAATATAAAAATGTGCGGGGTCAGTGTAGCGAAGCGCACCGGGTTAAGCTAGTTTTTAATAAAAATTCAGTTGCACACAAAAGAATATGTTTCTTATTTATCAATAAAGAGGGCAATGTTCATTATAAATTTCCCCTCTGGAAATATTTACAATAGCCAATGAAGTAATGTCTGAAAAAAAGTTCTTTATAAGAATTTTTATACAGACCGAAAAGTAGGATTTTTATAGCCCCAAAAAACTCTTCTTATAACACAAACTAAAATTTTTACTCGATTACATCTCTTTCCTGCCAATATAAAATTTTGTTCAAATCGATGCACCTGTTTAGAAGTTATGTAGTTATTTCCAGTTTTGCGCCAAAAATATCCTTCATTTTTTACAACAAACACCCATTTGCATTCTGTGATGACGTAGATGCGCAGTAAAAAAATTTTTTTTTTGAACGGTTGAGTGCGCAATATTGTGTTCTTGATTCATGAGTAGAGTTGTTGACATCACTGTCATGCGAATGTCAAGAGACAGAATAATCAGAACTTTAAAGAAAATGACATAAGAGTTTAAGCGGAAGTAAGACTATTAAATAAATGAACTAGGAGCCTTAAAGTTTTTGTGTATGTTGTTTCATTAAGCACAACAATTGTATCAACATGTAAACTAGCCTTTACACTATCACAGAAGTCTTACGTATGTTGAGAAAAATGCAACCCTGTCATGATAAGTTGTTATGGTTTTTTGAAAATATTGAAAACAATAATGAAATCAGAGATGCATTTGTGTCAAAACACGTAAGACTTGTGCGAAAGGGTAAAGTACTCTTAATTTGTTGAAAAATTTCATATTTAAAGGGGCTGAACCCCTTTTTTTAACATTAATGGACTTAGTACTTTTACACACTCGTACCTTTGCAAAACAACAAATGAAACCTATAAAATGGTATTTTTTCTGCAAACTATGTATTTGTGTTTTCTATGTTGCACTGCATCAAAATCCGAACTTACAGAAAATGTGCAATTAACTTCTTTATAACGAAATGTAAATATTTGCTCCACACTTTCAAGTCAAACGTTTGCTCTCTCATATAGATGGCACATATTAGGATTTAGGGGGGTAGCTAAAAATAATTGGATATTCTATGATACATACATACGTATGCAAGTAAATACATATGTATATAATATACATAACAATGTACATACATATTTAAGTAATAACTTCCAACTTACTTAAAACGTTGTATTAGTTTTTCAATGACAAGTGAGTAACAAGCACACGACAATGAGTACATTGCCATACCCCAGCAACCAAAACGTACGCCCTCTTCGTACAAAATTTGTGCTTGCGTTCCCTCAAGAGCTTTGGGGTCTCCATTGAATACAGCTTCACCCACAAAATCCGTAAAATATAAAGAGTAGCAGACATGAGCCATCCAACAGAAAAGATTTGTTAAACAAACCATACGCAAGGAGTGTGGCATGTAGACAATCGATAGTAAATAATGTGATAGCTTTTCAACAGGTTGTTCTGCTGTTACATTTACATTTTCGTTAATACTGGGGTATGTTTCTTGCTGGCCTTGTTGCTGAATGTCTTCGGGTGCTGTAAATGAGGTCTCCCCTACATCATTTCCATCTGCACTGCAAAAATAATCCGATTGCTGTTGGACATCGTTAGATGTTAGCTTATCAAACTACAAAAAAAAAGAAAAGAAAAGTTTTGTAGTATTAATTTTTTGTATACATAATTGCATTTAATACTATATATAAATATATTTACATAAGTTTGCATGAATCAAATAAACAAGATTACGCTTCAGCGTTGCCAGAGCGATGTTTTTATCTTTTTTTTAAGTCCATTTTTAAAACAATAAAATTACTTTACTTGGAAGCTTTTTGTTTATTGCTTTTGCATACTTTACACTTTTGGACCCTGTGTCTAGCATCCACTAAAATGCATCATTGTTACTGGACATACAAAATATTTAAGAAAGAAACTTTTTAAATTGAAGAATATTAATGAACATTTTTTTTTTAAGAAAAATAGCATAGTTTCTTATATTTTAAAAAACAAAAAGTCCAAGTAAAGTATTTGGAGCTAAAGGGTTTGGGTGGAATTCAAGCCTTTTAACATATTTTATCAAATATTTCGCGATCAAAGTTTTAACGTATGGCATATTGAGATCCTTGTGGATATTCGAGGTTTTAACATACCAAGGGACGACTGTGATTATCGGAGAAGTTAAGTTTGGCGCTTTTGAATTTTATTCTAGACTAGAGGCCGAGGTGGTGCCTCAAAACTTAATACCGTAGCATCTTAGCGACTTTTGTCGGTTCTTCTTTAAAATTGTGGCTACATTGTGCAATTTTTACCGCAGCAACTTTTTCTTTTTGTCCGATGATTTTTACTTAAAAATATGAGTTTTTTCTGCAAATGAGGATTTTCTTTCCAAAGTTTCTGGCAATGCTGTTACGCATTGCGCAGGTCCGTTATTTTTTTACTAACACTGGGAGAGCAAAATGAAGATAAATATTTATTCTCGTCATAAGTAAAAAATTATGTTTGTTTGGTTCGAATAGTTTGCACGTACAATTGGAGAAAAATAAAAATGAAAATTTATATTATTTTATATTCAAATTTTTTTTTCGTGTATGAAAAATTAGGGTCGTCAAAATTGGTACAAGTGTATTTTTTGTACTATTTAACCACGAAAGTTTAATGGTACAAAAATGGCTAATTAAGTACAATCAAGGAATCTCTCCAGTTTTATTAATTTCATATGGCAACTCATCATTTCAGTAAATGCAGCATGTGCCTACTTGTGCCAATATAAATACGTTCGCCAAGACAGAAACGATTACTTGCAAGGCCGGAAAAAACCAGTGGGATTTTGATGAATAAAAAGTAAACCATTTTCGAAATTTAGTGGCAATAGAAGTTAGCAACGATTTTAAAAATTTTTTAAAAACAAAATGTTGCATCGATTTCACGATTTAAAGTGCCCGTACACGATATGTTTCTTACATCTGACTTATCAAATTTCCCACTGCAAAATACATACATGTCGTATATTACCTTTACAACATTGCATCTGCAAAAGTCAGACGCAAAGTCACCTGATAAAATTTCACTTAGAGCGTGCTCTGTTTTCTTCTGACGAACCAGATGCCATCAGCTATGTCAGAAATCTATGCCGGGAAGAAACCGGCAGCGGCGGTGCACTATTGACGAAATCATTAGCCGGCTTAAGGCCCTAATCATGTACAACGCAGCGAAACGCCACAGAACTAACGCAACGCCAAAGAATAACATTGAAAGCACAAACAATGTCATAAATATTTTGTAATTTTGTTGTTGCTTTCTACAGAAATTCACATTGCGTCTTAAAATTTCAAACGCTCCATTGCTTGTATCGTTAAAAATTTTAAAACGGTACATGAATTTCTGTTGAAAGCAACAACAAAATTACAAAATATTTATGACATTGTTTGTGCTTTCAATGTTATTGTTTGCCGTTGTGCTGCGTTGTACATGATTAGGGCCTAAGTTAATATTTTACAATACCGATATATGAATGTTCATTACACCATTGAATAGAAATTATGTTCATATATATATACAAAACGTTTCATTATAATATCCTAAATTGGTTTCTTCGAATTTAATGAAAAAAAAAATGTTAAGATGGCTGAACTCTTTTACGGCGCAAATAAAAATTTTTGTGGAGGCAGCACGATATTTTGAAACCGAGAACTACTTTGGTTTCTGCGATAACAACAGAGGAAAAACAGAGACAATGTCAGAAGCAAATTACATTTACGTGTGTGACCAAACATTATGAAACTTATGTAAAACAGCAATTTTGGCAGACATGCACAATTACATTTGACTTGCAATTATTACTCTTTGAATACTATGAAGAAAAGAGTGATTGCAGTATACTGCAAGGGATTCCCCCCCCCCCCCCACCTCCCCTCTTCCTCGTTCACTTTTCTTTTTTTTATTGCTTTAAAGCAAACAAAAAATTCGTTTATAAATCCGGTAAACAGATTTAATGCCGGATAATAGAGAAGGTCGTTTAAAAAAATTTTAATCGATGTGAGATTTTTTTTTACCCAGTAAATGCTGCCGGCTTTTCGCATAATCAGTACCTTACTGTATATGCTTACTAGATCGTTCCACAAAAGGCTAAGATATAAGTACAAACTCACGTCTGCCTCTATGCTTTAACGTTTGAAGTACCTAAGCTTATTGGAATACTGGTAGTAAAACTTGGCGAAATTCTTTCATAAATGACCGCGTTATAGACGAACAACTCGTTTTTCTTTCTGAAATAATGTTTCTGGAGCAATAGAGCCCAACTCATTTATAAGGAGTATTATTTAACAGGTCCGCCGTACAAGTTTCCTCCCAAATTATGGGCTTTGGTACGACAGCGAAATCGAATTGACCTTTCACCTTGCGCCAATAAACGATAGCGCGCATACCATAGGAGTTAGTGAACAATTATTTTATTAATTCTATCGTGAAGGGTACCTACATAAGATAGCACCTTAACTTGTTTTTTAGTGTGGTGTGCACAAGGTTTAAAAATTAGCAAAAGTATATGAAAGTGATTGATAAGTTAATAATATAAATACATGCTCTTAAAATCGAAATCAACAGAAATTAAGAGCAGTTAAGATTTTCCGCTATTTTGTTTTTAATTACCATCCTGACTTTAAGAGTAGAAAAGTGGTATGGTGTAGAAAAGAAGTACTCAAATTATGTATTTTTATGAACTTTTAAAACAGGACCGTCACAGTATACAACTAGTATTCCGACTCTTTGACAGGCATAACTCAAATGTCAGTGGTACCTAACTCATGTTTGTATTAGTAAGATTTTTTTCAAATGTATTGGTGTATAAAACTATTTCCACCATAATTGCATAAAACAACAATTTTTTTTCTAGAATAAAACTTTATTAGTTTAATCAATTTTCAATTTATTTTATGTTGTCTGCACTTATAAACTTTTAAAACAATGTTTGTAAATTTTTTATTCTGCAATATCGGAAAATATTTAAATAATTTATGATTTAAAATATTATTTTCATATCACAAAATGCAACTCTGCTGGCATTAATAATATAAACAACAGAAAAAAAATTAGTGTCAAAAATATTTATTTAAAAATTTTTAGTTTGTGAAAATTAAAAACATTTTGCAAAAGCAAATGAGCAAAATGTATTGAAAAAAATTATTAATTATTTGTTTATGTCATATAATTAAACAAAAAGTGTTATAGTCTTCAAACTTGGTCCGCTCTCAATTTTACTCGAATTTGGTTTCCAGAATATGATAGATAATTTTAAAAGTGGAAATTATAAATGCAGTTTAGTTCGCGATATAGAAGGCGAATTTTAAAAACGGAGTAAGAAAATATTTTCAATAGAATGGTAAATGAAAGTGTTAGGTGTGGTGCAAATGACACAACAGATTCCGAAAACAGTGAATTAGCCAAAGATTTCAACCATCACGAATAAGATGAAGTATTTTTATAAAAAAACACATTCATGAGCGATTGAGGGTAGTGGCAGTTGACTATCTGATCATCCCACAAGTACATGAGGGAACTGTTGTGCATTGGCATTTTGTGCGCGTTGGTCTTTTTATAAGTGAAGTACTGTGTACTATGTAGTTTTAAAATCAGTTAAACGTTAAAACAAAAACTACTAAAAAGATCTTTAAAAATATAAGTATTTAGATGACAAGCTCGTAAAGCCAATTTAGTTTTAAAAATTTTTTTTCGATAGATTCTCCAGGCCGAACCCTCGTTCTGCATGTCCGACATTTAATGTGGGATAAAATATGTTATTCTTAACTTAAAACCCTCAGAAAAGAATATGGTTGGAGGTTACCATATTATGCTATTAGCATAATTTGGTCAAATTAACCACGATTTGCTTAAAATAAACCCAGAATATGATCCATAATTACCATATTAATGGTCATTGAGTAAGACGATTTTTTTAATGTTCTTTTTGAGTTCTAATTTTATTTCGTTTTTTTTTCATTCCTGTTACAACAAATCAAGTTAGAATTTTATTTCGTTTTTATTTTTATTTCTGTTACAACAAATCAAGTTTGAATTTTATGAAGTTTTTTTATTCCTGGTACAATGTTGTGATGTTTTCATAAGCTTTTATTTAATTGACAGTGACGTAAGCCGCATGTAATCCCCCCTTCCAGCAGGCGAGAAACGTCATCAGCATTATTTCGGTTTTCATGGTTTGTTCTACTTCTTAAATTTCATGTTGTAAAATCAAGAATTAAAAGAAAAAAAGTGAGAATTTAAAGCAAACCAAGCAAGTGATTTATTGATAAGCATTCAAATACCCCAGAGAACATAGAACACATTTGTTGTACTTTATAATACCTATGGACGTTGATAAGTTTGATTAATTTTTTGTAAAATCCAACTGTATTTTAATTTTTCAAGGGAGGTAAACATTTTATGGTAGTAAAACAATTATCTCTCAGATTCGGCAGAAATAATTTGACAGTAAACAAACAGATCTGCGCCTCTAGAAATATCTCTCAATTCTTCTTTAATCAAAACTTATGAAAACAAGTAAGAGTGATATATTCGGCTATGCCGAATCTTATATACCCGACAACATATACCCGATAATAACAGATAGTTATAATAATACCGTTGTTTAGATAAAAATATATCTATTTTGTGACCCCTCCCCCCCCACCCCCTTGTCTTCTTCTATTCCTCTGACAAAACTGTCGTTTTTGTGAAATTAAAACATGGATCGCATAAAATTTGTACTTACGAGTTGATAAATACACATCATAAGCACAAATATTAAAACGAGTCGTTTTATGCTTACGAGTTAATAACAAAAATCTCACGACTCGTAAGGAATTTGATTCCTTTCACAGAAAAACTAATTACAAAATATTTGCTACAGAAAGGAACAGAACTGCACACAGTGGCTGGAAATCGTTTTTCATTGGCCAAAATTCTGTAACTTTAGAACCGAAGAAAATATTTTAGTGAATTTTTTTAATCGACAGATAGGTTCTTAAACTTTTCTCCACTTTTAATTTCAATAAAATCGGTTGAGTACTAATTGGGCAATTCAAGGGTAAAGTGAAACTTTAGATTTTTTGAACTTTAGCGCGAAATATGGTTTTTTTTATTTTTTTTTTTAAATTATTTAAAAATGTCATATTTGGATTTAAATAATAACCATTAACATTTTTTGTAATAATGGGACACTCAAAAAAATTTAATGTTTACACTAAAAAAAATTTTAACATTAAAAAAAATAGTAAAATCAACTGGAAATTTTGCTATTATTTCTGAAAAATTAACAATTTTTTGCTGTCAAATTTGTTTACACTTAAAAAAACTTTAGAAATATTATCTTAAATCTTGCTATTATACAGAAGAGTCTATTATTTTTTGCTGTAAAATTTGGTTATATTAGCAAAATAAATCCGCTGAATTCTGATTTTTTTTTAAATTTTGATACGAAAAGTAGCAATAGATTTTAATAGCTTTTGTAACAATGTGAGGTTCTGTTTATTATTATTTTTTACTAATACAATGTCCGTCTTAGATCTAATGAATTATAATTATTGTTCATTTAATTGAAAGAATGATTGCAAATACTCCATATTCTGTTCTGTGTTATTTCTGTTCTTTAGTAGTTTTTTGACTTCTTCATCTTAATCCCGATGTTCCACTTTCCATTGATTTCGAATACTGGAGATGAACGGATCTGACGTTGCCAATAATTAGGGAGATCGATTATTCGACTTTTTTCAATAACCGGTTTTCGAATATTACGAATAGTTGCTATTTTAAAAAAACCGGTTTTCGGTTAAGCAATTTTTAAATAACCGGTTAACCGGTTTTAATTCGAATACTTAAAAACACAAAAATCAAATAAGTTTTTAAAATAAAACGTTAATTTGAATAAAAATAAAACAATTTGCAAAGGTAAGGAACCAACAAAATACATAGATATGACTTAGATCAGACCTAACAAATATTTTACGATAAAATCCAAAAAAGTGGGACCAGTAAATTAATCAACCTTTAGCTAAATTTTCAACAATTTTTTAATTGATTTACTAAACTTTATTTGTAAGAAGATATTTGTATAATGTAATTTGAAAACTGTTGAATGATATTTGATCTAGACAAACGTTTTGAAAAAGCAAATAAATAATAGGAATTTTATAAAGTTATTATTTGAAATATTCTCTCAAATTTATTTGGAATGAGTTTTAATTTGTTGGTGGTTAAGCATGTCTATATAAATCAACCATATTTTACAAAAGTTGCAAACAAAACCTCTTAGCCAGGATTATCTATTTTAAATTATTTTGTTTCATCATTATAGAAACGAATAATGAACTGAACATTCTTTTTGTGTAAAATATTTGTAAATTCATCGACTACAATTTAAAACATTCCATGACATTGTATGGTTTCTTCAATTTTGTTTTTTAGTTCTTGGTGTTTTAATAAATGAAACTGGTAGAAATTTTTCCCATATCGTTGATTCCGCCGTAATGCTGTATTTTTCAGCATGAAAAGATGCTAGAACTACTTAAGAGTTTTTAGTGCCTTAACGGGCATTTCGTCCTCGGCAACACAACGGGCTAATATTTCACCCAATGATTCATTTTTTGCAGCGTATTTTAGTAAAGTATTATTTGTCGTCTCCTTAGAACTACTTCGAACGGAGTAAAGTTTCATTTGGATCACATTAATATCAAGCATGTATACTAAGTAAAGGTATACTAAGAAAGGTGTATTGATATCTAATAAATAAATAAAAATAAATAAATAAATCATAAGTCGTGACATAGAAGAACTTTTGTAACTTATCATTTTAGGGCACTTCAAGCACCTACTTTGTATTTTTAATCGCATTCGAAAAATATCTAGAGATAACCTTCATATAAAAATATATTTAATATTTAGAATACTCTTGTACAAATTACTATTTACTTTTTAACTGCACACGTGTTTGTAGTATTTTGAATAGTTTTTGGTTTTTTTCTACAAGACCACACGCTTTTATAAGCGATTTGTATTTACAGTGTTCATAATGTTTTTTGAATTTTGTTAAATTTTGTTTTGACATTCTTCATAAAAAGTTCAAGTTTGGCCAATATTCAATTAGAAAATACTTAAATTACGGGTACATCTACAACAAGAGGAAGGAAAATGTATATAAATTACACAGTACTAAAATAACCGGTTTATTATACCAAAATAACCGGTTTATTCGATATTCGAAAAATGGGCATTTTAAAATAACCGACTTGGGCAAAGCTAAAATAACCGGTTAAAACCGGTCGAATAATAACCGTTCGATCTCCCTACCAATAATATATTAAATAGATCTTCATTTTTGGAATTTCGTGAAATTTTTCTAATATTGTGCTCTCTATAATATCTGTAATCCTTATTCCTTTTTCCAGACATATTTTTTAGGAGACATATTTCTCCATGGGTACTTGGTTGTATATATTTTTGCAGTTTCCTTAGCAAAATCTAAAAAAATTGAGGTTAAAATCAACACCTGTTATTTCAGATGCTGTTTCTGGATCTGCAAAGAATCTTCTTGCGGTATTGCCGTCATCAACCCAAATTTGCGATATTTATTTTGAACATGTTTCCTTTTTGAACTTCTTAACTCCTTGTTGGTTTCGTTGTTTCTTATTGATCCTGAAGATCCAAAATCCAAATCATAACTGATTTTTAGTATGTGTTCCATAAGTCATATTCTTGCATGTAGTGGTGATAATCCAAATTCATATGCATCAGTATTATCTAATGATTTTGTCGGGACTTGGTTTAATTGGCTTGATGTTGCATGGCATATGATGCAGCTGGATGCAGCCTTCTTGTTAGTCAAAGCCTGGCCTACTTTTCCGTCTATCATTGTTAGCACTAATTGGTAGCTAACTTAAATTTGCTGCCCATCTAAATCTAATTGTAATGGCTGTAGTGTTGCAATTTGGGCCTTGATATCACTAACTTCTTTCTTAATGGCATCATGAGTTTCTTTTTTTAATTCAAATTTGATAGGCCTGCAGTATTTTGAAGAACATGGTGTCTAATTTTTACAAATATCCTTTGTTTGCGTTGTACTAGTCGAAGGCTCGGAATGTTCCAAAATCTTTTTTAATCGCAATGGTACAAATGATACCATGAACATATCTGAGTCCGAAATAGGTTCACATACTACATGTTTGTATTGTTTTTGTCCAGAAGAACCATCAAATCCCCAATTACACAAAGAATTAACTTTGTGTTTCCATATTTCTTTAACTTATTTCCTTTAATTGATTATAGCCAGCGTTCGGCTGTGTGATCACGTAGAGATTGTAGTTGTACCTCTGCCGAAATTGGTGTGATTGTAAAAGTGTCCTTTAATGCCAAACAGTCCATTTAAGCAGTGGTTATGTGATGATATGCTGGAAACAGATTTGAGTCTTTTTCAATCGCACGCAATCTGAGCTGAATATATTGCTGTTTTGTTAATTTCGGATTCAGAAATAATGCTAGTGCTTCCTCATTTGTGAATTGTTTTGCATCGCTCGGAGTTGGTAAACTTTTAAGAATCGGTTTTGTTCTCAATGGACTATCTTTAACAACTTTTTCAATGATATCCACTTATGTCAATTGTTTCTGTGATCGTAATTGATGAAGGAAAGTGTCTTGAATATTGTCATATCCGATTTCTTCATTGATATCCTTAAGCTTCCGCCTCTTAGATCTATCGCTACAGTTGTCCAGCGATTTTTGTGGTCTCACTCGAGTGTTTGGATTTGTAGTTTCTGAAGCGATCTGGACAGAAAGTTCGTTCTCTAACCAGTTTGCAAAGCTCTTATAAAATCTATCTTTGCTGTAATCTACTTCCCTGTATCGCTGTTTTAAATTTTTGAAGAAAACAGATAATTTATTTTCTAGGTCCAATTGTATTTCAGTGCTATAGGAATTTAAGTTTGCTTTTTTTCGAATGTAATTTTTAACATCTTCCTCGTTTTTGTTTCTAAAATACTCTCCGCAAAATTCTTTATAGCTGAAGCTCTCCACGTTTTTATGAAAAACGTTGTTTTTGCTCAGATATATTATATCCACTGAGTTTGCATCCGAAGGTCACTTGCTTTTAAACCATTTCATACTTTTTTCATACCAAATACAGGTAGAATGAAAAGGATTAAAAAACTTAAAATCCTTTTATTTATATGCTATAAAATACCTGTCAAAAATTTAATGACGCATTGCCTAGTTATAGGGTCATGGAATATTATTAGAGTCATAAAAACAGATCAAATAAAAAGAGAAAAAAATTAAAAATCCCTTCTAAGGTGGTATTCACAATATACCTGCATAGCGTAGACGCGTGTTTAAGCTCTTTATTTTACTATAAAATACGCTAGTGTGAACGTAGTGAAACGGATAAGGATGAATCAGGGTAGCTATACGTTTTTCTGATTGTGTAACAATAATAAAATTTTTAATATGCACTACCTGTATTCTGTTCGATCACGATCAATATTCCCTATAACATAAAATTTTTTTGAAGGCAATAGCACATGATTTCTGTTACTTCTGCAAAGATTTTTGCGCAATAAAAAAAAAAAATTGTAAAAAAAAAATTTTAAACAAAAAAAATTTTTTTTGGAGTAATTTCATTAAAATTAAAAAAAGTGTTAAACAGGCGGGTCCAAACGGGTACAAGAGTCTATACAGGGTTAAAGAAAACACTTTCACCTTTCCCTCAGTGGTTTTACCTTCTTAATCCCTTTTGATGCGCAAAACTTCTATTCTACTAAATTTGAAATTTTACAAAAATATAGTAGTTTAGAAAATATGTCTTAACATCTCAAATATAAATAACACAATAGTCGCACACAAAGTTTGTAAAGATAACAAGACTACCAACCTAGTAAAAAAGCTTGTCATTATCGATGATAGTTTTTGAGCAATGATAATTTCTTTCGGATTAAATATAAAAAAAAATCTCTTTTTTCTGAGTTAAAAAAATTACCAATATTTTGACCTAATTTTTTGGCTACCTTAGTTTTAATATGTTTACTATTAAATAAAATTAAAATTTTGGTAATCGGTGACAAACAAAAATTGGACTTTTGGCCAATGAAATAAAATTTTCAGCCACTGTGCGGCAACGGAAAGTAACAACTAATGAGGCATTAACTCAACAATTATATTTTCTGTCACAGTTGCTTTTCTGTATTTATGTTATTCACACATAAATTGTAGCAAAATAGGACTTGTTTGTGTTTTTCAAATAATTATACCTTTTTAGGGTGTGTGTGAAATGGTAGCAAAGCTCTATGGTGAATTACAACCGTCAAACCTTTGTACGCTATCTGAAGGCACAATTTTTTCATACAATTTTTATCTAAATACAAAGTGAAATTTCCTTGTACTTTAATGTCGTAATATCAAAGTGCAAATAATTATTACAATCGACATGATAAGGGAATTTCTAATATTCCCTGAATATTCTATTTTTTTTAACAAGACAGGTTTGCTAACATAAGAATTTTCCATTTTCATACGAAATTTCATTTTGGGTACAACTATTTCTAGTCAACATTTATTATAATTTATAAATTTTTTTTAGTAAAATCAATAAAATTATTCGTCCAAATTTTTAAAATAAATAATGCTAAAAAAAGCTAAAAAAATGTTTTAAAAATGCTAAATAAAATGCCAAGTGGTAAATGGAAATTTTTAATGCTAAATTTAGCTGCAAATATGCCAAAATGGCCATACTGTCCATGAGTACTTTGCTACCGTTTCACTGACACGGTTCCTAGAGAAAAGTTTAAAAAAACCCACCGTTTGGATTAGTAAACCAATCTGTATATGTCGGATGTAAAATCCATATGTAATTGCCCATGTCTGTCAAAATTGACAAAAACCAAACGCTTATAATTTTTGCTTTTACACGTTCGTTTTTGGTTTCATCTGACATTACCTAAAATCGTTTATAACAGCAAATTTTTTTTTATTTTTATTAATTCAAAATTACAATTTTACAATTATGGTGAGATCTCAGCGCCCCTAAGATGTGTGTATGTAACGTATGGACTCCAAAACGGCTGGGCCGATTTTGATGAAATTTTCAGGGAATCTTCAGAATATTCAGGCGGGTGACACTGTGAAGTCTGATTTCGGTCAGGGGGCGGAGGGGCGTGGCAAAATCCATAACTTGAGAACGGCTTGACCGATTTGAACGATTTTTTCTTTAAAATGATCGCCATTTTGCCCCGCCCACTTTTTTCGATTTACCTAAAATCAGAAAACGGCTCCATCGAGTTGACTAATTTTTCTTTCAAATGTTCGTATTAATCAACTTTAAGTTTTCATCGAAAGAAAAATTTACCACGCCTACTTTTACGCCCACTTTTGCTATTAAGCGCATAACTGAAGAACGGCTTGACCGATTTGGACGATTTTTTCTTTAAAATGATCGCCATGGTCTAACTTAGGTTTTGCGGAAAGAAAATGTTGCCCCGCCCACTTTTACGGTCACTTTTTTCGTAAGATTCACAGCATATATATACATACATACAACCATATGTATTTTCAAATCAAATGTAAATCAAACATATGTGTATGAACAACATTTACCAAATACAAAAACAAAAATCATTGTCTATCCGCTAGCCTTAAGATGAAGTAATCAATAAATATAATTTCCAATTTGCCTTAAATACATATGTTTCTTTTTTCATTGAACCCATATCTACACCATATGTAAGTTATTCTGTAAAAAAACTTTATGATAGGTATTTCATGGATTTTTATTTAAAGGCCGTAAATTTCGTTTAAATATCAATTTAAATCGTCTGGTAATACAACACTAATGTTTGCTTAGGAACAGCAACGCGGACCGGGTCAGCTAGTATTTATATATTTATTTACTTTTAATTGTATTTCAGTTAATAAAAAAATTTGGTTTTTTTAAAGCATATGTGTAAATAAATATATAAATAAAGATATATGCCGCCACAAACAAATGACTTGCAAAACAGCTGATGTCAGATGGTTTGCCAAATCAAAATAGAACGCGCTCAAATTGAAAAATTTTCAACTGCTAATTCCATCTGACATTTACAGAAGAAAATTTTTTTTTTTGCTTTTACACGTTCGTTTTTGGTTTCATCTGACATTACTTAAAATCGTTTATAACAGCAAATTATTTACATATTTATATATTTATTAACTTTTAATTGTATTTCAGTTAATTAAAAATTTGGTTTTTTTTAAAGCATATGTGTAAATAAATAAAAAAATAAAGATATATGACTTGCAAAACAGCTGATGTCAGGTGGTTTGCCAGATCAAAATAGAACGCGCTCTAATTGAAAAATTTTCAACTGCTAATTCCATCTGACATTTACAGAAGCAATTTTTTTTTTTTTGCTTTTACACGACATGCATGCATTTTGCAGTGGGAAATTTGACATCAAAGAATTTTTTACAAAAACAAAATATGTACAACATATCGTTAGCTAAAATGCAAAACCATGTATCATTGAAAAATTTGAAATTGACTTTTTTTATTAATTTCGATTTACTACACATCATAGGATGCAAGTGTTACGGCATTAATCTTAATCTATATTAATAAGATTACAAATGTAATGGGCGATTCAAGTAGAGATACTTTTTTCAATAGCCTTTTTTTGACAGATAACGTGTGAGTCGTGTCGTGCTGTCATGTAATTTTTTTTAGTATTGTTTGGCATTTCATAATGAGAAGACTTACGCCTGAACAACGTTTACAAATCGTTCAACTCTATTACGAAAATTCACGTTCTGTGAGGAATGTATTTCGTGCACTTCGCTTAACTTATGGTCAACATAATCGGCCTACTGAGCATTTGCGACGAAGAGCAACCTGAAGAGATTCAAGAACTGACACTTCATCCAGAAAAATCAACGCTTTGGTGTGGTTTGTGGGCCGGTGGAATCATCGGTCCACATTTCTTTAAAAATAATGTCGATGCGAACGTAACCGCGAATGGCGACCGTTATCGTGCCATGATAACCGACTATTGGCTGACTGAAATTAAAGCTCGTGATCTCGGCGACATTTGGTTTCAACAAGACGGCACCACTTCCCACACATCGCATTATTCAATGGATTTATTGAGAGAACACTTCGGTGAGCACATAATTTAACGTTTTGGGCCGGTCGATTGGCCACCAAAATCGTGTGATATCACACCGTTCGACTTTTTCCTGTGGGGATATGTAAAGTCTAAAGTTTATGCGGACAAGCCCGCTTCGATTCAGGCCTTGGAGGAAAACATCACGCGTGTCATTCGCCAGTTACCAGTCGAAATGCTCGAACGAGTCATCGTAAATTGGACTCAACGGATGGACCATCTGCGACGTAGCAACGGCCAACATTTGATAGACATAATCTTCAAAAAATTAATGCCTAAGAATGTTCTTTCAAATGATAATAAACATTCCGTATTAAATTTGAATTTTGTGTGCTTTTTCTTTAAAAAAGTAGGAATCCTCGAAATGGATCACGCTTTAAGATGGCACACTTTGTGTGCAATGTTCGATAAATCAATGTGTGTGTTATTTGGAACTGTGTGTTATTATCTATAGCAAAATTAAATCGACAATTTTATTAAATTCATTTCGAATTAGAAAATAAAGTCACTTAATTCTAACCTTTTGAAATACACTCAGCAGCAAAAGTCTGCGTACAGGCCATTGATATGTTTTTCAGAACTAAAAAAGTAAAAAAATGTTGTGTACATCTATAAAAAACATTAATTTATTTGTTTATTATGTTTAGTTCGTAAAATATTTGTACCTATTTTTAACAAAAATAAGAACGATAGTTCATAACTATAAAGAAAACTATCAGCATATGCAAAAATCTGCGTACAAACATTTTTTTGTAATGTGTTTTGTTTCAAATATTTAGTTTTAAAAAAATATATATGTATATATCAAGTTGAAATTCCTTTTCGTTATGGAACCTACACTAAACATTTTGGCATATAATCGATCGACTTCCTTCGACGTCTCTTGAATGGAAATTTTGTTCAATTCTTCAATTATCGAATTTTTAATGTTTGTTTGGAATAAAATTTGTGCTGTCGAATACGAGGATCAAAGAATAGCTCGTTTCATAAGTGAAACGAGTATGTGATAAAGACACATTAATCCCATAAATTTATGTTGTGCGAGTCTACACAAAAATACCTTTAAAACGGTGTATATTTCATTAAAACTATAAGATACTTAAAAAATCCACTACAAAAAAATTGTTTCTGTATTTATATGTATATGCTTCGTTAAATTTTGCTAGTAATTTTTCCATAAATCTCTAGTTTTGTTTTTTCTGTATATTTGGAGAACAGCATGAGCCATAGTTTCCAAATTAGGAACAATCATCTTGGATATAAATAGACAACATCTGACAAAATGTTTGCGAAAGAGCAGAAGTGAGCGTCACACAAAAGATATTTATTTATATCTAAAGCTGGGATCACACGATTGCCACAATGCACCAATTTTCACGCTTTTTAATACCCCAATCGTGTGACTGCACAATCAATTGCCTCATGTACCAATCGAGGGCAATATTGTGCTTACTTTTACCAATAAAATGCAACCCTGGTGCGGAAATCGTGTGACTACTTGATATGCAACCGCGCGTCAATAAAAATGACAAAAATGTACCAATATTTATTGGTTTCTTGTGCGGCAATTAAACAACACAATACGCGCCAATATTTGCATTTTTTAATCAATTTACTTTTGTGTGTTTCTTTTAGTAGGAATAAATTAAATATAAAAATTAAATTTATCAAAAATAAAAATTGGGAATTTAGCAACTCATTAATAAATAAATTGATACTAAATTTTGTATTCCCGAAAATAACTTTTGATATAGAATTTTTTTTTAAATTAGTGCAATAGCTGTTCAGGACAATATAAAAGAATATATACAGGAAAACGAAGCAAATTGTATTGAAATTCTTTAAAGCGAATTTATTTTTATATATAAATATTTCTTTATATATTTAAAATAGAATTTTACTTTGTTTAATTTTTGGAATTTTATGTATATTACTTAAAAAATTTGTTTGAATGTACATATGATACAATTTTCTTTTTTTTAATAAACAAGCCAACTAGATCTTCCAAACAAATAAAAAAGCTACCACAACAGCTGTTTTCGCAGTTGTCACAAGTAAGAACAATCGTGTGACTGTGCTGCGGCAATTATTGAACCCATTTCGCTTTGTACCAACTAGCGGCAATCAAATTTGTACAATTCAGGGCAATCGTGTGATTTTAGAATATTTTATTGGGGCAATTTCATTATTGTGCGTCAATAAAGCACAATCAAAATTGTGTCATATTGGTGCATTTGCGGCAATCGTGTGATCCCAGCTTAAAGCAGTGATGCGCAAAACTAAATTCTCTCACCAATACACTGACAAAACCACAGGTGCACTGGGAGAAAAGTTGTGAAATTTAAAAGAACTGTTGTTATTATTTTACGGTGTGAAAAATTTTGTAATTTTTTTTTGTTTTGAAAATAAATAAAATATAAAAGAAAAAGTAAACTTTTAAATAAATTATTTTTGATAAATACCTTATAAAAATGAAAAAGATTTTTTTTTTCACTAAACTTTTCATAGAAGTGCTATAAAAGATATAAAAATGCCTTTTAAAAATGAGTTTTTTTTTTTTTTTTTTTTGTTCATTGTTTTAAATGTTTAATGGCAAAAGAGGCATTACATGTTACCAAAAGCATTTTTAATCATAAAATAGGATATAAGAAACTAAGACAGATGGTATCTAGTCCTTAAAATTTAGCTATTATTAAGCAAGGTAGACCTTTTTCTGACGAAATATTTATTAAGAATATATTCCTCCAAATAAAACAAAATCTTAATTTTAGTTTTAATTTTATAGAATCCTCTGTCCCGTGATACTTTTGCTCGCCGTACTGTTTAGTTAAGAGTATACGCAGAGTTTGCCATTAAAGAAAATATAAAAAATTTTGATTTCTTTTCTTTTGCTTTTGATGAAAGCACTGACTTGCTAGCTTGTTACGCAGATAAAGAGTATTAAATCTTTGAAACAATGATTTCTCTCAAAACTGTTTACACAAAAGTTGGCTGTTACTTTTACTGTTGTTTTTGTTCAATGTTATTAATGAAAAATTTTTATCAATTGCGGACTCCAGAAAATTTATTGACCTCTGTGTAGATGACAGAAATATCGTGTCAAAAAATATGGAAGTTAAATGTGTCAACTAAAACGACATGAGTATATATTCAATAATTTTAATCGCATTGTGCACCTGGTAGTGTTGGCATCAAAAGTTTTAACAACTCACCCTGCCGTGAAAACTGACGTTTGCGCCATCAGTACAAACGCCAGCTAATTTATTGGAGTCTACTGTAGAAAAAAGTTTTTCATTAATAACATCGAACAATAGTTTGTTTGCCTGTTACGTTTGAGCAAATGGTTTCTAGTGAAAACATAGTTTCAAAGACATTATATTCCATATCTACACATCGAATACAAATAACGAGCTGGCAGAGATCGTTGATGTCAGTGCTCTCATCTAATGAAAAAGAAAAAAATTCGCAATTTTTTAAATTTTCTTTAATTTTAGATTCTACGTATGCTCCCAAATGAAGACTACGATCACGGACAGTATCACGGGACAACAGAAGATTTTATATAATGTCAACATTATAATTTAATTTTTGCGTAACGTGGAGTAAAATGTTTTTAATAAATACCCCATCAGTGAACGGTCTACCTTGTCTAATAACATCTAAACTTATAAGACTAGATATCTCCTGCTTAAGTTTTTTATTTGACGACTGATTTAATTCTTTTTCTTCCAACCATTCTTTAATCATCTTTAAACAATTTTGTTTTTTTTTTTTTGAAAAATATTTTCTTTTCCTTCTTCATTTAACTTTTTCATAGTAATGCTATGAAAGCTATCAAAATGTCTTTTTAAAACACTTCCTTTCATTGTTTTAAATGACTTATGACAAAACAGGCATTGCATTTTACCAAAAGTATTTTTAATCATAAAATATTTTTTACATGCCATAATTAAACAATTTATTTTGTTCAGTGCACCTACAAAAAATACGTAAATAAAATCTGAAAAAATAAAGAAGCAGTCATACACCCGTGCTCATGTACATACGACGTTGTCTCGTTGAGTCGACAATCGCTACTAACCACAAGAGCATAAGAATGTGTGTGATCTGATTTTGAACAATTGTTCTATGGTTTGCGCACCATTGATCTAAAGCAGAGGTAATCACAAAGAGAGGCGGCTAAAAATGTGTTTGTGGTGGTGAGTGTATTTTGGGTGCACTGAAAGAAATTTCTAGATAAACATGTCGAAACCAATTTTGTGTGTATTAAACATATTTTTTGTTATATAAATGCATGTATGCAGTAATTTTTTTTTTTTATTTCTGATTGTATGCAAGGCATACAGCTTTATGCAAAATATTAGATGAAAATTAAAACTTTTTCCCCACTATATTTTCCACATTTTAATAAACACATCCAATAGTAGAAAAATATTCAAAGTGTACTGCAAATATTTGAAATTCTGAAAAAGAGAGCCAAAAAAAGTACTCAGTTAAGAAATTAACTATGTGTTTTGTTTTTGTTTTCAAATAACAAAAGCGACGGCGACCTGCTTGTTTCAAAGCTAGCATACAACTGCATGAAATTATAGTTTTTTACAATCTTTGAAATGAGTTTCGGTAAAATTCGTGTTGTGTGTGTGAAAATCCCGAAAAGTGCTCGGCCCCTGGGGGCATAGCGTGATGATCGTTGATCTAAAGAACAGTTTTAATATACATATATGTTATCATCGCGCCATGGTGAAGGGTATATAAGATTCGGCATAGCCGAATAAAGCACTCTTCCTGGTTTTACTCCAATTTTTATTGACGGCATAGCAGCGTGCTAAGACCCCTTCAAGTTCATTGTAAATGAGTAAAAAATAACCCTATTTCCATTTAGCGTCGTCGTCATCCATTAAAAATCGAAATCAATTTTCATCGAAGTCGTCATCAATTCGATACAAAACTTGTTTTCTGTAACATCAATGTAACGATGTCGATTGTTCATCTTTTATAAAGCACATCTCTAATAATTTAGACAGTTGGCTTGTTTTGTTTTCAGTTTTTAATAAAAAAAATGCAATTTGATGTTTGCTTCTTAAATATGTTGGTAGATTTATTTATTCTAAAAAATTCACTTTTCTAATGGCATATGGCATTGCACTTTTCGCACCGCATAAATCGACAGTGATAATATTGCCATGTCTGTATCTTTATAACGGCGACGATTGCCGAAAAGAGCAACAAAGTAAAGCGAAAATTGCAAACATTTGCACGAAAATTTTTAATATTTCAAACAACCCATAAAATTTATTAAAAGTCCCTTAAACCATTAACGCAGAGAAAAAACATGATTAATGAATGGTTACTACTACCATTTTTATTCATATTTGCCTAATATGTTTACCCAAATAAACTTATTATAATCCTTATTTAACTTGAAAAAATATTTTTTCTCCTTAACATTTTTTATTTCACTAATATTATTATAGTATATAGTATATGGTGTTTTATACCTTAAAAGTTACCATGATCTAGCTAAACATATTAAATTATGTGAAATATAATGTACATATATATTATCAACTATATAATTAAAATCATAATATTTACTGTACACTAAAGGTATGTTTGATACCATCATTTTTCAAAACACATTCTCTAAATGAGCAAACATTTATTGTCAAAACAAACAGTGTGTGTTTATAAAGCAAATAAAATCTTCTTCTACGTCTTTTTCCGTCTGCGGTTCAGTTAATCGGGAAACATGAATGACTACAAAATAATTAATAGTTTTTCGAAAGAAAAAGGCCATGCACGATTGTAAAATTAAGGAAATAAATTATTATAAGTTTATTCAAACAGGTAAGTTATAAATATATTTATAAATGTGTGTATTTAATTTTATTTATTAATATATGCTAAGCTGTATATGTATATATGTTGCAAATTATATGTATGTATGTATTTTTAATAAAACATAAAATTTTTAAAATAAATTTTTTTATTGGTCTTATTGTGAAACCATAAAACATGTTCAAATAGACTTGGTTAGGAAGAGAGTTTGTGTTTTTCCTCTAAACATAATAATATCACTATGCTAGTTGAAAAAACAGACAAGCCGGGCACCTGGCGTTTTAACATAATTCGGGTACGCTGAGTCCAGTGGTGCCCGCGGTTTTTTCAGATTGGCTCCGGTTTTCGAGATATACTGTTATTTCAAAATTGGAAGAGGTTGCACAACATATGTTCGCGTAACTCAAAAACGCTTTAGCTTATTGAAAAAACTTTAAAAACCGAAATTCCGCACTAAAATTTCCTTTAAGAAAAGTAAAACTTCTTTGTAATATTTGTAGTCGTTTTAGAAACATAATTTTTTTTTTGGAAAAAAAAATAATTTTTTTTATCAAAATTTCGATAAAATGCAGCTAGGCTTCTAATATAAAAAACGAAGTTGCAAACAAAACAAGCCATAAATGATTAAAATCTGTTAGCAACTTTTGATTTTATTTACAAAAATCGACAAATTTTAATTAATTTAAGAATTTCATAAAACGCAATATTTGTATGGGAGCCCCCCTAAGAAGTGGAGATATGGGGCAAGTATGTCTCAAGAAAATGTTAAGGATAAGAAATTAATTGAGGTCGGTCATACATTATATACCACTAGGTACGGCGTCTAAAATTATCTCAAGCACAGAGAATTCTCTTGACAAAAGAGTTAAAAAGAGCTAATATTTTAGAACCAGGTGTACAAATATACGGGGCTATCAGTCGCCATAGACGATTTACGAGTTTTTTTAAATCTATTGAGAATAATTCTATCGCGTATTGTACTGACATGGCGCTTATTCATTGATTCTTCCAAAAGTAGCTTAAAAGCAGTTTTGCTACATGTCACTAATTTAAAAAGTCCTATTCCGATAGCACTAAGCACAAATACTAAAGAGTCATACGCATCAATGAAAAAAATAATACAGTTAATTAAATATGAAGACCACAAGTGGAAAATATGCGCAGATTTAAAAGTGGTAGCTCTTTTAAGAGTCATGCAATCTATACTAAAAATATGTGCTTCATGTGCTTATGGAATACGCGTTTCGATGGCGACCAGTACAATACACGGGATTGGGCTTTACGTGAGGAAAGCAGATTGCATAGAAATAATGTTATTGAATTACACCTGTACCGATGGAAAAGATTTTGCTTCCTCCACTCCACATCAAACTGGGTATTGTTAAAAATTTTAGTAAAAGCATTGAGCCCAGATGGTGTTGCTTTTACCGAATTGCGCCGATTTTTTCCACGATTAAGCGGCATGAAAGTAAAAGAAGGTATGAACTCTATCTATATTAAATAAGATTTATATTTCATATCTTAATGTTTTTATTTTACAGGAATTCTTAATGGACCGGACATTCGTCGTCTTATGAAGGACCATCAATTTAAGGTTGCATTGAATTATATGGAGCTATTGGCCTGGAATTGTGTGAAACCAGTAATAGAAAATGTATTAGGAAATCATCGGTTTGAAAACGGGCGAATTTTAATCAAAAATATGCTAAACGCATTTAAAAACTTAAACGTTAGAATGTCATTGAAAATACATTTTTTGCATTACCATGCCGAAAAGTTTAATGTACAATCACCAGCCGAGTCTGATGAAAATGGCGAGAGATTTCACGAAGTAACATCCAGAATCGAACACTGGTATAGCGGCAAACAACTTGATTCGCTATTATGGGATATTTGTTGGAATCTATAGGAGGAAGAAGAAAAAATTTCGAAATAAAAACTTTAACTTTAACTAATTAACAACAAAAATAAATGTTTTAAAATTTTTAAGTTTGGTTATTATAAAAAATAAAAAAATTTCATCTCTTCTGAAAAAATCAAAAGTTGTAGACCGACTTTAATCACTTATACCTACAGCGCCTGAGATGCCCCTAGACGGGCCAAATGTATGACCAGCGCAACTTTATTTTTCATTCCCATCATTTGTTTCTAAGGCCTAGGATTCAGTCCTAGGGGGATCAAATGTATGACCGACCTCCAATGTTTTTTGTTCTTAACATTTTCTTAAAACATAGTTGCCATATATCTCCACCCCTTAGGGGGGCTCCCATACAAATATGGCCGTTTAATGAAATTCTTAAATTTGGCCCCTGCAGTACCTAGGATGCCCCTAGATGGATCAAATGTATGACCAACCCCACTTTATTTTTCATCTCAATCATTTATTTCTAACATACCCACTATCCACATACCACATACACCGCTATATCCATTCCTTAAAGGGCTTCCATACAAAATTTTCAATGCAGACTAGAAATATATTGGAGAAAAAGTCCTATAAATGCCCAGGAGTCGCCCCTAGGGGGATAAAATGTATGTGACCTCCCTTATTTTTTTGGTCTTAACATTTTCTCAAATTATACTTTCCGTTTATCATCATCCCTTAGGGTGGCGTTTTATGAAATTCTTAAATTAATTAAAATTTGCCGACTTTTGTGAATAAAATCAAAAGTTGCTAACAGATTTTAATCATTTATAGCTTGTTTTGTTTGCAACTTCGGTTTTTATATGTCTACAAAAAATTAGAAGCCTAGCTGCATTTTTTAATTTTTTATGAATTTTTAAAAAACAAAAATTTCGAAATTTTGATAAAAAAAATTATTTTTTTTCCAAAAAAAAAAAAATAATGTTTCTAAAACGACTACGGATATTAGAAAGAAGTTTTACTTTTCTTAAAGGAAATTTTATTGCGGAATTTCGGTTTTTTAAGTTTTTTCAATAAGCTAAAGCGTTTTTGAGTTACGCGAACATATGTTGTGCAACCTCCTCCATTTTTGAAATAACAGTATATCTCGAAAACCAAAGCCAATCTGAAAAAACCGCGGGCACCACTGGACTCAGCGTACCCGAATTATGTTAAAACGCCAGGTGCCCAGCTTGTCACGAAAAAAAGTGTAAATTTCATGGACAGTGTATTTAATTATAAGCTATAAATATGTCTGAACATATATTGTTACTGAAGACGTGTTTGACACAATCATGACCACAAACATTAATGATAGTTTGCGATTGTGATTGTATCAACCATATTGTTTCTTTGCGTGTAAGGAACTGAAAAAATTCCATAAAAATGGCTGAATTAGCGGAAATTCGCAAAAATCTGCTAATGGCGGCATGATAGAAATGTTTAATTAATATTTATTAAAAATCGTTAAAGCTGTTAAGAATCAGAAAAATTGCTTCTATCGCGAACATGGTTAAAATTCGTAAATTTCCGCTAATTTAGTAATTTTTATGGAATATTTGCAGTTCCTTATAGTTTTAGGGACTTTTAGTCAATTTCATTGAAATATTAAAAATATTCGCGAGATTTCTCTATTTTTTAAATTTTCGCGTAGCTTTGTTGCTCTTTTTCGATTTTTTTTTAAATAAACATTATTATTATTGAAAAATTAAAAAGGAATAAAACTGTTTCGACACCCATAAGACTGACGACAAAATCAGAGTCAATTTACATCGATGCAGTCGTTAACGTTGCGTATGGCATACCAATAATACATAAATATAATGTTTGGAATAATGTTTTTAATTTTGTACCTATACTTACAGGGTTTTGGTGTAGTTCTGAAGAGTTATATTCGGTGTTTTCTAGTGTCCCATAATTTATAGTTTCATCTTGGAGATGATCTGTTTCCGATCGAGCTGATTTAGTCGCCTTTGACGGTGCTAAAGCCCACAATGGAATTTCTTTAAAACTAGTTATTGTAAATGTCACACATGCGATAAATATGAATGTAATAATTGTAAATACTGCTTTAACATGTCCTCCTAATCGACGGCCAAGTGATGTATCATCCCAATTTATACCACCCATTGAATAGCCCATAAAGCCTCCAAGACCAGCCATTATGGTAAATGTTGATAGACCCTTAGCATGATCGTCTATAATAGCAAATCAAATAAATGATAAGACACATATATTTAATAAAATTTTTGCAAACCTGGGACACAAACATCCAAAAGATATGCTCGCGATGGGCTTTGGCAAGCATCAGCATCAAAATCCAGTAAAACAGTACCAAGAACAGTAAAAAATATTCCCCATGGATGTGATGTCTTTTGTATAGATCCCAGTTCTGTTTTAGATGCTGTTGCACGATGTGGTGAAACATTGATATTATTGTGCGTCGTTCCATTTAGTGTTAAATTCATAGCAGAGATTTGAATGTGTGGATCAATATCACCAAATAAATAACCTAAATCCTCACCATTGGGCACCAATAGCAGTCCTTTTATTTATATTACAGAGATTTATATTATTAGTTTCATTAACATACATAAGTAATATCCAAATACGATTTATCTAAATTTATTACCAAGAAAAACTCCTATAGACAGCAGTATAATAAATGGTCTTCTACGTCCCATATTTAGTTTGCAACGGTCACTCATTGAGCCAAGAATTGGCGTAAGGAAGAAACCAACTAGCGGCGAAAGTGCCCACACCAGCGTCATGTGTTGATGTTCAACGCCAATTTTAAGAAGGGTGGGAGATACAAATGCCGTCTCAGCAGCGTATGAAAACTCAATACCCATTACAGCAGCAGACACACGAACTAATTCCATGCGAGTTTTATGTCTGAATAGATTTGTTTATTTAAAAAAAAAAGAGGAACACAATTACAAAAACAATAAATGAAAGAAAAAAGAAGATTTAAATAAGAGATTTAACGTTTAAAAATATCAAAACGGATTTACATCTGAACCCATAAACATACATAATGCATATGTATGTACAATCATACAAACATACACATTGGGAAAATTCAGAAGACCTTTTTACTTCAGGCCTTATTGAAGGCCTGCTTAAAAATTTTCTTATCTACTTGATAAAGAAGGCCTTATCGAAGGCCTCGGCTCTTTTGTATAAAAGATAAGATACGCATTTTACACTCGCTTCTATGAGAAGGAGCAGTATTTTTTTTTGTCATAGCAAGAGTAAAAGAATTGTTTTTTTTATCCAGTTGCCATTCTTATTTACCTGCAAAAGAAGCGAGAGCGGAAGGCCTACCTCGCAATAACAACGTGTGTAAAAAAGATTTGCGTATGGAATGGAGCGAACAGGCCTTGTACATCCAAAAGAAGGAATACAGAGGCCTTATAAAAGACACCATGTACAATGTATGCATATCTAGATTTGCAAATGTGTACATTTCATCCGAAAACTTTCTGTTGAAATCAAGCATGGAAAATTAAGTGCTATTGTTCAGTTTAGGATTGCAAATACTTTTTCACAAAAAATTATTGCACGATATGAATAAGAGGGAATGTTTTTAAACTACTCGTTACTTAAGACTCACATGGTAAGTTGTAGTTATTTTTTTTTCCAAAAAGAACCCTTTTGTTAGATATTTCGTATAATCCTTAAATCCGTGGCTTAAATAACTAAATTGGCCTAAATATACTTGTTGTATCTTAAAGTAACGTGGAACTGTCATGCGTTTGTGCTGAGGTTTCCTAGCAGGAAAAAAAGGTAGAAACGAATCCTTCAAAATGGGGTTTTTTGCAGACACAATGCCTTCCAATCTCACTTCAACTTCATTTCTAATTTATATGACATATCATTGGAGTCCAAGGCCTTTCCTCCTTGCATCTACTATTAAGGCTTTTAGAAGGCCTACAAAACTATGTAAAACTGGAGGTCCACACCACGCATATACGCCTCCATGCATTGCATGATTTTGAATTGTTCGAACGCTGCTTGTGACGCTTACAAAAGTAGAAAGTAAACCTTCTTTTCGCATTCAACGCCTCAATGCATCCTACGCTTTTGTGCATGTAACTTGTTACAAAAGTGTTGATTAAGTAAAAGAATTCTGTATGTAAAATTAAATGAAAATGAAATTTAAATCACTTGTAAAATTACTTAAAACCCTATCTACTTATTTTCCATTTAATTTTAACGAAAACTTCATTTAATTTTTACTGTCAAAAATTCAACCGCTAATTCCGTAAAAAAATAACCAGTAATTTTCAGTTATTTTATATAATTTAACTACCAAAAAATTTTTTTTTAATTATATATTTATAGATCTGTGGCAAAAAGTAAAAACGATTTGTTAAAATGCTTTAATTAAATACATCAAAGTTTTAAAGTAAAATAATTGCGAATACTATATCGATCATGCTGCTGGTGTCTTATAAATGAAAGTTCATCTGTGAACAAAGTGGTCTGTACAACAAAAGTAAAACAAACATGTATAACGGGCTAAGTAAAGACAAATATTCTCTCTATCTCATTAGAAAAACAAGCGGACAAGTTGTCTGGTATTTTTTAGAAAATCGAGTAAAACCTGTATTATATAAAATAACTGAATATTCATAGGTTTTTACGGAATTCGCGGTTGAATTTTTGACAGTAAAAATTAAATGAACTTTTCGTTAAAAATAAATGAAAAATAAGTAGACCAGTTTTAACAGAATATTAATTTATTTTATATTTTACAATTTCAGTTAATTTTACGTACAGAATATTGTGAGTGTAAATACACTACAGAAGTAGAATCTTCATTGACGGATGCGTAGACAGTGAAAAGGCGTGTAACACGTGGTGTGGACCTCCAGCTAAAGAACTAAGCTTTTTCTCGCTGTTGCTAAATATGTGAAGTTAGTTAATTAATAACCAGGGAAACTGTAAAAATGCAATCGCATAGTTTTCCTTGTGCGAACAATAAAGGCAGAAACAATATATTCATCCGTTTAAGAGCATTTTATGAATTTTGGCATCGATTTGTTAGTGCATATTTTCAAATTCTGGTTACCAGATGGCTATTCTATTTTAAATATCTATCTGTATGCCCAACGTGTTGATTAATTTCGCCATCAAAATTTAATTTTCACTTTACAATTGTAATGCAAATCAGGTTGTCATTAAAGATAAAATTTATTATAAACTATACAATTTTATAACTAAGCAAAAATGGGAAGATGCATTATATACGTTTTTGCCGATGTGTGTAGTACATAGAAAAATGGATCCATCTTTTAGTATACCGACCAACTCACATTTTAAAGATTTTAAGAACAAAAAACTTGTATATCACTCTAAGGGCGACTCCTAGGTATGAATTATCGGGCTTGTCACAGAAATCAATTTCGATCGAAAGTTTTTTTTAATTCCGAGAAAGCTTCTTTAGAAAACGAAAACTGATAGATTTTCTCGGAATGAAATCAATTTAAATTTTTCGATCGAAAAAAGTTTTTGTTTTGGTTTGCAAAATATTGCAACATTCAACTTAGAAATAACAAAATTAAAATTTGGCGGAATTACGAAAATCGATCAAAATGAAAATACGGATTCAAAACCATTCCGAACAATTTCTGTGACAGGTGTATATTCTTCATAAAAAGTGATTAATCATGAGTTTTGATTTTCCATATGCTATTTTTGCAGAGCACGCGTTAATCATATCAAACTGCTTTGCCATTTTTGTTGAGTATCGGTTGACAAGTCATCATGGAAAGACTCACACCACAACAGCGTTTCCAAATTTTCAGCTGTATTCCGAAAATCAGCGTTCTGAGAAATGAAAATGAGGTGTTTTATCGGGAAATTTTGTTCAATGATAAAGCAAATTTCTGGCTCAATAGATACGCTAATAAAAAAATTGCTGTGTTTGTGCTGATGAGCTACCCGAAGAGTACCAAGAGCTACCATTACATCCATTTAAAATAACGGTATGGTGCATTTTTCTTTGGTCATCTTTCTTCAAAAATGAGGAAAATCAGAACGTCAATGTTAACCGTTATCGCACCATGGTAACGGACTATGTGCTTCCTGAAGTTCAAGCGCGCGGTCTCGGTGAGCTCTGGTTTCAACAAGACGGCGGAACGAGTCATTTAGCGCGTGATACAATGACGATATTGAAAAATCATTTTCGTGAGCAGTTAATACACATTTTGCTACGGTAAATTGGCCACCTAGATAGTGCGATATCACACCATTGAACTATTTTCTCTGTGGATATGTAAAGATTGAGGTCTTCAGAAATAAGCCAGCTACGATTGCCGCTTTAAAAGCTAACATAACTAGTGTTATTCACAAGATACCAGTCGCTATGCTCGAACGAGTCGCCCGAAATGATACCTTACGAATTTACCAGCTCAGACGTAATTATGGCCAACATTTAATTTCAAATTCATGTGTTTTATTTTACATTATAAATTCAACCTCGCGATGAATCTCCCATTATATGTTTATTGAAGAAAATGTCCAGTAGCTGCCTAGTCGTCGGTCCTAGAGAAATAAAATATATGGCCGACCTCCATTAGTTTTTTTCTCCTAACATTTTCTCAAAACATACCTGCCCCTTATTAGTATCCATTAGGAGGGATTTCATACAAATATGGCGGTTTAATGAAGTTCTTAAATTTGGTCCTGCAGCGCCTAGTATACACCTAGTAGACGGGTCAAATGTATTACAAACCCCACATTATTTTTAATCTCCATCATTTGTTTTTAACATACGTACCCGCTATCTCCATATCTTAAGGGGCTCCCATACAAACATTTCAACACAGGCTAGAAATATATTGAAGAAAAAGTCCCTTAACTGCCTAGGCCTCGTCCCTAAGGGAATAGAATGTATGACCGACCTCCATTAGTCTTTCGTCCTTAACATTTTCTCAAAATATACTTGCCATTTATCACCACCCTTTGGGGGGTGGGGAGTGCTAGGAAATTATTTTTCCAATTCAAATAAAAAAATTTCAGAATCAAAACCTTTTTTTGTTTAAAACAGGTCCTACAAACGAATTTGCATATTCCAAAAATTTATTTTGCATTTCGTTTATAGTTGTTATTATTGGTTAAATTTGTGTTTGATATTAAAAAAATTTTCAAGCAAATAATTTAGCTGAATCAAACAAAAAAGTTTACTGAAATTAATAAGAGTAGGGAGGTGGCGAGGAGACGAGGAGCGGCTGGCCTTGGGATTTTTTTTTTTTTTTTTTTTTTTTTTTAATAATTTTCGAACAACATTCTTCTTGTTGTACAGAATGTAATGCATAATAATGCATATTTTCAAAAAAAAAAAAAAACATCATCGGCACTTCAATTGAAGAAAATCGGCAAAAAAAAAAAATCGGCAAATTAACAATATCCCTTTTAAGAACAATAAAACATATTTTTATTAACACAAAAATAACAAAGCAGATTAACTCAGCATTAACTTACATATAACCCATATAAAAACATAATAATTAATAAACAAGTAAGAGTGCTATATTCGGCTATGCCGAATCTTATATACCCTTCACCATGGTGCGATAAGAACAAAAGGATATTTATATAAATATACATACATATGTAATATATCTGTGGCATTAAATAATAATGGCTTAAGTCGAAATTTCTTGCTTTGAGATATAAAGGGTTTTGTCTAAAATAAATTGTTTGGTTTTTATATAAAATTATTAGCCACAGAAAAGAAATGCGCATTTATATAGTACAAAGCTGTAAATTTTATAAAAAAAAAAAAAAGAGCGTTTTTTAAAGCATATAAAAGTAAAAAAAAAAAAAAAAAAAAATATTATATTTTTTTTTATTTAATTAAAAATAATTTATAAATACCAAGAGAAAAAAAAATTAATCGAATGGGATTTGAACCCGCCAACACCCAGAAGTTTACTTGTGACATAACTGCTAGACCACTCGACCACCGGTACGCATGCGAAATTAACGTTTATATAAGTAAATAGGCCGTGTATAAGTTTTTTTTTATAAACAAATATGTTTGTGTGAGTTTGTTGTTTGAGTATGAAAGGTGAATATGCGAAAAAGGGAAACACACCACCACCACTGTCGTGTTGCTATACAGTAGATCTATTGGTTTTTGGAAGTTTTTAAGATGCAAAAATTCCCAATCTCTATTTGTTGAAATTATTTCCTTAAATAGATCAAAGTTTAAAAGCAGAGTGATAACGGAAGTCATGCTGGACATGATGCTGGTGCCTGTAATAAAGAAAAAGGAAGGGGGGGGGGGACGCAAATAAAACAACTTAATTATATAAAAAAAAAAAGTAAATATTGGTATTTCAGTAATTTGGTCATAACTCGGGCATTTTCCAATCGATTTGATAGATTTATATACCGACGTCTTTGGGAAGAAATTTACCATTTACATTGGTAATAAAACTTGGACTCGAAAAGGTCTACGGTTCCCGAAAATAGGTATTTTTCTTAAAAAAATAATATTTTGGTAATAACTTTTTTGTATCTGAACCGATTTTTCCGAGTGTTTCAGCAAATATGTTCTACTAAAAATTTCCGATCTTTTGATATAATAGATGTATTCATAGGTCATATAACAGCTCTAAAATTTTAGTTTTTATAGAAATTTTGATGCTTTTTAGCCCATTTTTGGAGTATTTTGCTAATAACTTAACCATTTCTTAACCGATTTGGCAGATTTATATACCCACGTTTTAAGGAAGAAAAAACCATTTACTTAGATTATAAAACTTGGACTCGGGAAGACCTATTGTTCCCGAAAATGGGTATGTTTAAAAAAAAAAAATTTTATTTTGGGCATTACTCTTCCATTTTTGGGAGAAAGGTTTCAGGGTTTTCGGGAAATATATGCTGCTAAAAATTTCTGACATTTTGGTATATAAAACGTGTTCATATGTCATACTAGAGCCCTAAAATTTAAAATTTTGAGTATTTTCAATAATGTCTTTGTACGGGAGGTACCACGCCCACTTGTCCAATCGCGCCCATATTTTGTGGAATACTGTGTATTGATAACCGATATGTTTGTACCTAATTTGGGAACTTTAGCTCGTTTCGTTCTCCAGATATACAGAAATACATAACGTCTTTGTATAGGAAGTGCCACACCCACTTATCCAATCCCGCCCATTTTTTTAGAGAGTTTGTGTATTGGCAAGCAAGATGTTTGTACCAAATTTCAAAGCCGTAGCTCTTGCCGTTCTCGAGATATGCAGAAAAAAGAATTTAAAAAACAACAACAACATGGGATTTATGGGAAAAAAACAACAACAACATGGGATTTATGGGAAAAATTAGAGGTAGTCGTGGTTTTTTGCTCATATCTCAGCCATTTATGGACCGATCTTCCTGAATTTCAATAGCAAACAAATCCGGACTATATGTGACATAAATGTATAACACCCTAGCCTTCATCATATCTGGGGTCTTCGGAAAACCCATTTCAACGGACGGACAGACGGACAGACGGACAGACGGACAACCGGATTTGAACTTCCCTTCTCATAAGAAGCCAGAATATATATACTTTGTATGGTCTTAAATCAATATTGTAGAAATTACAAACGGAATGACAAAATTATATATACCCTTTTACCTTCGGTGAAGGGTATAAAAAAAAAAGAGTAACTTTGGTATTTCAGTATTTTGGTCATAACCTGGGTATTTTTTAACCGATTTGATAGATTTATATACCGATGTCCTTATGATGAAATTTACCATATACCTTGGTAATAAAACTTAGACTCGGAAAGATCTACGGTTCCCGAAAAAAGGTATTTTTCTTAAAAAAATAATATTTTGGTAATAACTTTTTTGTATCTGAACCGATTTTTCCGAGTGTTTCAGCAAATATGTTCTACTAAAAATTTCCGATCTTTTGATATAATATATGTATTCATAGGTCATATAACAGCTCTAAAATTTTAGTTTTTATAGAAATTTTGATGCTTTTTAGCCCATTTTTGGAGTATTTTGCTAATAACTTAACCATTTCTTAACCGATTTGGCAGATTTATATACCCACGTTTTAAGGAAGAAAAAACCATTTACTTAGATTATAAAACTTGGACTCGGGGAGACCTATTGTTCCCGAAAATGGGTATGTTTAAAAAAAAAAATTTTATTTTGGGCATTACTCTTCCATTTTTGGGAGAAAGGTTTCAGGGTTTTCGGGAAATATATGCTGCTAAAAATTTCTGACATTTTGGTATATAAAACGTGTTCATATGTCATACTAGAGCCCTAAAATTTAAAATTTTGAGTATTTTCAATAATGTCTTTGTACGGGAGGTACCACGCCCACTTTTCCAATCGCGCCCATATTTTGTGGGATACTGTGTATTGATAACCGATATGTTTGTACCTAATTTGGGAACTTTAGCTCGTTTCGTTCTCCAGATATACAGAAATACATAACGTCTTTGTATGGGAAGTGCCACACCCACTTATCCAATCCCGCCCATTTTTTTAGAGAGTTTGTGTATTGGCAAGCAAGATGTTTGTACCAAATTTCAAAGCCGTAGCTCTTGCCGTTCTCGAGATATGCAGAAAAAAGAATTTAAAAAACAACAACAACATGGGATTTATGGGAAAAAAACAACAACAACATGGGATTTATGGGAAAAATTAGAGGTAGTCGTGGTTTTTTGCTCATATCTCAGCCATTTATGGACCGATCTTCCTGAATTTCAATAGCAAACAAATCCGGACTATATGTGACATAAATGTATAACAACCTAGCCTTCATCATATCTGGGGTCTTCGGAAAACCCATTTCAACGGACGGACAGACGGACAGACGGACAGACGGACAACCGGATTTGAACTTCCCTTCTCATAAGAAGCCAGAATATATATACTTTGTATGGTCTTAAATCAATATTGTAGAAATTACAAACGGAATGACAAAATTATATATACCCTTTTACCTTCGGTGAAGGGTATAAAAAGAATATTTTTATAAATAAACTAAAGTTAATTTAAAACAAGTAAGAGTGCTATATTCGGCTGTGCGTTAGGACTTTGAACATGCTTGAGTAAAATATCATGATTCGTAAAAGTTTTAGCCGAACTAAAATAATTCTTAGGAGCGTTATTTGTATTGGACCTATGGTAAATTATGGACTGGTATTACAAAAAATAAATTGGAATAAATTTCAATACAGCAGTGTAATTAGTTTAAGCGTTAAAAGTGAATTGGATTAAAAACCATGAATAGTTCAACAAAATAACCACAATACTAATTATTGTTAAAGCTAAGGCACAAGCTCTATGTGTTCATTTGTCCTTCAAGTTGTGCTGAAAAATGTCAACAAGAAAAAAGAAAGACAAAAACATGATAAACAAAAAATGTACTTTGGACTTCAAGAAGAATTCTTGACAGAAGTACGAAAAAACAGAAGTAAGGAAAACATGTGAGATCAATTAAAAATGGATAATCATTCAAAAAGTAAATTTCGATCTACCAAAGGTTAAATACAATTTGGTTTAAGGATTGATGTTTGACTACTGACGTCAGCAGTCATCGATGGCTGTGAGTGTAAGACGGCAAATCCCTCTGAGGAGACCTAGTGGTAGAGGTCGAAACATGTCAGGGTAACCAGCCGCCTGGGTTCGAATCACACGCCAGCCAGCCTGGCTTCGAATCCCAGGTCAGTCAAGAATGAAAATTATCAATAACAATTTTAATTAATTTCCCATGTTGTAAAATTCCTTTCTTCATAAAAATAATTTAATGAAAATTAAATTTAATGAACTTAAGCCTAATTAAAAATAGTAAAAATTTGGATTAAAAACCATGAATAGTTCAACAAAATAACCACAATACTAATTATTGTTAAAAGTGAATTTCACAAATTTGCATGATAGTTTTTCTTGCCATATAAATTTAAGTTAGACATTTTACCGCATTATCTATATCTGTTTTGGTTTAAGGCGAATTTTATTATTTTCCCAAAGTGAGCTTTATTTGAAAAAAAAAATATGCTTTTTGACAAGGAAATATGCTAAAAAGCAGTTAGAACTGGTTAAAAAATTGTTTTTGGAACGCAAACGGCATTTGCTAACATAAAAATGAACTCGAATTCTTTGTTAAAAATATACAACTTGATATTATGATGGTTTCTGAAACTTATTTGACCTCAATAAATACGTTTTAAATCAATGGTTATATATTATGCGATACCAAGGACCCTCGAGATAGAGCTTGTGGAGGTTCTGCTATTTTGATAAAAGCCAGAATCCAACACTACTTAATGTGTGATCATTGCAAGCAGCGAACATTTGTGTTGAAGAGTTAATTCGAAACACAGTAATTTTATCTTTTTACTCTTCACCTAGATTTTCGGTATCAGAAAGCCAATATTATAAATACTACAAATCATTAGGACCCTGTTTTCTGGCCGCTAGCAATTCTAACGCTAAACATACCTTCTGGGGTTCACGGCTTATAACACCAAAGGGTTTTTTCAAATACACTCCCAAAAATGAGTTGAAATGTGGTCACGAGCGGACAACCAACATATTGGCCTACTGATCAGCAAACAATTCTAGATGTCATCGATTTTGGCATGGTTAAAAATATCCCCACACAAACGATTCATGGTGCAGCTTCCTTAGACTTGTCTTCCGATGATACACCTACAATTGTTACTGTACTGAACCCAACTAGAATTGTATACCGTCTGCTTACTTAGCGACGTCAGCCACACAAATAAATTGGTTAAAATATAAAAAAATGTGTGCCCATTGCACAGAAAATATTCCGCTTAGTATACCGGAGAATGTGGAAATCTCTATTTTACAGTTATCTTTAACTAGCTGTTCAACATTCCAGCAAAACCATCAAAATAATAAAAAAAAATAAAATATGTTCTACATATGTCGAGCGGCTCTTGACCGAAAAAAGGAGAGTTCGAAGAGAGTCGCAATTGCATAGATCCGCTCAACTTAAGAACTTATTAAAAGAATGCACAAAAAGGCTTAGGAAGTTACAGCAGTCTCAGAAAACGGCTTCTCTGAAAAAATATCTTAAGGAACTCGATGCAACTCCACAATCAGACTACTCATTATGGCGTGCAGCTAGGAATCTCAAAAGGCCAGTCAGTTAGCCATCATAAAGAAACTTGAATGGAAGTTGGGCAAGAAACGATATTGAAAAAGGAGATCTGTTTGTTAATCATTTGAAGAACGTATTTACCCCAAATATTTCGTTAGTACGAGTTATTCTTAAAAATTTAAGTACGAATAACACTAAAAAAATACTTAAAACAAGCATAAATGGAAACAATTCGGAAACAATATGCGTGTATACATATGTGTTTGTAAAAGTTTGTTGTACAAACAACAACAACGCTGCAAGAAGACAAATACTGATTATTTTTAAGTTTGAAAAGTAAAATAAGAAGCAATAATTCCCATATTCTATTTGTTAAAATTATTTAGTTAAATACATCAAATTTTCAAAGTAGAATTATTACGAAAACCATATTGGGCACGCTGCAGGTGTCTTGTAGTACTTCTGTAAACAAAGGGCGGAAAAAGTGGAACTAACCTGTGTAACAGGTATTTAGCTAATTATATTCTCTCTATCTCTGGATTTCTGGCGTAAGTTTTAAGGAAGGTTAAAAACTAATCTCACTTTCGGGTTATTTCAAGTACGAATCGGGAAACCACATTAGATATTCTCGAATCAAGCACAGTATGAGATTAATTTTTATCTCACTTTTAATTAAGTCAATCCCGTTTTCAAGTTATTTTAAGTACGGACCAGAGATTAAATATGACCAAGTTGAATACTTAATTGAATCAAGCATTCTGTACTTGATTTAAGAAAATCCGTTATTACCGTACTATTGACACCGCTATGGCTTTGTTTTAAGTACAGAGTAGCTATTCCCCTCAGATTTTAGTTAAGAGATATCGAAAGGGTTATTTGTGATTTAAACACCAAGAAGGCACCTGGTATCTATAAGATCAGTAACAAAATGATTTTAGAGCTACCCATAGTAAAGAAAATTATTGTTTTTATTTTTAATGCAATTTAACGCCTTGAATACTTCCTAGAGTATCCACTTAATTAATCGTTGTTCGTTTAATCGAAGAAATTGTTTGCCATTATTTGATCGATTAATAAATATAGAAAATTTCAAATAACGAATAACTCGAAAAATGTAATTATTATTTCATGTTGTAAAATTCCTGTCTTCATAAAAATAATTTAATGAAAATTAAATTCAATGAACTTAAGCCTAATTAAAAATATCTAAATTTGGATTAAAAACCATTAACAGTTCAACAAAATAACCACAATACTAATAATTTAAAAAATAGTTTATAAAAATATGAGATGAAATTCTATGTTGAATTCTCCTATTAAGTTAAGCAGGCGGGACATAATTGAACAGTATGCACTGAAATGAGATAAATGGAACCCGATTGCTGCTGAGCCTAATTCATGTATTAAACTTTGTCTTTTAGATCATTTTATAGTCGGTTCCACCGAAGTAGTTCTTACTTTGTTTAAAGTGAATTTTTATTTTATTTCTTTAATCTTGTTTCGGTCTCTTAAGCGCCTTTAAAACTGTATGCTTCACAACAAGGTTTTGGATTTTTATTTAAAAGTTTTAAAACTGTATACGTGGTATAAATAAAGAGTTATTTTATTGTTTATTGTTTAGCTATATTTTTATTGTATTGCTTTTTTCTGTTTATTAATATAACAAACGTACGATATCAAATCAAATTTACATGTATGTTTTTTCCATTGGATAAAAATATTTGAATTATTCGAGTTATTCGAACGTATTAAAACTCTTATGCGATTAATCGAGTAAAATTAAAATTTATAAATCGATTAATTCCTTACTCGAACAAAACCAAAAGTAAAATAATTGGATACTGGAATACTACCCTCAATAATGATACCAAAAGCAGGAAAGGATCATACAACAATTAATTTATATAGGTCTATTAGCTTATTACCTAATATTTCAAAGCCATTTGAGAATTTTTAGTGTCGAAATTAACACCGATTTTAAATGAAAATCGATGTACTGTAAACCATCAATTCGGTTTCGGATGTAAACACAGTGCAGTTGAACAAACACATCGAATAGTAAATGTCATAAGCTGGGCGCATATGCGCATAAAACGTGCACTATAAATACATTCTGCTCAGTCTAAAAAATTAAAAGCATAGTTTAAAAAGTAGTAGTAGATAAAGATCTATTTATATAAATAAAACACATTCTATTTGGTCTTAAAACTGTTTTACACATTGAAAATTTTCGTTTGTCATCAACGGATTTAACAGGTGCATTTTTAAAAGTGGTTAACTCCATTGTAGAATATTAATTTTCTACAATATTTTCTTTACTGGAAAGTAAATTAAAAATACTACCAATTTCTTTAACTTTTTTGAACTGCATCAAGTTTGGCTTTTATTTTTTCGCCGATTTGACCTTCTACTTTTCTTATTTTAATGACTGCTTCATCAACGAGTTTAACCGAGGTGCTGAATGATTTAAACCCCTGCAGTTTGTTTATTGTCGCGACTAGAAACCCATAGTTTGAGTCTATAAATATTAATTGATCCCTTATATGAAGTAAATTTAAAATATTGTTTACTTTTTTTATACCGACTGCATCATTTTCATTAAAATTGTTTAGCAAATCTTCAAATTCTTCAACATTTTTGGCATAATACTCAACTGCCTCCAACCAGGTACCATCTTGATATAGTTGGTTGTCGTGGAAGGTTCAAGTCAAGATATTTTCATTTAAAAAGTGAAACACGCAAAGGTGACTTAAAAAATATATTTGTTTAAGCCTGATACCACTGAATCTGTATTAAATTGATGTCTAGTTTCTTCAGCCACACGATATATGGCTAAGGATGCCAGATGTTGATGATGTGAAAAGAGCACATTTGGTTAAAAAAAATAGCACAAACCAAAAAAAGACCACACTTTTCCAATGCACATTTAATGTGCCTTGTACTTTTCAAAATTATGAAGAATATTCTATTTTAATAGAATATCATAAAAAAATATAAATAAACAAAAAACCAAAACAAATTTTGTGAGATAATAAGAATTTATTTTGAAATCGATCAATTTCTATAATATATGTACATAGCCAAGGAAACCGGAAATATGCTTTAAAAAAGCGTTTTATGCCCATTTAATATGAAGTAAAAATTTTACAATATATGCCCAAAAAATGGCTTATTTGAAAACAAAATATTCAACAATTTAATATTATTTGTATTTAAAATAACAATTAAAAATCATAATCCGTAAAGCAAATACACAATATTATTTACAGACGAATTTTCAAAATTGTTCCCTATGTGGAATCGATCGGCTCACCAAAACATAATTATGTTATGATTAGAGTATTCGATTATTTGACTTTTGGTTTTGTTCGAGTAAGGAATTAATCGATTTTTAAATTTTAATTTTGCTAGACTAATCGTAGAGGAGTTTTAATATGTTTGAATAACTCGAATAATTCAAATAATTGTATCCAGTGGAAAAAACCTACATGTCTATTTGATTTGATACATTTATTATATTAATAAACCGAAAAAACAATAAAATAAAAATATAGTTAAACAATAAACAAAAAATAACAATTAATTTCTACCACGAATACAGTTTTAAAACTTAAAAAAAAAAAAAACAATTAAAAAATCAAAAACTCTGCTGCAAACATACAGTTTTTAAGGCGCTAAAGAGGCCGAAACCAGACTAAGGAAATAAAATAAAAATAAACTGTAAACAAAGTAAGAACTACTTCGGTTGAACCAACTATAAAATGATCTAAAAGACAAAGTTTAATACATGAATTAGGCTCAGCAGCAATCGGGGTCATTAATTTTATTTTAGTGTATAATTCGCAATTATGTCCCGCCTGCTAAACTTAATACGGGATTTTAACAAAGGCTTTCATCTCATATTTTAATAAATTATTTATTTTATTTTAGACGTTTTTGTCGCGGTATTTTTTTTGAGAGGTTGAGCCTTTTTAAAAAAATTTATTATTCGCAATCTTGAAAATCAAGTAAAATTTAAATCAATGGAGATTCTCAGTTAATTTTTTTAAAAGAAGTTATGGTTAAGATAAGAACTCAAAGTTTGAAGCAACCTTTTAAACTGGATCGTTTTCAAAGTTAGTTCGATTTCAATTTCACTCATGTGTATTCGAGTTACCGAACATGGCTGATAACTTTATTTTTCTTCATTTTAAAGCTCCACTCTATGGGTTTGGGTAATTTGTTTCTTTAACGTATTACTATTTTGCGCCAATAATCCGTGATTTTGTTTTCAGCTGTTTACCTATCTAATGAGATTTCGGTTTTTAAGACGAATCTGACAATACCTTAATTGTCAAAATTCATCTAGCCGTTGGGCTTTTAACAGTTAATAAAGAAATTGAAAGTCGTAAAAAGAGGTTACCCATAATCTGACAGTGCATTTATAAGTGCTGATGAATATTTTACAATTAATGTCAAACTCAGTATGAAAAGCGCTATTTTAGTACGAAAATTCATACGTATGAAATTAGTAGTTAATCGTTTATTACATGATTTGTATTACACACACCCACATCGAAAAAGGGACTAAAATTTTCAGAATAGATACAGAATATTAGTTAGAAATCTAAAAGAAATATTTTTATATAAAATAAATATAATTTTCTAAGATATTAAATTTAATCGATTAATTGGCATAAATTGTTCGAGTTATTCGTTATTTGAAATCGGTTATTTTAATTATTCGATAAGATAATGGCGCAAATTTTCTTCGTTTAAACGAAAAACGATTAATTGAGTGGATACTCTATTATCGACATGCGATTTTTTTTGTCTTAAAGGATTTTCAGGGCCGGCCCTTAATTTCATATTAATGATTCTTAAAAGAAAGTTACAGCTTTTTACAGATGTGCACCGAATCCAAATGTGCACCGAATCAAAACAAATTTTATTTGCAGTAAAATATTTTTGAGGTGAATTGAAAATAAATACGAACATAATTGGATAATTTATGGACACAAGGAGTCTATTTTTTATCATGTGATATAGGCCAAATAGAACATGTATCAAAAAGGTAAAATGTGCGCTATAAACTTAAAAAATGCTGCAAAAATTCTTTTTTGGCTTAATTATGCAAACAAATGCAGCAAAAAGTAAAATATGCACTTACAAATCGGTTCCATATTTTGATTCATAATTCTGACCCTTCTGAATCGATGTTGCTGGAGTTCAATCCCAAACTACTTACGATAACTACAAACAATTTGAGACCAAGTTTGTTCTTTTCTTTTGCGTTTTTCGAAAGTGAGCGCGTTCTTCACAGCCGGACAGACGGACGGACATGGCAACATCGAGTTTGAATTACTCAAGAAGCCACAATATATATACTTTATGGGATCTTCGACGTATAATAAAAAAGTTTCACACGGAATAACAAACTAAGTATACTCCCATTCACCACTAGTGGTGGTGGAGGGTATAAAAATAAATAGAAAATTTTGAAAAATTTAAGTACTTTCATTCTTGCTAATGTGTCATGTATGAATTTTGAACATATTTCATATTGCCGTTTTCTTTTGGGCTAAAAATTTGGTTTTATTGTTCCAGTACTTTTTTAAATTTTTGTCTTTCAGTGAGAGCAATTTTACCCAAAACTTTACCCAAAAAAGTACAGGATCGTACCGAATGTTGGGAGAATTCCAACTAATTGTAATTGGGAATGTAAGAAGAGATAAACTTACTGTTTTTTTGCTGTTATTTTGTTTAAGCTCTGATATCGTTGCAAATAAGACTTTTTGAGAGTTCGTAATTCTTCACGTCACGCTTTTTTGGATTTTTCGTCAAATATTTGTTAGATCTGAACATACCCTTACTCTGTAATTTTGCATAATACAAAATTACTCTCCTTGAGTTTTGTTAATTTTAAGTTAAATTCAAATTGAATATGCGTATCGGTATCGATATCGATATCGGCGATATTTAGTTTTTTGTATCGGTATCCGAGTTGGAGTTGAAGTCGGAATTAAAAATTTCAGCGGTTGGAGTCGAAGTCGGACTAGACGATGTTAGAACTATTTTTTTGACGACTCCATAGCCCTGAATAAAGCGAACTTGTAAGAAAGAAAATTACCTGTAGATGTGAGAATAATCCTGATCTGCACTAGCATTGCCCTTTAATTGATCAGTGGCTGTTGTTTTGGCCAAGTCAACTAAATTGCTGGGACTTTGATCACGGAAATTCGAAACACTTTCTTTAATGTTGTCACGCCATTGATGCAATCGACCAGTGAAACCTTGATACTCATGCAATTTTTCCATATTGATTCTTTTTTTATTCAACAGTTTTAATTTGTGTGAGTATGTTCTTTTTTAAATTTTTTAATGACGGTTATAAGAATCAAAATATAAAAGTTAAATATTTTGTTTAATACTACTTTAGATTTTATTAATGTATCACTTAATTTGTTTAATTTGAATTGTTTATTCTCTTAAAATTATTTATATATTTTACAACTCACGCTCTTTATATTTAAATACTACAAAAATGCATTTTCACACAAACAAATCACAAAAACGCAGTTCAGTTTTAATTTAATTAGTTATTTTTGACATAAGCAACCAATACAGCCTTGAATTTTTTGATAATTTAAATTTTAAAAAGCGCTTTTATTGTAGATTGATATGCTGCCGAATTAAAGATGTATAAACGTCTTATGTGGCATTTAATACCGCAAAAAAGTCGAGTTACAAATTAACTTCGTTTAAAGTCAAATTTTCATTTTAAATAATATTACGAGCACTGTGCCTGACTTGACTTCTCAATGTTTTACAATCAAATGATTTGGTAGTGTTGCAAAAATGTTTGCATTGGCAATAGAAAATCAACTACAAGCCCTTTCTGTGGCATGCGCATGGCGAACGATTAGATTTGCAACTAAAAAAATCTTCTAATCCAAGAGACAATTTTTCTGAATAGAAAATGTTAAATTATGCCAATAAAAGTATGTACAAATGTACATATTAAATATGTTTATGTATGTACAATATGCGTACATATTAGGGAGATCGAACGGTTATTATTCGACCAGTTTTAACCGGTTATTTTAGTTTTACCTAATCCGGCTATTTTAAAAGGACCAGTTTTCGAATATCGAATACATCGGTTATTTTAGTATAATAAGCCGGTTATTTTAATAAAGTGTAATTTATATACATTTTCCCTACTCTTGTTGTAAATGTACCTGTAATTTAAGTATTTTTGTAATTGAATATTGGACAAAATTAATCTTTTTATGAAGAATGTCAAAACAAAATGTAACAAGAGTCAAAAAACATTATGAACAATGTATTTAAATACAAATCGCTTATAAAAGCGCGTGTTCTTTACTACAAGAAGTGTTCAGATAAAAAGATAATAGTATTTTGTGCGAAAGTATTCTAAATATATATATATATATATATATATATAAAATTGTAACGTTTCTGACTGACTGACTCACTGATTCATCATCGCACAGCCTACACGCCTGAAGCTAAAAACTTGACCAGGGGTTGGTGCCTCCCCAAATTGGTCCACTTAGACGGGATTTTTGGAAATTCGAATGCTTAGGGGGTAAAAAAGGTTAAAAACGGGTAAATTCGGTAACTAAAAGAGATACAAAAAAAAATTTAATACTTATCGTTGTTCATTAGAAAAATAAGCGGACAGGTGTCTGGTACTTTTTGGAAATTCAGCCCTTTAACGGAGTAAACGGGTAAAACCTGTATTTTGGTACTTTTTTGTCACCCCATCTATCTTTTAAACCCATAAACATAGAAATAAGGACTATATCACATTTGAAACTTATCTAAAAATATAAATACGAATTTGGTACTTTTTCGAAATTCGGACGTTTAAGGGGTAAAAAGCGTAACTATTTTTGGTACTTCTTTTCCAAACCTTTTTTTTTTTATTCATTGACATATACGTATTAAATTATGGACTCCCACTACAATATTGAAATTGTTTATGCTTCAATGGGGAGAAAAAAGTACCAAAAAGGGGAAATACGGGAAATTTCTTACTTTATATTTTGGTTCTACAACTGGCAATTTTTTTATTTATCGTTAACTTAAACATGCAATATCCTGAGTGGACAAGAATCTATGAGGGTACTTTTTGCTCTTCAACTGTTACTTTTTGAATTTCCTTTAGTTCTAATACTAGAAACATAAAATTAAACATGCAAGGTCCTGAGTGAATGAGAATTCGTTAGAGGGATCTTTTTGGTACTTTTTCATTCTTTTACTGGTACTTTTCTTAATTTTCGTTAATATTGGACCTATGAACATAAAATTAAACATGAATGGTCCTGAGTGAATGAGAATCTGTAAAAGGGCTGTTTGGTACTTTTTTGTTCTTTAACTGGCACTATTTAAATTGTATTGTACCTAGAAACATAAAATTCAACATTAACTGCCGTATTTAAAAAACTAAAATGGATATGAAATCAATTTTAAGAAAAATTTGTATGGAAATTTAGTTTTAAAATACGCTTGAAATCTATTTCATTTTTAATGAATACGGGAGTAAATGTCCTGAGTGAACAAGAATCTAAAAGAGGGAAATTTGTGGTACTTTTTTGTGTTTTAACTAAAATGGATATGAAATCAATTTTAAGAAAAATTTGTATGGAAATTTAGTTTTAAAATACGCTTGAAATCTATTTCATTTTTAATGAATACGGCAGTAAATGTCCTGAGTGAACAAGAATCTAAAAGAGGGAAATTTGTGGTACTTTTTTGTGTTTTAACTGGTACTTTTTATATTTCTGTTAGTATTGGCCCTAGAAACATAAAATTTAACTTTTTCGTTTTTTAACTGTTACCTTTTTTAATTTTCGTTAATATTGGATCTACAAAAATAAAATTAAGCATGTAATGCCCTGAGAGAATGAGAATCTCTAAGAGAGGTTTTTGATACTTTTTGTTCTTTACCTGGTACTTTTTGAATTTCCGTTAAATTTGGACCTATAAACATAAAATTAAACATGCAAGTTTCGAAGTGAATGAGAATCTTTAAGAGTGTTTTTTTTTGTACTTTTTCGTACTGTATTGTTTGCCAACAGGTACTTATTGAATATTTGTTAGTATTGCATCTACAAACATAAAATCAAGGAAGCAATGCGTTGAGTGAAACCATCTGTAAGAGGAGCTTTTGGGAACTTTTTGTGCTTTACCTGGTAATTTTAATTTGCTGTTAATATTGGACGTAGAAACATAAAATTAAAAATTTTTTTTTGTTAATATTGCCAATATACTTTTTCTCAATCTATTTATCTTTCATCACACAGCCTAAACGCTAAAGCTAAAAAGTTGGCATTTGGACCGGAGGCAGGCCTCTCGCCAAATTGATCTTATATCTGCTAAGCTAAAGGAGATACAAAACAATTTAATACTTATTGTTGTTCAATAGAAAAAAAGCGGTTAAAACGGAAATTCGCTAACCTCATATCTGCTAAATTAAAAGAGATACAAAAAAATTTAATACCTATTGTTGTTCATTAAAAAATAAACGGACAGGTGCCTAAGACTTTAAGTAAGGAGTAAACGGATAAAACCTGTATTTTGAAACTTTTTTGTTACGCCATCTATCTTTTAAACCAATAAACATAGAAATAAAAATTATATCACATTTGTAACTCATCTAAAACATACAAATACAAATTTGAATCGAACGTTTATTTTTTTCAAAACATTTTTCTTCATCTACCTATATAATATAAAAATGTAAAGTTACCGACTGATTCGTTATCGCACGTCCTAAACGCCTGAAGCTAAAGTGTTGAAATTTGGCCGGGAGGTTGGCCTCTCGCTACCGATGATTCCACCGGCCCACAAACCACACCAAACCGTTGTTTTTTCTGGATGAAGTGGCAGTTCTTGAATCTCTTCAGGTTGCTCTTCGTCCCAAATGCGGCAATTTTCTTTGTTTACATACCCATTGAGCCAGAAATAGGCCTCATCGCTGAACAAAATTTGCCTCGAAAACGTCGGATCTTCTTGGAACTTTTCAAGAGCCCATATTGCCAAGCGATGTCGCTTGGGAAGGTCTAGCGGCTTTTATTATGAAATGCTAAACAATACAAAACAAAAATAACAAGACAGCATGACACGACTCACACGTGATCTGTCAAAAAAAGGCTATTGGAGAAAGTATCTCAACTTATTATTATGTTGTGTTAACAGTAATTGTGAACTGAGCTTTCCCTTCTATCGGATTTCGTATAGTGCCTGTCCTCCAATTTACTAAGCTGTCTTACATAAGCAACCGCTTCTTCACGTTTATCAACTTTTTTGCGAGCTGACAATTTTGGACGAGTACAAGCGAGAGGCTGTCCCACACGAGCCTCGCTTCCATAATCAACATCAAGGGGAATTTCAACACCACCCAAATACATGATGTGTTTTCCCATATCCAGACTTATGTTTTGACGAATCATAAAACCTGCGCCAATCAGTACTTCGTCTACAATGTCAGCCACAAGAAACTCATCATAAGTGACTATATCGGCAATTTTTAACACCACACGTGTTTTGCCATAGACAGTAGCAGGCTCACCTGTAGTTGTTCGCAAGCTTACTCCGCTTAGTGGTTCAACAGCTCCTCTCACCAAGTCAGGCCTTATAATTGAAAATCCTGCACCAGTGTCGATAGTGCCATCGATGTAACCACATGTTGTAACATTTCTATTGCTCTTTTGCACTACCAAATTTATTGTCGAGCCCTCAGAAGTGAAAGGTAGCACTCCCTCCATGCTTAACGGCGACTCCTGTGTTGACTGATAATTAGCCCTCTTGTTATTTCTTTCCGGCGAAACTGATCTTGAACGCTTTCTTGGTGCTTTGAAGTTACGCTGTACATGCCCAATCTTACCATAGTTATAGCATTTCACTTTGTTTCCGCCCAGCTTGTCACTTAAAACCCACACAACTGCCTGTTTCAAGCTCTTAAATTCCTTCATGACATCTCTATCGTCTTCAGCAGTTACATCGAGCCTTCTCATAGTGTACGTCTGGGGCTTCGCAGTTTTCTGGGCACATACCGCAGTTTTTATATATGCATCCTGAATACCGATTACAAATGCCTCCGTTTTAAAATTATCCAAAAATGAATGATTCTCCCCAGGGTACGTAAGCTGCACCAAACTCTCTATCTCGAGTGCAAAATCTTGTAAAGTTTAGTTTGCCTTTTGAAATCTGCAACGCAACTCCATTTTCTATATCTCTTTTCTGTATTCACCACCATATTTACGTTGCAGTGCCACCATAATGTCATCATAATTATTTCTGCAACTATTTGGAACGCTTTCTAGAACATCACCCTCAGTCCCCTTTAAAGCAAGAATTAACTCTATGACCTTTTCATCACTGTTCCATGCATTTCTGTTAGCAACTGTATCAAACTGTAACTTAAAAACATTAAATGGACCACTACCGTCAAAACAAGGGGCCTTTATTCTACTATAAACTTCTGGTATAACCCGTACTGCTGCCTCCTGGCATTAAATGTTATTAACTTTTGACTCCAGAGGGTGTAGTTTTTAATCAAAAACCGTTTTTTCATCAGACAGCTTCTGGTTAAATTCTATCTCCATATCGTCTACTCTTTCATTTATAGTTGTAGAAATCTCTTGAAACTTCTCAAGTTTATACAAAATAACTAACAAATTAAACTTATTCTTAACTAAAATTACTTTCGTAGCAATATGTTCTATTTATTTTCCGCCACGCTTAAAGGTAACTTAACAAAATTTTAAAGATTTCTTTTATCGATTGGGGCCAAGATTCCTTGTGGGAGGCGATTTTAATGCCAAACATCCATGTTGGGGGTCTAGAGTGCATAATCCAAAAGGGACAGAGCTTCATAACTGTATAATAAATAATCCCTATTCTGTCTAATCTACCGGAAGTACAACGTATTGGCCGACAGATCCGAGAAAGTAACAAGACCTTATGGATTTTGTCGTTTGCTCTGGTATTTCAAGCCAATTCCTACAAATATCCAATGAATTCAAGGATGAACTTAATTCCGATCACTCTCCTATACTATTAAATTTTAATGCATTTCTACATTCCAAGTCAAAGACATATCAAGTAGTCAACTGTAAAACAGATTTAAACACTTTTGGAAATTGGATTGAGGAAAACGTTAATGTAAATGTGTCCATTAAATCACCACGAAAATTGGATGACGTGGTTGAAAGTTTCAAAAACCTTATCCATGAAGCTGGACTGCTAGAAACACCAATAGAACACAATTTAAATAGTCAAGATAAAATTGTTATTACCCCAGAAGTTAGAGAAATGCTACGAAATAAAAGACGCTTAAGAAAAATCTGGCAAGTCAGTAGAAATCCTTATGACAAACGACGATTTAACAAAGCTGTCAAGGACCTGAAAAATAAACCCAAAGAAATAAAAAAATGAGCAACTATGCTATTTTCTTAGAAATCTTGGTGTTTCTAAGAACGATGAATTTAGGTTATGGAAAGCTACCAAGTATTTAAAACGTCCAACTAAAAGAAATGTTCCCATAAAGGATGAAAATAACGTATGGTGCAAAACTGATAAGTGAAAAGCAGAAGCATTTGCTTTACATCTACAAAATAATTTTCAGCCACATGCTTTAACCAATACCCGTCATATTGAAGAAATATTAAAATTTATAGATATTCCATGTCCTATGGATTGGCCTATCATGTATATATCTCCTAATAAAGTCCAAGAAGAAGTAAATAAGTTGAATTGTAAAAAACTCCTGGATACGACAACATAAATGGAATTGTAACTAAATCTCCACCTAAAAAAGGAGTTATATTTCTAAAGCTGATCTTTAATTCTATTTTGCGGCTAAGCTATTTTCCGTCACAATGGAAGCTCGCAGAAATTATAATGGTAGCTAAACCAAACAAGCCAGAGAATGTTGTGACTTCTTACAGACCTATTTGTTTATTGGTCACATTCTCCAAAATATTTGAGAGAATATTTATGAATATATTGTTACCAATTTTGGAAAAATTCAACATTATACCTGAATATCAATTTGGTTTCAGGCATAATCATGGGACTCCCGAGCAATGCCATCGTATTGAATCATTTATGTAAGAGATACATTGGAAAAGAGAAATATTGCTCTGGAGTATTCTTAGATGTTCGACAAGCATTTGACAAAGTTTGTCACACGAGCTTACTTTTTAAACTTAAGAACTATTGGTATGCTTTAAACACCATGTGAAACGCACTTTGAAGCATTTCCAATGATACCGTGTTATTAAGATTCAGTTTACATCTAAAGAGATATGGATAAAGAATTTTGAAAAAGATAAGAGAAAGTCAACAAGAGTAGACGTGTTTTGTGTTGCTCTAGTTTTAAAAAAATAATAAACAGTGTAAAAAGATATAATCGAGCGTTTCAAAATATAAATTCTTGTGAAGAAAAGCATTTAGAACCATATTGTTAAAAAACATTGAAGTTTTAATTAAAAACTATTGATTTAAATTGTGTTAAAGTTATAAAATTAACTACATAAAGGAACAAAAAATATTATACATAAAAAAAACAAAAACAAAAACTAATCAGCTGTAAGTGGAGACCTATTTTATTAAATTATCGAGCCTTGCCGGATCCTGAATTAAAGTTAATTTTAAACAATTTGATGTTAAAATTTCACATAAACCCGTTAAAAATCAAAAGTTTTCAGTATATATAAACTGATCCCTAAAGTAGGCACCACTCTTTTTTCTTTTCCCGTTCTTATACATTTTTGTTTCTGGTTTATGACTCTGCAATCTATTGCCCTGCTCAAATAAGTAATAAGCCCAAAGACCTGCACTGAAATATTGTCCCAATATGGCAGATACACCTTCGGCCAAACGTAAACTTGGAAATATGTCGCCAAACAAAAATGATATGGAAATTTCAGTTGGAACAATGGCAGTCACTGAATTAATGACTCTTATGCCATGTTTCCACGGCACGTGCTTCGCTCTCTATTCATGCTTCACACCCTAATCATGAACGAAGCAACCTGCTTCGCCATACAAAATTTTGAGAGCGAATCAGGTAGATTCATTTTGAATCTACTTGCGAAGCAGGAAAAATTCCTCTCTTCTCTAATATTTATCGCAAGTTTATCTGAACTAGCTGAATAAATCGTTTGTGTTAACTCGGTGCGTTTTGTACCATTGTTGGTGCTTTTTTATACATTTTATAATGATGAAAATATTAGCTCTATTAATTTGGAATAATAATTATAAGTTTGTGATCTCTTTTTAAAAAGATCTAAACAGAATTTATTAAATGAATGTACGAAAAAACGCAAGTATTTTGAAGTTCTTTTTAATACACTCTTAATCCCATTTTTTATAATATTCTTATAGAATTCTATAGAACGACGAAAAAACGCAAGTATTTTGAAATTCTTTTTAATACACTCTTAATCCCATTTTTTATAATTTTCTTATATAATTCTGTATAATAAGAGAAATATTTGTATTATATTGTATTGGAATTTCTTCTACTACAAAAATCTTTTTAAAAAAACGACTTTTAAATTCTTGCGTTTTGCGGTTTCGATTTCCAGAACACCTCTGATTATCAAAGGCTGTTTTATTGTTATATTTTTAATATGAAAGTATTAAACTTCTGAAAACAAACATTATTTTTTAAATATTTTAATAAAAGGATAAATAGATAACTATTGTTAATTTTGAATCCGTACTATTAATCGTAGATCCATTTTAAAAAAGTTTTGTATAGAATTTATGCAATTAAAAATAATTTGTTATCTAATACAAATGAATACAAGCAAATTTGTTTATTTTGTTTATGTTTTTTTTTTTCTTTTTCTAAAAAAACCTGAACTGCAAAAGGCTGTTTTATTCTTATACAGTAGAATCGCGAAATGTTTCAGGGGTTGTATAGTTTTTCGAATTATTAACTTTTCTAAGCGGTATTTTTTATCTTGCTTAACCTTCTGTCAAAAATTAACAAAAAGTCTCTAAAATGTATTTAAAAAAAAAACAAAAACAAAAAAAAATAACATTTGATTCCTTATGGAATGTGCGATCGGTTTCGCACTTTGCTTAAGCAAATGTCAGTTTCAAAAAACTTAACAAAAATATGGTTCAATATCGTTTTACCCATATGATATACATGTATTCGAACAGTTGCTTAAGCCAACTTAAGCACATTATATTTCGGTCTTTTTAGAGCGGCACAGGAGCGCTAAAATTTGGTGAGATTAACTTTTTCGCGATTATACTGTATTTTTAATATTCAACTATTATGCAAAATTAATTCAATAAGCTTTTAAAATAAAAAAAACAAAGTCTAAACTTGCTGCTTTTTTTAAATTAAGTGCTTTTTTTCCATTTTGGCGCGTTTCAAAAATTCACAGTTACCAACGCTGATTTTTTTATTAAAGACAACTGTCAAATCGAAGCTAGTAGACAAGTCGTGTAAACACCATGATTCATTCGCATGATTCAGAGAGCGAAGCAGGTGATTTAAGTCGGCGTGGAAACATGGCATTATGGCAACTCTCATGGATGATAAACTAAAAAATATCCCAACAAAAGATATTGAGGAAATTAAAGCAAATGTAAGCGATCTTGGCTCTAAATTTGATCACTTAAAAACAGAAAATGAAGTTCTTAAAAACGAAATAAGGCAGCTCAGAGATGAAAAGGAAAAAGATCATTATCAAATTATGTACCTTCAAGATTATGTTAAACGGAATAATGTTGTTTTCAAAGGTATGCCATCCAATAACTCCTTAGAAGGTGCTGTAAAAGAGTGCTGTAAAGATTAAAACTTACAAAGGAAATTAACATTTTATCAACCAAAAAACTGTATGAGCGAGATGAGAAAATTGGGGTCATAGCTGAATTTAGTTCAGGAGAAATTGTAAAGGAGATTTTTCAAAATACAAAAAATTTAGCGGGAACTAAAATCATTTTGGAACGCGATTTAAACAGCGATAAACAAAAAGACAAACGTGTTTTTCTTGAGCTTAAAAAACTTATTATAAATGTCAACAAGGATCATCGTATATCAGTAAGAAATGATAGAATGAAAATTGAAGATAATTGGTTCTGGTGGAACAAAAAAAAAAAAACAGCTGATATGCGGGAAGCAGGACGGAGTCGAAACTCTCAAAAAAATATTTGGAGATACCTTAAACTCAATATCTTTAAACTATAATGAAATTTTAACTATGTAATTTAAACTCAAAAAACTCAAAAAAAACATTAAAAAATAAAAAAACACATAAAAAATGTTCTAAAAGTAAAATTGTAAAACCTAAAACGCCCGGGAGACTATCAAATAAATACATCAATCACATAGTTGTGTGCGTGCAGTCGTTCTTTTTCGGGTACACATACGCGTTGTCGGCAATGCTTGATGAAAATCAAAAAGTTTTGATTTTTTTATTTGATGGCTGATTATTTGATAGTCTCCTGTTGTGATTGACAAAAAAAAATTATTTTCTTTGTGTTTGTTGTCATGAAAAATATAAATATTTTGGTTTTTTACAAAATACAATTGTTGATTGCCGTGTTTATTTGTACGTCTCCGAAAAAGCCTCAAATAAACGACACTAACACATATGCACTGATTGACGGGTTTATTTGAAAGTCTCCAGAGCCCTTAAATGCATCTATAATGAAAATATTTCAATGTCTTTAAATGTTTTGTCATATAACTGTCATGGTTTGGAAAATAAAGTTTTTCACAATGATTTTTTTCAATTTATTAAAACTAGCGATATATTTTTTTTATTAGAAACTCATATTACGGAAGATAAGGTAGTCAGATTTAATAAATTTTTCAGTGGTTATGATACATATTGGAAAGCAGCGTTCAGAAATAGTAGATTTGGAAGAGCAATTGCAGGATGTGTATATGGCGTTAAAAAAGAACTTAAAAAGCACAATATTTCATATGAGTTTAGTGTCAAAGAAAATATTGAGCTTATTATCCTTAAAACCTCTGTGAAGACAATAAATATATTGCCATTATATCTAAGAGCAGCTACTTGGTATGAAAGTTTTGAAATAGTAAAACATTTCTTAACAAATGACGATGTAGAAAATCTCGTACTAATTGGAGACTTAAATATACGAATAGGAAACGAACAACAGTATCTAGATGAGTTTATAAAATCCACTTTCAAAGCTGGTCTTGACATAAGAAAATCTAGAGATACACAAGTTGAAACAAAGGGTAGAGCATTTCTTGAACTGTGTCAAGATTTTGGTTTACATGTTATGAATGGATGTACAAGAGGTGATGAAAATGGAAATTTTACTTTTATGAGTGGTGTTGGCGTATCGGTTAATGATATTTGTGCTTTGGCTCATGATAATCTAGATTTAGTTGAGTCCTTTGTGGTAGAAAATCAGCCTTGGTCTGACCACATGCCTATAAAGTTAACCCTAAATGTAAAAGTGAGAACTGTCGATAATTCGATGAATTTACTTCCAAAACTTAGATGGGATGAAAGAAAAACAGAGAAATATAAAGAAAATCTCAATCGAGAACTATGCACTATAAAACAGCTTAAAAATAACTTGGATTTAAAAGATATGGTACAAGTAATAAACTCGGCAAATCCTAACAGCAGCAACCAAATAGGAAAAACGCAATTAAATAAGGAAAATAAATAGTTTAATTACAGATGCCACAACTTAAGAGAAAAATCCTTTAATGCATTGCATTAATATCGTCAAAATCCCACAAATGATAACAAGAAAAAGTATCTTGAAAAAAACAAGAAGTACAAAGAAATATGTGAATATAGTAAAATCGAATATTTCAAAGGCATAGAAAATAAAATAAATCTTGTAAAAAATAACAAAGACTGGTGGCACCTAGTAAAGGAAATCAAGAATGTAGAAAGACAAACAAACCCTGGAATACATGCAAATGAATTCAAGCAATACTTCTACGAGTTGTTAAATCCACCACAAACGTCAAGCAATATTATGTATGCAGCAATGTTTTACTCGGATTATGATCTTGATCGACCAATAAACACCATCGAAATTAAAAATGTACTTGCAAAAGCAAAAAATAATAAAGCTCCGGGAGAAGATCGCGTAAGTTATGAATTTCTCAAAAATGCCTCTGAAAGATTTTTAGAAGAATTAGCGATCTCCTATAACATTATATACGAGACGTCAAAATTAGATGAAACATTTACAAACAGTATAATTTTTCCAATTTTTAAAAAAGGAGAAAGGGAGAATACAAATAATTATCGTGGAATAGCGTTTATGAATACAGTAGCAAAAACATTTATGAGTATTTTGAATACTAGGCTTAACAAATGGCTACACAAACACAATAAAATAACAGAATTTCAAGCTGGTTTTCGGGAAGGGTACTCAACTTCAGATAATCTGTAGAATTTAGCAGCGATTGCTCATTTTAAATTTAATGAAAAAAAGAAATTATATGCTTTTTTTGTGGACTTTCGAGCAGCCTTTGACAAAGTATCGAGAAAGTCGCTTATATATAAACTGCAAAGCATAGGCGTATCAACAAAATTGTCTCAAATGATAGGAAGTATATACAGCCATACAAAATTTACAGTTTGGAACGGAGAGGAACTGTCGGAGGAGTTTGAAACAGGGTCTGGCGTGAAACAAGGATGTGTGTTATCTCCAACGCTTTTCTCGGTGTATCTCAATGATTTACATGATTATATAGAAGGAAGTGTTACTGTAGGCACTGAAAATATAAGACTTTTATTGTATGCTGATGATATTGTGATTTTGGCAGATAATATCAACACAATGCAATCTATGATTAAGAAGCTTGAGAAGTATTGTGAAATTTGGAATCTAGAACTAAATTTGAACAAATCTGAAATGATGGTATTGAGAAATGGGGGCAGACTTTCTGCCCGTGAACAATGGATATTTAAGGGGGAACCTATTAGAGTGACAAACGAATATACTTATCTCGGAGTAACAATATCACCTAAAATGTCGTTTAGAAAGCACATAGAAAAAAGGAATAAATCTGCAAAAAACAATATTAACGCCACTTGGAAAGAATTTTTAGCAAAAAAAGAAATCGGCTGAAAGGCAAAATGGAATCTTTTCCTATCAGTGTGTCGTGCAATCCAGTCGTATGGTGCCCAAGTATGGGGTTATTCGCTATTTGAAGAAGTGGATAAACTTCAACGCTTTTTTTTAAAAAAGATACTTAAACTGCCCTCACTTACTCCAACATACGCATTAATGTTGGAAACTGGTATAGAAAATAATTATATATACACACTAGATTTGCATCTCAGATACATTATAAAAACTTTATTTGATTATAATGATAACCGTTTACCATGTAAGCTAACCAAACTCACTATAGAGAGAAAATCGTATTGGTATAAACACATTGAAAAATTAGCTAATTATGTAGGCTCGACACAAATTTCAGAATGTGTTTCAAGAGAGGACTGGGAACGCCTTAGACTGGATATACTAACTGGGCTTAAAAGAAAAGAAAGGGAAAACCACTTACAACAGGCTACTGGAACAAACCGGTTTTATTCAAAACTCAACTACAGGGAGCAACAAACATATTTTGAAATCAATAATAATACGACGGCAGTAAGCTACATCTTTAAAGCTAGGTGCGACCTGATTGAGCTAAATGGAACAAGATTTCAGACGCAGAGGTCCCGCTTATGCTCTTTATGTAATACAAACGAAATAGAAAATATACTGCACTTTATTGCCAGCTGTCCAATTTTACGTGAAATTCGCTACCAATATTTTAAAAAAACCATCATAACTGAAAATGATTTAATAAATATCTTAAATAATGCAAAAGAAAACTTTAAAAATATATATCTGTTTGTTATAGATGCAATAGGTTATAGAAAACAGCTTATTGATGAATATAATTATTAATCTGAATCATCATTAAACACAATTGGTATAATTTAAATTATTATCTATATCCGACTGACGACATTGGTCATAGTCGTATGTTCTATTTATAGTATAAACATCTAAACACTGTTAAAAAAAAAAAAAAAAAAAAAGAAATGAATTTTAAATAAAGAACAATTAACTAACTAACTAAAGAATTTTGAAACCTTAACGACCGGTAACTCCTAAACTATGAACAGTGGCATGAGCTCATATTCTTGTTTCAAGCCGGTTCTTTGCTGTTTAACAAAAAAAAAAAATTCTTTTAATTTTTGAATTTTAGCAACACTTTTTCTGTTTTATAGTTGACAAAAATAGAAAATAGTTTAATATCACTGCATCGACAAAATCAGCATAGACAACAAGCCATGTAGCAGTGTCGTCGTGAAAATAATTATTTTCATATACACATTCTATTATTCTATTATGAAGTCGGTAGCCTGCTGTCTCGAAATCAGGGACAATCAGGGAAACAATATCTTATTGTGATGATGTCCGGTTGAATATGTAGAAGAAAATTTTATAAATCCCGAAGAACCTTTTTTAGATCCCGACAGGTTTAATTTTACAGTAGAATATATGGAACAAGTGTATTGGTCGAATAATAATAGCGTTAAAGAAAAAATTGGACTTAAGCCGGTAGCTACAACTGTAGTCAACGTATTATTGGGACTACGGGATTATAGACGCATTGACGGATTTTTTTCTTAAAAATAATTATCAGGAAGATTATATATCTTGATTTTAATATTGATGGCTTTCCATTGTTCAAAAGTTATAATCTTCAAGTGTGGCCAATTCTGGGTAGTGTACCAACTAATTGTGAGGTCTTCCAAACTGAAGCTTACCAGGAGCGCTGTAAGCCGAAAAGTGGTAAAGTCTTTCTAAATATATTTGTGGCAGAATTACGTGGGCTAGTTCAGGATGGGTTGGAATTTAAAACAAAATGATATTCTGTTAGGGTTCGATTTTTAGTAATGGATTCACTAGCGAGGACATATATGCTGGGCACGAAAGGACACACCGGGTATTTTTCATGCACTCGATGTGAGCAGAAAGGACAAATTGAAATAAATCATTTAGTTTTCCCATTTGATATTAACTGTATATCACGAACGAATGAACTGTTAAGAAATCGTGCTCAGCCGGAGCATCAATACCTTATGACTCAAATTGCTATAGAAAATATCCCAATGGAAATTGCGCACCAGTTTGCTTTAGACTACATGCATGTCGTGCAAATTTTTTTAAGAGCTTGGGTTAAGATAAAATGTTAAAATTATTCCCTGACTTCCTGGAATATTAACAAGGTTTCTGAAAATTTAAGTATCTTACGTAGCTCCATTCCATACCAATTTTGCAGAACAGCAAGGTCTTCGAATGAGCGCGACAGGTTGAAGGCTAAAAAATATTTTAAATATTTTAACTATCAGTAAACATCCGCATTTTGCTGGATGACGAAGATTTTGTGAAAGATGTACTAGTTTTGTATGATATAACCCTTTTTAACGTCCAATTTCCATAATTTATTGCACTTACACGAAGACGCATGAAAGTTAAGATCCCTAGAGTCCATAAGTACATTTTAATTTGAAAACCACTTACGAAAACTAAAAAAGCCTTAAAAAAACTTAATAACGTGGCTGCACAACTATACAAAAGACGGGTCAAATTAAGCAATACGATAAAGACCAACTCATTGCAAGCAGATTTCAATTTCATCTTGGGGAAATAAGAGAAAGATACAGGGTGGGGAAAAAGTCGCGAAGGGATTTGAAAATTCTCATTTTAAAATATTCAACGCGTTCAGGAGAGTGTTGAGGAGAATCCTGAAACATCAACTCGAAGGCGCTCTGCTGAGTTGCGAATGGCTCGGAGGTCTTTACGCAGAATACTAAAGATAAATTTACATATTTGTACATACAAGGTGCAGTTAGTGAAATAATTAAAGCCAGGAGACTAAAAAAGTTATGATTGTTTTCAGCGCCTTGGTGATTTTTGCCCCACCCTGTACTTACAGGAAACACTACACTACCAGACTATTATCATGTATAAAGTCATTCGTTAAAATTAAGGAATAGAACTATTACAAAAAAGCTTTATAAAAAACATAACTGAAATTTAGCTCATAGAATAAATTCGAAAAATAAAAAATGTTGAATATAATAAAGTAGCTTATGAAAAGAAATAATTCCCAGATTCTTTTAAATAAAAAGTTATTTTTGTATATTTTGCAGATATTACATTAAAATTTTTTTACATTAAATTTTGATATACTCGTATAACAATGGCAAGCTTTAAAGATTAAATTTAGCAATAAACAGCACAATCAGTATGGATAATAGTCAACATTTCGATTTTCTACAAACATGTTTTTGTATTTTGTCAAATACTCCAATTAACAACACAAACGTTTTGTACAAACGTACAATTTTGGCACACAAGTATAGACTACTAATTTCGTCAATAAAATAATATTGTGTTTGTTTCTGCATTACTTGTATGCTTGAAATATTAAACAGATTATTATTATTATTTATTATTTTTAATCCAAATTTAGATATTTTTATTTAGGCTTAAGTTCATTGAATTTAATTTTCATTAAATTATTTTTATGAAGACAGGAATTTTACAACATGAAATTAATTAAAATTTTTTTATTGATAATTTTTCATTCTTGACTGCGCTGAGATTTGAACCCAGGCGTTCACGGACAGGTTGCACAGACTAGTTTCGATTGTAACCACACAATCTCGTCAGTGGGGTTTGCCGTTTTACTCACTCGGCTATTGAGGCCGGGCGACGTCAATAGTCAAACATCAATCCTTAAACCAAATGGAATTTCATTTTGGTAGATCGAAATTTGCTTTTTGAATGAATGATTATCTATTTTAATTGATTTACATGTTCTTCCTAACTTCTGTTTTTTCGTACTTTTTGTCAAGAATTCTTCTTGAAGTCCAAAGTACATTTTTTTGTTTTTTGATGTTTTTGTCTTTCGTTTTTCTTGTTTGTAGGTACAAGTTTTTCATTTAAAAATGTACATACATACATATGTTTTATAATATTTAAAGTTGTTATCTACATATTTTTACCATCACATAGTGTTGTGAGCCAGATTGGCACTATTATTTATTATAACAAAATAAAAAGTAGAAATTAAGAATAAATATAATTAAATTATTAATGGTAGAGATCTATTATTTATCAAATTCATTTATAATTAGTTTGCGATAAATCACAGAACATTCTATAAACATAAATACAGAGCGAAAATCAAGTCCGTTTAGAATACCAAGAACCTCCTCTATACTAAGATAAATTTCACCAAATATGTTTAGCCTAAGCTTTTTAAAAGTTCGACAAACACCTATAAAGTGGTAGGTGTCTTCTGCTTCATTTAGATTGTAAATAGTGCACATGGTTACTGAATTGTTACAGTATGATCTTGCGTTCAGACCAAGTAGTCCACCTCTTGCTTTTATTAACACACTTGTCATATGTGCTGAGAAATTGCTTGCGAGCAGAGGCATAGCACTATAATTTAATTGGCAGTAAAGGTCATGATGTAGCGAATTTGACGCTCTGTAAACATTTTCTTCACGTTCTTTAATTTCCAGTAGCTCTATAATTGTTCTCCAGTCGTGGCAAAGCGGTCGATCAGAATTGTTTGGAAGATATCAAATAGATTATATACATACTTATTTGGGCTTTTTTTTATGTGCAGTTTTTTAAGTTAGAATCAAGTTTTTTCTTTATATGCAGTTTAAAAAATGATGGGAGCACTGCAGTACACTAAGAGCGGGAGAGTTAAAAAACACTAACTGTACTATAAAATACACATGTGTATGTTTGCCTATCTATGTTCTAGAGGCAGCGTTACCGTTATCGCATTTTGAGCCTTTTGTGACTGCCTTGCGACCAGTGAAATTTCGAGAAAGATACATTTTAGGTTCCAAAAAGATACCCTTTTTTCCAATAAGATACATTTTGAAAAAAAATTTGAAAATCCATTTTCAACGTTCAACATTTATTAACATACCATTTTTATTTCATATTTAATGAATATTGTAAAGAAAATGATATCATATAAATTCATTTTTATATTTATTTAAGTCATAAATATTAGGTAAGTAAAGCACTCTTACTAACATGTTTGTACCAAATTTGAAAGCTTAAGCTCTTACCGCTCTCGAGATATGCAGAAAAAAAGAATTTAAAAAACAACAACAACATGGGATTTATGGAAAAAATTAGAGGTAGTCGTGGTTTTTTGCTCATATCTCAGCCATTTATGGACCGATCTTCCTGAATTTCAATAGCAAACAATTCCGGACTATATGTGACATAAATGTATAAAAACCTAGCCTCCATCATATCTGGGGTCTTCGGAAAACCCATTTCAACGGACGGACAGACAGACAGACAGACGGACAACCGGATTTGAACTTCCCTTCTTATTAGAAGTCAGAATATATATACTTTATATGGTCTTAGATCAATATTGTAGAAATTACAAACGTAATGACAAAGTTATATATACCCTTTTACCTTCGGAGAAGGGTATAAAAAAAAAAAAAAGAAATCCTTTCAAAGATTTGGAGCTTTATGCTAGGAACACAACTGGGACGAACGACGAATTTTTGGCCGCGAATATTCGACGCCAAAAATAAAACATATTGTTGTATATGAAAATGCACATAATAATAGCGTCCGGCGAAATTCGTCATACGCGGCGTCTTTGCAATATATTTATTTCTATTTCATACGCCGAAGAACGACGAACAAATCAGTACCAGGTGACCATGTTTGGTTTTAGTTTAGAAGTATTTTAGTAAATAAAACTACTTTTTACTATAGTAATTGTTCTTTTAAATATAGTAATTGTTCATTTAAAATAAATATACAAGGTATTTTGCTATAAAAATAGTTTTTAGTTGTGTTTTTGATTATGTTTAAATTTTGAAGCATTATTTTTTTTTAATATGGTCACACTATTTCTCTCTCTTTGCACAAACAGCGATCAAATTTCTCAATTATAAAAGCTTCTTGTTATTCGTCGTTATCAAGGCGAATTCAACTACAGGTGGTGTCGATACTACAACAATCCAAAAACAACAGTAACAACACAGGGTTTTTTCCATTGCATTGTTAGTGTTTACTGTCCAAAATGTCAACCATTCCTAACAAAACACTAACAAAACAAAGTAGCTCGAACTGTCAAAATCAGATGGCGTTTCGACACCACCTGTAGTTGAATTTGCCTTGGTCGTTATTGTGCTTCATACGACGAATTTACTCAGCGAATCTTTACTGAAAAATTCGTCTTGTTGGACGAAATTCGTCGTTCGTCCCAAAGATGGCAAAGAGTTAATAGAGGCAATGCAAGCATGCAAATGAACAATGGAAAAATTTTAAGGACGTCCGATAATTTGAATTATACGGAACTTCTCTTAATCATAATGACAATAATAAAAGCTATCATTTGTGGGTTAAAAATAATACGTGCAGCAATAAACAAGAGCGTAAACAACATCACAAGAGAGCAGCAACAAGTGGTTTAAGAGATGAAGCAGCAAGAATGACAAGGCAATCCGCAGTAATGATTAACAAACAGTAAATTATAAGTAAGTTCAGTTAAAATTGAAAACACTATGTAACATTGTAATTGTACAGAAATAAATAGAATAATTGATATATAACATATGTATATACATACGTAAATGCTTAGTGTATAGAATATGCAATGGGAAGAGATTATAAGTAGTGTAGAGTCTTTAAAAATTCAATTTAAACAATCTTACAAGTGTATTAATCAAAAGAGACCAATACAATCAGAAACTCTTAACAAACATGTTACAACTTTAATAAAAACTTTTAATGATATCTGAACAATTTTATACACACAATATAATAAATATTCCACACAGCATAGGCAGCAAGCAGACGAAATTTTTCTTACACTAAGGGCTAATAAATCAGAGCAAGTTAAACTCTCTTTTTGGTTTAAAATGTGTTTAAGCCAACAAATCTACAAATCAGAAAACATATAAACCATCTTTAAACGCATAAAATTGGGCATTTAAACTACCAATACAAACCATATGAATTTGTCAACATTTATCGTAGTGCTGCCACATGTTACTCTTTAAACTACATATACAGCCATGTCACAGAGTACAATTCCGTTCGGAATGATTCCGTTCGGAATTGAAGAAAACATATTTGTTTATTGATAGAAAGTATATTTTGATAGTTTTTTGGTCTTTGAGATACAGTAAACTCCCATACTGTTCATTAAAACAAAAATGGTTTCATTCCGCAAAGTTTTTTCGTAATTTTCTGAAGCACCAAAATACGGAATGAATTCCGTTTCCGAACGGAATTGTACTCTGTGACATGGCTGATAATACATGGGACACTGATTTACAACTGTTGAGTTTAAACTACATATAAATTTAAGTTTAGTTCAACTAAACTAGCGTTTAAACGCTCACTGATTTATTAGCCATAAGGGACAAACTAGTAAAAATATTTCAAAAACATAAAATGAATATTAAAGTTCCTTTAACACTAAGTTGTGAGATAGACAGTAAAATATTTAATACCGACGATAGCGATCTAGAGGATTCAGAAACAATCACAATGCCACGGACAGAAGATGAGGTTATGGACAAGACAACAAAAATTGTCCCTGTTTTTGGCGGAGCAATAGACGAACTCCAGAGTTTTTTGGATGCATTAACTATTGTTGAAAAAATAAAGGATACGCATGAAGAAATAGCGATAGGAGTAAAAAAGACTAAACTGAAAGGACAAGCTAGGAACCTAATTACAAATGAGGATTCGATAGTGGCTATAAGAAGTAAACTAGAATCTAATATTCATGGTGAATCGTTTGAGGTTTTATGCTCAAAATTAATGAATATAAAACAACAGTCGAAGTCAGCAACTTCATACGCTGAGGAAATTCAGCAAATCACAAAAAAAATTATGTGGGGTTTCAAGGCAAAACCATGAACACCGATTTAATAACTACCGTGGAAATGGTCATTCCTGGCGTCGGAATAGTCATTTTAATGGTTCTAATAATAATAATGATAATAATGACAATAATAATAATTGGCGACGCGGGAATAAACATAATAGAAATCAGTCACACCATTCGCGAAACGGGGGACGTGTGAGAATAACACAAGGAGTCTCGGGAAATGAGATTCCCCTTCAAGGCATGGGGGGCCAAAGTTAGAAGGACAGATAATAAATAATAAATCAATATTTAACTTAAATCTCAATTTTAGTAGCTTTATTGAACTTTAAATTTCGACTAATACTGATTTAAATACATTTCTAGTGGACACCGGAGCGGATGTCTCACTAATCAAACTGAATGCAATAAAATCTTTAAGAATCAACTCCCAAAATATTATTCGAATAACAGGCATAGGAGAAGGAAATATCATATCTATAGGTACAATACAAATTGACCTTAGAGTCAAAAACTTTTTGATTCCACACAAATTTCATGTTGTTTCAGATACATTCCCAATACCATTTCAAGGTTTATTGGGCTTAGACTTCTTAAAAAGATATAATGTCACTAACAATACGGGCAGGAAACAAATTCAAATTTAATTTCTTTTAGACCACATAATTTAAATTATTCCATAAACATACCACTACTTGAAAGTATAAATTATGACTCATTTACATTACCAGCTCAGAACAGCATCAGAAGTGTTCAGACCAATAAAAATCAACAGCGAAGCTACTGATTTAGTAATCCCAAATCAAACTATACAAGACGGAGTGTATGTCGCTGGATGCATTGTATCTAAAAACTTTCCATATGTGAGAATTGTTAACACTAGCCCAGAAAATAAGTTTTTAAATAAGGTATCAATAAGACATGAAAAATTATCTGATTATGAAATTATTGGTAACCACAGCACTGACAAAATTAGAGAACAAACCATTTTAGAAAAATTAAGGAAAAATTGACCTAAAATGGTTAAGTCCGAATTATCACTATTATTTTTGAAATATATTTTTAATGTTTGCGTTAGAAAGTGACAAAATAACTACAAATAAATTTTACACACAAAAATTAAGATTGTCTGACGAAAATGAGGTATACATAAAAAATTATCGTACGCCACATTCACAAAAGTCCGAAATACTTAGACAAGTTGAAAAACTTCAACAAGATGGAATTGTTGAACCATCAGCGTCTAACTATAATAGTCCGATTATACTTGTACCGAAAAATCATTGCCAAATAATCCTGAAAATCGTTGGCGTTTAGTAGTAGATTACCGACAAATAAATAAAAAATTAATAGCGGACAAGTTTCCGTTAACCAGGATTGAAGATATTCTAGACCAATTTGGGCAAAGCAAAATTTTTTTGCTGTCTGGATTTAACATCTGGGTTTCATCAAATAGGATTGGATGAAAAATCACGAGATATCACATCATTCTCAACAGAAAATAGTTCATTTCGCTTCACGCGTCTACCATATGGCTTAAAAGTAGCCCCAAATTCATTCCAAAGAATTTTAAATCATTTATAAGCTCAATCTAAATCATTTATATACATAGATGACGTTATCATCACTGGCTGTTCCGTAAAGCACATGCTTAAAAATCTAGAAACGGGTTTCCAAAGATGCAGGGAATGTAAATTAAAACTACATCCAAATAAATGCATTTTTTTCCGATCTGAAGTTACATTTTTATGACATAGATGTACCGATAGAGGAATTCTGCCGGATAGTAGCAAATATGATGCAATAAAAAACTATCCCAGACCATCGAATTCTGATGAAGTATGTCGATTTGTAGCTTTCTGTAATTATTACAGACGCTTCATTCAAAATTTTGCTTTTTATTCAGTAAATTTGTCTAAACTAACCAGAAAAAAAGAACAGTTTATATGGTCTAATGATTGCGAACATGCATTCCAACACCTGAATGCAGCAATACTATCTTCACAAATTCTTTAATACCCAGATTTGGAAAAAACTTTTTATATAACTACTGATGCCAGTATAACTGCTTGTGGCGCAATATTGTCACAAGAAAAAGATGGTAACAACTTCCAATTGCATATGCATCACGAGCATTCACCAAGGGTGAATCAAACAAAGCAACCATAGAACAGGAGTTAATATCTGTTCAATGGGCAATTAACCACTTTCGACCATATGATTATGGAAATAAATTTATAATACGTAGTGATCATAAACCATTAACATATCTATATTCTTTAAAAAATCCATCCAGTAGATTAACCAGAATTCGACTGGAATATGATTTTATTATAGAACACATTAAAGGAAAAGACAATTCAGGAGCGGACGCGTTATCTCGAATTGACTTCAGTAATATAAAATCAATCCCTTTAATTAACAATGTTAAACTGGTAATCACGCGTGCACAAAAGAAAAAAAGAAATACAACAAAAAATTCAAAGTAAGAATAGTCAAGTAATTCAAGAAGAGCATAGAGTTTTCGAAACTATTGGCTTCGACTGCGTAAAAAAGTAGCCCAAACTTAAAATGGATACCGTTAGAGGTATTCCTACACTCTGTTTTAAACGAGGTAAACAGGTGATAGCACAGAAAATAAATATACAGAGTACGTTTGCTAATGGAAGCATCGATCTAGATAAATTTTTTCCAATTCTTGAAAAAGAAGCAAATTGTAGAAATTTTAATAAAATACAGATAAATTTGATAACGTACGCATTGAACACTTTAAAGAAAATGCAAATAAACTTATAAGAGGATTACAAATAGCGTTAACACCTAGAATACGCATAATTACAGATATGAAAGAAAAGGAAAATTTATTAAGAACATTTCATGTCAGTCTTCTCTTGGTCCTCTCTTGGAACAACTAGACTACTTAAAAAGATTCGGCAATTTTATTATTGGAAAAATATAACCAAGGATGTTTGCCAATACGTAAAGAAATGTGTTCAATGTCAAACTAATAAAACCACAAAGAATATAAAACCAAATATGATGGTAACCGAAACACCCGATTAACCTTTCCAAACAGTAGTAATAGATACTGTAGGTCCACTTCCAATGTCAGAAGCAGGAAATCAATATATAGTTACTTTAATATGTGACCTAACAAATTATCTGATAGCAATACCAGTAACTGATAAGAGCGCAAAAACAGTAGCAAAGGCAGTAGTAGAACATTTCATACTAATTTATGGGCCAATGAATAAATTAATTAGTGACATGGGCACCGAATATAACAACCAAGTTCTTTCCGAACTACTAGAACTTTTGAACATTCGCAAGACAACATCAGCTCCTTACCACCACCAAACTTTAGGGACAGTTGAGAGGTCCCACCGCACATTTAATGAATACTTGCGATGATATCTTAACGCTTCAAACAACGATTGGGATAAATGGGTAAAATACTTCGCATATACGTTCAACACAACACCATCTACGGTGCATGGATACTGGCCATTCGAATTAATTTTCCCTACTAGTCCACAACATACACCATTGATACCGTTTGCTACAATAGATGCTTTATAAAATTTTGATAATTATTCAAAAGAAGTTAAATTTCGTCTACAAACCGCATTAACTAGGGCACAACACTTAATTAACAAGATAAAACTAAATCAAAAGCAGGTACATGATAAAAACATCAACAATACAGATATTGTAATAGGACATGAAGTGTTTATTAAAAATCATACAGCACACAAATTAGAACCAATTTACAAAGGACCATACAAAGTAATTGACATTGACGACAAAAACAATATATTCATACATTTAAAAGGAAAAAAACAAAAAATTAATAAAGAAAATATTAAAGTTCTTAGCCAATAAAACAAAAAAAAAATTTTTAATTTATATTTATTCAAGCTTATGGTCTAGTTTTTATTTTATAAAAAAGTTAATCTTTATTTTTCTATCAAATTTTCGTAACTCCGTTGTGTTACGTCTTCAGGATTGAAGCATTATATTTTGAATCATCAGTTATTTTTCTAAGAGCTTTCGTTATATATTTCGAAAGTTCATAAGAAGGAGAATTAATACAAGAACAAATTGGTCTTAGATACATGTATTGGACAATTGTCTCTTAAACCGAAAATCATAACAAAATATGTAGATGATTTGTTTTGCATTATTTCAGAATGTAAAATAGAACATATGCTTACAATATTTAACTCTTTTCATCAAAATATTAGATTCACAATTGAGAAGGAATTTACTTCTAGGCTTTCTTATTTAGATACATAAATAATAAGGAAAGGGAATAAATTATTAATGGACTGGTATCAGAAACCTACATCTACAGGAAGAATAATAAATTATTTTTCAAAACACCCTAAAAGGATGATCATAAATACAGCTAAAAATCTAATAGAAAGAGTATTAACAATAAGTGATGTGGAATTCCATAGGGAGAATAAGAAAAAGATTATAAATATCTTAACAGATAATAGTTTTCCAATGAAACTTATAACTAATTTAATAGGACTATACATAAACAAAAATGGAAATAGTAAAGGTTCTTCGAATGAACCGAAGATTTATAAATCGTTGACTTACATACCGAAAATGTCAGAACGGTTGGAAAACTCTAACATCTATAATACTAATATTTATAAAGTGGCACATAAGTCATATAATACATTAGGCAGATTATTTACAAGAACTAAGGATAACATACAAAAGTTAGATAGGTCAAATGTAGTGTATAGAATACCTTGTAGGGGAAAAAAATAATGTGGGAACAACAAAAAATAAACTAAAAACGAGAATTGATGGACATAAATCAGATCAGAAATATAAACACAATATTACATTACAAAAAACAGCATTAGCAACCCACTGTGCTAGTTTAAATCATTATCAAGATTTTGAGAATGTATAAATTTTAAACACAGAGAGTAATTACAATAGACGTTATATGTTAGAAATGCTTCAAATAATAAAGGTTCCAAATTTGTTAAGAATAAATTATAAGACATATACAGATAGTGTAGCCCATAGTTATAGACATTTAGTTAATAAACATAGAAACGGAAACTAAATAAAATTTTTTAAACTGTAATAGATTATGTTTAAATATTTTGTTAGCATAAGAATTTTTCAAATGTTGTCAATATTTTTATTTTAAGAAATTTTGTTAATTTGTTTTTTATGTAATTGTTTTTTAAAGAATTTTCAATCCTGAAGACGTAACACAACGGAGTTATGAAAATTTGATAGAAAAATAAATATTAACGTTTTTATAAAATAAAAACTAGACCATAAGCTAAAATAAATAGAAATTAAAAATATTCAACATTTTTCATTTTTCGAATTTATTCTATGAGTTAAATTTCAGTTATTTATTTTATAAAGCTTTTTGTAATAGCTCTATTCCTTAATTTTTTTTTTATTAATGACTTTATACACTACCAGACTATTATATTGTATTTTCTTGTTACATTTTACCTTAGCTTTCCGTTGGATAGCAATGAAGTATATTTATGTACAGAAAAATTTACAATTATTAGACACCAGCAGAATGTAATGCATTTTCTGGCCCGCTACGGCCCAGTGACTAATATTCCGAGTACTCAGAATTGTAAGCGGAATTGTAACACAGAGTATGCTTTCACTTACTTCATAATGTACAATGTACATGGTATAGTACTACAAGCAGAGAGGAAGTAAGCTAATCGTCGTATAGAATTGAGTGTAACACACTTTCTCATTGCACTAAGCACTTGTCTCAGAAGCAATGTTGCTTACAATGTAATGTATAAAGTGTGTTGTGAGTATCATGTCAAAAAAGAAGAAGCAAAACTTCATAAGTGTTTATAGTTTACAGGTAAAATATTTGTGCTATTTTAAAATAAATTTTAATAAAGTTTGTTTAAATTAATATTTAAAATATTTATAAAAAATTATAATAATAAAAAAAAGAAGCAACAATAATTATAATAATAAAATAGAAAAGCAACAATAATAATAATAAAATAAAAAAGAAGCAGTATAATGGAGGGATTTAGCAAGCGTCATCTACGACGATTGGCGGCGCAGGAGAGGAAAAAATTGTGTTCCTCTACTAATTTTGTAAATAAAGAACTGGAGAAAAACAATAAGAAGGTTACAATTTTACAAAATGAAGCAACCTCGTCCATAAGCAATATTGAAATGCCATTAATAAATGAAGTTGAAAGGCCTTCATTGAAGAACGAATTAGCTGATTGGTACATACATTTTCGGCCCTCAACAAGAGCCACACGCGCTCTATTAAAAATATTGCATGAGCAAAATCTTGATGTCCCGCTATGTGAAAAGGCGTTAGTGAAAACCGAAATAGAACTTAACATGAGAACAGTAGAACCGGGCACCTACGTTTACATTGGAATTAAAAAATTTATAGATGACAACATCTTCCTTTTCAAGAATTATAAAGAATTAATTCTTAATATCGGCATTGATGGGCTTCCGCTTTTTAAAAGTTCTTCAATGTCTCTGTGGCCTATTTTGGGTCACTTCTCGAATGTCGAGAAGTCGTTGGGTTTTTTAATAGGTTCATATCTTGGAGCCCATAAGCCAAATAATATAGATGATTACCTACATGATATTGTAACAGAAGTCAAAATGCTATTATCGGGCGGTGTAAAAAATTACAACGGGACTCTGAACTTTAAAATTGGATTATTTATTTGCGATGCACCTGCGCGGGCATTTCTCGCGGGAGTATTTGGTCAAAATTCTTTCTACGATTGTTCAAAATGTGCTCAAGTAGGACGCCGTATAGAAAATGTGATAGTATACAGTGATCAAATAGCACGGTTGAGAACGGATGCAGATTTTTCTAATAGAGGGGATTTATTCCATCATCACCTTTGTTTCCAAACACAAAAATCAAAGCTGGAATCACTGGGAATAGGAATGGTTTCGCAATTTCCCATCGATCCCATGTATAATATTGATTTAGGTGTTGTTAGAAAAGTTCTAAATTTGATTCTCAACAACAAATGCTTAAAATGTGAGCTTACAAAGCAAGCTAAAACAGAACTTTCCATTCGTGTTGCGCAACTTAAGTCTTATGTTCCATGTGAGTTTGCTAGAAAACCAAGAGATTTTGCTGAAATTAGCCGCTGGAAGGCTGTGGAATTTAGATATTTTATTTTATACTCATTAATTGCGCTATTTTATGACATCGTGCCATCGGATGTTTTTAACCATTTACTATTAATTCATTGCGGATACCGAATGTTATTATCTAAAACTACATATCTTAAGAATCTTGATCTTATTCAACGTATAATTGAACGTTTCGTAGGTAACTTTAAGTTTCTTTATGCAGAAAAATATTTGACATATAATGTACACAACGTACTTCATATTACTCAAAGTGTAAAGGAAGCTGGAATTATACAAGACTTTACGGCTTACAAAAAACAGGCATAAAAAAAACAGTAAAACGACCATCTCAAATTCTGGAACAATTAAAAATTTGGTACTTTCGGCAAAATCTCTTTGGAAAAGAACTTCAGTGTGGGTTTGTAAAAAGGCGAAGTGGCGAAATTATTAAATACATTACTGAACACTTCACATTATCAACAAAATATCCAGACAACGTTTGCTGCATAAAACCCAATAATCCTGTTAAAATAGAAAAATTTCATGAAAACTTGTTAGGAGAACGTTTTATTATTGGAAAAAGATATTTAGACGCAACGTGTTTATTATCAGCCTATTAATTCTGATTGTTTGGGCATTTTTAAGGTTTCACAAACTGTTTCCGAAGTAGAAGAAAGTTTTGTGCTTGACTCAGTTTGTCATAAATATGTTTGCTTGCCGTTCCAGAATGATTTTATTATCTTGCCATTGTTGCACAACACATAATATTATTCTAATTTCAAAATTCACATAATAAAATTCTAACCTACATTTTGAATCCTATAATTGCACTATGCTAGTTGAAAAAACAGACAAGCCGGGCACATGGCGTTTTAACATAATTCGGGTACGCTGAATCCAGTGGTGCCCGCGGTTTTTTAAGATTGGCTCTGGTTTTCGAGATATACCGTTATTTCGAAAATGGAGGAGGTTGCACAACATAAGTTCGCGTAACTCAAAAACGCTTTAGCTTATTGAAAAAACTTAAAAACCGAAATTCCGCGAAATTTCCTTTAAGAAAAGTAAAACTTCTTTCTAATATCCGTAGTCGTTTTAGAAACATAATTTTTTATCAAAATTTCGAAATTTTTGTTTTTTAAAAATTCATAAAAAATTAAAAAATGCAGCTAGGCTTCTAATTTTTTGCAGACATATAAAAAACGAAGTTGGAAACAAAACAAGCCATAAATGATTAAAATCTGATTTGATTTTATTCACAAAAATCGACAAATTTTAATTAATTTAAGAATTTCATAAAACGCAATATTTGTATGGGAGCCCCCCTAAGAAGTGGAGATATGGGGCAAGTATGTCTCAAGAAAATGTTAAGGATAAGAAATTAATTGAGGTCGGTCATACATTATATACCACTAGGTACGGCGTCTAAAATTATCTCAAGCACAGAGCATTCTCTTGACAAAAGAGTTAAAAAGAGCTAATATTTTAGAACCAGGTGTACAAATATACGGGGCTATCAGTCGCCATAGACGATTTACGAGTTTTTTTAAATCTATTGAGAATAATTCTATCGCGTATTGTACTGACATGGCGCTTATTCATTGATTCTTCCAAAAGTAGCTTAAAAGCAGTTTTGCTACATGTCACTAATTTAAAAAGTCCTATTCCGATAGCACTAAGCACAAATACTAAAGAGTCATACGCATCAATGAAAAAAATAATACAGTTAATTAAATATGAAGAACACAAGTGGAAAATATGCGCAGATTTAAAAGTGGTAGCTCTTTTAAGAGTCATGCAATCTATACTAAAAATATGTGCTTCATGTGCTTATGGAATACGCGTTTCGATGGCGACCAGTACAATACACGGGATTGGGCTTTACGTGAGGAAAGCAGATTGCATAGAAATAATGTTATTGAATTACACCTGTACCGATGGAAAAGATTTTGCTTCCTCCACTCCACATCAAACTGGGTATTGTAAAAAATTTAATAAAAGCATTGAGCCCAGATGGTGTTGCTTTTACCGAATTGCGCCGATTTTTTCCACGATTAAGCGGCATGAAAGTAAAAGAAGGTATGAACTCTAACTATATTAAATAAGATTTATATTTCATATCATAATGTTTTTATTTTACAGGAATTCTTAATAGACCGGACATTCGTCCGTCGTCTTATGAAGGACCATCAATTTGAGGTTGCATTGAATTATATCGAGCTATTGGCCTGGCATGGTGTGAAATCAGTTATAGAAAATGTATTAGGAAATCATCGGCCTGAAAACTGGCGAATTTTAATCAAAAATATGCTAACCGCATTTAAAAACTTAAACGTTAGAATGTCATTGAAAATACATTTTTTGCATTACCATGCCGAAAAGTTTAATGTACAATCACCAGCCGAGTCTGATGAACATGGCGAGAGATTTCACGAAGTAACATCCAGACTCGAACACTGGTATAGCGGCAAACAACTTGATTCGCTATTATGGGATATTTGTTCGAATCTATAGGAGGAAGAAGAAAAAATTTCGAAATAAAAACTTTAACTTTAACTAATTAACAACAAAAATAAATGTTTTAAAATTTTTAAGTTTGGTTATTATAAAATATAAAAAAATTTCATCTTTTCTGAAAAAATCAAAAGTTGTAGACAGACTTTAATCACTTATACCTTCAGCGCCTGAGATGCCCCTAGACGGGCCAAATGTATGACCAGCGCAACTTTTTTTTTCATTCCCATCATTTGTTTCTAAGGCCTAGGATTCAGTCCTAGGGGGATCAAATGTATGACCGACCTCCAATGTTTTTTGTTCTTAACATTTTCTTAAAACATAGTTGCCATATATCTCCACCCCTTAGGGGGGCTCCCATACAAATATGGCCGTTTAATGAAATTCTTAAATTTGGCCCCTGCAGTACCTAGGATGCCCCTAGATGGATCAAATGTATGACCAACCCCACTTTATTTTTCATCTCAATCATTTATTTCTTAAGGGGGCTTCCATACAAAATGTTCAATGCAGACTAGAAATATATTGGAGAAAAAGTACTATAAATGCCCAGGAGTCGCCCCTAGGGGGATAAAATGTATGAATGACCTCCATTTTTTTTTGGGTCTTAACATTTTCTCAAATTATACTTTCCGTTTATCATCATCCCTTAGGGTGGCGTTTTATAAAATTCTTAAATTAATTAAAATTGGTCGATTTTTGCGAATAAAATCAAAAGTTGCTAACAGATTTTAATCATTTATGGCTTGTTTTGTTTGCAACTTCGGTTTTTATATGTTTAATTTTTTATGAATTTTTAATAAACAAAAATTTCGAAATTTCGATAAAAAAATAATGTTTCTAAAACGACTACGGATATTAGAAAGAAGTTTTACTTTTCTTTTATTGAGGAATTTCGGTTTTTTAAGTTTTTTCAATTAGCTAAAGGGTTTTTGAGTTACGCGAGCATATGTTGTGCAACCTCCTCCATTTTGGAAATAACGGTATATCTCGAAAACCAGAGCCAATCTTAAAAAACCGCGGGCACCACTGGATTCAGCGTACCCGAATTATGTTAAAACGCCAGGTGCCCAGTGTAAATTTCATGCACAGTGTTATTTAAGGATCAACATAGACTAATTTCATAAAAGATACTTTTAAATAAACAACCTTAAAAATAAGAAATATGCATGCTGAAACTTTTGAAAATCCGGAAACTGAGTACATTGTCTTGACACACTTCAACTAGTGGTGATGAAATAAAAAAACTTAAAGGTATTTCTAACTTGTTTCTACTTAAATATGAACTATACACTTTACTTAAACTTTATCTTTTTTTGCAGAGAATATTGACATAGTTAAGCATGATATGGCCACAGTAAAAAATGAGCAAGAATCCATCAAGTTATTGCTAGAAAAAGTGCTGGACAATCAAGCAAAAATGTTACCATATTTAACGCAAACATCTTAAAAGGGAATTTCAAGATATCAGATCATGTTTCCTCTAGAAACTGAAGAACAAATGCAAACAGTGGAGCGTTTCTCAGAATCAAATAAAGCCGAAATGGTATGTTGTAATTTTTAGCAAATTTTGGTCTATATTTTTCGCATTTTCTATTCTTAACAATTCTTCCAGATAACTGTTATAAAACAAGTTTTAAATCCTGGAGGATTATGTAAGAATTTTCATCGGCTTCTTGACAAAAATATTATATTTTCGTACAATTACGATGGCGTGAATGACAAGAAAGCTTTTAAAGATTATAAGTTTTTGAATGCTGCAATTTTCGGTAAGTCGCAGTAAGTGTGTTTTGTGTTTAACATACATACCTCAGTTTCATATTTTTTTTTACTTTGCATAGAAGCGGTTAAAAATGATGGCTATACGCATACCGAATACGTCAAGGATATTCGTGAATCTATTAAGACGCTCAAAAACAGGATCCACAAAAGAAAATACGATGAAAATAAAAAAAATGAGAAAAAGAGCAAAGCAGAAATTACTCACCCCACTAAAACCACTTGATTTTTTCTTAGTTTACTTTAAATTTTAATTTTTTTATTCATTTAATGAATAAATAAGTATGAATCGATTTTTAAGTTTTTTTTATAACAAAAAAGTATTTTTTAAATGCTACTTTTTATATTATTCAAAACAAAAAATATGTTTAGTTCATAGTAATAATAGTTAAAACAATAATATAATACGAAAATTGTTTTTGTTTTCAATATAATTTCTCACACGAAAGTTTTTAAATTTTCTTAAAACTGGCTGTGAATTATTAATGATTAATTTAAAAATACATGAAAAATAAGTAATCTATTTTTAGTAATAATTAAAAGTTTATGTTTTTATTCTATAATGAAATTATTGCTAAAATATAATTATTAATAAAAGAATAAAAAGTTAAATACAAAAAAATTTTTTTTTTTTAAATTTTTCTAACATTTTTGCTAGGGTGTATTTCTTGCTCATTTCTATATACTTTGTATATGAAGAAGTACTTTACGTTAATTACTGCACCCTTTACTAAGTATATGAGAAAATAGTACATTTTGGTTACACAAGGATTATACAAAGTACATAGAATTGTATGAAGGACGGATACTTTCTCGTAAACTTTGTGGGTTGATGGTAAGCAATGAAAAAGCGGCCATGTAAAGTAAACGAAAAACGTATATAGACTTCCGAGTACCCCGTACACACAAAGTATAGCACACGTATTTCAGTACGTATAACACACGTGCGTCACTGGGGGCCTTCGTCAGCATCCTTTGTATCACACTGGATAGTGATACTTTATAAATTGAATGTACTTAACTCAACTTTTGTAACAAAATTGAATTGAGTGACAGATATTTTTGACAAGTCTGTCCGACTTGCAAATGTTTATGAAAATTTTCATAAAATGATAGATTCTATGCGATCAGAGTTGCATTTTCTTGTAAAGTAGCTGAGTCATTTAAATTTGCATCTTTTTTGTGGGATAGTGTGGCATTGACAGCAAATTTTGCTGACATTTTTTTAGGTCGGATAGAATTCTGTCAGATTTTCGTGTGAATAAATCGTACGATTGCTTAGGATAGTAAATCACGGCCTTAACTTATTATTTACAAAAAAAAATAAAACGAAAATTTTTTTTTGTTAAAGTTAAATTTGTATCGACACCACTTGATCAGTGGTATCAATAAGACCTTTCTCTTTAAAAGGGGAGGTGTAGTGAAAACACACATACAACTCAACATAATTCTCAATTGTTCAATAAGTAGTCATGCACTTTAAAATTACCAATAACCTAAATCACATTTTCTTTTGTTTAAAGTTTGCAATAATACTTTACTATATTTTACAAATAAAACTAGTGACCCAATTATTAATAACCTAATCATGTTACATTTAAGCCATTGCACTATTCATTTCATTGTTTAGTAATAAGACTAAGATTGTAAGAACAATTATAAAAGTATGAAAAATAAATCAACAGGACAGTTGTTAAAGGGTGACAAAAGACAAAAAGTGTTTTTATTTGAACGGTTATATTACGTAACCGTCAATGGCGACCGTTATCGTGCAATGATAACCGACTATTTGATGCCTGAAATTGAAGGTCCTGATCTAGGCGACATTTGGTTTCAGCAAGATGGCGCTACCTCCCACACATCGCATCAATCAATGGATTTATTGAGAGAACACTTCGGTGAGCACATAATTTCACGTTTTTTGGCAGGTTGATTGGTCACCAAGATCGTGTGATATCACACTGTTAGACTTTTTCCTGTGGGGATATGTAAAGTCTAAAGTTTATGCGGGCAAACCTGCTTCGATTCGGGCCTTGGAAGAAAACATCACGCGTGTCATTCGCCAGTTACCAGTCGAAATGCTCGAACGAGTCATCGAAAATTGAACTCAACGGATGGACCATCTGCGACGTAGCAACGGCCAACATTTGATAGACATAATCTTCAAAAAATTAATGCCAAAGAATGTTCTTTCAAATTATAATAAACATTCCCAATTAAATTTGAATTTTCTGTGTTTTTTTCTTTAAAAAAGTAGGGAACCTCGAAATGGATCACACTTTAAATTGTTTCTTCTTAAGCTGGAGGTCGCTCCACCACACGCGTTTTTCTTTTCTCGAGACGCACGCTAAAGTAGAAAGTAATCCTAATTCATGCCTTCGATATGTATACAGTATTTTTTCGGCGTTTGCTTTGTAACTTGTCAATACAATTTTACACTTCGACTTTTTTGCCATAAACGCATTGAACGCTTGGTGTGGACCTGCAGCATTGGCCGTTTTGTTTTTCACCATAATGGTAAAACGTTCTCCCATTGATAAATAATGTATGTATTTGTAAGTTTTAAGAATTTTCTGCCAATTTTTAATGATATTTGTAAAAAAAAACCAATTCGGTACAAATTTTGGGTTAATTAGAAGAGACCACAAAATCCATAAGCAAATCCACTGCTAAATGATCTGATGCTATTTCGCTAGTTAACAGTCTTCGAACAATATTAGAAAATACGATAACTGAATAAACTGAGATGCATAATAGTTCAGTTTCCCATAAATTGGTGACTTATGTAGCATTAGCTCTTAATGAAAGATTGGCTTAGTGAATAATGAAATCTTTTGTTTATCAAAAATTCTTTACCTTCGATACAAAGCTAGAAAATCGAAAAACATTTCCGCTGGAAATTCCCAAATGTACCTTAAACGAGAAAAGATTTTTAAATTTGATGACTTGAAAAATATATCTTAATAAGTTCGAAGCTTACTTAAAAAGGTTCTATACAAAAAGTCTTGCTCAATTCGAAGACTTATACAATTCTGTAATTCAAGTCTAAATCGACTTCTGTTTTTTTGTAACGTCAGCGCATATTTTTGCTTATATCTTCAAATCTTGCGGTTGATTGTTGTAAATTGTTTTCTGCATGTAGTACTACTTCATTACTTTGCAAATATAAAAAAAACTTTTGAAAATTTGACTTCTTCATTAATTTTTTTACATTTTGTCATATACATAAATATCACGACACGTCACAATGGAAATGCCCATATCAGGGATGTTAAATGGGGTTTTAAGTTTTGTACCAACTTTCAAAAAAAAGGTACTTTTTGGACTTTCACGGTACCATTTTTTTTTTAATTTATTAAAACAACAAAAAAGTACATCAAATTCAATTGTACACAAAAACAAAACTTAACATTAGCGTACATTATAAGTATGAATTAAATAAGGTACATAAAAGTGTCATAAAAATATGAGATCAAAATCGGGCACTTATTTGTTTAGTTAATAAACTATTTGGAATTTTTACATCATAGCAGCATGAATTATTCGATCTTAAACAATCCTTTGTTTGTATTAGACTTGATAATGTTGCCAAATATAGTCTGTTTCTTTCCTTAGTTTCAATTATATTTTGAAAAAAAAAAACTCTCCACATTTGCAGACGAGTGTGGAATGGCAACTACTCTAGAAATGTCCGGAAATATATGGACATTCAGCTCATTTTGTAAATTAGCTACTGCCGACCAAAAACTACAATTGTTTTCAGTTTTTAACGACAGCAGTTGTTCGACATCAGTTTAAGCTCTTAATCTTGATTGAATCAAAATTTACAATTTCATTCGGGAACATTTGTATTAGAAGAGGTACAATATTACTTGTTTTATCTGAAATAACATTTTCAGGAGTAAATTTATGGAACAACATTAAAACTTCGTTATTAAAGTTGACTTTGGTTCTCAAAACTTTTTATATAAAATTGTTTTGCATTTTCTTTAATTTCTTTAACAATATCAATATTTTTATTATTATTAGAAATATATAAGTCCACTTCCGTTCCGCAATAAATTTCTTCAAAGGGCATGTAAGTTTTGTAAAGGTCTACGATAGATTTCATCCAATTTCATTCATCCAAAACATTTTTATTCATGAAATTATGTGGTATTTGGCGGAACAAAAAGTTAGCCTTTGTAAAAATACATGTATTCGAGCATCTTCTGATTGCATTTCCAAATTAACCATTAATAATTTTAAGTGAATATCGCATGAATAAAAAATGCAATTTAATAGAAGGATTTTTTAAATCCTGATGAAAGAAATAATAATTTAAAAAATAAGTGCAATGAAATGGACTCAATAATTTTTTTGCTATACTAATAATCAAGGCCCGGATTTTTATGCAAATGCATATTTGTTGTCGTCAGTCTGAGATTAACATAAACTAAATATCTTTGCGAATCATGGAATTTAAAGTAAAATGGCATCGATTTGTTTGTGCATATTTTTGCATATTTTGCTTTAAATGCATATTTTTGCATATATTGCTGACATTGCATATTTTTGTTGCATATTTTGAAAAGCAAAACTTGTTTTGTTTGTTTTATCCTGCGATACAACGTGTTGCAGAGGAGATAAGATGCAACTGCGATTATATTGATTTATTGATTTCTTATGGGAAAGAGAAGTATCCTGATTTATTTGTTCCTCCATAGCCTATAACAACCAGGTGGGAAACGTGGTTGAAAGCAGTTATTTATTATGCTGAACATTTTGAGCAATTCAAGGATGTGGTGTAAGAATTTAACGATGGTGATGCAGTTTTATTAAAAAAGCAAATTTATCAAATATAAAAAGCTCAAATAATGATCGTATCGTTAAATTATGGGTTTATCTCTGAGACTTTTGTGAAATTAGCGAAATCTAATCCATTGAGAAAGCAAATTAAATTAATTGACTATGCTATAAATAAAATGTATGCAGTAGGGGTAACTTTAGTAAACCAATTCGTATCAAGCTTGATAAAGTTTTTAGAAAAAATAAGGATTCAAAACAATAAAACAAACTGCTGGCATATTTCATTTACATTTTACGAAAACAGCGTACTGGAAAATATATATTGCACAAAGGAACTATCAGCATTAAATCATGTACCGATCGCTTCAGTCGCGTTTAACGGTAATTTTCAATGCTTAAAAGCTTTTTGAAGCCAAGCTAAGCTGCCTTTACTTTACATTTGAAAATATTAAAATAAAATTATTTATTTATAAATTTTTTTATTTTTTCTTCTTGTTTAATTCATTTTATATGTATACAGAAAAAATTATTAAATTTCTCCAATCACCAAATTTATTCCAAATTCATAATATCAAGAAAACAAGTTGTTGATTTTGCACCTATTACCAAAATGATTTTATTGATTACTTAAAAATTTTAAAATTTTGAAAAAATATTTTCAATAAAAAAGTGATCAAAAAACTTTGCCATTTCAAACAATGTGTTAATTTATTTCAATAAATATTGACATTTCCCAACAAAAATTCCACAAGTTTAAATTGTTTTATTTTAAACGAAAAAAGTCAATTAAGATTTTTTGTTATTTAATTAAAATTTTAATTGAAAATTTATTTCAAAACAACTAAAATTTTAATTAATTCAAAATTAAATTTTTAATTTTCTTTCAACTAAAAAATTAATTGATTCAATTATGACATTAATTAAATTTAAATACTTTTTAAACCATTTTTTTAATTGAAAAAACACTTTTTTCTCAAAACGTCTATCTAACAAGTGACTAAATTTATAGGATTATTTTGCTTGTGGAATTTCTCTATATTTTTGTGCTTCACTTTAATTTTACTTCTACTTTTGTGTTTATTGTAACGTACTTTCGTTTATAAGACTGAATTTTTACGTTTTTATCTTATTTTTGTTTTTCTTCTTGTTATTTAAATATTTTTTTTTAACATTAATAAAAGGTGTTAAAAAAAATTCAAGTGCATATTTTTCCAATTTTTAGCGCATATTTATCTATTTGTATTGCATGTTTTAGGCGCATAAAACGTGATTTAAACTGCATAAAAATCCGGTCCCTGCTAATAATTAAAAAAGGGGGAACTATGAAAAATTTTTAAATTGTACCAAATGAGTCACGGTAGTACCAGGGTACTTTATAAGGTCAAAATGTACCAAAAAAAGTACAATTCTACCAACTTTAACATCCCTGGGCCCATATATATAATGCACACGCAAATTTTCGAAGAGTTAGTGCATTTTTTCTGCCCTTTATAAAATTTTTTAGTTTTGGGATATATGGACTCGAATCCTTGCCCCGACATTCTAAAATTTTTTAGCATTTTCATCTCTTACATCCATACCTAAACAAGAGCGGAACGCGTTTTCTAGCTGTCAAAAAACCTAATGCCCATACAGTTTGTATGCAGCATCCCTAAATAGCGCAGCGTCAACGCTTTGCAATTGGAAAATCTTATTTTGACAGCGCGTTAAAATAAGCAGGGTTGCTATTATTGTTGTTTTGGCAATCCTCTTTTTATCTTTTGATAATAAATAATGGCAATTAGCTATTTTTAGATCAAACTAGTGGTTTTTATTCAATTTCTTATTTCGTTTATGAGCACTAAAGTAAGCACGAAAGTTAACATTACTGTTTGTGACACAACGCTGACGCTCTTGTTTATGTATGGCATATCAGCAGCTATGGGCAAATGCAAAATGAAAATGCAAAAAGAGCGAACGATGTGTACATAGTATACACAAAATTGATGAGCGAAGCAGAGAAACGAAATTATGATTAGTCTAGCTGAAAATTTCGAACGAAGCAGACGTATGTCGGATGCAGTGTGGCCAGGTCTAAAAAATTTTTACAGCTAAATCTGCCATTAGTCAGGGCCAAAAAATGCTAAAAATGATTTTTAAAAATGCTAAAAATAATGCTAAAAAATTTTAAAGATTTTTGTTACTAAGTTTTTTGAAACTAATTACATTTTAGTGACCAATTTTTGAACGAAATTGAAATAAATGGTTATATATAAGCAAATGGCTAGATTTTGGTAAAGCATGTGATAGCACAGGGAGTTAAGATTAAATGTTTAATTTAGCGGGCCTAAAAACCTCTGTTATATGATAAATTTATTTATATAATATACAAAATTTGTAGATCATTTTATTTTTTATAGTTTAAGAAAAGTTAAAGCTTTAAAATAATTTTTTTCAGCAGTTTAGAGCAAACCATTTTTTCACACATTTACACTATTGAATTCTTATCTAAGTACAAAGTGAAATTTCCTTGTACTTTTATATCGTTATATCAAAGGGCAAAAATTATTTACAATCAACATGACGAGGACATTTCTAATATTCCCTGAATATTATATTTCTTTTAACAAGACATGTAAGGTGTTTCATAACATAAGAATTATCCATTTTCATACGAAATTTGATTTTGTGTACAATTATTTTTAGTCAAAATTTATTATAATTTATAAAAGTTTTTTTTAGCAAAATCAATTAAACTATTCGTCTAAATTTTTAAAATAAATAATGCTAAAAAAAGCTAAAAATATTTTCCAAAAATGCTAAATAAAATGCCAAGTGCTAAATGAAACTTTTGCAGCTAAATAAAAATTTTTAATGCTAAATTTAGCTGCAAAAATGCCAAAATGGCCACACTGGTCGGATGTCATTAAATGAGAAAAAAACAAAGCGAACTAATGTACATAAAACCAACAAATGCAAACATAAACAAACCAATACAATGCCACACATGCAATGCTTTCAATGTAGTGGTGCCCATAGCTGCATATCAGCGTTAAAGCTACGCGAAAGAAAACGTTCCGCCTTCCACTCTTGTTAAGGTATGGCTATTAAAAATATAAATTAGTGTGCAAAATTACAAGAATGATAGAAGAAAGATTACGACAACACGAACTCAAAAATTCAATTTTCTGCGCAGGTGGGTCAAATGACGTCACGAAACATACACGAATAGGTAACCCTAGCTTGGGTTAAGCTACGTCATCTAACGGGAAAACATGCGCATGGCGTAATCTCTTTTTATATCATTCTTGGCAAAATTACATCGTTGTCAAATGACTTCTTCTATTTATGGTCACTCGTTTTATGGAATTACGACTTTGTGCGTTACGACGTCTATGAGGACACACACAAACTAATAAAAATAGTTTATGATAATATTAAGTACATTTTAATATCCTATACCTGTTATACCTGTTTCTGAATTATGTTTTCTTTTTAAAAAAGTATATTCTTTAAGTCGCTGGTATAACATTTTGATAAATTTTTATGTTTTTTACCAAAGGTTTATTTTTATACTCTTAAAAATGTTTTTTTTAAATAAAGTCGCAGAGTTATTTTTAAAGTTTTTTTGTTTTGAAAAGTTTCTGATTCTTCCACATCACATATTAAATATTTTCCCTCAACTTAGGAATGACATAAATTTGAATTTTAAATTGTAATAACTAAGGAGGCATTTTTTACTTTAACTAATTTAATACGTACATATTATCGAGCCATAGCCACAGGAAACCAGAAAAAACAAAACTTTACAGGAGAAGCTTTTTTTTTTGAATAACTTCGCTTCAAATTGCAGTATTGCTCTGAAATGAAATATTATGTATCTGCTAATTTTCGCCCAATAAACGCAACATAATAAGTTTTAATTGCAGCATACAAACCATTCGCAAAACCGATTTTTTTTTTTGGAATTTATGGGAAAGTATCAATAAATATATCTCGAAGGAATTTACAAGAAGTGAAAATGTTTTGATGGATTCTCTTTAGCAGAAATTGGCAGTTTTTTTTGTGAAGTTAATCAATAGTAGTCGTCAAAGCCACAATGTAAATACAACCTCCTGCCGAAAAACTCATACAAATACACAGACTCTGGGAGTTCCAACGGGTTGCTGTGATCCCTCAATATTTTGCGTTTTACCCTTTCAAAATTTTCTTCCTCCAACAATAAATACGATACCACAGCCTCAACGATTTTATTTTTTATGGGTTAATTACCGATGGCAACTAAATTGAAGCTGTGTTGCAGGCAGCGAAATAAGGCAACGCCGCTGATGTTAAGATATAAAATTATTTTTTCTTATTTTATATTTTAATATCATAATTCTTTTTAACACAATTTATGTTTCTTAAAATATATATTTTATTATTAAAATTTCACACTTGCTGATAAATTGTTCAGTTTGTGCTTAAACTGCCGCAAAAAAATTTTAACAAAGCAAAACAGCTGATTCGAACATGGCTCTTATTTATTATCGAATCAAGACAAAACTAAGACGGTTTCATAACACCAATTGAATACGCCTTTTTGCCGAATACGATAACGATACCGCTATTCAAAAGGAAATATCGCCGATACCGATACGAATATTGAATTTGAATTCAAGTTAAAATTAACAAAACTCAAGTAGATTATTTTAATATTTGAAGCGGGTTAACTGAAATCAGAATTGATTTTCAATTCTAATAAATGTCAATTCTGACTTCCCTAACGCTGGGTCTCCACGTAGCAATTTTTTTTTGCTAAGCACAAGAAAAAACGTCGTGAAATTGATTTGCCATAAGTAAACGTATAGAGAAATGAAATCTCAGATAAATGACAACTGATTTAACACCAGATTGCTAAGCAATAATTGCTCAAGCCATCAGAAGAGAAATCATTGCGCAATGGATTGCCACTCATGGCAATATTATGGAGCAATCAAATGTGACGTTTGCCGAAATAAATATTGCTACTGGGGACCCGGGGTAATTGAAATCATAGCTTGGGAATAATGATTAGAAATCCTAATGATTAGCAATTGGATTAGAAATTTTAATTGTGCTGAAAAATTGATTAATTACGATTAGTAAGCCATTTTAGAAGATTACTAATTCATTAGATTAGAAATAATCAAAAATCTAATCACAATTAGTGGCGATTAGCATTTCTAATCAAATCTAATCAAAACTAATCCAAAAAATAATTGATTAGATTTCTTGATTAGATTTGATTAGATCAACTATTTTTAACTATTTTTGTGAAAAGAAAATATTTATTTATCACACCTGTTGCTATATTTACATAATGTAACAGTTTTTGAATATTGCATAAAATTGCATACGGTGCACCCTGTTCTTAAACTAAACACTTGACTCAGCTGGTATGCTTTGTTGTTGTGTTATTATTAATGTTAATTTTCAATATTCAATATTCAAAAACTGTAACATTATGTAAATATAGCAACAAATGTGATAAATAAATATTTTCTTTTCGCAAAAATAGTTAAAAATAGTTGATCAAATCAATTCTAATCAAAAATAATCAAGTAATCTAATCAATTATTTTTTGGATTAGTTTTGATTAGAAATGCTAATCGTCACTAATTGTGATTAGATTTGTGATTATTTTTAATCAAATCAATTAGTAATCTGAAATTTTTATCAAAATTCAATTCTAATGATTAGATTATTTTATTTCTCTAATCGTAATGATTTCTAATTCTAATCGAAATTCCCCAGCTATGATTGAAATCAGAATTGATTTTGAATTCAAAAAAAAAATGAAAATTCTGACATGGTTTTCATAACAACCATGAATCTGTCGTATTTAGACATTCTTAAATAAGATTGTTTAATAAAGTTTAGCTCTTAGCATTAGAGTAAATATAGAAAAAAACGTTCTTTCGCTCTACTGTAAAATTGTGATTTTGCAGATGGCAGTATTTGAATATAAGCTCTCTATTTATTAAATATAAAATAACTGTACTTAATCAATTCTTATTTTATTACTTTTCCAATAAAAAATTAAGCTTTTAACGAAGCAGGTTTGAAAGGGAGAAGGTGTTTTCCGATATATTTATGTACATAGTAAAATTTTTGGCCATAATTTTTGTAGAACATTTCATCCCCAGCCTTCCCCTTTTTCGGGCTTCTTCTTGCGATTTGTTAGTGTAAAGCCAAAAAATGCCGTTGTGAGGTGGAGTTAGAGGGCTAATATGTTTAACAAAAATATTTGCCATAACATTTTCTTGAAAGTGGCTCATCACACCCTACACCCTAAATGAACAGAAAACATAGTTTTATAAACCGATATGCTGCAAGAACAGCCAGCGCTGGGAAACTTTAACCGCCTCTAAAATAAAATTATCATGTGATGTTTTAAAACGCCGACACACGTATATTTTTTTGTCACCATTGGCAGAATCCCGTTATTTGTTTTCGTGTTGAACTTTGTTATTTATCGAAACACCTTTGAAGTCCGATAAAAAAGGAGGTGTATGTATATATTCTTTATTGCACAAAAACTTCATTTTCAACAAGCAAGACAATTGCAAATTTACATAAAAATTCATACATACAAATTTTAATTTAGTCTTATTTCTATAATTACAATTTATTTAATGATTTTCTTGCTTTGAGTTTTTGGTTTTTTTTAACTAATTATAAATTATTCTAGACAAATTATGCTATTTTTATTCTTAGGATTTAGGACAAGTGTCTTTTTGAGAAAAGATCCAGAGTATATACATATGTACATACATACGTAACCTTAATTTAGATATTTATTTATTTCATCAACTGTCCTATGCAACAAGATTAAATCTTATAATTACATATATGAGTAATAAATCGTTGTATGACTAATCTAAGGCATCAGACCCTGTAGTGGGTAACAACCAACAAAGAAATCCGCTTACTGAAATTTAATAGATCTTATTAAACCCAAACGAATCCTAATACACTTATGTTTTATATAAGGCACTTACTGAAAAGCATTGCTGAGAAGACAACTATAGGAATAGTACAATTAAGGTCTATTAAAAATCCAAATATGAGATTTCCAATTAACGCCCCGCTACGACCAAAAGTCATTGATAATGCAGCTGCCATTACTCTAAAAAAAATTTAAATAATCAAAAAACCGTTTTATTTTTGAAAACGAAAAATCAAACCTTAAATTGGTTGGAAAAAGATCCACCATTACGCAATACACTGTGCTTATGCTCAGAGATGTAAGTGCTTCAAAAATGCAGGAGAGTATCAGGTTTTCAAGAGATGTTCTTACAAAATATAAACCTATTGTAACTACCCCTGCCGCTGTTAAGCTGAATACTAAAAAATCCAAAAAAATAATATTTTTTTAATGCGCTTTAGCATCGTGAAACAATTTTAGAAAATCATTAATTCAACTTACCTAAGAAGAATTTAATACCCAAACGATGCACACAGAGTGGTAACCAAAAGCTGGTCGGTATGCAGGCTAAACCGATAATAATTGTATGCAAAAAAACTTTTTCGTCTACTCCAGCATCGCATGTCACAAATGTTCTGCAAAAAAGATAATTAATACCTAAATATTAGAGAACTGCATGAATACCAATTAAGGCTATTTTCACAATATGTATGTGTATTTGTCATGTAGATTGTCACTTTTTCACATGTTAAATTTGTGCATATCGTCTGAACACCTCCAAACAATAACATGTGTTATTTCTCTGTGAACAGTACAAATGGCATTTTTGATTTAGAACGAGTTCTATTTTCAAGTAACAAAGCAACTGACATCAGCTGGTTCGTATTAACAAAATTGTTTGGGGCGGCGAAAATGATTTGAAATTTTATCAAATATAAATAATAAAAAAATAAAAAATACACAAATAATTATTAATTAAAATTAAAATTATTATTAATTAAAAAATATATTAGAAAGCAAAATGTAAAATTTTAATGGAAAAAATTTAATTAAACATTATTACATACATATTTCCCTTAATCTTTAACATAAAAGAAAACAAAATATAAAAAATGACAATGATGCAAATGTTTAGGTTTTTTAATGTTATGACTTTTAAGCGTCTAAAATCACTTAAATATTTCTTAATTTGAAAAGTAAGCATCATTATTATTTGAAGAAGTGCAAAAATAGTTTTTTGCGTTCCAGCAATTTTGGGTAGTTTTGGCAAATTCAGAGAGTAAATGACATTTTACTCTCATTAGTCCGAACTTGCCCGAGATCTTGTGGAACACACCTAATGAGAAAATAGCTTAAATGACAAATTTATTATATTTCAAAGACTCTGATAGCAATACACAGCAAACAAACGAATGATGATAATTCATCATTCACCGCAACATGTGGTTTTATTTTTACACTCTCTTAAATTCCAACCTCCGTTTTACCAACTTATCGATAGCTAAAGGCAGGGTTTTATTGGCTGTATAAAATGTGTTCCGTTATTGCAACTTTACTTTAACCTACCAAGCAGAATGAGCCGTCCTTTAACTTATCGATAAATTTAGGTTGAAGTAAATTTGTAATAATGGAAAACTTTATGCGTCCGATAAAATCCTTCTTTAAGATATCGGTTAGTAACTTAAGTAATGATGGGATAAATCAGCGGATTTCGTGAAGCTGTATTTAATTTAATTTTGTTTTAAATTTTTTTGTTTTTTTTTTTATATTAGTTCAACAATGATAAATATTATTTAAATGTAATTTTTTTCTTGTTTTTGTTAATAAAAAACGGGTTGCGTATTATCGTAATTGTATTTTAAATTGTTTTTATTGAAATACCCTTAATAGATATTTCCTCAAATACTCTTAAGTATTTAGCCACTTATTTATAAAAAATAATTTTAGATTTATGAAAGGTTTTTTAAACAAATTTTCATAGAAAGCTCGTTAGTCATAGTCCAGACTTGCAGTTTTTGTTGCTGCAATTTTAAAAAATTCTGCATAGAAATTTAATGAGTGTCCAGATTATAAAATTATAGTTTTGCAATATTTGTATTTTTATCTTGTCTTGTGTGTCATTCTCCTCTTTATATTTTCTACATTAATACAAATACACAACTTCAAACAAAAAACTGAGAATAACAAGACAAAACGGAATTGCAGAGTACATGGATCTTAGTACCCCTCCCCAATCTTTTCACCCCTCTCACAGATAAACTCAAGAATTGCTGAAACAAAAATTACAAGTCAGGACGATGACTTGTATAAATCTGTTATAAGCCGGAAATATTTATTATGAATAAGGCCTTTAAGAAGAAATACAACAACTTAATTATATAAAAAAAGAGTAATTTTTGGGATTTCAGTATTTTGGCCATTTTTGCCGACTTGGCAGATTTATATATCGACGTCTTTAGGAAGAAATTAACCATTTACCTTGGTAATAAAACTTGGACTCGGGAAGAAATATGGTTCCCAATAATGGGTATGTTTTAAAAAAAATTTTATTATGAGTATATCTCTTCCACTTCTGGAAGAAGGAAAAAAAATTCCGACTTTTTGGGAAATTTATTCTACTAAAAATTTCCGATATTTATATTTAACACTACTGTTCTTGACATAAAGTTTATTTAGGTATTGTATTTCATCGTGAGAGCTAAGCGGAAGAAAACGTTCCGCGGTCCGCTTTTATTTAGGTATGGCTGTAAGATGAAGTTAGTTTGTTCAGTTATACAAGAGAATATGAACATTAACAACTCTGAAGCAAAACAACTATTGAAGAAATGTCGAATAAGTTCATGGAAAAACACACTAATTTAAAAGTCAGTGTTGCAACATGAAGGAAAAATTTGAAAAGTAGAAATATTGTTATTGAAGGGAAAAAGCAATAGCAGGAATTTTAACTTTTTTATGTTGTTTTAAAAAGGTTTCATTGATGCTTATTAATATTTATTTTAATTTTGCAAAATTTAATTTTTTTTGTTTTTTCTTTTACTCATGCATATCAGGGATGGAAACTATTATGGCTATGTTTAAGTTTGTATATGTATGTAGTTGCAGCGTTGCCAATAGAAAAAGATCACTGACAATGATGCCATTGTCAGATGCATAAACTTCGCACATCTACCAATAAATCAAGCTTACTACGTCTGACAGTGATCTGCCAATGAAAAAAAGAGTGTTCACACAATTGTCAGATATCTAACAATTTTGTTGTTTTACAATGGACTAACAATCCTGTTTTGGCAACGTTGCCAATCAAAAATTGCAAGTTCACACGGTTGTAAGACATTTTAAGCAAATTTTACTGACAATATTGTTAGATCTGACCATCGTCTGTACGAAGCTTATCGTTTGGGACATTGTTTGTAATTGTATTGGATTATCTGTTAAGTCTTCACCTTTTTACACAAAGTGATTCTGAGTTGACTGGTGTACTAAAAGGTTATTGTTTCTTGGCGTTACGATCATCAGGACAAACGCATAATACCCTTTCTACCTATAAAAATGCAAAGGTTCAAACAGTAATAAGCATTTTTTTTTTTGCTGTCTGTCGCGAAGCAGTATGAATCTTTGAATTAACCAAAACATAATTGAATATGGGATGCACATGAGTATGTAAGAAATACTTACGAATTTGATACAACTATTGAAGAAACATCACAGACAGACGCTGATACCCCAGGATTTATTTTTTCATAGTCATCAAATCTTTGAAACAGTTCAGGAAACCATACCATCAATGTGTAGTAGCTGTAATTAAAAAAATTAAATACACAAAAATAATCAAAGACATATTGATATGAATTAATTACTGAATAACAGAGAAAACTTGTACAGCTTCAAGGATTCACAAACTTAAAGTGCAAGGTCCTACTAACCTCGTTGTCAGACAAAACTGTATGGCACATGTCAGTGATGTGTTCCTTAGATGAGGTTTTTTGCATAGTGTTTTTGTTTGTGACCAAATTTCAGCAAGTAATAATTTTAGTTCGTCGGGCTTGCTAAGTCTTAATCTTCTTACACTTTTCTCAATCGTTTTTTCCGATGCTCTGCTCGGTCCAATAAGGGTCTTACACTTAAAGAACAAAAAACAAAGTATTGATTGATTTGTATAGCTAAAATTTTAAAAATTATATTCTCTTACAGGATAGTCCTCCGGTTTTCGGCCAGTATTTTTAACGAACATATACACAAGAATTTGAAGTGCTTTTTCTGTTTCACCGTGTTCAAGTAAAAACTTTGGACTCTCCGGAAAAGCAAACAACCAGCATCCAAGTAATAAACTATATTTAAATATATATGTTTAATTGTAAATTTAAGTACAGGGGTCTTATTACCGCATACGATATCGAGCAAAGTTGATCAAAATTAATTATTTTGTTATCATGACACTCGACATCGATGAAATATATCGTAATTTGGAATGATAGCATTCGATATCGAGAAACCAAAAAACATTACATCTCTTGAGTTTTCATTAAGTAGATACGTCAGTGTCTATCGTATGTAGAAAAATAAGATAGTTTACTCAATATCAAATACGGTGATAATACCCCAGTTATAATATTCTTGTTATCAGGGACCGTCCGCATATAATGATTATTTTTCAAATTTAAGTTAAAAAAAAATAAATATTGAAAGAAAGATGCTGGAAACATCAGGAGTATATAAATAAATTTCCTGTTATTTAAAATCCTTAAGCAGTATTTATTTTTATTTTTCGCCTGTATTTAAAAATTTGGCATTATTTGCAGCGTTACCGTTGGTGCTACGTAAGTAACAATTTGCCACTTTTTTGACTGCTTGGATGCTTTTACAAAATCAGCGACCTCAAATTAGTAAAAAATTGCATCAACACACAAAAAGTTCAATTTTGTTTCGCTGTGTAAATTTATGACGATCACATGATGAATATAATTTGTAAACTTAGACAAAAGTTGAGAAACTTATAAGCCTTTAAGTAAAAAAAATCCGAATTTTTTTCACACAAAATTGCTTTAATTCAGTTTAAAGAATACAAATACATATTTTATTTATTGGACGACTTGTTTCTTTCTTTATATAGCGACGCGTCGCGTTGCTCCACCCTACATACACACGTTTGAACGTTACGGTCCCTGTTGTAAATACCTACCTGGGAATAGCACAAATTGCAACAAATAAATTCCAACTGTGATAAAAGAATATGTCTGATTCCAAGTTAATTACGACGGGAATGATTAACCATGCAATACCTAAAACAAACAAATACATGTAAATATGTTTTATGTATTTATAGATTGTAAATAAATCAGTCAAGTATGCATAATACACTAATAAACTTTATATTTAAATTAGTGTTACCAGAAATTTTTTTTCAAAAACACCTGCACCTGTCAAAAATTTGTCGCTGCATTAATTCCTACAAATTTTGTAAAAAAAAATATATAATTTGTAGTCAATTGAATTTATCATTTTCCAAATAACTTTTTTAAAATTTAACCACAACAGCACTGTGTTCTAAAAGTAATAGAGCATTTACATTACATTGAAATCTGGTAGATTTTATTTGCAATCTTCCTCCAAATCTTGTTTGACATTAGCGAGATTTGGTTTTCACAACAAAAACCGCCGACTGAAAGTTTTTTGTGTAACACATACTTACATATAAAGAAATAGGCATTTAAAAATTTTCATTACATTTTCTTTATAATCAACTTCATTTATTTTATCAATTTTATTTGTCATTTGCATTTGTTTTACTATTTTACGAAATTTTTAAATATTTTTAATAATTTTAACAAGCAGCTATTATTGTTTTTTTTTTTTTGTTAAAATGTCATTTTTTTCTTGTGCAGGGAAGTAGTTTTTAGTGCTATAAGGGGAAAAACATAGTTGCATCACTAAGTACTACTAGATTTCGAATAGATTTCGTCAAAATCTAGTCACGGAGTAGATTTTGTTTTGTACGGGAAATCTAGACAAAAAAAACTAGATTTGGCTCGAAATCTCGAAAGTACTAGATTTCGTTGTAGTGTAAATTGCCTATAAAGAAAAACATGATGTAGGGTTTCTCATTAGGCAATTCTGCTCTGTTTGACTCCAAAAATTACGAAACTATTTTAAATTTCTTTGATCACTTCGTTTTTCGAATTATATTGCAGACTCTAAATATCATTCTTAAGGTTGTTGATTATAAAATGATTTATATAATTCTTCAAATTCATTCAAAACATACACGTAAAAAAATTATTGTTGGAAGTAATTATAGTCTAAGAGCTTCATACTATAGATGGATTATAGTAGGTCTGTTTCTTTACTCTAGTTTACATCCCTGCGTGATCCCAATTTGCAGGAAATGCGTTCTTGTTATTTTAATTTGTGTAAGTGAGAGCGTGGTTGAGAGAATAAAATTATTCTTCTTCTTACACGAAGAAGCCCAGACTTATGTACCTCATCATAAGTGGCGTAACAGGTGGCATTACGACGTCAGATGATGATTTATTATACCAGTTTACTCCTTTTTTTACATAGATCGCTACTCCACCATAGCCATCCGAGCTATCATTTCTGAAATGATTGTAACCAGAGTTTCAGTAATACATATGCCACACCACGTCTCAGAGACACAGATTACATGGACACCTGAATTTTCGAACATAAATCTGAATGGATCAATTTTGTTAAATACACTTTGAGCGTTAATGTGACAATCTTTTAAGCCACTTCTCTGCGCTGCAAGAGTTTTTACAATGGAAGCCGTTACGTCTCTAAAAAAGGTACTATTGTCCGCTATTGTTTAAGTTGTTTTTTGTTAGCTCGGCTATTTATTTTTTGGAAAAGTTTTTAGAAACTTTCAGAAATTCGATGATATTAATAGTTAAGATTACTTACTTACCAGGCAAAATAATTATACCAAATGTCCAAAATAATTCCATCCAACATAAAATCTTTTCACGAAATTTGGTTGGTTGAAATTCTCCTAAATATGGAAATACGATGCCCATGGCGCCTGCTACGCTGTAAAAAAGACGTTGTAACAATTATTTAATATCATGAAAATTATGATTATATATAAGTTAAAAATGCGGTAACCAATCTATTGATAGTAGAAGATTACATTTTTGTAGATATACGAAATATGATATAGTGAATCGTAATCAATAAAAAAAACAGTACATGCCAAATCGATCCACTAAGACGGAATTTTTCGATATACGAATGTTTAGGATGTAAAAACGGATAGACACTAGTGTCCTAACGATAAATCAACTTTTTATATCATTATACTCGTGTGCAATGTTACAAAACCCTGCAAAAATAATCAACTAAAACTTTTTTCCAAAATTCGGTTGTGCAAAATTGTATTGTTTCTAAAAAGGGAAACAAGCATGCCAAATCGGAAACAATTGAAAGCTTCTATATGGGAAAAGCAGGACTTAATTCCTTACATTAGAGTGGAAGAAAATAATGAAAATATTCTCGAAAAGGAATACCGTATTTATGTAAATACGCCCATAAGTTTTAATATATTTGATTATTTATTAAAACGCAAGTCCATATTACAACTTAAGGGCATTCGAAACACAATATCTGTCAGCACCATCAACTAGTGATGCCAGCGACCAACTGCTTAATGTAGCTGGGCAGTTTTATTCCAATCCAGAAATAGCCTTATTGATATCAATGCATAAACATTTTTATTTTGTCATCAAAATATAAAAATTTTGAATATTAATATTGCTCCTTTATTGCAACACAGTCATATCTAAAAAAACAAACTTGGCAAAATGCACTTTTATGCACTGATATTTTGCTATAATTTCGGTTCAGTGTGAAATATAATGCTGACTTTTTTTTACATTTAGAGAAGGTATGAAGGAACACTTTTCTTATGTAAATTTCAATTTCTGATTTATTGAGATATGAGTACGGTACAATAAAGGAACGTTATGTACACAATTATATACAGCGTTGTCTGTGTGCGACTTATGTTGGAATTAGCAACATTTTTGACGCTCTGAGACTTTTTGTGCCAATTTTTTTAACTCGTCTAATTTAACCATTTTTTCTGACTTTGTGCAACTTTTCATAGACAAACAATGTATAATTGAACATATTTTACCTTTAAAATGTCAGTTTTGTTTAAAGGGGTATGTACACGGTCAAAATGCTTGTCATGCCGGCAAATTCACTCGTGTACGTATGCTGGACGTAATATTCGCCGTCATATCAATTTTTTTTTTAATTTCCATCCAGCATCGTCGATGTCACACACACAACCACATTTTCACTACTACTACAATAGCGCTTGATGAGAAATACTTGACCGTGTACAGACTCCTTAAAGCATGCCCTTTTGATCAGGTGAGTATTTTGTATTAAGGCGAATTTAACTACTGAACTGTACTGAATTTGTCTTGTTTTGTATCGTGTTCGTTAAATTTCCATGCCAATCTCGGATGCTTGGCATTTGTATTTTAATTAATATTTAAATACCCACTGTATCTTTAAAGATAGAGCCATCAAAAAAATTGCCACGGGCTCATTTTCAGTGAAAATAAAAAAGAAACAACACAAGTATCTTTAGAAATCATTAGAAAAAAAATTTAGAGTTTTATGTTTAAAAAGCCGAAAACTTTAAAAATTATATTTTTGAAAAATTAAAATAAAAAGTTTCAGATCGGAAAATGCGGTCCAGAAAAATATAAGCTGGTTCGAATATAATCTAAACATATTGGTTTCCGGGGACCCGCCATTAAGCTTTGTCTAATGGTTGTATCTTTAAAGATACGATGAGCACTCACAAGCAAATGAAAAATTCGTCATTGTTTAGTTTATGTTGAAGATTTGCAGATAGAGAATTCGTTACGAAGGGAAGTTAGATTAAAAACTGGGATTCAGGAAGCATCTAATTGTTAAAGACGTTTTGTATGCTTGTACTTTCAATTAAATGATGCGTTCGTACATAATAATGATCAGAAACTTCCTCCTGACAGAGGTTATGACCAGGTTATGCAAAATTCAGCACAATTTACATAGTTTAGTGTGATAACGGTAAATCCCAAATCTTCTGAATTTAAAAGAGTTTTCTGGCAAAAGGGTAATCACCAACTGTTCACCTCAGTGAACAATTAAACAATCCCAGCCCAGATGTCAATCGCCACCTACATCTCAACTCATCAACTGTCTTTTATTATTGTTTTGCTTATTATCATTCTAAATTAAATCTTGAGAACGAGTAATTGTGCGCAACAGCTAGAAGCCTCACTTTCCAATAAATAAAAATAAACTTAAAATAAAGTGTGTAACTAAAAGTTAAAGTTATAAGCATATTTAACATTTGTAAGCCCGAAACTTAAAGAACGTAAAATTAATAAAAGTTTACATGTAAAATACAACAAAAACTTAAACCTAGATGTGTAAAACCTACACTTAAAACTAAATAAAACAGTGAAGTTAAAAGACTTAACCTAAACTTACATACATTAGAGTTCTAGATAAATACCTACATACATATAACTTAACTTAAAAATCAAAAAGTGTGTTTTATTTACAACCTAAAATCTATTTATTGTACTTCCCCTTGTAAATTAAAGAAAGGTTTGTTGACCCTTACCTATGTATAATTACGCTGTGCTACACTCGAAAAGCACTTCTGAAATGACCTCGTGTGCGTTAAAGGCGTTGGTGAGCATGTTACGAATCCGGGCTTGAAAGTTTCAATATACCTCCAAATTCACGGGTTATGGACCAAAGAAATTTTTTTGGGGCTGCTACTTTTAAACATTTATAACTTTTTTATTTATTAACCGATTTTTAAAATTCAAACGGTTTTGAAAGAAAAATAATTGTTATTTTTAAATATATGTACTTCTCATTCAATATTAGCACAAATATGAATAGATTTTTTCAATTATGTGGAAAATTTTGAATTGTTTTTAAACTTTTAAAATTTAGTTTAAATACAACAATAAATGAAAAAGTTATAAATGTTTAAAATTAGCAGCCCCAAAAAAATTTCTTTGGTCCATAACTCGGGAATTTGGAGGTATATTGAAACTTTTAAAACCGGTTTTATAATACAATCATCTAGACCTATAACATACACTAGGTCACCTTGAAAGTGCTTGCAAAAAATTAAATTTTGTAGCACCGTGTTATTTATGTATATAATTACATAATATTTACCCCAATCATCTATCCTACCCTGTCTAACCCGTATATACACAAACTAAGTGAAACCAAAAACCAAAATAAGAAATAGTTGTCTTCCGAAAGATATAAAAAATTTACAAGCCCCATGCCAAGTTTGATATCAATTATTTCTGCACTACTTAAAGAATCATATAGTTAGAAAATACGTTAAATATTCTGGAATAGATCAAATTAATTTAAGCGTAACGGACTTTCGGAAATGTATCGGAATTCTTTTATATATGAGTTATGAAAAGCTTCCAAGTTCTCGGGACTATTGGTTTGAAAAAAATGATCGCTGCTGTACTTTCATAAAAAGATAAATCAGCGGAAGACTTTTTGAAAAAATTCGTGAAGTAATTAATTTCAATGATACAGCTGGAAGAGCCTGCTCAAGATGATCCTAATCCTGACAGACTTTATCTTATATGACCTCTTATTGAAACTCTTAATAAAACTTTTGCCTCCGTTCCAAAGTTGAACAGTCCACTAAATAGTCTACTAAAGTTGGAAGCTGTATGAAGCAGTCTTTGCTATATAACACGCGGTTCAGACGGTGATTTTTTCCATGTTTTTTAAGACATGATTTTTGGTGTTTGTAGTCGAACGGTGTAGAGAAGCAAGCGGGGTAGAGAAAAAAACACGTTTTCAGATCTATGTGTCTCTTTTTATATTTTTCTTTGCACCCATTCGTATTTTTGTTATGTTGCTTCATTTTATTTTTTATTTCAATGTGGCAACATCTCTTTACAAAACAAGACATGGAGCGAATTAAAAATGCTTGTTTTTATAAATAAGCAAGTAAAGAAGATTTACCGATAATGGGGAAAAAAATCAACCCTAAAATCATGGGGAAAAAATCTTCGTTTGAATCTGTTGTGTTTTTGGAAGCAACTTTGAAAAGGAATTAAAAAAAAGACATGATTTTTAAATCACGGTCTGAATCTAGTGTAAGTCAACAAAATGGGTCTTTCAACAATGGGATATAGTAACATATTTTAAGTATATTGTCGATCAGCGGACACTTGTGTCAAGAGAGAACCTGACCTTCAGTCTTCAGCAAATATGGTTCGATTTCTTCACAAAGTGCCTAGATTTAAAAACATTGTGGTATAACTTGACAATTTTTATACAATACTACGATTGTAAGTACATTTGCGCACACTGGGAATTAGAGATGAGCGATATTTCTGTACCTGTGATTTAATCACTGTTAGTGAAAAATCACGAATCACAGTTGTGACCAAATTTGTTAAGGTACTTGCTAAGTCGTTATTTTCGCATTTTGCTACATACAAAAATTTATGATATTTCACTGTTTGTGTGGGTAATAGCGTTTTTTGCATGCAGTATCGAATAATGTTGCTATTTTTTTATTGACAGTAAGAAAACCATAATGTTTTTGTACATGATAAAAATACCTTGTTAAAAGAACTATATCTGTAAAAATTCATGTGTTAGTGCATATCTTGTTGTTTTTTAGGTTCTGAATCTACGAGTATTCACTTTATGATAACTATAAAAGAACTGAAAACTAACAAACCGTGATCACAATCACAATTTTAAAGAACAGTGATTTTTAAATCACATTCACTAATCACGATGTTTCTTAACAATTACGGGATCGCTCATCTCTACTACATACTTACATATATATAATTTAACTCAAACTTATAAATAAATTGAGTTGTTTTCAAATATATAATTTTTTAAACTTAAATAACTTTACCAGTTTATATGAGCGACTTTCTAAAAATATAGCATATCAAAACTTGAAGTGTTCTCTATAATATATAAGTATTATGTTTCAATTAATATTTTTATATCAACAAAATTTCAAGATGAATGCCATTTTGAATAAAAATCTTTCAAGACATAAACATTTTTTGAACTTGACTCGTAATTTCGAAGTGCCTACTTTCTAATGGTACCAACACTTATAAGATTCAGTTTTTACCTAAAGAAATATTGATAGTGTGCTCGGAAACTTTTACGACCTATAATTCTTAGCCACGTGCGTTAGAGCATTTTTTTTATTTAATCTGCCGTTTAGATACATAATAAAAAAACTGCTGTTTGTAATTTTTCCAGTTGTAGCTGACGTCTTCAAAATAATGTAGTAGCTGACTAAACGACTACAATTGCAGCAATCAGCATTTGTAGTCGTGTGTTCGTGTATCCTGTTGTGGTGAATGTGTTTAAGACATAATTTGTAGTTACTTTTAAAAGTATCGACAGTGGTAGAAACCTATCGATAGTCCGCCAAAAATAAAACTATCGACTCTAATTTGACGCCCAACACATAACCACCATTTTATTAAGCATTATTTTGATTTTGCATAACGTTTGCTATATCAAACAGCATTTAAGAATTTTTTTTTATTTTAATAAAGTTGGTAAATAAACAAAAATTGTTGAGAAGAAAGTTAAAGGTTGATCAATTTAGTGATCATGCTTTTTTGGATTTTTGTCGTTTCATATTTGTGAAGTGCGAACCTACCTTAACGGTAGTTCTTAATTCTGTTGTTAAGGTTTTTTTTCGTTATTTATTTATTGAATCTTCACATATTAAATATGAACTAACAATAATTATTCAAATCTTATACTACTATTTTATTTTTGTCCTGCCAATGCAAGACGAAAATTTTTCTCCTCACGGTTTCTGTTCACATATTTAGATGTTTAGCGGTCTACTCGTCGGATAAGTCCTGCAGTATCTCTTCTCCTTAATCTGGAGAGGCCGCTGTCTCAAGCCTTTTTAAACATTTTACTGCATACTTCGTAATAATAGTTTTTACTAATGGCACATTGAGATCCTTGTGAATATTTGAGTTTTTAATATACCAGGAAGCGACTGTGATTATTCGAAGAAGTTTCTTTTGGCGCCTTTGAATTTTTTCGATATTTAAGGCCGAGGCAGTGCCCCATAGCTGAATACCGTATCACAAGATTGGCCTTAATATAGAGTTGTAAAGTAGAAGTTTGCAATTGAGGCTAAGAACAAAATTTCTTCCAATAAGCCAATTTATTTGAATTGCTTTTAGTTTCATTTGTGTTAGTTTTGCTTCTATATGGCATTCCCATATTAAACGCCGATCTAGATGAACACCGAGATATTTTACATGCGATTGCTAGGGCACTAATTGATTATTGATTTTAATAGGGGGACATGACTCCCAACGCAGGATGAACGCTTTATCCTTCATTGTTTTAACCACTTTTCCAGTTCAAATATATGATCCTGCAAGTAACAAGATGCTTCATGATTTTTCGTGTATGCTAAAAAAAAGCTGTATCATCAGCAAATGTTGAAGTTAGGGTGTGGTAATTTGTTGGTATGTCTGAGGTATATATTAAGTATAACAGGGGGCCCATGATGCTTCCCTGAACGACTCCAGCGTCAATTGGCTGAGGAGAACTTAAAAAAGTCCCTTCTTCGACCGACTAAGAAGCTTTCTTACAGCTTGTGTGTGTTAACTGGTAAGTTTAGCTTAAATTTATGTAATAAGCCTTCATGCCAGACCTTATCAAAACCTTGAGAGACATCGAGGAAGAGAGCGGAACAATATTTTCTTTCTTCAAAGGCTTTTCTTATGGCGTTTACTATACGATGGGTTCGTTCAATTGTGCTGTGTTCTCTTCTAAAGCCGAATTGATGTTTAGGAATACATCTATTTTCATTTAAAATTGGGGCTAATTTTGACACTTATAGCTTATCAAACAGCTTTAATATATTAGGTAAAAAGCTTTTAGGTCTATATGACTCAACTTTTGTGGGATCCTTTCCTAGTTTAGGTATCATAGTAACTGAGGATACTTTCCACTCTTGTGGGTAGTATTCAAGGTGTAAAATAGCATTACAGATTAATGGAATAATTTTCTTTGCTATGCTGGGTAGCTCCAAAAGCATTTTGTTACTGATCTTATCAAAACTAGATGCTTTCTTGGGGTTTAAATCATGAATAGCCTTCCCGATTTCTCTTATCTCAATGTTAGTGGAACAGCTGCTCTAACAGCAACAGGTGGTAACTCGACCGCAGTATCGAAAGATGTATGAGGGATAAATACGGGTTTCAAATGATTAACAAAAATATTTCCTTTTTCTATATCATTTCGTGCCCAACTTCCATTCAAGTTTCTTAATGATGGTTTTGTGATAACTGGTCTTTTAAGATTTCTAGTTGCACGCCATATAATGAGTATTCTGATTGAGGAGTTGCATCAAGTTCCTAAAGATATTTTTCAAAGGATGCTGTTTTTTGAGACTGCAGTAACTTTCTTAGCTTTTTTGTGCACTCTTTCAGTAAATTCTTAAGTTGAGGGGATCTGTGCAATTGCCACTCCCTTCGAGCTCTCCTTTTTTCAGTCAAGAGACGCTCGACATCTGTAGAATATATTTAACTATTTTTTTTTTTTTTTGAGGGTTATGATAGAATGTTGAACAGCTAGTTTAAGATAATTGTCAAAATTTACAATAGAAAGATTCACATTCTCCGGTGTACTAAGCGGAATATTTTCAGTGCAGTGGGTACTGAGATATTTTTTATATTTTAACCAATTTATTTATGTGGCTGACATCACTAAGTAACCAAACGGAGATGCAATTATATATGGGTTTGTTATAGTAAGAATTGTAGGTGTGTGATCAGTAGATAATTCTAAGGAAGCTTCAACATGAATCGTTTCTGCGGGAGTTTTTTACCAGTGCCAGTGATCAGTAGGCCAATATGTTGGTTGTCCGCTCGCTACCACATTTAGAACCAGTTCACAAATTGTGTTGAACAAAACACGACCCTTTGGTGTTATAAGTCGTGACCCCCATAAAGTGTGTTTAGTGATATAATCAACAGCAGCTAAGAAGCAGGCTCCTAATGATTTGAAATATTTATTATATTGGCTTTCTGATATTGGAAATCTAGGTGGAGAGTATAATGATGAAATTACTAGGTTTCGATTTAATTTCTCAAGGCAAATGTTTGTTTCTTGGAGACAATCTTCACGATGATCACACATTAAGTAGTGTTTTACTCGATATTTTATCAAAATAGCAGAACTTCCAAAAGCTCTACTTCGAGGGTCCTTGATATCATATAATATATAACCATTGATTTTAAGGAAGTATTCTAGTTTATTTTTATGTTGGCGGATGCCGTTTGCGTTCCAAAAACCAATTTTTAAACAGTTCATGGCTTGTTTAGTACAGCTTGTAATAACATCGATTGCATTCTTAACATTTCTTGCATCATATTACCCATTGTGTTAGTAAAATTGTTAACTCTTTGCACTAATGTTTCCATGGGTTTTTCTAGCCGGGTTAAATTAGAAATGGGAATTTCGTCATTAGTTGGTACAGTGGCATAGGATTAGATTTTAAGACATTAGCGTACGAGGTTCTGTTATTATTTGGCTGTGGTATCTGGACGCCGTACGTGTTTCCTTGATTAGTTGCCTGCGTTTGAGGGGGATTAAGTTTCTGTCCAACAGAACGCTTGACAATCGAATATACCGGGCATCCTCTATAGTTGGCAGTGTGATTACCACCACAGTTGCTACACTTTTTTACATTGGGGTAATTTTTTGACTTATCGCAAAGGACGGTACCATGTAATTCTCCACATACGACGCAAACAGGGGGTAAATAGCAGTATGCCCTAATATGACCAAGTTCTTGGCAGTTAAAACCCTGAACGGGCCAATTTCTTTTGTGCGGCTCTTCTATCGTGATTTTTCTGTACAGGATGTATTTAAAACTGTAAATGGGATGTGTTTCATTTTTTTTTAGGTTAACGTCGCCGTGCTCTAACTGCACTCGAAATATTGGTAAAGGGTTTTTTCCATATTTTTAATATTTATAAAATTTTTTATTTTGAAGCCTTTTTCTTCTAAAAATGTTTTTATTTCGTCTGGGTCCACGCATGAGTCAATGCCCTAAATCACAATATACAGACCTTTATTGCTTTTCAGTTGGTATGTATAGAAGATGTTTTTGAGTGCTTCAAACTTATTAATTATTTTAAGAAAATCGTTCTCATGATTAACCTGTATTTTTGTCTTGTTTATATTACCACGCTTGATTGCAGCTACGTAAAACGAATTTTCACCTATCACCGAGATTAAGGCCCTAATCATGTAAAACGCAACGCAACGCCAAAGAATAACATTGAAAGCACAAACAATGTCATAAAATGTTCAACGCCACAAGCAATGGAGCGTTTGACATTTTAAAACGCTATGTGAATTTCTTTAGGAAGCAACAACAAAATTACACAATATTTATGAAATTTTTTGTGCTTTCAATGTTATTCTTTGGCGTTTCGTTTTACATGATTAGGGCCTAAACTTTTTATTAGCTCACTTGAGTTTTGCTCCCTAAGATATAACGGGGGTGGCTTCGAAGAATTTATAACGTTAGATGCTTCAGAAGATTCATCCTCCAGAATTGCAAAACGATTTTGTGAATTTATTCTATCAAAAGATGGAATTTTCGAGGCCGAAGCAACAGCTGAACACTTGCAGGCGTTGGGTTTGCCGTTAAGTAGTTACTATTGTTTTTTGTTGTTATGTTTATTTCTACATTGCTTTCGTTAGTATGAATCTTATATGTATATTTTTGTTGTTGTTTCATTGTTTTTTCTCATAACGAGAGTTGTTTTTGTTTATCACATTTTTTTCTTTTTTTGTTGACTGTGCTCTTCTTATTATGTATTATGTTGTTGTAACACCCAAATAAGAAAAAAAGAATAAATAATTTTTTGCACAGATTATATGTAATTATGTATGTATGTGCGCACGTACATATATTTTTTCTTTTTCTTGTATTTTTTTCTTAATTTTTTTTTAGTAATTATATTGTTCACTTTTATATTAAGTAATTTTAATTAAAAATTACACTATTTGAGCGTCCACCATTGCTTGTTTAATGATATTATTAACAAGTTTATGTTAAAAAAAATCGTATGCGAAGTTAAAAAAAGACGCCTGTTCTCAACGAGCACGACCGACCGAATTTGTGTTGTTGTTAAAGTTACACTAAAATTGTTGTTTAAGGTACAATAAAATTGTAAAATTGAATAATTGTGTGTATTTTTAATTTGTAATAAAAAAGCTCAATATCGTACATATGTATATGTATGTTTACATGATAATACGATTTGTATATAATATATACTTAAAACTTACTTGAATCCGTTAAAGAATCTTATGCACAAGAACAATAAATAATACGGTGCTATAGATGATAGAAGCCCACAAATTCCGTCAGCTATTAAAGTTGCAATAAGTACGGTTTTTCTACCCTTAGTGTCGGCCAAACATCCCCAAAAATATGAACCCAATAACATTCCAAGCATGGGAGATGCTGATAGCCATCCTTTATCTTGGGATGTCATTTCGAAGTCACACGTCGCCGACGGCAAAACAAATGACAAAATAGTTACGCCAATCGCGGTATTTAGGTAAATAAGACCACATATTGTCAGTAAAAGTAAATGGAACTTTCCAAATCCAGTTAATACTAGTGCATTTTCATAATCACTCGATAGGTTTTCCAGGAAGTCCAGACCTGAAAAAAGTCAAATCAGATAGAACATGCCAACTGTATTGAAAAATAAGTATACAAATTTATTTAAATAAACAATAAAAAGCCAAAAAAAAAAAAATGTTTGTATCAATTCTGAAAACTAACAAAAAGTGGTATTATTAAGGAATAGAAAGTGATTTTAAACTTAAACGTTTTCGGAAAAGTGTGTTTAGCAAATAAACATTTGAACTAACGACTCTTTCGGTCAAACTTTCTTATTAGTCTTCATCTGCAATAATTTTTGTTGGTCAAAGTAAAATAATTTTAAAAAGAAATATTGTCACCAGTGATGGGATTTGAATAACATTTTGTGCCAAAATTGTCAAATAAACGGGCAAAATTAATCTTTTAGAAATTATTTTAACACTAAAACTCTGAAAAATATCAGTCTAAATTTTTCATTGTGAATTTGATTTAAAATGTTATAAAAAGTATCTATTATATTTCATTAACAATAAATTTCACCAAGTTCATTATAATTAACTATCAGTTATAACTGTCAAAAACATATTGATAACTGGAAGTTAAAATAATAGTTAGTTTTAACTTTACTTGGTAAAATTGGCCGTAAATCAATGAGATATTTGAAAATAAGGATTTGTAAGTTATTACTCCCTAAAGTTACTTTAATTTAGAAAGGGCGTATCTAACATACATAGAAAAAAGTTTTTTATCAATTAAAAAAATGGTTTAAAAAGTATTTAAATTTAATTAATGTGATAATTGAATCAAGTTTTTTTTTTTAGTTGAAAGAAAATTAAAAATATAATTTTGATTTAATTAATATTCAAGTTGTTTTGAAATAAATTTTTAACTAAAATATTAATTAAATATCAAAAATTTTAACTTGTAGAATTGTTGTTGAGAGTTGTCAATATTTTATTAAATAAATTAACAAATTGTTTGAAATGGCAAAGTTTTTTGGTAATTTTTTTATTAAAATTACAAATATCATTTATTGGAAAAAAAATATAATTTTACAATTTTTAGTAATCAATATAATAATTTTGGTAATAGGTGCAAAATCAACCACTTGTTTGCTTGATATTATGAATTTGGTATAAATTTGGTGATTAGAGACAATTTTTAATTTTTGTTGTGTATAACTTTTTTTAAGTTTGAGACATAAAACTTGATAAAAAAAAGACTATATAAAAAAGCTTACGCATATTTTTAGAACTGAAAGAAATGTAGGGCACTATCTAGGTTAGGTTCCCGTAATAAGTTTCCATTGTGGACATTTCCTAGTTTAAGATACATTTAATGAACAATAATCAGGGAAGCCGTAAATATGTAATTATTATAAGTTTTTCCTTGTGCGACCAATGGAGGAAAACAAATATTTTTATCCTTTTAAGAACTTTTTGTGAATTTTATTAGTGCATATATTTACTCTTTGCGGCATTTTTTGCATATATTTGTCCAAAGAGCATTTTTTAGTCATTATTGTATGTTCCACCTTTTGAACCATATTTGGACACTTATTAACTTTTGTTAAATGCACAAATAACTCTTATATGAATCTTATTCTCATAAAATAATTGTATTCTGTTGGTCTATTACTGCCCATGATTCCCAAAGATAAACACTCAAAAATTTGTCTGTACATACTGTGGCGTAGGCTTCACCGACTATTCGTTACTTGTTTATTACATGAAACTATTTCCGATTTTCCTGACAATAATAAAACTTAGATTGTACTTTTTATTATTAAATTTTATTTCTTCTTCGTATATGCAATACAAATAAACTTATATTGTCACCTGATGTGCAAAAAGCATAACACCAAAAAATAAAAAAATGTGAATCTAACGAGGGCCAAAAAGAAGATCGAAATTCCAAGCAAGATTCAATAGTGCCAAAAATTACCCAATTGTGCCATAAATTAATAGGTCCTTTACATTGCACCGAAATCTTGTAGATTTGATTTGAACACTTCTGCACTACGTCTTATTTATAATCTACTTTATTTATCTGTTCCATTTTCTTAAAATGTTTGACATTTTTTTACCAGTATTAAGTTTTTTTCTGTAATATTTTTTGTTCCGGGAAGTATTTTATATTACTATATGAAAGCGGGAATATTCGCATCATAAAGTTCTTCTAGATTTTGAGTAGAGTTCGCCAAATCTAGTCACGAAGTTTGTTATTTCTACAGTATTGATCTCCAGTCCCTATAAAGCATATATGCATATTCCCTATAAAGCATATATGCATATTTAAAATAAAAGGCGGGATTGGAAAAGTGATTGGAAATCTTATATATGTATATTTTATATAAATACGGGAACAATTTTCTTGTAGTTGATTTTTAAGTATCTTATCGTCCACCGATTTTAATGAAACAACATAATTTTTTTTTTCTAAATTTTTAAGGACTAAAGTGTTAAGAAAGTGTTTTAAATTTGCCCAGTTGGCTATGTCGTGCATGAATCATCAATGATTCATTCACGACAATGTTAATTCCTGCACGACACGTAAGGGACAACTAATGCAAATCTTCAACGACATTTTCAGTGTCGCGTAAATCGTGCATAACAGAAAGAAAGACAATGTCGCTCAACCTGTCATACACACAAAGAACGACTACATGGAGGACAATATCGTATACTTTTTCGTCAACGAAAGTATGCACAACAATGTCACCTAACTTATCGTTGATGACCACATGCACGACATTGTCGTCCACATTGTCGTTGATGGCCATATAAACGACATTGTCGTCCATATTGTCTTTGATGACTATATATACGACAATGGATTCTTCTTTGTTGTCAACGACTGCGTATAGTTGTCGTTGATGACCATTGCACGTCATTGGCATTCACTTTATCGTCGAAAACAGAAATAAATATAGAAAAAAATAACTTTGTACTGGCTGTCCCTCACATGTCGTGCAGGAATTAACATTGTCGTGAACAAATCATTGATGATTCGTGCACGACATAGCCAACTGGGATGTGGCCAAGTGGGAACTGGGTGCTTGCAAACACACATACACACAAACAGTTTTTGTCTTTGAAAATATAATAAAAATTTTCGTTTAGAAATTTATATTTGTTTATTGTTGTTTCAATATACGCACTTATTGATTTTTTTTATTTTATTTCTAAGAATGAGAATGAGACAAAAATACAAGTAATTGTGAAGATGATTTTCGTAAGGTAATAACTAAATTTGAAGTTCTTAATAAGAACTTTTATACATATCAAATGAAGAGCAGTAAAGGTCTTCAGGTAGTGATTAAGGGCATTGATAAAAACGTTTTTAAAAGAGAAGGATTTCAAAATTAAAAATGTAATAAATATTATAATTAGAAAAAAAATCCCCAGCCACCATTTCGAGTGGAGTTAGAACCCGGCGACGTTAAGCTTAAAAAGAACGAAACGCATTCCATTTAAAATCTGAAATATATCATGTATAGAAAAATAACAATAGAGGAGCCGCACAAAAGGAATGGTCCCGTGCAATGTTAAAACTGCCAAGAATTTGGTCACACTAAGGCATACTGCCATTTAACACCTGTTTGCGTCGTATGTGGAGAATTACATGGTACAGCTCTCTGCGATAAGTCTAAAAACGACTCCAATGTAAAAAAATGTAGCAACTGTGGTGGTAATCACACTGCCAACTATAGAGGATGACCTGTATACTCTATCGTCAAGCGCTCGGTTGGACCGAAACCTAATCCCCCTCAAATGCAGGCAACAAATCAAGCTTACACTAATGTTATTGAGGTACCGCAGCCTAGTAATAACAGAATATCCTACGCTAACGTCCTAAAATCGAACCATATGCCAATGCCAGGTGAGTTGCCAAATAATGATGAAACCCCAGTTTCTAATTAAAGTCGTCTAGAGAAAACCATGGAAACATTCGTGCAAAGAGTAAATAACTTTACAAACACAATGGGTAATATGATGCAGGAAATTTTAAGAATGCAATCGGTGTTATTGCAAGCTGTACTAAACAAGCCATGAACTGTTTAAAAATTTGCTTTTGGAACGCAAACGGCATCCCCCAACATAAAAATGAACTAGAATACTTCCTTAAAAATAAACAAGTTGATGTTATGATGGTTTCTGAAACTCATCTGACATCATGAAATACGTTTAAAATCAATGGTTATATATTATATGATACCAAGGACCCTCGAGGTAGAGCTTGTGGAGGTTCTGCCATTTTGATAAAAAACCGAGTAACACACTACTTAATGTGTGATCATCGTGAAGATTATCTCCAAGCAACGAGCATTGGCGTTGAGGAATTAAATCGAAACCTAGTAATTTCATCATTATACTCCCCACCTAGATTTTCAATATCAGAAAGCCAATATAATAAATATTTCAATTCATTAGGACCCTGCTTCTTAGCTGCTATTGATTATATCGCTAAACACACTTTCTGGGTGGTCACGACTTATAACACATAAGGGCCGTATTTTGTTTAACACAATTTGTAAAATGGATCTTAATGTGGTCGCGAGCGGACAACCAACATATTGGCCTACTGATCAGCAAAAAGTTCCAGGTGTCATAGATGTTGTCGTGGTTAATAACATCCCCATAGACACGATTCGTGTGGAAGCGTCCTTAGAATTATCTTCCGATAACACACCTAGAATCGTATTTCCGTTTGGTTACTTATCGACATCAGCCTCACAAATAAATTGGTTAAAATATAACAAATATCTAAGTGCCCATTGCACAGAAAATATTCCGCTTAGCACACCGGAGAACGTGGTACTCGCTGTTGTTAATTTTGACAGTTATCTCAAACTAGCTGTCCAACATTCCAGCATAATCCTCAAAAAAAACCAAACATAATATCATATATTCTATTCGAGCGTCTATTGACTGAAAAAAGGAGAGTTCGAAGAGAGTGGCAATTGCACAGATCCCCCAACTTAGGATTTTATTAAAAGAGTGCACAAAAAGGCTGAGAAAGTTACTGCAGTCTTAGAAAACGGCATCCCTGAAAAAATATCTTAAGGGACTTGATGCAACTCCAGAATCAGACTACTCATTATGGCGTGCAGCTAGAAGCCTCAATAGAAGACCAGTTATCTCTAAGAAACCATTGAGAAACTTGAATGGAAGTTGGGCAAGAAATTATATTGAAAAAGGAAATCTGTTTGCTAATCATCTGAAGAATGTATTTACCCATAATATATCTCACGATATAGTAGTCGAGTTACCGCCTGTAAATGTTAGAGAAGCTATTCCCCTAAGATTTGAGTTTGGAGAAATCGAAAAGGCTATTTGTGATATAAACACCACGAAGGCACCCGGTATTGATAAGATCAGTAATAAAATGCTTTTGGAGCTACCAAGTATAGCGAAGAAAATTATTCTTTTTATTTTTAATGCAATTTAACGCCTTCAATACTACCCTCAAGAATGGAAGGTTTCCTTAGTAACCATGATACCAAAGCCAGGAAAGGATCACACAAAAGTTGATTTATACAGGCCTATTAGCTTATTATCTAATAATTCAAAGCTATTTGAGAAACTACTAGTGTCAAAATGTATTCCTAATCATCAATTCGGTTTTAGAAGAAAGCACAGCACAATTGAACAAACTCGTCGAATAGTAAATGTAATAAGAAAAGCCCTTGAAGAAAAAAAATATTGCTTAGCACTCTTCATCGATATGTCTCAAGCTTTTGATAAAGTTTTGCATGAAGGGTTACTACTGAAATTGCAGCAAAACTTACCAGCAAACATACAGAAGCTGTTAGAAAGCTACTTAGTCGGTCGTCAATTTATTACAAAAGAAGGCGATTTTTTAAGTTCCCCTCATCCAGTTAACGCTGGAGTCCCACAAGGCAGCATCCTGGGCCCTCTATTATACTTAATTTATACTTCGGACATGCCAACAAACAGCTTCACGCAAACCTCAACATTTGCGGATGACACAGCTTTTCTAAGCGTACATGAAAACTGTCAAGAAGCATCTCGTTACTTACAGGATCACATATTTGAACTGGAAAGGTTTTTAAAACAATGGAGGATAAAGATCAATGAGCAAAAATGCGCACATATAACATTCACATTGCGTCGGGAAACATGCCCCCCTATTAAAATCAATAATCAAATAATACCCCAACACTCGCATGTAAAATACCTCGGTATACATCTAGATCGGCGTTTAGCGTGGCAATGGCACATAGAAGCAAAATTAACTCAAATGAAACTAAAAGCAATTCAAATTAATTGGCTTATTGGAAGAAATTCTGTTCTAAGTCTCGATTGCAAACTTCTACTTTACAACTCTATCTTAAAGCCAATTTGGTGCTACGGTATTCAGTTATAGGGCACTGCCTCGGCTTCTAACATCGAAAAAATCCAAAGGTGCCAAAATAAACTTCTTCGAATAATCACAGCCACCCCCTGGTACGTCAAAAACTCAAATATCCACAAGGATCCAAATGTGCCATTAGTAAAAACTATGATAACGAAATATGCAGTAAAATATTTAAAAAGGCTGAAACTGCACCCAAATCCATTAGCTCGAAATATTTTAAATTATGGCGGCCACACTCGATTAAGGAGAAGAGACACTGCAGCACTCACCCAATCAGATGAGCGATAAACACCTTCATTTGTGAATAGAAACCGTGATGACGAAATTTTTTGTCTGTCACTGGCAGGACATCAAATAAAGTATTAGGATAAGATTAATTATTGTTAGTTCATATTTTATATATGAAGATTCAATAAATAAATACTGAAGAAAAAAAAAATTCTAAGAACAGGCAATTTAAACTTTACGAGCCTTTTATACTCGAAACTTTATGACATACACATTGTAAAAATAGTAAATAAATGCTTTAATAATAACGAATAAAAGGAAATATGAAAAGACATTTGTTATTTTCTTAAATTTAAGTAGCCATTTTAAATAAGAATTGCATATTCTATACGTGCATAATAGGATTTTTTTTTAACTGTAATGTCAAGTGGTCGAATTTCGGCCACCTGGCGGGCCTGGTATTTTCTGTAAAGCTCGGAAAATCGGGCCAGATACAAACAAGTTATGGCCAAAATATATTTTTTAAACCCATTTTCGGGAACCATTGATCTATCCGAGTCCAAGTTTTATAATCCAAGTAAATGATATTTTTTTTTCTTAATCACAGGGATTTTCTGAAAAACTCGGAAAAATCGGGTTTTTTTTGAAAAATACATGCGGGTCGATTCGGCCCCATTGTCGTCAACTTGGCACGGGTTTGTATTAATTTAAGGAGCAGATATTTTATAAGTGCCTTAACCATATAAAAAAAATTACAGGGTATGCGTATAGAATATCAAACAAATAAAATTGTAGTCCCTATAAGTTACACTCTAAAGGCTAGTTTCCATTATCACACAAGTCTTACGTATTCGATAATACTTTGTGAAATAGAAATCTAATGAGTTCTGTTATGTATTATTGTTTAGAAAAAATTAAAAAAACGATGAAGTCGTATGGGAAGTCAAATTATTTACTTAATTTTCATAACACATTGCATTCACACTTTCACATATTACTTGAGTTTTTGAATACAAAGTATAATAGTGGTAACTTGCCTTAAGCAGCATATGTTATCTGCTTTTAACACCTCTCTTAAGCTTCTTACAGACGGGTGTCAGATCTTACAATATTGTAATCAGGCGTTGCCAATAGAAACTTTTTTCTGGCAATGGTGCCATTGTCCCGTACATGCACCTTAATATGTAATAATGGCCCTAAGAGAAATAAGGGTGGGCGGATTTGTAAGAATAAAAATTTGTCCATATTGTGCCATCGATTTTCGAAAAAAGATTTTTTTGGGTTTTCAGATGAGTTTTGTCGAAAAAACTTTTTTTCGATTTTTTAAATCTTATTTTGCTATTTTGAAGTCTCCAAGCCAATTTTTATGTATTTTCTCCCGTATTAAATAGCTAATTTCTAAAGAAATTCGCACTTTAAAAGCGATGGTGATATCAGTTTTTCGAAAAAAAAATTATTTTTTATGATTTTTGGCAGAAAAGTTGATGTCTTTCGACAAAAAACAATATTAAAAAAATTGTATCGCCATCGTTTTACACGTACAATTTTTCTTGGGATATATTTAAAAAAATTTTATATCTGCTAATTTTTTTTAACACCTTAAAAATTAACGCGTAAAAATTTTTACACAAAAACTAGTCCAAGCCTTAAGAAAGACATTTTTATGGAAAAACTGCTATCGCCATCATTTTTAAGATTACAATTTCACCTTGGAAAGGTTATATTAAAAAAAAATTTAACCAGCCGTTTTTTTATTAAAAAGCTTAAAAATAAAAGTTAAAATATGTCGTAGTGAAACTTTTTTCCTCATGCCAAACGCTATCGAAAAATCGATGCCACAATATCGATTGATAAAACGACCCGCCCTAATATGTATGTATGCATTTACTAACAAATTGCAAATAAATAATATTTAAAAAAAGTGCAACAAATTATAAAAAAGTGCTATTTTTTTAATTCGCAAAAAGCGTATTTAAAGTGCTGGCAAGGCTGTTGATATCAAATGATAAAGTCATTTTATATCAAAGGTTGGCGTTCGTTCGTGTTTGTTAGGATATTTAGAAATAAATAAACTTACTCATCCTGTATTTGTAGATACGTTCACATTTATTCTCCTCCAGTTTGATTGAATTGTTGATTGGCTCCGTCGGGACAAAATAAAGTTTATTAGCATGTAAAATATTATTTAGTTGTTGTTAAGTTAACATGTAGTTTTTCGTATACAAATTCGTAAACGAAGTTCTGTTTTGTTTGTTTCTAATTTAATTCTTTTTTTATTATTTTATGGCTGGAATAAAATTAATTTTTGTTTTCGTAATTTTCTATTATTATACATATTTATTCTTGCTTTTCTCATTAGTAATTTTAAATTGTTGTGTAAATACACATATCGCACTTAATCATAAAGAGGTTAATAACTCAAAATTTAGAAACTTTTGGTAGAAGAAAACAATTAAATAAAATGGTATTTGAACCAATTGTTTATTAACAAAAAGTAAACAAAATAGTCCTATACTTTTACACCAGGTAGATATCAATATTACGTGTAGAGAATCAAGGTTTGAGTGAATAACCTTTTAATGTGACAAGTGCGATATGTAAGTATGTAATTAATGAAACATGTAAAAATAGTATGATGAGGAAACATGTATAAGCAATTGCGTACAAATAGAATACTAAAAAGTGTCAGAAAGGGAAATGTATTTTGTCATGGTTCAGACTTGCAATTTTTTTTTGCAGCAATTCTTGAGTTTACCGGTGAGATAGGTTAGAAAATTTGGGAGGGGTACTAATCTCACCAATAAAATCAAGAATTGCTGAAACAAAAATTGCAAGTCTGAACCATGACTTTAAAAGCATTGAACAAAGTGGGAATTTCGGTAGGAATAGTTTAAGATTTTTCTTATTATATAATTATATTTTTCCCCTTTTTTTAATAACAAGAACCCCGTTTAAAATTATTTATTTTTTTTTTTTAAATCTGTCACTAAATAATGACATTTAGGCAATTTAATCAGATCAATTTGACAAAAAATATATTTTTTTTTATCTAAAGAGCTTATTGCAACAAATAATAGCGACAAATATAAATTTTTTCATAACATCTAAAATTTTGCTACATACCCAATCTTACAATAGTTTTCATAGTACATTCAGTACTTCACGGATAATTCCCTCGCCAAAAATTTCAATATTTTTGGGTAATTATGCGGGTTAAGAATTTAAACGAATACATTTAACTACCTCAGTGAGGTAATTAAGCAAATACGTTTAAATAATTCAGCAAAGTAGTTAAACGTATTTCTTTACAAGATACGAGTACCTTAACTTTGATGTATGAAAATAAGTTAAATCATATGAAAAGTAGGAATTTAATCATATATCAGCTAAATTAAAAAGAGATTGCAATAAAAAATGGGATTTGCTGTCTTAAATTTTATCTGTAATGCTTTTTGAGATGTCTTGTATATCCTTCTTAAAAAAACGTTTAGCATGTTTTTCTTGTGCGACCTATGAAGGCAGAATCCATATACATATTTATCTGTTTTAGAGCTCTTTACGAATTTTGGCATCGATTTGCCAGTGACTAATTGGCATATTTTAGCCATTGCTTAATTTTTTTTGTACACTTTATTTGTTACAAGAGCATTTTGAAAGTTTATATCGTATATTTCACGTTTTTGACGCATATCTTCATACATTTTCCGCGAATAAAAAAAATTTCTTGAAATTCTTGAAATTTTCTGTTGCTTTAATTTCGCCATCTACATTTAATTTTCACTCTACAATTGTAAGCCAAAAAAAAGTTTTCGTTGAAGATGAATAAATGTTATTTCAAACTGTAAAATTTTATACCGATCGAATTCAGAAACATTTTAAAGTGATCTTTTAATGTCCATCCGTCCATTTGGCTTGTTGTCTGTCCATATAACCCTTGTGCGCAAAGTAAAAGTTGAAATATTAAGATACTTTGATCAAATTTATACCAATTATGAGAATCGGTCTATAATATCACATTGTACCCATGAAAACTTCTTTCTTTATGTCTATAAGCCATTTTATTATGTCCGTATTAAGATTAAATTTGGGCCAAAACATTTTACTGCATATTAAAGTTTGTTGAATCGGTTCACATTTAAACATACAGCTTCCATTCAAATATAAATCCCGAAAATATTTAAGCTATTTAATCCCTTTAAATGTATTATAACGTTAAAATTAAGCGACCTTCCTTCTTATCCCTTTAAGACAAAATATCTCATATATCTGGTGTATCTTGTTAACATTCGGCACAAATAACTCTTATATGAACAATACGGGTCTGTTCTAAAAATCACGTGATTACAAATTACGTGCTTTTAAAATGAAACGTGTGAATTTGCAGCGTTTGGAAAGTTATACCGCTTTCCTTTTTCTCAGTGTGCTTTGGGCAATTGAAAATCGCACCGAAACACAAAAAACGAAACACCTAAACATCACACGTGTGATTTTAAAAGGCGCACGCGAGTTGAGTTAAAGTGATTTTCAGAACAGGCCTCATAACCTCATAACATAACTTTTTTCTGCTGAAATAGGGTACAAACTATGGTGTATGGGCTTAATCGACTAAAATTTTTTCCCTTGTTTTTTTTAATGCAAATATTTAATTGTTGAATATTTTGCTTTCAAATAAGGCATATTTTGTTTTTTGGGGCATATTTTTTTGAAAAACTTTTTGTGCATATTTTCAATATTTACCAAACACTTCTTTTATGTCATATTTCCGGTGTACCTGTTTATTATTAACATGTAAACTTGGTTGCTTCACTAGCTGTGCTGTGCATATCTATAGCTCCAATTCTAACCAAAGGTTGGCTTAAGCAATAAGTATGTGAAATATTGAAGGAATATGACTATTGCAGGAGAGCTTACCAAATTGAAATTTGATTCATTGAACACATTCGAAAAATTAAAATGGTTAATTTAAATTATCACAACCTTAAGTTTACAGTGACCAATACAATTTTGAAAAAAGAAGAAAATATAGGAAAAAGAAAAATATATGCACAAATGTAGTGCGCAAAAAGATTTTAATTAATTTTTATTTTTGATGTTTGTTGCAAGACATAATAAATAAAAAGGGCACAGTCATAAAAACAGTAAAACAGAACGGAAAAAATAATCCTTTAATGAGTACAGTGCACTCGCGATAATATGAACTAATTAAAACCACGCCAGTTCGCTTTTGCAAGATTGTTCATATTTACGAATGGCAACTTATTTGCCCTCAAAAATATTTTCCGTGTCCGCTAATAGTAATCTATTTATCTCTCATATTCAAAAATCATCTGGAGAACGCATTTTCAATTTTTGGGTACACGGAAGGCCGCACGTTTTTCTTTTTCCAGGTCAAATAAACGGCTGTGGGAAAAATCGCCCAAAGAAAAATGGCCCAAAAAAAGAAATGAAAAATCGCCCAAAAAAATTCCATGTAAAATTGGGCCTAAATTCATATGAAAAGTGACCTAAAATTTTTGGGCTATTTTTCGTTATTGTTGGGTGATTTTTCGTTTTTTATATTTTTCATAATGAAAAATCACCCAAAAATGTTGTATGAAAAATGGCCCATTTTTTTGATTTTCTCCTCTATGGTATAACAAACACCGGCTTCGCTTACTAAAGCTTCTCTGCACAGCCGGCCTTCGGCCGGGCGCAAGGATTTTCTCCTCTATGGTATAACAAATACCGGCTTCGCTAACTAAAGCTTCTCTGCACAGCCGGCCTTTGGCCGGGCGCAAGGATTTTCTCCTCTATGGTATAACAAACACCGGCTTCGCTAAGTAAAGCTTCTAAAATCTGCCTTGTTTCCAAATGAAAGCCGACTATGCAGAGAAGCTTTAGTTAGCGAAGCCGGTGTTTGTTATACTATAGAGGAGAAAATCCTTGCGCCCGGCCGAAGGCCGGCTGTGCAGAGAAGCTTTAGTTAGCGCAGTGTCCATGGACACTATGACACTTTTTGGAGTGTCATAACGTCCATGGACACTATGACACTGGACGTTATAACATGCCACCGGGAAAAAATTCGTTTTTGCTTTTTGGGTCATTTTTCATTTTTTTTTTTTGGGCCCTTTTTCGTTTCTTTTGGGCAAAATTTCATATATAACTTTTTGGGTCATTTTTCATGTTCTGTTGGGCGATTCTTCATTTGGGCGATTTTTCATTTCTTTTTTTGGGCCATTTTTCTTTGGGCGATTTTTCCCACAGCCCAAATAAACGTATCTAAAATATTTTTTGGTTGAGCCATTATTTTTGGAGTTATTGAGGCCTAAGTGGCAAAAAAAATATTTTTTTTTTGTTTTTTTATACAATTTTTGAATTAAAAAAATTCATTAAAAATTGAAATCAACAAATACTTACCAGTTTTAGTACTTAAGCTCAAAGCTGAATGTGCTAGAAGTAAAATAAATTTTATTTCATGAAAATCCATGGATAAAATCCTATTTTATTCTGGATAAAGTGAAAGTACCTACTTTGACATTTTTTATCGCAAATTTGTGTAGAGCTAAAACGTTTGTGATTTGTTAACGGTATTACCCTGTTTTTTTGCACAGTATTTTTTTTAATCCCTTATTTTTATTTTTTTTTATAAAGCTGCATATATTAGAAAAAAATAAATTTTATTTCATGAAAATCCATGGATAAAACCCTGTTTTATTCGCGATAAAGTGAAAGTACAACCAAAGTTATCAAGTAGTTATTTTTTAAGCAACAAGATTCACACAGCATAATCTAAACATAATTTCGACTTTTGTTTTGTCGCCTATGATTTTCTGTGTTTGATTTTCTTCTAAAAAACCAAATAAAATCTCCGTGTAATAAATAGGATTAAACCGTTAAAAAATCTTATCACTTTTAGCTCTATATAAATTTGCGATAACAAATGTCAAAAGTAGGTACTTTCACTTTATCAAGAATAAAATTGGATTTTATCCAGCGATTTTCATGAAATAAAATTTATTTTACTTCTAATACATACAGCTTTGAACTTACGTACTTAAACTGGTAAGTATTTGTTGATTTTTTGAATTCAAAAATTTTATAAAAAAACAAAAAAAAAATATATTTTTTGCCACTTCGGCCTCAATAACTCAATCAAAAAATGATATTAAAGAAACTTGAATCTGGCGTAATTTAAAATGACGGATTGCGTTACAAAATCGGGAACGTCGTTTCAAAGTTACGATAAGATGTAAGGAGCAGCTTTTTCAAAAACCTCAACTTTTAGAAAAAATTTTTTTAAAAAAAACCTTACCAAAGGATTTGAAATAATGATGATTTTTGCCGTTAGTTGACTATAGCGGATCAAAAAAATATAGTGGTTATTCCAGGAATTTTTGCTTGTTGCATAGTGTTATTATACAGTTGAATCAAAATTTATCCACCACCCTGTTGATTTAGACTTAAACACTGTATACGTAGATAAAATACGTTAAAAATATAATTATAAGTTGTTCATATTTTTAAGCTTTCGCACAAGTTAATATTTTAGAGTAGTCAATGGAAGAATATATGTAAGTGTTCATATTTTGGGGTGTAGAAATAAATAAAATAATTGATGATAGCAAATATTTAACGGCCAAAGCCAATTACACGCAAGTGCGTTCCCTCCTACCCACTGTTTTAATAAATACGGTTGATTGCAATACATTAAAAAATATAAACTGTCAGTTCAACGATTTCGAACGTTAACGCCGCAGCGGAAAAAACAGAGTGGTCATATATACGAAGAGGTAAAAATTATTTTGAAGCGCATTGCACGGTATGTGGAAGTGATATTTGCATTGCCAATGGCGGTAAGGCAAGCATTCAAGACCATGCTAAAAGCTCTAAACATTTATCGAAGCTATCTAATGCATCACAGTCAAAGGAAATTTGTTCTTTTATGATTAAAAAAAAATACAAAACTTGAGCGTTTGATACATGTTGCAGAACTAACAAGCGCCCTCAGGGTAATTAATCATCACCAATCATTAAACTCTATGGATTGTGCAACAAAACAAGATGCCTTATTATACCCCGATTCAGAAATTGCTTCAAAACAATCAAACGCCAGAACCAAAGCTACTTATAAGGTATGTTTGGCACCACATTCAGTTAAAGCATTTATCGACGTACTACCGATTCCAGTAATCACAAAGCTGAGAAAATCTCCCCTCTACTTATCCATTAGTTCAGCGAAACGCATAGAGTAAACATTAAACTTTTTAAAATCGTCTCATTGCCTAATGAAACATCATACACAATTGCCACATTTTGCATCGATTCCTTAAAAAAACTAACATTCCACTGTAAGAAACTACGGCATTCGGAGCGAATAACCCGAATACGAATTTTGGTGGAATACAAAGGCATGGCGTAAATACTGGGTAGAGACATAGAGGGCATTGGTTCTTCGGCTCACATTCTTCATTATATGCTTTCAAGTGCTGCAGATATGCTCTCCATTGACATTGAATCAGTAGCCCCAACGATTTTTAAATATTTTTGTTTTTTTACGGTAAGAACTGAAAGACTAAAAGAGTTCAGTGAAAATGCACAAATTACGTTTAACACAATCCTTTCACATACAAGAAGTCGTTGGTTTTCATTACTCGAAGCCGATGTGAAAGTGCAAACATTAAGAACGACAGTCACACACATCGTTGAAGGCGACCAAAATTTACTAAAATTTAAAAATTTTCAACTACGGCGGCGGAAATACTATCGTCGGCTATACCAAATGATGTGAAGGGCGACTTTAATGTTTGTTAACAAAATTGCTTTGAAAACATTCGTATATTTTTCAAAAATGTTAAAAGCTAAATAATTAAACAATGAAAAAATCTGCCAAGAACAAAATACTTTACTCCGTGTTAATATTCATAGCATTTAACATTTTTAATTTATTTTTTAGTGTTAAAATTTTTTCTCCCCCCCCGTTTTTATTCTTGAGATTATTTGACAGCTCAAAGCGGGAACTGTCTCACAAAAATTTTAGAGACACACTTTTTCTTTAAATTGGCGAGTAATTTCATTACATGACGGCTATTACTCGCCAAAAATTTTACCGACGCAGTTAATTGAGAAAAACACCTGTTTGTTTCAATTTATGGTATTTTTGTTTCTCAAGGAAGTAACAAGACATGGACACAGTACTATGTTTCTAAAACTGGACTGGATCCAATAAGCTTGGGCAGTATCCGATAAGCTCGAGCAGGTTGCTCTTATTTCATTTTCTCTATCATCTGTGTAAACTTCAAAGAAAACATTTTTTTCAGTTGTGATAACTTCCTTTTTAGTGGGCGTTTGTTTTTTTATGCCATGGCTATTATATGTGCAGAAATTAAAAGCTCTGGCATGATTATTTTAATTTATGCGAAAAAAAATGTTGTTATGGTGAATGTGTTTAAAACATTAAGAAAACCCATCGACTCCTAGGGTACATTTGAAAAATGTGTTCTTATATACTGTGGTGTAGAATATCATATGGTTTGGCTTGACCGACTATTCTTTCATAATTGTTTTATTTAAGCTCAAAGAGGGAGTCTATACGGGGACTTCTCAGGCATGTCTAGCAAACACGTTTGTTTTGTTTGTAGGCGATCGGGTTAGAGAAGAAAGAATGGTTGTCAAACAGACCCGAAACGAGTTTTCATGTTTGTTTTTATGAATTTTCATGTTTTTTAATTTGTATGTATGTATGTATATGGATATTAGAAAATTAGATATGAAAACAGACATGTTTGGAAAGACATCGTGAAAACACAATAGGTTTTAGGAAGCATGTACAAAAGAGGATGAATCAAACAGACATGTGTGAAAAGACACCGTGTAAATGGCCCCTAGGTATTTTTTTATGAAAAAACTAAATTTAAATATTTATTTATTAATTATTTTCAATATTTCTCTAACCGTTTTGATTTGTCTAACGACTTAGAAAAAATAACTCCACATTCTCTTAAAACGGGTGAAAGTATAAAAGATGAATTTTATACACAATATAAAGAAAAATATAGCGAACAATTCTGTATCACTAACTCAAAATTAAATTTTTTGAGTTATGTCACTATTGATGTATATGAAAGATATGTACATATATCGCACTTGTTCGACAATAGTGTATTAACTCAAACTTTTTATTTTTTCAGTTTTTGGAAGAAAACGCCTAGTACACCTTGTTATTGAGTTTGAAAAGTGTTTTGCTTCTCCTGTAAAAAAATAAAAAGTGTTAGGTGACGATATATGAAAGTGTACGTGAACGACTTAAATTTAAATAAAAATTAACGAAATGCGTTACATGAAAACGAAGTCAAAAATTGGACGTAAATGCTGCAAAAACTAAAAAATAAAGTGAAAACTTTCGGAGGAAATTCCAGACATTTTCGCGTCTAAAAATATTTTTCCCGTTATCAAACCGTAGAACAAAATGTTAAAAATTGATTTGCTTAAAACTTTTTTTCTTTCACAATTTATTTATTTATTTATAATTTTGAATTTTTTATTATTTTTTATACTTTTAAATTTTTTATAATGCACACTAAAATTTTCTTGTTCACATTTTGTGAGTTTGGAAAACACAATTTTTGATAAAATTTTACTTTTCTTTTTCATTGAACTTCATTGCGAGTTCTTTTCGTTTTAAATCGTGCCGACATATTCGCATTGTGTGAACTTGAACGTTGACCGCCGTATTTATTATTTTTTCAATTAAACTAAACATATTTCACGGCTGCAAAAATTGCGTGCGACAGGATAAAAGGACAAGAAAACGTCCCTTATCCAACCACAGCACAATAAAACTAAACTGAAAAAGCTCTATGAACGCTATCAAAAGTCAAAAGCTGACGACGGTGAGATGTTCTAATAAATGGGTTGGGCCGTGACGATATACTCTTATCTATTACTGTAAATGCATGTAAATGTGTGTGTTCTTCAGTTCTTATTCCTTTATACATACACATCGTTCGATATTTATTAATGACCAAATATTTGTATGTACATTTATGTACATGTTTATTATTAAGCAGAAGAAAACCCAGCAAACAACCATTATGTGCTATCAAACTAAATAATTTTTTTTCTAATTTCTTCTTTAACCACATAAGTAATTTTGTATCGTGACTTTTACACAATCTCTGTCACAAGCATTTGTTTTACATTACCTTGAAGCTTTCTATTCAATTTTTTAACGGTTAGTGACGGTTATTTCCTTTGTTAATTTCATAGCTATATACAGGGTGTCGCATAAGTAACATTATAATTTAATTAGTGAATAACATTTTTGTTTAGGTATTCTTTTCGAATTAACTTTAAAACACTTGGGAAATTAATGATTGGAAAGCTTAAGCCACCACATTTTTTATTCATTGAACTGATATAGAATTGATAGAAAGAAACAGTAAATGTTAGAAAGAGCAACCCATAGGAAATGTAAACAAAGCTTTTAAGTTTTTTTTTTTTGTTATACCCTTTGCACACTTGCATACATTTCGGAGGAACGCATGGAAAATGTTGAAAATGTGAAATATGCGTTCACACTTGAAACATCTAACATCTACCAACAATAAAAAATTTCACCATTTCTGAAAAAAATCTTTAATATTTTTTTAAATACTTTTTCTCTACAAAAGTGCCAAAATTTATTTGAAATTCATTGTGTTTAATAATATCAAAAAAATAAGCAAAAAAGACTTGGAAAAAGGAAAAACTTGACAACTGGTAGCTCTTCTTTCTTTTGTAAGTGATGCCACAATATTAATTGAATTCATTGCCACTTTTCTAGGGATGACACTAAAATAATCGAAAGATGTACAACGAAATACAATGAGATATGAACATTTTGTAAAGATGTTGATTATTAGCTCTATGTATTCTTATGGGAAAATTTCAACCTCTTCGCAAATTGATGGAAGATGTTAGATGTTGACAAATGTGATAAGGCCATTATGGTCTAGTTTATTTTATTATATGTTGTCTGGCAACTTTTTGCTTATGAGAAACATACAAAAAAATAGCGGTAAATCGCTGAATTTGTCATACACCGCTGATGTTGCAAAACTTAATATTTTAAGCTTGAAATGTTAATTTCAACTGAACTCTTTGCACTTGGCAATTTGAAATTTGAAATTATATTCGTGCATTATTTCACCATTTATGTTCGTTTTTGTATCAATAATATCAATTTTTTTTAGGGTGGTGGTTCCACATTTTGATTCATAGTTCTAGTCCTACTAAACCCATGTTACTGGGTTTCAATCCCAAACTGCTTAGGGTAACTACAAGCAATTTGAGCCCAAGTTTGTTCTTTTTTTTGCGTTTTTCGAAAGTGAGCGTGTTTTCAACAGCCGAAAAGACGGACAGACAGACGGACTTGGCAACATCGACTTAGAATTACTCAAGGAGCCAGAATATATACATATACTTTATGGGGTCTTAGATGTATAGTAAAAAAGTTTCACATGGAATGACAAACTTAGTATACCCTCATTAACCACTAGTGGTGGTGCAGGTTATAAAAAATTATTTCAATATATTTAGCTAAGGCTGTTTAAATACAAAAAGAATTATAGAAAATGTTTGAAAGTTCAACTTACATATTTAATATTAAAATAAATTTTATTTTTTTAAATGTCAAAATGTATCAAAATTTCATTCGATTTTACAAAACTTAATAACACAAAAATTTAACAAAAAATTTTAATTTAAAATAAAATAGAAATTTAAATTTAAAAAAAATTTGTATTTATTTCGCATCTTATAGCCGGGACTGTCAGAAGTGCCGATTTCTCGCCAAACGTGACAATTTATTAACCTATTTGGCGATGAAATTTTGTGTTTGGCGACATGGCGATTTATTTGGCGATATTTAAAAAATTGCCGGGGCAGAGTTTTTTCTTTAAATTTTTATTAAGTTTTTAAATCACAATAAACATGTGATTGTTTTAAATGCTAAATTGAAAGTATTGCCAATTATATTGAAAAAATTTTAATAATTATGCTATATAAATCAGGAATAACTTTTAAGCTTTCTTAGGGTTTCAGATATTTTCCTTATCAGAAGTTATCAATTGTTTAAATATTTTAAAATACACACAGTATGCAATATTTCGAGTTAATATGATTTTCTTATCAATCGTCGGCTCTTTACGAAAAATAAATTATATTTTGAAATTATTTTGGAAAATAAATTCTAAAAACTGAATCGTTTTCGATTGCACATGAAATTTCATTTTTTAAATTTTACCAATAATAACGGATACTGGGTAGGTAGTATGCAAAAATAGTTGAATTCATATCGAAAGTAAATCACTTTTTACAAAAATTTCCCTGATAGTATTTAGAATGAAAAACGAATCTCTACTGGCTAAAATTAATATTTTTACAACATTCAATTTAATGTATACTTTTTGTATATAAAACATTCTTTCGATCTTTGGCGAATTTTTTTCAACAAAAGTCTAAAAAAATAACATTTTGGCGATTTTTGATATACTATTTGGGAGTGAGGGTGAAAAAAGTCTGACAACCCTGCTTACTACAGCTGTGTTTTTCACAAACTAAATAAGCGATGATGTTCAGATTTTGTTAATTTTCACTACTACATAGTAAATATTTTACTAATGTCCAATTTTTAGTACAGTATTTAAATCTATATTTTGTTAATCTTCATATAAAGTTAAATCGTATTAAAATACAGTTTTGGTTTTTCAGTGCTATTTAATTACTGCCTGTTCAACAATTTCGAACGTTAACGTTCGCATAGAAAATTTCTTTGAAAAACACTCAGTTTAGAAAATATTTTATATATACAAAAGAGTTGCGTGAGTGACTTACTGACTGACTCATTCATCATCACCCAGCCCAAACCGCTGACCCTAGAAACTTGGACTAGCGATTGGTCACTCTCCAAATCCATTTTTCGAAATTCGAATGTTTAGGGGTAAAAAAAGGTAAAAACGGGAAAATTCGGTAACCTTATATCTCCAAAACTAATAGAGATGCAAAATAAATGTAATACTAATCGTTGTTCTTTAGAAAAATAAGCGGACAGGTGTCTGGTACTTTTTGGAAATTCAGACGTTTAACGGAGTAAACGGGTAAAACCTGCATTTTGGTACTTATTTATCACCCCATCTATCTTTTAAACCTATAAACATAGAAATAAGGGTTATATCACATTTGAAACTTATGTAAAAAATCCAAATACAAATTTGGTACTTTTTTGAAATTCGGGCGTTAAAGGGGTAAAAAGCTATTTTTGGTACTTTTTTTATAAAACATTTTTTTTTTATTTATTGACATATTCGTATTAAATTATGGGCTCCCACTACAATATTGAAATTTTTTATGCTTCAATGGGGAGAAAAAAGTACCAAAAAGGGAAAATAGGGAGTAATCGGGTAAAATCTGTATTTTGGTACTTTTTTGTCACCCCATCTATCTTTTAAACCCATTAACATAGAAATAATTGTTATATCATATAATAATTTAAGGGGTAAAAACCGTAACTATTTTTGGTACTTTTTTACAAAACATTTTTTTTTTTTATTCAAAAATTTAGTTTTTATTGTTGTTCAATAAAAAAATAAGCGGACAGGTGCCTGGTACTTTTTTGAAATTCGGCCTTTTTGGGGAGTAAACGGGTAAAATCTGTATTTTAAAACTTTTTTGCTATGCCATCTATACCTAATTCTGTTATTTTTGTTTCAAAACATTTTTCTTCATCTACCTATCTATATATATAAAATTGTAACGTTACGCACGTCCTAAACGCCTGAAGCTAAAATGTTGAAATTTGACCGGGAGGTTGGCCTCTCGCTAAATCGATTCCCTAGGATGGGAGTTTTGAAAATGTTTATGGTTAGAGGTTAAAAAAGCTAAAAACGGGTAAAGTCCCTACCCTCATGTTCATCAAAAAAAATAAGCGGATAGGTGTCTGGTACTTTTTTGAAATTCGACCCTTTTGGGGAGTAAACGGGTAAAACCTGCATTTTAAAACTTTTTTGCCACTCAATCTATCTATTAAACCAATAAACTTTGGAATAAAAAAATATCACATTCGTAACGTATCTAAAAAATACAAATAAAAATTTGGTACATTTTCGAAATTCGAACGTTTAGGGGTGAAAATCGTACCTATTACAAAGTAGCGGGTTGAAACCTAGTAACATAAGCTTTGGTGTAAAAATATGTCAACAAAAGAAAAGGAGACGCTAACGAAGTAGCGGGTTAAATGCTAGTTTTTAATATAAAATTCTATACGAACGTTTACGTTCGCAATCGATGAACAGTCATTTGACAAAAAATGTCAAATATTTGTTTGCCCTAATCTGAACACAAAATATTTTTAAGGGCAAAGAAAATTATTTGTCAGCAAACAAAAATGCTAATGTGACCACTACAATTCAAATATTTTACTCGTTTTTAGGTAAATATTTGTTATTAAAAAAAGTTGTACGATCAAGCAGCGTTAAACAAAGTTTTAAATTAAAATAAATGAATAAACTTGAAAAAACTAACAAAATCAAATCCTTTTTAATGACAAAAAACATATTTCTATAAATTTTTTTCTGTTTTCTCTCTTTAGCAAAGTATTTTGAGTAACAAGCAATTTATTTATTAATATGAGTACAATAGACGAACCTATATCACGAATTGCATATGTATCGGGTTTTCCAATTGCTATTTGAAAACTTTGAATTTAATTTGTGAACGCACTATTTCACTGATCATCTAACTGTTACTTTCCTTTTTTCAGTAAACTCAACATTTTCATCATGGTAAAGTACACGAACGAACAGCGTATGCAAATTATAAAAATGTACTACCTATTTTCGGTCGTTATTCTCGGACTAGAAGACAAATTGAGTCTAGATATTCATTGTGTGATGCTGCCGTGCCGGTGATAAAACGGGTTGGTCGAAGTGACTTAAATATCGCTACCGTTCAGGCGTCCGTAGCAAGCGAACAAAATCAGTCGATTCCACGGCATTCTTAAGAACTGGGCGTCGCCAAGACCACTTAATGGCGTATTTTGCGTAAAGATCTTGGTTTACACCCATATAAGATCAAGCTGACTCAAGAATTGAGGACGATGGACCATTTGAAGCGACGTACGTTCTCCGATTGGGCTCTGGAAAAGATGCGCCAAGATGATGGATTTCATCTCAAAATCATCTTCAGTGACGAAGCCCATTTTTGTCTCAATGGGTTCATCAATAAGCAAAATATGCGTTATTGGTTTGGTGAAAATCCACGTGTGCTTCATGAATCACAACTTCATCCACAAAAATAACTGTTTGGTGCGGTTTGCATGCCGGCGGCGTCATTGTGCCATATTTTTTGACGACAATAACGATCGTTACGTTACTGTGAATGGCGATCGTTATGGCGCCATGATTACAGATTAATTTTGGCCCGATATGGAAAACATGGACTTTGACGACAAGTGGTTTCAACAGGACGGTGCCACAAGCCACACAGCACACGTTACAATCGATTTATCGAAGAGTAACTCTGGTGAGCGTGCTATCTCAAGGAATGGTGCAGTCAATTGGCCGCCTCGCTCGTGCGATTTATCGCCTCTAGGCTTTTTTCTTTGGGACAACATCAAATCATTGCTCTATGCCATCAACTCGATGACGTTTAAAGAACTCAGAGCCAACATTGAACGCGAAATAGCGGCCGTTGCAGCCGAAATCTGTGACCGAGTCATCGAAAATTGGGTCCTATGAATTGCCGCTGCCGACGTGCCCGCGGTGGCCATATGAACAAAGTCGAGTTCCATTCATAAATGTTTTGATTGTATTTCAAGTCGATCATAAAGTTTTGGAAATATCTCAAATGGTTTGGGTTTTATTTAAGAAAGAAGTTGTCAAGTCCTTATTGGAAAACCCTATATATTCCATAGCGCGGTCTGTATTTACAGACTAATTTTCGAGGGTGTTCTATATAAGAAACCCATAGGCAATCATTGACCCGCCAAAACAAAATTATGTTGTGAGGTTAAGTTCAAATAAAAGCTATTTTTGCCGAATACACTGGTATCGACATCTATAAGATTATTACGCCTTTAAGTGATTTTTTTTGGTATGGGGTTGTATTGGTCATATGGTAAATTCCGGACCTATGAAGACAAAATTTCGACATGACTTAGAACCTATTATTGGAGTTATCGTTGAGACCAACATTTATTAGATAGACCAGTTCCAATAAAATTTGGTAAGGTGATTAGGATGCAATAAAATATTTTGGGTAAAATTTAATTTTTATACCAACATAAAAGGACTATTTATGGGCACAAATGCTCTTTTCCAGAAAGAAATTTGTATGGGGGATATACGAAATTATTGATCGATTCAGACCACTTCTTAAGACAATTTAAAGGTATACATCAAATGTTATCATATTATCTCCAAAACTGCAACCTGTACTTTGCGCATAAGGGTTACAAGAGCAGCCAGCCAGACAGACGGACATCGGTAATATCGATTCAAAAAGTAATTCTGACCTCATCGGTGTGCTCAGAGGTGGATATAGGACCAATATTATATTTTTTTGTGTTGGGCACATCAGCAGAAACGCATAGTGCCCTCTGCACTATTGTGGTGTGGGTGTTAATACGACCAAACACCCATCAACCACTAAAACTAATAAAAATAAATATTAATTTGAACGAATGCCTGAAGTTCGGCGTGAGTAATTGTCTTGGCAGCTCTGAAACTTGAAATAAGCAAAACAATAAAAGGCCTCATCTTGAAAATGAAATTTCACTTTCATGTAAATTTTCATGAAATTCTATAATTTTTTTTGTGAAATTTGTGGTGATAATACGTATATGCAACATTCATGAAATGACTTTCATGTGTAAAGGCAGCGTAAGTAGTTATAGGCATTAGAAAGTTGTAGTGTACGTATACTTACGTACCACACTGTAGTTTTTTGGTATGTTATTTGTTAAAATATTTTTAATTCTTAATCATACGTCAGCATAATTGAATTTAGTTTAATGGCCACTCGTGCAAAGACACTATATGCAAGCGTCAGCACATTCAACGGCTGTTGAACCTTGCGAAATGCAGAAAAATACACAATTCAATTATGCTGATCGTTGATCGAATTCTAGTATATAAGCTAGCATAATTTGTAAATAAAATCAGAATTCAAGAAGATATCAGTTATTGTTTTCATTTTTATCCTCTATCAAAAGGGCATTTTGATGCTCGGCAGAAGCAGCAGGAGTACCAATACTCAAAACTTAGGACAACACTAACACACTTTTTTTCAAATTATTTTTTTCTTCATTACATGGCGATCCTGCCCAACATAAATTCTTTTTTCTCCTTTAAACAAAAAAAAAGAAAAAAAAAACATTTTACTGAGAAGATCCTGCCCAACATAATTCTTTTTGATCCTTTAAACAAAAAAAAAATTTTTACTGAGAAGATCCTGCTAAACATAAATTTTAATGTCAACAATGGAAGAAATAGACGAGATTTTTAAGAAATGAGAACAGCTGGCTGAGGAATACGTTCCAGCTTTATCGGAGATTACCGATCCACCGAAGTATATCCCAACACCAATAAATGCGGGGCCGAAAGCAATAACAATACAAGAATACAAAGAGAGACAGAAGGCACGCAACGCCGGAAAGGAGGTCGATACAACTTCATACGGTAAACCAAAGAAGAGAGGTGGCAAGAAACGTAAGTGTGAAGAAGCCTGCCGAAACCTACAGAGAGTGGTAGATATCAGCCAAGGGACTCAAAAGAAGGTACTGGTAAAGCAGCTAACAGAGATTAGAAGGGAAGGATGGAAAAATTTTAAATAGATAAGCTTCTTAAAATAACTTAAAATAAAAAAAAAAAAAAAATTAAAAATAAAAAATTAATTTGTTATAATAACATTTAATAAATCAAATTATAAAAAAAAAATTTTTTTTACACAAAAAAAAAAAAAAGGAATATATGTACACATAAGATTAAGCTTAGATAAGAAAAACAATATTAATAAGATTTTATTTTCATAATGGAAAATATTAGAAGAAAAACTATAAAATTAAAAAACCAGAGAGTATTAAGCATTAAAGAAAGAAAGGAATTAAGTGTAGAAGAAAGGTTAGAATGGCTGACAGAACACTGGGAAAATATAGAAATGAAATAAACCGGCACTAGAAGACTTATTAGAAAAAAGAAGCATAGAAGAATAGAAAATATTAATGATGAGGATGTAGTAAAGACAAGATAAAATAAACAAATGTTTTAATAATTTAACATTTTTTATTATAACATTTATTTTTTCAATCAATATAAAACTATAACTTTATCGATGTAGATAAAAGCATTTAGACAAAAAAAAAAAAAATCTTGATAATTAGATGGACAAGATATATGAGACAGTAAATAATTTTGTATCTAACGCAAAAAATCATTAGGTAAGGGATACACAGCTGAAACTATACAATTAAAGGGTTTAGAATTAGAGGAATTAACGGAAAAGACTGTTAAAATATTATGGGACACTGAATTATCAGAAGAAGACGTACAATTAAACGCTACCAGTAGCTCGTTTCTGTATTTCTCGCATTGCAAAATTTCTCACATTAAGTGTGAAACAAAAAATTCCATCGTTTCTCGATTTGTGAGAAAAAAGTGTTTCTGTATTTGATTGCGAGAACAGACAACACAGATTCTGTTTTAACTGGAATACTTCCAGTAATTAAGTGTCAAATGCAAGCGAAACGTCAACGAAAGAAATAGATATAATAAAAATAGGGCTGCCAGATTTGTCGATTTATCGTCATTTTGACGATTTTTTGTTCCAAAATTGGCAAAGTGCCGATTTGCTGATTTTTTCTGGTGAAGATATTATTCAGTCTTCGAAATAAAATAATTTTAATTAGTTTAGTATGATTATATATTCTGCACCACAGAAAAACGATATCTTTAAAAAAACAAGGCAGCTTAAACATTTATGGGCAAAATCAAAATTTCGAAGGAAAACTGTTAAATTTTTATTTCCTTAGATTATTTAATACATTTGTTTATGTGATCAATACATTAAAATATTACACCATTTTTAATCAATGCACTATAGGAAATTTTGGCCTTTTTTTTTGGCAAGTTCAATATAATATTTTGTTACGCCTTTAAGCGATATTTTCAGGAAAAAAACAGTCTGAAATTTTAAATTGTTATCGGATTAAAGAGAAAAATAAAATAAATAATTTTATTTAAATAGACCTCAAGTTTAAGTATGTATGTATATATGTATAAAATATGTATTTTACCCATGAACTTTACCAATTTTTTTGATTATGTTTTAATAAAAATCGAACAAAATTTGTCAAAATTAATTTTAAATTGTCCGATTTTTTTAAACAAATTAGCCGATTTTTTTTTATTCTTTCTTAGGAAATTAACGATTTTTTCAAAAATTTATCTGGCAGCCCTGCATAAAACGAAAGCAATGAAGGGCTTAAAAAAATTATAATAACAAAATTTAACAATTGTGTTTTATTTATTTTCATCATTAAAATTCTTTCCCTTCAAATAAAAAAAAAAATAATACACATACTTGCGTACATAGATACATAATTTGTGCTCCATTTTTTAAATTTTATTTTTCTCGCATCAATTTTAAATGTAACTTATTTTGACAGTTCTTGTGAGAAACTTTTAGCAAAATTTTAATACAGAAACACTTTTTCTCACATCCTTCCAATAAATGCTGGAAAATTATTTAAATGACAGATAATTCTCCCAAAGTAAATATACAGAAACACTTATGTGAGAAAAACCATTTTTTGTTTCATATTGCACTGTTTTTGTTATAATTCACTTGTTTCATGCGGGAAATTTTACGATGCGAGAAATACAGAAACGGGCTACAGATTTGATAAATTAAGAAGAGAAGCATTAACGGTACTGAAACTTCGCGAAGACAAATTAGAACAAGGTAACAGTTGTGTTGCATTAGAATCAAAGAAAGACAAATTAGTTAAAATGGCGAATGAAAGTCTAAATACTACGGAACTAGCATCAGTTTCAAAATTGTTATCTATCTTCAGTGGAACAAAGGAAGAACTTAATCCATTCTTAGCAAATTTAGAAATACTTCGCGACACATTTCCTGATAGTAAACATAATTCATTTTTCAATTTTGTATATTAAACAAAAATAACCACCAAGGTACAGAATAGAATTCGACAGACACATTGGTCAAGGCTTTAAAAGATGCATATAAATTAAAAAAAGTCCCCAAACATTATTATAAATGAATTAACAACGATAACACAGACTGACACAATTAGAAAATTGGCTGACAAATAGAATCACTAACAATGGAACTTAATGAAATCCAAATAAGTACGTTAGGAGAAGAAAGTAGGGACATAATTTGCCAGACGAATGCTATGATAGCATTTAATTCTTTTAAGAACGGCTTAAAGAATAAAGATATCACTAGGACTATTGAAGCAAGTAGAGTAAATAAACTCAGTGAGGCTATAGAAATAGCTATGGAAACTTCATCCGATATGAGACAGAGCCAGGTATTCCTCCAATCTGCGCAAACATGGAATAACAGAGATAATAAAAGATACAACCATTATTCCTATGGCCGCAACAATAACACTTATAATTGTAATGGTAATGGCAATAGAAATATCAATCACAATAACAACAGATTTAACAATAGTAATAATAATGGAAATAACTATCATGGAGGAAACAACCGTAATAGACATAGTATATAACTAGTATGCCGACTGGTGAGAACGTTCTCTTTTTTTTATAACTCTCATCACACATATAGGTTCTGTGTGAATTCAACACACTTAAGAACAACAAAAACAAAACAAAATTTGAAATTTTTTAATTTAAAATTTTTCACAATATAACACTTCATGTTTAATTTTATGACTTAAACACATAATTAATAATTTTTTTCAATACATTTTGCTAATTTGCTTTTACAAAATGTTTTTATTTTTCACAAACTAAAAATTTTTAAATAAATTTTTTTGACACTAAATTTTTTCTGTTGTTAATATTATTAAGGCCAGCAGAGTAGCATTTTGTGGTATAAAAATAATATTTGAAATCATTAATTATTTATATATTATCCGATATCGCAGAATAAAAATTTAGCAAACATGGCTTTTAAAAGTTTATAAATGCAGCCAGCATTCAATAAATTCAAAATTTATTGAACTAAGAAAATTTTATTTTGGAAAAAAAAATTGTTGCCACATTCTATACGATTTTATGCAACTATGTTAAGTGGTGGAAATAGTTTTATACACCAATACATTTGAAAAAAATCTTACTAATACAAACATAAAAATGTACCACGGACAGTTGAGTTATGTACCTGTCAAAGAGTCGGCATACTAGTTGTATACTATGGTAATAGAGACAATTACAGAAATAATAACAATTATAACAACAACAACAATTATCGTAACAATAATAACACTGTGCAAGAAATTGACACTTTTGATTTGAATTGACGGTTTTTTAAGATTGGCTCTGATTTTCGAGATATACCGTTATTTCGAAAATGGAGGAGGTTGCACAACATATGTTCGCATAATCCGCAGTCGTTTTAGAAACATAATTTTTTGTTTAACAAAATTTCGAAATTTTTGTTTTTTAAAAATTCATAAAAAATTGGAAAATTTAGCTATGCTTCTAATTTTTTGCAGACATAAAAAACAATCCATAAATGATTAAAATCTGTTAGCAACTTTTGATTTTATTCACAAAAGTCGACAAATTTTAATTAATTTAAGAATTTCATAAAACGCAATATTTGTATGGGAGGTCGGTCATACATGTTATCCCCCTAGGGGCGACTCCTGGGCATTTATGGGACTTTTTCTTCAATGTATTTCTAGTCTGCATTGAACATTTTGTATGGAAGCCCCCTTAAGGAATGGAGATAGCGGGTGGGTATGTTAGAAATAAATGAATGAGATGAAAAATAAAGTGGGGTTGGTCATACATTTGATCCATCTTAGGGGCATCCTAGGTACTGCAGGGGCCAAATTTAAGAATTTCATTAAACGGCCATATTTGTATGGGAGCCCCCCTAAGGGGTGGAGATATATGGCAACTATGTTTTAAGAAAATGTTAAGAATATTTATTCCCCGAGGAGTGAATCCTAGGCCTTAGAAACAAATGATGGGAATGAAAAATAAAGTTGCGCTGGTCATACATTTGGCCCGTCTAGGGGTATCACAGGCGCAGCAGGTGCAAAATTTAAGGCTAGGGCTCTACGCGTATAAAAAACAAAGTTCCAAACAAAATCAGCTATAAGTGATTAAAGTCTGTCTACAACTTTTGAATTTTTCAGAAAAGATGAAATTTTTTTATTTTTTATAATAACCAAACTTAAAAATTTTGAAACATTTATTTTTGTTGTTAATTAGTTAAAGTTTAAGTTTTTATTTATAAATTTATTCTTCTTCCTCTTGCATATATCCCTAATAGCGAATCAAGTTGTTTGCCGCTATACCAGTGTTCGAGTCTGGATGTTACTTCGTGAAATCTCTCGCCATGTTCATCAGACTCGGCTGGTGATTGTTGATTAAATTTTTCGGCATGGTAATGCAAAAAATGTATTTTCAATGACATTCTAACGTTTAAGTTTTTAAATGCGGTTAGCATATTTTTGATTAAAATTCGCCAGTTTTCAGGCCGATGATTTCCTAATACATTTTCTATAACTGATTTCACACCATTCCAGGCCAATAGCTCGATATCATTCAATGCAACCTCAAATTGATGGTCCTTCATAAGACGACGAATGTCCGGTCCATTAAGAATTCCTGTAAAATAAAAACATTATGATATGAAATATAAATCTAATTTAATAAAGTAGTTAGAGTTCATACCTTCTTTTACTTTCATGCCGCTTAATCGTGGAAAAATTTGGAGCAATTCGGTAAAAGCAACACCATCTGGGTTCAATGCTTTTATAAAATTTTTTACAATACCCAGTTTGATGTGGAGTGGAGGAAGCAAAATCTTTTCCATCGGTACAGGTGTAATTCAATAACATTATTTCTATGTAATCTGCTTTCCTCACGTAAAGCCCAATCTTGTGTATTGTACTGGTCGCCATCGAAACGCGTATTCCATAAGCACATGAAGCACATATTTTAAATATAGCCCAATTACATGCCTCTTAAAAGAGCTACCACTTTTAAATCTGCGCATATTTTCCACTTGTGTTCTTCATATTTAATTAACTGTATTATTTTTTTCATTGATGCGTATGTCTCTTTAGTATTTGTGCTTAGTGCTATCGGAATAAAACTTTTTAAATTAGTGACATGTAGAAAAACTGCTTTTAAGCTACTTTTGGAAGAATCAATGAATAAGCGCCACTCTCCTGGATTATATTCATTTCGCATTGTTAAAACCAAGCCGCGGATGTCAGTACAATACGCGATAGAATTATTCTCAATAGATTTAAAAAAAGTCGTAAAACGTCTATGGCGATTGATAACCCCGTATATTTGTAAACTCTTTTGTCAAGAGAAGGCTCTGTCTTTGAGATTTTAGAAATTTTAGACGCCGTACCATTATATCCAGACGATCTTGCGTGAGTTCATTGTGACTGCATGGAACCGTGATGCATAACGGTTGATACATTGAAGTAGTTGGTCCACCCGCTTCAACAGAATGAATTATTGAGGGCATATGTTCTGTTGGTTTTTGGCTATCCGGAACAGGAATTTCATCAGAATGTGGCAGCGGAAATCGAGCATATGCTGCTTCAGTATAAGATATATAAGTCATTTTTCTTCTGTTCATACCCGCTGTATAATTTATGCACGCATAACACTCATCTTCAACATGAACTATGGGATCTCTCCAAATTTGGTGTTCCAATGGGCATGGCGTCTCCATTTTTGATGACTATTGATGGTGTACAACTCTTACCATATATAACACTTAAAGCAAAATATGATTCATACAAGGTACTTGTTTCAATAGTGATTTTACGGCGACTTGGCATATTTTTATATTTCCCACACACATAACAAAAGTCATTAAACTTTTTACACGCCTCCATCTTAGATATTTCAATATAACTGATTAGATACAAGACCGTCAAAGGCTTTAAACTTCACTAATCACTTTCGCAAGCACTTTCCATATGACAGTGAAGGGGTTGAGGAACTCTTATTTATGCTGTAATTGTTCTAATCAAAGTACCTGTCGACCCTTCATGACCATGTTTTGTAAAAAAAAAACAAAGCCAGGACGATTAATATAAGTTTTTACAAGACCGATTAGTGCGGGTTTGACTGCACAATAAAAGACCGATTTGTGTGGTTTTGTAAGCACAATAAAATACAAAGATGTAAGCATTTATGACTTTTTTTCTTAATTCTAAGAATTATTTAATCGGTAACTGTGGATTTTCCAAAATTCCTACCGCAAAGTGAAAGTGTGGTAATAATGCATGCATATTTCTTTGGAATAGCATAAATTTGAATATTTCTTCTTTTGTTTTGTACTGTAAATGGCACAAAAACCGCATTTAAAAAATTGTAAGTCAAAATGTCATTGAAAATAAATTTTCTTCATTGGCACATTCTTCATATGTATATACATAATGTTGAATAAAGAATTTAATAATTAAAACAAAATCCTATGAAATGCTCGATATAAATTATATTCTTCATATATATTGAAGAAAAAGTCCCATAAATTCCCAGAAGTCGCCCCTAGTAGTATATAATGTATGACCGACCTCAATAAATTTTTTGTCCTTAACATTTTCTCGAGACATACTTGCCCCTTATCACCACTTCTTAGGGGGGCTCCCATATAAATATTGCGTTTTATGAAATTCTTAAATTAATTAAAATTTTTCGACTTTTGTTAATAAAATCAAAAGTTGCTAACAGATTTAAATCATTTATGGCTTGTTTTGATTGCAGCTTAGTTTTTATATGTCTGCAAAAAAGTAGAAGCATAGCTGCATTTTTCAATTTTTTATGAATTTTTAAAAAACAAAAATTTCGAAATTATTAGAAAGAAGTTTTACTTTTCTTAAAGGAAATTTTATTCCGGTATTTTTTAAGTTTTTTCAATAGGCTAAAGCGTTTTTGAGTTACGCGAATATATGTTGTGCAACCTCCTTCATTTTCGAAATAACGGCATATCTCGAAAACCAGAGCCAATCTTAAAAGCCCGTGGGCACCACTGGATTCAGCGTACCCGAATTATGTTGAAACGCCATGTGCCCGGCTTGTCTGTTTTTTCAACTAGCATAGTGTAATCATTACAGTAACAATAACAATAATCATCGTAATAATAATAACTACAACAACACAAATCGTAATAGAAACCGAAGAATAAACCAAAAACAAGAAAAGGGAAACTCGCGGAGTCCGGAGATCTTAAGACATCAGGGATCTTCGGAGGAAGAACAATAAATACCTACTAATAGAATATTTAGCATTTCATCAAATCTTAAGAATTATGTGAAATTAGATGTAAAAGATACAGATCGTGCATTGACATTTTTGATAGACACTGGAGCTGATGTCTCCCTATGCAAAGAAGACTTACTACATAGACATGATGAAGATCCAGTCGATTTCTGCTGTCTTGCAGGAATCACGAAAGAAGAGATTAGATCTATAGGTTCCTCGGAAATATTGATACAAGTAGGAGAAACAGTGTTTAGTAAAAAGATACAGTTAGTAAATTATAATTTTCCAATTTATACAGACGGCATACTTGGAAGAGATTTTCTCCTAAAATATAATTGTAATATAGATTATGACAAATTCATATTGACTATTAATGCTAACCAAGAAATTTTGACATTATGACAAATTTAATATAACTATGATAAAATTTCCACCAAGGAGTGAGGTAATTTTAACATTTGATTTAGACATCAAAGAAGACGAAGTAATATGCAATCGCGAGATCGGACAAGGTGTATTTTTAGCGAATGCCATAATTCCAAAAAATGGCAATAAACACATCAGATTATTAAACACTTCAGATAAGACAACAATAGTAGAAAATTTAAAAGTGGAAACAATTCCATTGAAAAACTATGATATACTCATAATTAATAACAACAGCATACAAGCTAAAAGCGGAGAGGAAAGATTCAATAGGTTATTAGGTAAACTAAAGTTAGATAACCATGATGATATTGCAAAAGGTGAATAAGTAAAGATATTACGGAAATACCAATCGATATTTCAATTAGAAGTCGAAAAACTGACAACGAGCAATTTCTATAATCAGACTATACAACTAAAAGATGCAAATCCCGTTTACACAAAAAAATACAGATTACCATATACACACATAGAGGAAATAAATAACTAGGTTAAAGGTTTATTGGAACAAAAGATAATAGAACCATCAATAAGTCCATATAACGCGCCACTCTTATTGGTTCCTAAAAAGGGACAAAATGACTTAAAAAATGGAGACTAGTCGTCGATTTCAATGACAAGACTTGATGACATTTTAGATAGAATAGGTACAGCAAAATATTTTTCTACACTAGACATGACAAGTTCATTCCATCAAACTGAACTTGACCAAGAATCAAGACCTTTTACAGGGTTTTCAACTTCTAATGGTCATTATCAAACAAGGCTACCATTTGGGTTAAAAATATCTTCGAATAGTTTTCAGAGAATGTTAACAATAGCATTAGCTAGATTGGAATCTGAAGCATTTTTATATGTGGATGACAAAAAAGTTTTCGGGTGTAGCTTGAAACATCACAACAATTATTTAATCAATGTTTTCAACAGATTATCCAGATATAATCTGAAAAGTGGTATCAAACCAGACCCAAGTAAACACGAAACAATCTCTAAATATCCAATCCCTAAAAACGCTGATGACGTAAGAAGATTTATTCATTCTGCAACTATTACAGAAGATTCATCAAAAATTTCGCGGAAATTGCAAACTGTCTGAATAATTTACTAAAGAAGGGAACTAAATTTGAATGGTCAAAAGAACATCAGTTATCATTTGAAAATTTAAAAGAGAAACTGATAAGCCCACCTATTTTACAATACCCAGACTTTGGCAAAACATTCATCTTGACAACGGATGCATCAGACTTTGCATTAGGTGCAGTTTTGTCACAAGGTCAAATAAGAGAAGATTTACCCATATTTTATGCCAGTAGATCTCTTAATAAGCATGAGAAAAATAAACCTGTGATTGAAAAAGAGTTATTAGGTATATATTGCGGTATACAGTTTTTCAGACCCTATTTATATGGAAGGAAATTTACGGTTTTAACAGACCATAGACCATTAATTGCGTTATTTTCTCATAAGATCCCTAGTTCAAAGTTGACACGGATTAGATTAGAATTGGCAGATTATGACTTTGAAATTATATATAAGAAAGGAACTTACAATACAAATGCAGATGCATTATCAAGAATAAAGATGGACTCCACAACTCTAACAAATATGATACCATTAGAGAATGATGAGAAAACAAGAAAAACGCTAGTAGCAACAAGAGGTATGAGGAAAAATCATCTGAAAATAATAATATCATAAGCGGATCTCATAAAGAGTCTGATTAACTCCATATGTGGGACTGCACATCGATCAATGATATAAAGCGCGCAACCAAATTGAAATTTATATTTGAAGAAAGGCCTATAGAAAAAGATAAAAATAATAGAGTAAAGATAAGCACAGGTCACAGAGAATCGGAGTCGAGTCTTTTTCACATTACAAAGTTGTTCCCTGCTTTACACACTGAACTTAAATAATAATTTTAAATAAGAAAAATTATTAAAATAATTTTTTGCCCCGATGAGGGAGATGTAAGGAAAATTAATTCCCTTATTTAATCGACTATCATGTACAGAAAAGAACGCACGTATTTAGATTTCTGACACAAATTGTAAGAGATGAACAGATGTTTTATTAAATTTGTTAAGTCATAATCAAAAGATTTTTGAAAAAGAACGTAAAATTATTAAAAAAATATTGCTTAAGGAGAAATTTACACTGAAATAATAAACTTTAAATGTCGTTTCTTTGTTTACAGGTAAATTCCTTATTAATTGTGTTAGAGGATAAGAAATAACTAAATAATGTTTAAAATTAAAAATAATAAAATTAAAAAAAACTTTGTTTACAGAGAAACTCAGTTTCGTTTATGTAATTGGTGTTTGCTCCCTAATGAAATAAAAGCACATTATATATATACATTTCAATTATGAATTTTTTAATTTTATAGGTGGTTACAGGAGTGAATTGTGATTCATTGAGACAATGCCCTGTGTTCGTTGAGTAAACAAATTTAAAAAACAAAATTAAACTATGAATTAACGTAAAGGTTTACTGAAATAACGAAAAAGTTCATTGGATTAAAATATTTTTGCATTAAATTATTAATTTACAGAAAATAATATTGACGATCTTTGTTCATTAAACTAATAATCTTTTTTCTTATATTAACGAACAGTTCTTTAAATTATTAATATCAAATCTTTTTAAGAACGGTCATTCCTTGTCTCAACGAATAAATTCATTGGACGAAAATTAATACATTTTTCGTTTGCTCAACGTAAATTTTCGTTGACTCCACGTACCTTTTTGATTCAGTGTTCATATAAATTTTTCTTCTAAAATGTCATCTTAACACACATTCGCAAGAATAAACATACAACAGAAGAATTTAGAAAGCCTAACAACAAAATACATATTATTTTTGTATTTAGTTGTCACTGTTTTTTTTTAGTATTCATAACGAAATGCTAACTTTAAAAAACTTTTTCGGAGACGGAAAGTTTAATATTTTATTTATGTACATCTTGTGTACAGACTCAAAAGATACGAAAAATTACGGGACTATACATGGTACCTGAAGTCATCAAAAGATACGAAAAATTTATCTTTCGTATCCTAATGGCATCACTGGTCAACACATAACAGAAGCAGTATTCTTTGTTTTTGTGTTTACATAGCAAAAATAACAACAACATGCAGAGTTCTCTCCTATGCCTTAAATTGGAGAACAGTAGAAAATAAAAAAGAAAGGGAAAGACAATTTTAAATATTTTATTTCTTTTTTAAAGAGTTGTTGTTTTTAAATGTTACCGGTATTGTCGTGAAATAACGGTCAAAAAACAGTTTGGAACCTTCAGAAAGTGTTTCAGCGAAACGTAATACAAAGCCTGGTCCTAAGCCTAAATTCGAGCATTTAAGTGGTGTAGTCTTGCCTTGATAAATCTCAAAATCAAGGACCAGCCCCTCAGAGGTTGTTAGAACTTCATTTTTCAATCCCACTCCTCTAGGCTTATTGGGGAGGCTTTGTCTAACAGGGCACCGACTAGTAAATTGTATCATTTATTCGTCTATTGAGTAATTAGCATTACGTTTTCTTGGAATATCTCTACAAGCAGATCTCACACGTTCAAGTAACGGATTTATTTTCCAAAAAACGTTTGATTGTTTCTCTGCATCCGTTACTTCATTGTTGTCCACAACATATAGACACATGCACAAGAGAAAGAATCGATCACGACTCATGGTATCAGCTACAATAGGGAGTCTTGTGGTTTTCTCCCAGTACATGCGTAGCCTTGGATAACGAATGCCTTCCCATCGCAATCACGATGCCGAAGGAATTCTTTATTTCAGCTATTGTTGCTCCCAGCGCTTTACCCTTCTCGGAAACATGGTACCTGCTTGTGTACTCCGTGAAAAATAACGATAAGGGGTCTCTATAGGTATGTTTGTGTCATCAGTTGCAAAAGAGCTGCTTTCCAACTGAGTCTCAAATGGTCTTCTTTTCCAAATATCACGACGATTGCCAGTTTGACTTACATCTGGTGGTGTCTCTGATAGAGCATTTATCTCTTCTTCATTTTCGCTTTCCTGTTCCGACAAATCATTTGCTACAACGGGTAATTCCCAAGTTACATCCAAACACTCATCATCACTACTAAAATCTTCCAAATCCGAATTTAAAAGTTCAGCTAAGATATCGTCTTCAGTAAATCTACCTAGTCCAAACAAGCACAATTGTGGCACTTCAAGCAATTTTGACGTAAAAGTATAAAAAAATCACAAAAAAATCACGAAGTTACACTTTACATATAATATTTAGTATTTTTTCTTATTAAAAACAATTGTTTGATAAAAGATTCCACAATTTAAATAATTTCAGTTAATATGCAAACTTACCCTTTCGACTGCAAAAAGTACACATCTGAAACTGCGAAATTAATAGGAAAAAACAAAAACTAGTAACGCTTTTTCACAATGATCAACAAAGAAAGAGCATACACAATTGTGTTTTGCCGGTCTTATCACATAACGACAAATATTAAAGAAATTATAGAGATTTGAACGTACCCGCACAATTGTGCGTATGCGGTCGGAAAGGGATAAATGGAAAATATATAAAAGGCTTTGATATAAACATTGAGATTAGGGAACTTATGTTATATAAGCATATGCATTTTTTTTTTTAAGAAATCCTTAGCAACTATTTAAAAATACATATGTATGTATGTATATCAATTTGAAAAAATAAATATTAAATTTTAATTTATGTCAACTTTTTAATATATATCGTACTTAATCATAAAAAAAGCTATTAACTCCAAAAAAAAATTTCACTTAGAAAAATCGTCACTAAATTTCATATGCTTTTAATATAAAATTAAGAATTATTCTGCTCCACTGAGAATTTTTTAATTTTCAGTTTATACCCTCTTTATAATCAAGTGCGATATGTTTTTTAACTTTAAATAAATACATATCTACATATGTATATACTTAAGGCCGGTATTCACTATCCTATTTAGTCGCACGATATGTCAAAAAAATCGTGTGTGCTCATAATGTATGACAGTACGGCTTAAAAATGAATTGAGTGACAGATTTTTTTGACAGTCTGTCCGACTTGCAAATATTTATGAAAATTTTCATAAAATGATAGATTCTATGCGATCAGAGCTGCATATTCTTGTAAAGTAGCTGAGTCATTTGAGTTTGCATCTTTTTTGTGGGATAGTGTGGCATCGACAGCAGATTTTGTAGCCATTTTTTTAAGTAGGATAGAATTCCGTCAGATTTTCGTGTGAATGAATCGTACGATTATGTAGGATAGTGAATACCGGCCTTTAATAACGTGTTAACCCAGACGTTTGAATGGTTAATATTAGAAATAACGGTACAAATAAGTTATTTCTAGATTTCAGTCGATTGTGTCGACTGCTGGCCTATACTAGTTAGATCTAATTAGTCAAAAGAAAATCTTTTGCGTTATTTATTTGTTGTTAACCCTCCACTACTACACCTAAGTGAAATTTCTCCTTGAAATTGAGAAAATTCCAATTGAAATTGAGAATATCAATTTGAAATTGAAATTATCAATTTGAAATTGAGAAAATTCCAAATGAAATTGGGAAATTTTAATTTAAAATTATGAAAATTCCAAATGAAATTGAGAAAAGTCCAAATGAAATTGAGAAATTTTAATTTTAAATTGATAAAACTGAATTATATGATTTTTATTATATTCATACAACAAACATAAGGATGAATAAATAAAAATAAATACAAATCGCAGTATTATTGACCAACAGGCATATCTTCCAGATCCAGAGCAGATTAATAAAACGTTGTGGTATGTACCAAACGGTATTCCCCCAATTGAGTAGAAGAGCAGAGACTTGACTTTTCAGAAGAGGTGATTAAAGCTTCTAAGACATGAATAACTACTGGAGATTGCAGTACATACTACGCCATACAACATACTACAAGGTTTTACCAATCTGCTCTGGATCTGGAAGATATGCCTGTTGGTCAATAATACTGCGATTTGTATTTATTTTCATTTTTTCCATCATTATGTTTGTTATGTACGTTCGTTGTATGAATATTAAAAAAATTATATAATTAAATTTTATAAATTAAAATTTCTAAATTTCATTTGGAATTTTCTCAATTTCAAGTTGAAATTCTCCATTTCACTTAGAATTTTATCAATTTCAAATTGATATTCTCAATTTCAATTGGAATTTTCTCAATTTCAAATTGATATTCTCAATATCAATTGTAATTTTCTCAGTTTCAAATTGCTATTCTCAATTTCAATTGAAATTTTCTCAATTTCGTCTGGATTTTTCTTATTTTCAATGAAAAATGGTGTAGTAGCAAAATATGGTACACTAAACTTGTCTGCCTGTGTGGAAATTTTTGATATTCATCTAAGACCCTATGAAGTAAATATATTCTAGCTCATTAAGTCGATTAAGCCAGTCTTTCCGTCACGCTGACTAACAACTTAATCGAAAATAAAAGTACGTTCAGATTGATGAAAAATTTGGCGGCAATCATCAAATATTTCATTAACGTAGTCTGAACACAAAATATAAAATATAATAGCTAATTTTGAGCAAATTAAAGTTTTTGCCGGCAAACAAATAATTGCCCAATAAAAGTGTGAACACAAAAAATCAAATGAGCAAATATTTATTTGATATTACAAAAAAAAAATGTAACAGTCATACCTAAATAAGAGCGGCAAGCGTTTTCTAGCTGTCAAAAATCCTCATGCCCATACAATTTGTATGAAGCATCGCTAAATAACGCGGCGTCAACGCTTTGCAATTTGAAAATCCGATTTTGACAGTGCGTTATAATAAGCAGGGCTGCTATATTTGTGGTTTTGACGACCCTGTGTTTATCGTTTGATAATAAATAATGGCAAATTAGCTATTTTTAGGCCAAACTAACGGTTTTAATTCCATTTCCTGGTTCCTTTGTGAGGGTTTTAGTAAGCACGAAAGTTAGCACTACTGTTTGTAATACAACGCTGACGCTCTTGTTTAGGTATGGCATATCAGCGTAAAAGCTACGCGTAAGAAAACGTTCCGCCTTCCGTTCTTGTTTAGGTACGGCTGTAAGATCGAAAAACGACAAATTTTTATGCCCTATTGTCGTTCTCAACTCAACGCAGTTTGGTTGACTACGACTCGACCCAACTTTCACACAACCAAACTGCTTTTTAGTATTGTGAACAGGTAAAAAAAAATTTTACAGCTAAATCTGGCATTAAACATGGCCAAAAAATGCTAAAAGTGATTTTAAAAAATGCTAAAAAATTTTAAAGATTTTTGTTAAAAATTTATTACCAGTATGACATTTTATTCGAAGCTAAATATATACATTTAGTGACTAATTTTTGAACGAAATTGAAATAAATAGTCATATTAAAGCAAATGGCTAGATTTTGGTAAAGCATGTGATACATATAAATATGTAGCACAGGGGGTTAAGATTAAATGTTGAGTTTATTGGGCCTTCAAACCTCTGATATATGAAAAATTTAAACGATTTTTTTCTATGATGTACAAAATTTTTAGATAATTTTTATATTTATATTTTAAGAAAAGTTGAAGCTTTAAAATAATTATTTCTTCAGCAGTTTAAAGCAAACAGTTTTTAACACTATTGAATTTTTATCTAAATACAAAGTGTAACTTCCTTGTACTTTTATATCGTAATAATATTTATTAATAAATAATATTTACAATCAACATGATAAGGGCATTTCTAATTATTATTCCCTGCATATTCTATTTTTTTAACAAGACATGTAAGATGTTTCTTAACATAAGAATTATACATTTTCAAACGCAATTTCATTTTGGGTACAACTATTTTTAGTCAAAATTTATTGTAATTAGTATTGTGGTTATTTTATTGAACTGTTAATGGTTTTTAATCCAAATTTCAGCATTTCAGTCAGGCTTAAGTTCATTGAATTTAATTTTCATTAAATTATTTTTTTATAAAGAAAGAAATTTTAGAACATGAAATGAATTAAAATTTATTGATAATATTTTATTCTTGACTGAGCTGGGAATTGAACCCAGGTTTTTACGGACAGGTTTATAAAATTTTTTTTAAGTAAAATCAATAAAACTATTCGTCCAAATTTTTAAAATAAATAATGCTAAAAAAAAGCTAAAAACATTTTCCAAAATTGCTAAATAAAATGCCAAGAGCTAAATGAAAATTTTGCAGCTGAACAAAAATTTTTAATGCTTAATTTAGCTGCAAAAATGCCAAAATGGTCACACTGATTGTGAAACACAACTGTTTTCAATTGAAATTTTTATAGCGCTGCCACCTTAAAATATCGAGTTTGACAGCAAAGCAGACAAATTAAAGTTAACAATAAAAAAAAATATATAAATCAAGACAAAAGTGTCATTAGACCCCTTTCAGACAAGCAAAGTTTACTTTGCAAAGTCTTGAGTTTATAGAAGAGAAGGGAAAAGAGCATAGCGGGGGAGTACATAATTTGCTGTACTCGCAAATTCGTTTTGTTTTTCGTTCGTAGTTTATACCTAAAGTTGGCTGCAACTTTATATTTATATACAGCGTTACCAGAATCTTTGGAATGAAAATTGTCATATGGCGAAAGAAATCATATTTTGAAGGGGAAAATCATAAATTTTTATTTATTAATATAAATTTTTTAAAACAAGGGCAAAATAGTAAGAATTATTAATTTTTTATAAGAACATGCTTCTTATTATTTAAATTGAAATACATAAAAACATAATTCGTCAGTATATGAAACTTTATAAAAATACATTTTTTCTTTTCATAAATATTTTTTTTTATCAATATTCTAACTGCCTATTTCCGATGTGCGAAAGAATTATTTACATCGTACAAATACATTTAAAACAAAAACAAAGTTTTTAGAATTTGTTTTTGTTTTAAATGTAGTTTTTCGAAAGAAGGAATTCCTTCGCACATTGGAAATAGGTTATAATATGCTTTTTTTAATATTTTTTATGTCCAGAAATAATGATGCAATTTTGTGTATTCTAGATACTGGGTACAAAAGTGTGCAGCACCAATGCGCATCAAGCTGATGCAAAACTTCATTGTTTTAAAAAGTGACTGTTTAAATAATCGTGTATTTTGTATAAGCAAAATTAAAGTAAAAATCAGAATTTCTAAAAATAAAAAATCATCGTTTGAGAAAAAAATCTTTAATCATATTTTTGTTTAAAAAATAATCCAAAATATGATAAAATCATCATTCTGGCAACGATGTTTATATATTATATTCAAACAAGAGAAAACAAAAATTTTTCAAATTAAACTTTGTGTGTCTGAGCACCAAACAAAGCTTAAAAGAGAATTCAACAGACTTTGTCAAAGTAAACTTTGCCTGTATAAAAGGGGACTTACAATATGGAAAAATTTGTATAAAAGTATGAGCCAAAAAAATTTTGAGATGATTGAAAATAAAGAAAAATTAAAAAATTATTTTTGCATGTTTTTTTTATCAAAATAACAAGCCTCTCAAATTGTGCTTTAGTTGTAATTTTCAAAGATCTGCGAATGTATTAAATGCTTTGAAAATCTAATATTCAGCATAACAAATTTTTTTACTTGAGTTCTCCATTTTTTATTTATTTTTTTCTTTTAAAATTCAAGTCAACTGAAACTGAAAACAACTCAACTACTGATAAAGGCTAGATTACACTATTATACTTTGTATTAATACATGTCAAAAACTCAAGTAATATGACAAAGTGTGATAGTGTGAATATAATGTGTCACAAGTATTACGAAAAAAGTTTGACATCCCATACGACTTAATCGCTTTTTGAAAAATTTCTAAACGCTAATACTTTTCATTGGATCAGGGTTGCATTTTAACAAAAGCATGTTCATGTGTGATAGTGTGACTACAAACTGTAATGTTACATTAGATTTTTTGACAGTCACAACAAAACTCATTAGATTTCCATCTAACAAAGTATTATGGAATACGTAAGGCTTGTGAGATAGTGTAATCTAGCCTTAAGCAGTAGTCTATTTATAACGTTTATGTCGACCAAACTTACACAGTTGTAAACCACAATACCGGGAAAAAGTAGTAAACACAACCAAAAAAAAGTTGAGTTGAGATTGACAATGCGAACTTATAAACGACGACCAAACTGTTTAAAAAGTTGTCAACCGCAATAGGGGCATCAATAATTGTGAGACTTTGGTATCATGAGATTTTTTCCTGTGATTCTTTACAGAAAACTTCAGGAATAATTACTGAAAAAGTATTAAAAGGAGATACAAAAAATATATTGAAGTGATCTGTAAAGAATCCAATTCCAATTCCGTAGGCATTTTCTTCCTCTTCCATACGAGATGCTGCTCCATAGCATAAAACGAATAAATAAACTTCTGCGCTCAATTTAACTATTTGTGCAATATATTTTCATTTTTGAACACTTCCATTAAATAATTTTTTGATGCAAATATTTGTTTAAGTCTGAACGCATGGCAAACATGAATTTATTTATTTAATTTAACACTGTTTGCCAACTGTTTCAACAAACAAAAATTGTCAAATATTTGAGCTTAGTTTGAACATTAAAAAAATATATTTTTGTTTAACACAGTTTGAGGCAAATATCAGAACAAATATTTTCGTAAAATATTTGATCAATATGAACGTACCTTTACATGTAAATACCAGATGTTGGTAGAATGTTGGTATTTTGAAAACCCAAGAAAACTCTTGTTAGGATAATACCAAACATTTTTATATATAGCCAAAAATGTCAACAATTCTTTAAAAAATGTTTCCTTTCTTATTCCTTTACTTATAAACTTACTATTCTCGACCTTCTTTGCCATAAAATCAAAAAAGTTTCGTTTTTTTCATCAAAATATTTGGGTTGTTCACGAAAGGCGGATTATCAGGTTATGTAGTTATATATTAAAAAAAAAAATTATAAATGTATTTTGCTGTTGTGATTTAAACTAAATAACTACTTAACATGCTAACCAGCCTCCGTGAACAACCCAATTGATTTTTAGTTTCAATAAAAATTAGCTTAATTTATTTATTATTTATTATATATTTATTTATTTATTAATTTGATCAAATATTTGTTTTTAGGCAAATATTTTTATATGTATGTGAACTTAGGGAAAACATGTTTCCTCATATTTTATTTGAAGCTACTTAATATCTGTTTGAACAAACAAATGGGCAAATAAATGTGCGTAGTGTGAACAGAAAATAAAATGTTTATAGTTTTAAACATATTTTAAGAAAACACAGTCAAACAAAAATTGGAAAAACATTTGACGTATCTGATCGTACCTTTACTTAAGAAAAATGTATTTTGTAACATATTGAGTCCCATGAAAAAAGAAAATTTTAAAATCATTATTTTTCTGCGCATGTATTCATTTAATCGGGCTTTTGCTCTAATCGGTTATCGGTTAAAGTTTTTTGTTTATAAATTATGTAATTTCAATATATAAAAATGCATAAATTATTTGTTACTTGGAGCTTATTAGTAAAAAACCAAAAACATAACAACCATAACAATTCTTGAACTAAAAAGAGCAAACAAAATAATAATTAATAAATATGTAATACATATTATGTATTAATTAAACAATTAACTGTAAGATCATTTTATTAGTTACTAGCATACTTCGTTACTGTCCTCTTTTTTGTTGGACATATTTTGACGCTACTTTGTAAAAGGTACGATTTTCACCCCTTAAACGTTCGAATTTCGAAACGCATCAAATTTGTATTTGTTTTATTTAGATAAGTTACGTATGTGATATGTTTTTTATTTTAATGTTTATTGGTTTAAAAGATAGATGGCAGAGCAAAAAAGTTTTAAAATACAGGTTTTACATGTTTACTCCTTACTTCAAAAAAGTGCTAGACACCTGTCCGCTTGTTTTTAATGCACAATAATAGGTATTAAATTTTTTTTGTATATCCTTTGCCTTAGCAGATATGAAGTAAGCGTGATCGATTTGGCGAGAGGCCTGCCTCCGGTGCAAATGTGAACTTTTTAGCTTCAGGCGTTTAGGCTGTGCGATAAAAATAAATAGATGGAGAAAACATATCTTGGAAAAAGTAACAAAATTAGGTACGATTTTTACCCAATAAACGTTCGAATTCCTAAAAAGTACAAAATTTGCACTTGTCGCTTATTAGATAAGTTACGAATTTTATATAATTTTTATTTTTATGTGCATTGATTTAAACTATAGATGGGGGACCAAAAAGTACCAAAATACAGGTTTCACCCTTTTACTCCCTAAAAGAGCCGAATTTCAAAACAGAACCTGACACCTGTTCTCTTTTTTTATTTAATGAACAACAATAAGTATTAAGTTATAAAAGTACCATTTTAATAAAACAAAAAATTAAAAAAATACAAAAAAAATCCCTCTTACTAATTCTCATTAACTCAGAAACTTGTATGTTGTATTTTATGTTTCTAGGTCTAATATTAACGAAAATTGACAAGGTACCAGGTAAAGAAATACTAAAATGCAACTCTAACTGATTCGCATTCACTCAGGGCATTGTATGTTTAATTTTATGTTTTTAGGTCCAATACTTACGAAGATTAAAAAGTACGTGTTGAAAAACAAAAAAGTTCTTTGTCTTTGATTCGCTTCCGCTCAGGAAATATTATGTTTCTAGGTTCAATATAAACGAATATAAAAAAGTACCAGCTAAAATCGAAAAAGTACCACAAATATCCCTCTTACAGATTCTCATTCTCTCAGGACAATGGATGTTTAATTTGATATTTGTACGTCCAATACTAACGGAAGTTCGAAAAGTACCAGTTAATGAACTAAGAAGTACCAAAAAGCTCTGTTACAGATTCTCATGCACTAAGTACATTGCATATATAGTTAATAAACCAGTTAAAAAACGAAAAATTACCAAAAAAATCCCTCTTATAGATTCTTGTCCTCTCAGGACATTTAATATTGACTTTTATGTGTCTAGGTCCAATACTAAAGGAAATTCAAATAGTACCAGTTAAAGAACAAAAAAGTACCAAAAAGCCCTTTTACAGATTCTCATTTACGCAGGACTTTGCATGTTTAATTTTATGTTTCTAGTATTAGAACTAAAGGAAATTCAAAAAGTAACAGTTGAAGAGCAAAAAGTACAAAAAGTATCCTCATAGATTCTTATCCACTCAGGATATTGCATGTTTAAGTTTATTTTTCTAGGTCCAATGTTAACGATAATTAAAAAAATTGCCAGTTGTAGAACCAAAACATAAAGTAAGAAATTAAATTTCCCGTATTTTCCCTTTTTAGTACTTTTTTCTCTCCATTGAAGCATAAACAATTTCGATATTTTAGTGGGAGTCCATAATTTAATACGTATATGTCAATGAATAAAAAAAAGGTTTGGAAAAAAGTACCAAAAATAGTTACGCTTTTTACCCCTTAAACGTCCGAATTTCGAAAAAGTACCAAATTTGTATTTGGATTTTTTTAGATAAGTTTCAAATGTGATGTAACTAGGGAGATCGAACGGTTATTATTCGACCGGTTTTAACCGGTTATTTTAGCTTTGCTCAACTCGGTTATTTTAAAATGTCCATTTTTCGAATATCGAATAAACCGGTTATTTTGGTATAATAAACCGGCTATTTTAATAATGTGTAATTTATATACATTTTTCTTACTCTTGTTGTAGATGTACCCGTAATTTAAGCATTTTTCTAATTCTATATTAGGCAAATTTAAACTTTTAATGAACAATGTCAAAACAAAATGTAACTAAAGTAAAAAACACATTTGAACACTGTAAATAAAAACCACTTATGAATGCGTGTGTTCTTGTAAAAAAACCAAAAACTTTTCAAAATCCTACAAAAACGTGTGCAGTTAAAAAGTAAATTGTATTTAATTTGTGCGACCGTTTTCTAAATATTAAAAATATTTTAATATAGATATTATCTCTAGAGATTTTTCGAACGCGATTAAACAGACAAAGTTAGGCTCTTGAAGTGTTCTAAAGTGATAAGTGGCGAAGGGGCTCCCTCGTCACGATTTATTAATCACCTTTAATTAGTCCATATGCTTGACATTAATGTGCTCCAAATAAAACTTAACCCCGTTCGAAGTAGGTCTAAAGAGTTGACAAATAATACTTTACTAAAATACGCTGCCAAAAATGAATCATTAGGTAAAATATAAACCCGTTGTGTTGCCGAGGACGGGATGCCCCTTAAGGTACTAAAAACTCTTAAATAGTTCCAGCATTTCTTTATGCTTAAAACTACAACATTCCGGCAGAATCAACGATATAGAAATAATTCATCAGTTTTATTTATTAAAACACCAAGAACCAAAAAAAAAACAAAATTGATAAATCAAACAATGTTATGGAAGGTTTCAAATTGTGGTCGACGAATTGACAAATATTTCATAAAAAAAGCATTTTCATCTTACTAATCGTTTATATAATGCTGAAACAAAATCGTTTGATATATATAATCCAGGCTAAGAGGTTATGTTTGCAACTTTTCAAAAATATGGTTGAAGTCTACTGATTCATATAGAGATGGCTTAATCACCAACAAATTAAAACTCATTTAAAATAAATTTAGGAGAATGTCTCAAACAATAAATTTATTAAATTGCTATATTTAATTTGCTCTTGCAAAACGTTTGGCTAGATCAAACATCATTTAATAGTTTTTTAATTATATTATACAATAATCGTCTTACAAAAACAGATTAGTAAATAAATAGAAATTGTTAAAAATTCGGTTAAAGTTTGATCATTTTACTGGTCTCGTTTTTTTGGATTTTATCGTCAAATATTTGTTAGGTCTGACCTTACCTTAAGTCATATCTATGTATTTTGTAGGTGTTTGTATGTATTCGAATTAAAACCGGTTAACCGGTTAGTTTAAAAATGTTTTACCGAAAACCGGTTTTTTTAAATTAGCAACTATTCGTAATATTCGAAAACCGGTTATTGAAAAAGTCGAATAATCGATCTCCCTAGATGTAACCCTTATTTCTATTTTTAGGGGCTTAAAAGATAGATGGGGTGACAAAAAAGTACCAAAATACAGGTTTTACCCGTTTACTCCGTTAAGGGCTGAATTTCCAAAAAGTACCAGACACCTGTCCGCTTATTTTTCTAAAGAACAACGATGAGGAATACATTTTTTTTTGTATCTCTTTTAGTTTTAAAGATATAAGGTTACCGAATTTACCCTTTTTTACCCCCTAAACATTCGAATTTCCAAAAATCCCGTCTTGGAGGCTCGATTTGGGGAGAGACCAACGCCTGGTCCAAATTTCAAGTTTTCAGCTTCAGGCGCTTAGGCTGTGCGATGATGAATCCAGTTAAAGAACAAAAAAGTACCAAAAAGCCCTTTTACATATTCTCATTCACAGAAGACTTTTCATGTTTAATTTTATGTTTCTAATCCGAAAAGTACCAGTTGAAGAGCAAAAAGTACCTTTATAGGCCCAATATTAGGAATAATTAAAAAAATTGCCAGTTGTGGAACCAAAAAGCTAAAGTAAGAAATTAAATTTCCCGTATTTCTCCTTTTTGGTACTTTTTTCTCCCCATTGAAGCATAAAAAATTTCAATATTGTAGTGGGAGCCCATAATTTAATACGTATATGTCAATAAATAAAAAAAATGTTTTGTAAAAAAAGTACCAAAAATAGTTTCGCTTCTTACCCCTTAAACGTCCGAATTTCGAAACAGTACCATATTCGTATTTGGATTTTTTAGATAAGTTTGAAATGTGATATAACCGTTTTTTCTATGTTTATGGGTTTAAAAGATAGATGGGGTGACAAAAAAGTTCCAAAATACAGGTTTTACCCGTTTACTCCGTTAAATGGCTGAATTTCCAAAAAGTACCAGACACCTGTCCGCTTATTTTTCTAAAGAACAACGATAAGTATTAATTTTTTTTGTATCTCTTTTTTTTGTATCTAAATTTTCCAAAAATCCCGTCTTAGTGGATCGATTTGGGGAGAGACCAACCCCTGGTCCAAATTTCAAGTTTTTAGCTTCAGGCGTTTAGGCTGTGCGATGATGAAGCAGTCAGTGAGTCAGTCAGTAACGTTACAATTTTATATATATAGAAATTTTATATATATAGATTTCAATAGTTTAAGAAAATCTTATAAATTTGTATTATTTTATTTATTTGGCTTAAATGTTTACGATTTCAGCGTTTACTTTCTTTAGTTTTGATTAAAATTTACTTTGAAAACATTCTTTCATTTATCGTAGATGTTCGAGAAATCAAAAGCAACCTATAATACAGAATATCTTATTATTAAAAGATAATTTAGTGGAGATGGAAAAGAAAATTCCATTAGTTCTAAGAATAAAAGACAAAAAGGTCATTAGAGTAAGAGATAATTTAGTGTAAATGGAAGTTACCATAAAAACAAATATCCATATGTATGTAATTCTGTGTAATTGGTTATTTAGACAAACACCAACACAGATAATGAAACCTTTTGTTTTTATCACTAAAATACGCATGTTCCTAAACATGATCATGAAACACTTAATGAGTAATAAATTAAGGGTCGCTAGTGTGTGCATGTGTACAATCGTAGCTTATCAGTTCTAGTTAGGTTTAAGGTTTTCAATGTTAGTACTTAAGAATAATTTTGGAAATAAAATTTAGTATCCTACAAGTACTCAAGCGGGTAGTTATGCTCGTATGTTTTATTAATTTAACAGCCCTCTTCCTGGATTGTCCTGTTTAAATTTTTCCTATTTGAATTTTTTAAAGGCTTACACTTCGCATTAATTCGGTTAATGCTGTTGAAAGATTGATATGAGAAGAAACAAATAACTAAATGCATACATATAAAAAGTACGTGAAACAAAAGGCTGTTGACAGCAAACACTTTTGTAATCCAAATGAACACCTTCTTTGTTTTTATGGAAAAATATTTTCTGAACACGTACCTTTTGTATATGAGACAAAACAATTTATCAAAAACACAAAAAAATATGTAATGATACTCCAAAAAGGGTAAACATTTTGTTACTTACATCGGTTAATCGGTTTATTGACTGAAATTAATCGGTTTAATCGTTAATCGAAAATAGGCAATTTTAAATCAATTGATCAGTTAATTGGGTAGTAATTAATTGAAAGCGTACAAAATACAGCTTGTGCAACAACTGAAGCCGCTCAACCTACCCAAGCGACATCGCATCGCTCTATAGGCTCTTGAAAAGTTCCAAGAAGATCCGACGTTTTCGAGGCAAATTTTGTTCAGAGATGTGGCCCATTTCTGGCTCAATGGGTATGTAAACAAACAAAATTGCCGCATTTGGGACGAAGAGCAACCTGAAGAGATTCAAGAACTGCCACTTCATCCAGAAAAAACAACGGTTTTGTGTGGTTTGTGGGCCGGTGGAATCATCGGTCCATATTTCTTTAAAAATGATGCCGGTGCGAACGTAACCATCAATTTCGACCGTTATCGTGCCATGATAACCGACTATTTGATGCCTGAAATTGAAGCTCGTGATCTCGGCGACATTTGGTTTCAGCAAGAAGGCGCCACTTCCCACACATCGCATCAATCAATGGATTTATTGAGAGAACACTTCAGTGACCACATAATTTCACGCTTTGGGCGGGTCGATTGGCCACCAAGATCGTGTGATATCACACCGTTAGACTTTTTCCTGTGGGGATATGTAAAGTCTAAAGTTTATGCGGACAAACCCGCTTCGATTCAGGCCGTGGAGGAAAACATCAAGCATGTCATTCGCCAGTTACCAGTCGAAATGCTCGAACAAGTCATCGAAAATAGGACTCAACGGATGGACCATCTGCGACGTAGCAACGGCCAACATTTGATAGACATAGTCTTCAAAAAATAAATGCCAAAGAATGTTCTTTCAAATGATAATAAAAATTCCCCATTAAATTTGAATTTTCTGTGTTTTTAAAAAAGTAGGGAACCTCGAAATGGATCACGCATTATTTAAAATTGATTTTACAACGAAATTAATTTAAATTCATGCTAAATTAATATATTTGTCAAACAAAAAAAAAAAACAGTTATTGTTTTCATGATATCGCTTTTTTATTATTTGTATTAGAAGGCTCGCAATCAGTGCAAACTGTGCATTTTTACGCCCACGCGAATGAACTGTCAAAAATTGTATGAGAATTATTTTTGACAAACTTCGTAAATTTGGCTGACAATTCTGACTCGCAGACTTGTCCAATTGTGTAAATATATAAACAGATTTTTGTAATACTTACCGTCGATTTCAGTGAAAAATTCAAGGTTTAATAAATCACAAACAAAAAATTCTTCCAATAATTTCTACAAATTAGCCTTTTTGCATTCTTTATACATTTTCAAAAACAAATTTCACATTATAATCACAAATGTCAACTTTTATTTTTATATTTTTTTAAATTTTTTTTTGCATTGATGTTTCTTACTAACTGATATTAATTGTTTAAAATTACACAAAAATTAAAAAGGGTCTTCATGAAACGAGTCTCGCAAGTTTATCCATATGCACAAATGGCAATGTTAAGCGATATCATGAAAACCTTTAGTGTATGCGATTATTAATATTCCAAATTAATATTAATAAGATCTTGGTATAAAAAACAAAGTATTCTCAACTTTTGCGGAGATAATTTCACAACTTGAAGCAGACGTGAAGAAAAAATCGTCTCTCAGAAGTGAATGAACCCATTTGACAACTTAAGTATTTCTGCCTCATGGTCTTAAATTTTGAGTATAATATTTAATACCGCCAGTAAAGAAACAGATCTGCGTCTCTAGAAAAATCAGAAGCTCTAAGGTATAGCTACTAATTATTTAGCTGAACCACTGCGTAGGATGGACAGAGGATCATTCCTCTCCAAATTTTCTTTCAAGATTTTTACAAACGCTCCAAAGGTCAGTTCTTTTAGACTTATCAGAACTTTAAGTAGATGTAGATGTAGTAGTAGAGGGGTGACGGTATCTTTAACACTTTCGGAATGCAAGGTTATGTTAAGCAGCCCAATAAGATAATTTTCGATCTATTGTCTTTGAAATTGTATAGCTTTGTATCGAATGTAAAGAATTTTAGATAAACAATTACTCTCTAAGCCCTCAAATCTTTAATTCAGAGTTATTGCTACATAAGTCGCTAATTTATAGGACTCCGAACTATTCTGCATCTAAGTTTACTGTTAACTTGCCAGCTAGCATAAGAAAATGTAGCCGTGGATTTGCTTAGTTTGTGGTCTCTTTTAAGCAAGGTTGGATACCGAAACGAATTTCGGTATCGGTACTGCTTAATAGCTCTTTTTTACTTCGGTATAGGTATCGGTATTTTAATTATATCGGTATCAGTATATTGGTATAACGGTATATATCGGTATTACAATTAAATACACCAAACCAATATATATATATATATATATACATGTGTATGTATTTTATTATTCATATACTCGCTGTTGTGCCTGCCTCTTCCCGGCAGGAAGAAAAACAAAATCTATGTGTTTACAAATCAAGAGTTTCTTTTTTTCCAAATAGACGAATTTTATAACCCAAAGAAAAGTTCAATACAAATGAATTTAATAATTAATTGACGAAATAGTACAAAAAATTATTAGCTTAAATTTTTTTAATATTTTTTTTCTTTTCATGCAATACTAATGAATTCAACAAACAATTAACGAAACAAAAAATCTTAAAATATTTCTTTATACATAATAATTTTTGTGAACACTTCATGACAACTTCAACAGTAGTCTTTACAACACATACCCATTCTCCTTGCATGAGGCCCTATCACCCATTGACCCATCGTCACCGACATCACTATTCACTGTTCTCATTTAAAGTCCATTTTTCGTTTCGCCTCTCCGCCCTAACATCGGATATCAAAAATCCAGATCAGTGTTCATATTCTCCTTGGGCCGTACCATGCCAATTTTCATCTTCCAAGGTCATGAAGGGTCTTCCAAATTAGTTAATATTTAAAAAATATGCTTAATACCATATGCTTAACAATTCTAAGCTTCATTGGTCTTTAGGGAGATTTAGAATGGGATGAAATGTCAAATAACAGAATTTTTCCATATCCCTTTGCCTCTCAATTCTAAACTCGTAATAAACAATTTTTAAATCCGAATACTTCAGGCTATGCTCCATTGTTAGGACTATATGCTACGCAATTTTCACCTTCCTATATCATTAGAAATATTATTAATATAAAAAAATATTAAAAAATTATTTTTTGTCACGCCCATTTTTCCTCTTAATTCTCAGCCCACAAACCAAAGTTACTGTATGCATGTATATAAATACATACATGTTAATTAAAATGCAAAATACACTTGTCAAATGCTTGTCATGCTTGCAAATTCACTCGTGTACGTGTGCTGGATGTAATATTCGCCGTCATATCTAGTAATATTCGCCGTCATATCTAAATTTTTTAGAAACACATTTTCACTAATACTACAGCAATGCATAATGAGGATTTTGATAAGTGTATTTGACCTTTCATACTTGATCCTTAGTATTTCAAACTGTAAGATACCACAACTAAAAATTTCCTATACAACGTTGTTGTAGAACTTATGCTCCATTCTTTTTATAAGCCCAACCAAAATAGGCTTAAGTTGGCTAAGTTGACGAGTCAAACCATATTAAGCTTAAGGAAACCTTTCGTTTATTTTAATGAAACTTTCATTTGCTTAAACAAAATCCACAAGATGGAGTTAAGGGGAAGAATGCAAAAGGCTAATGACATTACAGGACTTCGCATTGGAGATAAAGGGGTTGGTGCAGCTAACTTATCCTGGTAAGAGTCATACATTGTTGGATCACTTCAAAACGGAACCATTTGTTAGTGGTAATAGAGATGCTAACCTTTGCAGAAACAGTTTTTTTGCCCTGGCCCAGGAAACCGCAAGGATAATTTCCAAGCCACAGACGTACAAGGTGCGAAAACTCGATATGACTTGCGAGGTCAAAAGCGAGTTAATAAGGAAATGAGGGACATGAAAGAGGCACTTTTTAGGCTTTGGGTGAGAAGCAATCTAAAAACAAATTCAAATGCTATAACTGCGACAAGACTGGTCACATACAACGTAACTACAAAGCACAGAAAAACGTTCAAGATCTACTTCACCGCCAGGAAACAACCAACGGGCTAATCGCTAGTTGTCGGAAGAATCACCATTAAACTAAAAAGAGCTATCACTGCGCGGCACACGATCTCCATTTCAGTTATTCAGCAGAGTTACATAAACCTTACTCCATGTGGTTATATCAACGGTCAACAACGGGTTTTGACAGTGGACACTGGGGCTTCGGCTTCGATAATTAGGCCTGATTTAATACAACAGTCCATTGAATAACTAAGTGGTCTAAGTCTGCGAACAGCTACGGGGGAGCCTGCCACTGTCTATTGGAAAGTAGAAACTAAATTATGTATGGACAATACAAGCACCCACAATGTGTTTATTGTGATTGATATTATAGACGAAGTAATCATTGGCTCAGAATTTATGCTTAGACAAAGTATTCAACTGCATATGGGACAACAAATTATGATTTGGCGTTATATAGAAATTTCGCTTGATGTTGGATACGGAATCAAGGCTGTTGTAAGACATATACTCGCCCTTGAACGTGAAAAATTGCCGCCCAAGTCAGACACCATAGTATGGGTGCGAATGGAGGAAGATTGTGAGGACAACAATAGGTTATGGGTGGTGAAACCAGCAGCAATTACAGGTGATATAGTAAAGGAGAATGTCCTTGTTAAAACCAGCAACAACTTAGTTTCTTACGCATAATTATAATTTAATTTTAAAAACTTAGGCTGCCCGAGAGAAATAAGGCTAAACAATAACTAAAGAAATATTCCTTAATCTTTGCCTCAAAAGGTAAAAACCAGGGCAGAATGTCAATCGTGAAACACGAACACCGGCGACTCTAAGCCAATAAAACGGGCCTCAAGAAACATTTCTCTAGCAAAGTAAAATAAAGTTAGAGATCTGGTTAATGAAGGAGCACATGGAACGAGATTTAGCATTAATAGCAGAGTGTGTTAGGTTAAACAAATTGGTTTTAAATGCTGAAAAAACGAAATAAATAAGATTTAGGCCTTACTCTGACAACTTAAGTTTCAGTAGTTTTGTAGATGAGAAACCTTTCAAACGAAATACCTGGGTTTGTATTTGCAAAGTAATTTGTCATACATATTCAGAGCCTCAAAGCAAAAATTGGATCAGTTACAGGTTAAATGTATAACTTTAAGAAAAAGTTTTACACAAGAACTAAGTTACTTATCTTTAATGCATTAATACATAGTCATCTCAATTACCTGCCCATAATATATCGCTACAAAAAAAGCAACGAGCTTAAGTCGTTACAAAGAGTTCAAAACGAAGAACTGAAATCTGTATTTAATCTCCCGAAAATGTTTTCAACGCTATCTCTTTATAAAAATATTACTGAAACTGTGTATTAAATTTAACTTCCGATGCATGTCTTTAAATCTCTGCATAATGTTGGTTATCAGACCAACAAAGCAACGTGTAGAACACATGGGTACCTTGGAATACAATAATTTGCCTAATAACTTAAAGAGAATTGAAAGAATATCACTTTAAAAAAAAAAACTAAATGAATATTTACTTGAAAATTTTTAAATTCTTCTCTTGTTTAATTTAATTGAATTTAAAAACTCAAAAAAATTTTTGTATTTTTAAACTTGTTTTCTTTCTCTTGTATATAACTTTTTGTCAACTCGCCTCAAAAATGTCCAATGGACGCTGAGGCAATAATAAATAATAATAATAAATTTAAAAAAAAATGGAACAGGATGTCAATATTAGAACATCACCTAGTCCACGGAGTTCAACAGTGGTTTTGGTTAAAAAAGAAAGATGGAATTACGAGATTCTACTTAGGATAAAGAGAAAAATGCTTTTAGTGCAAGTGATGGGTTATGGTAGTTTAATGTGATGCCATTTGGGTTCTGTAATGCTCCAGCTACATTCGAGTGTTTGATGGAACAGGTGTTAAAAGGTCTCCACCGAAAGACATAATTCGTATGGTCATCTGGGTGTAACAAAAACTCTAGGAATATTAAACCAACGCATCTACTGGGTTGGCTGCCAACAAGCTGTAGATGATTGGATAAAAAATTGCGCACAGCGCTTTGCTGCTTAAGGTCCAGTAACAAGAAGGCGTGGGCCACTACAACGGTATAATTTAGGTGTCCCATTTAAGCGAATTGTAATGGATATCGCTGGGGTTTTTCCAGTAAGTAATGTCGGCTACCGATATGTGGTGGTAGTCGCCGGTTACTTGAGTAAATGATCGGAGGTGTATGCCATCCCAAACCAAGAAGCCAGGACGGTTGTTGACGTCTTTGTGAACAATTGGGTGTGCCGCTACGGTGTTCCATTAGAATTATATTCCGCCCAGGGCAGAAATTTTGAATCTACTATATTTAAAGAAATGTGTGAATTGTACGGAATAAGGAAAACTAGAACAACCCCATTGCATCCGCAGTCCGACGGCATGGCTGAAAGATTTGACCATACATTAGAGGAACATTTGCGAAATGTAGTCAGCACACAACAAAAAGATCTGCTGTTCACGACTCCACCTTTCGTACACCTGCTTAAATTGTATGAATTTGGAACAGAGCTCAGACTGCCGGGAGATCTATAGTTTTTCGTTAAGCCTATACCAACGGGTGAATATAATGAAGGCTCCAGCTCACAAGAACAAGAAACTCTTAATGAACTTCGTGAATTTGTACGAACCCGTATTAAGCTGTCCAATGACAAGGTGAAATCCAGAGGGCCAATTGGTTTTTTTGAATTGATTTTTAATCCCCAACGAAAGAAGGAGATAAACCTCCCAAACTACAGACGCATTGGGATGGGCAATATAAGGCGGTAAAGAAATAAAATTACGTTGTATATCGAATACAGAAATGCAAAAGTCCCAGAGCCAAAATGATAATAATCAATCTCCCTAGTATACAGATATTTACAAGTATTTGAAACAGAATTGAAACCAATTCGTTTGTTTGATTAAAACAAAATTTAGGTCAACAAACCTTTTATTTGATTCAATGAAGAAAAATATCAAAATTACACTTTGCAAAATAGCACGCAATAAAATATATTTAATAATGAAATAATTAAATATTTCTTTATATTCAATAAAAAAAATATTTGAATCAAAGTAATGACAGTATTTTTAAAACTCTTGTTAATTTTTTAATATTGCTGCAAATAAGACTTGAGTGTTTGTTATTCTCATTCGATTTACATTTTTATTTGTATTATATCTTTAATTTTCCAAAGTCTTTGGAAAATGGTTGCAACCAGCGAAATGCGCAAAGGAACTAGCTTAAGCCCCAACAATAAATTTGAGGGTATTTATCAAAGAATACAAATTGGGAATTAAGCTCATCATAATTAATGACTAAATAAATAAATATTCGATGAACATTTATTCAACATTTCCAAAAAATCATTTTAACAAATCACGTAAACATTTTGTTAAAAAAAAAAAATTTTTTTATTGAACGAATGGACTTAGTTGTTGACTAAAAATTCAACAACTATACTTACAAACTTTTTTACCTTTTTACCTTTTTTTTCTGTGTTGTGGAAACAGAATTATCGCAAGTTGGAGTGCCAAGTTTGAAATGTTAGAACATTTGTTACGTCCCAATATATTTTTTTTTTTTTTTGGGAGAAAAAAATATGTATACATATGTAGACATTTCCTGTTATCATATTTTTTGATTAATTAACAACTACATATTTATTAACAGAAATTTTATAATAAAAGTTTTGGTAAACTTTTTATTTAATTTTTTCAATGTAAAATTGGCCATGAATTTATTATGGCCTTGCCTTTTATTCGCATAGTCCTAAAACACTTTTACCACGTTTCCATTTTCTATTGCAAAATTCAAAGAGAAAAATTGCTTAGTGCCAACTTTGCGATTAAAAAAAAATTATTTACATTTCTGGTAAGGAAATAAAGTATTTTTTGTAATTCTTTTTACATTCTACATTTATGTAGATCCGACGTCACCAAATTAAATTCACTTACAAATAATTAAATGACAAACAAACAAAAAATTAATTATAACGAAATAAGAAAAGCAAAATAACAAAAAAAAAAAAATAATTAAATGCATAAGTTGTGATGCAGTTGCCAAAAAAGAAATTCCTCAATAACAAGATTTCTATTTTTTTTTTTTTGCAATTTTCATTCATTTAACGCTCGATCTTCGTGCTCGTTCAAGTTTAATGTCATTTCATGTAAAAAATCTATTTACATTGACTGTAAACGAGAATGAATGTCTGACTCGTTTTTTATTATTATGAATGTGTTAGTGGGTATTAAAAAATGTTGGGGGGAATGTGAATACAATCTTATAAATGTAATAAATCTGTAAAAAGTGGTAAAATATAATTTAAGTAAAATTTCGTTCTTTCTTTTTAGTTTTATTTATGTACAATATTTTTTCATAATTTTTAATTAATTATTTAATTGTACTGAAATCTCTTCGTATAGAATTTTAACAAATCCCTTCGATGTACATGGACAAGGTAGCTGTGATAATAAATGTTGTTTTTCATAAGTCCACAATTTAAATTACGTAACAAAAGCTTCCATTCAGATCTATTGGTCTATTTTCAACTAATACTATTCTCATTTAGGTTTTAAACATCCTTTTTTTTATTTCAACACACACACATTTAATTTCACTAATAAACTATAATTTCTCTTTCTTTTTTTTTTTGCACGCAATTACTATAATTTTATTTACTTCGTGTTTTTTAACTTTCTACAGAGAAGAATATGTAAAAATATGCACACATGTATAATATGTATGTATTTAAAATAGATAGTGGTAAAATATTGTAAAATGTATCTATCGCCGCGTATATCGATCACTAAAAAAACAATCCGTTATGACAAAAAGTTCGATGAGAACTAAAAGGGGTTTTTGAATAAAACGGAAATGTACTACTGGCGAAATTCAGTAACGGACACACTTACATACATATATGTACATCACATATGATAAACAGATAAAATTAAATATATGTAAACATATTATGTACATGTATGTATGTATTTTGATGCATACGAATCTTAACGTTAAAATGTTGACAAACCTTGCGAACCCAATTGTTTATCACTCTCGTGTGGTTTTTGCAACAAGAATTTTAAATTTTCTAAAAGTTAGGGTACATTTTTGTTTTCTTGGTCATTGACAGCGTAATGTGCACTATTTATAAATATGTGTATAGCCCTATTCACTATACTGTGCAAATGATCTTACACAGCGTTACCGTTATGCGAATAAAGTCGAATTTAGCCCCTTTTTGGATGCCTTACCACTTTCTTTGCCGCTTTTTATACCCTTAACCCCCAAAAGCGGTTAATGAGGTTATACTAAAGCTGGGATCACATAATTGCCGCAAATGCACCAATATGAAACAATTTTGATTGTGCTTTATCAAGGCGAATTGACTAGAAGGTGGGGTCAAGTCAGCATATGGTTATTTTTTTCTGTGGTCGATTTGTCAAAGTTTGTATACGAACTTGTTTTTTTTATGTAAACAAACATTTATTTTACTAGCAATATTTTTGACAGATGGACCACAGAAACAGTGTTGTTGTAGAGTTGACCTCACCTTCTAGTGAATTCGCCTTGTGCTTTATTGAAGCACATTAATGAAATCGCCCCAACAAAAAAAACGTAAATCACACGATTGCCCTGTTTTATACAAATTTAATTGCCGCTAGTTGGCACAAAGCGAAATGGGTACAATAATTGCAGCAGCACAGTCACACGATTGTTCTTACTTGTGTCAACTGCGAAAACAGCTGTTGTGTTGCTTTTTTGTTTGTTTGAAAGATTTTTATTGAATAGTTTTATTTGAAATTTTTTAAGTAAAATATATATAAAATTCCAAAAATTAAACAAAGTAAAATTCTATTTAAAATATATAAAGAAAAAGAGAATATTTATATTCAAAAATAAATTCGCTTTAAAGAATTTCAATACATTTTGCTCCGTTTTCCTGTATATGTTCTTTTATATTGTCCTGAACAGCTATTGCACTTATTTAAAAAAAAAAAATATATATCAAAAGTTATTTTCGGGAATACAAAATTTATTATTAATTTATTCATTAATTACTTTCTAAATTCCCAATTTTATATTATTAATTTATTCCTACTAACATTTTTTTTTCTAGGAACACAAAAGTAAGTTTAAAATATGGGCGCGTATTGTGTTGTTTTATTGCCGCACAAGAACCCAATAAATATTGGTACATTTTTGTAATTTTTATTGACGCGCTGTTGCATATCAAGTAGTCACACGATTGACGCGCCAGGGTTGCATTTTATTGGTTAAAATAAGTACAATATTGCCCTCGATTGGTACATGAGGCAGTCACACGATTGGGGTATTAAAAAGTGTGAAAATTGGTGCATTGCGGAAATCGTGTGATCCCAGCTTAAGTTTGTAATTATTATTATTATTATAATTTCTTTATTAGTATTAAAAATACTTTTCAAAACTATTACATTAATGTTTGTCTATAAATTTTTTAGAATTACATATTATGTTTTACATAGTAAACAATGTGTTTTTTGAATAAGTTTATATTATGTTCAAATTTTACATTATTGGGCAGGGAGTTGTGCAGTTGTAAGCCTTTATAAAATAGCGACCGTTGCATTGCAGTTGTTGATACTCTTTCAATTCTAAAATGATCCACGTTTCTTAACTGGTACGGTTGTGCGTCTCTCACATATCTTATTTGTTCCGTTAAGTATTCTGGGGCTTCACCGATTTTTATTTTTTGAATAAAGCATAGTGTGTTCATTTTGAGCCGTTGTTCTATGTTGAGCCATTTTAGTGTTTCTAGCATGTAATTAATATGTGTGTATCTGTTGCATTTCAGTATTGTTCGCATTGCTCTATTCTGTAATTTCTGTAGTCGTTCAATCTGGTTCGCTGTGCAACATGTGTATAATATTGTTGACCCGAATTCGAAGTGAGGTTTGATTATAGTGTTATATATGTTGATTGCTGTTATAATTGAAATTTGTTTTCTAATTCGTTTGAAAAAACTAATTTTTTTACCGATTTTTTTACAAATGTAGTCAATATGTTGTTTAAATTTTAAGTCTTTATCAATAACAAAACCTAAATATTTTATTTGGTCTACTTTTTCTATTACTTCACTATTTATTTTAAAAATTAAATTGCTGTTCGTGTTTATTTCCATTATCTTGGTTTTATTTTCGTTTAGTTTAAGTTTGTTCATGTTGAGCCAGTTATTTACGCTTTCCATATCGTGAGTGAGGTTGTCATAACAATCGTGATCTGATTCTTCTTCCGTGAAAATTCAGCATATAAAATTATTTCACATTTATTCAATACGTTTGGCATATCATTTATATAAATAATAAAGAGCAGTGCCCCCAAAATCGATCCCTGTGGTACTCCATAATCGTTATTATCTATGTTGGATTTAGAGTTATTCACTTTAGTAATTTGCTTTCTTCTTGTAAGGTATGATTTAAACCATTTTAGTTCCGTATTTCTAATGCCGTATTTTTGTAGTTTTTGCAGTAGTATATTTCTATCAATTGTTTCGAAAGCCCTTTTGAAGTCTAGGAAAATTTCCACTATTTTATTGTTTTTTTCGGTTTTTTTCCATCGGTTTATTAAATAGTTCAACGCAGTTTCACATGAGTATTTCCTTCTGAATCCAGACTGGTACTTTGATAAAATTGAGTTACTTTCCATATATTGCTCTAGTTGTTCCTTTACCACTTTCTCTATTATTTTCTCACATGTCTTCAATGTGTTTATTGGTCGAAATTCTTCACATTTTCTTGTCTTTGCAATCTTTTCAATTGGTGTTACCATTGACGTTTTCCAATTTTCAGGAAATACTCCTATCTCTAACGATTTGTTTATTATCTCTAGCAATTTCTTTCCCACGATATTCCAACTATTTAAAATCATTTTTACTGATATTTTATTATAGTCCGGCTTATTTTTTAAATTTTTACATACTTTTCTTAGTTCTTCTATTGATATTGCACGAACTTTAAATTGAGAGGTTATCACAGGTATATTATTGACATATTGCACATTATTTATCGTATCTCTAATTGTTTTAATACTATTTATAAAATATTTATTAAAATTATAGGCTATAGCAAAATTTTCTTTATATTCTATGTGATTAAATATCACAGTTTCAATTGTACTTTGTTTTTTCTTTAATATAAGTTTTTTTATTTCCCTCCACATTTCTTTTTGGCCATTAACATTATTAATTTTGTTATTTAAATAATTATTTTTTTCGTTTTCAATTTTTACTTTGTACAAATTTCGTGTTGTTTTATAGCTAGCCCAAGCTTCACTTGTATTTTGTATTTTTGCTATTTGGTATTTATTAATTTTTTCCCTTTTTAATTGTCTTATTTCTTCGTCAAACCATTTACATTTAATATTTTCTTTAATTGTCATTTTTTTAGTTAGTTTTTTAACTGCGTCTTCCAGGTATTTATATTTGTTGAATGTTCCATATTTCTCTATTATATTGATGTTTATTATATTTAAATATCTCAATATCTTTATAAGCATTGGGATTGTATTCTGCATTATTTATTATTATATCTATTGATTCATGATCTGAAATTTTGTTTGAACTATTAATCTTTGCTGATATATTTGTGTTGTTTGTTATTACATAATCAATTAATGTTTTCGAGCTCTGCGTTATTCTTGTAAATTCGTTCATTATCTGTTTAAGGCCACTATCATCAAGTAAGCAACTAATTTTATTTTTATAAAAACCTTCTTTACTCCAGTCTATATTAAAATCGCCAGCTATTATTATATCACAGTTTGCTTCATTTATGTCTTCTAATACTTCCTCCAATGCTTCTAAAAACTCTGTTTCACGACTGCTAGGTGATCTATATACAGCTGTTATTACAAATTTGTTGTTATTATTTTTTGCTAGATAAGTAGTGATCCATATTTTTAAGTCAACAACTTTTTCAGCGATTTTTTTCACATTCCATTTGTTTTTAAAGTAAATGTGTACCCCGCCTGTCCTTGTTGAATTCGTAAAAGTTGTAAATTGATTGTACCCAGTTAGCTGTGTTTCTTCCTCGTTAACGTGTTTAGTTAAATGTATAACAAATTCAGGCGTTTTTGTTCCCACCATTATTTCTACCTGGTTATAATTACTTATGAGTCCTTGTATATTAGTATATATACCATGAATTTCCCATGATTGCTAAGCCGTGATACCAATTCTTCTCTTTTCCAGTTAATTTGATTCTCATTTCAGTTTTATTTGGAACCATAATTTCATACGATTCACCCATTTCAATTTCCATTGTTTCTTTAATTTTTTCTCTTTCTTCGTTACTTTCACTTTGAATAACAACTGACCCATTTTTTCTCTGTTCTACATTTACAGTTTTAAAATTAGTTGGGTTAACCTTTTTTGTTTAAATCTTCTTTCGTTTTTACGGCATCCTGTTTTTCTTTTGGTTTAATAATTAGCGGATTTTGTTTATTTTGGTCTGGCATCACTATATTGTTTTTTAACGCATCAGAAAATGTAATTTTACTTGTTTTCGCGCTTGTTTCCTTTATTGTTGTTTTTATTTCATTGCACATTTCTTTGTTTTTTTTCTTCAATTGAGTTGCACATTTCTGTATTTTGATGTTGTTGTTCATTTATTGTTTTGTATATGTTTTTAATTTCTTTTACATTTGAGTCACAGAATTTTTGAGCTTCATCTAATTTTTTTAATCTCTCATCATATCTTTTTTCAATAGCCTCAAGAAGTTTTTTTATTTCATGTTCGTTTTGTTTTAAAGTTGCCTTGAATTCTCCTTTGTATACAGCTAAGTTTTCTTTCTTTTTTCTCACATTTTCTTGTACATCTCCAATTGCCATATCTATATTATGTATATATTGGAGACAATCATCACATAAGAAACGGATGAAGCCCACTAGATTTCCGTATTCCTCGAAAATATTGATCAAGTCCTGAACACTTTTTCGCACAATGGTAAACTTTTTTGCAAATTCCTTCACACATTATACCAGTTTCACCGCGAAATTGCAGTTTTACATTGATGGCATTCAGCCATATTTGCACTCTTGGATTTTATTATTTTTTATTTTAAAACACAATATAATAGTTTATTTATATAATTTCACTCTGATATTATGCAAATGTTTTTTATTTATGATTTATGATATTATTTATGAAAATCATTAAATATTTATTTTTTTTTTAATTTTGTGGATTTGGTTTTTTCTCCGTTGTATTGCAGGTTTCCGTGTGAAACCTTTTTATTATACATCTTAGATCCCATAAAGTATATATCGAGCCATAATCGCAAAAAAGCTCAAGCGACAAAAACAAAATTTTACAGGAAAAGTTTTTTTATTATATTTTATAAAAATTTTGTAAATTTTTTGGCGCTTAAACTAAAATTGTTTTTGCTATAAAATCGTAACGGTACCTTCTAAAAATTGAAAATGTAGTCGCTTAAGTTTTTTTTTGCGGTTATGGCTCGAAATATTCTGCCACCTTGAGTAATTCTAAGACGATTTATCCATGTCCATCCTTCCGTCTGTCCGTATGTTGAGAACACCCTCACTTTCGACAGACTTAAAGAAAATAACAAACTTGGTGTCAAACTGCTTGTAGTTATCCTAAGCAATTTGGGATTAAGACCCAGCAACATCGGCTCAGAAGGTTCAGAACTATGAATCAAAATATGGAACCACTACCCTAAAAAGTAGATCATTTTGTTACAAAAACTAACATAAATAGTAAAATAATGCACGGAATGGTATAAGATCTTGCACAAATTCGTTTTATATAACTGAAAATAATATTGTTAAATTTCTTGAAGATCGGTCCATTATTTACCCTGGGACCCGAATAAACCCTGCTCCCGGAGAATAGTTCAGTACGTATACAACGGTAATAAATAATGCCATAATAATAAATTTTGGTATGTAACAGTTTTTTAAGAATAAAATCCCAATAGTAGATTTCGTGATGATCGGTCCAAAAATTACCATAGGCCCCATATTCAGACCAATCTCGGAAAACAGTTTATTACGGCTAATAAATAAATAATAATAATAAATAATGCTATCATAATAAAACTTAATACATCACAGTTTTATAGGACTGGAAATCACACTGTCAAATTTCATGAAGATCGGCCCATAATCTACCCTGGGCCACATATAAGCCCAACTCCTGGAAAAGAGTTTTGTACGCCTTAAACCGTAATAAATAATGCTATTGCCACAAAATTAAGTACGTCACAGTTTTATTGGACTAGAAATCACACTGTCAAATTTAATGAAGTTCAGTTCAAAATTTACCATATGCCCCATATAAAGCATACTCCAGGAAATTTACTAAATATGCCTAAAACCGTAGCAGATATAGATATTCCGTTAAAATTTGTTCCAATTCATAAAGATATATGGTCCATAATTTACCTTAGATCCCAGATTTAACAGTCTTCTGAAATTCACTGTAAACGCTAAAACTAATTTCACTGCTGTATTGACATTTATTCTAATTTATGTTTTTCAATACCAGAAATCGCTCTCCAGAATTTTGGGATGATCGATCCATAATTTTCCATAAGTCCAATATAAATTCCCATCCAGAAATTCATTTTTGTTCGGCTAAAAATGTTGCGAATCATGATATTTTACTCAAGCTAGTTCAAATTATTAAAAAGAAAAGCATACAAATTTCCAATTGCCGGTCTATAATTTAATATAGGACTAAACCGCAAACGTCCGTTTTTATAAAGATGAACTTATAATATTTAGAAGCCATATAGATAGAGCCCACTCCTGAAATATTCGAAATGTCGGTGGAGGGTAGAAAAGATTCGGCAGAGCCGAATATATATATAACCCTATATAATATCTTTATACTATTAATTAATCTTTATAAAAACGGACGTTTGCGGTTAAGACCTTTATTAAAGTTTAGTGCTATTATTTTAAGAAATTTGAACTAGCTTGAGTAAATATCATCATTCGTAACAGTTTTAGCCGCACGAAAATGATTTTCAGGAGTGGGATTTTAATTGGACCCACGGTAAATTATGGATCAATCATCCCAAAATTCTGTAAAGTGATTTCTGGTATTAAAAAACTTATATACACTGTAGTGTATACAGTGAATTTCAGAAGGCTGCCTAATAGAGACATTAGGTCAATTATGGACCGTATATCACAAAATTGCATAGAACTTTTTACGGCTATATGAAGCTAAGTTGGAACACATTTTACCGCAATATCTATATCTGCTACGGCTTTACACGCAGAGAAAAAATATGGTTGGGCATGGTTGCGGCAACGACACTATGTTTATTGTAACAATATAATGTTGTCGTTCACAAAATATTTTTATTTAATATGAACAATATTATAGTTACTGTAAACATGTAAATCAAAAGAACAGGTAAATCAATTAAAATAGATAATCATTCATTCAAAAGCAAATTTCGATCTACCAAGATGAAATACCATTTGGTTTAAAGATTAATGTTTGAATATTGACGTCATCCGGCTGAAATAGCCGAGTGAATAAGACGGCAAACCCCACTGAAGAGATTGTGTGGTTACAATCGAAACTAGTCAGCGCAGTCAAGAATGAAAAATTATCAATAAAAATTTTAATTGATTTCATGTTGTAAAATTCCTGTCTTTATAAAAATAATTTAATGAAAATTAAATTCAATGAACTTAAGCCTAATTAAAAAATATCTTAATTTGGATTAAAAACCATTAACAGTTCAATAAAATAACCACAATACTAATTATAGTTACTGTTAACATGTCAATGTTTATCGAAATTATAAATTTTAGTATGGTTCACTGAAAAATAATCATTTTTATAGCAACTAAATAATGATAACTTTGAAAACATATTATATTCCTCACAACCATTTTATGATATTTAATAGCCATAACATGATAACTATCAATATGTTTACTCATAATATGTTTAAGATGCAAACAAAATATATTTACTCTAATATTATTTTGTTATTGCCATTTGTAAAATCATTTCTCATCAGTTGTGTCGTTTGTTTTACATATGCAAATCGAATTATTTGTTATTCGGTGGTTTAACAATTTAAAAAAAAAATACCCATTAAAAAAACCGGTTAAAAAATTTTAATATTGTTTGAAAATGGTGCAATTGACCATTGTTTTGTGTTATTTTAGAGAAAAAGAATGAAAATTCTATAAATTAATTTATAAATAATTGCGACCTACGAGAGAAATATGATGTGAAATATCTGTTATAGTTTTACGTTAAGGTTGCCAGTAAGTAAATAAGCATAAATATATAGTAAAAATATTTTTCGGTCTTAGATTTAATTTATATATTATTATGATTAACATGATAATAATATGATTACTTCTTAACTTATTATGAGTAACATGATAATAATAGCTGCTTTCGAGAACACAAAAGTTTTTACTATTTTTTACTGAACTTTACTGCATTTTACTAAGTTGCGTTCGCGTACACAAAATACAGTAAATGAAAACACAAATTGAGAGCGTAAAGTCACAGTTCTTGACTGAGTACTTACAAATTTTTACTGCAGAAATTTTTGCAGTAAAATTTAGTAAAACAAAAAAACATATGTCTCAAATGTAAAGAAACAAAAGTAACAAACAAAAAGCAAACAAATTGTGAAAAAAATGTTTAATAAAAGAAAAGTTGAAATAAAACTAAAACAAAAACAAAAAGTGAATAAATAGTAATTAATTAAACTTGTTTGTGAAGCATTTATATAGCTAAATACCAACTTTTGAAATTTTTTTCTGTTATGATAATTTTTTGGAGTTGTAAAAGTGTCAAGTATTCGGGTACTTAGAACAGAACTTATTTTTAAGGTAATCAATAGTAAAAAATAAAGTATGTATTAATGTACTATTGATAAAATTTTGCAGGACACAAATTAGCTAAGTCAAATAAAATAAAAAAACAAGCAAATACGAAAAATTACAGAAAATAATTTGTTTGTATTTTCCAAAAATGTTGGTGTTATAAAATGTATTTAATCGAGTACCAATAAGAAAACGAGTTAAGTAGTCAAAAGTGTAAACATTTTTCAACACTTCAATTATTTGCTATCAGCTGTTGCCTTTATTTTACGAATTTTTACAAATTTTACGTTCGCGTACTTTTTTGGACAACAGCTTTTTGTCAGAGCAAATTTTTAAGTTTACTCATTTACTGCATTTTACTGTAAAAGTTCTCAAACGCACCTAATATGAATTCATTAAATTATAATATGATGTAATAAAAACAAATTAGGATTAGGGGAAACATATTTTGATGACGAATATATTTGGTCATAATATTATTCAATTATAATCGTAATATTATAATAAATTTGTTTTTGTGTTAAGTGTGAGTTTGCTAAGTAGTTTAGAATGCTGCGCTTAGCCACAGCACGTTTTACTTCTTCTAAGCACTGTTAGGTGCTCGGGTAGAAGATTGGGAAAGACGATTTTAATTTGTTAAATCAAAAAAGTATTCTGATCTTTATTTTCAAAAATTCTTATATTTATACTAAATTAAACTATTTGGTAATTCTTAATTCTAACTTATATTTTACTCTTTCTAACTTACTAAATTGCTTATTGCGTTAAACACTTGATTTTCATTGGTTAGTGTTTAACCCAAATCTTACCCAATAGTTAATTCTTACTCAATATCACTCTTTGTTTTCTTATATTTTAATGTAGTTAAAATCTCACTCATTGTTACATTTCAACTGCTTGCATTTGCACATTGTTGTGTTTGGAAATATTATCAATCGTAATATTTCAAATGCAAAGCCTTTAGTTAATTTGTCCACATTGACATATTGTTTCAAGTGCAATGCCTTTTGCTTGTACTCATAAACATTGTTTTATGTGTGGTTTTTTTGAAGTGTGCCAAAGAGTTTTGTATTACATTAATATTTGTTTATTCTTTTTTTAAATTAATTGGGTCGGTATGTAGTGTGTCATTCTATTTTTACAGAGTGACAAAACAAATACACTACAATATGTTGACTACAATCATGAATCTTACGATAATATGTTGCTCTTAGGATATGGTCATCACAACCACGTTTTTTCTTTGCGTGTAGGCGTTTTTAATTAATTTCTTAGAGTGGGCTTTATATAGGGCCTTTGGTTAATTATGGACCGATCATCACGAAGCTTATTAGTATGATTTCTTGTCCTATAAAACTGTGAAATGTTACATTTTATTACGATAGTAATATTTATTACGGGTTTAGGAGTAATGTACATGAAATTTAACGCGTACTAAAATTTATTGCGATAGTAGTTACGATTTTTGGCGTACTAAACTCTTTTCCGAGAGAAGGGGCCTAGGGTAAATTATGGGCCGATCTTTATGAAACTTGGCAGTGTGATTTCTTGGCTTATTAAACTATGACGTACTAAATATTATGGCCATAGCATTATTTATTAGGTGTACTAAACTGTTTTCCAAGAGTATGATTAATATGGGGTCCAAGGTAAATTAAGCACCGATCGTCATGAAACTTAACACTATGATTTTCCAGTCATATAAAACGAATTTGGTAGTCCCACATTTTGAATTATAGAATTTTAATCCCAAGCTGCTAAGGGTAACTACAAGCAATTTAATAGTAAGTTTGTTCTTTTCTGTTGAGTCTTTCGAAGGTGAGCGTGTTTTCAACAGACGGACAGACACACAGACATGGCTAAGTCGACTTAGAATTACTCAAGGAGCCAGAATATACTTTATGGGGTCTTAGACGTATAATAAAAAAGTTGCACACGGAATGACAAACTTAGTATACCCTCAGTCATCACAGTGGTGGTGGAGGGTATAAAAATCCCTTATGTATTTTGTTTTGCTTTTAACCGATCAGGTGTTGTTATTAGTACTGTGAGTAAAACGGTTACCTAGATACCCGATACTTATCACTATTGCAGTATAATACCCAATTGGTTAAAAAATTTGTTTGCAAATTAAATTATTTACAAAATTAAAGATTCTTATTAATTGTAAAATAATTTGAGATATTCTCATTATCTACTTTATGACCGTCTTGTTTATTATGAAACAAACACCAAAGAAATGCATTTGGACCAAATAAAAAGTAGATAATGAGAATATCTAAAATTATTTTATAATTAACAATAATTTAACTTGCTACCTCGTTACCTTCCTTTCGTGGTCATTTTTTAATGCCAAGGTTTATGTTTCTAAGTTTTAAAAAAAATTACCAACGTTATAGGTTCTCCTCAGTCACTCATGACCCTGCACCTATAATTTTATGTTTCTAATATCTATTATAGCAAATTAATAAGGTACCACTTGTAGAACGAAAAAGTAAAACAAAGACATTTAATTTCCCGCATTTCCCCATTTTTTATATTTTTTCTCCCCATTGGAATTTAAAAAAATTCATGATTGTAGTAGAAGCCCATTATTGAGAACGTATATTGCAAAGAATGGAGAAAAATGTTTTGTTAAGAAAGTACCAACAAAACGTACAATTTTTACCGCTTAAATGTTAGAATTTCGAAAAAGAAAAAAATTTGTATTTTTTGGATAAGTTACGAATGTTAAACAGTTTTTATTTCTATGTTTATTGGCTTTAATTGAAAAATTAATTGTTTAATTTTAATTTTGTTCAGAACAAAATAAACTGCGATGGCACTTTTTTTCTATTTACATAAAAGTGTAATTGAGCTGCCACATATATTGTATAGTGCTATAGTGCAACAATTGTTTTTTTTTTTTTTCTTATTAATTAAATAATTCTTTTTTTGTAAATTTTCTTAACACACTTTTAGAAAACAATTCAATATCTGTAGTTTGCTAGTTGTGCCGCCAGTTTGTATAAACGTTTACATCTGTAAACCATATAGTAGCTTTGTTTCTCCGGTAAAATTTTCCGAAATAGGTGAATCGTTCTGAAGAACACTCTCAGTATAAAAATTATACTTCGGAATAAATATTGTGCGGAACGCATGGATGAATCCACGGTTAGTTTAGGAGTTATGAGGTTAGCGAATTTACTCGTTTTCACGCTATTTATACCCTAAACATTCGAATTTCCAAAAACTCAAACAATGCTAGGTAACATTTACACAAGAAAGTATTTTCTTTCGAGTCGCAATGCACTAAATTCTTTCACTAACACACACACAATTTTCTTCCTATAAGACAATTTCTTCGATTTGGAGTGGATCGATTCAGCGCGAGACAAGCATCCGGTTCAAATTTCAACCTTATAACTCACGGCGTTAAGGCTGTGCGAAGATGAATCTGTCAGTCACTCCGTAATGTTGACATTTAATATACCTATATATATACATGGGTTATACATAGATTGTTAAATTAAATATTTTGTTTTGCCTTATAAATACTTTTATTGTTAACAAAGGGTTTTTTACCTTTTATTATTGATGAAAACACTAATTCTTCTTTCACCTCCTAAATAAAAAAAAAATCCAATTCATGATTCATTTTATTCAACGTAAACAAATATAAATTAATAAAATCACATTATTTTTACCGTAATGTATTAAATTTTCCAAGACTAAAGGTAGAGTTAGCCGAACGTCCACGTCCCCTAACGAACCGTCTGGTCCGTTTTGATATTTGCTTACAATGTAAATGCTTACCGAATTTAAGTGTCACGTAACGGAACGTCTCAATCTGTATAAATTAGAATTTCATGCCGTCGTTACGTGACAGTTGTATAGCAGTGATGGCGTGCTTGTATATTAAATTGAATGCGGGTGTTTTCGCTCTTTTTTTGGTACTTTTTTTCGAGTATATCTATGGACTTTCGACAAAACGACTTACGATACAACATATTTCCATATATATAAATATACATGTGCTTAGATGTACAAAATAAACAAATGCATATTCACATACAATTGAAATGAGAAATATATAAAAGGCTTTAAATGGTTACAAAATATTGTTTTGTCTATGCACATTTACAAAATAATATATGTAAATGTGTATGCATATGCTAAACTACATATTTGTTTATTGTAAATCTATAATATAAATATCAGATATTTAATTATTAATGTTTTTTTACTTACGCTAAATACTGTTTTAATACCATTTTAATCACTTGGTACTTTTTCTGCACAACGGTCAACATTTAAACCTTTTGATTTCCCATCACTGCGGTGTTGTTTTATGTATACCAAGGCGAATTCAACTACAGGTGGTGTGGATTCTCCAAAACAACAGAAACAACAAAGGGTTTTTTGCATTGCATTGTTAGTGTTTACTGTCCAAAATGTCAACCATTCCTAACAAAAGAATAACATATCAAAACAAAGTAGCTCGAACTGTCAAAATCAGATGGTGTTTCGACACCACCTGTAGTTGAATTCGCCTTGATGTATACTATTGCTTTTTTGTTTATGTATGTGAAAAACATATGACACGTTTTTAGATCAAAGGTAGGCAAACACATACATGTGTTTTTTGTAATAATGTTAGTGCTATATGACTCTCCCGCTCTCATTGTTCTGCAGCGTTGCCATAATTCTTTTTTTTTTCGAAAATATTGCATATTAAACCCAGTTTTGGTGTTTAAAAATATTAATGTGTTCTTATAAAAAGAATTAAAAACTCTGCTAATTTTTTTCTAGAGTGTGATTATACATTATGCTGTTAAAAAAAATTATATATGTATTTGATGATACGTCATTTTTAATTTTGTAAATAACTTAAAATTATATAAAAATAAATATGTAACGTGAATCCTAATCAACAAAAATTTCAAATTTTCAAATAATATCTACATTGTTTTGCATTTAAGCTAACGATATGTGTTTTGTTTGTGAAAAAAATTCTTTGATGGCTGTAAAAGGGTCCCTTTTTCTTTCGTAAAAAGACGTACCTAAATGCAAAAATTATTAAGAAAAAAATAGCCACAAGAATTTGTTGGTATTTTTTGCTTGTAAAAATATTTTTGTTTCTGTACCAATCGCGACGCGTCGGTTGGTTTTTTTTTCTTTGAAAACACTTTTCTTAAGTAAGTAAAAATATTTAAAAAACAAGTTAAAAAAGTCTGGTTTTCCTACAATTTATGTGTAAGCCTATACACATAAAAGCAAATGTGACAGCAGGTACAATTTTTGTGTAAGAAGATGTGTTTTATTGATGTATGCACAGATGTTTGAAGTATGAGTAACCCAACAACGTGAATACCCTTTCTATTTTACTTACCACTATGAATACCCTAACTTTTTACTAAAATAACTTTTTCACGTTATAATTCCCATGTAATATATTTTATTTTTGAATAAATAGACCAGGGAAATCCATTTCTATGCACAATTGTGTATACCAAGAGGTTGTGTTGATGATTTTTTTGTACACAAACAATTTGTATTGACGTTGTTATTGCATGCTCACTTAAAAAATGTCTGATGAAGAAATGTTTAATAACTTTTTATGTGCCGAAATTTTTTTTGGTAAAGTTGAATGTTTGATATGTCAGCAAAGCTGACCACGCATACGAAATTATTATTTGAATAGGCATTTTACTCTTTGTCATAGCGAATATCAAAATATATCTGATGATGAAAAAGAAACTTTAATTGTAGAGTTAAAGAAGCCATTTTATGAGAAAATTTTATTAGATAGTGAAGAATGTAGGGCTGACGGAGATGCAGAACGTTACTCGAAAAAGAAAGCTTCTTTTGTCGTTGCTGCCGCTCTTGCTAGGCATTGCCGTCCTTTTGAGGATGGCACATTTTTCAAGGAGGTATGTAATGAAGTTTTGGGATGTTTTCGTGTCAAAGCAGAAGAAATGCAAAAAATGATTAATGAGGTACCCATGCCCCCTCGCACAATTATTCGCCGAACTGAAAATATAAGTGCATTTATTTATTCAAATATTAAAAATAAAATTCTAAATTGCGAGTACTTTTCTATTTGCTTAGACGAATGTACAGATATCAGTGACACAGCACAGCTGATTTTATGCGTTAAAACGGTAGACAAAAACTTTAATATTAATGAAGAAAGGTTTGCACTGATTCCGTTACATGGCCATGTTAAAGGGAAAACTATTTTTGATGTTGTCAATGAAGAAGTTTTTTATTTTGCTGCCAGAAGCAAGTTTTGTTCTGTATGCACCGATGGAGCAAATGTAATGGCAGGAAAAAAAGATGGGTTTGTTGGTTTATTATTGCAAAATAATTTGGATATATATGCTTTTCACTGCATTATCTTTTTACGAAAAACTTGAATTTATCGAATGCGATGCAAATTTTAATTAAAATCATAAACAAAATTCGTGAAGGTCATAATGCTTTGAACCACAGAATTTAAAGGATTTCTTGATGAGTTAAATTCTGAGTATGGCGATTTGCTATTATACACCGAAGTTCGATGGCTTAGCAAAGGACGCTGCCTTCAAAGGCTTTTAAGTCTTCGCGAAGAGGTGATTGCTTTTTTTTTCAAAGTAATATAACCAATGATATTCGGGAATTACTTGCTTATTTGACATATACCGATTTTTTTTTTACTAGATTTCGCATTTTTGACACACATTACGGAATTTGATAATCAATTGAACCTTCAGTTGCAATGAAATAAAAAAACTATTTTTTGCTGTTCAGATATTTATAAAAAAAAATAGAAATTTTAATAACAAATATAAAGAATACAAATTTATCAAGTTTAAATAGAACTTTCGAAGTTTTTAACAAATCTCCTAATATAAACAAATTTAATGAGTATGTAGATGTCTTAGATTGTATGCTTAATAATTATAATAATCGATTTTTTGACTTTCAAAGACTTGAAAATATGATCGAACTTCATAATAATCCGTTACTGTGTAACATTGAAAAAAATAATTTTTTTTTTTTTATCAGTATTTATTTATTGAATCTTCATATATTAAATATGAACTAACAATAATTAATCAAATCTTATCCTAATATTTACTTTATGTCCTGCCAGTGCCAGACAAAAAAGATTTAGTCATCACGGTTTCTGTTCACATATGTTTTTGTTTATCGCTCATCTGATTGGGTGAGTGCTGCACTGTCTCTTCTCTGAAGCGAGTGTGGCCGCCATAATTTAAAATATTTCGAGCTAATGGATTTGAGTTTTTGACATACCAGGGAGCGGCTGTGATTATTCGAAGAAGTTTATTTAGGCGCCTTTGAATTTTTTCGATATTAGAAGCAGAGGCAGTGCCCCATAACTGAATACCGTAGCACCAAATTGGCTTTAAGATAGAGTTGTAAAGTAGAAGTTTGCAATCGAGACTAAGAACAGAATTTCTTCCAATGAGCCAATTAATTTGAATTGCTTTTAGTTTCATTTGAGTTAATTTTGCTTCTATGTGCCAGTTCCACGTTAAACGCCGATCTAGATGTATACCGAGATATTTTACATGCGAGTGTTGGGGTATTATTTGATTATTGATTTTAATATGGGGGCATGTTTCCCGACGCAATGTGAATGTTATATGTGCGCATTTTTGCTCATTGATCTTTATCCTCCATTGTTTTAACCACCTTTCCAGTTCAAATATGTGATCCTGTAAGTAACGAGATGCTTCTTGACAGTTTTCATGTACGCTTAGGAAAGCTGTGTCGTCCGCAAATGTTGAAGTTTGTGTGTAGCTGTTTGTAGGCATGTCCGAAGTATAAATTAAGTATAATAGAGGGCCCAGGATGCTGCCTTGTGGGACTCCAGCGTTAACTGGCTGAGAGGAACTTAAAAAATCGCCTTCTTTTATAATAAATTGACGACCGACTAAGTAGCTTTCTAACAGCTTGTGTATGTTTGCTGGTAAGTTTTGCTGCAATTTCAGTAGTAAACCTTCATGCCAGACTTTATCAAAAGCTTGAGACACATCGATGAAGAGTGCTGAGCAATATTTTTTCTTCAAAGGCTTTTCTTATTACATTTACTATTCGATGAGTTTGTTCAATTGTGCTGTGCTTTCTTCTAAAACCGAATTGATGATTAGGAATACATTTTGACAATAGTAGTTTCTCAAATAGCTTTGAAATATTAGATAACAAGCTAATAGGCCTGTATGACTCAACTTTTGTGTGATCCTTTCCTGGCTTTGGTATCATGGTTACTAAGGAAACCTTCCATTCCTGAGGGTAGTATTGAAGGCGTAAAATAGCATTAAAAATAAAAAGAATAATTTTCTTCGCTATACTTGGTAGCTCCAAAAGCATTTTATTACTGATCTTATCAATACCGGGTGCCTTCTTGGTGTTTAAATCCCGAATAGCCTTTTCGATTTCTTTAAACTCGAATCTTAGGGGAATAGCTGCTCTAACATTTACAGGCGGTAACTCGACTGCTATATCGTGAAATATATTATGAGTAAATACATTTTTCAGATGATTAGCAAACAGATTTCCTTTTTAATATCATTTCTTGCCCAGCTTCCATTCAAGTTTCTCAATGGTGGCTTAGAGATAACTGGTCTATTGAGGCTTCTAGCTGCACGCCATAAGGAGTAGTCTGATTGTGGAGTTGCATCAAGTCCCTTAAGATATTTTTCCAGGGAAGCCGTTTTCTAAGACTGCAGTAACTTTCTCAGCCTTTTTGTGCACTCTTTTAATAAAGTCTTAAGTTGGGGGGATCTGTGCAATTGCCACTCTCTTCGAACTCTCCTTTTTTCAGTCAATAGACGCTCGACATCTGTAGAATATATGATTTTGTTTTTGGTTTTTTTTTGAGGGTTATGCTGGAATGTTGAACAGCTAGTTTGAGATAACTGTCAAAATTAACAAAAGCGAGATCCACGTTCTCCGGTGTGCTAAGCGGAATATTTTCTGTGCAATGGGCACTAAGATATTTTTTATAATTTAACCAATTTATTTGTGAGGCTAATGTCGATAAGTAACCAGATGGAGATACGATTCTATTTGGATTCATTATAGTAACAATTGTAGGTGTGTGATCGGAAGATAATTATAGGGACGCTTCCACATGAATCGTGTCTATGGGGATGTTATTAACCACTCCAAAATCTATGACATCTGGAACTTTTTGCTGATCAGAAGGACAATATGTTGGTTGTCCGCTCGCGACCACATTTAGGTCCATTTTACAAATTGTGTTAAACATAACACGACCCTTAGGTGTAATAAGTCGTGCCCCCAGAAAGTGTGTTTAGCGTTATAATCTCCAGCAGCCAGGAAGCAGGGTCCTAATGATTTGAAGTATTTATTATATTGGCTTTCTGATATTGAAAATCTAGGTGGGGAGTATAATGATGAAATTACTAGGTTTCGAGATAATTCCTCAACGCAAATGCTCGTTGCTTGGAGATTATCTTCACGATGATCACACATTAAGTAGTGTTTTACTCGTTTTTTTATCAAAATAGCAGAACCTCCATAAGCTCTACCTCGAGGGTCTTTGGTATCATATAATATATAACCATTGATTTTAAACGTGTTTCTTGAGGTCAGATGAGTTTCAGAAACCATCATAACATCAATTTGTTTATTTTGTTAATGGTGACATAAAAAAAGAACTTAAAAAAATGCAAGTTGATTTATCTTTACCTCAAGAAAGTGTTATAAACTTCTGGAAAATATCAATGAAAACATATATCCAAAAACAAAAAATGAAATTCTAAAGATGTATTCGATGTTTGGATCAACCTTTATATGTGAATCTTCATTTTCTTTATTGAAGTTTATAAAAAATAAACATCGAAATCGTCTCACAGATGAACATCTCGAAGACCTCATGCGTATAAAATGTTGTCCCTACAAGTTTGACATAGATGAAGTAATCAAAAGTTTTGAATAAGTTAAGTTCTTCTTTTGTGTCACCATTATGTGTTTAAATTTTACATAATAATTGATTATAATGCAGTTCGATCAAGCAAAAATGTCGTAAGAAATATAATACTAAAATTGAAAGAAAAAAATTGTTAAGTAAAACTGAACAATTTACAATAAAACTCATTTTTTAAACAAAGAACTTATTTAAAAAATACTCATTTTTTAAACAAGGAACTTTTTTAAAAAAACCTTTTTTTTTAACAGAAAAACAAAAAAAATTACAAAAAAACTTATTTTTTAAACAAAGAACTATAAAAAAAAACTTTTTTTTTAATAGAAAAAAAAACTTTTTTTAACAAAAAAAAATCACATTTGGCAACGCTGCTTAAGCAACAAGCGTAAAGGCCCAACCATAATATTCATAGCCTAGCTTAACCTACTGTCAAAAATTTACAAAAATTCTCTCAAATGTATTTAAAAAAACAAAATAAAAAAACATTTGATTCCGTACGGAATGTGCGATCAGTTTCGCACTTTGCTTAAGCAAATGACAATTTCATAAAACTTAACAAAACATTTCCTTAAGTTCAATATGGTTTGCCTCATATGATTTACATGTATTCGCACATTTGCTGAAGCCAACTTAAGCACATTATGGTTGGGCCTTTACACAACATACCTGTGCGACTGCTCATGCGAGATTGAATTGTTTTCATTTTTTTCTTCTGTACGTGTGCTTAAGTACGTGTAAATAAGAGAACAACAAAACGCCCATGGGCGGCCTTTTGCCTATCTCTGTTTTAGATGTTCTATAAGTGCACCAACGTGCAAGCAGTCCGTTACAGTGCATAGCCTTGCTTAACCTACTGTCAAAAATTAACAAAAAGTCGCTCAAATGTATTTAAAAAAACAAAAACAAAATAAAAATACATTTGATTCCGTACGCAATGTGCGATCAGTTTCGCACTTTGCTTAAGCAAATGACAATTTCATAAAACTTAACAAAACGTTTCCTTAAGTTCAATATGGTTTGCCTCATATGATTTACATGTATTCGTACATTTACTGAAGCCAACTTAAGCACATTATGGTTGGGCCTTAAGTCACGGGGACAGCAACGTTCGCCTAACTCAGCCTTTACACGGTGTTTACATTTGCCAGTACTGGCAAGACAGTTGCAACACATGCAAACTTTTTCACCAATACATGTACAGTTTTCCAACTGTCTTGCAGATTTTGCAGACAGTAAAATGGACAGTGATTTGACATTTGCTGACAGTAATTTGAAGTTTTGTTCGCAAGAGTACAAAAAAATGAACAATTAAAAGAAAATTAATAAATTATGCTTTGGTTCTGTATGTTTTAATTAAGTGTTATCTATGTTCACAAAAAATTGTTGTTAAATGCTATTTTTAATTTGTTAAGTTCATATAAAACATGTTTAGCTAGAACTTGCTAGAACTGCGACATTCACGTTAGACATTTTTTAAAAGTGAACTGTCTTAACTACTGTCTGGACGCCTACGTCACGAAGACAGCAAGTATTGTTTTTGGCAACTAATATGTATTTGCTTACTGTCTTGCCAGTACTGTCAAATGTAAACGTACTGTTAGAATAATTAATGGGTACCCAAATATTCCTGTATATTCGTCACTACCTTAACATGCACATTTTGGCTGGCAAAGTGTTCATTTACTTTTTAGTATTTTTGAGAGGAGCAATTTCTTTAAATTCCTACTTACTCTCTCTTTGCAAGTTTTTGCTAGTAAAGTAAATGAACACACCTTATGTGTATTTGTCATGTGGAATGTCACTTTTTCACATGTTAAATTTGTACATATCGTCTGAACATCTCCAAACACTATCATGTGTTATTTCTTTGTGTACAGCACATGTAACATTTTTAAAAAATACACAAATAATTTTTATATAACCATACATATAACCACTCAGCTGTTTTAAGATTGTTTTCTTGATAGGTTATGTAAAATGTAATTTACATACCAACATTTGAACATGGAAATTATAAACCTTATGTATTACTCAAATTTTGGCATACACATGAATTTACATGTGTGGAAAAAAGTGACATTCCACATAACAAATACACATAATGTGAATTTACTTATTTTAATAGAGAATGTATTATACTCTAGCTTTTAGACTCTAAAAACTTCGAAAGTTCTATTTAAACTTGATAAATTTTTATTCTTTATATTTGTTATTAAAATTTCTATTTTTTTATAAATGTCTGAACAGCAAGAAATAGTTCAAAAATAGTTTTTTTATTTCCTTGCAACTGAAGGTTCAATTGATTATCAAATTCCGTAATGTGTGTCAAAAATGCGAAATCTAGTAAAAAATCGGTATATTTCAAATAAGCAAGTAATTCCCGAATATCATTGGTTATATTACTTTGAAAAAAAGCAATCACCTCTTCGCAAAGACTTAAAAGCCTTTGAAAGCAGCGTCCTTTGCTAAGCCATCGAACTTCGGTGTATAATAGCAAATCGCCATACTCAGAATTTAACTCATCAAGAAATCCTTTAAATTCTGTGGTTCAAAGCATTATGACCTTCACGAATTTTGTTTATGATTTTAATTAAAATTTGCTTCGCATTCGATAAATTCAAGTTTTTCGTAAAAAGATAATGCAGTGAAAAGCATATATATCCAAATTATTTTGCAATAATAAACCAACAAACCCATCTTTTTTTCCTGCCATTACATTTGCTCCATCGGTGCATATAGAACAAAACTTGCTTCTGGCAGCAAAAGAAAAAACTTCTTCATTGACAACATCAAAAATAGTTTTCCCTTTAACATGGCCATGTAACGGAATCAGTGCAAATCTTTCTTCATTAATATTAAAGTTTTTGTCTACCGTTTTAACGCATAAAATCAGCTGTGCTGTGTCACTGATATCTGTACATTCGTCTAAGCAAATAGAAAAGTACTCGCAATTTAGAATTTTATTTTTAATATTTGAATAAATAAATGCACTTATATTTTCAGTTCGGCGAATAATTGTGCGAGGGGGCATGGGTACCTCATTAATAATTTTTTGCATTTCTTCTGCTTTGACACGAAAACATCCCAAAACTTCATTACATACCTCCTTGAAAAATGTGCCATCCTCAAAAGGACGGCAATGCCTAGCAAGAGCGGCAGCAACGACAAAAGAAGCTTTCTTTTTCGAGTAACGTTCTGCATCTCCGTCAGCCCTACATTCTTCACTATCTAATAAAATTTTCTCATAAAATGGCTTCTTTAACTCTACAATTAAAGTTTCTTTTTCATCATCAGATATATTTTGATATTCGCTATGACAAAGAGTAAAATGCCTATTCAAATAATAATTTCGTGTGCGTGGTCAGCTTTGCTGACATATCAAACATTCAACTTTACCAAAAAAAATTTCGGCACATAAAAAGTTATTAAACATTTCTTCATCAGACATTTTTTAAGTGAGCATGCAATAACAACGTCAATACAAATTGTTTGTGTACAAAAAAATCATCAACACAACCTCTTGGTATACACAATTGTGCATAGAAATGGATTTCCCTGGTCTATTTATTCAAAAATAAAATATATTACATGGGAATTATAACGTGAAAAAGTTATTTTAGTAAAAAGTTAGGGTATTCATAGTGGTAAGTAAAATAGAAAGGGTATTCACGTTGTTGGGTTACTCATACTTCAAACATCTGTGCATACATCAATAAAACACATCTTCTTACACAAAAATTGTACCTGCTGTCACATTTGCTTTTATGTGTATAGGCTTACACATAAATTGTAGGAAAACCAGACTTTTTTAACTTGTTTTTTAAATATTTTTACTTACTTAAGAAAAGTGTTTTCAAAGAAAAAAAAACCAACCGACGCGTCGCGATTGGTACAGAAACAAAAATATTTTTACAAGCAAAAAATACCAACAAATTCTTGTGGCTATTTTTTTCTTAATAATTTTTGCATTTAGGTACGTCTTTTTACGAAAGAAAAAGGGACCCTTTTACAGCCATCAAAGAATTTTTTTCACAAACAAAACACATATCGTTAGCTTAAATGCAAAACAATGTAGATATTATTTGAAAATTTGAAATTTTTGTTGATTAGGATTCACGTTACATATTTATTTTTATATAATTTTAAGTTATTTACAAAATTAAAAATGACGTATCATCAAATACATATATAATTTTTTTTAACAGCATAATGTATAATCACACTCTAGAAAAAAATTAGCAGAGTTTTTAATTCTTTTTATAAGAACACATTAATATTTTTAAACACCAAAACTGGGTTTAATATGCAATATTTTCGAAAAAAAAAAGAATTATGGCAACGCTGCAGAACAATGAGAGCGGGAGAGTCATATAGCACTAACATTATTACAAAAAACACATGTATGTGTTTGCCTACCTTTGATCTAAAAACGTGTCATATGTTTTTCACATACATAAACAAAAAAGCAATAGTATACATCAAGGCGAATTCAACTACAGGTGGTGTCGAAACACCATCTGATTTTGACAGTTCGAGCTACTTTGTTTTGATATGTTATTCTTTTGTTAGGAATGGTTGACATTTTGGACAGTAAACACTAACAATGCAATGCAAAAAACCCTTTGTTGTTTCTGTTGTTTTGGAGAATCCACACCACCTGTAGTTGAATTCGCCTTGGTATACATAAAACAACACCGCAGTGATGGGAAATCAAAAGGTTTAAATGTTGACCGTTGTGCAGAAAAAGTACCAAGTGATTAAAATGGTATTAAAACAGTATTTAGCGTAAGTAAAAAAACATTAATAATTAAATATCTGATATTTATATTATAGATTTACAATAAACAAATATGTAGTTTAGCATATGCATACACATTTACATATATTATTTTGTAAATGTGCATAGACAAAACAATATTTTGTAACCATTTAAAGCCTTTTATATATTTCTCATTTCAATTGTATGTGAATATGCATTTGTTTATTTTGTACATCTAAGCACATGTATATTTATATATATGGAAATATGTTGTATTGTAAGTCGTTTTGTCGAAAGTCCATAGATATACTGGAAAAAAAGTACCAAAAAAAGAGCGAAAATACCCGCATTCAATTTAATATACAAGCACGCCATCACTGCTATACAACAGTCACGTAACGACGGCAAGAAATTCTAATTTATACAGATTGAGACGTTTCGTTACGTGAAATTTAAATTCGGTAAGCATTTACATTGTAAGCAAATAACAAAACGGACCAGATGTTTCGTTAGGGGACGTGGACGTTAGGCTAACTCTACCTTAAGCCTACAGTACACGGAATGTAAAAAGCCACATGTTTTGACGTCATCACGAAGCCACAATGGCTACATGCCATGCACTTCCACTTTTTGGTTCACTCACATATAGCACAGAATTGCATGTGAATCCCATGTAGCTTTCAAAGTACATGCACACAAGTCACATTTTTACATGCCGTGTACTACCCTGTTACATATAAATTTGGACACATTCAACATTTTTCCATGCGCATGAAGCCGTCACAAAATATGTGGAAGCGAAAATTTTTGACACGACATTTGCGGACTGCATGTACATACATTAGAGTTGCCAGCTGTTTAGCATTTTTTATTATAAAAAAAGAAAAGAAAAATTCAGTGTAATTATAAACACTTTTGTTTCTTTTTTTTAAGAATTTTTAATACTCTTAAAATTTAAAATGGAAATAAGATACATATAAATAATAGAAAGAGAATTGTTTTATAATGTCTTATTTTTCCAGCGATTTTTGAATGTAGAAATTTGTCCTTCTTTTTTTGAAAATAAAACTGGCAACTCTATTTAACATTTAACAATGTTTATGCACTAGATAATTTATACAAGCTGTCCCTTTCTTTTGTATGTCTTCTATGGCAAAGCCATGAATTCAATTTGTCAAGTCCAAATTACATATGAAAAAAAGGGATAGCTAGAACTGCTACCTTTCTGAATGTAGTTTGGTTATTGGCATTTGATTGTTTTTGTCAGTTTTAATAAAAGTTAATTGTCTATTCCAGTGTTATTTATAAAAATGCAAGTTTTATTTATTAATATATTAAAATTAGTGATGATTATTCGCAAAAAAAAATCTCATTGACAAAAAAATTTTTTTTTTATTTTTCCAAAACAATAACACATAGTCAGTGTGGTCAACTCTCAAATTTTCAAAATCACTAATCTAGAAAAAACCCATAATTTTTGATCAATTTTGCTATATTTTAATATAGGCCCAATTTTTAGTTGTTATTGCTAGGGAAAGAGTTATACATATTATAACTTTTATAAGTATATTTAAGTTGTTAAAAGTTGTTTATTTATAGTCTATGCACATTTAAAGAAAATAGTTTGAATTCTGATAACTATTTTATCACAATAGGTCTGTCTGGGTACTTTTCCAGTAGCAAATACTCAGTAAATTGTTTTGGGAGAGTAAGACAAATTTTACTCAATCGGCTGAGAATATCTCAAAAAGTACGCAGACGGTATCCAGTGAAATCTTGCAAGAAAACAGCTGATCGGTGTGTAAACAATTGAAATAACAAACGTGAGCCAAGATAGCGTTGAAGAAATAGCGTCCAATTTGGGAATTTAAAAACCGGGAAACCAAAATACCCAAATAATGGGTATTTGCAGTATAAACAAAAAGTTAGCGTCGAATTTAGGAATTTAAAATAGGGAAGTACAAATATAGGAACAAATCTAGTTTACCGATGCAGCTCCAAATAAAAAAAAAGTACCCAGGGTGATGGAAAATGGAAAAATAAGAAAGTTGGCGCAAACGCTTAGTTTTCGAGTTATGGACGTTTAAAGTTTTCATAAAAATACAGTACTTTTGACTTAACTGCCACACCGTGTTTTGCACGCATTTTGTGGCAGGTAAGCCAAAATGGCACTTAAGTTCAATTTTTTAACTGCCAAAAATTGGCAGTTATCTGATTCGTTTACCAGCCACAGATGTGGCCCATAAGTGCGATTCACACAATTCCCTATTTTTACAACCAAAACTTAATAAAAATAAAAATATTATTTTCATTTATTTTTTATTAATAAAACAACATAAAGGTACTTCAGGAAAAATAATACATATAAATTAAAAGGAACAAATTATTTCAGTCTTTGCAAATAAGTAAAAGGTAATTAAAAAGTACATAACATTTAAGAAAAATATTGAGTAATTGAAGTTTGCTTAAAAGCTTTTATATACCCTTTTAGGATATGATCCTCAATAGTTTCTGGATTTATATCAATCTCGTGGTGCATACAATATTTTTGGAGGACTTTCAAAGCTTCTAATGCCTCCTTAGTCGATGGAATTTTGAATGAGACGTTATTTTCTTCATTGTCTCCTTCATCTTCAATGTCTTCATCCTCAGTAGGAGTAGTTTCACATCAACCTGCAAATGTAAACTAAACAATGCAACTGCTGAATAAAACAAACAAAAGCACCCTTTCGTCTGATCTATTGTTTTGATTTATGCATACATACATACATAATTTTTTTGTTTTATTTTTAAACCACGAGAGAGTTATAAAGAGAATGAGAGAATTATAGAAAAGCTGCAAGCATTCTATGCAGAGTTCCGAAACGCTCGCTCATTCTTCATTCATGAGCGAGCGTGAAAATTTAAAAAATTTTCTGGAAATTCATCCTCATGAGGGTGAGGAAAAAAACTATTTTGATTTTCCTCGCTCATGAGGAGTGAGCAAAAACAAAAAATTCATATGTGATTTTACAGATATGAAAAATTTGAAAAAATTCACGTTAACATTCTTCACAAGGAAAAAAAAGCGATTTTCCCAACGATTTCCAGCGGGAAAATCAAGTAGTAAAGAGGCCTTATAGAAGGCCTTTTTGCAGACATAAGATCTCCCAGCCGCATTCCAACTTTATTACCAATTAGCAAGGTGTGTCATTGGAGACCAACACCTTGCACTTTTGCATATATGTTAAACTCTTCTGGAAGGGGTTCTAAAAAGATTTAAGAATAAAGTTTTATCCAAGTTTAATTGTTGTGGCTAATAATACGAAGTGAGTAAATTAATAACTAAACTTGCAACACGTTCTAACATAACTACTAATAAAACGATTGCGACAGGCCTTATCTTAGAATAGAAAATTTGAATTTGTAATATATTAAATAAAAACCTTTCTAAAAGACCTTTTCAAAAAAGGCAGAGTGGAATAAGTAAAAGATTACTAAAAATTCAATTGTAAACATTCTTAAAGGCCTAAAAAGTGATTCGCTTGCAATTTTCCCCGCCGGGCAGCACGTTTAGTCTGTGTGTATTTTTTTTGTAAAATTATTTCTTGACTGGTGAACCAAAATGTGTGTGTTGTTTTTTATTTTTGTAGGCAAATATTATTGAAAAAAAAAATTAAGAGAACTGCACATATCGTCATCTTAAATGCAGAATATTGTAACATCAAATTTCATAAGTTTACATGAGAAGCAAAAAAAGTTGTAAAATGGAAATTATATGAGATATTAGAGTAATATTAAATATTTAGAATAAAAATGCGATAACCAGTTTTTTTTTTTGATAAAAAAATGTTATTTTTACTGTAATTTATTTAGTTATGTGTGTTACGTTATTTTAATTTGTAATTCTCTATAATATAATATTAAGTTAAACAATCATTTAAAACATTAAATAATTAAATATTTCTGTTAAGTTACAGGTATAATAGAATATAAAGATAATGCACATGGTTATAAATGCAATACTGCGTTTAAACAATAAATTTAAATATGGTTAATTGCACATATAAAAATGATAATAACACAATTAATATGCAGCATCATTAGGAATGCGTTGACATGGTGAAATAAGTTTGCTTTTCTGATGCAGTGCAGGCAGTACTGCATTTGAGAACGTAGAGATGTTATATTATTGGAGATATTATTATGACATATTATTTATAGTTTTTTATTTCTAATTAGAAGTGAATTGTGGGCTAGACTTTCTTCTTAGCCGCTGAGTATTGTTCAAAAAGGAAATAAAGAAAACACGCTTGGTTTTTTTTCATATTAAATTGCAACAAATTTATTGGCTTCTTGCCTGATTAAGGTTACAAAAAGAAGTGAGCCACTACCGTCATATATATATAAAAAAAACCAAAAAGAAATCAAAAAAACTAGCGAGTGTTCTACACTCAACAAAATGAATTACAAAATAAAAAAAATGATAATAAAAGTGTTGCCAAAAAGTTCAAATTAAAAAGAAACAACATTAACAATAATAAAAATTCAAATTAGATAAAAATAGTAAAAAGAAAAAAAGTTGATTATAAAACTCGCCTTAACATGAATTAAACTAATAAAAAGTACTTCATTAAATTTAAATTAATTTTAAAAATCCAACTTTTCCATTAAAACTAACGTGTATTTTGATGTCCTTATAATGAATTTTCTCAATTGAATTTTTCTTTACAATAAACAAGTTTTGTAAAAAATTTTACTCATATACATATATGCATATTTGTCTCCATATAAGAAATTATTTCGATAAAACTTCTGCAAGAAGTAAATTTTAATTAGTTAATTTCTGAAATATTTAAATAAGAAGAATGAAAGAGTTTTTCAATTAAAAGTAGTATTGATAGCAGCCCGCGTATTCAGTGAAAGAAAATGTTGTATAAAGAAGCACTTATCCTAAAAAAATACTATTAGTATTTAATAAAGCCGTAAAAGGATTAACACAAAATTTAGCTAAACAATTTATATTCCAGCACTTTATAAGAAATGCTATTATTCTAAAGGTGTAGAAGCCAAGTAATTTATTATTTAACACAAAAGGCCTTATAACAGTCTTTTTGACGATATTGATGAAGGACGACTTGGAAGAATGCAATCCTAACAAAAATACCAGATTATTTTAAATAAACGTGGAAAAAATATTTCTATTGTATTATAAACATTCTATATTAATAATGAAGAAATATTCTGGTCCAATAGTAACAGATTTATTATAGGGAAATTCGACTGTATAAAAATTTATTAAAAAGTATATACATATGTACATATATTAACTCATTTTGGAAACGAAACAAGTGATGGAAAAATCATATCATAAAAATAATGACAGTCTGCTGGAAGCAAAAAACTAAGGACCTGCAGATGGTACTATTTATTCTTGGAAATTCTTAGCATATGGAAGTGCAATGGGTTAAGCTATGAAATTTCGAACAGTCCAATGTAGAAGAAGCTGATAGTCATACTTAATATAGGTTTTGCAATAAGCCATTTTTGATTTTGTTAATAGCTTGGATATTTTTTAAGGTGGAACATTAAAAATTTTTTTAAATATTTAACCTGAATCGTAATCAATAAAAAAAAGTCTATTTCAAAATGTTCAATGATACATTGCTTTGCATTTTAGCAAACGATATTTATACTGTTGTAAAAAATTCTTTGATGCTTTAAAAAGGGTCGGTCCTTTTCTTAAGCAGACATAAAGGCAAAACTGATTGAAAAAAAACTCCATGAGCAAGTATAGAAACCTGGGCGCTGTTTCTCAAAACTACAAATTACAAATCTACAAGTACAATACATTTGAAAAAAAACCAAAGTTGTAAAATTGTTGCTTTTTAACGTAAATGAAGTGATTTTATGGTCCCATGCAGTTTTATTATAGGGAAGTTCGATTGTACCTGCTGTCACATTTGCTTTTACACATAATTTTTAGCAAAACAAGCCTTTTTTACTTTAATTTCAATTATTTGTTACCTACTTAAGAAAAATGTTATCAACGAACAACCGTTTTGGTTGGTAAAACCAAAACTGTATTACAACAACAACACGCATTGAGTACTTGGAATTTTTTTTTCAATGAGTTTTGCCTTTATGTCTGCTTAAGAAAAGGACCGACCCTTTTTAAAGCATCAAAGAATTTTTTACAACAGTATAAATATAGTTTGCGAAAATGCAAAGCAATCTATCATTTCAAATTTTGAAATAGACTGTTTATTGATTACGATTCACGTTAAATATTTAAAAAAAATGAAACTTCCACTTTAAAAAATATCCAAGCTATTAACAAAATCAAAAATGGCTTATCATTAAGTAAATAATTTCCTTAAAAAACATAATGAATAATCTTAATTAAAAAAAAATAAACAGAGTATTTGATATATTTTTACGAACACATTCATTTTTTTTACGTCAAAAATGGGTATTCTGTTTCATACTCTGAACGTGTTAGTGGAATAAGTGATCAAACTGCACATTATTGCATAAGCAAAAAGAAAAACAGTGCTGTAAAATTAATATAAACCGAATCCATATGTATATATATATATGTATTGAAAAACCTATATTAAGTATGACTATTAGCTTCTTCTACATTGGACTGTTCGAAATTTCACAGCTTAACCCATTGCACTTCCATACGCTATGAATTTCCAAGAATAAATAGTACCATCTGCAGGTCCTTAGTTTTTTGCTTCTAGCAGACTGCCATTATTTTTATGATATGATTTTTCCATCATTTATTTCGTTTTCCAACCTTATGAGTTTATATATGTACATATATAGTTTTTAATAAATGTTAATACAGTCGAATTTCCCTATAATGAATCTGTTGCTATTAGATCAGAATATATCTTCATTATTAATATAGAAAGTTTATAATACAATAGAAATATTTTTTCGACGTTTATTTAAAATAATATGGTATTTTTTGTTAGGATTGCATTCTTCCAAGTCGTCCTTCATCAATATCCTCAAAAAGACTGTTATAAAGCCTTTGGTTTTAAATAATAAATTACTTGTCTTCTACATCTTTAGAATAATAGCATTTCTTATAAAGTGCTGGAATATAAATTGTTTAGCTAAATTTTGTGTTAATCCTTTTACGGCTTTATTAAATACTAATATTATTTTCTTAGGATAAGTGCTTCTTTATACAACATTTTCTTTCACTGAATACGCGGGCTGCTATCAATACTACTTTTAATTGAAAAACTCTTTCATTCTTCTTAATTAAATTTTTCAGAAATTAACTAATTAAAATTTACTTCTTGCAGAAGTTTTTTCGAAATAATTTCTTATATGGAGACAAATATGCATATATGTATATGAGTCAAATTTTTTACAAAACTTGTTTATTGTAAAGAAAAATTCCATTGAGAAAATTCATTATAAAGAGATCACAATACACGTAAGTTATAATGAAAAAGTTGGATTTCTAAAATCAATTTATATTTAAATTTAATGAAGTACATTTAGTTTAATCCACTTCTAATTAGAAATAAAAAACTATAAATAATATGTCATAATTATATCTCTAATAATATAACATCTCTACGTTCTCAAGTGCAGTTAGGGTTGCTAGTTTTTAAATCAGAGAAATCAGTACATAAGAGAAAAAAATCAGTACAATTGAATAAAAAACAGTACATTTACTTTTTTAATATAAAATTGCATATTAATAACATAAAAAGTTATAATCTTTTTTAAAACAAAACTTGAATTCATTCTATAATTTGAACAGTGACAAAATTTAATTAATAAAACCGAATTTTTTCCAAACAATAACTCAATTCCGTATATATTTTTAAGCGGGAATACAAAGTGAATAATAAAAAAATCTAAAACACAAGTTACGGTCACACCTAGCAAATATTTGAGGAAAAAAACTTGACTAACATGTGAACTAAAATTGTATTTCCTTTATTCTATTATATTTTTTGAATATAGGTCACATAAAATTAAAGAAAAATAAAATAAAAGTATTTCTTTGCTATATCTACCAGCATAAATAATTTCATTTTGCAATTAAAAGGTCATGCTGAATGTCGAGAACAGCTTCAAAAGAGTTTTGAGCCAATTTTACTTAAAACTCTTCTATAAAAAACTAAAATTTAAATTTTCTCTAAAATTAATTATTTGACATTGGCCTTTTTAGCACAAAGCTTTAGATATAAGGACAACAATGTTAAAAAACAAATTCAACACTTGAAATAACGAAGCTTGTTATGTATTTATCTTAAAAATAATTTTAAAGTGATTTACAACTAATAACCTTTAATAATTTTAATTATTGCAAAGGGCACAATCGTTTTTTAGACGATCTTATACTATAGATTTTTATAAATAATATATTTTCATATTTATGGCCTTTCCACAATTTATTTCCTGTCATCAAGAAATTGTAAAACTCATTACAACAACAACCAAAGTTTGTCTTTATCTGCAACTCACTTTCTAGGTTTTATATTAGGAGCCCGTTTCTTTCTTTTCTCCGCTTTTAAAACTAAAGATTCGTTCTGTAAAATCGTTTGAATGTGGAATGAAAGAAATAAAATTACACATTTCCTCAAATTCGTAAACGCACCACCGTTTAAAAACACTTTCCATTTTTCTTCTACTGTCATCTTTTTTCGTACTGACGCGGCAAAAATCTTTATTGTTATGAACCCATCGATAAGAACATCTATATTAATATTTGTATCGCAATTTGACAACATGACAAACTATATACTGAGCCCAGTTAATATATAATAGCAGTACAAAAACAGTAGATTAATGACAGAATCTGTACATTTGCTTACTAATTTGTAATGCATAAATCAGTACTTTAAACAAAAAACAGTATATGTACTGATAAAAACAGTACGAATGCAGTACTGCCTGCACTGCATCAGAAAAGCTAACTTATTTCACCATGTCAACGCAATCCTAATGATGCTGCATATTAATTGTGTTATTATCATTTTTATATGTGCAATTAACCATATTTAAATTTATTGTTTAAACGCAGTATTGCATTTATAACCATGTGCATTATCTTTATATTCTATTATACCTGTAACTTAACAGAAATATTTAATTATTTAATGTTTTAAATGATTGTTTAACTTAATACTATCATACTTTCGTTGATGATTCGTCGTTTTGCTTCAGAGAATTACAAATTAAAATAACGTAACACACATAACTAAATAAATAACAGTAAAAATAATATTTTTTTATCAATAAAAAACTGGTAATCGCATTTTTATTCTAAATATTTAATATAACTCTAATATCTCATATAATTTCCATTTTACAACGTTTTTTGCTTCTTCTGAAAACTGTGATGTTATATTATTCTGCATTTAAGATGACGATATGTGCAGTTCTTTTAGTTTTTTTTTTTTTAAATAATATTTGCCTACAAAAAATTCAACACACACTTTGGCTCGTTGCCTTTAACAAAAACAAAATACACACAAAGACATTTCGTGCTGTGGTCATGCAAACTGTCGAGCAACAACAACATTACTGGTGAGGAGCGTTAAGAAATTTTTTTGTTTCCTCATTTTTCATGACTGAGGAAAGGCAAAAATTTATTTTTCCTCACGCTCATGAATGAATTGGCAAAAAAATTCACAATTCATTCATGGTTGTGAAAAAAATTACACGTTTTAAATTCCTCATTCATGAAAAAATTCATGAATGGTTAAATATGAGCGATCATATATGAATTTTTCGGAACTCTGATTCTATGTAACAAAAACAAACTACATATGTACATAGTTTTCGTTAGCAACAGTTGCAAAAAAATTTTTGTGGCAGTTAAATAAAAAATTATCAATGAATATGGAAAAATAAGTTCAAATATTTGTGGCAGCTAACTTAAATGGGCACGTATGAAATTGGCACTTAAACAAGTAAATTTCATACGAAATAGAAGAAATGAGAGAAATTTTGTGGTTTTTGGCAGGTATCTCAAATTGGCAGCTAAAAGAGTGGCAGTTAAGTCAAAACTACTGTATGTGATTTTCCACTACAATTCTAAACGTATATGGCCAATATTGGTATCATTTTAAAGCTCTTGAACAAATTTTTCTGGATATACATAATTTATTTCAAAATATTAAACTCTTTAGATCACATTACAGTTTTTTTCATTTTACGTCGGAATGTTACGAAAGTGCACTAGGAAAGAATGTAGTTTATTTAAATAAAAGTGTAATACAAATTTTATAAAATAACAAACACTAGCATCGCAAAAAAAAATTCTTTGCATAGCCAACCTTTGGCAGGACGCAAGGATGTTCTTCTCTATGGTATAATAAACACCGGTTTCGCTTACTAAAGCTTCCTTGCATAGCCGGCCTTCGGCCGGGCGCAAATATTTTCTCCCCTATGGTATAACTAATACCGGCTTCGCTAACTAAAGATTCTCTGCATAGACGGCCTTTGCCCATGGGCAAGGATTCTCTCCTCATTAGTATAACATAAACATAAAGAAGGTTTTACTTGTATTTTAATTAAAATTCTTAAATAAATTAGTATGTAGTATATACATACATTAAACAATTAGAAAAAATTAATAAATTTGTTTTTATGCTTACTAAAAAACTTTTGTATTTTGCAAACTCGTCCCACTTCTTAATAAACTAAAAATATTAAAATAAATTCTGTATGTCCAGAAAAATCTAGTGAAACGCTTTGCTATGATACCAATATTAGCCATATACATTTGGAAATGTACTGCAAAATCACATATTTATATAAAAACTTAAAACGCCCATAACTCGAAAACTAAGCGTTTGCGCCAACTTTCTTAATTAATTTTTTCTTCTTATTTTTCCATTTTCTATCACCCTAGGTACTTTTTTTATATTTGGAGCTGCGTCGGTAAGCTAGATTTAAGCCCAAATATATTTATACTTTTAATAAAAATACAAAAATATTTACCACAGGCTTTTGCACGGTATAAACTATATATTTTCTGAAAGTAAATAGTTTTCTGGACAAAATGAGCGATGCGTGCAAAAAATCGTTCGGACAGTTTCCGAGAAATCTGGGTTCATCCAAAATGGTCAGTAAAAATCTTTACTGATTTATGCAATGAACCACAGGCTTTTGCACGGTATAAACTATATATTTTTTGCACGCATCGCTCATTTTGTCCAGAAAACTATTTACTTTCAGAAAATATATAGTTTATACCGTGCAAAAGCCTGTGGTAAATATTTTTAGTATTTTTATTAAAAATATAAATATATTTTTACTTCCCCTTTTTAAATTCCTAAATTCGACGCTAACTTTTTGTTCATATACTGTAAATCCCCATTATTTGGGTATTTTGGTTTCCCGGTTTTTAAATTCCCAAATTCGACGCACACGTAAACTCTTTCATTCAAACAGTATATAAAAACAGCTGTTCAAACTAGTTGCAAAATCTTACCAGAGGAAATTTCTCCAGTAACATTTTGCAAGTTCTCTAACTCCCAACTGTCAAAAAATTCTCTTTTTGGCTCTCTCGCTGTAAGAGATTTGGAGTACGCAGACAACATTTTGCAAGATTTTGCGACATTTTGTACAAAATTATGCAAAATATGTGTACGCAGACAGACCTAATGTGTGTAAAACTTTTTATTGGGCAACCATATTCATACATCTGAGGTTTTACTTCCTGTTGAGAGCGCAGCTGATTATTTTTTGTGTCATTTAACATCATGTCGAACTTGTGTACAATTTGTGTTTAAGGAAATTGTTTAACGCCATTTATAATTCTAAAATAATTATATTTGATATAGATCATGTTATTAATTTTTTCCAACCTTTAAAATTATCCAACGATTGTCAAAAATTAACACCAAAAAAGATTTAAAAATGTAAAGATATCGATCGCACATGATCAACAAGAGGGTATTAACTCCAAATTTGGAGTGGGAGCAAAACACATTTTCATTTAATATTTAAGGCACATGAAAAATAATTTTTAAACCAAACATTTCATTACAAATATGTTGATCATATGGCAAGATATTTTTCCGCGGGTGGATACGAATACTACGTGTCGATTTTTTCTAAATAGTGTTGATCAAGTCCGATTTATAGGAACAAAAAAGGCTTAAATCTAGTTTGCTCCAAAGTGGAAAAAGTGGTGCAAACGCATAGTTTTCGAGCTATGGACCTCATAAGTTTTCATATATACATATATGTGATTTTCCACAACATTTCTCAACGTATATGACAAATATTTGTGTAATTTTAAAGCTTTTGAAAAGAGCTTTCCTTATTTACAAAATTAGTTTAAATATTCTTAACCTATTAAGTAGCGAAAATACATGAGTTTTTAGTAAGCATAATAATTACTATGGAAAGAAGTTGAAGTTAGCGAAGCCGGTGTTTGTTATACTATAAATGATGGGCGAAGACCGTCTATCAAGAGAAGTAGGCCGTGCCTAAGTTTGTATTAAAAAAAATTTTATTTTTTACACTTTACGTGGAATAAACTACACACGTATTTACCTACTGCACTTCCGTAACATTTTGGGCGCGTTTGAAACGGTAGCAAAGTATTTTGGTAAACAAATATTTCATATTTCGCTGTTGGAAATGATATCTTTGTAGACGATATAAAATTTGACATTCGTGAATTGATTAAAAAATATTTATAAAAGTGTCAAAAATTTACTTCCAATAGGACTTTGCTACCGTTTCACACGCGCCCTTTGATGTAAAATTTTGTTAAAATTGTAATGGAAGTTAAAGGGTTAACAATTTTGTAATAAATTTTGTATTTTCAGAAAGAGCAATTCAAGCTTCAAAATGAAACCAATGTTGGCCCAACACTTCACCCCAGCTCCCTATAGCAACTGGCGTGACTGTGTCTTCATTTCAACCCCCGTTCATTCAAATCCTATTTCAGCTAGCAGTCACTCTCAACCCCCGCTTAATTTTGCCCCTTCAACTTCTACCGCGGGTCATAACAAGTCGAACCCCTATTCAGCAGTCATTTTAGGCTCTGTATATTGCGTAGTGCATTTAAACGAAATTAGATGTGCGGCCCGAGCCTTAGTTGAGCCTGGTTCGCAAGGTACCTTTATTTCAAGGAAGTTACAAAGAAATCTTGCTATTCCCACATTTTTTTTTTTTTATTAATTCTTCATTTACATAACCGAGCCCATAGGGCCTTATGCAGTTAATTAAAGCTACTTATTAAATAGCAAACTTCTATATAAAATTATGCAAATTAAAATTACAATATGCAATGTACAAAAAATGCTAAGAAATAAATAACAATACATATGAATAATATTTATTTAATATAGGTTAAAGAAAAAAAAAAATCATAATGAATGCTTGACAGCAAAATTATTTGAACAAACACAAATAATCTGAGAAGAATTAAAAAAAAGAAACAAAAAGAAAATCGAACATATTACGGAACATTCAATACATGGAATTGTGAATATTCTAGCAATTTAGATTTGAAAACAGAATATGAATACGTAAACTCCCTCAATTCCCTCGGCAATGCATTCCATATTCTCGATACTCGAATTTGAAATGACCTTTTATCAACATCCAAATGCCTGACAGGATAAATTATTTGCGGATTTCTTAATGAATGTGAAAAATTAAATTTATTAACAATATAAACAGGATAACCATTGACAAGGGATTTATATAAAAACAATAGCAGCCTAATGCTGACAAAATTTTCAAAAGAAGATCCAATAAAACTTAAAGCGTATCGGGAAACATTATCCCTTCTTTTCAAATTAAAAACATATCGGATAATCCTGTTAAAGATTAGTTTATATTTTCCCCGGACATGACTTCCAGCCCCAGTAAAGATTTCGGTACAGTACAATACATGCGGCATTAAGATAGCCTTGGCCACCCGTGTTTTAATTGAAAGAGGCAAATATATATTTAATGAGTACAACCTTTTTAAAAGAAATGATACCCGAGAAAATAGGTTATCAACGTGTGGGGAAAAATTCAGTAAGTTTTCCAAGACAAGGCCTAAACATTTCATTTTGTTAACAAATTCTGTAGGAACACCATTTATTGCAATATTTACATCCTCCGTATTGAATCCAATCCCCATTAACTTTGTTTTCACTGGGTTAACACAGATCCCATTAATTGCCCATGACATTACGTCCCGAATTACATAGTTGGCTCCTACCTCCAACACATCCAAAAATGCAGTATCTGAATAACAAACAAACTGAACATCATCTGCATATACAAATGGCAAACAGGAAACACCATTAGAATACTGCAGCAGGTCATCCAAATACAACATAAATAAAAGTGGGCCAATTACAGATCCCTGAGGAACACCACTTGTAATCCGACGAGATTGGGAGAGAGACGAACCAATAGATACATATTGAAGTCTACCATACAGATAAGACCTGATAAGCCCACAAGCCTGATGAGAAAAATCAAAATTATCACATAATTTACACAATAACCTGGAATATATTACTCTGGCAAAAGCTTTCGATTAATCTACCGAAATTAAAACAACATTCTAACGACTATCTAAGAACTGTCTAATAGAGTCAGTTAAACCAAGTAGTATAGAGGTTGTGCTGTACCCCCGTCGAAACCCTGATTGTGACGGATGTACCAGTGCATTACGCTCAAGGTGCTCAATCATTTGATCTTTCAAAATATGTTTTACCACTTTAGAAAGAACAGGAAGTATCGAAATAGGACGTTAATTGTCAAAGTCAACTGATTGACCCTCCTTCCTTATAGGAACTACTCTAGCTATCGTCCATTTCCAAGGGAAGCACGAAGTGTTAATAATAGTATTAACTAAATGAAGTAAATGCGAGGACACAAATGGGAAAACAATTTTCAAAAATTTTAAAGGTAAGGAGTCATGTCCAACAGCATTAGACTTGATTCTACCAAGTGCCATAAGTAACGTATCAATATCAACACATTCAAAGGAGAAACCAGAATCGCGAGAGCTGCCAATAGGATTGTAATAATCCTCCGAATCAGGTATCTGACAAGAAACAAAATAATCATTTATATCATTCGGATCGGAAAATGTCAAATGCTCCTCAGATTCAAGACAACCATTGTTTCTCAAAAAGTTCCACAGTTTTGTGGCGTTCTAAATTCGAGGTAATGCCTGTACGCCAAATCTCTCAATGAGATCTGAAAAGAAATTTTCCTGTCAATAAACCAGTTAACTGCATCTAAACCCACCTTACGACGAACTATTGCGACCAAAGAGTGCAGAGAATTTACATTCGACATGAAAATCTCAAGCTGCAAATTTACGTCCTCAGTCAAGTACATGACACCGAAGTCACAATCAAGAATTGCCGCTTCCAATTCCTCAGTTCTCAAAGCTTTATAATCCGGATACGAAACAAAACGTTTCGAAGATGAAATTTGAATGTCAACAGCTATAAAAATTAGGGATGTCGAGACACATCAGGACATTGCATTTGACGAGATGTACCCACGAGAATTGATTTACTCAACAGAAAATAATCAATTAGTGATGTTGTATTACAACCCACATGGTAATGCGTCGGAATAGATATATGGCGGTAATTTAAGTCCAATCGCTGACACATAGAACGTAGCGACATAGAATCAACTGGGCAAAATATATTCGTATTAAAATCGATCATAACTATAACATTAGAATATCTTACTAATAAATCGCATACAGAGTCCTCAAAATCACCCAAGTTACCATCAGGCAGATAGCATACACCAACTAAAAGTTTAACATTATGAAGAATAATCTCTACTACACCACCTCTTCTACCTACCCTATCATTCCTACATATACTATAACCAGGCACATTAATTGCCTGAGATAAAATGTAAGGCTTTAGCCAAGTCTCACTAAACCCTACAATATCCAAATGATTACCTTCCAGAATATATCTTACTTCCTCAAACTTACCATTACTAGATGATGCACAAAAACTGGTTATATTCCAATGTCCGATTTTCAGAGAGTTTTGAAAGGTATTTAAAGAACTGCTAATGACAGAATTATCACTCCAAATAGGACCTAAATTACTTGCATTCATTATGAAAAAAAATATATCAATTTTAATACCGATAATACAATAATTTATATTAAATACCATAAGCAAATCAAGTTTTAATTTAAGAACAATAAAGCAAAAAAAGAAAATCAGTCTCATGGTAGCTATTAAGAGAAATAAAAGAAGTACAAACGATAAAAAACAGAATACTTATAAATTAAAGCAGAGAGTTGCCAAACTGAAATCACTAATTCACCTAAACAAAGTGTAATATAAAACACATTTATGAAGAAAATGCATTAATCAATCAATACATTAGTGGCCTTTACTAAATATTTTAACCGATCAAATTATCTCCAACATACAATCAAGAGGATACTTCTACAATTAGTTAAACCAAAAGATTTGTTAATTCTACAATGTTAAGACATAAAAATAGTAGATGTGAAAAGTTCACAGCACCACACAAAAAACAACGCTCATTTGAATTTTGTAATATCATATAGCAGAGCTTCAATTTTGAAGATATAAAAAAACTATAATTAAAAAAATTTAGTTATATTCACATTAATTAAGTATCCTCCTCTCAATCAAATGCACGTTAAACACTTATAATCGATCAATCAATCTACTTAATACCCAAGGGCTTGATTAAAATAAAAATAAATAAATAAATACCCTTAAAACAATTTCAGTCTTGCAAAAATATAAAATTGGATTATACAAACTGAGAATATGCAACTAAAAATCCAAAAACACACAACTACCAAAGAGAAAGCTAATCTGTTAAAGTCTGCAAAAACCAAAGCTTCCAAGAATTAATAAGAAAATTTAGAATTAATTTAAGTTATTATCTAGTGAGCTCACGGTCCCAACAAATCCATTCCCCAAACCCCCAACAATCCCTATCCCATCCAACACCCCGCTATCCAACAGACAGCATCCTCAGGAACAAGTAAGAGTGACAATAATCAAAAACCGACAAAAGTACACAACACCTCATCCATACTTTAAGCATTGTATATATAGATGAAATGCTGTGCAACTCCGCCAATTCCCGAACACCGCCACCCGCACCCACTCCATAAGACACCATCCACTAGACGACGAAATACTGAACAAAACAAAAACTATTAAAAATCGAAATATAAATTCATTAACACAGCGAGCCCACCAAACAAATCACCAAACAATTTGTAGAATTTAATTTTATTACTAAAATCGCAGACAAAACATGTTAACGGTCTGCTTAACAAAAATTATTGAATTTCAGAAAAAAGAAAAGAATTATTAACATTATATACATGTTTATACACAGTTTTCAACTTAAATATCTTAAAGAATGAAAAAATGCAACAATTCTACTTAAGGAATGATAAAAAACGGGAAAACAAAGTTTACACATTTGAATTTCCAAATCCTTCTATAAAATTTAAGCAGAAGAACATGCTAAAAAGCCACACTAACATTTTCAAAACACTGTTCTGTGCAAATGAACCAATAACCTCAACCTGGCAACTTCAAGTATCAATAATAAACAATAGATAAATAAAAAATTGTAAATAAAAAGTAAACATAAATTTTCAATTGCTGTAAAATAGAAAGAATTATAAAATAATGTATAATACTGGAAAACACAACATTAGCTGACAGCCAGTTGATTTGAAGAGCCATCTATATCACTGGATTAATTAAACATATTTAGGCACTGATCGTAGTTAAAAACACTTACGGTACAATCAACCATTTCAATCCTAGCTTTAGGGATATCATAGTTCAAATGCGTATACTTTTTGATGTTCAGGTTAAGTTTAAGTTGCTTACAGACATCAACAAGTTCTTTGTCGCCGGAGTTAGATGGTCGTTTAAATATATCCTCGATTCGATGTTGCCTCCAATTATATCCTTAAGTGCAATGGCAATGTTTTTATGATAATTTATCATAATTTGATCTCGAACTTGGACAGAGTTAAATTTTACCAAAACAGCTTTATATATATATATATATATATATATATGTCCTTTATTTAATTAAATATAATATTAATACAAATTGTAGCATAAAATACTTAAATAAAATGTTCACGAAGAACATAGGGCGCAACAAATTCTCTCCATCTATTTCGATCTCTGGCAAGTAGCTTAATTTCGTTCCATGTTTTTTGAGCTGATTCGTGTTCATTTCGTGTGCACCGGATCCATGTATTACGTGGTCGGCCTCGATGTCGTTGACCTTGAGGGTTCCACTCTAGTGCAGCTCTGGCAATATCATTTGCTGGTCGCCTGAGAATATGGCCGATCCATGTCCATTTACGTTTCTTAATATCAAATTCAATGGGACAACAATCTGCCAGATTCCAAAGGGCTTCATTTGATACCCAATTTGGCCAGTATATACGTAAAATCTGTCTCAGACACCGATTCACGAAAGTTTGTATTTTCTTCATGGCCAGTTTTGTAAGGCTGCATGTAGTGCAACAGTACAGCAGCACAGATTTTACGCTACAGTTGAATATACGTAACTTAGTTTTCTGGGATATGTTGTTAGCGCGCCAAATTTTGTGCAGTTTGAGGAACGCAACACGGGCCTTGTTGATTCGGTCACCAATGTCGGCTGCAGAGCCACCGTCTTTTGCGATTTTACAACCGAGATAGTTGAAAGATTCTACATCTTCCATAACGGTACCATCAACAATAAGGGGCGATGAAGTATTGATACCGATACGCATCAGCTTTGATTTTTTAAAGTTAATTCTCAATCCTACTTGTTTGGCGTTTTCGGAGAGTCTCGTTATCTTAGCTTCAATATCTGCAAAGCGATGGGCCATTAGACAAATGTCGTCTGCGTAGTCTATATCATTTAGGTACTCCATCATATTCCATCGAATGCCGGTAGGGGCCTCACTATTTGTCTTTTCCATTACACAGTCTAAAAGAAGAATGAATAATGTGGGAGACAGGACACAGCCTTGCCTTACGCCAGTAACGGTTGTGTAAGGTTGGCTTTCCCTTCCGTTAAATCGGACCTTACACTCTGCGTTTGTACAGCTCGCGTATTAGAGTGACGATTTTTTCAGGTATGCCTTTACCAATTAATGCAGACCACAAAGAACTTCGGGATATTGTGTCGAAAGCACGTTCAAAATCTACGAAAATCAGGTATAGGGGTGTGTTGTACTCTGCCGATTGCTCAATAATAATGCGTAGAGTATTGACGTGATCGACACAAGATCGTCCAGGCCGAAAACCAGCTTGTTCATAACGAATAGTTTGTTCTACCACTGGTGAAATTCGCTGTAGTAGTAGAGTTGCCATCACTTTCCCTATAGCGTTAAGCACGGTAATTCCGCGCCAGTTTTTACACTGAGTTAGATCACCCTTTTTGGGGATTGTGACTACTACACCCTCTTTCCAATCTGCAGGAATTTGATTGTTGAGCCATGCACGTCTTATCAGTGGAGTCAGAACTTCAGCTAATATATCAGCACCATATTTTAAGAGCTCGGCGGGTATGTTGTCGGGACCAGACGATTTACAATTTTTCAGCTGTTTTAATGCCGCTGCAACTTCGGAACATGACGGGGGATCGGTAGAAATATCCCTTCTTGGATTGCGTCGTGTAGAAAACGTTACCGGATCAGCCTGGTTGTAGTTGTTGTTTTCAGTTGATGCCTGTGATGAAAAGTGTTCACGCCAACGTCCTAGTTGTTGATCTGTGGTTGTTAGCTCTGTACCATCATGTGCTTTAAGCGACATAGTGCCTCTTCTATTGTTGCCGCTCATCTGCTTGATGGCAGAGTAAACTGCACGCAGATTGCCTGTGTTGGACGCTTTTTCGGCTTGTTCCGCTATGCCATTAAAATATTTTTCTCGATCAGCCCGTACCATATAATTTACTTTTCGAGAAGACTGGCGGTATTCTAATTTGGCTTGTTCTTTTGCAGCAGTTGTTTTGGCTTGCAACCGTGCTTTACGAAGACGTTTTCGATTTTCAATCTCATCCCAGGATTCAGAGCTAATCCACGGTTTAATTTTATTTAGTTTCACTCCAAGAGTTGACTTTGCCGTATCTTTGCAGGCTGTAACTACGTCTGACCACGTATGTTGCTCATTGTTTGTAAGGTTGGACCCCTAAAATATGTGCAGTGATGAATGCCTGCATTGGATATATCAACATTGCACTTATTTCCAATTTTAATGATAGGTTCTCGCAAATTCGCTATTGATTTAGGTAACTATGTTTTTTTTAGGTAATTAGGTAATTATGTTTCTTTAACGACTGCGGATATTAGGAAATTTTATTGCGGAATTTCGATTTTTTAAGGTTTTTCAATTAGCTAAAGGGTTTTTGAGTTACGCGAGCATATGTTGTGCAACCTCCTCCATTTTCGAAATAACGGTATATCTCGAAAACCAGAGCCAATCTTAAAAGCCCGTGGGCACCACTGGATTCAGCGTACCCGAATTATGTTAAAACGCCATGTGCCCGGCTTGTCTGTTTTTCAACTAGCATAGTGTTATCTTCAAAAATTTACTGCCGTTATTTTCTGAATATCTCCAAAATTGTTGCAAATAAAAAAAATATAATACCAAATCATTCACTGGTATCCAAATCGGACAAATCGCTCTAAAGTCGTTATGAAATGCACTAGCAAAACGGACTTATTTCGTTTGAAATATAAATCACGCCAACAGTAATGAATAAATAATACATCAAATTAACATTTGTCCGCCAATTTTTATAATATACATATGTCTTATTTTATTCGCAACACACCTACCTGGCCGAAACAGCCGAAAATAAAAAAAAAAATTATTTGGATGACTCAAAGGAAATTTTATTAATTATCATCTGTAAGTATTTTGATCGAAATGGTACAAATCGTTCTCAAGTTATGATCAAATGTATTAGCATAAACGCCTTATATCGGGCAAAATATTGGTCCAGCGCATTAAAAAACTAGGCGTGATAAAACCAATCTGTGAAAAGATTTAAATTCAGTACACTTAAGTCAATTTAAATAACATACCAAGGTTCTTGCTCCCGACTTTTTTTATTTTTTGCCGACCAGTGTTATTATACAATCTTTTCTGTTTATAAAATGCTATTTAAATTTGAAAGGAAATTTTACAAAATACGTGGAAAAAACATAAATTGTTGTACTTATTTTTGTTTTAAAAAAGAGCTCCTTATTTTTTAAGTCCCCACTTTTTTGTATATATCCCCCTTTTTTTGTGGTAATTTTTGAAAATATCCAACGGTAACGCTGAGTACATATACTTTTTTCACTACATTTACGATTATAAAATTAATTCACGAAGTAACCTGTCTTTGTCAAACTCCAGAAGCTTAGAGCATAAAACCCCATGAGAAATAGAAAAACTTTCCATTGAGGTTAAACTCTTGGGCCTTAGTTTCAGTTATAATAAAAAAACCGGATAAAAATCGGTTGTACTTTTCGCATTCGTCAGCCCTTGTTGAATGACAAAAATCGATCAATCAGCACCTATAAATACTACGTATTTTTCAATATTTTACTGTCAGGTACGTTCCAAAACATGAGCAACCCAAATAATTAAAAAATTGCAATTTCCTTTTTTCCTTTCAATTGTCCACGCACATTTATTACCGCTTATTACTTTGCAACCGTAATCATAAAAATCAAATGACCTTTTGTTTATTACTTTTTTTTAATTCTGAGAATCATAAAAAAAGTCATAAATGTTTTTTCCAAAGAATTTTGTGCATATCTCGATCAAATTTTTTGAAATGCATACCTTCACTTAATTGTGAATAAAGGCGTAACGTGTTCATTGATTTTCATGATTTATGTCTCATTTTGTTCTTAGGTTATGCGACTTTAAAGTAATAGGAATTGACACGTTTTACCGTTTTAATTTTTTTTATGAATAAAAAAAAAAATTTACATTTTTAAGGCAAAAGATATTTTTTTTTCTTCATACATTTATTTATAACTGCGAAACTGCTGCTTACGTAGCAAAACGTTATATAAACAGATGAAAGTTATTGTAATTCTTGATATTTCTAAATTTGTTTCAGCAAAATCCGACTAGTGGTTCTCAAGTTATGTTAAACAAAAAAAGCCTTATCAGAATTGAGTCCCGAATCAATCAGCTGAAAAATGTTGTACTGTGTAATGCAACAAATTGAAAGGTAGCACCTGGTGGCATTTAAATTTATTAAAAATGTAAAAACAGATATGAGACAATGTATTAGTAGTGATTTCCAACTGTAAGTGTAAGTAAGTGGAAAGTAAGGCTAAAACTGCAGGTCCAAATGTATGGAGAAAAAAGGGATTTTTGTTATATGTTCATAAAAATACACAAAAAAAAAAAATTAAGTCTCTGCAGATTTTTTTTTCAATTTTAGTATACTGAAATATTCTACTTTAAATCTATCTTCTATCTATCTATATATATAAAAATGAATTATGTATGTTTGTATGTTTGTTTGTTTGTCGCTTTATAGACTCCGAAACTACTGAACCGATTTTCCTGAAATTTTTACAGTAACATCACGTGAGCCCTAAAAATAAAATAGGCTACTTATTTTTTCGATAGGGGCAGGGGAATTGGTACCCCCCATAGGATGCCAATATTAATTATCGCATATCTTAAGAGCTGCTGCACGCATTTTGCTGAACTTTTTGTAGTAGGATCTTCTGAGCCCCGAAATTGAAATAAAATAGCAGCGGGGGTATAGGAATACCCCATAGGACGCCAATGTTTAAAATCGCATATCTTAAGAACTGTAATAGTAAGAATGTTCAAACTTTCTAAAAGTCACTCTTATGGTATACTACACTTTTGAAAATAAAAATAAAGCGGGTAGGCGCAGGGGGGGAAATACCTCCCATAGGATGCATACATTAAATATCGCTCAACTGAAGAACTATAAAAGGGACAGTCTTCAAACTTGGTTAAAGCTACTATTATGGTAAAATATAAATTTCAATATAAAAATGGGCGGGGTTGACAGGGGAGGAGCAGTACCCCTCATAGATAGAAATATTATTAAGAGCCGGCCGCTGCACGCATTTTGTTGAACTTTTGGTAGTAGGATCTTCAGAGCCCCCAAATTGAAATATAATAGCAGCGGGGGAAGTGGTACCCACCATAGGACGCCAATGGTTAATATCGCATATCTTAAGAACTTTTATAGTGAGAATGTTCAAACTTTGCAGAAGTCTCTCTTATGGTATACTATACTTTTGAAAATAAAAATAAAGCGGGTAGGCGCAAGGGGGGAAATACCTTCCATAGGATGCATAAATTAAGTATCGCTCAACAGAAGAACTATTAAAGGAAGAGTCTTCAAACGTGGTTACAGCTACTACTATGGTAAACTATTAATTTCAATATAGAAATGGGCGGGGTAGACAGAGGAGGAGCAGTACCCCTCATATAAAGAAATATTAAATACCATATATCTGAACACAAAAGTTATCAACCTTTACAGGACAACTTTCAAAACAAAAAAAAAAAGGGGGTAGGTGCAGGGGGAGCAAACGTAAATAAATTACACATTAAAAAAATACTGCAATTTTTTTCTTATTTATTTTTTTTACCAGTGTAGCGAAGCGCACCGGGTTAAGCTAGTATATCTATATATATAAAAATGAATTATGTTTGTATGTTTGTTTGTCTCTTTATAGACTCCGAAACTACTGAACCGATTTTCCTGAAATTTTTACAGTAACATCACGTGAGCCCTAAAAATAAAATAGGCTACTTATTTTTTCGATAGGGGCAGGGGAATTGGTACCCCCCATAGGATGCCAATATTAATTATCGCATATCTTAAGAGCCGCTGCACGCATTTTGCTGAACTTTTTGTAGTAGGATCTTCTGAGCCCCGGAATTGAAATAAAATAGCAGCGGGGGTATAGGAATACCCCATAGGACGCCAATGTTTAAAATCGCATATCTTAAGAACTGTAATAGTAAGAATGTTCAAACTTTCTAAAAGTCACTCTTATGGTATACTACACTTTTGAAAATAAAAATAAAGCGGGTAGGCGCAGGGGGGGAAATACCTCCCATAGGATGCATACATTAAATATCGCTCAACTGAAGAACTATAAAAGGGACAGTCTTCAAACTTGGTTAAAGCTACTATTATGGTAAAATATAAATTTCAATATAAAAATGGGCGGGGTTGACAGGGGAGGAGCAGTACCCCTCATAGATAGAAATATTATTAAGAGCCGGCCGCTGCACGCATTTTGTTGAACTTTTGGTAGTAGGATCTTCAGAGCCCCCAAATTGAAATATAATAGCAGCGGGGGAAGTGGTACCCACCATAGGACGCCAATGTTTAAAATCGCATATCTTAAGAACTGTAATAGTAAGAATGTTCAAACTTTCTAAAAGTCACTCTTATGGTATACTACACTTTTGAAAATAAAAATAAAGCGGGTAGGCGCAGGGGGGGAAATACCTCCCATAGGATGCATACATTAAATATCGCTCAACTGAAGAACTATTAAAGGGAGAGCCTTCAAACGTGGTTAAAGCTACTATTATAGTAAACTATAAATTTCAATATAAAAATGTGCGGGGTAGACAGAGTAGGAGCAGTAGCCCTCATAGAAGACATATTAAATACCATATATCTGAACACAAGAGCTATCAACCTTTACAAGACAATTTTTTTTTTGCCAGTGTAGCGAAGAGCACCGGGTTAAGCTAGTAAAAAATAAAAAGAAAAACGGTAGCTCACATAATAAAATAATATTCGTTTTTAAATTCGTAAGTTTTAATTAAGTTGGTTCGGTTAAACATACAAGTTCTGAGTTTGAGACGGATATAAAAAAAACTGGCAGTCAGATCGGAGTAATTCTTTTTGATTTGATTGTACCATTTAGTCTAAAATTTCAAAATATCACTGCATATTGCATGAAGAGTATGTTGACAAGTTGACTTTTTTCCGCGAAAACCCCAGTGTGCGGCATCGGAACAGTTATTATATTTTCTGAGACGTTATTGACAATAATTGATTACTATTGACAGTCACTTGATATTTTCTAGGGCGCTTTTAAGTCGACGTCGAGTAGAATTGTCTCTGTTTTAGTCGACAGGAAATTTTGCGACAACTCAAATGAAAGTTTAAGAAATTTTAAATTGAAAACATATTCATTAAATACGTTAAAATAAAAAATGCAAATTTAAAAGAAGTTATGGGCACAAATTTTCCGCTTAAATTCGGAAAAATTGCTAAAATAACAAAACTACTAGGAATGTAAAAAATTCGGTAAAAATTGCAAAACTAGCGGAAATTCGAAAAATTTGCTAACAGCGGCATGTATAGCAAAGTCTAATATTTACTAATAATCGTTAAAGCTATAAAGAATCAGAAAACTTACAGTTAAAAATAGCTCTTATCTCGAACCTGGCAAAAATTCGTGAAAAATTCAAAATCCAACTCTAAAATTAATTTTAAATCGCTTAATTGGTTAAAAAATAAAATGTCGGAAAATAGCATAAATAGCGTTAAAAAATTAACTTTAATGATGAAGAACAGAAATAATAGGAAAAAAATGGAGATGGGATTTTTTTTTTCAGATTTTCGTCGTTTGTTTACGTCGACACAACTTTCTTATAAAGTACCAAATTAACGTAGAAGTGATGTAGTCGTCGACTTGATGTGACAACAAATAAAAATTAATGTCGACGTTGACAACGACTCACATAATTGGGGTGAATATTTATATTAAAACTTTTGTAACACAACTTTCCCATTAATTAAAAATATGCAATTATTTACTTTAAAAAAAATTTAATTGAACATTTTACTATACATATTAAACAAAAACTAAAAGGTTCCTGAAATTGATTGAAACTTTTTAAAAAACTTAAATTATAAAAAATATGATTTAGTAAGTGTTTATCCATCATCATCCATTGCAAGAATTATAAATTACAAATTTTTTATTTTAAAACGTACATTATGATGGACTTGTGTTTGCAATAAGGGCAGGTGATTGGGGATCATTCGCAGAGTTTAGAGTTATCTTTGATGCATTATCGTTACATTGTGAATTATTTACTGAGAAATAATTGTTCGCTGTTGTTAGACTTTTGGGAAAGAGCAAATTGTTAGTAAAACATAACGAAGATGCATAGTAGGGAGGAAATAACGCTGGAATTGTTGTAGCGGTAGGCGGAGCAGCATTGGATTGTACACGCAAACTAGAACCATTTACTACGTTTGTCAAGTACAGGTTATTTTCGTATACTCCTTGACGTTGGGCAATTTTTAAACGGGACGTCAGTTGTTTTTTCCATTTGGTTCGTCGATTTTGAAACCATGTCTTTATCTGTACCTCTGTCAAATTCAATGACTTTGACAGCTCCATTCGTTTGCTGACACTTAAATATTTATCTTGCTTAAATTCATTCTCCAGTCTTTCAAGTTGCTTTGCACTGTACGCCTGGCGGGGCTTACGATCTATTCCTTGTTTTCGAAATCGTTTTGCTGTAAAATTAAAACAAAATTAAATTAAATTTTATTTTTAATTTGTCGAAAATTTTAAATAAAACTATTTTTGATATTTAAAACGATAATTGTTATACCTTTTTTTCTAAAATGAATTCATTCAACTATTTATGACCCGCAGTGTATTTAACTTAAGTATTAAAGGCTGTGGAAATAGTTTAAAGGCTTTTTACACTGATCAACACCTACTACCAAAGATGTAGAAAATGTGAAATACTCGCTTACATTGTTCACTTCTAACATCTAACATCAAACAAAAATTTCACCATTTTTATAAAATAAATCATTTTCTCTGCAAAAGTGCAAACATTTTGAAAGAAAGCACAAATATGTTTTTGAAATTCAATTTGTTTAAAAATATAAAATATATTAACAAAAAAACATTGATAAATTAAATTATATTTTAACATTTTATCCTAATCCGAATTTAATTTTGGATATTTTGCTAATTATATTTGCTAATTATAATTTTTTTCTTTTTGTATAATGATAACATCATCTTTATGAAAAATATATTTGGAACCAAAATGTCTTTAAGATATGGGCTAAAATTTTTTTTTTTTTTGCCTTAACGGAAGGTCTGAAAATATTGAATTTTGAAAAAAAAACGTTGAAAAAATGAATTTTTTTCCAATCTAAAAGCGTGTAACGCGGTGAACTTTTATTCGGTAAGCACATTGTGGATATGGGCTGAAAGAGGAAAATATATCTTTGTAACAATGTAAAATTTGCGTAATTAAAAAAATCAGTTCTCAAGATTTTTGGAAATAGCCTTAAGAACTGTAAAAACCCGATTTTTGCGTATATCTCGAAAACGCTTCTTGAGAAAAATATATGAATGCCATATTGATATTCGGAAGCCTCTATTTATCTTATTTCTCTCATCTCATTCAAATCTCAAAATTTGTGAACCAGTGTAATGTGAACACTCTCTATCTAGCACAATGTTAAGCAATCAAAATGTCACAAATGCGCCAATTCTTATCAGCTACTTGTGCGCCAATTAATGTGGATAATCCGTTCAGATATAAGCGAACATCTGTTCACTAAACAAATAAAAACATCAACGTGAAAAGTTTGAGTTTTTTGTTAAATGTGTGACTATTTTTTATATATGAAACTGCTGTTAATGTAAACACCCCAACATTCAGAAAGAAAACAAAGAAGCCTCATATTAGTTCATCACATTAGTTAACGAAAGAACTTCATTCATTTTCGTACATGTTGGTTGTGAAGATTAGGAAAGTCGCGTAATGTACATGTGCACTTCTCTTTATATCCTTCACCACAGGTAGCAAGGGTATATATAAGATTGACATTCCATTTGTAATTTCTGCAATTTGGATCTAAGACCATATTAAGTTAATATATATTCTGGATCCGTATCAGTAGCGAAGTTGATTTGACGGTGTCCGTCTGTCCATGTATATGTTAAAATGGATTTTCCGAAGACCCCAGAAATATACATATTGTTATACATTTATCTCACATATACTCTGTTATATATTGATATTGTAATTGAGCTAGATGGGACCATACTTGGCTGAGCCATGAGCAAAAATCTACGACAGTCTCTACTTTTACCCATTAAAATATTTTTATTTTTTTGCTCTGTTTTTGTACATCTAGAGAACGGGAAGTGCAAAAGTTTTCAAATTAGGTACAATTTATATTCCATGAACGGTATTTATAAAACTTTCTGTTGTTAGCGCAACATGTTGAAGGGTATATAAGAACCGGCATAGCCGAATATAGCACTCTTACTTGTTACTAATCATTCTTTTACTCCAATTATTTGTTTTTATTTTGTAATTTTTGCGTCTTCTTTATTAAAGGGTGGGCCATTTAAAATTTTAAATTTGAACTACCGATTACTTTGACTTTCTAAGGTAAATTAAGATTAATTTTTATTTTTATTTTCAGGTTTATGTTTGACATTTGCAAAATGGGACGCTATACGCTCGAACAAAGTTCGGAAATATTAAAAACTTACTTCCAAAGAATTGAGTCTTTAACGCAAATTGTAAGAAATTTACGTGGCCTTCAGTTCAGTTTGTGCGTCAATTTGTGAAGCGAGATTATGAAAATGAATCGTTATTGGACAAGCCAACCTGTGTACGTTAGCAATCAAAATGTGCCAATCAATGTTCTCAGGAACTGAACCTTTCTCGTTCTTCTTTGAGAAGAATTTTGCATAAAGACCTCGGTATGAAGGCTTAGAAATTCAATTTGTCCAACTACTGAAGCCATCCGATGCGTTTTCGCTTTGCCCGATGGGCTGATGATTGTTTGGCAGGAGATGAAGAATTTTACCTAAAAATCGTGTTTTCAGATGAAGCTCATTTTCAACTTGCTGGCTATGTAATTAGCAAATTTGCCCCAAATTGGCTTCTGAGAACTCACATGTGACCATTGAGAAGCCAAGGCATCCACAAGGCATGTCACTGTTTGGTTTGGATCTAATACTCTTCACGAATAGAAAGAGAATTGATCCTTGGAGAAAACCAAAACTAGGGGGTACTAGCCTAGAACTTAAACCTGGGAATAATATTGGATAGCAAACTGTCGTGCAAACTAAATGTAGAGGAACGGATGATAAACAACAAACGCGCTCCATGCATGCAAGAGAATGCTGGGCAAAACTTGGGCTATAACCCCTGTTCTTACACATTGGATTTACACAGCAGTGGCGAGACCAATTTTACTCTACGAAATACTTGTGAGATGGACGGCCTTAAGATATCCTACCAGAATAAGCTAGTGCTCACTCAAAGTCTCGTCACTGGATGGCATCCTGAACCTTCGACCGATTCATCTGGTAGCAGAGGTAACTGCAAGGAAATCTGCGATCCGCTTAAGAGTAACAGGACAACTTGTGTATAGACCTTACGCCCACGTTAGTATTATAAGGGGTATATACTGTAGCAGTGACTACATCATTCCGAGACTAATATTTAATAGAAAACCGCGTATTACTTTGTAGGAGGATACCTGGTTGGAGGGACTCCGGTCTGAACATAGGACTGATGACTCCAAAATGGAAGAGGGAGTTTGAAGCTACAGTTTACTGTCAGGAAGTCGCTATTCAGGAATCATATAAGCTTCGCGAATACTATAGTATATTCCAGGCAGAAATATTTGCGGCAAAAATGGCTGCTGATTTGGCTTGTAAATCGAGTACTAGGAACTCATATGTAAACTTCTTTATATACAGCCAGGCGGCGATCAGGGCGAATATACATACTTTTAGATCATCCAGGAGTGGAAGGTCTCAATGGAAAGACTTGGTGCAAACAGAAGGATACACATATATTAGGTTCGTGGCAACCAGGGCGTGGAAGGTAACGATGTCGCTGACGAATTGGCGAGACGGAGGATTCAATTACCGCACAACAGAGTGATTAACGTTCTTGTGCCAATTTGTAATATTAAGAGGGATACACCTTACATGCATGGTTTTCAGAGTTATGTGGGCATCCTATGATCCAAAATCGACTTAAATTCTTCTATCCCTACCGAGAGGGGACTGTAGGCTTCTGGTTGGTTTTAAAATGGGTCACTGTTGGGCGGCAGTATACGCCAAAATGGCGGGTCGGTGGACTACAGACAATTGTAGATTATGTTGGTTACTAGTGCAGAAAGAGACAGTGGAGTGCATACGCTGCCACTTTCCGGCACTTATACGCTCCAGGGTGAACTGTCTGGGAGATTATTACTTCCAAGATTTATCTCCGGAATTACACTATTTAGATTTCTAGCATTCGCCAAGAGTGTGCGGAGTATTCGGAGTGAGTGTAACCGTGCCATGCTCAACAAATTTTCGTTTTCAAAAATATAAAAGAATTACATGGACTACATTTGGTTTCAACAAGACGTGGCCACATGTCACACAGCTAACGCAACCATCGCTATTTTACGCAACCAGGGACCGTTACAGTTATTCCTTTTTTCATAAAAGTCAGCTGATTAGTTGTTCGAGTTTGTGAGAAGAAGGTTGTGTTGCAGTAAGCTCCTGTTAATTTATTTAAAAACTGTCTTAAAAATCGCTTTTATATTAAAAATTTTTACACTAAGAAATTGAAAATATTGGTTGATATTTAAAATCATTATTTAAACAACAAAATAAACTAATTTTAAAATTAAAATTATCACAATAAATAAACAAGGAATATTAACACTAACAAAGTAACAAACAAAATTAAAATCTTTCTGAAAAAACAACAACCTTTAACATAAAAACAAAATAAAAAAAAATTTTATATTAAAACAAAGATAGTGTCCAAAGTCGAATCAATGCCTTTGACTAGCACAAAAAAAATCCTCAGTGAGACGAAGCAAACGTCAAAATAAGAACAATAATAACAAAAATTCGAGTATAAACAAACTTAACAGCACACAAGAAATGAGCTCAACAGAAGAAATAAACAACACACAAGAAGAAATATTCAGTAATAAAGAGTTTAATGCTAATAAATAAAAAAGCCCACGGTTTACAAGCATTGACTCTCCTTTTAAATCTTTAAATATTATTGATAAGCGCTTCGACAAATTAACGACAGAAATAGAGACTATTTTTAACAAAAATTTGCTAAGTGCAAAACAGAGCTCGTTAGTATGTTTGATAAGAGTTTTAATTTTATAAAAACTGAACTAAAAAATGTTGCCGAAAGAGTTCAGCAATTAGAAACAGTCGCGGATAACATTAAAAGTATCCAATTTGAAATAAGCAGCTTAAAAACAAAGTTAAAGCTGCAAGAAAATGCAAACGCTGCCAGCAAACTACGTTTAATCAAAATTCCTCACAAAGAGGGTGAAAATCTTTTTTTAATATTTGAAAAAATATCCAAAACAATAAATACAACTGTTCCTGCTGTAAACACTATTTATCGGTTACAAAACGGAAATAACAAAAATAAAAATAACTCTAAAGAAGCTGTAATAATTGTTAAAATGTGGTCTTCTTATGATAAAAACTACTTTTTAAAATCATTTGCTAATTACCGTAGACTTAATAAACGATTTAACTTTTGTTTGAAACACCTTGGTGAATCTTCAAATAATAGATTTTTTGTTAATGAAAATCTCACGCAGTACAATTTTACAATTCTTCGTGCAGCAATCGAACTAAAAAAGGAAAATCGTCTCCATAATGCCTTTAGTATGCGTGGTTTAGTATACATATATTAAAAATATCTCGCTATTTTTGTTCTAAAGTGCGCCCGTTTGATAAATAGATAAATAAAAAGATGTCTACTTTTGAGAAATTTATTCGGGCAGCAGATGAGGTAATAAACATTGAGGTTATGTTGAAAAAAGAAGACTTTTCAACATATACCAGTGAGGCGTTTGATTTTGAAAAAAGAGAATTAGACAAAATTTGGGAAAAATTTAAGAAAATATTTGATGAGTGTTCCGCGGACACTATTGAGGCAAAGAAAGAATTAGTGGCGGTCCAGACAAAGTATCCTCAGGTGCGAAAAATATATGTGAAATGTATAAATATTTTGGCCAATGTGAGACAGGTATTAGAAGAAGATAGGCAGAAAAATAAAACAGTGGTTCCCAACCTTTGTTTTATACCTGTCCCCCCCCTTGTGATACTGGCGTTTTTCATGGAGATTACGTTTCGTGGCCCACCTTCAGGGACATGCTTACGGCAATCTACATAAATAATTCTAGACTTAGCCCAGTAGAAAAACTTTTCTATTTATTTCAAAAAACAGATAGTGAGGCCCGCGATATAAATAGAAATATTGCCCTAACAGCTGAACATTTTGAGATAGCGTGGAACAATTTAAAGTCCCAATATGAAAATAAGCGCGTTTTAATAAATAGTCAGTTAAAAGCTTTATTTAATTTGGATCCATGTCAACGAGAAACGGCTTCAGAAATAAAAAGGCTCCAAAGAGAAATTAATGATTGTGTTTCGGTGCTAAAATTATAAAATGTAGATATTGCCTCATGGGACCCAATTTTTGTTTTTCAATGTTCGTCTCGACTCTAAGAAGGTACTTTACATCTGTGGGAGCAATCGGTATAAAATAAGACAGAGGTTCCCAAATCGGAAGAATTAAACAATTTTTTGACCGATCGATTTCATGCCCTGGAAAGTGTTGATATTATAAAAGCGAACAATGTAGCTGCCAGTGGTTCCCAAACAGGTCCTTCACATAATAGTTCTATTTCTACAAAATCTAAGCAGTCTAAGGCGCATCACACAAAAGTTGACTCGAGCTCGTGTAAATTGTGTAAAGGGTGTCACAAAATTAGTGCTTGCAATAAATTTTTGAGCATGGACTACAAGAACCGTATCTCAACATTAAAAAGATTTCGTTTTTGTTTTAATTGTCTTACTATGGGGCATTTGTATGGGGATTGCAGTAGTCCTAATGGTTGTTATAAATGCAATAAGAAACACCACACGTTAATACATAGGGATATAGTAAGAAATATAAACATTAATAATCAAAGCCAGCCAAGCACTAGTTCGCAGAGTCAGAGTCAAAGTAATCAAAGTCAAATACAGTCCAGTAATGTTGCCGGCCCTTCTGGTGTAGTTCAATCTCATCATACCTCGGTTGCAAAAAAAGGTTATGTTAGCCACAGCCTGGGTTAACATTATAAGTTTTGGTTCCTGTTAAAAGGTTCGTGCCATAATAGATCCATGTTCCGATGAAAGTTTTGTTTCCGAAAAGATACAAAAATTATTGAAGCTGCCAACTTATCCAGTTTCTGCAGAAGTCTCAGGTTTAGGCGGAGATATAATTAGTACGTCTTCTAAAATGGCAGTTATTACTATTGTTTCTCTTTTCGATCAGAATATGTCTCTAAATATACAGGCCCTTGTTGTCCCTCGTGTAACGGGTAGTATCCCAACGCACTCCCTTTTGCCCCAAAAAGAAATTGAGCTGCCCAAATTGTGTTATGCTGATCTGAAGTTTTATGAAAGCAGTGAGATTGAGTTATTGTTAGGAGGTGACTTGTACCCTTCTATTCTTCGTGGCGGAGTTAGACATGGAGTTTTTGAATCGCTAGTGGCTCAAGAAACCATTTTTGGTTGGATAGTTACAGGTCCAACGCCTACTAGAGTTTCCCCTCGAATACTAAGAGTATCTCATATGACAAAAGTAGCGATTGATGACCAATTGTCGAAGTTTTGGGAGTTAGAAGAAGTTTCTCATAGGCGTATTTTTTCAGATGAGGATAAAAAATGTAAGGAGATCTATAGTTCTACTACCACAAGAAACTCTGAAGGGAGATACACTGTCAGTCTGCCCTTTAAAAAGAGTTTGCTGTCACTTGGTCCCAATAGGCATATAGCTGTTGGTCAATATCTTAGAAATGAAAAGTCTTTAATGCGCAATGCTGAGCGTTAGGCCCAGTACGATGAGGTCCTAAAAGAATATATAGCTCTAGGGCACATTGAAAAAGTAGAAAGTTCTAAAGGTGACCCGAGTTATTATTTACCCCATCATGGCGTATTTAGGCCAGAAAGTACAACTACCAAGTTGCGAGTAGTATTCAATGCCTCAAGTCCCTCTGCAAATGGCAAAAGCTTAAATGATTTGTTGTACACTGGCCCTATTCTGCAGGCTGATATAGTTAATCTGATTTTGAGATGCCGATTTTTTCAGTTTGTCTTTAATGCGGACATTTCAAAAATGTACCGGCAGATTTTCGTGACTCCCACACATAGGCCCTTCCAGAAAATAGTGTTTCGTAGCAGTGATAGCGCGGAAATTTCCGATTACCAACTGAAAACGGTGACTTTTGGCGTAAATTGTGCCCCATATTTTTCCCTTATAACCATTCTACAGTTGGCGAATGATGAAGAGCGACGTTTTCCGTTAGGCGGTAGAATCTTGCGAGAGAACATGTACGTCGACGATGCCCTAGTTGGTGCCCATTCAGTTGCTGATGCTTTGGTGGCACGGGAGCAATTAATTGGTATTTTAGATATGGGGGGATTTAAGCTCAGAAAATGGACCTCGAATTCTGAAGAAATTTTAAAAATTTTCCCCATGATCACCTGCTAAATTCATCATTTTTGTCGCTCGATGAAAAGAGCACTACGAAAATGCAAGGGATTCGCTGGAATGCGGCAGAAGATATTTTTTTCTTTGCATATGAAAAAATTGCACTAAAAACCTCATACACAAAAAGAGAGGTACTTTCTACCATTGCTCGGCTATACGATCCTGCAGGTTGGTTGGCTCCGGTGGTAGTTACTGCTAAAATTATTATGCAGCAAATGTGGCTTGATAAGATCGAGTGGGACGAGGCTATCAAACCCGTGGCTCTGCAGAAATGTAAGAATGTTGTTGTTAATTATACAATTTCATGGGTTCTGTGACTCGTCTGAGTTGTCATATGCGGCTACAATTTATATAAGGGTACAGCTCGAAAATAAAGTTTTGACGAGTCTGCTCACATGTAAAATTAAAGTGGCCCCAATAAAAAAGCCATCTTTGCCTCGTTTGGAGTTATGTGGAGCAGTTCTTTTGGCGAATTTGGTTGACAGTGTAGTACCTACTTTTAGCCTGAACAGGTCCCCCCTTTATTTGTGGTCCGATTCCACGATTGTTTTAGCATGGTTGATAAAACCCCCTTGTAGCTGGAAAACGTTCGTGGCAAATAGGGTGGCTACAATATTAGAAAAAGTGGGGAATAAAAACTGGTGTCACGTTGCGTCAGGTGACAATCCTGCCGATCTAGCAACCCGGTGGGTGATCCCTACGGATTTGAGAGAAATTAGGCACGGACCTGAGTGGCTCAACTTAACGCAGTCTTCGTGCCCTGCAGGAGCAGCGGAGTTCGAAACGGCAGAAGAGTCGAAAGAAGCTAAAATTTTTGTTGCTAGATCTGCTGATAAAGCAGATATTATAGACAGGTTTTCCAGTTTATCTCGAACGTATCACGTAATCGCTTATATGTTTCGATTTGTCGTTCTGGTTCTTTATAGAAAGAAGCATGACATTTTCGAGTATAAAAAGTCGCGGAAATTTCATGCACAGTTCTTTGAGAATATCAGCTAGCGAGCTAAAGTTTGTGAGGATTCGTTTATTTTTTCGCTCTCAGTAAACGTACTTCTCAGGGGAGTTTAGCTGCCTCAAGGCGAATAGGAAAATCGTTTCACGTAGCCCCCTGTTGACACTTACCCCTTTTGTTGATAAATACAACATTATTCGATCGAGTAGTCGTCTTAGCTCTGCTACTTGTCTGACCTACAACGAACGGCACCCTATTATATTGGCCTATGGCAGTAGATTGGCCCGGCTTTATGTAGAATTCGAGCACACCTTAGTCCTTCACGGAGGCCCTCGTATAGTCTTAAATATTGTCCGGCAAGAGTGCTGGATCATTCGAGCGAAAAACCTGATAAAGACAGTGGTACGTAACTGCAAAGTCTGTGTTCTTTATAGAAAGACGCTTCAAAACCAAATAATGGCGGCTTTGCCGGAAGAAAGAACTACCCCTTGTCGTCCCTTCACGAATACTGGCGTTGATTTTGCGGGCCCGTTCGAGATTAAAAGTTTCACCGCCAGATACTGCCGAATCTCAAAAGGCTACGTGTGTCTCTTCGTTTGTTTCTCTACGAAGGCGATTCATCTTGAAGCTGTTAGCGATTTGTCTACCCCTGCCTTTTTAGCAGCCTTGGCCTGTTTCATCGCCCGTCGCGGTTGCCCAAGCCGCATGTATTCTGACAACGGCAGAAACTTTGTTGGCGCCGCTAGAGAAATCGACGCAGACTTCGCTTCGTGACACGGCTATCGAAAACTATGGTCACCAGCACTTGTCGTGGCACTTTATCCCTGCTGCAGTGCCTCACATGGGAGGTTTATGGGGTAAAAAGCATGAAAATGCACCTCAGTCAGCTGGTCAACTCAAGTTTACATTTGAGGAGTTCTCCACCCTTCTGGCCAAAATAGAAACGTGTCTCAATTCTCGCCCCCTTGGCCCTATGTCAGAAAGCGCTGAATATTTGTCTGCACTTACTCTAGGTCACTTTCTGATAGGGACATCTATGCTGAGCCCGAAGAACTGTCTTCACCCCTAACTATTGTAAATTGGTGGCGTAAATTTAAGGCCCTACAGCAAGAGTTTTGTCGCCGATGGAAGCAGGAGTATCTAAAAGAGCTAAATAAGCGCAATAAGTGGCAACACCCTCAATTAGACTTAAAAGAAGGCGATTTGGTGGCTCTTAAACGTGAACCAGGCTGTCCCACTAATTGGCGTTTAGGGCGTATTATAAAAGTGTATCGTGGCGACGATGGCAAGGTGCGAGTAGCCGATTTAAAAACGCAAAATGGCGTAATCACTAGGCCGATACACAAATTGGTGGCTCTGCCTAATCGCGACACCCCAAATGCCTCTATTTAATGTTTCCCTCTCTAATAAAAAATATTTGCTTCCAGCTCCCCATGGCCGACTTCAACACTAACTACCGTTGTCCAATCTGCGAGCGCTTCCATGCGGTCCGGCAATGCTCTCAGTTCATTACCCTTCCTGTGGAAGAGAAGCTGCGGGTCGTGGCCCACCGGGCCCTTTGCTACAACTGTCTGGCCCAGTCCCACACCCCAGCCGCCTGCCGGAGCATCGACAGATGCCGTCGGTGTCACCAGGACCACAACAGCTGGCTCCATCCGATGCCCGAGGGGCGGGTGTGGGTTAAGATGACTGCCCGAGTACGCATGTCAACCCGGTCCGGGGGCAGGACCAAAGACACCGTCTTTGGGTTTGCCTATTTTTGAGAAGGAGTCATGGTACAGCCATGAAGATGGTTTTCTGGTTGCACTTGAAGGCGAAGTTGCGGTAGCCTTTTGGGGCGGATATTGCTTTTTTTTTGTTATTTTTTTATATATAAGGGAATTTGTTACGTTTTTTTGAATTTTTTTTTTTTTATTACTGCCATTTTTTTGTTAAGTTTTTTCTTATATGAATTCCTTTTTAATTTTTTGATATTTTTATACATACATACACATATAACATGAAATATATTGTTAATTTTGAATTTCTTTTACTATTACTTTCATCCTATTGTTATTAACTTTATGTTTGTGTTGCACCTTCGTCGCAAGGCGGGCGGTATGTTGGCGTCTAGCTAGTGTGAACCGGGTCAAGATGTTTCCCATAATGTTTGCTCGTGTGAGACTGGCCTACACCTTTTATCGTCTGGCAGCCCCACATGTAGCGTGGTGAGTCTGTCAGCCTGTTGATTTGTTTTGTTACTTTATTCATAAAACTCACACCAGCCAAACGCCGGCCAATAAAAAAATTAGTGAAATAAAAATTAAAATTAAAAATAAAAAAAAACCTAAAAATAAAGAAAGAAAAATAAAAAAAGGGTCTTTTAATTACATAAATACCCAAAAGAAACCCCCGAAAGTTTACTGCTGGTCGCCTGACAGAGTTTCTTACCCGGCGTTGTACAAGGGTGGTTTTTTATTGTTATCCACGCAGCAGCAAGACGATTGGCCCTATTGACACAAGCCCGCACCCCAGCATCCACCGAAGCCACAGCCAGTAACCAACCCATAAAGGTAACCCGTTTTTGCACCCAAACAACACGTAAATCAATTAAAATAGATAATCATTCATTCAAAAGCAAATTTCGATCTACCAAGATGAAATACCATTTGGTTTAAAGATTGATGTTTGACTATTGACGTCTTCCGGCTGCAACAGCCGAGTGAGTAAGACGGCAAACCCCACTGAAGAGATTGTGTGGTTACAATCGAAACAAGTCTGTGCAACCTGTCCGTGAACGCCTGAGTTCAAATCTCAGCGCAGTCAAGAATGAAAAATTATCAATCAAAATTTAAATTAATTTCATGTTGTAAAATTCCTGTCTTCATAAAAATAATTTAATAAAAATTAAATTCAGTGAACTTAAGCCTAATTAAAAATATCTAAATTTGAATTAAAACCCATTAACAGTTCAATAAAATAACCACAATACTAATTATTGTTAACAGCTAAGGCACGAGCTATGCTTATATTTGTCCTTCAAGTTGTGCTGAAAAAGGTCACCAAGAAAAAAGAAAGACAAAAACATGAAACACAAAAAAAAATGTACTTGGGATTTCAAGAAGAATTCTTGACAAAATGTACGAAAAAACAGAAGTTAGGAAGAACATGTAAATCATTTTAAATAGATAATCATTCGTTCAAAAGCAAATTTCGATCTACCAAGATGAAATACCATTTGGTTTAAAGATTTATGTTTGACTATTGACTTCATCCGGCTGCAATAGCCGAGTGAGTAAGACGGCAAACCCCACTAAAGAGATTGTGTGGTTACAATCGAAACTAGTCTGGGCAACTTGTCCGTGAACGCCTGGGTTCAAATCTCAGCGCAGTCAAGAGTGAAAAATTATCAATAACAATTTTAATTAATTTCATGTTGTAAAATTCCTGTCTTCATAAAAATAATTTGATGAAAATTAAATTCAGTTAATTAAAGCCTAATTAAAAATATCTAAATTTATTTTATTTTGTTATTAAAATTACATTGCTTTTTTATTTTTTGTTCTTGCTTGAACTTTGTGGCATTTTTTTTAATTTTTATAAAATTTATACATGGTCAATTATGTCAGTTTTATTTAACTCTTTATCTTTTATTTATTTTATTAATAACGTTCATATTTTATCTGGAAATGTGAACATAATATACTCTTCGTGCGTTACTTTTTCTTACCTTACAGTAAACACCAATGAACAATATAGAAAATAATAATAGGGTTCGTTCTAGAGACACGATTGGGACGATGATAAAAATTTTGGCTAATCAAAAGAGAGGTATTAGAGTCTGTCACATCAATGCCCAAAGCTTAAGACCTAAGATTGAAGAGTTTAGATTTATTTTTGAGAACTCCTACGTTGATTTGATATGCGTATCTGAGACATGGTTTAAACCCGAGTGCACTGATTTATCAGTCTCTTTGCAAGGATACAATATCAGGAGAGTTGACCGAAATGGGTATGGAGGTGTGGCAATTTATGTGAAAAAAGGAATTGCAATTAAAATTATCAGTAAATCTTCCGATAATGTTATGGTCACTGGTAACAATAGACCAGGTAAACTTATGGAATATTTATTCATGGAAGTAAGTCATGAGGGAAGGAAGCTACTGATAGGTTGTATTTATAGACCTAATAATCATATTTGTATGGAGGGTTTTATGAATACCCTCGAAACATACACGGTGTCTTATGAGGCTGTCATTATTACTGGCGATTTTAATTCGAATATTTTAGTAAGCCCTTCTCTAACCGACAATATGCTCACACTTGGTTTAAATTCCCCGAACACAAATAATGCTACACATTTTACAAGTACCAACAACACACTTCTTGATCTTTTCTTCGTCGGTGATATTGCGAAGGTGTTACTTAATGACCAATTTTCATTACGTATAAGTTTCAGCTAAATGTACCTGAACGATTTATTAGATATCGGGACTTTAGGAACGTTGATTATAGTAGGTTAGAGGCAGAATTCTGGAGAATTGATTGGAGGGTGTCATATAACCTAATTTCTGTTGACGACCAACTCGCTTTTCTACAAAGTAAACTCGATTATTTATACAATCTTACGGTTCCCTTGAGAACAAAAATTGTAAATCGCCACAATAAGCCCTGGTTTCCTCATGACATAGAACAGGCGATTAGTCGCAGAGATTTTCTTTATGCTCGGTGGAAACGTTTTAAAACCGCAGAATTATATGAAGAGTACCGAGTAACACGTAAGATAACAAACAGGCTGATTAAAAAAGCCAAATCTGACTATTACGCCTCGAAGTTCTCAACTGCCATTGACTCGAAGAAAACGTGGCAAACGATTCGTGAAATCAGTATTGGCAAACCTGATGTTCAAGTACACTGTTCAGCCGATGCAAACGCCTTAAATTCTAAATTTTTAAATATTTCAACTGTTCAACCATTTTTTGATTACTACCATTTCCCTAGTGACATTTTAAACAATAGTTTCACTTTTGCAAACGTCATCACATTGGCGATGTTTTATCCAGCCTTTTGTCAGTAAAATCCAATGCAATTGGTTTTGATGGGATAGATCCTAATTTTATTAAAATTCTTATTCCAAGACTTCTTTCTCTCATAACATTCGTTTTCAACAAGATTTTTAAAACCAGCTGCTATCCTAAAATGTGGAAACTTGCTAAGATTATTCCTTTACCGAAAACTAATTCTGATTACAGGCCCATAGCAATCTTACCATTTTTATCTAAGGTTTTTGAAAGATTAATTCACAACCAAGTATCACAATATCTTGAATCCAACAATATGCTCAATGTTCGCCAATCTGGCTTGCGTAAAAATCATAGTTGTATAACGGCCCTGGTAGATGTTTCCGAGGATATAAGGCAACATGTAGACTGCGGTAATGTTAAATTTTTAGTTCTCGTGGATCATTCAAGAGCGTTTGATATGTTTGACCATAACATTTTGTGTCATAAACTTAACCACATGTTTAGATTTGCATCAACTGCCACAAGTCTGATATCTTCCTATCTAACAGAGAGATATCAATCAATACATTGAAACAATTATCTCAGTTTCAAGCTCTTTGCCATTAAGTCGAAGTGTTCCACAAGGATCAATCTTAGGCCCGTTACTTTTCTCGTTATACGTGAATGATTTTCTGAATGGGCTTGGGCACTGTAGGGTTAGATTGTATGCGGATGATGTAAAGCTTTATATTAGCTGCAGTAACAGCGCAATTAATGAATGCGTGGAGACTTTAAACCAGGAGTTAGGTCGTGATTACGAGTGGGCCACCGCTAATGGTCTGGCAATTAATCCTACCAAGTACAAGTGTTCCACCACCTGGATAACTATCTTGCCGCGATGAATGTGGTGCAGATACACCTGCATCACTGTGAAGCAGCCTCAACCGAATTAGTAACCCACCTCATCGACAACAACGTGGACGTGTCCTTGATCCAAGAACCCTGGATCAACAACAATCGGTTAGTTGGATTAAGGACCATGGGATATATACTGTTCATACCCCACACGGATGAGAAGGTTCGAACTTGTATAATGGCAAGAAATGAGCTCAAATTTATGTTGTCTTATTCTTGCAGCAATGGAGACCTCACGGTTGTGACAGGGGAAGCTAGGGACAAAACGGTCCTAGCACTAGCACCGGTATACTTACCATATGAGGCTATCGATCCACCTGGTGTGAAAGTACGTGAGTTGGTGGAGCACTCGAGCAGAAGGAGCTCGAGACTGTTACTGGGTTGTTACGCTAATGCACACCATACCCAATGGGGAAGTACCGACATCAACAAAAGGGGTGAGTCTATGTTTGATTTTATTATTGCTAGCAATCTTTACATCTGTAATCCCCCTATTACGCCAACATTCAGAACTAGAGGCAGTAATAGATGTAACATTGACGAACTATAGAGACTTAGTAGATGATTGGAGGGTGGCTTTGGAATTTTCATTCTCTGACCATGGTCGTATATCCTTTAATCTAAATTTCAAAAAGTCAAAAAGGCGTCCTTATAGGAATTCAACGAGGACGAACTGGGATTCCTTTTCGGGATTGGTGAATAGTAACCATAGAGTTACACACGAGTGGGGGTCGACTTCGGCCGGTGTGGAGCACCTGGTGGGTACCTTTACGGAGGTGTTAACCAGTAGCTAAGAGCGATCTTGTCCGCTGAATTTTCCGGGTAGACGCTCGCAACCGAGATGGTGGACAGGACCACTGTCAGAAGGTTATTCAATAGAGCGAAGCATACGCGTAGGGATGAGGATTGGAGTAACTTTAGCATAAGTTATAATAGGTATAAGGGAGATATAAGAAGGGCAAAAAGGGACTCGTGGATCAAATTAAGCAAGTCTGTAAATGAGATGTCCAGGTTCAGAAGGATTTTATCCAAGGACCCTCTGGTCCCGGGATTTATTCAGAGACCGGACGACTCATGGACGGAATCTAGCTCCGAATCTCTCTGTTTGCTTATGGAGACTCACTTCCCGGGTTGTGTGGACTCTGGGACGGGGGAACAGGTGGAGTGTGGTCACCGCTTTTCTGGATCAGGCTCGGGAGGTGAGATAAGGGAGGCGGAGGGGGACATCATCACATTGGATAAGGTTACATGGGAGGTTAATACTTTTGGATCTTACAACTCGGCACGACCAGATGGTATATTTCCAGCTATGCTACAGAATAGCTCATACTGCTGGTGGAACTATTTATGTCTGTATGTCTGCTAAATGGCTACATTCCTAGAGGGTGGAAAGAGGTCAGGGTTATTTTCATACCTAAGGCAGGTAGAACCGATCACTCTAAACCTTAGGATTTTAGACCAATCAGCCTATCGTCTTTTCTTTTGAAGACATTAGAAAGCCTGATTGATCTACATCTGAGGACGAAAATTGACGCCGGCATTATCAGCGGCGCTCAGCATGCCTATCTTAAGGAAAGGTCTGTTGAGAGTGCGCTTCATGATGTGGTGGGATATATAGAACGGGGATTGCGAGACAAAGAAGACACCTTGGCGGCATTCCAGGATATAGAGGCGGCCTTTAACAATGTGGGAATAGAGGCCATAAGACAGGCACTGAGTTATTTAGGGGTTTCGTTATTCTTGGTCGAATGGATAACTCTGATGCATAGCAGCAGAGTTATTCACTCGGACTGGGGAAACGAGCGCTTAAGGAAACTCATGACTAGGGGGACCCCACAGGGGGGAGTTCTCTCTCCCTTATTGTGGCTCTTGGTTATCAATGTCGTTCTGGGACGTTTTGACAGGATAGGTCAGAAGGTCGTCGCCTACGCGGATGATGTAGTTATATTGGTATCGGGCTTTTTCTGCCGACAATTAGCGATGTTATGTAAGGGGCGCTGGGCGAACTGTCAGCATGGGCGACTGATAAGGGCTTGGGAGTTAATCCGGAGAATACAGAATTAGTTCTTTTCACTAGGAGGTACAAGGTGGAGAATTTTAGGCTTACGGTACTAGGCGGAGTAGAGCTTAGGCTATCCGATAGTGCTTAGTATCTAGGAGTATTTCTGGACAGTAAGCTGTCCGGGAGAAGGAATACTCAGGAGAGACTAAAGAGGGGTCTCAATGCCTTCTATGCTTGCAGAGCGTCGATAGGTAGGAGTTGGGATGGCTGTACACTTTGGTGGTTAGACCCATTCTTACGTATGGATGCTGTGTTTGGTGGGAGGCATTGAAACTAGCTAGTCGGAGGGACCTTCTGTCTAAGGCTTAGAGGTGTGCTTCGATCGGCATGACAGGTGCCTTGAAGAGTACCCCTCAGGCGGCTCTGGATGTTATTCTTCATCTTCTGCCCATAGAGCAGTATGTGATGGCAATGGCAGAAAGGAGCATTCTTAGGCTGAGGGAGCTAGGATTGTTGGGACATTTCACGGAGGGTCACTCGCGGATCTTGAGTGAAATTAGTACTAGTGGTTATCACCTAGGCTCGCCCGGATCTATGGATTATATGGTCACTACGGTCGATTTTGGGCATTTGCCAGAGGTGATATTGCCTTCTTGGGAGAGCTGGTCAGGGCAGAGCAGATTGCATAGGGGATTTGCTATTTTCACTGATGGCTCGAAGATGAGGGGCATGGGTGCGGGGGTCTACATTGAGGATCTGGACATCAGAAGGTCATATAGACTTCCCGACGACTGCAGTGTATTTCAGGCGGAGGTTCTGGGGGTTCTCAGGGCCATGGAATTGGCAAGGGCTAACATTGCCAAGGGCTCGGAGGTAACTATATATGTGGACAGCCAGGCGGCTCTTAGGGCCTTGATGGGCTGTTATGTGAAATCCAGGCTAGTGGACGATTGCAGGAGTGCTCTAGGAGTAATCTTAGGGAATTATGTTGTGAGGCTCTGCTGTGTACCGAGTCACTGCAACATCATCGGCAACGAGATAGCTGATGAGTTGGCAAGACTGGGCTCGGAAATGGAGGATCCTGACAGTTTGCAGGTGCTCAGGCCTCTAATGGGCTTCTACTTTGGGAGAATTAGGGAATGGATTCAGAGTGGGACTTATCAGGCTTGGCGGGGCCGAACGGAATGCGAGTATCGCGCACGCTGTGGCCGATGCTTCGTAGGTCAAATTCGGACGCGCTGCTGGGTAAGAGTAGGGCCTGCGTCAGGACCATGATAGGTTTTATCACGGGCCACTGTATGATAGGCAGAATGGCGGTGAGAATATGGTCTGGTTTATCAGATATATGTAGGCTGTGTGAGGACCCAGAGGAGTTGGAGACAGTTGTGCACTTTACGTGCCACTGCCCTGGCTACAGAACAGCAGGCTGAGGTGGCTAGGTAGCAGATTCCTGCACAAATTGGGAAATGTCTCGGGCAGCGGGATTCGTAATGGGAATGACCTAGCTTCGCGGCAGGAGGCTGGGGACTAGAAACATGTAGGGCAGTTTTCCTGTTTGGTAGTGTTGTTTTTGCTTGTTCTGTCCGATTTCTTATCTTCCACTATCTTCCTTTCCTGTGCTTTCACCATTTACTTCTCCTACTCTGTCACACTATATTTTTTTCTCTTCTTTCCTCCTTTCTTTCACTAATTATGACGTCACAATGGACCATTTTGGTCTCTGGGTGAAGGTGTGAAGTTTGCTTCACACCAGCCTTTCTAACCTAACCTAACCTAAGTCCAAGTGTTTGATTATAAAACTTGGGGGGCAATCCTATTTTAACTTTAAGCAAACAGTGCATTGAAATAGTAAACTCTGCCAAAAATCTTTGTATTTTCTTTAATAACACCCTCACTTGGTCTAACCACGTAAATTTTTCATGTGGTCGAACGTTTTCAATGTTAAGGAATCTGTGGCAAACTCAGTATTGTACTCATATTAAAATCAGAAAACTTATTGCTAAATCTTATTTAATACCGATAAAAGAAAACTTAATGTGGCGTTTAATAACATTGTTCGGTACGTATTTGGTCTAAAGAGATTTGACCATATTTCCCCCTACGTTACATTGCTTTACGGAATTACTTTTAATGATTACTTAAGAGTGCGTATTTTACTGTTTATGCACAAAATTATATACACACATCAGCCTGAGTATCTCTTTATACGTTTTAATTTTTCAACACCTAATAGAGGTAAAAGACTTCTAGCATTTGGTCATCGAACACTGATTTCTAAATACCATTTCTTTATTCATGCAATCAGTCTATGGAACGGAATCCCCTATAGCCATTAGTAACGCACGTAAATTCAGGAAAAGTATTTTTTTGTCATTTTTCACTTTGAATACAGATATATTCGTTTTAATAATTTCTGATTATACAAAAGTATAAAAATGTATGTTTTAAACTATTTTGGTTTCACATTTTCCCTTTTTCTTTTCTGTTTTCACCTTTTTTCTAGCTTATTCTTATTAAATCTTGCTAGCTTCATATAATTAAATGTTATTAAATTTTAAATTTTATTGGAAACTTTAAGACTACTATTAATTAAATTTAACGCAATTTTATTATTTTATATATAAGTTTTGATTGATTGTATTTTCAGTTGCTCAGTTCCACACTGCAATATAAGACTTAAGTCTTGTGTAAGGAACATCGAAAATAGATAAATAAATAAATAAATAAAATTAATAAATTACAGTTATTTTTTATATTTATTTTTTGAAGAAAAATAACAGTTATTTTTTTATTTTTATTTTTTGTACAAAAATAACAGTTATTTTTTTATTTTGATTTTTTTCGATCAAAAATAAGAGTAATTTTATGTTTTTTTTTTTGAACAATAATAACAGTTATTTTTTGATTTTTATTTATTTGAACAAAAATTACAATTATTTTTGAATTTTATTTTTTCGAGCAAAAATAAAAGTTATTCTTTAAAGAAATGTCCGTGTTATAATTATTTAGTTGATTTTAAATATTTATTTTAGTGCGCAGAAGAAATCCCATGATGATCACACATTTAAATAAATATTTAAAGTCAACTCCATAATAATAACACGTACATTTTGTTAAAGAAAGTTATTCTTGTGTTTGCTCGAAAAATTAATATCAAAAAATAATTGTTATTTTCGTTCAAATAAATAAAAATCAAAATGGACTTTTGTCCAAAATAATAAACTCAAAAAATAACCGTAATTTTTGATCGAAAAAATAAAAATCAAAACCTTAAAAATCATTATATTTTATTATAGAAAAGTTCATAAGGATCAATATGGTATACTTTAATAAATTTGCCGGCATTTACATCTGTTTTTTTTTTGTTTTAAAATTTCCAAATGACTGTTATTTTCGATCCCTGTTGACAACATATAAATTTACAAAATAAAAAAAAATTATTAAAACCGCTATTTGTTGGATTTCTTGTTAACAAAAAACTGGTTTTTGTTTTCGGTTTTTGAATACTCTAGAGACAATCAAGCCAAAGTCGTAACATATAACAATGGCTGTGGGAAAAATCGCCCAAAGAAAAATGGCCCAAAAAAAGAAATGAAAAATGGCCCAAAAAAATTCCATGTAAAATTGGGCCTAAATTCATATGAAAAGTGACCTAAAATTTTTGGGCTATTTTTCGTTATTGTTGGGTGATTTTTCGTTTTTTAAATTAGTAACGCAAATGTTGTATGAAAAATGGCCCATTTTTTTGATTTTCTCCTCTATGGTATAACAAACACCGGCTTCGCTTACTAAAGCTTCTCTGCACAGCCGGCCTTCGGCCGGGCGCAATTATTTTCTCCTCTATGGTATAACAAATACCGGCTTCGCTAACTAAAGCTTTTCTGCACAGCCGGCCTTTGGCCGGGCGCAAGGATTTTCTCCTCTATGGTATAACAAACACCGGCTTCGCTAAGTAAAGCTTCTAAAATCTGCCTTGTTTCCAAACGAAAGCCGACTATGCGGAGAAGCTTTAGTTAGCGAAGCCGGTGTTTGTTATACCATAGAGGAGAAAATCCTTGCGCCCGGCCGAAGGCCGGCTGTGCAGAGAAGCTTTAGTTAGCGCAGTGTCCATGGACACTATGAAACTTTTTGGAGTGTCATAACGTCCATGGACACTATGACACTGGACGTTATAACATGCCACCGGGAAAAAATTCGTTTTTGCTTTTTGGGTCATTTTTCATTTTTTTTTGGGCCCTTTTTCGTTTCTTTTGGGCAAAATTTCATATATAATTTTTTGGGTCATTTTTCATGTTCTGTTGGGCGATTCTTCATTTGGGCGATTTTTCATTTCTTTTTTTGGGCCATTTTTCTTTGGGCGATTTTTCCCACAGCCTATAACAATATTATGAACGGTTTATTTTGGATCATACATATATGGTTGAATTTTTCAAGGTTATTATTAGCGCGTCAAAGCTGCTTTTTTTCTAGACAGGGTATTATAAATATTTGGATTTTGTTTTTGTAATCGTAGAAATTTTTATTCGATTAATCGTTAATACGATTATAATCGGCTTGTAAGCACTAGTTTAAAACTTTTGAACTAACACTTGATTCAAACGGTGAATTTTCCATGTATTCAAGACATTTTTTTGGTGTTCGTTGGCAAACGGTGTAGAGAAGCAAGCGGGGTAGAGAAAAAAGTAAGTTTTCTGTTCTCTGTGTCTTTTTTTATATATGTATTTCTTTGCACACATTCGTATTTTTGTCATGGTCCTTCATTTTATTTTTTATTTCATTGTGGCAACATCTCTTTGCAATACAAAACACGGAGCGCATTTAAATTGTTTGTTTTTACAAATAAGCAAGTAAAGTAGAATTACCGATAACGGAAAAAAATTAACCCTAAAATCTTTGGGGAAAATATCATCGTTTGAATCTGTTGTGTTTTTAGAAGCAACTTTTAAAAGGAATTAATAATAAGACATGATTATTAAATCACGATTTGAATAAATCTAGTATAATTGTTTAAGCAATTTCGTGTCAAAGTGCGTAAATTTACGGAACTTTAAAGTCGATATATGTACATATTTATATGCATTCTCATATGCCATTCCAACATTAACCTGAAGTTTAAGCATCTTCTGGCTCGCACTTTTTGCTGTAACTTTTCATAAAATACAGATGTAATATACGTATGTATGTATGTACGTTAACACGCGTTAGTTCGTCGGCGATTATCATGCGTATAAAAACTTTAGCGCATGAAAAATGGCAAGTTACCCAACGCGCGTTATAAAAGCATTTTCATTCAGCTGTTTTTTTATTTGTTTAACACTTTTTTATAGAATTCCAAGCTTCAGCTCTTTTTTATACAATACTGTATGTTTTATAAACTCTTAAATAAGTTTTCCTCAATGATTCACAAATTTGTTAAATTATTTTTTTTTTTGTTGTCAGCTGATTAATGGTCAAAAATACACAACAAGTTAAAAAGTTCAAAGTTAACAAACTTCCTGACGCCTACCCGTCAAAAAGTTTTTTGTGTAACTTGTTCTAGGAATAAATACTAGTTTTACTTTTATTGACAGAAGTCTACAGAGCGCGCGCGCACTAACGCGTGTTATGTATTTCTACCTTAATTTACGACCATGCTTCAATCATTAACTCTTATTTTCTTTGGCAACATTTTCTTATAATTACCTTGTAGCCCCATTAAGTGGTGATGATGATGCAAGGGATTGAAATGCGCTCCAATTATTGGTTTTGCTGACATACCAATCCAGTTGCTGTAGATAACAGGTGGATGATTAAAGCCTCCATAATTTACTAGTGGATGTAAATTTTTTATATTTTTGTCGTAGGCTGGAATTGAAGTAATGCCATTGCTTAAAATATTTCCAAAATCAAATGATGCTAAAAAGAAAATAATATTTTAAATAAAACTTTTTTGTGGCGAACAAATGTTCTGTTTGGTTAAAAGTTTTCCCCCTTAAGCCTAGTACTCTGTTCAAATTTGTGAAAAATGTTGAACAACATCTAATATTTCATACTAAAAATTTGACATGTATCAATGTTACTTATCGCGCGAGTTTGCACAATTTGACGTTTTTATCTTACAAAGTCTGCGACATTGTTTTGCTTATGTAAACAAAACCCGCATGCATTATACTAATAAGTATTTTTTTTTAATAAAATAAACAAATAAATAAACAACATTTTTTATTTTTCGAAAAATAAAAAATGTTGAATATAATAAAGTTGCTTATGAAAGGAAATAATTTCCAATATCTATTTCTTAAAAAATAAATAAAAATTAAAGTATATGTATATGGATGAACAACAGCTACCGGTTGTGTTATTTTTGTTTTCTCATTTTTTTCCGTTCTGATTTTAATATTAAGTTTAAACTTTTTTTCATTTGCCTAAGGCCCCTATCACATAAAACGCAACGCCAAAGAATTACATTGAAAGCGCAAACAATGTCATAAATATTTTGTAATTTTTTTGTTGCTTCCTACAGAAATTCACATTGCGATTTAAAATTTCAAACGCTGCGTAGCTTGAGACGTTGAAATTTTTTAAACGGTTGTAGAAAGCAACAACAAAATTACAAAATATTTATGACATTGTTTGCGCTTTCAATGTAATTCTTTGGCGTTGCGTTGCGTTATACATACATGATTAGGGCCTGAAATTCCATGTGAAATAAGTGCAGCTTATATTATTTCGCAGTTGTAAAAAAATGTTGCCAGAGAAACATTCGTAACTTTTCAATAATTGAACAGAGTACAACTCTATCAACATAATTCCATAGAAATTCCGCACAAGTTTTTTTCATATGAGTTTTGACAGCATTTCACCTGAAATGTTGCACAGAGTACCAGGCTTAAGGGGGTTATATGAAATTCGAACCATTCCTGAAAAAGCTGTTATATTTTGTGTAAAATAAATCTAAAATGCTTACCTCTAGCATTAACTTAAGATTAGAATTTTTCTTTTCCCGGAAATGCAGGATTTATTTTTAAATTTTCGAGGAATTCCTGCTTAATATAAAACAATGCAAAATATAATTTAACTAGCTGGCCCGGCAAACGTTGTTTTGCCATATAACTTATGTATTTCTAGTGAATATTTTGGTTTTTAATTAAAAAAAAAACGAATGTATTGTAAGTGTGTGATAATGGGATCTATATCAAAAAGAGGAATAAGGCGCTCTATACCATGATCGGCGATGAAAACAAAACAAAATATTCAAAAGTTAAACATAAAAAAGCGATGCATTTTGTATTCTGAAGTCTGGAAATCAAACAAAGATAATCAATATTCATTGCGAAGAGCAGTTGCGTGTACAATATTTTTTGTCAGTCGTCCGTCTTTAGCCAACACAAATAAGCTCGATGGCTTGCCGACGGGAAAACATGCCACGTATAATTGTCCGTTTGAAAAACATGGTGTGCCTAAATCTAAGGCGCAAGCAGACGTCATCAGTGGCCAATCTAATAGGAAATTGAAGGCGTTTAAATTCAATTGAAATCATCGAAATTTGTGACAGCAAAACATTTACGTCTCGGAATTTACGCAAAAATAGCTCTTTAAGAAAGTATAGAAGGGGGTGCTTTTACCCTTTGTGATGTATTTTACGCCCTATATGTTAAAATGTATAGCCTTTAGTTCCTTCAAGACTTCAAACTATCATCGTATAATTAATTAAGAAGGCATAGGTATTGGGAGCTTTTACATGGTTTGCCCTATATTACGGCATAAATGTTGGAGTTTCCAAAAAAAATTTATATCTTTAAGTTCCTTTCAGATGTTACAGTGTCGGCATGCCAAATTTTCAGAAAACCGGCTTATTAGTCAAGAAGATATAGGGAGCAGGAGGTTTTATCCCTATTGCCATATTTCAAGCCCTAAATAATAACAATTATAGGCTATATTTAATTTCAGATGTAACGCTATTTGCCTGCCAAATTTCAGGCAGTTAAATAGTTAAATAGTTAAGAATATTTACGGAGGGTGGGTTTTACCCCTTTTGCCCTATTTTACACCCTCTTCGATATGAAATATACTTTACGACCTTTTCTCATACCTAAAAATACTCATACAAAATTTCATGAAAATCGGTGAAGCTGTTTAGGAGGAGTTCAATTACAACCACCTGACACGAGAATTTTATACATATATAGACTAGCTGACTGCCCCTGCTGGGCTTAATGAGTTGATTAATTAATGTGAACTTTAACTTTTTTTGCATAAGGAGGTACATATTTAACGTTTCCCTTTAAATTTGCTTATGCTTAGAAAAATTATGAGTGAATAGTAGGCAATACATTAAAAACTTTAATTTTCCGAGTTTAACCAAAATTGTTTTTTCTTTACAAACCATATCCAAAAAATTTCGAATCGAACCCGGTTGATTAGTAAAGAAGATTTAGGGATGGAGAGCTTTTACCCCTCTTGTCCTTTTTCATGCCCTAAACGATTAAAAATAATAGGCAACAGTTCCTTACAGATGTAACACTATTTGCCTGCTAAATTTCAAGAAAATCAGTTGATACGTTAAGAAGATATAGAAAGGGAGAGCTTTTACCCTTTTTGCCCTAGTTTACGCCCTCTGGCGATATTATATATACCGTACAACCTATTCTTATACCTAGCAAATACACATACAAAACTTCATAAGAATCGGTCAAGCCGTTTCGGAATAGTTTAATTACAAAAACCCTGACACGAGAATTTTTTATTTTTTTTTATATAGATTTAATTTTTTTGAACAAAAAACAAATAATAATTCATGAGATGTATTAAATAAGTAAACATACATAAATTTATGTGCATATGAGTTTTGAACCACTCACGCGCACATCTCTTATTCGTGTCATACATTTTTATTTTAAATTTTAATGGTATAACATAATCATGTATTAAGGTATAATTTGTCTAAATACTCGTATGATATACCATTTCAATAATAAAATCGATCGGTTATTATTCATTCATTCCAGTTTTTTGCGACGTTTAAAGGTCCTGATTTAATAATATCCTACATAAATCTTCTTAAATTTTTTTAAAAAATTTGTTAGATTCCAATTTTCAGTGTTGCCAGGGGTCAATAAATATATTCCGTATTTCTTTCCCAAAAGTAACTTTTTTTTTGACAAAATTTACATGTTGAAATATTCCTTGAATAAATAGTAAATTTATGTGATTTATACTCCTATAATACAAATATTTTAATTCCATATTTCACTTAGAAATTTAATAATAACAGATATACAGGTACAGTAGACAGTACCTAAAAAAAATTCCTCTTACTCCCTCTAATAATCTATATATATAAAATTGTAACGGACTGACTTACTCACCGATTCATCATCGCACAGCCTAAACGCCTTAGGCCCTAATCATGTACAACGCAGCGCAACGCCAAACAATAACATTGAAAGCACAAACAATGTCATAAATATTTTGTAATTTTGTTGTTGCTTTTAACAGAAATTCATGTACCGTTTTAAAATTTTCAACGACACAAGCAATGGAGCATTTGAAATTTTAAAACGCAATGTGAATTTCTGTAGAAAGCAACAACAAAATTACAAAATATTTATGACATTGTTTGTGCTTTCAATGTTATTCTTTGGCGTTGCGTTAGTTCTGTGGCGTTGCGCTGCGTTGTACATGATTAGGGCCATAAGCTACAAACTGAAAGTTGGACCGGAGCTTGGGCCCTCCGAAAACCGATCCACTAGAACGGGATTTTTGGAAATTCGAATGCTAAGGGAGTAAAAACGGCTAAATTCGGTAACCTTGTATCTCCAAAACTAAGAGATACAAAAAAATTAATACTTATCGTTGCACAGTGGCGCCATTTGAGTTTTTTCGTTGCAAAAATCATATCTTTTGAACCGAATAAGATAATTGAACAGTTTAAACAGCATATGATAGATAACTGTTCAGCCTATGAAATGAGCGTTTGGAAAGGGTGCTACGCTTTGTAGGGGCCTATTTATGGGTTATCAAAGTTAAAATTAGTAGAAAAATCAATTTTATGGTAACTAAAAAAAATTATTTTTACATTTTTAGATTGTTTTTATTTTTTTTCTTAAGGGTTTTATGTTTTAAATTATTACCCAACAAATTAAAAAAAAAAATTATTTATTTTTTTAAATTTATTTTTTCAATTTTCTGTAAAATATTCATCACAATTCGTAAGAGAAGGTATATCTAAAAGACTAACAATTTCTAAACTATAATTATTTTGTAACTCTATTCGTGACTTCACATGCCGCAGGGAAGAAATAAGTGGATCGGAAGATGCTGCCAACATGTTGAAGAGGTCCTTATTTTGCCTTACCCTTGATGCTTTGAATGTGTTCTGCAATCTATATTTTTTATAAAATTTGTTAAGAGACTCCTGTGCTTCTTCAGAAAGCTCTCCAATTGGCAAAGACTGGTACTCAATTATATCTTTGCCATGCGCCAATATTTTATGGACGGTCGGGGTCAACTTCTTCTGTGGATACATTTCTGCTAAAAGAGATGCAGTTTTCGACGCATATTCTCCATATTTTGTAGAATTTACATTTTCTTTGCAGTTTAAAACATCCAAGATCGTTCCCAATCTTTTCACGATTTGATTGTCAATTCCAATGATTCTAGTTACTGCCTCATCATTTTCAAAAAATCTCCTAGAAGTGTTTCCATCGTTAGAGTTACCGTATCCGTGCTTGGGACAGTCTACTTTTAGTCCAACTTGTTTCAAAAAAACCATCCTGTATTTGCTTCTTTCTGATCTTTTCCTTATCCTTTATTGATGTATTTTCATCGAAGTTTTCCTCCTCTTGTGGTAGGGTATATGCCAGTTTTAGCAAGAATTCCATACACCTTATCCTTGCGTGCAATGGTGACATTCCATATTCGTAATTCTCCTCATTTGTAGAATCGTTTAAATTACCAAAGTTCTTCTGACAAATAATAATATAAAATCGATAAAAAAAATATAAAAATAATACGAAAAAAGGGGTTTAGATAGGTTTTTGCTAAATTTTTACCTCCAATATAATTCTGTCTATGAAAACTAATTGAAATATATTATAATTAAGCAGAAAAAGATACTAATCTTAAACTCTTTACAACTAATTATATAAAATTGAGATGTAACATATTATATATGAAATAAATTGAATTGAATTGAAAAAAGTTCTTCTGACTCTTTTTGCAAATCGGGCATGACATTGTTGAGGTTGTTCCTGTCAGTTCGTTTACGACTTTTCCGTCAACCATGGTCAGGTGGAACTCGTAATTGCATTCAATATATTTTCCTTCTCCAATTTGCAGCTTTGTAGGCTTAATCTTGCTTATTTGTTCTTCAATGTCCTTCACCGTAGTCCTTATGAGTTCTGCCGATTCCCTTGCAAACTGAAACATTATTGGTCGGCAATAATGCACTGATGACGGACGTGGATTTTTCCAGTGTAGGGAATCATCCGATTTTAGCCGCAAAGGAACAACAGATGCCATAAACATATTTCCGTCCGATATTGTAGCGTCATCGAAAGATATCCTTTGCTTATAAACGCTTTGGCCGGATGATCCATCGCAGCCCCATTTGCTGATCAATGTCAACTTCTCAGGAAGAATTTTCACTTCCGTGAAAAACTTTGGTGTGGTTGACTTTCTAAACAGTTCAAATAATTTTAAATTGTTCAACGCCATGTTTTCAGTACTTAAATTGTTTAATGGTTTCAGTAATTGTTGCGCCAACTTTCAGGCGTAGACTAATCCAGGCATTATGCTTATTTTGCAATATATAGGCTTATGCTACCATGCCTTAAAATTTACCTGTTCCCTGCATACATATGGATTTAGGCTAAATAATGCAATTTTGATATTATGCACGTGTCCAAATAAGATTTGTGCCTACCTGTAGGGACCATAAGTCAATATTGTTCCTGACCATTTGTACGCCAAAGTATTGTTTATGTGAGGTACGTACCTGCTAATTTCAATGAGTAGTTTTTTTCAAACTATTAGATCAAACTACTGTCAGTCAAAACATATAAGGGATGGACGCCATACAATTTCTGCAACCATGTCTTTTTGAACTTTTTTACCTCTAGAAGCCAAACGGGCACGTACGGGCAGATAAAACCTTTTGAATTATGTAAAGAAATAATCAAAGAACAGGTTTTGCACGCATGGCAAATATAGAAAAATATAGTTTTTTTTTATTTTCCGTCAAAGTTGAAAAATAGTGAAAAAACGGATAGTTTTTAAATAGTGATTTACCAGGAGAAACACAAAGCAAACAGTTAATTTTTTTTTTATCATTATACATTTAATAAATACATCAATCAATACAAATAAAAAATAAGGCGATTCGTTACCTATTTTTCGTGATATTACACCTGAAATCGCAACAAATTGACTAAAAATTGTGTGTTTTTTTGAAAACCGAAAGTCGGTCAACTTTGAACGGTTATATCTTCTAAACTAAAAATGTGATATTATTAAGAGTGGCATATTTGAAATCGTTGAAAAGTTTCCTATAACATGGGTTTATTCAAAACTTCGTCGGCACTCATGAAAATTTTGATTTTTGCAACCTCGCTTGCTCTACGGGCGCCACTGTGCGTTGTTCTTTACAAAAATAAGCGGACAGGTGTCTGGTATTTTTTTAAATTCGGCCATTTTACGGAGTAAAAGGGTAATCTCTTTGTTTTCGTACTTTTTGTCACCCCATCTATCTTTTAATCCCAAAAATATAGAAATATAGTTTATGTCACATTTGAACTACTCCAAAAAATTATAAGTACGAACTTAGTACTGTTTTGAAATTCGAACATTTAAGGGGTGAAAATCGTAACTATTTTTGGTACTTTTTTAACAGGACATTTTTCTCCATTCACTGACTTAAACGTATTACATTACGGCATCCCACTACAATATTGAAATTTTTGATACTTCAATGGAGTTAAAAAAGTACCCAAAAGGGGAAATATGGTAAATTCAATTTCATTGCTTAGCTTTTTGGTATTTACTAAAACAGGTGTTTGATACTTCTTGAATTCCGGCCCTTTTAGGGAGTAAAGGGGCAAAATCTGCATTTTCGTACTTATTTATCGCCCATCTATCGTTCAAGCCAATATACAAAGAAATAAATGTTATATCACATTCGAAGCATCTATAAAAAATACAAGTACAAAGTTAGTACTTTCTCGAAATTCGAACACTTATGGTACATTTTTACAAAACATTTTCCCCATTCATTGATATATGGGCATTTTTATGTCATCGAACGTGACATTTGTGCGCCTTCAGAGCGTTAGAGATTTTGCACATATAGAAGTTACTGGAATAATTTGTATAATTATGTTTCATTAAGAGGGTACTATATATGAAAAACATAATTACTACATTCGGAGCTTTGTTGTCCAAAATATCTAGCAACATAGGTGCATATCGTACGTGACATAAAACGGAGGTGATATTGGGGCGAATGTAAAAAATTCCATTTCGTTCGTGACATATCCAACGTGACAGATTTTTCTCTTATAGTATTTGCAAGGTATGAAATATAGTTTTGGAAAATATATGTATACAAAAACTTAAAACAAATAAGTAAAAAAGTTAGTCGGACAAGCGCGATCATATGATACGCTACACTATAATATTTTAAGATCAAATTATTGAGAGTGTGCCATATATTCGACCAATAGTGAATCATGGTCGCCAGAACAGAATTATGCTAGAAGGTTAATTATTATATAAAAGTTAAACATTTTATCATGACCTACGTAAAACTTATTGACGCCAATTGTTATGTCAATACCAACATTTATAAGGAAGTTATGGCATTAAAAGCTATTTTCGGAAGTAGTATTTCTATGGGTGCCATAGTAAAATATGGCCCGATTCCAATTATATTTGGTTAGATTGCAATAAAATAAGTTTAATAAATTTTTACTAAATACCAACATAATGAGATGATAAATTTAGTTGCATTTTTGTACTTACAATATCGTACCTGACGACCTTTAGAAGCTTATAAAATTTTTATTATACCAATTTTAAAAAAATTCCGATCAATATTTCTTTGCAACAAATATCTTGCTTTGAACATTTATTTAAAAAGACCTACGACTGATCAAATACAAATGACATAGACAAATGTGGTTTTTGCACCACGTACGTGACAAAACTAAGCCAAAACTATACCTCTAATCTAACTATATATTTGGTTTTTCTTCATGGATCTCCTTCATTGTATTTGTAACATGAATTTTAAAGTTGAATTCCAATGGTACCAGTATATATATTTAATCGTCAGAAAAGTGCAAAATTTTTGATTGCAGTTACTTAAAATGAATCAAAGAGATAGTCAGTTTTAACTTTTATTTTTTGCTCTTTAAAAACTTTGATAAGCTATAAAACCCTTTGCATAATAAATGTTGAGTGTTTTTTAACTTTCTCCCATATTTAAAGGGTTTTTATTTTTTGAGTCGTGGTTGATATTCTCATGGAAATGCCCATATATGTATTAAATTATGGGCTCTGATTACAATATTAAAATTGTTTATACTTCAATGGGGATAAAAATGAACCAAAAAGGAGAAATACGAGAAGTCTTTGGTTAGCTCTTTGGTTCTACAACTGGTATTTTTTTTAATTATCGTTACTATATGACTTTATAAAGGAACTTATTGGTACTTTTTTGTTCTTTAACTGGTACTTTTTGAATTTCCGTAAGTATTGGACCTAGAAACATAAAATTAAACATGGAAGCTCCTGAGTGAATAAGAATCGGTAAGAGGGATATTTTTGGTACTTCTTCGTTCTTTAACTGTTACTTTTTGAATTTCTGTTAGTATTGTACGTAAAAACATACAATGAAACTTCAATGCCCTGAGTGAATGAGAATCTGTAAAAGTTATTTTTTGGCACTTTTTGGTTCTCTAACTGGTACGTTTTTAAATTAAAACGATACTATTTATAATTTAATACTTATTATTGCTCATTAAATAAGCAAGCGAACTGATGTTTGGTACTTTTTGTAAATTCGGGTCTTTTAGAGATTAAGCGGGTAAAACCTGTATTTTTCGCACTTTTTGTCCCCAGTCTATCTTTTAAACCAATACAGATAAAAATAAAAATTATATAACATGCGTAACTTATGTAAAAAATACACTCTTTCGAAATTCAAACGTTTAAGGGGTGAAAACGTTACATAATTTTGTGTCTTTTTCAAAATATTTTTTCTTTATCTATACTCACAATATTATAACTGTAACCTACTGTAGGTTATTTAAGAAGTATTCCATTCAGTAATTTTTAAATATATAAACATTTAAAATTCTAAGCAAATTTGTTTTTAACGGATTCTCACATTTATTCAAAAAACTAAGTGCACATTAATACGGATTTTCGGTTGCATTTAATATTGTCCGTTGTTTATGTAAAAGTATTCTGTATGTAAAATTAAATGAAAATTAAATTTAAAACAATTGTAAATTTACTTTAAATGCAATATACTTATTTTGCATTTAATGTTAACGAAAAGTTTATTTAATTTTTACTGTCAAAAATTAACCACAAATTCCGTAAAAACTAATGAATTTTCAGTTATTTTATATAACTTAACTACCAAATTTTTATTTTGTTTTTTAGTTATCTATTAATTAATTTTTAGTTATCTATTTATATGTAGATCTGTGGCAAAAAGTAAAAGTAAAAAACAATTGGCTTGTTTTGTGTAGGAAATACCCATATTCTTTTTGGTAAAAATATTTAGTTAAATAAATCAAATTTTTAAAGTAAAATAATTGCGAATGCCATATCGGCCATGCTGCTGGAGTCTTATACTTGAGAGTTCTTCTGTAAACGAGGTGGTCAGTACAACAAAAGAAAAACAAGCATATACATATAACGGGGTAAGTAAATAAAAATAAATATTCTCTCTCTCATTAGAACAGCAAGCGGACAGGTGTCTGGTATTTTTTAGAAATTCGAGTAAAACCTGCATTATATAAAATAACTGAATTACATAAAATAACTGAAAATTCAATTGTTTTTACGGAATTCGCCGTTAAATTTTTGGGAGTTAAAACTAAATGAACTTTCCCTTAAAAATAAATGAAAAATAAGTAGACCGGGTTTTAACTGAATATTCACTTATTTTATATTACAATTTCAGTTAATTTTACGTACAGAATATTGTGAGTGTATTTATCTTTCATGGCACTGCTAAACCCCCTCTAGCTAAAAAGTTGACCATTGGTGGCTGGCCTCTCGGTCCCGTTAACGTAACAAGTAAAAACAAGTAAATTTAATAACCTCATATCTCCTAAACTAAAAGAGCGTTTTTGTCTACCCATCTGGTTTTTAAACCAGTAAACTGGGAAAAAAGATTATATTACATACGTAAATTATCTAAATACAAATATAAATATGGAACTTTTTCCAAATTCGAACTTTTTAGGGGTGAAAATCGTACCTTTCCTTTTTTTCCAAAAATGTTTGTCCATATATATCACATTCGTTACATATTTTTCCCGAAGATCGAACAATTAAGTTGGAAAAACGTACCTCTTTTTGGTACTTTTTTACAAAACATTTTTCTCCATTTATAGCTGCTTTACACCATCACACAAGTCTTAAGTATTTTGAAAAAAATACAAAACAAAAAATTTTTAAACAATAATTAGATCAGGAAAGCATTTTCGAAAAATACTTAAGACTTTGTGGGATAGAGTATAACGGCCTTTATTGACATATACTTGCGTATTAAATTTTAGGCTTCCACAACAATATTCAAATTTGTGATACTTCAATGGGGAGAACAAAATGTTGAACTTAGAAACACAAAATTAAGGTGCAAGGTCCAGAGTGAATATTAACCCATAAGATGCAAAATGTTGGAACTGGAAACCCGCTCACAAAGTAGCGGGTTAAATGCTTGTATATAATAAATGAGGGGCTTAGAGGGCTTTAAGTGCTTTTTTTTAAATTGAGATTACATATGGAATTAGTAGGTGAAGTTCAGAGAAGTTAAGAACACACGAGGTCAATGTGGAATTCTCATCCGGTAGCAAGATATAGCGAACCATTCTAGCAGTTGTCATTAAAATACCGGTTTCGTTTGGAGCACAAAGGGTATATTAGCATTTCATCTCAATTTTTAAATAAGGCACTTAAACCGCTTGTGCTTTAAGCCACTCAAATGTATTAAGTATTTCGAATAAAAAAAAATTTTTCTTTTAGTGCCATTGACGTCAAGTATCCTGTTATAGTATTTATACACCAAATTTCTGTTTCTACCATCCTAATATCAGAATATAAAAGCTCGCAAGAAATAATTAAACGTTAGCTAATAAAGGTGCCCGTACACGACATGTTTTTTACATCTGACTTGTCAACTTTTCAAGTCACATGTTATTGTGAATGTCTGTCAAAATTGCTGTTTTACAAAAGGTGTATAATATTTAGGCACAAACGTACATCTAAAGGCTGAGTAAGGCGAACGTTGCTGTACCCGTAACTTACTGTAACGGACTGCTTGCACGTTGGTGCACTTATAGAACAACTAAAAACGTGTCATATGTTTTTCATTTACATAAATAAAAAAGCAATAGTATACATAAAACAACACACACAGTGATGGGAAACAAAAGGTTTAAATGTTGACCTCTGTGCAGAAAAAGTACCAAGTGATTAAAATGGTATTAAAACAGTATTTAGTGTATGTAAAAAAAAAACATTAATTATTTAATATCTGATATTTTTATTATAGATTTACAATAAACAAATATGTATTTTAACATATACAAACACATTTACATGTATTATTTTGTAAATGTGCATAGACAAAACAATATTTTGTGCCCATTTAAAGTCTTTTATATATTTCTCATTTCTATTGTATGTGCATATGCATTTGTTTATTTTGTACATCTAAGCACATGTATATTTATATATATGGAAATATGTTGTATTGTAAGTCGTTTTGTCGAAAGTCCATAGATATACTGGAAAAAAAGTACCAAAAAAAGAGCGAAAATACCCGCATTCAATTTAACATAGAAGCAACCCATCACTATTTAAAAATGTCACGTAACAACGGTATGAAATTCTATTTTATACAGAATGAAACGTTACAACTACGGTACATTACATTTCGGTAAGCTTTTGCATTGCTTTTCATATACTAAAAAGCGAACAGCTGATTGATACAGTACAGATACGGTACAGCAACGTTCGCCTAACTGAGCCTTAATTTGCTTCTTACATTGTCTCCAAGGCAAATTTATGTATACGGTGGTGTCGATACTACAACAAGTAACAACACCAAAAAGCACAACAATGTACTTTTTTGTTGCTTTCGTTGATCGATATGTCAAAAACACAAGCAACTTTTGACATTTCTCTCTCTAAGTAAGAAAAAAAAGTAGCACAGCTGTGCTTTCAACGCCACCTGGTAAATGAATTCGCCTTTATTGTCTCTGTTTTTTTTTTTCGCATACTTATTGCAGAAACCAATGTAGTTCTCGGTTTGTATATAGCGTGCTGCAGCCACAAAATTTTTTATTTGCGCCATAAAAGAGTTCAACCATCTTGAACATCATCATTGCGTCGATCGCGCTCGTTGAAGATAGACGTGTTCTCTAAGCTCGGCATACGGTTTATTTTTTATAATAAATTAAAATATAAGAAAATACATAATTTGAGCAAAAATTTTTTTTGTTTTTAGACTCGGTGTTGATAAACAATAAATAATAAGAAGAGCACAACTGTAAACAGAAAAGTAAAAATCGCTTATGAGTGCAAATAATGTAAAAACAATAAAACAGAATGATAGAAACGCATATATAACAGTGAGTGTTAACGAAACAAATGCTGAAATAAAAAAAAAAAGAATCGATGATAGCAAATACCTAAAGGCTAAACCTATTACTCGCACGCGATCCCTCTCACCCTCTGTATTTAATAATACCATTGATACACTAACAAATATAAAACCTGCAATCGTTGCCTCTACGGCAAAAGCAATTTAAATAAGTGATGAAAATATTAACCCCAAATCGGGCATTATAGAAAACTCAGTATCACATTCTGTGTCTAATAATACAGTTGATTTCAATACAATAAAAAATATAAAACCTGCAAGCGTCGCTTCAGCGGCAAAAACAATTTTAATAAGTGTTGAAAAGATTACTTCCAAATCAGGCATAATGGAAAATTTAGTATCACAGGTAAAAAGTGGTCAAAAGCCTCAAGTACAAGTTGGTATTGATAGGTACATAACAGTGCTTAAACGGGGTCGCAGCCCAACCTCTTCTGCAGTTCCTTCGGTCCCAAAAATTTTAAAAGAGGGTACAGCTGATAGAATAAGTTCACAAAATCGTTTTGCAATTTTGGACGAGGAATCCTCGGAAGCACAAAACTTTATCATATCTTCTAAGCCACCACCGCTATATCTTAGAGAGCAAAACTGAAGTGAATTAATAAAGAATTTGATCTCGGTAATAGGTGAAAATTCTTTTTATGTAGCCGCAATAAAACGTGAAAGCATTACTGAAACAAAAATACAAGTCAATTGTGAAGATGATTTTCGTAAAGTAATAACTAAATTAGAAGCACTATATAAAAATGTTTATATATACCAACTGAAAAGCAGTAAAGGTCTTCAGGTAGTAATAAAGAGCATTGACTCATGCGTAGACCTAGGTGAGATAAAAACGCTTTTAGAAGAGAAGGGCTTCAAAATAAAAAATGTAGTAAATATTAAAAATAGAGAAAAAATCCCCAGCCACTATTTCGAGTTGAGTTAGAACCCGGCGACGTTAAGCTTAAAAAAACGAAACTCATCCCATCTGCAGTCTGAAATATATCCTGTATAGCAAAATAACGATAGAGGAGCCGCACAAAAGGAATGGTCCCGTGAAATGTTTAAACTGCCAAGAATTTGGTCACACTAAGGCATACTGCCATTTAACCCCTGTTTGCGTTGTATGTGGAGAATTGCATGGTACTGCTCTCTGCGATAAGACTAAAAACGACCCCAATGTAAAAAAATGCCGCAACTGTGGTGGTAATCACACTGCCAACTATAGAGGATGTCCTGTATACTCTATAGTCAAGCACTCGGTTTGACCGAAACCTAATCCCCCTCAAATGCAGGTAACAAATAAAGTTAACACTAATGATATTCAGGTACCGCAGCCTAGTAATAACAGAACATCCTACGCTAACGTCCTAAAATCAAACTTTATGCCAATGCAAGGTGATTTGCCAAATAATGATGAGACTCCAGTTTCTAATTTAAGTCGTCTAGTGCAAAGAGTAACTAACTTTACAAACACAATGGGTAATATGATGCAGAAAATGTTAAGAATGCAATAGATGTTATTGCAAGCTGTACTTAACAAGCCATTGATTGTTAACAAATTTGTTTTTGGAACGCAAACGACATTCGCCAACATTAAAATGAACTAGAATACTTTCTTAAAAGTAAACAGATAGATGTAATGATGGTTTCTGAAACTCATTTGACCTCAATAAATACCTTTAAAATCAATGGCTTTATATTAAAAGATATCAAGGACCCTCGAGGTAGAGCTTGTGGAGGTTCTGTTATTTTGATAAAAGCCCGAATCAAACACTACTTAATGTGTGATCATTGAGCAGATTATTTACAAGCAACGAACATTTGTGTTGAAGAGCTAAATCGACACTTAGTACTTTCATCTTTATACTCTCCACCTAGATTTTCAACATCAGAAATCCAATATAATAAATATTTTAAATCATTAGGTCCCTGTTTCCTAGCCGCTGGCGATTACAACGTTAAACACACCTTCTGGGGGTCACGGCTCATAACACCAAAGGGTCGTGTTTTGTATAATACACTCTCTAAAATGGATTTAAATGTGGTCGTTAAATGTGTTGAATCGTCCTTAGACTTGTCTGCCGATCACACACCTACAATTGTTACTTTAATGAACCCAAATAGAATTGGATCTACGTCTGGTTACTTAGCGACATCAGCCACACAAATAAATGGGTTAAATTATAAAAAATATCTTAGTGCCCATTGCACAGAAAATATTCCGCTTAGTACACCGGAGAACGTGGATCTCGCTATTCCGGCATAACCCTCAAAAAAACCAAAAATAATAACATATATTCACAGATCCCCCAACTTAAGACTTTATTAAAAGAGTGCACAAAAAGGCTAAGAAAGTAACTGCAGCCTCATAAAACGGCTTCTCTGGAAATATATATTAAGGAACTTGACGCAACTTCACAATCAGACTACTCATTATGGCGTGCAGCTAGAAGTATCAATAGACCAGTTATATCTAAGCCACCATTAAGAAACTTTTATGGAGGTATGGCAACAAATGACATTGAAAAAGGAAATCTGTTTGTTCATCATCTGAAAAACGTATTTACCCTTAATTCATCTCACGATATAGCAGTCGAATTACCGCCTGTAAATGTTAGAGAAGCTATTCCCCTAAGATTTGAGTTTAGAGAAATCGAAAAGGCTATTTGTGATATAAACACCACGAAGGCACCCGGTATTGATAAGATCAGTAATAAAATGCTTTTGGAGCTACCAAGTATAGCAAAGAAAATTATTCTTATTATTTTTAATGCTATTTTACGCCTTTAATACTACCCTCAAGAATGGAAGGTTTCCTTAGTAACCATGATACCAAAGCCAGGAAAGGATCACACAAAAGTTGAGTCATACAGGCCTATTAGCTTATTATCTAATAATTCAAAGCTATTTGAGAAACTACTAGTATCAAAATTAACGCCGATTTTAAATGAAAATAGATGTATTCCAAACCATCAATTCGGTTTTAGAACAAAGCACAGCACAATTGACTCATCGAATAGTAAATGTCATAAGAAAAGCCTTTGAAGAAAAAAAATATTGCTCAGCACTCTTCATCGATGTGTCTCAAGCTTTTGATAAAGTTTGGCATGAAGGTTTAGTACTGAAATTGCAGCGTAACTTACCAGCAAACATACACAAGCTGTTAGAAAGCTACTTAGTCGGTCGTCAATTTATTATAAAAGAAGGCGATTTTTTAAGTTCTCCTCAGCCAGTTAACGCTGGAGTCCCACAAGGCAGCATCCTGGGCCCTCTATTATACTTAATCTATACTTCGGACATGCCAACAAACAGCTACACACAAACCTCAACATTTGCGGATGACACAGCTTTTCTAAGCGTCCATGAAAACTGTCAAGAAGCATCTCGTTATTTACAGGATCACATATTTGAACTGGAAAGGTTTGTAAAACAATGGAGGATAAAGATCAATGAGCAAAAATGCGCACATATAAAATTCACATTGCGTCGGGAAACATGCCCACCTATTAAAATATATAATCAAATAATACCCCAACACTCGCATGTAAAATACCTCGGTATTCATCTAGATCGGCGTTTAACGTGGAAATGGCATATAGAAGCTAAATTAACTCAAATGAAACTAAAAGCAATTCAAATTAATTGGCTTATTGAAAGAAATTCTGTTCTTAGTCTCGATTGCAAACTTCTACTTTACAACTCTATCTTAAAGATAATTTGGTGCTACGGTATTCAGTTATGGGGCACTGCCTCGGCTTCTAACATCGAAAAAATTCAAAGGCGCCAAAATAAACTTCTTCGAATAATCACAGCCGCCCCCTGGTACGTCAAAAACTCAAATATCCACAAGGATCCCAATGTGCCATTAGTAAAAACTATGATAACGAAATATGCAGTTAAATATTTAAGAAGGCTGGAACTGCACCCAAATCCATTAGCTCGAAATATTTTAAATTATGGCGGCCACATTCGCTTCAGAGAAGAGACACTGCAGCACTCACCCAATCAGATGAGCGATAACCGTGATGACGAAATCTTGTTTGTCTGGCACTGGCAGGACATAAAGAAAATATTATAAGATTTGATTAATTATTGTTAGTTCATATTTAATATATGAAGATTCAATAAATAAATACTGAAAAAAAAAAATCTTGAACATTTTTTCTTTAAATTTTAAGTTACCAATTTAGGATATAAAAGTGAAATGTTTTTATAACTATATGTACATAATTTCTATTCAATGGTGAAATTATAATACATATATCGAATAACGATTTCGTCAATTGTGCACCGCCGCTGCTGGGTTTTGCCCGGCAAAGATTTCTGACATAACTGATGACAGATGGTTTGTCAGAAGAAAAAAGAGCACGCTCTAAGTTAAATTTTATCAGATGACTTTGCGTCTGCCTTTAACAGATGTAATGTTTTAAAGGTAATACACGACATGTATGTATTTTGCAGTGTGACATTTGACACGTCAGATGTAAAAAACATGTCGTTTAAAGTTATTTATACAAAAAGAATAATTCAACTTGGCTGTATTTTTTGCTTCTCTCTAAAACAAATTTCACTGCTGAATTAAAATTTGGTTTAATTATGGTGTTTTAAAACCAAAAATCAATGTACAGAATTTACATACCATGGATCCAATAATCTTTGTAAGTCGAAAACTGTCACGAATCATGATATTGTTATCAAGTTAGTTACAATTAGTCAATTCACAAGGTATCCTAACATGTCATATTGTCAAAATGTCCTAATATTTCACAATGGTTTAAAAATATTGTTGTACGGCTCAGCCGCTCAGCGCTGGACTTTTCTGATTAATTACGACAGCACAATAAACACAGCAAGCAACGTTCTATTTATTTAAGACACTTTTTGTTAACAAACCAGCAACAATATTTTTAAACCATTGTGAAATATTAGGACATTTTGACAATATGAAATGTTAGGATACCTTGTGAATTGACTAAATAAATTTTTTATAGGAATAGAAATAAGAGCATTCAACTTTTTGATGATCGGCCAACACCAATGTTGCCAGAATATCTTTTGAAAGATACCTACGCATTCTAAAAAATCATTCGATTTTTCCCTACACGTTTAAAAAATTTTCTCTACAAAAATCCCTACGCGCTTTATTCGTTAAAATCTAAGAAAAAACAGTAGTTAAAAAAACTAATTTTATTTCCAACTAAAGAATCAAGTTTTAATAACAAAAATATTTGATTAAATTCAATGAAAAAGACTAGAGGTTTTCGTAAAATAAATATGTGTAGTTGTTTTGAACTTAATTAAAGAGCAAAAGCAACAGGGTATCTTATTCATAAAATACATACTATGTATTTCTTCTTTTGAACTGAGTTGTGTGGATCAATTTTCTTTACTTTTTGGTTATCTCTCTGCGCCGACATTTGCATTGGATTATTTTATTTTCTTGCGAAAACAATAAAAGCAATTTGTTTTTAATTTTTTTTTCTTAACCGTCTTACAACAACAATAAATGTTGGGCGAATTCAAACTAATTGTAGTGGGGAATGTTATATGAGATAAACTCACTATTTATTGCCGGCATTTTGTTTAATCATTGATATCGTTGCAAATAAGACTTTTTGAGTGTTTGTAATTCCCATTTACTCTGCAGTTCTATTTACTAATGGTAATAAAAACATATTGGAAAACATTATACATATAATGAAACTGGTCGGCAAACCCAAAAAAGGGAGCAAGAACTTTGTTGTGTGATTTTACTTAACTTGGGCGTGCTGAATCCAGTTCACAGATTGGTTCTATCACATCTAGTTTTTTGTATGGGCTAGACCAATATTTCGTCCGAAATAAGGTAGTTATGCTGATACATTTTATTAAAACTTGAGAACGATTTGTCAGATTTTGATCAAAAGATGATCCCAGATGCTTAAAAATAAAATTTCCTTTGAGTCATCTTAATAACACTTATTTGTATTTTCAACTATTTCGGAGTAATACAGAAATTAGTGGCGATACAATTTTTTTTTTTGGCAATATTAGTACTATTTTTGTTTTCAAAAATTAACACAAAAATTATACAGTATTTTTCGGTTAATTGCACATCAAAATTTGCACAACTTTTTGTTCAATTAACCGGGGAACCAATTAGCCGATACCCGCTTAATTGAACAATTCGTTCAATTACAAGAATCCCGTTTAATTGAACAATTCGGTCAATTACAAGAATCCCGTTTAATTGAACAGTTTGTTCAATTACAGAAATCACGCATAATTGGAACTACTAATGAATTAAAAGAAATCGCATATGTGCACTTTAAGTTTTTCAAAATAATTTTTTTTACCTTAAACGAAAAAAATGCAAGTAACAGAAAAAAATGTACATATATGTGTATACGCAGGTATTTATTATTGTAGGTATGTACTATCAAATGCACTATTTATGTGCACAATAGTTTTACAAAAAAATAAAATTTATAAACTAAAAAACAATTCATATATGTATTGGTTTTACAAAAAAAAACATAAACTTAAAGAATAAAAACAACTCATATGCATATACATACAGCTCTTCCATTCACGTAAGTATTAAAATATTACATAGTGCTTAAAAAAATAAAAAAAGGAACAAATAAATTCATGTTGTACATATTCACACTTTTCGAGATCATTATTTAAAAAAGAAAAATAAACATGTTGTTTACATTTTAAAAGAATTACTTGAAAAAGTCTGTAAAAAACACCCAGTGTTTTTCACAAATGATGTCAAATATGTATGTGCAAAAATGCCAGATTATTTTTCAATAATAATGCAATTAACCGGGTAAAAGTAAGAGGAAATTTATTTTTGATGACATGAATTTTGAACCAATTAAGCGGGAAAATCAATTAACCGGGTTCAATTATCCGAGGAAATTTACATGGTTTTCGTATGCAATATGTATTTTTGCCCGATCATGTGGTTCAATTAAGCGTGGAAACCAATTAACCGTAGGGTCAATTAACCGAAAAATACTGTATTACTAATATATAATAATATATAATATACTAATATATTACTAATAAATTACACTGATACTAAATGGTATAATGACAAGTCTCTTCGTTTTTGACCCCATGACACTTTACATCACTGTGATGTCAGCCTTAAGATCACTTGGCCAAATTGTCATCAGCTTAAAAAAATTAAATTGTGTCATCTATGGGATGCCACATTGGCATCACAGAAATGACGAATCGGAGTCGGTTTTTTTAAGCATGTCATCAGTGCGATGACAAACTGTCATCAAATTGAGTCATTGTAATTGACCTTAAGTCTAATTGAGAGAATATAATTATTTACTTACCCGTTGCACATGTTTGCTTCACTTTTGTTGTATTCCGCCCTTTGTTAACAGAAGAACTCTCAATTATAAGACACCAGCAGCGTGCCCGATATGGTTTTCCTAATAATTCTACTTGAAAAATTTGAGGTTTTTAAATAAATAATAAAAAAATAGCATATACGAATTTTTGCTTCTAATTTTACTTTAAAAACATGAAAATTATGTTAATAATATATTATGACATGATATGTTATGTCATCGCACTTATGACAGTTTGTAATTGCACTGATGACAGTTTGTATGTGCTGATACCATAATACATCAGCGTTATGACGCCCTTTCTATCAGTGTACACAATATGTGGCGTCGAATTGACGTCACTGTAGTCATAGCATAGATGACGCATAAAATATGACAAAATTTTAGGATGACGTTCGTCATTGGATTGATGTCACTTTCTGCCTCATTGATGCCATATGTAGTAACATTGATGTCACAATTCTGATGTAAGAGCATCATTAATATAAAGACGCATTTTTCTATGAGTGTACGGCATGTATCATGGAAATCGTAAAGCAAATGTTAAAATTATGTTTTATTGGGGCCTGACTAATATTTCACCCGAAATAACTTGATCGTGCTAATATATTTCATCATGACTTGGGAACGATTACCTTAACAATAGTTTTTCTTATTTTCTACAGTTTCGGAGATATTTAGAAGGTAGTGGCGGTTAATTTTTAAGCAAAGTATGTTTATGCAATATTTTGTTTTCAAAAATTCTTAAAAAAATTTTAAAATTCGTAAAGACATTATAGAATTTATAATTTATCGGAGTGAGCGGGTTATATAAGGAGTAAAATAAGCCATAAATCAAGGCGAATTCATATAGGTGACCGCATCATGAGATAGAAATATGCTAGCTATCTCTATTTTTGAAAAATACTATGTATTTTGTTTTTGGAAAAAGTGAGACTAAATGCCAAAATTATTTGTTGAAAATATGAAAAAACCAAAATTTTTGTTTGTTAATTTTTACAGCATTAAAAATTGTTTGTGGATTTATACTCAAATTCCAAAAGTTTGATAACGACATTAGTGATATAGAGGACGTACAGAAATTTGACATGAATGCTGTAAGTAAATGATTACATTTCATACAATGCCAGAAAATAATTTGTATCTACATTAAGTGCACAAAATAATAGTTTTGAATCTTTAGTTGTACATGAACTCAAACCATCAGGCGCTTTCGTACCAGTAACAGAAGATAATAAACGAGAATATGTTGAACTCTATGTAAATTATAGATTCATGCGGGGAAAATTTGTTTGTATTTTAATAGAAATTAAAAAATTTAAGTGAATTGAATTTTTCAAAAGGCTTTTGTGATTTATACCGAGTCATTTATTGAGAACACTTGCGAATTGGAATTGGTTATTGGCGGTATATCCAGTATTGATGTCAGTGTTTGGCGCAATAATACACCAGACACTCAACAAGTTATATGGCTTTGGCAGGTGGGTTTTATGATTTTTTTTTTGTTTTTGTTAATGCTTTGCAAGGTTTTCGTGCTTTGCAGGTTTGAACAGGTGCTGTAGGGCCATCTACCATGCACTTAACCCAAGATGTGCCCACACACAACCGACCCGAAGCTCATACATGTTTCAATCGCATTGATTTGCCGCCCTACGACAGCTACCAACTGCTTTATGATTAACTAACAAGCAGTTGAAGAAAATCGTGGAATAAATAAAAAAACAAGCATTAAATACATAAGAAAAAATGTTAAACTCATCGTTGTTCTTAAAAAAAAAAGGGGACAGGTGTTTGGTAATTTTTTGAAATTCGGCCTCTTTGGGGAGTAAACGCTTTTTTGTCACCCCATCATTTATTAAAACAATGAACATAAAAATTAAAATGTTAAGATAAGTTTCGAAATTTTTCAAAATTCGAACGTTAAAGAGTGAAAATGTTTGGTCCTTTTCTACAAAACATATAAGCGAGTTTAAAACACAATTTTCTAGATTAAGCTAGATTTTTCCCCTCCTACCTCCCTCCCAATAACATGAACACTTTTAATTATAGCAACATTAAGTTTAATTAACTTTAATTGAGTTTTTTTTTAACAATTTTGATAGGCTAACTTAACTTTATTTGTAAGAAGATAATAGTATAATGTTATTTAGAAACTGTTAAATGATGTTTGATCTAGCAAACGTTTTGAAAAAGCAAACATATTTTTGGTAAAACTATTGGTACTGTATAACTCAAAAATTAATTTTAATGAATTTTTTTGATCCAATTAGGCGCTGCTTAGTTTTTTGGACTTTAAGGCGTACATTTAAATGTCTTATTCGAAAATATATCCGACATTTAAAGAACAATTCCTTTACCTTATGTGGAAGGTCGACAGTTTTGCACTCCTCGGCCAGGTGTTGATGAAGGTTTCGCAAGTGAGATATTTCCTGACCATTTACTCGGTAAAACAATAGTTCCAGTGTTTCCACCTTATCAAGAAAATAACTAAATGGCTTCTTTAGCGAACTTTTCGATACCCGGTCAACCCAAGTAAACGAATTTTCATGACATTCAAATTGTTCAAGGTTAAGCTTTCGAATCATATAACCGGATATATATTCTAAAGCATCCTCCTAAAGAATTTCAATTCCATCTAAATTCGCTTCATTTAAATCTGTGAGTTTTTCTATATGTGTGTGTGGTAAAAGCAATGACTCATTTTCTTTCTTTTCCTCACACTGGTCAACAGTTTTTGACATAGTATTTATTTCGAAACTTGAGGAGTTTAGCCACTCTGTTTGGTCACTTTCAACGTTTACTTTTCCACTTAAGCATTCTGTATTACGGGCTGAAAATGAAACAGAAATATAACATTGAGTATATAGTAACAAATACCGTTAATGTACCTACCTAATATGTATTTTCTTAATCTATATTGAAATTCTTGTGGTGAGGGATGGTCATTCAAACCTCCCTCGCTACGAATCGCTCAAAAAAAGTGCTCAAGAACGTCTTGGTTTAACCTGTTGGTTAAAATATAGTTCATGTTATATAAATCCAACATATTCATGGAGCATTTAAAGTGCATTGTTTGTCATTAAAACACCTTTTTGAAAAATTTCCAAACTGTTTTTCCTTGGAACGATTGGAACGGACATAACTTTATTCATTTGGATCAATATAGCATGCTGGTTTTCCAAAGCCTTGCCTTATGGTTCCTTTAAGGATACATATTTACTGTAAGGTTATTATTTCAAAATTTAAAATTTACACAATTAACCTTGCCAGAGAGTCTAAACGTGTTCATAGATGAATTAAGGACGTCGAACCAGTCATTTATTAATTGTATAAATTCAGCCGTTTCAACGGGCTTATACAGTTGAATTCCATGGGAATAACAACGTCTTATTGCATTGGAAGTCGTATTTGAAAAGTTGGGCTGCCAATTTTACCTTTTACCTTCCTTTATGTTATATAAGTTAAAAAAAAACTTAAAAAAGTATATGTATGTATATGTAAACATGCATATCTGCCCCTTTGACCAAAGTATGTTCCGTGGTTAATTTAAATGTAATTGAAGTGTCACACTTATTAGTGTGTTTCAAAAGCTCTTTAATGGTACACCGGGAAAGTATAATGTTTTTGTAAACCAATCCTGTATCCAAGAAATGGTTTCTTATTAATGGTGTATCATGTTTGTAACTTGTGGTGCAGAATTAAAAACTTACCTGTCGTTACACCCAATTCACTCCACAACTTACGGTTAGTAGAGCCCATATCACATACCAACGCCACCACCGGAAATCCAGCTTTCTTTAGCTCTGAAATTATATTATATACAATTTCCTTGGTCAATTTGCAGTCGTAGTTGTAAAAAACTGGTTGTTTCCAAGATTTTTTTAGTCCGCGGGCCATTACAACTGCACAAATTTTTACGGGTTTCTCACAAAATCGCGAATTGAGTCATACTCAAAGGCTTCCGCTACCTTCATTTCATCAAACGCTAGTACACATACTTTTTCCTCGAGAGACATATCTAGCGATTGTTTCATTAAGTCAATTGATATTGAGAGTAAGCTTTCACTTATGTTAATCTTTTGGCACCAGCGCTGTAACGTAGTGATATGAGGTAGCGGAAAACCTTTCTTGTAGAGGTGTTGGTAAGCACGTGGTCCCGATGCGTACAAGCATATTGCACTAGAAATAACAGCCGGCCTCCATGAAATCTTTCCTGGCGACTTTAGTTTTCCTATTTGGCCTTCTGTCAAAATTGATTTCATTGAGTTTACAGCTTTATTTGCCTTCATAAGCTCCAACTTTAGTTCCCTATTTTCAGCTTTTAATCTTGCTAGTTTTAAATTTTTTATTTTATTATCGGCCTTTAATCTTGCTATTATTTCATTTTTTTTATTTTCGGCTTTAAATCTTGATATTTTTTTTACTAAATGGTACCCTAACCAAAAGTGGTGGAACAGGATATAATTAAAAAAAGTATGTGAAATATTCACATGTGTTTGTACTTACTCAGTTTGGATTTCTTGTTCTTTATATGTAACCTGTTTAACTTCGCCCGGCATTTCATTCATTGCTAAGAAGTTTTCAGATGGTTCAGGGAAGGACCAATAAATGCATGAATCATATTGAATTCTACATTACGAAATTTAAATTAATTGTTCACCATTTTTACCACATTTTTATTATAAAAACAGCAAAAATCAATACTTATTCTCAAGATACATTCATATGAATGTTCCTTGCATTATCATTTTAATATAAAGAATATGAAATTTTCAACTTACCCTGAATCAAACGTTACACTCTCATCGACAGGATCTGGGTTGAAAACGATTGAAATAATTAGTTCTGCATTGGGCAATAATAATGTTTTTCGCCCTGTTCTTATAATTTGTGTTTCCATAAAATAATCAATACAAATACAGTCATTTCGTGAAAGCTGCATTTGGCAAATATCGCTCCATTCTTCTATGTTTATCTTTGGGAACATTAAAAAAAGTACCACTTCTCTTTTCTTTTTGCAAAGTAAGCACTTACGCATTTTTGATTTCTTGCTTTTATATTTTTATTCACTTTTTGTTTTATAAAATTTTATAAATTTGTATTGTTTTTTTAAATATTTAGATTTTAATTGAATTTAAAATCTCAACTGATTTTTTAACAAAATGTAAATAAAGTTTGACATTCAGCATATACACAAATTAATAAACAAAAAACAGATGACTCGAAAATGTCACCTGTATGAATTCGCCTTGCCATAAACCAGGGAAATTTTAATTATATTCAAAATTCATTGAAATTGTAATTTATAATAGGTCTGTCTGGGTACTTTTCCAGTAGCAAATACTCAGTAAATTTTTTTGGGAGAGTAAGACAAATTTTACTCTTTCGGCTGAGAATATCTCATAAAGTACGCAGACAGTATCCAGTGAAATCTTGCAAGAAAACAGTTGATCGGTGTGTAAACAATTTAAATAACAAACGTGAGCCAAGATAGCGTTGAAGAAATAGCGTCCAATTTGGGAATTAAAAAACCGGGAAACCAAAATACCCCAATAATGGGTATTTGCAGTATAAACAAAAAGTAAGCGTCGAATTTAGGAATTTAAAATAGGGAAGTACAAATATAGGAACAAATCTAGTTTACCGACGCAGCTCCAAATAAAAAAAGTACCCACGGTGATGGGAAATGGAAAAATAAGAAGAAAAAATTAAATAAAAAAGTTGGCGCAAACGATTAGTTTTCGAGTTATGGACGTTGAAAGTTTTCATATAAATATGTGATTTTCCACTACAATTCTAAACGTATATGGCCAATATTGGTATCATTTTAAAGCTCTTGAACAGATTTTTCTGGATATACATAATTTATTTCAAAATATTAAACTCTTTAGATCACATTACAGTTTTTTTCATTTTACGTCGAAATGTTACGGAAGTGCACTAGGAAAGAATGTAGTTTATTTAAATAAAAGTGTAATACAAATTTTATAAAATAACAAACACTAGCATCGCAAAAAAAAAATTCTTTGCATAGCCAGCCTTTGGCCGGACGCAAGGATGTTCTTCTCTATGGTATAATAAACACCGGTTTCGCTTACTAAAGCTTCTTTGCATAGCCGGCCTTCGGCCGGGCGCAAATATTTTCTCCCCTATGGTATAACTAATACCGGCTTCACTAACTAAAGATTCTCTGCATAGACGGCCTTTGCCCATGGGCAAGGATTCTCTCCTCATTAGTATAACATAAACATAAAGAAGGTTTTACTTGTATTTTAATTAAAATTCTTAAATAAATTAGTATGTAGTATATACATACATTAAAGAATTAGAAAAAATTAATAAATTTGTTTTTATGCTTACTAAAAAACTTTTGTATTTTGCAAACTCGTCCCACTTCTTAATAAACTAAAAATATTAAAATAAATTCTGTATGTCCAGAAAGATCTAGTGAAACGCTTTGCAATGATACCAATATTAGCCATATACATTTGGAAATGTACTGCAAAATCCCATATTTATATAAAAACTTAAAACGCCCATAACTCGAAAACTAAGCGTTTGCGCCAACTTTCTTATTTCATTTTTTCTTATTATTTTTCCATTTTCTATCACCCTACGTACTTTTTTTTTTATTTGGAGCTGCGTCGGTAAACTAGATTTAAGCCCAAATATATTTATATTTTTAATAAAAATACAAAAAATATTTACCACAGGCTTTTGCAGGGTATAAACTATATATTTTCTGAAAGTAAATAGTTTCTGGACAAAATGAGCGATGCGTGCAAAAAATCGTTCGGACAGTTTCCGAGAAATCTGGGTTCATCCAAAATGGTCAGTAAAAATCTTTACTGATTTATGCAATGAACCACAGGCTTTTGCACGGTATAAACTATATTTTTTGCACGTATCGCTCATTTTGTCCAGAAAACTATTTACTTTCAGAAAATATACAGTTTATACCGTGCAAAAGCCTGTGGTAAATATTTTTAGTAGTTTTATTAAAAATATAAATATATTTTTACTTCCCCTTTTTAAATTCCTAAATTCGACGCTAACTTTTTGTTCATATACTGTAAATCCCCATTATTTGGGTATTTTGGTTTCCCGGTTTTTAAATTCCCAAATTCGACGCTATTTCGTCGACGCTATCTTGGCACACGTAAACTCTTTCATTCAAACAGTATATAAAAACAAACTAGTTCAAACTAGTTGCAAAATCTTACCAGAGGAAATTTCTCTAGTAACATTTTGCAAGTTCTCTAACTTCCAACTGTCAAAAAATTATCTTTTTGGCTCTCTCGCTGTAAGAGATTTGGAGTACGCTGACAACATTTTGCAAGATTTTGCGACATTTTGTACAAAATTATGCAAAATATGTGTACACAGACAGACCTAATACGTATGTCAAGGCGAATTTACTTCAGGTGGCGGCGAGACTACAACAAGTCAACAACACGAAAAACAACAGGGTATTTTGTTTTTATTTTCCAGTCATGCAATCAGTGCTGCCACAACTAATGAAATTTTTATAACCAAAGCTTTTGAAAAAGTTACAAAGTGTGGAAAAATATAACCAAATTAGAAATGACTTTTGGTTATGGAGAAAAACATTAAGATTTATTTTAAGTTGCATTGTAAGACAAAGTTTATTTGCACTTAATAGGAAATATTAATTACAAATTTAGAAAACAATGACAAGGAACATAAAAGTCTTTATTTATTTTAGACTTTTTTCATCAAAAATATTTCTATTTTATAAGAGTAAGTCCCAGAGCAGTCAGTGAAACGCAACTGCAACGAAACCATTTAGAAATAATTGTTTTGAAACCAGTATCAACCGTTTTCCACAGCCTTAATTGTACCAGAATGTAATGAAATTATTACAACCATTTCGGTTTTCTTTGAGAACAGATGAAACGCAAACATGAGTTTCCTACACGCCGGTTTTAATGCAAATGTTTTCCAATGCGTTACAAGCCGACCTCTGTTCGTGTCATGTGTAGTCCCTTAAAGGAGTCTATGGCATAAACTCAAATGAAACTCAAGAATAACTTGAAGTTGCACCTGTCAAATTTCCATACAAAATTCAGTAAATTGAAAGTTAATAAATTGGATTTTTTTGAATATGTAATTTACAATAAACGAAATTTGTAATTCACAGTTAAAAATTTAATTGTTTCCGCATTTTAACTTTCCGTGGCAGGGCTGTAAAATGTGGCTGTTTTGACCATTTTCTTACATGAAATTCATAACATTTATTATAATATTAATACTAACATTATTTGAGAGTCCACACGTAAGATAATACTCTCTGCGATTGAATTGGACGCAGGACTGCCAGATAAAATTGTGAAAAAATCGTCAATTTCCTGAGAAAAAATAAAAAATTGTCTTTTTCTGTTTAAAAAATCGTCAAAAAAAATCGGACAATTTAAATTTTAAACGACGTTTGTTCGATTTTTATTTAAAATTTGTTTTGTTAAGCTTTTATTACTATATTATAATAATCTAAGGTTTTTTTTCAAAGTCTTAGGAACAAAAGATACTTTCAATCGAGCCATTTTTAAAAAATTTCAAATTTGTATACCGTTCACCACAGAGGGTATATATACAAGTTGGTTTTTTATAAGTTTGTCATTCCTTTTGTAATTGCTACAATATTAGTATTAGGCCCTATAATGTATATCCCCCATATTCATAAAAAATATTTGAGGATTATAGCAGAATTTTGTATGAAAATTTGTTTAATAAACCTTTTATTAATCAAAAATATTTTTTATGAATATGGGGGTATACATATGTATATTCTGAGTCTTTATGAATAGCACGAGTGAACTCTCAAGGTTTTGGTACGAATTTTTACTTAAATTGACTTGACTCAATATTTAACTTTTGCCCATAACATTTTTTATGGTAAAGAGCAAAAATTTATAATATAATTTTATTTACAATAGGAATGAATATTAAAATTTAAGCTTTCTTGTTTACAAAAAGGATTTTTTTTTTGTGCTGCCTAATAACAAACATCAAAAGATTTAAAATTGTCTAATTTTGAAAACTGAATAAAATCGTAACTTTTTAGAAAAAAATCAGCAAATTGGCACTTTGCTAATTTCGGATCCAAAAATTGTCAAGATGACGATAAATCGTCAAATCTGGCAGCCCTGATTGTACGTTGGCTGATATAAAAATCTTATATCTTATTTCAGGTGGATATATCTCATCTGAGTACTTTTATTTTTCTCTCTTTTTCTGAATTTCAAATATTTTAAGTACACCTTGAATATTTTTCTACTTTTGTATGTGCTTATGTAGAAAATAGAGTGGGAAACATTTTTAATTTTCATCTAAAATTATGAATAAAGCGGAATCCCTTGTACATAATCAGTAATTAAAAAAAGAATAAGTGCAAACATGCATTTTTTTAACAAAAAAAAATTTGTTTCATATGTATCTAGAAATTTCTTTCAGTGCACCCAAAATACACACACCACTAAACACACATTACCCAGCGGGAAAACTCAGAAGACCTTCTTACTTCTGGCCTTTTGAAAGGCCTTCTTAAAAATTTTTTGATTCAACTACTATTATTATCTAACTGCTAAAGAATGCCTCATAGAAGGCCTTGGATCTTTGGTATAAAAGATAAGATACACCTTCCACACTCGCTTCTATGAGAAGCGAGAAGAAAGGGAGTAACATTTTTTGTTTTGTTTTTTGCACAAGCAAAAGCAGAACAATTCAGAGCCCTTTACAAAAACAAAGTTACATATATATGTACATGTTAAAATACCAAAGGAAAACAATAATATAAATCATATAAGTTGAAGTTTAAAAGAGAAAGAGTAGCATTTTTTGTTTTGTTTTTTCGCCAAAGCAAAAGCGAAAGAATTCAGATCCCGTTAGAAAAACAAAGTCACATACACCGTCATATACCAAATGAAAACAATAATGTAAATCTTTTAAGTTGAGTTTTGTTCATTAAAGAAGATAGGTAATTGTGCTAAATAATGAAAATGTTATGTAGTATGTATTAATTATGTATATACCTATTTATTATTTTTTATTTAATTTTATATTTTTGGTTTATATAGCAATTATAGTATGTATAATTCTGTTAATAAATATAAACATATGTATACTAAACTTAACTTATAAAACACTAAACTATTATACTTTTTTGAAATTTATTCATATATTATATTTTATATTTATTAAAAATCCTTCAATATGACCTTTAATCAAAGGTATTTTTACAAGGATATTCTGAAAGGCCTTTTAAGAGCCATTAATTGAAAGGCCTTTTAACAAACCTTTCTTAGAAACCCTTGAAGATAACCTTTATTCTAAAGCCTTTTGACAATCATTCTCTGAAAAGCCTTCTAAATGCCATTTATTTGAATGCCTTTCAAAAGGCCTGCAAAAGAAAGGAAAGCGGAAGGCCTTCCCCGCAATGACAACGTGTGGAAAAAAGATGTGAGTATTGAATGGAACGAGCCGGCCTTGTACATCCAAAAGAAGGGGTACAGAGGCCTTCTAAAAGGCCTTCGTACTCCTTCTTTTTCCCGCTGGGATGTTTCAAAAAATTAGTGCAATCTAGAGTTGGGCAAAATAGTTCCTTTTGTGGAATTGTTCCGACCGATCCTAAAGATCAAAGGAACTAGGTCGTTCCTTTCGTTCTTCGTGCCTTTTTTTAGTTTGAACAATTAATAAACGAGGAATAAGAAAACTTCTCTGTCGTTCGTAAAAATGTCAATTAACATATATTTGTTGTTTGTTTTTATGTTGTGGCGTTACAACTAAAGAAGAACTATTATGTGTTTTTTTAAATGTTTGTAAAAAATAATAACTTATTCAATAAAATATATTGCTTAGGATCAATTTGCAATTGAGTCAATCAGAAATTTTTTATATGCACAGAAAAAAGTGTTTTATCAATTTAAAAAATGGTTTAAAAAGTTTTTAAATTTAATTAATGTGATAATTGAATCAATAATTTTTTTTGTTGAAAGAAAATTAAAAATTTAATTTTGATTTAATTAACATTTTGTTGTTTTGAAAAAACTTTTCAATTAAAATATTAATTAAATAACAAAAAAATCTTAATTGACTTTTCGTTTAAAAAAAAATTATTTAAACATGTAGAATTGTTATTGGGAATTGTCAATATTTATTTAAATAAATTAACTCATTGTTTGAAATTGCAAGGTTTTTTGATCACTTTAAAATTAAAAATATCATTTATTGAAAATATTTTTTCAAAATTTTAAAATTTTTAGTACACAATATAATCATTTTGGTAATAGGTGAATTATGAATTTTTAATAAATTTTGTGATTGGAGAAATTTAATAAATTTTTCTGTGTGTGTTGCCGACTTATATACGATATAAATACACAAAAGTCGGCAACACTGATCCCAACACAAAAAATCAACTTTGTTCTAAGTATACACAAAATAATACATGTAATTATCCAACAGGGATTGCTATTGCGGAACTGGGAACGATAAAAAAGGAACTATTGAAAAAGCCCGCACCGTTTCTTTTAGGAAATCGTTCAATGCAACTAGTTCGTTCAAGTACGACACAACTCTAGTGCAATCACGCAAATACTCCCAATATTTCTGTATGTTGATGTGCAGCAAAAGATCATCTGCAAAGATCTGCTAGTTTTCTAAACATATTAATTCAACATTTTTAGTTTTTACCAATTTACTAAAGGCTAGATTACACTATTATACTTTGTATTAATACATGTCAAAAACTCAAGTAATATGACAAAGTGTGATAGTGTGAATGCAATGTGTCACAAGTATTACGAAAAAAGTTTGACATCCCATACGACTTAATCGTTTTTTGGAAAATTTCTAAACGCTAATACTTTTCATTGGATCAGGGTTGCATTTTAACAAAAGCATGTTCATGTGTGATAGTGTGACTACAAACTGTAATTTTACATTAGATTTTTTGACAGTCACAACAAAACTCATTAGATTTCCATCTCACAAAGTATTATGGAATACGTAAGGCTTGTGAGATAGTGTAATCTAGCCTTAACTAGTTTTTGTTTTTTAAATTTATAATTTATTTTTGTAAACAAAAGCCAGGGTTAACCTGAAACACAAAATCTTTATATGCAAAACGCTAAAAAGGTACGAAACCAACGTTTTCGTTTTAATACGAAAAATCTAAGTGAAAACACTTGGGTTTCCCCCTATCCCAGATTTAGAGGTTTTTATTTCATTAAGAGGCAATATTAAGGGGTAAAAATTCTTAGGGGGATAATTTTGGGAGCATAAATTTATTTTTAGGAGGTTTCACTATTTTCTTGTCTGTACATAACAATAACTTAGTAAAACTAGATATATTTTACAGCTTGTTTTTAGTTGAGCAAAAATCGTTTTTGAAAAGATTTAAAAAAAAAACTTTTTAAGAGTGAAGAAACATACATTAATGCAACGCCTGAAATGCTCAAACTTTTTAATTCCGATAAGATATACAAAGTTAACGAAAATAATTTGGCAACACTTGATATTTTTGAAGAAACTTTATTCCAATATTTAAAAAAAAACCAATTTCTACTAACTCTATTTTGATTATAAGGGTTTATTAGTACATATAAGTGAAGGACTAAATAAAGTCTACATGCAACATTTTGTTATACGATTCTTAGGAATTGATAGCGATAATGAAAAATCTTTGTATACCACTTATTGAGGCACTATTAAATAAGATTATTTAAAAAAAATAATTTAAAATAAAAACGTAACATGGAAATAAAAACATTAAGCAAAATTATAAGTAGGACTAAAGTATACATACAACGTGTCTACTTCTAGCAAAACTTCAAAAATACAAAACGAAACTACGGGATTCCCATTCTTTAAGCTGATGTTGTATTTTGCTTGTCATAACTTAAATTAGTAACATTATTTTTAAATATTGCGTTTTTTTTTATTGAAGGCACAATGGAACGATATCTTTATAAGATCATTTTAGAACATGATTTGAAACCATCGCTTTAGGGCTTGGGTATTGGAAATAATTTGATTTTTCCATCAAGACAATGATTTCAAGCATATGGCGCATATGTTTTGCAAGTGGCTTCTAAATTATGTTTCCATGCAACTCAATTCCCTGTCACAATCACCGCATTTAAATCCTTTAGAACATAACTGGAATATTTTAGAGGAAAAAGTATGGCATTAGCAGCAATGAAATGGCGTTGGGCAGAATAAACTCCGGGAATCACAGAAAATGCAATAATTTAAATGCCTCGACATTTTCAAGCTGTGATCGATGTCCATAGTGGACCCATCAAATATTAAGTATTAATACATTTAAAATGTCTGAAAAAAACATTCATTTGCTTTTGTAAAGCCGGACAATGATTTTTGTAGTGTGGCTAAATTATTTCTGTTGAAAGCAGGGCTGCCAGATAGAATTGTAAAAAATCGTCAATTTCCTGAGAAATAATAAAAAAATCGTCTTTTTCTGTTTAAAAAATCATCAAAAAAAATCGGACAATTTAAATTCAGATTTTAAACAAAGTTTGTTCGGTTTTTATTTAAAAACAAGCAAACAAAAACATATGATATACATACATATATCCCCGTATGTTCATAAAATTCTTTGTTAAATTTAATAATCTTTTGTTAAGGAAAATTTTCATAAAAAATTTGTTTTGTAAACCTTAAATTACTGTATTATAATAATCTAAGGTTTTTTTCAAAGTCTTCAGAATAAAATATACTTTCAATCGGGCCATTTTCTAAAAAATTTCAAATACCGTTCACGACAGAGGGTATATATACAAGTTCGTTTTTATATAAGTTTGTAATTGCTACAATACTAATGTTAGGCCCTATAAAGTATATATGTACATATATTCTGAGTCCTTATGCAAAGTTGGTTTAAAGATGTCAATCTAACCATGTGTTTTTTGAAATGGGATTTCCGAAGACTCGTATATAAACATTGCTATACATTTATATTAGATATAGTAAGAAATAATGTGCTATTATATTTCAGCCAGATCGATCTACAAATGCCTAATATATGAACAAGAAACCACGACTGCCTGTAATTTATCCCCATAAATCTCTGATTTTCACCTGTAAACCTTAACTTCTTTATATCTTCTTTAAATTTATTATTATTTTTTCTTTTTTACCTGAAATAATCTTTCTTCACGAAATTATAGTTTTGGCACCATTTCACCCATATAAACTAGGAGTATAAAATTTGGCTTACAAATGTTTATATATATGGAGTATTAAATGTTAAAAATGAGCCAAAACAGTCCATAACTTCACCGGCTCCCCCACACGTGTGAACTCTCAATCTCAAAATCAAGGTTTTGGTGCGAGTTTTTACTTAAATTGAATTGACTCAAAATTTAGCGTTGCCCATAAAAAATTTTATGGAAAAGAACAAATTTTTTTTTCTGAGCTGTCTAATTACAAACATCAAAAAATTTAAAATTGTCTCATTTCACTTTTTAGAAAAAAATCAGCAAATCGGCACTTTGCTAATTTCGGAACCAATAATCGTCAAAATGACGATAAAATGTCAATTCTAGCAGCCCTGGTTGAAAGTATGATCAGAAAACCAGACTTCGCTCCAAGCATCGCATACAAATTTACAAAAGATTATAATTGGAATCGATATTCCGGAATAAGTCTATGTAAAATAGTTCTATCGAGCTTTCCTGAGTGTTGGCATTGCTCTAAATTTATTATAGGGCAGAAAGCAAAAACAAAATTACAAAATATTTAAGACATTGTTTGTGATATCAATGTTATTATTTGGCGTTGCATGGCGTTTTACATGTGTAGGGCCTACGTTCACAAAGTATTTAATTTAAAATTAAAATTTTTTTAAAAATAATTAGTATAAGAAATATTTAAAATCACAGAGTCCTCACAGAGGTGACACGAGAACAAGCTGCCCTTTTTGCCTTTTTCTTTGCTCATCATTTATCAGCGTTGTCAATTTCTTACAACCAAAACGCGCTATTCCTCATTTTAAAAAGTGCCAAACACAGCGTTGAAAAATATTTATATTAAATTTGCATAAAAATCGATACATACCTTAAAAAAAATTCAATATTTGTCTAGACAAATTAAAAGTCATATTGGTTGTATAAGCATAATTTTGTGAATGTTACATTTATATAGTTATAAAGCGTAATCCATTTCGAGTTCCCTACTTTTTTTTAAAGAAAAAACACAGAAAATTCAAATTCAATGGGGAATGTTTATTATCATTTGAAAGAACATTCTTTGGCATATATTTTTTGAAGATTATGTGTTGGCCGTTGCTACGCCGCAGATGGTCCATCCGTTGAGTCCAATTTTCGATGACTCGTTCGAGCATTTCGACTGGTAACTGGCGAATGACACGCGTGATGTTTTCCTCCAAGGCCTGAATCGAAGCGGGTTTGTCCGCATAAACTTTAGATTTTACATCTCTCCGCAGGAAAAAGTCTAACGGTGGTTTATCACACGATATTGGTGAAATTATGTACTCACCGAAGTGTTCTGTCAATAAATCCATTGCTTGATACGATGTGTGGGAAGTGGCGCCGTTTTGCTGAAGCCAAATGTCGCCGAGATCACGAGCTTCGATTTCAGGCATTAAATAGTCAGTTATCATGGCACGATAACGGTCCGAGTTGCTGCGAACGGCGCCGAATCGACTCTCTACGGTCTTTGTGTACACTCTCAGCTACGGCCGCTATATTTGGTCTATTCGGTCGAATATTATCCAATAATGAATGCTGGGTCTCAAAATGGGTGATGGTGTTGCGAATAGTACGCTCTGTAGGCCGATTATGTTGACGAAAAGTTGAGCGAAGTGCACGAAACCCATTCCTCACAGAACGTGAATTTTCGTAATAAAGTTGAACGTTGTTCAGGCGTAAGTCTTTCCATTATGAAATGCCAAACAATACTAAACAAAAATAACATAACAGCATGACACGACACACACGTGATCTGTCAAAAAAGGCTATTGAAAAAAGTATCTCTACTTGAATTACCCATTAGCATATACAACTAATTTGATACAATAGAACACTTTGTGAATTGCCAATATATTACTCTCTACATATTTATTTCTTAAATTTCATTTAGGTAAACATAAAACTATTAACAAAATGTAAGAAGCTTAAAACGATAACAAAACTTAATAAATATGTATGTTATTTAGGTTTATCAATTAATAATTGGATGTTTTAAGCATGGCATAAAATTGAACGGTGTGACTTACAGTCATATATTAAATCAATAGCTCCTCAGTCTTTTGATTTATAGGCGGTTCATCAATTTCGAACGAAGACTTCATTCGCTTAATATACATGTATAACAAAAACAATATTTTATAATTTGTTTTTGTTTTAAATGTAAGCTAAGCGAAAGAAGTCTTCTTTCGGAAATAGATAAACAGGCAGTTAATGTTAAACTCTAAAGGCTCAGTTAGGCGAACGTTGCTGTATCGCATCTGCACTGCATCAATCAGCTGTTTGCTTTTTGGTATATGAAAAGCGATGCAAAAGCTTACCGAAATGTAATATACCGTAGTTGTAACGTTTCATTCTGTATAACCTAGCATTTACACATGCCACTGCCAGTTCGAAAAACTCAACACAATCACAAGTTTTTACTAATACACCCACATTTTTCGCAATGGCAGCTCCAGTGGCAACAAAAATTGCATGCGAGTGGAAAATTGGCACTTGCATGCCACTAAATGTCAAAACGATTAGCAATGTTACCCTGTTAACCATATGCAAATTTACTGGATTATTGTCGAATTTTATTTAAAGTTTTAACTGTTAAATGAATTATTATTATTTATTTTTTGAAACGCCCATTAAAAAAAGCAAGTTTGTTAATTATAGAGCATTAATTTTGCTAAAATAATGCTAATATAAATAAACGTAAACTATTTCCCCAAATTAAAACTATGTGATGAAGACGGTAACTCCTTTTTGTTTTCTGGTACTTTTTTTTTAATTTGAGAAGTAAACAAATTATCTCAAGTTGACGCTTCGACGACATTTTGAAAATGAACTGGCAGTGGCATGTGTAAACAGAAAAGCCAATGGCATGAGATTCGACTATTTCGAACACTTTTTCGTTGATAATATGTATAGAACAGTGGCATGCCACTACTTGCATGTGTAAAGGCAACGTAAAATAGAATTTCATACCGTTGTTACGTGACATTTGCAAAACAGTGATAGGTTGCTTCTATGTTAAATTGAATGCGTGTATTGTCGCTCATTTTTTGGTACTTTTTTCATTATATCTATGGACTATATCTATGGACGACAAAACTACTTACAATACAACATATTTCCATATGTACAAAATAAACAAATGCATATGCAGATACAATAGTATTGAGAAATATATAAAAGGCTTTAAATGGTTAGTTACAAAACATTGTTTTGTTACAAAATAATAAATGTAAATGTGTATGTATATGCTCGAATACATATTTGTTAATTGTAAATCTATAATATAAATATCAGATATTAAATTTTTAATGTTTTTTTACATACACTAAATAGTGTTTTAATTCCATTTTAATCACTTGGTTCTTTTTCTGCACAGCTGTCACCATTTAAACCTTTTGTTTTCCCATCACTGTGTGTTGTTTTATGTCAATGGTGCGCAAACCATAGAACAATTGTTCAAAATCAAATCACACACATTCTTAAGGCCGTGTCAGATACAACTTTGTCGCTTTGCGTGACGTTTCTACCTTCGGCAGAAAAACGCAAAGCAAAAGGTGTATGCCACAATGAAAACTTTGACAACACTCACGCATTGTTTGTTTACTTATAAAAGCGGTTGGTAATTTGTACATTTAATTATTTGTTACAAAAATAAAAGTTAAAAATTTAATTGGACGGTTTTTTGGAATTGAATTTGGCAAAAAAAATTAAAAAAAAAGAAAATTATACTAGCCAATTGTCAAAGCGCGCAAAAAGATGAGAGTTGGCTAACTTTTTGCTTCGCTCCGCTTTGAAAGTACTTTATGTGACATGTTTCGTATAAGTACGTATATTTTATCTTAGATGTCAAAGCGAATCGGTAACGCAACGCGAAGCAAAAGTTTTATCTGACATGGCCTTTATGCTCTTGTGGTTAGTACCGATTGTCGACTCAACGAGACAACGTCGTATGTACATGAGCACGGGTGTATGACTGCTTCTTTATGTTTTCAGATTTTATTTACGTATTTTTTGTAGGTGCACTGAACAAAATAAATTGTTTAATTATGGCATGTAAAAAATATTTTATGATTAAAAATGCTTTTGGTAAAATACAATGCCTGTTTTGTCATAAGTCATTTAAAACAATGAAAGAAAGTGTTTTAAAAAGACATTTTGATAGCTTTCATACCATTACTATGAAAAAGTTAAATGAAGAAGGAAAAGAAAAACTTTTTCAAGAAAAAAAAACAAAATTGTTTAAAGATGATTAAAGAATGGTTGGAAGAAAAAGAATTAAATCAGTCGTCAAATAAAAAACTTAAGCAGGAGATATCTAGTCTTATAAGTTTAGATGTTATTAGACAAGGTAGACAGTTCACTGATGGGGTATTTATTAAAAACATTTTACTCCACGTTACGCAAAAATTAAATTATAATGTTGACATTATATAAAATCTTCTGTTGTCCCGTGATACTGTTGCACGTCGTAGTCTTCATTTGGGAGCATACGTAGAATCTAAAATTAAAGAAAATTTAAAAAATTGCGAATTTTTTTCTTTTTCATTAGATGAGAGCACTGACATCAACGATCTCTGCCAGCTCGTTATTTGTATTCGATGTGTAGATATGGAATATAATGTCTTTGAAACTATGTTTTCACTAGAAACCATTTGCTCAAACGTAACAGGCAAACTATTGTTCGATGTTATTAATGAAAAACTTTTTTCTACAGTAGACTCCAAAAAATTAGCTGGCGTTTGTACTGATGGCGCAAACGTCAGTTTTCACGGCAGGGTGAGATGTTAAAACTTTTGATACCAGCACTACCAGGTGCACAATGCGATTAAAATTATTGAATATATACTCATGTCGTTTTAGTTGACACATTTAACTTCCATATTTTTTCACACGATATTTCTGTCATCTACACAGGTCAATAAATTTTCTGGAGTCCGCAATTGATAAAAATTTTTCATTAATAACATTGAACAAAAACCTTGGCTGTTACTTTTGTGTAAACAGTTTTGAGAGAAATCATTGTTTCAAATTAATACTCTTTATCTGCGTAACAAGCTAGCAAGTTAGTGCTTTCATCAAAAGCAAAAGAAAAGAAATCAAAATTTTTTATATTTTCTTTAATGGCAAACTCTGCGTATACTCCTAACTAAACAGTACGGCGAGCAAAAGTATCACGGGACAAAGGATTCTATAAAATTAAAACTACAATTAAGATTTTGTTTTATTTGGAGGAATATATTCTTAATAAATGTTTCGTCAGAAAAAGGTCTACCTTGCTTAATAATAGCTAAATTTTAAGGACTAGATACCATCTGTCTTAGTTTCTTATATCCTATTTTATGATTAAAAATGCTTTTGGTAACATGTAATGCCTCTTTTGTCATTAAACATTTAAAACAATGAACAAAACTCATTTTTAAAAGGCATTTTTATATCTTTTATAGCACTTCTATGAAAAGTTTAGTGAAAAAAAAATCTTTTTCATTTTTATAAGGTATTTATCAAAAATAATTTATTTAAAAGTTTACTTTTTCTTTTATATTTAATTTATTTTCAAAACAAAAAAAAATTACAAAATTTTTCACACCGTAAAAAAATAACAACAGTTCTTTTAAATTTCACAGCTTTTCTCCCAGTGCACCTGTGGTTTTGTCAGTGTATTGGTGAGAGAATTTAGTTTTGCGCATCACTGTTTTATGTATACTATTGCTATTTTGTTTATGTATGTGCAAATCATATGACACGTTTTTAGATGTTCTATAAGTGCACCAAAGCACAGTGGGATTTGTTCATACAATGTTTGGCAAAAAATATAAGGAGTGCTCGTAGAATGTTGAAATTTTGCTCTGAGCCTTTGGTTAGCTCAATTAAGAAAAATATAAAGTCTCATAAAAATTGGCCACGCCTACTTCCCACCGCCCATAGAAACCAAAATTAATTTTTGGCCCAAAGTTTTTGAAATTTGGCACAGAGCCTTTATTACCTCAATTAACGCCCACCACTCACCGCCCATATTATATTTTTTCCAAATTCTTTTATAAATAAATTTCAATACATGGATTTAAATATAGACTTTTATTCATCATCTATCATTTCTGTAACTACATCATCAAGTTCCAGAACCTGTTTTCGGGGTTGACATCTAATGCTACTTATAAAAGGAGCTGACGATATTAGAAGTCGATGAAAACCATCTGTATTTGTTGAAACTCTATAACACTTTCTGGAGAACCTTAATTTTCTCCTCTGACTTTTGCATATGGTGGCAAAATATCGTATCCTTCATTTTTGAGAAAACTTTTGATTACTGCATACTGGCTCTTTGTAAGCTCTGCATCCATCATCATTGCTAGTACAGCCGGCGAACGAATATAACATCGAGTTGGTATATTTCCACCTATCACTTTACATGCCATATTCAAATGTTCTTGTGAATATTTTGAAGCTAATTCAGCTGCTTTGAAACTCTTTGTGCGAACTTGACAATCTTCGAAATCGTTCGCTGACCTTCCTAGTTTAGTTGAACAACTAGGCTCGCTATTAAGTGATACTTCAAATACAGCTAGAAGCACAATAGGAATAAACATTCAGACATATAAAATTTTATAACTCTTAAAACGTACTTTTTAGCCAATCTTCATTTTTAAAAAAAAAAATGGGATTTAAGTTTATGCGATTCTTGCCACCGTTTTTTGAAATGACGAAGAAACCTCTTGAATTGCTCTTTTCACTATAACGGTTCCTTCTACCTGAAGCATTGCATTTTTTGATGTAATGAAATCGGTTATTAATTCCAAACTTGCATTGCAGTTAATGAGTTCGTAACTCAGTTCACTATATAGCACAGAAAATAAACTCGTTTTAATGATATGGTTTTGTTTTTAATCTATTCCAAATAAGTTATTGTTGTAACGAAATGTCATAATCAAGTATGCCATATCTTTTTGTAATTTTTTACAATTAAAAATTTCATGAATTTGGAGACAAATTTTATGATTTTATAAAAGATTATTAATTATTTCAACTTTTTTTTTTAATTGATAGTATGGAGTCTTACCTTTCATTTAATTATAGTGGGAGCACCTAGCACGACCGAGCAACCTTTTTTTTCAATCACGATTGCAACCACGGAACATTATAGAACAAATTTTATTCTATCATATCTTTTAAACCATATGAGCGAACTTTATAATTTTTTTTTTTAAAACGCAGAAAAGGATATATTTGAAAAAAATCACTATTTAAATAAGAGCAATAAAATTAAGAGCAATAGAATGATTGTACAAACACTATAGAATTGCGAATACTGTTTTCAATATGTTGGACCAACATTTACATGTGACTTTACTTTATTGTTTCAAAAACAAATAAACGTTTTTTTTTTGGGATACCATTTATGGATTCTTCCTACTGAATCAATTTTCTACAAAACTGCATCATTACATTTTTAAATTTTGTGTGTCGAAAAAATTACTTATTGCATACAAAATCCCACTGTGCAACGTGCTAGCAGTATGTTACAGTAAGTTACGGTTACATCAACGATCACCTAACTCAGCCCTAATCATTATTACATTTGTAAGATTTAGAATAATCAAAAATATCAATAAAGGTGTGAGGGCTATAAATTTAAATATGGAATGTTCGTTGGGTTTGATAATACCTTAGCAATTTCGGAAAATATTTTATTTTTATACTTTTGTATGAATTGGAAAATTTGTATTTCAAAAATTTTCATTGAGATTAACAAATATAAGCATGAATGAAAATATTTACAGTAAAAGTGATTATTAAAATAAAAGTATACGAATTTATGTATTACATGCGTTATGATTTTGTACAAAAAATCACTGCTGACTTCTTTTAAAATTAAAATGGTTAGGAAACTAATCAATTCCTAGAAACTAATTATTTAATGGTGTTTTCTTTTCTACAAAAAATGTCACATTTTATTTGAAAAATGCAATTTGGTGTTCGTATCTTAAAAATGTTTTGCTCTCTTAAAGGGTAGAATCAAAGACTATAAATATATAAAGATATCCCACTGCCATACATCGTACGGCCAGTGCTAAATTTGTTGAACGGCAGTACGACTACTGCCACTTTGATTCTCAGAGAACTTATTACTCTCAGAGAACTTTTATTTCTCATCTTTCAGCGCATATGTGTGTATACACGCGTGTGTGTATGTATGTACATGGCAAATAAAAAAGTAAAAACAAACTATAAGAAGTTTTTTTTTTGTTGAAGACACATTTAAGTAAAAATAAAGAAAAAACCTAACAAAAGAATTTTTGTTTTCATGCAATTATGTGCAAACAACCTATGTGAAAGCAAATGTGACCGATTTTTAATTGTAGGGCAATACTATGTGTTTTATTGTTGTACAGATGAAACTACATATCGATGCCTTACTTTCTCAACCTCGTATCTTAAAAAAATACGGTTTTGACGTTTTCATATAAAACGATTGATATTTTTGTGTTCTATTAATGAAACAACTTATTATTTCAATACTTTGTCTCAATTCTGTAAATACTAATACATTATTGAAATAATAAGTTGTTTCATTAATAAAACACAAAAATATCAATCGTTTTATATGAAAACGTCAAAACCGTATTTTTTTAAGATACGAGGTTGAGAAAGTAAAGCATCGATATATCGATTTGCATCGAAGTTCAAATGCTGTTATTGTCTAAATTTAAACAATTGTAGGAATATAAAAAATATTTTTTCTAAAAAAATTAACTGGTTATTTATAAAAGATATTTTTATGTTTACTAAAGCGACATGGCGACATAATCAAAATGCTTTTGATTTTCATAAAAAGCCAGTTTGATGTGTGTGCACGTAAGATCTTGAAATTTTATTTATTTTTTTGTTTAAAAATGTATGAAAATGTTTTTTTGTTAAAATTGTATTATTTTAGACGAAAAATCCAATTTTATTTATTATTACCACAAATAATTATTACAAATTATGAAAAATAATCAGGCTTTCGAAGTCTTACTTTTAGAAGTTTGTTGAATTCTTATAAAAGTCTGCAAAAATATTTTTTCTAAATAAAGCAATGAAAATGAAAAATTTATTAATTTATTTATAGTTTTTGGTTTGCGGAGAATAACGTATGTATGTTATAAAGGCAGGATGGAGATGTTAAATTTACTAGTCCTTATATTATGACGGAAGCAAAACACATGGGAAACATTTAAATACCTTCAAATCATCGATTACATACTGAAAAAGTTAAAATTTGTATCCATTAAACTTGTTAAGAGCGATAAGTAAAATTATTACCTAAATACTCGTGGTAAATAGTTAGGGCGTGTGTGAAACGGTAGCAAAGTACTATGGTAACAAAGTATTTCAATGTGGGGAAAAAATTCATGTTTCTGCTGTGTGAAATGATATATTTTAACGAAATAAAGAATGCGTTTTCATCGTATACCTAGATAAATAAGGATATATTCAAAATATGGGACTACGGTAGTATACCACATTTATAGACGAGTCAACGAAATAAACTGCAATTAAATTACCTATGTTAATCCATTTAGGGATAACAACATGTTGCCAAACTTATACATATATTAAAAAAAAAAATTGTGGCTATACCGATATGGTGCCTAAAACTTTTCTTTTGTTTCTAATCTATTTCCCATTTTAATTATACTAATACATAGCTATGTATGTATTGCAGTACTTACAAGTTAATTTATCAAAATTCCTAAAAAAAAACACCTTAGATTTTATGATTGTAAATATACTAGTGCTCGAACACGGGACAGTGTATGTTATATTAACTACTATTTTTTTGGTTAAGCCTAGTACTCTGTTCAACATTTCACGTGAAATGCTGTCAAAACTCATATGAAAAAAACTTGTGCGGAATTTCTATGAAAAAATGTTGATAGAGTTGTACTCTGTTTAATTTGTGAAAAAGTTGCGAAATGTTTCTAGCAACATTTTTTTTACAACTGCGAAATAATATAAGCTGCACTTATTTCACGTGGAATTTTAAGCAAATGAAAAAAGTTTAAACTTAATATTTAAATGAGAACTGCAAAACATAAATAACACAACCGGTAACAGGTTTTCATAAAATAAATTCTTAAAATTTAATCGCGTTTGATTGTATATTAAATGGAATTTTAAAAATTTCTTAAAATTAATATATTTGCAAAATTCAATTCACTGATATCTGAAGTTCTAAGTTTTAAGATATTCAGCCTTGTTATGATATTCGCACGATTTAAAAAAAGCAAAACACCAGATTTATTTTACAGTGTTCGGAAACTCGTGCGTTATGCTTGCGATCTGCCATAGTTTCTTACAAAAATTCTAGTTTCCTTCAGCATACTTTTGTAATTTGAATTCGCCAAACTTCGTGCTATTGCGATTTACAGAACACATATTATACGATTTCAAGTAAGAATGTTAAGCGTTTTACGATTATCAGAGCATGCCCGATTTATTTTAAATCGTTCAAAAAACTATAATAAAAACACACTACTGGAATAATGCTAAATATTGAAAATTTTTTGCAGATGTTTGGCGAATTTAATATGAATTTGTAAAATAAAAAATCATATTAACAACACTGACAACGGGATTATAGCTTTGCAACAGAGTTGCAAACTGTTTTAAAAAAGTTAAAACAATAATAACATATTTCATCACTGTTACCAAACACAAAAACTAATTTTTTTCGATTGGAGAGTTGATAAGAAAAAGTAAACGATTAATTTCTTGATTCTTTGATATGGTTTGAAACTTCGGAAACAAACAAAAAACTTAGGCTTATGTGACTAAAACGTTAATAATTTGCTTTACTTTTGTAAATGTGCTTATATCGCTAAATGGACTATAAGGTAAATACTTTCTATTAATCTTCTGTATAGCGGCAAAAAATAAAGATTAAATGGACTATATAGCTAATGTGACTAACAATGGAAATGACTATAAACGAAAAGTACTGTATAAAATAATGAACAAATTTGGAAAATAAAATTTTTTTGCAGGTGGCTCTATGCATTTTATATTATATTTTTGTTTTGAATTCACAAAATTTTTTAAACGTTTTTATTTGACTTTTTCAATTACAATTTGCGATTTGCTGCTTGTCAGAAATTTTGTTGGTTGTTTTAAAATTTCTACTAGCCCCCAGGGCTATTGAAATTTCATTAATTTCAGAAGTGTCAACATTTTACTTGCATTCGCTCTTTTCTATCGCCTCACACACGTCCTAAGAAAACACACTTGTTTTATAATAAATTCGATTGATACATACATACACATATTATAAGAACATACCTACATAGTTGAATTGTCTAAAAATTTTAATAATAATTCGGTTCGAATCGTTATAATTTCATTTTTACAACAATAAAACACATATTCTTACCCTACCAATTAAGCAATCGGTCGCATTTGTTCTTACGTAGGTTATTTGCACATAAATTGCTTGCAAACAAAACAAAATCACTTAAAAAATAAAAATACCAAAAACCTGTTTTAACGAAAAAAACATACACACACACGTTGGTTTGCAAAAACAGAAAACATGTGTATGTATGTATGTATTGATGCATGTATGTGGTTTTTTGCTCTCTTCAGTTTTCTGAATGTGAGCATGAAAACCGGTTTTAACGAAAAAAACATACGCACACACACGTTGGTTGACAAAAACAAAAAACATGTGTATGCATGTATTAATGCATGTGGTTTTTTGCTCTCTCCAGTTTTCTAAATGTGAGCACGAAGTTTTTGCTTTCCTTGTTACTTCCCCCCCTCATCGTTAAGAAGCACAACATTTTTGTCAATTCCAAATGTACTAAGTGCAACATCTTTATAAATCTATAGTCTTTGGTAGAATGTTTTATTCTTAAAAAAAAACCCCTTACTAATGGCATAAAGCTGGAGGTCCACACCACGCGTTACACGCCTTTTCGCAGTCTACGCAGCTGTCAAAAAAGTAGAATCTGTGTAGTTGTATGCAACAAGTTTCATGCACATTAGCCTAGGATGCATTGAGGCGTTGAACGCGAAAAGTAGGGTTACTTTCTACTTTTGCAAGCGTCACAAGCAGCGTTCGAATAAATCAGCTGATTTTGACAAATGAAATTTTATTTTTACTTGTGGTGATGCCGCATCAGAAGCGTTGCATGTAACTTGAAACGTAGAACGCAAGTAAGGTATAAAACGCATGCAATGCGTTGAGGCTAAAACGCGTGGTGTGGACCTCCAGCTTAAGGCATTGCACTTTAAGCCCCGTATAAATCGGCAGTGTTGATAATGCCCTGTAAAAAGATGGCTTCTGTTTATCAATAGGGTTACCAGACGAAGTTGGGAAAAAAACGCCTCTAGTTAGGACAGTCAAAATTTTAAATTTTAATAGTTATTTTTTCTATTATAAAATTTAAGTGGATTCGGTGTTATAAAATTGTTTTTGAAAAAAAAACGTCAAATCAAGAAATCTTAAAAACTTGGTGTTAATAATCGGCAATCTGGCAAAGGTATTTTCTTGTTTACATATTTTATAAACAACAAACTAAAGAAATCGAAATATCGCCATTCATTTTGTTCATTTATTTAATATAAATCTATTAACAAATTTTGGTTTATGTATATTTTTTTTATATTTTAGAACAAACTTTTTAATTTATGTACATATTTTTTGTTTATATTTAGGAGAACAAACTTTTTGTCATCTGTTAAGAACAGGGCGGTCCAATTTTGTGTTTTGTTCTCGTCAAAGAAAAATTGCATTATTACAGGGTCGACAAGGCATGTACCTTTTAACAAGGTGGTATTTTTTTGTAGAAAAGAAAGCACCATAAGTCTCATGTCTTGTAAAAATAATTAATATGGTAATCCAGTTTAGAAATCATTCCGCCTTAAATGCTTGATTCCAAACTCGATTACCTTTTTCATAATTTTTTGCTGGGTAAAAATTATCGGCCAATATCTTGTACCATAAACATTTTTAACTTTTTGCACGAACTTTTTTATTTTGCGAAGAACAGCTGATGCTGTGTTAAATGAGCTTAAAACAGCATCAGCTACTTTTATATTTGAAGTCGACTTAAACGTCAAAAGTATACTTTAACTTGTCTATGAAAAGCCTAAAGTCGACTTTAGTTCTATTAAAGTATACTTTATTTTTGACTATGAATATGGGCCTATAATAATAATTCAATTTTTTTTGCACAAAACAAAACGTTTGTTAAACTAATGTTTTTTGTTTATATTTTTTAAGTTTGTTTTGATCACGAAATTTGTGTTGGTTGTAGCGCTCTGTTTTTTTTACACATATCCGATCAGAAGAGCGATAAACATAGGATTGCCATAAACAAAAATAAAATAAACTGGGCAATCGAAAAAAAATTCACCAGTAGCTCGTTTCTGTATTTCTCGCATCGCAATATTTCTCACATTAAGTGTAAAACAAAAAATTCCATCGTTTCTCGATTTGTGAGAAAAAAGTGTTTCTGTATTTAAATGCGAGAACAGACAACACAGATTCTGTTTTAACTGGAATACTTCCAGTAATTAAGTGTCAAATGCCAGCGAAACGTCAACGAAAGAAATATATATAATAAAAATTAGGCTGCCAGATTTAAAGATTTATCGACATTTTGACGATTTTTTTGTTCCAAAATTGGCAAAGTGACAATTTGCTGACGATTCAGTCTTCGAAATAAAACAATTTTAAATAGTTTTATATGTTTGTGTATTAGGCACCACAGAAAACCGATATCTTTAAAAACAAGACAGATTAAAAAATGTATCGGCAAAAGCAAAATTTCGAACGAAAACTGTTTAATTTTTATTTGATTGGATTATTAAATACATTTGTTTATGTCATCAAAAGATTAAACTATTACCCCATTTTTCAGTCAATGCACTTTAGGAAATTTTTGCCTTTTATTTTGTCCAAAAGTTTTTATTTTATTTCAATATGATATTTTGTCACTCCTTTGTGTGATTTCTGCAGGGAAAAAAAAACAATCTGAAATTTTAAGCTGTTATCGGATTAAGGAAAAATAAAATAAATAATTTTATTTAAATAGACCTCAAGCTTATGTATGTATAAAATATGTATTTTACCCATGAACTTAATGTTTTTTTTTTATTTTGATTATGGGTTTACATGATAAAAATTTGTGATTATGTGATAAAAATCGAACAAAATTAATTTTAAATTGTCCCAACAAAATAGACGATTTTTTTATTTTTCTTAGGTTATTAACGTTTTTTTCACAAATTTATCTGGCAGCCCTACATAAAACAAACACAATGAAAGGCTAAAAAAATTAAAATAATAAAATATAACAGTTGTGTTTTATATACTTATTTTTATCATTTAAATTCTTGCTTTTCAAATAAAAAAAAATAATACACATTCTTGTACATACATAATTTGGGCTCCATTTTTTAAAATTTTTTTTTCTCGCATCAATTTCAAATATGACTTATTTTGACAGTTCTTGTGAGAAACTTTTTGCAAGATATTGTTACAGAAACACTTTTTCTCACATCCTTCCAATAATTGCTGGAAAATTATTTAAATGACAGATAATTCTCGCAAAGTAAAAATACAGAAACACTTACATATGTGAGATAAACCATTTTTTGTTTCATATTGCACTGTTTTTGTCATAATTCACTTGTTTCATGCGGGAAATTTTATGATGCGAGAAATACAGAAACGGGCTACAGGATTTTGAAAAAATAACTGGACTATTAAAAAAACACTTGCACGATTCTTCAAAAAAGTAATTTTTTATTTAATTTGTTTACAAAAAAAAAAAAACAAAGAACATAAGAATTTAAATTTGTTTTCCAAAAAAAAAAAGAATATAAAGAAAAATAAAAACAAGGAAATGTAAGAATTAAAATTCCGTATTACGTCATATTACATAACGTCATATAAAAGGCTATAAGCAACAACAAAAATTCCAAGTCGAATTTTTCATTGAATATTATTATGTATTTTGGATAATTACATCATGATCGATCAAAAATTACGGCCTTTTGGATTTAATATGACGAAGTTTATTAATTTAAGTCACATAAAATCCCATCACATGTTTTGCCACATACATCTATAACACACGCATATTTGTATTGTTCCTGCCAGAATTTAATAACTCTTTTTTTAGTTGTAACCCAAAATGTTTAAAAAACAATTCTTAAAAAATGTAATCTTATTAAAGCTTATAAGTAGAAGGATACAAGAAAGATATATTTCTTGTGAGTATCGATTATTAAAAATACTTAAAGTACTTGCACTGCACAAAAAGCCTTGCTAATTGGTATGGAAAAGCAATCGAGATCTATTTATGTATGCATGTATAAAGATTTTCTACGTTTGTTTTTATCGCATTTTTAGAAAAAAGATGTTATCAAATTGGATTATCTCTCGGCAAATTGTAATTTTTTATTTATATATAGTACATAATTAATAAAAAAAATGTTAGGTGGGAATTATTTCTTTTTTATAAAAATTTTTTATTAGTAAACTATTATGCAATAGCAAAAAAGCTTTTTAATTGAAATTTGACTCATAGGTTTGTCTGAAACGGTAGCAAAGAACTCGTGGAAGTAAAATTTTGACACTGCTGAGGTAAACAAAATTTCACCAGCCCGGGGGCCAGGGCTGACAGATTTGGCGATTTTTCGCCAAACTTGGCGATTTTTAAACCTATTTGGCGATGAAATTTTGTGTTTGCCGACATGGTGATTTTTTGGTGAAATTAAAAAAAGGTGGCGATTATTTTGGCGATTTTTAAAACGCATTTTACCTTTTTTTCTTACTTATATGCAACTATTTATGAGTTTTTTTGAATTTCTAAAAAAATTTTAAATCGCGATATAAATGCGATTGTTTTAGATGATATATTGATAATATTGGCATAAAATAACATTGAAAACATTAAAAAATAGTTTCTATAGAAATATGGAATAGATTTCATCAATCATCGGATCTCCACCGAAAAACAAGTAAATTTTCAATTTATTTTGGAAAATAAATTCTAAAAACTGAATCTTTTGCAAAATTTTTAAAATTTTAAGAATAATAATATATACTGGCTAGTATGCAAAAATAGTTGAATTAATAGCGAGAGTAAATCACTTGTTCAAAAAAGTGCATTGATGTCAAGTTTTATATAATATTATTAAGCGTATTTTTCAATGTTGCGTACAGAGCAAAAAACCCATGGTTTTTTTATATTCGATTTTTTACGCAATAAAATCAAAAATTTCTTATAAACATTACTTAGAAAATTTAAAAAAAGAATCACTTAAAATTTTTTAAAACCTTGATTTTATATAGAATCGACAACGAGTCTGGGTTAGAAGTTAATTTTTAGAAATAATTCATGTAATGAAATTGTTAAGAAGACTGAGTTGAATTTCAGTATTCCAATCCAATTCCAAATATTCAATTTGAATACAACTTTTAAGACATTTATCCTGTGCTTTATTTCTTGTCACAGTACCATTATGTTTCAATGAAAATCGAATACAAAATTTTACCATATGCTGTCTTATTTTTATATAGAACGCTTATAAACACTGATTTTTTTGCATCAAATTAAACTCATTTTACAAACTTGATAAAATTAATATTTCTGTAAAATTCAATTAACTCATCTCACAAGTTTTAGGTTTTAAGATATTTAGCCTTGTTATGACAATAGCACGATTTAAAATCGCAAAACGCCAGATTTATTTTACGGTGTTCTGAAACATGTGCATTTTGCTCGCAATCTGCCATAGTTTCTTAAAAATATTCTAGTTCCCTTCAGCATATTTTTGCAATTTGAACTCACCAAACTTCTTGCTATTGCGATTTATAAAACACTTAATGTGCGATGAATGTTAAGCAGTAAAATAGTAAAAATACTCAAATATAAACACACAAATAGAATAAGGCTAAATATTGAAAAATTTAATAAAGGTTGAACACCACTGATGCAAAATGTGACAAAATTGTGCCATTTGTGGCACTTTTGAATGTACGATGGCCCTGTGGAAATCGATTTTGGCCCTTTCATGTCAACATTCAGCTTACTAATTTAAGTCGTTTAATACAATTTTCAATGTTATTTTCCCACTTGTTTCGAACACTCCTTTTATTAAGTTTGATTTCACATTATGAAAGTTTTCTTTCAGAAACTTTGAGCTTATGGGCGAGACGGGAGAGAGCAATAGCCTGTTCTCTTCCACTTTCACCAATAAACTCAGACTCTCTGAAAGAAAACGTCCAAAGTGTCAACCCAGACTAACGAAACTGTTTTGCTTCAAACAAAAAATTTTTAAATAAATTTATTTGACATTGATTTTTTTCTGTTGTTAATATTATTAGCCAGCAGAGTAGCATTTTGTGGTATGAAAATAATATTTGAAACCATGAATTATTTAAATATTTTCAGATATTGCAGAATAAAAATTTTGAAAACATTGTTTTTAAAAGTTTATAAATGCAGCCAGCATTTAATAAATAGAAAATTTACTGAATTAATAAAATTTTATTTTGGAAAAATTTTTTTTGCCACATTCTAAACGATTTTATGCAACTATGTTTAGTGGTGGAAATAGTTTTATACACCAATACATTTGCAAAAGTCTCACTAATACAAACATAAGTTAGGTGCCACTGGCAATTGAGTAATGTACCTGTCAAAGAGTCGGCATACTAGTTGTATACCATGTTCTCAATTTTTTAGTTTACCCCTCACCTCATACCAGGGATGTTAAAGTTGGTACAATTGTACATTTTTTGGTACATTTTGACCATCTAAAGTACCGTGGTACTACCGTGACTGATTTGGTACCATTTAAAAATTTGTCATAGTTCCCCCTTTTTGAATTTTAAGTATAGCAAATAAATTATTGAGTCGTTTTCATTGCATTTATGTTGTACAACAAATCGTGTGCGCTTAAATATGCGACTAGTATTGTGGTGTATAGAGCGCTTAGTCCCCTTTTACAATGTGGCGACGCTGTATGTGTGACACACTTTACTTTTTTCCTCTCGCGCCTACAAACTTCGTCTGTCTGCCTTTCACTTGCCACATTGTAAAAGGGGACTTATGGTACCTACAGACGAGGCAACATTAGTGAAAACCTGAAATTTATTGCGGAACAGAAGCGGTTTTATATATTTCTGCAAATAATATCAATATTGATATTGTTAAAGAAATTAAAGAAAATGCAAAATAATTTTATATAAAATTTTGGGAAGCTTTGAGCTTCCCAGTTAAAACAAGTTGTACAATACAACCAGTTAAAACAAGTTGTATTGTGCCTCTTCTAGTAAAAATGTTTCCGAATGAAATTGCAAATTTTGATGCAATCAGTAATCAATTTAGAGTTTTAGCTGATGTCGAGGAACTCCAGTCGTTAAAAATTTAAAACATTTGTAGTTTTTGGTAGGTAGTAGCTTATTTACAAAATGAGCTGAATATTCATATGTTTCCTGACATTTCTAGACTCGTTGCTGGAATTTTATCCATTTCACATTGGTCTGCAAATGTGGAAAGAGTTTTTTCATTCCAAAATATTATAAAAACTAGGGAAAGGACTGTTCCTACATATGCCCACATAATCAAGTCTCATTCAAACAAAGGATTGGTTAAGATCGACAAATGCATGCTGCTATGATGTAAAAAATTCCAAATAGTTAATAGTTAAACTAATCAAATAAGTGCCTGATTTTGATCTTATATATTTATAAGACTTTTACATATAATGTATGTTAATGTTAAGTTTTTTTTGTGTACAATTGAATTTTTATTTACTTTTCTTGTTGTTTCAATAAATTAAAAAAGAAATGGTACCATGAAGGTCCAAAAAGTACATTTTTTTTGGAAGTTGGTACAAAATTTAAAACCCCATTTAACATCCCTGCCTCACACATATAGGTTCTGTGTAAATTCAACACACATTAAAACCACAAAAAACAAAACAAAATTTTTAAATTTTCAATTTAAAATTTTTCCCAATATAAGCTTAGACAGGCAAAGTTTACTTTGACAAAGTTTGTTGAATTCTCTTTTGAACTTTGTTTTGTGGTTAGACACGCAAAGTTTAATTTGACAAATTTTTGTTTTCTTTTGTTTGAATATATTATATAAACAGCGTTGCCAGAATGATGATTTAATCATATTTTTGATTATGTTTGGAAAAAAATATTAATTAAAAATTTTTTTTCAAGTGATGATTTTTATTTTTAGAAATTATGATTTTTCTTTAAGTTTGCTTGTAAATAATACACAATTTTCAAAACAATGAAGTTTTGTATCAGCTTGTTGTTTATTGGTTTTGCACACTTTTGCACCCAGTGCCTAGAATACACAAAATTGCATCTTTATTTCCGGGTATACAAAATATAAAAGAAGCATCTAGATTAACGATTGTTAATTTTGAGAATATTGATGAAAAAAATATTTGTGAAAAGAAAAAAAAGTATTTTTATAAAGTTTCATATATTGACGAATTATGTATTTATGTAAATTTATAAAATTTGAATTAAAAAAAACAATTTGAATTTTTTTCCTCTTCAAAATATGATTTTTTTCGCCAAATGATGATTTTCTTTCCAAGGATTCTGGCAACACTGTATATCAAAATAAAGTTGCAGCCAACTTCGGGTACAAACTTCGAACGAAAAACAAAACGAATTTGCGAGTACAGCAAAGTATGTACTCCCCCGCTATTTTCTTTTCCCTTCTCTTCTATAAACTCAAGACTTTGCAAAGTAAACTTTGCTGGTCTGGAAGGGGTTTAACCACTTTTTGTTTAATTTTATGACACAGACACATAATTAATAATTTCTTCCAATACATTTTGCTCATTTGCTTTTTCAAAATGTTTTTATTTTTCACAAACTAAATATGTTTAAATAAATTTTTTTGACACAAATTTTTTCTGTTGTTAATATTACTAACGCCAGCAGAGTAGTATTTTGTAGTATGAAAAAAATATTTGAAATCTTATATTATATAAATATTATCCGATATTGCAGAATAAAAAATAAAGCAAACATTGTTTTTTACGTTTATAAATGCAGCCAGCATTCAATAAATTGAAAATTGATTGAACTAAGAAAATTTTATTTTCGAAACAAAAATTTTTGTCACATTCTATACGACTTTATGCAACTATGTTTAGTGGTGGAAATTATACACCAATACATTTGAAAAAAATCGAACTAATGCAAACATGAGTTAGGTACCACTGGCATTTGAGTTATTTACCTGTGAAACAGTCGGTATACTAGCATAGTATATAATTAATGTGCCGACTGTTTGACAGGTACCTAACAATGTCAGTGGTACCTAACTCATGAAAAACCTAACTTGTAAAAAATAAAAACATTTTGCAAAAGCAAATAAGCAAAATGTATTGGAAAAAATTATTAATTATGTGTTTGTGTCATAAAATTAAACAAAAAGTGTTATATTGTGAAAAATTTTTAAATTTAAAATTTTATTGTAGAGACAAAAAACTGGTTTCTTTTTTATATGTACTCTTATAACCAGAGAAGACAAAAAAAAAGCAAAAAACAAAGTTTTTACAGCAAAAACAATATATAAAAAAAGCACAAAAATTTAGAAAAAAAGCATTTTTATTTTTTTAATATATACATTTGAATATAAAAAATTACAGTTATTATATTTCTTCTGATTCGTGAAAACAGTTACAATAACCAATCATGTGGGCTTTTATATTTGTAAACGTCATTTTTCTTCGTCTTTCTGTTAAAAGTGAATTGTATAAGTAAAAACTTCTTTCCACGTCAACGGATGTTGTTGGAGCAAATTTATATTTCAAAATTTCATTTCGTCATCAGGTTTATCACCAGTTTGAAGAATTTTGTTTATTTGTAAAATTTGTTTGAACCCCGGTTTTCTTTGAAATACATACTGCATTAAATTTCTTCATATATATTTTTTCATGTAGATTCTCAAGAGCTTTTCGTACATTTGACACAATATTTACACTTTCGTGAATAGCTAACCCAACTGTTTGTAGCTTTTTTTATAGAAAACACAATAATTGAAAAATTGTTTTTGATAAACGCAAGTTGGGAACTTAATCCGGGCAAGTTATATATTTCCTTGGCGTGCGCGATCGAATCTGAGTCTTCACTTTTCAGTTAAGAAATAACAGCCTTTACTTTATCATGGTATTCTGCATAATGCATTGTGGCTTCTATCCAAGTACCCCAACGTGTAGGGCATGAGAACGGTGGAAGAGCCAAATTGGGATTCATTTGTAAAAACAACTGCATTCTACGAGGAGCCTATGGAAATTAAAATTTTAGTTTGTATGTGTGTACGAGTTATTGAAAAATTAACTTAACCAAAACGGATTTGGTACAAGATATTAATTTATTTACATGCTGAAACTCTAAGCGCTGCATCAGTTACCATTAGCAATATTTTGTGTGTGTCGAACACACATTACAAAAAAGCCAATCTTTTTCAACTTTAAAAACTTCAGGATACAATTTTACCATTTTTAGCAAAAATAACATATTTGACTTTTCTTTCGGCATTTTTTTTATTATTTTTTCGTTCACAACGGCCGGTTTACTTATTTTGTTTTAAACTCAAATAAGTAACATGGCTGTTTTTTTTGGGATGGTAAGTTTATTAATTTTAGTTGTAATAAAGCGCCCAAAAACGTTGAGTCCACAACTAACATATTGTTGTTTTAACCCAGAAAAAAGTTGTCAATTATTTTTTTTTCTCATGTTTTCTCAAAAAAATATTTTTACGTAAAAGTTATGTTAAAAAAGCTATTTTACAGCAAAAACATAGGAAAAAAGCAAAATAAGCACCATAATAACAAAAACAGCAAATATGGGCAAAAAAGAAGCAAAACAGCAAAAAAAGCAAATTAGTCTTCTCTGCTTATAACACAAGGGGGATACAATCATTTTTTTTACAAAATACTAAAGAAAATAATTTAGGATTTTTACAATGGGTAGATAGGACCACTGTACATCGATTTCTTGCATAAAGTGAAAATTAAAAAATTTTGAGTTGGCTCAGTTGAACCAGTGCGATATGAAGATTCAATAAATAAAATTATGAAAAAGCTAAATAAAAAATCCTTCAAATAGGGACCACCCTTGCAAAAAAATAAGCTTGCAGTTAAAAAGTGTGTTATGACTAAAGAAATTTCTCATTCCAATACATGTAACTTGGTAGGATAAATATTTGCTAGGTTTAAACGCAATGATATGGTCTTATTAAATTTGTTCTGCACCATAGTGCATTGACATTAACTTCTTAAATATAATTTGCACTTGCGTGCATAATCGTATATTTAACTTAAACAGTTTGGTGTAAAGTTTTACTAATTTGCATTAAATGGCATACCAAAAGTACAAACAATTTACAAACAAGTTGTGCATCTACTTCAATCTGATTGCATTTAACACTTTTAAGCTAAGTAAATAATCCGTTTAGGTTTTTCTCAATTAACATTGTGTACATCGTACAATTAAAATGTTTACACTTGAGTAAATCAACAAATAAATTAAAACTGACAGTTTTTAAAAGTGTGAAAATTTAAAATCAAAATTTTATTTACACGTTCACTACGTGCACCTTAAATATACCCTTCATTTTAAAAAGATATTTATACCCATCACCACAGGTGAAAAGGGTATATATATGTGAGTTTGTCATTATGTTTGTAATTTCTACAGTATTGATCTAAGACCCTACAACGTATTAACATCCTGGCTCCTTATAAGCAGCGAAGTTGAGTAAATGATGTCCGTTTGACGGTATGTATGTTGAAATGGGGTTTCCGAAGACCCCCGATATGACGTAGACCAGGTTGTTATACATATGTCACATGTTATACTCCGTTAAAGTTTGCTTTTGAATTCAGCCAATTCACCGTTCCATAAATGGGTGAGATATGAGCAAAAAACTACGCCATAAATTTTTAACTATAAAATACTTTGTTGCTGTTTTTTATCATTTGATGTGTTGAATGAATTTTTTGCATTTTTTACACACACATAATTTTCCGCTAAAATTAAATCGAGAAATCGTGTTCATACCAGTGATGCCAACTTAGTGCTTTTGGCACTATTTATGGTGCATTTTGTGCCTCGAAACGCCAAATTTTTATCTTTAGTGCCAATCTCAGAAAGAGCATTAACTTGGTGCTTTTTCTATTTTTCGTTAGTGCCTTTAGTGCTTTTTCAATTTTTATTTTTTTCCACAATATTTTTAAATTAATTATGCAGTAACAATTTTGTTAAGTGTAAAAACATTATTTTAGTATGGCAAATGTTTACTCACTACAAAGACAACAATCCACTACAAATGATCCAAACTATTTCGATGATATTATTTTATTATCAAAAGTTATTTTCGGGAATACAAAATTTATTATTAAAAAGATTTGTCTATAACGTGCTAAATTTCCAATTTTTTTCTGATAAAAACACTGAAATTTATTATTGAGGGAAAGCTAGTTTCTATTCGCATCTTAGCGCGTTATTGGTAAATCTTATTAATAATAAATTTTGTATTCTAGAAAATAACTTTTGATAATAAATTTGCATGTGCCCGGCAAAAAAAAAACTGAAATGGCAAGTTGCTTTCTTTGTTAAGCAATTTGTCAATTGTAGGGGAATGTAAGAAAAGATAAACTCACTGTTTATTGTTGTGGCTTGATGAAGCTTGGATATTGTTACAACTAAGACCTGAGTATTTAAAATTCTTATTCACTTTATAGTCTTATTTGTATAATATTTTTAGCTTTTCTTAAGTCTTTGGAAAAAGTTTCCTGACGAGTTGGCCTAAGCAACCAGCGAAATGCGCATAGAAACTACCTTTCCATCAACAATAAATTTCAGCGTTTTTATCACAAATAAAAATTTGGAATTTAGCACGTTATAGGTAAATCTTATTACTATTATTTTCATTGAAGATGATAAAAATAATGTTTATTAACACATTTAAAAATTTGTATATACAAATCTAAATATACATATTTTTACCTTTAATTATATACCATGTTCTTATAAAAACTAAATTCTAGCTGTGTACATTTTCAGTTCTGAAATAAAATAATAATTTTAATTTGTAGTTTTAAAAACCTTCAAAATTGTGTTAATTAAAGTTATCTACGAAAATGGTCCCCCAACAACGCTCTCGCAATTTTTTAAAATATTTTGTAACTTGTTTTGTTTTCAATTATCGAAAAAAGGGTTTTTTTTGCTTGATTCTAACCTAAAACACCTACCCCAGAGACAGAACAAGAATATTATTATGATTGTTTTACTAACCTGCTTTAGGTACACCTTACAGAATTTCAATTAGTGCTGGTTCACACTGTTCAAGTCTTGAGTTTTTAGAAGAGAGAGGAAAAGAAATGGCATTCTTTTTCCCCTTCTCTCTTAAAAGCTTAAGACTTAAAAACTTGAACAGTGTGAGCCAGTACTTATAAAATACCAGCATCATGCCCGACAGTGATGCCAACTTTTTTAAAGCAAAAAGCACTTTAAAATTAAGATAGCACATTAAAGCACTTTTTCGAGCAAAAAGGCGTAAAAAGCATTTGGCCATTTTTTTCAATTTAATCGATAATTGAACACAAATAAAGTAACTTCCAATATTTTATTAAAATGGCGAAGGCCTTATTGGGGGACCATATTCGTACATAAGCTTAATTAACAAAATTTATAAGGTTTTTAAAACTACAAATTAAAATTGTTGTTTTATTTCAGAACAAAAAATATACACAGCTAGAAACAAGTTTTTAAATAAATCATATATATATATATTTAGATTTGTATAAACAAATTTTTAAATGTATTACTACAAATTATTATTATCATCTTCAATAAAAATAAACATAAACAGTTTTTAAGTTATATTTTTATTTTTTGTAATTTTCATCGGAGTATATTTCACTGCAGGCACTAGGTGGAAGAGCGTAATCATCAGGGAAACCTGAAAATTGCTCTAAAAACGCGTTTTGTGCGCATTAAATATGCAGTAAAACATCGAAAATATGCCCTAAAAGTTGTAAAAAATATTCCCAAAAAAAAAATTCACAATTGCTCATTTGAAAACAAAATATTCAACGCTTGCATTAAAAAACAAATAAATCTTAAAATTATAATCGGTACAGCTCAAACACCAAAGTATTTACAAACGAACTTTCGATATTTTACCCAATTTGGAAACGAAGTTGTGTTATGAAGCTTAAATTCATATAAGAGAAATTTGTGGCGAATATTATCTAGATATTAACATCCATATGAGATTTTTTTGTCTTAAAGCGATTTCAAGGAAATTGTTTATTAAGCCTATAATACATACACGGAATGTGACAAGCAACATGCACATATGGATCTGATATAATGTTGACGTCATCACGAAACAACAATGGCTGCATGCCGTGCACTTATGTGAAACTCAGGTATCTGAAAATTCTGATCCACTTGATTTCCAGATTCCTGAGCATCACCTCCTATCCCTCTCTAATCTTCATCGGGGTCGTGCTATGTACATATGCATTGAAGTTGTGTATCAATGTCAGCAATCAATGTTCATGTTTGATCCAGAATTTAACTGTCCTTGGGTTAAATTCAAAATTAATGCACTCTATTTGCATTTCGGGTTTCTTTACAGAAGTCCAAATGCGGGAAGGGTTATTACTTTATCGGGCTTCGACTCCCCTTCCGATTCTATATCGAAGATTCTTGAAAATTGCCCGGGCAGTGAAATCGTTGTTGCTGGTGATTTTAATATCCACAATTCTTCTTGGCTTCGCCACTCGGGCCGTACAACTTTTGAAGGCCAATATGTTAAGCTATTTGCTGCGCACAACCACCTCTTGCAACTGGTGAATCAACCAACACATATTCCACGTGTTGATGGGCGCCAGCATAATACCCTTGACCTCTTCCTCTCTTCGCACCCTCAAAAGTACGAAGTTGAAGTTCTAGCACCTCTCGGTAACTCGGATCATTGCACCATTTCCGTTCTCCGAACTTCGAAACGTTTCACGACGGGTTAGAGAAACGCTCAATATTTGTTTCAGAAAAGCTCGTTGGGCTGAGCTCAATGACTTTTTAGGCATTTTAATTGAAAACTTTGTATACTGGACAATGACGTCAATGCCATTGCGAAAATGGTGAAAAATTTTATAATGCTACGAATGAAAATGTTCATTCCAGTTAAAAAGAACCCTATTTCTTAATCTTGGTTTAATCAGATGTCCAGAGAGGAATCATTTAGAAATTGGCGTTACAATAAAAACGCTGATACTGAATTGCTACGCAAAATGGCAAGGTCTTCGTGGGCCATAAAAAACTCTTCATGGGCAACGTCTTCGTACTGAAGTTCTAACTGCTTCCCGGGGCCAGTAAAAGCTTCTGGTCAGTCGTTAAAAGAGTAAGGGATAATCCTAGTTCCTCAATACCAACTCTTTAAAGGGATGGAAAAACATTCACGGAACCGGTTGATAAGGCTAATTGATTTGCCGAATTATTTACTAATAATTCTTATTTACCGGCTTGCAATCAAACACTACGCGAACTCGAAAAAGTATCGCTTACTATGCCAAAGATATTTATTTGAGGTCGAGCTTTTCTTGCAGAGTTTGACATGGTGCACTCATGTCAAAACTTGTTGCATTTGGTGTCGGTGATAATTTCTCTCGATTTATATCAAGCTTTCTCAGAAACTAAACGAGTTGTTATAGATGGGGTTTCATCAAACGAGTTCAAGATTCATTCAGGGGTGCCGCAAGGCTTCGTTCTTTCTCCTACTCTATTTCTTATTTTTCTAAATGACCTTCTAAGTCAACCTTCTAACCGTATCTACTCTTTTGCAGATGGCAGCAATCTTTGCCATTCGTATTCATTTGATTATAGACCAAGCATATCCGATGTTGGTGCTATGGGACAGAACATGAATGATACGCTTGGCTGAGTTCTTGATATAGTCTCCGAATGGGATCACGCAAGTAGGGCCGATTTTAATGCCCGAAAAAACCAATGTTGCATGCTGACGCATAAGCGCGCAACGGATCAAGGAGCCTCATCTGTATATATGGGTGGTATAATCATTGAGGAATCAGAATCTCTTGATGTTCTGGGCATGAGGATACAATGTGATGTCCGATGGACAGAACATATATTTAAGGTGGCGAAAGAAGCATTCAAGTGCCTCGGCTTTTTGAAACGGTGTAAGACATACTTCACTCCATCTGATCTCCTTACTATTTATACCACCTATATCCGACCGCGAATGGAATACAACTCTCATGTATGGGCCGATGCTTCAAAGTCTATTATGGAGCTTCTCGACCGTCTGCATGATAGGGCGAAGGTTCTCATTGGTGACAGTAGGATATACAATTCGATTGACTCCCTTGAGCACCGTCCCAATGTGGGTTGTATTTGCCTGTTTTATCTTTACTACAATGGGATGTGTTCTGATGAAATTATGAATCTGGTTCCCGAAGCCAATACGTTTGTTCGTGATACACGTTTTTCCTCAAGAGCCCAACCTTTTATGGTTTGGGCGGTAAATCGTACAACGCATTACAGAGTGAATTCGTTTTTTGGCCGGACTATTCGTATGTGGAACAACCTTTCTGCTGAAGTCTTCCCTTTCACTTTCAACATGAATAAGTTCAAGTCGAATGTTCACAAACACTACCCCCTCTATCCTCCTTCCCACAACCTTTTTCCTAGTTCCAACACAATGCATTGCATTTGTGGGGTCATCCCCAAGTGCTTGTCCTAACCCAAAAAAATGTTAATTCGGACACATTCAACATTTTAACATGCGCACAAAGCCGTCACAAAATATGTTAAAGCGAAAAATTTTGAAACGACATTTAAGGTATGCATGTACACATATTAGAGTTGCCAGTTGTCAGTGTATTTAAAAATTTTTTTGTTTTTTTTTAAAGAATTTTTAATACTTTTTCAATTTAAAATGGAAATAAGATACATATATATAAAATAAATAGAATTGTTTTATTTTGTGTTATTTGTCCGTCGATTTTTAAATGTTGAAATTTGTACCGCTTTTTTTTTAATAAAACTGGAAACTTAGATATTTTTAATTAGGCTTAAGTTCATTGAATTTAATTTTCATTAAATTATTTTTATGAAGACAAGAATTTTACAACATGAAATTAATTAAAATTTTTCTTGATAATTTTTCATTTTTAACTGCGCTAAGATTTGAACCCAGGCGTTCACGGACAGGTTGCCCCGACTAGTTTCGATTGTAACCACACCGTCTTACTCACTCGGCTATTGCAGCCGGATGACGTCAATAGTCAAACATCAATCTTAAAACCAAATGGTATTTCATCTTGGTAGATCGAAATTTGCTTTTGAATGAATGATTATCTACTTTAATTGATTTACATGTTCTTTCTAACTTCTGTTTTTTCGTACTTTTTTCAAGAATTCTTCTTGAAATCCAAAGTACATTTTTGTTTTTCATGTTTTTGTCTTTCTTTTTCTTGTTGACCTTTTTCAGCACAACTTGAAGGACAAATGTAAACATAGCTCGTGCGTGACACTTTTTTTCGTGACGACTACTCATATTAGAAAAAAAGTCTTACTTTTCTTAAATGAAAAAAATTTCATCTTTTCTGAAAAAATCAAAAGTTGTAGACAGACTGTAATCACTTATAGCTTATTTTGTTTGAAACTTTGTTTTTTATGCGCGTAGAACCCTAGCCTTAAATTTTGCCCTTGCAGCGCGCCTGAGATACCCCTAGACGGGCCAAATGTATGTCCAGGGCAACTTTATTTTCCATTCCCATCGTTTGTTTCTAAAGCCTAGGATTCACTCCTCGGGGAATAAAATGTATGACCGACCTCCAATGTTTTTTGTTCTTAACATTTTCTTAAAACATAGTTGCCATATATTTCCACCCCTTAGGGGGGCTCCCATACAAATATGGCCGTTTAATGAAATTTTAAATTTGGTCCCTGCAGCGCCTATAATGCCCCTAGATGGGTCAAATGTATGACCAACCCCACTTTATTTTTCATCGCAATCATTTATTTTTAATATACCCACCCGCTATCTCCATTCCTTAAGGGGGCTTCCATACAAAATGTTCAATGCAGACTAGAAATATATTGAAGAAAAAGTCCCATAAATTCCCAGAAGTCGCCCCTAGTGGTATATAATGTATGACCGACCTCAATTAATTTTTTATCCTTAACATTTTCTCGAGACATACTTTCCCCTTATCTTCACTTCTTAGGTGGGCTCCCATATAAATATTGCGTTTTATGAAATTCTTCAATTAATTAAAATTGTCGACTTTTGTGAATAAAATCAAAAGTTGCAAACAGATTTATACGTCTGCAAAAAATTAGAAGCATAGCTGCATTTTTTATGAATTTTAAAAAAACAAAAATTTCGAAATTTGTTAAAAAAATTTGTTATTAAAAATCACGAATCACAGTTGTGACCAAATTTGTCAAATACTTGCTAAGTCGTTCTTTTTTTGTTTTTTGATACATAGACAAATTTATGATATTTCACTGTTTGTGTGGGAAATAGCGTTTTTTGAATGCAATAACGAATTATGTTTCTGTTCCTTTCGTTCTCTCTTCTACCTTATTAGTATTTACTTTAAAGCCAAAGTTTATTTAGTCATATATGTATGTATATGCAAGTAAACCGCTTTGAAAGCTCTTACAATTTGCTGCTGTTCCTTTGAAAAATATTTACAAAAGCTCTTTTGCGAAAACTCGCGTATTGTACATATAGCTTAGCCGAAATTGCTATAAAAGAACTGAAAACTGACAAACCGTGATCACAATCACAGTTTTAAGGAGCAGTCATTTTTAAATCACGTTCACTAATCAAGATGTTCCTTAAAAATCACGGGATCAATCATCACACGGTCTTTAGTTATGTCTAGTTTACACTACCACAAAGTCTTACGTATTTGAGAAAAATACAAGGCTCTCATGATAAGTTGTTATTGTTTTTTAAAAATGTGCAAGCGATAATTAAATCAGGGAAGCAATTTCTTCAAAATACGTAAGACTTGTGTGATAGTGTAAACCAGTGATGCCATAGTAGGGAATTTTCCTTTTTGTAGAGATTTTTTCTGAAAATTTAAAGCGTAGGGAAAAAAGACAGATTTTTCATTTTAGGGCAAATGCAGGGAATTTTCAAAATATTATCTAATTTTCTATATATTGTGTAGAAATACGTATATATTCGTGTTATTTTTATTTAAAAATTAAAATTTTTCATATTCAATAGCATTTAAGTACAAATGTAGTTTTTTTTAACAGAAACCCTATACTATGAGCCCTAATAGCCTGGCGTAATGTATGCGAATGTTAAAAGAGAATAATTAATGAATTAAATTTCTACATAGCCGAGAAAAAACATTCACACCTTCTAAACTTAGAGAAATAAAATCATACAACTGAAAATTTTAAAAAAATTTAATGAAAACTTTTAAGTATGTATTTTTTAAAGGATTTTTTTTATAATTTTTAGAGTTTGCTAAAAAATATAAGATACATACTTACATTAAAAAAAAAATATTTAAAATAAGTATTCTTGAAAAATATTAACTGCGTATTTCCGATCTTTCGTACAAACACATTCAAAACAAAAACAAAGTTTTTAGAATTTGTCTTTGTTTTAAATGTAGTTGTTCGAAAGAAAGAATTCTTTCGAACATCAGAAATAGGCTATAAGTCCTTTAAGGAGGACAAAAGATGAGGAAATGAAAATCGAACACGCGGTTTGACTTAGTTTTGACTCTATATTAAAGGACATGGCGTTTCTGCCAAAAAGAACCCATTTTAATTTGTTACACAGTGTTTTTTTAATTGAATTTTTATATGTGTGAGTATAGCATTGTACATATTTATTTTGTTTTTTTTTTTCTTGTTGTTAATTAATACTTTTATAATAAATGTTAATAAATGCTTTAATTATTATATTTACAAAATGTTGACAGAGTATGTATTTTTTCCCTGAAGCTAAAAACAGTACATTTTTACTTATGGAATAGTGTAGGGCAGTGTTTAAAAGCACCCATCAGCTAAATGCTTTTTATTTTTGCTTTTGCCACTGCCATTGAAATTTTGAATTTTTTTTATCAACAGCCAATGTTTTGTTTTTCGTTTGTGCAAAAAAAGCAAATCTCCTATTTGGTATATTTTTATTTTTGACAATTTCTTTTTTACCAGCTAGCGACAAGAAGTGCCAGCCACATAAAAAGCAAAAGCTCAAAATGATTCTTTCGCCTTTTCCTTTTTTTACTTTGTCCTAAAAGAAGAGCTAGTTAAAAAAGACAAAACTAAAAAATCTAAAATTGAAAGAAAAAAATTCTTCTCTGGCTGGTAATAACAAAAAGCCGATCCAATAAAATGAAAAGCAGCCGAAGTGTGTCCTAAAAGCAGCCTGAGCAGAGCTATTAGCTCTGCAAAAACGCAAATTACAACGATAAAATACTGATCAATGTACCTACAAGCAGCATGATCATAAATAAAATTAAACTGGAAATAAGATTGAAATGTCAACATTACTTACATTGCAAATAAGAACAAAATTACAAATATTTAAAAATTTGTTTTACTTTTCATACGAATACCGTTACCGCTTGCAAAAGGCAAAGTACACAAATTGTGACGTTGATTTGATTTTTTTATTGTATAGAAAAAAAAAATTAATTTTTGTTGTGTTTGTTTTGTATGAAAAATATCACTTGTCGTTGTCGAGTATATCTTCGCATTTTAGGAACCTTTTGTGCTGCTTTTATCTCCTATTTTGCGGCTATTAACACACATTGGTTTTTGATTTGGCGCCTGACAGACAGAAGCTGGTTGTTTCATTATTTTTCCTACTTGTTTTTTCCTACAACATAAAAGTGATTGCCGTTGCTTTTTGAGTTCCATCAAATAGGAAAATTTTGCTTTTGTTAAAAAAGCAAAAGCTGACAGAAGCCAGTGCGCTTTAAAATGTTACTTTTCAAAAACAGTGTGTTTATTTTGCTGCTGATTTTGAAAAGTGTGGGCTTTTTAGTAGTGGAACTTGTCGGCTTTTTTATTCTAATTTTTTTTTAATTACGAAAAAGGCAAAATTTGGCTGCTTTTGCTAATATGGCGATAGCATTTTAAACACTGGTGTATTGATAATTTTCTTAGTTGGGGGGAAAAAAAGGATTTTTTTTAGACACGTGGTGATGTTTTTGAAATTTATATTGGCATCACTGGTGTGAACTAGCCATTAATGGCATTTGCTTTTTTCAGTTTTGATAAAATTTATTGGCTATTCAAGTGTTATTTATAAAAATTCAAATATTATTTATAAAAATGTAAAAATGAGTTATGATTATTCGCAAAAAAGGCTTCATCGACAAAGAAATTTTTTTATATATTTTTCCAAAACAATAACACATAATCACTGCTGCTAACTTTTAAATTTTCAAAAGCACTAATCTAGAAAAAAATTCATAGTTGTTATAAATTTTGCTACACAGAAAAAATTATTAAATTTCTCCTATCACCAAATTTGTTCTAAATTCATAATATCAAGCAAACAAGTTGTTGATTTTGCACCTATTACCAAAATGATTATATTGATTACTAAAAATTTTAATATTTTGAAAAAATATTTTCAATAAATGATATTTTTAATTTTAATTAAAAAAGTGATCAAAAAACTTTGAAATATAAACAATGTGTTAATTTATTTAAATAAATATTGACAATTCCCAACAACAATTCTACATGTTTAAATTATTTTATTTTAAACGAAAAGAGTCAATTAAGATTTTTTGTTATTTAATTAAAATTTTAATTGAAAATTTATTTCAAAACAACTAAAATGTTAATTAAATCAAAATTTAATTTTTAATTTTTTTCAGCTAAAAAAATTATTGATTCAATTATCACATTAATTATATTAAAATACTTTTTGAACCATTTTTTTAATTGATAAAACACTTTTTTCTGTGTATATTTTTTGTTCAATTTTCTTTTTTTGCTTACATAAATTTCGGAGTAAGCAAAAACATCACATTAACTCACTTATAGGGAAAGTTCTATAAATGTTATAACCAGAGAAGACAAAAAAAAGCAAAAAACAAAGTGTTTACAGCAAAAAAATATATAAAAAAAGCACAAAAATTTAGAAAAAAAAGCAGCAAAAAAAGCATTTTTATTTTTTTAATATATACATTTAAATATAAAAAATTACAGTTATTCTATTTCTTCAGATTCGTGAAAACAGTTACAATAACCAATCATGTGGGCTTTTATATTTGTAAACGTCATTTTTCTTCGTCTTTCTGTTAAAAGTGAATTGTATAAGTAGAAACTTCTTTGCACGTCAATGGATGTTGTTGGAGCAAATTTATATTTCAAAATTTCATTTCGTCATCAGGTTTAGCACCAGTTTGAAGAATGCTGTTTATTTGTAAAATTTGTTTGAACCCCGGATTTCTTTGAAATACATACTGCATTAAATTTCTTCATATATATTTTTTCATGTAGATTCTCAAGAGCTTTTCGTACATTTGACACAATATTTACACTTTCGTGAATAGCTAACCCAACTGTTTGTAGCTTTTTTTATAGCTTCCGTATACATTTGAGGTATGTATTTACCTCGAATAGAACTTTCGCTTGGAACTGAAAAATTGGCGTACTTTAGAAAGATGTTTTTGAAACTGGGATCGCTTACTTTTTTTACTGGTATATTGGTCTCCAACAAAAATTTACATATATCTTCGTGAAATATATTAGCAGTAATAGTAACAGGAAATTCCGTTATAAGTTTTTGTGGACGATTTTCTTGGCAAGCAGCTAATTTGTTTTTTTGTACTAAAATGTTGCTCCACATTGCACTTCTTTTCGCTATTAATTTTACTCGAACACACATTACAAAAAAGCCAATCTTTTTCAACTTTAAAAACTTCAGGATACAATTTTACCATTTTTAGCAAAAATAACATATTTGACTTTTCTTTCGTCATTTTTTTTTATTATTTTTTCGTTCACAACGGCCGGCTTACTTATTTTGTTTTAAACTCAAATAAGTAACATGGCTGTTTTTTTTGGGATGGTAAGTTTATTAATTTTAGTTGTAATTAAGCGCCCAAAAACGTTGAGTCCACAACTAACATATTTTTGTTTTAACCCAGAAAAAAGTTGTCAATTATTTTTTTTTCTCATGTTTTCTCAAAAAAATATTTTTTACGTAAAAATTATGTTAAAAAAGCTATTTTAGAGCAAAAACATAGGAAAAAAGCAAAATAAGCACCATAATAACAAAAACAGCAAAAAAAGCAAATATGGGCAAAAACAGCAAAAAAGAAGCAAAACAGCAAAAAAAGCAAATTGGTCTTCTCTGGTTATAACTTTTGTAAACATATTTATGTTGTTTAATGGCATGAATTGTTCTTATTTATTGTCTTTATAAACATTTGAAGAAAGCTGAATAAATTATGATAACTTTTATAATACAATTAGTTAAGGCGACCAGATTTTGAAAATAAAAATAGAGGACATAAAGAAAAAAAGTTAAAAATTTATTTGACTTCAATTTTTATTATATATTTTACAGACAAATTTACATTCACATATTTTATATGTAAAATAATTTAAAAAAAATAACATATACATATAAAAATTTACATTTACTTATAAATATGTAAAATTAGTTAAAAAATCAAATGCATTTTAGTACCCGCAATAGTTCTAATTTACGTGTTCCAAGATGTAGATTAGAAAAATCCAAACAACGCATTGACCACATGGGAGGTGTAAAATATAATGAATTACCCAATGAGTTAAAGTCCTGTAATAGAATTTCATTGTTCAAAGTATCGCTAAAAGAATATTTATGTTCAACATTGGAAGCACTTTTGATGTAAGTTATTTATATTTATTTAAATATTATTTGAAACATAACTTTATTTTCCTAAAATAATTTAATTTTTTTTTTCCTTTTCGAAATCAAATGTACTATTATAACTTACTTAATTACCTTGCTTTTTGTACAAAGTAGTTTAAGAATCTGCCAACGCTTCCTCAATAATGCCTAAGGGCGCTGAGGACAAATTTTTTGATTTAATTAAATTTTGTACAAATAAACATTTAATAATAAAAAAAAAAAAAAAAAAAAAAATAACAAAACTTAAAAATTCATTGCACTAACTTATTCAAAATTTCATATTGCAATATCTTATTTAGTTAGCTTATTGTTTATTGTACTTTCCAGATTCGTGAACTCTCTTTAAAATAGTGTCTTTAAATTCATAGTATTTTGCAAATTCTGCACAATTTTTATAAGTGTTGCACTTGATTGTCATTATTGCCTCAATACAATTAATCGATATATTACTTTTTTCTTGGGTCCAAATATCATTAATTAATGAAAACATTCTCTCCACAGCTGCATTATTTTCTGGCAGACTAAAGGCAATTTGAACAACTTTTAAACTTTCTGTAAAGGATATTGATTCTTTTTCAAAGTGGGAAAATATCTCCACCCATCTTTGGTCAAATTTAACGGCATTATCTCTCCAAATTTTAAGTTTCTCTTCATTACGATATATGTTTATTTTTCTTATTTCATCAACTAATTTGATTTCATTTATATTATTTTCACCTATTAATATTATAATCTTTTCAAGACATGAACACACAGCTTCCAAATCAATTTTTTTTGTCAAGAGGGTCCAATGAAAAATATTTGTTTACTTCAAAGATTCGGTCTTCTAAATATTTCACTGAAGTGTCATAAAATTTTTGTATATGTTTTTCAAAATGTTTTCGTAAGTCAGGCTCCGATTCTTCCAATTGCCGTATTTTACTCCGTATAATTAGTGGAATATATAAGTTATTTAAATGAAACTTTATTTGATCTTTTAACTCATTTAAAATTTCGATAGCTTCCATTGCGGTTACATTTTGTTTTTCTAATTTTAATTAAAATTTAAAATTGGAGTTGCCTCATTAGCGAAAAAGGTTTCCAATATTTTTGGAACAGAATTTTAGCTTAAGAAATATGATTTCAATGGTTCGTATAACGAAATTATTCTTTCAACTGCTTTCATAAGTGCTAACCAACGAGTGCTGGAATACCCAAGTAACTTCTGATATTCGGCATCAGTTTCCTCACAGAAAGTTTTAAATTTTTCTGTTCGAACAGTATAATTTCGAAAATATGGGTAGATTTGTGGTACTATAACCGCTATATCGATGGGAAGAACATGGTTGGCCATATTAATCGCATTTGAAACTATATGGGCATTGCATCCATTTCCAAAAATGGTGCGTCCCAAAGACGATTTAATTTTGCAAAAAATATTTTCTTTACCTCTCCGTTTTAATCCTCCAAAATTAGTATTATCTGCTGATATACCAACAACTTTATATTTCAAGTTATTATATTTTAAAATTTCCATCATATGGGTTGATATAATTTCGGATGTTTCACCTTTTATTGTGGATAAATTTAAAAGTTTAACTTGCACACCATATTTTGAATTAAAATATTGAACGGCTATTGGATATAATTTTTCGGCTTTGTGGTTGGATGCATCTGATAAAATGGACACAAAATGAATTTCATTCAGTTCGCCAAATAATTCTTCTTTCAAAGCAGGAAACAAAACATTTTTAATAATAGCGTTAGATTTGGACCGTGCACACGAAAATTTCTTATCATAAAATGTTTGTATCAAGTTACTGGTACAGGCCATACTACGAAATGAGTGGTTGTGCATCACTTGATGGTAGGAAAATACTAGTTCATGTAGTGCTAGTTGTTTTGTTGGAATACGTGGTTACGTAAAAAACTTGAAATCTTTGAAGAGGATGCAGCATCATTTTCGCTGGTTTCATGTAATTTTGTTCTGTTGTGCTGGATGATGTCCTGTCTGCCTTTATTTTGGATGGACAAGACTTGTCTACAAATTGTGCATTTGACTCTTGAATTGTCCGCATTTTCGGCACCATCGGCAACAATATGTGAAAACTCTTTTTTATGGTTTTCATTGAATGATACTTTTCTTCTATTTACATTGGTCATTGCTGTAAAATAATGATGTTGTTGTAATAAGTTTCTATACTTAGATATTGTGTTGAATAATCAAAAAGTAACTTACCGACTTAATTCATATATAATTTTCTATAAAAAAAACAGCACACAAATTAAAACGTAAGCACAAGAATATCTAATCTTAACAACGAAATGCTTGCGATGTAATAATCCTGTACTCATAAAGCTTAAGGTGCCCATACACTTGCAGTATCGTTGTATAACTCGTTGGATGGCCACTTTTGCAAAGGAAAATAAGTGCTACCATTTATTTTGAAAAGCGAAAATTCAGTAGGACTATAAACAGGACAAGCACTGCATGAAATTTTCCATCGATTTGACAGAAAAAAACGGTGACAGCCGTGAAATAAAATTTATTTTTATTTATAAAAGAAAACATATATTGATCATGCTTTTAAAAAAAAAGATGACAAAGAGTACATATTATGAAAAAAGATGACAAAAGAGTACACAAATTTTATAGAGGACAGCCAGTTAAAATAGAGTATTGTCCTCTAAAAAAGAGTGCGTATGGTCACCTTAAATTAGTATTGCGGATATTTTGTTGAACTTTTATGGGTTTTAATCCAAATTTTCATAAATATTTTTTTTAATTAAATTAATTTTATGAAGGAAGGGATTTTACAACATGAAATTAATTATGTAACATTTTTTGATAATTTTTCATTCTTGACTGCCGTGGGGCTCGAACCCACGTTCATTGACAGGTTAAGCTGACGCGTTTTGATAGCTACCATCCAGAATAATAGAAATAAAGATTACGACATCAGGCAGGCATAAAATTATTTCACTGCGCATGTAGTAACTCTGACGTAACACAACCTTTAGCCCGTTTCTGTATTTCTCGCATCGTAAAATTTCCCGCATGAAACAAGTGAATTATAACAAAAACAGTGCAATATGAAACAAAAAATGGTTTTTCTCACATAAGTGTTTCTGTATATTTTTTTTGGGAGAATTATCTGTCATTTAAATAATTTTCCAGCAATTATTGGAAGGATGTGAGAAAAAGTGTTTCTGTATCAATATTTTGCTAAAAGTTTCTCACAAGAACTGTCAAAATAAGTTACATTTAAAATTGATGCGAGAAAAATAAAATTTAAAAAAATGGAGCACAAATTATGTATCTATGTACGCAAGTATGTGTATTATTTTTTTTTATTTGAAGGGAAAGAATTTTAATGATGAAAATAAATAAAACACAATTGTTAAATTTTGTTATTTTAATTTTTTTAAGCCCTTCATTGTTTTCGTTTAATGCAGGGCTGCCAGATAAATTTTTGAAAAATCGTTAATTTCCTAAGAAAGAGTAAAAAAAAATCGGCTAATTTGTTTAAAAAAATCGGACAATTTAAAATTAATTTTTACAAATTTTGTTCGATTTTTATTAAAACATAATCAAAAAAATTGGTAAAGTTCATGGGTAAAATACATATCTTATACATATATACATACATACTTAAACTTGAGGTCTATTTAAATAAAATTATTTATTTTATTTTTCTCTTTAATCCGATAACAATTTAAAATTTCAGACTGTTTTTTTCCTGAAAATATCACTTAAAGGCGTAACAAAATATCATATTGAACTTGCCAAAAAAAAGGCAAAAATTTCCTATAGTGCATTGATTAAAAATGGTGTAATAGTTTAATGTATTGATCACATAAACAAATGTATTAAATAATCTAAGGAAATAAAAATTTAACAGTTTTCCTTCGAAGTTTTGATTTTGCCCATAAATTTTTAAGCTGCCATGTTTTTAAAGATATCGTTTTTCTGTGGTGCAGAATATATAATCATACTAAACTAATTAAAATTATTTTATTTCGAAGACTGAATAATATCTTCAGCAGAAAAAATCAGCAAATCGGCACTTTGCCAATTTTTGAACAAAAAATCGTCAAAATGACGATAAATCGACAAATCTGGCAGCCCTATTTTTATTATATCTATTTCTTTCGTTGACGTTTCGCTTGCATTTGACACTTAATTACTGGAAGTATTCCAGTTAAAACAGAATCTGTGTTGTCTGTTCTCGCAATCAAATACAGAAACACTTTTTTCTCACAAATCGAGAAACGATGGAATTTTTTGTTTCACACTTAATGTGAGAAATTTTGCAATGCGAGATATACAGAAACGAGCTACTGTGTTCTCATTCGCTAAATTTTTTTTAGGTCTTAAACTGATATATGTATGTGTAAACATAACAGTGGGACAATTTATAATTTTTCTATTTAAGTTATTTAAAATAAAAGAATTTTTTTTAAAGTTATTTTCTCATAGTTTTATTTATTACATAAATATATACATACATAATGTACATTAGCTCTATCTTTACTACATACATTAAATCAGACGAAAAAGGGAAAATACTTTTCTATCAAGAATTTTAGTTTCTTATTTTATTTACTTCTCCTCTTTCGCTTGTTGAAATTTTAAGAAATCTCAGCATTTAGTAACCTCATTCTTACTTATCCCACCTTCACTAAGGTGCTTAACCCATGAATAATTAAGGTAATCTATTATTTTTGTGCACGACGATTGCTTAATCTTATTCAAAATAATTTAGTAATGAGCTGCAAAAATTTAATTTTAGTTAACTTAAGCCTCTAGTACACGGCATGTAAAAAGCCACATGCGCATGTGGTTCTGACGTAATTTTGACGTCATCACACAACACACAATGCTTATTGTTGCATTGACGTCAAAATTACGTCAGAACCACATGCGCATGTGGCTTTTTACATTCCGTGTACTAGAGGCTTTACCCTTTTAAAATTTTAAGGTTCTTTCAAAATCTTCTTGTGTGAAATGTATAACACAAATTTTTTCTTTATTCAAAATTACTGATTTCACTCGCTTGCAAAACATTACCCATATCTTAGTTTGGGCTGCATCTTTTGGAAAATTTTAAAATGATACATACAGCTATAGTAAAAATATTAACATATTATTAAAAACACGCTACCCGTTATTTTTTTTACAAAATTTCTCATTTGTTTTTTTTTTGCGGTTTTGCTGTGTTATTTGCATTTGCCCACTTCAAATTTTCACTCTTTTTTACTCTCTTCAATTTTTAAAAATGTAATTCTTTTGCTTTACAACTTTAAACACACGAGTTTTAACGTTTTTAATATTAATTTATTATTTAAATAATATTTTTAATATAAAATATTTTTTAAAGTTATTGTTTTTGAAAACTCACTGAGTAAATTTATTGCAGGGTAGCAAACTATCACGCAATACATACAATTTTTCCAAGAAATAATGAATTTCACATACCTATAACAAAGCCTTGGTAACTTTTACAAGGGAACTACAACGTCATCACATGCGCAAGGCGTAATCTTTATTTCTATCATTCTTGGTAACCACACTATCTCTTCACAATGTGTATAAAGCTTTGAATTGGGCAACCATATTCATACTTCTGAGGCTTAAAAATATGAAAGCAAGGCGTTGTTATATCAAGAGGAATTAAGAGCGCAGCTGATTATTTTCTTCGTGTATATTACATCATGTCGAACTTGTGTACAATTTTTGTTTATGGAAATTGTTTCGCGCCATTAGTCAATTGAAAATAATTATATTTGATATACATTATGTTATACATTTTTAATTGACTGCCAAACCTTAAAATTTATCCAACCATAGACAAAAATTGACGTCCAAAAAAGTTTAAAATGGAAATCAAATAGATCGATCGCATATAAAATAAAAAATATAAAAAATCTGAAAGTATCAGTTGAAAATCAAAAAAAAACCTAAAAGAATTCCCTCCGTTTCTCCATCACTCTAGACTTTGCATGTTGCATTTTATGCTTCTATGTTCCGTGTTTATAAAAATTCAAAAAGTACCAGCTAAGAATGAAAAAGTACCAAAAAGCTACCCCTAACAGATTCTTTCATCAGAACCATTTATGTTCAATTTTATGTTTCTAGGTCCAATATTAACAAAATTCAAAAAGTTCCAGTTGAAGAACAAAAAAATGTTTCCTTTTACAGATTCTCAGCCACTCAGGACATTGCATATTTCCAGATCCCATATCCCCATTGAAGTGTAAAAAATTTCAATATCGTAGTGAGAGCCCATAATTTAACATGTATATGTCAATACATAGGGACAAATGTTTTGTATAAAAGTGCCAAAAATAGGAACGATTTTCACCACTTACATGTTCGAATTTCAAAAAAAGTTTCATATTTATATTAATTTTTTTTTAAGATAAGTTAAGAATTTGGTATAATCTTTATTTCTATGTTTATTGGTTTATAAGATAAATGGGGTGACAAAGAAGTTCCAAAATATATGTAATACCCATTTACTCCCCAAAAGGGCCGAATTTCAAGAAAGTACCAGCCACACATCCGCTTGTTTTTCTAATGAACAACGATAATTATTAAATGTTTTTTGATCCCTTTTAGTTTTGGAGTTATAAAGCTACCGAATTTACTTATTCGCGCTTTTACCCCCCCTTAGATTTTAATTTGTGCTGTGCACTTTTGTACGTAATTAGCTTTCAAATGGTTGTTCAATTCGGTTGACAAGCAGAGGAGGAAAGTATTCTTAACTGTTTTGCCTTTGCTGATTTATATATAGAAGATAACATGTACAAATACATTTTTTTTTGTTTTTCAATGTAAATTCCCAAACCAAAATTTTTATTGCAAACACAGGCAGTGAAATACACTACAAAATGTTTTATATACTGAAAACTTATTTATTAAAATCTTAATTTCGGCTATTACAATTGAACGAGTTGTAATGCAAAGAATGGTTAAAAAGCGCTAAGACATTTCTCAAAGAATAAAAGCCACAACTCTGTCAATAATAATACTGGTAACATGTCGTACACTAGCTGCCGTATTAATAAAAAATAAAATAGATTTCAAACGTATTTTAAAATAAAGTTTCCATACAAATTTTCCTTAAAATAGATTTCATATCCAATTTAGTTTTTTATGAATACGGCAGTAGAAATTCACATACACATGAAGATTTCGTCTATACACGCACGTAAAATGCGTACATTTGCTCCATGCCGTGTACATTCATAAAGTCATTTACATGTGTATACATGTGCTATCTTTGCAAATGTGTCAGCTTCGGCTACATGCGCCACATTTTAATTTTGAGACAAAATTACATTTCGTGTACTATCAAAAGTTCGTTGCATGTAACCACTACGTATCATTCAAAACTTATAAGCGAATTGCTTAACACTCTCGTGGCGTCTTACGTTACATTTATTGTAGATGTACCAGTAATTTAGGTATTTTTCTATTTTTATAAAAGCGTGTGTTCTTGTAAAAAAAAAAAATCTTAAAACAATTCAAAAAGTAAATAGAAATTTGTGCGAGGGTATTCTTAATATTAAATATATTTAAATAGATATTATCTCTGGAGATATTTTGAACATAATTTAAAAGACAAAGTTGCTTTGAGTTCCTTTAAAATTATAATATGAATAGGTTCCTTGACGTCACGACATAATTGTGTGCCAAATAAAACTTTTCTCCGTTCCAAGTAGTTCTTAACACAGGGTCTCCACCTGAGATAAGATATAAGATTTGCATATCAGCAAACGTCGAATTCAAAAAAAAAAACGTGGACTCTCAAATAGTGTTATTATTAATGTTATAATAATTGTTATGAGACAGTTGTTATAAAAAATCTTATAACAATTATTTTATAAGATCCCTGCAGTCGGCGTAGCTAGCGAATCTCTAGCTTTTTCCTTAACTACCAATCATTACCATTAACTACCAGCCTAACTACTAGCAATGCACACGACTAACGATTTTAACATGGGGATGAAATTAACGGTTGTCAATTGCCTCCATCTGCATAACCTTTTACTAATGCTTTTACTAATCACATGTGATGTGCGATTTCACTGACACTGCTTCTATAGCAAAATAGTTAATATATTTGCACTAACTATTTGTATAGTACGATCAGACCGATGAGATCAAGGATAAGCAAAACCCAACTATTGCTCTAGTCAAATCGTACCAGTTATATCACCAATGATATTTCCAAATAAACAAAAATCAAAAAATTTCAAGTTTCTGCAGTGTTTTCATTATGGAAATATCATTGGTGATAAAACTGGTACGTTTTGTATGAAAATCCTCTTCATAAACCCTTTATTAACCCGTTTTATTTTTTATAACTTAGGCGGTTAACATTTAAATGATTAATTTTCAAACTTAAAATAAATTCCAGGCATTTCACATAAATTAAAAAGTTAAAAAAATATATGTATAAGTAAATGTATTAGCTGTTTGTTTTTAAATGTTGTTTTTTTGAGACAGAGTTTGCCTTTATCTCCCTTTTTTTTGCAGTTGAATAGCTCTTCTTAATTGTTCTTCAACCGGGCCAGGGAATTTTGAGTTTATTGGTATGGATTCTGAAACAGTAATAAATAAAAAATCTGGATATGAAATATATAATAATATTTCAAATATATATGATATTACCTATGAGTGCGGAGTATACATTTTCCAGACCTTTGAGACTTTTTTTACCTTCATAAAAAACGGAATTTTTTCACTAAAAATGAAACGTTCACTGACCACGAACTTCCAATTGTAACTGACGGCAACACAAAATAAAAAAAACCTACATGCATACTTCAAATAATGTATTTCTTGTTGAATTTCTTTGGAATAACGGCACAGTTTTTTTCGACTCGCAAAAAAAATATAGTGAGAGAGTCAAAAGGCGAACTCTTGCATTACTTGTGGCAAATGTAGTAGGTAGTCGATTTTTCCTTAGGGAAATACCTAACGATTTTGAGTCAATTTCTACTTTTAAAACTGCAGGGATGAGCTGCCAAAAATACACATATACAACAATAATAAGCCACCATTAATTTATTAATGTAAATAGTGCCAATCTTGTAAAAAGTGTTAAAAAAACAATATTTTAAACTAAAAAAATCAAAAAACTAAAAAAGAAATAAAAACGATACAAGTTTACTGTACGAGAATCAGTCGATTATGAAATCTTATGAGATACGTGTTCCCCTTGTTTAATATTAAGATTAACATAAAGAAATTGGTTCTCTCATTCTGTCGACGTTCTCTCAGATATTATATCAGACATTATCTCAGGTGGAGACCCTGTGAAAGAGACGGCAAATAATACATTACTAAAATACGCTGCCAAAAAGGAATCATTGTGTAAAATATTAGCCCGTTGTGTTGCCGAGGACGGAATAACTGTTAAGGCACTAAAAAATTTTAAGTAGTTCTAGCATATCTTCATGCTTAAAACTACAACATTCCACCGGAATCAACGATATGGGAAAAATTGACCAGTTTAATTTATTAAAACACCAAGAACTAAAAAACTAAATCGAAGAAGTCAAACAATGTCATGGAAGGTTTTAAATTGTGGTAACTAAGTCATAACTATGTATTTTGTTGGATCCTTACCTTTGGGAATTGTTTTTGAAATTTGGTTTATGTGTTTTAATATATTCGAACTAAAACCGGCTAACCGGTTGTTTCCTAAATGCTTAATCGAAACCCGTTTTTTTAAATGTCAACTATTCGGAATATTCGAAAACCGGTTTTTGAAAAACCAATTGTTATCTAAATTTTTTATATTTTTGTAAAATACCAGTTTTGCAATTGAACTACTCATATATATAAATATGAGCTGAAAGCCAATGTTAAATACTTGCATACAGGTAAGCAGGCAGGACACAATTGCAAAATATAAACCAAAATCAAGTGGAAGTGATATATTCGGCTGTGCCGAATAATTGATACCTTTTTCTTTTTTCTAGTCATATGAAACTTGATTTGAACAAAGTTAAGTAAAATATCAAGATTCGTTAGGAGGGGAATTTATAATGGATACATGGTAAATAATGGACCATTCGTCAAAAAATTCTGTAGAGTGATTTCTGGTATTGGAAAACCTGAAGTAGTACAAATTTCAATATAATAGTGAAATTTGTTATAGCGTTTTAAAGTGGATTTCAGAATGTTGCTTAATATGGGACCAAAGGTAATTTTTTGACCGATTATCACAAAACTGCAATGGTATTATTTCTGCCCATATGAAGCTAAATAAGACCAAATTATACCACAATATCTATGTCTGCTACGGTTTAAGGCCTATTTAAATAATTTCCCAGAGTATGTCTATAATTTACCAGAGTGGGCATTCTGTGGGGCCTATGGTACATTTTGGACCGATCATCACGAAGCTTATTAGTGTGATTTCTAGTCCTATACAACTGTGAAGTGTAAAATTTTATTATGATAGCATTATTTATTACGGTTTTATGCTTAATAAACGGTTTTCCGAGAGTAGGGTTTATATAGGGCCTATGGTAAATTATGGATAGATCTTCACGAAATTTTACAGTATGATATAAAGTTCTGTGAAATTGTGATGTACCAAATGTTATTACAATTGTATTATTTATTACGGTTTTAGGCGTTCTAAGCTATTTTCCTAGAGTATGCTTTATATGGGGCCTATAGTAAATTATGGATAGATCTTCACAAAAGTTACCAGTGTGATTTCTAGTCCTATGAAACTGTGGCATACCAAATTGTATTACAATAGCAGTATTAGTTACGGTTCAAGGCGTACTAAGCTGTTATCCGAGAGTATTTAGGCTTTATGTGAGGCCTATGGTAAATCATAAGATTTCTAGTGCTATACAACTGTGAGGTACTAAACTTTATTGTAGTAACACTTTTGGTTATGGTATTGGGCGTACTAAACTGTGTTCCGTGAATAGGGTTTATATGGGCCATATTCTAAACGAAATTTTACATTTTGAAATCGAGTCCTATAAAACTGTGACGTACCAAATTTTATGACAGTAGTATTATCTGTTACGGTTTTAGGCGCACTAAACTGTTTTCCTAGAACAGGCTTTATATTGGGCCTATGGTAAGTTACGGACTGATCTTCACGAAACTTGACATTGTGATTTAAAGTCCTAAAAAACTGTGACGTACTAAACGGCTTTCCAAGCGTAGGCTTTGTGTAGGGTCTATTGTAAATTATGGACCAATCACGAAATTTAACAATATGATTTCAAGTTATAAAGAACGAATTTGCGTCAAATCTTATATCAATCCGTGCATTATACCACCATTTGTGTTAGCTTTTATAACAAAATTATCACTTTTTTAAGGTGGCGGTTCCACATGTGGATTAATAACTCTTATCCTACTTTACCAATTTTCCAAGATCTCAATCCCAAACTGCTTAGGATAACAAGAAGCAGTTTGACACCAATACTAGGAGTTCTTAAGAGTTGCTCGGTCTTTTTAGTGCATTAAAAGCTGTATTTTTGCAGCCGTGTTTTTGATATATTCAAATTATTTATTTTATTTTAAAGTTTTAGAGCTGTGTACGTAGTATAAATGAATTGGTTTTTTATTGTTCATAGCTCAGCTACATTTTAGTTTTATTATTGTGATTTGTTTAAGCTACGGTCACACTTGGCAAATATTTGACGAAAAAAAACGTGACCAACATAAGGTATAATTTTTTAAACTAATGTATAGTTTTCTTAAATTCCAATATTTATTTTGATTATAGTTCCACATCTTACAAAATCTAGTGTTTTGCTATGTCTAGCAGTATAATTAGCTTTATTTTGTGATAATAAGACTATACTTAATCTCGATAACTATTAACAAAAGTAGTGGTTTTGCTAATTTAGTAAAATGTTTAATACGTATGACCGTAGCTTTATTAATTTAAAAAAGCATTAAATCAAATAGACACGTATGTTATTCCCATTAAATGAAATAATTTGAAATATTCGAGCATATAAAAAATCTTATTAGACTAATCGAGCAAAATTAAAATTTAAAAATCGGTTAATTCCTTATTTAAACAAAAGCAAAAGTCGAATTATTGGATATCTACTCTATTATTTATTTAAATCAATGATAGTTTTCCCCGGGAATCGGCGGGTTTTCATAGTTAGAATTAAACATAAAGTAGTTTTGCAAAAAAATTAAACATAATCGGTCATGTTCTAGAAATCGAAATCACGTGAAATTGAAATCGAACAAATTTTGAAAACTCTCCCATGTTCAAAGTTCATAAAAATATTGCCTTTTATATACCTCATACTTTCAGGACCACTTTCCTCTACCTAAAATACTTTTGAAATCAGGAAAAGCTACGCTCATTATTTCAAAAATTCAATTGAAAATCTTCATCGATTTCAGTTTCACGTGATTTCGTTTTCTAGAACATGGCCGAATATGTATGTATTTACACATGTTGCTAATCAATTCTTTTTCAAATAAAAAAAAAACGAAAATACTTTTTTTTAGCTTATAAATGGCAAAAACGACTATTTCAGAATTTGAGATTACATTACAAACAACATTTTAATTAAACATAAGTAAGAAAGTATAGTCGGTCAAACCCGAACATATGATACACTACACCACAGTATATAAGAACAAATTTTGGGCCCCAGTTTTGAAAAACGCATAGCTAAAGTGTCTATATGAATTGGGATCTATCAATGTTTTAAATTTCATATAAATAGGTTTGATAGTAGGCACAAATACCCTACACCGGAAAGCAGCTTGTATGGGGGATATATGAAATTATTGACCGATTCGCTCCTTTTTCAATAGGCCTTGGGCCAATTAGAACCTATGTACCAAATTTCATCAAAATTGCGCCCTGTACTTTGCGTACAAGCTGATATGGACTGGCTGGCTGTCTGCCATTCAGCCGGACGGACGGACATCGTTAAATCGACTCAGAAAGTGATTCTGAATCAATCGGAGTACTTTAAGATGGGTCTAGGTCCAATATTTTTAGGTGTTACAAACAACAGCACAAATGCATAATACCTTTTAAAAGACCTACTTTCTTCTGTAAATGACTAAAAACGTTAACTAAAATGGTCACATCTACCACCTCTAGCGTGTTTCAAAGACAAAAAAGTCTTACCTCGCACATACTGTGATAAAAAGTCACATTGACCAAAATTTTAAGCTCTTAAGACTTTTCCCTTAGTATCTATGATTTTTTTTTTTTTTTTTTTTTTTTTTTTTTTTTTGATAATATGAGTTTTCTTCTTTGTGTGTGCAATACTACAGACAAGTTCTTGCAAACATCGACAAGTACGAATAACTTTAAGAAACCAGAGAATTTTGTTCTTGGAACTGCAATATCATCTCAGAGTAAAACAGAGTTATCACAGAATAGTATCGACAGCTCAATTCCAAAACATGATAAATCTAAAAAGTGAGTTTTTCAGAAAAAGTTCTTAAAGTTAACGGGCGAAACAACATTCTGTTGCAAGCTGAGTTAATTTTTTTAGCATTACTTTGGCTTAGATGAGCCGATCAACACCAAAATTTTACAGAATTTAAATTGAACAATACTCAATCTAAAAAATTCAAAGCATTTCAAGTAGACTAAGCATGGTTTGGAATTGAGTTGTCGGTATGGAATAAAACAATTACGTGTGCATTAGTACAAGCCAGCCTGCTTCAGTTCACACATTAATAAATTTATTCATGTACACATTTTGAAGCTGCAGGTTCGAAGTATTAATTTTCAAAATTGATAACACTTTTTGGTTTTGAGTGTTTCTGTAACTTGCTGCGTTCGAGAACACAAAAGTTGTTACTATTTTTGACTGAACTTTACTGCATTTTACGAAATTGCGTTCGAGTACACAAAATGCAGTAAATGAGAACACAAATTGAGAGCGTAAAGTCACAGTTCTTGACTGAGTACTTATAAATTTTTACTGCAGAAATTTTTCCAGTAAAATTTAGTGAAACAAAAAAACATATGTTTTAAAAGGTAAAAAAAAGTAACAAACAAAAAGCATACAAATTGTGAAAAAATTGTTTAAGAAAAGTTGAAATAAAAATAAATTAAAAACAAAAAGTGAATAAATAATTATAAACATTAACTTGTTTGTGAAGCATTTATATGGCTTTTAACTTGGTTTTAAACTTTTAAAACTTGGTTTTGTTATGTTAATTTTTTGGAGTTGTAAAAGTGTCAAGTGTTCGGGTACTTAGAACAGCACTTGTTTTTAAAGTAATCAATAGTAAAAAAAGTATTCATGTACTTTTGAATAAATTTAAGCGGACACAAATTAGCAAATTCAAATAAAATAAAAAACAAACAAATATGAAAGATAACATAAAATAATTTGTTTGTATTTTCCAAATATATTCGTGTTATAAAAAGTATTTAGTCGAGTACCGATAAGAAAACCCGTTAAGTAGTCAAAAGTGTAAACATTTTTCAACACTTCAATTTTTGCCATCAGCTGTTGCCTTTATTTTACGAATTTTTACAAATTTTGCGTTCGCGTACTTTTTTGGACAACAGATTTTTGTGAGAGCAAATTTTTTTTTTTTTTTGCATGTGCCCGGCAAATAAAAAACTGAAATGGCAAGCTGCTTTATTTAAGTAACTTGTTTTTTTTTTTAATTTTTGTTTTTTCTTTCTATCTTACAACTACAATTTGTGTTGGAAAAAACCCAGCCAATTGTAGGGGAATGTAAGAAAGAAAAAATTGACGGTTTATTGTTGTGACTTTGTTGAAGCTTTGATATTGTTACATTTAAGACCAGAGTGTTTTAAAATTCTTATTCACTTTATGGTCTTACTTGTATAATATTTCTAGCTTTTCTAAAATATTTGGAAAAAGTTTCCTGACGAGCTGGCCTAAGCAACCAGCGAAATGCGCATAGGAACTAGCTTTCCCACAACAATAAATTTCAGTGTTTTCATTTAAAAAATTGGGATTATTAGCACATCATTAATAAATGAACTAATTAGCAAATTTTTAAGTTTACTCATTTACTGCATTTTACTGTAGAAGTACTCAAACGCACCTACTAATAGTCATACGTTATTTATGTTATCTATATAGATGATATAAGAACGTTTATGCTGTGTATATGCTCATAAAACTCAACAGCCGCTGGACCGATTGACACCAAACTTGGATAAGTCAGGGACCAGGTTTTTCTTAAGTTTCATCCCTATAAGTGGCGCTGTTGTCCTGATATTAATTTTTTTTATTAATATATTTCACAAAATTATATTTCACAACACAACAATTAGTTTCCTGATAAAATTTTGTCCCGGTAGATGAAGCTGGGGTCAAGTAATTAACAAAATTCTCCAGTACTTAATTTTTTGTTTTAATTTCCCGAGCGGGACCAAACAGCTGGGATGCTAATAAAAGCAGAAAATGGGTGAAAAAAAACTTTGCACTTTTACCAACCTCGATTAAAGATAAAAGGATGGAAGTTAGCAAAAGAAAAGAAAATAGAAACCAAAAAGAAAATTGTGATAATGAGCCATCATTTACACCGCTAAAAGAACAAGTGCAAAATTGTACAATGTGCATCCCCGAAAAATCTTGCTACACCTGGTCATCTGCTGACCAAAATATACCGTCAACGTCACCTTCAACATTGCCTAATATTGAACAATATATAATTTTAACTTTTGAACCTGCTTCGCGACATTCATCAGAAGCATCATATGTAGGGTTGCCAGTTTTGAGAGAAATCGGTACATAATGCTATGCATTTCGTATGAACGATAATGAATGAAATTCGCTAGATTGCGTAAATGCATTGCATTGTGTGTACCCAGCATAAGAGAAAAAAAATCTGTACAGTTGAAAAAGGAACAGTACATATAATTTTTAAATATAACATGACATCTTAATAACATTAAAAGCTTTTTAGCTACTTGGTTTAGTATTTCACAAAGAAACCTTAATATTATTAAAAGCTAAATTTAAGTGCAGTATGTCTGTGTGTTGGTGCTGAAAGGACCAATGTCAATATTTTGCTGTTTTTAGTTATTCGTTGCAATAGGTGTTTTGTCTTACTCTCTTAAATTTTGTAGGAACAGCCAATGTCTTATTTAACCGAGAACACCGTTAAAAAGGTTTTGCAGGCCGATTTCACTAAGAACTCATTACAATTATAACCAAAGTTTGCCTTTATCAGCAAATCACTTTCTAGGTTTTATATGAAGAGTCTGTTTCTCTCTTTTCTCCCCTTTGAAAACAACTAAAGATTCCTTCTGTTAAAGCGTTTGAATATGGAATTAAAGGAATAACATTACACATTTTTTCAAATTTTTTAGAAACTCTTTTCATTTTTCTTCTACTTAACCTTTGATGTTAAGAACTCTACGAGTAGATTCGCAAACAATATGACAAACTATTTTATATGTTGAACAAAACTAATTTTAAAAAAGCAGTAAAAAGAAGAATATTCAAAAATAACAAAAATAACTGCGGGAGTACCAAAGGGAAGTGTTTTAGGTCCCTATATATACTATATATGCTATGTATTTACAAGAGACATCCCAACTGCAAATGATATAAAAATTGCTACTTTTGCAGATGATACGGTAATACTTGCAACGGGTTCGACGGTAACCAAAAATACCAGAATTATAAGCCTCAACAGATGATATTATCAGTTGGACGAAAAAATGGAGGATAAAGTTAAATGATACAAAAACTGTGCATGTCAACTTTACAAATAAAAAAATACAAAACCTACCTGTCTATATGAACGGTAACGCAATACCATACGCCAACACAGCAAAATATTTAGGTTTTACATTAGATGCAAAGCTAAAGTTGAAGGAGCATGTGAAGAAAAAGGTTAATGAATTAAACCTTAACTTTAAGAAAATGTATTGGCTACTTAACCCATACTCTAGTATGTCAATGCAAAATAAAATACTACTCTACCAGCAAATTCTTAAACCAAAGTGGACGTACGGTATTCAAATATGGGGCTGTACAGCGAAATAAAATCTTAAACTTTCAGACTGAAAAAGCACTCTTTAAAGCTACTACAACACGCAAACGAAGAACTACAGGATTTGATAAGAAATCCAATGCACCGAAGAAGACTAAGAAGAACTCTACCAATGGACCTATGTCTGGAGACTTAAAATAATATAATTTGTATTAGTTTAATTAGTTATAACCAATGGGTTATAATCTAAGCACCTGTGATTTTTATTGAAATGTAAATTACTAGATGGGTCTTAAATGTACTCAGTTGTAATAAAATCCAATAACATTGAAAAAAAAAAAAATTAATGAAGAAATCAGTACTTTTTCGTACTGATTAGCTTGTTATACATAAATCAGTACTTTAGACAAAAAACAGTACATGTATTGATATAAACAGTACAGCTGACAAAAAATGTCTTGACTAAGAAACGAAATAAATACAGAACATCTCCAAATTAAGGGCTTATTTGTACAATTTGGTTTTCTTTGATTTTTTTTTTTTCTTTTTTTTTTTTTTTTTAGAGACTTAAATAGGCAAAAAAAGTCATAAGTCCATTTTTCTACTTTATCATCAAACTTTCCGCTGTCTGTAACGGTAATAAAACCGAATCAAATAATTTATTTTTAAATCATTATTGAAATTTTTCAAAAATATTAAGCTTTAAGACGTGAAAGACAAAAAACAGAAAACCTAAATATCTAAAAACTACTAAAATCCTAAGGAAAGTCACATCTCCATTGTGGTGTGGGAATAAAGACTGCTTTCATAATTCTTTCTGTGGAACATTTATTGATTTGTTTGTAATTCATAAAAATATATTTTAAATTCGGAATTAATTTCAACTTATCTTTGCAAAATCCTTAAAAATATAACATTTGTAATTTTCTTATTGAACTGCAGGTTTTTAATTGATGCTTTTGATTTTTAAATAAGGCTTAAGTTATCATATTTAATTTTCAGTAAAAATTAAATTAGTTCAATCCCGTGTTCAATCAAGAAAAAAGATATAAAAAAAAAATATATATTAATTCATTTCATGTTGCAAATTGATTTCTTCACTAATTATTCTTTAGTGAAATGAAAATTAATTTGATGAACTTAAGCCTAATTTAAATAGCAAAAACTTCAATTCTTAAAAATATCAAATTTAAATTTTCAAATTCGGCCATGCTCAAGAAAAAGGCAGTAAAGTGTAAAAAAGAAAATAAGAGAAAACTAAAATTTAACTTTTGTATTTTTATATTTTGTATTAATTTAAATAATCTTGCAAACTTTTGAAATTGGGTTTAATTTGGAATAACATGCTGAACGTTTGTTTTTATAATTATGAAAAGAAAATTAATTAAGGAATTCATTGGCATCAAAATTACAAAAAATTGCAGTAAATGAATTTTATATTGTAGTATTTGTTTAAAAATCTATTAAAACTACGTTTCCTTTATTCACCATTTATAATTTGACAACAATGAGATGCTGGTTTGAAACAGAAACCCGTATCGACAGGTATTCTCGGTACTACAACAAGTACAACTGTAACAAAAACCACAAGCAATTTGTTTTTGTGAAATCATTGTACAATGTCAAAAACAGAAACAAGACAGAAACAAAGATAAAAAATCAAATTTGGACATCCAAAGCTAAAAAAAATTATTAGCGAAAATTATTAATGAATTCACCTTGGCTTTAATCGGAAACTTTTTCGTAACATGCGGGGTACCCGATGGGTAAACTTTATTCGAGTACTCCGAATCCGGTGGTGCAAACTGGTTTTTTAGGTTAGCTCTTATTTTAAAACTAATTAAAATTGATTGCAAAAACATATTATGGTTGAAAATGGATTCAGCGTGCTCCTTCATGCTTGAGTTCGTTTGCTTATATTTTATTGCTTTTTACTGGTTTTATTTTTATAACAGATTATTTTAGGAAGTTTTTACTTATAAAGAATTTTTTTCAAAATCTAGATTTTTTTTAGTGAATGTTAAGAATTATGCAAATTTGAATCTGGCAAGCCTGGTTGGAATGGTTGAAAATTTTTAAAAAGCGTTAAAATGTTTTTAATTTTAGTAACAAACCCCTAAAAGTTGCTATCCAAATCTAATTATTAACAGCAATGGTGAAGGGTGTAAATGATTCGGCAGCGCCGAATAAGCACTGTTATTTGTTGTTTATATATTTTTCATTTCATATTAATTTCTCACTAATTACTATTTTCTACATGGCTTGTAGGAATTTCTCGTTGTATCTGTATATATATCGTCACCTAAAATGCAAAAGGGCGTAACAACAAAAAAAAATAGAATGTTTCATTGGTTTTTGTTCGTGATAATAAGCTACATTTTCACAAAAAATACCTGCGACCAAAAATGGTTACTTAATTAAAGGAATTGATAGGCCAAGTACACCTTGTTGTTATTGATTTTGTAAAGCTTTTTGCTTCTTCTATAAAAAAATAAAAACTGTTGTTAAGCCCTTTTGCATTTTACGTGACGATAAATATATGAATATCGTCAAAAATAAGCAATTTAAAATTATTCGAACTGTTAATCGCTTTATCGAACAACGGTTAATCGTTTGAATACCCTAATATATATACAGCTGTTGACAACTAATTAGAAGCCATTTTTTACATAACATTCCTGATATTGCATCTATATATATATATATATATATATATATATATATATATATATATATTAGGGTATTCATTTAATCGGGCCTTTACTTTAATCGGTTAATCGCTCGATTAATTAACCGAGTTTTTGGTTTAATCGGTTAATTTGGTTATTAATCGGTTAACCGATTATTAAGTAATTAAGTAATTTCAACATATAAAAATGCAAATTTTTGGGGCTTATTAGTAAAAAAACTCCAATAACATAACAAACTTAACAATTCTTGAACTGAAGCGAGCAAACAAAAGAATAATTCATTAATATGTAATATATATTTTTTAATTAATACATATTATTTGTAAATTAAAAAATATACTATAAGATCATTTCATTAGTTATTTAAATAGTTTAAGAAGATCTTATAAAGTAATCTTATACAAATAATTAGGTTTATTTTCTTAACTTTTGATAAAACTTCACTTCAAAAAATAAATAAATGAAAGCATTTATCGTAGATGTTGAAGAAATCAAAAGCAGCCCATAATATGGAATATCTGATTTCTCAGTCTTCTTCCTGAATTTTTTTAACATATAAAATATTCCATTATGTCATTAGAGTCCTGTTTTAATTTTTATAAATTTTTAACACTTCTAATTGTTTCGATTTATTCCGTTAAAATATTGATATGAGAAGATATGAAAAGAAACAAATAACTAAACACACACATATAAAAATTACGGGAAACAAAAAGCCAAAATGAAGACCACTGAACACCTTCTTTGTTTGTATAAAAAAATATTTTCTAAACACATGCCTTTTGTATATGAGACGAAACAAATAATTAAAAACACACAAAAATAAAAAATTTTGTGAAATCGGTAAAAAAGTTTGTTACATCGGTTAATCGACTTAAATTAACCGGTTAAATCGTTAATCGAAAATAGGCATTTTTAAATAAGCCAATCAGGTAATCGGGTAGTAATTAATTGGTAATAGTGCATTTACACCTACACCATAAACAGGTTATAAGTTGTTTATGATGATAAACTAGTTTAAGAAACTTGTTTATCCATACAAATTATAAACACGTTTGTAACTAGCTTTTGAGATAAACTAGTTGCAAACAACCAGTTTTTGTTAATGCAACTCTGTTCTTTTCAAATTTTGCTCTGGCAACGCTAGTGATATTTGACATTTCATAAAAAAAAAAATTAAGTTAAAAAAGTTTGCGTTAAAAAAAAGGAACACATCAAGAAAAAGTTTAAAAAAATTAATTGAAAATTGTTTTATATAATATGGATAACGAAAATAAAAGGTATGTTTATCGTATGTATAAATGTACGTGCACCAACGTTTTTAAGTTTTTTTTTACTGAAGTCAGCTGTTTTGTGACACGGCTGTTAAACTGTCAACTGTCAAAACTGCTGATGTATACGATATAGTTTATGAAAGTAGTTTACGATCATAAACTAGTTTGAAAATTACAAGTGTAAATGCACTATAAGCCGATTAACGGTTAACCGAATGAATACTCTAATATATATATATATATATATATATATATTTATTTATCGTCAAAATTTTTTTACATAATTTACCATGTAGCACAGTGTTCTTACAATCGTAAATTGTTGAAATCTGGCAAAGATATTCGCATTGATGTATCCCTTCATATTTTCAGGCATGTGAAGATGTATCTCACAAAAAGCGTTTTTGGACTACTATAATGTATAAATGTAATTTCGAATACCAAAAAAACAGAAAATATAATTGAGACCAACCCCAAAAGGTTTTGAACCCCGCAGGGTTTTAATTGGCTAACCAATCTAAATCTCTTTTCAACCATTCCGGTCATACAACGCAATCAAGAATCGGTTTGCATGTCAATATTTTAAAATTTTGTCCTTGTTTTAAATCATGTTATTATTGAATTATGATTTTCAAAGACACTAATTGTTAATTGTGAATTGAGATAAGATTATGTAAAGCAATATTATTGAAGTTGTTCACTTACAAACTTCTGGGGGTGATAACTCGCTATTCGGTGATTTTGTTATCGATGTTGTGTTGTTGCTGTTACTCGGTGATGTTTCTGGGTGATATTTATGTAACTTATTTGATCTTCCCAGAATGCTGTCTATAGTAAATGGACAATTTCGTTCAGACTTTGTTGGTGTTTGTAAACAAGAAATATTTTTAATTAATTGTATATTTCGATCGGAATTATTGCACGGATTCTCACTAATATCACTGCAATTCATATCAGAATCACAAAAACTTTCTATTTCATCTTCGGACGTTACAGTTTCCGTTTCATCGCCGCCGCCTAAATAGTCACGAATCATTTTTCGGTAATTTCAATTTCGAAATTAACTAACTAATCGGTTCTTAATCACTTGTTAAGTACTACTGAAGCATTTAAGATTAAGTTGTTACATAGAACCATTTAAAATCCCTTTTTGAACATGGTATTTGATATTTCTTGTGTATTGTCAATGAATGTGCGTGTTAGCTACTGATATAAATACAAATACATAAACTTGCATCTTACTTTTCTAGGCTCCGCCCAATGGTGGAATTAACACACTTTACCATTAATCGAATCATCTTCGCCACCAACACGACCACCACCACAATCACCAGTTCTTACATTCAGTCGAACGACCTAAGAGTAAAAAAGACAACAACAGTGCAGCAGGGATGCTGCTTATTCACCAATTGAAAATATTTTTAGTTCCACATTCGAACGTCAAGTACAAAATATTACTTTATTTAAGATGTGATAAATGTATACACACACGTACATACATACATTAAATTTAATATTTATAAATGTGTATTTAAATACCAGGTGACCACCGATATTATTTAAGAAAACGTACACAAATTGTATTTCAGTTGTTATAGATGTTTTTAATTTCAATTAGAACTGAAAAAGGTGTTAATATAGCATTTCGATAATGATTTACTCCAATAAGTGTTTACTTTTCTATATATTTTTAACAGACATACATACATACATATGCCATACAAGTACTACCCAGCAAACACATCTTATTTAGATAGTTGAAAAATAACTTATTTCTTCTTTAACACCAAGACAGACTACATATTTTGATAATGTTTCCTCTTTTTGTTGAAAGCTTAGATATTCTTGGAGGCCCGCTGACAATGCAACGAAATCAAGTTCTTGCAAGATTTTAATCAAAATCTAGTTTTTAAACTAGATTTGGCATGGAAAAAAATATCTACTTCGTGACTCGATTTCGACGAGATCTACTCAAAATCTAGTACATAGTACTTAGTGATGCAACTATGGTTTTTTCATAAAGTACTAAAAACTACTTCTTGTACAAGAAGACAAGTACATTGTAATAACAAACAAAAATGGCGGCTTGTTAAAATTGTTAGAAAATTCCAAACTATTAAGAAAAAGTAACAAATGGACCAGATACTTAATATTGATAAAAAATAAATAAAATAAAAAGTAATGCCAAATTTTTATATGCCTATTTCTGTATATGTATGAGTACTACACAAAAAATTTTCAGGCATATATTTTTGTTATGAAAACAAAAATTTTAACTGAGGCAAATTTTTAAATCATTGTTATAATTATTCTTTTTTATCAAATAAGTCGTTTCGTTATTTAAGCCAAAAAAAAGTTTGCTTTACGTTATTATCATTAAGAGTTTTAACACAAATATGGTCCAAAAATGAATATTAATTAATATATATATTGGTTAAGATACTCGTATGTAAATAGCCTAAAAATGGCTAACTACAGGGCCCAAATCATCGCATGTTTTTCTACAAACAATATACATACTTTTTGCAAATAATAACACTGTAAACTTTTGACACTTTATTTCATCTACCCTACCAAAAAAAAATTAATTGGAGTGCGCCGAATTCAATGGTGCTAGTCATTTTTCGTAGTTAGCGCTCGTATTCGCGATTAAAAATGTTTAAACTAATGTGCACTAAAGGAATATTTTTTATATTTTTGGTCTTATTCTTTAATTAAAATCAATCCACCTCTTAAATACGATTTTTCGATTCATTTGTTTTCGCGGAAAATTTTTGCCCCGATTATTTTCAAAGAATTTATTTTTCTTAACTCTATTGAATACACTGTGGAAAATTGTAACAAGCTGGGTGCCCTACTACTAAAGCTAATTCAATTACGCTGAATTCAAAATTATAGAAGCGCTAATTTAATCGCGATTATAAACTTTAAAGATGCTGTTAGTAATGTTTAAAGCTGCGTCATATTGTTGTATGTATAGCCATGAGCACGATTGTAGTTTAGGCAGGGATTCACTATTCTACACAATCGTACGATTCATTCTCATGAAAAACCAGACGAAATTCTATCCGACATAAAAAATGTCTGCAAAATCTGCTGTCAATGCCACACTATCCCACAAAAAAATGCAAACTCAAATGACTCAGCTTTTTTACGAGAATATGCAACTCTGATCGCATAGAAGATACCATTTTATGAGAGTTTATATAGACATTTGCAAGTCGGACAGACTTGTAAAAAAAATCCCTCAAATCACTCAATTCATTTTTAAGCCCCACTATCATAGTATATATAAAAGGATAGTTTAGCAGTACGACCGTAACGTCTAAATCTGTAGAAATAGATTTTTCTTACTTGTTTACTGTACGGTAACATTACTGTTACTGTCAGCTAACTGAGGCTAAATGCATATATTTTTTTAATTCAATATCAAAAAAATTTCGCAATAACATTTTTCCTACAAATAAAAATTATAATGTTATTTTATTTTGTTATCAAAGTTTTTCTGGTAGTACAAAATTCATTAAGAAGACATCGTTTAATTGTGCTAAATTCCTAATTGAAGCACAGCCGTTGTAAGTTACAAAATAAATTTTTTTTCAGGAGACCAAAAAAACGTTTTTAACAGGCAGGATTACAATTTTTTAATTTTTCTTTTTAGATTATCAAAAATAATGGCAATAACAATTTTTATGCAAAATATGAAGAAAATCGAATTTTAAATTACATGTTAAATTACTGTTTATAATTTTTTTTAGTGGAAAAACGTTTCATATCCACAATTGCGATTTCATGTAAAACGTTTTTCCACTACCCAAGCGGCTTTTAAAACGTTATTCCACGTTGCAGAACCATTTTGTTTGTATCATTTTATTAGTAACTTACAACGTTCTTCCACCAGCTGACTCTTTGTACCGCATTTTGAAGGCGTTAAAGTGCATAATTTTGGGTGATTTGATGTTCAAACAGTGTACTCTTGATAAATTCACTGAAATTTATTGTTAGTGGGATAAGCTAGTTCCTATGCGCTTTTCACTGGTTTGAAACATTTTTTTCAAAGACTTTACAAAAGCTAAAGATATAATAGAAATAAAACTGTAAAGCGAATGAAAATTACAAACACTCAAGTTTAACTCGCAAGATAATTAAAGATTAAACAAAACAACAACCATTAACAGTGCGTTTATATTTTCTCGCATTCCCTACTACAATTGGTTGGCTCGAAGTGTAATTGTTAGTGGGTAAAGAAAAAACAAAATTAAAAACAAATTTCTTTATTTAATTGTTTTCGCAAGTAAAGCAAATTAAAGCGATTTGCCAGTTCATTTAAAAAAAATGTCGCCGAAAAACACCAAAGAAAAATTGTACACAAAATCAATGGCAAACATAAAGAACTGCAAAATTTGTGATACCTCACCCCAGCTTGGCAAAAAATTCAATTCCAAATTTTGGGGCAGGAAACCCGGTGACAAAAAGATAACGGAACGAACCTTTAAAAGCGCATCAGTTTGGCGAAAAGTATGTTTATTTGGTAAAATCGGCCTTATTATGAGTGTCTAGTCGAAAACTTTTTAGAAATCGTTCTTACTATAGTCGTTAAAGACATAAATATGGCAATGTGAATCGTGAAATATAAAAGGCTGAATATTTTGAAGGTCTCATTATAAATGTTTTTTTAAATTTTTTGGTATACACAGCGCAAAAACTCAACGATAAGACGTTTAACAAGCAGTCCAAAAGTGGAGCATACGCGTAAATGCATTTATCACCATCAGAAGAACAAATTATTCAAGCTGCAGGAAATGTAACAGCTGTTGCAGGATTCTCGGCGTTAAGAAATTTGGCAAACAAAAAAGTCCAAAAGAAACTAATGACAATATGTTCTTCTTTTTTATCAGATGACGACAAGTAAAATAAAAACAACGAATCCATTTTCCATAGAAAATAAGTAAATTAAATCAACAAATATTTCATTTTTAAAATATTAACGTTTGTATTATATCTCTCTTATTTTATTATGTTTCTTATATCATTCCTTACATTTTAATCTAGAACAATCAGGAACTCCATTAAATTTTTAAACAAATTTCGATTCGAACGGCATTGAATGCTGCAATTGATACATCACGAATCAGAGATCCCTTTTTTGCTTGATACGTTTAAATTTTAACCAATTCTAATCGTGTGAGTTTGATGATTGATTATACGAATTTTATTCACATAATGGATTAGATAAGTGCGGGTGTTGAACAACCCTCCTTCTTTTGGATATACAAGGCCTTCTCGCTACATTTCATACTCATATTTTTTTTCACACGTTGTCATTACGGAGTAGGCCTTCCGCTCTCGCTTCTTTGGCAGGTACATAAGAATGACAACTGGCTACAAAAAATAATTCTTTTAGTTTGACAAAAAACAAAACAAATGCTATTCCTTCCCTTGTCATTGAAGCGAGTGTGGAATGTGTATCATATCATTTATATAAAAGAGCCGATACAAATTCTGATTATCAGTTAGATCAGGATCAAAAGCAGGCCTTTAATAAGACCTGAAGTAAGAAGGTCTTCTGAGTTCTACTGCTGGGAAAATCAGGTTCGTGTTTGGTATCGCTGTTGTGTAATTATAAATATATAAATTAAGAGTAATATGAATCTCTTACAAACACTCTTTATATTGCCTATATTTAAGTAGACTTAAGAACTAATGTTAATTTATTATCTTTTTAATAAAGACAGTTGTTTCTAAATACTTCAATCGATACGTTGGTATGAGTGTGAGTCGCATGCAAATGTTTTAATCACGGTTTTGAATAAATCAGTTGTTGTGTTGAATTTGTTCGAAGCACAAAGTTTTTTTAAGAGCAAAGTCTTCTCCAACTCGAACTCAGTAGAAAGTGAGGTCAAGTTATCAGCTGACTTGTTTTTAAAATTGATTAGCAAAAATAACATTAAAGGCTCAAAATAAATTCATACAACATAAAATAAAACATTTAAAATATTGAGTTCGCTTCCACACTTGGTTGAATATATCCAGGGATAGATCAAAATGTTCATTTCCATTCCTTTATAAAGGATTTATAAGCCCTTTAGAACCAACGAAATTATTACCTGTCAAACGAAATTTCATACTGTTCTTACTTCTCGACATTTATGATCAGTATGCTCTGCCAAATCATCAAATTAACCTTTAAAATCAGTCATCGATATGCGAGACTTATAGGCGACTTTATGATTTTTCTGGCGGTCATAATCGTCCATCTAAACTGGTTTGTTAATTAACGAAATTGGCGCAATCTACAACAGTCCAATTTTCAACTGTCTACACGCAGAGAAAAAATATGTTTAGATATGGTCACCTCCAACAAAACTATTTTTAGACAAAATTTTAAACATATTATGTTTTAATTTAACCATATTATTGTCACCGACAAACATATAATTGTTAAATTAGTCCTCCATCAAGAAGCCACAAACATATTATGGTTGCCTCTAAACATGTTATGGTTAAATATGACAATAATTTGTTTTTAAATTAACAATAGTATTTCCTCTTTTCTAAGAGCAACATACTATGGTTGAAAATCAACCATGCTATTATAAATGTTAAACATATTTTAGTTACTACTAACCAAAAGATGTTCGGAGGCAACCATAATATGGTTGTGCCTTCTTGATGGAGGACTAATTTAACAATAATATGTTTGTCGGTGACAATAATATGGTTAAATTTAAACACAATATGTTTGCAATTCTCTTTAAAAATAGTTTTGTTGGAGGTGACCAAATTTAAACATATTTTTTCTCTGGGTGTACATTATATAGAAAAATGCAACGTTTAACGCGGTTTAATCACTGGGGGCATCATCGGACCTTAATTTTTCCAAAGTTAAGACTAAATTAGACGTTAAGAATGCGTTTCGTCAAGGACTGTTAGGGTGACTAAATGCCCGAAATTATTTTCAAATGCCATGTATTGATCTTTCAAACAAAAATATTTTTTGTTTTTATTTTTATTTTTTAAACACCCTACATATCTTATTTGGCTGTGGGAAAAATCGCCCAAAGAAAAATGGCCCAAAAAAAGATATGAAAAATCGCCCAAAAAAATTCCGGCTGTGGGAAAAATCACCCAAAGAAAAATGGCCCAAAAAAAGAAATGAAAAATCGCCCAAATGAAGAATCGCCCAACAGAACATGAAAAATGACCCAAAAAGTTATATATGAAATTTTGCCCAAAAGAAACGAAAAAGGGCCCAAAAAAAAAATGAAAAATGACCCAAAAAGCAAAAACGAATTTTTTCCCGGTGGCATGTTATAACGTCCAGTGTCATAGTGTCCATGGACACTGCGCTAACTAAAGCTTCTCTGCACAGCCGGCCTTCGGCCGGGCGCAAGGATTTTCTCCTCTATGGTATAACAAACACCGGCTTCGCTAACTAAAGCTTCTCTGCACAGTCGGCTTTCATTTGGAAACAAGGCAGATTTTAGAAGCTGGTGTTTGTTATACCATAGAGGAGAAAATCCTTGCGCCCGGCCGAAGGCCGGCTGTGCAGAGAAGCTTTAGTTAGCGAAGCCGGTATTTGTTATACCATAGAGGAGAAAATCCTTGCGCCCGGCCGAAGGCCGGCTGTGCAGAGAAGCTTTAGTAAGCGAAGCCGGTGTTTGTTATACCATAGAGGAGAAAATCAAAAAAATGGGCCATTTTTCATACAACATTTTTGGGTGATTTTTCATTATGAAATTTAAAAAACGAAAAATCACCCAACAATAACGAAAAATAGCCCAAAAATGTTAGGTCACTTTTCATATGAATTTAGGCCCAATTTTACATGGAATTTTTTTGGGCGATTTTTCATTTCTTTTTTTGGGCCATTTTTCTTTGGGCGATTTTTCCCACAGCCAAAAATTCCATGTAAAATTGGGCCTAAATTCATATGAAAAGTGACCTAAAATTTTTGGGCTATTTTTCGTTATTGTTGGGTGATTTTTCGTTTTTTAAATTTGGTGATTTTTCATTATGAAAAATAACCCAAAAATGTTGTATGAAAAATGGCCCATTTTTTAATTTTCTCCTCTATGGTATAACAAACACCGGCTTCGCTAAGTAAAGCTTCTAAAATCTGCCTTTTTTCCAAACGAAAGCCGACTATGCAGAGAAGCTTTAGTTAGCGAAGCCGGTGTTTGTTATACCATAGAGGAGAAAATCCTTGCGCCCGGCCGAAGGCCGGCTGTGCAGAGAAGCTTTAGTTAGCGCAGTGTCAATGGACACTATGACACTTTTTGGAGTGTCATAACGTCCATGGACACTATGACACTGGACGTCATAACATGCCACCGGGAAAAAATTCGTTTTTGCTTTTTGGGTCATTTTTAATTTTTTTTTTTTGGCCCTTTTTCGTTTCTTTTGGGCAAAATTTCATATATAACTTTTTGGGTCATTTTTCATGTTCTGTTGGGCGATTCTTCATTTGGGCGATTTTTCATTTCTTTTTTTGGGACATTTTTCTTTGGGCGATTTTTCCCACAGCCATCTTATTTATTAAATAAAATTCCTATAATGGTTTCAGACTGCAGTCTCTTTTTCAAATATTCTCCCAGCTTTAGCATTTGAAAAAAGCAAAATAAATTTTATTTTATTTTTTGGAATATTGGAAACATATCTTCCAAAAAATAAAATAATAATGGATAATATATCTGAAGCTCATACATACCGAAATTTTTTCATTATCATCTATATTAAGCGATGAAAATCTTTTCTTAAAAAGAAACCGCGGCTTTGGTTGAGAAGAATGTCCTTTTTTATCAACAATATTTTATATGCTATAAATTTTTTTACAGAAATCGAATCTTTTTATGATTTGGAAGAAATTTAAAACTTCACCTGATCTGCACCTGTAAGAAATTACTCACGCTCTACCCACGACAGTAACAATTACACCCACAAATGAAATAAAAATTAAAATAGTAAGTCATACTTCCACTTATCTAGTACTCTATTTAGCAAATAAAATTCTTGTAATGGTTTATCAATTCAGTTTAACAAATACTTAGGTCGCTAAATATTTCTCAACTAAAGCATTTTAAATGTTAAAGCAAACACAAAATTGATTACTTTTTGTAATATTGGAAACATATCTTACACCAGGGGACATTTTTTTAAAAAAAATACATACATTCGTTTTCCAATAAACTTCGGGTTCTAACTGATCTATGAAGCTAATATTTAATTGTCAATCATGCGCCAATCACTATCAATCTTTTGGTTGATATGGAAATCTTGTTTTGGTAAAAAAAACAGTGAGTTTTGTTGAATATACAGCAACTTTCAATATCGACAATAAATTAAATGGTATAATTTTTATCTCAAAAATCAAATTCTTATATTATTTGTTTTAAAATCAGAGAATTTTAAATTACATAAAATCTACACCTCAAAGAAATTACGCACGATCTACCCACGAGAGTAAAAACTGCACCAAATTCGGGTAATTACCCACAAGGTGGCAACACTGGGTTAACTAAATTACTGTTTATATGTAAATTTTCCTACAGAAAATTTTTATTTTTATGTGATACCGGATGGAAAATTTAATCATTTGGTAGCACTGTATGTAAAAAAATCAAAAATGATTGTGTATTGGTATATTTTATTTGCACAATTTTTAATTAATTTGTCATATGGATGTGCCACATCGAAATAAAAACTTAAAACGGATAAAAGTGTGGCAAGGCTTAAAACCTTAATTGCAAATAGTGTCGTTAATCAGGAATTGTTTTCGTGAGTTAGCGATTCGCAAATAAACATTTAATTCACTCTTTATGCGGCAATTTTCTCTACTTGCAATATACTCGTATTTATATGCGAATAAGTCGTGCGGATAAACGAAGTATCAGTCAATGATTTATTTAATTTTTATTCTTACAACTGTTTCTTCAATTATTTATACGTTTTTTCTTGATTTTAAATAATATTATTTAAAAATTTGTTTGTTATCTATGTAACCGAGCTGAAGTTTCCGTTTTTAATTTTTTTCCGATTTTCTCGAATCTTCAGGAATAGGAGCAAACCAAAATTAAGTGTTGAAAATTAGAAAGAGTTCCTCTTTTTGTTAAACACCAAGCCATTTTTTATTAAATAACTTTCTAAAACGGGCTTGATATCAATGTTTTATGATTGCTGGGATCAGTTAACTGCTTAAAAGATAAAATAAACATAATAAACGTAAATATACAAAACTGTAAGCATTTTTGAAATTTCAATAAAATAATTAAAAATGGATGGAGTTTTATTTAATTTAAATTGTTTTTATTATCTCTGTGCCAAGAAAATATTTATTTGTTTTACGAAAAAAAATCCACGGGGTCTCAGCTGGTGGAATCATTGGTCCATATTGGTTCAAAAACGAGGAAAATTAGAATGTTACCGCTAATAGTTACCCTAAAAGCACCATGTTAACGGACTACGTGCTTCCTGAAATTTAAGCGCATGGTCTCGGTGAGCTTTTCAATCGCTCTGTGGCGCTACGAGCCACATAGCGATTGAAACAATGACCTTGTTTAAAAAATCATTTTGGTGAGCACCTAATTTCACGTTTTGCAACGGTAAATTGGCCATCTAGATCGTGCGATTTCACACCTTTGGATGATTTTCTTTGGGCATATGCTAAGTATGAGGTCGCTATGCTTGAACGAGTCTCCCAAAATTGGACTTCTGAATGGATCACCTCCGACGAAGTCATGGCCAACATTTACATGATTTTATTTTCAAACAGTAAATGCTAAAAATTGTTCTCTTAACCGATAATAAGAATTTAAAAATTATGTGATTTATTTAACAGTATAAATCAAACCTCACGATGAATTACCCGATATAAGTACATAGTATTAACTATATCAATACATTAATATGGGATTTAGAAGAAGACTTTTTAGCTTGAAGTACGGTCAAACGCGTTAAAACAGCTTTTAGCGAGATACCAAAGCAAAAGAAACTTTCTCAAACAATTCAGAAATAAAGTCGACTTTTTCTAAAGTACTCTTTAGAAGAATGGTAAAGCCGATTTTAGTTTAAAGTATACAATTATTTTTTTTTATTGAATAGTATGTATTTTCGAAATATCTGTACCAAAAACATTAACGCATTTTGTAAACCTGGGTCAAAATGGCCAACACTATAGGTGTGTTCATTTACTTTACTAGCAGAAAATTGCAAAGAGAGAGTAAGTAGGAATTTATAGAAATTGCTCTCAAAATTACTAAAAAGTAAATGAACACTTTGCCAGCCAATATTTGCAAGTTAAAGTAGTGACGAATACACAGGAATATTTGAGTACCCATTAATTATTCTAAGACTTGGGAAAATTTTATACATTACGGTAAAAATAATGAGATTTTATTAATTTATATTTGTTTATGTTGAATAAAATAAATCATGAAATGGATTTTTTTATTTAGGAGGGGAAAGAAGTATTCGTGTTTTCGTTAATAATAAGAGATAAAAAACCCCTTTGTTAACAATAAAAGTATTTGTAAGGCAATACAACATATTTAATTTCTCAATCTATGTATAACGTATGTATATAGGTATATAAAATTTCAATGTTACGGACTGATTGACAGATTCATTTCCGCACAGCCTTAACGCCGCACAGTGGCGCCATTTGAGTTTTTTCGTTGCAAAAATCATATCTTTTGAACCGAATAAGATAATTGAACAGTTTAAACAGCATATGATAGATAACTGTTCAGCCTATGAAATGAGCGTTTGGAAAGGGTGCTACGCTTTGTAGGGGCCTACTTATGGGTTATCAAAGTTAAAATTAGTAGAAAAATCAATTTTATGGTAACTAAAAAAAATTATTTTTACATTTTTAGATTGTTTTTATTTTTTTTCTTAAGGGTTTTATGTTTTAAATTATTACCCAACAAATTAAAAAAAAAATTATTTTTTTTTTTAAATTTATTTTTTCAATTTTCTGTAAAATATTCATCACAATTCGTAAGAGAAGGTATATCTAAAAGACTAACCATTTCTAAACTATAATTATTTTGTAACTCTATTCGTGACTTCACATGCCGCAGGGAAGAAATAAGTGGATCGGAAGATGCTGCCAACATGTTGAAGAGGTCCTCATTTTGCCTCACCCTTGATGCTTTGAATGTGTTCTGCAATCTATATTTTTTATAAAATTTGTTAAGAGACTCCTGTGCCTCTTCAGAAAGCTCTCCAATTGGCAAAGACTGGTACTCAATTATATCTTTACCATGCGCCAATATTTTATGGACGGTCGGGGTCAACTTCTTCTGTGGATACATTTCTGCTAAAAGAGATGCAGTTTTCGACGCATATTCTCCATATTTTGTAGAATTGACATTTTCTTTGCAGTTTAAAACATCCAAGATCGTTCCCAATCTTTTCACGATTTGATTGTCAATTCCAATGATTCTAGTTACTGCCTCATCATTTTCAAAAAATCTCCTAGAAGTGTTTCCATCGTTTGAGTTACCGTATCCGTGCTTGGGACAGTCTACTTTTAGTCCAACTTGTTTAAAAAAAGCATCCTGTATTTGCTTCTTTCTGATCTTTTCCTTATCCTTTATTGATGTATTTTCATCGAAGTTTTCTTCCTCTTGTGGTAGGGTATATGCCAGTTTTAGCAAGAATTCCATACACCTTATCCTTGCGTGCAATGGTGACATTCCATATTCGTAATTCTCCTCATTTGTAGAATCGTTTAAATTACCAAAGTTCTTCTGACAAATAATAATATAAAATCGATAAAAAAAATATAAAAATAAAACGAAAAAAGGGGTTTAAATAGGTTTTTGCTAAATTTTTACCTCCAATATAATTCTGTCTATATATGTATATGTATATGATAACTAATTGAAATATATTATAATTAAGCAGAAAAAGATACTAATCTTAAACTCTTTACAACTAATTATATAAAATTGAGATGTCACATATTATATATGAAATAAATTGAATTGAATTGAAAAAAGTTCTTCTGACTCTTTTTGCAAATCGGGCATGACATTGTTGAGGTTGTTCCAGTCAGTTCGTTTACGACTTTTCCGTCAACCATGGTCAGGTGGAACTCGTAATTGCATTCAATATATTTTCCTTCTCCAATTTGCAGCTTTGTAGGCTTAATCTTGCTTATTTGTTCTTTAATGTCCTTCACCGTAGTCCTTATGAGTTCTGCCGATTCCCTTGCAAACTGAAACATTATTGGTCGGCAATAATGCACTGATGACGGGCGTGGATTTTTCCAGTGTAGGGAATCATCCGATTTTAGCCGCAAAGGAACAACAGATGCCATAAACATATTTCCGTCCGATATTGTAGCGTCATCGGGAGATATCCTTTGCTTATAAACGCTTTGTCCGGATGATCCATCGCAGCCTCATTTGCTGATCAATGTCAACTTCTCAGGAAGAATTTTCACTTCCGTGAAAAACTTTGGTGTGGTTGACTTTCTAAACAGTTCAAATAATTTTAAATTGTACAACGCCATGTTTTCAGTACTTAAATTGTTAAATGGTTTCAGTAATTCTTGCGCCAACTTTCAGGCGTAGACTAATCCAGGCATTATGCTTATTTTGCAATATATAGGCTTATGCTACCATGCCTAAAAATTTACCTGTTCCCTGCATACATATGGATTTATGCTGAATAATGCAATTTTGATATTATGCACGTGTCCAAATAAGATTTGTGCCTACCTGTAGGGACCATAAGTCAATATTGTTCCTGACCATTTGTACGCCAAAGTATTGTTTATGTGAGGTACGTACCTGCTAATTTCAATGAGTAGTTTTTTTCAAACTATTAGATCAAACTACTGTCAGTCAAAACATATAAGGGATGGACGCCATACAATTTCTGCAACCATGTCTTTTTAAACTTTTTTACCTCTAGAAGCCAAACGGGCACGTACGGGCAGATAAAACCTTTTGAATTATGTAAAGAAATAATCAAAGAACAGGTTTTGCAAATATGGCAAATATAGAAAAATATAGTTTTTTTTTTATTTTCCGTCAAAGTTGAAAAATAGTGAAAAAACGGATAGTTTTTAAATAGTGATTTACCAGGAGAAACACAAAGCAAACAGTTAATTTTTTTTTATCATTATACATTTAATAAATACATCAATCAATACAAACAAAATATAAGGCGATTCTTTACCTATTTTTCGTGATATTACACCTGAAATCGCAACAAATTGACTAAAAATTGTGTGTTTTTTTGAAAACCGAAAGTCGGTCAACTTTGAACGGTTATATCTTCTAAACTAAAAATGTGATATTATTAAGAGTGGCATATTTGAAATCGTTGAAAAGTTTCCTATAACATGGGTTTATTCAAAACTTCGTCGGCATTCATGAAAATTTTGATTTTTGCAACCTCGCTTGCTCTACGGGCGCCACTGTGCGCCGTGAGTTATAAGGTTGAAATTTGAACCGGATGCTGGTCTCTCGCTAAATCGATCGAGAAAAAGTATAAAAAATTGTGAAATGCGGGAAATTAAATGCCTTAGTTTTACTTATTCGTTCTACAAGTGCTATAATAGATATTAGAAACATAAAATTATAGTTGCAGGGTCCTGAGTGAATGAGAACCTTTAAAGTTGGTAATTTTTTTAAAACTATTTTTGTCCAAAAAAATAAAAATCAAAAAATAACTGTTATCATCTGACTTTTATGAAAAAAGGAATAACTGTTACGGTCCCTGATTATTACCAATAACCTTGTTATCTAGTTGACAGAAATGTGTTTGTAAAAGCGCCACAATTTCGTCGGACTCCATATGGTTAACGTTTTTAGGTGCCGCCAGCGTAGTCAGAAGCATATACGTGGACGAACCAATGTACTGCACCAGTAATTTCGCACACATTTCTTTGTCTTCGAAAATTTTCTTTATTGTTAGATGATTTTCTAGGCAATCCCTTCGGTTTTTATATCAAACGCATCAAAATTTGATACGATATTTATTCTGGTATTGGTTGATTATTGATTCGGCTGGAATTGCTGGCGTTGCATTGCTGGGGTCATCGCGGTAATTGCTTGTAGCAATTGCTGCACTTAAGCCTCCATTTATATCCGATGTTGCACTTCTTACTTTTACCGACTGCGCAAATTCTGTCGTGTATAGCACAGCTAATAAAACACTTTGGTATGGGATTCTAATTATAATTTCAAATTAAATGTACTTTATTAATGCGATTAGTGCAATACAAAAAGGGGTATAAAAACTGTTTTTATTACAGAACTAATTAAGGGTAGATTACACTATCTCACAAGCCTTACGTATTCCATAATACTTTGTGAGATGGAAATCTAATGAGTTTTGTTGTGACTGTCAAAAAATCTAATGTAACATTACAGTTTGTAGTCACACTATCACACATAAACATGCTTTTGTTAAAATGCAACCCTGATCCAATGAAAAGTATTAGCGTTTAGAAATTTTTCAAAAAACGATTAAGTCGTATGGGATGTCAAACTTTTTTCGTTATACTTGTGACACATTATATTCACACTATCACACTTTGTCATATTACTTGAGTTTTTGACATGTATTAATACAAAGTAGGATAGTGTAATCTAGCCTTTAGTGGTACGCGAGTTACATCCAGATCACCCCAACTAACAATATCTGCTGGTAAAGGGTACAAAACTAAAGGTTTAAAGTTACATTTTATTTTTCATTCCCACATTTTGCCAGATAGCAACGTTAACATAAATTATATTTAGAAATAATAAAAATTGAAAAAGGTTGAATAAGTTAGTCTTAAGATTCATTCAATAAATAAAACTACAAAAACCTAAGTTACCATTTGTTTTATTTATCAACATTTCTGGCGCAGTCAAAACAAAAGAACCAAATATTCTAAAGAATATTTTTTGCAAAAAAACTAAGTGAAATAAAAAGTAGTAAATAGTTCTTAACAAGAATAGAAAAAAAAAACATTTATAAAGTGTCAACGAAGTAAAGAATGAGTAAATTTGACCAAAAAAGAAAAAAAAATTTATCGTCAACGAAAAACTTGAAGGGAATGCCGGTAAAATGGTAGGTGAACTGGATGATGGCGCAATCTGGCAGCAGATTAAAGAAAAGTTTTTGAACGGTCTCCAGCCAAGGAAGACTTATGCCGAAATCTTCAATTTTTGCAGAAACGTCAAAGTAAGTGATTTGGATGAACTTTTTACAATATTTTAAGAGCCAAATTTGAAATAAATGAAATGAATCAGCTAGATTTTAGAAGACCTTCAGTCTATAACCCCACTAGTGTCGACAGAGACATAGCAGATTTACTTTTGGAAAAGATAGATTCAACCGTTAGGATACATTTTGAAGAAAGTGACACACTGCAAGATGCTATTTCAAAATAACCTAGATTAAAACTGCTCACAGAAAGAAGAACAATAGATTGTATACATCGAAAAAAAAACTGACAAAAAGAATCGAACTGACCTTGCGAAGAATAATTTTCAGACTGAAATTTGCCACAAAGATACCAAACCGAAGACGTACATGAATGTTAGGTGTAATTCTTAAAGAGATATTCATACTTATTATAAACAGGACAGTGGAAATGCTGAAGAACAGATAAATATAAAGCAACCTTATTTTGGACAGACATATCGGCGGGACTGGTACCCACAGCCTACTAATGTAAGAAACTTTTCGAGTAACGGTGGGTCAAGACAGAGCTAAATGTCGACACAAACATTACCAAAATCTGAACCGAATGCTATGGAAACTGATTGCTTTCAGCATGACATAAATTTTATTAACAAATTAATATATAAGCTATTCTTAAGGATGCTAAACGGCGTTACATAAATAGATAAACAAATAATGACTCCATATCCTCAAGAGTTCCGAACAATTGGCGAAATAGAATCGATGGTTAGCAAGTTGATAAGAAGTAATTACAATGCTATAATTGGACAGGATGTTTTGCATAAATTGGATGTAAAAAAAAATTTTGAGAAAGATTTCATAACGTATATCCTTTTAATGTTTAATATCTGTGCACTGGAAAAAGAACAATTGCTGAATTTAGATCTGCTAAAAAATGCAAACCTAAATAAAGAAGAAATCTTCGAAATGCTTAAGTTACTCAAACAATATAACAAACTTTTCTATAAAGAAGACGACAATCTGACGTTCACTCATGAAGTGAAACATGAAATAGTTACAAAAACGGATGGACCGATTTGCACTGGGCGTACAAATATCCCAATATCCACGAGCATGAAATTGAGAGACAAATCAAAGAGATGTTGAGGCACGGTATAATAACCGAAAGCTCCTCTCCATCCCACTTTGGATCGTTCCTAAAAAGGAAGATAATTCCGGGACCAAAAAGTGTCGCATTTTTATAGACTATAGAAGCCTTAACGATAACACCATCACTGACAAGTTCCCAATAGAGAAAATATATCAACAAACTGGGGAGAGCTTAGTATTTCTCACGATAGACTTAGCCAAAGGTTTTCACCACATTATGGTAGAACCCAAACACAAACAAAACAGTTTTTTCAACCCCTTTTGGGCATTACGAATTTGTCAGGATGCCATTCGGACTTAAGAATGCAACTGCCACATTCCAAAGGCTCATGAATTCAGTACTGAGGGAATACATCAATAGAATATGTGTGGTGTACATGAACGATATTCTGGTTTTCAGTACATTACTGCAAGAACATGTACATAGCTTAAATAACATTTTTGCTGCTCTCGAAAAAGGAAATCTTAAGATACAGGTTGATAAATGTAATTTCCTGCAAAGTAAACTTGTTATTTGGGGCATGTGTTGACTCGAGATGGAATAAAGCCAATCATAAGCAAAATTAACGCTATTAGAAACTTAAAACTGCCTTCGAACCAAAAGCAAATTGAATCGTTTTTGGGAGCTACAAGGTACTACCGCAAGTTTATAAGGGACTACGCAAAAGTAAAGTACCCAATGATATCGTACTTAAAGAAAGAAAGAAAAGTTAATATTAACTTCATAATGTCATTCGAAAAATTAAAACAATTAATCACTTAACATCCCATATTGAGATTTCCGGACTCTAATAAACGATTTAATTTAACAACCGATGCTAGCAATTTTGCCTTGGGTTTAAGTCCTCTCTCAAGAAGGACACTCTATATGTTAAGCATCGATAACTCTAAACAATCATGAGCAAAACTAACTCCTCGCAGTTATACGGCAGGGAATTTGACTTGCAAACCGACCATCAGCCATTTCAGTGGTTACAAATAAAAAACTCTGCAAGAGATAATAATCCCAGATTGCAGCTGGGAGAATACGATCCTAAGATTGATTATATTAAAGGCAGCGAAAATAAAATTGCTGACTTTTTGAGTCGTATTGTTGTCGACATAAACGAAATTAAAAATATTGAGGATCAGAATGACTTCGAAAAATGTAACAGCTTAACAGCAGAAACAATAAACTCACAACAAGAAGATCTAAACGACCACATTCCTATATTGGACACTGTTGTGAACCGATTAAAGACTCAGATAATCTTGACAAACAACCAAACTACAGAAGTATTTAAGGAACACGAAAACAAAATACTATGTGGACTCAAACGATTTACATAATAATAATCTGAAGGATATACTGAGGCAACATATTACGAGGGGTAGAGTTGGAATTTATACTGACTTAACTGACCATGAATACAACATTTTACAAAATAAAATAATTGAGCTATTTGGGGGATGAGGCGAAGTAAAATTCGTAAGATGCACATATAACGCAAGGGATATGTCTTGCGATGATGAGGCTTCGAGGCAAATATCGTTGTTTCATGTTGTGGAGTCTGGTCACTCTGGAATCATACCTAATTTTGAAGGGTTGAAGCACAAAATTTACTATCCTTGCTTGAGACTTCTGATGCATAAAATTGTAAATAATTGCGAGGTTTGTACCGCTGGAAAATATGATATAAGACCTATTAAAAAGAAATTTAGACACGCGGAAACACCTTCCAATATTAACGAGATAGTTCATGTAGATACTTATGTGAATTCTAGGCAAAGTTTTATAATGTTTATAGATAAGTTTTCAAAGCACGCTACGAGTTTTCACTTGAATGACAGAAATAGCTCGACTCTAGTAGACAAATTAAAAGTGTATATATCGATTTTTAGAAAGATGAGGAACTTGGTGTGTGATAACGAATTTAACAATGTTAACGGAAAACAATTCTGCGAAAATGAATGAATAGACATTCATTTTTCCAAACCCAATAGTCACACTTAAAAGACTAAACAACACAACAGAAATAATTAGAACTCTTAACATAGAAAACCGGTTACCAACCAAGGAGCAAATGTCAAAAGCAGTTGAGTTATATAATAGCACTTATCATTCAACAATAAAGGATACACCCTTTAGAGCACACAGTGGTAGCATTCAAAAGTATTTATTAAGGGATCGGTAAACGGATTCAAAGCAATTGAAAATAAACCAAATTAATGGGAAAAGAGAAAATTAAGAATAGGTCAATAGGTTTCATAAAAAATTAGGCAAGCGTTAGACATAAAGAACAACCTAAATTCAGAAAGTATAAGTAAGAAAATATTCATGAATCCAAGATGAAACGTCCTCTTTAATTTTCAGACCCTGGCAACCATTCTGGTACACCTCCTACTAGCCTCTTATGCTGAGGGATTCTTACAGATCAGACAACTACCGGACAACAACGGGTATAAAGACGTAAGGATAAGCGATGTAGAAGAAGTTAATACTACCAATACCGTTATACACATCGTGGATGTTGACGAAATATCGAGGACACTAAGCATGTTGGAAGAAAACTTTAAAATAGTAGATTTAAGTAATAGAAAGATACTTTTACAAAAAGTACAAGATATAAACGAAAAGATTCTGACAATAAAGCCAAAACAACATAAAGATGAGAGAGGTTTAATTAATTTCATAGGCTCAACACAAAAATGGCTGTACGGAACAATGGACGATGACGACAGGACGGAAATTACGTAGCGTATCTCCGTTACCGAAGAGAATAACAGAAATATCATAAAAACAGTAAACAAACATATAAATAAATCATTTAATAAATCATTATTAGTTTAAAAAATTCAGTACAACACGATAGAGTTAATATCAAATCTGCTCTGGAACAAGTCAGAAAAGTAATAACGAAATTGAAAACGATTTTTGAATCGTTTATTTCAGAAACCCGTCAACTGACATTTTTTCAAAAATTTTATTGTTTTAGATTATGAATGGCCTACTTTAGTCACATCGTCTTATGCAGGAAAGCGTCACCTGTTTGGTCTTTTAAAGGAGTGTATATCGTTTTGCAATTTCCGTTTAGTGCAGAACACGTTTGTTAATTTAAAAATTTGGATGATTTTTTTAGTTGTCCGATGATTTAAAAAAGCGCACTTAACGGGTTTCTGAAATAAACGATTCATTTATACTTGGATCAATTGCCAAATTTATTTTTTTGAGGATAAAATAGAGAAATTGTAAGATGATATTGCATCAGCAAAAAATAACCTCATCCATTCAGTATATTTACAAAAACCGAACTTCGATATTGATTTAAATAAGTTAAAGCTCCTATGACGTTTAGGGACAATTTTTAATAATTGCTGTACAAATCTCAGATCAAATTATATCTTCACAACTTAAGCCCATAGTACACGGCATGTAAAAAGACACATGCGCATGTGGTTCTGACGTAATTTTGACGTCATCACACAACACGAAATGTTTATTGTGGCTTTGCATTGACGTCAAAATTACGTCAGAACCACATGCGCATGTGTCTTTTTACATGCCGTGTACTATAGGCTTTATATTGCTCACAGCAGTACCAAATGGCAATTATATGGAAATTAATGAATTTGACGAAAATGTAATCGAAATAAATAATGTTATCTATATATATAAAATTGTAACGTTACTAACTGACTGACTGACTGACTGGCTGACTGACTGATTCATCATCGCACAGCCTAAACGCCTGAAGCTAAAAACTTGAAATTTGGACCAGGGGTTGGTCTCTCCCCAAATCGATCCACTAAGACGGGATTTTTGGAAATTCGAATGTTTAGGGGGTAAAAAAGGGCAAAAACGGGTAAATTCGGTAACCTTATATCTCTAAAACTAAAAGAGATACAAAAAATGTAATACTTATCGTTGTTCTTTAGAAAAATAAGCGGACAGGTGTCTGGTACTTTTTGGAAATTCAGCCCTTTAACGGAGTAAACGGGTAAAACCTGTATTTTGGAACTTTTTTGTCACCCCATCTATCTTTTAAACCCATAAACATAGAAATAAGGGTTATATCACATTTGAAACTTATCTAAAAAAATACGGATTTGGTACTTTTTCGAAATTCGGACGTTTAAGGGGTAAAAAGCGTAACTTTTTTTGGTACTTTTTTATAAAACATTTTTTTTTATTTATTGACATAAACGTATTAAATTATGGGCTCCCACTACAATATTGAAATTTTTCATGCTTCAATGGGGAGAAAAAAAGTACCAAAAAGGGGATATACGGAGTAAACGGGTAAAATCTGTATTTTGGTACTTTTTTGTCACCCCATCTATCTTTTAAACTAATAAACATATAAATATAACCCTTATTACATTTGAAACTTATCTAAAAAATCCAAATACAAATTTGGTACTTTTTCGAAATTCGGACGTTTAGGGGGTAAAAACTGTTACTATTTTTGGTACTTTTTTACAAAACATTTTTTTTTTATTCATTGACATATACGTATTAAATTATGGGCTCCTACTACAATATTGAAATTTTTTATGCTTCAATGGGGAGAAAAAAGTACCATAAAGGGGAAATACGGGAAATTTTATTTCTTACTATAGGTTTTGGTTCCACAACTGACAATTTTTTTAATTATCGTTAATATTGGACCTAGAAACATAAACTTCAACATGCAATGTCCTAAATGGATAAGAACCTCTAAGGGTACTTTTTGGTATTTTTTGATCTTTAACTGGTACTTTTTTAATTTCCGTTAGTATTAGACCTAGAAATATAAAACTAAACATGCAAAGTCCTGAGTGAATAAGAATTTGTTAGAGGGATCTTTTTGGTACTTTTTTATTCTTTAACTGGTACTTTTTTAATTTTCGTTAAAATTAGACCTATTGACATAAAATCAAACATGCAAGGTCCTGAGTGAATGAGAAATCGTTAGAGGGGCTTCTTGGTACCTTTTGGTCTTTAACTGGTACTATTTGAAGTTCCGTTAGTATTGGACCTAAAATCATAAAATTCAACTTTAAATGTCCTGAGTGGACAAGAACCTATAAGAGGGATCTTCTTGGTACTTTTTCGTTTTTTAACTGGTACCTTTTTCATTTTCGTTAATATTGGACCTATAAACATAAAATTAAACATGCAAGTTCCCAAGTGAATGAGAATCTGTAAGAGTGGTTTTTTTGGTACTTTTTCGTACTGTATTATTTGCCAACAGGTACTTATTAAATTTTTGTTAGTATTGGAGCTACAAACATAAAATTAAACAAGCAAAGCGTTGAATGATCATCTGTAATAGGCAATTTTTGGTACTTTTTGTACTTTATTTTGTGCTTTTATTGTTAGTCATTAAATAAAAAAGATAACAGGTGTCTGGTACTATTTCGAAATTCGGCTCTTTTAGGGAGTAAAAGTGTAAAACCTGAATTTTGGTTCTTTTTTGTCCCCCATCTACCGTTTAAATCAATGCACATAGAAATAAAAATTATATAAAATTCGTAACTTATCTAAAATATGCCAAGTGATAATGTTGTTCTTTTTCTGAATTTGAACGTTTAAGGGGTAAAAATCGTACGTAATTTTGTTACTTTTTCCAAGATATTTTTTCTTCATCTATTTATTTTCATTGCACAGCCTAAACGCCTGAAGCTAAAAAGTTGACATTTGGACCTGAGGCAGGCCTCTCGCCAAATCGATCACGCTGACCTCATATCTGCTAAGCTAAAGGAGATACAAAAAAATTTAATACTTATTGTGGTTCAATAAAAAAAGGCGGTGAAAACGGAAATTCGCTAACCTCATATCTGCTAAACTAAAAGAGATACCAAAAAATTTAAACCTATTATTGTTCATTAAAAATAAGCGGACAGGTTTTAGCACTTTTTTGAAATAAGGAGTAAACGGGTAAAACATGAATTTTAAAACTTTTTTGCTATACCATCTATATTTTAAACCAATAAACATTAAAATAAAAAATATATCACATTCGTAACTTATCTAAAAAATACAAATTTGATACGTTTCGAAATTCGAACGTTTAAGGGGTGAAAATCGTACCTAATTGTGTTATTTTTTTCAAAACATTTTTCTTCATCTACCTATATAGTAATATAAAATTGTAATGTTACTGCATGATTCATCATCGCACGACCTAAACGCCTGAACTAAAATGCTGAAATTTGCCCGGGAGGTTGGCCTGTCGCGAAATCGATTACCTATGATGGGAGTTTTGGAAATTGTTATGGTTAGAGGGTTAAAGAGGTTAAAATGGGAAATTCCCTAACCTGATGTTCATTAAAATAATAAGCGGTTAGGTGTCTGGTACTTTTTTGAAATTAGACCCTTTTGGGGAGTAAACCTGTATCTTTAAACTTTTTTGCCACTACATCTATCTATTAAACCAATAAACATTGAAATAAAAAAATATCACATTCGTAACGTATCTAAAAAATACAAATAAAAATTTTCGAAATACGAACATTTAGAGGTACAAATCGTTCCATTACAAAGTAGCGGGTTTAAACCTAGAAACATAAACTTTGGCGTAAAAATATGTCCACATAAGAAAAAGGGGCGCTAACGAAGTAGCGGGTTAAATGCTAGTTTTACACTATAAATTTTGGATTAAAAAGAATTGTAGATACTTATTTAATAATAAAACAGATACAATAGAGATTGATGAAGGAACTAATATTTTATTAAAAAATGCGAGGAAAATAAATCTAAAACAAACTTGTGACAATAGAAATTCATTTAACTAGAATATGTTTTTCTTTTGTATTTATTTAATGTTGCCAGACCAATAATAAAAATCAATCCCATAGGAAGTTGGAAAATCCCAACGAAACGTAGGAAATACATTGATAAAATGCGATAAATTGTCTTTTATTTAATTAAGAATAAAAACAAAGACCTTGAAAGCCTGTCTATAGGTAACTATAGGAGAAAAAATTTTTGAAAATATAATCATATAATAATAGGGAATAGAAATTTAAGTTTTGTGCCGTGTTAATCACACTGGCAGGTTAACTACAACCCTAATCTAGGGAAAAAACGAAATGGTGTCAGATGAACAGTACGACTGACAACCATAATTGAGTCACTCCTATGGAACGTTATGTATAATGGTATTCGACAACTCAACTTACCAGATGCAGTCAAGACAGTTGGATTTGCAGATGATATTGCGCTTATAATTGTAGCGTGAGATCTCAACGAAGTCGAAACAACCAAAAGCCAGTATAAGATTGGTGAAATCGTGACTTACCCCTCTGGGCCTACCTCTAGCGGAGCACAAAATGAAAGCTGTTGTTACATCCAGTCGGAAGGTTAGGGAATATGTTAAAGTGTGTATCGGAGACTGTGTTGTTACATCAAAGGACTCCTTAAAGTATCTTGGCATAATTTGAGATAGCATATTGTCTTTTAAAGGCCATATAAACTACATGGAAGCGAAGGCAAGAAAGCATCTCTTGGCAAAATAATGCCAAACATACGAGGTCCTAAATACTTTTTTTTTTTTTATAATGTTTATTTACTGCCTGGCCCACGATATCGACAAGAACATTTCTTTCGCATATTTATATTGAAAACAATAATAAAAATTTAAAATTTGTTTTTGTTTTCAATATAAATATACGAAAGAAACGTTCTTGTCGACATTGTGGGCCAGGCAGTTAAGCAAAAAAATTTTTTTTATATATAATCAAACTATAAATAAACAAAAGTACGTATAAATGTAACATATAATACACTGTCCCTTAAAAAGGGCACTCGAGTACAAATAGTATAAATATAATTTTTTGCTAATGTTCATTTCTAGATTTACAATTTCCTGTATTAATTAATATAATATTCAATGCGAGAAAAAAAGTTGAAAAAAATCTCACTACAATATTTTATAAAATAAAAGATATAGTCTTAGGTTAAAAGTACAGAAAGATATTGGTGAGCCACCAATATTTTTTATTATACAAGTTTGCTCTTGTGTTTTTCTCTGTTACGTATTATAAACTAGTATCAAATCTACTGTTTTCTGTTTTGAATTGTTTACTTGAAATTGTTTTTATATTAGCTCGTCTATAGATGAGATAAACTATAGGTATGCCTGCTTCATTTTAAATAAATCCATGTTTATCGAGAAAAATGAATGCTTCTGGTGGGACGTATACCTCTTGTAGGCTTTTTGATATGTAGTCATCACTAGCGTAATAGGGGGCCAAGATTAAATTATTTGCGTTACATTCAGTAGGGATGGGCGATAAATATCGATATATCAAAATATCGATATTTAAAAAAATTATAATCGATATATATCGCCGATATTAATAATACCGATATATCGATACATCGATATTTATCTACGACTATCGAATTCGATATTTTTAAGATCACTTTATAATAAAATTTACTAGTAACACTATATCAGGGTTGGTAGTACTCTTCAAATTATTACGGTGGTATCTCCTACTTAATGTAATTAAGCAATTAATATTTAGATGAATTATATTAAGCGCTTTGTTAATTGTATCATCCATCGTTATAATTTAAGCTTCCAGCATTGAGAATAGGGTGTCTATTCTAGACGTTTGTAGTTGTAAGTGTTTATTTAAATTAATTAATTGATTTGCCAGATTTTGCATGGAGTTATTTAGTTGTCCCAGTATATTTATTTATTTATTTATTTATTAAGAATTAACATATAATTAAAATTATAAGCTAATTGCATGGATAAGCAATAGTGACTTAGACCTTCAGCTCATGTAAAAATATATACTTAAAAATATATAATAAGATCAGTTCAATAAGCGTTTTTGGTTGTACTAGATAGAGTTATATGGGTTAGTAGACTTCAAATATTTAATGATTGATGTAATGTTTTCATCAGTTGGATCTGCAAGAAAATGTATTGGATCATTATTTCCAAAGAATTGTGATCTTTGAGTGTTGAAAAAGGGACATTCTGAAAGAATATGTGAAGGATTAGTTGGGTAAGAGATGTTGCAATTACAAGTATATGTGTTCGTGAACTTCAAAGGGCAGCTATGTGTAACTCTGGTATGACCAAGTCGAAGCCTTACGATTTTGACAAGATCTAATCTACATGTTTTTGAGTAAGTGTTAATGTTCTTCATGATTCCGCAGTTGTTTTTGTTTATTTTCTTACCAATTAGATGGCATTTGGTAAGTGTTATCGTTTTCTTTGTAGTGGAATATAATGTATCTATGTATATGTATCTTTGGAATTATAATTTTCTGTTGTAATCAGTGGTGTCCTTGAATTGCTTTTTGCCGCAGTATGAGCGTATTCATTTCCTGGGGTTTTGCAGGGGCTTCGGACCCATATTAATTTTATTTCAGGGTATCGTTCGATCAAGATAATTCGTATTTGGGTAGCGTACGTATTGTCGTTAGAGATATTAGAAATAAATTTAAGAGATGAAAGTGAATCTGCGCATATTACATATCTACTGCTTTTGCTTTCAATATATGCAGTAGCTTTAGCTATAGCGATTAGTTCTGCACTGAGTATTGAACTGTGTTGTGGTAAGTTACCTAAACAGATTATCTTGTCTTCAGTTGTGATACAATATCCGACATTGGTTAAAGTCTTAGAGCCATCTGTGTATATATGAAGTTATAGTTGTTTAATTGTTGTTGTATATTTTTAAAGACAGTATAGAATTGAAGAGGGTTGTGGTTGTTTTTGTAAATTTATGTAATGAGATGTCGATGCTATTGCTTTTCAAGAGCCATGGAGGGAGAGAGTGTTTTGATTTGGATGCTAAGTTCATCGCAATTGTGCTTTATTCTGTTGATAGTAGATACAATTCCGGGTGTTCTTTTTGCTCTCTTTAATTTTGCCATAATTTCGTTAAGTGGGGAATTGTTTTCCAGGAATGATCGGTATAGTTTAGTTGTAAGTATGTCCCTCTGACATTCAGGTGGTAAGATGTTAGCTTCGGCGTAAAGATTTTTTGTACGAGTGGTGCGAAAGGCTCCTAATGAAAATCTGATGGCAGAGTTGATTTGCTTATTAAGTTTTTAATTAGAGATCTCGGAGCATATCCATATATGGGCAAACCGTAACTAATTTTAGATAAAATGAGTGCTTTGGTTATTTGAATTAGAATTTTAGTGCTGCAGTTAAATTTGTAACTGGACAGACATTTTATGATGTTTAGTTGCTGATTAAGAGTTTTATTAGGTTATTGATATGTTCAAGCCAGCTGTATCTTCTGTTTATATGAAGGCTTAATAACTTTATATATGATGCTTCAACAAGCATTAATTGGTTGCTTATAATTGTGCATCTACAGTTTCTTTTCCGACATATATGAATGTATTTACATTTTGTTGATGATAAAATAGCTCCAGAGTAATTACTACATTCTAAAATATCCTTAAAAAGGGGGTTGAGATTCAAGCCACGATTTTTTATTTTGTTCGAATTTATAATTAGTCGTCGGCAAAGGACGTAAAGTCAATTTCCCGATGAAGTGCAATAACATGGCATAATTTGTTGTCGGCTATTAAAAATAGAATCACTGAGATTGGGGATCCTTGCGGGATTCAATTAAAGAGTGGGAAGAGGTTGGAGCGGCGGAAAGATCCAATTTTTACTAAAAACTTGCGGTTCGCCATAAAGTTAGTTACGTAATTAATTATATTAATTAGAGGTAATCCAATTCTGTCGAATGCTTTTTGGAAATTCAGGGATATCATAGTGGAGTGTTTCCGTAGTGAAAGTGAATTTACAATATGATGGTCGACGTAGAGTAGACTATCGATTGTAGATGTTCCTTTTGTGAAACCAAATTGTCTGTTGTCTTATAGTTTCTAAGTATTTACAAACCACCATAATTTGTTTGCAACGATTTTGTCTAGCACTTTGTAAAGACAAGAGTTTAATGATATGGGACGGTGGGAATTAAGAGATGTTTTATCCAATCCATGTTTATAGATGGGTATGGTAATACTAACTTTGAACTGCTGTGGAATATGTGAGTTACATATTTTGTTGTAGTGCTTTAGTAACCTTTGTTTCATTACGGTTGGCAGATTTTTAATCATTGGGTATGAAATTTGATCTATTTCAGGAGTTTTACCTTTTAGAATACCTAATACCGTGTTCAGTTCGAGCATGTTGATAGCGGATTCAAACTTAAGGACTTCAGGACTGGGACTGGTGATTGGGGGGTTTTGTAAGGTCCTATGTTTTTGTAGCCGGAATTCAGTTGAAAAATTAGAGTCGGAGGAACCATTGGACCAGAAATTGGCTACTTCTGTGGTTATTGTTGCTTTATTAGTTATAAGTTCATTAACCATAGAAGGAGTGGTTATTCCATGAATGATTTGGGAATTTTTGTAACCTGTGAATGACCGTATATTTTTCCATATCCTTTCTGATGAGGAGGTTGGGTTTATGGTGGATGTAAAGTTGTAAATAGATTGTCGTTTTGCTATTTTTATTTCAAGTTTCAGCAACGCGTTATTTTTTTTTCGTACGTTATGAGGTTTACTGTGGTCATGTTTCTTTTATATACACACCAGGATTTGTTTTTATTTCTCTTTAGACCCTCAAGGCTTGAGTTCCACCAAGGAGCCTTATTTTGAGGGGCTGGGTGAGTTAAGGGAATAGAAATATTGGTAGATTGGTGTATAATTTTACATATATTAGCTGTTTCCTTGTTCGGATTATCACTTTTTGTGCGCAGGGATTCGTAACATATGCATAGATTTTGAAACGAGCACCAGATTGCCTGGTTCGTTTTGTATTTTGGTATGAAACTGCAAAAGGTTTCTGGATCTTGATGGCATAGAGAGATTATAATGGGGAAGTGATCACTTCCATGAAGATTTTTTTCTATTGTTCATTCACTATGTAATGAAAGCGAAGATGAGCAAAATGATAAATCTATGTGTGAAAATGTACGGTGTATGTTAATATGGGTTGGAGATGCATCATTTAATAATATTAGGTTATTGTTGCTTATGTAATTTTTCAATAGGTTACCTCTTCTATTGGAAGATGTTGAACCCCAGATTCTGTGCCAGGAAATTAAATCCCCGGTGATCATAACAGGGAGAACGATATTATCAAAGACGTTACAGAGATGTTTTGTAGAAAATGTTTGGTTTGGAGCAATATAGGAAGATACTATTTTGAACTTTAGTTTTGAGTGAATTTCTGTACAATGGTATCGAAATCATTATTAACATCAATTTTCCTATGTTGTAATGATACGTGAGTAAGAAGAGCAACACCACCATAATTACTGCTGGAGGTGTTAATCGTGAAAAGATTATAATTTATAGGAATAGGGATATTGGTTAAACTATGTAAATGCGTTTCTTGTTACGATATTATTTTTGGGGGAGTATTTTTTTTATTAATAGTTGCAGTTTACTGTTGTTATTACTAAATTCATTAATATTCCACTGTAGTATATTTAATGTCATATATAATGTATAGAAAATGGAGAGAAAAAGTTTAGCTGAGGAAATATTTTAATGTCTTCCTGTGAACTTATTTTATTATACATTTTGAATAGCATTTTAGGTTTTGTTAGTACGTTTTGTTGTATTACCAGAATTTTTTTTTAATTGATTTCTTGTTCTTTTTGAGGTATTTATGGGTAACATTTTTGTTTTACCATCTTTTGCATCCGTAGTATTTTGTGATGATGTATTACCAATGTCTGATGTTTCAGTATCCGACATGACATCACAATAACTTGTTTTTTCTCTAGTTGTGTCTATTTTATTTGTGGGTGAGTTATTATTATTTTTGACAATATTTTGTAAAGAGTTTTCGATATTTAATTGCTATTTATTATGTCATGGGTAGATTTTTTTTATGGCTGTTTTTCTGTTTGTTTTCTCAAGAGTGATTATTGCTTGTATCTCGTTATCTTTCAAGAATAAAGGGCATGTTTTGTCTTAAGCTGAATGATTTTTGTTTGTTTTGTCATTCTCTTTGCAGTTGATACATTCTTGCATGTTAGAGCAAATTTCTGTATCATCATTAAGATGATAATCGTTGGAACAATTGAAACAGGTCATTTTGTTTTTACAAATCTTTCCTAACCAATTAATAGTTCTGAAGGGAGAGAGGTAGTGGCAAATGTAACGACTATCAAACCAGTTTCTATCAACACAATGTTTACTTTTTTTTAAAATTTTGTTTATATTACAAACGTTTTGGGGTTTGAGTTCTTTGAGAATTTCGTCCTCTTTTATGCCGCGAAGGTCATTTGAATATATTGCACATTTTGAATAATTAAGGGTCTGATGTTCGCATAAATCAACTTCGATGGTTGGAGCAAGATTTTTAGTTGAATGAGGCTTCTGGCCTGCATAAAATTTTTGGTTTTAATAAGAATTTTTCCGTTTAATAGTTTTTTACACATTTCAACTTCGCCTGAACAGGCATTGTCGATGACTTTTTTAATTAGGAAAGGTGACACCTCTGATAGATTTTATCAAATATTATGGACCGGGGGATATAATGGAAAGCATTTTAGTTTTAACTGGTGTTATAGGCGGTTTTTTATTTTTCAAATCATCCGGCGGATCATTCATTTCGCTGGCGTTAATTAGTAAGTCCAAGAGAATATCAATATTTAATTGTAATGAAATTTTATGAAAAAGACGAATTCACAGAGAGCGCGGTAGAAATTTCGTATTGTGTAGGCTAGTTAACAACGAACACTGTGTCCCAGTATATTGTTGATTGGGTTATTTATATTTTCCATTTTAGGATTGTTGCTTTTTATCATATTGGCAAAACTTGTCTTATCATTGACGTACATTGTTGGCTAAGTTGGTCTTTTTTGAGTAAGAGAATGTTTTTTAGCGCGCATTCTTTGCTGCAACTCTTAATATTTTTTACACCCTTTGTAGGATGCTGGGTGCCCGTATTTGTTGCAAACAACACACAAAAGTGTTTCTTTTTCATTATCTGGGACCTCTTGTAATGAATACTTTCCGGCTTCATGATGTTGGTTACATTTTACATATCTTCGCGGTAAGAAGCAATTGGCGGCACTGTGAAAAAAACGTTGACAATTTCTTCATTGTGGTATTTCGGGCTTTCATCGAATACAACGGTAGAGAATATCTTAAAGTCTTTTAAGTTCATGTACTTTACTATCTGCGGTGATTTGAACCAAATAGATTGGCAAATTTTGATTGCTATTTAATGATTTTTTTGTTGCAAATGTAGTTACATTTAAAAATTTTAAATTATCATTTTGAAATTTATTTAATTCATCTAATATTCTTTTTGGTTCAATATTGGCACTTAAGCCTTTTATTAAGTAAGACTTTTTCTTAATGTCTTTGGGAGTATATAAAAAAAAACTTTGTTTTTGTTTTTTCTAAATGTGCTTTAATTCTATAGAAATCGTCTGACGATGATGTATATAGGGATAATTGGTTGTTGTTAAATTCTCTTATTTTGAATTCTGTAATTTTTAATCCGTCTTTAATTAATTCAATGAGTTTATTACAGTCATAGCTAAATAAGAGCGGAACGCGATTTCTAGCTGTCAAAAATCCTCATGCCCTTACAATTTGTATGAAGCATCCGTAAATAGCGCGGCGTCAATACTGTGTAATTGGAAAATCCGATTTTGACAGCGCGTTAAAATGAGCAAGGTTGCTATATTTGTTATCGTTTCATAATAAATAAATGCAAATTATCTATTTTTAGGTCAAACTAGCAGTTTTTATTCCATTTCTTATTTTTTTACGAGTTTTTTGAGGTTTAAGTAAGCACGAAAGTTAAGACTATTGTTTGTGACACAACACTGAAGCTCTTGTTTAGGTATGGCATATCAGCGAAAAAGCTATGCGGAAGAAAACGTTCCGCCTTCCGCTCTTGTTTAGATACGGCTGCTAGATTCCACATCATATACATTTATTGATGGGTTTTTTGTTGTTTTTTTTTACTATTTGTGTTCTTTCGAGTTGCAGTATTTTCTCTAGTTGAAGTTTTGTTTGTAACCACGTTTTTTGATGAATTAAGGTAGAGTTAGCCGAACGTCCACGTCCCCTAACGAAACGACTGGTCCGTGTTGTTATTTGCTTACAATGTAAATGCTTGTCACGTTGACGGAACGTCTCAATCTGTATAAATTAAGGCTGAGTGAGGGGAACGTTGCTGTACCCGTAACGTACTGTACCGTACTACTTACAGTACTACTTACAATACAAAATATTTCCATATTTATATAAATATACATATGCTTAGATGTACAAAATAAAAAAATGCATATGCACATACAATAGAAATGAGAAATATATAAAAGCCTTTAAATGGTTACAAAACATTGTTTTGTCTATGCACATTTACAAAATAATACATGTAAATGTGTATGGGAATGCTAAAATAAATATTTGTTTATTGCAAATCTATAATTTAAATATCAGTTATTAAATTAATAATGTTTTTTACATACACTAAATACTGTTTTAATACCATTTTAATCACTTGGTACTTTTTCTGCACAGCGGTAAATATTTAAACCTTTTGATTTCCCATCACTGTGTGTGTTGTTTTATTTATACTATTGCTTTTTTGCTTATGTATGTGAAGAACATATGACACGTATTTCGATGTTCTATAAGTGCACCCACGTGCAAGCAGTCCGTTACAGTAAGTTACGCGTACAGCAACGTTCGCCTAACTCAGCCTTTAGGCATTTCGTTCTCTTTATTTTGTACATATTTTTCAAATTTCTGTAGTAGAACATTATTAAAATTTTTGTCATTCTCAAGAATAGACCAATAGTTATTTTTTAAGTGCTTAGATATTGAGCAAATTTCAACATCAAACAACTATTTAAAGTATAACAACAACGCAGTGTGAAAATGCGGTTTTCAAATAATAATAAATAAACTATTAAGAATATCGGTCCTAAATACCAAAGGAGATTACCACTAGCAGGAGTGGTTAAAGGCACTATATTATATGCCTCACCTATATGAGCTGACTCCATGCAGTTTAAGTCATACTGCGGTAAAATTAACGCAGTATACAGACTAAGGGCACTGAGAGTATGTTGTGCTTATAGGACAGGATACGAACTAGTGTCATACCTGCAAAAACCTGAATGAGGATGCCGAGCATGTTTTGTTCATTTGTTCGAGATCTGCTCGCCAAAGGGAGCATCTACGACAACAAATATGAACGGAAAGAGACGTGGAAAATATTGTCCGGTTGAGGGTGACTTTATTGGCCAACTGGGATGTATAGTGCATTTCGTGAGGCTGGGCATTTTTCTCTGTTTAGCAACTTTGATATTCTATGTTCCGTTTCGTTTCTTCGATTGTATGTATTCTCCGTTACGATCGTAGCTACATTTTTGTAAGTTATATATGTGCTAATAGATTTTTTTTCGATTCTCGTTTGAGTTTTTTAAAAAGGCTAAAATTAAAAAATTTAAGTATAAACAAGGCGAATTCATTACAGGTGATCCTAAAAGCCCTGCTGGTAACTTTTTTTTTTAGCTTTATAATTGTTGGATGTCAAAATTTTGTTTATTATCTTTGTTTCTGTTTTGATTTGCTTCAGTTTTTGACATTGTACAATGATTTTACAAAAACAAATTGCTTGTGGTTTTTGTACGAGTTGTACTTGTTGTACTACCGAGATTACCTGGAATGAATTCGCCTTGAGTATAAAATACAATAAACTAATTTTGTAAACATTTTTGTTAAATTAAAATTTTAAACCTTTATATAATTTTTAGAGGTCGAAAACAACAACTCCTCAGCAGTACGAAAAGCTGGTGAGTTTATTGGAAATGAAGGACGATATTGCTTGTGGCCACTGCAAGCGCCCTAAGGAAGAAGTCAAGGCATTCTGGGAAGAAGTTGCAACTACACTTAACCAAATAGGGCCACCGACACGAAATTACACTGCCTGGAAGAAAGTATGGTATTTTAATAATGTTGTATATAAAGTAAACAAAATATACTATTTTTAAGGCTTGGATTGACTGGAAAACAACATCAAACGGAAGCTTTCAACAAACAAAAAAGAAATGATGAGCACCGGAGGAACTAAAGTAATAATTTCACACATGCATATGTATGTATGTATATTAAACTAAAGCCTCACAATTTATCAGTCATCTCGAATAGATTACAATTGTCTCTCAACCTCTCCTTTTCAATTCTTAACTGCATTCTGGAGTGTGTTGTTTTACTCTTCCAACAACAGCGCCGCGGCTATCGATTCCATTTTGTTAAAACAAATGAATTTTTCTTTTGGGCCACAACGATGTAAAAAAATGAAAATATCACTTCCGGCGCGGCAGGATTCTTCACACTATTATTTTGACCACAAATGCCTCTTCCTCACGTATATATTTAAGTTCCGGCACTTTTAATTTTTCCCTTCTTAGCTGATGCTTTATTAAATTATTGTTATCACAATATTTAATTTTTATATGTTTATTTATTTTATTTATTACTTTTTTTATGCACTTAATTTGACTTTTTAGAAAAATGTTTATTTTCACTGTTTCCATTTCACACGTTTCACAGCAAAGAACATAATTTAAACATACTCTGCTCTTCTTCTTTTTCTTTCGATAAAGTTTTTTGTTAGAATACCTTTTTTCGATCCTAGCGTAACTGAATGAGGGAACGTAATCAAAACGCAGAATAAGGGTGTATTTTTCACTGCAAGTCTGGTTCAAAGGGATTTGAGATCTCAGCAAATGTTGAGAATATCTCGCATTTTTAATAATAATGCTTATAATTTGTATGGATAAACAAGTTTCTCAAACTAGTTTATCACCATAAAAAACTTATAACCTGTTTATGGTGTAGGTGTAGTGTAAATGCACTATAACATATATTTTTAAAAAAGAAAACATAACAAAACATGTAAAAATGTTATTCATATAAATTTAAAATTGAATAATCAAAATTGTATGTTATGATTTCAATTAAAGGATGTTTTTGTTTGTAAATCATGGATTATATTACACGCATACAATTATTCAACCATCGAATAATTACACTGTGCTAGAAATTGACAGTTTTTTTGATACAAGCTGGGCACCTGACGATTTAACATAATTCGTGTAAGCCAGGCGTACCTGGCGTTTTAACATAAGTTGTTAACAGATTTTAATCGTTTATGGCTTGTTTTGCTTGCAACGTCGTTTTTTATATGTTAGAAGCATAGCTGCACTTTCCCGTTTTTGATGAATTTTTAAAAAACAAAAATTTCAAAATGTTGCAAAAAATAATTTTTGTTTCTAACACGAATGCGCATATGAGAAAAACCTTTCTTAAAGAATATGTTATTGTGGAATTTCCGTTTTTGCGTTTGTTCAACAAACTAAATTGTTTTTGAGATACGCAAACATATATTGTGCAAAAGCCTCCATTTGCGAAATAACGGTATATCTCGGAAACCAGAGCTAACCTAAAAAACAGTAAAACAGCACCACTGGATTCAGCGTACCTGCATTATGTTAAAACGCCAGGGCCCGGCTTGTCTGTTTTTTTCAACTAGCACAGTGTTTTCGATACCTCTGAGGTATGCTGCTACCTTATGTTGTGACGAAAGTAATACACGACAAAAAATCTCGATAGCTGAGTTAAAAACTGTACAATTTTGTCGACATAGTGCACTACACCACCAGGGTACTGATATGCATACATTTACTGCAAGATTCAGAATCAATAATTTAATTACGTTTAATTGCGCACCTTTTTTTTTTTTTTTTTTTTGCTTGTAAGGTGGTACGTTCTATTGTACTCGTATATTTAATTATATGTATGCAACTCTCTTTATTTATATATAAAGTAATCACGGTAACGCGTGACTCATGCACAACAGCATCACGTCTAGGGCACACATCTTGTTCGTACATAAGCCTCTCACACATTAGTTTGCCTAAATATATTTATGGATAGTGAGTTGTTTCCATCACTATATACCTTTATTTATATTTTTTTTACGTAGTAAAAAATAAATATTTTATCATGTTTTTTATTTGTAGCATGAGTTTAAAAACTAAAAATAACAAATACGTGTAAAAAATCTCAATAAAAGAAACCAAAAACATTTCCCTTAATGTGTATACATATAAGCCAGATTTATTATGTATGTATTTACATAAGCATGTCCAATGTGCATACACTACAAAAGTGTAAAAATATTCATGTATAAATAAAGACCGTATCTGAAGATAAACACAAGGGGAAAAAGTGCTGTAAAGGTCATTTTAATGTCTCAATTAGGTTGGTCAATATTTAATGATGAAGATCACGATGATTTTTTAAATAAATAAATCATACAAACTGTCTGTATTACTGTTAACTATTTCAGTTACACATCAAATTTCCAAAAATCTTTTCCCTGAACAATTAAAATATTTAAAAAAATATTTACGCACGTTAAGCATTCAACGAGTAAAAACTTATTTTCGAATCGAACGATGAAATGAGAACCGTTATCTTATCAAACTTAAACTAAAAGGCGGGACTATTTTTTTTTAAAAAATTTTATAGATCTGACTCCGTAGTTACCCGATAGTTACGATGACCACAAAGCTACTAAAATGCACATACATACATATCCAGCGGAAAAAAGCAGTAGTACAGAGGCCTTATAAAAGGCGTTTTTTGCAGTCAAGGCCTCCCAGCTGTATTCCAACTTCACTTCTAAGGTTTTATAAAATTAAGTGAGAATTAATGATGAAACAGAACTGGGGCTGAACGATGTTTTCCATACAGTTTGACATAAAATTATGCCAGAGAATGGGGTCGAGAAATAAAATCAATTTTATTTTGAAAGCGTTTTTTCTCATGCTCTCACATAGAGACATTATTCTCCCAACAATGCTACCATACTTTCGTTCAATTTCATACATTTTGTAAACAAATAAAAAAAAGAACAAAAGAAATGAGAGAAAATTTGCAGATAAGGTCGACGTTTTAATTATGGGCCTAAGAATTTTTGCCTGAAGTTGAAGACTCAATTATGTTTCATCATTTAAGCTTTATCACAGCATAATTGTTGTTGCAAATAATGCGAAGCGCAGTGTGACCAGATCTCAAAATTTGTTACAAATAAGTCTGGCATTAGACAAATTGCTAAAAGTAATGCTAAGTTGTGTTTAAGAATTATTAGCAATATCAAATTTTATTCGAAACTAAATAAATGTAATTGACTCGTTTTTAACAATCTTGAAATCATATTTCAGCAAATAGGTAGATTTTGATAAACAATCGCAGTCTCCGGCTAGTACTTGTCATAAGCATACGTATGATCAAAACACTAGGATTGTTTATATTTTCCTTTTTTTGTTATCGCTTAACAACGTGTTTCTATTTTTTTCTCTCTACGTATTTCTATATATATATTACAGTGCGTCAAAAACAACTACAACATGCCCACGGGGCCCCCCAACCTTGGGGACAATCGTTTCACTTTACTAGCTGACTCGATAAGTCCCAAACGTAAAAAAACAAAACATAAAGACACGACACCATTCCCTCAGTTACCTAAAGTTCAACCTCCCAATCCCAGATATATAATAAAGCAAACCATCGAGCCTAATAAACCTCTATCGAGTTTCTCCTGCTTTGCGGTGAATAGAACAATAGAATTAATCAGCAAAGACATTACATCTATTTCCCAGCTACGTGACGGAAGCCTTCTTTTATTGGTGAACAACAGGCAAACTGCAGATAAGTTCCTACAGTCTAAGGAGCTGGTTGGCATATGCGCAATTCAATGTAAGCTACATAAAAACCTAAATAGTACTAAAGGCACAATATATGCCCCGTATCTTAACGACATCCCAGATGAAGAAATTATCAGGGAACTTTCTAACCAAGGCGTAATCGGCGTATATAAATTCCAAAAAACAATTGATGATAAACTTACTAAAACTGGTGTTCTATTTCTTACACTCGACTTATATCACTTGCCAGAAAAAATCAAAGTTTCTTGGAACACTGTAAATATCCGCGAATACATACCCAATCCGATGCGCTGCAAAGCGTGTCAAAAATTAGGACACACAATAAAACATTGTAAAAACGATCCTATTTGTGTCAAATGTAACTTAACACCTCATAAACCTTCAGATTGTTCTTGCACCCAATGTTCAAACTGCCTCGAAGAACATGCAGCATCATCTAACAAATTTAGTGCATTTGTTATCCAACAGAAAGAAATTTTAAAAATTAAAATTAAAAACAAATGTACCATAAGTGAGGCAAAACGCATCCACAAAACTTCTATTAGTTTAATCCCCGCAAATACTTCATTCTCCTCTATTGTATCAAACTATACAACCAAACCACATATTGTTAAAAACAATAATGAAATTTTCCAAAATTACATTAAATATAACAAAAACATTACACAAAATAAAGAAATCGAAAAAAAAGAAATTAAAGAAGACAGTGATAACGCATCACAAAAACACGCTCCCTCCAACTCACCAACAAACAATAAGAAAGAAATTTTAAATTACCCATCAACAAGCACAGAAAAGCAACAAATAACCTCCACACAAACTAAACAAAACATAACTTTAAAAAACCAACAGCTCCTTTCTAGAGTACAAGAAATAATAAATAAATCTGGAAAACAACCAAATAAAAAACAAGACGATAAAATGGATTATCAACTAATCCAGTCTAGTGAAGAAGAGTGAGAAAAAATAAAATTTAACTCTCCTTACTTACAAAACTCTCACTCAACATTAATATGATAAAAAATAATTCAATGGAATATGAACGGGTACAACAACAATTTTAACGAACTATCTCTTCTTATAAATGACTACAGCCCTGACATTATAGCTATACAAGAGACGCATATACCTCAGAACGCTTCAATTATAACTCATAGATTATACGAGGGGTACTTTTATAATTTACCTAATGTAACAACATCAAAACAAGGTATTGGCCTTTTTGGTAAAATACATATACCTCATGAAATATTATTTCGCAACAAAAAACTCTCCTCAATGGAATTGCTTATTAAACTTAATCCTACGTTATTGATTATAAATGGTTATATTCCCCCAAATCAACTGTTTACATATCAAGATTTAACCGATATATTACATCCCACCAAACAAAATTGTTTACTACTAGGAGACTTTAATGCCTGGAGTCCTTTATGGGGTCCACTAACAATAAATCCAAGTGGTAAAATTGTTGAGAATCTGATTTTCTCAAAAAATCTAATATTATTAAATGATGGCTCAGTAACACACTTATCTACTCACAATTCATTTTCAAATGTTGATTTGTCATTTTGCAATTCCCAAATTGCGCATTGCATATCGTGGAAAACACTTACGTCTTTATATGGCAGCGATCACCTACCAATCTTTCTTACATTCGGATGTGACTCCAACTCTACTAAGCACAAACCTATTAACAAATATAAAACTGACAAAGCCGAGTGGACCAGGTTTCAAAATCTCTGTAAAACACATAACACTATTTCTAATGTATCTCACAATGTCAATGCAGAATTAGCAAAGAAACACAAAATTATTAAGTTTGCAGCGAATTCAGCGATCCCGCAAACGTCGTCTATTTTACATAAAAGGCAAGTTCCCTGGTGGAATTCTACCTTAAAAATGCTTAGTATAGAAAAACAAGAAAAGTGACGCATTTTTGTTCGTGCTAGATCCCAAGCCAATCTTATTGCATATAAAAAAGCAAATGCTATCTTTAACAGAAATGTAAAAAATCAAAAGAGGAATCTTTTGCAAAATATACTGCGACTATCAACCCCTACACCAACACCAAAAAGATATGGAATGATATAAAAACTCTTACAGGCAATAAACAATACAACCCTTTCCGATTTATAAAGCTTACCCAAAACATCTATCGAAATAGCAAATAACTTTGGAAAATATTGGTCGGACCTATCTCACGACACTCAATTCCACTCGGATTTTGTATCTAAAAAATTGGAAACACTAAACCTCTCATACTGCAACATACATTTAACTAAATCTGCAAAACAGATGGAAAACAAAATAAACCTCTTGGAATTTGAACATGTGCTATTAACTGCAAAGGGCAAAACTCCTGGTTATGACAAAATATCATACCCTATGTTAAAAAACTTGCCAACCTGTTTAAAATATAGAATAATAATCCTATATAACAATATATGTATTTAATTCTGGAATTTATCCACAAAACTGGCGCAATGCCACTACATTACATATACAAAAACCCAATAAAGCTGTAGAAAACATTACCAGCTATAGACCTATATCTCTACTACCTTGTTTAAGCAAGGTATTAGAAAATTATAGCTGAGAGGCTCTCATGGTATACGTCCAAAAACAATCTAACTAACCCTAACCAAGTCGCTTTCAAAAAGAAACAAAACACGTTAGATGCTCTTCTTCACATTAACCATTTTATTTCACAAGGCCTTTTACATAAGAACCATATTTCCATATTATCCACAGACTTTGAGAGAGCTTTTGATCGCATTGGTGTACATATCGTGCTGCAAGAACTAACAACTTGGAAAGTAGGAATAAAAATATATAACATAGTAAAATCATTCCTAACAAATCGCAAATTTAGAGTTCGTATCAATTTAACCCTCTCGAAGAATTACTCTCTCATTAACGGCATCCCTCAAGGGTCACCTTTATCAGTTGTGTTTTTCTCAATTGCCTTCAACGGCATTAGTAAAATAGTCTCAAAATACAAAATTATTGAGCATTCATTATATGCTGATGACGCTGTATTTTTTTCAAAAAATAATAATAATGATAGAGTCAAATTGGCTTTTACAAACCTCCTAAACGATATCAAAGATTGGTCCAAAACCTCTGGCGCTGCACTCTCTCTTGGCAAATGCAAAACTCTCCATATATGCAACAAGCAACATTGTAGCCCCCCAATGATCTTATACAACAACATCAATATCGAAAATATCTCTCATTTGAAAATACTGGGTATTACTTTCGATAATAAATTCAATTTTTGGTGGACATTGTAGCAACCTAAGGAAGAAACTTATATCAGGATTGAACATAATTAAATACCTTTCATCCAAAAAAAGTTCTATTCACACAAATACACTTTTAATGGTAACTAAATCCCCAGCAGATGTTCAACGGGAGCTTTTCCAACAGCAAATATTAAAATTTACTGATTGATTCTGGATTCCCATCTATTATAGAAAGAATATACGAAAAAGACATAAAACTTATACCCAAGTCATATATTTGTAATAATCAAAATCTTCACAAACTAGTAAAAAATACCACATTTCTTAAACGTTCCGGTAAAAAAAAATCACCAATTCACAGGATTGTAGACTAGAAGCAATCAACCCCTCCGGTAATATATCAACAAGAGTTCAATTCCATTCGTTCTTCTCCCACCTACAAAACATGGAACTTGATATTCACAGATGGTTCTAAAACACATTTATATACTTCTTTTGGCATAGTGAATGAGAATGAAACGCTAATACTCAAATGCCTTCTAGAACCACATTGTAGTATTTTCACTGCTGAAGCGCTAGCAATCAAACTTGCTACGGAATATTCCTCAAATCAAAAAGGTCGTTACGTTATATGCTCTGACAGCAATTCATTAATTTCAGCTATCTTGAATTTTTATACGCAATCTCTTAATTAAATACCCGAATAAATTGAGCATAATGTGGGTACCAGGTCACGCTGGCATTTCAGGTAACGAAGCTGCCGACAAAACTGCATGTCTTGCAGCAAAATCTCCTACATGTATTTTTTCCACTAAATAGACTCATATCCAAACACCTTGAAGAACACAAATTAAATCTTTGGATTAACTACAATCATCGTTACAAGCTTGTCAACCCAAATGGAGTCACCTACCCCAAATCCAACCTCAGGGTAGAACTTCGGATTTTTACCAGATTAAGGTTGGGTCATACCAAAATGACTCAGCAGCACCTGCTGAAAAATGAAGTTAGCCCCATCTGCCTAAGATGTAACTTACATCTGTCCATTAACCACATAATTGATCATTGTCAAGCATATTCTACAGAAAGAGTACAAATTTTCGGCACGACGATTCCCAGCTCATGTTTGATTAATCCAACCCAAACCAACGTCTCTAAAATAGTCAACTTTATTAAAAAATTTAATTTATTAAACAACATCTAATGTAATACATAAAGTTTATAACCGTCGGAGTCGAAGGCCATAGTCGCTAGCACTCCTTATCTATATTATATAGTGTCATTTATTGTACTATATAATATTAATATAAATAAATAAAATAAACAATCGCCACGCAAGCAAAATGCGAAATACATGCAAATTACAAACGATTTCGTTTCTATGCTTTGCTCCGATTTAAAAAAAATTGTATAAAAAGATTTTTTAAACGAGTTTTTTTCTTGTACAGGGTGTTTTTTATAGGGGTATAGAGCTTTGAAATGGAATAAACCAAACTTCTTCCAACATTTTTGACCGTATATCGGCAATAACACGGAATGTTGCTCTTCAAGTGGACAATCGTTTTAGGCTTATCGTCGTAGGCTAGCGACTTCACATATACCCACAGCGGTCTAGCGGTGTTAAATCGCACGATTTTGGAGGTAAATTCACGGGTCCAAAACGTGAAACTATGCGGTTACCAAACGTTTCCTTCAATAAATTAATTGTAACACGAGCGGTCACCATTGACTGTTACGTTCAAACCAGCATCGTTTTTTAATAAATATGGACAAATGATTCCACCAGCCCATAAAGTCAGATTTTCTGGATGTAACGGTGTCTCAACTTACACTTAAGGATTATCATCACTCCAAATACGGCAGTTTTGCTTATTGACGAAATCAATTCACACAAAAGTGAGCTCCATCGCTAAAATAAATCCGGGCGATACATAATAAATTTGCGCACTTTGGCTGCGTTAGAATAGAGGGTACGTTCGTAAATGCATCACGGCGCACACTGGGGATTTCGCGGAAAAAAGTCAAATTGTCAACATACTCTTCATGCAATATGCAGTGATATTTTGAAATTTTAGACTAAATGGTAAAATCAAATCAAAAAGAATTACTCCGATCTGACTTCCGGTTTTTTTATATCCGTCTCAAACTCAGTACTTGTATGTTTTACCAAACCAATTTAATTTAAACCTAAGAATTTAAAAACGAATATTATTTTATTATGTGAGTTAACGTTTTTCTTTTTATTTATTATTTAAAGTAGGGTATTTCAGTATACTAAAATTGAAAAAAAAATCTGCAGATAGTACTTAAGTTTTTTTTTGTGTATTTTTATGAACATATAACAAAAATCCCTTTTTGCTCCAAACTTTTGGACCTGCAATTTTAGCCTGACTTTTCCACAGTTGGAAATAACTACTAATACATTGTCTCATATCTGTTTATACATTTTTAATCAATTTCAAGTGCCACCAGGTGCGACCTCCCAATTTGTTGCATTACACAGTACAACATTTTTCAGCTGATTGATTCGGGACTCAATTCGTTTGTTTAACATAACTCGAGAACCACTTGTCGGATTTTGCTGAAACAAATTTAGAAAAATCAGGAATTGCAATTATTTTAATCTGTTTATATAACATTTTGCTACATAAGCAACAGTTTCGCAGTTATAAATTAATGTATGAAGAAAAAAAAAATATATTTTGCCTTAAAAATTTAAATTTTTTTTTTTTAATTCATAAAAAATCCAAAACGGTAAAACGTGTCAAGTCCTATTACTTTTACGTAAAGTCGCATAACCTATGAACAAATTGAGACATAAATCATAAAAATCGATGAACGAGTTTCGCTTTTATTCACAATTAAGTGAAGGTATGCATTTCAAAAATACGATATGAAGATTGGTACAATATGTGGTACAATATGTCACCAACACTCCACAAAATTGTGATTCATGAAAAATATATAATTGAAAAGTGTATTTTTCCTGAACGCTTACTATTCGAGGAGGCTCAGGAAAGTCGTAAAAAAGACTATAAAAAATATCGCCTTAGAATTATCGCCCAGAAAATGCAGTCGAATTGCCACAAACGAAGATATTATGGTGCATAATGGTGCGAATGATGGTAACATCAGATCCCATGATCTCACACTTGACTCCTTCATTTAGACAGAAAAAGCATAGTGATATAAGCGACGAAGGTAAGGCTATTTTAGAATAATAAATTAAAAATAGATTTAAAATAAATAATAAATTAAAAAAATCATTTAAATTGTTTTGTTAGTTAGGGCTTTTAACATTGTAGGTAACGATATAAACTTTTCTAGCTTTCTTTATTTTGATTACTTTTGTGTATTATTATATAAATAAAACTAAATTTGCGATGAAATTAAAAATGGGTTTAAAATAAATAATGAATTAAAAATTAAAAAAATCATTAAAATTTTTTTGTTAGTTAGGGCTTTTTACATTGTAGGTAACGATATACATTTCTCTGACTTTCTTTATTTTGATTACTTTTGTGTATTACTATATAAATAAACTTAAATTTGTAATAAAATCATTAAATTTTTTGATAAATATATTTTTTTTCCTCACCTCCATACAAAAATCCCCAGTGTGCGGCGCTGCATCAGTGTTTTCAAATGTTTATATTAGGCAGACGCGGATCCAGCTTGAGCCTTAGGAGGGGGGGGGGGGGGAATTTTATATGATACAAAACAAGTAAAAAATTTGTTTTTAAAACTTTATTATAACCGATATGTTTATATTATATTAAAAAAAACTCAACAATAAGTTAAAATAAAATATAAGATCAGTTCAATATAAATTAAAATAAATTAATCTTTTTAAATAAGCAATTTATGATTTCCTTGTGAGGCAAATTTAGATACAAGATTAGGATCAATTTCAATTTCATGATGAATGTGCATCATGGCTAAGCCATTCAGTCTATCTTCTGTCATTGTTGATCTGAGCCATGTTTTTATCCGACGAAGATTTGGGTAGATATCTTCATCACAGTTTATTAAAGCATCTACAACGTTATCTGATAGATTTTCAGATATTTTCAATGTTTGTTGCCAATGCAACAGTTCAGCCTCAAGTTTAGATGTTAGTAGTTGTTTGTCTATTTTATCAAACTTAATCAGCTCCTCAGCTAGTTGTGATTTGAAAAGTTTTGTACACTTTGAGGTAGAAGTTTAGGTATGTTAAATACATTAAGGATATCTATGGGGAAACGTGTTTTAAGATCTTCTAAAATAAAGTCAATTAGAGGAATGTAACCTACAACTCGGTAGTAATCTTCAACATTTTGAATGTGATTATTTCGTTCAAATCTTGGCTTTTCAATTGGAACTTCGATTTGTACGCAAATAACTTTAACTTTTTCAAAAATCGCTTTAAATTGTTCTTCGGCTTTATTTCTTTTCTCTTGAAGGCACATAATTAAAGTTCTGATAAGGCTAGATCCTTTTTGAAGATCTATATCCTGTTTTTGTAGAATGATACTAAGCGACTGTGTTACAATAAGTATCTCACTTAAAATGTATATTCCGCAAATAAATTCAAAAGTTCTAAGTTCCTTAATAATAAGGCTTTTGATGAAGTATTTCTATCTTTCCACTCAGATATTTTTTCCAAAGCTTCTACTATATGATGCTGCAAAGTGTAAAATTGAGTCGTGACGGTCCACCCATCTTGTCTCGCATAATGTAGAGAGTTTAGCTCCCAAACACTTTGCTAAAACTGCGTTTCGCTTGGGATGATTATATTTAAAAAATGTTGTCGTTTCTTTAAAAAATGATACAACTTTTTGTATTAATGGCACTTTGTTGCTTTTAGAAATTAAGTTGTTTAATTTGTTGGAATAGCAAGGCGTTTGTTTCGCATTTGTCGCGGTTTCCAGAATTTTTTTAACAGCTCCATTTTCTGCTTACATCAGAGGACACCCATCTGTTCCAACTCCTACACAATTTTTTAGGTCAAGACCAAAATTTGTCAAAGCTTTAAGAACTATTGATGATAGTGCTTTCGCATCAATTGACACTTCAACGTCATTATCAACATCCTTTGAAGCCTCTTCAAATGCGTCAACAAAGCCAATAAATTCTTCTCTAACAACTTTTTGTTGAATGTTGAAATATCTTAAAGATAAGGATATCTGGCTTTTTCCCGACAAATCCGTGCTTTCGTCAAAAATTATCGATTAGAATTTTGATTCATATATATTTCCGAGGATTGTTTCTAATATGAAACAATTACAACATTTAATTATGTTAAATGAGATATTTTCAGATGGTTATCTAATATTTTATCTCAGGCCTCTATACGAAATCGCAAAAGCGCTCAGAAAATACCTTCAGAGTTTCTATTTTCAGAAGATAACAAAGGACCATCATCACATTGTCCACGGAGAGGTATGTTATGCCTTCCAAGAAAAATGATTGTTTTTATAATTGAGAGTAAACGTTCTCGGTTTTCAATTTTTTGTTGAAGGGCAGATGTATAAACTTGATTTACTACCTCGAGACGAAATACTTTCGTCTCGTGTCTTTAAAAACAGTTTTCCAGAAGAAACACCATTTGTATGGTAAAGGCATTTGGAATGATTCTCTTAATCAATTTGATTCCCGATTAGGTTTTTAAAATTTGTAAGAGGTGATGTTACCAATGCTTTAAAACTAATATTTCTATAATATCCTTCTTCGTTTCGTGTTACAAATAATCTTTGCCAGCCAATATCTGCAAGTTAAAGTAGTGACGAATACACAGGAATATTTGAGTACCCATTATTTATTCTAAGACTTGGGAAAATTTTTTACATTTATTTGGAAAAAATAATGTGATTTTATTAATTTATATTTGTTGAATAAAATGAATCATAAATTGGATTTTTTTTATTTAGGAGGTGAAAGAAGAATTCGGGTTTTCATCAATAATAAAATATAAAAAAAACCCTTTGTTAACAATAAAAGTATTTAAACGCAAAACAAAATATTTATTTTAACAATCTATGTATAACCTATGTATATAGGTATATTAAATGTCAACATTATGGACTGACTGACAGATTCATCTTCGCACAGCCTTAACGCTGTGAGCTATAAGGTTGAAATTTGAACCGGATGCTGGTCTCTTGCTAAATCGATCCACTCAAAATCGAAGAAATTGCCTAATAGTAAGAAAATTGTGTGTGTGCTAGTGAAAAAATGTAGTGCGTTGCGACTCGAAAGAAACTACTTTCATGTGTAAAAGCTAGGTAAGTTGAAATTTTTGGAAATTCGAATGTTTAGGGGATAAATAGAGTCAAAACGAGTAAATTCGCTCACCTCATAACTCCTAAACTAACCGTGGATTCATCCATGCGTTCTGAACAATATTTTTGTCCGAAGAATAATTTTATTACTGAGAGTGTTCTTCAGAACGATTCACCTATTTCGGAAATTTTGCACGAAAAAACAAAGCTACCATATGGTTTACAGATGTAAACGTTTATACAAACTGGCAGCACAACTAGCAAACTACTGATATTGAATTGTTTTCTAAAAGTGTGTTAAGAAAATTGACAAAAAAAGGAAAATGATTTTATTATTTTTAATTATATTTACTTTTTTATTGAATTATTCAGCAATAAACAATTTTTACACTATAGCACTATATTATGTGGCAGCCAATAAACATAGAAATAAAAACTGTTTTACATTCGTAACTTATCCAACAAAAACAAATTTGTTTCTTTTTCGAAATTCAAACATTTAAGGGGTGACAATTTTACCTATTTTTGGTACTTTCTTAACAAAATATTTTTCTCCATTCTTTGCAATATACGTTCTCAATTATGGGCTTCCACTACAATAATGAATTTTTTATATTTCAATGGGGAGAAAAAATATAAAAAAAATGGTGAAATGCGGAAATTTTAATGTCTTTGTTTTACATTTTCGTTCTACAAGTGGTACCTTTTTAATTTGCTGTAATAGATATTAGAAACATAAAATTATAGGTGTAGGTTCCTGAGTTAATAAGAATTTATAATGTTGGTAATTTTTTTTAAACTTGGAAACATACACTTCGGCATTTAAATATGACCACGAAAAAAATGTAACGAGGTAGCGGGTTAAATTACTGTTTCATTTCGTCCAAATGCATTTCTTTGGTTTTTGTTTCATTATAAACATGACGGTCATAAACTACACAATGAGAATATCTCAAATTATTTTATAATTTAAAGGAATCTTCAATTTTGTAAATAATTTAATTTGCAAACAAATTTTTTAACTAATGGGGTATTATACTGCATTAGTGCTAAGTATCGGGTATCTAGGTAACCATTATACTCACAGTACTAATAACAACACCTGATCGGTTAAAAGCAAAACAAAATACATAAGGGATTTTTTTTAACAAGCTCGTTATTTTATTTAGCAATAAAAATATCGAAATATCAGTCCTAAGTTAAACAAAGGTATGATTTCTTATCACATAAATATTTTTAATAATTTTAAAAATCAACATTAGCTAATAAATTTTGTAAAATATCCTTATTTAAAACTTCTTTTTGAAAAGTTTGTTTTGTAAATAAAAAAAAAAACGAAACAGCTGTTTCAAAAATTCTTGCAAGTAAAAATTTTACCAGCAAAAATTTGCAAGAGCTATTATCAATGAAGAAGATGTGGACCAAAAATTTGACAAACATTCCACAAAAAAAAGTCACCCAATAAAAAAAATATAATTACCTTTTTCGGCAAGAAAACAGTTTGCTTTTCTGATGCAGCTCAGTGATGCATTTACTAACGGTACGTATTCATGCTGAAATGCTAAACCAAATTAAAAAGAAATCACTTGACAGCTGACAAAATCCCGTTAAAAAAGTGCTGCCAACGTAAACGTTATACCTCTATAAAAAACAGCCTTTAGTTTAAGTAAAGTTGGAGTTTTAAATTATTTTTTTCCAGCAGCTTTGAGCAATTTTTTTTAGATATTTGTTGGATTAAAGCGAAATGTCCAAACATTTATACTATAGAATATATATATTGGGATCAAAAACTTAATTTTTCTATATGTGAAATTTCCTTTCACTTTTATGTCTTAATAATTAAATGGCATAAAATAATGATAAGGGCATTTCTAAGATTTTCTAAAGACACATTTTTTGTTTTAATTAACAGGAAAGACGTTTCCTTAGATAAGAATTATCCATTTTCTTACGAAATTTCTTTATGAGTGCAACTATTTTATGTTACAATTTATAATAACTTGTAAAAAAAACACGTTTAATCAAAAAACTATTCTTCAAAATTTTTAAAAAAAAGCTAGAAAGCTAAAAACCTTTTTTTAATAGCTAAATAAAATGCCAAATAAAAACGTTGGTGCTAAATCCAACTTTTCAATGCTAAATTTAGCTAAAAAAAATGCCATAATTGTCACACTGGCAAAGTGAGTACATTAATAACTAATAGGACCCACATACAACACCATCATGATTGTGCAATTAAGCTTGAAGCACACAATACACCAGAGAGCTGCAAGGAGTATGATCGAGTCTGCTCAATCACTACAGCTAAAAATTTAGTTTAAATCAAAAAAGTATTCACAGTTTTGTTCTAGTTCAAACGTCAACACGAACCAAAAAATTCAGTAAGAAGTATGAATCAGTCGCAAAATTATGCTGGTATTTGTTTATTTAAAAGTGATTCATCTGTTTTTGAACGACAGCTAACTTGTACTCGGCTTTCGGCTGGAGGATTCGAACATTATTTTATTGTGATCAGTTGCAACACCACTCGAATTTTATGATTCAATCGGTTTTGTCAAACATCAAGAAATGATTTTGATCTAAAGAGCTCATTTCAAGCCGTCAGCTTGAATTCTTGTACTCGCAACGAACATGAATGTTAATATTTCTTTGGTACGATAGTAGCAAAATTCATGTTATAGGCTCGAGCCACTGGTTTTTTGTGTATTATTTATGTATGTATATAAGCAATATAAAGTTCATACATATGTATGTATTTAACATACCAAAGTAGGGGCGAAAAATTTAGAGTAAACTGTAATATATTTTGCGGGTTAGAGAAATTATGGGTTAAAGTTAAAATTTTCATACAAAAAAGTCGAATTCATTCTATTGGTCGAATTCATTCTATAAATATCTCATAAAATTTCTTCAAATTTATTTTTATGCCTAAGAAATAATATATAGGTATGTAAGTACATACACATTTTTCGCAAATTTTATTTTCAAATAAATTTTTGGTTGTGATTTTTAAATAGTTTTTTCTCTATATTCATATTGCCTAACAATGCATGCATACAATGTTAAATAAACAGAATAGATCTTACATACACTCCAACATTTGTATATTTTTAACCAATAATGTTGCGACTGATACATACACATGTATGAAGTTCGAACGAGAACAAAGCTGTAGAATACATGACTGGTTTGTATTTCATTTTTAGCGTTAATGATTAAGTCGACTCGTTCAAACATGCTGCACCTGAATGAACATTATATCGCATTTGAAAACGAATATTGCAAGAGTGATGCGAGCATCGCTTCGTTTTCTTGCAGTGACTGTAGTCATACCAGAAAAAACATTTACAAACATTCATGTTCGTTGCGAGTACAATAATTCAAGCTGATTGCTTGAATTAAAATCATTTCTTATTGTTGAACAAAAACGGTTTGAATCATAATAATTCAGAGTACATGATTGGATATACTCCAAATTTTAGTATTCGTTGCAGTTCTCTGCAATACACCAGCATGCTGGTAAAATTCCTAATTTTTAGCTTGCCATTTGTATCAAATTATCTTCCGCTGTTGCTTTTCGTTTTTTGCATGGTAGTTCCTTTATTGTTTCATCGCCAGACTCGATCTTTTTTTACAAAATACCATTTTATTGTAGGCATTGGTTTTTTAATTCACGATTGCAGTATTCCGTACTTTTAACTTTCCAGAGGCAAGGCATTGTTTTATAAAGCTCGAGAAATTCTCCCCAAAATATTTTTTCTTTGGCATTCATATTTAAAATACTTTGCTTAAAAAGTTTTATTTTTTATGTTTAAGCCTTGATGATTTACCTCTGATATTTAAAATTTTGTATTTTTATGATGTTTATGCCGTGACGATTTAACTTTTATGAGCTAACTTTATAACTCATGACTCAATCATGTTGGTGCAATCAAAAAAATATCAAACCATATTTGGTTGAGCACCAGCAGCCATATTAAACTAAAATCAAATTTTGCCGCCGAACGCAATGATATAAATTAATTTTTAGACAATTTTTATTTCACTATGGTTACTATCTTATTTAATTTTAATTTAAACAATCAAAAACTGTAATACAATACAATAATCACAGCACAAAACGTGGACTTTTTGTAAACATAAACAAAACTTTGACATAAGACTAGACAAACAATACAAGAGCAAAAAATGGTCATCTGGCGTAGTAATGCCACCTGTTTATTTCATCATGCCAGCAGCTGGTACAATCACACCACAAGCTCATGCACAGTCAATCAGCTGGCACAATAACTTGATTGAACAATCATGATGGTGTTGTGTATGGGCCCTATAACTGTACTGCCTCATAAGAAAGAAAACACATCACCATTTTAGTAGTTTTTAGATACATATTTAAGTTTTATGTTTTTTGTGTTTGTTATGTTTCGTCTTAAAATTGAAACTTTTGAAAAAACCCGGTCGCGACCTGTACTTAAGGCAATTAAACAAAAGCCAATAGAGATATTTTATTACGTAAATGCTGTTTAGAGACCTACATTAACACACTTGAAAAATAAATTAATCACTTTTGAATATTCTGTTTCATTTCGCAGATATGTATTTACATTTCACTACTGTCAGCCAAAGTTGACTTCTATTTTGCGTACGTTCGTGACCACATGTTTATAACTACGCGTATCATTAGCTGCGTTCGAGAACACAAAAGTTTTTACTAATTTTTACTGAACTTTACTGCATTTTACGAAATTGCGTTCGAGTACACAAAATGCAGTAAATGAGAACACAAATTAAGAGCGTACAGTGACAGTTCTTGACTGAGTACTTACAAATTTTTACTGCAGAAATTTTTGCAGTAAAATTTAGTAAATCAAAAACACATATGTTATTACAAAAGGTAAACAAGTAAAAGAAACAAACAAAAAGGATACAAATTGTGAAGAAATTGTTTTAAAAAAGGAAAGTTGAAATAAAAATTAAACAATAACAAAAAGTTAATAAATATGTATTAATTAATTAAACTTCTTTGTGGTGCATTTTTATGGCTAAATTCAAACTTTGAAACTTTTTTTGTTGTGGTTTTATTTATTAGAGTTGTTAAAAGTATTTTTATTTGGGTACTTAGTACTTCACTTATTTTTTAAGTAATCAATAGCAAAAAATGTATTCATGCATTTTTGAACAAATGTAGCCGGACACAAATTAGTAAAATCAAATAAAATAAGAAAAAATAAAAATGTGAAAGAAAAATGAAATAAATTGTTTGGATTTTCTTAAAATGTTCGTATTATAAAAAATATATAATCGAGTACCGATATATGAAAACGAGTTAAGTAGTCAAAAGTGTAAACATTTTTCAACACTTCAATTTTTGCCATCAGCTGTTGCCTTTATTTTACGAATTTTTACAAATTTTGCGTTCGCGTACTTTTCTGGACAACAGCTTTTTGTGAGTGAAAATTTTTCAGTTTACTCATTTACTGCATTTTACTGTAAAAGTACTCAAACGCACATATTATGAAAACTTAAACTCGATGAAATCCATTTTTTTCACTTAACATGGAGCTACCAAAATGCTATCGAACCGAAAAAAAAATGCTAGGAAAAGTTTTGTTTTCTATATTATTTGAACATAAAAAGCGTACAAACGTATGTTCGTGACCCCTGGAAGTGCCCATATTTCTTTTCCTAGCCAACCCATATTTTTGGCAGTTGAACATATGAAGATTCTGCTGAAAGTCGCGAGGCATGATGTATAATTTTAAATATATTTTGTTCAATATTAGGCAATGGTGATGGTGACGTTGATGGTGCAAGATTTTTCGGGGATATACAATTTTTCAATTGTTCTTCTAGTGGTTTGGATGATGACTTATTTTCACCATGTTCTTTAGTGGTTTCTTTTTTCTTTTCTGTTGCGATGTCGGATTTTTGAATTGCTAAAAGTGCAAAGTTTTTTCTCGATCTATTTTCTGTTTTTATTACCATATACTCGTAACATGAATAACGTATGACTTGTAGTTACAAAAATAAAAATGAATAAATTTTGAATAAATATTAAAAAATTTTGAAACACTCAAAACCAAATAGCAGCAACAATTTTGAAAATTAAGTCCTCTAACCTGCAGCTTCAAGATGTGTGTATGAATGTACGAATAAGTTTATTTATGTGTGAACTGAAGCAGGCTGGATTGCACTAATGCACAACGTTAATTTTTATTTAATACCGAGAGCTAAATTCCAAAACATCTATTTGGCATGCTTTGATTTTTTTACGTTTTTAAATTTATTATTGTTTAATTTAAACTCTGCCAAATTTTGATGTTGATCGGCTCATCCAAGCCAAAGTAATTCACAAAAAAGTAGCTCATCTTACAACAGAATGTTGTTTTGCTCATAAACTTTAAGAGCTTCTTCTACAAAACTCACTTTTTAGACTTAGCATGTTTTGGAATTATTTCTCTGTATTTCTTTTCATATAGTTGAAAAATATTTAATATATGTATGAACAATTTTGTTCATAACTGTGTATATATACGCAAACAAAAAAATTTGACAATTTACGAAGTGTAAAGCCTATAGTACACGGCATGTAAAAATACACATGCGCATGTGGTTCTGACGTAATTTTGACGTCATCACACAACACGCAATGTTTATTGTGGCTTTGCATTGACGTCAAAATTACGTCAGAACCACATGCGCATGTGTATTTTTACATGCCGTGTACTATAGGCTTAACATTCATAAAATTATGGCATATACAACCAATTTGTCATAATACAACATTTAGTGAATTGTCAACAAAGCAATGAATTTATGGTGTGTATCTTGAAATTTTTTTATCGCACTCATTCCAATTTCACGATTTCTTATTTCAACCAAACTTAACATAAGCCATATAGGTCCCATACAATAAGCTTAACTATACACAGAGTAGGTATGGGACCTATATGGCTATATAAATATATATATATATGTATATATATATATAAAGGTCTGCATGAATAACTTTATTCATAAACATACTGAAATGTTTATCCAATGAAGTTCGTATTCAAATAAAATTCAGACCACTGAACAAACTGTTGCTTTATTCATGCTACTAGCAAACACATTTCGTTTCATTAGGTAAACACAAACAGCCGTATTCATAACGAAAAAAGTTTATTTATAATACACTTACCAAACTCTGGCTAACGATTTGCTAAACTCTTGTCAACAAGCTGCCAAACGTTTGCCAACTTGTGATAAACAGCTGTTTTATGTTGAATAATTTTGTTTATTTTTTTTTAATACAATTTTTTTTTAGTCCTTAGAGTCCTTTTTTAAATATATTTTATTTTAAAAACATTTAAAATTTTTATATAAAGAGGGAAAATAAAAAAATTTAATGATATGACAAAACCAGCGATGATTAATGCAAAACTTGTTGCATTTTTGAGTTGTTGCTAAGCTTAATCGGCATTCTAGTTAGCCGCTCGTTGTACGTAGTGTACAAACTGTGGCTAACTTTTTGTTATGAATACGGCTGAAAGACTTTGTCCCAATTTACATTATACGATTTTTGTCGTTGCGATTCTTACCTTATTGGCGAGAGGGGAGAGAGGAATTAAAAGGGGTACACAAGCGAGTGTACTCTACGATTCGTTTTGTTCATTCATTCGTAGTGTCAAATTATATGTATACACAAGCAGTTGTAACGACAAAAATCGTACAATATAAACATAAGACCGACTTCAAAGAAGAAACGACAATAATCGCAACGACAAAAATCGTATAATGTAAATTGGGACTTTGTTCAATGAAACGACTTTTGTTTTACAGTTTTCACTCTCTCTCAATTTGTTTTATATAAAATTTATTCTCAATAGCAATGTTGCCACTTAGTAAATTTATGTAATTTTTTCTTTTTTGTTACCTTTACAACCAGGGCTGCCAGAATTGACGATTTATCGTCATTTTGACGATTTTTGGTTCCAAAATTAGCAAAGTGCCGATTTGCTGATTTTTTTCTAAAAAGTGACGATTTTATTCAATCTTCAAAATAAGACAATTTTAAATCTTTTGATGTTTGTTATTAGGCAGCACAGAAAAAAAACATTTTTGTTCTTTTCCATAAACAATTTTATGAGCAAAACCAAAATTTTGAGTCAAGTCAATTTAAGTAAAAACTCGTACCAAAACCTTGATTGAGATTTTTTGAGTTATGCACTGATTTGGCTCATTTTTAACATTTAATACTCTATATACATATGTATATGAAACATTTTTAAGCCAAATTTTATCATCCTAGCTTCATGCCAAAACTATAATTTCGTGAAGAAAGAATATTTCAGGTAGAAAAGAAAAAAATAATAATAAATTTAAAGAATATATAAAGAAGTTAAGGTTTACAGGTCAAAATAAGAGATTTATGGGTATAAATTACAGGCAGTCGTGGTTTTTTGTTCATATCTCAGGCATTTGTAGATCGATCTGGCTGAAATATAATAGCAAACTATTCCGTACCATATCTAATATAAGTGTATAGCAATGTTAATATACGAGTCTTCGGAAATCCCATTTCAACAAACACATGGTTAGATTGACATCGTTAAACCAACTTTGCATAAGGATTCAGAATATACATATATACTTAATGGGGCCTAATATTAATGTTGTAGCCATTACGAAAGGAATGACAAACTTATATAAGAATATATACCCTCTGTTGTGAACGGTATACAAATTTGAAATTTTTTAGAAAATGGTCCGATTGAAAGTATCTTTTATTCTTAAGACTTTGGAAAAAACCTTAGATTAATATAATATAGTAATTAAAGGTTTACAAAACAAATTTTTTATGAAAATTTTCCTTAAGAAACATTTGTTAAATTTAACAAAGAACGTTTCCTGATGATCTGGCCTAAGCAACCAGTGAAATGCGCATACACAGAAAAGTGTTTTATCAATTAAACAAATGGTTTAAAAAGTATATTTAAATTTAATTAATGTGATAATTGAATCATTTATTTTTTTTGCTGAATGAAAATTAAAAATTTTTTATATTGAAAACAATAATAAAAAACTAATACTTGTTTTTGTTTTCAATATAAATATACGAAAGAAATGTTCTTGTCGACATTGTGGGCCAGGCAGTAAATTTTTATTTAATTAACATATTAGTTGTTTTGAAATAAATTTTCAATTAAAATTTTAATTAAAAGTCTTAATTGACTTTTTTTGTTTAAAATAAAATAATTAAAACATGTAGAATTGTTGGGAATTGTCAATATTTATTTAAATAAATTAACACATTGTTTGAAATGGCAAAGTTTTTTGATCAATTTTTTAATTAAAATTAAAAATATCATTTATCGAAAAAAGTTTTTCAAAATTTTAAAATTTTTAGTAATCAATATAATCATTTTGGTAATAAGTGCAAAATCAACAACTTGTTTGCTTAATATTATGAATTTGGAATAAATTTGGTGATTGGAGAAATTCAATAATTTTTTCTGTGCAGGAACAGCTTATCCTCCAACAATAAATTGCAGTATTTTTATCAATTATTTAAAAAAGGGAATTAAGCACAACAAGCAAAATCCTTTAATACGTAATTGTATTCCCAAAAACAACTTTGATCATTTAACAAACAATTTCATTAACATACGGGGATATATGTGTGTTTATAATATGTTTTTGTTTGCTTGTTTTTAAATAAAAATCGAACAAACTTTGTTTAAAATCAAAATTTAAATTATCCGATTTTTTTTGACGATTATTTAAACAGAAAAAGACGATTTTTTTATTTTTTCTCAGGAAATTGACGATTTTTTCACAATTTTTTCTGGCAGCCCTGTTTACAACAGCGAAGGGCAGATAGAGAATTTTGAATAAAAGAGAGTAAATTAGTTGATTTACACTTAGAGAAATTTTTGGACAAGTTCTTCAAACTATATGTAAATATGCAAAACAAAAAAAGGGGTTCAGTAAAAAATATTATTATTTTATAATTCATCAAGTTTTCATTTACGGTAAAAAATATATATACATATGGTCAGTTGAAATCGAAAAGGCCATGAGTAAAAACTTATTTTTACTATTTGTAAATATGCAAAAAAAAAGGAATGCAGTAGCAAACTTGACAAATCATTCTATAAAATTATAAATTGGATTTTTGAAACTGTATGTTAATAACACTTCGTGAAATGTAAAATTTTCCCAAAAACTCCAGAAATTTTTACACAACTTCCTAAGAATGAAAAACTTTAGGAACTGACGGAAGAATTTTTTTCTTTTTGATTATTTCCAAAGTAGTTTTAAAATTTTTTTTTTTTTTTTTAGAATGGATTTTAAGAATTTATAATAATCCTCTTACGTGATCAGGCACTTGAAAAACAGCTTCAATTAGTTTTTGTTAACAAAATCTATTAATTTATCAATGTCAATTTCTTTTGGATAACATTTGATTTTTAATAATGTCTCCAAATGGTTATCTGTCAATATATTTCTAAATTGCTTTTTAATCTGAGACATTGATGAAAATGCGGACTCGCAGATATATGTTGTGCCAAACATTGAAAAAAGATTTAATACTAAGTCCCTGACTGACGAGTATTTTTGAGGGCAATTATTTTTCCAAAAGTTGATACCCATTTCCATTGGAATCGATATGTCTTGCCGCATTAACGTAAATTCCTCTTCAATAACCATCGGTAAATTTTCTAATGAACACATAAGAGGATTATTGTAAATGTTTATAATCCATTCTAAGTTCAAAAAATCTTTAAATCTACTTTGGAAATTATCCAAGAGTAAATTTATTTCTTCCGTCAGTTCTTGAAGTTTTTCATTATTTGGAAATTGTGTAAAAATTTCTTGAGTTTTTGGAAAATTTGATAAATTTTGACATCCAATTTGACTTTTTAAAATAGAAAGTTTTCTTGAAAACTCATTGATTGCATGCAATAGATCATTTATATTTTTATCTTTTCCTTGCAGCACAAGATTTAATTTATTAATGTGTTGTGTGATGTCAGCAAGAAAGCTTAAATCGTAAAGAAAATTATGACTTTTCAAGGAATTTAAAATGTTTTTTCTATTTTTTGCTGCCTGTCATTTCCAGCAACAAAATTCATTTCCGCATGAAATCTGTCATAGTGTCGTTTAAGATAAGACCGATATACATTTTTTATTACCTGATTACAAATCAGACACTCAGCTACATTCGACAAATTCAAAGTAAATAAAAAAAGATTTTCCCACTCTACATCCCACATGATTGCTGAAAAGTTTTAAAACAAGCTGAAAAAAAACATACATAAACACAGCTTAATCTCAATACAATAAATTTATTGTCAGTGTACCACTACGAAATTGCTTAATTTGCCAAAATAACAACATGCGCAACGCTCCTGCTTCGTTGAAATTTATTAAGCAACTGAATTAGAGTTGTGTAGTTCACGAACGACCTAGTTCAACTCAACTATTCAGTCAGATGAACGATGACCGGTCTTTTTGGATCATCGTTCTTTTTAGTTCACTTAGTTCATTTTCGGTCAGTATGTCTTTTTTTGTCAGTTCACTTTGGGACTTTTTTTGTCAGTTCACTTTGGTCTTTTTTTGTTGTTTACTTGAACGAATAACTAATTGAAAAGAAACAACAACACTATTCTTGTGTATATTTATTCTTGTGTGCTGTTTCTGTTACTCATTGCCGCATTGCTTTACAAATTTTCATAATACAATCAGGGTTGTCGAGTAGGACAATTTCTCGACAAACGGCGATTTTCAAGATTTTTGGCGAGATGGCGATTTTGTTGCTGCTTATAAAATATATGGCGATTTTGTTTCATAGTTGATAAGCCATGAATTTGTTTTGAGACTCGTGGACAAATTTACCGTTTTTTATTTGGAAAGATTATTTCTGTGACGGTATTCCATCTAATATAAATCAGGTTTTGCAAAAAGTGTATAGCTATAAGGATGCGTCCGGTACGTGCCATTTTAAAGAACTTGCTTTGACTGTCTTTATATGCATGTAATTCCAAGTGCTAATGTCTGTCTTGAAAGAGTTCTTTTTAATAATTTAATCTACTAAATCTCGCCTTCAATATAGAATGCAATAGCAACTTCTTGACGCGTTATTACGAGCTATGAATTATATGCAAGTAAGTAGCACTTTTGAACCTTCGCACAATATGTTCTATCAATAAAATCCTATACAATGTATTAAAAAGACAATAAGAATTGTCTTGACGATGAAATGTATAGCGTTTTAGATATTTGTTTAATACAAGGTGCTTTAAGTAGACTACCGTAAACTATTTTATAATCAAAATTGTACTTTTTTGTGTATATCCCATGTGTATATCATGGCGACTTTTTTATATTTTTGTCGAAATAAAGGTATTCGGAAAAAATTATTTTTGAGGATTTATAAAAAATATTTTTTATTATATGAAAAATATATATTTTATTGTCAAAAACTAATAAAAAAAAAAAGCTTTGGCGTTTCTGACATTGAATTTGTAAAAAAAAGAAGTAAAAATAAGACCGACAGCCCTGGCTGCCATTCACAATTATCCTACAATTTACATGAGCGTTGCCAGCTGTTATTAATGTTAAATCCGCCAAATGCAAAGTTTTTTATTTAAGAAAATTGTATACATATATATTTAATTCATTGATTTTTATAAATAAAAAACCAAATTCGATATTCAACAGCGTTATTTATACAAAATTTATAGTTTTAGAGCACACAATTAGTATGAGAAAACAACTTTTAATGTACACTTTATTTAAGCACTCGTTAAGTTACAATAAGTTACAAATATGGAAAAATTAAATCAAACCCCTTTTTTACCTTTTCAACAAAAAACATTGTTAGCAGGAAAGTACTTATTTTAAAATAAGACCGAAAAAATAAAATCTTCATTAACAGATCTTTTGCTATTTGTATATTGTTTTAATATTCTTTTGATTGCTTAGAGTTTGTGCAATCACTGTTATTTTGTTTAGTGCTTAAAACTCTTTTGTTCTTAAAATACCACGTAAATTTGATATTTTTAATTTATTTCTTACATTATTTTTGTTTAAATTCATTTTTGAAAAATTGCGCTCAGCATTTGCTATAGATTATACGTACATATGTAGGAAACGACAAAATTATATAAACAAAATTTTTATATACATACATACTAGCTGACCCGGTCCGCGTTGCTGGCCCTAAGCAAACATTAGTGTTGTATTACCAGACGATTTAAATTGATCTTTAAACGAAATTTACGGCCTTTAAATAAAAATCCATGAAATACCTATCATAAAGTTTTTCTTACGAAAAAAGTGGGCGTACAAGTGGGCGGGGCAACATTTTCTTTCCGCAAAACCTAAGTTAGACCACGGCGATCATTTTAAAGAAAAAATCGTCCAAATCGGTCAAGCTGTTCTCCAGTTATGCGCTTAATAGAAAAAGTGGGCGTAAAAGTAGGCCTGGTAAATTTTCCTATCGATGAAAACTTAAAGTTGATTAATACGAACATTTGAAAGAAAAATTAGTCAACTTGATGGAGCCGTTTTCTAATTTTAGGTAAATCGAAAAAAGTGAGCGTAAAAATGGGCGGGGCAAAATTTTCTTTCCATAAAAACCTAAGTTGGACCATGGCGATCATTTTAAAGAAAAAATCGTTCAAATCGATCTAGCCGTTCTCAAGTTATGGATTTTGCCACGCCCCTCCGCCCCCAGACCGAAATTCAGAAATCAGACTTCACAGTGTCACCCGCCTGAATATTCTGAAGATTCCCTGAAAATTTCATCAAAATCGACCCAGCCGTTTTGGAGTCCATACGTTAAATACATACATACACACACACATCCTATTTTATATATATAGATATGGAAAAACTTCATACTTTTCTCAAAGTCCTGATTTCGGACGTATCGCAAAATATTATGTTGCTTCAAATTAACATGCAAAATATACATGTATATTCAAAATGTAAGCACCTTTTGACATATTTTAAGAATAAATGAAATAAACAAAGCCCCAAAGGAATGGACCTTGGATTAATCATTTACTTTTCAAAATGCATTAATTTTTTTAAGAAATGTGCTAAATGCTTTTTCAGAATAATTTATTTAAAAAATTTATAATTTTCTCAAGTTTAATGTCTTCCGAGACTACACATACATAATTTTAACTTTATTTTTCATCGGTGTCACGCATAGAAACAAAGTAACAAATACAATAATATTCAATTTTTAAAATGAATTTCAAATACATTTTTGTTTTCTCTTTTAAAAATTTTGGCATTTTTGTAGAAGAAATTAAAAATGAAATGTTTTTAAAATTGGTTTATTTTTAAATATATGGCAACGTTTTGTAAAACGGCGAAACTAGATGGTAGCACTTTTTAATTATTGTGATTAATATACGTTACTAAAATTGTATTTTCCCACAAAACGAAAGTTTGTTCTACAAGTGCATATGAAAAACGCAGAAAAAGTTTTAAATTAATAAAACAATCTTCACAAAAAACAAAAAAAAGTATAAGTATATAAGTATACAGTTTAATTAAAAAAAAAAAAACAAAAATTATTAAAAAATATTAAAATAAATTTTCTTTTCAGCGTAATTGTTAAAAAAAAATTTATATTAAAAAATTTTACGGGTAATTTTTAAATATATTAGTATATTAATTGTCCTAGACAACTTAATATACATATATACCGGTTACATTTCGCTATTGAACGATTTGTATTTAAAAAAGTCTCGATTTGTGCGAAGTGAAAAAAAATATTAAAAGTGATTATTATAAAATTGATGATAAAAAAGTGTTAGTCAAAAAGTAAGTAGATAAAAATCTATTGGTGTATTTAAATTTATTATAATAAGAAGCAGCTTTGATATGTCGGGAAAGAGGAAATTTAGTACCATATGGACTCATTTTATGGAAGATGGGGACCAAAGAGCAAAATGCAAATATTGCAAGGCCTCCTTGAGTACAACGGGCGGCTCCCTAGGTAATTTAAATCGGCATCTGAAGCTAAAACATCCGCTAACTCCAATCACTGTCGAAAGGCAAGAATCAACGCCAATAACTGCAACAGATAGTGAAAGTGATGGCCCAAGCACTAGCACTCGAATACCCCAACAGCAACAGACTATGACTCAGTTTTTGCGCAGGCCTCTACCCATAAAAAAAGTGGAAAAAATTGATAAGCAGGTTCTTAAGATGATAGCCAAAGGACACCACGCCTTAAGAATTGTGGAAGAACCGGAGTTCAAAAAACTTATCGAGGAAGTATCGCAGTGCCCAGGGTACACCTTGCCGACAAGAAAAACCATTTCGTATAACTTGCTGCCATCTACTCACATGGAAATTTTAGATGTAATTAAAGCGGAAGTGAGATCCGCTTTTGCAGTTTGTTTAACAGCTGATGGATGGACCTCTAAAACAAATGCAAGTTATATGGCAGTTACAGCTCATTTCATAGACTCCAATACAAATTTTAAATCGCATTTGTTATCCTGCGAACAGTATGGTGAACGGCATACTAGTGAAAATTTGTGCAATTTCTTAAAGAAAGTTATTTCAGATTTTGAATTAACAAACAAAGTAACGGCCATTGTAAGTGACAATGCAGCTAACATTACCGCAGCGATAAATCTTGGAGGATGGAGAGCAATTGGGTGTTTTGCCCACTCCTTGAATTTAGTGGTTCAAACCTCATTAAAGAGTGTCAATGACGTTATAATAAAAGTAAAAAGGATTGTGGAATATTTTCACAAAAGCACACAGGGTTTGAAAAAATTACAAGAAGCCCAAAAGCAAATGGGACTTCCAGAATTAAAACTTAAGCAGGATGTCGTCACACGCTGGAATTCCACTTTTGAAATGCTGGAGAGAATTTACAAAATCAAGGATGCCGTAATTTCAACCCTGTCCATCAATAGACCAGAGTTGACATTATCTTTAAATGAGTGGGAGCATATAAAAGACATTATACCAATTTTAAAGCCGTTCTACGAAATAACAATTGAAATGTCTTCGGAGAAAAATGTAACGCTTTCTAAAGTTACATTGTTGTGCAATCTTTTGGAACGTTTTATTTCCAAATGCTGCTCCCCAAAGCCCACTGTATCGCAAATGATACAAACGCTGCAAAAAGAGATGACAAATCGTTTTGGCAACCTGGAGCGGAACAATTTGTATGCGGAAAGCACCATTCTTGATCCTCGTTTTAAAAGAAATGGCTTTAAAAATAAAACAACATACGAGGATTGCATAAAAATCTTGAGAGACAGAATAAGTCAAGTAAGACTGCCAAATGATGCTGAAGTGATTGAGGAAACTCCAAATGTACTCAGTTCTGCGGTTGAAGAAAATTCCAGTATATGGAATGATTATGATGCAGACTTTAAAAAAATTGTTAGACCGGATAACATTAAAGCTGCAACTATTAGGGAATTAGATAAGTACCTAAATGAGGAGTATGTACAGAGAAAAGAAGATCCCCTTAAGTGGTGGAAAGAACGAAAGTCATTGTACCCACATGTTTACATGTATGCAATGAAACGTCTCTGCATTATGGCGACTTCAGTACCGTGTGAAAGAATATTTTCTGCAACCGGGCAAATTATAAATGAGCGGCGCACACTTTTAAAGCCAAACAAAGTCTCCAGCCTAGTATTCTTACATAATAATATGTAAAGTAATTACTTTTTAAATATACTTAATAAAACTTTGTCCTAATATATATATAAGTAAATAAAAAAATATATTTAATAAATCATAAATGTCTTTTATTATTACTTTAACCTAACTGAATTTATAATTAAAAGTATTAAATCTTTCATTTCAGAGAATATGTTAGTCATAAAAACAAATTCCCGAAAAATGGCAGTTTCTGGAGCAATCAACGTGGGTTACAAAAAAAGGGAGTATAAATCTATTTCATCTCATATGAATAATAAAAGTTTTACCTCTTTTCTTTTAGCAAGTTTTTTTAAGCCGGCTCCAAAAATAACGGATAAGTGGATTATACCTACCGGGGATACCACTTTAAAAAAAATGCGCCATGTTCATTACCTCGTAGGTGGTGTGGAAATGTGAACATATCTAGCGTTATATTCATGTGCACCATACATTTGTAAATAGTATTACTAAATTAAAGAAATATTTAAAAAAAAACGTATGTTTAATTTTTAAACTAACGAAACAAAAAAAATAATTGAAATTTTGTGAAAAGAAAACTGTTTAAAAGTTAAAAAAAATATATATATATGCTTAAACAAGAATGAAAAAATGTTTTAAAAAAACTAAGCTACAAAAAAACTTTAGGAAATAAATGATTTTGAAAACAATAAATATACTTTGCAAAATTTCAATTAAGTTTTTATTAAAAATATTTTTTATAAAACAATCGCTTTTTAACATTTATTTTACTATATATATAAAACATTTTTTGTACAAAGTATTACATTTTTTATAAAACATAAATGAATTAAATTTATTTTTCTGCGATACGCTCCCGCGTAGGTTCAGTGCTGACTTTTGTTTCCCCAAAAAAACAAATACCAAGAGCAATTTGACTAATTTTTTTCATTTCGACTTGTAATTTTTACCATTTTAAAATCTAAAAAACAAACATTTTATAAAAAAAAATATATTTGCTTATTTGTTTTGCCGCCTTGTTTACTTTAAAAAAATACTAGCAGCAACTACAAATTTGTGGTTGCCAATATGTTAACAATATGGTAACTGAAATAACAAGCTGTTAGTTGCCATTTAAATTTGGCAACTGGCAACACAACTTCAGTATTGTTGCCATCCGTAATCGACCCATAAAATTTACTCTAACAGCATTATTCGTTACGACGTACTAAAGTGTTTTCTGATAGTGAGTTTTTATATGGGACCTATGGAAAATTATGAACAGATCTCCATGAAATTTGGTGAGTGCTTCGTATCTTATGAAACCATAACAGGCCGAATTTTACTGCAATAGCATTATTTCTTATTCTTATACATTATCAGGCATGTCACAGAATTTGTTCGGAATGGTTTTGAATCCGTATATTCATTTCGATCGATTTTGTTAACCTTCAGACTTTGATGGCTATCTATTGGACCTATAGTAAATTATGGGACGATCTTCACATTTTGTTGTATCATTTCCGGTCGTATAATATTTAAGTTTAATGAGAATTGGAGCATTTTGTCACCAATTGATGTTAGTTTTTGTAACAAATACACAGAAATTTGTAGGCAGGGTGTTCTACATTTGGGTTCATAACTCTTTTTTTTTCTACTGAACCGATTGATAGATTTCAATCGTAAAATGCTTGAAAGAAGTACAATCAATTTGACACCATTTGTTCTTTTATGTTGAGTCTTTCGACAGCGACAACAAGCAAGGCTTAATCGACTTACAATTACTCAAGGACCCAGAATGTTTACTTTTTGGGGTGTAAGATAGTTAAAAACTACTTGTTTTGATCAACTCTAAAGGCATTTAAAAGGAACTGATGAAAACCCAAAGAAATATATCTTCCCTGAATCAATTCCTGAAAAAAGTGCTTCTGGCTCCTCTGTGACAATTGGATCTGCTCTCAAGAGCATTTGATAGCAAACAAATTGTAACAACCAACTAATAATAATAAAACAAACTTTTAGGATTTTCATTAATATTCTTAATTATGTCTTAACTGGAACTTAATAATTAATGCATTCAAATTTCATTTTGCACCAGCCGTTTATTTGTATCGCCTGGCATACGATATGGTACGGTGGCAGCCACATTAGTTAAAGCTTTAGCTTTTTATCTTAAATGTTGTAGTTGCTAGGAAAACAAAGAAAAATAAATAAAGAAAAGTAAAATCAACTAGTTCTTAAAAAAATTCGCGGCAACCTACACTATATCTGCCTGTATCCAGCATGCCCGTATCCTTGCCTTTTATAGTCTTATATTGTGAATACAAAATATCCATGGCCGCCAAAAGAATATCAGGATAAACTTTACAAATTTCGCCTCCCATACGCTTAAAGTTACTAATACATTCATCTTAATCGTTCACAGACATGGGCACTAACTTTGTATGTGCTAAAATTTCTAGAGCAATTTTAAATTTACGCTCGTGATAGTAATCAAAAAAAGCTACCAATTCTGTTAATAGGTTGAAATTGCACAATACTTGAGGTTCGCAGGCATTGCGACTGCCTCTTACGCGTTCTATGAAATCGGCAGCTAAAACAGAAATTGATATCAGTTTGTTCTGGCACCTTTTGCATATCAATCCAATTTTGTGAAGGACCCACCAAAGCATTCATCAATTTAATTTTTTCTTGACGCCATTCTGATTTAATGTGCTCCCATTTACGTTTTTGGGCATTCATAAAGGACTAGAAGACACAAAATACTTTAAATACATTTATTTGTAAAATTATATTCAAGGTAAACTTACATTCTTATGAACTTCGTCAATAACAGAAACTATGGCATTTTCTTTTTAATTTTTCAAAAAACTTTGTATATCTGTATCAGAAATTGGATCTTAAGTCTCAAAAGTTTTGCGGACACTCAATGACTCAAGTTTTTGTGAGATTTTGGGCAAATCAATTTCTTTGGAGCCCAATAAAATGTGGCTAAAAGCAAACAATTTTAATAGATTCAATTAAAATATTCGTACATATGTAATATAAACATTTTATAACTTACGCTTGTATATCTTGTGCCCCGGTTTGTGTTACAAACTTGTTAAGCGTTGTGCTTGCTGCAATAATGCATCAAAATCCATTGCTCTTTTTGTAATTAAATGATTTTATTAAACAAAATAACATAAATTCTTTAGAAAATTTGTTTTAACTTATTTGATACACAATATTTTTTTCGCAACAAGTCAGTCAGTATCACAGAATCATTCACAAAATCTAGAAAACAATGAAAAAGTGCTACCAACTGACACAAAAGACCTGCTGACACAAAAGACCTGCTGACACAAAAGACCGAAGTGACCGAAAATGAACTATGAACTAAAAGAACGAACTAGTTCTTTTTTTTAAATGAACTAAAATGACCGGTCACCAAAATGAACTTTATAGCCCAAGCCTAAACTGAATTAGAGTTGTGTAGTTCACGAACGACCTAGTTCAACTCAACTATTCAGTCAGATGAACGATGACCGGTCTTTTTGGATCATCGTTCTTTTTAGTTCACTTAGTTCATTTTCGGTCAGTATGTCTTTTTTTGTCAGTTCACTTTGGGACTTTTTTTGTCAGTTCACTTTGGTCTTTTTTTGTTGTTTACTTGAACGAATAACTAATTGAAAAGAAACAACAACACTATTCTTGTGTATATTTATTCTTGTGTGCTGTTTCTGTTACTCATTGCCGCATTGCTTTACAAATTTTCATAATACAATCAGGGTTGTCGAGTAGGACAATTTCTCGACAAACGGCGATTTTCAAGATTTTTGGCGAGATGGCGATTTTGTTGCTGCTTATAAAATATATGGCGATTTTGTTTCATAGTTGATAAGCCATGAATTTGTTTTGAGACTCGTGGACAAATTTACCGTTTTTTATTTGGAAAGATTATTTCTGTGACGGTATTCCATCTAATATAAATCAGGTTTTGCAAAAAGTGTATAGCTATAAGGATGCGTCCGGTACGTGCCATTTTAAAGAACTTGCTTTGACTGTCTTTATATGCATGTAATTCCAAGTGCTAATGTCTGTCTTGAAAGAGTTCTTTTTAATAATTTAATCTACTAAATCTCGCCTTCAATATAGAATGCAATAGCAACTTCTTGACGCGTTATTACGAGCTATGAATTATATGCAAGTAAGTAGCACTTTTGAACCTTCGCACAATATGTTCTATCAATAAAATCCTATACAATGTATTAAAAAGACAATAAGAATTGTCTTGACGATGAAATGTATAGCGTTTTAGATATTTGTTTAATACAAGGTGCTTTAAGTAGACTACCGTAAACTATTTTATAATCAAAATTGTACTTTTTTGTGTATATCCCATGTGTATATCATGGCGACTTTTTTATATTTTTGTCGAAATAAAGGTATTCGGAAAAAATTATTTTTGAGGATTTATAAAAAATATTTTTTATTATATGAAAAATATATATTTTATTGTCAAAAACTAATAAAAAAAAAAAGCTTTGGCGTTTCTGACATTGAATTTGTAAAAAAAAGAAGTAAAAATAAGACCGACAGCCCTGGCTGCCATTCACAATTATCCTACAATTTACATGAGCGTTGCCAGCTGTTATTAATGTTAAATCCGCCAAATGCAAAGTTTTTTATTTAAGAAAATTGTATACATATATATTTAATTCATTGATTTTTATAAATAAAAAACCAAATTCGATATTCAACAGCGTTATTTATACAAAATTTATAGTTTTAGAGCACACAATTAGTATGAGAAAACAACTTTTAATGTACACTTTATTTAAGCACTCGTTAAGTTACAATAAGTTACAAATATGGAAAAATTAAATCAAACCCCTTTTTTACCTTTTCAACAAAAAACATTGTTAGCAGGAAAGTACTTATTTTAAAATAAGACCGAAAAAATAAAATCTTCATTAACAGATCTTTTGCTATTTGTATATTGTTTTAATATTCTTTTGATTGCTTAGAGTTTGTGCAATCACTGTTATTTTGTTTAGTGCTTAAAACTCTTTTGTTCTTAAAATACCACGTAAATTTGATATTTTTAATTTATTTCTTACATTATTTTTGTTTAAATTCATTTTTGAAAAATTGCGCTCAGCATTTGCTATAGATTATACGTACATATGTAGGAAACGACAAAATTATATAAACAAAATTTTTATATACATACATACTAGCTGACCCGGTCCGCGTTGCTGGCCCTAAGCAAACATTAGTGTTGTATTACCAGACGATTTAAATTGATCTTTAAACGAAATTTACGGCCTTTAAATAAAAATCCATGAAATACCTATCATAAAGTTTTTCTTACGAAAAAAGTGGGCGTACAAGTGGGCGGGGCAACATTTTCTTTCCGCAAAACCTAAGTTAGACCACGGCGATCATTTTAAAGAAAAAATCGTCCAAATCGGTCAAGCTGTTCTCCAGTTATGCGCTTAATAGAAAAAGTGGGCGTAAAAGTAGGCCTGGTAAATTTTCCTATCGATGAAAACTTAAAGTTGATTAATACGAACATTTGAAAGAAAAATTAGTCAACTTGATGGAGCCGTTTTCTAATTTTAGGTAAATCGAAAAAAGTGAGCGTAAAAATGGGCGGGGCAAAATTTTCTTTCCATAAAAACCTAAGTTGGACCATGGCGATCATTTTAAAGAAAAAATCGTTCAAATCGATCTAGCCGTTCTCAAGTTATGGATTTTGCCACGCCCCTCCGCCCCCAGACCGAAATTCAGAAATCAGACTTCACAGTGTCACCCGCCTGAATATTCTGAAGATTCCCTGAAAATTTCATCAAAATCGACCCAGCCGTTTTGGAGTCCATACGTTAAATACATACATACACACACACATCCTATTTTATATATATAGATATGGAAAAACTTCATACTTTTCTCAAAGTCCTGATTTCGGACGTATCGCAAAATATTATGTTGCTTCAAATTAACATGCAAAATATACATGTATATTCAAAATGTAAGCACCTTTTGACATATTTTAAGAATAAATGAAATAAACAAAGCCCCAAAGGAATGGACCTTGGATTAATCATTTACTTTTCAAAATGCATTAATTTTTTTAAGAAATGTGCTAAATGCTTTTTCAGAATAATTTATTTAAAAAATTTATAATTTTCTCAAGTTTAATGTCTTCCGAGACTACACATACATAATTTTAACTTTATTTTTCATCGGTGTCACGCATAGAAACAAAGTAACAAATACAATAATATTCAATTTTTAAAATGAATTTCAAATACATTTTTGTTTTCTCTTTTAAAAATTTTGGCATTTTTGTAGAAGAAATTAAAAATGAAATGTTTTTAAAATTGGTTTATTTTTAAATATATGGCAACGTTTTGTAAAACGGCGAAACTAGATGGTAGCACTTTTTAATTATTGTGATTAATATACGTTACTAAAATTGTATTTTCCCACAAAACGAAAGTTTGTTCTACAAGTGCATATGAAAAACGCAGAAAAAGTTTTAAATTAATAAAACAATCTTCACAAAAAACAAAAAAAAGTATAAGTATATAAGTATACAGTTTAATTAAAAAAAAAAAAACAAAAATTATTAAAAAATATTAAAATAAATTTTCTTTTCAGCGTAATTGTTAAAAAAAAATTTATATTAAAAAATTTTACGGGTAATTTTTAAATATATTAGTATATTAATTGTCCTAGACAACTTAATATACATATATACCGGTTACATTTCGCTATTGAACGATTTGTATTTAAAAAAGTCTCGATTTGTGCGAAGTGAAAAAAAATATTAAAAGTGATTATTATAAAATTGATGATAAAAAAGTGTTAGTCAAAAAGTAAGTAGATAAAAATCTATTGGTGTATTTAAATTTATTATAATAAGAAGCAGCTTTGATATGTCGGGAAAGAGGAAATTTAGTACCATATGGACTCATTTTATGGAAGATGGGGACCAAAGAGCAAAATGCAAATATTGCAAGGCCTCCTTGAGTACAACGGGCGGCTCCCTAGGTAATTTAAATCGGCATCTGAAGCTAAAACATCCGCTAACTCCAATCACTGTCGAAAGGCAAGAATCAACGCCAATAACTGCAACAGATAGTGAAAGTGATGGCCCAAGCACTAGCACTCGAATACCCCAACAGCAACAGACTATGACTCAGTTTTTGCGCAGGCCTCTACCCATAAAAAAAGTGGAAAAAATTGATAAGCAGGTTCTTAAGATGATAGCCAAAGGACACCACGCCTTAAGAATTGTGGAAGAACCGGAGTTCAAAAAACTTATCGAGGAAGTATCGCAGTGCCCAGGGTACACCTTGCCGACAAGAAAAACCATTTCGTATAACTTGCTGCCATCTACTCACATGGAAATTTTAGATGTAATTAAAGCGGAAGTGAGATCCGCTTTTGCAGTTTGTTTAACAGCTGATGGATGGACCTCTAAAACAAATGCAAGTTATATGGCAGTTACAGCTCATTTCATAGACTCCAATACAAATTTTAAATCGCATTTGTTATCCTGCGAACAGTATGGTGAACGGCATACTAGTGAAAATTTGTGCAATTTCTTAAAGAAAGTTATTTCAGATTTTGAATTAACAAACAAAGTAACGGCCATTGTAAGTGACAATGCAGCTAACATTACCGCAGCGATAAATCTTGGAGGATGGAGAGCAATTGGGTGTTTTGCCCACTCCTTGAATTTAGTGGTTCAAACCTCATTAAAGAGTGTCAATGACGTTATAATAAAAGTAAAAAGGATTGTGGAATATTTTCACAAAAGCACACAGGGTTTGAAAAAATTACAAGAAGCCCAAAAGCAAATGGGACTTCCAGAATTAAAACTTAAGCAGGATGTCGTCACACGCTGGAATTCCACTTTTGAAATGCTGGAGAGAATTTACAAAATCAAGGATGCCGTAATTTCAACCCTGTCCATCAATAGACCAGAGTTGACATTATCTTTAAATGAGTGGGAGCATATAAAAGACATTATACCAATTTTAAAGCCGTTCTACGAAATAACAATTGAAATGTCTTCGGAGAAAAATGTAACGCTTTCTAAAGTTACATTGTTGTGCAATCTTTTGGAACGTTTTATTTCCAAATGCTGCTCCCCAAAGCCCACTGTATCGCAAATGATACAAACGCTGCAAAAAGAGATGACAAATCGTTTTGGCAACCTGGAGCGGAACAATTTGTATGCGGAAAGCACCATTCTTGATCCTCGTTTTAAAAGAAATGGCTTTAAAAATAAAACAACATACGAGGATTGCATAAAAATCTTGAGAGACAGAATAAGTCAAGTAAGACTGCCAAATGATGCTGAAGTGATTGAGGAAACTCCAAATGTACTCAGTTCTGCGGTTGAAGAAAATTCCAGTATATGGAATGATTATGATGCAGACTTTAAAAAAATTGTTAGACCGGATAACATTAAAGCTGCAACTATTAGGGAATTAGATAAGTACCTAAATGAGGAGTATGTACAGAGAAAAGAAGATCCCCTTAAGTGGTGGAAAGAACGAAAGTCATTGTACCCACATGTTTACATGTATGCAATGAAACGTCTCTGCATTATGGCGACTTCAGTACCGTGTGAAAGAATATTTTCTGCAACCGGGCAAATTATAAATGAGCGGCGCACACTTTTAAAGCCAAACAAAGTCTCCAGCCTAGTATTCTTACATAATAATATGTAAAGTAATTACTTTTTAAATATACTTAATAAAACTTTGTCCTAATATATATATAAGTAAATAAAAAAATATATTTAATAAATCATAAATGTCTTTTATTATTACTTTAACCTAACTGAATTTATAATTAAAAGTATTAAATCTTTCATTTCAGAGAATATGTTAGTCATAAAAACAAATTCCCGAAAAATGGCAGTTTCTGGAGCAATCAACGTGGGTTACAAAAAAAGGGAGTATAAATCTATTTCATCTCATATGAATAATAAAAGTTTTACCTCTTTTCTTTTAGCAAGTTTTTTTAAGCCGGCTCCAAAAATAACGGATAAGTGGATTATACCTACCGGGGATACCACTTTAAAAAAAATGCGCCATGTTCATTACCTCGTAGGTGGTGTGGAAATGTGAACATATCTAGCGTTATATTCATGTGCACCATACATTTGTAAATAGTATTACTAAATTAAAGAAATATTTAAAAAAAAACGTATGTTTAATTTTTAAACTAACGAAACAAAAAAAATAATTGAAATTTTGTGAAAAGAAAACTGTTTAAAAGTTAAAAAAAATATATATATATGCTTAAACAAGAATGAAAAAATGTTTTAAAAAAACTAAGCTACAAAAAAACTTTAGGAAATAAATGATTTTGAAAACAATAAATATACTTTGCAAAATTTCAATTAAGTTTTTATTAAAAATATTTTTTATAAAACAATCGCTTTTTAACATTTATTTTACTATATATATAAAACATTTTTTGTACAAAGTATTACATTTTTTATAAAACATAAATGAATTAAATTTATTTTTCTGCGATACGCTCCCGCGTAGGTTCAGTGCTGACTTTTGTTTCCCCAAAAAAACAAATACCAAGAGCAATTTGACTAATTTTTTTCATTTCGACTTGTAATTTTTACCATTTTAAAATCTAAAAAACAAACATTTTATAAAAAAAAATATATTTGCTTATTTGTTTTGCCGCCTTGTTTACTTTAAAAAAATACTAGCAGCAACTACAAATTTGTGGTTGCCAATATGTTAACAATATGGTAACTGAAATAACAAGCTGTTAGTTGCCATTTAAATTTGGCAACTGGCAACACAACTTCAGTATTGTTGCCATCCGTAATCGACCCATAAAATTTACTCTAACAGCATTATTCGTTACGACGTACTAAAGTGTTTTCTGATAGTGAGTTTTTATATGGGACCTATGGAAAATTATGAACAGATCTCCATGAAATTTGGTGAGTGCTTCGTATCTTATGAAACCATAACAGGCCGAATTTTACTGCAATAGCATTATTTCTTATTCTTATACATTATCAGGCATGTCACAGAATTTGTTCGGAATGGTTTTGAATCCGTATATTCATTTCGATCGATTTTGTTAACCTTCAGACTTTGATGGCTATCTATTGGACCTATAGTAAATTATGGGACGATCTTCACATTTTGTTGTATCATTTCCGGTCGTATAATATTTAAGTTTAATGAGAATTGGAGCATTTTGTCACCAATTGATGTTAGTTTTTGTAACAAATACACAGAAATTTGTAGGCAGGGTGTTCTACATTTGGGTTCATAACTCTTTTTTTTTCTACTGAACCGATTGATAGATTTCAATCGTAAAATGCTTGAAAGAAGTACAATCAATTTGACACCATTTGTTCTTTTATGTTGAGTCTTTCGACAGCGACAACAAGCAAGGCTTAATCGACTTACAATTACTCAAGGACCCAGAATGTTTACTTTTTGGGGTGTAAGATAGTTAAAAACTACTTGTTTTGATCAACTCTAAAGGCATTTAAAAGGAACTGATGAAAACCCAAAGAAATATATCTTCCCTGAATCAATTCCTGAAAAAAGTGCTTCTGGCTCCTCTGTGACAATTGGATCTGCTCTCAAGAGCATTTGATAGCAAACAAATTGTAACAACCAACTAATAATAATAAAACAAACTTTTAGGATTTTCATTAATATTCTTAATTATGTCTTAACTGGAACTTAATAATTAATGCATTCAAATTTCATTTTGCACCAGCCGTTTATTTGTATCGCCTGGCATACGATATGGTACGGTGGCAGCCACATTAGTTAAAGCTTTAGCTTTTTATCTTAAATGTTGTAGTTGCTAGGAAAACAAAGAAAAATAAATAAAGAAAAGTAAAATCAACTAGTTCTTAAAAAAATTCGCGGCAACCTACACTATATCTGCCTGTATCCAGCATGCCCGTATCCTTGCCTTTTATAGTCTTATATTGTGAATACAAAATATCCATGGCCGCCAAAAGAATATCAGGATAAACTTTACAAATTTCGCCTCCCATACGCTTAAAGTTACTAATACATTCATCTTAATCGTTCACAGACATGGGCACTAACTTTGTATGTGCTAAAATTTCTAGAGCAATTTTAAATTTACGCTCGTGATAGTAATCAAAAAAAGCTACCAATTCTGTTAATAGGTTGAAATTGCACAATACTTGAGGTTCGCAGGCATTGCGACTGCCTCTTACGCGTTCTATGAAATCGGCAGCTAAAACAGAAATTGATATCAGTTTGTTCTGGCACCTTTTGCATATCAATCCAATTTTGTGAAGGACCCACCAAAGCATTCATCAATTTAATTTTTTCTTGACGCCATTCTGATTTAATGTGCTCCCATTTACGTTTTTGGGCATTCATAAAGGACTAGAAGACACAAAATACTTTAAATACATTTATTTGTAAAATTATATTCAAGGTAAACTTACATTCTTATGAACTTCGTCAATAACAGAAACTATGGCATTTTCTTTTTAATTTTTCAAAAAACTTTGTATATCTGTATCAGAAATTGGATCTTAAGTCTCAAAAGTTTTGCGGACACTCAATGACTCAAGTTTTTGTGAGATTTTGGGCAAATCAATTTCTTTGGAGCCCAATAAAATGTGGCTAAAAGCAAACAATTTTAATAGATTCAATTAAAATATTCGTACATATGTAATATAAACATTTTATAACTTACGCTTGTATATCTTGTGCCCCGGTTTGTGTTACAAACTTGTTAAGCGTTGTGCTTGCTGCAATAATGCATCAAAATCCATTGCTCTTTTTGTAATTAAATGATTTTATTAAACAAAATAACATAAATTCTTTAGAAAATTTGTTTTAACTTATTTGATACACAATATTTTTTTCGCAACAAGTCAGTCAGTATCACAGAATCATTCACAAAATCTAGAAAACAATGAAAAAGTGCTACCAACTGACACAAAAGACCTGCTGACACAAAAGACCTGCTGACACAAAAGACCGAAGTGACCGAAAATGAACTATGAACTAAAAGAACGAACTAGTTCTTTTTTTTAAATGAACTAAAATGACCGGTCACCAAAATGAACTTTATAGCCCAAGCCTAAACTGAATATAATTAAATTTTTTTTCTTTCTGTTGTATTTTTATTTCGGGTTGCCTATGTTACTTTTTATGCATGAAAAATATTTTCAGTTTGTGGGCATTAGTAGTAATTGAACGAAAACAACATCACACAAACACATGTATGTGCTATACGGTAAATTTTTTCACATTCTGATTTCAATGTAAAAATTGTTATTTCTTTTTGTTTTGACTACTAGAAAATTGTTTTTTATTTATTTTCTCTATTTTAAACCTACTTTTTTAAGTTAAAAAGTAGTGTAATAAAACAAGTGTATGGTATGTTTTGGGGATCTTAAGGAATATCTTAATAGGGAAGTTTTTGCATTTGTAGCAGCTCTGTTAAAACGAGAACACGATGAGTAAATGTAAAAACCCGAAAAACTTCGTAATCCAGGCAAACCAGCGCCCACCGCTGCTTTACAATAATATACATATGTTATTTGTAAAGCATTTTTTAAATTAAATTTAAATTTTTTCCTAACAACTTTTTAATGTACTTCCAAGCAAAACACGAGCAAATACAAAATTATAATGAAAGTTTGATGAACATCATTATCAAGGCGAATTCAACAAGGTAAGTGCAACTCGTCAGCCGTTGATCAGCTGTGTCCACGGCAAATTTTCAAAACGTCAAAAAATATTTTGTTGTCATGTTTTGCGCCAATATAAATGAAAAATTTTATTTTATTATTTATTAATATTATTTTTATAATAAAGCAGCGAATAAATAAAGTGAAACTATTAATTTATTTTTTAAAAAAGTAAAAATTCTTATTTTGAATAAAAAAATGCGACGGTGTGCAGTTTGTAAGAAACCTTACAATAAAGGTGAAGGAAACTTGTTCCGAGTTCCCAGTGAAGCAGCCGCAAGAAAAAATGGGAGAAGAATTGTGGCAGACCTTTTAAAAAAGAATCCATAGTGTGTTCTAACCACTTTTTACCTTCCAATATATTGCATATTGGTGCAAGAGTAACTCTCTTGCCAAATGCGGAGCCTTTTTTTTTGCAGATGGACAAGCCTGAAGTTTTAATGGAAAATGATAAAGAAACAAGTATGGGCGATGTTTCTTTCAAGCAAAATAAAAAGGACCAAGAAACTCATGCGGGGTAAGTGAAGTAAAATTTTAATAATAAAAAGTTTTTCATTACTCCAACTTAGTTTGAACCTAAAGTGAGATATTCATAAGTAAAAGGCAAAAACATTTTAGGAACAAATTTATTTTACCGACGCAGCTCCAAATGAAAAAAGTACCTAGGTGATAGAAAAATGAAATACAAAAGTTGGCGCAAACGCTTGGTTTCCGAGTTATGGACGTTTAAAGTTTTCATATATATATCGTGGAGTAGGCCTACAGGGGAAACCACGTTAAAAAAAACGCGCCTAGTACACTACCTCAATGGTGGCGTGGAAACGTGTACACTTAAAGAGGGTATTACCTAGGGTATTCATTTAATCGTGCTTTTGCTTTAATCAACTAATCACTCGATTAATTAACCGAGGTTTTGGTTTAATCGGTTAAATTTGTAATTGACCGGTTTACCGATTAATAAAGTTTTTTTTTTAAATTAAGTAATTTCAATAAATAAAAATGCATAAATTATTTATTATTTGGAGTATATTAGTAAAAAAAAAACGATAACATACAAACAAAACAATTCAAACAAAACAATTCTTGAACTAAAACAAGCAAACAAAAAATAATTCATAAATAGAAATATTTTTTAATAAATACATAAATATTATGTAGTAATTAAAAAATAAACTGAAAGATAATTTATTTTTTTTTTAATTTATAAGTTATTTCAATAGTTTAAGGTTGACAGCAAACATTTCCATATGTATTTAAAATTAAGAAAAAAATATTTTCTAAACATATTCCTTTTGTATATGAGACGAAAAAAAGTTTAAAAATTACTTTTATTCCTGCTCGATAAGTTAAATGTAAAAAATAAATATTAAAAAATAACAATGATTTTGTATAAAACAATACAAGTGCAAAAAAACTGTTATTTTTCTTCAAAATAATAAAAGCTAGAAAATTACTGTTATATTTGTCTTAAAATAATTAAGACATTTTAACAAAATCGAGTTCATAACGATTTGTTTTAATCATTTGTATACCTATTATTTAGAAATTTATTACATCCCACTTTTGCATTGTCACTTTAAAATTCCAAATCGTTTTTCATGTTTGCTTTATTAGATACATACATATTTGTATATTTTCGGAAACGCCTAGATGAATATTTTATATGGGCTAAGAAGGTAGTCGATAATCTTCGTGGCACAAACATGGAAATATAAAAGAAAGAAGATAACATTTTTAAAAATCATAAATTGTAAATTAAATAAAAGAAAATATTAAAACTGGAGTACATATGTATATATGTGTATAAGAATTTAATTTTTAATTTCTATTTCTATTAATTTACAATAATATATATAAGAATTTTATTTATTTGCAATTGTTTTTACAAAATTCCAACATAAGATTTGGTAATTTCTGTGTTTCAACGACGGTTATCGCATTATATACAGGGGTGTTCTGGAAATCGAAAACGAAAAACGCAAGAATTTAAAAGTCGTTTTTTAATAAGATTTTTGTACTAAAAGAAATACAAATACCATGCAATACAAATATTTCTCCATTAAACAGAATTCTATAAGAAAATGTTGAAAAATTAGATGAAGGGTGTATTAAAAAGAACTTTAAAATTCAAGCGTTTTGCGTTTTCGATTTCCAGAACACCCCTGATAGATGTGCTCGAATACCGCCTACCGGACATTGACCTTTTAGTTGTATCATACCAACACTTTCAGCTTTGTCTAAGAAAGCTTTATCAAAATGTTCATCTCCCTGAGCGCTGCCAACTTGGAATGGTACATTACAGTGGCTTATGAAGGTCCAAAGTTTTTTGTGCTTCGGCAAATATAACACCAAAGCGCTTTACATCGATCTTTCGACGTAAAAAGTTAGCAGACATATCGCAAACTAAGGACACATCGTTGGGAATTTCTGGCACAAAATCAAATTCTACGCCATCAACAGTTTCATTGTCGCAGTTATATACAAAAGCATTTGGATCTAAATTCCAGGTGTCAAGGCACGGAATAGTTGTATATTTAGCAAATGTTGGTAAAACCAAATTAACTTTACCATACTGGGCAGATTCCTTTTCCGCCTTAGAAGACGAAGCACCAGTTACGACATCATCAGCAGTGCCTGTGCGTCCAATAAGATTCATGCATACTGCTGCAAATTGGCCTGTACCACCTCCCTGCATTAACAATAATTTATATCTGCTGGTATATCTAACAGTTCCCTCAACGTTTTGATGGCTTCTTTATTGCTATGTAATACGTTTTTTTGGCCTTAATGGCTTTGTATTACAATTTGGATTAATAAATAAATAAATTTTATCGTACGAAAATTTTTGCCTTGTTCAGCTGTTTTTGACAACAAGAAAATTTATTGCAAAAACAAAGCAACAACAAAATTACAAAATATTTATGACATTGTTTGTGCTTTCAATGTTATTCTTTGGCGTTGCGTTAGTTCTGTGTCGTTGCGCTGCGTTGTACATGATTAGGGCCTAAATTTTTTAATTTTTAGAATTAAAGTGCTTAAACGCGTTTTAATTTATTTTACAAACACACGTACACTCATGTATTAATGCTGGTTTAAGAATCCAATTAATTTTGTTGTTTTCCTTAAATGTGTACGTTTTTGTTGTATAACGCGATGGGGTCTAATCACCCCTTAAGATATCGAACAAAATTGATCGAAATTTTTTATTTCGGTATCATAACACTCGACATCGAATGAAATGTATCGTAATTTGAGATGATAGCATTCGATATCGTGAAACCAAAGACATTACATCTCTCGAGTTTTCATTCGATACGTCAGTGTCTATCGTATGCAGAAAAATACGATAGTTCACTCGATACGATAGTTAACTCGATATCGAATGTGGTGATTAGACCCCTGGTTATCTCCTAAATAAATGTCAGGTGGTCGAATTTCGACCGAAGCTAGTAACTAATAACACGAGCTTACAGTTTATGTTTTAATTAAAAAATATGTATTACATATTTATGAATTATTTTTTTGTTTGCTCGTTTTAATTTAAGAATTGTTATGTTTGTTAAGTTATTGCTTTTTTACTAATAAATTCTAAATTATAAATAATTTATGCATTTTTATTTATAGGTCGGTTAACAGATCTATAACAAAATTAACCGATTAAACCAAAACTTCGGCTAATTAATCGAGCGATTAAAGCAAAAGCCCGATTAAATGAATACCTTATTATATACAGTGTTAGGTGGGTTCCTATGAGCGTTTGGCGCTTTGGAATGGACCAAAGGTACTCAAGTGGGTACAAGTCTAATGACTGTGAAGGTTAGGTTATTATCGTATTTCCAATTTTCTTTAAACAAAAATTTAGGTATTGACGCAGCATGCTTGGGATCGTTATCTGCATAAAGAACTTTGTAAAAAAAAATTCATAAACAATGCATGAGGGTAGCGAAGTGCACTGGGTTATATATGTATATTTAAAATATTTGAAATGTAAAAATGTTTCTATTTGACATAATTGTAACTCATATGTTATTGGACGTAACTAAGGCCACGCCTTCCGTAAGCCTTAAAGTTATAAATAAGTGGGGTTTTCTGTTATTGCACTGTTCTTAGACTTAAATTTTTGTGTTAAAATTAGTGAAATTACACGTAGTTTAGCAGAATTTTCAAAATAAATTTAAAAAAGAGCTCACAGGTGTTGAAAGATACGGAAAATTTATTTGTACACACTTTGAACAATCACCTTGACAAAGCGCTCACTGATGCCCTAAAGCTAATGAAAATCGAACAATATTTTTGCGGCGAAGCGAATCAGGCAGACCAGGCTCTTTGCTAGGAGTGGATTAAAATCTATGGATAAAAGAAAGAAGAAGACAGGAAATAGATAGATTCAAAAACTGTATCGCTAAATTCAAGTTTCTCATCAAATTCTTCATCCATGACTTCCGTTGAAAATCATCAAGATCGAAGCCCACATATATAAAAATTGCGGTATGTACATCACAAAAGTCTACCTTTGCAGAGACTGTTTCATTTGCCCTGGCCCAGGAAACAGCAAGAATTATTCCAATACCACAGAAGTACAAGGTGCGAAAACTCGATATGGCTTGCGAGGATGAAAGCGAGTAAATAAAGGAACTGAGGGTCATGAAAGAGGCACTTTTTCAGAAGCTGGGCAGAAGCAAATGTTATAACTGCGACAAGACTGGTCACATCGAGCGTTACTGCAAATCACCGAGTAAACGTTCAAGATATGTTTCACCGCCCAGAAACAACAAGCGGGCTAATCACCAGTCATCACAAGAATCCCCGTTAAACTAAAAAAAGCTAGCACTGCGGGGCATGAGCTAGCTCCCACATCTTAGGGCCCCACAATCTCCATCTCAGTAATGCAACAGAATAACAAAAATTTTACTGGTCAAAAACCGGTTCTGACTGTGGACACTGGGTCATCTCATTCGATAATTAGGCCTGATTTAATACAACAGTCCATTGAACCACTATGTGGTTCTACTCCCCCGTCTATGGGAAAGTGAAAGTTAAATTATGTATGACCAATACTAGCGCCCACCATGTGTTTATTCTGGCCTCGGCTTATTGCAGATGAAGTAATCATTGGCTCAGATTTTATGATCGGACAAGGTATTCAACTGGATATGGGACAACAAATTATGGCTTGGCTTAATGTTGAAATTGATGTGGGCTCATGTAAGACAGCTACTCGCCCTTGAACGTAAAAAATTGCCACCTAAGTCAGAAACCATTGTATGGACGCGACTGAAAAGAGATTGTGATGACAACAATAGTTTATGGGTGGTAGAGCCAGCAGCAATTATAGGTGATATAGTGACAGCGAATGCCCTCGTTAAAACCAGCAACAGCTTAGTTCATAAAAGAGTTCTAAATCTATCTAACAGCGAGAAGGTCCTTAGGCAGAATTTTAAGATTGGACAATGTGACTCAACAGAGGCAATAATAAGTTGCGAGAACCATCTAGACGCAGCTAAAAAGAGTACCAAAGAGAAGAAATTACTAAAGGAACATGTGCGGAAATCTAAGGCCGCCCTAAAGAAATACGGCAGGACAATTGCTAAAGAAATATGCCTTTATCTTCGCATAAAAAGGTAAAAACCAATCGTGAAACACGACGATGCTAATCCAATTAAACAGACCTCTAGCAAAACGAAATGAAGTTAGAGACCTGGTGAATGAAATGGAACAGGATGGCATAGTAAAACCATCATCAAGTAATGCGTGATTCATTTCGAGGTTCCCTACTTATTTAAAGAAAAAAAAAACACAGAAAATTTAAATTTAATGGGGAATGTTTATTATCATTTAAAAGAACATTCTTCGGCATTTATTTTTTGAAGATTATGTCTATCAACTGTTGGCCGTTACTACGTCACAGATGGTCAATCCATTGAGTCCAATTTTCGATGACTTGTTCGAGCATTTCGACTGGCGAATGACACGCGTGATGTTTTCCTTCAAGGCCTGAATCGAAGCGGGGTTTTCCGCATTAACTTTAGACTTTACATATCCCCACAGGAAAAAGTCTAACGGTGTAATATCACACGATCTTGGTGGCCAATAGACCGGCCCAAAACGTGAAATTATGTGCTCACCGAAGTGTTCTCTCAACGAATCTATTGATTGATGCGATGTGTGGTAAGTGGAGCCGTCTTGATGAAACCAAATGTCGCCGAGATCACGAGCTTCAATTTCAGGCATCAAATAGTCGGTTATCATGGCACGATAACGGTCGCCATTGACGGTTACGTTCGCACCGGCATCATTTTTAAAGAAATATGGACCGATGGTTCCACCGGCCCACAAACCACACCAAATCGTTGTTTTTTTTGGATGAAGTGGCAGTTCTTGAATCTCTTCAGGTTGCTCTTCGTCCCAAATGCGGCAATTTTGAATGTTTACATACCCATTGAGCCATAAATGAGCCTCATCGCTGAACAAAATTTGCCTCGAAAACGTCGGATCTTCTTGGAACTTTTCAAGAGCCCATAGAGCGAAGCGTTGTCGCTTGGGAAGGTCGGGCGGCTTCAGTTGTTGCACAAGCTGTATTTTGTACGCTTTCAATTTAAGATCTCGACGTAAAATGCGCCAAGTCGTTCAATACGTCAGTCCGAGTTGCTGCGAACGGCGCCGAATCGACTCTCCACGGTCTTTGTATACACTCTCAGCTACGGCCGCTAAATTTTCTTCACAGCGTGCTGGACGTGGTCTATTCGGTCTAATATTATCCAGTAATGAGTGCTTGGTGATCTGTCAAAAAAAAGGCTATTGAAAAATCAACTTTTGCCTGGAGTTTTGGTAAAAAAGAAACCTGGAAGTACTAGGTTCTGCGTAGACTACAGGAAACTTAATGACGTCACCAAGAAGGACAGTTATCCATTGCCTAGGATTGATAACACCCTAGACACGTTAGCTGGAACAGAATGGTTCTCCACATTGTACTTGCAGAGCGGTTATTGGCAAGTAGAAATCGCAGACAATGATAAAGAGAAAACTGCTTTTAGTGCAAGTGATGGCTAATGAAAGTTTAATGTAACGCCATTTGGGTTCTGTATTGCTCCAGCTACATTCGAGCGTTTGATGGAACAGGTGTTGAAATACAATAACCTTGATGACATAATTGTCATGGGAAAAACATTTGATGGGCACCCAAAAACATCGAAGGGGTGTTCAAACGTATATCTACAGCCGGACTCAAGTTAATTGTTAAGAAATGTTCACTGTTCCAGAAGGAAGTAAAATACCTAGGGCATCGTGTAACATCTGATGGCATTTCAACAGACGAAGAGAAAATACGAGCAGTTATGAATTGGCCTCGTCTTCAAAATCTACATGATTTACCCAGTTTTCTAGGCTTGTGTACATTAGAGATGAGCGATATTTCTGTACCTGTGATTTAATCACTGTTACTGAAAAATCACGAATCACAGTTGTGACCAAATTTGTCAAGTAACAGGTACTTTCTAAGTCGTTCTTTTTGTATTTTGTTACATATACAAATTTATGATATTTCACTGTTTGGGGGGTTTTTTTGAATGAAATGTCGAATGATATTGCTGTTCCTTTCATTCTCTCTTCTATCTTATTAGAATTTGTTTATGCCAAAATTTATTTGTTCAACTATGTATGTATGTATATGAAAGTAAACAGATTTGAAAGCTCTTACAATTTGTTGTTGTTTCTTTGCAAAGTGCTTACAAAAGCTCTTGCAAAAGCTCGCATTGTACATATAGCTTGGCCGCAATTGCTATTAAAGAACAGATAACTGATAAACCGTGATCACAATCACAGTTTAAAGGAGCAGTGATTTTTAAATCACATTCACTAATCACGATGATCTTTAAAAATCACGGGATCGCTCATCTCTAGTGTACATACTGCAGGCGTTTTGTACCGAATTTTGCCAAAATTGCTGCCAGTTTACAATAATTGACCAAAAAGGAGCTGGCATATAACTGGGGTGAAGCACAGGAAACAGCATTTCAGAAGCTTAAAAAATTATTGTGCACAGCACCAATTTTGGCTTATCCAATCGCGGAAAAAAATTTGTGCTAGATACCGATGCGAGCGGATTTGGAATTGGAGGTGTGCTGTCCCAAGTGGTCAACGGTGTAGAGAAAGTCGTAGGCTATTACAGTCGAATACTTTCGAAGCCTAAAAGGAATTACTGCGTAACTCGGCGAGAGCTTTTGGCAGTACTCGAGTGTAAAAAGCATTTTCACAAATACTTGTATGGTCAAAATTTTGATTAAAGAACGGATCATTCTGCAGGTGGTTGCTACAATTAAAAAATCCGGAAGGCCAGATATGGCGTTGGATTGAGCGCCCTCAGAGTTACGATTTTAGCATTGAACATAGAAAAGGTGGAAAACATGGCAATGCGGATGCTTTGTCTAGGCGACCCTGTAAGCTGGAATGCAAGCATTGTGTAAGGGCTGAAGGAAAATAAAACTTTTGTGATGTTCGTCTATTGCAGATAGGGTTCCATGGTCAATGACGCAGAAAAATTACCCAATTTTAGCAAAAATTCTGGAAGCCAAGGAAGAGGGCAGAAGATGGATATGGCTTGGCCTTTTCCTGTAAGTAATGTCGGCAACAAATATGTGATTGGTTACTTTAATAAATGGCCGGAGGTATATGCCATCCCAAACCATGAAGATAGGCCGGTTGTGGACGTCTTTGTGAACAATTGGGTGTGCCGCTATGGCGTTTCATTGGAATTGCATTCTGACCAGGGCAGAAATTTTAAATCTGCTATATTCAAAGAAATGTGTGAATTGTACGGAATAAGGAAAACAAGAACAACCCCATTGCATCCGCAATCTGACGGAATGGTTGAAAGATTTAACCGTACATTAGAGGAACATTTGCGAAAAGTAGTTAGAACGCAACAAAAAGACTGGGATGAGCACATTACGAAATTCATGTTGGCGTATAGATCAGCTGTTCACGACTCCACCTCTCGCACACCCGCCAAAATTGTATTTGGAACAGAGCTCAGAATACCAGGAGATCAAGAGTTTGACGTTAAGCCTACACCAACGGGTGAAAGCATTGAAGGCTTCACCTCACAAGAGCAAGAAACTCTTAATGAACTTCATGAATTTGTACGAAACCGTATTAAGCTATATATATATATTTATTTGTACACACTCTGAACAATCACCTTGACAAAGCGCTCACTGATGCCTTAAAGCTAATGAAAATTGAACAATATGTTTGCGGCGAAGCGAATCAGGCAGACCAGGCTCTTTGCTAGGAGTGGATTAAAATCTATAGATAAAAGAAAGAAGAAGACAGAAAATAGGTAGATTTAAAAACTGTATCGCTAAATTCAAGTTTCTCATCAAATTTTTCATCCATGATTTCCGTTGAAAATCATCAAGATTGAAGCCCACAGTTTTTTTATCATAAGTTGTTACCACTCCAATAAAGAGGGAAAAAGGAATATATTTCTCCAAAACCTGAAGCTGCCCTCGTAGATGTCAATTGAGTATGCACGACTCCGTGTATTTTTAGAAAATTTAAAATTAACACTGACGGAACCTAAAAAAATGTTTTTACGGTTACATCAATTTTTCTAAGAGTAGGCAATCCAAGATGTTTTCTGGCTTATGCCGCATAACCATCCCTACCAAATGTTTCGATTTCGTAAATTTTACCGAAACCCTTAATTCTTCCATCATAACTCATCTTCATCCGTAAGAAATTATCAAAATTTTAGAGATTCATTTTTAATATCACTGAATTTATTCAGTTTTTTAAGTTACTTATTTACTTGTTACTTATTTATAATAAATACAAAATTATTGCTATTTCAATTAATTTAAGCAAACTCTGACTTCTAACTTATGACTAAAATCTATTTTGCTAGGGAATGCTTCCCATACAATATGAATATTATGGATAAAATTTAGCAAAATAACAAAATACAACGAAAGGCAAATATGTAAATCTTAAAGTAAACTAAACATATGAATTTTACATTACTGCCTTTTCAATAACGTTTTTGGTTTATTTCCTTTATAATAAACCTCTTGAGTTCTTTTATTGAAACTTTAATAAAATAAATAAAACACAGCACTTGAAACACTTTATTTATAGCTGTACTATAAACTATTCACACCACTTTATTTAGAACTTAGTCAATTATACCATTTATACTTGGGATCTACACACTTAAATGTTCGTACTAATACTGACTAGCGACGCCTACCTTCACGAGTATTTATACTCTGTTCGAGCGCTAACATCTAGGTGGCTCTAGAACATTCGACGTTTTCGAAATGTCTGTAACATTTTCGAAATTTCTGGACCATTCGAGCTTTTATTATCTTAACAGCTTATATCATTATGCATTAACACTATGGCTGAATTTCAATTGAGCTATTATACATCAATAACATAAAGAATACTTTATGGGTTAACAATAATCTTAACACTATTATGGTACACAATTATGTATAACAATTATAATATTACATTTGTACTAGAAAATTCTTTACTGTGATTTTTACATTAGAAATATGCATAACTAATCCAATAACAATTTAAACTAATAAAATAACTATCAAATACAAAATAACTAATAAATTAAACTTATTGTAAACTAAAGTTACTTTCATAACACTGCCCCCCACTTTAGCCTGTTCGTCCCGAATAGGCTCAGAGTGACCTCTTCCATAAGGTGCTAATCGTTCCAAATGAACAACTTTCATTTTTGCCGTTGGAATTTTGTGTTTCTGTATTCGATATACAACGTCATTTAATTTCTTTATCACCTTATATGACCCATCCCAATGTGTCTGTAGTTTGGGAGATAATCCTTTCTTTCGTTGGGGATTAAAAAGCAAAACCACCTGGCCCTCCTTAAATCCTTCCGAATTTGCCAATCGATCGCATCTGGCTTTCATCTTTCACTGGACAGCTTAATACGGTTTCGTACAAATTCAAGAAGTTCATGAAGTGTTTCTTGTTCTTGTGAGGAGAAGCATTCCTTGGTTTCACCCGTTGGTGTAGGCTTAACGCCAAACTCTAGATCTCCTGGTAGTCTGAGCTCTGTTCCAAATAGAATTTTGGCGGGTTACGAGAGGAACAGCTGATATATACGCCAACATGAATTTTGCAATGTGCTCATCCCAGTCTTTTTGTTGCGTTCTAACTACTTTTCGCAAATGTTCCTCTAATGTACGGTTAAATCTTTCATCCATGCCGTCAGATTGCGGATGCAATGGGGTTGTTCTTGTTTTACTTATTACGTACAATTCACATTTCTTTGAATATAGCAGATTTAAAATTTCTGCTCTGGTCAGAATGCAATTCCAATGGAACGCCATAGCGGCACACCCAATTGTTCAAAAAGACTTCCACAACCGTCCTATCTTCATGGTTTGGAATGGCATATACCTACGGCCATTAACTAAAGTAATCAATGACTACTAGCACATATTTGTTGCCGGCACTACTTACAGGAAAAGGCCAAGCCATATCCATTGCAATTCGTTCAAACTTGGGACATCACACCTCCAATTCCAAATCCGCTAGCATCGGTATGTAGCACACATTTTTTCCCGCGATTGGATAAGCCAAAATTGGTGCTGTACACAATAATTCTTTAAGCTTCTGAACTGCTTGTTCCTGTGCTTCACCCCAGTTAAATGTCTGCGCCTTTTTGGTCAATTCATGCAAACTGGCAACAATATTGGCAAAATTCGGTACAAATCGCGTATAGTATGTACATAAGAATTGAAAACTGCGTAACTCATGTAGATTTTGAGAGCGAGGCCAATCCATAACTGCTCTTATTTTCTCTTTACTTCCTTCTGGAACAGTGAACATTTATTAACACTTAACTGGAGTCAGGCTGTAGATATACGTTCCAACACCTCTTCGAGGTTTTTCAGGTGCTCATCAAATGTTTTTCCAATGACAATTATGTCATCAAGGTACACCAAACATGTCTTTGTGTGGATACCTTTCAACACCTTTCACCACCACATCAAACTCTCGAATGTAGCTAAAGCATTACAGAGCCCAAATGGCATTGTATTAAACTGCCATAAGACATCACTTGCACTAAAAGCATTTTTCTCTATATCCTTGTCTGCGATTTCTACTTGCCAATAACCGCTCTGCAAGTCCAATGTGGATAACCATTCTGTTCCAGCTAACGAGTCTAGGGTGTCATCAATCCTAGGCAATGGATAAAAGTCCTTCTTGGTGACGTTATTAAGTTTCCTGTAGTCAACGCAGAACCTAGTACTTCCATCTTTCTTTTTTAACAAAATTACCGGTGAACTCCAGGGACTTGATGATGGTTTTATTATGCCATCCTGTTCCATTTCATTCACCAGGTCTCTAACTTCATTTCGTTTTGCCAGAGGAATGCTTCTTGGGGCCTGTTTAATTGGCTTAGCGTCACCGTCCTGGTTTCTTATCACCTGTAATTGCTGCTGGCTCTACCACCCATAAGCTATTGTTGTCCTCATAATCTCCCTCCATTCGGGCCCATATAATGGTTTCGGACTTAGATATCAATTTTTCATGTTCAAGGGCGAGTATCTGTCTTACATGTGCCTTGATTTCGTATCCAACATCAAGGGGAATTTCAACATTACGCCAAGCCAAAATTTGTTGTCCCATATTCAGTTTAATAGCTTGTCCGATCATAAAATTTGAGCCAATGATTACTTCATCTACAATATCAGCCACAATAAACACATGGTTGGCGCTGGTATTGGCCATACATAATTTAACTTTCACTTTCCCATACACAGTGGCAGGCTCCCCCGTAGCTGTTCGCAGACTTAAACCACATAGTGGTTCAATGGACTATTGTATTTAATCAGGCCTAATTATCGAATGAAATGCCCCAGTATCCACAGTCAGAACCCGTTTTTGACCATTTATATAGCCTCAAGCAGTGCGATTTTTGTTATTCTGTTGCATTACTGAGATGGAGATTGTGGGGCCCTTAGATGTGGAAGCTAGCTCATGCCCCGCAGTGCAAGCTCTTTTTAGTTTAACGGGGATTCTTGTGAAGACTGGTGATTAGCCCGCTGGCGGTTTATTCGCGGTGAAACAGATCTTGAACGTTTTCTCGGTGATTTGCAGTTACGCTGTATGTGACCAGTCTTGCCGCAGTTATAGCATTTGCTTTTGCTTCTGCCCATCTTCTCACCGAAAGCCTTAAAAAGTGCCTCTTTAATGACCCTCAGTTCCTTTATTAACTCGCTTTCATCCTCACAAGCCATATCGAGTTATCGCACCTTGTACGCCTGTGGTATTGGAATAATTCTTGCTGTTTCCTGGGCCAGGGCAAATGAAACAGTCTCTGCAAAGGTAGACTTTTGTGACGTAGATACCTCAATTTTTATATCTGCATCCCGAATACCGTTTACAAATGCCTCAGACTCAGACTCTCACCAGGATAAGTAAGCTGCACCAATCGCTCAATCGCCAGTGCGAAGTCCTGTAATGTCTCATTAGCCTTTTGCATTCTACGCCTTAGTTCCATTTTGTAGATTTTCTTTTTGTGGTCGCCATATTTACACTGCAGTTCAATCATTAAGTCATTATAATTGTTTTACAGCTACTTGGAACACCCACGCCATTTCTTCATTGTTCCATACGTTTTTGTTGGCTACTGTTTCACATAGGAACTTAAACACATCAAATGGAACACTACCATCATAACTTGGGGCTTTTATTCTACTCGAGACTTCTGGCAAAACTCGTACAGCTGCCTCCTGGCATTAAATGTTATTAACTTTTGCCTCCAGATGGTGTAGTTTTTCATCAACTTCTATTTTAGCAACAGACAAGGTTTTGTTGAATTCTATTTCCAGATCGTCAACTCTCTCATTTATAATAGTCGAAATCTCTTGCAGCTTTTCAAGTTTTTTATTAGTAGCCTGGAGCTTCTCATTGGTTATTCTAGAATTCTCTTGAATTTCAGCTAGAATATTGGTCGAATTTTCTTTTATCATCATCACAATGCTTCTGGAATTACCGTCCATTTTTCTAGAAGTGTCATCAAATTTTCTAGAATTTTCTTCCGCCATTTTTTCCATTTTTGCCATCATAGCAGCAAACATTGTGTTTAAGTCAATACTGCTAGCAACTGCACGTGTACATACTGCTATTTCTTCTTTGTCCTCGAATTCGTGGCTACCAATGTCAATATTGCGTCGTCCGAATTCATCTATTAACATCTTCTGCAGCTCTGCTTTGTTTCCTGCAGTTGGTAGATCTAACTTGCTCAACTTTTTCTTGAGCTGTTCCACTTTAAGTTCTTCAAATTTCATCGCTGTCTATATTTTTTTTTCTTTAATTTATTTTATTTTTACAATTTCAATTCTGACACCAATTGTTACGTTACTGCCTTATCAATAACGTTTTTGGTTTATTTCCTTTATAATAAACCTCTTGAGTTATTTTATTGCAACTTTAATAAAATAAATAACACAAAGCACAACTTTTTCTGGTAATGAAAAGTGTTTATACTATTTTTATTAGTTATTTTAAAATAATGTTACACACATTAATTTAGTTTTTATACCCTCCACCACCACTGTGGTTAATGAGGGTATACTAAGTTTGTCATTTCGTGTGAAACTTTCTTATTATACGTCTAAGTCCCCATAAAGTATATATATTCTGGCTCCTTCAGTAATTATAAGTCGATTTAGTCATGGCCGTCTGTATGTCCGTCTGTTGAAAACACGCTCACTTTCGAAAAACGCAAAAGAAAAGAACAAACTTGGTCTCAAATTGCTTGTAGTTATCCTGACCATTTTGGGATTGAAATCCAGCAACATCGGGTCAGTAGGATCAGAACTATGAATCAACATGCGGAACCAGTACCCTAAAAAAATTGATAGTATTGATACAAAAACTAACATAAATGGTGGAATAATTTCGTGAAGATCGGTTCTTAATTGACCATAGGCCCCATATAAACCCTACTCCCGGAAAACAGTTTATTGCGCCTAAAACCAAATAAATCCCACTTTGGGAAAATAATTAAATTCACATAAAACCATATATATATACATATATACATATATTCATATGGCCAGAAAAAATATCATGCAAATTTGTGAAATTTACTGTTAACGCTAAAACTAATTACACTGCTGTATTCAAATTTATTCAAATTTATTTTTTCTAATACCACAAATCTGTCTTGTGAATTTTGGGATGATTGGTCCATAATCAACCATAGGTCCAATACAAATTACCCTCCTAAAAAACATTTTAGTTCGGCTAAAACTATTACGAATCATGATAATTTACTCAAGCCAGTTCAAAGTTCTACCAAGAAACGCATACAATTTTCGTATTGTCGGTCAATAATTTAATTCAGGTCTAAGCCGCAACCAGTTTTAATGCTGACGTTCGTTTTTGTAAAGTTTAGTTAATAATATATATTTATTTATCATATAGAGCCCACTCCTGTCGGTGGAGGGTATCAAAAATTCGGCCCAGCCGAATATAGCACTCTAACTTGTTTTTTTTTTACTTTTAACAGGCTACCTAGATAATCGGTTGTTCTTTGTATGCATTACTAGACAAAAATGACAATTAAAGTAACTTGTTTTTACCAACATAAAAATACAAAAGTAATAAAAGCGTTAAATTGTTACTCCACTGCTATTAAGCGTTTACAAATTAAACTTTTTATTAAAGGTTTATAAAACAAAAAGTGTTTGATAACTATTGTAAACATTAAAGCTAAAATAAGAAATTTTTATGAATTAGACCGTTAAGAGATAACTAGTCTCTTTTGTATTAATTCATTACAACTGTTTGCTTCTTATATGGATGGTAACGAATTATACAAACATATAAAAAAAAAATACAAATATATGTAGGTATGATCACTCACCAAAATTGATGATTATTTACCACAGGAAAAAATGTTGCGCATGATGTCTCGGAGCCCTCTTCGAACATTCTGCATACTCTACATGGGTATAATTAAGTTTTTAAAAGTGATGTTGCATACTTTTTAAACAAATATTGATTGAATAACACTAATATATATAAACAAATTTGAACGAATATAGAACTTACTTAATCTATATATGAATGTACGTAACTATTTGATTTTTGTTAAAATATTAAAGTACAATAGAGTTATGGCCTGTTCAACGATCTCGATAGCAAATCGAAGCGATCGCCATCCATTCGCTCGATTTAGAATCAGATTGGGTTCAACCATTTCAACAGCTTTCGATCGCTTGCTCTTACGAGTGTCAATATTTCTTACTTGCGTATTAAAAAAATATAGTATTGCCATATGAGATATCTCTATAATTTTTTAGGTTATGTTCAAAAGTATCAAATATAATACTAATTTACTTGATAACAAATACAACTGTGTTTGAAATTTAATCAGCTGAATAGAACTAAAACAACATTTTTTACGTGTGCCAAGATAGCGTCGATAGTTATCCACGAAAACGCGAAATTGAATTGGTGCTTTTGGGGGGTTCAATTGAAAATGGGAATTTAATGCTTTTAGGAATTAAAATGATGATGGGAGTTTTGAATTTGGAAATTTAAAATATGGGAATTTAAAAAATTAGGGCGTTCGAATAAAAATGAGAATTTGTAATTTTAAGCATATAATTACGCAAAAATTAAATAAAATAAGTAATCAACAATAATAAAAATTTAATATATATACAGAAAAGTATTAAAATAATTAAAAGAAATGTATTTATAATTAAAATAAATGTATTAGTAATTGAAAGAAATGTATTTATAATTACAAAAACATATTTTAATTATTATAAAAAAATACTTTTGTTATCATAAAAAAAAACAATCGTAAACATTTTACAAATAAAAAAAAGATTAATAAAATGATGAAGTATCTACACATTAAAACTATTTAAACCGAGTTTGGTGTATTATTTTTTCGGGGTCTTAGAGGTAACGTCAAGGAAAAAACTTAATAGATTATGAAAGTAGACGTTCCATAGAATATAAAAAGCTTTCCGTGCAAAAAATTCATCGCGCAGTTTTCCAGAAATCTGGTTTCATCCAAATTGGTCAGTAAAATCTATGATTATCTTTTTCGGGGTCTTAGAGGTAACGACCAATTTGGTGCACCTCTCGCCAATTCAAGATTTTCGTCCATGTATTCGACTAATGTAATCAGTTGCTGCATTGTCGACTTTTTGTACCCACACCACAAAAGTGGGGAGAGTATTATGCACTTGTGCTGATGTGTGTAACACCCTAAAATATGGGTCATATATCTACTTTAAAGTATACCGATCAACTCTGAATAATTCTGAATCATTCTAAGTCGATCCAACGATGTCCGTCCAGCTGGCAGGCTGGCTGGCTGTCCATGTAACCTTGTGCGCAAAGTACAGGTCGCAATTTTGGAGATAATTTGATGAAATTTGGCACATAGGTTCAAATTGGCACAAGGACTGGCTTATTAGAAATTGGCCAAATCGGTCCATCATTTTACTTAGCCCCCATACACGATTCTTTCCGGGTAGGGTGTTTGTTCTAATAAATGATCTTATAATGTTGGTATTATTTAAAATTGCAATCAAAATAATCTTACCAAATTTTATTGGAGCTGGTCTATATTTGACCATAGCTCCCATACAAATAATACTCCCGAAAATAGGTTTTAATGTCATAACTTCCTTACAACTATTAGTATTCACATACAAATTGGCGAAAGGGACTTTTACGATAGCCAATATGTCATAACAAAATGTTGTCCTGATAGATCCAAAATTAACCATAGGTCCCATATAAACCCCCATCCTAAAATCTCATATATTTAGATGAAGATATCTAAATAATATTCGTCACAAAGATCTTTTAAATGAATCGTAACCTCATAACATAATTTTGCTCAGGATTGTGCATGATTGCCCATGGGTCCCAAACTTTTTTTTTTAAATTCAACGATTCGACAACAAAACAACAAGTGAGGTCGTATTTGTGTTCGTAATCTTTACAATACCTTCGATATTGATATACCACTTTTTGTATGAAAGTATTTACGTTTTCTTTCGAGTTGCCGTTCGTACGAATGTTCGTATAGAACATAGTTGAACCCAAATCAGTTTTTGATCGCTTAGAATGCTATCGAAGTCGTTCTTTCGAAATCATTGGACAGGCCATTATTGTAAGAGTATAGTACATATGTATTAAATTACAAGGGGTCTCCACCTGAAATAATATCCGATATAACATGTGAGAGAACGTCGACAGAATGATGGAACACATTTCTTCATATTAATCTTAATCAGTGCTGCCACGACTAATGAAATTTTTATAACCAATATTTTTGAAAAAGTTAACAGATGTGAAAAATATAATCAAATTACAAATGCCTTTTGTTAATTGAGAAAAACATTAACATTTATTTTAAGTTGCATTGTAAGACAAAGCAACGCAGTTCAGACGTTGGTCTGTTCCATGTTTTTAAGACATGATTTTTGGTGTGTGTTGTCGAACGGCTTAGAACTGTCATGTTCTGAAATCGATTCCGCGTGATATTATGCACTTTCTACTTTAACAACAAATTTCATCAAGTTTAGTTAAAACTAACTATTACTTTAACTTCCAGTTAACAATATGTGTTTGACAGCCATAACTGATAGTTAATTATAGCTTAGTATGGTGAAATTGGCAATGAAATAAATTATCTTACTACTCCCAAAATCAGAAAAAACTACGCTCATTTAAAAAAATATTCTCCGTCCATTAAAACTTCATTTGACTTTAATTTTAGAACATGGCCGTTTCTAATATCAAAATCACATTTAAAAATTTTTTTCTTAACTAAATTCTTAAAAAAATATCTAGTAGCTGGTTTGAAATAGATTTTTTGATTTCGATAAGAATGAAAACTTTTGTTCATTTGAAACAAATAATGAGAAAATCGTAGTGCAAAGAACACATTATTCGAAGTCGTAAATAATTACATTCGTATCGAATTACGCGTTACCTCCCATGTAAATAAAAACGTTAAAAATTTAAGAAACGAAAATTGCAAGTGTATCAAGAAAAACGTATTCGTACGTATTTTATATTTTAGAAAAAAGTAACCAAAATTAAAAAAATATTCACATCTCCAAATTGAGAAAAAAAATTACCAATTTTAGAAATAACCAAAAACGGAACCTCTGACCATGAATAATATCTTAATCCAATATAAACTATGAAAGTATTATTTCTCTTGCTATCTTAATGTGAATCAATAACAAAACCCAATTTAATCATTAATCAAAAAGAAATTTACCTAAGATTTTGAAAACTTTTTAGACACACCAGCAATTCATTCAATTTTGCACATACTGACTGATTTCACATAGAATATCTAACAATTAAGGTTGCATAACATGGACCGTATCATTTCTTAATTTTTATATTTTTATTATTATATTTTTCAATAAATAAAAATAGCACGCAAGATACTTCTGTAGCCAATACAGCAGTAGTTAAACATGAGAACAAAGGAATTCCAAATTTTATGTGCCTACATATTAATTAAGGACATAACACAAGTTCTGGGATTTTCTTAAATACAAGCTCATTTCAAAATCGTATTTTTTACAGAGCAAAACAACGCTCTCTTTAAAGGTAGCCAATTTAAATTACCTCAACATAAAATTTATTGAACCTTTCTTTAGGCGCTTAAGCGTTTGCATATTAAACGTCTAAATATGCACGGAGTTTTTTTTTCTAAAATAAAATCTTAATCGCAAATGTATTTAATATTTTTGTATGTATATGTACTTAACACATACAGAGAGCAGATTGAATACACTTTTGTTGCATATTCATAAATACAATACTATTGCACTGCCACTGCTACGTGTAAGCATGGTGGAATAAGTAGATGGCAGCGCTACGGCAACAAATACAACATTACAACAAAAATGAAAAATAAGTCTCCGTATACGTCAAAAATTATATTAAACTAAAATCAAATTTTGCCGCCGAACGCAATGATATAAATTAATTTTTAGACAATTTTTATTTCACTATGGTTACAATCTTATTGAATTTTAATTTAAAAAATCAAAAACTTTAATGCAATACAATAATCAGAGCACAAAACGTGGATTTTTTGTAAGCATAAGCAAAACTTTGACATAAGACTAGACAAACAATAAAAGAGCAAAAAATCGTCATCTGGCGTAGTAATGCCACCTGTTTATTTCATCATGCGTGTAAGATCATTTATTTTTTTGCCTTCTTTGCAATCTCTTTTTGTAATGCCTTTATAGCAGTGTTGCTAAGTTAGGGATTTTTCACCCTAAATTTAGGGTTTTCTATTGCGTTTAGGGTCAGTTTTAGGGACTAAAAAGTAGTTAGGGGAAAATTTAGTGTGTACAAATTGTATTTGGGGATATTTTAGGGTTGATATCATAATGAAATAAACAGTCGGCATTACTACGCGAGATACGATTTTTTGCTCTTGAATTGCTTGTCCTTTCCTTTATCAAAGTTTTGTTTATGTGTGTTGTGACTAGTGTATTTTATAAAAGTTTTTGATAATATTAATTAAAAATCAAAAAGTAATTGACAATAATTAAAAAAATATTGACTAAAAATTATATATATTATAAAGTTTTTGTTTAAGATAATTTTTGACATTAGCTGGGACTAATTCCCATTTTAGTTGTATTTGTTGCCGTAGTGATGCTACCTGAATTATTTCACCATGGTTGATATTAGCTGCGTTCGAGAACACAAAAGTTCTTACTATTTTTTACTGAACTTTACTGCATTTTACGAAATTGCGTTCGAGTACACAAAATGCAGTAAATGAGAACACAAATTGAGAGCGTAAAGTGACAGTTCTTGACTGAGTACATATAAATTTTTGCAGTAAAATGTAATAAATCAAAAACACATATGTTGTTACAAAAGGTAAACAAGTAAAAGAAACAAACAAAAAGGACACAAATTGTGAAGAAATTGTTTTAAAAAAGGAAAGTTTAAATAAAAATGAAACAAAAAGTTAATAAATCTTATTTAATTAAACTTCTTTGTGGTGCATTTATATGGCTAAATTCCAACTTTTAAACTTTTTTTGTTGTTGTTTTCTTTTTTAGAGTTGTTAAAAGTATTTGTATTTGGGTACTTAGTACTTCACTTATTTTTTAAGTAATCAATAGCAAAAAATGTATTCATGCATTTTTGAACAAATGTAGCCGGACACAAATTAGTAAAATAAAATAAAATAAGAAAAAATAAAAATGTGAAAGAGAAATGAAATAAATTGTTTGGATTTTCTTAAAATGTTCGTGTTATAAAAAGTATATAATCGAGTACCGATATGAAAACGAGCTAAGTAGTCAAAAGTGTAAACATTTTTCAACACTTCAATTATTTGCCATCAGCTGTTGCCTTTATTTTACGAATTTTTACAAATTTTGCGTTCGCGTACAGCTTTTTGTGAGAGAACATTTTTCATTTTACTCATTTACTGCATTTTACTGTAAAAGTACTCAAACGCACCTATTATTTTCTCAAATATTTGTAGGCTAGCGTCTTTGTTTTCGAACGCAACTGTCGAGCGAGTATTCTCGATGTTTAGTATTATAAAAAATAAAATAAGAAATCAACTGGCATCTTCAACAGTTGAATTTATTTTTTTGTATAAGTATGTATATGTTTTAATACATACTTAAGTAAAAAATTAAATGAAATAAAATGATATGTAGCTTAAAAAAATATTTAAAAAATTATTCTTTTTTTGTGGTTTTTTTTATTTTTTCTCAGTGCAAATTTAGGGGGTATTTTTTGGTTTTGGGTTATTTCTTAAAATTTACTTGGCAACACTGCTTTATAGTTAAAGCAATGAAATAACATGATGCCTACATGAAAGAACAATAAAATTTTCATACCATTCGTTCAGTATTCCTTTCTTTCTGTGTGTATAGCTTGCAAACAACCAGTTTTCCTTAAGAATTTATATTCAAAAGTAATGAAGTGCGAAGAAATTTTAGAAAAAAAAAATTACTGTAATTGTCGTAAAAAATTAAAGATTTTCGTAATTTCCAAACAAACGCCAAAACTATGCTGTAAAAGATTTGTTAAATGCAACCTAGGTATAACATGTTCAGACATTTATTCAATCAGCATTAGAACCATTAACACAATTCGTTAAGTATCTGCTCACTTTGGGAGAGAAGAAAAAACGTAAAGTAGCGTACACATTTTCACTTTTTGAGTTGGTTTGACAGCGACTGTTACTGTTCAGAAGTAAAAGCAGCAGTTTTTTTTGGCCAATGACAAATGAAGAAGAGGAAGAAATGGCAGTTTTTCAACTTTGACTGCAGTTTTTAAAAGGCTGGTTTACATTTGTATGGGACATGCAATGCATTTCGTTACACTCCGCTTTCAAAATAACAGATTTATTTTGTCAACATCAGCCACTATTTTTGAGATTCTATTTCAAATTATAAAATAAGTACTCAAACCGTTTTCTGATATTTATATTGTGCATTTCTGTAAAAAATATCTTTTGAATGATACTGTAGGCGTAAAAAGCATCTTAAGAAGATGCCTTATCTTTTAATATTTAACTATGCAACACACAAAATGCAAACTCCTTTTCGTGCGGAATTTCTCAAAGTACTTATCGCAACTAACAAAGCCCTACTTAAGTTTTCCTAGTTAAGCTGCCGTTGGGATTTTATGGCCTCATGACGACTTTGTCTAAATCTTGATGAGATATAGACATGAGGAAAATTACCTGTTCTTCGAAGAATTCAAGTTTGAGCACAAATGTTCATGAGGCAATAAAATCCCAAGGGCAGCTTAACTGGCAATACCCAAATAGAATTTTGTTGGGTTCGATAAGTACTTCGGAAACTTCCGCACAAAAAAAAAGGTTTACACTGGGTGCCCCGGTAGGCTAGCTGGTAGTGAGATAGTCTATCAGTACCGGGGTTGCGGGTTCGATTCCCGCCAGAGACTCTGGTTTCCTGCAGACAAGCAAAAAGCTTCGCGGGATTTAGTGTAGGAATAATAAAAAAAAAAAAAAACAAAAATTAAAAAATGCTGCACAGTGTTATAGATGTAAAGTTGTATTTTATACTCAACAAGTTAGTGTGCTATATTCAGCTGTGTCGAATCTTTGATACCCTCTACCGACAGCTAGGATATTTCAGGAGAAGGCTTTACATCGGACCTGTGGTAAATCCACGAAAAATTATAGTGTGATTTCTAGTCATATAAAACTGGGAAAGACCAACATTTTTATATTTAGGCGTATCTACTAAAGTGTTTTTCGAGAGAGGGCTTTATATGGGGCCTAAGTCAAATTATGAACTGATCTTCATGAAATCTTGTGGTATGATTTCCACTCATGTGGAACGAATTTGAAAAAAAATCTCATATCAATGTGTGCATTCCCCGACTATTTATGCTAATTTTTTTTAAGAAAATTATCCATTTTTAGGGTGGTTGCTCCACATTTTGATTTATAACTTTTATTCTACCAAACCGATGTCGCTGGATTTCAATTCCAAACTGCTCAGGAGAATTATAAATAATTTGACACAAATATTGTGATTTTCTTTTGTGTCGTTCGGACGTTATCGTGATTTCAACAGTCGAATAGACGTACTGACAGACAGACGGACATGGGTGAATATTTATCCTTTATAGGGTCTTAGATGAATATTAAAAAAGTTTCACACCGAATGATTAACTTAGTATACAACTATTTTTGGTGGAGGGTAAATACGTTGTTTATTTAAAATGGTTTAAAAACACAAAAAAAATTTGTTTGATAGCGATGAATTATATGAGTTTGCATAACTTAAGAACGGGAAAGAGCTTCATCTCGAAACTTATAACAGTTACAATTAGCTTCAACTTACATATTTTTGTTTTTGGAAATTTATAAATTCCGTTTTTTGAGATAAGAACATTTCTATGGATATTTGGGGTAAAAATATATCCCGATCTGTAAGTTAATATTGCTGCGGTTTTTTATATATATGAGCCAGATAGAATCGTGTACTGACTTAAATGCCGAATGAAATGCACGAGCAACTTGATTAAGTTTATAAAAAATGTTTGGAGCCTGTTTGTACAAATATATAAAATTTTGATTATTCGCTTGTGTAATTTATTTGGCCCTTCAGTCATCTATTTTAAAATAAAGTGAACAATTTTATTGTGATAATAAATTAACTTTCAAATTTTTTATCCCAACATTCTTTAAAAATGTGACGTCCCTAATATTTTATGTGGGTGTTGCATATGTTAAAATTATCCACCCTTAGCTTGTATTGTTTTCAGATGTTTGCTGTATCATTACCTCCAATAAAGATTATTTTATAAAAGCTATTTGAAATTTAACACTTGGCCTTCCGCACGCGATTAAAGCACGCAAATCTTCTGAACACGCAATATTTTCCTCTTCACTTTTAAAAATAAATAATTCAATTAGAGAATAAATAAGAAAATATTGTTTAACGTCTTTTGCAACTGTCGGACATTTCGTGAACATGAAAGGGGATGTTAAGAGTAATGGACCTTTAAAAATTTAAAACAGTGTTTATTAAATTTACCGATATGAAATATGAGTCTATTTGTCACATCATATTTTGTAAAACTATTATGTATAGATAATTTGCAAGGAAGCTTAAATAGATGGAGATTGCTACATCGATACTAAAAATAATACCGAATATATATTTTTTAATTATTTAGATGAATGGAAACATCGCGAGAATGAACTAAAATTTTTTTATTAACAAGTTAGAGTGCCTATATTCGGTTGTTCCGAATCTTTGATACACTCCGCCGACAGGAGTAGGCTCTTTATAATAAATACATACATTTTATTAACTAAGCTTTACAAAAACGAACGTCAGCGGCTTAGACCTGAATTAAATTATTGACAGACAATAAGAAAGTTTTATGCGTTTCTTGTTAGAACTTTGAACTGGCTTGAGTAAAATATCATGATTCGTAATAGTTTTAGCCGAACTAAAATGTTTTTTAGAAGGGTAATTTGTATTGGGCCTATGTTTGATTATGGACCAATCATCCCAAAATTCAGAAGACTGATTTATGGTATTAGATAAATAATTTAGAATAAATTTCAATACCGTGTAATTAGTTTTAGCGGTTACAGTGAATTTCACAAAATTGAATGATATTTTTCTGCCCATATGATTATTAGTTGGAAGAAATTTTACCGCAATATCTATATCTGTTATGGTTTTAGGCGAATTTAACTATTTTCCCAAAGTGGGCTTTATTTGGTTTTAGGCGCAATAAACTGTTTCCGACAGTAGGGTTTATATGGGGCCTAAGGCAAATTATGGGCTGATCTTCCCAAAATTTTACTGTGTGATTTCTGGTCCTATAAAACTGTGACGTACCAAATTTTAGTATGATAGCGGTTTTTATTGCGGTCTTAGACGTACTAAACTGTTTTCCGCGAGTATGGTTTATATGGGGCCCATGGTCAATTATGGACCGATCTTCACGAAATGTGCGCAAATTTTTTTTCATTCCGAGCATTATTCCACCATTTATGTTACTTTTTGTATCGAAATTATCCATTTTTTTAGGGTGGTGGTTCCACATTTTGATTCATAGTTCTAATCCTACTGAACCGATGTTGCTGGATTTCAATTCCAAACTGCTTAGGATAACTACAAGCAGTTTGAGACCAAGTTTGTTCTCTTCTTTTGCGTTTTTCGAAAGTTAGTGTGTTTTCAACAGACGGACAGACAGACGGACATGGCTCAATCGACTTAGAATAAATCAAGAACAACTCAAGACAGAATACATATACTGCCAGGCCCACAATGTCGACAAGAACATTTCTTTCGCATTTTTATATTGAAAACAATAATAACAAATTTAAATTTGTTTTTGTTTTCAATATAAATATAAGAAAGAAATGTTCTTGTCGACATAGTGGGCCAGGCCCATACTTTATGGGGTCTTAGATGTATAATAAAAAAGTTTCATTTACAAACTTAGTATGCCACTTAGTATGTTGGTAACATCGCTGTATTTTGGAAACACAGCCTTTTAGTAAAAAAAAACAAGTAAGAATGATATATTCGGCTATGCCGAAACTTTGATACTCTCCACCGAGAGTTAGAATATTTCGGCAGGGATCTATAACTTATAAACTAATCTTTATAAACACTGACCTAACAGAATTTGTTGTGATTTTAGACCAAAAGAAAGTTTTATACTTTTATTTCTTGTCATAAACATAAAACTTAATTTAACATAATTTAAATAAAATATAATGAACAGTTTCGGTTTTAGGCGTTGTAAAGAGATTTTCTGAACGGGATTTTACATTGCACCTTTGGTAAATTATGGAGTTATCATCACAAAATTCAGTAGAGTGATTCCTGGTATTTTAACACCAAAATTGGGCCAAAATTTTTTACATTTTGTAAATTATGGACCGATTATCACATTATGGCTAGCTATATAAAATAAAATTGGACACAATTTTACCACAAATTCGATATTTGTAGCAGATTTAGGTTTCTCAGATTTAGGTTTCTCCAACAGCACAGCGTCAACGCTGTTGGAAAATCCAACAGAGCGTAAACAAAAAAAAAGTACAAAAATAAATGCCAAACTGTCATTGCTACAACTTTTAAAGCGGGAAAGAAAAAACTAAAAAATTAAATTGTGATTAAAAATATTTGTATTCTGTGCAATGGACGTAAGCATTAATTGCAATTTGTTGACTTTGTTTTTTCTATGTTTTGATTTTTTAACTTTCACTATAGAATTTAAATGAACAAATAATAGAATTAATGCAAGAAAATCCATGTTTATATCTTAAAAAGGATCTAAAAATATAGGAAAGCAGTTAAATTAATCGGGTAGTTTAAGAAGAACTTTGTGCTTTTAATATACACAAGTAATTATTTATATTTGTTGCTCTTAAATATTTGTTTAGCAAAAGAGAGCGGAAAAGCTTGCGTGACAGCTATAGAAAGCAAAAGATGGCAGAAGATCTTCCTTCAGGTTCTTCCCAAAAAATTGGAGCGCTATGGAAATTAATGCAGAGTTTAGAATTTTTAGCGGAAACAATGGAGCCAGCAAGGTAAAGGTTTTCATTATAATTAATTAATATATTAATAAAACATAAATTTCAGTACAACTGGTAATGTTTGTGAATAGCTTGATTCTAGTCTGGAATGTCTACTAGATGATAGCAACAGCCAGTCCTCCGTGTTAAAATCGAATCAAAACAAAAAAAGACATCAGACGACCTTTTCATGGACGTGCTAATGGCAATGAAAAGTAAATATACCGACCCGCAACCTTCAACCACGGGAAAATATGAAAATTTTTTTGCAATGCTGAAAGAAAAATTCGATCGCCTTAACCAAAACGAACTTGATGATGTGCAGTTAGAAATACTGCAATTACTAAACAGAAAAATTAATTATAAAAACTAATGACCACATCGCACTTGATCATAAAGAGGGTATTAACTCAAAATCTAAAAATTTTCAATAGACGGAAAACCATTTTTTATTTTACATTAATAGGATCTAAAAGAAAAAGTAGACAAAAAGAAAAAGCAGACAATAAAGCACTACTTTTACAGCGGGTATTTACGAATATGACGTGTAAATTGTTACCAAAAAGTGAAAAAATACAAATTTTGAGCTAATACCCTCCTTATGATAAATTGCGACATGGCTTCATCAAGAAATTTATTTGATTCAAAAAGTACCTGTTGAAAAACAATAAAGTACAAAAAGTACCAAAAAATCACTCCTACAGATTCTCATTCACTCAGAGCATTGCATGCTTAATTTAATGTTTGTATGTCCAATAATAATAAAAATTAAAATAAGTACCAGTTAGAGAACAAAAAATTCCCTCATAAATTCTTATCCACTCAGGACATTGCACTTTATTAACTTTATGTTTTAAGGTCCAATATTAAAGATAATTAAAAAAGGTACCATTTGTAGAACCAAAAAGCTAAGGAAAGAATTTTAATTTCCCATCTTTGGTACTTTTTTTATCCCCAAAAATTTCCATATTGTAGTGGGTGCCCATAACTTAATATGTCAATGAGTGAAGAAAAATGATTTGTACAAAAGTACCAATAATAGTTACGGATTTCAACCCTTAAATGTCCGAATTTCGAAAATGTCCAAGTTTGTATTTGTATTTTTTAGATTAGTTTCAAATGTGAAATAACTTTTATTTCTATAGCGGTTTTCACCCTTTGTATTAATAGTACAACTTTGTTATATTTAATACGATTTTATACTTCAAAACGTGAGTGTCTTTTTCGTATGCATTGTAAATTAATGAATTTGCTGAGGGAGAGAAAGAGATAGATAAAGTTTCTTCAACTGTTTTATTCTGGTAAATTCACACACATGTTTACTACTGCTTTTTGTGGGATTTTTCAACCACAGCGTAGTATATTTTAGTCTAATACATTTTGTTGTTGCAGTGTTGTAGATGTTAGTATTTTTACTAAAATTATAAGATTAACAAGGTCTACAAGGGACTTTACTGTCAAGGGTGAATTCCGCTTATGTTTATGGGTTTGAAAGATAGATGGGGCGAAAAAAAAAGTACCAAAATACAAGTTTTACCCGTTTAAGCCTAGTACTCTGTTCCAATTTGTGAAAAATGTTCAGCAACATCTATTATTTCATGCGAAAAATTTGACATGTATCAATGTTACCTATCTTGCGAGTTTTCACAGTTTGACGTTTTTAATCTTTCTACATTGTTACTAAGAAGTATTTTATTAAATAATAAAAATAGAAGTAAATATGGATGAAAAACTGATACCAGTTGTGTTATGTATGTTTTTTCGTTCGCATTTAATATTAAGTATAAACTTTTTTTCATTTGTTTAAAATTTAACGTGAAAAAAGTGCAGCTTATATTAGTTCGCAGTTGTAAATAAATGTTGCCAAAAACATTTCGTAGCTTTTTCACAAATTGAACAGAGTGCAACTCTATCAACATAATTTCATAGAAATTCCGCACAAGTTTTTTTCATATGAGTTTTGACAGCATTTCATGTGAAATGTTGAACAGAGTACCACGCTTTACTCCGTAAAAGGGCCGACAACTGTCCGCTTATTTTTCTAAAGAACAACGATAGGTATTACATTTTTTTCTCTTTTTTAGTTTTGGAGACATACGGTTAACGAATTTAGCCGCTTTTACCCATTTTTACCAAATTTCAAGTTTTTAGCTTCAGGCGTTTAGGCAGTGCGATGATGCATCAGTGACTCAGTCATTAACGTCACAATTTTATATATATATATATATATATATATATACGTATATATCCCGTTTTCTTGTATAAAATACCAAGGTAAGTGCCTTTGATTCGGATTATACTATTGCTGCTTTTATATAGTTAACAAATGATTATTTTGAAAAATAACATGCTTAGAAAAAGTACGAATTGCAACACGGTTTTATCCCTCATATATATTTGGGAAAAAACTGTTTACAAAACGTTCCCAAGAGTATGATTGGTCAGGTAGTTAACTTTGTATATTCTTTTAGTGCAATAAACATGTAAGTATGTATGTTTGTGTGTATGTATGTATTTAAATATTGAATGTACAGGGTGGCGCAGAATGAGCTACTTATATGTTTTAAATTCTTTATAAGTTCTTTATTTATTTATTATTTTTCTTTTTTCCCCTGCATTTTGTGAAGAATACTTGGGGAATTGTTTATGAATAACTATGCAATCGAACTCATTCTGCGCCACCCTGCATTTCATATCCATTGAGCAATGTTTAGGATAATGAAGAGTTTTATTCTTCTGGTAACAGTTTAACTGTAGGTGTAAAATAAATATAATTTAGCGTAGAAAAAATAAATATAAAAAAAATTTAAATTCCAGTACCCATGTTCTGCAACTTTGGTGTTATAAATGTCAAAATATTCCACGCGAAGCCGATTAGAAATTGTAGATGTTGAGAATGCCAATCAGACATATCGTTGACGGCGACCAAATTTGACTAAATCTGAAAAATTTTCAACGACGGCGGCGAAAAAACAACCGTCGGCTATACCAAAAAATGTAAAGTGCGACTTTAATGTTTGTTGATGAACAAATTGCTTTGAAAACATTCTTATATTTTTAAAAAATGTTAAAAGCAAAATCATTAAACAATGAAAAAATCTACCAAGAACATAATACTTATCTTTCCGTGTTCATTGCCTTTTGCATTTTTAATTTATTTTTAGTGTTAAAAATATTTCTCACCCCGTTTTTAAGAGTGAGTTTATTTGACAGTTCAAAGCGGGAACTTTCTCACAAAAATTTTAGACACAATTTTTAAGAATATTGGCGAGAAATTTCCTTACGTGACAGTTATTACTCGCCAACAATGTTACAGACGCAGTTAAGTGAGAAAAACAGCGGGTTGTTCAAATTTATGGCATTTTTGCTTCATTTCTCACATTTCAATCGAAAAGTTTCTCGCCGCGGGAGTGACGGAACATGGACACAGGGATCCTAACACTTAAAACACAAACGACGAAAAAAAAAAATATATTTAACCAAAAATATTGAAGAATTTCATACAAAGGCTTTAATCAACAATTATAATTAAATATATTTTAGTTATCGTAACCAATTACAGTAAGAAATCTTTTTTTATTTGGGTATAAATAACCATTATTTTAACCAAAATTTTGTTTTGGTTTAAATACCTATTATATCCACCAAACATTTTATTTTGGTTATAAATAGCTATTTTACTAACCAAGAAAAATTTGTAAGAAAGAAATAAATTATATTTTATAATGGATGGACCACTATCTTTACAATGGAAACCAATTTTAAACCTGCTTATGATCAAAGAAAGCAACGAATACGTATCTAAAGCAAAAACTCTCATTTGCATGATCTAAACTCCAATCTCAATCAGTTGCGCACTTGTATACTAACTTTCCGTCACATGCTACTGGACTATTAATAAAAGCAAGATGAGGTTTCCTACTAGACATTAATGCAAGATGTTTCCGGCAAAATACGGTGGGCATTTGTGCCATATGCAATTTGGATGCAACAGAAAACACATTTCATCTAATTGGGGTCTGTCCAATATATAAACAACACAGAAGAAAATATTTTGGCAATTATTAAGTTCGGCTGATTATTAAATGGCAAAAACTTAAACTCGCGGCACAGTTTCCTATAAATATCCTTAAAATATAGAAAACTAATTATCAATGAATTACATTTTTAAGACTAAAAAAATAATAATAATAATTTCAAACTAAATATGTACACAACTTAAATTTCATTACAAATAACAAAATATACTTTACGGTTGCTAATCTGGTTGACAACATTAGTTTAAAACCACTTATAGATATTAAAATTAAAAAAATAATTCAATGTAACACTTTTATATCTATTAATAAATAACACTGGTTTACAGCCAAAAAATACCAAGAACGCCACATGCCTAGATAAGTTAATTGGGACCTCCTGAACACGAAAAACGCTGTAATTTTTTTTCTAAGTACCGTTTTTTAGATAACGGTACTTTTGTGTTTTCGGTATATGGTCCCACTCAACCGAAAAGTCCGAAAAAAAACATTTCGGGATAAATTTGAAGTTTTTGATTTTCTCTAACCACTTAGAAAAAATAACGACATATTCTCTTATATAAAACATATAAAGATGAATTTCGTACAATTCTGCATCACTAACTTCGAAATTTAATTTTTTGAGTTTTTAGACTGTTCAAGTAAATGAGCGATATGCATATTCATAGTATAATTAATATTTAGCAAATTCGTTTTGGTTTAATTATTATTTTCAATTTCAACTTGTTTACTGTAAAAGACTTTCAGAGTTTAAATACTGGCACAGCATATTTCTTAGGTTTAGATCAGCCTGAGTTGACGCGTTTGCTGTGTGTAGCTCAAGTCTGTTAACACTACTTAAAGTATAATTTTCGCTTTCCTCTTCAGCCGCTGAGTTAACTGCTTCAAAACGAAGAAAATTGTGAAGCACTATTGTTGCTAAAACTACCTAACAGGGTTAAAAAGAATTTGTGCTTTAGTTTGATATTTTCAAGTAAGTACCTGTTTTGCATTTTCTGGTGAAAACGATATGCACGTTCTTGATATTCTCCATCGGGAAGTAAGTATAAATTATACATGAAATAACAAAAGTTATATCAATTAGTATTTTTAATGTAAAAAGTGCTCTCTTTTACATTTTACGTACCATAAGCAATCTCTATGCGTATTCTCTCTGCATATTCTCTTGTTGTACACGTCTTTAGCGTCACCAGTTACCTTTGAATATGGCTTCATTATGTTTTCCTTTAAAGGAAAGACGGCATCAGCTATAAAAAAATAGTGAAATAAAACGTCGGACACTGGTAAGTTTGTTGCAAGGGGAATATTCATTGTTTTGTTTTAAATCATTTTTCCAAATGATGAATTTTTAAACACTCCACCATCGCTTTGGCTGCCGTACGCACCAACTTCTATTAAAGTAAATGATGAAACAGAATTTAGTCTTCACCTTCAGGCAAATTTTTTCTTATTTCTTTCGTTTTCTTTTGTTCTTTTTTTTTTATTTGTTTACAAATTGAACGAAGGTATGGTAGCATTGTTGGGAGAATAATTGTCTCTACGTGAGAGCATGAGAAAAATCGTTTTTAAAATAAAATTGAATTTATTTCTCGACCGCATTCTCTGGCATAATTTTATGTCAAACTGTATGGAAAACATCGTTCAGCCCCAGTTCTGTTTCATCCTTTAATGAGTAATTGCTAGGGGTAGGCAATAAATATCGATATATTAAAATATCGATATTTAAAAAAATTATAATCGATATATATCGCCGATTTTAAAAATACCCATATATCGATACATCGATATTTATCTAGGACTATCGAATTCGATAATTTTAAGATCTCTTTATAATAAAATTCAACATTTTAACCGTTGCTAAACTGCTTACAATACTGTTGTTTTTTAAGAACTGCATCATATGTTCTTTAATTAATATTAAGAAAATAACGACACTTTTCCATTGTACATTTTCATAGATTACATAGTTCAGTTTTGTCTCGGTTTTTTACGAGATGACATCAAAAAAATAAGCACGGAAAAAATATTCTGGAAAGGGTTCCTAGAATTATGCAAAGATTCGCCTTAATTATGGCGTATTAACAGCAATAGATGCATGAAAGTTAGAATATTAATATTAAAAAAAAAATATTTTGTTTTTTATTTTTTTATTTGAGCATGTTTTTATATATTAATAATAAAATATTACACAGTTTACTTGTATATTATGTGGCATAAGTTTCGTTTACCGGCAGTATATGTTTCAAGTTACATTCATTAGTAAAACTCCCGGTTAATAACTTTAATTACTCAAGTTTTTTCCTTCATTTCTATTCTTCAACACGTGCCTATAAGCTAACAATCATTAACCTTAATCTCTTAACTTAAACAATCTAATCTATTTCTGTGTTGCCATATCGGCCACATTGTTATATACCTATAGTAGAGTGGCCATATCGGCCACCTTGTATATTGTAACAGTATAGAATCCAGTAATCCAAATTTTTTTTTTTTTAGATTTCATATGGCGAATAAATACAATTTTTTTGCATTCTTTACTTTTTTTTTGAATTTCTTTTATTGTAGAATCGTTCGCATAACTTACCTTAAAAACTAAATTTTAAAATTGGTTTTTTTTAAATTAAAGTTAAGCTAATTAAAGTTTCGTTCCAAATCGAGGGACAGGCAGTAAATTTGAAATTAAAAGAAACAATAAAAAGTTAGAATGGAATTACATGTAATATGTTTGTACATATCGCACTTGTTCCTCGAAACAGAGTCAACTCAAAATTTTTAAATTTGCAGTAAAGACAAAAAACTTTTTTTTTATATGTATTCTTATATTACAAATGGGGATAAAACTGCATTTTTAAGGCAAATACTAGAGTATTTTGTGGGTAGATATGGCCACTGTTTAGAGGAACAAGTGTGATTTGAAAATATGTATTGACATAGGTATGGGTACGTTCGTAAATGCATCACTGCGCTGCATCGGTGATTTCAAATGTTATATACATATATCAATGAAGTAGATATGGACCATAAAATTATCAAATACTCTACAAAAATAGTAGTTACACAATAAAAAAAATTATAATTATATAATTTTTATCGGCATTAAAAAAAAGTTTGCTTTTCTGATGCAGCGGCGTGATGCATTTACGAACGCACCCTATATTAAGTTTTTAAATTCTGTAATAATTTCAGTTTAATACGTTCGATACATCGATATATAGATATTTTTAATAAATAAATATCGATACTCTTAAAAAGTATCGATACGATATATATCGATATATTTTTTCAATTTGCCCATCCCTAGTAATTGCTGTCACACGCAATTAACTAAAGATATACATACTTACTATACTATTAAATTTCTTATAATTAAAGAACTGAGATCCGAAATTAGGTGGGCATGTTATTCTTACGTGCTTTCCGTCCACTGCCCCCAAGCAATGTGGTAAGCTAGTGGTCCGACGAAAATCTTCTGCTATTTTAATCCACTCGTAAGTATCAGGTGGGCTTACATAAATACCTCCTAATATTCGCCATAAAACGTCACACGTCTCTAGAACTACACATCTTGCTGTCTTCAGACCAATACGAAACTTCATTGATATAACATGGAGAGGGCATCCATGAGCTAAGAAACTGTATGACACTACAAAAGTTAGCAATTTAATTAACAAATTGAGTTCATTGTACTTATTGCAAGGTAATGTATAGCCTTTGCGCCGCACATTGGGAAATTTTACGAGAAGGCGGTCAAAATTTCATAACTTTTGACTGGATCGGTATTTTTTTATGCGATTTTTTAGCTTTAATATTTGGCTTTAATTTGCGCTATAAAACGTAAAATTCGACTGATAGGAGCAAAAGTTATGGGGAGTTCAAAATGCATTTTCATTTTTTTGTTGAGTTTCGGTGTAAAAGTTGAATATTTCAAATATGAGTTTTTTTATAATTTATCATTATTTCTCTTGTATTTTACAACTGATACTTATTTTTTATTGTCGAACTTAGATCCTGTCAGAAAATGCCAATATTTGGCCCCTGTAAATTTTTTAGTCCCAATATTCACAGGGGCCAAAGGTTGGCTTTTTTTGGGACGAGACGAGTTGTTATAAGGATAAAACTGAAAAGGAATATTTTGAAAAATGCCCAAATAGCATTCTTGGCTATCGATAACATTTTAGGTAATTCAACTTTTATTTTTGGTTTGAGATGTATGTGTATTTTATTTTTATATATTAATACATATATATACTTAAATCAAAAACAAATTATAATCTATAAACAATTTTAAATTAGACAATATTAGTAAAAATTTCTTCTAAATAACTTTGGGTTTCATTTCCCAGAAGTTGTTTAGCTTCTTCCTCTAATTCGATTGAGGTTGATTTCCATTTTTATCGAATACTGGAAATATATGGATCTGATGTGCACAACAAAATAGTAATAAGATCTTCATTAGTACAACATCTGGACATTTTTCTTGTATTATGCTCGCGGAAGAATCTGTAGTCTTTGTTCCTTTTTTCTTGCGCTTCTTCAGATAGATTTTCAATTGGTAGGATATTGTGTTGAACTATTTGTTCCCCATGGTATAAAATTTTATGAACTGTGGTTGGCATATGTCTCCAAGAGTATTTTTTGTTATAAAGAATTGCTGTTTCATTTGCATACTGGCCAAATGTTTTTGCATTTATCTTTCTGCTACATGATATAACTTGTAAAATGATCTGGAATCGTCTTATTAATTCAAAATGTACTCCTGTGATAGATGCTGCAGTTTCTGGATCGGAAAAGAATCTCCTTGCAGTGTTTCCATCATTTGAATTTCCTTCTCCTTGTTTTGGCTGATCAATTATAAGGCCTAGGTGAAGGTATTTTTCTTGAATTTGTTTTTTTCTTTGCTTCCTTTTTTCCACATTTTCTTTGTTTTTTCTCACTGTTTCGCCTAACGGGCCAAATTCCAAATCATAACCCAATTTAAGAATATGCTCCATGAAACGAATTCTAGTATTAGGGGACATTCCAAATTCGTATGCTTCATTGAAACTATTGTGTTGTTATGGGGGTTGGCTTAATTGACTTGATGTCTTTTGACATATGGTACACCTTGACGAAGACTTTGTTTCGGTTAATGCTTGTGCAACTTTTCCATCGATCATTGTAAGGAACATTTGAAAATTAATTTCAATGCATTGGTCATCAAATTTAAATATTGCCGGTTGAAGTTCTTTAATTTGATCTTTTATTTTTCGAACTTCTTCAGTTATGACATCTTTAGTTTCCTTTTTGTAAACAAACTTTATTGGTCTGCAATACTTTGTTGAAGAGGGAATTTCATTTTTCCATATATCCATTTCTGTAACTCTACTGGTTGACTGCTCTAAGCCAATAGAAGTTTTTCTTAAACGTAATGGTACGAAAGATACCATGAATAAGTTAGCTTCAGATGAGTTTTCTGAATTACATTGCTTGTATTGTTTCTGACCAGAGCTTCCATCACATCCCCATTTAGAAAATAAAGTGATGCTTCAATTTTTAAGTTTTTTAAACAGTCAGCATCAAGTGTATTTAATAATCGTTCTGCAGTGTTTTTTTTTATTTTTTTATTCCTACACTAAATCCCGCGAAGCTTTTCGCTTGTCTGCAGGAGACCAGTCTCTGGCGGGAATCTAACCCGCAACTCCGGTACTGATAGACTAGCTCGCTACCAGCTAGCTTACCGGAGCACCCGAGAAGAGCCTGCAATTTTACTTCTGCTGAACTTGAAGTTACACTAATAGCCGTTTGCGAAGGTAAGCACTCTTTTTTGACAGAAACTAAATCTCGATATGCTGGAAAGATTCCACAATTTTTTTCATTGTTTCGCTTTCGCAGTTCTGTATACTGATTTTTTGTCAGTTTTAAATCCAAAAATAGTGCAAATGCTTCTTCTGGAGTAAATTTCATTTCTTCAGTTGGTGTAGGCATACTTTTTAAAATCCTCTTTGTGCGTTTAGGGCTCGCTTCCACTATTTTTTCAATTATTGCAATTTTTGTTTTCTTATTTTGCGTTGGTTGAATTTGATGCAGAAATGAATCCTTTATCATACTATGAGAAATTTCTTCATTGATATTTGCAAGCTTGCGTCTTCGTGATCTTTCACTGCAATTGTCAATTTGTTTTGCGGGCCGACCCACTTTTCCAGTTTCCTTAGCGGTTATTGACAGCTTCTTAAAAATCATATTATTTGTTAGCCATTTTTCGTTGCGTAAGTAAAACGTTTTCTTGTTTCTAGAACATTTAAGGTACCGTTTTCTTAATGTAAATGAAAAATTTTTATCTTATGAATTTTGATTTCTTGTTCGTTGCATAATTTAAAGAATGGATTATTCATTATGTGTAACACAAAATCTTTTTCATCTTTCTGTTAAAAATATATATCTGCGAGAACTTTATAACTGAACTTAGCCATTGTTTAAACAATAATGAAGGTAAAATTATGAATGCATGCATTTTTATACTCTTGATAGAAGATTTTTTAAATGATCTTTTGTTACCACATCTTGGAAACATATAAAACCCTTTTTTAATTACAAATTTAATCTTTTATTACCATTTCTTTGAAACATAAAAAACCCCTGTTTTTACACTTTTTAAAAGGATAACATACCGGCAATAAATTAACAGGTAACATGTAGGTAATTTTCACGTAAAATATAACTGCTCTTCCATTTTTTTAAATTAAGTTGCAATTTTCAGGTAATTAAACTATGTAGTTTATGTTGCGGCTATTTACTAATGTTTAACCTTTTAACTTACTCAAAAATCTAACGTGTTAATCTATTTATGTCGCCTATTCGTTTTACAGCATCCGTTCACCCACAATAAGTTTATAACAATGGCAATACCTTTACCTTCTCAAAATTTATTGATAACCTGACGTGCTAGATAATTTATGTGGCCTGAACTGCTTTATTTGTCGCAAATTCTTTAAGATTCAACTTCTTTAATTTCAGTAATGTTTCCTTGCAGGACTTATTTTTTGAACCGAATATCTTACCTTGGGTCACAGAAATTGCTGTAGTTCGCAAGATCGTATCCAGATGTGTGTACAATGGGGTATAGAAATGTAGGTTAGATTCCGGACTGCAAGAGAGTATAGATTTTTTGACGCGTTTTGACGGGCAGGACTTATGTTCTATAAAATAGGAAATTTCCGGGAAATTTTGACATAAAAAAAAAAAGAAAATTAAATAGTTCTACAGGTCGCAGAGTTTAATGCTTTAAACCACGTATAGCTAATAAGATAAACTAATACACAAAACTGTCAAAAAATCTTGAAAAACAAAAAAGTTATGAGCATTTCAACTTCAAAAGTTTACTCAGAAATTCAAAACTATAACCAAATACTGAGAAAGTCCATTTGGGACCACCCTGTTCTCAATGAAATAGTTGAAATAGGGTTGACATTTTTTGGCTCCCGAGGTTCACTAGTATTTACTTTCACATGAATAAAAAAATTTCAAAATCGGAGAACATAAAAAAAAAATAGTTTTGGCCGCCTTCTCAAAATATGAACCAGTGTGCGCCGGCTCAATTGGTTTTCTATGGGAGTATTTTTTAAGCCATGGTTCAATCAAATTCAAAACAGTGTTAAATTGTTCGTGATTAAGCCGGGTGGACTTTATAGCTCTGGATTTTTTTCAATTATTATATTTACTCCCGTAGTATAAAAACTATACATGGAACGGCTTCTGAAGAGCTCTCGATTCCCTTTGCGTTCTCTGCTAGACATCATCCTCGACTGCAAAAAATTTTCCGAATCCTCTAAAATATCCATTTTGGTTTTTTTTTTATATTGTTACGTTACTGCCTTTTCAATAACGTTTTTGGTTTATTTCCTTTATAATAAACCTCTTGAGTTCTTTTATTGCAACTTTAATAAAATAAATAAAACACTTTACTTTATAGCTGTACTATTAACTATTCACGCCACTTTATTTAGAACTTAGTAAATTTTACCACTTATAATTGCGATGTACACACTTAAATAATCGTACTAATACTGATTATCGATGCCCACCTTCGCGAGTATTTATACTCTGTTTTCTGACATCTACGTGTCTCTAGACCATTCGACTCGTCGAAATGTCTGTTACATTTTCGACATTTCTGGGCCAATCGAGCTTTTATTATCTTACAGCTAATATCATTATGCATTTACACTGTGGCTGAATTTAAATTGATTAATACATCAATAAACTAAAGCATACTTTATGGGTTAAAAATAATCTTAACACTTTTAGTTATCTATAACAATCATAACATTACATTTGTACTAGACAACTCTGTACAGTGGGTTTATATTAGAAATATGCGTAACTAATACAATAACATTTTAAACTAATAAAATTACTAATAAATTAAACTTATTCTTAACTAAAGTTACTTTCGTAACACTGCCCCCCACTTAAGTCTGTTCGTCCCGAATAGGCTCAGAATCCCCTCTTCCATAAGGGGCTAATCGTTCCAAATGAACAACTTTCATTTTTGCCCCTTGATTTTTGTGTTTCTGTATTCGATATACAACGTCATTTAATTTACATATTTATCACCTTACATGGCCCATAACAATGTGTCTGTAGTTTGGGAGATAATCCTTTCTCTTTACGAATAAAAAGTGAGCGTGTTATTCTCAGAGATCTAATTAGTCTCATCACTCAGCATTACATTCGATATGCGTGCATACGCGTGTGTTTGTAAAAGTGTGAGTTACATATAGGAATACTTCTCCTGACAAAATTGACAATTTTTTAGAATTAATAAGTAAAAAATAACAAAATGTAAAATTGATGCGTTAACAAATTTTGAGTAAGTAACTTTCCATTTCCGTTCTCATGAACAATTTTAAATAAATTTAATAAGAATTGCTAAATGAAATAAAAATGCAAAATTGACAATTTTGCACTTAACAAATTTTAAATAAATAAATTTCCGTTCCCATAAATAATTTTCCATAAATTTGATAAGAATTGCTAAATGAAATAAAAATGCTAAATTGACAATTTTTACCAAAATCATGTTAACGCAACAATTAATAAAGTATAATGTTAAACATAAAGTGAGTTGTAAAGTCAGTCTTGTTGTGACACTGGTTAACGTTAATTAATAAACGGAAAAGTAATTAAAACAAAAAAAGAATAAAATTGTGTTTTTTTTTAATTCACTCCTTAAATAAATACATAAGTGGCGCAGTCGGTAGGATCCAAAGTCAAGGGACAGGATCCAGTGTTCGAACCAACGATAAATCAATAATTAAATAAAAGGATATCTTGCGAATCCTTCGAAAAAAAATTTCCTTATAAATTTTTAACAAAATTATCTCAGTGAACATTAAAAGTAGTGGTCACAGTTAATAAAAGTGAAAATAAAATAAAATCTTAATTCATTGAACATTACAAAATAGTGGACGGAATTAAGTAAAAATACAATCAAATCTTAATTCAGTGAACATTACAAAATAGTGGACGCAATTAAGTAAAAATTAAATCAAATCTTAATTCAGTGGACATTACAAAATAGTGGACGCAATTAAGTGAAAATAAAATCAAATCTTAATGCAGTGAACAATTAACATATTAGACACCATTAATTAAAAGAAAAAGTGTGTACATTTTTTAATTGCATTGATCGTAACCAGAAAAATTTTGTGGCTAACCAAGAAACGTAACAGAGCCCATCATTTTGATCAACAAAGACCAAGAATGGAGGAGCAATTACAAATAAATCTAGCAGAGGAAGTGACCCGAAAGGATCAACAACTTGAACGTTTAAGGCAAGCTTACACGGAATTGCAACAACAGACTCAGCAACAACAACAACAACTCCAACAGTTACAACAACAACAAAACCCACCTTTACGCAACAGTTCCAGAGAAAACGTACTCCAGACTATCAATCATTTACCAGTATTTACGGGAACTGGTGACGTAACGGTAAACAGTTTTTTCTGTAGCACCGAATATTTGTTATCCACCATACTGGAAGACAACTTACGAAGAGAAGCAGTGAAGCTGACAACTGGACATTGATTAAAGAAACCCTAAAGTTACGGTACAGGCCTAATGTGGAGCCTCACCAAATATATAAGATGTTATCAAATTTAAGAGTAAATACGGTAAGCGAACTTATAACTGAAATTCAAAATATTAAATACAAAGCGGACGAATTGACAGTATATTACCACAATGACCACTACATTGACTTATCAAACGTAGATAGTATTTTAGTCAATACCGTAAAAGAAATGACGCAGGGCATATTATTGGACAAAATATACGACGAAAGAAACATAAATGACATACTCAAAATACTAACCAGAAGACGATTTGAAGACAGCTGTATCAGGGAGGAATATAAAAAAATTAAGACAAATAAGTTCAATAACACAAATTCAAATCGAAATACAAATTATAAAACACAAGGAAATTTCAATGATAACTATTATCATAATTACAACCCTAGCTACAATCGTAATTATAACCCTAATTTTAAGAATAATCAAATAAATAACTCAGGGCGATATAGAGTACAAAATAATGCAGAACAATATAGGGCCCAAAACAATTCAGGTAATTTCCAACGGTTCCCACAGCCAGGAAACCCTAGGAATTTCGTAAACCAAAATCGCTTTACGCAACCTAGGCAAGGGCAAGGAGAACCTATGGAAATAGATAATATACAAGTAAATAACGTTCACGGATTTTCGCAACAGGTAGGAAACCCTAGGCAATATTGCAGTCCAAATTACTGTAAACAATTTAGGCAAGACCAGCGAATGTTAGTGGATAATAAGGACACAACAAGTAATTATAGTCAGACAGTCCAAGTTGAAGAACAAGAAATGAAATCAAATCCAGATAATAGACATGTGTTTTTTCAGAGACCGCCTCCGACTATTTACCCATCATAAACATAAAAATAAAAGGAAAAAATTACAAAGCACTAATAGATACAGGAGCGACTATTAGCCTAGTAGATAATAACAATAAGGACTTCCAAAAAAATTTATTAATAAAACCAATTCACTATAGCACCATAAATAAGAAGGATATTATTAAATACGAAGTTTCAACTGATGCACCGGACGAATTTAATATTACGCATTATTCAAAAATTAGATGGAAGGTGACCGATTTAAAAGGAAGACAGTATACATTTATAATAGGAATTGATTTGCTTAATTGTTTCAAAACCATGATAAATTTAGACGATGGATATATTTCAATTAATGACAGAATTACAAACTTTTTAATAAATCCATATAAAAACTTAGAGATATGTACGTTGGAAGCAAAAGAAGTTGATTGGAATAGACTTTCATTAGATCATCTTAATGACGAAGAGTATAAAGAAATAAAAGTTATTTTAAAAAGATTTAAAAAATTATTTTTCAAAGAGGGTGATCAACTCACCAGCACGCCAAGTATTCAACATGAGATAAAAACTGTAACGGATCAACAAATAAATGCTAAGCTCTATAGATATCCTCCGCAGCATGAGAAAGAGGTAAGAAGACAAATAAAAGAGATGGAACAGCAGGGAATAATTAGGAAAAGTAATTCCAAATATTCAAGTCCCTTAATAGTGGTCCCCAAAAAATTAGATAACTCTGGACAAAAGAAATACAGAATCGTTGTGGACTATAGAAAATTAAACGAGGTGACAACAGACGACAAATTTACACTTCCAAATATAGACGCTATCCTAGACAAGTTAGGCAGAGCACAATACTTCACAACACTAGACTTAGCGAAAGGGTATCACCAAATTTTAATAAAAGAAGAGGACAGACACAAAACCGCTTTCGTAACCCCCCATGGACTGTACGAGTTCATAAGAATGCCGTTCGGACTGAAAAACGCGCCGGCGACATTTCAACGGTTAATGAACGAGACATTGCGGGATTATATTAATAAAACTTGTGTTGTATATCTAGACGATATACTCATCTTTAGTATATTCTTGAAAGAACATATAAAGGCCATAAAAGACATATTCACAGTACTAGAACGGACAGAATTAAAAATCCAAATTGACAAATGTAACTTCATGAAAAGAGAAACTGAATTCTTAGGACATATTCTGACTAGTGAAGGACTAAAGCCCAACCCAGACAAAATTGACGTCATTCAAGCAGTAGAGATTCCCAAAACAGAAAAGCAAATAAAAAGCTTCCTAGGACTCACAGGTTACTATAGGAAATTTGTGAAAGATTACGCCAAGGTGGCACAACCCATAACGAAATATCTGAAGAAAGGAGTAAAAATAAACGTTAAAGACCCGATGTATATAGAGGCATTCGAAAAATTAAAATCGTTGATAACCTCACACCCAATTCTTAGGTATCCAAACTTTGAAAAAACTTTTACCTTAACCACCGATGCATCTAACTATGCAATTGGTGCGGTACTGTCACAAGAAGGACATCCGATATGTTTCGCATCTAGAACATTGAACAACCACGAAAGGAATTATTCGGCAACGGATAAAGAATTCCTTGCAATATTATGGAGTGTGTACTATTTGCGACCATACCTCTACGGCAGGAAATTTAAAATACTGACTGACCATCAGCCAATAAAATTTTTGCACTCAAAATATAAAGTGAGGGATATGTCTCCCAGACACCAGAGATGGTTACTAAAGTTAGGAGAATATGATTTTGAAATAGATTATATAAAAGGCAAGGAGAAAAGGGTTGCAGATTTCCTTAGTAGACTGGAAAATGCTGAAAAAGAAACAGGAGAAGTAGAAGCCAGTTTTCACGAAGATCCAAATAAAGAAAAAAAATTTAAAATAAATAATATAGAAGAAGATGTTGTATCGATGCTGACAGTTCACTCAGCCGAAGAAAATTTGATAGATCATTTCTATATTAAAGAGGAAATAGTTAACAAGTATAAAACTCAAATTATCTTAACTAACAATAAAATAGAAGAAATGAAAATTATAAATGGTAAAAGAATTATTTTTGTGGCAGAGTCAGACTTTAACGACCTAGGAAATATTTTCAGAAGATATATTACTAAAGGAAAAATAGGCATATTTTCCGAATTATCCGAACATAGCTACAATATTATTCAAGAAAAATTAATAGAAATGTACTCAAATGACAAGCAAATAGAATTCATCAAATGTACTATGAGAGCCCAGGATATAGAAACAGAAATAGAAGCAGTCAAACAAATTTCTTTTTATCATGTAAGAGAAAGTATACACTCCGGCATACAGGAAACATATAACCAAATCAAATACAAAATTTATTATCCAAAATTATTAGAATTAATACAGATGGTAATTAACCAATGCGACCTTTGTAAGGAAGTTAAATACGACAGAAATCCTATTAAACAAAAATTTAAATTTACAGAAACACCAACAAACAAAAATCAAGTTATACATATAGATACATGTGATGAAGGGTTTTAGATTTCTAACCGTGATTGATAAATTTTCAAAATTTGGGACAGCATATCATTTAACAGATAGAAATCCAATTACTATAATAGAACAATTAGAAGAACATTTTTCAAAGGTAGGTAAACCAGAGAAAATTGTAGCGGACGGCGAATTCAATGCACTCCAAATTAAAGAGTTTCTCAGTCAAGAGGGAATTCAATTACATATCACAAAACCAAACAGTCATACAGGAAATGCAGACGTCGAAAGAATGCATAATACATTATCAGAAAAATTTAGAATCCTATATAAAACTAATAATAACATCCCCATAAAACGACTAATCCAAAAGGCTATGCGGAATTATAACGAACGTTACCATTCTAACACTAAATATACACCCAATGATGTTCAACAAGGAAAAGTAGATGAAAAAAGAGTAAAAGAGAATTTAGAAGAATGTCAAAGGAAGGTTATAACCAAATTAAACAAATCTAGGGAAGATTATGAGGAGGTCAGGAACGAAGGTTATATAAAAAATTATAAGGCTTTAAGACATAAAGAACAACCTAGATATAGGAAATCAAAACTAAAAAACATACACACCTGTAATATTAAAAGACCATATAAATTTTCGGACGTTAGTAATGAGGACGATGACATTGACTTCGAATACTTAGCCCAACGCTTAAAAGAAGTTAAAAGCAAAAATAAACAAACAAAAAATTCAACCTCGTAATATCAAGAAACCTCTAAAATTTTCAGATGCTGACAATATTAATGATACTGATAGGAATTACACAGACCACAGGACTAATGAAAATTGAACGAATAATGGAAAAAAAAGGATACATAGACATTTACATAAGAGAACAGGAAATTGTAAAAGAAACAGACATAATTCTACATATTATTAATCTACAAGAGCTTGAGGACATTTTAGTAAACATAACGAATAATATTAATTTTATGAGTATTGACAATAGAGAAATATTAAATTCTGAAATAAACGACGCAAAAAATAAACTAATGACACTATTACCAAAACAAACAAGACAAAGACGCGGACTAATTAACGGCATAGGTAGTTTATCGAAGTGGTTGTTTGGAACTATGGATGACGAGGACAGAAAAACGATACAAAACCATCTTTTTAGAATAAATGAAATAACGGAAAACAATAATCAACAAATAATTATTAATGATTATTTTAATACCACTATAAGTCATTTAAAGAATGTTGTAAAAAATGACAGAAAACAAATAGAAGATGAATTAAATTATATAAATAAATTTGTAGAAATAGAAAAAAACGAAAATCTGTACTTAGAACAATTAACTAATATACAATTAATAAAAAACAAAATAGAACAATTACAAGATAACGTAATTTCAGCAAAATATGGTATCATACACCCAAACATTTTAACTAGTAACGAAATCCAAGTACCTATATGAAATAGATTACAATAAACTAAAGTATATTCAGCTTGGAACAACATATCTTAATAATTCATTTTTGATTTTTGGTATAAAAATACCCAAAAAATTTATAACAGTTAAATTAAAAACAATTGTACCATTACCAGACAATAATAATAATGAAATAGACGATGAAAAACAAATACATTTTGAATTCGAAAATAAAACTTACAAATTTGAGGAAAATAAACATTTAAGAGAATTAAAACTAAGCAATCATTGTATTTTAAAAAATAATTGCAAACTTATAAGTAACACAGATTTAGAAATCATACCCTTAGACATAAGCACTATTTTAATTAAAAATGCAAACAACATAACTAAAGGGTGTTTTTTTAAGCCCGATAGAACTTGAAATTGTAAAAAATAACACAAAAAATTAAATTGTAATCAAAATTTTTTTTTTTCGAAAGATCAATACGTAACATTAACATTTGAAATCTTGACGAAGCGCATTCTGGACGTCCAATTTTGGGCCACTTTTTCGAGCACTGCTGGCCGTATGTCACGAATAACACGAACAATGCTGGCCTCCAAGGCGTCAATTGTTGCTGGTTTATCAGCATAAACCAGTGACTTCACGTAGCCCCACAGGAAATAATCGAGAGGTGTCAAATCGCACGACCTTGGAGGCCAATTGACAGGTCCATTTCTCGAAATCAACTTATCGCCAAATTTTGATTTCAATAAGTCGATGGTTGCGTTCGCCGTATGGCACGTAGCGCCATCCTGTTGAAACCACATCTCCTCCGGATCAATGTCATCCATATTTTCAAACAAAAAGTCATTGATCATGGTGCGGTAAGGATCTCCATTGACCGTAACGCGAGCTCCGGCCTCATTTTTGAAGAAATAAGGTCCGATGATGCCACCAGCGTGAAAACCGCACCAAACGATGCATTTTTCTGGATGTAATGGAGTCTGTAGGGTCTCTTGTGGATTGGTCTCGCTCCATATGCGGCAATTTTGCTTATTAACAAACCCGTTAAGCCAAAAATGCGCCTCATCGCTGAACACAATTTTGGGATAAAACAACGGGTCAGTTGCCAACTGCTCTAGAGCCCAATCGGCGAAAGAACGACGCATATAATGGTCTCGTGGCTTCAATTCCTGCACCAGCTGGATCTTATACGGGTGTAGGCCGAGATCTTTGCGCAAAATTTTCCACGTAGTGGACGGACAGAGCCCCAATTCCTGCGACCGACGACGAATCGATAAATTTGGATCTTCTTCCACACTTTCGTTTACAGCGGCGATATTCTCTTCAGTACGCACATTCCTTCGACGTGTTGGTGTTATTGCATCCTCTAGAGAGTATGTGGTACGAAATCTATCCACAGTTCGACGAATGGCTTGTTCAGATGGACGATTATGTACGCCATAAAAATGACGAAGTCGTCTATAAGTTGCGCGAATCGACGACTGATTTTCAAAGTAAATTTGGATAATTTCGTAGCGTTGTTCAAGCGTGAGTCTATTCATGATGATTTGTCAGAGTATACTGAAACGATAAAAAAAATATTTCATCAAAATTTAATTTTTTGTGTTACTTTTTACAATTTAAAGTTCTATCTAGCTTAAAAAAACACCCTTTATAAACCAAACTTGTAATAATGATGATAATGTCCTAACAGGAAACTATATAATAAATTTTAACAACTGTACAATTAGAATCAATGATTATTACTTTTCAAACATATTGGAAATTGCTGAAGAAAAAACAATATATAAGAATACCAATATTATACAAAATTTTACTCATAAAATAACACTTGAACAAATTAACGTAGAAAATCAAAATAATATTCAAAATATTAAAGAATTAAAGTTCCACAAGAGAATCACATATAGTTGTAATATTTAAACCATAATCGTAATACTTATTTTAATTGTAATAATCATAACAAAACATAAGCGTATTAAAATAAAGATAAACAATAGAATTCAGGAGAATTCTAATCTAAAGAGGGGAGTAGTTACATATAGGAATACTTCTCCTGACAAAATAGACAATTTTTTAGAATTAATAAGTAAAAAATAACAAAATGTAAAATTGATGCGTTAACAAATTTTGAGTAAGTAACTTTCCATTTCCGTTCTCATGAACAATTTTAAATAAATTTAATAAGAATTGCTAAATGAAATAAAAATGCAAAATTGACAATTTTGCACTTAACAAATTTTAAATAAATAAATTTCCGTTCCCATAAATAATTTTCCATAAATTTGATAAGAATTGCTAAATGAAATAAAAATGCTAAATTGACAATTTTTACCAAAATCATGTTAACGCAACAATTAATAAAGTATAATGTTAAACATAAAGTGAGTTGTAAAGTCAGTCTTGTTGTGACACTGGTTAACGTTAATTAATAAACGGAAAAGTAATTAAAACAAAAAAAGAATAAAATTGTGTTTTTTTTTAATTCACTCCTTAAATAAATACATAAGTTGTGTTGTAGAACCGACAACAACGAAACAAAAGTAGCTAAAAAAGATTTATCGGTCCTGTTCTGAAAATTACGTGCTTTTAAAATCAGACGTGTGATTTTGTGGGGTTCTAAAAATCATTTCGTTTTTGTGTTTCTTTTGGCAATTGAAAATCACACCGAAATACTCAAAACTGGAACACAAAAATATCACACGTGTGATTTTACAAGGCGCATGTGATTTGAAATCACGTGATTTTAATAAAAGTGATTTTCAGAACAGGCCCGTATGTTACATTTTTTTCATGTTTAAATCATAAAATAAAAAACAGAAATTCCCTATTTATATTCGTTATAATTATTTAAGTAAATTCATCATTTTCGTAGCAGAATGATTACGAAAACCATATCGGGCATGCTTGTAGTGTCTTATGCTGGGTACAGACTGTCCAATCTGCATCAATACTAGAGTTGTGTCGTTCCGGAACGACTTAGTTCCAATGAACGATTCCCTGATAGGAACGGTGCGGACTTTTTCAATAGCTTCTCGTTCCGCAATTGCGTTGAATCATCACAGTGTATCGCTCACTTATTTTTGTACACTAAGAGCAAGGTTGATTGTTTTAATAAATTACAAAAGTGACCTAAAGCAATATATTTTATCAATATATCACCCGTTTACCACCTGAAACGGCATGCAGGTACTAGTAGATTAAAACAGATACAAGTTCACGAAATTTTTAAAGCGAATTTTTAATTTTTTGAAAAAGTTGTTATTTCTTACCCACATTTTTAAAAACATATAATAATAACTCTGCGCTAGTTGAAAAAACAGACAAGCCGGGCACATGGCGTTTTAACATAATTCGGGTACGCTGAATCCAGTGGTGCGGTTTTTTAAGATTGGCTCTGGTTTTCGAGATATACCGTTATTTCGAAAATGGAGGAGTTTGCACAACATATATTCGCGTAACTCAAAAACGGTTTAGTTTATTGAAATTAATAAAAAAAAACCGAAATTCCGCATTTCATTTAAGAAAAGTAAAACTTTTTTTCTAATATGAGTAGTTGTTATTGAAACATAATTTTTTTTTAAAAAAAAAAATTAATTTTTTTTATCAAAATCTCGAAATTTTTGTTTATTAAAAATTCATAAAAAATTAAACAAATGCAGATAGGCTTCTAATTTTTTGCACACATATAAAAAACGAAGCTGCAAACAAAACAAGCCATAAATCTGTTAGCAACTTTTGATTTTATTCACAAAAGTCGACAAATTTTAATTAATTTAAGAATTTCATAAAACGCAATATTTGTATGGGAGCCCCCCTAAGAAGTGAAGATAAGGGGCAAGTATGTCCCGAGAAAAGGTTAAGGACAAAAAATTAATTGAGGTCGGTCATACATTACATACATAATGGACCGGACATTCGTCGTCTTATGAAGGGCCATCAATTTGAGGTTGCATTGAATGATATCGAGATATTTGTTGGAATCTGCAGGAGGAAGAAGAATAAATTTCTTAATAAAAACTTTAACTTTAACTAATTAACAACAAAAATAAATGTTTTAAAATTTTTAAGTTTGGTTATTATAAAAAATAAAAAAATTTCATCTTTTCTGAAAAAATCAAAAGTCGTAGACAGACTGTAATCACTTATAGCTTATTTTGTTTGGAACTTTGTTTTTTATACGCGTAGAACCCTAGCTTTAAATGTTGCACCTGCAGCGCCTGAGATACCCCTAGACGGGCCAAATGTATGACCAGCGCAACTTTAGTTTGCATTCCCATCATTTGTTTATAAGGCCTAGGATTAACTCCTAGGGGGATAAAATGTATGACCGACCTCCAATGTTTTTTGTTCTTAACATTTTCTTAAAACATAGTTGCCATATCGTCCCCTTAATAAAACAATAGTGTATACGCATGTACACCATTATTTTTTTATTGCATAATAAGAATCTACATAACTGATTCTATTTGTGGTAAAAATTTGGTGAAATTCTACTTCCACAAAGTGGGTCAAAATATTAATGGAAATATTATTGTACATATAATTGCGTGTTTGAAATTTTTCATTAATAATTGTGTAAGTGCAGGTATGGTGTTTTAATTAGTTGTTACTCTGAGTATCATTTCAAAGAATAATAGGGTATAAAAAGCATACACTATTTTTATTATTCACTATATTTATTATTTCATAACAAAATAAAATCGAAAAATGACGTATATTGATATACACAATTTTTTTAATAATAATATAATAATTTGGTGTAAAATATTCAAATAAAATAGTGTATACCATACAAAATAAAATAGTGTATTATGATTTTCATACATATTATAAACAAATAAAATAGCCTAAGTGACATCATGGTACTTTGAATCCCATTTATTTGCAGTTAAAGCAATTGTAAATTAATGAAATATAATCTGCTAGTAGCCTGATGATTCCATCACATATTTAAATGACCACAACTCAAAAATATTGATTATTTTCTGAGATATTCGTGCTTTTCCATTTGTGTAATAACTCAAAAATTTTAAACTATTATCTCGAAATGGCAAAAAAATTATACACTATTGTTTTATTAAGGGGACGATATATCTCTACCCCTTATAGGGGCTCCCATACAAATAGGGCCGTTTAATTAAATTCTTAAATTTGGCCCCTGCAGCGCCTAGGATGCCTCTAGATAGGTGAAATGTATGCCCAACCCCACTTTATTTTTCATCTCAATCATTTATTTCTAACATACCCACCCGCTATCTACATTCCTTAAGAAATATATTGAAGAAAAAGTCCCATAAATGCCCAGGAGTCGCCCCTAAAAAAATATATGACTGACCTCCATTAGTTTTTTGTTCTTAACATTTTCTCAAATTATACTTTCCCTTTATCACCATCCCTTAGGGGGCTCCCATACAAATATTGCTTCTTATGAAATTCTTAAATTAATTAATATTTGTCGACTTTTGTGAATAAAATGTTTTGTTTGGAATATCGTTTTTTATACGACTGCAAAAAATTAGATGCATAGCTGCATTTTCCAATTTTTTATGAATTTTTAAATATACAAAAATTTCGAAATTATATTCAACATTTTTTATTTTTTCGAATTTATTCTATGAGTTAAATTTCAGTTATGTATTTTATAAAGCTTTTTGTAATAGCTCTATTCCTTAAATTTTTTAGAAATGACTTTATACACTATCAGACTATTATATTGTATTTTCTTGTTACATTTTACCTTAGCTTTTTGTGTACAGAAAAATTTACAATTATTAGACACCAGCAGAATGTAATGCATTTTCTGGCCCGCTACGGCCTTTGTCAGCATTCTTTGTGTCACACTGGATAGTGATACTGTATAAATTGAATGTATTTTCTGTACACAAATATACTTCATTGCTATCCAACGGAGAGCTAAGGTAAAATGTAACAAGAAAATACAATATAATAGTCTGATAGTGTATAAAGTCATTTCTAAAAAATTTAAGGAATAGAGGTATTACAAAAAGCTTTATAAAATACAAACTGAAATTTAACTCATAGAATAAATTCGAAAAAATAAAAAATGTTGAATATAATAAAGTTGCTTATGAAAAAGAAATAATTCCCAATATCTATTTCGAAATTATGTTAAAAAAAATATTTGTTTTTCCAAAAAAATAATTATGTTTCTAAAACGACTGCGGATATTAGAAAGAAGTTTTACTTTTCTCAAAGGAAATTTTTTTGCGGAATTTCGGTTTTTTAAATTTTGTCAAGTTACGCGTTTCTGAGTTACGCGAACATATATTGTGCAACCTCCTCCATTTTTTGAAATAACGGTATATCTCGAAAACCAGAGGCAATCTTAAAAAACCGCGGGCACCACTGGATTCAGCGTACCCGAATTATTTTAAAACGCCAGGTGCCCAGCTTGTCTCGAAAAAAGTGTCAATTTCTTGCACAGTGTAATTCTTCTTTAGTTGTTACCCCACAAAATGAGAACAAATTTAAAATTTTTTTGTTGATGACAATTGTTTTTACAAACGACAGAACAGTTTTATCGTTCCTAGTTCAATCATTGTTTACAGTAAAAGAAAACAGGAACGATGAACGAAAGGAACGACCTAGTTCCTTTAATCGGTCGGAACGATTCCACAAAAGGAACGATTTTGCCCAACTCTAATCAATACAATCTCAAAATATTGTTACGTTACTGCCTTTTCAATAACGTTTTTAGTTTATTTCCTTTATAATAAACCTCTTGAGTTCTTTTATTGCAACTTTAATAAAATAAATAAAACACTTTAAACACTTTACTTTATAGCTGTACTATAAACCATTCACGCCTCTTTATTTAGAACTTAGTCAATTTTACCACTTATAATTGCGATGTACACACTTAAATAATCGTACTAATACTGATTATCGATGCCAACCTTCGCGAGTATTTATACTCTGTTCGCTGACATCTAGATGTCTCTAGACCATTCGACTCGTCGAAATGTCTGTTACATTTTCGACATTTCTGGGCGAATCGAGATTTTATCTTACAGCGAATATCATTATGCATTAACACTTTGGCTGAATTTATACATCAATAAACTAAAGCATACTTTATGGGTTAAAGATAACATTTGTACTAGAAAATTCTGTACAGTGGGTTTACATTAAAAATATGCGAAACTTATGCAATAACATTTTAAACTAATAAAATTACTAATAAACTAAACTTATTCTTAACTAAAGTTACTTTCGTAACACTGCCCCCCACTTAAGCCTGTTCGTCCCGAATAGAATCACCTCTTCCATAAGGGGCTAATCGTTCCAAATGAACAACTTTCATTTTTGCCCTTGGACTTTTGTGTTTCTGTATTCGATATACAACGTCATTTAATTTCTTTATCACCTTCTATGGCCCATCCCAATGTGTCTGTAGTTTGGGAGATAATCCTTTCTTTCGTTGGGGATTAAAAAGCCAAACCAACTGGCCCTCCTTAAATCCTTCCGAATTTGCCGCTCGATCGTATCTTGCTTTCATCTTGTCACTGGACAGCTTAATACGGTTTCGTACAAATTCATGAAGCTCATTAAGAGTTTCTTGTTCTTGTGAGGGGAAGCCTTCATTGTTTTCACCTGTTGGTATAGGCTTAACGCCAAACTCTAGATCTCCTGGTAGTCTGAGCTCTGTTCCAAATACATTTTTGGCGGGTGTACGAGAGGTGGAGTCGTGAACCGCTGATCTATACGCCAACAGGAATTTTGAAATGTGCTCATCCCAGTCTTTTTGTTGCGTGCTAACTACTTTCCGCAAATGTTCCTCTAATGTACGGTTAAATCTTTCAACCATGCCATCAGATTGCGGATGCAATGGGGTTGTTCTTGTTTTCTTTATTCCGTACAATTCACACATTTCTTTAAATATAGCAGATTCAAAATTTCTGCCCTGGTCAGAATGCAATTCCAATGGAACGCCATAGCGGCACACCCAATTGTTCACAAAGACGTCCACAACCGTCCTAGCTTCTTGGTTCCGGATGGCATATACCTCCGGCCATTTACTAAAGTAATCAATGACTACTAGCACATATTTGTTACCGGCATTACTAACAGGAAAAGGCCCGGATATATCCATTGCAATTCTTTCAAACGGGGCACCAGAATGGTACTGTTGTAGTGGCCCTCGACTTATCCTTACTGGACCTTTGGCGGCCATGCATTGTGCGTAATTGGTTATCCATTCAGTTACGGCTTGTTGACAGCCAACCCAATAGAACCGTTGTTTTAATTTTTCTAAGGTCTTTGTCACACCAAGATGACCACCACTTGGACCGTTATGAAATTCCCCCAGAACTTCTTTTACTTTCACTGACGGCACTACTATAAGGTTTTTAACTGATTTTCCATCAGTGCTTTCCCACGTACGGTATAAGCAGCCATTTACTACTTGAAGGCTGTTCCACAGAGCCCAGTATGCTTTCATTAATGGACTTTCTGACGTAATTTCGTTTCGAGTGGGTCTTCTGCCCTCTTCTTTGGCTTTCAGAATTTTTGCTAAAATTGGGTCATTTTTCTGCGCCATTAACCAGTCTTCTTGGGACTCTATCTGCAATAGACGAACATCACAGAAGTTTTATTTTCCTTCAGCCCTTACACAATGCTTGCATTCCAGCTTACAGGGTCGCCTAGACAGAGCATCCGCATTGCCATGTTTTCCACCTTTTCTATGTTCAATGCTAAAATCGTAGCTCTGAAGGCGCTCAATCCAAGGCGCTATCTGGCCCTCCGGATTTTTGAATTGTAGCAACCACCTGAGTGCAGAATGGTCTGTTCTTAAATCAAAATGTTGATCATACAAGTATTTGTGGAAATGCTTTATTCACTCTAGTACTGCCAGAAGCTCTCGCCTAGTAACGCAGTAATTCCTCTCAGGCTTCGAAAGTATTCGACTGTAATAGCCTACAACTTTCTCTACACCATTGACCACTTGGGACAGCACACCTCCAATTCCAAATCCGCTTGCATCGGTATCTAGCACAAATTTCTTTCCCGCGATTGGATAAGCCAAAATTGGTGCTGTGCACAATAATTCTTTAAGCTTCTGAAATGATTGTTCCTGTGCTTCACCCCAGTTATATGCCTGCGCCTTTTTGGTCAATTCATGCAAACTGGCAACAATATTGGCAAAATTCGGTACAAAACGCCTGTAGTATGTACATAAGCCCAGAAAACTGCGTAACTCATGTAGATTTTGAGGGCGAGGCCACTCCATGACTGCTCGTATTTTCTCTGCGTCTGTTGAAATGCCATCAGATGTTACACGATGCCCTAGGTATTTTACTTCCTTCTGAAACAGTGAACATTTCTTAACACTTAACTTGAGTCCGGCTGTAGATATACGTTTTAACACCTCTTCGAGATTTTTCAGGTGCTCATCAAATGTTTTTCCCATATCAATTATGTCATCAAGGTACACCAAACATGTCTTTCGGTGGAGACCTTTCAACACCTGTTCCATCAAACGCTCGAATGTAGCTGGAGCATTACAGAGCCCAAATGGCATTACATTAAACTGCCATAAACCATCACTTGCACTAAAAGCAGTTTTCTCTTTATCCTTGTCTGCGATTCTACTTGCCAATAACCGCTCTGCAAGTCTAATGTGGAGAACCATTCTGTTCCAGCTAACGTGTTTAGGGTGTCATCAATCCTAGGCAATGGATAACTGTCCTTCTTGGTGACGTCATTAAGTTTCCTGTAGTCTACGCAAAATCTAGTTCTTCCATCTTTCTTTTTTACCAGAACCACCGGTGAACTCCAGGGACTTGATGATGGTTTTATTATGCCATCCTGTTCCATTTCATTAACCAGGTCTCTAACTTCATTTCGTTTTGCTAGAGGAATGCTTCTTGGGACCCGTTTAATTGGCTTAGCGTCACCGGTGTTAATTTCGTGTTTCACGATTGACGTTCTACCCTGGTTTTTACCTTTTGACGCAAATATAAAGGCATATTTCTTTAGCAACTGTCTTGCCTTATTTCTCTCGGGCGGCCTTAGATATCCCGTCCATTTCCGCACATGTTCCTCTAGTAGTTCCTGGTCCTTGGTACTCTTTTTAGCTGCGTCTGGATGGTTCTCCCAACTTATTATTGCCTCCGTTGAAGCACATTGTCCAATCTTAAAATTCTGCGTAAGGACCTTTTCGCTGTTGGACAAATTTAAAACTCTTACAGGAACTAAGCTGTTGCTGGTTTGAACGAGGGCATTCGCTGTTACAATATCACCTGTGATTGCTGTTGGCTCTACCACCCATAATCTGTTGTTGTCCTCATAATCTGCCTCCATTCGCTCCCATACAATAGTTTCTGACTTAGGTGGCAATTTTTCACGTTCAAGGGCGAGTAACTGTCTTACATGTGCCTTGATTTCGTATCCAACATCAAGGGAAATTTCAACATTACGCCAAGTCATAATTTGTTGACCCATATCCAGTTGAATATCTTGTCCAATCATAAAATCTGAGCCAAGGATTACTTCATCTACAATATCAGCCACAATGAACACATGGTCGGCGCTTATATTGGCCATACATAATTTAGCTCTTACTTTCCCATAGACAGTGGCAGGCTCCCCCGTAGCTGTTCGCAGACTTACACCACATAGTGGTTCGATGGACTGTTGTATTAAATCAGGCCTAATTATTGAATGAGATGCCCCAGTGTCCACAGTCAGAACCCGTTTTTGACCGTTGATATAGCCACAAGCAGTAAGATTTCTGTTATTCTGTTGCATTACTGAGATGGAGATTGTGGGGCCCTTAGATGTGGGAGCTAGCTCATGCCCCGCAGTGCTAGCTCTTTTTAGTTTAACGGTGACTCCTGCGATGAGTGGTGATTAGCCCGATGGTTGTTTCTGGGCGGTGAAGCAGATCTTGAACGTTTCTTTTGTGCTTTACAGTTTCTCTGCATGTGACCAATCTTTCCGCAGTTAAAGCATTTTACTTTAGTTTTACTTTACTTCTTGCTTAAAGCTTGCATAACTGCCTCTTTTATATCCTGCACAATATCCCTTTCATCATTGGCGGTCACATCGAGCCTTCGCACTTTGCCTACTTGTGGTCTTGAAAAAATTCTAGCAGTTTCCTGGGCTAGGGCAAATGAAACAGTCTCTGCAAATGTAGGCTTTTGTGATGTACATACCGCAATTTTTATTTCTGCATCCCGAATACCGTTTACAAATGCCTCCGTTTTAAAATTATCCAAAAATGGATGATTTTCCCTAGGGTACGTAAGCTGCACCAAACGCTCTATCTCGAGTGCGAAATCCTGTAAAGTTTCGTTTGCCTTTTGCACTCTGCCTCGCAACTCCATTTTGTATATCTCTTTTCTGTGTTCACCACCATACTTACGTTGCAGTGCTACCATTATGTCGTCATAATTTCTGCAACTAGTTGGAACGCTTTCTAGAACTTCAGCCGCAGTCCCCTTTAAAGCAAGAATTAACTCTATGGCCTTTTCATCACTGTTCCATGCATTTCTGTTGGCGACTGTATCAAACTGGAACTTAAAAACATTAAATGGAACACTACCATCAAAACAAGGGGCCTTTACTCTGCTAGAGACTTCTGGAAAAACTCGCACCGCTGCCTCCTGGCATTGAATGTTATTAACTTTTGCTTCGAGATGGTGTAGTTTTTCATCAAAACCCGTGACTTGTGTTTGTACTTCTGTGACTTGTGTTTTCACATCCGAGACTTGAGTTTCTATATTAGACAGCTTATGGTTAAATTCTATTTCCATTTTATTTACTCTTTCATTTATTTCACTGGAAATCTCTTGAAGTTTCTCAATTGTAATTCTAGAATTTTCTTGTATTTCAGCCAGGATGGTGCTCGATTTCTGTTCCATATTTCTAGAAGTTTCATCAATTTGTCAAGAAGTTTCATCAAGAATAGCTCTAGAGTTTTCATCCATTTTTCTAGAACTTTCTTCCGACATTTTTTGCATTTTTGCCATCATAGCAGCAAACATTGTGTTTAAATCCATACTGCTAGCAGCTGCACGTGTACATACCTCTATTTCTTCTGTATCCTCGAATTCGTGGCTACCAATGTCAATATTGCGTCGTTCGAATTCATCTATTAACCTCTTCTGCAGCTCTGCTTTATTTCCTGCAGTTGGTAGATCTAACTTGCTCAACTCTTTCTTGAGCTGATCCACTTTAAGTTCTTCAAATTTCATTGCTGTCTATTTTTTTCTAATTTATTTTATTTTTACAATTTCACTTCTGACACTAATTGTTACGTTACTGCCTTTTCAATAACGTTTTTGGTTTATTTCCTTTATAATAAACCTCTTGAGTTCTTTTATTGCAACTTTAATAAAATAAATAAAACACTTTAAACACTTTACTTTATAGCTGTACTATAAACTATTCACGCCACTTTATTTAGAACTTAGTAAATTTTACCACTTATAATTGCGATGTACACACTTAAATAATCGTACTAATACTGATTATCGATGCCCACCTTCGCGAGTATTTATACTCTGTTCGCTGACATCTAGATGTCTCTAGATCATTCTACTCGGCGAAATGTCTGTAACATTTTCGACATTTCTGGGCGAATCGAGATTTTATCTTACAGCGAATATCATTATGCATTAACACTGTGGCTGAATTTAAATTGATTTATACATCAATAAACTAAAGCATACTTTATGGGTTAAAGATAACATTTGTACTATAAAATTCTGTACAGTGGGTTTACATTAAAAATATGCGAAACTTATACAATAACATTTTAAACTAATAAAATTACTAATAAACTAAACTTATTCTTACTAATAAACTAGGGAAGTAACGAATACCGATATATCGGCGATTCTTCACGTTTGCCGATATATCGGTATCGGCGATATTATACTGTCGATACGCCGATACTTTTTTTACAGTTTTTTGAACAAACAATTTGGTTTTCAATGCTTATTTTTGCATAACAACTAAGAGCTAAAAATCAAACATAATAGTAAATTGTTTCTAATTTCTTTAGCTGGAAGTCGGTCCACACCACGCGTTTTATAAGTATGTTTCTTTTTTGACGTCTTTAGAAAGTAATCGTGTTTCATGCTCTCGATACGTATATACGTTTAGCTGTGTAACCTGTCAATACAATTTTACACTACGACTTATTGCATAAATGCATTGAACGCTTCGTTTGGACCTGCAGCAGAATTATCTGCTAACTTAATTAAAGACGTGCACAGATATATCTGTTTGTACAAGTTTCTGTGTGTTTACTAAAGTGAGTATGTATGGATGAGTGGTCGAGTCTTTCTGATATAAGTTGATATGGATATTTTTTGTAACATAGTGTATATGAGTTGATAAAAAGAGAATGAGAGTAACATATCTGTTTATATCTGTTTCACAAAAGCAGATACTAGTTCATACTGATCGAATACAATGAGTTACTTATTGTACGATGCCGTTTTTTCAATTGTGTTTCAACGAAAATATTTTGTATTTTGTTTTTGTAACAAATTCATTTATGCCCTTAAAAGGATGTGTTTTTTTCGTGCTGTGGTAGTGAGAATTGCGAGCAACAACAACAAAACTAGCGAGAAGCGTTGCGATCAGGCCTGCCATATTTACCGATTTATCGGTATTTTGCCGATTTTTTTCTCTAGATTATCAAAGTGCCTATTTACCGATTTTTTGATAAAAACTTAAAACACTGTAGCTTTTGGTTTGTGTTATATAAATTTTTAATTTTGGGTAACTTTTAATGTTACAAAGAGACAACTGTTATTAATTCAGCGCTAAAACTTAAGGAAAAATGGGTTCGATTTATTCCATATATGTACATATGTAGTGTTTGTCTAACCCATCACACACACACATTTTGAAAAATATTCAACAAGGTATAAAGAATACAAGAATTACCTCCAAATGAAAGAAAAGAACGTAATGGTTTTTTGACCAAAGCTAAAAGAAGAGATAATATATTTTTCTAAAGGAAAAAAAAATTATTACTTACAAAAGAGTAAAGTTAAGCTTAATTTATATTCACTGTCAATGTAAATATTTAATTTTATAGGATTATATGCTATTGAGGATAAGGCTTATACCTCCGGTAGCCAATTTAATTTAAGAAAGTACAGTAAATATTCAAGTTTTTTTGCAAAAAGAAAATCAGATTTAAAATGCGAGAATTCTTCAACCTAGAAAAACCAAATTTCGATATCCACTGAAAAATTAATCTTTGCAAGGAATTATTTTTTTTAAAGATTATTTAAAATTTAATAATTCGATTTTTATGCTTATATTTAAAGTTATTTAATAAAAGTGTCAAACTTATATATGTATAATAATAAAAAAATTAAAACAAAAACTTTTTATATCCATAAAAACAACTAACCAGGAACGGTGGCAGTTATAACTGGTATCAAAAAAGTTCTTTAATAACAGTTATTTCAGGGATCGTAACAGTTATAAAATAAGCGACAAAAAAAAAATCATAGAAAAAATGTCTGTCTATGTAAACGTTGTACGTAAAGTTCAGGTCGCAGTTTTGAAGATAAATTGCTGAAATTTGGTACAAAGGTTCGAATTGTCCTAAAGAACAAGCATATTGTCAATGCACACTGGTCGGAGCTGTATGGAGTCGGCGGCCATAAATACTTTTAGTATATGTATAATCGTGAAACTTCGGTCACGGCTTAATAAATATGTCAGAACTATTAAATGTTAAAATGGGAGTGGTTGATGACTTATACCCACCCCCTATCGTACCCTAACACCCACATTCACCCCACGTAATCAAAAATTTAAGAAAAAATGCACGAAATTTTTTTTTAATTCATATGTTAACAACTTTTTTACAAGGTTAGTTTTAAAAAATAAAAATATTGACTAATTATATATAAAATAATATGTAATAAAAAATTATAAAAAGATTAAAACAAATAAAAAAAAAATCGCCTTTAATAAAAATCGACTTCAAAATTAATCCAGCAATTCAAAAACAGATTTTAATAAAATGGATTTGTCCTTGCATGGTAACTTTCGTTGTCCCGTTATAAAAGGATCCGAAGTTAAAAGTAAACGATTAAATAAATCAGTATTTGTTGAAATGCGTGAAATTTTACGCGTGTGCTGGAGTCGAAATTTCTTTATATCTTTGTTTCTGGACTCTGCAGCTTCTTCAGAGAGCTCTCCAATCGAAACCAGTGCATGTTCAATAACATCTGAAGCATGAATTAAAATTTTGTGGACTGAGGGGGGAAGATAGTACCACGAATATTTATTTGTCAGCTCCTTAGCAGTGTCCAGCGCATATTTCCTAAATTTTTCGACATTAATATTGTACCCTGACGACAAAGCCTGTAATAATGTTGCACATCTCTCAATTACTTCTTTATCAATACCTGTTATTTCTGCAGACAAGCCAGCATTGTTAAAGAATTCTCGTGCCGTATTTCAATCATTGGAAGACCCACTCCCTCCAGTTTTTGGCTTGTCGACTATTAGTCCCATTTTTTCTCGGAATTGTAATTGAATATTCTGTTTTTTTTTAAGATATTCTGCTTTTCCTTCTATGGACCTAATTTGCCATTGTTTTTGTTCAAGCCTATACGATATATGAAGAAAATACTCAAAAAATCTAATATATGCATGCAAAGGTGACAATCCAAATTCATAGTGATCTTTTTTAACTTCTTTTTGCAGACATTTTTCAATATTGTTCATTTCGGTCGGTTTTGCATTACATATGTAACACTTTGCGGATGAAGTTTGAGTTAAGGCATTACATACTTTACCATCCACCATTGTTAGTTGCAGAATATGGTCAATGTGTATCGTTTTCTGATCATTTTGGAATTTCGTGGGAGTTAACTGTTCAATTTTTTTCTTGTAATATGTCTCTTCGTCGATGGACAATTGAACTGTCTCTTTTTTAAATTGGAACCTGATAGGACGGCAGTAGCGGGTGGAAGATGGGCGAGGATTTTTCCAAATTATTTTGGTAGTTTGAGCTTTATCTGGATTTGTTACAAGTTGGAGCGGGACATATGACGTTACAAATAAATTACTATCATCCAAAATATTATTTTGAACTTTCTGTTTGTACTCGCTGTGTCCCGAACTGCCATCAAACCCCCATTTTCCTATTAATGTAAGGCTATTTACGGACTCATCCAAAACTTCATTAATAACATCGCTCTGTAGTTCTAATATCCGAATAGCGGTATGGTCTAATAGACTTTGAAGTTCAACTTCTGCGTTAGATTCGCTGACAGTTATTTTGTCTGGGTAACTTTTCTTTTTTTCTTTCAAAATGTTATCGTAGCAAGGGAAAAATGGTTATCGAGTTTACTGTTTATAAAGCTTCTTATTGTCAAATATTGATGTTTTGTTAAACTTGCTTCAGTTATAAGCGATATAACTTCACTGACATTTGCTTGCAAAAACGATGGAATCTTTTTTAAAGTAGCAAATCGCAAATCATCAGCAGCGGAGACATCAATTTCTGCAATTTCTGCAATTCGTCGTCGCTTTGTCCTGCTTGAACACTCTCCGAAACTTAATCTAGGACGTCCTCGATCTTGATTCAAGTCAGATGTTTGTGAGGTTAATAAAATCGACTCCATTTGGGCAAGCCAATCAGAATATATATTTTGAACTCTTGTTTTTATACGATTGCATTTTTGCCAAAATTCTGCAATTTTTTACAATTATAATTTAAGCGTGCTTCTAATTGACACTCTTCAAATGTGTAGCCCTCATTTTTAATATAGCTTTTCACGATATCCTTTACTTTTCTAGCTTTTTCAGCATTTGCACCTTTTTCTAAGCACCAAATATCAAAAATATGTGCGCGCGAAATTTTGCAATTTTAACAGGTGCCTTTTGCAAAAACAATTTATAACAAGAATAAAATTAAAAACAAAAATAAAATTTAAGTCCGTGTAAAAGGAAAAAAACGAACACATTTCTTTACATGCATAACAATAACAGAGCAACGCGAACATAAATAAACAAAACACCACACAAATGTTCCAAGTTGGACATAAAAACAACGGGGACGATTTTGTCTGTGGGAGATAACGCAAAGACGAGCAAAAATGAGCAGATAATATTACCAATTTTAGAATATTGAAATATTAACTAATAAACTAAAAAAAATCCCATTGGAGATTTCAGGGGGGAAAACAACTAAAACTCTAGTTGAAATTTAAATATATGGACGAACGAACACTAACAATGACACCGGATAAATATGCATTTTTTAACAAATCCACAACAAGCTAAACACATTGGTAGTATTTTAAAATCAAATTAATACCTTTTTTTTCAATATTCATTTTTAATTATTTCAACACAAATGTTTTTTTGTTTGTTTAAATTAATTTAAATTTGCACGTAATTTTCCACTTTTTCACACTGCAATAATCAACAATTAACTCGCTCTCTTTTTGAACGGGTTTTTAAGAGCACAGTTGAAATAAAACAAAAACAACTATACATTTTAAAACCTTGTTTTTATAAGAAATAGTGATGCCACATTTGGTGACAAACTTTTGGTTTTTATTTTTTTTATTTTTGGCCAATGGGATCGACCACTGTGCAATGGTGAGAACTTTGACATGAATCTTAGCTTCATAAAATAATGGCGTGGTCCATGATTGCCCATGGGTCCCTAAGCTACACTCTTGAAAAGTTATCTCTAAATATTTCTTATTTGTTTGTAATGGATAATTGCAATCAAAAAAATAAATTATTTGTTTATAATGGAAAAATAAATGCTTTTTTACAATACATAAAGGAAAAATTTTTTGGTTGAAATAATGCTTATCAATAACAAAAAAAATTGTTACATAAATTGACTACGATATCTCAAATAAAATATATGTAGCGATAATGGTTAAAAATTGCCAACTGGAAATAAAGGAATTTTTTCTAATAGGCTCTCAAAAAAATAATAATTATTATTATTTTCAGTCCCGGAGTTATTTTGTGAATTAAAAACAAAAAAGTCCATTTTAAACAGTTATGTATCTCTTTAACGTAAATATAAAAGGTCAAATTAAAAAAAAGGGAGTTCGATTTAACCGTCATAAATTAAAACTCAGTTGGGGAATAAAAGATCGACACTCAAAGCTTGCCGCTGGTCAGATCACTACAATTTGTATAGCAGTATTATCTAAGTCCCCTTTCAGACAGGCAAAGTTTACTTTGACAAAGTCTGTTGAATTCTCTTTTAAACTTTGTTTGGTGCTCAGACACACAAAGTTTAATTTGACAAATTTTTGTTTTCTCTTGTTTGAATATAATTTATAAACAGCGTTGCCAGAATGATGATTTTATCATATTTTGGATTATTTTTTTAACAAAAATATGATTAAAGATTTTTTTCTCAAATGATGATTTTTTATTTTTAGAAATTCTGATTTTTACTTTAATTTTGCTTATAAAAAATACACGATTATTTAAACAGTCAATTTTTAAAACAATGAAGTCTTGCATCAGCTTGATGTGTGTTGGTGCTGCACACTTTTGTACCCAGTATCTAGAATACACAAAATTGCATCATTATTTCTGGACATAAAAATATTAAAAAAGGCATATTATAGCCTATTTCCAATGTGCGAAAGAATTCCTTCTTTCGAACAACTACATTTAAAACAAAAACAAATTCTAAAACCTTTGTTTTTGTTTTAAATGTATTTGTAAATGTACGTTCAGACTGATGAAATATTTGAAAGCAAACATCAAATATTTCATTAACGTAGTCTGAACACAAAATATTTTTGAGTTTCAAATAAAATAACAGCTGATTTTGAGCAAATAAAAGTATTTGCCGCAAATATGAACATAATGTAAATACAAAAGATCATTTATTTTAGTAATTTTTGAGAAAACATTTTTTTTGATATTACAAAAAAATTGTAAGAGCAAACAACGACAAATAATTTTAGCCATGTTCCGGATAGAAGCAATTTTTCTGCAAGTTTTCGGACTATTTACAATTTTAAAGATTGTTTATAATTATTAGACTTTGCTATCGTGCCGCTTTGAGCAAATTTTTGCGAATTACCGCTAATGTAGCAATTTTTATCGAATTTTTGCCATTCCTTATAGTTTTAGGCACTTTTAATAAATTGTATGGCTTGTTTAAAATATCTAAATTTTTCGCGAATTTTCGCTATTTTTGCAAAAAAAATTTTTCCCGACATTTTGTTTTTTAACTGATTTAGCGACTTCAAATAAATTTAAGGGTTTGTTTCCAAGTTTGCAATTATTCGCAAATTTTAGCCATGTTCCCGTTACCCATTGTTTTCCAGTTTTTTTTATCTTTAACATTCTCCTGTTCTAACACTATAAAAAATGCTGCTCCACAGAATAAAAAAAATAATTTAGCTTTTGCGCTCATTTTTACTATTTGTGAAATATATTATTATTTTTGAACACTTTCATTAAATAATTATTTGATGCAAATATTTATTTAAGTCTGAACGCATGGCAAACATGAATTAATTTATTTTATTTAACACTGTTTGCCAACTGTTTCATCAAACAAAAATTGTCAAATATTTGAGCTTAGTTTGAACATTAAACAAAATATTTTTTTGTTTCACACAGTTTGAAGCAAATATCAGAACAAATATTTTCGTTAAATATTTCATTAGTCTGAACGTACCTTAAGAAGTAAATAATTCTTTCGCACATCGGAAATAGGCAGTTAGAATATTGATAAAAAAAATATTTGTGAAAAGAAAAAATGTATTTTTATAAAGTTTCATATACTGACGAATTATGTTTTTATGTATTTCAATTTAAATAAGAAGAAGTATGTTTTTATAAATAATTAATAATTCTTACTATTTTGCCCTTGTTTTAAAAAATTTAAATTAAGAAAAAAAAATTTAAGATTTTCCTCTTCAAAATATGATTTCTTTCGCCATATGACAATTTTTATTCCAAAGATTCTGGTAACGCTGTATATAAATATAAAGTTGCAGCCAACTTCAGGTATAATCTACGAACGAAAAACAAAACGAATTTGTAGTACAGCAAAGTATGTACTCCCCCGCTATGCTCTTTTCCCTTCTCTTCTATAAACTCAAGACTTTGCAAAGTAAACTTTGCTTGTCTGAAAGGGGTCTAATCAGCTTGTATCAGTGTTGCCAGTGAAATTTCGAGAAAGATACATTTTAGTTTCCAAAGAGATACGCTTTTTTCCAAAATTATACATTTTGAAAAAAATTTTAAAATCCATTTTTAACGTTTAACATTTATTAACATAACATTTTTATTACATAGTTAATGCATATTATAAAGAAAATGATATCATATAAATTAATTTTTATATTTATTAAAGTCATAAATATTTGGTATGTAAATTTAAAAATATAGTAGGCAAACTTTAAAGTTAATAATATGTATTTATATTTGGATGTTATCAACACAAATTCATTTTTGTAAAAATTAATATACGAGTTAAGGCGTTTATACTAAGGCGATTATATCAAAAAGGTCATATACATTTTTCTTTTAAAATTTCATCTTAACACACATACACAAGAATAAGCAAGCGACAGAAGAACTTAGAAAACGTAATAACAAAATACGTGTTATTTTTGTATTTAGTTGTCACTGTTTTTTTTAGTATTTATAACGAAATGATAACTTAAATAAACTTTGTCACGGTAGGAAAGCTTTAGATTTGTTTTCTGTACATTTTGCGCACAGATTCAAATGATACGAAAAATATCAGGATTACATATGGTACCTGAAGTCATCAAAACATACGAAAAATTTATCTTTCGTATCCTAATGGCATCACTGGTTATTAAAGACGTAAAAATATAAATTCTTAAAAGAGTTTTATTTGTTGACAGCCAAGTGAGTTTTATTTTAGGCTGAAAACTCCTCAAGTTTTATTTTATTTTTTTAGAGAGAAAACTACTTTTATTGTTTAATCCGAACTTTTATATTTGCGTTGAAAAATTAGTCTTAACTGTGGATTCTGTCTTAACATAGATTCTGAAAGAGCACTTTAATACGAATCTATTGTTATATGACAGTATGTCTCCGTTGGCTCTAATATGGAAAATTCATATAAATTTTTAATTAACTAATATTCATTTATAAAACGTTTATTTGTATTGATTTTTATGTTAAAAGTATTAGGTAATGGTAAATTGTTGCTTTGTTATTTTTTGCCATTAAAATATTTTTTATTGTGTTAAAAAAAGGTATTTTTAATATGCCGATTTTTTATATTAAATTGCCGATTTGTTTTTAATGATATGCAGATTTCTTACCAAAACCATCTGCCACCCCTGGTTGAGATCGTATATAAATTTTTATAAACCCTGTTATATTCACTCGTAAAACTGCTCTGAGTGGAGAAGCAGCTCGCGCTCGTTGTCATTATTTTTTAAGGGCAATCAGGTCGTTCTTGTTTGTCTGCTTTTCGTGCGTTTTGCGTTGTCACCTCGTATTGGTTAATGGTGTGGCGTCGTATAACTGTACCGAGTTACAGTTTTTGCGGTTGTCGGCATTAACTTTGTGCAATCGTTTGTAACCTCAAATTTTTAACTTGTTTTCTGGTGGAGAACCAATAATAACTCAAAGTGACTGGTGGAGAACCATAAAAAACTCAGACGTTTACTGGTGGAGACCAATAATACTCTGGAGTGGATTCTGGGAGCCCTCGCCTTCCTATACGATGGTTTATGTCGAACGAGGTCTTGTGGTTGAAGCTCCAAAAATTCGTGGGATACCCTGGCAATATGACTTTAATAGTCAGCCAAAAACTTTAGTTTTTAAGTAAAGCCAAAAAAAAAAAAAACCCTGTTATTTACATCAAATCTCCAACAATATTTGCAAATACAACAGATATTGTTAAAATACCATGGTGACAACAGATATTTGTGAGCAAAAAAAAAGGTTATGATATACTGAATCCAATACCATAAGCAACTGTTTTTGTTTTTAAGATATGGTGAGTGGATAAAAGCAAAACCATACAATATCAGTTACACTCATTCTCTCACTTATATCAATATCTGGTGTATCTGTTTTGACAATACTTAATGTACACTCGTGCAGGTCTTTAATACGAACATTGAAAACAATGAAAAATAGAGAAATTTTTTTAAAGGATTCAAACATTTTACAGAATTATGGGAGTTAAGTACTTAACTTAATAAATATATGCGAAAGAGATTTTTCATATCCTGCTTTTTTTTGCTTTATTTTTATAACTTTCACATTTAACGTCCCGTAATTCTGTAAAATTTTTGAAACCATTTATAAAATTTCTCCATTTTTCATTGCTTTCATTGTTCGTCATTTTTCCTTTTTTGTTTTTTTGTGTATAATTGAATTTTGAACTTTTATGTTGTTTTAATAAATTTAAAAAAAAAATGGTACCGTGAAGGTCCAAAAATTACATTTTTTTTGAAAGTTGGTATATTTAGAAAACCATTTACCATCCCTGATCTACACACTTTAATCAAAGACTATAGATTTATAGAGATGTTGCACTTAGTACATTTGGAATTGACAAAAATTTTGTGTTTCTTAATGATGAGGGGGGGAAGTAACAAGGAAAGCAAAAACTTCGTGCTCACATTCAGGGTTGTCAGATTGATTTTGATCTTTTTCGCCAAATTCAATGTCAAAAATCGCCAAAATCGCCAAAACATTTATTTTTTTTGATTTCGACAATAATATATGTATTTTTAGAATAATTAAAAATATTTTTTCATAATTCCAAAAATCCGCCAAAAATTCAAAAAAAGTCGCCATATATTTTGTTTAATTTTTATTTAACAAAAAAGGTGCAATGTTTAAAATATTTTATAGTAGTCTACTTAAAGTAACAAAAAAAGGTAAGTATTAAACAAATATTGGATGTACAATATATTTGTATGTAGTTGCAGTTCTATTATATAACTGAAACGCTATATACTTCACCAAGAAGACTAACTTGTTGTCTTCTTTTTTGAAATACATTGTGAGAGTAGAAAAGAAATGCAACATGTGATATTTATATTCATATAACTTTTGGCTCGTAAAAACGTGTCGAAAACTTCATATCGCATTCTACTTCAAAGCAGATATTTAGTGAATTTCAATATTTCAATACAGGTACCTGCCGTATCCTTGTAGCTATAAATTGTTGGCCTAAACTGATCTTAATTAGATTGAATATCATCATTACAATTTTCGTTTAACAAACTGTATTTTTTCTATTGTATTTCATTAACATTATTAGGATTCATAAAAAAATTTTTTAAATATATTTAAAAACAACAAATTTTATGTGATAATTTATCACATTTTATAATGGAAAAATTTTCATAAACTTTCATTGTATTCATTTTTAAAGAATTCTACTTATTACTTCTTTCACGAGCACATTTAAATGTGAAAAAAAAATTCTCGAAGATTATCTTCATCAGCCATTTAAACATTATTTACACAGTACAACATTTTTCAGTTAATTGATTGCCAACTCAATTCTGTGAACTGTATGTGAAATTAGACCCAAAAAGAAGAATTTCTGCATCATTCGTTTTGTCTTCTTACCTGCGATTTGAAGTTAGTATCGATTTGAAGTTAGTACTATCGTATAGGGGAATTTATCACGTTTTAGGCCCTGTTGTTTGACATAGCTCGACAACCACTAGCCCAATTTAGTTGAAATAAATTTTAAAAAATTAAGAATTACAATTCCCTTAATCTGTTCATATATTGTTTTCCTATACAAGTAACACTTTCGAAGTTAAAAATGAATGTATGAAGGGAAAAAATTATTTTTTGTCTAAAAATTTAAATTTTTTTTTTTAAAAATACATAAAAAATGCAAAATGGAAAAAAGTTTCAAGTCTAGTTATTTTTTCGCAAAGTCACATAACCTATGAGCAAAATGAGACAAAGATCATAAAAATCGATGCACGCGTTTCGCTTTTATTGAGTAAATGTATGAATTTCAAAAATTTGCTCGAGATATGCACAACATTATTTGGAGAAAACATTGACACCTTTTTCATGATTCTGAGAATTAAAAAAAAAGGAATAAACAAAAGGTTATTTGATTTTTATGATTGCGGTAATAAATGTACGTGGACAATTAAACGGAAAGTGGACCTTTTTATTATTTGGGTTTTTCCGGTGGCTACATATATGATTTTTTTTACAGAAATTGCACCCACATTAAAGGGTGGTCATTATTTGGAAAGTTTTGCACAGTTTGAAACGTACAAGTGCTGAATCAGGTATATAGCCAGCCGCCCTTAAAATATGCGCCCATTTATAAGTACCTGGCAGTAAAATATTCAAAAATACGTAGTATTTATAGGTGTGCATTGATCGATTTATGGCATTCAGCCAGTGCCGACGAACGCGAACAGTAAAAGTGATTTTTCTCCAGTTTTTTAAAAGTGAATAACAACAAAACATAAAATATATCAATATGGAAAACAACAAGTGCCCATATTTGGATGAATATTGTTACGTTTGTGGTCATATCGTCCGAAAAATACAGAAAAAAGATCGAAAAAATTTGTTTACTGAGCAATTCAAAACCGCGTATTGTAATTATTTCGATGAAGCAGATTTAAGTGGTGCAAATTTTACGCCGAACACAGTGTGCAACAGTTGTTATACTACCCTTCTAAAATGGATTCACGGAAAAAGTAGAAAGTTATCTTTTATGAAGCCAGTAATTTGGGTGGAAGACACAACTGGACATGATGAATCCAGGTGCTATGCATGCATAAATTTTCGTCCTGGATTAAACAGACAACAATTGAAAACAAAAGTATACACTGCTGCATTTACTGCCACACTTCCAGTGCAACGCCCTGCTGATACCGATGCACCTAAACCTCCGAGTGCGGATACTGTGTCCCTGCTAGCCGAAACCGTTTTCACCAATCCGACCGATTTGGATGATGCTGATTGGATACCCGATATTGAAAATAGTGCACCACAACCGCTACCACAAATCGAAATGGATTACATTGTGGCCAAGCTGGGACTATCACAACACGACTCCGAATGGCTGACATCATTTTTGAAGAGAAGAAAACTCACACAGCAAAATGTCAGCGCAACATCATACCGACAACGCCAAGCTGACTCAGACCATGAATATGAACAACCTACGAAGAAAACAAGATCATCAGAACCACAAGCGTCAACTTCTACAAGGATGGATATTGCCAATAATTGAAAAAATGTTCTAAATTTTGTTTTTATGCATATTATAATTGCGTATTAATTGCATATTATTTTATTTTCATTAAGTTTTTATAAATAAAGTTTTTTTTTTGCATGATAATTTTTTAATTTATATTTTTATTTTAAGGGTGGTGGCTATAACTGATTTTTGAAATTCATACCTTTACTCAATTGCGAATAAAAGCGAAACGCGTGCATCGATTTTTATGATCTTTGTCTCATTTTGCTCATAGGTTATGTGACTTTGCGAAAAAATAACTAGACTTGAAACTTTTTTCCATTTTGGATTTTTTAAAAAAAAAAATTTAAATTTTTAGGCAAAAAATAATTTTTTCCCTTCATACATTCATTTTTAACTTCGAAAGTGTTACTTGTATAGGAAAACAATATATGAACAGATTAAGGGAATTGTAATTCTTAATTTTTTAAAATTTATTTCAACTAAATTGGGCTAGGGGTTGTCGAGCTATGTCAAACAACAGGGCCTAAAACGTGATAAATTCCCCTATACGATAGTACTAACTTCAAATCGATACTAACTTCAAATCGCAGGTAAGAAGACAAAACGAATGATGCAGAAATTCTTCTTTTTGGGTCTAATTTCACATACAGTTCACAGAATTGAGTTGGCAAATCATGTGTTGTACTGTGTTAGTTTTAAATACTGGTCATACATATGAATGCATAAAATTTCATACATTGAAATACTAGAATAAAAAAAATATTATTTCTTCGTTTTGAATTTAACAAATTTCCAAACAAATTAATGGCTCATCAAAAATAGGTAACAAAATCGCCAACTATTTTATAAATCGCCCAAAAATCGCCATGTCGCCAAATCGAAAATTAGGTCGCCAAAAGAGTTTGAAAATCGCCACGTTTGGCGAGAAATCGCCACATCTGACAGCCCTGCTCACATTCAGAAAACTGAAGAGACCAAAAAAAGTTTTCATACATTTTTGAACAACAAATAAATAAAATTTCAAGAAATTACGTGCACACACATCAAACTGGCTGCAAATTTTTATGAAAATCAAAAGCATTTTGATTATGTCGCTATGTAGCTTTAGTAAACTTAAAAATATCTTTTATAAATAAGCAGTTAATTTTTTTAGAAAAAATATTTTTTTATTCCTACAATGGTTTAAATTAACTGGCTGTTCGCCTATATCGAACGTTAACGTTCGCATAGAAAATTACAGTTAAAACAAAAACAATTTTTGAAATTTTGTTTTTGCTTTAAATGTTATTTACTATGCGAACGTTAACGTTCGATATCGGCGAACGGGCAGTAAGACAATAACAGCATTTGAACTTCGGTGCAAATCGATATAGTTTCATCTGTACAACAATAAAACACATATTATTGCCCTACAATTAAAAATCGGTCACATTTGCTTTTACAGAGGTTGTTTGCACATAATTGCATGAAAACAAAAATTATTTTGTAAGGTTTTTTCTTTATTTTTACTTAAATGTATTTTCATCAAAAAAAAAAAAAAAAACTTCTTTTAGTTTGTTCATATTTTTTTATTTGCCATGTACATACATACTAGGGATGACAATCGGGACTGATTTTTGAAAATCCCGGGATTTTTCGGGATCAATGTGTTGCCTTAAAATGCAACTTTTTTTAATAAACAACACTTTTTAAATATTTAAAAGGTTTTATATACGTAACATAAATTTTTAAAAATGAAAATAACAAAACAATTTATTTTATACATATATGTTTATAACACTGGCCTCGCCCATGAACAAACTGATCAGATTCTGAAAACAGCTTAAAACAATATACGTATCTCTTAAGCCTATAGTACACGGCATGTAAAAATACACATGCGCATGTGGTTCTGACGTAATTTTGACGTCATCACACAACACGCAATGTTTAGTGTGGCTTTGTATTGACGTCAAAATTACGTCAGAACCACATGCGGATGTGTATTTTTACATTCCGTGTACTATAGGCTTTAGTTTTTCTAGATCAATTCATTTCGGTTTTTTGACAGCAATTAAATTTTTAATGTGAATTAAGTTGTGACGACATTAATGCACTGCAAAGTGTAGTCCCTCATCGATCTCGATAGCTGAGTTAAAAACTGTAAAACTATGTCGACTGCAGTGCAGCACACCTCCAGGGTGAGGGCGAGATTCATTATCAATAATTAAAGTAGGTTTGAAATTAATTTTAAAACAAAATGTTTATACTAATGCTTCTTAAAACAGATTTCAAGTTTAAATAATTTATTTGTGAATACGTCAGTGTTTATTTATAAAAAAAATTTTATTTACCGTATGTTTTTTAAGCAAATTTTTTATTATTATTTGACCGGAGGGAATATTTTTTTTTTTTTTTTTATTATTATATATCTTTATTAGTATTTCTTTAATACTTTAACATTTCACTTTTTCTCATAATATTAACATTTTCAATTTATGTGTTACAAAATTACATTATTCCTCACAAAGTTTATACATTCTATTCTAAATACATAATCGTTTTGTTCATTTTTAATACTACTTGATAATGAATTAAATAATTTTAGTCCCTTGTAGAAAAGAGATAGTTGCATTGCTGCTGTGGTAACTCGTTGAAGTCTAAAGTCTTCTGAATTTCTCAATCTATACGGTTGAACATCACCCACATATCGTATTTGTTCGCAAAGGTACTCCGGCGCATTTCCTTGTTTCATTTTTCGTATAAAAAGTAGTGTGTTTAATTCCAATCTTTGTTTAATATTTAACCATTGAAGCGTGTTAAGCATAAATTGTATTGGTGTGTATCTATTACATTTTAGTATTACTCGCATTGCCTTGTTTTGTAATTTTTGTAGTCGCTCCAATTGTGTTGATTTGCAACATGTGTAAATAATTGTTGCACCAAACTCAAAATGTGGTTTTATGGTCCTGTTGTATATGCTTATTGCTGTTATTGTGGTAACTTTATTTCTAATTCTTCTGAAGAATCCTATTTTCTTCCCAATTTTTTTAAAAGGCGAATTCTATATGTTCCTTAAATTTTAGTTCCTTATCTATTATGGAACCTAAGTATTTAATTTGTTTTACTTTTTCTATTATTTTGTCATTAATTTTAAAGTCTGTGTCGCTAGTCATATTTATTTCAATTATTTTAGTTTTACTCTCATTTAGTTTTGGTTTATTCATTTTTAACCAAATATTAATACTATATCATTGGTCATATTGCTTTGACATTGTTCTTCTGTATTTCCTTCCGTATATATTAAAGTGTCATCCGCATATAGAATAATTTCACTTCTTGACAGACTGTTGGGCATATCATTTATATATATACTAAATAATAATGCACCTAAAATGGAACCTTGTGGACTCAGATTTTTTTTCATTTATAGTGGTAATTTGTTTCCTTTTAGTCAAGTAGGATTTAAGCCATTCAAGTTCCACACCTTGCACTCCATACCTATAAAGTTTCTCAATCATTATTTTTCTATCAATTGTTTCGAAAGCTCTTTTAAAATCTAAAAATATTGTCATTATTTTTCTACTTTTGTCTATTTTTTTCCAACGATTTATTACATAATTAACTGCAGTTTCACAAGAAAATTTCTTTCTATATCCGGATTGATATTTCGATAATAATGAATTTTTTTAATGTAATCTTCTAATTGCTCTTTTATAACTTTCTCCAAGATTTTTTCACAAGTCTTTAATGAATTATTTGGACGAAATTCTTCACATTTTTTTGTGCTGGCCACTTTTTCAATTGGTGTTACCATTGTCTCTTTCCAACTTTCAGGAAATACTCCAGTTTCTTACGACTTATTAACAATATTTAATAGTATTTCTCCAACTACACACCAATTATCAATGATAATTCTTACCGATATTTTACAATAATCTGTTTTTTTGTTTAATGTCATTACCAGAGAAAACAAAAAAAAGCAAAAAACAAAGTGTTTACAGCAAAAAAATATATAAAAAAGCACAAAAATTTAGAAAAAAAAGCAGCAAAAAAAGCATTTTTATTTTTTTAATATATACATTTAAATATAAAAAATTACAGTTATTCTATTTCTTCAGATTCGTGAAAACAGTTACAATAACCAATCATGTGGGCTTTTATATTTGTAAACGTAATTTTTCTTCGTCTTTCTGTTAAAAGTGAATTGTATAAGTAGAAACTTCTTTCCACGTCAACGGATGTTGTTGGAGCAAATATATATTTCAAAATTTCATTTCGTCATCAGGTTTAGCACCAGTTTGAAGAATGCTGTTTATTTGTAAAATTTGTTTGAACCCCGGATTTCTTTGAAATACATATTTCTATCTATAGCTTCTCGTACATTTGACACAATATATACACTTTCGTGATTAGCTTATCCAACTGTTTGTAGCTTTTTTATAGAAGACACAATAATTGAAAATTTTTTTTTGATAAACGCAGGTTGGGAACGTAATCCGGGCAAGTTATTTCAGTTAAGAAAAGTTACTTTATCAAGGTATTCTGCATAATGCATTGTGGCTTCTATCCAAGTACCCCAACGTGTTGGGCATAGGAACGGTGGAAGAGCCAAATTGGGATTCATTTATAAAAATAACTGCTTTCTACGAGGAGCCTATGGAAATTAAAATTTTAGTTTGTATGTGTGTAAATACGAGTTATTGAAAAATTAACTTAACAAAAACGGATTTGGTACAAGATATTAATTTATTTATATGCTGAAACTCTAAGCGTATGAAGTCAGCAACACGATGAAGTTCATGAGCAAAACATGTCAAATGTATCATTTTAGGATACATTATTCTAAGGGACAAAATTCCACTTAACACGTATGCCGCTGCATCAGTTACCATTAGCAATATTTTGTCGTATTGAATACCTAGATTAAATTAAAAAAAAAACATAAAAAATAAAAAAAAAATTATGAATCAAATATTCACTTACCATCAGGCCATAAAATTTGTAATGAATCGTTGAAGAAAGATGCAATAGAAGCCCCATTTGCATTTTTGAGAACACGCATGTTCAATAAAAAAGGTTTATTTCCAACATCGTCATTTAAAATACCAAATATAAAGTTGGCCACATATATTTTTTCACTGTCTGTTGTGTCATCAACAGAAATCCATATACATATATTTACCTTTAGCCTTTTCACGCATTTTTCCCAAAGCTTCCGTATACATTTGTGGTATGTATTTACCTCGAATAGAACTTTCGCTTGGAACTGAAAAATTGGCGTACTTTAGAAAGATGTTTTTGAAACTGGGATGGCTTACTTTTTTTACTGGTATATTGGTCTCCAACAAAAATTTACATATATCTTCGTGAAATCTATTAGCAGTAATAGTAACAGGAAATTCCGTTATAAGTTTTTGTGGACGATTTTCTTGGGAAGCAGCTAATTTGTGTTTTTTTACTAAAATGTTGCTCCACATTGCACTTCTTTTCGCTATTAATTTTACTCGAACACACATTACAAAAAAGCCAATCTTTTTCAACTTTAAAAACTTCAGGATACATTTTTAGCAAAAATAACATATTTGACTTTTCTTTCGGCATTTTTTTTTTTATTATTTTTTCGTTCACAACGGCCGGTTTACTTATTTTGTTTTAAACTCAAATAAGTAACATGGCTGTTTTTTTTGGGATGATAAGTTTATTAATTTTAGTTGTAATTAAGCGCCCAAAAACGTTGAGTCCACAACTAACATATTTTTGTTTTAACCCAGAAAAGTTGTCAATTATTTTTTTTTCTCATGTTTTCTCAAAAAAATATTTTTTACGTAAAAATTATGTTAAAAAAGCTATTTTAGAGCAAAAACATAGGAAAAAAGCAAAATAAGCACCATAATAACAAAAACAGCAAAAAAGCAAATATGGGCAAAAACAGCAAAAAAGAAGCAAAACAGCAAAAAAAGCAAATTGGTCTTTTCTGGTCATTACTATTGTCTTAAGTTTTAAATTAGATATTGCACGGAATTTGAATTTTTGAGTTACTGTTTGTATATTATTTGTATATTGCACATTTTCGATTGAGTCTCTTATTGCCTTAATGCTGCTTACAAAATAATTATTAAAATTACTAGCAATTTTCTTACTATCTTTATATTCTACACCACTAAATATCACATTTTTTATCACAGTTTTTTTTTTTTTTAAGAACTAAGTCCTTAATTTCTTTCCACATTTGTTTTTGGTCTTTGGCATTGTTTATTCTATTATTAATATATTTTTTCTTTTCATTTTCTAACTTAATTTTGTATAAATTTCTTATTGATTTATACCTTGACCACGCCTCGTCAGTGTTTTCCAGCCTTGCTTTTTGGTATGTTATATTTTTGTTTTGTTTTAGTAACCTTAGTTCGTTATTAAACCATTTATTAACATAGTTCTGTTGTTTTCTTGTTATTTTCTTTGTAAATTTGTTAATAGTTTCCTCAAAACTTTTATCGAGCATTAGTGCATTTTCATTTGCATCATTTAAATGTTCATAACTTATTATATTATTTAAGTGACCGAGAAATGTGCTTTTTTTATATTTAAATATATCCTGTGACTTGATATGTGTTTCATTTTGGTTGTCGTTTTCATTCTTAATTTTAAAATATAATGTTTCATGATCTGCTATTTTATTATTAATATTGTTTTCCACCGATACTTTATGACTATTTGTTATAACATAACACAGTACAACATTTTTCAGTTAATTGATTGCCAACTCAATTCTGTGAACTGTATGTGAAATTAGACCCAAAAAGAAGAATTTCTGCATCATTCGTTTTGTCTTCTTACCTGCGATTTGAAGTTAGTATCGATTTGAAGTTAGTACTATCGTATAGGGGAATTTATCACGTTTTAGACCCTGTTGTTTGACATAGCTCGACAACCACTAGCCCAATTTAGTTGAAATAAATTTTAAAAAATTAAGAATTACAATTCCCTTAATCTGTTCATATATTGTTTTCCTATACAAGTAACACTTTCGAAGTTAAAAATGAATGTATGAAGGGAAAAAATTATTTTTTGCCTAAAAATTTAAATTTTTTTTTTTTAAAAATACATAAAAAATGCAAAATGGAAAAAAGTTTCAAGTCTAGTTATTTTTTCGCAAAGTCACATAACCTATGAGCAAAATGAGACAAAGATCATAAAAATCGATGCACGCGTTTCGCTTTTATTCGCAATTGAGTAAAGGTATGAATTTCAAAAATCAGTTATAGCCACCACCCTTAAAATAAAAATAAAAATATAAATTAAAAAATTATCATGCAAAAAAAAACTTTATTTATAAAAACTTAATGAAAATAAAATAATATGCAATTAATACGCAATTATAATATGCATAAAAACAAAATTTAGAACATTTTTTCAATTATTGGCAATATCCATCCTTGTAGAAGTTGACGCTTGTGGTTCTGATGATCTTGTTTTCTTCGTAGGTTGTTCATATTCATGGTCTGAGTCTGTATCGTCATCCGAGATACACATACTATTCAAGGGCGTGTTTCTTTCACTGTGTCCACCAATTTCAATGTCTTCATCTTCGGTGCTTTCTTCAAACTGCATAATTGTGGAACTCCACCAACAAACCTCAGCAAGCAATGCATCCAATTTTTTGCTTTTGAACCGCTTTTCAAATGTCATGGTCACCTGGTGGAACCTCTCTCCTTGTTCGTCTGATTCCTGAGGTGATTGTGCCAAAAAAGTATCGAGGTGGTGGTGCAAGAAATGCAATTTCAGCGTCATGGATGCACCGATTTTTTCGAAATAAAACAGCAACCTGTCCACTCGTTACTGTATCTCTTCTCGCTGGACACGGTTCTTTCCTAGAACGCCTTCTATTACTTCTTTCAATGCGTTCCATGCATGTTGGTGGTCGTGATGCTCTGAAAGCAAATGTGTGAAAGAATCACTTTTGATCAATTTCCGAATATCAGGTCCATTGAGAATACCTGTTTTAAATACATAAGAAAAACGAAAAAATTATTGGTAATGCGAATTTATAGAAATTAACAAATTTAGATATGACAATATTGAAATACAGAGTACGATACGTACCGTTTTTAATTTTCTCATCACTGAGTTTCGGAAAGATGGATTTCAAACAGTCAAAGGCGCCGTTAACTTTTTTGACCACCACTTCAACGAATTTCCCAGCTATTCCCAGTTTCATGTGCAGCGGTGGCAACAAAATATCATCCAGGTCCTTTATCATAGGTTCATTGCGTAATTTTAATTGTTTGTTGAGCTCGGGAGTTCTTCCTTTCCAATCTTTACATTGATATTGATTTCCTTTGTATCGTGAATCCCAATTACAAAGGAAGCAGAAGTATTTTGGATATCCGCCCTTTTCTATAATCCCTTGTAGTATGTTGACCACCTTCAGATCGCAACAAATGTTTCATTTGTGTTCATCGTATTTGATTTTCTTCAAAATTTCGCCCAATGCTTCATACGTTTCCTTCATAGTTGTGCTGAATCCCAATGGAATGCATGGTTTTTTATTTTTTTTGTGCAGCAGCACAGCCTTCAAACTAGTAACTGAACCATCGATGAATAAACGCCAGTTGCCAGCGATATAATCCATTCCCAATTTTTTCAAACCTGGGATATCATGGCAGTACGTGAACGTATTTGCTTCGTCAACGGAATAAAATTTCTGAAAATCAGCTTGGCGTTGTCGGTATGATGTTGCGCTGACATTTTGCTGTGTGAGTTTTCTTCTCTTCAAAAATGATGTCAGCCATTCGGAGTCGTGTTGTGATAGTCCCAGCTTGGCCACAATGTAATCCATTTCGATTTGTGGTAGCGGTTGTGGTGCACTATTTTCAATATCGGGTATCCAATCAGCATTATCCAAATCGGTCGGATTGGTGAAAACGGTTTCGGCTAGCAGGGACACAGTATCCGCACTCGGAGGTTTAGGTGCATCGGTAACAGCAGGGCGTTGCACTGGAAGTGTGGCAGTAAATGCAGCAGTGTATACTTTTGTTTTCAATTGTTGTCTGTTTAATCCAGGACGAAAATTTATGCATGCATAGCACCTGGATTCATCATGTCCAGTTGTGTCTTCCACCCAAATTACTGGCTTCATAAAAGATAACTTTCTACTTTTTCCGTGAATCCATTTTAGAAGGGTAGTATAACAACTGTTGCACACTGTGTTCGGCGTAAAATTTGCACCACTTAAATCTGCTTCATCGAAATAATTACAATACGCGGTTTTGAATTGCTCAGTAAACAAATTTTTTCGATCTTTTTTCTGTATTTTTCGGACGATATGACCACAAACGTAACAATATTCATCCAAATATGGGCACTTGTTGTTTTCCATATTGATATATTTTATGTTTTGTTGTTATTCACTTTTAAAAAACTGGAGAAAAATCACTTTTACTGTCAAAAATCGATCAATGCACACCTATAAATACTACGTATTTTTGAATATTTTACTGCCAGGTACTTATAAATGGGCGCATATTTTAAGGGCGGCTGGCTATATACCTGATTCAGCACTTGTACGTTTCAAACTGTGCAAAACTTTCCAAATAATGACCACCCTTAAATGTGGGTGCAATTTCTGTAAAAAAATCATATAGGTAGCCACCGGAAAAACCCAAATAATAAAAAGGTCAATTTCGCTCTTCCTTAAGCAAATGACACATAATAGATACATATTATTGTTTACAATTAAAAGATGCAACCGCAGTTGCTTTTTTTAGTACTTTTTTATTTTAGTTTTCGTTTACTTTAAAAATTAATAAAAGACAAACATAGATTTACTTGTTTATGGTAATATATTTATAACTTTTACAAATTAAATGACATTTCGTCAAAAATATTACATTTTAAAGAAATAAAAACGAAAATAGTTTTCCAAAAGTACAAATGCTTGCAACTAAGTGTAGAAAGTCTTTAAACCCAATAAGTACAATATAGCCACCTAAAAGTCTTCAGTAATTTACTTAAGCATTTGACATGCTTTTCGTTAAATTTTGACACTAGCTTAAGTTTGGTTAAGCACATTTCAGTTGGGCCTTTAGTTTGTTGCTCACTTGTTCGTTTGATGACTTTCTTTATCTCATTACACATGTTAACATTATTTTTCTCGAATGACTTGTATATTTTTTTGTTGTTGTTTTCAAACTCATTAACATATCCGTATAATTTTTTAACCTCATCTACATTTTTTTCACAAGATTTTTGAATCTTATCTATTTTATTCATCCTGTCTTCGTAACGTAATTCTATAGCCTTTAAAAGTTCTTTGATTTCCTCTTCATTTTCTTTCAGTGCTGAACTAAATTCATGTTTATATTCCTTCAAGTTTTGTTTGTTTATATTCACAGCTTCTTGAATGTCTCTTAATACCAAGTCGACATTTTGAATGTATTGTAAACAATCATCGCACATTTAACGTATGAAATTACTCTGTTCTAAAATTTGTGTTGAATACTGGTCAATACCAGAACATTAACTGGATCCATGGTACACTTTGTTCCATACACCCACACATCTAATCCCCGTTTCACCACGTATTGATGTTTTGCACTTACTGCATTGCTCAGACATAGCTGCGTGATTTTTATTTTTTTTATTATACCAATTATACTTTGTTTTTATAAAACTTTATTTCGCACTATTTATATGCGGTATTTATAAGGTTTTTAAATAGTCCTGTCTATTATTTTAAACCAATTTTTATTATTTTATTTTTATTTTCTTATAAGAGCTTTATCTTATCAAGTTCTATCTCGCTAGGTTGCCAGCCGAACTCTGAGCTATTTCATCAATATTACGACTTAATTGTTATAATTATATCAACTTTTATTCTTTAGTTTCTGAATAAAACTCTAATTGGATCGTGAATAATTTTTATTTTTTGCTTGATATATAAAAATTATTTCTTGATTTCTATATTTTGCATAAAAATAGTAATTTTTATTTTGGTATTATGTCTTAAGCCAAAGCTGAACTTGCTAAACGTAATTGTAAAAAAGGCTTGAGATGTGAATCTTCAAATATCGTTTCTTCTTAAAATAATGGTTTTTATTAAGCAAAATACAAAAATCCAGAAATATGCGTCATATAACAAGCAAAAAATGAAAATTTTAAATACTCGCTGTGTTCCAAAAACAAAAATTTAATTCAAAAATAAGAATTATTTGCAATAAAAAATATAACTCAAATATAATTTTTAATAATTTTTTTGTATATAGTATAAAAATTCAATAAAAACGAACAGTTTTGTACATAAAAGTTGATATGTTAAAAATCCCGGCGCTCATAAAAATAAATCCCGGGATTTATCAATCCCGAAAAATCCCGGCCGTACAATGTATGGCAGTGGGATATCTTTATATATTTATAGTCTTTGCTTTAATGTTTGTACTAATACTGAATCCTCAATGCCATCTGGGTGTGGGTATTTATACTCTTATCTCAGGTTTCTTGATGGATCTGAAATATTCGAACTATTTCTGGAACGTTCTCGAGCTTTTAAATATCTAAACTTAACGTTTTCTTTTTTTTGTTATTTAAATTTATCTACTAAAATTAGATAAATTTGATATTTTTGTTACTAATAGCCCGTTAACATTAGGCCGAAATCTTGTAGGTTTCATTAAAAATCTTCTTGGAAATTTATTGCGTTTACATTGTAATTTTTTGACATTAGATAGATTTTGTGTTCATATCAAAAACAGCTGACTGAAAACTATTTTTGTAATACAAAATTTTTAACAAGCCGTCATATCTGTGTTATCTTTAAATGTAATTTTTTCTTCTACAATGAAGTATTTTTTAGTACTATATGGAAAATCCATAGTTGCATTTCTAGGCTCAATTAGGTTTTCAGTAGATTTCTTCAAAATTTAGTCGCGAAGTAGATTTTGTTTTGTATGGGAAATCTAGTCAAAAACATCGTGATTTGGCTTGAATCTTGTAAGTACTTTATTTTGTTGTAGTGTAAACGGGCCATACAAATTTTACTGTGTTCATGTTAGAAAAAACAATTTTCTTATTTATTATGTTATAACATTTGAGGAGCCGCAGAACAAAACGTACTTTTTCGCATTTTTTTACAAATTGGTTTTTTGATGTTTTTATAATATTTGGTTTGAAATCTTTAAGAAAAAATCTAGTTAGCATATTTTTTTTTTTTTTACCAAGAAAATGGGTTCTAAAAAAATTGATGCATAACAAAACGTACATTTTTCTTTTTTATTTTTCAAAACGTCCTTTTTTCATTGTTTTTGCCATTTCTTCGAGTAGTTGTTTTAATAACATAACATTTCTTAATATTCTTAATTTGTTTGACGTTTATTTATGTCATTTAATTTTCGTTAAAATTAACTGTTGAAAAAGTGAAAATTTTCATTAAAACAAAAATAAAGTTTAAGAAATTTTTTTGTGTTTATCATACAATTTACCATTTTTTAAAAAGAGAGAAACGCGTCAAAATTCTCATGTTTATATATTTAATTTAGAAATGTTTGACAAACAAAAACTATTTTTTAAACTTTGCTTTTGTTTTAATGTAAATTTTTATTTCTTCGACGCGTTTTCAGGAATATCCACCAATAATTGCAACAATTTAACTATTGTTTGGTGAATGAGTGTTATGAAAAAAAAAATTAATACAATAGTATAATTAAAACATGAAAGAATTACAAGAATCTGTAGAAAATTTAAATATGAGAATACGTAAAAAACAAAAATTTAAAAATGCTAAAAAAAGTAAATATTGCGAGTTTTATTTCAACATTTTGAAAACGACGTTGGGAAAAAAGTATTATACTTAAAAAGTATTATACTTAATAACTTTAAAATCTATAACTTAATGATTATAAAAAAGAATTGTTTAGTTTTCTATTTAATTTGAAATAAAATAATAAAGTTTTCATTTTACTTATATTGTATTTATTTTTTACTTTAATGGTTCAGGTAAAAAACATTCAGTCAAATTATTATCGTCTAAAAAAACGCACACCAAAACGTTTCTTTTTCTATATTTTTTAACAAAACGTACTTTTTTTATTTTTTTTTAACAAAACGTACTTTTTTCGATATAAAATTAATTTGATATTAAACACCCTTGACATTTAATGTGTTGACTTACGGCAGTTTGATTCATCTTTTGGTAAGCAAAAAACTTGTTTCCATTTCCAGGCTCATGCAGTTTTTTAAGGGGTCGAAATAAATAATCCTCAATTTCCCAAAAATTTTAAATGTGTGAAAAAGTACGTTTTGTTCTGCGGCTCCTCATTTATATATGCGTTTTTCTAATACAATCCTGTTAAGCCTAAATTAAGCCATTTTGGTCTTGCAGAGCTGGCAGCACTGCTGCTATGCGTAATGCAAAAATTATTTTATTTTTGTTACAAAACCCAAATATACATATATTAATTAAAATGCAAGCAACTGCAGCATGAAGAAATAGTATTTGGAGCAAAACAGAAATTTTTCGTGTGCAACGTAATTCATATAGTGTGACGATAATAAGCGTCATGTAAATATGAGAATACATTTTATAATTAAAATCGTCAATCAGTTATATTTTGTCACTGTCATTTACTACACACTTTTAATAAGAATGCATTTCGCAAATAAATTATTTAAATTTATTTTATTTTTATTATTAAACATTGAAATATGTGTATGTCATCAAGCAAAGTCAATTGATGTCAGTGTTGCCGATTTTAACGTAGATGATATTTTTAATAGCGATCTAATACCTGTAAAAATAGTTGCAGATCAATTAGATCTTCTATTCAATTATTCTGATGGTGAGCATATAATAGTGAACACTCAGGAGAGAACCTTTTCAAACTCGACTGACTTGAGCGCAGCTGTAGAAGCCATGCAGTATCATAGGTGAGAGTAAATACATTTATAAGTAGTTATGCAGGATTGCCAAAATACGACCTACTAAAAGTCCGTGTTGGTTGTCTTGCCGAAGCAGTGCGTGCAAAACTGGAATGCACATTAAGATCCAACTTTTAAATTATCTCTCCTAAATTTGAGCTGGAGATTTCCAATAGGCCGAAACGACGATGAGTTGAGGCAGGTGGATAATTTTGAGCACACTGGCGCACATTTATTAAATTTTGCATTTATTTTTAAATTTCCATCAATTCAGTTAAAACCTGTAAAAACTGTGATAGTAAAATAGTTATAATCGCACTTGATCAAAAAGATCACATTTTGCATTTTTACACTTTTTGGCAAAAATCTACGCGTAATATTCATATCTACCGGCTGTAAAAATATCGTGCTTATTTTTTTTTTTTGGTAATGGAACGGTTGGTTTAAAATTATTTTTCATATGTAAAATTTAAAACTGTTTTTCTTCTAATGAAAATTTTTTAATTTTGAGTTAATACCCTCTTATTGATTAAGTGCGATATGTTTAATATATATATAGTATAAGTAGGTATATATGTATATTAGGGTTTCAGGTTGCTCGAACTTCATGTATTTTCAGGAATCCATACAAAATTGTATTTATTCCCAGAAATTCTGGGAAATTGTATATAAAAACTTTTTAGAGGGCTGTGTCAGGAGTAGGCTCAATACAATAGTAGTGAAATTTGATTTAGCGTTTTATAAATTTTATAGTTTTTTTTCATAAGCTAGCTTTATATGGGAGCTATGTAACTTATGGACCGATGCAATTCCATTCCGCCAGCGCCACTATAATCTGATGATTTAATAGATGAAGTGAATTGCTCTGTAATGGAAAACAAACAATAAAATGTTAAAATGGTAAGGAGATCGATTTTTCGACTTATTTTTAAATCCGGTTTTCGAATATTCCGAAGTGTTGCTAACTCAAAACACCGGTTTTGGACTAAGCATTTAAAAAATATCCGGTTTTATTCGAATAAATAAAAACACAAGAATCAAATAGGTTTTTGAAATTAAAAGTTAATTTGAATTAAACCAAGTCTAAAATGTATGAAACCAACAAAATACATAGTTATGACTTAAAGTAAAAAAAACACACATATGGCTTGGCTAACACACACTTGCAAGCATATTTCGTAGAAACATTAATTTTTTTTTGTTTTCAATGAATGCAGACGACGCACAGTGGCTGAAACTCGTTTTTCATAGGCCAAAAATCTGTAACTTTTGAACCGATAGAGATAATTTAGAAATTCTTTCTGGAGAGAAGGTCAAAGTTGAACTTTTGATGTTTTATAGTATTAAGTATGAAATGGTAATGATTGAGATTGAGAATTATGGTAGTTTTAATTCAAAAAGGGGGATGTTTTTAGTCCACTGTTTTAAGAACATTTTAATCTACATAACTGATATCTTTATTGATGTCAGATTTATAGAATGTCAAACCTTGAAATTAACATATTTTACTCATATTGAAAGCCCTTTCATTCATTAACACTATATAAATAATAATTTTAATGTTTGACATTCTAAAAGTCTAACATGAATTAAGCAATCATAATGAAATTTGGCAGTTATGTAGATTAAAAAGTTTTTAAAACATGTAACTGAAAGTGGACCAATTCCCAATGCCAGAAAACTGATTAAAAAAAGGCAATACTATTTACGACTCGATATTGATCAGTATATCCTAGAAAATAGTGGGCATATTATAAAACATTACTGTTCTAATTGTATAAAAATCGGTGTGTTGAATTATTAGAATTTTTTACTTAAATTAATTTTTTTTTTTGTTCGAAAAATTTGATTTGGGATAGGGAATGTGGGATAGGGTATTCATTTAATCGGGCTTTTTCTTTAATTGGTTAATCGCTCGATTACTTAACCGAGGTTTTGGTTTAATCGCTTAATAATCGGTTACCCGATTAATAAAGTTTTTTAATAAATTAAGAATTTCAGTATATACAAATTCATAAATTATTTATAATTTGTTATGTTATGTTTGTTTTCATAACATTTCTTGAACTAGAACGAGAAAACAAAAAAATAATTCATATACATATCTTTAATACATATTTTTTAATTAATACATGTCATGTATCTTATACATATATATCAAATAAATTGTCCTATGTTCGTCTTTTTATAACTCAAGAACCACTCAACCGATTTCAAACGACTACATGCGTTGGAAAGGTCTACTTTCACTGATGGTTTATAAAAAAAGGCTCTCTCGGTATAAGGCTCTTCTTGATCGCGTCATTTGACTTATTTAATTTATGTGTGTTTATTGATTGTCATTTAAGTTTACAGTGCGAGCATTGACATTTTTTAATTATTGATTTGTAATCCTAAAATTTAAATCTTAATAATGTGGTTTTCAATTCAGATATTAATATATGTTTTCATTTATACGAAAATTCTAACCAATTTGTTGAATATTAATTAAAGATTCAGGGTCAGATGTACCATAAAATTGGCGCGTTATTGCCATTCGACAACCAACAAATTTATTTCATGGGAAATGGAGATGAAGAAGTTGATCAGCGTTATTAAATAAATCTAAAATTAAGCAAACCAGTTATTCGTGAATTACAAATGGTGTGTTTTCTCTATATAAAATGTATTTTTTTCCTTATGAGACGTAAACGTATGTTATTGTATTGTCCAGCAACGCGGGCAGGGTTACTTTAGTTAATTATAAAATAAACTGTTAGATAATTTTATTAGTTATTTCAATGGTTTAAAAAGATCTTTTAAAATAATATTTTAGACAAATAATTTGGTTTAAATGTTTAGGATTTAAAAGATTATTTTCTTTAGTTTTGAAAAAACTTGTCTTGGAAAAAATTCTTTCATTTATCGTAGATGTTGCAGAAATCAAAAGCAATCCATAATACAAAATATATAATTTTTCAGTTCTTTTCCTGGATTTCTCTAAACATATAAAATCTTCCATTATGCCATTACAGTTCTGTTTTAATTTTTTTAAATTGTTAACACAATAGATTACATACACTCAAAAGAAAAATTAATCCATCCGTACTCAAATCAATCCGAAGCGGTATCAATAGTACGGTGAGTACGGATTTTCTTGAATCATGTACAGAAAGATTGATTCAAGTACGGATTATTCAATCGCGAAATACTCAAGTTATCCATATTCAATCCCGGATTCGTACTTAAAATAATCCGAAAATGAGATTGATTAAGGTAAAACTAAAATTGAATAAATCTCAAAATGCGCTTGATTCAAGAATTATAAAATTGACTTAATCCCGAATTCGTACTTACAATGATCCGAAAATGAGTTTGATTTAAGTAGGTCAAGTGTTATAAAGTTGATTTAATCCCGAATTCGCACTTTAAATAAATCAAAACTGAAATTAGAAGAAGAATTTTGTTATAATTAATTTACTTTCCTGTTTCACACCTTACAAAGTTCCAATTATTAAACACCACCACCATGCCCGATATGATTTTTACTTTAAAAACTTAATGTACATATTGAGCTAAGAATATAAACTAAATGAGAAGTGAGAAATTGTAGGCAAGACAAATTTACTTTTTTAAGTTTAAAAAATAAAATTGATTAAGATTTTAACATGAAAATATTGTGTTTTCTTCCTGTTCTGTTGTTTTTGTTGTTTCTGCACACAACAAGCCAATCGTTTATTAGCTACTTGTGTGGTGTTGTTGCAGTGGCTACAACAAATTTGAATAAGTTATATGAGATTTAAACGCTCAATTTGTAATTTTACTCTCACAGTGGCAGTACCAACGAAAAGTTCAATCTTTTTTGTACTTGGTTTAAGAAATTCCGGGAATAATTTTCGAAAGTTATCCCATTTAGGATCGTTGTGAGTACGTTTTAGTGTTATTCGTACTTGAATTTTTGAGTACGACTCGTACTCAAAGTAAGTATAAACAGCTTAACTTATCCCGAGTGTTTTTCTTTCTGTGTAGATATGAAACTCGCTTGTCAGAAGCCCAAGTCTGAAGTCAAAAAAAAAAAAAACTTAAGAGATGAGAATGTGTTAGTAAAAATGTTATCATTGTGTTACTATGAAATAAATATTTCTCACATTCCCAGAAAATCCAAATAAAAGGTCTGAAAAATAATATCGATTTTATTTAAATTTTATTAAGAAATTCAAAAAAAAGATCTCTTTTTTTGAAAATACTATTAATTTTGATTGATATTTAACCATTTTGTAGCAATATATGTATATTTCAGAATGGGTTTTATTAAATATCATTATTAATTTCACATTTACTGTTTGCTGGGAATATTTCATTACTTTAATGATATTTACCTAATTATGAAAAAACAAGTGAGAAAGCCCGACTTCTTAATACCCTACACCAAATTCAAATTTTCGAGAGTGTACCCTTGTTGGGACTAATGTGCAAACATGCATGTGCAAAAATTATGTTATTAGTTTAAGATTCTTGTACTTATATGAGTTCTTTGTGCCGAATATAATCTTGATATCTACATCTGAATAAGATATTTTTTAGCATTTGTATGGGACCTACGGTCAATTCTAGACCTACATGTCATGACATTGAAGTTATCCAAACCAAATTTAATGCCAATACCATTATTTATAAGGTTGTTATGGCATTAAAAGCTATATTAGGGGACTGTATTTTTATGGGAGCTGTGGTCAAGTATAACGCGATTCAAATAAAATTTGGTTAATGATTAAGGTTGGAATAAAATATTTCTGGGCCAAGTTCAATCGAAATACCAACATAATACCCTCTCCACGCATGGTGGAGTGAGTATACTTACTGGTTACAATAAGTCCATATGAGACTTTCGCCAACCGCTGTATAAGTTCTTATGGTGTATAAGCTTGAGATATAAACTGCTGTTTTGCCCAGAGAGCCACGCCTAAAGAACAAGCTTCTCAACACGCATACAAACAACCCACTGAAACACTTAATAACGCGAATGTGACTTGTTTTTCTTTTGGGATTTCTACGTTTTAATATGATAAGAAACGAGCGCCAAGGATAGTTCAGAATAAAACTTTAGGCATTGTTTAAAATGCAAAAAATTATAAAATTTCTTTTAAAAAATTGTAAAGAAACACATCAAAAAATTTTATAAAAAATTAGTTTTTTAATTGTTTATTGTCAAAAAATTGAGATGAACTTTTACAAGTTGAATTCACACAGTTCCTATATGTGTGCAGATGTAAATATATATTTTTTAAATTTTAAGGGAGTTTCATATTCGAAATTTCATTCAAATATGTTCAGCCGTGCATTAGAAGCAAAATTATTTTTCAAAACAAAACTTTCGTAAACCACTGTTATATTTCAGTCATATGAGCAGCTTAAATAAAAAGAGAAAAAATGTTGCGAGTAATTTTATTAAAATGATAAAAGTGTTCAACAGACATTTCCAAATAGTTGCACAAGTATATATGGGGTTAAAGAGGACACTTTCAGCCTTTTGATAGTACTAAAATCATTTTAACCTCTTTTGACCCTAATAAGTTCTCCTCCTCTTAAATTCAAATTTAACTAAAATATAGAACCTGGGGAAACATTTAATAACACATCAGGTATAAATGATACAGTAATTTAATGAACCATTTCGTAAAGGCTACTATCCCAATCATAAGTTAGTAAAATTGTTTCCAGCACAATGCCACAGCCACAATTGCCAATATTTTAATCCAGTTTTTTGGATACCTTACCTCTAATATTAGAATTGTGTAGGTCATGAATGAACTCGTTCAATTGAACGGATCAGTCAGATGAACGATGAACGGTCGCTCAGTTTTAACGTTCAATTTCGTTCAATCGTTCACTTGGGTCTTTTTAATCAGTCGTTCACTTTTTTTTACCGAAAAACAGGTTGAAAAGAAAGTCCCAATTTCCACAATGCAAGTCTTATTGATCAGCTTGCTACTTTGTAGGCGAGAGTGACGAGGGGAAAAGAGACGAGTACTCAGCTTAATGTACTTGTCATATACGTTTTGTTTTCTCATTCGCAATGTAAAAAACGCACTCGTACGTGTGTACTTCATACATAAAACAGTAATATATCAGCAATAAGATAAGCATTGTGTAAACGCCGAAGCTGATTCAAAGAAGAAAATGAGATAAGTTTATCAATAAGACTTGCATTGTGGAAATTGGGACAAACAACAATACTATTGTGGTGTATAATAGGGATGCCAAACGGGAAATCCCAAAGGATTGGAGTGATCACTTAGTCTTTGTAAATACCTTTCACTAAAGTTGCGAATTTCTTGGGAAACTGATGGAATGTCAAGATCAAGAAGTATGTGCTTATTTGTAACAAACCATGGTGCGTTTGTGATTAACCTTCGAGTTTTTGATTGGTATCTTTCCAGTATACTTCTGTTTGATTTGCTTGTAGTACCCCAGAGTTGTATCCCATACGTCCAAACTGGTTTAAGGATTGCTTTATATATTCTAATTTTGTTGTTTAAGTTGAGCTGGGATTTTGGTCCCAAGAGCCAATAAAGTCTCTTGTTTTTAATGTTAAGTTGATTTTGTTTAGCCTTAATGTGTGGTTTCCAGGTAAGGCGCCTATCAATTGTCATGCCAAGGTATTTGACGACTTCACGTTGTGGGATAACCTGTTGATTAATACTAACATCAGGGCAGTTTCCCCTACGTAATGTGAATGTAGCATGGTTTGACTTTTCGGAATTTACTTTTATATTCCATTTTAGGAACCATTTTTCGAGTAGGTTGAGTACATTTTGAACGAGAAGAGAGGCTTCCGCTTTACAAGGACTTGTTGTGATAATAGCAGTATCATCTGCGTAGGTGGCTACTATAACATCTGGAGTTGTTGGCATATCAGCTGTAAATATTGTGTATAAAATCGGGCCGAGTACGCTACCTTGTGGAATACCGGCATTAATTGAAAGTATATTCGATCTCTCGTCTTTTATTTTCACATAAAAAGATCTATTTGATAAATAGCTTTGGAAAAAAAGGAAATATGGCGCCGGTAACATTTTCTTAATTTTGTAGAGTAGACCTTGATGCCACACCCTATCAAAAGCCTGCTGCACGTCAAGAAAAACAGCTGAGCAGTACTGTTTTTTCTCAAGTGAATCAGATATTACATTAACAACCCGGTGACACTGTTCTGGGGTTCCATGTTCATGTCTAAAGCCGAACTGGTGTTCCGGAATTATATTCCCTTTTTCCAGCACTGGTTGCAGTCTTTTTAGAAATATTTTTTCAAATACTTTGGAAAATGTTGCCAGTAAACTTATTGGTCTGTACGAAGACAAAATATTATTTGGTTTGTTTGGCTTTGGAATCATTATGATCTCGGCACACTTCCATTGGGACGGGAAGTGATTAAGTCTAAGTATAGAATTATAGATTAGAGCTAGGAAAATAATGCATTTCCAACTCAGATTTTTGGCTACATATCCATTGACCAAGTCATACCCAGGAGACTTTTTTTTGTTCAATTTTTTTATTTCATTTCGTACTTCATTAGGCGAAATGTGTGGAATTGGCAAGTCCATTTGACATGGCGAGACCAAAAAGTTTTGTATTTCAATCTGATCAGCAAGAGTATTCATGTGGAATGGCTGAAATATTTCCTCTAAATGAGTAGCGAAAGCTTCCGATATATCTTTATCTGATCGACACCAAGATCCATTTGAATTTTTTACAAGAATATTGCGCTTAGTTGGTCTTTTAATGTACTTGGTAGCTTTCCATAAAAGATGGTCATCATAATTGGAGTTATTAATTTCATTAATGAACTCTGCGGTTGAATTATTTTTTTGGTCATCAAGAACCTTTTTTAGGTGCCTGCAAGCATTATTAAATAATCGTTTATTAGTTGGATTTCTGTTTTGTTGCCACACTCTTCTCAGCCTTCTTTTTTCCCGGATAAGTTCTCTGATTTCTGTCGATATTTTGAATTGGTTTGTCTGAACTTTACTATTTGTAGGTGTTGACTAGTAGCCCGCTTCATGAATGAGTTGGGTAAAATTCTCTACCGCTTCATCAACTTCATCTCCGTTTTTTAAACATAGATTTAAATTTAATTTTTGTTCTAGCCGGTGTTGAAATATTTTAATATTTGATTGTGAAGTTAATATATTTTGACTTTGTGTTTTATAGTTACAAGCAGTTTTGTAATTTATTAAGAGCGGCGAGTGGTCAGAATCTAGTTCATTGCAGTCATGTATTTCTAAGAGTTGATTTGAAATGCCAGAATAAACAGCAAAATCCAAAACATCAGGAATTTTACGGGGATCGGTGGGCCAGTAGGTTGGTGTACCAGCAGAAAGAACTGAGTATTTATTGTTTGTAATACACTTGTAAAGTTGGCTACCTTTTGGATTTGTTAGTCTCGAGCCCCACCATGGATGCTTCGCATTAAAGTCACCACCAACAACAAATTTATGGCCTAGCGATTTAAAAAACTCATAATATTGTGAAGCCGTAACACTATGGCGTGGAGGGAAGTATAAAGCAGATATCAAACAGTCCCCTTCATTGCTTTTAACCTTAATATTTGTGGCCTGTAGATAAGGTTTTTGAACTGGAGGACATACTTCATACTTAATTGTATTTTTGACTAAGATACATGAACCACCAAGAGCTCCGTTACTTGGATGATTAGTACAAACGGAATCAAATCCTCTTATATTAAAATATGACCTACTCGTAAAGTGAGTCTCTGAAACTTAAAGTATGTCGATGAAATGTTGGTTTAAGAACAACTCTATTTCTCTTTTGTGATTGGAGAGGCCGTTGGCATTCCATATTGCTAATCGTAGATTTATTTGCATAGTTTGGTTATAAGAATATTCATCATATTTACAAGATTTGCTAAAATTGTTTCAATTCTTTGGAGGGTAGTTGCATTTATATCCTGCGAACTTTGTTGATTATTGGTATTTCTTAAAGCATCAGCATAAGAAAATTGATTTGAATTAGGGTTATTATTATTATTTTGATTATTGCTATGTATATTGCGAGTATTAATGTTTGGAAAGTTTGAATTACTTAAATTTGGTTGAACATTATTAGTTGTTGTTTGTCTTCTGGTAAGATTCTTTCTTTGTAATATTTGCTTGTACACACTACAGCCCTTATAACTTGCAGTATGGTTTTGCAAACAGTTGGAACATTGTGGGGGAACGTTAAGTGCCTTGCTGCAAACAGTAGTGGAATGATTTAAACCACACTTTACACATTTATAATGGTTTCTGCAATAGGATTTCGTATGTCCAAACTGTTGACATTTAAAGCATTGCACAATTTCATCTGATTTAAATGGAGCTTCAATTTTAACAACTGCATTATATAAAAATTTGATTTTGTATATTTCCATGTTATTCTTATCTGGCTCTAAATCAACGAAAAACATTGACAGAGGGTCTTTTGAGATTTTACTTTTTACATTCGTAATATTCCTAACTTTATGACCACTTTTTTTTAATTTCATCTTTTAGTACACAAGTTGGTGTAGTAAAATGTAAATTTTTAACTACGACTCTGTAAGCTTTTTCCTGCTTTAATTGATAGGTATGGAAGTTTATGCCTTTATCATCTAAGTATTTGATTAATTTTCTGTATGTCTCAGTGGATTTTGCTATTACTCTTATGTAACCATCTCTCATTGATTTATAGGAGAACCCATCTGCGGTAATAGCTTTTGTAAATTTATGAACCATACTTTTAATATCAGAAACATTAGGAATGATAATAGGTGGGGGTTTTGGATCTGAACTAGATTCATTATTATCATCACTCATATTTTGATCACAGGGATCTTGATTACAGTCTTGATCATCATCATTGATTTCTTGAAGTTCAATAAAAGAATTTTTGCTAGTTGAGGGATAATTATCAGTAGCATACCGTTTATGTCTATGCATTTTCGGAGATTCAGTTTGACGTCGTTTTGTTGGTACAACTACCTGCCAAGCAGTATCACCGTCGTCATCACCGTCTTTATTTATTTCGCTGTCACTACTCATTCTGCTATGATAGCAGAAGATCAATAGGAAAGCTAGTGTTTGTAATTGTTTTTTTTTTTTGTTTTTTGTTTTGTGTTTTTTTTTTTTTTTTTTTTTTTTTTGTTGTTTGTTGTTTTTTATTTTTTAAGATTAGTTTATTAACAAAGGGATTAACTTTGTCACTTGTTTCAAAAACAATAGGGATTAGCTTTGTTGTCTGTTTTAATACACAGTTTTTACATTACGCTTTGCCAAAACAAAGAGTTACTGTTGTTTTTGAATGTTTTTTTTTTTGTTTTTTTTTTTTAAAATCACTATACACAATGCACTAAACGTCTTGATAGTATCACGGTTAATGTATAACTGCTTGTTATATGACGCATATTTCTGGATTTTTGTATTTTGCTTAATAAAAACCATTATTGTAAGTAGAAAAGAAATTTGCAGATTCACATCTCAAGCCTTTTTTACAATTACGTTTGGCTTAAGACATAATACCAAAATAAAAATGATCATTTTTATGCAAAATATAGAAATCAATAAATAATTGTTATATATCAAGCAAAAAAATTAAAATTATTCACGATCCAATTAAAGTTCATTAAGAAATTAAAGAATAAAAGTTGATTTAATTATAACAATTAAGTTGTTATATTTATGAAATAGCTCATATTCCTTCCAGTCAAATAATAATAACAAATTTGCTTAAAATCATACGGTAAATAAAATAATTTTTTTATAAATAAACACTATCTGACGTATTCATATAAAAATTATATAAAATCGAAATCTGTTTTAAGAAACATTTGTATAAACATTTTGTTTTAAAATAAATTTCAAACCTACTTTAATTATTGATAATGAATCTCGCCCTCACCCTGGAGGTGTGCTGCACTGCAGTCGACATAGTTTTACAGTTTTAACTCAGCTATCGATCTCGATGAGGGACACACTTTGCCGTGTATTAAAGTCGCCACAACTTAATTCACATTAAAAATTGAATTGCTGTCAAAAAACCGAAATGACTTGATCTAGAAAAACTAATAGATAAGTATATTTTTTTAAGCTTTTTTCAGAATCTGATCAGTTTGATCATGTGTGAGGCCAGTGTTAGAAACATATGTATAACTAATTTGTTTTGTTGTTTTCTTTTTTTTTAAATATATGTTTTGTATATAAAATCTTTTGAATATTCAAGAAGTGTTGTTTATTTTAAAAAAAGTTGTATCTTTAAGAATCCCAGGATTTTCAAAAATCAGCCGCGATTGGCATCCTAGTGTATAAGTTGTGCCACTATAATATACTTAAGCCTCTAGTACAAGGCATGTAAAATGCCACATGCGCATGTGGTTCTGACGTAATTTTGACGTCATCACACAACACGCAATGCTTATTGTGGCTTTGCATTGACGTCAAAATTACGTCAGAACCACATGCGCATGTGGCTTTTTACATGCCGTGTACTAGAGGCTTTATTTCTTCTACTCATTGGCCCATAACACACTGGAACAATTATTAAGCGCTTAATTTTTGTTCAATTAATCACACACTGTAGTAAAATTATCGGGCATAAAATGTGTACGTGTACACAACTTTGTATGTATTAGTGTGGTTTTGTGCTGCTTGTGCGGGGTCAAGGCGAATTCAAAATGTATCTATAAAGTGGCCTCACTACTACAACAATGCAACAAAAGTAAAAACAACAGGCATTTTGTTGCTAGAATTTTGACGGCAAATGTCAAAATAAGCTAATTCGCCTTGATTTGAATATAAACAAAACGCTGTAAAAATAGCCAATTCGCTTTAAAAAATGACATAAATTTCAATATGGCTTAATACATGATGGTGCAGTATAACCAATTTGTTTAAAAAAAACTGACAATTTCCACAAAAAAAATCAGTTTTTATGGGAAAAACTGCACCCTAAGGATTGTTTACACTATCACACATTTCTTACGTATTCCATAATACTTTGTGAGATAGAAATCTAATGAGATTTGTTGTGACTGTCATGCTTTTGCTTAAATGCAACCCTGATCCAATAAAAAGTTTAGAAAAATTGCAAAAAACGCTGATATATACTTGTCATTTTCATAACACATTTCATTCACACTATTTTTATATTTGAATTGAGTGCAGATTTTTTCATTCAATCTTCGTTTAGTGATAGTGAAAAAATTTGCAATATCACAAAATTTTTTTTAGTGGTAGTTAAAAAAATAGCAATCATCACTAAAGCTGGTAAAAAAGAGTGCAAACTAATTGTTTTGCAGTTTTATTTAGTGATAGTGCCCCCCAACTGTGGTTGATACAGTGCCCCCCAACATGGGTTTGCATAAAATATTATTTATTTTTTAAATTCGGAAATGGTTCTGATGTACATTTTAAATGAGAGCACAAGTTATAACATTGTTGCATTAAAATAAATGTAGTTATAAGATGTACATTATAAGATTCTTAGCTTTTATCCGATCTCGGTTCATTATGACTTAATATTTTTGTAATCAAATTGACTATACAATTAATTTCTAAGACCATAGATGTAATTACATATGAGAAAAAACATATTTTTTAAAGGAAAAAAATTGCCAAAAAACGAAAAAAATTTCAGAAAATCTTAGATTTAACCCAAATAACATAGTTATTTTTTTTTACCGGGTGACGCCTTAAAGAGAAGCATAACTACATCGGTGCATGCAATGAATCACATCAATATCGTTTCCCGTTAATTTTACGACAATAACTACAAATAATAATAGTTTATGAAAAAAACTTGCAAAAACTATAATTGTATTATTCGAATGAAATTGATTAAATACACGGGGTTTGAAGTAAAAAAACGACATATCGGCACATTTGGCAACGCTGAGATGGTGTGTTGTGTTTTTATTGTCGATGATACAATTTAAAATTTAACAAATAACTACAACAAGTTTAAATACCAAATAAATTCTACTTGCAAGCAAGTTGCCTGCTGTCGTTGTTTTTGGATCAGGTGTAGTTGCAAAAGTATTGGTACCAATTTGTACGAAATTTGGAAACTTCACCCAATGCCATTCATCAGATATAAAGAAATCTATTTTGCGCCACTGTTGCATTTAATATTTATTTAATCATTTGTTAATTTGACGAGCTGAAAGTAGTATAACTTTACTTAAAAAGATACAAGAATAAAGACAGTCACAAGAGGGGAAAAATGCGACTTTTAGCCGGCGATACACTATCCTATTCAGTCGTACGATTTGCAAAAAAAAAATCGTGTGACTAATAAAGAATGATACTGTGGCTTCAAAATGAATGAGTGACAGATTTTTTGACAAGTCTGACGGACTTGCAAATGTTTTTGAAAATTTTCATAAAATGATACATTCCATGCGATTTTCTTTTTTCATTATGTGGCATTGACAGCAGATTTGGCAAACTTTTTTTAATGTCGGGTAGAATTGCTTCAAATTTTCGTGTGAATGAATTGTACGATTGTGTAGGATAGTGAATACTGGCCTTTAGTCGCATAACGGTAACGCTGGCTATACGGCGAAAATGAATGTAAATAAACAAAAAAATTGTCAGGTACCGTCACGCCGAGGCGAAAAACACTTTGACCAGCGGGCTTTCTGAGGTCACCTCCTTATTCCATCATGGGCGAATTCAACTACAGGTGGTGTCGAAACGCCATCTGATTTTGACAGTTCGAGCCAATTTGTTTTGATTTGTTAGGAATGGTTGACATTTTGGACCGTAAACACTAACAATGCAATGCAAAAAACTCTATGTTGTTTCTGTTGTTTTTGGATTGTTGTAGTTTCGACACCACCTGTAGTTGAATTCGCCTTGTGCGGGGTTAAAGCCGGTTGAAACTTAACGCCAACTAAAAACCATTCCCTTCACCGCGCTTGCCTACAAACAGTCATTTTGTGCTGGCATAATTGTTCTAGTGTGTGATGGGCCATAGCCACATTGCTTTACACATTTTCATAATACAATCAGGGTTGTCAAGTTTCTTGGTGACCTAATATTCGATTTGGCGATATGGCGATTTTTTTGGCGGCTTATAAAATATATGGCGATTTTGTTGGTTATTTGATAAGCCATGAATTTGTGTTGAGACTCGTGGACAAATTTACCGTTTATTATTTGGAAAGAATATTTCAATGATGGTATTCCATCTAATTTAAATCAGGTTTTGCAAAAAGTTTATAGCTATAAGGACACGTCCGGTACGTACCATTTTAAAGAACTTTATAGCTATAAGGATACGTCCGGTGCGTACCATTTTAAATAACTTCCTTTGACTGTTTTTATATGCATGTAATTCCAACTGCTAATGTCAGTGTTGAAAGAGTTATTTTTAATAATTAACTCTACTAAAACTCGCCTTCAAAATTGAGTGCAATACGACCTTCTTGACACGTTGTTACCAGTTATATGAATGTAAATAGCACTTTTGTACCTTCCCTATAAAAAACGAGACTACTCAATACATGCATGTATGGACCACTCCATAAGGGAGTAGGACTACTCCAATACCTAACCTAAATGTATGTAAAAACATACTCCAATTTACATTGCGATGTCCTAGGGCTGGACCACGTAACCCACCTATGCATTACATTGGGGTACCCCCAAAACTACTCTATGTCGCTACATAGAGCACCCACAAATAGTAGTTTTAAAAGTACTCTATTTTACTACCCTATGGAGTACTCTAAGGACTTAATTTCGAAAGTACTCTATTTCACTACCCCATGGAGTACTCATAGGGGTTAGTTTCTAACCTAAACAAATGACATAAGTGCTACCTGAGATGTAATTTAACACGAAGCATTTTAAGTTTTGCCAAACATCGTTAAAAAATTCTTGTTAAAATGAAATGGTCCATGGCTGCATTACATAAGAGTAGTCCAAAAAGTACTCCTTTGGACCATGTACTCCATTCATTTTTTGTAGGGTTCACACGATATTTTGAATAGATTGAGTCGTATACATTGTTAAAAAAAAAAACAATAAGACTTGCCTTGCCGATGAAGTGTATAGCGTTTTAGATATATATCCAATATTTGTTTAATACTTAGCACAAAAAAAAAACAAAAAACGTTTTGTTGCTTTAATTAGATTCTTGTAAACTATTGTACCTTTTTTGTGTTAACGAATCATTTCACCTTAATTAAAAAATATATATATCATGGAGACTTTTTCTCATTTTTGGAGAATTTTAGTGATTCGGAAGAAATTAATTTTTTAGGATTAATAGAAAATATTTAAAACCATTTTTTAAATATATTTAATGTTGTCAAAAACGCAAAAAAGGCTTTAGCGATTTCTAACATTGAATTTGGCAAAACACCAAAAACATCAAAATAAGTCTGATAGCCCTGGCTGCTATTCACAAATTTACCACAATTTACATGAGCGTTGTCAGTTGTTCTTAATACAAAGCCCGCCAAATGCTAATTTTTGCATTTGAATAGAAAATTTTATACATATTTATTTCATTTATTTTTTTAAAAAAGTCCTATAAATAAATAATATCGAATTTGGAAATTCGATATTCGACAGCTTTATTTATAAAAGCTTGGTCAAGTTTTAGAGCACAAAAATAGTATGGAAAAACCACTTTAAATATATACACTACATTCGTTTATGAATAAGACTCCTAAGATATAAAAAATTTAATAAGAAACTACTTATGTATTTTAAAAGCTTTTATTTAACTTGCAATATATTTTTGTTCGGGTGAAATCTTGCAACTCAACTTTGAAGCAGATACCTCGAACCGATTGAGCTGATATTTTTTAAATACGTTCAGTTTGGATGACGATGCATGGGTAACTCTGTAACGTTATTCTAAATCTAACATGATAAACAGAGAAGACAAAACAAAGCAAAAAACAAAGTGTTTACAGCAAAAAAAATTTATAAAAAAAGCACAACAATTTAGAAAAAAGCAGCATAAAAAGCATTTTTATTTTTTTAATATATACATTTAAATATAAAAAATTACAGTTATTCTATTTTTTCAGATTCGTGAAAACAGTTACAATAACCAATCATGTGGGCTTTTATATTTGTAAACGTCATTTTTCTTCGTCTTTCTGTTAAAAGTGAATTGTATAATTAAAAACTTCTTTCCACGTCAACGGATGTTGTTGGAGCAAATTTATATTTCAAAATTTCATTTCGTCATCAGGTTTAGCACCAGTTTGAAGAATTTTGTTTATTTGTAAAATTTGTTTGAACCCCGGATTTCTTTGAAATACATACTGCATTAAATTTCCTCATATATATTTTTTCATGTAGATTCTCAAGAGCTTCTCGTACATTTGACACAATATTTACTCTTTCGTGAATAGCTAACCTAACTGTTTGTAGCTTTTTTTTATAGAAGACACAATAATTGAAAAATTGTTTTTGATAAACGCAAGTTGGGAACTTAATCCGGGCAAGTTATATATTTCCTTGGCGTGCGCGATCGAATCTGAGTCTTCACTTTTCAGTTAAGAAATAACAGCCTTTACTTTATCAAGGTATTCTGCATAATGCATTGTGGCTTCTATCCAAGTACCCCAACGTGTAGGGCATGAGAACGGTGGAAGAGCCAAATTGGGATTCATTTATAAAAATAACTGCTTTCTACGAGGAGCCTATGGAAATTAAAATTTTAGTTTGTATGTGTGTAAATACGAGTTATTGAAAAATTAACTTAACAAAAACGGATTTGGTACAAGATATTAATTTATTTACATGCTGAAACTCTAAGCGCTGCATCAGTTACCATTAGCAATATTTTGTCGTATTGAATGCCTAGATTAAATTAAAAAAAAAAAATTTATGAATCAAATATTCACTTACCATCAGGCCATAAAATTTGTAATGAATCGTTGAAGAAAGATGCAATAGAAGCCCCATTTGCATTTTCGAGAACACCCATGTTCAATAAAAAAAAGGTTTATTTCCAACATCGTCATTTAAAATACCAAATATAAAGTTGGCCACATATATTTGTTCACTGTGGTAGCCGTGAAGTGTTTACCTAACAATCTTAAGTGCTGTTATTTTTTTTCAGTACTCAATTTTTGTTTGTTGCTTGTTGTTTGTTTGAGTTTTTTGCAACAAATATCTCGATGCAATATGAGAGTTATTTTGGTTTGGTCACAATGTAATAGAATATTTTTCTTAAAACTCATATATTTATATTAAATGCATAAAATAGTTCTAAAACTAATCAAAATATGATTTTTTTTTTGTGTTTCGTTTTTCACATATGTAAATGCAATTATGTATATTAAAGTAAAACTTGACTAGGTAAAACACCGTGTTTGTATTTGTTTTACTGAAATATTTTATTATTATTAATAATATTAATTAATATTTTCCTTTAGGAGGGTATTTATATACCATCTTACAATTTTTCTTAAATCTGATGACCAGAATATCGCTTGGGATAATATAGTATAAAATAATTTTTTTAAAGGTGTTTTCAACTCGGAATAAGTGGTTTTGAAAATTAATTGTAATATTTTCAAAATAAAGTCTGGCAAAACCTTATTACTTGTTACATTTAAATATAATTTTGAATACTGATTATTTAAAAAGATTGGTTACCTATTATCCATTTTTAAAATTAAAATTGTTTTCGTTCCTTTCAAAAGTTTAAATAAAAATGTTCCTTATTACAAGTGTTAAAAAAATACCAGTTGTGTAATAATTTACTATTTTAAAATGCCTGATATTTCCAAATTTTAAGAAAATCTTAATGATCTCAAAAACAAGGTATTTGTGGTTAATAAAATTTTTATTCTTAAAAAGTTTGTCATTCCGTGTGAAACTTTTTTATTATACATCTAAGACCCCATGAAGTATATATATACTGGCTCCTTGAGTAATTCTAAGTCGATTTAGCCATGTCCGTCTGTTGAAAACACGCTCACTTTTGAAAAACGCAAAAGAAAAGAACAAACTTGGTCTCAAATTGCTTGTAATTATCCTAAGCAGTTTGAGATTGAAATCCAGCAACTTCGGTTCAGTAGGATCAGAACTATGAATCAAAATGTGGAACCACCACCCTGAAAAAATTGATAATTTTGATACAAAAACTAACCTAAATGGTTTATTAATGCACGGAATGACATTGAATGCTCGAACTTGGTTTGTACGAATGCAAATCATACTGGTAAATTTCGTGACGATCGGTCCATAATTTACACTATGCCCCATATAAACCCTACTTCCGGAAAACAGTTTAGTACGCCTAAAACCGCAATAAATAACGCTAGCATATTTAAATTTGGTACGTCACAGTTTCATAGGACCAGAAATCATACTGTAAAATTTTTTGAAGATCGGTCCATAATTGACACTAGGTCCCATATAAACCCTACTCCCGGAAAACAGTTTAGTACGCCTAAAACCGCAATAAATAACGCTAAATTCGGTACGTCACAGTTTTATAGGACGAGAAATCACATTGCCAAATTTCATGAAGGTTGGTCCATAATTTACCCTAGGCCACATATAAAGCCTACTCTCGGAAAACTGTTTATTGCGCCTAAAACCAAATAAAGCTCACTTTGGGAAAATAATAAAATTCGCCTTAAACCATCACAGATATAGATATTGCGGTAAAATGTCTTACTTAAATTAATATGGCCAGAAAAAATATCATGCAAATATGTGAAATTTTCTGTTAACGCTAAAACTAATTACACTGCTGTATTGAAATTTATTCTAATTTATTTTTTGTAATACTAGAAATCAGTCTTCAGAATTTTGGGATGATTGGGCCATAATTTACCATAGGTCCGATACAAATTACCCTCCTAAAAATTATTTTAGTTCGTCTAAAACATTTTCGAATCATGATATTTTACTCAAGTCAGTTCAAAGTTCTAAAAAGAAACGCATAAAACTTACTGATTGTCGGTCAATAATTGAAAATAGGTCTAAGCCGCAACCAATTTTAATACTGACTTTCGTTTTTGTGAAGATTAGTTAATATGTATTTATCATATAGGGCTCACTCCTTTCGGTGGAGGGTATCAAAGATTCGACACAGCCGAATATAGCACTCTAACTTGTTTTCAATCAAATGCACGAAAAAAAAACTGCGACGTTGGTGTGTGCTTATTGTTGTCAATTCTTGGGTACACTCAAAAAAGTTTTACAGTAACTGAATATAATTTATTAAAACCGTTTTCCGTAACTAATGAAAATTTTGTTACTTTATAATTAAACTAATTTAACTGTTACTACATATTCTTTCAACAACAAACTACAACAAATAATAAGGGTTTTCATGATATCGCTTAAAATTGCCATTTGTGCAAATGGAAAAACTTGCGAGACTCATTTCATTTTTTTTTAGTATTTATTTATTGAATCTTCATATATTAAATATGAACTAACAATAATTAATCAAATCTTATCCTAATATTTACTTTATGTCCTGCCAGTGCCAGACAAAAAGATTTAGTCATCACGGTTTCTGTTCACATATGTAGGTGTTTATCGCTCATCTGATTGGGTGAGTGCTGCAGTGTCTCTTCTCCTTAATCGAGTGTGGCCGCCATAATTTAAAATATTTCGAGCTAATGGATTTGGGTGCATTTCCAGCCTTTTTAAATATTTTACTTCATATTTCGTTATCATAGTTTTTACTAATGGCACATTGAGATCCTTGTGGATATTTGAGTTTTTGACATATCAGGGAGCGACTGTGATTATTCGAAGAAGTTTATTTTGCCGCCTTTGAATTTTTTCGATATTAGAAGCAGAGGCAGTGCCCCATAACTGAATACCGTAGCATCAAATTGGCTTTAAGATAGAGTTGTAAAGTAGAAGTTTGCAATCGAGACTAAGAACAGAATTTCTTCAATAATTATTTTCGGGAATGAAATATTTATTATTAATTAGTTCATTTATTAATGATGTGCTAATAATCCCAATTCTTGAATGAAAACACTGAAATTTATTGTTGTGGGAAAGCTAGTTTCTATGCGCATTTCGCTGGTTGCTTAGGCCAGCTCGTCAGGAAACTTTTTCCAAATACTTTAGAAAAGCTAAAAATATTATACAAGTAAGACCATAAAGTGAATAAGAATTTTAAAACAAACACTCCGGTCTTACATGTAACAATATCAAAGCTTCAACAAATTTCTTCCAATTTGAATTGCTTTTTGTTTCATTTGAGTTAATTTTGCTTCTATATGGCATTTCCATGTTAAACGCCGATCTAGATGAATTCCGAGGTATTTTACATGCGAGTGTTGGGGTATTATTTGATTGTTGATTTTAATAGGGGGGCATGTTTCCCGACGCAATGTGAATTTTATATGTGCGCATTTTTGCTCATTGATCTTTATCCTCCATTGTTTTAACCACCTTTCCAGTTCAAATATGTGATCCTGTAAGTAACGAGATGCTTCTTGACAGTTTTCATGTACGCTTAGGAAAGCTGTGTCATCCGTAAATGTTGAGGTTTGTGTGTAGCTGTTTGTTGGCATGTCCGAAGTATAAATTAAGTATAATAGATGGCCCAGGATGCTGCCTTGTGGGACTCCAGCGTTAACTGGCTGAGGAGAACTTAAAAAATCGCCTTTTTTTATAATAAATTGACGACCGACTAAGTAGCTTTCTAACAGCTTGTGTATGTTTGCTGGTAAGTTTTGCTGCAATTTCAGTAGTAAATAATCATGCCAGACTTTATCAAAAGCTTGAGATACATCGATGAAGAGTGCTGAGCAATATTTTTTTTCTTCAAAGGCTTTTCTTATTACATTTACTATTCGATGAGTTTGTTCAATTGTGCTGTGCTTTCTTCTAAACCCGAATTAATGATTAGGAATACATCTATTTTCATTTAAAATCGGCGTTAATTTTAACACTATTAGTTTCTAAAATAGCTTTAAAATATTAGATAATAAGCTAATAGGCCTTTATGACTCAACTTTTGTGTGATCCTTTCCAGGCCTTGGTATCATGGTTACTAAGGAAACCTTCCATTCATGGGCGTAGTATTGAAGGCGTAAAATAGCATTAAAAATAAAAAGATATAATTTTCTTCGCTATACTTGGTAGCTCCAAAAGCATTTTATTACTGATCTTATCAATATCGGGTGCCTTCTTGGTGCTTAAATCCCGAATAGCCTTTTCGATTTTTTTAAACTCGAATTTTAGGGGAATAGCTGCTCTAACATTTACAGGCGGTAACTCGACTGCTATATCGTGAAATATATTATGGGTAAGTACATTTTTTAGATGATTAGCAAACAGATTTCCTTATTAAATATAATTTCTTGCCCAGCTTCCATTCAAGTTTCTCAATGGTGGCTTAGAGATAACTGGTCTATTGAGGCTTCTAGCTGCACGCCATAATGAGTAGTCTGATTGTGGAGTTGCATCAAGTCCCTTAAGATATTTTTCCAGGGAAGCCGTTTTCTGAGACTGCAGTAAATTTCTTAGCCTTTTTGTGCACTCTTTTAATAAAGTCTTAAGTTGGGGGGATCTGTGCAATTTTTTCAGTCAATAGACGCTCGACATCTGTAGAATATATGATTTTGTTTTTGAGGGTTATGCTGGAATGTTGAACAGCTAGTTAGAGATAACTGTCATAATTAACAATAGCGAGATCCACGTTCTTCGGTGTGCTAAGCGGAGTATTGTCTGTGCAATGGGCACTAAGATATTTTTTATATTTTAACCAATTTATTTGTGAGGCTGATGTCGATAAGTAACCAGACGGAGATACGATTCTATTTGGATTTATTATGGTAACAATTGTAGGTGTGTGATCGGAAGTTAATTCTAGGGACGCTTCCACATGAATCGTGTCTATGGGGATGTTATTAACCACGCCACATTTAGATCCATTTTACAAATTGTGTTAAACAAAACACGACCCTTAGGTGTAATAAGTCGTGACCCCCAGAAAGTGTGTTTAGCGTTATAATCGCCAGCAACCAGGAAGCAGGGTGCTAATGATTTGAAATATTTATTAAATTGGCTTTCTGATATAGAAAATCTAGATGGGGAGTATAATGATGAAATTACTAGGTTTCGAGATAATTCCTCAACGCAAATGCTCGTTGCTTGAAGATTATCTTTACGATGATCACTCATTAAGTAGCAGTGTTGAAAAATCCAGTACTTTAGTACTTGAGACTATTATCTTGTATCTTCTTGTTGCATTTTAACTTAGCTATCCTTTGGATAGCAATGAAGTATATGTATGTATATGTATGCACAGAAAAATTTACAATTATTAGACACCAGCAGAATGTAATGCATTTTCTGGCCCGAAAAAAAATAAAAAATGTTGAATATAATAAAGTAACTTGAAAAAGAGATAATTCCCAGATTTTAATAAAATAATTTCGTTTATTTTTGCAAATTACTGTTTTTAACAAAAAGTACCATTGGGTGGAAAAAAGTACTCTTTTAGTTTAAGTTCAGTACCGTTTAAAAATTTCAATTTTGCAACATTGTTAAGTAGTGTTTTACTCGGTTTTTTTATCAAAATAGCAGAACCTCTACAAGCTCTACCTCGAGGGTCCTTGGTATCATATAATATATAACCATTGATTTAAAACTTGTTTCTTGAGGTCAGATGGGTTTCAGAAACCATCATAACATCAATTTGTTTATTTTTAAGGAAGTATTCTAGTTCATTTTTGTGTTGGCGGATGCCGTTTGCGTTCCAAAAGCAAATTTTTAAAGAGTTCATGGCTTGTTAAGTACAGCTTGCAATAACATCGATTGCATTCTTAACATTTCCTGCATCATATTACCCATTGTGTTTGTAAAATTGTTAACTGTTTGTACTAATGTTTCCATGGTTTGCTCTAGACGACTTAAATTAGAAACTGGAGTTTCATCATTATTTGGCAACTCACCTTGCATTGGCATATGGTTTGATTTTAGGACGTTAGCGTAGGATGTTCTGTTATTACTAGGCAGCGGTACCTGAACGTCATTAATGTAAACTTGATTTGTTGCCTGCATTTGAGGGGGATTAGGTTTCGGTCAAGCCGAGCGATTGACTATAGAGTGTACAGGGCATCCTCTATAGTTGGCAGTGTGATTACCACCACACTTGCTACATTTTTTTACATTGGGGTCGTTTTTAGACTTATCGCAGAGAGCTGTACCATGCAATTCTCCACATACGACGCAAACAGGGGTTAGATGACAGTACCTTAAGTTGCATGTACACGACATGTTTTTTACATCTGACTTTTCAAATTTTCCACTGCAAAATACATACATGTCGTGTGTTACCTTTAAAACATTGCATCTGACAAAATTTCAATTAGAGCGTGCTCTATTTTCTTCTGACAAACCATCTGACATCAGCTGTGTCAGAAATCTATGCCGGGGAGAAAACCGCAGCGGCGGTGCATTGTTGACGGAATCATTAGCCGGCTTAAGTTAATAATTCACAATACCGATATATGTATGATCATTTCGCCATTGAATATTAATTATGTACATATATAAATAAAAACGTATCATTATAATATCCTAAATTGGTATATTGGAATTTAAAGAAAAAAAGTGTTTAGATGGCTGAACTTTTTTACGGCGCAAATAAAAATTTTTGTGGCGGTAGCACGCTATTTTGAAACCAAGAACAACTTTGGTTTACTCCATAACTACAGAGAAAAAACATAGACAATGTCAGAAGCAAATTACATGTACGTGTGTGATCAAATATTATAAAGCTTATGTAAAACAGCAATTTTGACAGACATTCACAATTACATGTGACTTGAAAACTTGACAAGTCAGATGTAAAAAACATGTCGTCTACGGGCACCTTTAGTGTGACCAAATTCTTGGCAGTTTAAACATTGCACGGGACCATTCCTTTTGTGCGGCTCCTCTATTGTTATTTTTCTATACAGGATATATTTCAGATTGTAAATGGGGTGCGTTTCGTTCTTTTTAAGCTTAATATCGCCGGGTTCTACATCCACTCTAAATAGTGGCTGGGGATTTTTTTCTCTATTTTTAATGTTTATTACATTTTTTATTTTGAAGCCCTTCTCTTCTAAAAACGTTTTTATCTCACCTGGGTCCACGCATGAGTCAATGCCCTTAATCACTACCTGAAGATAGGGTTTCCATTCGTACTGTTTTTATCAGTACATGTACTGTTTTTTGTTTAAAGTACTGATTTATGCATTACAAGCAAATCAGTACGCAAATGTACTGATTTTTTCATTAATGTACTGTTGTTGTACTTTTACTATATATTAATTTTGTTCAGTATATAGTTTGTCATATTGTCAAATTGTTTGCGATACAATTATCGATGAGTTATTAACATTAACGATTTTTGCCGAGTTAGTACGAAAAAAGAAGATAGTAGAAGTGTGTAATTTTATTTCTTCCATTCTACATTCAAACGCTTTTACAGAACGAGTCTATAGTTTTCAAGGTGGAGAAAAGAAAGAAACAGGCTCCTAATATAAAACCTAGAAAGTGAGTTGCAGATAAAGACAAACAAAAAGGCCATAAATATTTTTAACTTGTAACATTGTAAATATTTATGTCCATACATATGTAAATATATTATTTATAAAAATCTATAGTATAAGATCGTCTCAAAAACGATTTTGCCTTTTGCAATAATTACAATTATTAAAAGAAATTAATAGGAATTAGTTGTAAATTACTTTTACATAATTATTTTAAATTATTTTGACGATAAGTACATAACAAGCTTCGTTATTTCAAGTGTTTAATTTGTTTTTTTTTTAACATTGTTGTCCTTATATCTGTAGAACGGTGCTAAAAAGTCCAGTGTCAAATAATTCATTTTTGAGCAAATTTAAATTTATGTTTTTTATACAAGAGTTCTAAGTGAAATTGGCTAGCAAAACTCTTTTCAAGCTGTTCTCAGTTAAATTAGACATTAGATGTTTCCGCCAAATAAAAGAGATTCAGCATGACCCTTAAATTGCAAAATGCAATTAAGGCCCTTATCATGTAAAACACAACGCAACGCCAAAGAATTACATTTAAAGCAAAAACAAAGTCATAAATATTATGTAATTTTGTTGTTGCATTCTGCAGAAATTCACATTACGTTTCAATATTACAAACGCTGCATAGCTTGTGGCGTTGAAAATTATAAAACGGTACATGAATTTCTGTAGAAAGCAACAACAATCGCCTTATTATGCTGGTAGACATAGCAAAATACTACTTTTATTTAATTTTATGTTGACCTACTTATGTATATTCAAATAAAATTTTAGTCACATGGTGGTCAAGTTTTTTTCGTCAAATATTTGCTAGGCTAAGAAAAGACCTAATGCAACAATTAACTCAAAACAGCATAATATTGACATTGGCCCTTTTAGTACCAAGCTTCATACATAACACTGCTTTACAAATTTTTAATTTGAAAAAATACCAAGAACGCCACATGCCTAGATAAGTTAATTGGGACCTCCTGAACACGAAAAACGCTGTAATTTTTTTTTCTAAGTACCGTTTTTTAGATAACGGTACTTTTGGGTTTTTCGGTGTATGGTCCCACTCAAACCCTTGTGGAGCCCAGCCGAGAAGTCCGATCGTTGTAAAGGTAATTGAATACCTTTTTTTGTCGATATACCGCAAATTTCTATCTGATAAGAACTGGCTGAGTTATGGTACCTCAAAATTCAAAATTTCCTATTTTTTACGTTTTTTTCAAAATTTTTCATTTTTATTTCGTTTTTTTTCTACGTTATAACAAAGATCTGGAATGTTTTATATTTTTACCTAATAGTTTATTTAATTACCAACATTTTAAGTGTAATTTGAAAAAAATCGGATGAAAAATAAAGTTTTTATTAAGGATTTTGTGGAACGACAATATTTTCATCTTCATTGCTCACAGACTATATTCGGCGTAAATTCAAAAAATTTAATTTCAATTCGGCGGGCCCTCCGATTTATAATTTTCCTTATTATTATTAATCGACCTCAAAATTTCCTATTTTTTACGTTTTTTTCAAAATTTTTCATTTTTATTTCGTTTTTTTTCTACGTTATAACAAAGATCTGGAATGTTTTATATTTTTACCTAATAGTTTATTTAATTACCAACATTTTAAGTGTAATTTGAAAAAAATCGGATGAAAAATAAAGTTTTCATTAAGGATTTTGTGGAACGACAATATTTTCATCTTAATTGCTCACAGACTATATTCGGCGTAAATTCAAAAAATTTAATTTCAATTCGGCGGGCCCTCCGATTTATAATTTTCCTTATTATTATTAATCGACCTATTTATGATTATATTTCAAAAATGTTTTCTCCTATAGTTACCTATAGACAGGTTTTCAAGGTCTTTGTTTTTATTCTTAATTAAATAAAAGACAATTTATCGCATTTTATCAATATATTTCCTACGTTTCGTTGGGATTTTCCAACTTCCTCAGGGATTGATTTTTATTGTTGGTCTGGCAACATTAAATAAATACAAAAGAAAAACATATTCTAGTTACATGAATACAACAAATCGTCAAAAATAATCAAAACATATAAAAACCAACTTACAAATTATCTCATTTCTCTCCGTCTACATTGTTCTTAAATTTATATCACAGTTTTGTATTTGTAAAGTTTTTAATTAAAATGACGAGCGACTTGAACTGTTGCGTTTTTTTTCGGATGGATCTTCGCGAATAAGGAACCAACAATAGTCCGCCATCATTTCTTCGTCCTACCAGCCTTTGTAACGTCTCTCGATTTCTTCCATTTCTTGGTGAAATCTTTCACCTTGTTCATCACTTTCGGAGCCCAAGTTCGTGGGGAAAATATCCAAATGACTGAATAAGAAGTGTAATTTAGGTGTCATATTTGAACCTTAAGGTTAAAAAGAATAAATTTTAAAATGATAACGGCCTTTTTGATATACATGTTTTCACTCAACGCTTACCAATGGCATTGAATTTTTGCAGTAACCCAATAAAAAATTTTCTTATTTTGCGAAGCACTAATGGTACATTTTAAAAAGTAAGCACACATTTATGCGCTACGCAATAAGACATACGGAGATGCAGTCAGATAAGTGAACGAATTCTTAATAAATTAAAAAATATATATATAAAATTTGAAGAGCTACGACATTCCCTTACCACGAAGCAGGTTTGTAAGGGAGCATATTAAGGAATAACGGTAACGAAAAATTCAGTGTGCAAAGCTGATCGTTACGTTCACTAATTTTTATATGCGCTGAATAAAGCGCTTTCTGTGCCAAAAATGTATTGCTTCAAGGTGGGAACTCGCCATATAAAATTCATGCCTTCCGTAAGCGATATGGTAAGCGAAACTTTTACGTTTCTCCCTTACGAACCTGCTTCGTTGGAAGCTCCATTTTTTATTGGGAATGTATCAATCTTCTCTGCGTAATCAGGACTTCTGTAGTTTCCCAAAAAGTTGTGAACGATGTCCTGGAATGCTTCCCATGCCTCCAAATGAGCTGGACCTAAACACTCATTAAATGCCCAATAAAAAATTGAGCTTCCAACGAAGCAGGTTTGTAAGGGAGAAACGTAAAAGTTTCGCTTACCATATCGCTTACGGAAGACATGAAATTAATATGGCGAGTTCCCTCTTTGAAGCAATACATTTTTGACACAGAAAGCGCTTTATTCAGCGCATACAAAAATTTGAGAATGTAACGATAAGCGTTGCACACTGAATTTTTTGTTACCGTTACTCTTTTATATGCTCCCTTACAAACCTGCTTCGTAGTAAGGGAATGCCGTGGCTCTTCAAAATTTTTTTTATTTATTAATAATTTGTTCACTAACCTTACTGCATCTGTGTATGTCTTGTTGCGTAGCGCATAAATGTGTGCTTACTTTTTAAAATGTACCATTAGTGCTTCGCAAAATAGGAAAATTTTTTATTGGGTGCTTGGTCACCGAACAGAGCCCGAATTTGAGGTCCATCAAATATACCAGCTTCAATTTTGCTCGCTGTGGCTCTCGGAAATTTTTGTTTAAGGTCAATCATGGCAAGATTGTCTTTTGGCAACTTTTTCACAATATTTGTAAATAACCCAAGCTTAATATGTAATGGAGGAAGTATTATCTTCTCCAGAGGAATGAGTGGGTCATTTTTGATATTGTACACTCCTTGCGTACGTCCACTTCGCTCGGGCCAAACATTTCGGGTGTAGTGATTCTGACGGTCACGGCTGTCCCATAGACATAGAAAACAGGGAAACTTCGTATTGCCCCCTTGCAATCCAGATAGTATGGCAACTAATTGTAAATCAGAGCAAACTTTCCATTGATGTTGGTCATAATGTATGAGATCGAGAAGTTCTTTCATTGCTTCATATGTTTCCTTTATGTATTTTCCATATCCGATTGGAATTGATGGTTTCGTATTCCCTTTATGAAGCAAGACTGCCTTCAAACTATCCTTGCCTCCATCCATGAAAAGACGCCATTCTTCTGGGTCATAATTTTGTTGGAGAGCATTGAAAAGACCACATATGTTGGCACAAAAACAAAAGTTTGCCGTTTTTGCGAAGAAAAGTGCAAGTTGTTTGCTGCGATCACGGTAATATGTAACACATGTCTCAGGAGCACAATATCCCCACTCTTGTAATCGTGATGCAAGTAATTCAGATTTCGATTTCGGCAAATACAAATCTCGGCACAAATAATTGAGCTCGGCCTGAGTAGGTTAGGTTAGGTTAGAAAGGCTGGTGTGAAGCAAACTTCACACCCTCACCCAGAGACCATTATGGTCCATTGTGATGCCTTTATTTAGTGAAACAAAGAAAGAAAGAAGAGAAAGATATCTAGTGTGACAGAGTAGGAGAAGTTAATGGTGAAAGCACAGAGAAGGAAGATAGTGGAAGATAAGAAATCGTACAGAACAAGCAAAACACAACCCTACCAAACAGGAAAAACTGCCCTACATGTTTCCCAGCCTCCTGCCGCGCAACCAGGTCATTCCCATTACGAATCCCGTCAGATTCTCGAGCCCGCAGCCCGAGACATCTCCCAATTCGTGCAGGAATCTGCTACCTAGCCACCTCAGCCTGCTGTTCTGTAGCCTGGGACAGTGGCACAGAAAGTGCTCAACAGTCTCCAGCTCCTCTGGGTCCTCACACAGCCTACATATATCCGATAAGCCAGACCCCATTCTCACCGCCATTCTGCCTATCATACAGTGGCCCGTGATAATACCTATCATGGTCCTGACGCAGGCCCTACTCTTACCCAGCAGCGCGTCCGAATTTGACCTACTAAGCATCGGCCACAGCGTGCGCGATACTCGGCAGTCCGTTCGGCCCCGCCAAGCCCGATTAGTCCTGTTCAGAATCCATTCCCTAATTCTCCCAAAATAGAAGCCCATTGGAGGCCTGACCACTTGCAAACTGTCAGGATCTTCCATTTCCGAGCCCAGTCTTGCCAACTCATCAGCTATCTCATTGCCGGTGATGTTGCAGTGACCCGGTACCCAGCAGAGCTTCACAACATAATTCCCTAAGATTACTCCTAGAGCCCTCCTACAATCGTCCACTAGCCTGGAGTTCACATAACAGCCCTTCAAGGCCCTAAGAGCCGTCTGGCTGTCCACATATATAGTGACCTCCGAGCCCTTGGCAATGTTAGCTCCTACCAATTCCACGGCCCTGAGAACCCCCAGAACCTCCGCCTGAAATACACTGCAGTCGTCGGGAAGTCTATATGACTTTCTGATATCCAGATCCTCAATGTAGACCCCCGCACCCGTGCCCTTCATCTTCGAGCCATCAGTGAAAATAGCAAATCCCCTATACAATCTGCCCTGCCCTGACCAGCTCTCCCTAGAAGGCAATATCACCTCTGGCAGACGCCCAAAATCGACCCTAGTGACCAAATAATCCGTAGAGCCGGGCGAGCCTAGGTGATAACCACTAGTACTAATTTCACTCAAGATCCGCGAGTGACCCTCCGTGAAATTTCCTAACAGTCCTAGCTGCCTCAGCCTAAGAATGCTCCTTGCTGCCATTTCCCTCACATACTGCTCTATAGGCAGAAGATGAAGAATAACATCCAGAGCCGCCTGAGGGGTACTTCTCAAGGCACCTGTCATGCCGATCGAAGCACACCTCTGAGCCTTAGACAGAAGGTCCCTCCGACTAGCTAGTTTCAATGCCTCCCACCAAACACAGCATCCATACATAAGAATGGGTCTAACCACCGAAGTGTACAGCCATCCCACAACTGACGGCCGGAGTCCCTAACTCCTACCTATCGACGATCTGCAAGCATAGAATGCATTGAGACCCCTCTTTAGTCTCTCCTGAGTATTCCTCCTCCAGGACAGCTTACTGTCCAGAAAAACTCCTAGATACTTAGCACTATCAGATAGCCTAAGCTCTACTCCCCCTAGTACCGGCAGCCTAAAATTCTCCACCTTGTACCTCCTAGTGAAAAGAACTAATTCTGTCTTCTCCGGATTAACTCCCAAGCCCTTATCAGTCGCCCATGCTGACAGTTCGCCCAGCGCCCCTTGCATGACATCGCTAATTGTCGGCAGAAACTTGCCCGATACCAATATAACTACATCATCCGCGTAGGCGACGACCTTCTGACCTATCCTGTCAAAACGTCCCAGAACGACATTGACAACCAAGAGCCACAATAAGGGAGAGAGAACTCCCCCTTGTGGTGTCCCCCTAGTCACGAGTTTCCTTAAGCGCTCGTTTCCCCAGTCCGAGTGAATAACTCTGCTGGTAAGCATCAGAGTTATCCATTCGACCAAGAATAACGAAACCCCTAAATCACTCAGTGCCTGCCTTATGGCCTCTATTTTCACATTATTAAAGGCCCCCTCTATATCCAGGAAAGCCGCCAAGGTGTATTCCTTGTCTCGCAATCCCCGTTCTATATAACCCACCACATCATGAAGCGCACTCTCAACAGACCTACCCTTAAGATAGGCATGCTGAGCGCCGCTGATGATGCCGGCGTCAATCTTCGTCCTCAGATGTAGATCAATCAGTCTTTCTAATGTCTTCACAAGAAAAGACGATAGGCTGATAGGTCTAAAATCCTTGGGTTTAGAGTGACCGGTTCTACCTGCCTTAGGTATGAAGATAACCCTGACCTCTCTCCACCCTCTAGGAATGTAGCCATTTAGCAGACATACCCTAAATAGTTCCACCAGCAATAGGAGTGATGATCCCTGGATATTCTGTAGCATAGCCGGAAATATACCATCTGGTCCTGCCGATTTGTAAGACCCAAAAGTATTAACCGCCCATGTAACCTTATCCAAGGTGATGATATCCCCCACCGCCTCTCTTATCTCACCCCCCGAGCCTGATCCAGAAAAGGGGTTACCACACCCCACCTGTTCCCCCGTTCCCGGATCCACAGGTCGGCCTGAGTAAGTAAATGGGGTTTCTTATTTGATTGCATTTCTGCTTCACTGCACTCATCTGATGAATCATTTTTTATTGTTCTTTTTCGTATTTCTGTGGGGCCCGCTACAATCAGCTGCGGTTTAGGGCACGATATTGAGTGCGGCACTGGTAGCGTCACCGAGCTAACAACTGGATAAACTGGTTCAATTCTACGTCCGATAAGCTTTTCCGTTAAACAGAAATAACAATCTGTTGTATGGTAGATCTGGTTTCCCCATTGCATTGGCTTTCCAAATGTGAAGAAACACTTTTGACCCTTACCAATTTTATTTAATATTGTTCGGCAGTTGTTACATGCACTATTCGGTGTCCACGGTTTGTCGAGAGACGCAGCACACAAGGACAAATAGCCAAATTAGGACGACAAAAATAGAATTTTTCATTTTGTTAAATGTAACCACTATTGCACTTAATATGTTCTATATACCAGTACGCACTCAACCTATAATTTTTTTTTTTTTTAACGCTTCACATTAGTCTGTACGTGCGTGCAAAGTATAAGTATCTGTTACACGCACTTATTCCTGTCAGCAGCATCTATAGCGTTTATTGTTTATACACTCGACAATTGTTTGTAAATTTACAGTTTGAAGTTTTTTATAAAAAATTTTAAGCATCAGATATTTAATTTAATTTGCAGTTATTATTAAAATAACAATTTTATGTAGTGTAGATATAGTTTAATGTTTTTATTATGAAATATATTTAAAAATTTACTTTAGCTAGAGCTATAAAAAAAGTTCCACAGAGTTCCACGACGTTTCCTTACAAGTTAAAACAAACAACCACTAATAAGTGTAAAAAAGTCAAGTGGAGGTCCCCCCGTTTCCCCCTTCAATAGATAGAGCATATTTTGCTTAGGTAGTACACCTAATTCTGAAAATCCCACATGCAAATGACATTTTTTTAATTCGTTCCAAATTCGTTTAAAAGTTCCAAACAGTTCAACGACTTTTCCTTATAAGTTAAAAAAAACAACTACTATAAAGTGTAAAAAAGTAAAGTGGAGGTCCACCCGTTTCCACTTTCAATAAATAGAGCATATTTTTCTTAGGTATGACATTTTTTTTAATTCGCTTAATTATTCATTCTGTGCAGTCTGCTCACAAAATACTTGTGTGCATCATTGATGTATACTTAAACTGCTACGAAAATATATAAAAAGGGGAATTCCGTTACTAAATTGTAACTAACACAACCGCAATAGCAAAGTTTTTCATTCAGTGCAGTCTCCTCACAAAATACTTCTGCGCACCACTGATGTATACTTAAGCTGCTACGAAAATTTATTAGAAAGGGGAATTCCGTAACTACATTGGGTGTACTGAGATCTGTGCTTCAAAAAAGATGAAAATGAAGAGAAAGGAGTTATTTGATGTACTAAGAAACCAACAATTTTATAATTTGTCTTCATTAACGTGTAATGAACAACTATTACAGTATATTTTGGGCAAAATTGGTGTTAGTGAGCTTCCTAAAGATTTAATAAAACAAATAAAACTGGAAGTTAAAGTGTTTGTTTCAAAGATGTTTACGAAGTGGCGTGAGTGTGGTTATACTTATGAGCGTTTTAACAAGAAGCACATAAACTGGCTTGACGGAAACCTAAAACTCCCGGAGATACAACCACCACTGCTTCCATTATCGGTAGGAACACATTCAGAACAAAAGATGCGAGGCAGACCCAGAAAATCATTTGAAGAAAGTTCTCATCGCAGTAAGCAAAGACATGTAAGAGCAATTGTATCAGATCTTAATTCAGAAAAATTATGTTTGGCTGCAGAAACAAGCTTGGTGAAATCAGGCAACAGAAGTAAAGCTGAAGTTGTGAAGTTAGCCATCAATTCTTCACCCCACAGTTTAAAAAGAATGAAATTGGCACATGATACTTCTGCTTCTATAAAACCTTACAATCCTGAAGAAGCTTTAGCTCTTATGGTGGACCTTGGATTGACAAAAGAGGATTATATAACGCTGCGACTTGGAGCAAAAGAAAGAGGAGCTAATATGTATCCCTCATATCATGTGATAGGAGAGGCCAAAAGAAAATGTTATCCAGCAAATATTGAGATAAACGAAAATGAGGCTGTGGTACCGCTTCAAGATCTTCTTGCACATACTACGCAACGTCTGGCTCAAGTTCAGACTGATGTGATACTACAATATATTTCCACTGACTGTGATACCATTGAAGTTTATTATAAATGGGGCTTGGATGGCAGCGGTGGACACAGTATATATAAACAAAATTTTGCGAATAATTCAGTTTATGCAGACTCTAATATAATTTTATGTACGATTGTGCCACTGCAAATGTGTGAATCTAATGGCAATAATGACAAAATATTTTGGAAGAACATGTCACCATCATCGACCAAGCATTGTCGACCAATTTCATTCAAGATAAAAAAGGAAAACGTCCAAAATGTGAAAGAAGAGTATAACGAAATTCAAAATCAAATATTGCAATTGGGGCCCACATCAATCGTACTTGACGGTAAAGAAATAAAATTTAAACATATCCCTATATGTACAATGCTGGATGGAAAGGCTGTCAACATTTTGAGTGATACTGCAAGTTCACAAGCGTGTAATATTTGTAAAGCTACTCCCAAAATTTTAAACGATTTAGAAAAATTAAGGAATAGAGTCTGTAATGAAGACACCTATAAGTATGGGATTTCGGTGCTACATGCACATATTAGATGTTATGAATATTTACTACATATAGCATACAAATTGGAACTACAGAAATGGCAAGCAAGAGGTGACAGTGCAAAACAAGAAGTAAAAGAAAAAAAGGGTGAAATAGCAACTAAGTTTTATGAACAAATGGGCCTTGTTGTTGACCAGCCGAAACAAGGTGGAGGCAATAGTAATGACGGTAATACTGCACGAACATTTTTTAAGAATCATTCGCTCGTTTCAGAAATAACTGGAATTGATAAAGATTTAATAGAAAGATTTGCAAATATACTGTCAATAATTTCTTGTGGGCATTACATCAAGGAAGAAGTATTTAAAAACTATTGCTTTGAAACAGCAGAAATGGCCATTAAACTTTATGGCTGGTACAAAATGAGTGCCACTGTTCATAAAATTTTAATTCATGGAGCAGATATTATAAAATCGTTACCTTTACCAGTAGGCCAACTGTCAGAAGATGTACTTGAAGCAAGTCACAAAGAGTATAAAAATTTAAGACAATATCACTCCAGAAAAACTTCAAGAGTCAATACCAACAGTGACATATTTAACTGGATGCTGGTTTCTTCGGACCCTGTTGTGACCGATAACCGAAAAAAGCTAAAAAAAGTAAAGCAAAATTTAATGAAACTGTATTAAATATGCTAAGGCTGCCCACTTTCTGTGGCAACGAAGAAGAGAATAATGAACAGGAGTTCGATGACGTCCAAGACGATGAAGATGTTAATATAGAATAAAATAAAAATTAATATTGTAATTAAAAAAAAAATGTAAAACAATTAATTATAATTCTTATTATTTTAAGTAGTAGCATCACCAGTTGATCAAATTTAAATAAAAACTTTTAAAAAATATAATTATTAATTCCGTTTTTTATAAGTACATATTCTCGTTTTAAGTTTTTAATTAGGCCTTATGTTTTGAAATTTGAATTTTTAATTTTTAAAAACTGATATCAAAAATCCCGTGTAATAAGTTTTAAACGAATTCGATAAATTTTTTTAAAATTGTCCGCCATATTGAATCCGCCATTTTGAATTTTTCAAAACTAACATCAGATTCGTAATCAGCGACCCAAAAAAAATCCCGTGTAATAAGTTTTAAGTGAATTCGATCAATTTTTTAAAAATTGTCCGCCATATTGGATCCGCCATTTTGAATTTTTAAAAACTGACATCAGATTCGTAATCAGCAACCCTAAAACCTTTAACGTACTTAGTTTTATTAAAATTTATTGAATCCATATGAAGTAAATAATATTGTCGCGCTAAATCCTCCATTTGTCCCTGTGTGCGCAGGTCGAAAGCCGAAATACTTCTTACACGCTTCAGATAAATTCTTCGTATTCATTTTTCGCATCAAATGTTGTGATTTCTTTTTCACAAGAACACCACAAACATAACAAAATTCCAAAACTGATGGACGCCGAATATAGTGTGTGAGCAATGAAGATGAAAATATTGTCGTTCCACAAAATCCTTAATAAAAACTTTATTTTTCATCCGATTTTCTTCATATTACACTTAAAGTGTTGGTAATTCTTTACTATAACGTAGAAAAAAACGAAATAAAAATGAAAAATTTTGAAAAAAACGTAAAAAATAAGGAAATTTTGAATTTTGAGGTACCATAACTCAGCCAGTTCTTATCAGATAGAAATTTATCGACAAAAAAGGTATTCAATAACCTTTGCAACGATATGCCATTTATCTCGATCGGACTTCTCGGCTGGGCTCCACAAGGGTTTGAGTGGGACGATACACCGAAAAACACAAAAGTACCGTTATCTAAAAAGCGGTACTTAGTAAAAAAAATTACAGCGTTTTTCGTGTTCAGGAGGTCCCAATTAACTTATCTAGGCATGTGGCGTTCTTTGTATTTTTTGGCTGTAAACCAGTGTAATGAACTCAAATTTTGCTTTTAATAAAATTAATGTTTCTTTTAAAAATATTAAACCAAGTAGCTAACAAAAAATTAAGAATCGAATTTCTACACAGAAAAAAGTGTTTTATCAATTAAAAAAATGGTTTAAAAAGTATTTAAATTTAATTAATGTGATAATTGAATCAAATATTTTTTTAGTTGAAAGAAAATTAAAAATTTAACTTTGATTAAATTAACATTTTTGTTGTTTTGAAATAAATTTTCAATTAAAATTTTAATTAAATAACAAAAAATCTTAATTGACTTTTTTGCGTTAAAAATAAAATAATTTAAACATGTAGAAATGTTGTTGGGAATTGTCAATATTTATTTAAATAAATTAACACATTGTTTGACATGGCAAAGTTTTTTGATCACTTTTTTAATTAAAATTAAAAATATCATTTATTGAAAATTTTAAAATTATTAGTAATCAATATAATCATTTTGGTAATAGGTGCCAACCTATTCAAACCAACAACTTGTTTGCTTGATATTATGAATTTAGAACAAATTTGGTGATTGGAGAAATTTAATAATTTTTTCTGTGTAACAACTTGTGTTTTAGATTTTTTTGTTATTCACTTTGTATTCCCGCTAAAAATATATACAGAATTGAACTATTGTTTTGAAAATTTCGGTTTTGTTAATTAAATTTTATCACTGTTCAAATTATAGAATGAATTCAAGTTTTGTTTTAAAAAAGATTAAAGCTTTTTCTGTTATTAATATGCAATTTTATATTAAAAAAGTATATGTACTGTTTTTTATGCAATTGTACTGATTTTTTTTCTCTTATGTACTGATTTCTCTGATTTCAAAACTGGCAACCCTACCTGAAGACCTTTACTGCTCTTCAGTTGATATGTATAAACATTCTTATTAAGTGCTTCAAATTTTGTTTTTACCTTACGAAAATCATCTTCACGATTAACTTGTATTTTTATCTCATTAATACTACCTCATTTCATGAAGACCCTTTTTAATTTTTGTGTAATTTTAAAAAATTAATGTAATTTGAAACTGAAACGTCAATACAAAAATAAATTAAAAAAATAATAAGAAATATTAAAATAAAAGTTAAAATTTGTGAATAAAAAGTAAAATTAGTTTTTGAAACATGCATAAAGAAAGCAAAAAGACTAATTTGCTTAAATTATTGCAATAGTTTATTGTTGTGGCTTCGTTTTCATCATCTGACGAAGATGAAGAATCTAACGTGAGGGAGTTGATTGCTATCCGACGGTAATTAAGGCAACAATCCAACATATTTCCCTACCAAATCGCATGTAAGTTGGAAAATTACGTTTGTTGAAATTAATTTTATTTTGTTAGAAATTATTTTCGTTTATAGATTTATTAGCCATTTAAGATTAAATAAAGATGCATTTAAGTATGTCTTGGAAAAAATCGGGGCACATTTGCAGGAGCCAAAGAGAAGAGCAGGTGTTCCAAATATATTAAAGCTGGCCGCAACTATGCGAATACTTGCCGAAGGTAGTTACCAAAAGTCAGCTGGCAATGATTTCAATATTGGTCTCTCTCAATCATCCATCAGTAAAGTTTTTAAAGAATGCGTTGATGTGATGTACGATGAGCTTTGCCCAAGATGGATTTATTTTCACATGGATGATAATGAAACGGATGAAATAAAAGAACATTTCTACAGAAAACCCGGTTTTCCTGGAGTTATAGGGTGTATAGATGGCACACATGCAAAAATTTTACCACCTAGAGAGGAAGAACGTTTCAAATATTACAACAGGAAAGGCTTCTGCAGTCTCAATGTAACAGTGGTCAGTATAACAATGTACTATAATTAAAACTGTACTTAAAATATCTTATTGCAGGTGTGTGATCATAAACAAAGAATAAGATATATTTCAACCCATAATCCAGGGTCATCTCACGATTCGTTAATGTGGAATGCTAGTGATTTGAAACCATTATTAAGAGATAAGTACGAAAACGGTGAAAAAAATACATGGTTTTTAGGTAAATATAAAATATTGTTTGATTTAGAGTTACAGATTTGATTTAATTTTAATTCCTTAAGGTGTTATGATACTTGCTATTTTTTGTATTGGATTTTTTTAGGATTGACTGAATGAAACAACAAATGCGAGAAAAAACAAGATAAACAATATGTAAACAAAACAAACAATATTGCCCACGTTTTGTTCCCACAAAAACCGTCAAAAAAAGCAATAAATCGCAAAAAAAAAGTTAAAACCCGCTACTTTCAATCAAAAACTAAAAAAGTTAGCAGCAGTGCTAACATTTAATCTGGAAATGTCAATTTTAAGTTACAAATTTTTATATTTTTTTTGACAGTCTAAGATTATTTATTATAACACACGTATATTTTTTTGACATTTCCAGATTTTTTATGGTATAATCAACCTCTTTACACTTAGTCAGTTTTCCTATGCAAATATATTTGCACTGTTCTCCAATATAGAAAAAATACAAAAAATAGCAAGTATCATAACACCTTAAGGAGTTGCTGGTTACCCACTAGAACCATATTTAATAACACCTTTTAGATCCACTCAGGAAGGAAGTCCAGAGAGTCATTTTAACCATATACACTCAAAAACTAGAAATATAGTTGAACGGACCATAGCAGTTCTAAAAACAGAGATGCAAGACAACTGCATTACTCTCCACAATTTGCAGGTAAAATTACTCCGGTTTGTGTTGCTTTTCATTATGTATGTATTCATTACAAACTTCAATGGCACGAAATTCATTTGGGATATGAAATACCGGAAATACCTTTTGATGAAGCAAATGATAATTTGTCGGATACAAATGTAAGAATTAAAATAATGAAGGCACTACTTAATTAGGAAATTCATTTTTATTGTCACGTTTAATATAAAAAAGTAATTATAAAAAACTAATAAAATTCATTAATAAAAAAAATAACAAAAACTAAATAAAATTCTACAACCACTTCTTATATACATATATTCATGTTTGGTAACCACTTTTACATTCTTCCAATTCAATTTTTCGTCATTTAATATCTAATTCATCTAATTTCATTTTCATTAAGAATTTTCTATTGTCTTCCTTTCTCTTTAATTCTTCCTTATACAGTTGAAGCTTTTCTTCTTTAAGTTTGTATGTCTTCCGGCTATATCTTTCACTTTCAGCTAATGATCGCTTCACGTTGGAATATAACTGCGTTTGTACTTTTAATTGCTCAGAAAGTAGTTCGTTTTTTAAGTCTTATTTCTTTTATTAAAGGTGCGTTTTGAAGATGACGTTTGTTTAGTTGCTGGTTGAGTTTTTAATGGTTATTCTTCGTTTTCACCACAACTTTCTTCATTTGATGAATTAAAATCAGCACTATTTTCAGGTTCTTTTGAAGCACTTAATCTACGTTGGGTTCCAAATGTTTGTCCAGGATTTATTATTGAGTCTAATTGCAATAATTTAAAAGCTGCATCCTCAGTTCGTGTTAAAATATACTGCTTAAATGGGCCTCCTCTGGTGGCTCGGCATTCTGCTTTGTTGTGTACCAGTTTTTTTTTTAATTTAAATTTGGAGTCAGCCCACACCTTCAACTAGCCTTCACCTTTGCGCATTGGAGGTCCATATTTGTTTAAGTGATCCGCAACTTTGTTCCACTCATCTTTTAAATCGAATTTGTGCAAACCCTTGTTGAATCCTTTGGCCAAATGTGGATTTTTTTCATCAAATCCACTAACTTCTCAAATTGTTTTTGGTTAGGGATTTGTATTCTAAAATAATAAAAAAAAATAATTTTTTATTTTATTTTATTTATTTAATTGAACTGCTCCATACACAAGACTTACGAGTCTTATTTTGCAGTATGGAACTGAGAAGGTGTATAATTATAAATCATTAATTAATTAACAACTTAATAACTAATTACAGTTAAATATATATAAAGCAAAATCAATTAAAATCAAACAATAATTAAATAATTTAATCATATGTACTTAAATCTCAAATAATTATGTTTCAAATTGTTATGTTGAAAACAGTTTAAAAATATTTTCTTTAAATTTTCGTGCGTTACTTAAAAGTTGAAAACTATGGGGTATAGAATTCCAGAGAGAAATTGAGAATATGTAGAAATGCCACTCCGAAATTAAACTTTTGTATCTAAACGATCTAGTTCTTTTTCCCCTGCTTATATCTGAAATACAAAGTTTGCCGTATAGATGATCAGGTTTGTGGGTATATATTATCTTATGTAAAAAAATTAAAACTCTCATGTTCAGTATATTATCTAAAGAAAGGCCATATAACCGAGATGAAAACAAAGATATACTAGAACGCCTATTAAGTCCATACACGTAACGGACTATGTTATTAAATGCAACTTTTAATTTTGCTTTACTAATTGTATCACATTTAGCAAATAGCTCACAACCATATAATAAAATGGGCATCAGATAAGTTTAAACACAAATTTATTATAAATAGATTAATTTAAATACTTACTTTCTTATATTATTAATTTTATTTGATTTTTTAAATTTATTTTTAATGCTGTCGTGCCCAAAAATTCAAACGACAAATTTGCAACGAAATGACAGACGAATCCGACATGTTACGAAAATTGTAGTAGATTTGCATACAGAGTTGTATATTTGTCATTTTCGACAACCACAATTCCATTTTTGAAAAACGTCTTAAAAACGCCTTATTTTCGAGACGACTACGACAACCATGATAAGGGTGATTTTATACTTGTTTCTTTAAACACATTCAATCGATTGTTTCGTAAAGAGGACAAGACAAGTGAACGACTGAACGAAAGCGACAACTGATTCAAAAGACAAACTGACCCAAAAGGCAAACTGACACAAAAGACCAAGTGACCTGAAATGAACAAGTGAACGAAATGAACGAACTCGTTCACTGTTTCGAATTGAACGATAATGACCGGTCACCTAAACGAACGATTAAGCCCAAGACTAATAATAATCGTAATATGTTGACTACAATCATGAATCTTATCATACTATGTTGCTCTTTGAATATGTCTACCACAACCAGGTTTTTTTACGTGTGTACATCTGACAAAATGTGGGATTGGATAACTGGGCGTGAAACTCAAAAGATTTTTTTATATCTGGAGGACAGTCGGAGAAAAATTTTCCAAATTGGGTACACATACACAACCTCCCCATGGCTCCTTCCATTGAAATACATTTTAGAATTGTCTATGCCTGGTGAACGGCAAGCATCATGGTTAGTAATACACAACATCTGAGAAATGGGTTTCGATACGCAACATCTAACGAGAAGAAGGTGGGAGTGGATCACATACAAAGGCAAAGGGGATTATTGTATATATATAGAACGGTAATAGCTAAAATTCTCAAAGTTGGTACAAATAGCTTGGTGCTCAATACGCAACATCAGTCAAAAAGTGGGCGCGATTAGATTAGTAAGCGTGGCATAAAATAGAATCCCGAATACTTGAAGGACGGTAAGTGTAAAATTTTCTAAATTTGGTGCAATTAGAATGGCTATCAATATAGACAGCATTTGTAAGAAAAGTGCGGGAATGGAGAAGTGCGCGTGGATCAAACTAGATCTCTTTATATCTAGAGAACAGCCACAGCTACAATTTACAAATTTGGACCAAATAGCTTGGTTATAAATGAACAATATCTGTAAAAGGCCCACTGCATTATTGTAGACATAGGCGGGACAACTTCAATACAAATTCCATAAGCTACGTGGACATGTCGCAAAAAAGGATATTTTGAAAATCGAGTATTCATGAAATAAAAGTGTGTCAAAACCGGAATTTTAGGTACATATTAATCAACCCACTCAGACTTCCAAATTTTAAAAGTTTGTTTTGTTTTTGGCTGCAAGTATCAAAAGAGATATGAAAATTGTTTACAAAAAGGGTAAAAATTCGTACTTTTTTTAGTTTTTGTAAACGAGTTTTAATTCAAAATAACTTTCGGAAAACTTGAAACAAAAAAAGGTGTAATATGAAAATCTAATAATCTGTTTTAATAAACCACTTAAAAATTTCTTATATAGAATTTTTTATGAGCTCAAAATTACCAATGAAAACATACCTGTTGTTTTAAAATTTTAAGGGACAAAAGGAAGAAATAAATTTGTATTTTTGGTACATTTTTTTTTAAAAGATTTAAAAATTTTATGGAAATTTTAGAAATATAATTGACGTATAATCCGAATTAAAGGCAATCATATTAAATACACTGGCGTATAAAAAGTGGATTGATTGCAGAAGGAGAGGGATAAAAGAATTACAAAACTGGCTTTTTCTTCTCGCTTATTTTCAATTAAAAGAACTCAAGAGGTTTATTTATTTATTTTATAAAGTCCATGGAAAAATTTTTACAGACTATTACAAATTAAAGTTTCAGTAAGTACAAAAAAAAAGCATAAACAATTAAATATATTCAAACGAATTAATTCAATGAATTTAAATATGATATTATGTATATCACTCTTTATAAGTTTAAGGTTTTTGCTAAAGTCGATATATACTTATTAAAATCATCACATACAACACGAAATGGATCGAACTGAGCACAGTTTGTGGTATAATATTTAATACTCAGAGCCCATGTTCTGTAACTATGGTGAGAACTTCTCGCATAGAAAAGATGTGAAACAAAATATTCCATCGTTTCTCGAAAAGTGAGAAAAAGTGTGTCTGTAACTCATGTCGAAAGCTATCAAAATTGACTACGTCGCACTGTGTGGTGTGGGCGGCCAAAAATGAAAATAATATTTTTTATAATTTTAGAATTTGATTGATACAGTTTTATTATATAGATTTCAAATAACAATAATCAAAATTAAGTTTTAAAATATGTTAATATATACAAAAGTTAGAGCTAATCCAATTTGAATGTTTTAGGTGAATGTGCAGCATGCAAAGAAAAATGTAAAATAGTGCGAATTTGCTAAAGGGTTAACATAATATAAATTGTCGATTAAGCTGGCAATATTTGCATTTATATTATAGTGTGATATTACTAAAATATGGTAACTCACTTTTTTTATCCATTTAGCTATCATATGTGTTTTACCGTTATTCTGAATGTGAACAAAAAAAAGTAATAATTATTTACAACTTGCAAGTTTGCCTCGCAATTAAAAAAAACTATCAAAAACTACTTTTTTATAATTTAGTATAATATTAATACAAGTATGTATATTATAAAAAAGTATGTGATATTTGCGAAACGTTGCGAAAATAAGACTTTTTTCATTTTTTCAGTGTCATCAAAGGTACATATTAGAGAATTTTTCAATATTTGGCTCAAACATACTTCTTACAGAGCAGCCCATATGGAAATAATTAATTTTTTGGAAAATAAATTTAAGACTAAAGTGGAAAAAGAAACAAATAAAAGACTTAGTTTTATTTTAGCAAACATAAAACGTAATTGGGTAAAGCGCTCCAGAAAGAAGGAGCTGTTTGAAAGAAAAAAATAACAGTTCGAGGCTTAATTAATTTTTCAATATTAAAGAAGAACACATATGCAATGTAAATATATAATATAATATTTATTTTCAACAATATATATGCAAATTCGTTTTTAATTTGTTAGATCCCAAGTACAAGTCGTAAAGGAAGACCAACATTGGAATTCGATGAGAGCTCTGAAAGAACCAACAGAAGAAAAGTGGAAAATCTCGTAAACTCTGTATGCCCAAATCAATTGCAAAGTACTGCTCGGAGAGTTAACGGAGCAACTAGCGAAACTTCCATTTCGGTAGAAAAGGCTTTAGCACTTTTAATAGACATGGATCTATCATATAGGCAGTATGAGAAGATGCGAACTGTTGTAAATGATATGCACAAAATCGAAAAAAATATATTCCCGAAAACATATTAGTAACTGAAACTTCAGTTAAAATACCATTGCAATCTATTCTAAATATGACTGCCAAAAGTATTTTAGATTTAAATAATTTTGAATCCCAAAATGATTTAAATTTGGAAATTAAATGGGGCTTTGATGGAAGTTCAGGCCATAGTAATTACAAACAATTTGTGGCTTCTTTTGTTCCATTAAGGTTTATAGATTTTTGTACAGAAAATGTTTTATGGAATAATTTAAAACACTTATCAATAAAATATTGTCGTCCAATATGCTATTACATGAAAAAAGAAAATTCAGATTTAGTAAAAACTACACAGTCTACTATTCAATAGAAAATAGATAATTTACAAACTTTTAATTATGAATCTGATAAGAGAAACATAAATGTCCACTTTAATATGCGATTAAAAATGGTTGATGGAGCTGTAGTCCATGTTTTATCTGATAACAAAAGCAGTTGTTCTTGTTTTGTTTGCGGTGCAAAACCCTCGGAAATAAATTCTGTTGAAGTATTAGAAAGGGGTCTTATAAAAGAGGAAGAATTCCGTAAACACGGGTTATCAACATTTCATGCATGGATAAATTTTTTTGAATGTATACTTCACATACCATACAGGCTTGCCTATGAAAATTTGGAGTTTCAAAAGATGATGACAAAAAAATTGTCAATGAAAGAAAATCTAAAATTCAGGAAGATTTTAAAATGGAACTCGGATTAATTGTAGATAAAGTTAAAACAGGTTTTCGTACAACAAACGATGGAAATACTGCGTGACGGTTTTTCAACAATATTGAAGTATCATCTAGAATAACGCAAGTTGATCCAACTTTAATTAAAAACTTCTCTTTGATTTTAAAGACAATTTCGAGCAGTAAAACAATAAATATTTCAAATTTTCAACAACTGCTTAGAGAAACATGGACTTTATAAGTTGAAAAATATTCCTGATATTTTATGCCTGTTACTGTTCACAAAATACTTGTGCATGGAGCAGAATTTATAATAAACTCCGCGATTCCATTAGGAATGTTGTCTGAGGAAGCTATAGAAGCCACCCATAAAGTTTTTAGAAAAATTCGTTTGAACCATACTCGAGAAAACAGTCGTGTGAATACTAATAAAGACATAATAGAAAGAATGATTTTACAATCTGAGCCAAACTTATCTATATACACAAAAGAAAATGGAAGTTATAATAAAAGGAGCAATAAAGAGATAAATAATTTCATTATTGAAGAAAATGCTGGATATCAGGAGGATTCACTTTTAGAAAATTTAATAAATGTGTCAGAAGAAAGTGATTCTGAATATGAATAAAATAAAAAAAATAAAAACAATGGAATATAATTTTTGTGTACGGAGTTAATTTAAGAAATTTTTATTTTATTACTTTTTTTGAAAAAGGACATTTTTCAGCTAGGCGTGTCCTTGTTCCGATTTGGATAAAATTTGGTCAGCTCCTTGAGTGTATCAAATCCAATGACTATACGAATGAAGTTTGAACTCTTTGTCTATCTTTTATGACAGTTTTTAATTTCAGGATATATGGGAAGGGCATGAATCCTTGCTCCGAAAATTTAGAAATTTGAAATGTTGTTATCTTTTATCAATTAAAACATTTGTGCCAAATTTCAACTCTTTACAATAACGTCTTCTATTTATGGCCGCTCGTTATATAAAAACACGACACTGTGCGTCGTTACGTTATAAATATCAAAATATTCCACTCGAAGCCGATCTGAAATTGCCGATGATGAGAATGCCAGTCAAACATATCGTTGACGGCGACCAAAATTTCCTAAAATTTTCAACGACGGCGGCGAAAATACATCCGTCTGCTATACCAAATAATGCTGCGACTTCAATGTTTGTTGTTTAAAAAATAACTGCGTATATTTTTCAAAAATGTTAAAAGCCAAATAATTAAGCAGTGGAAATATCTGACAAGAAAAAATTACTTACCTCCTTCCAGTGTTGCAATTTGAGTTATTTTGCTTTGGGCCGATTTGACGATTTAAAAGGGCCAAAATACCTTTGATAGGGCCAAACTATTTTTGTAATAGCGGTTTGACACCGTCAACAGGATGTTTTTTGTCAATATTTACGATTTTTGTGTATCGTACAAACAAACTTCGTATGTTTTTTTTTCATCCTATGAAAAGATCAAAAACAAAACAATTTCTTAAATAGAATAAGTGTTCGACAAGTGAGAAAATAACATTGAAAAATGTATTGAACAATTTAAAGTAGTTAGTTGAATTTGGAATAGAAAGGGCCAAAAAAGATTGCTACAGGGCCATCAAACATCCAAAAGTGCCAAAAATGGCACAATTGTACCACGTTTTGCATCACTGCCTCCTTCGTGTTATTATTCATTGCATTTTACATTTCTAATATATTTTTATACCCTCCACCACCACTGTGGTGAATGAGGGTATACTAAGTTTGTCATTCCATGTGCAAGTTTTTTATAATACATCTAAGACCCCATAAAGTATATATATTCTGGCTCCTTGAGTAATTCTAAGTCGATATAGCCATGTCCGTCTGTCTGCCCGTCTGTTGAAAACACGCTCACTTTCGAAAATCGCAAAAGAAAAGAACAATCTTGGTCTCAAATTGCTTGTAGTTACCCTAAGCAGTTTGGGATTGAAATCCAGCAACATCGGTTCAGTAGGATCAGAACGATGAATCAAAATGTGGAACCACCATCCTTAAAAAATTTATAGTTTTGATACAAAAACTAACATAAATGGTGGAATAATGCACGGAATGACATACAATTTTGCACGACTTCGCTTTTACGACTACAAATCATAGTGTTAAATTTCGTGAAGATCGGTCCATACTTGACCATAGGCCCAATATAAACCCTTCTCGCGGAAAACAGTTTAGTACACCTAAAATCGCAATAAATAACGCTAGCACACTTTAATTTGGTAAGTCAACGTTTTATAGGACCAGAAATCACACTGTAAAATTTTTTGAACATCGGTCCATAATTTACACTAGGCCCCATATAAACCCTACTAAACCGTAATAAATAATGCTATGAAATTGAAATTCGGTACGTCACAGTTTTTAAGGACGAGAAATCACACTGCCAAATTGCGTAAAGATTGGTCTATAATTTACGCTAGGCCCCATATAAACCCCATTCTCGGAAAACAGTTTATTGCGCCTAAACCCAAATAAAGCCCACTTTGGGAAAATAATTTATTTCACCTAAAACCATAACAGATATAGATATTGCGGTAAAATTTCTCCCAACTTAGATTCAAATGGCCAAAAAAAAATATCATGCAATTTTGTGAAATTCACTGTTAGCGCTAAAACTAATTGCACTGCTGTATTAAAATTTATTCTAATTTATTTTTTCTAATACCATAAATCAGTCTTCTGAATTCCCGATACAAATTACCCTCCTAAAAACATTTTTGTTCGGTTAAAACTGTTACGAATCATGATATTTTACTCAGGCCAGTTCAAAGTTCTAACAAGAAACGCATAAAATTTTCTTATTGTCGGTCAATAATTTAATTCAGGTCTAAACCGCAACTAATTTTAATGCTGACGTTTTTGTGAAGCTTAGTTAATAATATATATGTGACGCGCAAAATAGAAAGGGACTTAAAGGTTTTGTTCAGGAGAGCCATTTTAAAGATTTAAATACGTGTATCTTTGGTGTACCATCACTGAGCGTGTTGGTATTGGTCTCATTTGAAAGCGACACATCTCATGACGTCAGGAACGTGTTGGTCAACCTTGAAAACGAGCGAAGGTCTTCCCTACCTCTGGTTTTCTGAAGTTGGTTTTTACTGTTCCCTTTACCTTACTGGTCCCTTTCTCTATGCGCTGTCACATATGTATTTATCATATAGAGCCCACTCCTGTCGGTGAAGGGGATCAAAGATTCGGAACAGCCGAATATAGCACTCTAACTTGTTTCATTTCTCTTTGAACCATCTTTTATGCCGCAATACAATGAACACAAATTAATTAAGTTGAGATTTATTTGCAAAAATGTTGTAAAAATTAACTTTTAAGTTTATCGCAACACTAGTAAATAATATTTAAGTAAGTAAATAACATTATAAAACAAAACAATATTATTAAATTCATTTTTTGCACAAAATAAAACGTTTGTTGAACTAATGCTTTTGTTAAACGTGGTTTGTGTTTTGTTATTTTAGTTTTGATCACGAAATTTGTTGATTGTAGCGGCCTGTTTTTACACATTGCCACTTCACTACCAAAAAAACGCCTTTTGTCTCTTTCTTCGAAAGCTGCCCTCGCAACTGATTTTGGCCTTTTTCACACGTCACCTTTTACATATCTGTGTGTAATCTGTGATTACAACGCCAATGCAGATTCCTATTTTTTTCAATTGGTTCACCTACAAGACCGGAGAGACCACAACATTTAAAATGGCATAGCCCATGACACAGCCAACAGATAACCATTCTGTCATCATATCCGTCCAAAGTGCATAATTTTTTTATGCATGCCATTATTACTTGTTAGAAAAAAAACTTTCATCACGAAGTTCAAATATTTTTGTTCGTTGGGCTGTTTAATTTAATCTATAATATTTGTACACTTTTTACTGACCAGCAGATAAGCTATTTAAATTTAACACTGTCGTAATGCCATACTTGTAAGAAAAGCTTTTTATTACGAGTATAACATCTGACTTATAGAATTCGCTGCACTTACAAGCAGTTTATTATATTGATTTTGTTTATGTTTAAAAGGTGTTGTTGGTATACACCGTTTCTATTTTTTCTTTATTTATAGCTTTAATTATAATCGTTTAATCATTGTATGTCTTATTACTATCAAGACGACAAAACAAAAACACTGATTAGCACGAACAATCGGCAATAATTTATTTTTATGACAAATTTAACAAGAAGACAATTTTAGTTAACACAATAGGTCTGTCTGCGTACACATATTTTGCATAATTTTGTACAAAATGTCGCAAAATCTTGCAAAATGTTGTCTGCGTACTCCAAATCTCTTACAGCGTGAGAGCCAAAAAGAGAATTTTTTGACAGTTGAAAGATAGAGAACTTGCAAAATGTTACTGGAGAAATTTCCTCTGGTAAGATTTTGCAACTAGTTTGAACAGCTGTTTTTAAATACTGTTTGAATGAAAGAGTTTATGTGTGCCAAGATAGCGTCGACGAAATAGCGTCGAATTTGGGAACTTAAAAACCGGGAAACCAAAATACCAAAATATAAACTGTATATTTTCTGAAAGTAAATAGTTTTCTGGACAAAATCAGCGATGCGTGCAAAAAATATATAGTTTATACCGTGCAAAAGCCTGTGGTTCATTGCATAAATCAGTAAAGATTTTTACTGACCATTTTGGATGAACGCAGATTTCTCGGAAACTGTCCGAACGATTTTTTGCACGCATCGCTCATTTTGTCCAGAAAACTATTTACTTTCAGAAAATATATAGTTTATACCCTGCAAAAGCCTGTGGTAAATATTTTTTGTATTTTTATTAAAAATATAAATATATTTGGGCTTAAATCTAGTTTACCGACGCATCTCCAAATAAAAAAAAGTACCTAGGGTGATAGAAAATGGAAAAATAAGAAGAAAAAATGAAATAAGAAAGTTGGCGCAAACGCTTAGTTTTCGAGTTATGGGCGTTTTAAGTTATTATATAAATATGTGATTTTGCAGTACATTTCGAAATGTATGTATATGGCTAATATTGGTACCATTGCAAAGCGTTTCACTAGGTCTTTCTAGACATACAGAATTTATTTTAATATTTTTAGTTTATTAAGAAGTGGGACGAGTTTGCAAAATACAAAAGTTTAAAAACAATTTTATTAATTTTTTCTAATTCTTTAATGTATGTATATACTACATACTAATTTATTTACAAATTTTAATTAAAATACAAGTAAAACCTTCTTTATGTTTATGTTATACTAATGAGGAGAGAATCCTTGCCCATTGGCAAAGGCCGTCTATGCAGAGAATCTTTAGTTAGCGAAGCCGGTATTAGTTATACCATAGGGGAGAAAATAATTACGCCCGGCCGAAGGCCGGCTATGCAAGGAAGCTTTAGTAAGCGAAACCGGTGTTTATTATACCATAGAGAAGAACATCCTTGCGTCCGTCCAAAGGCTGGCTATGCAAAGAATTTTTTTTTGCGATGCTAGTGTTTGTTATTTTATAAAATTTGTATTACACTTTTATTTAAATAAACTACATTCTTTCCTAGTGCACTTCCGTAACATTTCGACGTAAAATGAAAAAAACTGTAATGTGATCTAGAGTTTAATATTTTGAAATAAATTATGTATATCCAGAAAAATCTGTTCAAGAGCTTTAAAATGATACCAATATTGGCCATATACGTTTAGAATTGCAGTGGAAAATCACATATTTATATGAAAACTTTAAACGTCAATAACTCGAAAACTAAGAGTTTGCGCCAACTTTTTTATTTTTTATTTTTTCTTCTTATTTTTCCATTTTCCATCACCCTGGGTACTTTTTTTTATTTGGAGCTGCGTCGGTATACTAGATTTGTTCCTATATTTGTACTTCCCTATTTTAAATTCCTAAATTCGACGCTAACTTTTTGTTTATACTGCAAATACCCATTATTTGAGTATTTTGGTTTCCCGGTTTTTAAATTCCCAAATTGGACGCTATTTCTTCAACGCTATCTTGGCTCACGTTTGTTATTTCAATTGTTTACACACCGATCAGCTGTTTTCTTGCAAGTTTCACTGGATACTGTCTGCGTACTTTTTGAGGTATTCTCAGCCGAAAGAGTAAAATTTGTCTTACTCTCCCAAAAAAATTTACTGAGTATTTGCTACTGGAAAAGTACGCAGACAGACCTAATATTATTACACTTTGCGAGACAAGTAAATTTCATGTCCGACACGTAGGAGTAACATTTAGACAATGTTCTAAAGGAAATAAGCCAAAAACGTAATTGAAAAGGAAGTAGCGTAACAATATATGAACGTCCATGACAGTTTCATTCGGTTTCATACTAGAAACAGGATTTGTCAGAGTATAGTTGATTAACTTCTCGCAAATATTCTGTTAATCTAATAATAATGCAACGAATACCCCATACCACAGCCAACAACACGGACACGTACAGCACTGAAGTAACTCAAAATCGACTATTATCTCTAAAGAGATTGCACACACAAAATTTTTCAAACCAACGGTGCGCACATTCCATTAAGAGTCACTTTTTGCTCATAAATAGATTTACTTGTAACTGTACTAGATCATCGGTTACAGCTAATTAAAGGTGTGTTCATTTACTTTACTAGCAGAATTTTGCTAAGAGAGAGGAAGTAGGAATTTAAAGAAATTGCTCTCGAAAATACTAAAAAGTAAATGAACACTTTGCCAGCCAAAATCTGCAAGTTAAAGTAGTGACGAATATACAGGAATATTTGAGTACCCATTATTCTACGACTTGAGAAAATTTTATACAATACGGTAAAAATAATTTGATTTTATTTATTTATATTTGTTTATGTTGAATAAAATTAATCATGAATTGGATTTTTTTTAATTTAGGAGGTGAAAAAAGAATTCAAGTTTTTATCAATAATAAGAGATAAAAAACCATTTGTTTACAATAAAAGTTGTTGCGGGTTAACTGACCATACGTGTTATATGTCTGTAGTGTAAGGAAAATTCATGTTTTGTTGTGTGTGTTTGGTTGTGTTTCTTCTTTCTTCTGTGTTCTGTTATGTTTCCATTTGTTTTATTGTAGGTGTTTATTTGGCCCTTTTGTTTTCCTTAGTGTTGTTGTTGTCTGTACGTTTGCTAAAATTACCAAAATATTAATGTTAGCTATTAATAAATAAATGTATACTTACTTGTTTTAACTTTTTGTTGTCCATTGTCCAGTGCATGGGAAATTTTGTGGAATTAAATTGTTTCATTATCTTCATATGTTTGTTTGTCTTATTTGTTTTGTTCGTCTTATTTGTAAGTGTGGTAAGGCAGTGTTGCGTATTTTTTCTGTCGGTAGTGCAGTTTCTACAACTACATAGGGTTGTATTTTCATTCAAAATTTAAATTTTTATATTCTACGTAAAATTAGTAAAATAATATTAAGATTATGAATAAAAATATAATACCTACCGAAATTCATGCTTGCCTGGTGCATATGTAGCTTCATAGGCTAGATTAGGAGAAAAATATAAGAGTTTTTTTACTTATTAATATAAAAAAATAAATTCCGACTGGTACAAAAATAGAAAAATGGCGATCGAGATGAATATAGAAAGTTTTAAAAATAAGATTTCAAATAAATAGGATAAAAATTAAACTAAAAGATGGCTGTTTGGCGGTAAAATAATTATCTAGTTTTTTTTGTTATAGAATGGGTAAATAGAAAGAATAAATTAAACTTATTTAAGTGACAAGCCAGGGAATTTCAAGGCAGAAGCAAAACACAACTCGAAAAGAAAACGTTATTTTTGTGTGTGGTGAAACTCAAATTATTTGTTTTAAATAAAAGTGTGTTAGTTAACTCATAAAAAACGTAAGGAAAATAAAAGTAATTCAAAAAATTTTAAAGTGTGTGTAAAATATATAATTTCTTTCAGCTGGCTATTTTCGTGGGATGGATTGTAATCTTCCCTAAGCACCACACCAGAGGAAAATAGCCAGGTAATCTTTAAGTGTAATGTTTATTTGCTTTTAATATTAAATCCCCAACGTGAGTTCCTGCTTTGATGGTTAACGTGTGGGATGGAAAAAAATAAAGAAAGTCGGAAAATGGAAAAAGTTTTACAATGTGGAATTGGTGATGCGAGGGAATAAAAATTATGCAAACTATAATTTGTTTAATCGGATTATATATTAATATTTCCGTAATTAAAGTAGAATCCCTCACCGCAGTTATTTGAAAAAAAAGTAGCTTAAAAGAACAAAAAAAATTTAATTAAGATAAAAAAAAAAAATAGAAAACAAAAGGGAAATTAGCATAAAAAAAAAGAAAAGAAAAAAAAAACAAAACAACAACAAAATAATATCAAAATAAAGTTTATTTTAAGTGTAGTGTTGTGAGCTGTAAAAAAAAAATCTGTAATACTAGTGTCAAGTATAGTAGTCTGTGTGTATGTCCTATATGTTTTTATATATACACCTAACCCTCAATTATCTCGAATTAATGAAAAGTTAAATATTTTTTTTTGTAGTTTAAACAATAGAATATTGAAAGAAAAGAAAACTAATGTCTCAGGGAGCTCCGTTAGATATAGATTTCAAAAAAAAAAAGATATAGGAAAATAAGCATAAAAAAACCAAATTAAATATATATAAATAAAAGATGTGTAATAAGCACTAAAAGGAAAAATAATGGAAATTAAGACGAAAAGATTGAGGAAAATTGTTGTATATATGTATTTGTTTTTTTTGTTTTTTTGGACTTATATATATTTTTTTAATTATTGTAAAATTTGTTTTTTTAATTATTGTAAAAATCATTATTATTATGCTATTAATTATTGAACTGGTTTGTATAATAAATAATGTAAATTTTATTTTGAAAAATTTAGGTTTTTTGAATTAGCAAGGTACAGGTAATGATGGAGTGGTAAGGAGAGAGAGAGAGTTCAAGTGGGTTTTGGGTCATGTGAAGTAAAATAGGCGGATGCATCCATGACATGGTTGGGAGGGCGAAACGAGACCAACATCAGTCTCAAAATTCTTTATGTGGTGGTAGTTTGTTGTATAGTTTTCAGTTTTGTTTGTTGTGTTCATATTTTTTGTGTTCGAATACGCGGCTGGTGGGAAGGGTTGGAACCCCCCCCCCCCCGAGGAAAATGCGAAAAGAGCTAGTTGGAAACCCCGCCAGTCCAAACGGTTCGTAACAAAGTATCATTTTCTAAAACACTTCACCTCACTTGAAAAATATTTTCATACATATTTTTAAAAATTCCAAAAAAATGTATATGAAAAATTTCTCAACGCAAGGTGAAGTGATTTAAAAAATAAGCCCTAAAATATTTAATTTAACAATCTGTGTATAACCTATGTATATAGGTATATACAATTTCAATGCTACGGACTGACTGACAGATTCATCTTCGCACAGCCTTAACACCGTGAGTTATAAGGTTAAAATTTGAACCGGATACTGGTCTCTTGCTAAATCGATCCACTAAAAATCGAAAAAATTGTCTAATAGTACGAAAATTGTGTGTTTTTTAGAACAAATTTAGTGCATTGCGACTCGCAAGAAACTACTTTCATGTGTAAATGCTAGGTAAAGGTAGAGTTAGCCGAACGTCCACGTCCCCTAACGAAACGTCTGGTCCGTTTTGTTATTTGCTTACAATGCAAATGCTTACCGAATTTAAATGTCACGTTGACGGAACGTCTCAATCTGTATAAATTAGAATTTCATGCCGTCGTTACGTGACAGTTGTAAAGCAGTGATGGCCTGCTTGTATATTAAATTGAATGCGGGTATTTTCGCTCTTTTTTTTTTGGTACTTGTTTCCAGTATATCTATGGACTATCGACAAAACGACTTACAATACAATATATTTCCATATATATAAATATACATATGCTTAGATGTACAAAGTAAACAAATGCATATGCACATACAATAGAAATGAGAAATATATAAAAGGCTTTAAATCAGTGTTTAAAAATGCTTGACTATTTTTAATGTTTTTGTAATTGCTTAACTTAACTTAAGAAAAAGAACACAGTAAAAGCAAAAAGCAAAAGCAAACGCAGAAAAAGTGAGAGTAAATAATTTATTTATTCTCACCATGTTTATGTTCTCAGCTTAAAAAGCCAGCCAAGCAACCACTTGAAAAAAAAAATTGCTGTTGCTGTAAGTAATAAGTTTTTGTTTATTTTTTTTTTGCTTTGGCTTAACTGTAAATTGATGTGCTTAAATTCAGCGAGTATTAACTTCTTTGCTGTTTTTGACTTCATTGCTGTTGCTTGCTGTTGCAGGCGTTAGTTTTGAAAAAGTGTTTGACGGTAAGAACTAAAAATTATGGCGCCGCGTGTAAATCGAAGAATGATTGAAAAATATTTTGAATTTGATAATGACCAAGCTGTGTGTAAACTTTGTTCATATATGTTAAAAAGTGATAGAGTTTTTAATCTTAAAACTCATATAATTAAAGTGCACAAAATTAAAGAAAACGAATTTTCAAACGAAGGGAATATTGCGTGCGATTCTGTTACCAAAAACAAAAACACGGAAAAAAATTTAGGAAACACGTTGTCAAAATCGATGTAAGTAAAAAACATTTATGTATGTATGTACCTATTTATTAAAAAAAAAAAACGCAAAATACCAAAAAAATTCGAAACAAATTCGTTCATAATATATTAAGTTCCAGCAACAGCAAAGAAGTTAACTTGCTGACTTTAAGCGCATCAAAAGCAAAAAAAAAAACAATCAAAAACTTAATACTTACAGCAACAGAAAATTTGTTTTCTTAAGTGGCTTCTTTGCTGACAGATTTAGCAGAGTACATGCACATAGCGAGTTTAAACAAATTATTTACTCTCTTTGTTTTGCTTTTGCTTTTTTGCTTTTGCTGACTCGTTATCAAAGAGTTAAGTAAACACTTAGACACACAGTTTTTTAATTTGCTGCAAAAAATGTAAACAAAGCAAAAATGTGCGACTGTTGCTATTTTAAAGCAAGCAATTTAAACACTGCTTTAAATGGTTACAAAATATTGTTTTGTCTGTGCACATTTACAAAATAATACATGTAAATGTGTATGTATATGTTAAAATACATATTTGTTTATTGTAAATCTATAATCTAAATATCAGATATTAAATTATTACTTTCACTTAATACTGTTTTAATACCATTTTAATACCACTTGGTACTTTTTCAGCACAGCGGCCAACATTTAAACCTTTTGATTTCCCATCACTGTGTGTGTTGTTTTATGTATACTATTGCTTTTATGTTTATTTATGTGAAAATCATATGACACATTTTTAGATGTTCTATAAGTCAACCAACGTGCAAGCAGTCCGTTACAGTAAGTTACGGGTACAGCAACGTTCGCCTAACTCAGCGAGTAAATTCGCTAACCTCATAATTACTAAACTTACCGTGGATTCATCCATGCGTTCCGAACAATATTTTTCGGAAATAATTTTTTTACTGAGAGTGTTCTTCAGAACGATTCACCTATTTCAAAGGCGAATTCATTCCAGGTAATCTCGGTAGTACAACAAGTACAACTCGTACAAAAACCACAAGCAATTTGTTTTTGTAAAATCATTGTACAATGTCAAAAACCGAAACAAATCAAAACAGAAACAAAGATAATAAACAAAATTTTGACATCCCACAATTATAAAGCTAAAGAAAACAATTTATCAGCAGGGCTTTTAGGATCACCTGTAATGAATTCGCCTTGCCTATTTTGGAAAATTTGCCGGGTAAAACAAAGCTACCATATGGTTTATTTTTTTACTTAATTATTCAGCAAAAAAACAATTGTTGCACTATATCACTATATAATGTGGCAGCTCAATTCAACTTTTATGTACAAATAGAAAAAAGTGGTATCGCAGCTCATTTTGTTTTGAACAAGAATTAAAATTAAACCATTAATTTTTCAGTTAAAGCCAATAAACATAGAAATTAAAACTGTTTTACATTCGTAACTTTTCCAAAAAATACAAATTTGTTTCTTTTTCGTAATTCAAACATTTAAGGGGTGAAAATTTTATCTATTTTTGGTACTTTCTTAACAAAACATTTTTCTCCATTCTTTGCAATATACGTTCTCAATTATGGGCTTCCACTACAATAATGAATTTTTTTATATTTCAATGGGGAGAAAAAAATATAAAAAAATAATAAAATGCGGGAAATTAAATGTCATTGTTTTACTTTTTCGTTCTACAAGTGGTACCTTTTGAATTTGCTATAATAGATATTAGAAACATAAAATTGTATGTGCAGGGTCCTGAGTGAATGAGAACCTATAACGTTGGTAATTTTTTTAAGACTAAGAAATTTTTGACAAAGAAAAAACAGAAAGGAAAAGATATACATTGGAGAGTCTACGAATTCAACAGAAGAGAGAAAAAACAATGAACACGAAAGAAGATACGGACAAAATAAGCGCAAGTTACAGGGTGGCAATAAGATAATTTGTTACCGATCAGGTTTACATTACACAAATTAAAATTAAAATAATGACCATTATAAATTTAATAATTAAAATTTATTTCTTTTACTTATATTTTGATTAATGTAATGTCTACACACATTGAAAGTAAGTAAAAATGCAATTATACAAAGGAATGTTTATAACAAGGTTATTAATAAAAATATTTAAATAGATACATATTCCCCTGAAGAAGTCAACAAAAAATTGACGAAACGTTGGGAAAAAATGTAATTAAATGTGTTTTTAATTTACAATGGAAAAATTTAGGCCCTATTAGCTTACTAGAATATCTAAAACTTCAAATAAACTTTGGCGTTTAAATATGACCACGAACGAAAGGTAACGAGGTAGCGGGTTAAATTATTGTTAATTATAAAATAATTTTATATATTCTCATTATCTACTTTATGGCCGTTTTATTTGGTCCAAATTCATTTCTTTGGTGTTTTTTTTTTCCTAATAAACAAGACGGACATAATGTAAACAATGAGAATATCTCAAATTATTTTAGTATTAATAAGATTCTTTACTTTTGTAAATAATTTAATAAGCAAACTAATTTTTTAACTAATGGGGAATTATACTGCATTCGTGCTAAGTATCGGGTATCTAGGTAACCATTATACTCACAGTACTAATAGCAACACCTATAGGGCGATTCACTAACTTTTTTTACGATAATCGTATCGTTAAAATAAATATAACGAAAATTTATCGAATTTGTTCAGTAACATTTTTAACGATATTCGCTGTCGATTAAAGTCAGCTGTTACTTTAAGCAGTTTTTTTTTCGTTATTTTAACGACAATAATAACGACAATAATGCAAAAACTGTAAAATCTGTCGGTTTACAGTACAACAATTACTAGAACAATTACTTAAAAAAAATGGAAGTGCTGAAAATCATTCAAGATATGACCGTAAAAAAATCTAACACTGTTAGGGCTAGTTTACATGGTAATACAATGTATTACGACTTTGTGGAATCAAAATATTATGAAATCCTCCGTGTTTAAAACAAAAAAAATAAAAATCTGTTGGTAAGTATTTTTTATGTTTACACGGATGGTTTAAGTAAAATAAAAGCACAGTGAGTTAATAACAAAAAAGCAGATGGTTGCAGTTTAACAATATTTACAAAAACAACATAAACACATCCTGAGTTGATTCTGCTTGTTTTTGTAATTTTATAAAAATGTTACCACCTTCAATATACTCTGTTAAAATGCGACTCTGGTGTGATGAGAATACATAAGTTTCTAAAATAGTTTAGAAAATGAACATTTACCGACTGATTGTCATATTTTTATCCGTATTCTCTCTTACTCAATGCATTTTGCTTTTACATGATAAGATTTTTCTCATTCTACATCATTTTTTGACATGTCGTAACACATTGTATTACCGTGTAAACTAGCCTTTAGCAGTTTTCTTAAAGAAGTAAATGCGGATCGGAAAATAAGACGCCCAAAATTGGCGGAACATATTGAGAAATGTTCCAGAAATAGTGGCCACCCAAAAACTATACAACGACCATTGCATGAGAGTCGCTTTACAAGCAGAGTTAAACGCGAAAAACCATCTATATCTGCCAAAAAGCAAAAACTATCTTGAATTTGCTAAAACACATTAATAAGATACGAAACGAATCTTAGTTACTGCCGAGATTAAATACAATATTTTTGCAAGAGATAGCCGTTCCAGAGTTTGGAAAAAATCCAACACGGTCTTAGATCTAAAGAAAATTATACCCACAGTCAAACATGGAGGTGGCAGTGTATAGTTTAGCGAGCCATGGCATCATGTGTATGTGGCAATTAGGTTTAAGTTGAAGGCACAATGGATCGGTATCTATATAATAACATATTAGAACATAATTTGAAACCATCGGTTGAGAACTTAGGTATTGAAAATAACTGGATTTTTCAGCAAGACAATGATCCCAAGCAAACGGCGCACATTGTTCGCCAATAGCTTCTATATTATGCTCGCAGACAACTCAATTCCCTACCACGACCACCGTATTTAAATCATAAAAAACATAACTGGGATGTTTTAGAGAAAAAAAATTCAGAAAATATAAAATAAGCAGCAGTGAATGGCTGAAAATTGCTTTAAACCGAACTTGGGCAGAAATAACTGCTGAAATCACAGAAAATTAAGTAAACTCCATGGCTCGACATTTGCAAGCTGTGAACGATACTCAGGGCGAACCATCTAAATATTAAGTTTTAAAATATTTAATTTTTTTTATGTAATTTTTAATTCTATTGTTCCTTTTTTACTGTATGTACACTTTTGTCCTTTGAAATTTTTAATATTTTTGTTATTATTGCTTTAATAAAAGTATTTATTAATGCCTTAAATATTGGTATACAAGTTTTTCTCAATTTCGTTACCAATTCCCAAAAATCGTAAAAAAAGTAGGTTGCATGCAGACTTTGGTCCTTCACTGTATGTATGTTTATGTATGAACAAAAACAAAATTCTAAATTCAAAATGAAAAAAAGCAAATTATGAACAAAAACAAAATTCTAAATGTAAAATTCACAAAATAAAATATAAAACCAGTAAATTAAGCACAATTTCATTGGGGTTTTCTTTATTCTCTTGTGTGCTTTTTGTTTATTTTAACATTTTGTAGACAGAGATGTTACAAAAACTACAGCTGTTTACAATCGTTAAAAATAAATTACAGAATCACACTATCGTTACTGCAAGCGAATATGTATGTTGACAAAAATTACGACTGTCGGATCGTTAAAAGTTAGTGAATCGCACCACTGATCGGTTAAAAGCAAAACAAATTACATAAGAGATTTTTTTTAACAAGTTCGTTATATGATTTAGCAATAAAAATATCGAAATATCTGGCCTAAGTTAAACATAATTATGATTTCTTATCGCATAAATATTTTTAATAATTTATTATCAAAGTTGTTTTTGGGAATACTATTATTTATTAAAAGATTTCGTTTGTTGTGCTTAATTCCCGCATAGGAACAGCTTATCCTCTAACAATAAATTTCAGTATTTTTTTTATCAATTATTAAAAAATGGAATTAAGCACAACAAACAAAATCTTTTAATTTTTAATAATTTTAAAAATCAACATTAACTTATAAATTTTGCAAATTTTCCTTATTTAAAGCTTCTTTTGGAAAAGTTTGTTTTGTAAACAATAACATAAAACAGCTGTTTCAAAAATTCTTCTCATTGTCTGTCGCGTTCGTTGAAGATAAAAAATAAAAAAAAAAAATACATGTATGCACATACATACATAAACATACACATTTTTTTATTCTCGGTATTGATAAACAATAACAAATAAGAAGAGCACAACTGTAAACAGTAAAAAAATCTCTTATGAGTGCAAACAGTGCAAAAACAATTAAACATAATGATAGAAATGCATATATCACAGTGAGTGTTAACGAAACAAATGCAGAAATAAAAAAAAGAATCGATGATAGCAAATACCTAACGGCTAATAGGTTTACGAGTAATAGGTTTACTCGCACGCGATCCCTCTCACCCACTGTATTTAATAATAATGTTGATACACTAACAAATATAAAACCTGCAATCGTTGCCTCAACGGCAAAAGCAATTTTAATAAGTGATGAAAATATTCACCCCAAATCGGGCATAAAAGAAAACTCAGTATCACCTTCTGTGTCTAATAATACGCTTAATTTGAATTCAATAAAAAATATTAAACCCGCAAGCGATGCCTCAGTGGCAGAAACGATTTTAACAAGTGATGAAAAGATTACCCCCAAATCAGGCATGATAGAAAACTCAGTATCACAGGTAAAAAGTGGTCAAAAGCCTCAAGTACAAGTTGGAATGGATAGGTACATAACAGTGTTAAAACGGGGTCGCAGCCCAACCTCTTCTGCAGTTGCTTCGGTCCCAAAAGTTTTAAAAGAGGGTATGTCTGATAGAATAAGTTCTCAAAATCGGTTTGCAATTTTGGAAGAGGAATCCTCGGAAGCACAAAACGTTACCAAATCTTCTAAGCCACCCCCGATATATCTTAGAGAGCAAAACTCAAGTGATTTAATAAATAATTTGATCTCGGTAATAGGTGAAAATTATTTTTATGTAGCTGCAATAAAACGTGGTAGTATAAATGAAACGAAAATACAAGTTAATCGTGAATATGATTTTCGTAAAGTAATAACTAAATTAGAAGCACTAAAAAAAACTTTTATACATACCAACTGAAGAGCAGTAAAGGGCTACAGGTAGTGATAAAGGGAATTGATTCATGCGTAGACCCAGGTGAGATAAAAAAGTTTTTAGAAGAGAAGGGCTTTAAAATAAAAAACGTAATAAATATTAAAAATAGAGAAAAAAATCCCCAGCCACTATTTCGAGTGGAGTTAGAACCCGGCGACGTTAAGCTTAAAAAAACGAAACTCATCCCATTTACAGTCTGAAATATATCCTGTATAGGAAAATAGCAATGTTTAAACGTCAAGAATTTGGTCACACTAAGGCATACTGCCATTTTACCCCTGTTTGCGTTGTATGTGGAGAATTGCATGGTACAGCTCTCTGCGATAAGTCAAAATGACCCTTATGTAAAAAAATGCAGCAACTGTGGTGGTAATCACACTGCCAACTATAGAGGATGCCCTGTATACTCTATCGTCAAGCGCTCGGTTGGACCGAAACCTAATCCCCCTCAAATGCAGGCAACAAATCAAGTTTACATTAATGACGTTCAGGTACCGCAGCCTAGTAATAACAGAACATCCTACGCTAACGTCCTAAAATCAAACCATATGCCAATGCAAGGTGAGTTGCCAAATAATGATGAATTTCTAATTTAAGTCGTCTAGAGCAAACCATGGAAACATTAGTACAAACAGTTAAAAATTTTACAAGCACAATGGGTAATATGATGCAGGAAATGTTAAGAATGCAATCGATGTTATTGCAAGCTGTACTTAACAAGCCATGAACTGTTTAAAAATTTGCTTTTGGAACGCAAACGGCATCCGCCAACATAAAAATGAACTAGAATACTTCCTTAAATATAAACAAATTGATGTTATGATGGTTTCTGAAACTCATTTGACCTCAAGAAACACGTTTAAAATCAATGGTTATATATTATATGATAGCAAGGACCCTCGAGGTAGAGCTTGTGGAGGTTCTGCTATTTTGATAAAAGCCCGAATCAAACATTACTTAATGTGTGATCATCGTGAAGATTATCTGCAAGCAACGAACATTTGTGTTGAAGAGCTAAATCGAAACTTAGTACTTTCATCTTTTTACTCTCCACCTAGATTTTCAATATCAGAAATTCAATATTATAAATATTTTTAATCATTAGGACCCTGTCTCCTAGCCGCTGGCGATTACAACGCTAAAAATGCCTTCTGGGTGCCACGGCTCATTACACCAAAGGGTCGTGTTTTGTATAACACAATGTCTAAAATGGATTAAATTTTGTGGTCGCGAGTGGACAACCAACTTATTGGCCTACTGATCAGCAAAAAATTCCAGATGTCATCGATTTTGGCGTGGTTAAAAACATCCCCGCAGAAACGATTCATGTTGAAGCTTCTTTAGAATTATCTTCTGAGAACACACCTACAATTCTTACCATATCAAACCCTAATAGAATTGTATCTCCGTCTGGTTACTTAGTCCCCTTTCAGACAGGCAAAGTTTACTTTGACAAAGTCTGTTGAATTCTCTTTTAAACTTTGTTTGGTGCTCAGACACACAAAGTTTAATTTGACAAATTTTTGTTTTCTCTTGTTTGAATATAATATATAAACAGCGTTGCCAGAATGATGATTTTATCATATTTTGGATTATTTTTTTTAACAAAAATATGATTAAAGATTTTTATCTCAAATGATGATTTTTTTATTTTTAGAAATTCTGATTTTTACTTTAATTAAAACAGTAAATTTTTAAAACAATGAAGTTTTCCATCAGCTTGGTGTGTGTTGGTGCTGCACACTTTTGTACCCAGTATCTAGAATACACAAAATTGCATCATTATTTCTGGACATAAAAAATATTAAAAAAAGGCATATTATAACCTATTTCCAATGTGCCAAAGAATTCATTCTTTCGAACAACTACATTTAAAACAAAAACAAATTCTAAAAACTTTGTTTTTGTTTTAAATGTATTTCTAAAGGTACGTTCAGACTGATGAAATATTTGAAAGCAAACATCAAATATTTCATTAACGTAGTCTGAACACAAAATATTTTTGAGTATCAAATAAAATAACAGCTGATTTTGTTCAAATAAAAGTATAATAAATTTTATGGCTTGTTTGAAATATCTAAATTTTTCGCGAATTTTCGCTATTTTTGCAAAAATTTTTTCCCCCACATTTTGTTTTTAACTGATTTAGCGACTTCAAATATATTTAAGGGTTTGTTTTCAAGTTTGCAATTATTCGCAATTTTTAGCCATGTTCCCGTTACCCATTGTCTTCCAGTTTTTTTTATCTTTAACATTCTCCTGTTCTAACACTATAAAAGATGCTGCTCCACAGAATAAAAAAAATAAATTAGCTTTTGCGCTCATTTTTACTATTTGTGAAATATATTATTATTTTTGAACACTTTCATTAAATAATTATTTGATGCAAATATTTATCTTAGTCTGAACGCATGGCAAACAAATTTTAATTTATTTTATTTGAAACTATTTGCCAACTGTTTCAACAAACAAAAATTGTGAAATATTTGAGCTTAGTTTGAACATTAAACAAAATATTTTTTTGTTTCACACAGTTTGAAGCAAATATCAGAACAAATATTTTCGTTAAATATTTCATTAGTCTGAACGTACCTTAAGAAGTAAATAATTCTTTCGCACATCGGAAATAGGCAGTTAGAATATTGATAAAAAAAAATATTTGTGAGAAAAAAATATGTATTTTATAAAGTTTCATATACTGACGAATTATGTTTTTATGTATTTCAATTTAAATAATAAAAAGTATGTTTTTATAAAAAAAAATTTAAGATTTTCCTCTTCAAAATATGATTTCTTTCGCCATATGACAATTTTCATTCCAAAGATTCTGGTAACGCTGTATATAAATATAAAGTTGCAGCCAACTTCAGGTATAATCTACGAACGAAAAACAAAACGAATTTGTGAGTACAGCAAAGTATGTACTCCCCCGCTATGCTCTTTTCCCTTCTCTTCTATAAACTCAAGACTTTGCAAAGTAAACTTTGCTTGTCTGAAAGGGGTCTTAGTGGCGTCAGCCACACAAATAAATTGGTTAAAATATAAAAAATATCTCAGTACCTACTGCACTGAAAATATTCCGCTTAGAACACCAGAGAATGTGAATCTTTCTTTTGTAAATTTTGACAATTATCTCAAACTAGCTGTTCAATATTCTAGCATAGCCCGCAAAAATATCAAAAATAGTAAAATATATTCTACAGATGTCGAGCGTCTCTTGACTGAAAAAAGGAGAGTTCGAAGAGAGTGGCAATTGCACAGATCCCCTCAACTTAAAAATTTACTAAAAGAGTGCACAAATAGGCTAAGAAACTTACTGCAGTCTCAAAAAACGGCTTCTGTGGAAAAATATCTTAAGGAACTTGATGCAACTCCTCAATCTGACTACTCATTATGGCGTGCAGCTAGAAATCTTAAAAGACCAGTTATCACTAAACCGCCATTAAGAAACTTAAATGGAAGTTGGGCACGAAATGACATAGAAAAAGGAAATATTTTTGTTAATCATTTGAAAACCGTATTTACCCCTCATACATCTTTCGATACTGCGGTCGAGTTACCACCTCGATTTGAGATAAGAGAAATCGAGAAGGCTTTTCATGATTTAAACCCCAAGAAAGCCTCTGGTTTTGATAAGATCAGTAACAAAATGCTTTTGGAGCTAGCCAGCATAGCAAAGAAAATTATTCTCTGGATTTTTAATGCTATTTTACGCCTTGAATACTACCCACAAGAGTGGAAAGTATCCTTAGTTACCATGATACCTAAACCAGGAAAGGATCCCACAAAAGTTGAGTCATATAGACCTATAAGCTTATTGTCTAATAAATAAAAGCTATTTGAGAAACTACTAGTGTCAAAAATAACGCCGATTTTTAATGAAAACAGATGTTTTCCCAATCATCAATTCGGTTTTAGAAGAAAACTCAGCACAATTGAATAAACTCATCGAATAGTAAATGTCATAAGAAAAGCCTTTGAAGAAAAAAAATATTGTTCCGCCCTGTTCATCGATGTTTCTCAAGCTTTTGATAAAGTCTGGCATGAAGGCTTATTACATAAATTGAAGTTAAACTTACCAGTAAACACACACAAGCTGTTAGAAAGCTACTTAGTCGGTCGAAAGTTTATTATAAAAGGGGCTTTTTTAAGTTCTCCTCAGCCAATTTATGCCCTCAAGGAAGCATCCTGGGCCCTCTATTATACTTAATTTATACGTCGGACTTGCCTACAAACATCTACACCCATACCTCAACATTTGCGGACGATACAGCTTTTCTAAGCGTATACGCAAACTGTCAAGAAGCATCTCGTTACTTACAGGACCATATATTGGAACTAGAAAGGTGGTTAAAAAAATGGAGGATAAAGATCAATGAGCAAAAATGCTCACATACAACATTCACATTGCGCTGTGAAACATGCCTCCCTATTAAAATCAATAATCAAATAATACCCCAACAATCGCATGTAAAATACCTCGGTATACATCTAGATCGGCGTTTAGCGTGGAAATGGCACATAGAAGCATGCTGAATCTTTTATTTCGCGGGAACAGTCAATGTATAATTTAAGCGAGTTCAAAAGGGGTTTGCTAGCCAATATCACTAAGACCTCGTCTATAAAAACCTAAAATTTAAATTTTCTCGAAAATTAATTATTTGACATTGGCCTTTTTAGCACCAAACTACAGATATAAGGACAACAATTTTAAAAAACCAATTTAACACGTGAAATAACGAAGCTTTTTACGTATTTATCTTCAAAATAATTTAAAAAATGATTTGAAAGTGATTTACAACTAATTAATATTAATAATTGTAATTATTGCAAAAGGCACAATCATTTCTCAGACGATCTTATACTATAGATTTTTGTAAATAATATATTTGCATATGTATGGAAATAAATATTTAAGTACAAGTTACAAATATTTATGGCCATTTTGTACATTGTCCATAATTTCTTTCCTGTCCTCAGTCTTCACTCTTCAAGAAACTCATTACAACTATAACCAAAGTTTGTCATTATATGTCACTTACTTTCTAGGTTTTATATTAGGAACCTGTGTCTGTCTTTTCTTCACAATGAAAACTAAAGACTCATTCTTTACAAGCGTTTGAATGTGGAATGGAAAAACTAAAATTACACATTTCCTCAAATTCGTAAACACACCACCATTTAGAAACTCTTTCCATTTTTCTTCTACTGTCTTCTATTTTTGCACTGAAACTTTAATGTTAATAATTCATCGATAAGAACATCTATATAAATATTTGTATCGCAAACAATTTGACAATATGAGAAACTATATATTGAACAATGTTAGTGTATAACTACAGTACCTGTTGTACTGATTAATGAAAAAATCAGTACATTTTCGTACTGATTTGCTTGTAATGCATAAATCAGTACTTTAAACAAAAAATAGTACATGTACTGATAAAAACAGTACGAATGACAACCCTAGTCTGAAAGCGCTACACATGTGTTGAAGCTGGTACATCGAATGATCATTGCAATATGCACACTGCTGAAAATATCGCTTCCGTTAGTGAAAGTGTGGATAGTCCAAAGAACCTTTACCGTCAATTCAGAGAGCTATGGTTACCAGAAGGCGTAATTTCACGTGTTGGCTTCGTCAACTGTCCAACATGATCATGTGATTTGACACCGTTAGACTTTTTTGTACGGCTACGTTAAAGACCGTGTCTACGCTGATAATCCCCTAACGTTGGAACATTTGAAAACCAACATTCGTTAAGTTTTCGCCGAGATACCGAAATGTGGGAAAAAGTGGTCGAAAGCTACATCAAAAGTATCGATTGCTGCAAAAAATCTAGAGGCCGTCATTTAAATTAAATAAATTTTTCATCGAAGCCATAGCTTTATGTATGTTTTATTTAACCTTATTTTTGAACCGAAAATGGATAACCCGTTATCTTGTTAAGGGTATCTATAAACCTCTATATAGTCCCAGTGGTATTTGAAAATACCTTTTCGAATACAATTCTTTATAATGTGTTTTAGGAAATTTTTTAAAAACCGTTCAAACGAAGTACCAATTTCATAATTATTGTATTACAGAAATGTCTAAGAGTTCAAAATTTTTTGTGGCCATAATTCATTTCTTTTCTTCGTGTCCATTTACATTACGTATACGATTTTTGTCGTTGCAATTCTTACCTTATATGCGAGAGGGGAGAGAGGAATTAAGAGGGGGTACTCAAGCGAGAGGTATCTTCGATTCGTTTTGTTCATTTATGCGTAGTGTCAAAATATATGTATACACAAGAAGTTATCACGATAAAAATCGCACAATGTAAACATAAGACCGACTTTAAAGAAGAAACGACAATAATCGCAACGGCAAAAATCGTGTAAAATAAATGGGCACTAATTTTAATTTCTAGGGCTGCGTTTCAAAACGGAACTGGTATAGTGGTTAAATTATGGGTGCCCTTTGAGGACACCCAACATGTGCCCTCAAGGCCATTATCAGAAGAGAAATAAATATCTGAATTTTCAAGACAGGGAGTTTATCTGGCTGCAAACATAGAAGTTTTCGCAATTTTATTTATTTTCAAAAATGAGAAAATTGTACTTATAACTTGAAACTAAGAGGAGTAACGTGGCTGATTTGTTCTTATGTTCTTTCAGACTCGGCAAGTTAGTTGCACAAGTTACTTGCCGAGTAAAACAAAGTCTGTACTAAATTATTGTTTCCTTAACCCGACCAAGGTATATTTATAGCAGGTAGTGTCGGAAAGCCTGCTGATTATTTTTTTATTTTCTTGTTTTGTGATACGAACTGTCAAATGTTGCTTATGTTTTGTGTCAAATTTCTAGCTTAAAAAGTAAACCAGTTTTTTTAATCAAAGTAAAAAGTGAAAAAGTGATAAAATTAAGAAAAAAATCAAAGTGAGTTATAATAAATAACATTTTTCGGAAAAGACTTAAATATATAATTAGAAAAAAATTACTAACAAATTGAATCTATTTTTGTTTAATGACATTTTTTTGTTTGTTGGTCATGCATATTCCTTACAGTTTTAATGTATTCAATTGAAGAGAAAAAGTTATCACAAGCAAATTTCACTTTTCAAAGAAATCTGGTTTGTAGAGCATCTAGAAAATACATATCGATGGCATGATATAAATAAGGCGCTACTCAATTTATTGTTTGTTTACAGGGAAAGAAACTGCCTTAATAAAATCCGTAAAATATTATATAGAATAAAAACGGTTTTAATGCAATTTTTAATACTAAAAAATGCAAAAAAATTTAAACTATAGCCATCTGAAATTTTAAAGTAAGATGCATTTGACATTTGTCTTCCAGAAAAAACCAAAAAGCTATTTAAAACAAAAATTTAGTTATGTGAATGTATGATTTGCAGTCATATAAAGCGAATTCGTGCAAAATTTTATGTCATTCCGTGCATTATTCCACCATTTATGTGAGTTTTTGTATCAAAATTATCAATTTTTTTTTGGGTAGTGGTTCCACATTTGATTCATAGTTCTGATCCTACTAAACCGATGTTGCTGGATTTCAATCCCAAACTGCTTAGGATAACTACAAGCAATTTGAGACCAAGTTTGTTCTTTTCTTTTGCGTTTTTCAAAAGTGAGCGTGTTTTCAACAGACGGACAGACAGACGGACATGGCTAAATCGTCTTAGAATTACTCAAGGACCCAGAATATATATACTTTATGGGGTATTACATGTATAATAAAAAAGTTTCACACGGAATGACAAACTTAGTATACCCTCATTCACCACAGTGGTGGTGGAGGGTATAAAAATAACGCGAAGGAAATTATGTTTTTAATATTACAAAAAGCAGTAAATTTTATTTGGCCATTTAAAAATTCTTTAATGGAGAGCGCCCTTAACAATTTTGAACCTGATTTGAGATTTTATTTAATAAAGAAGGCTTACATACATAGAAACGGCAACTTAAATTTTGAACCTTACCTAGATATATGTAACCAAATGTGAAAGTATATATAACCATATCACTGCCCAACACACAAAAAATAACAATGTTCTGCCAACCGATTCTTGTAAAACAGATATAGAGTATCGGCACTTTAAAAGTTTACATCTAGAACTCATTTTACGGCATATTTAAATTTTCTCTCTTGTCTAGTAAAAAAAAAACGTAGAAAATCGTGTGATTCTTAGGTTTTTGGGTATATAGTGTATTTAGTATAAAGCCTCTAATTTTTCTGGAAATGTGTGTTTTTTGCAATTATTTTCAAAAAAGCAAAAAATTTCTCTTAAAACAGGGGTGGTCTTCCAACACACTTAAGTTAAAAATTTAACTTTAATACCAGAAATAAGCAAAAACGTAAAAGGTGGTTTAAGGGTAATTATATACTAATGCCAATATGGCGTTAAAATATCGCAGAAAAATTATGTTACAACAAAACCAAAACTTAGAAAAGCAAATGAAAAACAAAAGTAAGAAATATTCTGCTCTAAACTCTAACGTTATACCGTACAAGTTTGTACGCTTTTAAAACGCAGTCTACTTTCAAATTAAAATTTGAGTGATTAAATAAATAAAAATCTTGTAAAAAATCATAGTAAATTTTTTGATGTAGGGATGAGGTACTAAATATTGATTTAAATCAGCATTGCCCTATCACTAAATAAAACTGCAAACAAATTAGTTTGCACTATGTTTTACCAGCTTTAGTGATGAAGGGTATTTTTGTTTCACTTTTATTTTAAATGAAACACAATGATCAAATGATAAATTTATCTTTTATTAGGTATATGATGAATGAATTCTTGCTATCTGGATATTTATCGGAAGAAATTGTTGGTTCCAAATTAAAGATATCAAATTCTTCAGAAGCAATAGCAAAACGTTCCGGAAAAGCTAAGAAAAATGCATATCCGCATCATTTAAATGTCAGCGATACCAGCTCACTGCCTTCGAATCACAAATTAATAGAAGACGAAGGATCTTCTCAATATTCGACATGGTTAAAAAGGTGAATATAAAAAATATGTATTAATAATTAATTCATTTATTAATGATGTGCTAATATCCCGATCTTTATTTATGATTAAAACACTGAAATTTATTGTTGTGGGAAAGCTAATTTCTATGCGCATTTCGCTGGTTGCTTAGGCCAGCTCGTCAGGAAACTTTCTCCAAATACTTTAGGAAAGCTTAGTAAAAATGTCAGTGTTTTAATCATAAATAAAGATAAAAAAGGTTAATTTCTTAAGCAAAGTGCCAAACTGAACGCACATTCCGTACGGAATCAGCTGTTTGTGAATTGTTAAAAAATAAAATAAAATAAATTGAAATGGATAAAGAAAAATAACAATAAAAAAAATGAGGAATTTGACTAGCAACAACCACCAATTTTTGTCTTTTAAAAACGTTGCTTGCAAATTAAATGAAACATTAAATAAGCAAATACAGAGCTGTAAGTTTTGGTACTTTTTCATTTGAAGTACAAGCAAGCAAATAAAATATTGCACAAATATGCAACATTTATCTTATGTATATGTAAGTACATTACGGCCACCTAAAAGTCTTATTTAATTTGCTTATGCATTTGACAGACTTTTCATTAAGGCCCTAATCGCGTAAAACGCAAAGCAACGCCAAAGAATTACATCGAAAGCAAAAACAACGTCAAAAATATTTTTTTATACAGAAATTCATGTACCGTTTTAAAATTTCCAACGCCACAAAATATGCAAAAACAAAATTACAAAATATTTATGACATTGTTTTTGCTTGCAATATAATTCTTTGACGTTGCATTGCGTTTTGTAATTTTTGACAATACCGTAAGCTAACTTATGCAAATTATGGATGGGCCTTTAGACTGAACCCACATCAATACAACAAAAAAATTAATACGACAAGAGAACATTAGTTCTTAAGACAACCCACACCAAATAAACCACCGCAAAACTGTCTTTTTGACTTACTGTGACAAAATATTGTTTGCACAGAACAAGACAAAACAGACTGAAACGAACACAGTTGCACATAATTGCGTGCTTTTTTATGATGTAACCCACACCAATTAAGACAACTAAAAAAACGAAAAACTTGATAATACGTTCTTTTTGGTGTGGATTAGCATCAAAGGCAAAAAAGTTTTGTCTTTTGTAGGTGTGGGTGCAGCCTTACATGATCATATATTTCAACCGGAAATGAAGTAAAAGCCGTTATAAAATTAATTAGCTAATGCACCCTCTATTGTATTTGATATGCATTTAATTTAGATATGCCAACCAACATATACACTCTCACGTAAACGTTTGCTGATGAAACAGCTTTTTTAAGCATCCACACCGCTATGAAGCATCAAGATAATTATGTGACCATGTATTACAATTAGGGTTGCCATTCGTACTGTTTTTTGTTAAAAGTACTTATTTATGCATTACAAGCAAATCAGAACGCAAATGTACTGATTTTTTCATGAATGTATTGTTTTTGTACTGTTATTATATATTAATTTTGTTCAGTATATAGTTTGTAATATTGTCAAATTGTAATGCAAATATTAATATAGATGTTCTTATCGATGAGTTATTTACATTAAAAATTTTTAACGAGTCAGTACGAAAAAAGAAGACAGTAGAAGAAAAATGGAAAGTGTTTCTAAATGGTGGTGCGCTCACGAATTTGAGGAAGTGTAATTTTAGTTTTTCCATTCCACATTCAAACGCTTTTACAGAACGAGTCTTTATTTTTCAAAGTGGAGAAAAGAGAGAAATAGGCTTCTAATATAAAACCTAGAAAGGGAGTTGCAGATAAAGGCAAACTTTGGTTATAGTTGTAATGAGTTTTACAATTTCTTAAAGCCAAAAAGAAATTGTTAACAACGTACAAAAAGGCCATAAATATTTTTCACTTGTAACATTGTAAATATTTATGTTCATACATATGTCTGATCGTCTGAAAAACGAGTGTGCCTTTGGCAATAATTACAATTATTACAAGAAATTAGTTGTAAATCACTTTTAAATTATTTTGAAGATAAATACATAACAAGCTTCGTTATTTCAAGTGTTTAATTTGTTTTTTAGCATTGTTGTCCTTATATCTGTAGCTTGGTGCTAAAAAGGCCAATGTCAAATTAAAATTTGACTAAAATTAAAAGTTTAGTTTTTTATAGAAGAGTTCTAAGTGAAATTGGCTAGCAAAACCCTTTTGAAGATGTTCTCGGTTAAATTAGACATTGGCTGTTTCAGCAAAATAAACGTGATTCAGCATGACCTATTATTTGCAAAATGAAATTAAGTATGCTTGTAGATATAACAAAAAACTACTTTTATTTAATTTTTATTTAATTTTAAGTTGACCTATGTTCAAAAAATATAATAGAATAAAGGAAATAAAATTTTAGTTCACATGTTGGTCACGTTTTTGTCGTCAAATATTTGCTAGATGTAACCGTAGCTTATGAAAAGACCTAATGCAACAATTAAGTCAAAACAGCAAAATATTGACATTGACCCTTTTAGTACCGAGCTTCAGACATAATGAACTCAAATTTTGCTTTTAAGTAATAAAATTAATGTTTCTTTGAAACATATTAAACCAAGTAGCTAACAAGAAATAAAGAATCGAATTTTTAATAACCGGTTGTGTTTTAGATTTCTTTGTTGTTCACTTTGTTTTCCCGCTAAAAATATATAAGGAATTGAATTATTATTTTGAAAAAATTCAGTTTTGTTAATTAAATTTTGTCACTGTTCAAATTATAGCAGGAATTCAAGTTTTGTTTTAAAAAAGATTAAAGCTTTTTATGTTATTAATGTGCAATTTTATATTAAAAATGTATATGTACTGTTTTTTATGCAATTGTACTGAATTTGTTCTCTTATGTACTGATTTCTCTGATTTCAAAACTGGCAACCCAATTACAATTGGAAAAATGGTAAAATCTATGGCAAATTAAGGCCAATGAACAAAAATGCATACATATAATTTGTATTTACTTTGCATAGAGAGTCACGTCCCCACATTAAAATTAATAACGAAATAATCCCTCAACACTCGCATGTAAAATATCTCGGTATAAATATATCTAGATCGAAGTTTAACTGGAAATGCCATAAAGAGGCAAAATTAACTCAAATTAAGCTTAAAGTAATTCTAATAAATTGGCTCAATCAATGAAATTCGGCTCTTAGTCTAGATTGCAAGCTCATTTATTACAACTATTTCTCTCTCTTAAGGCCATTATTGTGCTATGGGATTCAGTTATAAGGCACTGTCTCGGCCCCCTATATAAAAAAAATCCAAAGGCGGCATAACAATTCTTCTTCGAATCATCATATCCGCTCCTTGGTATTTTAAAAAATTTCGAGCATTCATAAAGACCTCAATGTGGCATTAGTTAAAACAATGAACACGAGGTATTCAATAAAATATTTAAAAAGGCTTGAATTGCAACCAAATCCACTAGCTCGAAATATTTTTAGAATTATGTCGGCAACACCCGTCTAAGCAGAAGAGATACTGCAGCTTATATGCGATCATAAGAGTGCTTAACACCTATGTAAACGGGGTCCGTCATTAGGAGAATATTTTTCCGGCATTTGCAGGACGTAAACGTGAAAAATCGAATGTTCCATTTTGATTTTAGAACAATGGTTTCTTGAAAGCTTTCTTAGAATTTTCCGCAGATTACGTTTCTGCTATATTCTTGGTTGACAAAACAATTCACCCACCTTACTAGACATACATATATGAACGAATATAAAAGAGCGTGATATTTTTTATCATTGACCAAAAATTCTATACATTTCCTTCTTATGTACAATTTTAATAAAAATAATAACAAAATTAACATCTAGGATTAACACATTTGAGGACATTAAAAAACAGTTACAAAATAAAAAAGGACTACCCAATAGCCAAAAAAGAAAGTTATTGGCAAATCGTCGTCAGTTGCTGAATATCAACTTAGACCCAAATTACGGAGAAAATGATGCCACTGATGGATTTGACTATTTAGAGGATGGTGACATCACTGGTTATGCTTACACAAATAACCCAACTGAACAAGCAATAGTAAGTATTTAAGTCGAAGCTAAATCGCCCAAATTAAAACGAAGAAATTGTCAGCGCCCAAAAATCAAGCTAGGGCAAATTCAATTTTACATAGACAAAGCATCAAAATCAACCAAAAATAATAAATTACACAAAACAAATTTTGTGTTTGTTGAAAAGTTATGCGTTTGATTAACGGATATATACAGGGTTGCGCAGAATGAGCTATATATACATATGTAATTATTTATAGCTATTTTATTTATGCGATTATTAATAATTTTTTTAATACAGTGACAAATGACTGCTTTGAAAATATATGATATATCCAATATCGACCGATATGCACCGTCTCTGCCAGCGACTAAAGTGGCGTGAGTGGTTATTTGTTTAACTTCCTTTTCTTATCACACCTTGGCGAAGGGTATATAAGATTTGGTATAGCCGAATATAGCGCTCTTACTTGACAGTAGTGTTTTAGTCTCTGCTGTTCCGTTATTTCGAAAATGGAGGAAGTTGCACAACATATATTCGCGTTACTCAAAAACGGTTTAGTGTATTGAGCAAACTAAAAAAACGATATTCCGCAATAAAATTTAATAGGCGCAGTCGTTTTAGAAACATATTTTTTAAGCAAAAAAAAAATAGTTTTGTAGCAAAATTTCGATATTTTTGTTTTGTAAAATTCATAAAAAAAAAAATGGGAATATAGGCTTCTATTTTTTTTCTACACGTATAGAAAACCAAGTTTTAAACTCTTTTTTGAATCGCAATATGTCCAATTTTTTATAGTTCTTGAATTTTTGCAAAATTTTCATTAAGCATTTTGTTTAGCTTAATTAAATAATGTTTTAAGCTTCTTTACTTTAATTTTAAAACTTTCAAAGAATAGAGTTTTTGATTAAAACAAAATTTTTTTATAAATTATTATAAGCTAAGTTGTACCCATGACTTCGTTTACGTGAAAATAAGATTTAAAGAAAAGGGTTTATTTATCCTATAACAATTTACAGACATTTTAAGTAGTTTTCTTCTACATCTTTACTTATTTTATGTTAAAATATTTCTAATAGCAATATTATAGGAATTATTATTTTTCTCCAAGGCATACATAAAAGGTTTGAGCCTTCGATACTCTTAAGCAACCAACCTTTAACTGTCCAAATGAGGAGCAAGTGGTATCTAAATATATATATTTCGGCCCCTGGGCGATACATAATTTGTATGCCAAATTTATCAAAAAGAGAAAAAATAACAAAAGTACAAATGTTTTCGTTTTTACATCATAAAACTTACCTTATATTTTAATCTGGGCCATATGATATATCTTTTCTTTTTCAATAAGTAAAACAGTACCAAAGGTAAAAGAATACCAATAGTACCAACCTTTCCTCATTTCAGGCCTCCTGAAAGTACGATATATTAATATACAGTATAGGCTTTAATCAGTAATCAAAGTACGAATTTTATCCCGATTTTACCCATTACAAAATAAAAATGTTATCCGTTGAAAAGTACCGTAGATTTTAATCTACATTTACCAAAAGTAAAGTAAAATATAAGTAAAATGTACAATAAAATATTTTTTGAGCGAATTTAGTCTAAATTTAATGTAAATGTATCTAAATGAACTAACAAACATAAAGAGTATATTTCGAAAAGAAGTTTGTATTGGAACTAAGTGAAATTTTATACCGATTCTCACCATTTACATTGGCTTGCTACTTAGCACTATTAGAGCGTATTTACCAAATTTCATAAAATTATATTTAAAATTTTAACTTGTACTTTGCAGGCACGCTTTTCATGGACAGACAATCATCCAGACGGATGGACATGTCTAGGTCATTTTAAAATTTAATTCTTAGTCGGTCAGTAAACTAAAAGATTGGTCTAGAGTTTTATGTTTTACACACATCAGCACAATTGCTTTTTCTTAATTTTTGCTTATGAAAAACATTTGATAGTTTAAAATAACATTTATCTTTAATGACAGCCTGCATTTGCTTAGAATTGTAGAGTGAAATTTGCAGCAACACGCTAAATATGCAGATATACTATTTAAAAGAAAGCCATCTATTAACCAGAATTTCATAAGGTTGTTATTCATTCAGAAAGCACTTAAAGGCATCTTAAAAAATTTAACATGTATAACAATATGCTTTAAAAAGCTGAAATATGCGCTTTAAAAAATGTTCTTTTTACTAAATTTTGCAAAAAAAAAATGGTGCAAAAGGTTACTTACAAATCAATGCACAATTCATAAAAAGCTCTAACACGGATAAATTGAAAGAAGTAAAAATTCAAATTTTTATTACCACTTTTAAACTTAAAAACTTTTACACTTTTACAAAGTTGCAATTTAACCAAGTGTAAAAAATCAGATTGGAAATTTACAACATTGCAATTTTTAAAGCGTTGACAATTCATAAGCGTCAAATTGAATGTGGTTGCCATCAGGGCTGTGGAGTCGCCTAAAAATAGTTCAAACTCCGACTCTAACAGCTGAAATTTTTTAAGTCCGAATCCAACTTCGATGTTAAATGTCCGATGTTCCTATTCATTACACTTTAATTTTAGTCGCTGATCAATTTAATTTTCCATCTTATTCTATTTTCTTACACGCTGTCGATTCCATTGTTGCCCAACCCTTGACACTAATACATTCGGCCATCCTGGCGTTGCATTAGTACTCCACAGCTTCATATACTCAGCAACCGTGATATATCTCATAGACCCTTCACACACTCTCCAACCTTTTCCACTTCGTACCGTCCATGGTTCAGTTTCCTTATTACTTTGTAGGGCCCTAGATTTTGGCTTAATCTTCAACCCAGGACCGAACTGATTTGGTTTAATAGCAACTAATTTATTCAGTTCGTACTCTCTGCCGGTTGTCAAAGGATTTTGTATTTTCCTGTTGTTTCTAAATAATACTTTATAGTGCTCATTATCTAACAGCATCACATTCTTGGTAGAGTTCCCGCCTTGCTTCTTCCTCCAAGAGGCTTTTCATATTTGGGACTTCTTTTATTTTGAGACCAATTCTTTCCACTTGACCATTCTCCCGAGGAACCCCTGTGGCATTTATTAAGTGTTGAATACCTTCTTCCTTGCAATAGCTAACAAATTCATTAGATGTAAAAGGTGTGCCTCTATCAGTAATAACTCTGACAGGGTTACCAACAATGGCAGTTGAGCCAGTACTTTTTGTGGGATAGAGCCAACAAATTTCGAAAACGCATCAACAACCCCCAGAATGAGGTTATATTGTTTTTTTCGTTGTTTCCATTGGACCTACATGATCCAAATCGTGAGTCATTAACTGCTTATCGGCCTTATAGATTGAGATTAACCATCCCTCTTTTTCCCTCTCTTTGCTTCCGCCATGATACACTCAATACTGCACAATTCCACATTTCAAATAAAAATCTTCATAGGCTTGGCTTTCATGGATTTTACGTAATACCGTTATCTAATCGTATTCTTGTTGGCTTCTCTTATTCGAGGACGTAGCGAGTCTTCCATTATTAGGCATGAAGCTTGGCTTAGAGCATCGACATTGATACCAGATCTGTGTTCAATGACGTAATCAAAATCTTTTAGAAAAAGTGCCTTGAAACACGCAATGGCACGTCATGTTCCTTCATAGTCATTGCAAATGCATTGCAGTTTATGATAATCTTAGCCTTTTGTTCCCAACACATTTATTCGCCATTTCTTTAATGCCTCTACTAACTCTACACAAATTCGGCGTGTCACGAAAGAGGTATACTTTTGACTGTCTTGGCTATTGCCACGTAAAGGAAACTATTCTGTAAATCCAGGGTTGTATACACTCGAACTTCTTGAAAGCATTGCAAAGCATCGTCAATGATTGCTATAGGGAAGTTGTCCCTCACAATCTTCTCATTCAATCTCCGATAATCGCAACATAACCGTCTACCGCCATCTTTTTTTAAAACTAATATTACCGGTGCTGAAAATTAAGAGCAACTTGGCTTCACTTTATCATTTACAGCCATTTCAAGGTTGTGAACAACAGCATCCGTGGATTATGAGCAATCGGGATTTCGTCTTTAAGCAAAATTTCCATCTTAACTAGAAATGATTTATGCTTAGTCGGCTTAAATTCGTTGACCATTTTAATTATGTCCTCTCGAGCTTCCCGCTTCAAGTGGCTTAAATCTACTTCATAAGGTTCTGAAAACACACAAATTTCTGCGAACTCTCTTAACACCTTTCCCATATTGATCTCAATGGCACTACCAGTAGACACATCATCCGCATCAAACCTCTCAACAACGTCCCTAGCTTCAGGTTGTGAAGACTTTATTGAGAACTTCGCTCCGTCCGAATTTATTACCAGATCGACATGTTCTAAAATATCATTCCCCAACACGGCTGCGAAATTGCTGCCGTGCTCCCGGGCCACATGAAATTTAATTGGGACATCCACCCCATGCAAACAAATACCAGCTTCGAACGAGCCAATTGATTATATTTCTCTCCCCTATCCCAATAATTTTTCTTTTTTCTGCGCTCAATATAGCCTCTTCCATCAGCATCAATGAATCGTAACGTACACAGCTGATATTACTACCGGTATCAAGTAGAGCCGATACATCGACACCCAGAATTAAAACCTCCTGAAAAATTCTATACGCTAGCGGGATCATCGTATCGTGCCTTAGATCCTGGTCAGGCATGGTATAAACAATATTGTTAGCCGTGTTTACCTTTTCCTCTCTCTTCTCAATTTCACCCTTTCTACAATTAATCAATTTATGCCCAACGTCGTGGCATTTAAAACATGTTGGTTGTCTTTGAGTGCAAATTCCCACACCTTAAGCAACTCGAACACTTTGGTTCCTCTTTCTTTCCCTTCACCTCACTGTCTAACCCTGCTCGAGATTTACTAAAACTTAACGGCTGAGAGGGCTTGAAACCCTTTCAGAAACGTTTAATTTTAAAAAAGTTTGGTATCAATAAAGTATTCGATTATGCTTTCCTCGCCGAGAGCTACTGACGAACTTATTTTCATTAAACGGTACATACAATTAAAAAAAAAATTATAGTACAATTGGATAATTTTTTTTTGTTTTTCAACATACGATGAACTTTAATGACGGTATATTTTAACCAAAAATTCTTTCTTAAGCGCAAATTTTGAAGATGCCCAGCAGCGAACTGCATTTGGCTCCGACAAAATATTATTGCTGCCCCTGTAAGGAGTTATCGAGCATATATGTACTTTTGCAGCTCGTCGGACCCGACAGTAAACGTGCAGTCTTCAAAACCGTTAATCAACGTTAAAATATCAGGTTGACTTTCCCCGGAAAATTTTGACAAATTATCTTCGATATATCTCAAAGTGAAGGTGGAACGTCTATGATATTCTACAACCAGTGGTTGCTGAATATACGCAGATGCCTCGTCATCTTCCGAGCCTGCTTCCTCATTCTGTCCAAGCCCCCGATTTTTATGCAAATGCATATTTGTTGTCGTCAGTCTGAGATTAATATAATCTAAATACTCGTATCTTAGCGAATCATGATATTTGAAGTAAAATGGAATCGATTTGTCACTACATATTTTGCTTTAAATTCATATCTTTGCATAAATTGCTGACATTGCATATTTTGAAACACAAAATTAAATAAAAAATATTTTCCAACCAGGTGGGGAATGTTGTTGAAAGCAGTTATATATTATTCTGAAAATTTTGGCCAATTCAAGGGTGTGGTGGAAGGATTCAACGACGGTGATGAAGTTTCAAATTTATCAAATATAAAAGCTCAGATAAGGTTTGTGTCTTCAAATTATGGATTTATCATTGAGACTATTGTGAAATTAGATAAACCTAATCCATTGAGAAAGGAAATGTTAATGATTCATAATGCCATAAATAAAATGTATGCAAGCTTGATAAAGTTTTTAGAAAAACAAATGATTCAAATAAAACAAACTACTGGCATATTTAATTTAAATTTTTAGAAACAGCATAGTGGAAGGTTAATATACCACAAAAGAACAATTAGCATTTAATCATGTACCGATCACTTCCGTCGCGTTAAATTGTCATTTTCCATGTTTAAAACTTTTTGAGGCCAATATTCCTTAATTTTTAATTTGAAAATATTAAAAATATTTTTTGTATTTATATAAACAAAATGTTTTCTTATTGTTCTTAATTCATTTTATATGTACTTTCAAATATCTCTCTAATAAGTGACTTAATTTACATGATTATTTTGCTTTTAGGTTTCATTTATATTATTTTTTGCTTCACTTTATTTTAACTTCTACTTTTGTGCTTATTGTAACTTATTTTCGTTTATGAGACTGAATTTTTTTGTTTTTCTTCTTGTTATAATAATGTTTTTTTTTTTATCAGTAATAAACGTGTTAATAAATTTATGTGCATATTTTTCCAATTTTAAGCGCATATTCTTCTATTTTTAGTGCATGTTTTATGCGCATTAAACGCGATTTTAACTGCATAAAAGGGCTGGCCTTGATTATAATATAAACTAATAATAAGTTTGAGGATAATTTAAATTTCAAATAGTTAATTATTACAGCGAAATAAGATAAAAGGGTTATCAAACTGGTTTATCAAAATAAAATCATGTAAATAAATATTTCGTAAAGAAAATGTTAGGTTAGGTTAGGTTCCATGGGCAGCCATCGAGAGACAGCTCACTTGGGTCCTCTGGCGGTCCCTTTGTGATACCCAGCGCCAATGCCCATCCCAAAGAGCAGTTACTCAGATGGCGTCCCTGCAAGGTTGAGCCAATTCGTCTTCCTAATGAAGAGAAGAAGCAATCTTAGTTCTATTTTTGATAGATCCTCTAAACAGGAAAACACCGGTTCTCCCAGGTATTTTTCCCTAATGCCCCGTAGCCCAGGGCATTGACAGAGAAAGTGAAGCACAGTTTCCTCTTCCTCCTCATCATGACAACTTCTACAGTAGTCATTGAATACCAGACCCATTCTTCTAGCATGAGTCCCAACAGGCCAGTGTCCAGTTATGACCGACACGATGGTCCTGATTTGGTTCCTATTAAACCTAAGTAGAGATTTGGTTCTCCGTTCATCATATCCAGGCCAAAGTGCCCTGGATGTGGAGCAGGTGGACTCACGGGTCCATCCCTCTTGCGCAATTCTATAGTTCTCGCGCCGCATGAGTAACTTACAGTGAGCCATTGGAAGGCCAATGAATTGATCAATGAATGTTTCATCCATACGACCACCTTCCTTGGCCAGCTCATCTGCTACCTGGTTTCCCGGGCAATTTGAGTGCCCTGGTATCCAAATAAGCGTTAACTCCGAATGTTCAGCAATCTCATTCAAAGACATCCGACATTCCACAGTCAACCTAGATGTCGTATAGACACCCGCAAGAGAGACAATGGCAGCCTTGTTGTCAGTAAATATACGTATATCTCCCGATACGCGATAATACTTTAGCCAGTTGGCTGCCCGCTTTATAGCCGAGATTTCCGCCTGCAGGACACTACATCCATCCGGCAGACGAAAGGAAACTTTAACGCCCAGTTCCTCTATGTAGAAACCTCCGCCAACTCTTTCCCGCTTCCTTGAACCATCAGTGTATACCCCCAGGGCTGGTTCATGGCAGGTGCTCATAACCGACAGCGCACTTTCGTGCGCTATATGTGTCGCATACCTCGCACCAAATAAAGGCTCCGGGGTGCAGTAGTCCACTCCTTCAGGGACAATCGAGTATCCCATTATACTGGAGTGTCCATAGTCACGGCTCGACCAGCTGTGTGCCGCGTTCAACCGTATCGCCGAACAAAGAGCCATATGTCTGGCCGTGATATCCACCGGCAGCCAGTTTAGCATAGTAAACAGCGCCCTGGTGGGAGTGGAGCGCATTGATCCTGTGATCATCAATGCGACCAGTCTGTGAACCTTCTCAAGCATCGCACGGTACCTGCCCTTATCCAGCGCAGTCCACCATACGACAACACCGTAATAAAGAGTCGGCTTTACTACAGCCTCAAAGATCCAATTGACACACCTCGGGCCCATGCCCTAGTTCTTGCCGATTACACCTCTGCACGCATATATAGCAACAATTGCCTTTTCCATCCTCGTCTGGATGTTCAGCCCCCACGACAGTTTACTGTCCAGGATTACGCCCAGATATTTGGCGCTGTTAGAGAACTTGAGTTCAGTCCCATTTAGCCTCGGAAGTCTCATGACCTCAGTCCTATACTTCCTCGTGAAGAGTACCAGTTCCGTCTTAGACGGATTAACACCCAAGCCGCATGATACACTCCAGGTGCTAAGTACCCTTAATGCAGCCTCCATACACTGAGACATTATGTTCAAAGTATCCCCGTGATGGCCACTGCAACATCGTCTGCGTACGCCACAGTTTTAATCCTCATGTCGTCCATTTTCGTCAACATGGTGTTCATAGTCAGGTTCCACAATAGTGGGGATAGTACTCCTCCTTGGGGAGTACCCTGTTAACCAGTCTCTGAACGCTGGTCGCACCTATCGTGGAACAGATGAACCTATTCCTGAGTAGATTATCCACAAATCTACATATGCCGTCATCAACCTCCAGACTCCTCATAGATGCAACAATAGAATCCGGGTTGACATTGTTAAAGGCCCCTTCAATGTCGTGGAAGGCCACCAAAGCACACTCCTTAAATTCGAGTGATCTCTCAATAGTTCCAACTAATGCGTGAAGAGCCGTCTCAACAGACCTACCCTTTGTGTAGGCATGCTGAGAGGTCGAGAGTAGGCACTTGGGGATGGTTATCCTCAAGTGAATGTCGATAACTCTTTCAAGAGTCTTGAGAAGAAAGGATGCAAGACTAATCGGTCTGTAATCCTTCGCTTCGGTGTGAGAAGTCTTCCCTCCCTTGGGAATGAAGACCACTCTACACAAGGTCCAGCTCATAGGTACATACGAAAGTCTAACGCATCCCCTATATATAGCCATCAGCCAGGGTATAATCACAGTCGAATTCCTCTGCAAGTCCGCCGGAATTATACCATCCATACCCGGAGATTTGTACGGGTCAAGGCTGTCGACAGCCCACTTAATTCTGTCGTAGTCCATTGGGATGGACAGAGGACCGGGCATCGACTCACAAACCTGATCCCGCAAGCTCCCTTGGGAGTTTCCAGGAAAGTGAGTGTCAATTAACACCTCGAGTGTTTCCTGACTAGTCGTAGTCCAGCAACCGTCCGATTTACGGATATAGGTCGGGACAACAGGGCTCGAGGCCATTATCTTACGTAAACGGTTTGTCTCAGAGGATCCTTCCACGCCGCTACAGAAGTTCCTCCAAGCACTCCTTTTCGCCGATCTAACCAAGTTCCTGAATCTATTCAGTGAAGACTTGTACTCCGCCCAATTACCATGGCGCTTAGCCATATTGAACAACCTACGACAGTCTCTTCTTGCCTGCGCAATATCAGGATCCCACCACGGTGGACGATTCCTGCCCCTATGCACCCTTGGCTTGCACGCCAAGGAAGTCGCTAACTGCAGTGAGTCTGTAAGCAGACCCACTGCCGCATCGATCCCCCCTATATCATCAACCCGGGGAGGATCAGATAGAGACCGAACCAGAGAGGATGAATGAATCCCCCAATTCGTTCGTTTCCTATTCAACATAACACTCGATCCTACAGATCTAAGTACCAGACTAAATTCCACATATCTATGATCAGAAAGTGAACAATCATTAGAAATCATCCAATTTTCGATCATGTCAATGTGGTCAATGCTAACCAGCGTGACATCAAGAACTTCACACCTATTTGCTACAACAAACGTTGGCTCACGGCCCCTATTTACTATTCCTAAATTATAATTCATAATAAAGGAGAATAGTGACTCATCTCTAACATTCGTATTCGTGCTACCCCATATAGTGTGGTGCGCATTAGCATCGGCACAGATTATAATCGGTGTTCCAGTGCCCGCTGCCCTCGTTACTGCATCACGGATGAGGCGATTGGGTGGGTCCTGTCCGTGATCATGCGCCATATATCCCGAGACCATCCATATTATACCGTCCCGTGTCTCGAGAGCAACGGTTGTGGTGTCTTCATCACTGTAATCACCTTTCGCAAACAGTATCTTGTAGCCTTTGAGATAAAGTCCGCAAACCCGATCCTTATGAATCCAGGGTTCTTGAACCATCACGAGCTCCTCCCCTCTTTCTACCACACGGAGAAGCAATGCAGCAGATGCTGCTTTAGAGTGGTGGAGGTTGATTTGAAGAACCTTCACCATGATCCATATTGGCGACCACTGTGATGTTGACGTCCTCCTGGTTTGATTCCAGAAGTATGTCGCCATCAACCATATCACCCAGGTGCCCAAAGACAGACACAGATCCGGAGACAGACTGGGTGTCCTCTTTGTCACCTGAGCTTACGGCATCGTCACCAGCCAAGCCTTCTTCAGGCTGCTTTGCCTCACTAACCGAAGGAGCCGGATTGCCCTTGTTATCACTTCGGTAAACACGGAGCAAGACCGTACTAAAAACATAGTAGATCTTGCTCTGCCTCTCCCTCAGTGGTTCCAAGGATTGCTGGTTTAACACCACAATCGCCGTCCTTGAGGACTCTTCAGCAGCCGAAACCTTCACAACTTTCCAGTCCTGTGTGGGCAGTTGAGGGTTGCAGCACTGAATGATCTTCAAGATCTCCTCAGGTTCCGATTTTTCGGCAGGGATGATGACAATCGATCAAGGTCTCCGTGGTATCTCATCAACTAATACCACATCGAGCCTAGCACCTTCCCAGACCTCTCCTAGCATTTGGATGGCCCGCTTCAGAAGCAGCGCTGAGCGCTCATCTGCGCAGCTATCAACTTCACGTGACCCTGGAACCAGCCAGCAACATCGCATTGAGGAGGTGGCCCTGGATTCTCCCTGAGGATCGTCCAGAACACTCACATTAATTTTTGTTTTACCAGGTCCCACTTGGTATGGGAGATGGCACCATTATCCACACCTCTATCGATAACAGCCCGTACAAGGTGACCTTTGGAAACCTCGCTGAAGGACTTATTTATCGACTTCGGCGCAATTTTGGGACGTTTCGTCCCTGGTTGCTGTTTCGCGGCTGCAGCTTCCTCCTCCGAACGTTGCCGTTTAGGCATTGTCACCTGCGCAGGGACTGAAGGAGTAGCACTTGGCAGCCCAGCTATGTAGGCTCTTGCCCATGCCAGTGAAGCGTTTTGTTCACTGGAAAGCTCTTCAGCTTTTTTGGAGCCTAGAAGCTCAATGAAACGCAAGGCGGCACGCCTTGTGTTGGATGCCATCTTTGTAGGGTTTTTGTGCCTTGGAGACTTTTTACGGTCGCCGAATTTGGCGTGGGGTGGTGCAACCTTGGGATTGGATGTTTTCATCGCCATCCCTCCTTGAACAATGGGTACATGGGAAGCTGCAATGTTAGACGACTTTGTCATTCCCAACTTAGCAGCACACGAAGCAGGGGTTTTATCCGTTCCAATGACGGAAAGGGCTCGTTGTCCTTGTTTTTGCCTGTCCGTCATCAGTTTCCGTTGATTGTTTTTGTTGTTGTTTTTTGTCTATCGGATTGTTCATTGTAAATTTTGGTCCCACGAGTGTAGGGGAGTTGAAAGGTCCGCCACGTCATAGCCCCCAATAACGTGGTAAGGGCGTGTTCTATTTGCTGAGGTGCCCAGGTATCAGCAAAGCGATAATACAGTCGGTAACCCCTGACTGCAAACCAGACCGATAGGCACGGGTCGCATGACACATCGGCTTAGGGGTGGATAACATTTCGTCGTCAAGACTTTTAGGTTCCGTATCTCAAACCCAGGCGCCACTTGTGACGTTACCTGTACTTGAAATACAAACCACAGCCTAGACTCAGCCACCACATCGCTGCAAGATCGTTATCCAAGGTGGTGGAAGAAAATGTTACTAAGATTTACATTTTTAAAATTTTTACAAAAGCTGTTCTAAATATTCGCAATTACATTTTCTGTTACCTACTTAATAGTTAATTATTACAGCGAAATAAGATTAAAGGGTTATCAAACTGGTTTATCAAAATAAAATCATGTAAATAAATATTTCGTAAAGAAAATGTTACTAAGATTTACATTTTTAAAATTTTTACAAAAGCTGTTCTAAATATTCCCAATTACATTTTCTGTTACCTCCTAAATAACATTTGTTTACAAATTCTGTTAACATTATATTGTTTTATTATTTAACAAATTTCCTTATAGCAGATTCTCTTCATAAAAGTCATTGGTTGTTTAAATAAAGCTCCAGCAATAAAACTTTGAATTATTTTTACTTTTCACTACATTATATAAAGCAAAAGCTTTCTGATAACTTTATAAGCTTTACCTCAAGTTCAACCAATTTCCTAAGCTTTCAAAATGTTAACAAGCAATACGAATTGAAAAATTTTTCATATAAATTATTAAAAAATTCAAGAAAGTTTATATTTTACAAATGCCAGATCTTATTTTTCAATACAAAGAATTTTTATTTAAAGCAAGACAGTTTTGCAAATAAGGAGTTAAGTAAGGAAATGAGTTGAATTTGTGGTTTATTTGGTCGTTAAACAACAAAATAATGTTGTAAATAAAAGATGTTTCAAAGCAGTGAGAAAATAACATTGACAAATTTACTGAACGGCTTACGCTGGGTTTTTTTTAGTTAAACTAGGTTTGGTTAATCTGAAAACAGATTTGTGCCGCCATTACGAAGTTTGTATACAAAATTTTAACGGAACAGCTTAGTTTTGCTTAAAATGTCGGTCTTTAATGCAATAATAAAAAAATCACATTTCGCCGGAAAAGTCCGAGTTTCATACTATCTTAAACTTAGTCCACATCGCAAAAACCCGGCCTTATAGTAGTAAGTTTAGGTTAAAAGTTATTTGAAAGTAGCCAAATAGATTATAACGTACCTCAGGATCATTAAATAATGCCACATTTTGCCTCAATGTCAAAGACTTTAAGAAAATAACAAACCTCTTTTTTCAAGTATATCAATAGCACAGTATAAGTTCTGATAATGGAATTTAGAATCTTGCCCGCGCTAATAAATACAATCCAAAATAATTTAAATAAGTACACACATTTACATTATTTAATTTGAGTAGATGCATAAGATAACTAACTCTCATGTAATAAATTTTCATAGTGAGCTGAAGGTAAAATATTCACTGCCAATTTTTAAAATTTTTATATTTAAAAAAATTATAATTGTGGTTATTTTGTTGAACCGTTTAACGTTTTTAAACGAACTTTTTTGAATTTTAATCAGGCTATAGCTCATCAAATTTAATTTTTATTAAATAAGTCGGAGTCGCGGGTTTTTGTAGGTACTCCGACTCCATAGCTCTGGTTGCCACTCTAACAAAAATGTTGTTATTTTTCACAAAAAGCACTGGAATTTACATCTCTTTTTAAGATAATCCACTATGACTCTTTGAACTTCATTTTAATAACATCAAATTTAAATTAATTCAATACAAAAAAATATTAAAAAAGAACGTAAAAATAAAAAAAGGAAAGGCTGAAAAAATGGACAGATGCAGAAGTTGATAAAGTATTTTTGTCAGATCATAGAAACTTCGGGGTAAATTTGAAAAATTAAATTTTAGGGAAAATTAATAATCTTCCGTATTTATAAACATTTAATTGACAGTTTGTTTTACTTTTTTCCGCTCAATTCAACATAAGTGCAATTTTCCATTTTTATTTTATTTTTAGCTATCAAAAAAAATATGAGCTGAATACCCTTATATTGCTCCTGTCTTCATTGGGCTCACAAGAAAAACCATGCAATTACATATTTACGGTTTCCTTCAAGCCTGCGATATTTGCCGATTTTTTGCCTTAAAATTAGCAAAGTGCCGATTTGCCGATTTTTGCTCCAAAAATGGCGATTTTTTGATATACACTTAAATCACTGTAACTTTGCTTGTTAACGTGTTATTTATAAATTTTAAGCAATTTTGGATGACTTGTCATAACCTCTACAAACAAATGGAAAGTGTTTTTAAAACTGTATTAACTAATTTTACAAAAAACGAGTAAAAAATAAAATTTAACAAAATTAATGAACACAAAGAATTTTTTGAACTTTTATGATTAGTAGTTCGGCTTATTGGCTAATGAGTTACTATCAAAATCAAAACTCAACAAAAGCGATATTAGTTTGTTAATAACTGTATTAATTTTTATGTAGAACTTTCAAATCAAATATTAAAACGTTTTGATTTTGAGCAAAAATCTTATAAATCTTTAAATATGATTAAACCTAATAAAATTAAGAAAAAGGAAAATACTTCTTTTATTGAAATTCTGAAAGAGTTCCCCAGCTTTATTTCTGAAAAAGAAAAAAAAATTTAGACCCTGAATATAGAGAGTTAAAATTTTTAAACTTTCGAGAAGATTTAGAAGGAATTAAAGTAAATTTGCAAACTTTTTGGCAAACCAATTCAGACTTATCCTAGGAACACAACTGGGACGAACGACGAATTTCGACCAACAGGACGAATTTTTCAGTAAAAATTCGCTGAGTAAATTCGTCGTATGAAGCACAATAACGACGAAAAGCTGGCAGCTTTTAGAATTCAGAAAGTTAATTACTGTTTGTGCAAAGAGAGAGAAATAGTGTAACCATATTAAAAAAAAAATGCTTAAAAATTAAAACATAATCAAAAACACAACTAAAAACTATTTTTATAGCAAAATACTTTGTATATATATTTTAAATATTATAAAATAAAAAGAAAAACAATTATGAAAGTAAAAAGTAACTTTATTTACTAAAATACTTCTAAACTAAAAGCAAATATGGTCACCTAGTACTGATTTGTTCGTCGTTCGTCGGCGTATGAAATAGAAATAAATCTATTGTATGACGAATTTCGCCGGACGCTTCTATTATGTGTATTTTCATATACACCAATGTGTTTTATTTTTGGCGACGAATATTCGCGGCCAAAAATTCGTCGTTCGTCCCAGTTGTGTTCCTAGCATAAAACGTGGGGATTCTACGGATGCATTTCCAGTGCTGTCAAAGTTTGTACAACAAATAATGGTCCTTCCACATTCTTCCGCAAATGTGGAAAGAATTTGTAGCTAAGTGAACTTTAATAAAACCAAATTTCGATGTTTCCTGGAAAATTAATCTTTTCAAGGATTTCTTTTTTCTAAAGATTACATAAAATTTAATAATGCAAACTGTTTTGATGTAGATATTAAAATGGATTTAATTAAACTATTAAACTCAAATATGCATCTATAAACTATTTGTTAAAATAAAATGTTGAAAAAAGTTTTTCAACTATAAAAACCGTTTTAACCTAATGTACAACATTTTTTCAAATTAACTACAATTTATTTATATACATATATATTCTTTTTCATAAATTTGTATGTTTATATATGTTTATATGGAAGTTAACGCTGAATTAATCTGTTTTGTTATTTTTTGTGTTGATAAAAATGTTTTATTCAGCCATGTCACAGAGTACAATTCCGTTCGGAAACGCGATTCATTCATTTGGTGCTTAAGAAAATTACGAAAAAAAACTCTTCGGAATGAAACCATTTTTGTTTTCATGAATGGTATGGGAGTTTTCTGTATCTCAAAGACCAACAAACTATCAATATATACTTTCTATCAATAAACAAATATGTTTTCTTCAATTCCGAACGGAATCATTCCGAACGGAATTGTACTCTGTGACATGGCTGATTATTCTTGATTAATAATGGATAATATTAATTTGCCGATTTTTTTACTACTTTTTATCAAAAATATCTGGCACCCCTGTAGCTCGTTTCTGTATTTTTCGCATCGCAAATTTTCTCATATTAAGTGTGAAACAAAAAATTCCATCGTTTCTCGATTTGTGAGAAAAAAGTGTTTCTGTATTTAAATGCGAGAACAGACAACACAGATTCTGTTTTAACTGGAATACTTCCAGTAATTAAGTGTCAAATGCAAGCGAAACGTCAACGAAAGAAATATATATAATAAAAATAAGGCTGCCACATTTAAAGATTTATCGACATCTTGACGATTTTTTTTTTTGTTCCAAAATTGGCAAAGTGACGATTTGCTGATTTTTTCTAGTGACGATTCAGTCTTCGAAATAAAACAATTTTAAATAGTTTTATATGTTTGTGTATTAGGCAACACAGAAAACCGATATCTTTAAAAACAAGGCAGACTAAAAAATGTATCGGCAAAAGCAAAATTTCGAACGAAAACTGTTTAATTTTTATTTGCTTGGATTATTTAATTTAATACATTTGTTTGTGTGATCAAAAGATTAAACTATTACCCCATTTTTCAGTTGCCTTTTACTTTGTCCAAAAGTGCTTATTTTATTTCAATATGGTATTTTTTCACTCCTTTGTGTGATTTCTGCAGGGAAAAATAACAATCTGAAATTTTAAACACTTATCGGATTAAGGAAAATAAAATAAATAATTTTATTTAAATAGACCTCAAGCTTATGTATGTATAAAATATTTATTTTACCCATGAACTTAATGTTTTTTTTTTTTTTATTATGTGTTTATATGATAACAATTTGTGATTATATGTATGATAAAAATCGAACAAAATTCGTCAAAATTAATTTTAAATTGTCCGAAAAAGATAGACGATTTTTTTTATTTTTTCTTAGGATATAGACGTTTTTTTCACAAATTTATCTGGCAGCCCTGCATAAAACAAACACAATGAAAGGCTAAAAAAATTTAAATAACAAAATATAACAATTGTGTTTTATATACTTATTTTCATCATTTAAATTCATTCTTTTAAAATAAAATAAAATAATACACATTCTTTTGTACATACATACATAATTTGGGCTCCATTTTTTTAAATTTTTTTTTCTCGCATCAATTTCAAATATGACTTATTTTGAAAGTTCTTGTGAGAAATTTTTTGCAAAATATTGTTACAGAAACACTTGTTCTCACATCCTTCCAATAATTGCTGGAAAATTATTTAAATGACAGATAATTCTCGCAAAGTAAAAGTACAGAAACACTTCTGTGAGAAAAACAATTTTTTGTTTCATATTGCACTGTTTTTGTCATAATTCACTTGTTTCATGCGGGAAATTTTACGATGCGAGAAATACAGAAACGAGCTACTGGTTTCCTTGTTTATAAATATACTTGTGTATGCAACAGAGAACTGCAACGAGCACCCGTTTTTATGATTTCTGATACTCGCCTTAAAACGAGTTGCGGTGTAGTTAATACAGCCTATTGCTTTTGTATGTGCTCGCCAGGCACGTAAGAAATTGTGTTTGCAACATACGAGCCTTTAGCAAACACAATGAAATTTATCTGAGTTCTGTTTTGTATTGTTTTGTAAATATGTTTTTCCAACATTCGGCAATAGCATTCGTACTAGAGATGAGAGATATTTCTGTACCTGTGATTTAATCACTGTTACTGAAAAATCACGAATCAGAGTTGTGACCAAATTTGTCAAGTAACAGGTCCTTGCTAAGTCGTTCTTTTTGTTTTTTGTTACATACAAAAATGTATGATATTTCACTGTTTGTTTGAATGCAATGGTGAATAATGTTGCTGTTCCTTTCATTCTATCTTCTACCTTATTAGTATTTTTTGTAAGCCAAAGTTTATTTATTCAAGTATGTATGTATGTATATGCAAGTACACAGCTTTGAAAGCTCTTACAATTTGTTGTTGTTTCCTTGGACGCACTTGCTGTAGAAGAACTAAAAACTGAAAAGCCGTGATCACAATCACAGTTTTAAGGAGCAGTGATTTTTAAATCACGTTCACTAATCACGATGTTCCTTAAAAATCACGGGATCGCTCATCTCTAATTCGTACTTCTGATAAACAACACAAGAAATGTTTGTGTAGGAATTGGAAAACACACTTGTACCAAAGACTATAGATTTATAAAGATGTTGCACTTAGTATATTTGGAATTGACAAAAATGTTGAGCTTCTTACTGATGAGGGGGGTAAGTAACAAGGAAAGCAAAAACTTCGTGCTCACATTCAGAAAACTGAAGAGAGCAAAAAAAACATGCATTAATACATACATACACATATTCTCTGTTTTTGCCAACCAACGTGTGTGTATGTTTTTTCGTTAAAACCGGTTTTCGGTATTTTTATTTTTTTAATGATTTTGTTTTGTTTTCAAGCAATTTACGTGCAAATAACCTACGGAAGAACATATGCGATCGATTGTTTAATTGGTAGGGTAAGAATATGTGTTTTATTGGTGTAAAAATGAAATTTTAACGATTCGAACCGAATTATAATTAAAATTTTTAGACAATTCAACTATGTATGTATTCATAATATGTGTATGTATGTATCAACCGAATTTATTATAAAACAAGTGTGTTTTCTTAAGGCATGTGTGAGGCGATAGAAAAGTGCGAAATGTTGACACTTCGGAAATTAGTGAAATTTCAATAGCCCTGGGCTAGTAGAATTTTTGAAACAACCAACAAAATTTCTAACAAGCAGCAAATCGAAAATTGTAATTTAAAAAGTCTAATAAAAACGTTTAAAATATTTTGTGAATCCAAAACAAAAAAAAATATAAAATAAAATGCTTAGAGCCACCTGCAAAAAATTGTATATTCCTAATTTGTTCATTATTTTATGCAGTACTTTGCGTTTATAGTCATTTCCATTGTTAGTCACATTAGCGATATAGTCCATTAAATCTTTATTTTTGCCGCTATATATCGTATAATATGTGTTCTGTAAATCACAATAGCACCAAGTTTGGCGAATTAAAATTACAAAAGTATGCAGATCGCAAGCATAACGCACGAGTTTCCGAACACTATAAAATAAATCTGGCGTTTTGCTTTTTTAAATCGTTCGAATATCTTAAAACCTGGAGCTTGAGAGATCAGTGAATTGAATTTTGCAAAAATATTAATATTAAGAAATTTTTAAAATTCCATTTAATATGCAATCAAATTTTTATTTTCCAAAATAAATAAAAAATTTACTTGTTTTTTTGTAGAGATCCGAAGTTTGATAACTTTTGGCAAGGGAAATGTCTGAAAAACAATTAAAGATTAACTTTATTCCAAGTTTCTAAAGCAAAAATTTTGAAATGTGTTTAATGTAATTATCTGGCAATATTATCAATTTTTCATATAAAACAATCTCATTCGTATTGCGATTTGTTAGAAATTTAAAGAAAAAACTATAGCCTAGCTCATAATTTTTTTTATATAATTAAGAAAGAAAGGTAAATTGCTTTTCATAAATCGCTAACTTTTTTAAATTTTGCCAAAAATCTACATATGTGGCACACATATACACATGTGAACTAGGCGTATAGTAATTCTAGCGATATAGTCCACGATTTGTGACTATAAGAAAAAAGTACTGTACATAATATTTTTTAAATATTTTAACACAACGTCAAAATTTTATATCGTCAAAAAAGATATAATTTTTTCCAACGATATTTTTCAAAAAAGTTCTTATAATGTAGACCATAACCAACAAATAGTAGTTAATATAACATACACTGTCCCGTGTTCGAGCTCTAGTATATTTACAATCATAAAATCTAAGGTGTTTCTTTTAGGAATTTTGATAAATTAACTTGTAAGTACTGCAATACATACATAGCTATGTATTAGTATAATTAAAATGGGAAATAGCTTAGAAACAAAAGAAAAGTTTTAGGTACCATATCGGTGTAGCCACCATTTTTTTTAATATATAAGTTTGGCAACATGTTGTTATCCCTAAATGGATTAACATAGGTATGTAATTTAATTGCAGTTTATTTCGTTGACTCGTCTTTAAATGTGGTATACTACCGTAGTCCCATATTTTGAATATATCCTTGTTTATCTAGGTATACGATAAAAAAGCATTCTTTATTTCGTTAAAAGATATAATATCACACAGCAGAAGCATGAATTTTTCCCCACACGGAAATACTTTGTTACCATAGTACTTTGCTACCGTTTCACACACGCCCTAACTATTTACCACGAGTATTTAGGTAACAATTTTACTTATAGGCTCTTTACAAGTTTAATGGTTACAAATTTTAACTTTTTTTGTATGTAATCGATGACTTGAAGGTATTTAAATGTTTCCTATGTGTATTGCTTCCGTCATAATATAAGGAAGGACTAGTAAATTTAACATCTCCATCCTGTCTTTATAGCATACGTTATTCTCCGCAAACCAAAAACAATAAATTTTTAATTTTCATTGCTTTATTTTGTAAAAATATTTTTGCAGACCTTTATAAGAATTTTACAAACTTCTTAAAGGTAGACTTCCAAAGCCTGACTATTTTTTATAATTTGTAATAATTATTTGTTGTAATAATAAACAAAATTGGATATTTCATCGAAACAATTTAATAATTTGTCAAATAATACAATTTTGATAAAAAAAACATTGAAAATCAAGTTTTCATAAATTTTTAAACAAAAAATGAATAAAATTACGAGCACACACATCAAACTGGCTGTCAATTTTTATGAAAATCAAAAGCATTTTGATTATGTCGCCATGTCGCTTTAGTAAACATATTTTTTTTAGAAAAAATAATTTTTATATTCCTACAATTGCCTAAATTTAGACAACAACAGCATTTGAACTTCGGTGCAAATCGATATAGTTTCATCTGTACAACAATAAAACACATATTACTGCCCTACAATTAAAAATCGGTCACATTTGCTTTTACATAGGTTTTTTGCACATAAATGACATGCAAACAAAACTTCTTTTATTACTTAAGGTACGGTCACATATGGCAAATATTAGCCCCAAATATGTTTGCCTTTATATGGCAAATTTTTTTTCAAAACAATGGAGGTTTCATTTTGTGGTCACACTGCGCACATTTATTTGCTCATATTTGTTTGCTCGAACAGATGTCAAATAGCGGCAAACACACATATTAGCAAACATGTTTTCCATATGGTCACACTTAAAAAAATATTTGCCGAAGCAAAATATTTGACCAAACTGTCAAAATATATAAATTTATTTGCCAAAACTCTATTATACAAATTGTGATGGAAAATATAGAGGAATTTCTTTCAATTAGAGCGTGTTCTATTTTGATCTGGCAAACCATCTGACATCAGCTGTTTTGCAAGTCGTCTGTTTGTGGAGGCAAATATATATTAAAATCTATTTACTTACACATATTCTTAAAAAAAAACAAAATTTTTAATTAACTAAAATACAATAAAAAGTGAATATAAATATAAATCAGTAAATAGTTTGCTAATATGAATGTTTTTATGTTATGTCAGGTGAAACCAAAAAGGAACGTGTTAAAGCAAAAATGATTAACCTTCTGTAATTGTCAATTTTGACAGCCATGTGAAATTACATATGGACTTTACATCTGACAAACCCACCGCAAAATAAATATCGTGTAAAATTGCTTAAACATTTTTGAAAGGTTGAGTTTAAAATCGATTATACATATATGATTTCAGTGTTCTTTTTATATTTCGTAATCCATTTTTGAAATCTTAAAATGGTAATTACTCAAAAAATGGTTTTATACAATAACTAGCATTTAACCCGCTACTTCGTTAGCATCTCCTTTTCTTTCGTGGACATATTACGCCAAAGTTTATGTTTCTAGGTTTTAACCAGCTACTTTGTAATAGGTACGATATTCACCTCTTAAACGTTCGAATTTCGAAAATGTACCAAATTTTTATTTGTATTTTTTAGATACGTTATGAATGTGATATAGTTTTTATTTTAATGTTTATTGGTTTAAAAGATAGATGGCATAGCAAAAAAGTTTAAAAATACAAGTTTTACCCGTTTACTACCCAAAAAGGCCGAATTTCAAAAAAGTACCAAGCACCTGTCCGCTTATTTTTTTTTTATTGAACAACAATAAGTACTAAATTTTTGACTAAAAAAAAATGTTTTGTAAAAAAGTACCAAAAATAGTTACGCTTTTTACCCCTTAAACGTCCGAATTTCGAAAAAGTACGAAATTTGTATTTGGATTTTTTAGATAAGTTTCAAATGTGATATAACCCTTATTTCTCTTATTATGGGTTTAAAAGATAGGTGGGGTGACAAAAAAGTACCAAAATACAGGTTTTACCCGTTTACTCCGTTAAAGGGCTGAATTTCCAAAAAGTACCAGACACCTGTCCGCTTATTTTTCTAAAGAACAACGATAAGTATGAAATTTTAGTTTTAGAGATATAAGGTTACCGAATTTACCCGTTTTTACCCCCTAAACATTCGAATTCCAAAAATCCCGTCTTTGTGATCGATTTGGGGAGAGCTAGCCCTGGTCCAAATTTCAAGTTTTTACCTTCAGTCGTTTAGGCTGTGCGATGATGAATCAGTGAGTGAATCAGTAACGTTACAATTTTATATATATAGATTAGATAACTTTATTATCTTTGATCCAAGGCAGTAACCGCACGACGATTTGGCTACAACAACAAAAAATACTGAAAATCAAAAACGAATTTAATGTAATTCCAAAATCATGTGTTTTTTTTAATAAATAAATTAGATAAATGTTAAATTTTACAAAAATATTATTACAATACTTTGTGTTTTTTTATTTGATTTTAGTGGTATTTTTTTTTAAGTTGTTCCCAACAGCAGTTATTTGCTACTGTTTGCTCTTACAAAATAATTGTAAGAACAAACATTTGTTTGCTTAAAATACAGGCAAATATTTGTTTTTGAGTGGTCACATTAAAAGCATTTTTGTTTGACACCAAACAAATTTATTAGCCCAAAATCAGCTGTTTTCCTGTTTGTCGCAAATAAATATTTTGTGGTCACATTACGGCAAACAAATATTTGACGTTTTTCGGCAAATGTTTGCCATATCTGACCGTACCTTTAGATGTGTTTTCAACGAGAAAAACAAGACTTCTTTTAGTTTTTTTATATTTTTTTCATTGTCATGTACATACGCGTACATACACACACGCTTGCACGCACATATACGCTGATCTAAAGCTATAGTCTTAGCTTGTACATTATTACCTAGAGCAGTGATGGGCGCTGGCTTACTCGCAGCATTTGTCATTCGTAGTAATACTTAAAGCAGCGTTGCCAGATGGTTTAGGAAAAAATCAATGATCGTATATTTAAGTAAACATGTAGGGCTAAATTCATTATGAAATAAAATGAATTTAAAAGTTATTATAAGAAAAATTTTCGTGGAAAATTTTAATTAAAATATATAACGAATGCGACAGGCTTATGAATCACAATTTTTTTATACGTCAATTTCATTTACAGTCGACTCTTGATAATTTGAAATTAAAGGGACCAGAGAAAAAGTTCAAATAATCGAGATTTCATATTAACGAGAGTTCAAGTTAACAAGAGGAGATAGAAAAAAATCACATTAACAAGAGTTTAATTAAAATTTAAGATGTTTTATTGTGAACTTTCTTACAGTTACATATACATACATATATAATTATAATGAAAAAAAGTCCGTAATTTTCTTTTGAGTGAACGATTTCAATGTCTTTGTCCAATGAATTTTCAATTGTGATTAAAGTTGAAAAGAAATCGTCACTTGTATCCGTTCTGAGTGCGTAGGAGCGTAATGTAGCAAGACTTTTCATTGTTTCACTTAATGAAACTGGAATTGTTGGCTGCTCATCTTCGTCTGCTTCATCTTCCTTATCCAAAGTAGTCAAATTCAACAGTTCAGCGTCGGTTAGGGCACCATAGACATTGATATTATTGTCTACTTAAACATAGTTTTCAAAACTCAATCCGTTTTCTTCAGAGTTAGGCAGAAGTCTCCATCTTTGATGAGAGTGTGTTACTTCTGGTGGCTCTGATAATGCAGCTAAAGACATTTTCGTAAAACCGCACTTTCTGAAGCAGTTAAAAAGGGTTGTAGAATTTGTATTTTTCCAGGCTTTCTCAATCATGATTATAGCTGTTAAAAGTGTTATGACCGCTTTCTGACCCTTTTCAATGCTATCCAACATATTAGAAACAATTTATCTACGGTAGAGGGTTTTAAAATTTTGGATAATGCCTTGGTCTAAAGCAAGAGCGCCCAAGCCCTATGCTCTTGATGCTCATTTTTTTTTTTTAGTAAAAACACTTAGCTATAGGCTGTGTATTTCCATACACACAGAGAGCTCTCAGCACTAGCAATACGAAATACACAAACAATTTTGTCTTATTAGTTTTTTTGTCGTTCTTCACTGAATACACGCAAGCGCAAAGCAACAACACTTTCGTATGCTTTGCTGTAGCTCGTTTCTGTATTTCTCGCATTGCAAAATTTCTCACATTAAGTGTGAAACAAAAAATTCCATCGTTTCTCGATTTGTGAGAAAAAAGTGTTTCTGTATTTGATTGTGAGAACAGACAACACAGATTCTATTTTAACTGGAATACTTCCAGTAATTAAGTGTCAAATGCAAGCGAAACGTCAACGAAAGAAATAGATATAATAAAAATAGGGCTGCCAGATTTGTCGATCTATCGTCATTTTGACGATTTTTTGTTTCAAAATTGGCAATGTGCCGATTTGCTGATTTTTTCTGGTGAAGATATTATTCAGTCTTCGAAATAAAATAATTTTAATTAGTTTAGTATGATTATATATGTATTCAGCACCACAGAAAAACGATATCTTTAAAAACATGGCAGCTTAAAAATTTATGGGCAAAATCAAAATTTCGAAGGAAAACTGTTAATTTTTTATTTCCTTAGATTATTTAATACATTTGTTTATGTGATCAATACATTAAACTATTACACCATTTTTAATCAATGCACTATAGAAAATTTTGGCCCTTTTTTTTGGCAAGTTCAATATGATATTTTGTTACGCCTTTAAGCGATATTTTCAGGAAAAAAACAGTCTGAAATTTTAAATTGTTATCGGATTAAAGAGAAAAATAAAATAAATAATTTTATTTAAATAGACCTCAAGGTTAAGTATGTATGTATATATGTATAAAATATGTATTTTTCCCATGAACTTTACCAATTTTTTTGATTATGTTTTAATAAAAATCGAACAAAATTTGTCAAAATTAATTTTAAATTGTCCGATTTTTTTAAACAAATTAGCCGATTTTTTTTTATTCTTTCTTAGGAAATTAACGATTTTTTCAAAAATTTATCTGGCAGCCCTGCATAAAACGAAAGCAATGAAGGGCTTAAAAAAATTAAAATAACAAAATTTAACAATTGTGTTTTATTTATTTTCATCATTAAAATTCTTTCCCTTCAAATAAAAAAAAAAATAATACACATACTTGCGTACATAGATACATAATTTGTGCTCCATTTTTTTAAATTTAATTTTTCTCGCATCAATTTTAAATGTAACTTATTTTGACAGTTCTTGTGAGAAACTTTTAGCAAAATATTAATACAGAAACACTTTTTCTCACATCCTTCCAATAAATGCTGGAAAATTATTTAAATGACAGATAATTCTCCCAAAGTAAATATACAGAAACACTTATGTGAGAAAAACCATATTTTGTTTCATATTGCACTGTTTTTGTTATAATTCACTTGTTTCATGCGGGAAATTTTACGATGCGAGAAATACAGAAACGGGCTACTGGTAAACATTGACGACAGCGATCATCATTGCAGATTTTGTTTTTGTTTAACGTATGATACCGTTTAACAAAGTGTGCTTTTTACAGCAAAAAATATTCAATAAAAATTAGTTTTTCTTTAAATGTATTGGTGTTTGCTCTTCCATAAGGAACTTGTGGGCACTCCTGGTCTAAAGGCTGCAATTTAAATGTTGTGTTGGGTGGAAAATAAACCAATTTCACGTGGTCTAATAGTGGTGGATTATTGTGCACCGTGCAGTTATCCAATAACAATATGATTTTGCTTTTTTCTCGTCTCATGTCACTGTTAATCGACACCAGCCATTCATTAAAAAAATCCGTATTTATCCATGATTTTTTGTTTGACCGGTAAGTTACGGGCAGCGTTTTTATTCCTTTGAAACATCGTGGTTTTGCTGATTTTCCCATATATATTGCGGCTGCAATATATATTTAATACAATTTTAATAAAAACGTAAATTGATATTGTCTCCAGGTTTTGTACGTTTTATTATCTAAAATTTACAAGTTTATATATTCAAAAAAACATAAAAATTATATATTGCGAAAACTTACACAATTGTATTTTACCAAAAGTATATTGAATTATAGATCTCTGTCGAATCGTTGTTTTATTAGCTGTCAAATCGTTGTTTTATTAGCTGTCGAATCGTTGTTTTATTAGCTGTCGAATCGTTGTTACGAGCACTGCCAATTTTAAAATTAAACTATTAAAAAAATCGTTTGTAAAACGGTAACACTAGACGTGTACATAACATAAGCTAACATAAATATCTTTTGACATAACTTTATTAATTTAATTCGTAACATTCCACCGCCCGTGAGTCGATCAGGGAGACTCACTAACTACATCGAGCTTCGCCAGTTTGGATGCAGGACGTCTTAATTTCCCTTGAACAAAAAAAAAATTTATTCTACAACACCACGTTTCCATTTACCTCGTTCTTCAGTTTCATCACATATAATAACCACATCACATAATTTTAATGGTTCTACAGTTTGATACCCTAGTTAACTCCGGAAGATATTCCAAAACCCATCGTTTCCAAAACGTTTGCTTGAGCTGCTGTAAGATATGCCACTGCTTTCGTAGACAAACTGTTTGTTCAACAGTTTGAACAATGTTCGGGCCACCAAGTAGAAAGTGATTAGGCGTAAGTGGTTGACAATCTACGCTTTCAATTGGTAAATGTGTTAATGGACGCGAGTTTACCAAATTCTCAGCTTCAATCAGTTTAAGGTTTCGACTTGGGGTGATTTTTCGCTCAAGGTAAATGACAACACATTTTTTACCGCACGCACCATTCGTTCCCATACACCACCTGCGGATGGGTTAGCCGGGGTATGAAACACCCATTCTATGCCCCGTTGCGTACACTAATCTGCTAACTGTATCTCGTTTATGATAATACTCTCCTTACTAGCTCCGATAAAATTAGTACCTCTATCACTCCTGATTCTAATCGGTATACCTCTTCTATAAATAAAATTACGTAAGCACATAATAGCGGCATTTGCTGATAAATCTCTTGCAAGCTCCAGGTGGACTGCTCTCGTCGTCATGCATGTAAACAGAGACACCCACCGCTTTTCACTTCTTCGCCCAATTGAAACTGTATAGGGGCCAAGGTAATCTACGCCCGTATAAGTAAAAGGTCTTACGAATGGACTAATACGATCAATAGGTAGCTGCCCCATTAAAGGCGGTCTAGGAACTACGCTCCTGTTTTTGCAAAGCTGGCAGTTTTTCTTTGCGCTTCTAACTAACTGTCTTAAACTGGGAATCCAAAACTTTGTTCTAATCGCGCCACATATTGCCTCTTGATTCTGATGGATGTGTTTTACGATAAGTCTAGTAATGGTATGTTCCTTAGGCATGATGATTGGTTCATTTGTGCATGATTGAACACATGTTGCTTTACTTATACTTATATTCTTATCAGGCCTTCTTTAAGGCAAGGGTTTAACTGATATATACTACTACTTTTGGGTACCGGTAAATCAAATTCTAGCAGGTTATATTCGTTTTCAAAAACCTCTTGTTGAGCTATTTGGCACCAATATTTTTCCGCGTCATTAATTTATTGTGTTGTCAATACGGTTTAAAGTCTAACGTAGATTTATTTTTACTTGTAGCAAAACATTTAAAAAATTTAACAGTGTTACCCAGCACCTGATTCTCAACAGCCTGTAGTACTTTGAACTTTTTTCGTAAGGTATAAAAATGTCAGCTTTTGTTATTGATAGTAAAAACTTTGATCGTACTTCTGTCTGACCAAGACCTTTGTCGACAACACCATTTGATTTCGGCCAATCCTTTTCTTCGGATTTTAAAAAGAATGGAGTATTTAACCAACGAGATTCTCGCGTATTTCCCGAGAAGAATTGTGGCCTTGTAGCGTCATCAGCTGGGTTTTCAGATCCAGGAACCCATCGCCATTGCTCCATTTCTGAACTTTCTAAAATTTCTGCTATACGGTGAGAGACAAATTGCTTATACATACGGCAATCCGACTGAATCCATTGCACTACTGATTTCGAGTCTGACCAAAATATTACTCTAGAAGGCTTTATATCGTGGCTTGAAATAATAGCATCCTTTAATCTCACTCCCAGCACTGCAGATTGGAGTTCAAGTCTGGGTATGGAGAGGGGTCTTAATGGGGCACATTTAGATTTACCAGCAACAAATACTACTTCCGTGGTATTTTTATAACTTGCCCTCCAATAACCGACTGCCGCAAAAGCAACCTCGCTTGCGTCTACAAATATGTGTAGTTCAATAACAACTGACGGATCACTACACCTAACTCCGTAACATCTGGGAATTTTAATTTTTCGGGCGTTCTGAAGTTCCATATACCATTCGTTCCATTTCTTGTATACCTTATCCGGGATAGGTGTGTTCCAGTCGATATTATAAGTCCATAGCTCCTGAAGTATTATCTTAGAACGTATTACGATATTTGCCAAAAAACCAAATGGATCGAAAAACGACATAACTAAACTTAGTACTTCGCTCTTAGTGGGCTTTCGAAAACCACTTAAAACAGCCTGTGAAAGTCTGGAGAATTTTAAAAGGTAGTAAAACGAATCGTACTTGGGTGACCAAAACAGACCAAAGTCTTATGCTATGTTTCCACGGTACGTGCTTCGCTCTCTATTCATGCTTCACACCCTAATCATGAACGCAACAACTTGCTTCGCCATACAAAATACTGAGAGCGAATCAGGTAGATTCATATTGAATCTACTTGCGAAGCAGGAAAAATTCCTCTCCTCTCTAATATTTATCGCAAGTTTATCTGAACTAGCTGAATAAATCGTTTGTGTTAGCGTTGTCAACTCGGTGCGTTTTGTACCATTGTTGGTGCTTTTTTATACTTTTTATAATGATGAAAATATTAGCTTTATTAATTTGGAATAATTATTATAAATTTGTGATCTCTTTTTAAAAAGATCTAAACAGAATTTATTAAATGAATGTACGAAAATGTATCACCTTTTTTATTAAGTTTTTTTGGTATTTTTTTCTAAATATATTCCGGGGTGGTCTGGAAATCGAAAAAACGCAAGTATTTTGAAGTTCTTTTTAATACACTCTTAATCCCATTTTTTATAATTTTCTTATAGAATTCTGTATAATAAGAGAAATATTTGTATTGTATTGTATTGGAATTTCTTCTACTACAAAAATCTTTTTAAAAAAACGACTTTTAGATTCTTGCGTTTTGCGGTTTCGATTTCCAGAACACCTCTTATTATCAAAGGCTGTTTTATTGTTATATTATTAATATGAAAGTATTAAACTTCTGAAAACAAACATTATTTTTTTAATATTTTAATAAAAGGATAAATAGATAACTATTGTTAATTTTGAATCCGTACTATTAATCGTAGATCCCTTTTAAAAAAGTTTTGTATAGAATTTATGCAATTAAAAATATCTAAAACAAATGAATACAAGCAAATTTGTTTATTTTGTTTATGTTTTTTTTTTTTCTTTTTTCTAAAAAAAACCTGAACTGCAAAAGGCTGTTTTATTCTTATACAGTAGAACCGCAAAATGTTTCAGGGGTTGTATAGTTTTTCGAATTATTAACTTTTCTAAGCGGTATTTTATTCTAAAAAATGCAATAATAAATAAAGATTTTTCCAAAATAACATACAAAATTTATTTAAATTACTTTAATATCAAAAAATTTCGGTACATGTAATGTTTTCCTGTATGCTTTTTCCTATGTGTTTTCCATAGCGTCGAGAATTTTTTGGCATTTCATTTTTATTTTTGAGATGGCTACTTCAAAAGTACCACTTTCTGCTTAAAATCTAATCTGATTTGTGATGTTTTGCCCTGATTTGTTGACATTTTTTATTAATACGCTCAGAAAAGTGTTTGGAACTAAAGCAAAATTTCAGATTTTTGTTTTTTTTTTTTTTTGTTTTAAATGTAAGTCGAATGAGTTGTGCGCTCGTGTTCTAAAACAAGCAGTTACAGTTTAGGGCCAACCATAATAAAGAAAACTAACAAAAAGTCTCTAAAATGTATTTAAAAAAAAAACAAAAACAAAAAAAAATAACATTTGATTCCTTATGGAATGTGCGATCGGTTTCGCACTTTGCTTAAGCAAATGTTAGTTTCAAAAAACTTAACAAAAATATGGTTCAATATGGTTTTACCCATATGATATACATGTATTCGAACAGTTGCTTAAGCCAACTTAAGCACATTATATTTCGGTCTTTTTAGAGCGGCACAGGGGCGCTAAAATTTGGTGAGATTAACTTTTTCGCGATTATACTGTATTTTTAATATTCAACTGTTATGCAAAATTAATTCAATAAGCTTTTAAAATAAAAAAACAAAGTCTAAACTTGCTGCTTTTTTTAAATTAAGTGCTTTTTCTCCATTTTGGCGCGTTTCAAAAATTCACAGTTACCAACGCTGATTTTAGAGCGGCACAGGGGCGCTAAAATTTGGTGAGATTAACTTTTTCCCGATTATACTGTATTTTTAATATTCAACTGTTATGCAAAATTAATTCAATAAGCTTTTAAAATAAAAAACAAAGTCTAAACTTGCTGCTTTTTTTAAATTAAGTGCTTTTTCTCCATTTTGGCGCGTTTCAAAAATTCACAGTTACCAACGCTGATTCTTTTATTAAAGACAACTGTCAAATCGAAGCAAGTAGACAAGTCGTGCAAACACCATGATTCATTCGCATGATTCAGAGAGCGAAGCAGGTGATTCAAGTTGTCGTGGAAACATGGCATTAGTCTGTTATCATTTCACATATACTAAGGTTTTTTAACTCTGGCTCTTCAGCACACTCTTGACTATTTATAGCCTTGCAAAATTCAGGTGAATTTGAAACGAATCCACGCAGCCCGAACCCGGCGTGTTTGTGAATATTAATAACATTTTGTGTTACGGCAATAGCCTCTTCAATTGTATCGAAACTGTCTTCGTAGTCGTCAACGTAATGGCAGTCAATTATTGCCTTATATGCTCTGGCAAACTTTTCTTCAAACTTCTTAGCGTTGAAATTTTTAATATATTGTGCGGAACACGGTGAACTTGCGGAACCGAATATCATCGCCCTCATTACATATATATCGGGCTCTGTTGTTAACATCTGTTCGCCATAAAAATCGTTGGGCCGTTTGGTCTTCTTTGCGGATAAGTATACGGTGGAACATTTCTCTTATATCCCCACACACAGCTATTTGCCGTTGACGAAATCCAAATAAAATTGAAGCAATGGTTTTGGTTGATACTTGGCTGGACCCTTTAACAATCTCGAATTAAATGAGTCGCCTTCTACTATGGCAGCTGCATCAAAAACAAGTCGTTTTTTATTGCCCTTATTAGCATTTACAACAACAAAATGGGGAAGATACCAAGCACGGTCGTTTTTAATACTTGCCTCTTCATCTGACAATTTTCTAGCGTATCCTTTTTGAATATACTCTTCCACTTTATTTTTATACCATGTAGCCATGTAGCTTTTTTAATTTTTTTTCTGTGATCAGTAAACGTTTATAAGCTAAAGCATAAGTTTATCTTTTGGTGTTATTATCTTGTTTCCAAAGTAAACCAGTCTCATATTGTGGTCCACATTTAATTGTAGTATTTTTTAATATTTTCTCGGCTCTTGTATCTTCGTCAGAAATAACAGGGTTCACAGGTTTCATTCCAAAACTTTTTAACGTAAAATAAAGGGATATCTGTGTCTTTACATCATCCATGAAATTAAATTCAATTAAAAAAACAGTTGGCTCTAAAATTTCTTCATTTGACCCAAACAATATGTTTCCAAGGGCTGTCTTATGTACTGAAAAACAATCGTCTAAATTTAAGACCTGGTGTGGGCGAACCAATCTTAGGTGTGGTAAACCAATTAACAATTTTGGTATAACTTTATAATATTCGTCAATATCAATGTTTTCTAATATAGGAAACTTTTCTTTAAATGCTTTTAGTTCCAAACTTTGTGATGGTAATTTTAAATGCTCCGTTGTTCTAACGTTTTTTATCTGAAAGCTACTATTTTTACAGTTCCCAATCTCTAGTTCCAACTTCATCGACAACTCATTTGATTTTTTACCACCTATCCACCCGAGCGACAAGTTACTTTTCGGTCCCTTAAAACCTACCTTTCTTGCAACTTCCTCTTCTAACAGTGAAACCTTTGAACTGTCGTCAATAAACGCCATAATATCAATGCTACCGTGTGGCCCTTTCAAACGTACAGGTAGGTATTTAAAAAAAAGTTTAAAGTTTTGTTAAATAAAATATTATTTTCAACTATTGCCGTAACTGTCGCACTGTTGCTTTCATTTTGTTCATTTAGTACTAATGTCTCATCACTAACAAACGTACCAACACTGGCAACATTATTTATTTGTTTACTTTTTTTACTTTCGTGTAGCAAACGATTATGATATCTACTGCAACATTGTATCCCACATTGTCGGCGATTATTACACTGGGATGAAACGTGTCCGTTTACCAAGCAACTAAAACACAAACGATTCCTTTTTACTACCTGCCACATTTGGTCTGTGGTACTGTTCTTAAATTTCGCACATTGCATAAGGTTATGGTTGTTTTGGCACATCACACATTTAATTTGTTGACGATCATCAACGTTAATGGTAAATGATGGTTTTGGTTTGGCTCCTTTCATGGCAACTACTTCATTGTTGGAATCAAATTCGTTTGCAAGTGATATATATGTACGTAGCTACATCTTGCAACCACTCACTAAACTGGCGTACTGTTGGGTATTGACCAAGGTTACTTAATGAGTATTTTGTCCACTCCTCACGCTTTGAAAAAGGTAACTTATTCACAAGCTTATCAAGTAGAGTTGGGTTTGAAAGATGCGGTGTGGCACCCGCATTCTCTAAAAATACGGTTAGATTTTTTACTTTAGCAATCTGTAGCTCGTTTCTGTATTTCTCGCATCGCAAAATTTCTCACATTAAGTGTGAAACAAAAAAATCCATCGTTTCTCGATTTGTGAGAAAAAAGTGTTTCTGTATTTAAATGCGAGAACAGACAACACAGATTCTGTTTTAACTGGAATACTTCCAGTAATTAAGTGTCAAATGCCAGCGAAACGTCAACGAAAGAAATATATATAATAAAAATTAGGCTGCCAGATTTAAAGATTTATCGACATTTTGACGATTTTTTTGTTCCAAAATTGGCAAAGTGACAATTTGCTAATTTTTTTCTAGTGACGATTCAGTCTTCGAAATAAAACAATTTTAAATAGTTTTATATGTTTGTGTATTAGGCACCACAGAAAACCGATATCTTTAAAAACAAGGCAGATTAAAAAATGTATCGGCAAAAGCAAAATTTCGAACGAAAACTGTTTAATTTTTATTTGCTTGGATTATTAAATACATTTGTTTATGTGATCAAAAGATTAAACTATTACCCCATTTTTCAGTCAATGCACTTTAGGAAATTTTTGCCTTTTATTTTGTCCAAAAGTGTTTATTTTATTTCAATATGATATTTTGTCACTCCTTTGTGTGATTTCTGCAGGGAAAATAACAATCTGAAATTTTAAACTGTTATCGGATTAAAGAAAAATAAAATAAATAATTTTATTTAAATAGACCTCAAGCTTATGTATCACCCAGTTTACATGATGAATTTTATGACGTCCAATTTTGGACGTCATTTTTTGTTTCGGAGCAAGCGGTGTAGAAAAGAAAGAGGGGTAGCAAAATAGACATGGTTTCTGTATTCATGTTTTTTTTTGACACTTCGCTTTACACTTTTTTCTGTTCTTTCTGTTACGTTTTATTTTTATCAACTGGATTGAATGAAAATGAAAAAATTAGACGTCCAAAAAAAACCATCGTATGAATTTGAGTAGTTTTTGGTAGCAACTTCAAAAGGGAATTAAGAAAATTGGACGTCATAAAATTCATCATGTAAATTGGGTATATGTATAAAATGTGTATTTTACCCATGAACTTAATGTTTTTTTTTTTTTTTTGATTATGGGTTTACACGATAAAAATTTGTGATTATGTGATAAAAATCGAACAAAATTAATTTTAAATTGTCCCAACAAAATAGACGATTTTTTTATTTTTCTTAGGATATTAACGTTTTTTTCACAAATTTATCTGGCAGCCCTGCATAAAACCAACAATGAAAGGCTAAAAAAATTTTAATAACAAAATATAACAATTGTGTTTTATATACTTATTTTCATCATTTAAATTCTTTCCTTTAAAATACAATAAAATAATACACATTCTTGTGTACATACATACATAATTTGGGCTCCATTTTTTAAAATTTTCTTTTCTCGCATCAATTTCAAATATGACTTATTTTGACAGTTCTTGTGAGAAACTTTTTGCAAGATATTGTTACAGAAACACTTTTTCTCACATCCTTCCAATAATTGCTGGAAAATTATTTAAATGACAGATAATTCTCGCAAAGTAAAAATACAGAAACACTTATGTGAGATAAACCATTTTTTGTTTCATATTGCACTGTTTTTGTCATAATTCACTTGTTTCATGCGGGAAATTTTATGATGCGAGAAATACAGAAACGGGCTACTGGCTACGAATAATAACGTGCGGACGGCCGTAGTGAAACTCAAAAGTATTCATTACCTGTACAACACTTTCCGGGTGGATGAGGTAAGCTTCTACCTTGGTTTTGGCGTTTCCCTTTAAAGTAACATAAAAATTATATATTGCGAAAACTTACACAATTGTATTTTACCAAAAGTATATTGAATTATAGATCTCTGTCGAATCGTTGTTTTATTAGCTGACGAATCGTTGTTTTATTAGCTGTCGAATCGTTGTTACGAGCACTGCCAATTTTAAAATTAAACTATTAAAAAAATCGTTTGTAAAACGGTTACACTAGACGTGTACATAACAAAAGCGAACATAAATATCTTTTGACATAACTTTGTTAATTTAATTCGTAACAGAGGGGTTTCAGCTTTTGAGATCCATCCATGTTATATGTTAAAAGTACAGTTATTCTTTCTTTGCTGAGTTTGCCTCCTTGGCACTTTTCATCTTTGAATGTCAATGTGCGATCAGGAAGACACTTATAAAAAAGCCCAGTTTCATCTGTGTTGAATATATTTCTTGAGTCATAGCCGTTCATAAGTTGACTTAGGTTGTCAATCCAATCAGAACAAATCGAGTTATCCACGATCGCACTCTCCCCGCATATTTTTTTAAATGAGATGGCGTATCGGTTTTGGAAATTTGAAACCCACCAATCACTGGCATTAAATCCGTTAATCCCGAGAGACTTTGCAAAAGACTTGGCTTTTTCCTTCAATATGAAACCACCCACAGGAACGTTTTGGTCTCTGCACTGACGAATCCATTCTATCAAGCAATTCTCAAGATGGGGATATTCAGCCGGAAGTGACCGTTTTCTACGCCCATTTAAGGTAGATTCGATGATGCGATTTCTGTTTTTCAAAATCATCGATAATGTTGATGGTAAGATCCCGAATTTTTGGGCAACATCTTTCTTTAACTGTCCATTATCCACAGCTTCAATTTTTTTTTCTCCTTTATGGAAAGGCATTTGTTCTTTTTTTAACTCATTTTAATTAAAAACACAAATGTTTGAAGAAATGCTTAAGACTACCAGCTTACTGATACCCAGAATACGTACATACTGGCTAAACAATTGTAAAATATGATTATCATTGTAACAATCGTAAAACCACAAAGATTAGCCGTTAGATTTCATAAAAAATCTAGAACATTTTGCATTAGCGCTTTCGCAGAACCATTTGCACCAAGCACTAAATTACGCAAATGAGCAAAAGCAAAAAGAAAAGCAAAGAAATTTTATTTTTTATTTTACATAGCAACTGTCGATGTGTTGTGTATGCTAAAAGCAAACGATTTTATTTTTGTTTTAAAAACAGAAACAAAATCACATTACGAATTCAAATTAAAGAGTGTAAAAAACTAAACTTCAAATTATAGAACGCTGTCGGGCAAGATGTCATTTCTATAAAGCAACGCATATAAACTAAACTAAATCATTGTTTTATTTATTTTATATTTTGCATAAAACACAGCACATTAAAATAATTCAAATTATAGAGCGTAGAGGCAAAAAATTCAAATTATAGCATGTCGGCGATAAATATGCCATTCAAATAAATTCAAATTACCGAGGGGACCAAATTTTTTAATTAAAAAATGTTTTTCAAGAGACCTGGAAAAAAGTTAAAATTATCGCGAGATTCAAATTAACGAATTTCAAATTATCAAAAATATATGTAAGTATTTTTACAAAAATATTGACCAATGGCGACGCAGCGCAGTCCGTTATTTCATTGTGCGACGTAGACACAGAATTTACTTTTTATATATTTATACATATTTGACAACAAATTTTACAACAAACACACAATTATATTCTATGATGCTAAAGATGCACATAAAAAAATTTTTTTAAATGGCTGATTTAACGGTAACTATCGGCTGCTAATTGAGTTCAATATATGTATGTATGATGGCGACAAACAATGAATTGGTTGCAGAAAAAATTGCAACTGGAACATACACCATTTCTTTAAAATATAAAGGAAAAAGTTTCGTTTGGAGCATTTTGGCCGAAATACTAAAAGAAGACGGTACCTTGTTTTCATTACTAGTTTTCATCCATAAAATAAATAACAAAACATGCACTAAATCATTTAAACGTCTAAAATCGTCTAACCTACGACAAATCATAAAATCTGGCAGCCACTTTTTCACTTAATGTTGAATTTTAAATACACGAACATATACTAAATGAATATGCCGTGAATGTTGTTGTTACGAGCTGGTCGTAACACCTAAGTCGTGTAAGTTAAATACAAAGAAGTTACCGAATATGAAAATAGACAAAACACGAAACTTTGCTTTGAGTGGTTGTGATATTGTTCATACTTTTTTCTGGGCTCCTTCTACTTTATGTAGTTAACACATGTACAAGTAAAAAGTTATTGTGTATATGTTCATGCATGAAGCTCGCTCGCTTTGTATCAGTAAAAGCGAGTGCTTAAATTGTATTGGAGACTAATTTTAATTTGGGCGACTTTTAAATTAGAATGGCTGCAAAATTAATTATTAATAATTGCTAACAACATTAATTTTTTTTAATTAATATTAATTTAGCCAATTAACCTGCATAAAACATATCAAAAATCGATAATGGACGAGAAAGCAATCAATTTATATAAACAGGCTATAAATAAGGCTGGTAAGTATTTTGTGTTTATAAATAATTTATTGATTTGATTAAAATATTTATACACCCAGAGAAAAACTATGTTTAAATATGGAATATGGTCATCTCCAACACAACTATTTTCAAAGAAAATTTTAAACATATTAGGATTAATTTAACCATATTATAATCACCGACAACCATATTATGGTTAAATGTGTCCACCAAACATGTTTTTGTCAATAAAAACCAAAATATGTTTAACACTTATAATAGCATGGTTGGTTTGCAACCATAGCATGTTGTTCTTGGAGAAGAGGAAAATACTAATGTTAATTTAAGAACAAATTATTCTCATATTTAACCATAACGTGTTTAGAGGCAACTATAATACGGTTGTTGCTTCTTGATGGAGGAAAAACTAAAAAATAATATGGTTTTCGGTGACACCAATATGGTTAAATTTAAACATATTATGTTTAAAATTTTGTATAAAAATAGTCTTGTTGGAGGTGACTATATTTAAACATGTTTTTCCTCTGCGTGTATATGCATGTACATTAAGTATGGGATAGTGATGAATGGAGTTTCTTAGTAAAAGGGTTTGGTTGCGTTAGACCCCAGTTTTATGAGGTTGGGAAACAAATTACTTGAGCTAATCGGGCTCAAAAATTGGGACAGAAGGGACAAAATTACATAAAACAACTCCATAACTGCCACAGAATAAATGTTCCTTCCCGACACTGTTTTGAGCATAGCTACCCCCCATCACCTTTCCTTAAGGGGGTTCCCCTACAAACTTCAAAATTGAATGCAATTGGGTCTACAAGGATGCCCCAAGACGGTTAAAATGTATGACCGTCTCCAGTTTTTCATCCCAATATTATGAGATATTATGTATAAGTTTTTGTTAAGCTTATTGGGCCTAATGTATTAATGTAAATAAAAAACCTTTTTTACACGTTTCTCCCAACGTGAGCGCAAAAGCTAATTTATTTTTATTATTCTGTGGAGCAGCATATTTTATAGTGTTAGAACGGGAGAATGTTTAAGATAAAAAAACTGGAAGACAATGGGTAACGGGAACATGGCTAAAATTTACGAATAATTGCATACTTGGAAACAAACCCTTAAATATATTTGAAGTCGCTAAATCAGTTAAAAAACAAAATGTCGGGAAAAAAATTTTTTGCAAAAATAGCGAAAATTCGCGAAAAATTTAGATATTTCAAACAAGCCATAATATTTATTAAAAGTGCCTAAAACTATAAGGAATGGCAAAAATTCGATAAAAATTGCTAAATTAGCGGAAATTCGCAAAAATTTGCTAATAGCGGTATGATAGCAAAGCCTAATAATTATTAAAAATCGTTAAAGCTATAAAGATTCACAGTGAAAAATCGCTTCTTCGCGAGCATGGCTAAAATTCGCGAAAAATAGCTAACTTGGAAACAAACCCTAATATATATTTGAAATTGCTAAATCGGTTAAAAAACAAAATGTAGGGGAAAAACAAAAAAAAAAATTTTGCGAAAATTCGCGAACCATTTTAATATTTCAAACAAGCCATAAAATTTATTAAAAGTGCCTAAAACTATAAGGAATGGCAAAAATTCTATAAAAATTGCTAAATTAGCGGTAATTCGCAAAAATTTGCTCATAGCGGCACGATAGCAAAGTCTAATAATTATAAAAAATCTTTAAAATTGTAAAGAATCCGAAAGCTTACAGAAAAACTGCTTCTATCCGGAACATGGCTAAAATTATTTGTCGTTGTTTGTTCTTACAATTTTTTTGTAATATCAAATAAATGTTTTCTCAAAAATTACTAAAATATTTGATTTTTTGTGTTCACACTATGTTCACATTGGCCAAATATTTGTTTGCCGGCAAATACTTTTATTTGCACAAAATCAGCTGTTATTTTATTTGATACTCAAAAATATTTTGTGTTCAGACTACGTTAATGAAATATTTGATGTTTGCTTTCAAATATTTCATCAGTCTGAACGTACCTTTACAAATACATTTAGAACAAAAACAAAGTTTTTAGAATTTGTTTTTGTTTTAAATGAAGTTGTTCGAAAGAAGGAATTCTTTCGCACATTGGAAATAGGTTATAATATGCCTTTTTTAATATTTTTATGTCCAGAAATAATGATGCAATTTTGTGTATTCTAGATACTGGGTACAAAAGTGTGCAGCAACAATACACATCAAGCTGATGCAAAACTTCATTGTTTTAAAAATTTACTGTTTTAATTAAAGTAAAAATCAGAATTTCTAAAAATAAAAAATCATCATTTGAGATAAAAATCTTTAATCATATATTTGTTAAAAAAAATAATCCAAAATATGATAAAATCATCATTCTGGCAACGCTGTTTATATATTATATTCAAGCAAGAGAAAACAAAAATTTGTCAAATTAAACTTTGTGTGTCTGAGCACCAAACAAAGTTTAAAAGAGAATTCAACAGACTTTGTCAAAGTAAACTTTGCCTGTCTGAAAGGGGACTAATTAGTTTCTCACATTAAGAGGGAGTTTACACGGTGTCTATTCAGACATGTCTGACAAACACGTCTGTTTTGCTTGTAGGCGATCGGGGTAGAGAAGAAAGAGGGGTTGCCAAACAAACACGAAATGAGGTTTCATGTTTGTTTTTATGAATTTTCATGTATTTTGATTTGTATGTATATGTATATTAGACAATTAGACTTGAAAACAGACATGTTTGGATAGACATCGTGAAAAGACAAAAGGTTTTTGGTAGCATGTTCAAAAGAAAATGTCAAAAAAAGACATGTCTGAAAAGACTCCGTGTAAACTATGCCTAAATTATACATTGAATGTTACACAGCTTAAATAAAACATAAAACATTTAACATATAATTAAATTAAACACACAACTTAAATTAATATCACAGTTTATTTTTTTTATTTTATTGCAACTCTGTAGCTAGAACTTATATTATTTGTGTCTTCTTTTAAATTCATTGTTCTGTCAATATTTTGTTGTATACGTAAGCTTTCTACGTTTTTTCTGTTTTGCTTCTATGTCTAATATTCTTATTCTGTCAAAGTCAAAAAAGAATGCCAATGGGGAACCCCCTTTCTCCTACTATAGCTGATGTAGTACTGGACAGTTTACTCGACGAAGCAATAGCCGAATTAAAAAAGAAAAATATAAATTTAAAATACATAGTGAAATATGTAGATGACATATTAGCTATAGTAAAACGTGACGGCAAAGAGAAGATCCGGAATGCTTTCAACGCATATCATCCAAAAATCCAGTTTACCACGGAAATTGAAGAAAATTTTAAAATTGCAATTTTGATACATACATATATCGACAAAATAGTTTTATTAAATTTGACTGGTATTCAAAAGAAACAACATCTGGTAGACTGATGAATTTTAATGCAACTCAACCAAAATACCAAATAATAAATACGGCAAAAAATTTCATTTTTAGGGTACTATATATTGCGATGGCGAATTCCACGTTAAAAACATAAAGAAAATTACAGCATTATAGCTTTCCAATAAAACTTATACACCAACCAATTGAAGAAACACAAAGAAAATTAAAAAACATCACAACTTCAAACAACACTGAAAACGATGACAAAGTTTTTTACAGTGTCAAGTTTATTCCTGGTTTAACAGACAACAGAAATATTAAAACAACGATAGACACACAAAACATATGTTACGCCTACAAACCACATACTACACTCAACTATATTTTTTCCAAAATTAAAATGCCTGTAGAAAAACAACAACAAAACAACGTTGTGTACGAAATAGAATGTAAGGGAAATGACGAACAAAAAAGTGATTTAATTTATATTGGCACAACAAAGAAGAATGTGTGAACACAAAAATGACATAGATAAACATAAGGAATCAACAGCTTTGTCAAAACATATGATTGGCAAAAGGCATGAACCTGACTTTGACAGAATAAGAATATTAGACATAGAAGCAAAACAGAAAAAACGTTTCACAATAGAAAGCTTACGTATACAACAAAATATTGACAGAACAATAAATTTAAAAGAAGACACAAATAATATAAGTTCTAGCTACAGAGTTGCAATAAAATAGAAAAGATAAACTGTGATATTAATTTAAGTTGTGTGTTTAATTTAATTATATGTTAAATGTTTTATGTTTTATTTAAGCTGTGTAACATTCAATGTATAATTTAATGTAAAAAACTACTTAGTAATTGTAAGTTTATTTATTTTGTTGTTTTCTAATTTTGTAATAATCAATTGTTTTTTTAAAAAAATATTAATTAGACAACCCCTGAAGATGTCAACAAATAATTAACGAAACGTTGGGAGAAACATGTAAAAAAGGTTTTTAATTTACATTAATACATTAGGCCCAATTAGCTTAACAAAAACTTATATATAATATCTAAACAACGTGGCCAAAAAAATAACAAACATTTTTTAGATTATATTTTAATCTCAATTTGTTTTTTGTTATTATTGTCGATTTAGTGTCAGTTTGTAGGTCGTGCTTAAGGCTAGATTACACTATTATACTTTGTATTAATACATGTCAAAAACTCAAGTAATATGACAAAGTGTGATAGTGTGAATGCAATGTGTCATGAAAATGGAAGTGTTCCGAAAAAAAATTTGACATCCCATACGACTTCATTGTTTTTTTGAAAATTTTCTAAAAGCTAATACTTTTCATTGGATCAGGGTTGCATTTTAACAAAAGCATGTTCATGTGTGATAGTGTGACTACAAACTGTAAAGTTACATTCGATTTTTTGACAGTCGAAACAAAACTCATTTGAATTCTATCTCACAAAGTATTATGGAATACGTAAGGCTTGTGAGATAGTGTAATCTAGCCTTACTTTGTATTAATACATGTCAAAAACTCAAGTAATATGTAAAAGTGTGATAGTGTGAATGCAATGTGTCATGAAAATGGAAGTGTTCCGAAAAAAAATTTGACATCCCATACGACTTCATTGTTTTTTTGAAAATTTTCTAAAAGCTAATACTTTTCATTGGATCAGGGTTGCATTTTAACAAAAGCATGTTCATGTGTGATAGTGTGACTACAAACTGTAAAGTTACATTCGATTTTTTGACAGTCGAAACAAAACTCATTTGATTTCTATCTCACAAAGTATTATGGAATACGTAAGGCTTGTGAGATAGTGTAATCTAGCCTTTAGGGATGCCAGGCGTAGTATTTTTAGCAGCACATGTACTGATTTATTCAATTGTACTGTTTATGCACAACACCTAAAACAGTACGCAAATGTACTGTTTTTACACTTTGTACTGTTTTTTATGTAGTCTATAAATGATAAAAGATATTAGGAAGACCCTGTTAAAGTAATACATATTTTGTAAACGGTATGCTATCAAGTCATATTGTCATAACATCCTAATATTTTACAATAGTTTAAAAAAATCATTATATTGTTCTAAACAAAAAAGTTGTTAAATAATCAGACTATTTGTGCTATTGTTGCGGCATAAATACACAGTAGAAATAAATACACCGTTTCAATCTCACAATAGTATTTCGCTATACCAGGATATTAATACTGTGTGAATTTACGACACCTGAGAAGGACAAAAACAAAATTAAAAATTTTTTTTAATCATTATTTTTCAAATATTCAAATTTTTAATTAGGCTAAAGTTCATTAAATTTTATTTTCAATAAATTATTTTTATAAAGAAAGGAATTTTTGCAACATGAAATTACTTAAAAATTGTTGATAATTTTTCATTCTTGACTACCGTGGGGCCCACGGTCACGAACTGGTTGATTTGCGCGTTTCGATAGTAGCCACACTATCTCTTCAGAGGTCGTTGCCGTTTTACCCTCACTGCCATTAAAGGCAGCTGGCAGTCAATAGCCAAACATCAAACATCAATAGGACTAATCTTGGTGAAAATTTCATCCAATTCGGAAGACACGGCTTCAAAAGTTGGCTCACTTTACATAAAATCTCCCCCATATGTATATGTATTACAAATTGCAAAAACTAATTGGAAATAAAACTTTGCTTTGATTTCCAGATAATATAATGGAATTTTAAAAAAAGATTTTATTCTTCTGTTGAAGACTTTTGACAATATAAATTTTTTATAGGTTATGACAACAACTACGATGATTATACTGCAACGCCCCATCCTGTACATAATTTGGTTCCAGCAGATTCTTCCAAGCAAACAAATGAAATTGGATTAAAAGATATCACTGATATTGCGTTGACTACATTAGCATTTCTTTCGTTTGGAATGTTTATACTTCAAGTATTAATGTGCATAACTATGGTACGAGCACACAACTAAAAATCAAAGTTAAACGTTATTTAAAAAAAATAATTATGGATATTTTTTAAAGAGCAAAGACGACACAAGCAATATGGTAATGCTTCCGATGGAAGGAGCTGATAACGGCGATATACCAGGCGATGGTAATACCGAAGAAATAAGAAGAAAACGTCGATCAATTCTATCCACACAAATGGAAGAAATTGAAAAGGTAATATATTATTATTTTTAATTTTCATAAATATTGTAGCTACTCTTTTCGTCCTATTAACAAAAGTTTCATATATATTTAATGCGAAAAAAGGATACTCTAGCATTTTTATAGCCACACCACAATAGTGGAGAGGGTATTATGCATTTGTGCAGATGTGTGTAACACCTTAAAATATTTGCCCTGGACCCACCTTAAAGTATACCGATCGACTCAGAGTCACTTTCTGAATCGATCTAACGATGTCCGTCCGGCTAACTGGCAGGGTGGATGGCTGACTGTCCATGTAACCTTGTGCGCAAAGCACAGGTCGCAATTTTGAAGATAATTTAATGAAATTTATTTACAAGGACCAAGCCTATTGAAAATTGGGCGAATCGGTCCATAATTTTATATAGCCCTCATACAAGCTGCTTTCCGAAATAGGGTCTTTGCAGTGGGCACTATTTAATAAATTTTAATGAAATTTAAAACACATTAGCCACCCATTTTTTAAAAAATAGGACTTCAAGGGGAGATAACGATCATTTCTGTCTCGCAGAAAATATCAAACCGATTTTAATGAAATTTAAAACATAATGATGAAACAGAACTGGGGCTGAACGATGTTTTCCCTACAGTTTGACATAAAATTATGCCAGAGAAGGCGGTCGAGAAATAAAATCAATTTTATTTTGAAAACGTTTTTTCTCATGCTCTCACATAGAGGCAATTATTCTCCCAACAATGCTACCATACTTTCGTTCAACTTCATACATTTTGTAAACAAAGAAAAAAAGAACAAAAGAAATGAGAGAAAATTTGCAGTTACGGCCGACGTTTTAGTTATGGGCTTAAGAATTGTTGCCTGAAGCTGAAGACACAATTCTGTTTCATCATTTGAAGCACAGCCGCGAATAACGTTGTAAGTTACAAAATAAATATTTTTCAGGAGAGCAAAAAAACGTTTTTAGAAGGCAGGATGATTAATATTTAAATTTTTTTTTTTTAGATTATCAAAAATAATGACAATAAAAACTTTTATGCAAAATATCAAGTAAATCGAATTTAAAATAACATGCTTAATTACAGTTAATATTCTTTTTTTTAGTAGAAAAACGTTTCATATCCACAATCGCGATGTCATTTAAAACGTTTTTCCACTACGCAAGCGGCTTTTAGAACGTTATCCCACCTTGAAAAACCAGTTCGTTTGTATCATTTTGTTAGTTACTAACAACGTTCTTCCACTGGCAGACTCTTTGTATCGCATTTTGATGGCGTTAAGGTGCATAATTTTTGGTGAATTGACGTTTAAATAGTGTAAGAGAGTAATGTTAACGGTAATCTGCAAAAAAACTGTTTTTGCAAAAAGTGGCTTTTACAACGTTATTCGCGGCTTTGCTTCATTTATATAGATCCCTATTCATATAGCTATGCATTTTTGAAAACTAGGCATAAATTTGTTCTTATATACTGTGGTCGGTCTGGACCGTCTATACTTTCTTTCTTGTTTAATTTAACGAAAGTAAAGAATTCGTTCGTAGTCCTATTTTTCGTAAATATTTCTAACATTTTTATGTTTTACAATAAAACTTTCTTAAATACCAAATGTTTGCTGTTATTTTTATTTAAACTAAAGAAAATATTTGGTAGAAAATTTATTTTGTAAAAATAAATTTTTGTATATTACAAAATAATTTTGTTGAGAACTTTTTTTTTCTTATAAATAACGCACGATTTCAAACTAAATTTTTTATTTAATACAATATGTCAATAAAAAATTATAAATTAATGGCCTGTCCATCGGTTTCAAACAAAGACTTCGTTCGCTTAACTTTAATGTAAAACAAAAACCACATTTTATAATTTGTTTTTAAGTTTTCGTTCGCAAATAAATGAACAGGTAGTAAATAATGTGCAAATATTTTACAAAATAGATTTAAAAAAATTTTAAGAATTATGTAAAACAATTTTATTTTATAGCAAATTTAGTTTTTCATTAAAATTAAAGGTTTTAAGTTATTTTGTTAAGTCTTTTTAAAACAAAACAATTGATTAACAGTGCAAATTTATGTCATGCAATATAGAATGTAGTAGCGTGCAGTCCCTAACAAAACATTTGCTTCCTACCAACGTGGTTCAAAGGACTAAACGTGGAGGAGTAGTAAATAAATTCAAGAATGAAGATGTCTTCGGGGATCAATCAAATGGAAATAATTGATGAACAAAATTCATTTGATTAATTGCCTTAAACTGTTTATAATTAATTTTCTTCTATTTTTCTTGTAAAACCTACCAGTGGTTTTGACAAGTAACAATGTTGCATATAATGCAAACTGTTAGTTATGTATGTCTATTAGCATTTGTCGTATACTATTTTGTTTTTTCTTAAAAAAATCTCTTATTTTGGACGAAAGATTCAATAATTTGTTGTGTACATTTGTGTTGATGCAATACATCAAAATCAATGAAAAAGTCGATTTTTAATTTTCGGCTAGTTAAAGCCTTTTGCGTTTTAGGTAACGATATTTACGTAAGTATATACATTGTCAAAATCAGAGCTCATTTGCATAATTAGAATGAAAGTATTAAAGTCTTTTCGTAGGAACACAATTGCACCGTATGAACGTAGTAGCGTTGGACGTAGATACATACGTTGCCAAATAAAAACTTGTGATATTTAATACAAAGGCACACAACAGTTGGCGCAAACTTAAAAACGTATATACATGGTACGTCGACATAGATCTAATTCTATTTCATACGCCGGTTACGGTCGTATTGTTATATAAAATGAAAAATTAATAATATAAAATTAAATTATTATTGTGTTTTCAAATTGAATATTTGCAAACAATTAAAAGAAGAAAAAACTATCAACAATTACTATAAAGTTCGGTTTTTCTAATATTATTTTCAAAGGAAAAAAAAAGTACGTCTACGATGGAATTGTGCGAAAATAGAGCGTCTTTGTAGAAATTTACGGCGTTGCGTCCAACGTTCTTACGACGCACGACTTAGTTGTATCCCTAGCATTAGGGGAAAAAAATTTCTGGAAGGGCGATTAGGAACTGATAGCTCAACATTACGAAGTAGGAATTCTGAAACATATTTACCGTTCAACAAATTCAGCAGGAAAGAGAACTTTTATTTACTTCATATATTTAATAACATATTTTTATACAGTTTTATAACTCTTAATCAGAAGTGGCGTATAAAGGTATACTAAGTTTGTCCATATGAATATTTTTTTAATATTCATCGAAGGTCTCATAAAGTATTTGTATAATTAGTCCTTCATTTAATCTATTTATCCATTCGGATTTATCCATTTGGATGTCAATTGTTTCTAGATCTTCTAGGCTGTTTGGGATTGAATTCCTGCAGAATCGCTTCAGTATAAAAAGCGTTATGCACCCAAATATGGAATTACCTCCCTAAAAACTCAACAAAAACTAACATACATTTTTAGCGAAATGCAACTATTGTCATTAAATTTAAACAAATTCATTTTATAACGCACTAACTTTCTACTTTCATATTACTGAAAATCACTTGAAATGCCGCATGTAAAACACAATCTAGGAAAACACTTTACTACGTAGATAAATAGATTTACCTAAGTTTTTATAAAAGATTTTCTTCAAAATTTCCCGGGAATCCCGCAACTAATTCCCGGGAAAGCGGGAATTGAAAACAATTGAAAATTGTCCCGGTAATTGCCGGGAACAAACACTACTCTCAAACACACCCACAGACCTTTCTATGACAATCCACTCATAGGAAGTAAAAACAAATAAAATAATTTTTTGTCTTTGATTATTCTAACCAAATACATTCTCTTTGTCTAAAGACCACCCAAAATAAAATATTAAATTTCTTAAGCTTGGTTCTTCTAACTAAGCATTTTAATTCAAACAATTGCATCCTGGTCTGAGTATCTATTTTTAATTTACCACAGCAACCATTTATGCAAGATTGCATAAATAGTTCGTTCGACAACCTTCGCTGCCACTGAATGAGAAATGTAAATAATAATAAGAAATAAACTTTAAGTACATAAGAATAAGTTTGAAAAATAAAAGATAATTATTAACTCAACACTCAAACCTGACATTCAATTTTTTATAAAAGATAACTAAAGCAACAAAAATAGCCTAACTTAATTCAATTTCGTAACAATATTATAAATTATTTCTACAGCCATACCTAAACAAGAGCGGAACGCGTTTTCTAGCTGTCAAAAATCATTATGCCCATACAATTTGTATGAAGTATCCCTAAATAGCGCGGCGTCAACGCTTTGCAATTGGAAAATCCGATTTTGACAGCGCGTTAAGATAAGCAGGGTAGCTATATTTGGTGTTTTGAGCACTCGGTTTTTACCGTTTGATAATACATAATGGCAAATTAGCTAATTGTAGGTCAAACTATTGGTTTTAATTCAATTTATTATTTCTTTTATGAGGGCTTGGCAACACTAAATTCAACACGGAACAAGTTTCATTATTTTCTTAAAACGTTTTATGTGCTGTTTTCACAACACAAGTGATTGAACGTGTAGTAAAATTTATATGAAAAGCACTCAGTTTTTTGAGTGTTTCAATCAATTGTATTGTGAAAATAGCACATTTTTATTTTTTTACATTTTATTGATTAAAAAAAATGTTTTTATTTATTTTCGCTTTGGCGTTTTTTTTCCAAAAAAAAAAATTATTTTTACTTTATTCCTCAGATTGATCATATGGCTAAGAGAGCATTATTTGCTCTCAATGCTGTTACCTCAATGTCAAAAGATGAAGGAGCCTGTCACCATTACTCACTATGTGAAAACAATAAATTCGCAAGGCGTTTAGGAGAAAGGAAAAAGCTTTGGATTCCAGCATGGAGGTAATTGTTTCTTTTTATGTAAAAGAGGTATGCACAAATATATTTGCATACGACCGTAGTTTTGAGACCGGCGGTACCAATTTTATATATTCTGGCTCATCTTTTGATATATGTTTTTTGAAAAAAGACTTAATTAATTACCAAATTTTGAAAAAAGACTTTTAATTAATTACCAAATTTTGAAAAAAAGACTTAATTAATTACAAAAATTTTTTTTAAGATAGCCAACATTGTATGCGCCCATTTACATTATACGATTTTTTGTCGTACACGCAAGGAAAAATCAAGGTTGTGATAAGATTCATTATTGTAGTCAACTGTTACGATCATTATTGAATCATATTATGACCAAATATATTCGTAATATTACATCATAATATTTTTTCCTTAATCCTAATTTGTTTTTATTACATCCTATTTTAATTTAATGTTATCATATTATTATCATGTTAATCATAATAAGTTTAGAAGGAATCATATTATTATCATGTTAATCATAATAATATGTAGATTAAATCTAAAACTGAAAAATATTTATAATATATATTTATGCTTATTTACTTACTGGCAACCTTAACGTAAAACTATAACAGATATTTCACATCATATTTCTCTCGTAGGTCGCAATTGTTTATAAATTATTTTATAGCATTTTCATTCTTTTTCTCTAAAATAACACACAACAATGGTCAGTATTTTTGCACCATTTTCAAAAAATATTAAAATTTTTGTTAGCATTGATATTTTATTTTGTGACACTTTACAATTTTTTTTTAATGTACCTACAATTTCTTTATATTCTAATTTCTTTAAATTTGGTTTTTTTTATGAATAACACATAATTCGATAGCGACATGTAAAACAACTCATGCAAAATTATTTTTTACAAATGGCGATAACAAAAATTTATTAGAGTAAAGATATTTTGTTTGCTTAATTAAACATATTATGAGTAGACGTAACGTTATCATGTTATGGCTACTAAATATCATTAAATGTTTGTGAAGAATATAATTTGTTTTTAAAGTTATCATTATTTAGTTGTTATAAAAATGATTATTTTTCAGTGAGCTAACTTAAATTTATAATTGCGATAAGCATTGACATGTTTACAGTAACTATAATATTGTTGATATTAAATAAAAATAACAATATTTTGTGTATATATATATATATGTTCCCGTAGTTCCTATAAGGAGCATAGGGCCATAACAAACATATTCCATTCTGATTTGTCCGATGCAAGTGTTTTTATTTCGTTCCAGCTCTTGTCTTGTTTAGCCGCTTCACTTTCGACTTGACGGCGCCAGGTGTGTGATGGTCTTCCTTTTATGCGGCTTCCTTGCGGATTCCATTCAATAGCTTGTCTTGTGATATCGTCAACGGGTTTTCGTAATGTATGCCCTAGCCAGCGCCATTTCCTTTTCCGGATCTCGACATTTACGGGGATTTGCAAGGTTTAGGCCCATAGCCTTTCATTGGATATCGTAACTGGCCAGAATATTTTTAAAATTCTGCGCAGGCAGCGATTTATGAAAACCTGTAGCGAGATGACATCCTTCTGCGCTGCATTCCACGATTCACTTCCATAGAGAAGAGATGATTTTATGCAGGAGTTAAATATGTTTATCTTGGTCCTTTTCGAGATATGTGCTGATATCCATATGGGGTTTAGAATGCCAAAGGAGTGCTTACCAGTTTTTATTCGGTTTCTTACGTCGTCTGCAGAGCCACCAGTTATAGTCAGAAGACTTCCGAGATAGCAGAACGTTGACACATCTTCAAGATTCTTTCCGTCTATTGCGAATGCTCTGTTGTTAATTCTAATTGCCTTGGTTTTGGCAATATTTATTTTCATACCAGCCTTAGCTGCTTCTGTTTGTACTGCATTGATCTTAGCCTGCATGTCATTGAAGTTGTGGGATAGTAGACATATGTCGTCGGCATAGTCGAGATCTTCTAGCCTTCTGTTGAGTCCCCAAGTTATTCCCCTCTGTTCACATGTGGCTCTTCTCATTATGTTGTCCAGGACGATATTAAAAAGTAGGGGCGACAAAACACAGCCTTGTCTCACTCCAGTTTTAATTGGGAATGAGTCACTAATACAGCCATCATGAAGAATTCGGCAGTCTGCGTTGTGATATAGGGCTTAAACAATATCAATTATTTTTCTTTTGGTGCCTTTGCATGCTAACGTACTCCACATGGATGAATGGGAGAGCGTATCGAATGCTTTCTCAAAATCGATGAATATCAGGTAGAGAGGCGTCCTCCACTCAACAGATTACTCAATTATAATCCGTAAGCTGTTGACATGGTCAATGCATGATTTGCGGGGGCGAAAGCCAGCCTGCTCATTGCGGAGAAGCGGATCAAATGCGACTGATAGCCTTTTGTGGATAACTTGAGAGATAATCTTGTTTGCGATGTTAATAAGGGTTATGCCCCACCAATTCTTGCATTGTTGTAGGTCTCCTTTTTTTTGGTATATTAACTATAAGGCCTTCCTTTAAGTCATCGCACAGTGAGTTTGTTATCCAAAGATTTTTTATAACGTGGTAGATAAACTTGGCGCTGATTTCAGGAGATGCCTTCAATAGTTCAGGAGATAAATTATCCGTTCCAGGAGCTTTGGGGACACTATGGCATCCATTATTTCGGGAGTTTCTGGGCAGCCTGTGGGTACATCATCCCGAGCATTGTGTTCAATGCAATCACATAGGTTGTGACCAGTGTTCGATGTGTTCGCTAACATCGAGGAGTAATGCTCTACCCATACATCCATCTGGTCTCTTTTGGATGTGATTAAATCTCCATTATTAGTTTTAAGTGGTTTGTTAGTAGCAAACGATTTCTGGCTTAATTACTTTGCCGCAACCCATAGAACAAAACTATGGGTTGCGGCTGCTGTTTCGGCTTCTTTAGCCAGATCGTCAATCCATTTACGCTTATCTTGGCGGGCACTTTTTTGACACTCTTGTCCAGCGAAAATTAAATTGAGCGCAGATTTGCCTTTTCGTTACGGATTCTAGCGATATTCAATAAGCCTTTTGTGTCTCTTCTTTCGGATATGTGGTTCCAAGTATTGTCAGGGATCCATTGCTTTCTTTTATTTTCTTTATAGCCTATATGTTCGTCGGCTGCGTTAAACAGGTTTTAATAGTATTCCAATTAGGCACTGTATTGTTTGGAATCGTAAGAAGGGAGGCGTTAAGAGAATCTATGTAGCTATTTTTGGTTGTTGGGTTTTTTAATTTATCGACTTTCTTTGGGCCTTATCTACTCTTCTGATGGCTGCTACTTTTAAACGAATTGTGCCAATTAAAAGGTGATGGTCACTGCCGCAGTCCGCACCGCGCTTGTTTCGAACATCCAGCAACAACCCTCTCCATTTTCGGCTAATGGCAATATGGTCGATTTGATTTTCAGTGACGATATCGGGAGAGATCCATGTCACCTTGTGCACCTTATTGTGAGGAAATAACGTTCCACCAATGACCAAGTTGTTATTCATGCATGTTTCCAGGAAGAGCTCGCCGTTTTCGGTCATTCTACCAAGACCGTGTCGCCCCTTTGTTCTCTCAAGGCCAGTATTTACAGGCCCTACTTGGGCGTTGACGTCGCCCGTCAAAAGCATGATGTCTCCGCGGTTAATAAATGCAGTGACCGTTGTTAAGACGCCATAGAAATCCTCTTTCACCGGCGGTTCTGCAACATCGGTTGGAGCATAGCAGTGCACACAAGTTACGTTTCTGGCTCGGGTTCGAAAACGGGCAGTGATAATCCTGTCAGAGTGTGGTTTCCATTCGATGAGGGCATCTTTTGCCTCTCTTGATAAGAGAATGCCTAGCCCACGCATTTTCGGTTGATCTGATGGTCGGCCGGAGTATAAGAGAGTTAGACCATATGATGTGGCGAATTCTCCACATTCAGGCCATCTGGTTTCGCAAAGGCCCATAAAGAGCAAATGATATCTTTTAAATTCTTTACACACTTGTACAAGACGAGTGGTATCCAAGAGCGTACGGACATTCCAGGTTCCAAATCGTGTCCATTTTTTCAAGCTGAAGGTCGTCATCGTTTTAGTCTGTTGGTTATTATTTTCATTTGTTGTGGTTTCTGTAATCTTCAAAATTTAAGATGAGTAGCTGATTGGGCTAAAGCATCATCATACTTGACTGAGCGCCTTCTCACATTAGCTAGCTAGCAGAGGAATCTGAAATGCCATTGCCCGGGAAATACTTAGTCTAAGACCGGAACTAGTGAGCTGCTTGGAAAGTCAGACAAAGGAATCGTTTCTGGTCACTCCCAAGTGAATGACATTCAGAAAACTTTCCGCACTAGGTGCACCTTTGTAGAAAATTCCATTTCCCAAAACGGCAACAATATATTGTTACAATAAACATAATGCAGTTGCCGTAATCATGCCCAAGCATATTTTTTCTCTGCGTGTATAAAGGGGTACAAGGGGTTTTGTTCTTTCATTCGTAGTGTTAAAATGTATGTATAAACGAGAAGTTGTAATGACGAAAATCGCACAATTTAAACATAAGAGCGACTTCACAGAAGAAACTACAGTAATCGCGATGACAAAAGTCGTATAATCTAAATGGATACTTTCCCCCTTTATTTATTCATCGAGGGAACATGGGGCTTCAACAAGAACTTAATCTATTGTTCGCAATTATTGTTGCCTCATCCCATTATTTATAAATGTCAGCTAACTCTTTCCTTACAGACCTACGCCAGGTATTTTTAGGTCTTCATCTTTGTCTACTTTCATGTAGGATCCATTCCAGCACCAATTCTGGTTACATTATGTACTGAATTTCTTAAGGTGTGTCCTATTAATTTCCACTTTCTGCGTTTAATCTGTCTGTGTATGGACTCTTCTTTGGCCAAGCTCCAGAGGTTTTCGTTTATTATTAAGTTGGGCCAGTATAATTCGAAGGCTTTTATGTATATATAAAAACTTGTAGGCTCTACCTGATTGATTCACTGGCCAGCCATGTTTCACTTCCGTATAAAAGGGTCCACTTGACACATGCGTGGAAAATACGGATCTTTGTTCTCGTGATTTGTGGTGCCCCTATTAATTTTTTAGTTTGTTAAATGCACTTCTTACTTTATTGAGCCTATTCGTGATGTCCTCATTAATGGCACCGCTTGAAGACATTTTGTATTTTATTCGGTGATTGTCGATGGTGATATGGTCAATTTGATTTCGCGCGTTACCACTGGGTGCTGTCCATGTATATTTGTGTATGTCTTTGTGTGGGTATATAGTCCCACCAATAACCAGCAGGAATGTTTGAAACAGTTCCACGAGTCTTTCTCCGTTGTTATTTTGGATCCCAATTCTGATGCGTCCCATGATTTGTTCTACTCCATCATTGCCAAAGCCTACTTAAGCATCGAAACAGCCCGTCAAAAAAAATTGTCACGTTTGGCAATTTTATTAAGTGTTGCACTCAGTTGTTCGTAAAATAGATCCTTCGTCACATCTTCTGCTTCTTCAGCGGGCGGTTAGCACTGTACTGGGTTGACAAAAAGTTTCACTTTGCTGTAGAAACGCGCTGTTATTATGCGATCGCAGATTGGGTCCATGTCTGTACGGTGTTTCTCATCCTTTTCGATGTTTTGCTTCGTTGTTGCTTGGACTATATTCCTTACTCTTAACACTTCTTATTTGACCGTTTATACCACACTAATTAAAATCTATTTGCATTTGTGTGTTTATATATTTTTTGTGATATATGTATGTATGTGTTTTGCCCAATATAGTATTTGATTCGTTAATAGAATAATGTTATGGCCAACATTTTTGTAGTTAATTTCTTATCGCCCTCCCCTTTTTTCATGGTGTTTTTTACGATTTGTTAAAATAAAGCCAAAAATTTCGTAATGAGGGGGTGTTAAAGGGTTAATATGTTCCCCAAAACTATTTGTCAAAAATTTTTCTACAATGTTGCTGAACATACCCTACACCTCAGATGTAAAGAAAACTTAAATTTATATACCGATATGCTGCAAGAACAGGTCAAAGAAGGGAAATTTAAACCGCCTCTAAAATAAATTCCCTCTACGAGAATCCGTTGTCAGAACCCCGTAATTGTTTTTCGTACTGAACTGTGTAATTATAGAAATTTAGTTTTAAGAAATAAATTATTAAGATAGGAGTATAACCATATGTATATGTGTGCTATGAATGTTAGATACAAAATAAATTTAGTTTATAATTATAGATATATCCCACTGGTTCCTCTAAAGGCGGTTAACTCAAAATTTATAAATTTTCAGTAGAGACAAAAAACTGTTTTCTTTTTATATCTACTTTTATATCACAAAGGGGGTTACAATATATTTTTTTTTTTTTTTACAAAATACTAGAGAAAATTATGTAAGATTTGCATAAAGTGAAAATTTAAAAATTTTGAGTTGACTCTCTTTAGAGGAAACGGAGCGATATGTTAAAGACACCATAAGAATTTATAATCTCAAATAATATCTAGTATAAAAATTTTTCAATTCCCTGACGATGCTTACCAACGGATAGAGAAATATTGAAAATAAATAAATATAAATTTTTTTTTCATAAAAAAAACCTAGAACAATAATTAGTATTGTGGCTATTTTATTGAACTGTTAGTAGGTATTAATCCAAATTTCGATATTTTAATCGGGCTTAAGTTCATTTTAATTAAATTATTTTATGAAGAAAGGAATTTTATAACATGAAATAAGTTAAAATTTATTGATAATTTTTCATTCTTAACTGAGCTGCGAATTGAACCCAGGTTTTCAAGAAGAATTCTTGACAAAAAGTACGAAACAACAAAGTAAGGAAGAACATGTAAATCAATTAAAAAAAGGTAATCATTCATTCAAAGCAAATTTCGATCTACCAAGGTAAAATACCATTTAGTTTTAAGATTGATGTTTGACTATTGACGTCATCCGTCGTCAATGTCGTTGAGTGTTAACCGGCAAACCCCTCTGAAGAGATTGTGTGGCTACAATCGAAAGTAGTCAGGGCAACCTGTCCGCGAAATCCTGGGTTCAATAAATTTTAATTAATTTCATGTTGTAAAATTCCTTTCTTCATAATAATTATTTAATGAAAATTAAATTCAATGAACTTAAGCCTGATAAAAAATATCGAAAAGCTAGAACTTTAACAAAAATATTCGATTTTTATATTAAAAAAGGGCTAATAAAACTATGTACAAAAATGTATTTTATTTTTGTGCAAAAGAAAAGCACAAAAGCTAAAAAAAAGTAAAATTGCGCACTTCTTTAATGGCTAGGCAGAAATCCGAACAAAATGTAAAAAAATACGTCTGGCAAGCCTAGTACCCGACACTTTCAACTCGAAAATATTTATATAACTCACAAATTTCAAGCAATTTATAACATGTATAATAATACTTCTTTTTTTCGTAGCCTGGGTGTTAGTTGGCTAACCTTAAAATTCTATAACTTAAATGGAAGATCTTCACTAGGCAATGACAATCCGGTTATAAACAGTCTTAAAGCTGTCATTCTTGGGCTTAATAATGGAAACTGTTCTAAATATTACATAAATAAGTGTAAAGTACTATATAATTAGAAATAAGTTGATTTATTTTTTTGTTTAAATAAATTGCAAATAATATAATTTTTTTTTTTTAATTTTAAATCAGAAAATTTAAATTGAAACAGTCTTATTCACAAAACTTTAAGGCAGCCTAATAAATAGTTTAAAGAAAAAATGAAAAATCTGTATTTATAAACGTTTAATAAGCTATTAAGCTGTTATCAAAAGCTTGTAAAATAATTGATATTTATTGTACCTTTTACCCTAATTTAAACCTTTAATAATTTCAATTTACAGGTTTTGTTGAAAAAACTTTTTGGCTTTTTTTTATTGCAAAGATGTTTTCAATATAAAAATTTAATAAAGGCCGTTTTCATAAAAAATATTTTAGGTCTATAAAACGAATTTTATATAAAAATTTGTTTAATTAACCTTTTATAAATCTAAATAATTTTTTATGAATAAGGAGGTAAAAATATAATGAATGTTTTAAATTTAATTGCCGTCCACCAGTGACCCGTTATAAAACCTACCAGAAGCCTACAGTCACTCCTCGGAAGCGACAGAAAAAGTTTAGTCGACTTTGCATCATAGGATGCCCACATAACTTTGGATACCTTGCACGTTTCGGTGTTTATTTATTTGTTTACGTCATTGTAAAGGCCATAACACGACAAAGAAGCCCGATATAATATTGCCCAAAAAGCTACACGGTTGGAGAATTAGCCTTGAATCCCCAAAATTGTTGGTAGTCGCTTTAGCCGTACTTTATAATGTATTGCAATTGAAGAAAACGACTTAGTGCCAGGTAAAAATCTTTTAGGTACAAAATGTTGTAGTTAACGCCTAGTCACATAGAACCCCTTATTTTTGTATACGTCGGGTGACCCGGTAGGCTAGCTGGTAGTGAGCTAGTATATCAGCACCCGGGGTTGCGGGTTCGATTCCCGCCAGAGACTCCGGTCTCCTGCAGACAAGCGGAGAGCTTCGCGGGGTTAGAGTAGGAATAAAAAAAACAGACACTAGCGTAACAACAGAGGAGTGGCACACAATGTACACTTTAAAGACGGATATTTTGTTAAGAACAAGACAATTTTTTTATTAAATTTATTTTTTATATCCTCCACCACCACTTGTAGTAAATGCGGGTATACTAAGTTTGTCAATCCGTGTGAAACTTTTCTATTATACATCTAACGGCCAATTTCAGTTATAGTTAACTATCAGTTACAACTGTCAAAAACATATTGTTAACTGGAAGTTAAAGTAATACTTAGTTTTAACTGAACTTGGTGAAATTGGCCGTAAGACCCAATAAAGGATATATGTATATTCTGGCTCCTTAATTAAAGTATAATTATATTATATAAGAAGTAAATAAAGAATAATTCAAAAAAAATGTTTTCATATTAAATATAATGAATTATATTAGTGGACAAGAGTGTCATATGGCACTTACCTCTAAGGCGGATCAGGTAGGTCCTACAGGTTAGGCGATGAAAATTTGAATTTAGCGCACAGGTAGTACTATATGTTCCAAGTTTGGTGAATATTGGTCCACGGGGAGCCCGTGTCCACTAATTAAATTAAATTAATAAAGTATTTGTTGTTTGTGTATATGTAATTGTTTGTATTTGTTGTATGTTAATTCCCAGCGTATGCTGTTTTTTAGACGACAAAGTTTAATATACAACTCCTAAAAGAATCTCCAGATGATTATCTAACGAGTTACAATAACAAAAACATATAAATTTTTTTTTTAAATCTTGGAATGAACCTTTTGCGACTCTCTGTATGAGTCATATAACAATTACTGAGCTACCTAAATAAGAGCGTTTTTTTAAACATGAAAGTTCTATTGTCAATTCAATTTCAATAAAACTAATGGACATAAGGATCTACCGAATAAGATTTTCCAACCGGAGTTGTACGAGAATCCCTTTATGAGTCTCATGCGATTCCAAACATACTTTCTGCAAGATTCGTTAGATAATCATTACACACATCGCAAACGAATCACTCTACGAATAATATAAGCGTCTTCCGCTGTGTTGTAGAAGTATCTCGCATAGGAATCAGCTTGTGTAACAGTTTCTCCCGTGCGAGTAATCTACGATTAAAAATTGCGCTCGTCGACGATCAAAAACGCTCTTCGTGAGATTCCCAGGAGACTCTTATACGATTAAAAATGCCAGCTGGGTTGTTTAAATTGACTAACTAACATAAGTAAAACAAAGTCTATTTTGACATTTCTTTATACGATATTCGAAACTTTTTTATACTGAACATTTCGGAATTTAATTGTGTTGGTTTTTTTACTACATATGTACGTATTTTTTCATTGCAAAAAAATTACTTCCACTTATATTATTATAGCAACACAAAGGGGGAAAAAATTCTTAGGTATAGAGATACATAATATATTTTGTTGTAGGAAGACAGAAAGATGGATGTAAACAATTATAGATTTAGAATGGCGCCTGCTTTGTATATACCCGATCTAAGAAAACAGCAACCAATAAAAAAAAACCAGTTTGGGCACGTCTGCCATAGTCACTAATACGATATCAACTACAACATCCCTTAATTAACAGTGCTTAAATGTTAATTATCCAGTGTATTCAAGCGCAAACGTGATAACTCCATTACGGTCTTTGCAATTTACACCAGTAGCTCGTTTCTGTATTTCTCGCATTGCAAAATTTCTCACATTAAGTGTGAAACAAAAAATTCCATCGTTTCCGATTTGTGAGAAAAAAGTGTTTCTGTATTTGAATGCGAGAACAGACAACACAGATTCTGTTTTAACTGGAATACTTCCAGTAATTAAATGTCAAATGCAAGCGAAAAGTCAACGAAAGAAATAGATATAATAAAAATAGCGCTGCCAGATTTGTCGATTTATCGTCATTTTGACGATTTTTTGTTCCAAAATTGGCAAAGTGCCGATTTGCTGATTTTTTCTGGTGAACATATTATTCAGTCTTCGAAATAAAATAACTTTAATTAGTTTAGTATGATTATATATTCTGCACCACAGAAAAACGATATCTTTAAAAACATGGCAGCTTAAAAATATATGGGCAAAATTAAAATTTCGAAGGAAAACTGCTAAATTTTTATTTCCTTAGATTATTTAATACATTTGTTTAAACTATTATACCATTTTTAATCTATGCACTATAGGAAATTTTGGCCTTTTTTTTTGGCAAGTTCAATATGATATTTTGTTACGCCTTTAAGCGATATTTCCAGGACAAAAAACAGTCTGAAATTTTAAATTGTTATCGGATTAAAGAGAAAAATAAAATAAATAATTTTATTTAAATAGACCTCAAGTTTAAGTATATATATAGTATGTATTTTACCCATGAACTTTACCAATTTTTTTGATTATGTTTTAATAAAAATCGAAAAAAATTTGTCAAAATTAATTTTAAATTGTCCGATTTTTTTAAACAAATTAGCCGATTTTTTTTATTCTTTCTTAGGAAATTAACGATTTTTTCAAAAATTTATCTGCCAGCCCTGCATAAAACGAAAGCAATGAAGGGCTTAAAAAAATTTAACAATTGTGTTTTATTTATTTTCATCATTAAAATTCTTTCCCTTCAAATAAAAAAAAATAATACACATACTTGCGTACATACATACATAATTTGTGCTCCATTTATTAAAATTTTATTTTTCTCGCATCAATTTTAAATGTAACTTATTTTGACAGTTCTTGTGAGAAACTTTTAGCAAAATTTTAATACAGAAACACTTTTTCTCACATCCTTCCAATAAATGCTGGAAAATTATTTAAATGACAGATAATTCTCCCAAAGTAAATATACAGAAACACTTATGTGAGAAAAACCATTTTTTGTTTCATATTGCACTGTTTTTGTTATAATTCACTTGTTTCATGCGGGAAATTTTACGATGCGAGAAATACAGAAACGGGCTACAGGATTCAGACAGCATCATCGCCCGAAACAGTCAGTACGATACGGTCACCGGAATACGTACAAGCAGAGAAAAAACATTTTTAAATATGGTCACCTCCAACAAAACTATTTTTAAAGAAAATTGTAAACATATTATTTTTAATTTAACTATATTATTGTCACCGACAACTTTATTATTGTTAAATTAGTCCTCCAACAAGAAGCCACAACCATATTATGGTTGCTTCTAAACATGTTATGGTTAAATATGACAATAATTTGTTTTTAAATTAAAAATAGTTTTTTCCTCTTTTCTAAGAGCAACATTATATGGTTGAAAACCAACCATGCTATTATAAGTATTAATCATATTTTATTAATCATATTATTAACCAAAACATGTTCGGAGGCAACTATAATATGGTTGTGCCTTCTTGATGGAGAGCTAATTTAACCATAATATGATTGTCGATGACAATAATATGGTTAGAATAAGCATAGTATGTTTACGATATTATTTAAAAATAGTTTTGTTGGAGGTGATCATATTTAAACATGTTTTTTCTCTGGGTGTAGTTTGACAGCTCGAGAAATAGTTCAATAACGTTCTAATATAGTACAACAACAGACCCAGATGCCACCCTTAAGGAAGAAATAAGTCCGGATATGGCAGTTAACGAAGATGGTTTATTACTACGGGAATACGTGATTGCATCAGTGGGAGCGGCACAAGCCACAATCATGAGACAGATGCAGGAAAACCTTATGGATATAGTGCCACAAATTATTCGCGAGTCATTGAAATCTGATGTAAACTCCACATTTGAAAACCATTCAGACATTCGACACAGAAATACCAATTTAACCAACCAAAATCGTAATAATCGTCCGAATTATGCGTTTCAAACATTTACAACACCTCAACAGCAACCACGTCAACCTCAATATATTCAACAAAACCTTACCTTCGGTTCTTTTCACAATACACCTTTACAGATGAAAAAAGGGGGCGGTAAATTGGACGGAAACAACTAATCAATCAGCGGGGAAGATTTTATTTTTCGCATAGTAGCACTTTTTGAAGATTATATTAGAGAACTCAATTTCGTCAACAACCACAGAATTTTAAAAGAGTAAATGAGCTAGGTTTCGATGTAATGCCTGAAGAAAATGGCCAGTATCAGATCGAGGCGATCTGTCATATAAATAATTCCAGTAAATCTATAATCTGTTGGAATTGTAAAACTCCAGGACATTCCTTCGTCGACTGCACTTTGACGCAGAGAAACTTTTATTGCTATAGGTATGGATTTGACAACCTTATAACCCCAATTTGTTCGAAATGTAAGGGAAACATCCAAAAGAATGTGTTGAAAACTGGACCAACATGTTCACAACCAAACTATTTCCAGTAAATGACACATATCTTTCCTACTTGAAACCCCTGTATACCTAAAAGAAACCGCAAACACGGAAAATGTAAACTTTAAAAATCCTTCAATAACCAAAATTAATAATATACAACAGGAAATTCAAGAAAACTGAACGAACTTATCCCTTATGAAAATAGATTGGAAAACTATTATAAAAGAAAAGCAGCAATTTTTAGAGACACAAAACCAGCTATAAAATAAGAACGGTAAAAACCAGATGAAGATTCGGAAAAAGAAAAACCAAGAGAAAAGAAATAGCGTCAGCGATACTTCCTTGTAATGTTGATTAGGGTGGGTCAAAAAAATTTTTTCTCGTAACGACTTCTTATAGCATAAATATGTTGTTTATTTGTCTGCATTAGACCCCTGTAAAATATTGTTACGTTACTGCCTTTTCAATAATGTTTTTAGTTTATTTCCTTTGTAATAAACATCTTGAGTTATTTAATTGCAACTTTAATAAAATAAATAAAACACTTTACTTTATAGCTGTACCATAAACTATTCACGCCACTTTATTTAGAACTCAGTCAATTTTACCACTTATAATTACGATGTACACACTTACATAATCGTACTAATACTGATTATCAATGCCCACCTTCGCGAGTATTTATACTGTGTTCGCTGACATCTAGGTGCCTCTAGAACATTCGACTTGTCGAAATGTCTGTAACATTTTCGTTATTTCTGGGCCAATCGAGCTTTTATTATCTTACAGCTAATATCATTATGCATTAACACTGTGGCTGAATTTAAATTGATTTATACATCAATAAACTAAAGCATACTTTATGGGTTAAAAATAATCTTAACACTATTATGTTATACAGTTATCTATAACAATCATAACATTACATTTGTACTAGAATACTCATTACAGTGGGTTTACATTAGAAATATGCGTAAGTAATACAATAACATTTTAAACTAATAAAATTACTAATAAATTAAACTTAAAGTTACTTTCGTAACAATATTATTAATTTATTTTTAGTGTAAGATCCCGCGCTTTGATCTTCATTTTGTTCAATTAATTATATAACAGCAATAGCATTGTATTGCAAAAGAGCATATTACTGTATCCTAACGATTCTTAAGTTCTCGAGGATTCAGGCAAAAGCAATTCATTCATTGAAAAGTATATATTCTTCCAGAAAATATTTTTGATATAATAAATAGAAAATATAACAAGGAATACTACCGAAGAACCATCGTTTTTAGATATTGCAAAAATTGTAGCTCAAAGGATAGAAAGCGTTTGTCAAATATAAAATTCATACAAGTAATAAACGGTTATCATATAAATTACAAAAATCGCATAAAGTCGTTGAAAAAAATGTCCGTTTATTAGAAAGAAAATTTTCTCCGACGTAGCAGAGTTTTGTTTCATATTTGTTCCTGTAGATGTAAACAAATTGAGTTTTTTTATGTCCAAGTCAATATAAGGTACCCAAAGAAGAACAGGAGTTTCTGAGTGAGATGCGAGGGCGAGAAAGATCCGTATTGGAGGAGAAGTTCGAGATTTTCCAACTAAATGCAAAAAAGAGCAGCCCAAGCACCAAATACGGAAAAAATCAAGAATGATAGAAATAAAGATTACGCCTTGCGCATGTGATGACGAAGTATTTCCCTTATAAAGGTTACTAAGGCTTTTTTATATGTGAAATTTATAATTTCTTGGAAACAATGTATGTATTGCGTGATAGTTGGCTACCCTACAATTAATTTACTCAGAGAGTTTTAAAAAAAATTTTATATTAATTGTCAAACAAACCAATAATTTTAATAAATATTTTTTATTTTAAATATCTCTCATATTCGGGTATATGATGTTGCCATATAGATTTACATGCACTTGGTTTCAGGGATGGAAAGTAGTTTAAGTTTTACTTATATCTTAGAAAAAATCCATTATTTATCGAAACAAACTAAATAACTATCTAAATATTTGTTTTTAAATTTCATAAAAATTCAAAAAGTAGATACTTACAGCTATAAACAAAATGTAAGAATTTTAAACGATTACAAAATTTAGTACATATCGCTACCGGAAACGCAAAAGGCCATGTGGAGAATTTTACAAATATTTAGTGGACAAAGTTGCGCAAACGCATAGTTTTCGAGTTAAGGAGCTCTGAAGTATTCATATATATGTATATACTAGCATAACCCGGTGCGCTTTGCTACTCCCATCGAAATAAAATTGGTAAGATTTTTTTAAAAAGTAAAGCATCTTGGGCTAAATTTGAATGATTTTACAGTAACCGTTCAACAGATGATATACGCATACTCTTGACACTCTACAACTGATCTTTACTTACAATGTTCTTTTCTCTGCTGCATACCTGCGTTGACCTGCTATTACAATATCGCAATTGGTTTTTATATTCTGGGGGGCTACTCTCTATTGCGATGCGAAAAAATTTTTTAGCAAATCTAGTGATTAGTACTCTTTAATGCGTTTGCGCATTTGTCTTTCGCATCTTTTTATTTTTTTCTTTTCGCAAATAATCAATATTTCTCTTATTTAAACTTTTCAATATCAAGTTTTTTTTACATATTTTGCCATTTCATTACTGGAAATCTGCGCCATTTTTTTCTTTTAACTTTCAAACAATTTTGCGAAAGTGATAGAGTACCAAGTTGGCATATAGCTTTCGCATCGAAATTGTATTCGCATCGCAAAAGAGAGTAGCCCACCTGAATACATCCATTCGCATCAACAATTTAATATACCAAAATCACAACAAAATACGTTATAAAACTCTGATCAACACACCCACGCATAAAAATACTTTGACGGTTTTAAATAAATTTCTAAAAACACAAACGCACTTGTTTTTTTACTCTATTTTTGGGCGACTGTTATAAACACCTATTAAGATTTATTTTTTGATATAAATACTATTTTTTATTAAAACATTCGTATACTTTTGCATGTTTCTTATATTTTTGCAATCCTGTTATAAAACTCAAGTTCAAATTATATTTTGTGTTTTTTCCAATAAATAAACAAACCATTTAAAAAATTATATTTCTTATTTTCTTTCCCATACAACCATACAGAGAATTTATTATTTTAAATATTTCCTTTAAAAAAAGTAAGTACAATAAATGTTAACTACGCAGACATTAAAAAAACATATCATGTTAGCTAAAAGTTAACTACGTGTTCACTAAAAAATACAGAATAAGTACCTCAAAAAAACTTAACACGTACTCTAAAATAAGTTCGGTAAGTTATCTAAGTGTTTCTGTTCTGTTCGTCAGCTCACAATAGTTGTGTACCATATTTTGTTTGTGTACAAATTCACAAGCAAAAACTAAAAAAACTGTGTGGTACTTTAACTTGCTGTACTTTACTGTTTATTTTCGAACTCTGCTTTAAAAAGTATCAAAATATGCCTAAAAAAGGCAAAATATGCGCTACACTGGCCTGTTCTGAAAATCACTTTTATTCAAATCACGTGATTTCAAATCACATGTGCTTTTTAAAATCCCACGTTTGATATTTTTGTGTTCCGTTTCCGAAAGCATACCAAGAAACATAAAAACGATGTTTTTCAGAACACCACAAAATCACACGCGTGATTTTAAAAGCACGCGATTTGAAATCACGTGATTTTCAGAGCATGCCCGATAAACTAAAAAAATGCTGCAAAAATGCTCTTTTAACTAAATTATGCAAAAAAAAATGCTGTAAATGGTAAAATGTGCACTAACAAATCCATGCCAAAATTCATAAAAAGCTCTTAAACGGAAAAATAATTTTTTTCTGCCTTCATTGGTCGCACAAGGAAAAACATGCAGTTGCATACTTATGGTTTCAATGGTAATCAGCCTTATTAAGGTTCTCGATGTCGAAAACGACTCTGTAGTAGATTAATGTAACACACATCCTGTGTTGTTGAATATTTTGGCTTATTGGGTGGCCTTAGTATTAACTTTCGTTAAAGATTTCTCTTTCTTATGGGGAGAAGAAATTGAGAACTCTTTAAACCATGATAATTGTAATCGCTCAGCGAAGGATTATAATTATCGGGGTTGGGAATAAATGGAAGAAATTAAGGGGGTTAATTTTCTTCCAAGGAAGTAAAGGGCAATGGTAGCTTACCGGTAGTTGAGGTGTTCCAAAAAAAAGAAAATACTGGTTTTACTTCAGTTCGGCGGCTGCCTTTTTTTTATTTTTATACGATTTCTGAGGTTTTTTTTTAGTAATAGTGGAGCGATTCAACCGTTCACGGTAAATCCTGAGAAAGCAATGATTTAACGATCTTGCTGTTAAACTTATACAACCCCTTTTTATTATCCACGCCGAAGGTTGGATAAGTTTGACAGCTTAACTTTAGCGAGTACTAAAAACACTGAAAGAAATTTGACTACAGTAATTTTTTTATACTTAAATATTAGTATTCAATGCGGTTAACAATTCAAATTCATTTCAAATTTTTAATTAATAAAAAATAAAAAAAATTTACAATTGTTTTTTTTTTAAATAAATGTGTGTCCAATGCAAATTGGACATGGTGGCGGCCTTGAATTGGACCATACGCGAGGTCTACTCGTCCACGCATAGAACCTGAGCTAGTGAATTGATTGCCTCAAGAATCACCCTGGTGTTTGGTGCTGTGGGTGCTGATGTTGATGCCTGCTGAGGTTGTTGAGGTTCTGTTGAGGTTGCTGCTGGTGTTGCTTGACGCTGCTGCTGGCGTTGCTGCCGACGCGGTTGTTGCTGGCGGTGACGTTGTTGCTGAGGGCGAGTGCGTTGTGGCTGCTGGCTTGGCCGTTGTTGTTGCGGACGCCGTGGTGCTGCTGCCGAGGGCTTGACCGCTGACGAGGACGCGGCTGTGGGCGTGGTCGGGTTGGCTGTTGCCGCTGGGGTGGTGACGGCCGGCGAGTGCGCAACTGCTGCCGCTGGCTTCTAGAGGTGGCCCTGACCACCGCTAACTCCTCTAGCCGCTCCTGCCGAGATGGGAAGTGTAGTAGGGTGTGATGAAGCTGATCACACCGTCTACAGGCTTCTTCAGATGTACAGTAGTTTTGGGAGTGGCTTCTTGCTAGGCAATTGAAGCAATAGCCTAGGCCCGACACCACCTCACGCCTTCTTTCTACCGGCATTCGTTTAAATCGTCGACAGAATCTCAGGCCGTGATAACCACGACACAACACGCAATATTGGAATTCTAGGTCCCGTAGTTGGGTTTCATCTTCAGCCGACCCACGGCTTCGGCTACGGCTTAGACCATGGCTTGTGGTATGGCTTCGGCTTTGGCTTGGGCTTCGGGTGGAACTCGGGCCTGGATTCCGACTTGAGCTGCGGCTTCGTACCACTCTGGTAGAAGTAAGGCGTCGATTTGACCTATGACTATAGAAATGGAAGACAGTAATAAGAGATAAATACTAAGATTAGTACTGACACAAATTGTAAAGGGAAGTGGCAAGTGATACTTGGCTAGGCTGACTGGGATTTTAGAAGTTGATTAGAGGGGGGGGATTAATGTATATGAGTTTAATAACATGGGATGCGTATAGATAGATGGTAAGTATAGAAATGGATATGAGTAAATTATGTATGATATACGTGTAAGTATCATGAGCGTAAATCATGTAAGTGCAAAATTTGTAAGAAATGTGTAGTTCAACATAATTTTAATTCGCGTCCGCTTTTTTCAACAAAGGAAGGTAGCATAGTTTCACGATGGGCCTTGTAACGACTCCTGTGGCAATCCGTACAACAACCGTACGTACGTTTTTATCAGCACCGCTATACACATTTTCTACCCTTCCCAGCCGCCATTCAGCGGGTGGTAGTAAATTATCCATTACCACCACCAGATCTCCGACTTATACATTAGGCCCCCGAGTCTTTCCACTTATATCGTTTTTGTAGTGCTCGTAAATACTCTTCCTTCCATCTTAAGGAGAATTGGTGGTGCATGGCCTTTAGTTTTTCCCATCTATTTGTTACTGACATGCTCTGAAAGTCTTGCTCTGGTAGAGCCATCAGAGGAGCTCCACGCAAAAAATGACCAGGTGTCAGCGCCGTCAGGTCAGCCGGATCTTCGGAAAGCGGAGATAGGGCGGGAATTAAGTACCCTTTCGATTCGGGTGAGGATGGTGGCAAATTCTTCAAAATCGAATTTCCTTGCCCCTGCTACTCGCTTCAAATGAAATTTGAAACGTTTTACCGCGGCTTCCCATAAACCACCCATATGCGGCGCGTACGGCGGAATGAATCTCCACTCAAACCCCTGGGCGATATATTTCTGGGCTATCGTCTTCACAAATATGCCAAAGTCATTTTCTAGCTCTCTGCTTGCCCCTAGGCAGTTTTTCCCATTGTATGTTACTACCCGTTGGGGTAGTCCTCGCCTCCCAACGAAACGAGCAAAGGCAGCACGAAAGGCTGCTGTAGTCAAGTCCGAGCATGGTTCTAAATGGACTGCCTTCGTGCTGAAACAGACAAAAACTGATACATATCCCTTTGTATAAGTCGCAGTGCGTAATGCCGATGACTTGAGGTCAAACGGGCCGGCAAAGTCTATACCGGTAACCTGAAAAGGTAAAGAGAAATTACACCTTTCTGGAGGTAAAGGTGCCATGAGTTGTATACATTCTTGCTGTTTATAGACAATGCAAGTTTTGCAATGTCGTATTACCTTTTTCACTCGGGGTTTGAGTCGAGAAAGGCAATACTCAGTTTGTACCATTCGACACATCTGAGTTATTTCAGCATGACAGAGAAATTCATGCAGATGCTTTAAATAAAGCTGGCAAAATCGGGAGTTGCCTGGTAATATAATGGGATATTTTTCGTTATAAGGTAGCGACGAGTGAGCCAATCTACCGTTAACTCTCAGCACAGAATTAGTGTCGAGGAATGGATTTAGGGGTTTTAAAGAACTTTTTTTAGATATCTCTTGTGAGTCGAGTAAACAATTATATTCATCATAATAGAATGTCTTCTGCGCCAACGTCAGTAGTCTTACCTTGACCTGCTTTAACTCTTGTAGTTATTTCGTTCTGGGCACTTGCCACAATCTCCGGCCTGAGTTTGGCCGCGATTTTATTAAAAAGTCTAAACACGTAAACCAGCACGCGAAGTGCTTTTGTGTATGATGAAAACTTATTCAACACCTCATTCTCTTCTTGAACTTTGGCAACTACCGTATGTACTTCCATCGGTTCTTCTATTAACTTTAACGGGTTTCGTTTTGGCCATTCAGTCATGGGCTTAGTTAACCATTGAGGCCCCCTCCACCATTGCATGTTTTGTGCCAGCTCCTGAGCCTAACAACCACGCGTCCCCAGATCTGCCGGGTTGTGGTGTGTTGGCACATGTCTCCATGTGGCGTTGGATATCAGCCCATGAATTTGCGCAATTCTATTTGCTACATATGTTTCCCACGTAGATGGGGGGTTTTGCCAGCCATCCTAGTACTATGGCTGAATCTGTCCATAGATAAGTTTCATTAATTTTAAATTTCAGAGCAGTATTAATTTAATTTACCAGTTTCGCTAATAACACTGCCATATTCAATTCTAGCCGCGGTAGGCAAACCGTTTGTATAGGCGCAACCTTGGTCTTTGCCACCAATAAATTTGTAAAAACAACATTTCTCTCCGTTTGACACCGGATATACACAGCGGCACAATAGGCTGATTTCGAGGCATCTGCGAAGCCATGTAGTTGTACAGTGGCCGCTGGATTATATTGAATCCATCGCGGGATCGATATAGCCTCTACCTTTGAGAAGTCGTCGACGAGGTTGGTCCAACTTTGAAGGGTCTCTGGGGATAATTCATCATCCCATTTTACTCATTTTTTTGTCATTTTTTTTAAAGGAAACCCGGCTGCGGCTAATATCCTCCTAAGCTGATCTTGGGCCAATAATGTTTCTTCGATTGTAAATCCGCCAGACAGGATATCGTCCACATAAGTTTCCGAGCATAGTATTGAGGCTGCTAAGGGTGCTTCCGACTCAGTATCCGCTACAAGCTGTAAAAGAGTTCTAATAGCAAGATATGGCGCACAATTCCCCCCAAAGGTTAGTCTTTAACTGATAGTCCTTTATAGGGGAATCGGGTAGGGGTTGATACAAAATCCTTTGATATGGCCTGTCAGCCGGATGCACAAGAATTTGCCGGTACATCTTTTGTATATCGCCACTAAATACAAATTGATACTTCCTCCAATTGACCACTGTTGTTATTAAATCATTTTGAAGAGTTGGCCCAGTATAAAGCACATCATTAAGTGCAAATTGAGATTTTGTCTTTCTTGAGGCATTGAAAACAACTCGAACTTTCGTTGTTTTATGCTCCGGCCGTACAACTGCGTGATGTGGTAAATAAAATGAATTATATTTACCTTTGTCTACAATTTCGTGTGCAGATGTATATCCATGTGGTCTAAAGACAAGTACTCCTCAAGCACTTGCCTGTATTGAGCTTGCAGTTCGGGATTTTGAGCCAGCGTTTTCTCCATTCTCGAGTATTGAGCCAAAGCCACAAATCGTGATGATCCCAGAAATACTTCTTCTGGAAATTCTTTTTTAAAAGGTAACCTTACCATATATCTACCATCTTTTTGACGAGTTGTGGTTTGTACATAGAATTCTTCACAACCTTCATCTTCCACTTTGCTCGGCCTAGATGCTGGTACACTCTCGTCCTCCCAAAATAATTTTAAGAGAGCAGTTAGATCTTCAGTCTCAGGTTTGTTTACCGCTGTGGTGAAGGTCTGAATGGGTTCCATCTTCATAGGACCACTGAGCACCCACCCAAAAATTGTATTATAAGTAGAAGTTTTGCCACAAATATTTTTCTTTATTCCGCTCAGATTTATACAATTCTCATAATCGTTACCTAAAATAAGATATATTTGAGAGGTTTTATTAAATGTTGGATCGGCTAAGTCCAACTTATTTAGCTCAGGTGAATTTGGCTTTTCAAAAGACATCGATGGTAGCTGTTTTGTTACCCTAGGCAAGACGATAGCTTTAATTGGTATTCTTGTATCGGTTCTTTTGGCATACAGGATGAGTTCACATTCTTTGCTTGCCGACTGTGATTGACCACCGATCCCCACGATCTCGTAATGAGACCTTTGATATGGCAGCTGAAGACGATTTCTAATTCGCTCAGATAGAAAAGTTCGTTGAGACCCCGGGTCGATCAATGCCCTTACAGTGAACTGCTCACCTCTGTGCTCTATCTGCATTAAGGCAGTTCTTAACAGAATATTTTCATTGCTACTGGAACAATTCGCCTGAACTTGTTTCGAAGTACTGGGCCTTTCTGAATGGGTCTCACTGTGATACACACCTGCCTGGCTCTGCGTTGTGTTTTGGGAAATTGTATTTTTAGTGGCACACTACTACTCCCTGGGTTTTCCTTTATTCGATTTTCCGGGGTTTTCCTTGGCATATGAAGTAGTGTATGGTGCTGCTTCTTGCAGTACAAACAAGTGTATTTGCTATTGCAATTACTCTTAAAATGAGATGTTCCCAAGCAATTGTTACAAAATTTATTCTGGTAAACATAATCGACCCTTTGTTGTACTGTGAATGCACGGAATTTCCTACAATTCCTCAGAGCATGATCTTCTTGACACAACTTGCAATTTGTATTCATATTTTCTTGAGCGACATATGTTTGTACGCTGGGTACAGACGCACGGTTCAGCGTAAATGATTCTTTTGCGGTTTTAATATTTTTAAATCGCTCCACCGCTTCGTATCTATCTACCAAAAACTTCGACATTTGGGACCATTTCGGGAGTTCCCGAGGAGCGGTCAGCGATTGTTCACACAAAGCTAAAGTGGTATCAGGGAGTTTGGTGGATACTAAGCGTATGAGGATTGGATCCCAACTCTCTACGTCAATTCCTAAAGTTTTTAATGTTGCCAGGGAATCAGTCACGGACGACTGTATTCTTCTTATAGCGTAACTATCTTCTTAAGTAGCAGAGGGGATATCAAACAGTATGTTTATTTGATTGTCCACTAGCACGCGCTTATTTTCGTAGCGGGTTTTAAGCGCGTCCCACGCCAGCTCGGAGTTCTCATGGGACAAAGTATATCTTTTCACTATTGCTCCTGCTTCACCCCGTGTTTTATTCCTTAGGTGATACAATTTCACAGCCTGGGATAGTTTGAATGATTAATATACACCGCCGTGAACATGTCTCGAAATGAGGGCCACTGTTCATAACTGCCCTTGAAAATTTCCGTGTCGCATGGAGGCAATTTTATAAAACTATCTGTTGTATTGGCCAATAGGTAAGGTTCTGGGTGAGCATATCTCGACGTTGACTGGAAGGCTGGGCTTTGAGACGACTCTATTCGGCTAATCTTTAAAACTTCAGAAATATGTGAATAACACTGCTAATATATCTGTGAACAAGTGGCATAATCGTCTGCGGCTTGCGTTTTGAATTAAACTCCAACTAAGTCATCTTGAGTTACCATGACCTTTCTGTAAGAGTCGTTTAAGTTCGCCCCCTCTGCGTCCATCATCCTTAACTTTACCTCCAGTGTCGACTCATTATGATCCTGTATGGTACTAATATCAAAACTTTCCCCGAACTGTCGCTGCTTCCCACAATCGAACAGGAACTGCTCCTTGTACAGGGTGTTAAAGGCTGAATCAGAGCTTCCGGTTGCGTTCGGCATAATTGCGATATAGAAACTAAATTTATACAACCAATCTATAAATGTTCTAAGTGCTTAAGTATTAGCTTTCGGATTATATGTATTAAACTTTGAAATTTTTCTAAGACGTAGGGATCTGAGACCCGTTCCGTTAAAAGTTATTTTCGATTCTTAACGTTTAAACAAGACTGTTTGGTAATTAAGGGGTTATAGCTGCTTCAATAGATGCAATAGTAAATAGAATAATGGCAACTTTGGGTATAGGGCCTAGTTTGCCGCACTAATCGATGGTACAGATTGCAAGTTAGGGATTATTAGTGGACAAACTAAGAAACAACAAAAAAGAACCACCTTTCCGTATAAATTAGGGTGTTGGGTAACTACAAAATAGTTACAAAAAATAAATCAGAAAAGTGGATATAGTTACCTAAGGGTTACAATTGCATTTATCTTTTAAGCGGTATCAAATTTTACCAAAATCTCGTTTCTTCAGATATCGACTGACTAAATCATATCGCGATCAATAACTCTATTCCAATTTTAGGCAACCGATAGTTTACCTAATTTTTTCAATTTCGGACAGTTTAATTTTCAATTGATGTAAAAAATTTAAACTTCAGTTCAGTTTCCATTGACTCTATGAATTTTCAAAATTTAATTCGGATTTGGACTAATTATCTTTTATAGAAATTTATAACTTTTTATCAATTTTAGAATGTTAATCTGGGAAATGTAAATTTTATTTAAAAAATTTTTCTCAATTTTTATTTAAACTAAACATACTACGAATCTTAGATTTCATTTAAAATTTCAAGAATTGTATTCATTAATTTTTTCTATTTATGTAGGAATTTAAATTTTATTTAAATTTTTAAGCATTGCATTCAATTTAAGAATATTAATTTTTTATTTATGTGGGAATTTAAATTTTTACGACTTGTATGCAATTTAAGAATATTAATTTTCATTTATGTGGGAAATTAAATTTGAAAATCTAAAGTTATTTAACTAATCCATTTAACTCTACAATCTTTCATTCGATTTCGCATATTAATTCAAAAGAAAATTAAATCTTAACATATTTTTTTTGACTTATAGCCTATTTCCGATGTGCGAAAGAATTCTTTCTTTCGTATAACTACATTGAAAACAAAAACAAATTTTTAGACTTTGTTTTTGTTTTCAATGTAGTTATGCGAACGAAAGAATTCTTTCGCACATTGGAAATAGGCTATTATAAATAATTTTATTTTTATTAATTTTTTCTATAATACATACATATGTAATTTTAAACAAAAGTGAAATAATTGGATTTTTGAACCCAATTCAACTTTCCACTAATTCGGGCAACCTTGCAATTCCACCCTGGGGACTCGTAACTATTTAACTTAATTTTTCTTTTCTATATTTACTAAGCTCGCAATTGGAGGAATTGCCCTTAGGTAAATTTATTTTATTTTTTTTCTGTTTACTAAAGCCGAAAACGCACTTGAAAATTTACTAACTCTGCAATTAGGGAAATTGCTTTTAGTAAATTTATTAAAAATTTTCTTTTTACAATCCGATCAATCGCACTAGAAAGATTACTAAAATTGCAATTGGGGAAATTGCTTTTAGTAAATTTATTAAAAAAAATTTTTTTTACAATCCGATTAATCGCACTAGAAATTTAACTAAAATTGCAATTGTGGAAATTGCTTTTAGTAAATTTATTAAAAAAATTTTTTACAATCCGATTAATCGCACTAGAAATTTTATTAAAATTGCAATTGGGGAAATTGCTTTTAGTAAATTTATTAAATTTTTCCGAAATCCGACCGTTTTTAACGCACTTATTAATGGGGTTATTTTAATTTTCACTTATTAATGGGGTTATTTTAATTTTCAGCCATTGGGAAAATTTGTTCCAATTTACAATATACAAATTTTTCCAAAAAAAAATTTCCTTCCTCCCCTATATATATGAGGGGTTTGACTCCCTCTAATCAACTCTAATTTCTTGGCGAAAAAATGGGTATTCAATAGGTATAATATAATAATATAATATAATATAATATAAATAAATTTATGAAATTTACGAAGTGTTCGTAAATTTGTGTAGTGGACTGTATTTTTTTCTTTACTTATTTCACAGTGTTACGACTATCAGTAATTTTCGTCAACAAATATTAATTTGTTGTTTTTTTAAACTCTTAACTTCTCTTTTGAGCAATGATGGGCGCTCCATAGCACAATTGTGCTGAGAGAATTCACACGTATTCTTAGCCTCTTTAATTTAGTTTTTGATGAGACACATTTTCTTATATTTTTTTTATTTTTTTCAAGAGAATTTACCCATTTTTTTTAAACTAGTTCATTTTGAATGAGACAGCAACGAACGCACATGAAGCGGATGCTTACATATTTTCTTATATTTTTTTTTTCAAGAGAATTTACACACGTGTTTCATATCAAATAAATAATGTTAAGCGAAAAATATTTTACTGTTAATAATGCGTTTGATAACATACAATGCCTTTTATGTTATCAAAGCTTTAAGGAAAAAAGGGAGTATGTCATTAAAAGGCATTATGATGCTTTTCATAGCGATATGAATAAGTTTATTGGCAAGGAAAGGGAAGAAATTTTCCATAAATATAAAGACATTTATTTAGGAAAAATAAAAGAGTGGTTGCTACCAATTGTACATACCAAAGAAGAGTGCGGAACCAAAAAGAAAATGAAATTGGAAATATCAAACTTAATAAGTTTGGATATTGTTAGACAGTTAAGACCATTTTCTGATGGAATATTTTTTAAAAATATGTTTGATAAAATTTTCCAAAGACTTATTTATGAAACTAAGCTTATAAAATCTGTTTCCTTGTCTCGCCGCAGCGTTGTACGGCATATTACTAAATTAGGGGAATCAGTAGAATCCGTTATTAGGGAAAAATTAATTAACTGTGAATTCTTTTCTTTTTGTTTAGATGAAAGCACAGACATCAATGACCTTTGCCAACTTCTAATTTGTATTCGATGTGTAGATCTTGACTACAATGTTTTTGAAACAATGTTTCTCTAGAAAGCTTTGATAGTAACGTCACAGGCAAACTTTTGTTCGATACTGTCAGTGATAAGCTTTTCTCCCTAGAAGACATAAACAAAATTGCTGGAGTCTGTACCGATGGAGCAAATGTAATGACGGGAAAATATGGAGGTCTCGTAGGGCAAATCGAAAAAAATGGGATTTCAGTTAGCTCCTTTCATTGCATTATTCACCAGGCTGCTCTTGCGTCCAAATTTATTAGTAATTACCCTGCTATGAAGACTGCTGAACACATTATTAATAGAATACGAGGAGGGCATCACGCCCTTACTCATAGAAAATTCGTTAGCTTTTTAAAATGCAAAAACGCCACATACAAAGATCTAAAAATGTTTACTGAGGTTCGGTGGCTAAGTCGTGGTGAGTGCCTAAATAGATTATTTAACTTAAAGGAATATGTGCTTCAGTTCTTAGAAACGGAAAAAATAGTAGACTGTGAAATACAGGCTTTAAAAGATAATAACTTCATTTTAGATCTTGCGTTTTTGGCAGATACAACCACATTTTTAAATGAATTTATTTAGAGCTGCAGAGAAAGGGAAAGAATTTATGTGATTTGTCCAAAATTCTTTCTAACTTTAAAACAAAACTCTTTTTACTCCTTTGCCAAATTCAGTCGGATGATTTTTCTAGTTTTCCAAAAACTGCTCTCACATATGACAGAATAATGATAAAAAATTTGAATATATAACAATACTTGAAACACTTTTGTATAACTTTCAAGACAGGTTTAAAGATTTTGAAAACATACAACCATTGGTTGATCTTTTCGAAACCCCTTTCAATTGCGATGTAAATAAGTACGAGTTTGATATACAATCAGAACTCATAATACTTCGAAGCGAATTGAATACTCCAGAGTAAATAAATATCATTGAGTTCTGGAAAAATTTGGATAAACTAGTATATCCCGAACTCAAAAAAAAACTCTTTAAGGTGTTTGTCGTTTTTCCCCTCTATTTACCTCTGTGAGCAAATTTTTTCGGACCTTAAATTTATTTGTTCAAAACAGCGGAGTAACTTAACTTCATCACATTTAAAACACATTTTGCTATTACGAAACTGTCATAAGAGCATAAATGTGGACAAATTCGTACATATTTTGTAAAAAAATGCGCTTCAAAAAGTAATCAGTTCTTATTAAGTTTGATATTTCCAATTTTATTTATTTTTTGGTTTCTAACTCTTCTTTCGTATGGTCAAATTCTAGCAACCATTCTTTTATTTTTCCTAAATAAATGTCTTTATATTCAAGCATACATTCTTTTATTTTCATTTAGTATTATTTTTTTTTTTTTTTTTTAACTAATTCATTTTTTTACATAAATGAATCTGGTTTTTAATTTTTTCTGTGAAAAGTAAATTTCTGCAATTTGAACTATTAAAATAATGTTTTAATTTACTTCAAATGCGTAAAATATTAAATAAAGAAATATAATGCACCATTATATTTCTAGCGCTTGGTTTTGTGTTTGGTGGGTAATTCTGCCCTCTCACTAATACTAATAAACATCAATACAAGCACAGTTTTAATTGTGCCCACTTCTGGTTTAAACGCTTTTACGTTATTGTACTCTGTTACAGAGAACTGCAACAATACATAATAGGTCTGTCTGGGTACTTTTCCAGTAGCAAATACTCAGTAAATTTTTTTTGCGAGAGTAAGACAAATTTTACTCTTTCGGCTGAGAATATCTCAAAAAGTACGCAGACAGTATCCAGTGAAATCTTGCAAGAAAACAGCTGATCGGTGTGTAAACAATTGAAATAACAAACGTGAGCCAAGATAGCGTTGAAGAAATAGCGTCTAATTTGGGAATTTAAAAACCGGGAAACCAAAATACCCAAATAATGGGTATTTACAGTATAAACAAAAAGTTAGCGTCGAATTTAGGAATTTAAAATTGGGAAGTACAAATATAGGAACAAATCTAGTTTACCGACGCAGCTCCAAATAAAAAAAAAGTACCCAGGGTGATGGAAAATGGAAAAATAAGAAGAAAAAATGAAATAAAAAAGTTGGCGCAAACGCTTAGTTTTCGAGTTATGGACGTTTAAAGTTTTCATATAAATATGTGATTTTCCACTACAATTCTAAACGTATATGGCCAATATTGGTATCATTTTAAAGCTCTTGAACAGATTTTGTTTCAATTTGTATTGCTTTAATTGTTTAAATTGAATTGGACAAGAGTTCAGTATTTTTATTAACTTTATTTAGATCTTTTCACATTCAGAGGTTTCTATCAACTAACTTATTTCTACTTAACTACTATATACAATATTTACAGGGTTGCCATATGGGCAATAAACAATAATGTTACATGCTTTCTCTTTTTTCCTTTTTCCCTTTTCCTTTCTCTCTCTTCCCTTTCTCCCCTCTCCAAATACATATATACATACATTTTCCCATAGTCCTAATCCATTTCCCTAGTCCTGACATTTCCCTTCAATAGTGTTCCCACTCCCCGTACAACCGTGGTTCCTGAACCTTTCTCCCAGTACGCGTTACATATCTCCCAACTTCCCGTGGGCTACTAGCAACACCCGACGTACCAGCACCGTCGGCATCCCCATAATTCGACCCATACGAAAAATCCCCATCCGCCGATACATCGCTGCGCAGCCCAGTACTAACATCTCCCTCTATCCCTACAATCCCGGACTCATTACCCACACTATCAACACCAGTTCCTCTATTACCATTACCAATACCATACTCATCCAAATAATCAAAATAAATGTTCTCCGCCCTATTCTTCGTATTCACCAAAAATCGCCTATTCCTCCGATACATATTACCATTCCCATCCTTCACTATATATGATCTATCGTTGTATATCCTTACCACAACCCCATATTGCCACTCATTCTTCCTTAAAAACAAAACCCTGTCACCAAGACCTAGCCTACTCAACAATTTAGCCGATCTATTGTAATATAACTGCTGTCTCCTCCTCTTCTCCACAATCCGATCGCGAACCTGGCCACCATCTACACTCTTCCTGTTCAATAAACCATTAGATATGGGATGCCTCGTCTTAAGTGTCCTACCCATAAATAACTGTGCTGGCGAAAAAAGCATATCCTGCAACGGAGTAACATTGTACTCCAAAATTTGTTCCTGATAATCATTCCTTCCATCAATGACATTCTTCCTCAATATATTCTTAGCAATAGCAACTGCTTTTTCCGCCAGTCCATTACTTTGTGGGTAGTTGGGACTCAAAAAAATTAAATTAAAATTACAATCATCCGCAAACTTTCTGAATTTATAACTATTAAACGGGACATTATCAGACCTTATTTCCGTCGGAATTCCAAATTTAAAAAACAATTGCCTTAAAACATAAATAACTTCGTCAATCGATTTATTTCTCTGTTTCTCAGAGATCAACCAACCTGAGTATGAGTCAACAACAGCCAAGTAAGACGAGCCCGAATAGTCAAATATATCCATCGCAAATTGCTCCCAAGCATAAAAAGGTTCAGGGTGCTGTTGCAATGGCTTCTTCTGGTTCCTTCTTCGCATTCCCTCACATATCCTACAAGCACTCACAAACTCCTCCACATCAGTCGATAATCCAGGCCAATAATATAGATCCTTTGCCCTTAAGCGCGTTTTCTCAATGCCCAAATGAGCAGAATGTAATAATCTCAAAGTCCGCGCTCTCAGTTCAGAGGGAACAACTAATCTATCCCCGAAAAATAATAACCCATCAACACTGCTCAACTCATCCTTTATCTTATGAAACTTCTTTTCCCCAACGCCTAGATTTCTGTATATCGGCCACTTCCCATCAATGTACAATAACACATTCTTCAAACATCCATCAGATTCAGTAGCACGCACAAAAGCTAATCTATTATTCTCCGACATACAACTTTTCCTAATTATCAAATGCACAACTGATTTTAAACCAGAGTCCTCCGGTTCAGTCTCCGGCAAAAACGCCCGTGACAGACAGTCAGCTACCAGCATATCCCTCCCCGGCACATATTTAATCGTCAACGCAGGGTATTTCAGTAGCTGCATAAACATTCTCTGAAGTCTGGCAGTAACTTTATCCAAATCCTTCTTAATCAAAGTTTCAAGGGGTTTGTGATCAGAGTGAACCTCCACGTCCCTACCGTAAATAAAATAATGAAATTTCCCACATGCCACAACCACAGCCAGTAATTCCTTCTCTATCTGAGCGTATCTCCTTTCACATTTGTTCAAACTGCGAGATGCAAAGGCCATAGGAGAGCCATTTTGTAACAACACACAACCAATTCCATCCCTAGATGCATCCGTCTGGATAACAAGCGGCAACTTGGGATTATAAATTTTCAATATAGGCGGCGTACAAATTATCCTTTTCAATTCCTTGAGCTCCCTCATGTGATCATCAGTCCACAACCATTTCACGTTATTTCGCGTCAACTCCCGGAGATTTGCCGTTTTCGCTGATAAATTAGGAATATACTTCCCTAGAAACTTACACATCCCCAATATACGCAACACATCCTGTTTATCCCCTGGCATAGGGATCTCCTCAATAGCCCTTAAATATTTCCTATCCGGTTTAGTAGTACCCTCCGAAATTACCTGACCCATAAAACATACTTCCCTGGACCTATACTGCACCTTTTTTCTATTAAATTTTACTCCAAATTTCCTGGCCCTGTTAATCACACTGAGCAGCCGCTCATCATGCTCCTGCGCAGTCCTTCCAAAAATACACAAATCATCAAAGTATACTTCAACGCCCTCAAGGTCACCAAATATCTGTATCATATAACGCATGAATATTTCCGGGGCATTATTTAAGCCAAAAGGCATCCGATTCCACTTATATAGCCCAAAAGGGGTTATAAATGTTGTCAACTCTAAGCACCTCTCGTCCAATACAACTTGCCAAAACCCATTCTTTAGGTCCATTACCGTAAAATATTTGCACCCACCAACCCGACTTATTATTGACTCAGACGTAGGTATAATACACCGCTCCCGTTTGATACATTCGTTCAGTGGCTTAGGGTCAAGGCAAATCCTCAAAGACCCATCCGACTTCTCAACAATCTGCAAGTTGTTCACCAACTCTGTAGGTTTATTCACCTTGCTTATAACCCCATCCTTAACCATAAGATCCAATTGTCCCCTCAACCTGTCATGCAAGCTAAATGGTATCCTCTTCTTATAATTCATCCTCGGTCGAGACCCATCCCTCAATTCTATAAGACACCTACCGGGTATTTCGCCAAGTCCATCGAAAACTTCAACATGGTTGCGAATAAATTCCTCCTTGCCCTCGGGCAAACCGCAACCAATTTTATCAGTTGTTGATGCACTTGGTTTATCTCCAACTACAACCTCTCTACATTCCGCACTGTCCATCCTCTTTACCAATTTCAATTCTACACATGATTTCCTTCCTAATATCGGTTGATAGTTGTCGCTCACTACCTCAAATTCAACAGGTACCGTACCCTTACCTTCAGATACAACGCATTGCAATATAATCCTCCCATATATCACTATCTCCTCATCCCCATAAGCAAACAAGCGAGTATTCGATTCAATAATTTTATTCCTCAAATTAATCTTCCGTATATATTTCATCGGCAAACAATTAACATCCGCGCCTGTATCCATTTTAAAACTAACTTCAAGTCCATTCACATATACCTTCTTAAACCAGCCACCACCCAAATAGCTTATTCTACTATCAGATACATTACTTATTACACTAAGTTTACAATTCTTCTTCTTAAAGTTATTATCATTTTTACCTTTATCAAAGTATTCAGAATTAACTGCGGCTACCACATCTCCGTCTCTTGAAGCTTCTAACACATTCACACGACGGCCAATTGTTTCCGCTACAACTGTTTTCATTCGACACATAGATGCAAAATGCCCCGGCTGCTTGCATTTATTACATTTCCGTCCATTTTTCATTGCTGGGCATACTTGGCGATGGTCTGGATTCCACATAGAACCACATCTATAGCAGATTTTCTCCTTCTGCTTTACGTTCTTAACTCTTTCAACGCGCTGCAATACATCAATTCTAATTTCACCACTTGCTTCTAGCGTCTTTTTATTTCTTTCAGCCAACTCGGCAACTTTGCACTTTTTTATGACAGCATCCAAATCATTTTCCTTTGATTCCAAAAGTTTAGTATGTAAATTTTTATCAAACACACCCAAAATTATTTTATCACGAAGAATACGCTCTTCAAATTTTTTACAGTCATTCGAGCAGGCGAATTCGCAGAATTTAATTTGCTTGCGCAGCGCTGTCTCGAATTCACAAAATGGCTGACCTTGCTGTTGCGATATGTTGAAAAACTTAAAAGTTTCCATTGTAATGTTTTTCTTCGGGTTGCAATATTCATCAAACTTATTCAAAACTTTTTCAATTGTCTCCTCTTGTTTTGACAAATTAAACGAATTGTAAATATCCAACCCCTTTTCACCAATGTAGTGCAGTAACAGTGCAATTTTCACATCTTCTGCTTCTTTCTTCTTCCCTGATGCCAACAAATAAATGTTAAAACGCTGTTCCACGTTGACCAATACTTTCCTGGATCATCAAATAGCATAGGCTCTGGGCCATTTATGACCACAGCACTTGTATTCATTGTTGATCCCTTTGCAATTACTTTTTCTTTAATTTCTTGTTGTTTATTGTTTTCGGCGTTTTCAGAGTCAGACATAACTTATTTCTTTTCTCTTTTTATTTCTATTTAACACCTGACACCATGTTTCAATTTGTATTGCTTTAATTGTTTAAATTGAATTGGACAAGAGTTCAGTATTTTTATTAACTTTATTTAGATCTTTTCACATTCAGAGGTTTTTATCAACTAAATGATGAAACAGAACTGGGGCTGAACGATGTTTTCCATACAGTTTGACATAAAATTATGCCAGAGAATGCGGTCGAGAAATAAAATCAATTTTATTTTAAAGAAGTTTTTTCTCATGCTCTCACATAGAGACAATTATTCTCCCAACAATGCTACCATACTTTCGTTCAATTTCATACATTTTGTAAACAAAGAAAAAAAAGAACAAAAGATAACGAAAGAAATGAGAGTAAAATTGCAGTTACGGTCGACGTTTTAATTATGGGCTTAAGAATTTTTTCCTGAAGTTGAAGACTCAATTCTGTTTCATCATTAACTTATTTCTACTTAACTACTATATACAATATTTACAGGGTTGCCATATGGGCAATAAACAATAATGTTACAGATTTTTCTGGATATACATAATTTATTTCAAAATATTAAACTCTTTAGATCACATTACAGTTTTTCTCATTTTACGTCGAAATGTTACGGAAGTGCACTAGAAAAGAATGTAGTTTATTTAAATAAAAGTGTAATACAAATTTTATAATATAACAAACACTAGCATCGCAAAAAAAAATTCTTTGCATAGCCAGCCTTTGGCCGGTACGCAAGGATGTTCTTCTCTATGGTATAATAAACACCGGTTTCGCTTACTAAATCTTCCTTGCATAGCCGGCCTTCGGCCGGGCGCAAATATTTTCTCCCCTATGGTATAACTAATACCGGCTTCGCTAACTAAAGATTCTCTGCATAGACGGCCTTTGCCCATGGCAAGGATTCTCTCCTCATTAGTATAACATAAACATAAAGAAGGTTTTACTTGTATTTTAATTAAAATTCTTAAATAAATTAGTATGTAGTATATACATACATTAAAGAATTAGAAAAAATTAATAAATTTGTTTTTATGCTTACTAAAAAACTTTTGTATTTTGCAAACTCGTCCCACTTCTTAATAAACTAAAAATATTAAAATAAATTCTGTATGTCCAGAAAGATCTAGTGAAACGCTTGGCAATGATACCAATATTAGCCATATACATTTGGAAATGTACTGCAAAATCACATATTTATATAAAAATTTAAAACGCCCATAACTCGAAAACTAAGCGTTTGCGCCAACTTTCTTATTTAATGTTTTCTTCTTATTTTTCCATTTTCTATCACCGTAGGTACTTTTTTTTTATTTGGAGCTGCGTCGGTAAACTAGATTTAAGCCCAAATATATTTATATTTTTTATAAAAATACAAAAAATATTTACCACAGGCTTTTGCAGGGTATAAACTATATATTTTCTGAAAGTAAATAGTTTTCTGGACAAAATGAGCGATGCGTGCAAAAAATCGTTCGGACAGTTTCCGAGAAATCTGGGTTCATCCAAAATGGTCAGTTCAAATCGTTACTGATTTATGCAATGAACCACAGGCTTTTGCACGGTATAAACTATATATTTTTTGCACGCATCGCTCATTTTGTCCAGAAAACTATTTACTTTCAGAAAATATACAGTTTATACCTACCGTGCAAAAGCCTGTGGTAAATATTTTTAGTATTATTATTAAAAATATAAATATATTTTTACTTCCCCTTTTTAAATTCCTAAATTCGACGCTAACTTTTTGTTCATATACTGTAAATCCCCATTATTTGGGTATTTTGGTTTCCCGGTTTTTAAATTCCCAAATTCGACGCTATTTCATCGACGCTATCTTGGCACACGTAAACTCTTTCATTCAAACAGTATATAAAAACGGCTGTTCAAACTAGTTGCAAAATCTTACCAGAGGAAATTTCTCCAGTAACATTTTGCAAGTTCTCTATCTTTCAACTGTCAAAAAAATTCTCTTTTTGGCTCTCACGCTGTAAGAGATTTGGAGTACGCAGAAAATTATGCAAAATATGTGTACGCAGACAGACCTAAAGGCCATGTCAGATAAAACTTTTGCTTCGCGTTGCGTTACCGATTCGCTTTGACATCTAACATAAAATATACATACTTATACGAAACATGTCACATAAAGTACTTTCAAAGCGGAGCGAAGCAAAAAGTTAGCCAACTCTCATCTTTTTGCGCACTTTGACAATTGGCTAGTATAATTTTCTTGTGTTTTTTAATTTTTTTGCCAAATTCAATTGAAAAAAACCGTCCAATTAAATTGTTAACTTTTATTTTTGTAACAAATAATTAAATGTACAAATTACCAACCCTTTTTATAAGTAATCAAATAATGCATGAGTGTTGTCAAAGTTTTTATTGTGTTATACACCTTTTGCTTTGCGTTTTCCTGCCAAAGGTAGAAACGTCACGCAAAGCGACAAAGTTTTATCTGACACGGCCTTAATACTTGCGAGCGCACTCGCTGTTTACTAAATCATTTTTAGTCTCGAATACTTTTAAGCACTCGCTTTTACTAATATGTTGGCTCGTTCTTCACACAAAGCGAGCTTCATGCATGAAAATGTTCATACACAATAACTTTTTACTTGTACATGTGTTAACTACATAAAGTAGTAAGAGCCCAGAAAAAATTATGAACAATATCACAACCACTCAAAGCAAAGTTTCGTGTTTTGTATATTTTCATATTCGGTAACTTCTTTGTATTTAACTTACACGACTTAGGTGTTACGATCAGCTCGTAACAACAACATTCACGGCATATTCATTTAGTATATGTTCGTGTATTTAAAATTCAACATTAAGTGAAAACGTGACTGCCAGATTTTATGATTTGTCGTAGGTTAGACGATTTTAGGCGTTTAAATGATTTAGTGCATGTTTTGTTATTTATTTTATGAATGAAAACTAGTAATGAAAACAAGGTACCGTCTTCCTTTAGTATTTCGGCCAAAATGCTCCAAACGAAACTTTTTCCTTTATGTTTTAAAGAAATGGTGTATGTTCCAGTTGCAATTTTTTCTGCAACCAATTCATTGTTTGTCGCCATCATACATACATATATTGAACTCAATTAGCAGCCGATAGTTACCCTTAATAAAGAGCGCACTCAGCCATTTCAAAAAATTTTCTTATGTGCATCTTTAGCATCATAGAATATAATTGTGTGTTTGTTGTAAAATTTGTTGTCAAATATGTATAAATATATAAAATGTAAATTCTGTGTCTACGTCGGACAATGAAATAACGGATTGCGCTGGTGGTCAATATTTTTGTAAAAATATTTACATATATTTTTGATAATTTGAAATTCGTTAATTTGAATCTCGCGATAATTTTAACTTTTTTCCAGGTCCCTTGAAAAACATTTATTAATTGAAAAATTTAAATTGAAAAATTTGGTCCCCTCGGTAATTTGAACTTATTTGAATGGCATATTTATCGCCGACATGCTATAATTTGAATTTTTTGCCTCTACGCTCTATAATTTGAATTATTTTAATGTTCTGTGTTTTATGTAAAATATAGAATAAATAAAACAATGATTTATTTTAGTTTATATGCGTTGCTTTATAGAAATGACATCTTGCCCGACAGCGTTCTATAATTTGAAGTTTAGTTTTTTTACACTCTATAATTTGAATTCGTAATGTGATTTTGTTTCTGTTTTTAAAACAAAAATTAAAATCGTTTGCTTTTAGCATACACAACACATCGACAGTTGCTGTGTAAAATAAAAAATAAAATTTCTTTGCTTTTCTTTTTGCTTTTGCTCATTTGCGTAATTTAATTTAAATGCAAAATGTTCTAGATTTTTTATGAAATCTAACGGCTAATCTTTGTGTTTTTACGATTGTTACAATGATAAACATGTTTTACAATTGTTTAGCCAGTATGTACGTATTCTGGGTATCAGTAAGCTGGTAGTCTTAAGCATTTTTTCAAACATTTGTGTTTTTAATTAAAATGAGTTAAAAAAAGAACAAATGCCTTTCCATAAAGGAGAAAAAACTTGTGATTGAAGCTGTGGATAATGGACAGTTAAAGAAAGATGTTGTCCAAAAATTCGGGATCTTGCCATCAACATTATCGATGATTTTGAAAAACAGAAATCGCATTATGGAATCTACCTTAAATGGGCGTAGAAAACGGTCACTTCCGGCTGAATATCCCCATCTTGAGAATTGCTTGATAGAATGGATTCGTCAGTGCAGAGACCAAAACGTTCCTGTGGGTGGTTTCATATTGAAGGAGAAAGCCAAGTCTTTTGCAAAGTCTCTCGGGATTAACGGATTTAATGCCAGTGATTGGTGGGTTTCAAATTTCCAAAACCGATACGCCATCTCATTTAAAAAAATATGCGGGGAGAGTGCGATCGTGGATAACTCGATTTGTTCTGATTGGATTGACAACATAAGTCAACTTTTGAACGGCTATAACTCAAGAAATATATTCAACACAGATGAAACTGGGCTTTTTTATAAGTGTCTTCCTGATCGCACATTGACATTCAAAGATGAAAAGTGCCATGGAGGCAAACTCAGCAAAGAAAGAATAACTGTACTTTTAACATATAACATGGATGGACCTCAAAAGCTGAAACCCCCCGTTATTGGAAAATCAGCAAAACCACGATGTTTCAAAGGAATAAAAACGCTGCCCGTAACTTACCGGTCAATCAAAAAATCATGGATGAACACGGATTTTTTTAATGAATGGCTGGTGTCGATTAATAGTGACATGAGACGAGAAAAAAGCAAAATCTTATTGTTTTTAGATAACTGCACGGTGCACAATAATCCACCACTATTAGACCACGTGAAATTGGTTTATTTTCCACCCAACACAACATTTAAAGTGCAGCCTTTAGACCAAGGCATTATCCAAAATTTTAAAACCCTCTACCGCAGAGAAATTGTTTTTAATATGTTGGATAGCATTGAAAAGGATCAGAAAGCGGTCATAACACTTTTAACAGCTATAATCATGATTGAGAAAGCCTAGAAAAATATAAATTCTACAACCCTTTTTAACTGCTTCAGAAAGTGCGGTTTTACGAAAAGTCTTTATCTGCATTATCAGAGCCACCAGAAGTTACACACTCTCATCAAGGATGGAGACTTCTGCCTAACTCTGAAGAAAACGGATTGAGTTTTGAAAACTATGTTTAAGTAAACAATAATATCAATGTCTATGGTGCCCTAACCGACGCTGAACTGTTGAATTTGATTACTTTGAAGCAATGAAAAGTCTTACTACATTACGCTCCTACGCTCTCAGAACGGATACAAGTGACGATTTATTTTCAGCTTTAATCTCAATTGAAAATTCATTGGACAAAGACAGATTGAATTCGTTCACTCAAAAGAAAATTACGGACTTTTTTTCATTATAATTATATATATGTAGCTGTAAGAAAGTTCACAATAAAATATCTTAAATTTTAATTAAACTCTTGTTAATTTGATTTAATCCTCTTGTTAATTTGAACTCTCGTTAATATGAAATCTTGATTATTTGAACTTTTTCTCTGGTCCCTTGAATTTCAAATTATCAAGAGTCGACTGTAAATGAAATTGACGTATAAAAAAAATTGTAATTCATAAGCCTGTCGCATTCGTTATATATTTTAATTAAAATTTTCCACGAAAATTTTTCTTATAATAACTTTTAAATTCATTTTATTTCATAATAAATTTAGCCCTACATGTTTACTTAAATATACGATCATTGATTTTTTCCTAAACCATCTGGCAACGCTGCCTTAAGTATTACTACGAATGACGAATGCTGCGAGTAAGCCAGCTCCCATCGCTGCTCTAGGTAATAATGTACAAGTGTGTTTTCCAATTCCTACACAAACATTTCTTGTGTTGTTTATCAGAAGTACGAATTAGAGATGAGCGATCCCGTGATTTTTAAGGAACATCGTGATTAGTGAACGTGATTTAAAAATCACTGCTCCTTAAAACTGTGATTGTGATCACGGCTTTTCAGTTTTTAGTTCTTCTACAGCAAGTGCGTCCAAGCTATATGTACAATGGGCGAGCTTTTGCAAGAGCTTTTGTAAGTACTTTGCATAGAAACAACAACAAATTGTAAGAGCTTTCAAAGCTGTGTACTTGCATATTCATACATACTTGAATAAATAAACTTTGGCTTACAAAAAATACTAATAAGGTAGAAGATAGAATGAAAGGAACAGCAACATTATTCACCATTGCATTCAAACAAACAGTGAAATATCATACATTTTTGTATGTAACAAAAAACAAAAAGAACGACTTAGCAAGTACCTGTTACTTGACAAATTTGGTCACAACTCTGATTCGTGATTTTTCAGTAACAGTGATTAAATCACAGGTACAGAAATATCTCTCATCTCTAGTACGAATGCTATTGCCGAATGTTGAAAAAACATATTTACGAAACAATACAAAACAGAACTCATATAAATTTCATTGCGTTTGCTAAAGGCTCGTATGTTGCAAACACAATCATCCCTATCATGAATAACATGTGAAATTTTCATTCCACCCGAACAGAAAATTGGTATCGGCAATTTCACGTGAAAATTTTTTTTCACAATTTGAACAGCTGTTCAAAGTTTAGTGTGTTATCAGTACATTTTGAGTGGACATACATACATATGTAAATAATAAGAAAATGGATTTTGGTTAAGAACAATAATAAAAAAACAACACACATATAAAAAATAAAATGTTTAGAATCGGTTCAATACTTTTGCTGCAAGAAGATACAAATACTGACACACGAATTGTTCGTAGAGAGCTGCGAGACGCATCTAACCTTTTGGAATTACCCATCACATTGTAAGTAATTTTTATAAATATTTAAACGTACTTTCTTAACTTTTATTGTTTATTAGATTTATCCAGCATTACAGAATTAAAAAAAACAGCCTTTTTGTACATTTTGGATGTGCGCACTACCGCTCTGCCGGCTGCACAAAAATCATTTGGAATTCCACCAAACATTTTCAAAAGTCTGCCACCACGTCCTTTGAAATCTTCACAAATCCACAGGCAATGGATCTGTTACCTTGCATCTTGTTGAGAAGAATGTCACTTTGCAACTTATTCACAGATTTTGCCCTAAAATAACTTTTTGTCATCCTTAAATTTCTTATTAGATAAAAAATACTCACATGATATAGGTATGCATTCCACCAGCAAAATCAAAGTGAACAAAACAATGAAAAATTTCACATTTGGCGCAAAAAGAAAACATTCACAATAAGGTGAAATTTTTTTTAGTGGATTTTTTCGGGGGAAATTATTCATGGTTGCAATAATGTGGAATGTGAAAAAATTTCATGCGGAAAATTGTTCATGATAGGGGTGAATTTCTTACGAGCCTGGCGAGTACATACAAAAGCAATAGGCTGTATTAACTACACCGCAACTCGTTTTAAGGCGAGTAAATCATAAAAACGGGTGCTCGTTGCAGTTCTCTGCTCTGTTACATAAAACGCTTTAACAGTTAGACAACTCAATAAATGATTAAATTTCTCTATTGGAGACAGAGTCACAAATCACAGAATCACAATGTCTTCCGCCGAAAGAGGGTAATTTCAAATTTGGTAAACGTGTAGGCGGGGGAAGGGCTATACCCATTGTAGTATCCATTACTGTATTTTCCCTGCGCTTGTGACTGCCTTACAATGTAAGCAATCTAGATTGTGTACTAATACATAATTCTTCAATTTCAGCACGCTCATTGTCTTCTTCTTCAAAGATTTCAATTTGACTTTGATATGCCATTACTTGTTCCATGTAAGAAGTAAGGATTTCTAACCGACATTGTAATTCGACTGTATCCCACTTTCCCGTCGATGAATCTAACTTTTTTTTTTAATTCGGGTTATGTTTTCCTTGGCAGCATCTCTTTGACGTTTTAAAAGAGCAAGTGATTCCATTTTAACAGCTTCTTCAGCCATTCCCACTCTTAATTAATGACTCAATTATCCCAATTCCAATGAATTTAATTACTTATTTTATAATTGAAATATGAATATGCTTTTTTACTCAACGTTGTGTCTTATTATACTTTGTTATGCAGGCATTAACTACAAAAAACTTAATGCCAAATTGATAGATGTTCAACTAACATAAATATACCAGTCTTGGCAAATTCTCTTAAATTTAAGTTTCATTAACCAACAACTAAAACTGAATCTAATAATTAAGAGCGACCTTTTTAACAGTACCGTATTCACCGAAAATTTTTAAAAGTAGAACTCCAAATAGCTCAACGGAGATCAACCATTAAGAGTAAATATTTAATTAAAGTGATAAACGCCCCTAGTTTCAATCAAAAACTATGAGAGAATGTTCACTTCACATTAATAATCTCAAGCAACTTTCTAATTTTCTCTTAGCCGTTCTAACTTGTATTCAGAATTTTTCTCTTTAAATACAGTTAACATCAAGGTTGCCAATGCGGCAGTTCAAAAAAGGCTAGAATTGAAAACAAAAATAGCTAGAATTGGCTAGATTGTTAAAATTATTAAAAAACTTCATTATTTAACCCAGGAACTAAATACTTAATGATATTCATTCATCAATAAAATTTTGAACAGCAAGTCAAAAAACCTATTGTAATAAAAACGAAACAGTAGTATATAAAATATTACGTTCTTGCATTTTTCAAATAAAACTTACTTATATTTATTATAATCAAAACTTAACAAAAACGATGTATTACATAAAAGGTAACAGAAATAATTTTTTTTATTTAATGCGTTTTACACAAAAAATGTAGTTTGCAGATTTTATCATCTGGTTGCTTTGCATTATCAATTAAATCTATATGACGAAATATCGTAAAATGACAATAACTAAGCAGTGCTGCCAATTTAAATTTTTTTTCGTATACATAAAGAATTTTAATATATTTTTTCAACTAAATTTTACATGTTCATTTCAATTTTGAATATTTTTTAAATAACCACAATACTCATTACTAAATAGCTAAGGCACAAGCTCTATGCTTACATTTGTCCTTCAAGTTGTTCTGATAAAAAGGTCAACGTGAAAAAGAAAGACAAATAACATGAAAAACAGAAAAACTAACTTTGGACTTTAAGAAGAATTCTTGACAAAAAGTATGAAAAACGGAAGTAAGGATGAACATGTTAATTAATTAAAATAGATAATCACTCAAAAACAAATTTCGATCTACCAATTTTGTTTAAAGATTAATGTTTGGCTATTGACTGGCAGCTGGTGGTGAGTGTTAAGACGGCAAACCCCTTTGAGTAGATTGTGTTGTTACATTTGAAACATGTCATTGCAACCTGTCCGTGAAATCCTGGGTTCAATTCTCAGCTTTGTCAAAAATAAAAAATTAGCAAGACATTTTAATTCATTTCATGTTGTATAAATTCCTTTCTTCATGAAAATAATTTAATGAAAATTAAATTTAATGAACTTTAGCCTGAATAAATTATTAATAATTTGGATTATAAACCTTAAACAGTTCAATCAAATAATTACTTACTACTTATAATATATTGTTTATTAGAAATTTATTTTTGGTTAAAATATGGTATCACAAAAGTTTTATATTAAAAAAGATTTGAAAAAATAAAATTAATTTCAAGGCAAATTCATACAGGTGACATTTTCAAGTCATCCGTTTATTATTAAATTAAAAATAGCATTTAACAACTTTTTCGTGTGAACATAGACGACACTTAAGTAAAACATGCAAAACCAAAGCATAATTTATTAATTTTCTTTTAAATGTTGATTTTTTTACTTTTGCGAACAAAACTTCAAATTACTGTCAGCAAATGTCAAATCACTGTCCAATTTTACTGTCTGCAAAATTTGCAAGACAGTTGGAAAAGTGTACATTTTTAAGTGAATAAGTTTGCATGGTTTGCTAATATCTTGCCAGTACGGGCAAATGTAAACACTGTGTTAAAACTGAGAACTTGTTTTCTAGCGACTATACTTTGTGCTTATACCATGGAAGTTATTAAATTGTAAATAGTTGTTAGAACTAAAATTGAAATTTGACAAGATTCAATTTTTTAAATTTTGAACGTAATAATGCTTTTTATCATTTCATCCCTGTTTTTTTGTATAAACCAAATTCATATCTATATTATGTTCTAAAAAATAATCGATGTATAAAAAACATCGATGTATTTTGAGAAATATCGATATAACATCGAAGCATTGGATTGGCTTGTTTTCAATGTCCACCACTACATTACGTTGAAGTTATGTGGTCCAATAAAATATTTTTTTGTGAAAAAGTGACTTAAAGGTGGAGATATAAATTTAAGTGGTGAGTCGAATTGGGAAAATTTTATACTACTCTGTTATTTCTCAACTCCACCTCAGCTTATTTTAGATAATACATACCACCATTTACCATAGATTTATTTTATCACCACTTGTACAAATACGTACTGTGCCAATTGGCAAAGCGTCCTCGGGTAAGAAGTTGATAATAAATTATAAAGAAGTAATTTTTATTACATATGTTTCCTAATTAAATGTAGGATATTTTTCTTAACATTTCTGGGAATCTTCAACAAAATTTGCTTATCTCAATGAAGATAAATTTGATGTGACAGCACCATCTGTTGAAATTCCAACACAGCAAATATCACGAATTAATAAATATAATAGTAAGAAAAGAAAACTAAAAAAAAAATTGATTTTAGTAAAATACAGAATTATAAAGGCAAGGGCTACAACCACGAAGTCATAATTAAACCGCTATGCTATAATAAAAAAATATTGTTACGTTACTGCCGTTTCAATAACGTTTTTGGTTTATTTCCGTTATAATAAACCTCTTCAGTTCGTTTATTAATAAAATAAATAAAACACTTTAGACACTTTACTTTATAGGTGTACTATAAACTATTCACGCCACTTTATTTAGAACTCAGTCAATTTTACCACTTATAATTGCGATGTACACACTTAAATAATCGTACTAATACTGATTACACTATGCTAGTTGAAAAAACAGACAAGCCGGGCACATGGCGTTTTAACATAATTCGGGTACGCTGAATCCAGTGGTGACCGCGGTTTTTTAAGATTGGCTCTGGTTTTCGAGATATACCGTTATTTTGAAAATGGAGGAGGTTGCACAACATATGTTCGCGTAACTCAAAAACGGTTTAATTTATTAAAAAAACTTAAAAAACCGAAATTACCAATAAAAACGAAATTCCAAACAAAACAAGCCATAAATGATGAAAATCTGTTTGCAACTTTTGATTTTATTCACAAAAGTCGACAAATTTTAATTAATTTAAGAATTTCATAAAACGCAATATTTGTATGGGAGCCGCCCTAAGGGCAAACAAATAGAAGAATAGCTGCATTTTCCAATTTTTTATGAATTTTTAAAAAACAAAAATTTCGAAGTTTTGTTAAAAAAATTATGTTTCTAAAATGACTGCGGATATTAGAAAGAAGTTTTACTTTTCTTAAAGGAAATTGCGGAATTTCGGTTTTTTAAGTTTTTTCAATTAGCTAAAGGGTTTTTGAGTTACCCGAACATATGTTGTGCAACCTCCTCCATTTTCGAAATAACGGTATATCTCGAAAACCAGGGCCGGGCCAATCTTAAAAAACCGGCACCACTGGATTCAGCGTACCCGAATTATGTTAAAACGCTAGGTGCCCAGCTTGTCACGAAAAAACAGTGTCAATTTCTTGCACAGTGTTATCGATGCTCATCTTTGCCAGTATTTATACTCTGTTCGCTGACATCTAGATGTCTCTAGAGCATTCTACTCGTCGAAATGTCTGTAACATTTTCGACATTTCTGGGCGAATCGAGATTTTATTATCTTACAGCTAATATCATTATGCATTAACATAAACTAAAGCATACTTTATGGGTTAACAATAATCTTAACACTATTAGTTATCTATAACAATCATAACATTACATTTGTACTAGAAAACTCTGTACAGTGGGTTTACATTAGAAATATGCAAAACTAATACAATAACATTTTAAACTAATAAAATTACTAATAAACTAAACTTATTTTTAACTAAAAATACTTTCGTAACAATATATTAAATTGTCTCAAATACAGTAGAACATAGCTACTACTAGCTTTCATTAAGGGGTAAAAAGAAAAATTAAAAATCAACTAATCCCCTAAGTATTCTATTGTAGTCTTTATAGTGCGTTTGAGAAAAAGAACTTTTACAGCCCTTTTTACAATGTACGATTAAAAGTTAACGTAATATTTAACCGCAAGTTAGGCGAATATGAATTTCACAAAGTACGATTAACTCTTAACCGACACTATTTAAAAAAAATTTCTCAATTTTCTTTATAGAAATCGTGCTCTATCACCTATCCCAATGATGTGGCTGACCTTAAGGTTTTATGCTACATGCAGTTTCCTAATCGTTGTAAGCAATTATTGTGGAGTGTATATTGCAACAGCTAGTGGCGTTGTAAAATAAGTGCACAAAGCAATTTTAAAACTCTCAATGAAATTCATATCAATGCCAGATTCTCAGGAGGATATGGGAAAAACAGCTTCATATTTTTATGACATTGCGAAGTTTCCTAAAGTATTAGGAGCTATAGATTGTACACACGTTATATCGCAATCTGCTGGATCCTATTTACTTTTAGGCGACGGTGGCTATGGGCCGAAGCCATATTTGATGACACCATTAGGTAATCCACAGACTGAGGGAGAAAAATTATATAACGAGTCACAAATTAGAACACAAAACGTAACAAAACGTTGTTTTGGTGTTTTAAAGCGACGTTTCCAAGTATTATCTCTGGGAATTAGAGTATCCCTTACCTCTGCTATGGCGATAGTTGTATCGTGTACTATTTTGCATAACTTATGTCGACTTTAAAAAGATGTTTATGCTTTTGATAACTATTCAATATCAAGCGATGAAGAGGACACAATTGTTGATCGTTTATCGAGGACACGAAACAGCCTTACTCAAAACTATTTTTCAATATTACAAAATATGTTTTAATTTTAAAACCCGTTAAATAAAATTTTTTATTATTTCGAAATATCAGTTTTTTTTTTCTTAATTTGTTTGGCACGAATCTATAAGCATCAGTGTTATTTCATATTCTGGTCGAAATAAATGTTTATTTACTTCACATATGTAAGTATGACTATGCTTAATATTTTGATTTCTCTAATATGAATTAAAAATTAAATAATCAAGATATGGGATTTGTTTTTAATTTTTCTTAAATTTTAATTCACAGCCATTAAGAGCAATAGTTATTCATTTTTTCGATAAAAATAAGGTAACAACAGGTTTTTATTTTATTTTTTTCGAACAAAAATAACATTTATAATAATTTAGTTGACTTTGAATATTTATTTAAATGCGCATAAGAAAAGAAATCCCTGTGATGATCACAAAAAAAAATAAATGTTTAAAGTGAACTAATATTTTAAAAAGCAATATATTTTATCAAAGACTAGTTCATAAGCATAAATGTAGTTAACTTGAATTAATTTTCCGACAATTTATACTATATCTTTACTTTAATTTGGAAAAGGCGTTTCTAACATGTAACATTTTTAAGTTTGAGCCATAAAACTTGATCAAATAAAGAATATATAAAAGAGCTTATGTATAGTTTTAGAACTATAAGAAATGAAGAAAAGTTCCTTCATTTCTTATAGTTCTAAAACTCTCAGTAAGCTCTTTAATACATATAATCTTTTAATTTACCAATTTTTATGTCTCAAACTTAAAAAAATATGTTTTCTCAATTAAAGTAACGATATAATTTTTTGTTTTCAAATGTAAAAATAACTTGATCCCTGAATTAATGTACACAAACAAAAAAGTAAAAATAATTCAATAAAATAGTCAATACAATATTGAGTCTTGTTTGAAATAACAAAATTAACAACCAAACTAATAAAAATAAAAATAATGAAACCAAAAAGTTTAACAATTCGAATGTTTTTAAATAAGGACTACTCATTAAAAAGATAATATAAAAAAGTGTAAAAATATAATAAAAAAAATCACAGAAAACATCGCACCTAATCAACAAGAGGGTAATAACTCAAAATTTAAAAATTTTAATTTTACATTAAAAGCATATGAAACAGAATTTTTAAGCCAACAGTTTCATTACCAAAAAGTAGACAAATTAGTACGATTTTTTTACATTGGGTAGATATAAATATCAAGTGTAGATTCTTCCATCAAGTGAAAAAATAAAAATTTCAAGTTAATGCCCACCTGTTGATCAAGTATATATAGAACAATTCCATATGAAAGCGATCACCTTTTGGACGACCCCTCTCCGATTTTAAAATAAATAATCTCAATCGATTGCCCAGCAAAAAATAATGTACCTACATATTTTTTTTTTATAGTGACTGGTTTAGTGGTGGTGTACACCACTGTCATGTGACAAAATTGAAGAATTCTTCATAAGGGACCTCATTGAAAGTTGTTTTAAAAAAAAACTACTAAAGCGATCGCAACGAGTGATAGCTCGTTGGAAAGGTATTGAATCAGGCTTTAATTGAAAAATAAAATTTTCCTAATTTTTCTTAGAAATTTACCTTTAAATTTTCCCAAGAAAATTAAATTTTCCGGCTAATTTTTTTGGATTCCTCATAATTTTTGCTTTAAGAATCAGCAATAAAAAAATGGACCCCGACTCCTTGTTTGGACAGGAGAAGAGCATTTAAGAGACCACCTTGTTAAAAATACATTTTAAAAATTATTTTACAGTTAAAAATACGTTTATTAAACGGACACATAATTATGAGCTAAACTCTCCGCGACAACAACAAGGCTTACGGTCTGTAGTTCGTTATCTTCGTTTTTGAAATAAATGCAAAAAGGATGCACCGTGCACTGGTCGTTTGCCCAGTGATAAGCCTGAATTTCATCCTAAACGGGAAAAGTGTAATTCTCGGCAAAGTCGCTTATAACAATGAATTCATTTTGGGCTAATTTCTCCTTACTTTCCTTTAGAAATTTCGATTGCATCTCGGATATGAAATGGTGCGCCTTCAGTTCATTCAACTTGAATCCGAATTCCTCGATGAATTCCGGAATCTGCTTTACCACGGTCTCAAGGGAACATCTGCCGCTGCTAATTATCCACTGTTTGATTTTTAATTTTTCTTTTTGCCCCTTAATGAAAGCTAGTATTAGTTATGTTCTACTGTATTTGAGACAATTTAATATATTTTTTTATTATAGCATAGCGGTTTAATTATGACTTCGTGGTTGTAGCCCTTGCCTTTATAATTCTGTATTTTACTAAAATCAATTTTTTTTTTAGTTTTCTTTTCTTACTATTATATTTATTAATTCGTGATATTTGCTGTGTTGGAATTTCAACAGATGGCGCTGTCACATCAAATTTATCTTCATTGAGACAAGCAAATTTTTTTTGAAGATTCCCAGAAATGTTAAGAAAAATATCCTACATTTAATTGGGATACATATATATGTATGTACATATGTAATAAAAATGACTTCTTTACAATTTATTATCAACTTCTTATCTTATCTTATCTTACTTATCAACCCGAAGACGCTTTGCCAATTGGCACAGTACGTATTTCTACAAGTGGTGATAAAATAAATCTATGGTAAATGGTGGTATGTATTATCTAAAATAAGCTGAGGTGGAGTTGAGAAATAACAGAGTAGTATAAAATTTTCCCAATTCGACTCACCACTTAAATTTATATCTCCACATTTAAGTCACTTTTTCACAAAAAAATATCTTATTGCGACTTCTAACTTCAATGTAATGTAGTGGTGGACATTGAAAAAAAGCCAATCCAATGCTTCGATGTTATATCGATATTTCTCAAAATACATCGATGTTTTTTATACATCGATTGTTTTTTGGAACATAATATAGATATGAATTTGGTTTATAAAAAAAACAGGGAAGAAATGATAAAAAGCATTATTACGTTCAAAATTTAAAAAATTGAATCTTGTCAAATTTCAATTTTAGTGCTAACAACTATTTACAATTTAATAACTTCCATGGTATAAGCACAAGGTATAGTCGCTAGAAAACAAGTTCTCAATTTTAACACGGTGTTTACATTTGCCCGTACTGGCAAGATATTAGCAAACCATGCAAACTTATTCACTAAAAAATTTACACTTTTCCAACTGTCTTGCAAATGTTGCAGACAGTAAAATTGGACAGTGATTTGACATTTGCTGACAGTAATTTGAAGTTTTGTTCGCAAAAGTAAAAAAATCAACATTTAAAAGAAAATTAATAAATTATGCTTTGGTTTTGTATGTTTAACTTAAGTGTCGTCTATGTTCACACGAAAAAGTTGTTAAATGCTATTTTTAATTTAATAATAAACGGATGACTTGAAAATGTCACCTGTATGAATTCGCCTTGAAATTAATTTTATTTTTTCAAATCTTTTTTAATATAAAACTTTTGTGATACCATATTTTAACCAAAAATAAATTTCTAATAAACAATATATTATAAGTAGTATAGTAATTATTTGATTGAACTGTTTAAGGTTTATAATCCAAATTATTAATAATTTATTCAGGCTAAAGTTCATTAAATTTAATTTTCATTAAATTATTTTCAAGAAGAAAGGAATTTTTACAAAATGAAATGAATTAAAATGTCTTGATAATTTTTTATTTTTGACAAAGCTGAGAATTGAACCCAGGATTTCACGGACAGGTTGCAATGACATGTTTCAATTGTAACAACACAATCTACTCAAAGGGGTTTGAGTGATTACCTATTTTAATTAATTAACATGTTCATCCTTACTTCCGTTTTTCTTACTTTTTGTCAAGAATTCTTCTTGAAGTCACGTTGACCTTTTTATAAGCCTAACTTGAAGGACAAATGTAAGCATAGAGCTTGTGCCTTAGCTATTTAACAATTAATATTGTGGTTATTTAAAAAATATTAAAAATTGAAAAGAACATGTAAGTTCAGCTTTTCAGACTTCTTATTTTTTAATTTGGAGGGGTTCCATTTACTCCATGAGTTGGGCTAAAATATGTAGGTTAATATAATAGTTACTTGACACAGTGGTCATTTATTGTGCCAAAAACAAATAACTATGTATACATATTAGGATATTCATTTAATCGGGCTTTTGCTTTAATCGGTTAATCGCTCGATTAATTAATCGAGGTTTTGATTTAATCGGTTAATTTTGTTATTGATCGGTTAACCGATTAACAAAGTTTTTTTTTATAAATTAAGTAATTATTTCAATAAATTATTAAATAAATTATAAATTATTTGTTATTTGGAGCTTATTAGTAAAAAACCAAAAACATAACCATTCGATCAAACAAAAGAATAATTAATAAATATGTTATACATATTTTTTCATTAATACATGTTATTAATTAATTAATTTAATTAAATGTATTAATTAAATAATAAACTGTAAGTCCATTTTATTAGTTATTTCAATAGTTTAAGAAAATCTTGTAAAATAATCTCTTATACAAATAATTTGGTTATTTAATCGTTTATTTTCTTTAGTTTTGATAAAACTTGATTTTGAAAAATTCTTTCATTAATCTTAGATGTTGAAGAAATCGAAAGCAACCCATAATACAGAATATCTAATTTCTCAGTCCTCTTTCTGTATTTTTCTTAACATATAAAATCTTCCATTATGTCACTAGAGTCCTGTTTAAATTTTTTAACACTTCTAATTGTTTCGGTTAATTCTGTTAAAAGATTGATATAAGAAAATATGAGAAGAACAAATAACCAAACACATACATATAAAAAGTGTGTGCAACAACCCAACAGACCAAAACAGATCAAAATTTAAATAAGTTGTAGAATAAGCTTATTATAAGAGAATACCTACAACATGAAAACAAATATGATTACAAATTATTTATTCTCGCTATAGTTTTGTAAGTATTTCTGAGAATGATATCCCGTTATTCGACCCGTGCCTAAATTTTGTTTTTGTTTTTAGGTTTTCAGTCTTTGAGTTTTGTTCGAAGAGTGAAGTGTTTCAAAAGGTTTAAAACAGTGTACAATTAAAAAAAAGTAATAAAATATTATATAAGTACAGAATTTTTTGTAAATATGTCATATGAATTTAAGCAGAGTGTTCGTAAAGAATTTAATCTTGTTATAGATTAGATTTTCTGTAAGCTTATTCTATAATTAGACTTCTTAGCTTACATCATATTATAGACAAATAATATTATCGCAAGGGCTCAGTTTTCATTATTAAACAATTTTTAATAAGCCTTTTATAAAAGTAATCACAACAGTTTTCTAAGCTTAAGGCTAAGGCTTATGTTAGTAAGCTTGCTACAAGTTCTTTCTAAATCATTTTTGTTTTGTTTTAGAAACGCAATTACGCTTTTTATTTTACAAAACAACATTTTTGCGGACATTTCATATGTGAATAATGGAAAAGCTAAGATTTGAGCTTATTGTTAAAGGGTCACAAAGTGACAATAGAACAAATATTATAGCCATAACCTCAATTGAAACAGACAAAAATGTGATTTACTTGATGCCAATTGAATTTCAGAACGTCGCACTTCATGAAAAGTTGAAAAACACAGCCACTTTTCAAAAAGTAAAAGCAACACTAACAAAAAGGGGCACCGTGAGGAAGGTCTGGTTTTCTTTAGATGCAGAGACAATCAAGGAGTACAAAGATGACGACGGCAACATGCATTTTAAAAACTATTTATTAGAGGAGAAAATAAATGATATAAGCCCAGATGAATCAGCCACAACTGCAAATGGAATTTCAACAGAAGCTTTGCAACAAATTTTGGAAAAACTTACATTGACAAGAATTGAAGAAAAACCAGAAAGATTAAGCATAAAAACGCTTTACAATGGTTTGCAATTTTTAAAAGTGAATGCTTAAGATTAAAAATAGACCGAGACGAACATAAAATTTAAATGCCAAGATTGTATCTTGAAGGTTCTTGCATCACTGGTACAGTTCAATGCTCATTAAATATTAAATAGACTCTGCATGGGAATAATGGAAGAATATTTTCTGTGACACTTATGCAGATAAAGGTTGGACTCCAGTAAGATATGCTATTGAATACAAATACATTAACGGTGGTCTGCTAGATTATGCACTAAAAAAAGAAAGAATGCTATTGGAAGTTAACAAATCGCTGGGGAAAAATATTTTAATAGATTTAATTGCTGTTGGACTTCCACACTATGTATGTGATAAGATAGATAGAGAAGATTTAAAAGAAACGGAAGATCTTTACAATGAATTAAGAGGCTTGGAGCACTTGGTGAAAAAGATAACTGAAAAAAGGGAAAAGTTATATCCGGGGAAAAAAATAAAAACAATAGAAAATAAAAAACCATGCAAAATATGCAAAGAAGAAAGAAATAGTGAACGCTATCATCCTGAATCAAGCTGTTGATTCCGACAAAAGAGTACAGTAAAAACTGTCAATAATTCGGAATTAGAAATAGAACTAAATGAAAAAAATCCAAAAAACTAATTGTACCACCATTAATAAGAATCAAGTTACGTTTAAACGACACTTTAGATGTTTGTGCAATTTATGATTCAGGATCAAATGTTTCATTAATTAACGCTAAGCTACTGAAATTTAAACAAAGAAAAACAAATTCTATACAAACAGGAAACCTGAGAACTATTAATGGTGTTGAGAAAACAAATGGTAGTGTAAATTAAAAATTAAAATATATGATATCGAAGAAAACATGGATATCCTTGTTGTAAATAATGACAATTTTAAATACGATTTTTTAATAGGTCTGGATTGCATAAAATAATTCAAGTTAATTCAGACTAAAGATCTAAGAATCACACAGAATACAAGTACAAAACAAAATAAAGCTGATACATCAAATGAACATTTCGCCGATATTCCTAAGTTTCTAGATGCACAACAAAAAAATAACATACGTAAAGTAAACATCAATCAGCATGTAAATACTGATGATTTTTAAATATCGAACAATTTGCTAGATTCCAACCAGCGGTTAAAAATTAACACATTAATTGAGAAATATAAGACAGTTTTTGCTAAAGATAAATATGATATTGGCACAGTCACAGATTATGAAGCTCATATTGAACTAATGGTAGATAAATATTGTTATAAACGTCCTTACAGATGCACGATTGAAGACAGAAAAGAAATAGAAAACCAACTGGGAAAATTATTGGAGAAAAATGTAACTGAAGAATCGTATAGTCCTTTTGATATATATATATATATATATATATATATATATATCAATTACATAATATAATATAAATTATATTTCAGTTTCTCTATTTTTATTTATTCATATATTTTATTTTTCAGTTTTATTTCTGAGACGCAGAATCCGGCTCCGAAACGAAGAGTTTTTATTTCTACCCTCAGTAGTGTCATACTTATTTACGTCAATCATACCATCGTACTTTGTTTTTCTTTTTATATTTGAACTATGAATATTTTCCAATATTTTTAAACGGAATTTAGGTTCTTCCTTGTGTCTCAAGGCCTTGTAGTTTCTAATATATCCTATATACCTTTGTTCAATATACTCTTCTCTAAATTGAATCCTTTTTTTATATAGTCATTTTTGGTAAAAATCCTTATATTGTATAATATATATTATATTCTCTCGATTGCAATAACCGTACTCAACGCTAATTGGCCTTTCCTTAATAACAGAATGATAACTGTTATTATAAAATTCTATGGATTTACTAATTTTCTTCTTTATACTCATTGATTTTTCTTAAACCGTTAATATCCTGATTTTTACTCATAGTGTGTTATGCAACCGTTCACATCAGCATTTCCTGTGTGATTATTAGGTTTTACAAGATGATACTCAATGTTCTCGTTTCGTAAAAAATCCTTTATATTAGTGCTCTTAAACTCATTGTCAGTTATTAATTTAGTAAAATTACCCTTTTGAGACTTATGTATATAGTCTAAGTTTTTCTATAATCGTTTGATTTGTTTTATCCTCCAAATAATAAGCTGTAGCAAATTATGAAAATTTGTGAATAAATATTTAAAAAATCGACTTTGAATTTGGAGTTTCCGTAATATTAATTTTAGATCTTATGGGATTTCTATCAAATTTTGCACGGTTACATATCTACATCACAAAAATTTTATATATATTTTGAATTAAGACCTTTAAATTTGGAAAATAAATTTTTCTTTTCAATCCCTCATAGTTCTCATTTATTTCTGTATGACCTATTTCATTACGGTGATGCAAGTGAATTTGTTTATAAGTTAAATCTTCGGATGGCATATCTTAAGCATGAAACGAACATCTTACAAACTTAATAGCATTATTTCCCTTATATAATTCTATGATTTTCTGCTGAAGTATGTTATATTTGTGTCATCTAATTCAGTTAAAATGCCCACCTTTCCTTTTTTTTATATTCTGCTTTAGAATGTTTTCTAAACCATCTCGCAGCTCATAAGAATTTATATACATTTTCCTATTCCCATCTTTAATTTTAAATTCTATGGTTTTATTTTCCGGCAAATTATTTGTGTTTTAAACCTATTAACAATTGTATCTAGAATGCCAATATGATCACATCCTTTCTCTGACTGTGAATGGACAGTTGCTATAGTCGTACCTGCATTTTTACATTTTGATTCGTTGTCACTTTCATTATCAAAAAAATTTATTTCACCGAAATCAGCATTTATTCGGCTAAGAAAATATGCAACTAAATTATCTTTATAGTGCATTTACACTTGTAATTTTCAAACTAGTTTATGATCGTAAACTACTTTCATAAACTATATCGTTTACATCAGCAGTTTTGACAGTTAACAGTTTAACAGCCGTGTCACAAAACAGCTGACTTCAGTAAAAAAAAACTTAAAAACATTGGTGCACGTACATTTATACATACGATAAACATACCTTTTATTTTCGTTATCCATATTATATAAAACAATTTTCAATTAATTTTTTTAAACTTTTTCTTGATGTGTTCCTTTTTTTAACGCAAACTTTTTTAACTTAATTTTTTTTTTTATGAAATGTCAAATATCACTAGCGTTGCCAGAGCAAAATTTGAAAAGAACAGAGTTGCATTAACATAAACTGGTTGTTTGCAACAAGTTTATCTCAAAAGCTAGTTACAAACGTGTTTATAATTTGTATGGATAAACAAGTTTCTTAAACTAGTTTATCATCATTAGGAACTTATAACCTGATTATGGTGTAGGTGTAAATGCACTATTACCTTTAATATAATGTAAAGAAAAATTGAAATCACTAAGCTTTATCATCCATCTATATGTTAGGTTAGGTTAGAGTGGCCGGTCGCAAAGACCTCGCATAGACCAAATAGGTCCCTAGCGTTACCACGTTGCACGATAACCCGCAGAAATAAGAAAGAAAGGTCATTCTGATGTGATGGTACTCAGAGTACCCCACACTCTCTTGACGAACGCCAGGAGTCTCATTAACCCAATTCCAGAGATTTCCCCGAGATTTTGGAAGTAATGATCTCCCAGACAGGTCGCCCTGGAGCGCACGAGTGCCGGACAGTAGCAGAGTATATGCTCCACTGTCTCCTTTTCCCCTGGTACCGCACAGAATCTACAATTGTCACTATTCAGCCGCCCCGCCCTCTTGGCGTATACCGCAGTCCAACAGTGACCCGTTATAAAACCTACCAGAAGTCTACAATCACTTCTCGATAGTGACAGAAGTATTTTCGTCGACTCCGGATCATAGGATCCCCACATTACCTTGGAAACCCTGCACGTTTCGGTGTTTTCCCAAATTGCCTCTGATCTCCTCCGTATAGCAGAGTCCGTATCTCTCCTAATATTCCGAATTGGAGCCGGGATGGCCATCACCCTATCGAATGGTAACTGGACCCCCCGTTTTGCCAATTCGTCCGCCGCCTCGTTGCCCTTTATGCCCTGGTGCCCGCGAACCCAGTAGATGTGCACCCTCCTATTGGTACAGAGTCTATCTATCGAGTCCCTACACTCCTGGACAATAGAAGAGTATGAAAAATTGGCGGATATCGCCCTGATCGCCGCCTGACTATCGATGAAAAAGTTTATGTGTGCGTTCCTAGTACTGGAGCTACGTGCCAAATCAGCAGCCATTTTGGCCGCAAATATCTCCGCCTGGAAAATGCTGCAGTAATCGGGGAGCTTATACGATTCCCGAATACCAAGTTCCCGGCAGTAGACTGCAGCTCCAACTCCGCCTTCCATTTTGGATCCATCAGTGTAGAAACTGAAGGTCCTGTGGCCAGATCGGAGCCCTGCTAACCAGCCGTCCTCCTCCAGGGTAACTCGCGGTTTCTTTCCAAGTGACAGCCTCGGAATGGTGTAGTCACTGCTACAATCTATTCCCCTTATAATACTGCCGTGACCATAAGGTCTGTATACAAATTGTCCCGTCGCCTTTAAGCGGATCGCAGACTTCCTCGCAGTTCCTTCTGCCACTAGATGAATCGGCTGCAAGTCCAGGATCACATCCAGTGCCGCAGTCGGCGTACTACGCAAAGCACCGGTGATGCTGAGTTCGGCGAGTCTCTGCACGCCCATTAGCATCTTCCGGTACGATATCTTCCTCAAGGCCGTCCACCACACAAGTATCCCGTAGAGTAAGATTGGTCTTGCAACCGCCGTGTAGACCCAATGTGTAAGAGCAGGGGTTAGACCCCACGTTTTGCCCAGCATTTTCTTACATGCGTAGAGCGCATTCGTTGCCTTTTTCACCCTTTCTTCCACATTCAATCTCCACGATAGCTTGCTATCCAGTATTACTCCCAGGTACTTTGTGTGGTGCTTAAGTTCCAGGGTAGTACCCCCTAGTTTAGGCTTCCTCCAAGGGCCAATTTTGTACCTATTCGTAAATAGGATTAGGTCCGTCTTCTCGGGATTTACTCCCAGTCCTACTCCGGCCGCCCACTGGCTTACCAACGCCAATGTAGCCTCCATTACAGAACTAATAGTATTCAGATCCTTGCCAGCAACTATTACCGCCCCGTCATCTGCGTATGCAGTTATCTTTGCTGCCCCGTCCTGAAGTCCATTGAGAAGTTCGTTGACGACAAGCGTCCAAAGCATTGGTGAGAGCACCCCTCCCTAGGGAGTTCCCCGGTGTGCTCTCCTCGTTATCCTGGCGTTACCCCACGCTGCAGATATAGTTCTGCACCTTAGCAGGTTACCGATCCAGTTTTTAGCGTGTGGGTGTGCCCCCGTACGCGACAAGCTAGCCAAAATTGCCTCTGTGGACACATTATTGAAAGCTCCCGCGATATCCAGGAACACGCCCATAGCGAAATCCTTGTATCCCAGGGTCTTCTCAATCAGTGAGACAACTGAATGGAGCGCCGTCACAGTTGATTTTCCCCTCGTGTAAGCGTGCTGATTTACAGAGAGAATAGTCGGCCCCATGTTGCCCTTGACATGATAGTCCAAAATTCTCTCCAGCGTTTTCAACAGGAATGATGTGAGACTAATAGGTCTGAAATCTTTCGGGTACATGTGATTGCTCTTACCCGATTTCGGTAAAAATACAATCTTAGATATCCTCCAAGATTTCGGCACATAGTTTATCCTCAGACATCCCTTAAAGATTTTTACCAGCCATGGTATTATCCGTTGTCTACCCCGCTGTAGATGCACCGGGATGATTCCGTCAAGACCAGGCGACTTGTATGGCTGGAACGAGTCAATGGCCCATTCCACCCCCTCGTAAGAGATAATGTCGTTATCACCATTTGATACAAAGAAAATTTCGTCCGTTGGAATAGGAACCTCAGAGCAGCCTGGAAAGTGTGTATCAACGAGTACATCCAGCGTCTCCATGCTGCTCTGTGTCCATTCTCCGTTATCCCTACAAACTGTACTTGGCATTACTGGACTGCCCACTAGCAGCCTCCGCAGTCTTGCCGTTTCAGCCGTCTCTTCTATGTTATCGCAGAAACTCTTCCACGAAGTTCGTTTGGCCCTTCGCACGTCGCGCTAATACACCCTAAGAGCGTCCCTATACTCCCCCCAGCATTCAGACCGGTCGACAATTTTCGCCAGTTTGAATAGCTCACGAATTTCGCGTCTTCCACAGTCCAGCTGTTTATTCCACCAAGGTGGTCTGGACTTACGCCTAGCTCGTGTGGGAGGACACGACTTTTCATAGGATCTAATAACGCCCGATGTCAATGTGTCTATGTCAGACTCTATGTCCTCCGAACTAGCCAGTGTTCTCGAGTGACCTAGGTCCCTATTAAGAAGTAAAGAGTATTTGGCCCAATCTGTATTTCTTGGGTTCCTAAACACTGTTTCAGTAGGTACATTGTAATTTAACACAAAGGATATATAGGAGTGATCAGAGAAGGATGGCTGCGTAAGCACCTTCCAATCATCTATCACTGTTTTATAATCCGTATAAAGCATCACATCAAGCACATTTTCCGACGTGGGACCCTTATACGTTGGGACCTCACCTCGATTCGCAATTTGAATATTATTCTGTAATATAAAAGCAATAAGATCCTCACCTCTATTGTTGATGTCTTTACTGCCCCATATTGTGTGATGAGCGTTAGCATCCGTGCCCACCACCAGATTTTGCTTCCTTCTACAAGCTTCTTCGACTAGTCTTTGGAGTTCTACTGGGGGGGGCATCTCTATCGTGTGGCATATAGGATGATGCAAAAATTATTGTGTCATCTCTGCCATCTTCCAAGGCCACTACTGTTAGATCGTCAGTGCTGTAATTATATAGAATGTATGAATAAAGATTCTTCCTAACAAGTATTGCAGATCGTATTCTACCTACCACTTTTGGGAAGTACGTGTTAAAATTACGTGACTTCAGTCCAGATACCCGATTTCCTGTGGAGATCCACGGTTCCTGGATTAAAGCCACGTCGTAGCGACCCTCCTCAAGCGTGAGGAGGAGTTCGACCGAAGCCATCTTACTGTGCTGGAGGTTGACTTGCAGGATCTTTAGCGTCATCGACTAAGATCACCCGCCCGGGGTCGGCTCCATCATCCTTGGCCGTCTCACCCAGACTCAGTCCAGAAGTGGCCGCAGTGGCAGCTGCCAGATCTCGCTCATCGACCTCCAGTGTATTGTGGTTGGAGTCTTGTGGATGTCGTTTCTTCAACCGGAGAAACACACTTCCTACTCCCCAAGACATTTTTCCATACCGTGGATACAAAAGGTCTTCTGCCTCTTTTGTAATCTGCAGTATTTAATTCTGCCCGTCTTTGTTGCCTTTTTGTACATGCAGAATCCTCCATTCTTTGGTGGGAATGTCAGGATTCTGATTTTGTAGGAGACGAAGAGCAACTTCCGGTTTTACTATGCGCGGAAAGTTCACCTTCGCCTTCGGTACAGCCGGAATGTGCGATCTATCCACAATCTTGAGTTGTGCATCCGACCACAGGCCCTTGAGTTTCGTGATGACTCCTTTAAGCCATTCCAGCGTCATTTCGTCCTTACAGCTGATGAGCTTTACTCCATTGAACCATCCTGCCCCATCAAATGAGGGCAGCGCTATTCCGGGTTCGGCATCCATCTTAGCGACGATTTCGTTAAAGATCTTTGACTCCACGATCTTCCACCGCTCTGTGGCCATTTGACCAAAAGGGTTGCTCATGTCGAGAAGTGCCACGCTCAGAGGATGTTTGGCCACTTCACTGACTCTTGCAGCCTTTGGCAAAGGTACAGTGGCAGCTTTTGATGTCGAGGGTCTGACCTCCTCGGTGTTTTTCTTTGCCTTTTTTGTCTCCTTAGGATTTGCGGCAGATGGAGACTCATCAACTGACCGCTGTCTTTTACCCTGCATGCTCTTAATCACGGCTTCCTCAATGCAATTGTGGAAACCCTGATTTTTGGCAGCATATTTGGGGTTCGTAGAAAAGTGAGCTCGGCCTTCTGCAATCGCACCCGTTGCCCACTTCATCCGCTCTTTCTCCTCGTTGGATAGATTGGATTGGGAGCCAAGCCGATGCTGTATCCGGACCGCAGCTTTATATTCTGATAGAGCTCTGAGTCCTTCCTTGCTTCTCTTGGGCCTGTTCCTATTTGTGGAATGGGTTCCCCGAGATGTTCCAGGCGAACTTAGCAGCGGCATCCCTACATGTCATACTTATGTTTTTGGCTTTACTACTTCCACCGTAAGGCGCCTTAACCACGGCAGAGAATGTGTGACCGCTGGCGACACGTAGAGGAGATACTGGTTCTCCCCCGTGCCCGCCGGTGGTCGCAGTCACTGCTAACACCGACGTTTGGGCGTATATTACCGCCCGGCTTTTTTCTTTTTCTTCTTCCATTACATTGTCATCATATGGGTTGGTCCGCTGGTTGGTCTACCGACCAACAGGTCATATACCTCCAATGACCTTCCTCATGTCGCCAGTATGAGGACGCGCCTTAGGCACCCAACCTGCATTTTATACATGCTGCCATGTCCACAATAACGCCGATCCACCGGATAACAGACGCGCACCAGGAAGCCGCCCAATATGGGAACAGACGCGCCTGGGTTTTGAAAATCGTAGAGTCATCTCCGACCCGTAAGCCGCCCAATTTGGGAAACAGACGCCCGGACCAAATCAAACCCCACGATTACCTCCTACCTATGATCAGGACCCATCACAGTAATGTGACAATAGGCGTTACATTGTGACACTATGCTCAAAACCCTGATCTTGGCCGTGTACCCACTGGTACACGTTTCCAGCCGGCACCCACGTGGAGGGTTCAGTAGAAGGATTTCCAAATGCCAGCCATCTATATAGTCTAGGATTAAATTCTCTGCTTTCTGATTTTATAAGCAACCATTTTAATGGCTGATGATCAGAAAGAATCTTATATTTTACACCAAATAAATAGGGACGAAAACAATTTGTGGCCCAAACTATTGCCAAAAGCTCTCTTTCCATTGCCGAATAATTTCGTTCATGACTGTTTAGAGTTCTGCTAGCAAAACAAATAGGGTGGTTATTCAATACTTAAGAACAGGATTATCGGTTAAGATTCTCTTCAGTTTTTCAAACTAACTTACAAAATTTGGGTGATTTGCGTCCAATCTAACACCTTTCTTTAAATACTTAATCATAGGATAAGCAACTTTGGAATAGTCCCTAACAAACTTCCTATAATAGCCAGTAAGACTAAGAAAATATTTTATTCCTTTAATTGTAGTCGGTAATTTTATATCAAGAATAGAATTAACCTTTGCTGGATTTGGCTTAACTGCTTCAGGTGTTAAACATGACCCAAATATAAGGTTTCCTTTGCAAAAAATGTTAATTTATTTATCTGGATTTTGAGATTTGCTTCACTCAATTCATTAAAAACTATTTTTATATTCTTAAAATGTTCTTAAAAACTGGTAGAAAAAATTAGGATATCATCTAGATATACTACACATATCTTATTTATAAGATCAGGAAGAACATAGTTAATCAACCGCTGGAATGTAGCCGGTGCATTCTTTAAACCGAAAGGCATTCTGATGAATTCATAATGTCCATATGTCGTTGAAAATGCAGTTTTTGAACGATCTTCCACCCTTAACAGAATCTGCTGAAACCCCTTAGCTAAATCAATAGTTGTGAAGTACTGATCTTTACCTAATTTAGCTAAAATAGCATCTACTTGCATTAGGAAAAGGGAATTTGTTGTCTATTATTATTTCATTAAGCTAACGATAATCAAACAAAAAAAATGTACTTTGGATTTCAAGAAGAATTCTTGACAAAAGGCACGAAAAACAGAAGTAAGGAAGAACATGTAAATCAATTACAATAGGTAATCATCCATTCAAAACAAATTTCGATCTACCAAGGTAAAATCATAGCTGTTAAATAATGATTAGTAATCGTAATGATTACGTATTAGATTACTTTTTTTAAGGGTAAAGTAATGATTACAATAACGATTACTTTTGGTTTTGCATGATTACTAATTGATTACGATAACAAGTAATCAAAAAATAATCAGAAGTACCGGCGATTACTACAAAATAATCAAAAAATAATCAAAAGTAATCAAAATGTGATCCGATTATTTTCAACGATTATTTTTGATTCTTTTTGATTACTTTCAAGAATTGCGTATTTATTCGTACAATTATTATTAATGGAAACAGTTAAATGTTACCATTATTCAAAAATGTACTGGCGAACGCTTTTATCCATTTAAAATTGGACCAATATTTGACTATATTTATTTATTACCAAACAAAAAATTTAATCATATTGATCGGTATTATATTTAATAACTTGATACTTAATGTAATAATATAACATATTCAAAAAATTTTTATGGATTTATATCCATATTATTTAGGTTCCCGGCTAAGAATGGGTTAAAAGGCAAAAAATTAATGTTAAGATTTTGTGTGTCTCTGAATATTGTTTATCGAATTTATTGTTATTATCTGCTTGCATTTTTCTTAATTTCTTTTTTTTTGCAATTGAAAACAATTGCTTGAGGTATTTATTGTTGTTATTATTATTTGAGATGGGACTGTTATAGTTTTTTTTTTTACTCATAATCACGTGGGTGGCCTTTTTATTTTTTTATATATATAAATATATGTATATTTATATATTTAAAATCTTATCAAAAATGTTTTTTTCAATAATTTACTACTTTCACTTGTATTTAATAATTTCGGAAATATTTAAAAAAATTTCAATCCCATTAAAGTTTTTTATCAGAATATTAAATGAGTCACGAACAATCACGCAAAAATCATACTCTTGCACTTTCCCTCAGGTTAGCTGTGCTCATCACTATTATTTAAAAATTCCAATTCTAAAACGGGATTAAGTTTCTGTCATATACAAAAGGTGCGTTCGAAAACCCAGAAGTTTTTAATATTTTTTACTGAATTGAGAGCAATTTTTCAGTTTACTCAGTAATTACTCATTTACAGCATTTTACTGTAAAAGTACTCGAACACACCTACAAAAACGAAGTGAGAGAAAATAGTCTTCAATAAAAATTTAATATAAAATACATATGTATGTGTTGGCGAGTGTGAAGTTATTTTTAGCATTTTTTTCTTTCATCTTTTACTTTAGGTCTATTTTATAGTTTTGCTATTTAATTCTTTGGAATTCATTTGTTTATTGTTTCTTTTTGTTAAAATCAATTGAGCTACAATTTGTACTTTGTTTGTAATACATTCTGTTTGTTAGTAAGTACGAAAGATGTACATAATTTTTTGAAGACTCTTTTAAATAATATTTTATTTTAGCTGTAAATATGTCAGAAATTGATTCCGAAAATGACTTTTGTTCAGATGACAGTTTGAAGGACCCAGACTTTTATCCTTCTACAAGCAACAGGAAAGAAAATTAATTAAAGATTCAGAACGGCCCCTTAAAAAAGTATGTTTGCTTTCATTGTCTGATTGGCAAAAAATAATTTTCAAAAACGAATTTTACATGCATGTATTATTTTAAATATTGTTTGATTTTTGCGACTTAACTTTACAGATGATGAAAATGATACAGGTCCTTCTCCACAAGACCATATAAAGCATCAATTTTTCAGCTATCTAAACGATAGTTCAAGCGCTGACGGGAATTGGCAAAAATGTTATTTGCTAAAGGAAGCATTTATATACTTTAATACTCCCCTAACGTCTTCAGCTCCAGTGGAACGACTGTTTTCTTTTGCCGGGATCGTCAACAGTCCAAGGCGCCAATTATTATCTGATTTTTCCATTAAAAAATTAGTTTTAATGAAGGACAATTGTAAAAATATTTTATTGTAAGTGTCCGACCGATTATTTGGCCAATAATCTTTGCTCGGCATTTGTAAATAAAATTTCTTTGTTTGTCTTTTTTTTATTACCAAAAATTGTTATAAAATTATTCTTTTTTTTTTTTTTTTTTTTGCTTAATAAATAAGTTTACAACTTACTATTTCTTTAACTATTTTTCTTCATCTATTTTGAATAACGTGCTGTAGTTAATGTTGTTTGTGTTATATTTAAAATAAATATATTAAAATTTATTGATTATGAAAACTTTAAACACGTTATCAACTGCTTAAAAAAAAAATTTTAGTGCAAATGAATACGCAATTTTTGAAAGTAATCAAAAAGAATCAAAAATAATCGTTGAAAGTAATCGGATTACTCGTTGATTACTTTTGATTATTTTGTAGTAATCGCCGGTACTTCTGATTATTTTTTGATTACTTGTAATCGTAATCAATTAGTAAGCAGAAATTTTTTCTTATAGAGTTAAATAATCATTACGATTCTTTTTAAAAAGTAATCTAATCGATATATAACAGGTATGGGTAAAATACCATTTGGTTTAAAGATTTATGTTTGACTATTGACGTCATCCGTCGTCAATGGCGGTGAGTGTTAAACGGCAAACCCCTCTGAAGAGATTGTGTGGTAACAATCGAAACTAGTCAGGGCAACCTGTTCGTGAAAACCTGGGTTTAATTCCCAGCTCAGTCAAGAATGAAAAATTATCAATAAATTTTAATTCATTTCATGTTGTAAAATTCCTTTCTTCATAAAAAATAATTTAATGAAAATTAAATTCAATGAACTTAAGCCTGATTAAAATATCGAAATTTAATTATAATTAAGTTTGTAAAAAAATATATGTTTGTTAGTATGTATTAGGGTATTCATTAAATCGGGCTTTTGCTTTAATCGGGTAATCGCACGATTAATTAACCGAGGTTTTGGTTTAATCGGTTAATTTTGTAATTGATCGGTTAACCGATTAATAAAGTTTTTTTATTAATTAAGTAATTTCAATAAATAAAATGCATACTCTATTTATTATTTGGAGTTTATTAGCAAAAAAAAAACAAGTTAGAGTGCTATATTCAGCTGTGCCGAATAATTGATACCCTCCACCGACAGGAGTGGGCTCTATATGATAAATACATACATATTATTAAATAAGCTTCACAAAAACGAACGTCAGCATTAAAATTGGTTGCGGTGAAGACCTACATATATGAAATTATTGACCGACAATAAGAAAGTTTAATGCGTTTCTTTTTAGAAACTTGAACTGGCTTGTGTAAAATATCATGATTCGTAACAGTTTTAGCCAAACTAAATTGATTTTTAGGAGGGTAATTTGTATTGGACCTATGGTAAATTATGGACCACTGATCCCAAACTTCTGAAGACTGTTTTCTGTTATTACAAAAATTTAATTATAATAAATTTCAATACAGCAGTGTTATTAGTTTAAGCGTTAACAGTGAATTTCAGAAGGCTGCTTAATATGGGATCTAAGGTAAATTATGGACCTTATATCACAAAAGGCGAATTTTATTATTTTCCCAAAGGGGGCTTTATTTGATTTTAGGCGTTCTAAACTGTTTTCCGGAAGTAGGGCTTATATGGGGCCTAGTGTTAATTAAGGACCGATCTTCAAAAAATTTTACAGTGTGATTTCTGGTCCTATATAACTGTGACGAGCCAAATTATAGTATGATAGCGTTATTTATTACGGTTTTAGGCGTACTACGCTGTTTTCCGCGAGTAGGATTTATTAGGGCCTATGGAAATTTAACAATATCATTTGCAGTCGTATAAAGCGAATTCGTGCAAAATTTAATATCCTTCCGTGCATTATTCCACCGTTTATGTTAGTTTTTGCTTCAAATTTATCATTTTTTAAGGGTGGTGGTTCCACATTTTGATTCATAGTTCTGATCCTACTAAACCGATGTGGCTGAATTTCAAGTTTGTTCATTTCTTTTGCGTTTTTCGTAAGTGAGCGTGTTTTCAACAGCCGGACAGACAGACGGACGTGGCTAAATCGACTTAGAATTACTCAAGGAGCCAGAATATATATACTTTATGGGGTATTGGATGTATAATGAAAAATTTTTACACGGAATGACAAACTTAGTTTACCCTCATTCCCAACTAGTGGTGGTGGAGGATATAACATTTACATAAAAAACATAACAGTTCTTGAACTAAGGCGAGCAAACCAAAAATAATCATAAATATGTTATATATATTTTTAATTAAAACATAAATATTATGTAGTAATTAAAAAATAAACTGTAACACAATTTTAATAGTTATTTCAATAGCTTAAGGAGACCTTAAAAAATAATATTTTAGAAAAATAATTTGGTTTAAATGTTTAGGATTTAAGCGATTCTTTTCTTTAGTTTTGATCAAATTTGACTTTGAAAAAATTCTTTCACTTATCTTTGACGTTTTACAACTCGAAAGTAACCCATAATACAGAATATTTAATTTCTCAGTCCTTTACCTGGATTTCTCTTAACGTATAAAATCTTCCATTATGCCATTCCTGTCCTGTTTAAATTTTCCAATTTTTAACCCTTCTAATTGCTTCGGTTAATTTTGTTAAAATATTGATATGAGAAAAAACAAATAACTAAGCACATACACATAAAAAGTACATGAAACGAAAAGCTGTTGACAGCAAACACTTATTTAAAACGAATATCACTGAACACCTTCTTTGTTTGTATTAAAAAATATTTTCTAAGCACACACCTTTTGTAACTATATGAAGCGAAACAAATAATTAAAATCTCAAAAAAATATGTTATAATACTACAAAAAATTAAAAATTATGTAACGTTGGTTAATCGGTTAATCGACTGAAATTAACCGGTTTTATCGTTAATCGAAAATAGCCAATTAACGGCTAACCGAATGAGTACCCTAGTATGTACATATATATGTATGCCCTAATCCATCCATGTTTTTGTAACAGATTAAAGTAACACGCAACCTGTGTTCTGTAATCTACTACAAAAAACGACACAAAAATTCTTATATAAGCATCGTTGACAAAAAATTCTCATACATATAAGCCTCGCTTCTAACTAGTCTTTTGCGAAAAAAATTATTTAATCAAAACTTAATTTACATACTTAATTTTAAATTAACATTAACCCATTTATCCTTAAAAAATATTTAGTTATTTAAAAGGTTCATTAAACGAATTTTCATAAAAAATTCGTGTTATTAACCTTTTGTAAACCCTAAATATTGTTTATGAATAAGTATTTGAATGCATAATTGCGTATCCGAAGAAAGTAAAATAGTTTTTATTGATTATCTAAATTTATAGGCAAATTCAGTTTTCAAGGTGGAACAATTTTCCAAGTTTCCAGTAATGAGAAAAGTTTAATACATTTGAAATGCTATTCCAGTTCAAATAGAGAACATTAAATAAAACAAATATCTAAAATACAGTATTGATCTGTATAATACAGAACGGACGGTCACCACATACATATGTACATATGTATATGTTCATATCAAACCATTGCGAATGGTTCTTTGTTTGTTAAAATTTGGGTAAAAATTAATTAATAAAAAAAGTAATAAAAATTAAATAAAGGTTTTTTTAATAACGAAAGTCCAAATAAATCTTATTTTACTATGTAAAAACATATTCTTGATTTACTGTATGTTTATGTATATTTATCATCAATTTCTGCTTCTATAGTTTTTAGCGCAACCTCACACTCGTCCTCCAAAATATCAATTTCGATGATACTGTCATTTTGTTGTTGGCCTGAAAAATAAATGATAAATATATATGAATGCATAATCTAAAATCCTATAATGTAAAACAAAATCATACACATATCATAATCAAAATCATTTAGTAGTCCTGTTGCAGATTTTTCTAATAATGAGGCGATTCTTTCCTCATTATTGGTTATCTAACTAACATACGCGCCTCCACCGGTCTTGTAAAGTTGATTTCGGTGGACCGATATATGTAGCAGTGTTTGCCTTTCTTTCCTTATTTTCGTATTTGTCTCTTAGATGTTGGGATGATCAAATGGAGTAGCTTTGAGATCCAATTTCTTTAGATATTTTATCCCAAACATCTTTTTTTCCTGCCAAGTCACTGCATTTGTTTGTTTGTTTTCGAAAACATTGGAATACTACTCCGCCAGTCATGTTAAAATGTCTTCTTCCTGAGACGTGAAGTTGGAAGCTCTGCAAATACGTTATTTAAAAAATTTAAGACTATTTATGAATGTTACAGAGCTAGGCTACAATTACTTACCTTACTCGTTTTGTTTTTGAAGTATCCGGGTGCGTTCGTAAATGCATCACTGCGCTGCATCAGAAAAGCAAACTTTTTAATTGCAGATAAAAAAGTAATTATAATTTTTTTTTTATTGTGTGACTATTATTTTTGTGGAGTATTTGAAAATTTTTTGGTCCATATCTACTTAATTGAAATATATGTATATAAAGATGTGAAATCACTGATGCAGCGCAGTGATGCATTTACGAACGTGCCCTCCATGTTGAGATTGTCAAACGTTGATACACATTCAAACTTGTTTTCTTCCATTTTACGTCCGTTGATAATTAAACACAATTAATTGTTGCACGGATACCACCCAGATATTCAATTCCATAACTAAGTACAAACCCAACAGAAGGGGAATGTGTAAACTTTTGTTTCTGGCTTTAATTTTAAGATTTTTTAAATTTATAACGCGTAACGGACCTGTTGAGAGCTTCTATTTTTCTTTTTTTTTTCTTTAAAAAGGCGTCATTAAACGGCGGAACAGCATTCCTCTAACAATTAATTTCAGTATCTTTATCAATTATAAAAATAAATAATGAACATTTTATTTTTTAATCTTTTATTACACTATTTTTCGTAAACAAATATATGCAGTATTGCCATACTAATTACTAATTGCCTTTGTTGAGTAATCAAATGATGGTGAAACGTAAATCGGTAACCATCAGTTAAATGGTTCCAGTTAACCGTGCGGCCACACGATCAACTTTTTGTTGATAGTCTTTTACATATGTATACTGTTTGTCAAAATTTACATAAATTGAAAGCTATGACGTAGGCTGCACGCAATTTTTAAGCAATTAACTTTCAAGATGCCATCAAGAAAACAATTTATACTGACAAACGAAAAATTTGCTCACTAAACTTCTAATCAGCTGTTAAATTGAACGTAAAATTTCCAAACAAATGGATAGTTAAAATTGAGATCAATCTCGTGGTCAATTTAAAAAGTGTGAGTGTGTTAGTAAAAAAAATGAGAGTGAGAGCAAATTGAGAGGAATTGAAAGACAAAAATTGACCGTGTGGCCTCCAAGTAAGCGAACCAGCAATTAGTTAATTTTACGTTAAAAACAAAATAATTGTATATTGTGAAAAGGGCCGTTAGTGTTATTATTCTTTGTATATTGTATATATTGAATGCTTTTATATGCCTAGTTATTAAGTACTAACATCCTGTAAATAATAATTAATTAAAACTTTTTATTAATAGTGGAATACAGTAAATAAATGACCACTATAATAGTCCAAATATGAAGTTCTAATATTTTTGCTTAAGAATTATTAATGTTATTTTTCCAAGATTATTCTTAATATCATAATAATAAAAATGGAAAATTAAATTTGGTGAACTTAAGCCTAATTAAAATATCAAAAACTTCAAAAATAGATTGTAGATAGACTTTTAATAAAAAAGGAAAAGCATTTATGTTAATCTTATATACATATCTAAATCTTCGTTAAATTTTAATTTCCGGGTCTGTAACGGTCAATGTAAATACATGCATTTACAGATAAATAAATAGTTAAACAGCTTAATAAATATGTATTACGTCATCATTCCTTAGACGGTTATCAGTCGCCCAAGGTTTTTGGAAAATGTAAATTCGAAAGAAATTTCGAATTCCACTGCATCCGTTACTGGGTCAACAAATCCTAATAAGAAAATTCCGAATTCTAATGAGAATTATGTTTAAATTGTTGCTCCTATAGAATAATCTTCAACTTTCGACACAGTTCTTTCTATTCCGAAAACTTAATAAATATTCCAAATAATAATGATATGTATATTCGCCACCCGTTTTGCATTGGCTACAAAACCTGAGGAAATGAAATTTTGTATACAGTCAAAAATTAATAATTGTTACCCGGATGAAATTCTTGTTTTTAAAATCAATTCTAAAAACAGGGCATAATTCAAAATAATGGTTCCTGAAAATCTTTTCCAGCAAATTGTTAACAAAATTTATAACACAGAAATTTTTTGTTCTAAATATAAGATTTTAAGAAAAGATAGAGAAAGTTGTGTGCAAGGCGAATTCAACAAGGTAAGTGCAACTTCAGCCGTTCATCAGCTGTGTCCACGGCGAATTTTCAAAACGTCAAAAAATACTTTTGTTGACATGTTTTACGCCAAAATAACCGAAAAATTTTCTGAGAAGAAGCTGTTTGAAAAGTGTTAAAATATTATTTTTATAATAAAGCAAATAAAAAGCAGCGAATAAATAAAGTGAAAATATTAATTTATTTTTTAAAAAAGTAAAAATTCTTATTTTGAATTAAAAAAAATGCGACGGTGTGCAGTTTGTAAGAAACCTTACAATAAAGGTGAAGGAAACTTGTTCCGAGTTCCCAGTGAAGCAGCCGCAAGAAAAAATGGGAGAAGAATTGTGGCAGACCTTTTAAAAAAGAATCCATAGTGTGTTCTGACCACTTTATACCTTCCGATATTTTGCATATTGGTGCAAGAGTTAGTATCCTGCCAAATGCGGAGCCTTTTTTTTTGCAGATGGACAAGCCTGAAGTTGTAATGGAAAATGATAAAGAAACAGGTATGAACGATGTTTCTTTCAAGCCAAATAAAAAGGACCAATAAACTCATGCGAGGTAAGTGAAGTAAAATTTTAATAATAAAAAGTTTTTCAGTATTCCAACTTAGTTTTAACCTAAAGTGAGATATATGTAAGTAAAAGCAGAAAACATTTTAGGAACAAATCTAGTTTACCGACGCAGCTCTAAATGAAAAAAGTACCCAGGTGATAGAAAAATGAAATACAAAAGTTGGCGCAAACGCTTGGTTTCCGAGTTCTGGACGTTTAAAGTCATAGGTGCATATACATATGCGATTTTGCACTACAATGATAAACGTATATGGCCCATTTTCGTATTCGACACCTTAACCAAAGATTGAAAATGCAGAAGTCAAAGCCACGTTTCATGGGATTTAGTAAACTTTTAAAAATAAAATTTTAAAAGTAAGTGTTATAATTTTGTCACATAAAAAAATGTAACTAATTTTTTAAATTTTTTATTTATTAGCTAGCTATCCAGCAAAATAAAAACTTTTAATGAATTACACTTTAAACTCGTTCATGGAACATGTGCAAAACTGAAACATTTTTTTTTTTTTAAGGTAAGTCTAAAATAAATATCAAAAATATTATTGGGGGATTCACAAGGTGTCATAAATTAATATGTCTTAAAATAATAACATGAAAAAATACGACTGTTGTGAGCAACCCCTCATAATTTAATGTGCTATTAATTACGACAGCACAATAAACATAGCAAGCCACGTTCTATTTATTTAAGACACTTTTTGTTTACAAACCAACAACAATATTTTTAAACCATTGTAAAATGTTAGAACATTATGACAATAAACCATAATAGCACACCTTGTGAATACCCCATATGTTTGTCTTATATTACAACTTTAACTAAATTTTTTATTTATTTATGTAATGCCATGAATGAGACAAAAATGATAAAGCCAATAACAGCACCAAAGAAATTATTGATATCTCCAAGGGACTTCCTATTATTCAATTACATAATATTAAATTATTTTAGTTTAAGAATATTATCAAATGTTATATGTATATTACTATATTATTACTTTGAATTTTATTTTACTGACTTCTTTGATTTTTACTATGTTATAAATCGTGGAGTAGGCCTACAGGGGAAACCACGTTAAAAAAACGCGCCTAGTATACTACCTCAATGGTGGCGTGGAAACGTGTACACTTAAAGAAGTTATTTCGCCTTGGTTGTGTGCAATATAATAACAACATAAAAAAGTCGGGAGGGGTTGTGTTAATTGCCATTACAAACGAATTCTCATCTAAAGAAATTATTCTCCATGAATTTTTACATTTAGAACTTGTTTCTGTTTATATCAGGGGCAAGGCGAATTAATTTACCAGGTGGCGTTGAAAGCACAGCTGTGCTACTTTTTTTTTTTACTTAGAGAGAGAAATGTCAAAAGTTGCTTGTGTTTTTGACATATCGATCAACGAAAGCAACAAAAAAATACATTGCTGTGTTTTTGGTGTTGTTACTTGTTGTAGTATCGACACCACCGTATACATGAATTCGCCTTGATCAGGGGTTTCCATTTCTTTGCACAATTGTGCGCACCACTACTAACACACATTTCTATACTCTTCAATTTAGTCGTCGATGTGACTTCGACAAGTGTGCATGTCTAGCTGATGCTATATTATTTTGTTTCAGCTTACACTCAAAAAATATTGTGCGGTAAAAAATGCTTTTGGTAACATCCAATGCGTTGCGTGCAATTTTTATTTAGAGTTTAAATTTTAAGACTAAAATGTAGAATAATGTAACATTTCATAAGTTAACATGCAAAGCAAAGAACTTTGTAAAATGGTAATTATTTGAGATTTAAAAGCAATTTTTAATATTTCAGATAAAAAATTTCAAAATGTCTAACAGTCCTATGTGGAAGAAGCTGATAGTCACATTTATTATAGGTTTTATTTTACATACGTTTATGGATTCGGTTCTTATAATTTTACAACACTTTTTTATTTTTTCTTATGCAATACTAAAAATTATTATTATAAATTATTATCTGATCACTAATTCCACTAACACCGTGGTAATCGTTATAAAACAGATTACCCAGTTTTGGTGTTTAAAAATATTAATGTGTTCTTATAAAAAGAATTAAAACCTCTGCTAATTTTTTTATTGAGTGTGATTATACATTATGCTGTTAAAAAAATTATATATTTATTTGATGATACGTCATTTATAATTTTGTAAATAACTTAAAATTATATAAAAATACATATGTAACGTGAATCCAAATCAACAAAACTTTCAAATTTTCAAATAATATCTACATTGTTTTGCATTTAAGCTAACGATATGTGTTTTGTTGTGAAAAAAAATCTTTGATGCCTGTAAAAGGGTCCATTTTTCTTTCGTAAAAAAGACGTACCTAAATGCAGAAATTATTAAGAAAAAAATAGCCACAAGAATTTGTTGGTATTTTGTGCTTGTAAAAATATTTTTGTTTCTGTACCAATCGCGTCGGTGGGTTTTTTTTTTTCTTTGAAAACACTTTTTTAAGTAAGTAAAAATATTTAAAAAACAAGTTAAAATAGTCTTGTCCTACAATTTATGTGTAAACCTATACATATAAAAGCAAATGTGATAGCAGGTAACATTTTTGGGTAAGAAGATGTGTTTTATTGATGTATTAATGAAACTTTATTGTTTAGCACTATTTTTATTTCTTACTTTTTTATGCTACAATTATATGACCGAGTCCAAAGAGTTAACCTTACTAATTTATGGTATTTATTTAACGTAACTTTGACCTGTTACAATGACTATACATTTTTGCAGGCAAACTCAGGTGCGCATTTGGTATTTTGTAAAAAGTTATGATATACTATTAGCAAGAATTAAAATGTATGCACATATGTTTGAAGTATGAGTAACCCAACAACGTGAATACCCTTTCTATTTTACTTACCACTATGAACCCCCTAACTTTTTACTAAAATAACTTTTTCACGTTATAATTCTCATGTAATTTATTTTATTTTTGAAAAACTAGACCAGGGAAATCCATTTCTATGCACAATTGTGTATACCACTACTAAAGGTACGTTCAGACTGGTGAAATATTTGAAAGCAAACATCAAATATTTCATTAACGTAGTCTAAACACAAAATATTTTTGATTATCAAATAAAATAACAGCTGATTTTGAGCAAATAAAAGTATTTGCCGGCAAACAAATATTTGTCCAATGTGAACATAGTGTGAACACAAAAAATCAAATATTTTAGTAATTTTTGAGCAAACATTTATTTGAAATTACAAAAAAATTGTAAGAGCAAACAACGACAAATAATTTTAGCCATGTTCCAAATAGAAGCAATTTTTCCTGTAAGTTTTTGGATTATTTACAATTTTAAAGATTTTTTATAATTATTAGACTTTGTATCGTGCCGCTATTAGCAAATGTTTGCCATTCCTTAGTTTTAGGCACTTTTACTAAATTTTATGGCTTGTTTGAAATATTAAAATGGTTCGGGATTTTCGCTATTTCTGCAACATTTTTTTTTGTTTTTCCCCTACATTTTGTTTTTTAACCGATTTAGCAATTTCAAATATATTTTAGGGTTTGTTTCCAAGTTTGCAATTTTTCGCGAATTTTAGCCATGCTCGCGAAGAAGCGATTTTTTACTGTAAGTCTTTAGAGCTTTAACGATTTTTAATAATTATAAGGCTTTGCTATCATACCGCTATTATCAAATTTTTGCGAATTTCCGCTAATTTAGCAATTTTTATCGAATTTTTGCCATTCCTTTTAGTTTTAGGCACTTTAAATAAATTTTATGGCTTGTTTGAAATATCTAAATTTTTCGCGAATTTTCGCTATTTTTGCAAAAATTTTTTTTCCCGACATTTTGTTTTTTAACTGATTTAGAGACTTCAAATATATTTAAGGGTTTATATCCAAGTTTGCAATTTTTCGCAAATTTTAGCCATGTTCCCGTTACCCATTGTCTTCCAGTTTTTTTTTATATTTTACATTCTCCTGTTCTAACACTATGAAAGATGCTGCTCCACAGAATAAAAAAAATTAATTAGCTTTTGCGCTATTTGTGAAATATATTATTATTTTTGAACACTTTCATTAAATAATTATGTGATGCAAATATTTATTTTAGTCTGAACGCATGGCAAACATGAATTAATTTATTTTATTTAACATTTTTTGACAACTGTTTCATCAAACAAAAATTGTCAAATGTTTGAGCTTAGTTTGAACATTAAACAAAATATTTTTTGTTCCACACAGTTTGAAGCAAATATCAGAACAAATATTTTCGTCAAATATTTCATTAGTCTGAACGTACCTCAATACATATTTTTGTTTCAGGTTAACAGAAAAAACTTTATGATGGCACTTAAAAAATATTGTGCGGTCAAAAACGCTTTTGGTAACATCCAATGCCTTATATGGTATGCAACATTTAAGGAAGGAACGGAATATGTTATTAAACGTGTGATTTGCGTGCAATATTTATTTTTTATGAATTTTTAAAACATAAAAATCTTTAATTTTTTTACAATTGTTTGATAAGATATTTAAAACTGATTTAGAGTCAAAAAGCTTCCGAATGAAAAAAAAGTGCTGTTTTAAAATCAGCGACATTGAATTGGTAAAGAATTGCTACAAATTTTTTATCAACACAAAAAATTTTTAATTTTGTACCTTTGTGTTATACAACTTATAAAATATATTACTAACATTTTATTTCGGCTGTAAATGAACGCATTCTCTCAATTTTTTACTCTCTGGTACTCACTAATACACAACCAAAAAATTTTTGGAAATCCCTGGTTTATATAAAACTATATAAGCAATATTTATTTATTGTGTGCTTATACATTTCCCCTTACACACCAATTACTGTCTATGAAGATTACTTAAAAGCGATTGAATTACTTTAAAAAAATATTAATTAATTCAACAGATCTTGTTCTTATAGCTGGAGAATTTAATATGCCAAACAGTTTATGGAAAACTGCTTTGTACTTAAACTACCTGATCCAATCTCAAGCCTCGGAAGTATCAAAAAATTTTATTAATTGCTTGCTTGAATACTGTATTTTTTAAATAAATTCCATTCCTAATGCGTTTGGTAAACTGTTAGATGTTATATTTGTTAATGAGCCGTCAGATTTTTCGATCTTGTGTCATACGACCATCCCGAATCCAGAGGATCAATATCACTCTACAGTTGAGATAAACTTTTTACATCAACCTCCCATTCAACTGAATAAAAACACTCCAATCAGAAAATGTTTCGTTTTAAATCACCAGATCAGAGTAAACTTCATCTTCAATTATCACAAATAGATGAATTACAAGTTTTTTGGCGATGAACTGAACCTTTGTGTTACGAAATATTACCAACTTCTTTATCAATGTTTTTCCTATGAATTATCTAAGTATTATCAATTTGTTATCATGGCCCGCCTGGGAACACAAAATATCTTACAAGACTTAAAACTAAGAAAAATAAACTGTATAAGAATTTTAAAATAAACAGTTCAACAATAAATTATTCCAAGAGTTTGCTAAAAACCGTAAAAATGTGAAACCGCGGTCTCGGTTTTAAAATGATAAAAACCGGTCGGTTTCGGTTCGGTTTTTCAGACATTTCTGAAATAAAAATATTATGATAAAATAAGAAATAAAGGTTAAATATGCTGTCAAATTTAATAGATAATTAATATGGTTGCGATTTGGTGCATATGCATGTCTAAGAATAATTTCTACCAACTATCTTTCCGAATCATTAAATTTGCGTTAAAATGACATCGATTTGTATATGCATACTGTTGCATATTTTTTGGTGAAAATAAATTTTTTACATATTTTGGTTTTCAATGCATATGTTTTCGATATTTTTTAAATTCCATATTATAAAAAAAGTTCTTCAAAAAATTTATAAATACACAAAAAATAATCAAAAAAAAAAAAAAAAAAATATTATTTAAATATGTATATAAATAAGTCCTGCTGGAGCTTTGCTTGAAATACTTTATATTAGAGGTGGTACGGCGCACACTGGTTCATATTTTGAGAAGGCGGCCAAAACTATTTTTTTTTTATGTTCTCCGATTTTGAATTTTTTTTATTCATGTGAAAATAAATACATACTACCAAAGACTATAGATTTATAAAGATATTGCACTGCCATACAAAGTTCATACATTTTTCTGTCTATATTATTTTTTCTGGTGGATTTAGCCGCTAAATCCACTTGTGAGAGTAAATTATAGTCTTTGTTTTTACTCTCAGAGAACTTTTTATTCTCATCAATCAGCGCATATTTGCGTGCATGCGTGTGTGTATGTACGCGTATGTACATGACAATGAAAAAAATATAAAAAAAATAAAAGAAGTCTTGTTTTTCTCGTTGAAAACACATTTAAGTAATAACAGAAGTTTTGTTTGCATGTCATTTATGTGCAAAAAACCTATGTAAACGCAAATGTGACCGATTTTTAATTGTAGGGCAATAATATGTGTTTTATTGTTGTACAGATGAAAGTATATCGATTTGCACCGAAGTTCAAATGCTGTTATTGTCTAAATTTAAACAATTGTAGGAATATGAGAAATCATTTTTCTAAAAAAAATTAACTGCTTTGTTTATAAAAGATATTTTATGTTTACTAAAGCGACGTGGCGACATAATCAAAATGCTTTTGATTTTCATAAAAATTTGCAGCCAGTTTGATGTGTGTGCACGTAATTTCTTAGAATTTTATTTATTTTTTGTTTAAAAATGTATGAAAACTTGATTTTCAATACATTTTATTAAAATTGTATTATTTGACATATTATTAAATTGTTTCCGATGGAAAATCTAATTTTGTTTATTATTACAAATTATGAAAAATAGTCAGGCTTTGGAAGTCTACCTTTAAGAAGTTTGTAAAATTCTTATAAAGGTCTGCAAAAATATTTTTACCAAATAAAGCAATGAAAATGAAAAATTTATTAATCATCGATTACATACTGAAAAAGTTAAAATTTGTAACCATTAAACTTGTAAAGAGCCTATAAGTAAAATTATTACCTAAATACTCGTGGTAAATAGTTAGAGCGTGTGTGAAACGGTAGCAAAGTACTATGGTAACAAAGTATTTCCATGTGGTGAAAAAAATCATGTTTCTGCTGTGTGAAATGATATCTTTCAACGAAATAAAGAATGCGTTTTCATCGTATACCTAGATAATTAAGGATATATTCAAAATATGGGACTAAGGTAGTATACCACATTTATAGACGAGTCAACGAAATAAACTGCAATTAAATTACCTATGTTAATCCATTAAGGGATAACATGTTGCCAAACTTATAGGTATATTAAAAAAAATGATGGCTATACCGATATGGTGGCTAAAACTTTTCTTTTGTTTCTAAGCTGTTTCCCATTTTAATTATACTAATACATAGCTATGTATGTATTGCAGTACTTGTAAGTTAATTTATCAAAATTCCTAAAAAAAAAATACCTTAGATTTTATGATTGTAAATATACTAGTGCTCGAACACGGGACAGTGTATGTTATATTAACTACTATTTGTTTGGTTATGGTCTACATTATAAAAACTTTTTTGAAAAATATCGTTGGAAAAAATTATATCTTTTTGGACGATATACAATTTTGACGTTGCACTATAGGAAATTTCCCCTTTTTTTTGGCCAAAAGTACTTAATTTTTTTCTTGGAGTTTTTGATTTTTTTTTTCACTATGTACTTAAAAACATACTAAAAAAAGCATCTTCGAAGAATAAAGCATCAATGATGCTTTACCGTTATTTTATAAATGCAAAAACATGAGGTTTGTTTATTAAACAAAACGAGGAAGTTACTATATTAAATTAGACGTGTATTTAAGCTTAAAGTTATTATTCAAAAAATTCATGTAAAAAAAGTGAAAAATGAACAATAATGCTAAAAGTGAGTACTTTTATAGTAGTTAAAAAGATATTCAACTTTTTTTTTAATTTGGCTAAATCGAAGGAAAGAAAAATACCTTGATGTTATACACTGTAATAATAAATTGCAAATTTACTAAGCTCCGAAAAAAATGATTAAAAGTGATAGATATAACACTTACGCATTTCGATAGAGCCATAAGTTGTCATCCATTCGCAATTTATTTCAGCTGCATATACTTGCATATGTCTTAAAAAAGCGTATTTTTCCAGGTAACTTCAGCGTACCAAATGCAGACTTGCGTGTGACAAACTTTTTTCCCCGTGACGGTGCGTGACTAAAAATTTATTAGCTTAAGGAGGAACACTTCCAAAAAGCGAATCTAAAAAATCATTTAGGAGGAACACTTCCACAAAGCGAATCTAAAAAATCATTTAGTTTGGCCCACTCGTTTGTCTAAAAATTAGTTTTGGCCAAAAAAAAGGGAAAATTTCCTATAGTGCGTTGTGTTAAAATATTTAAAAAAAATTATGTACAGTACTTTTTGCTTATAGTCACAAATCGTGGACTATATCGCTAGAATGGCTATACGCCTAGTTCACAATTCCGCCCCCTTAATTATAAAAATATGTTTTGCTTATTTCGATAATATACGAATTCCCGAATTTACAAAATTTTTGGAAATCCCATCAAGTTTTTTTTGTTTTTTATAGAATCTCTTATCTAATTTTCAATAAGTATCCAAGTATTTATCCTAATAGTTATTTATTATATATTTCCAATGAAACATCTAGTTTACTGTATTTAAATACATATTATTCTACATTCAATCCCAGCAAGTGCCATCTACATATATCCGAAAAATAAACGTTTGGGTTGAAAATGCGAGTGGTTCAATTATTAATAAGCTTTAGTATATGCAATATTTTTATTTGTGTTATGATAATTATTTATTATATACATTTGAATATAACCGTTTTTCGTATCATATTTTCATCATAGTAGGCTTTGAATTAAAATTTTATATGCATTCAAAAGAAGAATTATATAACTGTTAAATTTCAAGTGCATTAATAAGAAAAGTTCTTTGATATACAAAAATACATAAAATGAGTGAAACAATGGTGTGTCCGTAATTTTTTTTCAATATAATGTACCTATATACATAAGTATATATAATTACCTTCAGTCGAAAAGGATGTAGTCCAATGTATACATTTTATAGGAGAGAGAAAAAACTTTCTAAGGTCTTTAGTTCTGAATATATTTTAAGTCTGTAAATCCAGTTTTGCTTCATTGCCGACCCTTTATTGGCTTGCAAACCAACTAAAAATAATACATTTATGTTTTACATAGCTTTTTGTGACTTATCACCTTTTCTATTATATATTTTATACTTTTAATGTACATTTTAGTATGTCAATTTGCAAAAAATTAAATATACTATAAAATTATTTTATTTATTTCAATGTTGACTATTTTTTTTTGAAATTTTCACATTTTAATGGGCCCTAGCGCTTTTTCTTTAGCATTTTTGGACTTAGAACTTTAACATGTCGTTGCAAAAGAAGAACTAGAAAAAAATAATTATATTTTTGTCTTTCCATTGTTATAAGCTTTAAAATTCCTTTCTAAATAAAAATAATTTAAATAAAAAGATAAATTTATTTAATTTATATGGAACTGATCTTATATTTTATTTTACCTTATTGTTGAGTTTTTTTTTTAATATAATTGGTATAAACATATCGTTTTTAATAAACACCATTTTCATTTTTGGAATTTATTCTGAGATAATAGTCTGGTAGTGTATAAAGTCATTCCTTAAAAAAAAAAAAAAATTTAAGGAATAGAACTATTACTGAGAGCTTTATAAAATACATAACTGAAATTTAACTCATAGAATAAATTCGAAAAATGAAAATGTTGAATACAATAAAGTTGCTTATGAAAAGAAATAATTCCCAATATCTAGTTTTTAATAAACTTTAAAAAAAAATTTTTTTACTTGTTTTGTATCATAAAAAATTTCAATTTCAATTACAATTTTCGATTTGCTGCTTGTCAGAAATTTTGTTGGTTGTTTCAAAAATTCTACTAGCCCCCAGGGCTATTGAAATTTCATTAATTTCAGAAGTGTCAACATTTTACTTACATTCGCACTTTTCTATCGCCTCACACATGCCTTAAGAAAACACACTTGTTTTATAATAAATTCGATTAATACATACATACACATATTATAAGTACATACATAGTTGAATTGTCTAAAAATTTTAATTATAATTCGGTTCGAATCGTTATAATTTCATTTTTACAGCAATAAAACACATATTCTTACCCTTCCAATCAAACAATCGATCGCATTTGTTCTTCCGTAGGTTATTTGCACATAAATTGCCTGAAAACAAAACAAAATCATTTAAAAAATAAAAATACCGAAAACCGGTTTTAACAAAAAAAACATACACACACACGTTGGTTGGCGAAAACAGAAAACATGTGTATGTATGTATGTATTAAAGCATGTGTTTTTTTGCTCTCTTCAGTTTTCTGAATGTGATTACGAAAACCGGTTTTAACGAAAAAAAACATACGCACACAAACGTTGGTTGACAAAAACAGAAAACATGTGTATGTACGTATTAATGCATGTGTTTTTTTTTGCTCTCTTCAATTTTCTGAAGTGAGCACGAAGTTTTTGCATTCCTTGTTACTTCCCCCCCTCATCAGTAAGAAGCACAACATTTTTGTCAATTCCAAATGTACTAAGTGCAACATCTTTATAAATCTATAGTCTTTGATACTAGTGAACCTCGGGAGCCAAAAAATTTCAACCCTATTTCAACTATTTCATTGAGAACAGGGTGGTCCCAAATGGACTTTCTCAGTATTTGGTTATAGTTTTGAATTTCTGAGTAAACTTTTGAAGTTGAAATGCTCATAACTTTTTTGTTTTTCAAGATTTTTTGACAAAATAAGTTTTGTGTATTAGTTTATCTTATTACCTATACGTGGTTTAAAGCATTAAACTCTGCAGAACTATTTAATTTTTTTTTTTTTTTAATGTCAAAATTTCCCGGAAATTTCCTATTTTATAGAACATAAGTCCTGCCCGTCAAAACGCGTCAAAAAAAAATCTATACTCTCTTGTAGTCCAGAATCTAACCTACATTTCTATACCCCATTGTACACACATCTGGATACGGTCTTGCGAACTACAGCAATTTCTGTGACCCAAGGTAAGATATTCGGTTCAAAAAATAAGTCCTGCAAGGAAACATTACTGAAATTAAAGAAGGTGAATCTTAAAGAATTTTCGACAAATAAAGCAGTTCAGGCCACATAAATTATCTAGCACGTCAGGTTATCACTTAATTTGGAGAAGGTAAAGGTATTGCCATTGTTATGAACTTATTGTGGGTGAACGGATGCTGCAAAACGAATAGGCGACATAAATAGACTAACACGTTAGATTTCTGAGTAAGTTAAAAGGTTAAACATTAGTAAATAGCCGCAACATAAACTACATAGTTTAATTACCTGAAAATTGCAACTTAATTTAAAAAAATGGAAGAGCAGTTATATTTTACGTGAAAATTACCTACATGTTACCTGTTAATTTATTGCCGTTAGAGTTGTGTCGGTCATGAACGAACTGGATCAATTGAACGGATCAGTCAGATGAACGATGACCGGCCGTTCAGTTTCATCGTTCAATTTCGTTCAATCGTTCACTTGGGTCTTTTGAATCAGTCGGTCACTTGCTTGCCGGACAACTGGTTGAAAAGAAACAACAATACTTTTGTGTTGTATAATTTATGCAAATTATAATATACTTATTTCTTTTACTCATTGCCACATTGCTTTACACATTTTCATGCATTAAACACATTCGAGACAGCAGGCAACACGAAGGCACGACTACAAATGCTGCAGGTTGCAATTGTAGTCGCGTAATCAGCTACTGAATTATTTTGAAGACGACAGCTACAATTGAAAAAATATAAACAGCTGTGTATTTTATTATGTATTTACATTTCAGTGGTGCCACTATCATTTTTAATTTTTATAAATTTAACAACATGCATAATTGCAGACTCGTACACAAACTTAATTTAAGCCTACAAAAATATAAATACTTATTTATGATAAATGTTTTAACGTAAAAACAAATGAATTTATTAAAAAACATTTAAAATATTTTAATTTTATTGTTTTTGGAACTCATAAAGAATATCATCTTCATTGCAGGTTGAATAAAAAAATCCTAATATACAGTATAATCGCGAAAAAGTAAACTGAAATTTCCTAAGGGTTGTTAACTTTTTCGTCTTATTTATTAACTTTTCTAAATTGTAAAAAAATGCAATAATAAACATATGTACCTATATTTTTTTCAATGACTTAGTTTTCATCTGTACAAAAAAGAAACTTAGATCTAATTTGTACCGGCTACAATTTATAATTAATAAATATACAATCAGTCATGTATTATGTGTTATGTGCTACATATGACGTTTGTCAGAAAATTAGTTCTTCAAAAATTTTCAGATAGAGCGAATTCTGGGTATTTTCTAAACATTTGCCAGCCATCCATTACTGACATTATTGTCTTTTCAGGTTGCAGTTACACGAACTCGCGCTTAGCAATTGATATTGAAATTAGAGCAGTGATTTCGCAATTACGTTTTCGATGCTTCAAGAAAACATTTGTCAAACTTGCTTTAAGATCGGCATATTTTGGTCTATGTAATGTTTTCCTGTATGCTTTTTCCTATGTATTCTTCAAAGCCTCGAAAATTTTGTGACGTTTCGTTTTTATTTTTGAGATGGCAGTTTTTCTTTAATGTATTTCTCAATTTTGTTTAAACTCTCAACTTTCAGCTTAAAATTTAATCTAATTTGTTATCGTTTGTACAAATCAGTACTTTTACTAAGACGATCTGAAAAGTTAACTTAGAGTCAACGTTTAGAGCGGCACAGAGGCGCTAAAATTTGGTTAACTTGACCGCAAGATTACTGTATCGCGATTCTACTGTAATTTTTTGGTTCAACGCACTAAGCTTATGAATTATAGGTCGTAAAGGTTTCAGAGCACTTTATCAATAGTATAGGAAGAAAAATATAATCTGAATCTTTAAAGTATTTGTATCATAATAAAGTCTTACGAAACACATTTCATATGATGTATTAAAAATACCGATTTATTAACTTCTTAAGAGGATTTATCTTAAAATTTTGTCGATATGTATAATAATATTTCCTCAAATATAATATGTTATTGAGAACACCCCAAGTTTTTATATGAAATATTTTTAGAAACTCCATCATATAAAATTTTAAAGTTATTAGGGCTAAAAAAATTTTATTTTGGAAAACTTCACAATTTATTTTTAAGTTTGCACTTGTTACATATTGAAATATAGTAATCAGGTGTGTTCTAGAATCCGAATCCACTCGAAAGTGGATTACTTCAGCATTTTTGGTGTTCTGCATTTCACATTCAAAAAAATTTGCGTTTTCAAAACGAGTCGAAACCTAGAACAGACCCGAATATGTAAATATTTGAAAAGTGTTCCGGAAGGCTAAAAACCCGCAATACAGAAAAACTTTATTAATCAAAGTCCTAATAACTTTGGTAACATGTGTATATTATTGTTAAATAATTATTATTATATCGACATAATTTAGAGATAAAGCAAATTTTGTTAAAAAGTCAGTCAAGAAGTATGAGCATTTGAAATGGGCTCTTAATGGGTTAATAAGTCGGTGTGCTTTAAACACCATGTGAAAAGCACTTTAAATTTTTCAATGATACCCATACTGCTAAAACTAAGAGCGTTGGCGTGACAACCATCTTCCTGTATAACTTCTTTTAAGGATACTAAAAAGTAATAATAATATAGATTTGGTGGTGAGCCACGCTTATATTCTTGTTTCAATCCGGTTCTTTGCTGTTTAACCAAAAAATTATTATTATATATTATAAGCACTAATTCTTCTAATTTTTGATTATATTAGCAGCACTTTTTCTGTTTTGTAGCGTACAAAAATAGAAATTAGTTTAATTTGACTACAACGACAAAATGAGCATAGACAACAACCTGCAGCCATTTTGCCGTGTCGTCGTTAAAATAATCATTTCCATATACACACATGTATTCTATTGTTGCCATAATGAAGTCGGTAGTCTGCTGTCTCGAATGTGTTTAAAGCATCATAATACAATCAGGGTTGTCAAGTTTCTTGGCGACCTAATTTTCGATTTGGCGACTTTTTGGCGGCTTATAAACTATATGGCGATTTTGATGGCTATTGATTTTCTATAAACTTTTTTACAAATTTACCGTTTGTTATATAGAAAGATTATATCAATGATGGTATTCCATCTAATATATATCAGGTTTTGCATAAAGCTTATAGCTATAAGGATACGTCAGGTACTTACCATTTTAAAGAACTTGCTTTGACTGTCTTTATATGCATTTAATTCCAACTGCTAATGTCTGTGTTGAAATAGTTCTTTTTAATAATTTACTTTACTAAAACTCGCCTTCATTGTTACGAGTTATAAATTATATGAATGTAAATAGCACTTTTTGTACCTTCGCACGATATTTTGAATATACATTGTTAAAAAAAACAGTAAGAATTGCCTTACCGGTGTATAGCGTTTTAGATATACATATATCCAATATTTGTTTAATACTAAACACAAAAAAACGTTTTGCTGCTTTAATTAGGTTATTATAAACTATTGTATCTTTTGTGTGTTCACCAATAATTTTACTTTTATTCAAAAAAATATTCATACATATATCAAGGCGACTTTGTCCCATTTTTGGAGAATTTTAGCGATTCAGAAGAAATATATTTTTTTAGGATTTATAGAAAACATTGAAGAAAGTTCTAAATAAATTTAATTTTGTCAAAAACGCAAAATAAGCCTTGGCGATTTTTGACATTGAATTTGGCAAAAAACATCAAAATAAATCTGACAACCCTGGCTGCTTTTCATAATTTTTCTACAATTTACATGAGCGTTGCCAGTTGTTCTTAATACAAAACCCGCCAAATGCTAATTTTTTTCATTTGAGCAGAAAATTTTATAAATATTTATTTCTTTTAGTTTTTTAAATAAGTCCCTTTATTTATAAAAGCTTAGTAAAGTTTTACAGCACGAAATTAGTATGGAAAAAAACTTTACATTCGTTTATGAATAAGACTTTTAAAATATAAAAAAAATTAGCAATGTATGTTCGTTCGGTGAAATCTTGCAACTCAATTTTGAAGCAGATACCTCGAACCGATTGAGCTGTCATTTTTAAACACGTTTAGTTAAGATGACGATGCATGGTTAACTGTGTTACGTTATTCTAAATCTAACATTATAAGACACCCAAGATGGCAGACTTAATTTTAATGCATTCCTACAATATGAGTATCAAATGGGAGGGCTTGCTGAGAATAAGTCGAAAAAGAAAGTGACGTTACTCTTAATCATATAATGCTTGCCTTCAAGATGGGTATCAAATGAAAGGACTCATGAGAATACGAATGCTAGTTTTAATATAAACTTAAAGTAAATAACCTTTTTAAAAAACAAGCTTTTATTGAAATGCGCTTCAAAGAAAAATATAAATGAATAGTATAAAACTACTATCAACTTATAACGGATTACATAATTTATATGATATACGAGATTTACTTGTGTAGACAAACAAGTAAATTATATAACTTGATGTGATTGATTTAAACTATTAAACTTTTCAAACCATGTAAATACTAGTACTTATATCTCGCGACTAGCTTTTAAATCAAATAAATTGTGTAAAGACAAGCGACAAGCTTTTATATCATATAAATTTATTAATGATGTTATAAGTTATAAGTTAAAGTTTATTTCTCTTTTCTTTTTAGCGCATTTTAATAAAAGCGTGTTTTTTAAAAAGGTTTTTTAGTTTTTATAAAATAAAAACAAAAAATTAAATTTATATTATCACATATTTTGAGAATATAATACACATAACGCATGAATAATAATAATCACTATTGCTATTTGTTCATTTTTGTAATATTATTTTGATATTTAAATTGTGCAATTGCTATTATTTTTATTATTTTTATGTTTTTAAAAGTATTTTGTTCTTAAAATACCACATAAATTTGAAATTTTTTTCTCTCATTATTTTTGTTTAAATTAATTTTTAAAGAATTGGGCTCTTACTTTGAATAAGCCCTCGCAACAATTTTTCGTTCTTTCTATTAAAATGGAATTACCTAAGCATATAATAAATAAGCAAGTCTTAAAATCGCCACGTTTGGCGAGAAATTACTACGTATGGCAGCCCAGATTGTACTATGAATTTTTTAAAACAGTGTTAAAAGAAAAACGTATAGCATACACACTTATAGTGTTGTTGTTTCTTTTTAATCAAATGAACGAAAAAAATGCGTATTTGGTTTGTGCTTATTGTTTTCTATTCTTGGTTACACTCAAAAAAGTTTTACAGTAACTTAATGAGATTTATTAAAATTGTTTTCCGTAATTAATGAAATTTTTTTTATTTTATTAATTAAACTGTTTCTGCATATTGTTCCAAAAACAAACTACAAAAATTAATAAGGGTTTTCATGATATCGCTTAAAATTGCCATTTGTGTCATTTTAAATACAAAAATCAATTAAAAGAAAACAAGTATAAAATTAAAAGCTAAAATTTGTGAATAAAAAGTGAAATTTGTTTTTTAAACAAGCATAAATAAAGCATAACGACTAATTGGCTTAAATTACTGCAAGATTTTATTGTTTGTGATATTATTAACACTTGAGTTTTTCATTGAAAACGGCGGTAAATATTAATAAAATTTATTTGTATAAATGCACAACTGAACAGCGCCAGTTTACGAGTCAAAATTGTTGAGCAAATTTACGAAGTTTGTGTAAAAGAATTCTCATACAATTTTTGGCAGTTCATTTGAGAGCGCGTAAAAATGCACAGTTTGCGAGACTTTTAGTGATATGAAAACCCTTCATGATTTTTATTTCTGTTAATATGTTCAGTTATTTTTTATGCATAAAATAAAACTGAAGTACATATGTACATAAATAAAAAAAAATAGAAAGGAAAAAATATTTGGCTCATTTGGTAGGTCATAATGACAGATAAAAGCACTGCTTTAGCTGTCTTAGTACGTAATTTAATTTAAGTTCAAATTAACTGAAAAGCCTTTGAATATATTTTTTGTACCTAGTGTGTACTTTTTTTTAATTGTAAATAAAGAGAAAAGTTAATTCATTTTTAATTAATATCTCCATTATAAAATTAACAGTAAAAAATTACCTTACAATTCCTTTATTTAAAATTATCCGTTTTCTAATTACATTTCCAGTTTTCTAAACTTAATGCCAATTCTTTTGAATTTACTTACATAATGTTTCGAGTGTAATCTCACATTTTGTTTCTTTTAACACATTCAATCGATTGTTTAGTAAAGAGGACAAGACAAGTGAACGACTGAACGAAAGCGACAAATGATTCAAAAGACAAACTGACCCAAAAGACAAAGTGACCTGAAACGAACGATTGAACGAAAAGAACGAGCTCGTTCACTGATTCGAATTGAACGATAATGACCGGTCACTTAAACGAACGATTAAGCCCAAGACTAATTGCCGGTATGTTATCGTTTTAAAAAGTGTGAAAACAGGGGTTTTTTATGTTTCAAAGAAATGGTAATAAAAGATTAAATTTGTATTTAAAAAAGGGTTTTTATGTTTCCAAGAAGTGGTAACAAAAGATCATTTAAAAAAAACTTCTATCAAGAGTATAAAAATGCATGCATTCATAATTTTATCTTCATTATTGTTTAAACAATGGCTAAGTTCAGTTATAAAGTTCTCGCAGATATATATTTTCAACAGAAAGATGAAAAAGATTTTGTGTTACACATAATGAATAATCCATTCTTTAAATTATGCAACGAACAAGAAATCAAAATTCATAAGATAAAAATTAAAAATTTTTCATTTACATTAAGAAAACGATACCTTAAATGTTCTAGAAACAAGAAAACGTTTTACTTACGCAATGAAAAATGGCTAACAAATAATATGATTTTTAAGAAGCTGTCAATAACCGCTAAGGAAACTGGAAAAGTGGGTCGGCCCGCAAAACAAATTGACAATTGCAGTTAAAGATCACGAAGACGCAAGCTTGCAAATATCAATGAAGAAATTTCTCATAGTATGATAAATGATTCATTTCTGCATCAAATTCAACCAACGCAAAATAAGAAAACAAAAATTGCAATAATTGAAAAACAAGAAGCATTTGCACTATTTTTGGATTTAAAACTGACAAAAAATCAGTATACAGAACTGCGAAAGCGAACCAATGAAAAAAATTGTGGAATCTTTCCAGCATATCGAGATTTAGTTTCTGTCAAAAAGAGTGCTTACCTTCACAAACGGCTATTAGTGTAACTTCAAGTTCAGCAGAAGTAAAATTGCAGGCTCTTCTCGGGTGCTCCGGTAAGCTAGCTGGTAGCGAGCTAGTCTATCAGTACCGGGGTTGCGGGTTAGATTCCCGCCAGAGACTGGTCTCCTGCAGACAAGCGAAAAGCTTCGCGGGATTTAGTGGAATAAAAAAATAAAAAAAAAACACACTGCAGAACGATTATTAAATACACTTGATGCTGACTGTTTAAAAAAACTTAAAAATTGCAGCATCACTTTATTTTCTAAATGAGGATGTGATGGAAGCTCTGGTCAGAAACAATACAAGCAATGAAATTCAGAAAACTCATCTGATGCTAACTTATTCATGGTATCTTTCGTTTCATTACGTTTAAGAAAAACTTATATTGGCTTAGAGCCGTCAACCAGTTGAGTTACAGAAATGGTGGGGTGTCACAAAGCCATAGGACATAAAGCCATATGGCGTTAAGTCCCATTCCATTAAGACATAAGGGCATATGCCATTAAGTCTCATTATAATGGGACTTAACGCCATAAATTTTTTTCGGAAAATTAGACATAAAGCCATATTTTTTCCCGGAGACACTAAAGTTAAGTATTGAAATCTGGCTTCGCATACTAGAGTTTTTCTGCGTGGCGGCCTGCGGCCGCGCTTAGGGGTTTGTTTCTCCAGTAGGACGCGGCAGGTGGCTTCGCTGAATAAAGTTTTCCTGCGTGCGTCACAAGAATAAAAAAAATGTTTTCCAATGATAACTAAGGATTTTTCTTTCACAAAATGCTTGCAGCTGTAATTCCTGGAGCCTAGAAATTTTGGATTTTTTTAAATCATTAATTTCATAGATAAATAGGCATATTTAGTGAAATAAAGCATTTGTAACGCAAAACATCAAATGGGACATAAAACCATAATGGCTTTATGTCCCATTTCACTAAAATTAATATGAGACTTAAGGCCATATCAAAATTATGGCTTTATGTCCGTTTGGATTATGTCCTATGGCTTTGTGACACCCCACCTACAGAAATGGATGTATGGAAAAATGAAATTCCCTCTTCAACAAAGTATTGCAGAACAATAAAGTTTGTTTACAAAAAGGAAACTAAAGATATAATAACTGAAGACATCAAGTCAATTAAGCCAACCCCCATCACAAGACAATAGTTTCAATGAGGCATACGAATTTGGAATGTCCCTTTTTCATACCAGAATTCGTTTCATTGAGCATATTCTTAAATTATGCTATGATTTGGAATTTGGCCCGTTAGGCGAAACAGTGAGAAAAAATAAAGAAAATGTGGAAAAAGGAAGCAAAGAAAAAAACAAATTATAGAACAATACCTTCACCTAGGCCTTATAATTGATCAGCCAAAACAAGGAGAAGGAAATTCAAATGATGGAAACACTGCAAGGAGATTCTTTTCCGATCCAGAAACTGCAGCATCTATCACAGGAGTACATTTTGAATAACTAAGACGATTCCAGATCATTTTACAAGTTATATTATGTAGCAGAAAGATAAATGCAAAAAAATTTGGCCAGTATGCAAATGAAACAGCAATTCTTTATAACAAAAAATACTCTTGGAGATATATGCCAACCACAGTTCATAAAATTTTATACCATGGGGAACAAATAGTTCAACACAATATCCTACCAATTGGAGATCTATCTGAAGAAGCGCAAGAAAAAAGGAACAAAGACTACAGATTCTTCCGCGAGCATAATACAAGAAAAATGTAGTAATGAAGATCTTATTACTATTTTGTTGTGCACATCAGATCCATATATGTCCAGTATTCGACAAAAATGGAAATCAACCTCAGTCGAATTAGAGGAAGAAGCTAAACAACTTCTGGAAAATGAAACCCAAAGCTATTTAGTAGAAATTTTTACTAATATTGTTTCATTTAAAATTGTTTATAGATTATAATTTGTTTTTGATTTAAGTATATATATGTATTAATATATAAAAATAAAATACACATATATCTCAAACCAAAAATAAAAGTTGAAAATCGCATAAAAAAATACCGATCCAGTCAAAAGTTATGGAATTTTGACCGCCTTCTCGTAAAATTTCCCACTGTGCGGCGCACTTTCTTTCCTTGTAAGCTACTAGGGATGCCAATCGGGACTGATTTTTGAAAATCCCGGGATTCGGGATTTTGAAATCCCTATCCCGAAATCCCGGGATTTTGTGGATCCCGGGATTTCGTGATTTTTCGGGATCAATGTGTTGCCTTAAAATGCTACTTTTTTTAATAAACAACACTTTTTAAATATTCAAAAGGTTTTATATACGTAACATAAATTTTTAAAAATGAAAATAACAATACAATTTATTTTATACATATGTTTATAACACTGGCCTCACCCATGATCAAACTGATCAGATTCTGAAAAAAAGCTTAAAAAAATATAAGTATCTCTTAATTTTTCTAGATCAATTCATTTCGGTTTTTTGACAGCAATTCTATTTTTAATGTGAGTTAAAAACTGTAAAACTATGTCGACTGCAGTGCAGTACACCTCCAGGGTGAGGGCGAGATTCATTATCAATAATTTAAGTACGTTTGAAATTTATTTTAAAACAAAATGCTTACACAAATGTTTCTTAAAATAGATTTCAAGTTTAAATAATTTATTTATGAATACGTCATATAGTGTTTATTTATAAAAAAAAATTATTTTATTTACCCTATGTTTTTTAAGCAAATTTTTTATTTTTATTGGACCGGAAGAAATATGAGCTATTTCATCAATATTACGACTTAATTGTTATAATTATATCAACTTTTATTCTTTAGTTTCTGAATAATACTTAAATTTGATCGTGAATAATTTTTATTTTTTGCTTGATATATAACAATAATTTCTTGATTTCTATATTTTGCATAAAAATAATCCTTTTTATTTTGGTATTATGTCTTAAGCCAAAGCTGAACTTGCTAAACGTAATTGTAATAAAGGCTTGAGATGTGAGTCTGCAAATTACGTTTCTACTTAAAATAATGGTTTTTATTAAGCAAAATACAAAAATTCAGAAATAGTCGTCATATATCAAGCAAAAATTTAAAATTTTAAATACTCGCTGTGTGCCAAAAACAAAAATTAAACTTAAAAATAAGAATTATTTGCAATAAAAAATGTAACTCAAATATGATTTTTAATAATTGTTTTGTATAGTAAAAAATTCAATGAAAACGAACAGTTGTGTGCATAAAAGTTGATATGTTAAAAATCCCGGGACTCATAAAAATAAATCCCGGGATTCGGGATTTATCAATCCCGAAAAATCCCGGGATTTCGGGATTCGTGATTTCCCTTTTGGCATCCCTATAAGCTACGCTCTAATACACATGTTTATTATTATTATATCAAAAACCAAGGCGAATTCAACTACAGGTGAGTTCGCCATCTGATTTTGACAGTTCGAGCCAATTTCTTTTTATTTGTTAGTGTTTTGTTTGGAATAGTTAACATTTTGGTAAACACTAACAATGCAGTGCAAAAAACCCTATGTTGTTTCTGTTGTTCTTGAATTGTTGTAGTTTCGACACAACCTGTAATTGAATTCGCTTTGATCAAACACGCAAAAAAAAATTTAAAAAAAGCGTTGCCAGAGAGATGATTTTATCATATTTTTGATGATTTTTTGACCAAAATATGATTTGATGATTTTTTTTCTAAAACAATGATTTTTATTTCTAGAAATTATGATTTTTTACTAGGGACCGTAACTGTTATTAACTTTTTAAAAAGTTTAAAAAAAACTACTATTTGTTGACCAGTATTTTTTTTTTTGGTGAAAAAATAAATGTTATGGGCAGAAGTTTCCATACTTCGATATTTATGAATTATTTTTTTGTTTGCTCGTTTTAGATAAAGAATTGTTATGTTTGTTATGTTATTGCTTTTTATACCCTTCACCGAAGGTAAAAGGGTATATATAACTTTGTCATTCCGTTTATAATTTCTACAATATTGATCTAAGACCATATAAAGTGTATATATTCTGGCTTCTTATGAGAAGGGAAGTTCAAATCCGGTTGTCCGTCTGTCCGTCCGTTGAAATGGGTTTTCCGAAGACCCCAGATAGGTTTTTATACATTTATGTCACATAAACCTAATAATACAACTTAATTAAATTATTAAATATTTAATATTTAAAAATGGATAGATACTTACAACAGATCAAAGGTAAGATAAATTTATATTCACTTTATGAATGCAATAAATTTTTTTCAAAAAATTATTCTTATAGATCATAATGCAAATAAGGATGATGCAGCTAGTACAGCAAATAGTAATGTTAGTATTGTTAATGTTCAGACACAAGAAAGGTACAAAAATATTAATAACATAATATTATTTTAACTTTAGGTGGATAAAAAGAAAAAGCGTAAGCTAAAAGAAGAATGGATTGATGATGACGTTAAATGTTGGGCTGAAAAAAGAAACAATTTTTTTTTTTGCAAATTGTGTAACGTTCAGCTTAAAGCTTCCTCCGGAAAAACGGATTTGTTAGCACATTCCCAAACGAAAAAACATTTAGCCGCTGCAAATGCCATATCAGCTCAAAAGAAGATAGACGAAGTCTTTAATAAGGAGCAATATGCTACAAAAAAGGCGGAAATCAAAATGGCCCTTTTCATTGTTGAGCACAACCTGCCATTTATGGTTGCGGACCATTTAACTAAAGTGTGTCAACGTTCTTTTTCTGACTCTGAATGTGCTAGCAATATGATGATGGGACGAACCAAGGCAAATGCCATTATAAAAAACATTGTTGGAAAAAAACAGTTCCTAGCTGTATGTGAACTATTAAAAAATAACAAGTTCTCCCTGTGCGTAGATGAATCAACCGATCTATCTAACACCAAGTCATTGTGTTGGGTTGTACGTATATGTGTTAACTTTAAAATACAGGACTATTTCTTCGGATTATTGAAAGTGGAACCAAAGACTATAGATTTATAAAGATGTTGCACTTAGTACATTTGGAATTGACAAAAATGTTGTGTTTCTCAATGATGAGGGGGGGAAGTAACAAGGAAAGCAAAAAGTTCGTGCTCACATTCAGAAAACTGAAGAGAGCAAAAAAACACATTCATTAATACATACATACACATGTTTGCTGTTTTTGTCAACCAACGTGTGTGTGTGTATGTTTTTTTTTTGTTGAAACCGGTTTTCGGTATTTTTTTTAAAATGATTTTGTTTTTGTTTTCAAGCAATTTATGTGCATATAACATACGTAGGAACAAATGCGACCGATTGTTAAATTGGTAGGGTAAGAATATGTGTTTTATTGTTGTAAAAATGAAATTATAACGATTCGAACCGAATTATAATTAAATTTTTTAGACAATTCAACTATGTAGGTATGTACTTTTAATATGTGTATGTTTGTATCAAACGAATTTATTAAAAAAAGTGTTTTTTAAGAAAAATGTTGACACTTCTAAAATTAATTACATTTCAATAGCCCTGGGGGCTAGTAGAATTTTTGAAACAACCAACAAAATTTCTGACAAGCAGCAAATCGAAAATTGTAATTGAAAAAGTCAAATAAAAACGTTTAAAATATTTTGTGAATTCAAAACAAAAAAAAAAAAAAAATATATGTATATAAAATAAAATGCATAGAGCCACCTGCAAAAAAATTGTATTTTCCTAATTTGTTCATTATTTAATACTGTACTTTTCGTTTATAGTCATTTCCATTGTTAGTCACATTAGCGATATAGTCCATTTAATCTTTATTTTTGCCGCTATACAGAAGATTAATAGAAAGTATTTGCGTTATAGTCCATTTAGCGATATAAGCACATTTACCATATATTCCATCTATCAGCGGCTAGAAACGGCAAAAGTAAAGCAAATTATTAACGTTTTAGTCACATAAGCCTAAGTTTTTTGTTTGTTTTCGAAATTACAAACCATATCAAAGAATCAAGAAATTAATCGTTTACTTTTTCTTATCAACTCTCCAATCGAAAAATATTAGTTTTTGTGTTTGGTAATAGTGATAAAATACCTTATTATTGTTTTAACTTTTTTAAAACAGTATTCAACTCTGTTGCAAAGCTATAAGCCCGCTGTCAGTGTTGTTAATATGATTTTTTATTTTATAAATTCATATTAAATTTCAGTCGGTCGTGCTCGATGAGAAAAGACGTGTTTCTTTTAACTCCGCATACGGTTCTTTTTTTTTTTAACATAAATTAGTTAATAATATCAGCTTAACAAGCGAATTTGGACGCTCAATATAAAAGTGAACAATAAAAAAAAAAAAAATATTAAGAAAAAAAATACAAGTAAAAAAATATACCTACATATGTATGTATGTACGCACATACATACTTACAAATAATCTGTGCAAAAAAATATTTATTCTTTTTTCTTTTATTATCTCGGTGTAACAACATTATACATAATAAAAAGAGCACAGTTAACAAAAATTAAAAATAAAAAAAAAAAAAAAACGGTGAAAAAAACAAAAACAACTCTATATGAGTAATAACAATGAAACAACAACAAAAATAAATGATACTCATGCTAGCGAAAGCAATGTGGAAATAAACATTACAACAGAAAACAATAGCAACAACCTAACGGCAAAACCATCAAGTGTTACCATTGAAAAGACATTCCTAGTAGGAAATGATACAATGAACTCAAACACAGACGCAACGGAAAACACACAAGTAAAAAATTTTCAAAAACCACAAGTGCAAGTTGGTATGGACAGGTATATAACAGTTCTCAAACGGGGTCGCAGCCCAGCCTCTTCAGCTGTAGCCTCGGCCTCTAAAGTTCCATCTTTTGATAGAATAAATTCACAAAATCGTTTTGCAATTCTGGAGGATGAATCTTCTGAAGCACCTAACGTCATAAAATCGTCGAAGCCACCCCCGATATATCTTAGAGAGCAAAACTCAAGTGAGCTTATAAAAAGTTTAATCTCGGTGATAGGTGAAAATTCGTTTTACGTTGCTGCAATCAAGCGTGGAAATATAAACGAGACAAAAATACAGATTAATCATGAGAATGATTTCCGTAAAATAATTAATAAGTTTGAAGCACTTAAAAAAAGCTTCTATACGTACCAACTGAAAAGCAGTAAAGGTCTTCAAGTTGTGATTAAGGGCATTGACTCATGCGTGGACCCCGACGAAATAAAAACATTTTTAGAAGAAAAAGGCTTCAAAATAAAAAATGTTACAAATATTAAAAATAAAGAAAAAAATCCCCAACCTCTATTTCGAGTGGAGTTAGAGCCCGGCGATGTTAAGCTAAAAAAAAATGAAACGCATCCCATTTACAGTTTAAAATACATTCTGTACAGAAAAATCACGATAGAGGAGCCGCACAAAAGAAATGGGCCCGTTCAGTGTTTAAACTGCCAAGAATTTGGTCATACTAGGGCATACTGCCATTTACCCCCTGTTTGCGTCGTATGTGGAGAATTACATGGTACCGTCCGGTGCGATAAGTCCAAAAATGACCCTAATGTAAAAAAATGTAGCAACTGTGGTGGTAACCACACTGCCAACTATAGAGGATGCCCGGTATATTCGATTGTCAAGCGTTCTGTTGGACAGAAACTTAATCCCCCTCAAACGCAGGCAACTAATCAAGCAAACACGTACGGCGTCCAGATGCCTCAGCCAAATAATAACAGAACCTCGTACGCTAATGTATTAAAATCTAATCCTATGCAACTGCAAGGTGATGTACCAAATAACGACGAAATTCCCATTTCTAATTTAACTCGGCTAGAAAAAACTATGGAAACATTAGTGCAAACAGTTAACAATTTTACTAACACAATGGGTAACATGATGCAAGAAATGTTAAGAATGCAATCGATGTTATTGCAAGCTGTACTAAACAAGCCATGAACTGTTTAAAAATTTGCTTTTGGAACGCAAACGGCATCCGCCAACACAAAAATGAACTAGAAAACTTCCTTAAAAATAAACAAATTGATTTTATGATGGTTTCTGAAACTCATCTGACCTCAAGAAATACGTTTAAAATCAATGGTTATATATTATATGATACCAAGGACCCTCGAGGCAGAGCTTGTGGCGGTTCTGCCATCTTGATAAAGAACCGAGTAAAACACTACTTAATGAGTGATCATCGTGAAGACTTTCTCCAAGCAACGAACATTTGCGTTGAGGAATTAAATCGAAACATAGTAATTTCATCATTATACTCCCCACCTAGATTTTCTATATCAGAAAGCCAATATCATAAATATTTCAAATCATTAGGACCTTGCTTCCTGGCTGCTGGCGATTATAACGCTAAACACACTTTCTGGGGTTCACGACTTATTACACCTAAGGGTCGTGTTTTGTTTAACACAATTTGTAAAATGGATCTAAATGTGGTCGCGAGCGGACAACCAACATATTGGCCTACTGATCAGCAAAAAGTTCCAGATGTTATCGATTTTGGAGTGGTTAAAAACATCCCCGCAGAAACGATTTATGTTGAAGCTTCCTTAGAACTATCTTCTGATCACACACCTACAATTCTTACAATAACAAATCCTAATCGAATTGTATCTCCGTCTGATAACTTAGTGACGTCAGCCACTCAAATAAATTGGTTAAAATATAAAAAATATCTCAGTACCCACTGCACTGAAAATATTCCGCTTAGTACACCGGAGAATGTGGATATTTCTATTGTAAATTTTGACAGTTATCTGAAACTAGCTGTTCAACATTCTAGTATAACCCTCAAAAAAACCAAAAATAGTAAAATATATTCTGCAGATGTTGAGCGTCTCTTGACTGAAAAAAGGAGAGCTCGAAGAGAATGGCAATTGCATAGATCCCCTCAACTTAAGAATTTACTAAAAGAGTGCACAAAAAGGCTAAGAAAGTTACTGCAGTCTCAGAAAACGGCTTCCCTGGAAAAATATCTTAAGGAACTTGATGCAACTACTCAATCAGACTACTCATTATGGCGTGCAGCTAGAAATCTTAAAAGACCAGTTATCACTAAACCACCATTAAGAAACTTAAATGGAAGTTGGGCACGAAATGATGAAGAAAAAGGAAATCTTTTTGTTAATCATTTGAAAAACGTATTTACCCCGCATACATCTCCCGATATTGTAGTCGAGTTGCCACCAGTTGCTGTTAGAGCTGCTGTTCCACTTAGATTTGAGATAAAAGAAATCGAAAAGGCTATTCATAATTTAAACCCCAAGAAAGCCCCTGGTTTTGATAAGATCAGCAACAAAATGCTTTTAGAGCTACCCAGCATAGCAAAGAAAATTATTCTTTTAATTTTTAATGCCATTTTACGCCTTGAATACTACCCACAAGAATGGAAAGTATCCTTAGTTACAATGATACCTAAGCCAGGAAAGGATCCTACAAAAGTTGAGTCATATAGACCTATTAGCTTATTGTCTAATATATCAAAGCTGTTTGAGAAGCTGTTAGTGTCAAAATTAGCCCCAATTTTAAATGTAAATAGATGTATTCCTAACCATCAATTCGGCTTTAGAAGAGAACATAGCACAATCGAACAAACCCATCGTATAGTAAACGCCATAAGAAAAGCCTTTGAAGAAAAAAAATATTGTTCCGCCCTCTTCATCGATGTTTCCCAAGCTTTTGATAAAGTCTGGCATGAAGGGTTATTACATAAATTGAAGCTAAACTTACCAGTAAACACACACAAGCTGTTAGAAAGCTACTTAGTCGGCCGAAAGTTTATTATTAAAGAATGTGATTTTATAAGTTCTCCTCAGCCAATTGACGCTGGAGTCCCTCAGGGAAGCATCATGGGCCCACTCTTATACCTTATATATACCTCAGACATGCCAACAAACAACCACACCCTAACTTCAACATTTGCTGATGATACAGCTTTTATAAGCGTACACGAAAACTGTCATGAAGCATCCCGTTACTTGCAGGATCATATATTTGAACTGGAAAAGTGGTTAAAACAATGGAGGATAAAGGTCAATGAGCAAAAATGCGTACATATAACATTCACCTTGCGTCGGGAGTCATGTCCCCCTATTAAAATCAATAATCAATTAGTGCCCCAGCAATCGCATGTAAAATATCTCGGTATTCATCTAGATCGGCGTTTGACATGGAAATGTCATATAGAAACAAAACTAACACAAATGAAACTAAAAGCAATTCAAATATATTGGCTTATTGGAAGAAATTCTGTTCTTAGCCTCGACTGCAAACTTCTACTTTATAACTCTATATTGAAGCCAATCTGGTGCTACGGTATTCAGCTATGGGGCACTGCCTCGGCCTCAAATATCGAAAAAATTCAAAGGCGCCAAAATAAACTTCTTCGAATAATCACAGCCGCTCCCTGGTATGTTAAAAACTCTAATATTCACAAGGATCTCAATGTGCCATTAGTAGAAACTATTATAACGATGTACGCAGCAAAATATTTAAATAGGCTTGAGTCGCACCCAAATCCACTTGCTCGAAATATTTTAAATGACAGTGGACATTCTAGATTAAGGAGAAGAGATACCGCAGGACTCATCCGAAGGGAAGACCGCTAAACATCTACATATGTGAACAGAAACAGTGAGGAGAAAAATTTTCGTCTAGCATTGGCAGGACAAAAATAAAGTATTAGTATAAGATTTGATTAATTATTGTTAGTTCATATTTAATATATGAAGATTCAATAAATAAATAATGAAAAAAAAAAAAAAAAAAAAATTTTCCAAAAATCGGCAAAAAAAATTTCAATATTTAGCATTATTCCAGTAGTGTGTTTATATTGTAGTTTTTTGAACGATTTAAAATAAATCGGTCATGCTCTGACAATCTTAAAACGCTTAACATTTGCGATTCTGACTTGAAATCGTATAATATGAGTTCTGTAAATCACAATAGCACGAACTTTGGCGAATAGAAATTACAAAAGTATGCTGAAGGACACTAGAATTTTTGTAAGAAAAAATATCAATTTTGAGAAATTTTTAAAATTCCATTTAATATGCAATCAAACGCGATTAAATTTTTAGAATTTATTTTCCAAAATAAATAAAAAATTTACTTGTTTTCTTGTAGAGATCCGAAGTTTGATAACTTTTGGCAAGGAAAATGTCTGAAAATCAAATAAAGCTTAAGCTTTATTCCAAGTTTCTAAAGCAACAATTTTTAAATGTGTTTAATGTAATTATCTGGCAATATTATCAATTTTTCATCTAAAACAATCGCATTCGTAATGCGATTTTAAAATTTGTTAGAAATTTATAGAAAAAACAGTAGCACATAATTTTTTTTTATGTAATAAAGAAAGAAAGGTAAATTGCTTTTCATAAATCGCTAACTTTTTTAAATTTAGCCACATGTTTTGTCATGTCGGCAAACACAAAATTTCGTCATTAAATAGGTTTATAAATCGCCACATCTGACAGCCCTGCTCATAGTGGCACACATATACATATGTGAACTAGGCGTATAGTCATTCTAGCGATGTAGTCCACGATTTGTGACTTAAAGCAAAAAGTATTTTTTTTAAATATTTTTACACAACGTCAAAATTGTATATCGTCAAAAAAGATATAATTTTTTCCAACGATATTTTTCAAAAAAGTTCTTATAATGTAGACCATAACCAAACAAATCGTAGTAATATAACATACACTGTCCCGTGTTCGAGCATTAGTATATTTACAATCATAAAATCTAAGGTGTTTTTTTTTGGAATATTGATAAATTAACTTACAAGTACTGCAATACATACATAGCCATGTATTAGTATAATTAAAATGGGAAACAGCTTAGAAACAAAAGAAAAGTTTTAGCCACCATATCGATGTAGCCACCATCTTTTTTAAAATATAAGTTTGGCAGCATGTTGTTACCCCTAAATGGATTAACATCGGTAATTTAATTTCAGTTTATTTCGTTGTCTCGTCTCGTCGTATATATCCTTGTATATCTAGGTATACGATGAAAAAGCATTCTTTACTTCGTTAAAAGATATCATTTCACACAGCAGAAACATGAATTTTTCCCCACACGGAAATAGTTTGTTGCCGTAGTACTTTGCTACCATTTTACACACGCCCTAACTATTAACTACGAGTATTTAGGCAGTAGTGGTCTTCAGGCTCTTTACAAGTTTAATGGTTACAAATTTTAACTTTTTCAGTACGTAATCGATGATTTGAAGGTATTTAAATGTTTCCCATGTGTATTGCTTCCGTCATAATATTTATAAGGACTAGTAAATTTAACATCTCCATCCTGTCTTTATAACATACGTTATTCTCCGCAAACCAAAAACTATAAATAAATTAATAAATTTTTCATTTTCATTGATTTATTTTGTAAAAATATTTTTGCAGACTTTTATAAGAAATCTACAAACTTCGAAAGTAAGACTTCCAAAGCCTGATTATTTTTCATAATTTGTAATAATAAATAAAATTGGATTTTTCGTCGGAAACAATTTAATAATTTGTAACAAAAAAAAAAACATTGAAAATCAAGTTTTAATACATTTTTAAACAAAAAAAAAATAAAATTTCAAGAAATTACGTGCACACACATCAAACTGGCTGCAAATTTTTATGAAAATCAAAAGCATTTTGATTATGTCGCAGTTAATTTTTTTAGAAAAAATATTTTTTATATTCCAACAATTGTTTAAATATAGACAATAACAGAATTTGAACTTCGGTGCAAATCGATTTAGTTTCATCTGTACAACAATAAAACACATATTATTGCCCTACAATTAAAAATCGGTCACATTTGCTTTTACATAGGTTGTTTGGACATAATGGCATGAAAACAAAAATTCTTTTGTTGGGTTTTTTCTTTATTTTATAAGTGGTGGTTCCAATGATGTAACGGTAAACTTGGTAAAAATATTGGCTGTGCAAAGGAAAGGTTTCACGTTATGCCATATAAACGCGCAGAGTTTGAATAACAAATTGGACGAATTTCGGTTAATCTTCGAAAACTCTAACATCGACATTATTTGTGTCTCTGAAACTTGGTTTGATAAATCAACTCCCGACTCTTTAATTCGCTTAGGGGGCTATAAAACTTTTCGTAATGATAGAAATAGTCGTGCAGGTGGTGTCGCTATTTTCGTTAAGAATCATATAGCTTGTAAACTTCGCTGTAAGACACGTGTTTTAATTGGCAATGATAACGAAAATGCTAATGAGAATGAGAGTGATGGCTCACCTCGGAAAAATTTGGTCGAATATATATTCATTGAAGTTTTGTCTTCTGGGAGCAAAATGTTGGTTGGCTGTGTTTATAGACCAAATAAAAGGGTCAACTTAAGTTATTTCTTTAGTGAATTGGAAAATTTAACAGCATGTTATCGTGATATAGTTATATGTGGAGATTTTAATGCTAATATACTAGTTAACTCTTTTTTAGTTGACAACATGGTACCTTTTGGACTCTACCCGACCAATCGTGTTCATCCCACGCATTACACTACTACCTCTAATAGTTTAATAGACCTTTTTTTTGTAAGTAATTTGGAAAATGTACTTCTTTATGATCAAATCTCTGCCTCGTGTTTTTCAAAGCATGACCTAATCTTTTTAACATATAATTTTCAAATCCAACCAGAGGAAACAACTTATTCATACCGGGACTTCCACAACATAGATTTCAATTCGCTTTATGATAATTTTTCCCAAATTGATTGGAATAGTATCTACTATCTACCTAATATTGATGATAAGTTATCCTTTCTAGACAATAATGTACTTCGTTTGTATGATGAAACTGTTCCCATTAAGACTAGGACTAGATCTTTGAGGACACAACCTTGGTTTACTACGCACATTAAACAGCTAATTCACATAAGGGACCTGGCCTATTCTAGGTGGAAACGCTTCAAAACACCTGATTTAAAGAATAAATATCGTGCAGCGAGAAAGGACGTTAATTGCAAAATTAAAATAGCTAAATTGGAGTACTATTCCAAGCAGTTTGGTTCCGCTCTGCAATCAAAACAAACGTGGAAAACCATTCGTGATATTGGTATTGGTAAAGCAGGCATTAACAACGATATCAGCCCGAATGATGTAAATGACTTGAATACAGCTTTTACAAACATACCATTGACCCAGATGGACAATAATTTTTACGACTTTAACTCTACAGATAATAACACAATAGGTGGTATTGGCTTTGAGTTTTCTTGCGTCAATCAATTTGATGTTTTGTCCAGTTTTGTGTCAGTAAAGTCAAATGCTATCGGGCATGATAATATTAATCCTAAATTTTTCAAAATCCTTTTACCGCTTCTCCTTCCGTTTGTGACTCATATTTTTAATTTTATTATAATGTCTAGTACTTTTCCTGCTAAGTGGAAGCATGCTAAGATAATACCCATACCAAAATCTAAGGAGGAATATCGACCAATTGCAATCCTGTGCTATCTGTCTAAAGTTTTAGAGAAATTGTTGAACTCTCAGATCAGGGATTACTTGACTCAACACAGGTTATTGTGCGATATGCAATCAGGGTTTCGCCCTAATCACAGTTGTGTGTCTGCTCTAATCGATGTAAGTGAGAATATAAGGCGGGAACTTGATGTTGGTAAACTAAATCTCTTAGTTCTACTTGACCACTCTAAGGCGTTTGACACTGTTCATCATCATACTTTGTGCATGAAACTCCGTCACTTCTTCCGTTTCTCATCAAGTTCGACACAACTCCTTACCTCATACCTCGCTAATCGAACACAATCCGTATTTATGGGCAATGTCTCTTCTCTACCTCTAGAACTCAACAGAGGGGTACCGCAGGGTTCCATTTTGGGACCTCTTCTTTTCTCTATGTATGCCAATGATCTCCCCCGTCAACTGTCACATTGTAAAGTACATATGTATGCGGACGATGTCCAAATTTACCTAAGTAGCCCTCGGGAATCGATTAGGGATAATATTGACAGACTTAACGCCGATCTGAATAGAATACATAAATGGGCTACGGCCAATGGTCTCTTCTTAAATCCTCTGAAATCTAAATGTCTCCTTATACATAAAAGGACAATTAGCCCAGTGATTGAACATGATATTCTGATAAATAACCAAAAAATTGTGATTGTTCCAACGGTAAAAAACCTTGGCCTTGTTTTTAATAGCACTCTGACTTGGACTAGTCATGTTAATTCTCTAGTTGCTCAGTCTTATTTAAAGTTAAGATCACTGTGGGCTACTCAATCTTTCACTCCACTTAATGTTAGATTGCTTCTTGCAAAAAAATACATTGTCCCTGGTTTACTATATGGCTGCGAACTATTTGCGAATTGTGATTCCACTAGTAAACACCGCCTAGATGTTATCTACAACAATGTTGTTCGATATGTATATGGGCTAAGAAGATATACTCACACTTCATCATTCTCTAGGAATATCTATGGAGTGTCGTTTGAAAACCTAATTAAAATACGTGTTCTTTTATTCATTCATAAGATTATCTATACACAAAGGCCTAAATACCTCTTTGACAAAATCCGCTTTGCAAGATCCAGTAGGGGTAAAAAGTTGATTTTTCCGAGACATCGTACCCTTGTCTCTGAATGGCAATTTTATGTGAATGCTGCTCGTCTTTGGAATCTACTACCAGAAAACTATCAACTAACCAGTAACGTAACGCATTTTAAAGAATTACTATATACATTTTTTGATTAATTTTGTTTTTTTATTTTATTTTCAAATTAAAATTTCATTTTCAAATTAAAATTTTGCTTTTTCTTTATCTCTAAAAAAAATTACTTTATTTTCACTTAGTTTAATTTTTAAATTTGATATGTTCCTTTTGTTATAATTTTTGTTCCTGATCCTATATTTTTTATTATTTATTTTTTTATTTTTTATTTTCTATAAATTTATTTTTACTATATTTATAATTATAGTTTTAATATATTAACAATGTGTACCTTTTACTATAAATAATATTCTGTACTTTAACTATAAGATTTAATCTTGTTGTGCAGAAATCCAAATTAAATAAAATCCAAATCCAAATCCAAATATTTTTACTAAAATGTGTTTTCAACAAAAAAAAAACTTTTGGTTTGTTCATATTTTTTTATTTGCCATGTACATACATACACACACGCGTGTATACACACATATACGCTGAAAGATAAGAAATAAAAGTTCTCTGAGAGTAATAAGTTCTCTGAGAGTAATTAGTTCTCTGAGAATCAAAGTGGCAGTAGTCGTACTGCCGTTCAACAAATTTAGCACTGGCCGTACAATGTATGGCAGTGGGATATCTTTATATATTTATAGTCTTTGGTGGAACAATGCGATGCCAAAGGTTTGTACAAACTAATTGTAGATTATTTTACACAAAACCGTGTAAACTACAAGTCAAATTTGATAGGATTAGCTGCGGACGGTGCTGCCGTTATGACAGGCAAAAATAATTCCGTTGCAAAACTTTTAAAAAACGATATACCAGATTTATTTGTTATGAAATGTATTTGCCACTCACTTGCATTATGTTCATCATACGCTTGTCTTCAATTACCTTCCGAAGTTGAAACTCTAGCCAGAGAAATTTGCAATTATGTTTCAAATAGTCCAAAAAGATTTGATCAATTTCAAAACATTCAAAAACTGCTAGAAATAAAACCAAAAAAATTACTGCATCCAAGTCAAACCAGATGGCTTTCGCTTGAAGCAGTAGTCGTTAGAATACTAGATTTGTATGAAGCGTTGAAAATTTACTTTTCATTTGCTGCAAACGTTGATCAAATTGATACCGCAAAAACTATTATGTACAACTTAAACGAGTCAAATAAAATATATTTATCTTTTTAATTAATCCTCTTATTTAAGCTTAAGGTCTTATTTCTTTTTTTTATAAAAAATATTAAATTTATTTAATCCAATATTTCGGCACTCCGTTGTGTGCCTTCTTCAGGGATTTTTTTTATAATGTTTGACAAAAAATTAACAATTTTTAATAAATTTAACAAATTTAACAAATTTAACAAATTCAACAAAATGTCATATTTACAATAAAATACAAAAAGGTTTTCCAATTTAAACCTAATCTATTACAGTTTAAATAAATTATTAATTTCCGTTTCTATTTCTATAAATTAAATGTCTATAATTTTGGGCTACATTTTCAGTATCTGACTTAAAATTAATTCTGGATATTGTTGGAATCTTTATAATTTGCAACATTTCTAACATAAATCTACGCTTATAATTATTTTCCGTGTTTAAAACTGAAATATTTTCAAAATCAGGATAATGGTTTAAACTTGCACAATGGGTTGATAAAGCTGTTTTTTGTGATGAAATATTCCTATATTTTTGATCCGACTTATGTCCTGCTATCCTAGTTTTAAGTTTATTTTTTGTTGTACCAATATACACTTTACTGCATTGTCCATTAACATTTCCCTTACAAGGTATTTTATAAACTACATTTGACATTTCCAACTTATTTATTTTATCCTTCATATTAGAGAATAATCTACCTATAGTGTTATAAGATTTATGTGCAATTTTATATAGATTCGTATCATAAATATTTGACCTTTCCAATCTTTCCGAAAATCTTGGTACATAAGTTATTGATTTATAAATTTTCGGTTCCGCGTTACTGTTGGAATTGTTTATTCTATAGTTATTATACTTTAATAATAAATTGGAAATAATTTCCCTTGGAAAACTATTTTCCATTAATGCTCTAAAAATGTTTTCCTTATTATTCCTATGGAAACATGTATCACTTATGGTCAATACCCTTTCTATAAAATTTTTAGCCGTGTTAATTATAACTCTTTTTGGATGATTTGAAAAATAGTTAATTATTCTACCAGACGATGTTGGTTTTTGATACCAATCAATAAATAAACTTTTTTCTTTTCTAATTATTAAAGTGTCTAAATAAGACAATCTTGATTCAAACTCCTTTTCCATTGTAAACTTTATATCCGTATGAAAAGAATTAAATGTATTTAAAATGTTTGTTATTTCTGATTCTTTAATTACACAAAATAAATCATCCACATATTTTGTCATAATTTTAGGTTTAATAGTTAACTGATCTATACATTTATCTATTAATTTCTCCATAACAATATCTGCTACAATAGGAGATGCAGGTGAACCCATAGGAAGTCCTTTTAATTGAACATATATACTACTATCCAATTGAAAATACCTATTATCAATTATGCAAAATTTCAGAATACGTAAAAATAAATCTTTATCTATATTAGTGTGTTCTTCCACCTTATTCCATTGTTCCTCTATTATATCTATAGCAAGATCTATAGGTATACTTGGAAATAATGAAACTACATCTAAAGAAATTAATTTCTCATCATCATTTAACTTAATATTCTTAATTTTATCTTTAAATTGAATAGAATCCCTTACATTATATTTTGAATTTTCCGTTATTTTTTTAAGAATCGTTGTAATATATTTACAAAGTTCATATGATGGAGAATTTATACATGAACATATTGGTCTTAATGGAAAATCAATTTTATGAATTTTCGGAACCCCATATAATCTAGGTGCATTTGCTATATTAGTCTTAAGTTTATTCTTTTCCGTATCTGTTATTATACTCCTCCTAAAAAGTTCCTGAACAAAATCATTATTTATCCTTTGTAATCTATTAGTAGGATCCTTACCTAGTTTCTTATAAACTGAGTTGTCCTTTATAATATTATTAATCCTTAAATTATAATCTGTTCTGTTCATTGCTACTGTGGTATTACCCTTATCGGCATTCAAAATAAGAATATTCCTATTAAGTCTTAAAAACTTTTCTGTCTTCCTTACTTTATCAACAATAAATTTATCCCTATTAGTCAATTTCATTTTGTTCATGTAGTTATCTATATTTGTTGTTAGTTTTGTCCTAGCTATTTCTTGTTCTTCCTTATTATTCAGTGTTTGCACTAAATCTTCTCCTTCAGTTATAACTTTTAAAATTGGAAAATGTTTTCTTTCTGTTGGTAAAATGTGTTTGTGTCCTAATGAAAGAACCCATTGTGCATCTACTGGTATATCTATCTTAGATTTATTAACAAACCATTTATTATTTAACCTTATACCGAAATCTTTCCTCTGTAAATTCACCAGATTTTCAAAATTTCTCTTGTGTCTATTCTTGACCTTTTCATTAAAATTTCTTGCTAATTTATCCTCAAATTCCAAAAATCGTTTATATTCCTCCTTATTAAAGTATGTTTGTAAATTCTCTGTGGTCATTTTATATTCCTTTTGAACTTCCCTCATTAAGTGATGCTGTTGATTTATCCTCAAATTTAGAATTTTATTATGTAGATCATTTAGATAATTTCTTATAGTTTGACGACATGATGGTAAACGTTCATTCTCATAAAAAATATTAAAAATGTTATTAGTAGAATTCTTTATAAATTTAGGAATGATACCTACATTACGACACCGAATTAAGAACGTTATTGTTGCCTTAATTTTGATGAGTTTATCTCTAACAGTTTTGTATCTATTAATATTTCTTCTTACATCTTGATTCCTTTTAAACAAATTGTAATTGATAGTAGACGTGCTTTTCATTTTATATTAATTGACTCTTATTCGACCTTTAACAATTTTTAATTAATCCTCTTATTTAAGCTTAAGGTCTTATTTCTTTTTTTTATAAAAAATATTAAATTTATTTAATCCAATATTTCGGCACTCCGTTGTGTGCCTTCTTCAGGGATTTTTTTTTTATAATGTTTGACAAAAAATTAACAATTTTTAATAAATTTAACAAATTTAACAAATTTAACAAATTCAACAAAATGTCATATTTACAATAAAATACAAAAAGGTTTTCCAATTTAAACCTAATCTATTACAGTTTAAATAAATTATTAATTTCCGTTTCTATTTCTATAAATTAAATGTCTATAATTTTGGGCTACATTTTCAGTATCTGACTTAAAATTAATTCTGGATATTGTTGGAATCTTTATAATTTGCAACATTTCTAACATAAATCTACGCTTATAATTATTTTCCGTGTTTAAAACTGAAATATTTTCAAAATCAGGATAATGGTTTAAACTTGCACAATGGGTTGATAAAGCTGTTTTTTGTGATGAAATATTCCTATATTTTTGATCCGACTTATGTCCTGCTATCCTAGTTTTAAGTTTATTTTTTGTTGTACCAATATACACTTTACTGCATTGTCCATTAACATTTCCCTTACAAGGTATTTTATAAACTACATTTGACATTTCCAACTTATTTATTTTATCCTTCATATTAGAGAATAATCTACCTATAGTGTTATAAGATTTATGTGCAATTTTATATAGATTCGTATCATAAATATTTGACCTTTCCAATCTTTCCGAAAATCTTGGTACATAAGTTATTGATTTATAAATTTTCGGTTCCGCGTTACTGTTGGAATTGTTTATTCTATAGTTATTATACTTTAATAATAAATTGGAAATAATTTCCCTTGGAAAACTATTTTCCATTAATGCTCTAAAAATTTTTTCCTTATTATTCCTATGGAAACATGTATCACTTATGGTCAATACCCTTTCTATAAAATTTTTAGCCGTGTTAATTATAACTCTTTTTGGATGATTTGAAAAATAGTTAATTATTCTACCAGACGATGTTGGTTTTTGATACCAATCAATAAATAAACTTTTTTCTTTTCTAATTATTAAAGTGTCTAAATAAGACAATCTTGATTCAAACTCCTTTTCCATTGTAAACTTTATATCCGTATGAAAAGAATTAAATGTATTTAAAATGTTTGTTATTTCTGATTCTTTAATTACACAAAATAAATCATCCACATATTTTGTCATAATTTTAGGTTTAATAGTTAACTGATCTATACATTTATCTATTAATTTCTCCATAACAATATCTGCTACAATAGGAGATGCAGGTGAACCCATAGGAAGTCCTTTTAATTGAACATATATACTACTATCCAATTGAAAATACCTATTATCAATTATGCAAAATTTCAGAATACGTAAAAATAAATCTTTATCTATATTAGTGTGTTCTTCCACCTTATTCCATTGTTCCTCTATTATATCTATAGCAAGATCTATAGGTATACTTGGAAATAATGAAACTACATCTAAAGAAATTAATTTCTCATCATCATTTAACTTAATATTCTTAATTTTATCTTTAAATTGAATAGAATCCCTTACATTATATTTTGAATTTTCCGTTATTTTTTTAAGAATCGTTGTAATATATTTACAAAGTTCATATGATGGAGAATTTATACATGAACATATTGGTCTTAATGGAAAATCAATTTTATGAATTTTCGGAACCCCATATAATCTAGGTGCATTTGCTATATTAGTCTTAAGTTTATTCTTTTCCGTATCTGTTATTATACTCCTCCTAAAAAGTTCCTGAACAAAATCATTATTTATCCTTTGTAATCTATTAGTAGGATCCTTACCTAGTTTCTTATAAACTGAGTTGTCCTTTATAATATTATTAATCCTTAAATTATAATCTGTTCTGTTCATTGCTACTGTGGTATTACCCTTATCGGCATTCAAAATAAGAATATTCCTATTAAGTCTTAAAAACTTTTCTGTCTTCCTTACTTTATCAACAATAAATTTATCCCTATTAGTCAATTTCATTTTGTTCATGTAGTTATCTATATTTGTTGTTAGTTTTGTCCTAGCTATTTCTTGTTCTTCCTTATTATTCAGTGTTTGCACTAAATCTTCTCCTTCAGTTATAACTTTTAAAATTGGAAAATGTTTTCTTTCTGTTGGTAAAATGTGTTTGTGTCCTAATGAAAGAACCCATTGTGCATCTACTGGTATATCTATCTTAGATTTATTAACAAACCATTTATTATTTAACCTTATACCGAAATCTTTCCTCTGTAAATTCACCAGATTTTCAAAATTTCTCTTGTGTCTATTCTTGACCTTTTCATTAAAATTTCTTGCTAATTTATCCTCAAATTCCAAAAATCGTTTATATTCCTCCTTATTAAAGTATGTTTGTAAATTCTCTGTGGTCATTTTATATTCCTTTTGAACTTCCCTCATTAAGTGATGCTGTTGATTTATCCTCAAATTTAGAATTTTATTATGTAGATCATTTAGATAATTTCTTATAGTTTGACGACATGATGGTAAACGTTCATTCTCATAAAAAATATTAAAAATGTTATTAGTAGAATTCTTTATAAATTTAGGAATGATACCTACATTACGACACCGAATTAAGAACGTTATTGTTGCCTTAATTTTGATGAGTTTATCTCTAACAGTTTTGTATCTATTAATATTTCTTCTTACATCTTGATTCCTTTTAAACAAATTGTAATTGATAGTAGACGTGCTTTTCATTTTATATTAATTGACTCTTATTCGACCTTTAACAATTTTTAATTAATCCTCTTATTTAAGCTTAAGGTCTTATTTCTTTTTTTTATAAAAAATATTAAATTTATTTAATCCAATATTTCGGCACTCCGTTGTGTGCCTTCTTCAGGGATTTTTTTTATAATGTTTGACAAAAAATTAACAATTTTTAATAAATTTAACATATTTAACAAATTTAACAAATTCAACAAAATGTCATATTTACAATAAAATACAAAAAGGTTTTCCAATTTAAACCTAATCTATTACAGTTTAAATAAATTATTAATTTCCGTTTCTATTTCTATAAATTAAATGTCTATAATTTTGGGCTACATTTTCAGTATCTGACTTAAAATTAATTCTGGATATTGTTGGAATCTTTATAATTTGCAACATTTCTAACATAAATCTACGCTTATAATTATTTTCCGTGTTTAAAACTGAAATATTTTCAAAATCAGGATAATGGTTTAAACTTGCACAATGGGTTGATAAAGCTGTTTTTTGTGATGAAATATTCCTATATTTTTGATCCGACTTATGTCCTGCTATCCTAGTTTTAAGTTTATTTTTTGTTGTACCAATATACACTTTACTGCATTGTCCATTAACATTTCCCTTACAAGGTATTTTATAAACTACATTTGACATTTCCAACTTATTTATTTTATCCTTCATATTAGAGAATAATCTACCTATAGTGTTATAAGATTTATGTGCAATTTTATATAGATTCGTATCATAAATATTTGACCTTTCCAATCTTTCCGAAAATCTTGGTACATAAGTTATTGATTTATAAATTTTCGGTTCCGCGTTACTGTTGGAATTGTTTATTCTATAGTTATTATACTTTAATAATAAATTGGAAATAATTTCCCTTGGAAAACTATTTTCCATTAATGCTCTAAAAATTTTTTCCTTATTATTCCTATGGAAACATGTATCACTTATGGTCAATACCCTTTCTATAAAATTTTTAGCCGTGTTAATTATAACTCTTTTTGGATGATTTGAAAAATAGTTAATTATTCTACCAGACGATGTTGGTTTTTGATACCAATCAATAAATAAACTTTTTTCTTTTCTAATTATTAAAGTGTCTAAATAAGACAATCTTGATTCAAACTCCTTTTCCATTGTAAACTTTATATCCGTATGAAAAGAATTAAATGTATTTAAAATGTTTGTTATTTCTGATTCTTTAATTACACAAAATAAATCATCCACATATTTTGTCATAATTTTAGGTTTAATAGTTAACTGATCTATACATTTATCTATTAATTTCTCCATAACAATATCTGCTACAATAGGAGATGCAGGTGAACCCATAGGAAGTCCTTTTAATTGAACATATATACTACTATCCAATTGAAAATACCTATTATCAATTATGCAAAATTTCAGAATACGTAAAAATAAATCTTTATCTATATTAGTGTGTTCTTCCACCTTATTCCATTGTTCCTCTATTATATCTATAGCAAGATCTATAGGTATACTTGGAAATAATGAAACTACATCTAAAGAAATTAATTTCTCATCATCATTTAACTTAATATTCTTAATTTTATCTTTAAATTGAATAGAATCCCTTACATTATATTTTGAATTTTCCGTTATTTTTTTAAGAATCGTTGTAATATATTTACAAAGTTCATATGATGGAGAATTTATACATGAACATATTGGTCTTAATGGAAAATCAATTTTATGAATTTTCGGAACCCCATATAATCTAGGTGCATTTGCTATATTAGTCTTAAGTTTATTCTTTTCCGTATCTGTTATTATACTCCTCCTAAAAAGTTCCTGAACAAAATCATTATTTATCCTTTGTAATCTATTAGTAGGATCCTTACCTAGTTTCTTATAAACTGAGTTGTCCTTTATAATATTATTAATCCTTAAATTATAATCTGTTCTGTTCATTGCTACTGTGGTATTACCCTTATCGGCATTCAAAATAAGAATATTCCTATTAAGTCTTAAAAACTTTTCTGTCTTCCTTACTTTATCAACAATAAATTTATCCCTATTAGTCAATTTCATTTTGTTCATGTAGTTATCTATATTTGTTGTTAGTTTTGTCCTAGCTATTTCTTGTTCTTCCTTATTATTCAGTGTTTGCACTAAATCTTCTCCTTCAGTTATAACTTTTAAAATTGGAAAATGTTTTCTTTCTGTTGGTAAAATGTGCTTGTGTCCTAATGAAAGAACCCATTGTGCATCTACTGGTATATCTATCTTAGATTTATTAACAAACCATTTATTATTTAACCTTATACCGAAATCTTTCCTCTGTAAATTCACCAGATTTTCAAAATTTCTCTTGTGTCTATTCTTGACCTTTTCATTAAAATTTCTTGCTAATTTATCCTCAAATTCCAAAAATCGTTTATATTCCTCCTTATTAAAGTATGTTTGTAAATTCTCTGTGGTCATTTTATATTCCTTTTGAACTTCCCTCATTAAGTGATGCTGTTGATTTATCCTCAAATTTAGAATTTTATTATGTAGATCATTTAGATAATTTCTTATAGTTTGACGACATGATGGTAAACGTTCATTCTCATAAAAAATATTAAAAATGTTATTAGTAGAATTCTTTATAAATTTAGGAATGATACCTACATTACGACACCGAATTAAGAACGTTATTGTTGCCTTAATTTTGATGAGTTTATCTCTAACAGTTTTGTATCTATTAATATTTCTTCTTACATCTTGATTCCTTTTAAACAAATTGTAATTGATAGTAGACGTGCTTTTCATTTTATATTAATTGACTCTTATTCGACCTTTAACAATTTTTAATTAATCCTCTTATTTAAGCTTAAGGTCTTATTTCTTTTTTTTATAAAAAATATTAAATTTATTTAATCCAATATTTCGGCACTCCGTTGTGTGCCTTCTTCAGGGATTTTTTTTTTATAATGTTTGACAAAAAATTAACAATTTTTAATAAATTTAACAAATTTAACAAATTTAACAAATTCAACAAAATGTCATATTTACAATAAAATACAAAAAGGTTTTCCAATTTAAACCTAATCTATTACAGTTTAAATAAATTATTAATTTCCGTTTCTATTTCTATAAATTAAATGTCTATAATTTTGGGCTACATTTTCAGTATCTGACTTAAAATTAATTCTGGATATTGTTGGAATCTTTATAATTTGCAACATTTCTAACATAAATCTACGCTTATAATTATTTTCCGTGTTTAAAACTGAAATATTTTCAAAATCAGGATAATGGTTTAAACTTGCACAATGGGTTGATAAAGCTGTTTTTTGTGATGAAATATTCCTATATTTTTGATCCGACTTATGTCCTGCTATCCTAGTTTTAAGTTTATTTTTTGTTGTACCAATATACACTTTACTGCATTGTCCATTAACATTTCCCTTACAAGGTATTTTATAAACTACATTTGACATTTCCAACTTATTTATTTTATCCTTCATATTAGAGAATAATCTACCTATAGTGTTATAAGATTTATGTGCAATTTTATATAGATTCGTATCATAAATATTTGACCTTTCCAATCTTTCCGAAAATCTTGGTACATAAGTTATTGATTTATAAATTTTCGGTTCCGCGTTACTGTTGGAATTGTTTATTCTATAGTTATTATACTTTAATAATAAATTGGAAATAATTTCCCTTGGAAAACTATTTTCCATTAATGCTCTAAAAATTTTTTCCTTATTATTCCTATGGAAACATGTATCACTTATGGTCAATACCCTTTCTATAAAATTTTTAGCCGTGTTAATTATAACTCTTTTTGGATGATTTGAAAAATAGTTAATTATTCTACCAGACGATGTTGGTTTTTGATACCAATCAATAAATAAACTTTTTTCTTTTCTAATTATTAAAGTGTCTAAATAAGACAATCTTGATTCAAACTCCTTTTCCATTGTAAACTTTATATCCGTATGAAAAGAATTAAATGTATTTAAAATGTTTGTTATTTCTGATTCTTTAATTACACAAAATAAATCATCCACATATTTTGTCATAATTTTAGGTTTAATAGTTAACTGATCTATACATTTATCTATTAATTTCTCCATAACAATATCTGCTACAATAGGAGATGCAGGTGAACCCATAGGAAGTCCTTTTAATTGAACATATATACTACTATCCAATTGAAAATACCTATTATCAATTATGCAAAATTTCAGAATACGTAAAAATAAATCTTTATCTATATTAGTGTGTTCTTCCACCTTATTCCATTGTTCCTCTATTATATCTATAGCAAGATCTATAGGTATACTTGGAAATAATGAAACTACATCTAAAGAAATTAATTTCTCATCATCATTTAAGTTAATATTCTTAATTTTATCTTTAAATTGAATAGAATCCCTTACATTATATTTTGAATTTTCCGTTATTTTTTTAAGAATCGTTGTAATATATTTACAAAGTTCATATGATGGAGAATTTATACATGAACATATTGGTCTTAATGGAAAATCAATTTTATGAATTTTCGGAACCCCATATAATCTAGGTGCATTTGCTATATTAGTCTTAAGTTTATTCTTTTCCGTATCTGTTATTATACTCCTCCTAAAAAGTTCCTGAACAAAATCATTATTTATCCTTTGTAATCTATTAGTAGGATCCTTACCTAGTTTCTTATAAACTGAGTTGTCCTTTATAATATTATTAATCCTTAAATTATAATCTGTTCTGTTCATTGCTACTGTGGTATTACCCTTATCGGCATTCAAAATAAGAATATTCCTATTAAGTCTTAAAAACTTTTCTGTCTTCCTTACTTTATCAACAATAAATTTATCCCTATTAGTCAATTTCATTTTGTTCATGTAGTTATCTATATTTGTTGTTAGTTTTGTCCTAGCTATTTCTTGTTCTTCCTTATTATTCAGTGTTTGCACTAAATCTTCTCCTTCAGTTATAACTTTTAAAATTGGAAAATGTTTTCTTTCTGTTGGTAAAATGTGTTTGTGTCCTAATGAAAGAACCCATTGTGCATCTACTGGTATATCTATCTTAGATTTATTAACAAACCATTTATTATTTAACCTTATACCGAAATCTTTCCTCTGTAAATTCACCAGATTTTCAAAATTTCTCTTGTGTCTATTCTTGACCTTTTCATTAAAATTTCTTGCTAATTTATCCTCAAATTCCAAAAATCGTTTATATTCCTCCTTATTAAAGTATGTTTGTAAATTCTCTGTGGTCATTTTATATTCCTTTTGAACTTCCCTCATTAAGTGATGCTGTTGATTTATCCTCAAATTTAGAATTTTATTATGTAGATCATTTAGATAATTTCTTATAGTTTGACGACATGATGGTAAACGTTCATTCTCATAAAAAATATTAAAAATGTTATTAGTAGAATTCTTTATAAATTTAGGAATGATACCTACATTACGACACCGAATTAAGAACGTTATTGTTGCCTTAATTTTGATGAGTTTATCTCTAACAGTTTTGTATCTATTAATATTTCTTCTTACATCTTGATTCCTTTTAAACAAATTGTAATTGATAGTAGACGTGCTTTTCATTTTATATTAATTGACTCTTATTCGACCTTTAACAATTTTTAATTAATCCTCTTATTTAAGCTTAAGGTCTTATTTCTTTTTTTTATAAAAAATATTAAATTTATTTAATCCAATATTTCGGCACTCCGTTGTGTGCCTTCTTCAGGGATTTTTTTTATAATGTTTGACAAAAAATTAACAATTTTTAATAAATTTAACATATTTAACAAATTTAACAAATTCAACAAAATGTCATATTTACAATAAAATACAAAAAGGTTTTCCAATTTAAACCTAATCTATTACAGTTTAAATAAATTATTAATTTCCGTTTCTATTTCTATAAATTAAATGTCTATAATTTTGGGCTACATTTTCAGTATCTGACTTAAAATTAATTCTGGATATTGTTGGAATCTTTATAATTTGCAACATTTCTAACATAAATCTACGCTTATAATTATTTTCCGTGTTTAAAACTGAAATATTTTCAAAATCAGGATAATGGTTTAAACTTGCACAATGGGTTGATAAAGCTGTTTTTTGTGATGAAATATTCCTATATTTTTGATCCGACTTATGTCCTGCTATCCTAGTTTTAAGTTTATTTTTTGTTGTACCAATATACACTTTACTGCATTGTCCATTAACATTTCCCTTACAAGGTATTTTATAAACTACATTTGACATTTCCAACTTATTTATTTTATCCTTCATATTAGAGAATAATCTACCTATAGTGTTATAAGATTTATGTGCAATTTTATATAGATTCGTATCATAAATATTTGACCTTTCCAATCTTTCCGAAAATCTTGGTACATAAGTTATTGATTTATAAATTTTCGGTTCCGCGTTACTGTTGGAATTGTTTATTCTATAGTTATTATACTTTAATAATAAATTGGAAATAATTTCCCTTGGAAAACTATTTTCCATTAATGCTCTAAAAATTTTTTCCTTATTATTCCTATGGAAACATGTATCACTTATGGTCAATACCCTTTCTATAAAATTTTTAGCCGTGTTAATTATAACTCTTTTTGGATGATTTGAAAAATAGTTAATTATTCTACCAGACGATGTTGGTTTTTGATACCAATCAATAAATAAACTTTTTTCTTTTCTAATTATTAAAGTGTCTAAATAAGACAATCTTGATTCAAACTCCTTTTCCATTGTAAACTTTATATCCGTATGAAAAGAATTAAATGTATTTAAAATGTTTGTTATTTCTGATTCTTTAATTACACAAAATAAATCATCCACATATTTTGTCATAATTTTAGGTTTAATAGTTAACTGATCTATACATTTATCTATTAATTTCTCCATAACAATATCTGCTACAATAGGAGATGCAGGTGAACCCATAGGAAGTCCTTTTAATTGAACATATATACTACTATCCAATTGAAAATACCTATTATCAATTATGCAAAATTTCAGAATACGTAAAAATAAATCTTTATCTATATTAGTGTGTTCTTCCACCTTATTCCATTGTTCCTCTATTATATCTATAGCAAGATCTATAGGTATACTTGGAAATAATGAAACTACATCTAAAGAAATTAATTTCTCATCATCATTTAACTTAATATTCTTAATTTTATCTTTAAATTGAATAGAATCCCTTACATTATATTTTGAATTTTCCGTTATTTTTTTAAGAATCGTTGTAATATATTTACAAAGTTCATATGATGGAGAATTTATACATGAACATATTGGTCTTAATGGAAAATCAATTTTATGAATTTTCGGAACCCCATATAATCTAGGTGCATTTGCTATATTAGTCTTAAGTTTATTCTTTTCCGTATCTGTTATTATACTCCTCCTAAAAAGTTCCTGAACAAAATCATTATTTATCCTTTGTAATCTATTAGTAGGATCCTTACCTAGTTTCTTATAAACTGAGTTGTCCTTTATAATATTATTAATCCTTAAATTATAATCTGTTCTGTTCATTGCTACTGTGGTATTACCCTTATCGGCATTCAAAATAAGAATATTCCTATTAAGTCTTAAAAACTTTTCTGTCTTCCTTACTTTATCAACAATAAATTTATCCCTATTAGTCAATTTCATTTTGTTCATGTAGTTATCTATATTTGTTGTTAGTTTTGTCCTAGCTATTTCTTGTTCTTCCTTATTATTCAGTGTTTGCACTAAATCTTCTCCTTCAGTTATAACTTTTAAAATTGGAAAATGTTTTCTTTCTGTTGGTAAAATGTGTTTGTGTCCTAATGAAAGAACCCATTGTGCATCTACTGGTATATCTATCTTAGATTTATTAACAAACCATTTATTATTTAACCTTATACCGAAATCTTTCCTCTGTAAATTCACCAGATTTTCAAACTTTCTCTTGTGTCTATTCTTGACCTTTTCATTAAAATTTCTTGCTAATTTATCCTCAAATTCCAAAAATCGTTTATATTCCTCCTTATTAAAGTATGTTTGTAAATTCTCTGTGGTCATTTTATATTCCTTTTGAACTTCCCTCATTAAGTGATGCTGTTGATTTATCCTCAAATTTAGAATTTTATTATGTAGATCATTTAGATAATTTCTTATAGTTTGACGACATGATGGTAAACGTTCATTCTCATAAAAAATATTAAAAATGTTATTAGTAGAATTCTTTATAAATTTAGGAATGATACCTACATTACGACACCGAATTAAGAACGTTATTGTTGCCTTAATTTTGATGAGTTTATCTCTAACAGTTTTGTATCTATTAATATTTCTTCTTACATCTTGATTCCTTTTAAACAAATTGTAATTGATAGTAGACGTGCTTTTCATTTTATATTAATTGACTCTTATTCGACCTTTAACAATTTTTAATTAATCCTCTTATTTAAGCTTAAGGTCTTATTTCTTTTTTTTATAAAAAATATTAAATTTATTTAATCCAATATTTCGGCACTCCGTTGTGTGCCTTCTTCAGGGATTTTTTTTATAATGTTTGACAAAAAAAGAAATTTTAATGAAAAGGTCAAGAATAGACACAAGAGAAAGTTTGAAAATCTGGTGAATTTACAGAGGAAAGATTTCGGTATAAGGTTAAATAATAAATGGTTTGTTAATAAATCTAAGATAGATATACCAGTAGATGCACAATGGGTTCTTTCATTAGGACACAAACACATTTTACCAACAGAAAGAAAACATTTTCCAATTTTAAAAGTTATAACTGAAGGAGAAGATTTAGTGCAAACACTGAATAATAAGGAAGAACAAGAAATAGCTAGGACAAAACTAACAACAAATATAGATAACTACATGAACAAAATGAAATTGACTAATAGGGATAAATTTATTGTTGATAAAGTAAGGAAGACAGAAAAGTTTTTAAGACTTAATAGGAATATTCTTATTTTGAATGCCGATAAGGGTAATACCACAGTAGCAATGAACAGAACAGATTATAATTTAAGGATTAATAATATTATAAAGGACAACTCAGTTTATAAGAAACTAGGTAAGGATCCTACTAATAGATTACAAAGGATAAATAATGATTTTGTTCAGGAACTTTTTAGGAGGAGTATAATAACAGATACGGAAAAGAATAAACTTAAGACTAATATAGCAAATGCACCTAGATTATATGGGGTTCCGAAAATTCATAAAATTGATTTTCCATTAAGACCAATATGTTCATGTATAAATTCTCCATCATATGAACTTTGTAAATATATTACAACGATTCTTAAAAAAATAACGGAAAATTCAAAATATAATGTAAGGGATTCTATTCAATTTAAAGATAAAATTAAGAATATTAAGTTAAATGATGATGAGAAATTAATTTCTTTAGATGTAGTTTCATTATTTCCAAGTATACCTATAGATCTTGCTATAGATATAATAGAGGAACAATGGAATAAGGTGGAAGAACACACTAATATAGATAAAGATTTATTTTTACGTATTCTGAAATTTTGCATAATTGATAATAGGTATTTTCAATTGGATAGTAGTATATATGTTCAATTAAAAGGACTTCCTATGGGTTCACCTGCATCTCCTATTGTAGCAGATATTGTTATGGAGAAATTAATAGATAAATGTATAGATCAGTTAACTATTAAACCTAAAATTATGACAAAATATGTGGATGATTTATTTTGTGTAATTAAAGAATCAGAAATAACAAACATTTTAAATACATTTAATTCTTTTCATACGGATATAAAGTTTACAATGGAAAAGGAGTTTGAATCAAGATTGTCTTATTTAGACACTTTAATAATTAGAAAAGAAAAAAGTTTATTTATTGATTGGTATCAAAAACCAACATCGTCTGGTAGAATAATTAACTATTTTTCAAATCATCCAAAAAGAGTTATAATTAACACGGCTAAAAATTTTATAGAAAGGGTATTGACCATAAGTGATACATGTTTCCATAGGAATAATAAGGAAAAAATTTTTAGAGCATTAATGGAAAATAGTTTTCCAAGGGAAATTATTTCCAATTTATTATTAAAGTATAATAACTATAGAATAAACAATTCCAACAGTAACGCGGAACCGAAAATTTATAAATCAATAACTTATGTACCAAGATTTTCGGAAAGATTGGAAAGGTCAAATATTTATGATACGAATCTATATAAAATTGCACATAAATCTTATAACACTATAGGTAGATTATTCTCTAATATGAAGGATAAAATAAATAAGTTGGAAATGTCAAATGTAGTTTATAAAATACCTTGTAAGGGAAATGTTAATGGACAATGCAGTAAAGTGTATATTGGTACAACAAAAAATAAACTTAAAACTAGGATAGCAGGACATAAGTCGGATCAAAAATATAGGAATATTTCATCACAAAAAACAGCTTTATCAACCCATTGTGCAAGTTTAAACCATTATCCTGATTTTGAAAATATTTCAGTTTTAAACACGGAAAATAATTATAAGCGTAGATTTATGTTAGAAATGTTGCAAATTATAAAGATTCCAACAATATCCAGAATTAATTTTAAGTCAGATACTGAAAATGTAGCCCAAAATTATAGACATTTAATTTATAGAAATAGAAACGGAAATTAATAATTTATTTAAACTGTAATAGATTAGGTTTAAATTGGAAAACCTTTTTGTATTTTATTGTAAATATGACATTTTGTTGAATTTGTTAAATTTGTTAAATTTGTTAAATTTATTAAAAATTGTTAATTTTTTGTCAAACATTATAAAAAAAATCCCTGAAGAAGGCACACAACGGAGTGCCGAAATATTGGATTAAATAAATTTAATATTTTTTATAAAAAAAAGAAATAAGACCTTAAGCTTAAATAAGAGGATTAATTAAAAATTGTTAAAGGTCGAATAAGAGTCAATTAATATAAAATGAAAAGCACGTCTACTATCAATTACAATTTGTTTAAAAGGAATCAAGATGTAAGAAGAAATATTAATAGATACAAAACTGTTAGAGATAAACTCATCAAAATTAAGGCAACAATAACGTTCTTAATTCGGTGTCGTAATGTAGGTATCATTCCTAAATTTATAAAGAATTCTACTAATAACATTTTTAATATTTTTTATGAGAATGAACGTTTACCATCATGTCGTCAAACTATAAGAAATTATCTAAATGATCTACATAATAAAATTCTAAATTTGAGGATAAATCAACAGCATCACTTAATGAGGGAAGTTCAAAAGGAATATAAAATGACCACAGAGAATTTACAAACATACTTTAATAAGGAGGAATATAAACGATTTTTGGAATTTGAGGATAAATTAGCAAGAAATTTTAATGAAAAGGTCAAGAATAGACACAAGAGAAAGTTTGAAAATCTGGTGAATTTACAGAGGAAAGATTTCGGTATAAGGTTAAATAATAAATGGTTTGTTAATAAATCTAAGATAGATATACCAGTAGATGCACAATGGGTTCTTTCATTAGGACACAAACACATTTTACCAACAGAAAGAAAACATTTTCCAATTTTAAAAGTTATAACTGAAGGAGAAGATTTAGTGCAAACACTGAATAATAAGGAAGAACAAGAAATAGCTAGGACAAAACTAACAACAAATATAGATAACTACATGAACAAAATGAAATTGACTAATAGGGATAAATTTATTGTTGATAAAGTAAGGAAGACAGAAAAGTTTTTAAGACTTAATAGGAATATTCTTATTTTGAATGCCGATAAGGGTAATACCACAGTAGCAATGAACAGAACAGATTATAATTTAAGGATTAATAATATTATAAAGGACAACTCAGTTTATAAGAAACTAGGTAAGGATCCTACTAATAGATTACAAAGGATAAATAATGATTTTGTTCAGGAACTTTTTAGGAGGAGTATAATAACAGATACGGAAAAGAATAAACTTAAGACTAATATAGCAAATGCACCTAGATTATATGGGGTTCCGAAAATTCATAAAATTGATTTTCCATTAAGACCAATATGTTCATGTATAAATTCTCCATCATATGAACTTTGTAAATATATTACAACGATTCTTAAAAAAATAACGGAAAATTCAAAATATAATGTAAGGGATTCTATTCAATTTAAAGATAAAATTAAGAATATTAAGTTAAATGATGATGAGAAATTAATTTCTTTAGATGTAGTTTCATTATTTCCAAGTATACCTATAGATCTTGCTATAGATATAATAGAGGAACAATGGAATAAGGTGGAAGAACACACTAATATAGATAAAGATTTATTTTTACGTATTCTGAAATTTTGCATAATTGATAATAGGTATTTTCAATTGGATAGTAGTATATATGTTCAATTAAAAGGACTTCCTATGGGTTCACCTGCATCTCCTATTGTAGCAGATATTGTTATGGAGAAATTAATAGATAAATGTATAGATCAGTTAACTATTAAACCTAAAATTATGACAAAATATGTGGATGATTTATTTTGTGTAATTAAAGAATCAGAAATAACAAACATTTTAAATACATTTAATTCTTTTCATACGGATATAAAGTTTACAATGGAAAAGGAGTTTGAATCAAGATTGTCTTATTTAGACACTTTAATAATTAGAAAAGAAAAAAGTTTATTTATTGATTGGTATCAAAAACCAACATCGTCTGGTAGAATAATTAACTATTTTTCAAATCATCCAAAAAGAGTTATAATTAACACGGCTAAAAATTTTATAGAAAGGGTATTGACCATAAGTGATACATGTTTCCATAGGAATAATAAGGAAAAAATTTTTAGAGCATTAATGGAAAATAGTTTTCCAAGGGAAATTATTTCCAATTTATTATTAAAGTATAATAACTATAGAATAAACAATTCCAACAGTAACGCGGAACCGAAAATTTATAAATCAATAACTTATGTACCAAGATTTTCGGAAAGATTGGAAAGGTCAAATATTTATGATACGAATCTATATAAAATTGCACATAAATCTTATAACACTATAGGTAGATTATTCTCTAATATGAAGGATAAAATAAATAAGTTGGAAATGTCAAATGTAGTTTATAAAATACCTTGTAAGGGAAATGTTAATGGACAATGCAGTAAAGTGTATATTGGTACAACAAAAAATAAACTTAAAACTAGGATAGCAGGACATAAGTCGGATCAAAAATATAGGAATATTTCATCACAAAAAACAGCTTTATCAACCCATTGTGCAAGTTTAAACCATTATCCTGATTTTGAAAATATTTCAGTTTTAAACACGGAAAATAATTATAAGCGTAGATTTATGTTAGAAATGTTGCAAATTATAAAGATTCCAACAATATCCAGAATTAATTTTAAGTCAGATACTGAAAATGTAGCCCAAAATTATAGACATTTAATTTATAGAAATAGAAACGGAAATTAATAATTTATTTAAACTGTAATAGATTAGGTTTAAATTGGAAAACCTTTTTGTATTTTATTGTAAATATGACATTTTGTTGAATTTGTTAAATTTGTTAAATTTGTTAAATTTATTAAAAATTGTTAATTTTTTGTCAAACATTATAAAAAAAATCCCTGAAGAAGGCACACAACGGAGTGCCGAAATATTGGATTAAATAAATTTAATATTTTTTATAAAAAAAAGAAATAAGACCTTAAGCTTAAATAAGAGGATTAATTAAAAATTGTTAAAGGTCGAATAAGAGTCAATTAATATAAAATGAAAAGCACGTCTACTATCAATTACAATTTGTTTAAAAGGAATCAAGATGTAAGAAGAAATATTAATAGATACAAAACTGTTAGAGATAAACTCATCAAAATTAAGGCAACAATAACGTTCTTAATTCGGTGTCGTAATGTAGGTATCATTCCTAAATTTATAAAGAATTCTACTAATAACATTTTTAATATTTTTTATGAGAATGAACGTTTACCATCATGTCGTCAAACTATAAGAAATTATCTAAATGATCTACATAATAAAATTCTAAATTTGAGGATAAATCAACAGCATCACTTAATGAGGGAAGTTCAAAAGGAATATAAAATGACCACAGAGAATTTACAAACATACTTTAATAAGGAGGAATATAAACGATTTTTGGAATTTGAGGATAAATTAGCAAGAAATTTTAATGAAAAGGTCAAGAATAGACACAAGAGAAAGTTTGAAAATCTGGTGAATTTACAGAGGAAAGATTTCGGTATAAGGTTAAATAATAAATGGTTTGTTAATAAATCTAAGATAGATATACCAGTAGATGCACAATGGGTTCTTTCATTAGGACACAAACACATTTTACCAACAGAAAGAAAACATTTTCCAATTTTAAAAGTTATAACTGAAGGAGAAGATTTAGTGCAAACACTGAATAATAAGGAAGAACAAGAAATAGCTAGGACAAAACTAACAACAAATATAGATAACTACATGAACAAAATGAAATTGACTAATAGGGATAAATTTATTGTTGATAAAGTAAGGAAGACAGAAAAGTTTTTAAGACTTAATAGGAATATTCTTATTTTGAATGCCGATAAGGGTAATACCACAGTAGCAATGAACAGAACAGATTATAATTTAAGGATTAATAATATTATAAAGGACAACTCAGTTTATAAGAAACTAGGTAAGGATCCTACTAATAGATTACAAAGGATAAATAATGATTTTGTTCAGGAACTTTTTAGGAGGAGTATAATAACAGATACGGAAAAGAATAAACTTAAGACTAATATAGCAAATGCACCTAGATTATATGGGGTTCCGAAAATTCATAAAATTGATTTTCCATTAAGACCAATATGTTCATGTATAAATTCTCCATCATATGAACTTTGTAAATATATTACAACGATTCTTAAAAAAATAACGGAAAATTCAAAATATAATGTAAGGGATTCTATTCAATTTAAAGATAAAATTAAGAATATTAAGTTAAATGATGATGAGAAATTAATTTCTTTAGATGTAGTTTCATTATTTCCAAGTATACCTATAGATCTTGCTATAGATATAATAGAGGAACAATGGAATAAGGTGGAAGAACACACTAATATAGATAAAGATTTATTTTTACGTATTCTGAAATTTTGCATAATTGATAATAGGTATTTTCAATTGGATAGTAGTATATATGTTCAATTAAAAGGACTTCCTATGGGTTCACCTGCATCTCCTATTGTAGCAGATATTGTTATGGAGAAATTAATAGATAAATGTATAGATCAGTTAACTATTAAACCTAAAATTATGACAAAATATGTGGATGATTTATTTTGTGTAATTAAAGAATCAGAAATAACAAACATTTTAAATACATTTAATTCTTTTCATACGGATATAAAGTTTACAATGGAAAAGGAGTTTGAATCAAGATTGTCTTATTTAGACACTTTAATAATTAGAAAAGAAAAAAGTTTATTTATTGATTGGTATCAAAAACCAACATCGTCTGGTAGAATAATTAACTATTTTTCAAATCATCCAAAAAGAGTTATAATTAACACGGCTAAAAATTTTATAGAAAGGGTATTGACCATAAGTGATACATGTTTCCATAGGAATAATAAGGAAAAAATTTTTAGAGCATTAATGGAAAATAGTTTTCCAAGGGAAATTATTTCCAATTTATTATTAAAGTATAATAACTATAGAATAAACAATTCCAACAGTAACGCGGAACCGAAAATTTATAAATCAATAACTTATGTACCAAGATTTTCGGAAAGATTGGAAAGGTCAAATATTTATGATACGAATCTATATAAAATTGCACATAAATCTTATAACACTATAGGTAGATTATTCTCTAATATGAAGGATAAAATAAATAAGTTGGAAATGTCAAATGTAGTTTATAAAATACCTTGTAAGGGAAATGTTAATGGACAATGCAGTAAAGTGTATATTGGTACAACAAAAAATAAACTTAAAACTAGGATAGCAGGACATAAGTCGGATCAAAAATATAGGAATATTTCATCACAAAAAACAGCTTTATCAACCCATTGTGCAAGTTTAAACCATTATCCTGATTTTGAAAATATTTCAGTTTTAAACACGGAAAATAATTATAAGCGTAGATTTATGTTAGAAATGTTGCAAATTATAAAGATTCCAACAATATCCAGAATTAATTTTAAGTCAGATACTGAAAATGTAGCCCAAAATTATAGACATTTAATTTATAGAAATAGAAACGGAAATTAATAATTTATTTAAACTGTAATAGATTAGGTTTAAATTGGAAAACCTTTTTGTATTTTATTGTAAATATGACATTTTGTTGAATTTGTTAAATTTGTTAAATTTGTTAAATTTATTAAAAATTGTTAATTTTTTGTCAAACATTATAAAAAAAATCCCTGAAGAAGGCACACAACGGAGTGCCGAAATATTGGATTAAATAAATTTAATATTTTTTATAAAAAAAAGAAATAAGACCTTAAGCTTAAATAAGAGGATTAATTAAAAATTGTTAAAGGTCGAATAAGAGTCAATTAATATATTTATCTTTTTTAAAATATATTCTTGAAGTTGTTAACAATATTAACAGAACTTTTCAAAGTGAGTCAACAGAAATACATAACCTATACAACCAAATGGAAAGTCTTCTTAAAACTGTATTAAGCAATTTTATAAAAAATGATATTTTAAAAAATGAAATTTACTTAACGGAATTTATGAACACAAAGAATTTTTTGAACTTTGATGAGGTGTATTTGGGCTTATTTGCTAATGAGTTGCTATCAAAATCAAAGCTCAACAAGAGCGAAATTAACAAAATTGTTAATAACTGTATTAATTTTTATATAGAACTTGCAAATCAAATATTAAAACGTTTTGATTTTGAACAAAATTCTTATAAATCTTTAAATATGATTAACCCTAACAAAATTATGAAAAAGGGACATTTTTCTTTTATGGAAATTTTGAAAGAGTTCCCCAGCTTTATTTCTGAAAAAGAAAAACAAATTTTAGATTCTGAATTTAGAGAGTTAAAATTTGTAAATTTTGAAGAAGTTTTAGAAGGAATTGAAGTAAATTTGCAAACTTTTTGGCAAAAAATTTCAGATTTAAAACGTGGGGATTCTACGGATGCATTTCCAGTGCTGTCAAAGTTTGTACAACAAATTATGGTACTTCCACATTCTTCCGCAAATGTTGAAAGAATTTTTAGCCAAGTCAACCTTAATAAAACCAAATTTCGATGTTCCCTGGAAAATGAATCCTTGGAAGGAATTCTTTTTTCTAAAGATTACTTAAAATTTAATAATGCAAACTGTTTTGATATTGATATTAAAATGGATTTAGTTAAACTATTAAACTCAAATATGTATCTATAAAATATTTGTTAATATTAAATGTTGAAACAAAATGTTTTTAAACAAACTATACATAATTTATTTAAAAAAATATTCTTTTTTGTTAATTGTTATGTTCGTATGTGGTTTATATGTAAGTTAATCCTGAATTGTTCTGTTTTGTTATTTTTTGTGTTAATAAAAATATGTTTTATTGTTCTTAAAATGGATATTTTCAATTTGCCGATTTTTTTAATTGAAGTGCCGATAATGCCGATTTTTTTTTGAAAATATGCCGATTTTTCATCAAAATTATCTGGCACCCCTGTACGCGAACGCAATTTAGTAAAATGCAGTAAAGTTCAGTAAAAAATAGTAAAAACTTTTGTGTTCTCGAACGCAGCTATTATTTGGCGTCGTTGTCATTATTGGCGCTTATTAGCTTTCAGCAAATCTGTAAAAGAGCGCAAAATATTTGCTGGTTTTAAAGTGGCCATACAATTTTTTTTTTTTTTTAATAAATATATATAAATTATTTTTGTAAAATATATATTAATAAATAATTTGGGTGTAAGAAAATATTTGCATGCATTGTACTGCATGTTGTTTACCCCTCCCTTACGGGTAATTTTAGATTTCTTAACAAATATTATAACGCCGGAAGTTTAACTGTTGTAAGTTGCAAATGTGTAATTTATCTGGAAATGGAGAGCACGTGCATATCTTAGAACATAATTGAAATATATGTCAGAGATATTTTTGTGTTATTATATTCCCAAAAAAAAAAAAATAAAAATAAAACTTAAATTCATTTAAAATTGTACTTAAAGGAAACAGAAATTCATTTAAAATTGAAAAAATACCTTAAATTCGTTTAAAATTGTACTTAAAAAACAAAACAGAAATTCACTAATACTTAAAAAACAAAACAAAAATTTTTTTATAATTGTACTTAAAAAAAAGAAAACAGGAATTCACTTTATTCAATTTTTGTTTTTATTTTAGTTTTATTTAAACTATTCTTTTTTTTTAACAATTTTTTCACAATTTGTATGCTTTTTATACCCTCCACCACCACTGTGGTGAATGAGGGGGGCATACTAAGTTTGTCATTCCATGTGAAACTTTTTTATAATACATCTTAGACCCTATAAAGTATATAGTATATTCTGGCTCCTTAAGTAATTCTAAGTCGATTTAGCCATGTCCGCCTGTCTGTCCGTCTGTTGAATACACGCTCACTTTCGAAAAACGCAAAAGAAAAGAACAAGCTTGATCTCAAATTGCTTGTAGTTATCCTAAGCAGTTTGGGATTGAAATCCTGCAACATCGGTTCAGTAGGATCAGAACTATGAATCAAAATGTGAAACCACCACGCTAAAAAAATTTATAATTTTGCTCTAATTCGCTTTGTACGACTATAAATCATACTGTTACATTTCGTGAAGATCGGTCCATAATTGACCATAGGCCCCATATAAACCATACTCGCGGAAAACAGTTTAGTACGGATAAAACCGTAATTAATAATGCTATCATAATAAAATTTGGTACATAACAGTTTTAGAAAACCAGAAATCGCCGTGTCAAATTTCGTGAAGATCGGTCCATAATTTACCCTTGGCCCCATATAAATTCTACTCTCGGAAAACAGTTTATTGCGCCTAAATCCAAATAAAGTCCACTTTGGAAAAATTATTTAATTCACCTAAAACTAGGGCTGCCATTCGTACTGTTTTTATCAGTACTTATTTATACACTACAAGCCAATCAGTACGCAAATGTACTGATTTTTTCATTAACGTACTGTTTTTGTACTGTTATTATATATTTATTTTGTTCAGTATATAGTTTGTCATATTGGCAAATTGTTTGATAGTATAGATGTTGTTATCGATGAGTTATTAACATTAAAGATTTTTGCCGAGTTAGTACGAAAAAAGAAGACAGTAGGAGAAAAATGGAAAGTGTTTCTAAATGGTGGTGCGTTAACGAATTTGAGGGAATGTGTAATTTTATTTCTTCCATTCCACATTTAAACGCTTTTACAGAACGAGTCTTTAGTTTTCAAAGTGGAGAAAAGAGAGAAACAGGCTCCTAATAAAAAACCTAGAAAGTGAATTGCAAATAAAGACAAACTTTGGTTAAAGTTGTAATGAGTTTTACAATTTCTTGAAGACTGAAGAAAGGAAAGAAGTTGTGGACAATGTACAAAAAGGCCATAAGTATTTTTAACTTGTAACATTGCAAATATTTATGTCCATATTATTTATACAAATCTATAGTTCATCTGAAGAAATCGTCTGAAAAACGATTGTGCCTTTTGCATAATTACAATTATTAAAAAAAAAGTTGTAAATCACTTTAAAATAATTTTGAAGATAAAAACATAACAGCTTCGTTATTTCAAGTGCTTTGTTTTTTACATTACATTGTTGTCCTTATATCTGTAGATTGGTGCTAAAAAGGCCAATGTCAAATAATTCATTTTTGAGAAAATTTAAACTTTAGTTTTTTATAGAGGAGTTCGAAGTGAAATTGGCTAGCAAAACCATTTTGGAGCTGTTCTCGGTTAAATTAAACATTGGATGTTTGCGCAAAATATAAGAGAGATTCAGCATGACCTTTAAATTGCAAAATGAAATTAATTATGCTGGTAGATATAGCAAAAAACTACTTTAATTTAATTTTGTGTTATCCTATATTCAAAAAATATAATAGAATAAAGGAAATAAAATTTTAGTTCACATGTTCAAACTAAAATTTTGCTTTTAATAAAATTAATGTTTCGTTGAAAAATATTTAACCAAGTAGCTAACTAGAAATTAAGAATCGAATTGTTAACAACTTGTTTGTTTTTTAGATTTTTTGTTATTCGCATTGTATTCCCGCTAAAAATATATACGGAATTGAATTATTGTTTTGAAAAAATGCAGTTTTGTTAATTAAATTTTGTCACTGTTCAAATTATAGAATGAATTCAAGTTTTGTTTTAAAAAAGATTAAAGCTTTTTATGTTATTAATATATGCAATTTTATATTAAAAAAGTATATGTACTGTTTTTTATGCAATTGTACTGATTTTTTTCTCTTATGTACTGATTTCTCTGATTTCAAAACTGGCAACCCTACCTAAAACCATAACAGATATAGATATTGCGGTAAACTTTCTTCCATCTAAGATTCATATGGCCAGAAAAAATATCATGCAAATTTGTGAAATTTTCTGTTAACGCTAAAACTAATTACACTGCTGTATTGAAATTTATTCAAATTAATTTTTTGTAATACCAGAAATCTGTCTTCAAAATTTTGGGATGATTGGTATATAATTTACCATATTACCCTCCTAAAAATCATTTTAGGTCGGCTAAAAATTTTACGAGTTATGATATATTACTCAAGCCAGTCGGTGGAGGGTATCAAAGATTCGACACAGCCGAATATAGCACTCTAACTTGTTAACTAATAAACTCCAAATAATAAATAATCTATGCATTAGTTATTGAAATTACTTAATAAAAAAAACTTTATTATTTGGTTAACTGATCAACAACAAAATTACCCGATTAGGCCAAAACCTCGGTTAATTAATCGAGCGATTAGCCGATTAAAGCAAATGTGCGATTAAATGAATGCCCTAATACCCAATATCTACCATGATAAATGATTCGGCATAGCCGAATATAGCACTTTTACTTGGTTTTAATACTTACGAAAAATAAAGTATTTAATAAAAAGTATAATTATCAAATTTCAAGTTGACTGAAAAAATATCGGCCAAATTTCAAAAATATATGTCAAATTTAAACTTTTGCTTTTGACTGAAAAAATATCATTCAGAAGAACTGTTTTTTTACTTTTTTAAAAAAAGTAACAAAATAAAAGAGTTTTAAAGATTTTATTCCTTGGCTAATAACCATCACAATGATATACACAAATAACGCACGGACAAATTCTTTCTTTCAGACTTTTTGAACTGAAACTTTGATAATAACTGAAACGTGAAGAGCTATTACTCCTTTATTTTAGTTTATTAAATTTTAATGTGAGTGCTATGTTTTCGTCGATCTACATTACATTGTTGTTACTATTTAATATTTTTTATAATATTTTAATCTGTTTTATACTGAGTATGTTTGTATTGTTTTGTTATTGTTAAATTTTAGTAAACATTCTCTGATGATGATATTCGAAGAATATCGAAATATTGGAATCAAATAAAGAAAAACTTTACATACAACAGACCTCGAGCTTGAGTTTTTTCATTTAACATTGAATTTTAAAAGTCGAATAAAAATATAACTTAAGGAAAACAACTCTATTTATGTTAAATTTCACTAGATTAGTATAGCTTCCACAAATGTTATTTTACCAAAATTATATCTGATAGCTCATCTGATTTAAGAGCTGTTTAATTATAAGATTTTATATCTTGTTGCTTTAGAATGCCAAGTTTTAACAATTAATAGAAATACACATATATTTGGAATAAGTAATTTTGGCTTGGAGGAGAATTTTCTTGGTTAAAGCCATATTTAGTAAATAATTCCACGGAAAGATGCTTATTTTCTTAAGATAGACCCTTTTCAAACTCGGCAAGTTACTTGCGCAAGCCTTGGTTTGTAGATGTCAGCGGTAAGGTCGGGTTAAGGGGGAAACAATTGAGTACAGACCAGAGAATGACAAAAGTATCATTTTAAGTACTCTTTTAGTATTAGTGAGAAAACATGTATGGGCATGTATGGGTAAAGATCAAAACCATACACATACATACCATTACCCATAACAACTTGAAGTTAAATATGTATAGGTATACGCTGGCAATGTGTATTTGTATATTCATTCTTCTTTTAGCAAGTACATGCAGATATAAATAAAACTTGTATTGGCTATCTGCAATACTCATAAGAATAAATAAGTATGTGTATTTACGTATGTTAACGTAAGTATACACAGAGTATGTATACCATCGCAGAGATGGCAAATGCAATTTTAAAAATTTTGGAATTAGGCAGAAATTTAATTTTGGGTTTTTATTTAGGAAAATAGCGAGATAATTTTTTAAGAATTTTAAGATTTGACTTAGGCGGTAAGCTTTTTGTTTTCAAAGCTGTTTTATAACTCGAGAACCACTCAACCAATTTACAAACCAATACATGAGTTGGAAAGGGGTACTTTCACTGATGGTTAAAAAAAAACATTGAAAAGTTAGGACCACGAGGGGCGGTGGGTGGCAATTTCTGCTTCTCTGAAACTATCCAACAGATTTTAAAGAAATTTAGAACATAGTTAGATCCCTATTTATATGGCCACATTAGCTATGCATTTTTTTTTAAACTAGGACCACGAGGGGCGGCAGGGGGCAATTGTTGCCTCTGCGAAACTATCTAACAGATTTTCATGAAATTCAAAACATAGATAGATCCAAGCAAATAATGTACAATTGAGGGCAAACCAGGGAAAAAATACTTACTTTTGGTACACTAAAAAGAAAAAGGCTGTTTTAATTTTTGTAAATCAAATTTTAATTCATCATAGTTTTCAATAATGCGTAATGAAGATAATTTTTATGTATGTAGACATACATTGGCACTGCTGATGTTACAAAAAAAAATTTATTTTATGTATCAAAAAAAAAAATATGCACATAGTCCCATACCTGGCTAGTGATCAAAGCACATTTTTGCTAAAACATTTCATACAAATTTTTTTTTTCATATTTACGCAGTAGTGCCAAAAATACTGAAAGTACCCATGTATATTTTCTTACACATAGATATTTTATATGTATGGCAGATAACCAAAACACATTCATGGGTATTGAATAATATCTGCATACATTCATGTATTTAAGTTTACTGAATGTGGTTGTGAGAAATATTGCCGTGCGTAAGTATAAGTAATACACATATTTTTTGCGACGCACAACCATAGCTGTTGTTATTATTTGTGTTATAAGTATGGATATACACAATTACGTTAAGCGTGGGTAAATACCTCTGTATATTATTCTTATGGGTACTTGTTGTCATTCTCTGGTACAGACTTTGTTGTACTCAGAAAGTGACTTGCGCAACTTACTTGCCGAGTCTGAAAGGGGTCATATCAATTTCGTTTCTTAAAACAAGAAAATCCAAAATAAATATATTGATTTTGACTTATTTCTTTCGTATCTAGTAAAATTTTCTTAAATAAAGAAACAAAGCGACACATATATTAAGAATAAGTTATTTTTGGCCTGGACGAGATCATGCAAAATTTTCTTGGTTTACTTTTTACTAAATATTTCTTTTCGTGTCGGACCACGAGAGAGTTTGGGGGCAATTTCTGCCTCTTCGAAACTAACAAATTTTTAAGAAATTAAAAACATAGATAGGTCCCTAATTATGTATATGGACACGTTAGCTATACATTTAAAAAAGGACCACAAAGGGAGGTATGGGGAAATTTCTGCCTCTCAGAAACCATCTAGCAGATTCGAATGAAATTTAAAACATAGATATGGAAACATTAGCTATGCAATTTTTAAGAAATCGGACCACGAGGGGCGTTATGTGACGATTTCTGCCTCTTCGAAGAAATCTAGCCGATTTTAATGAAATTTTAAAAACAGATAGATTCCTATTTATATAGACACATAAGCTATAAACTTTTTTAAATAATGGGACTGCGAGAAGGGGGAAAGTAGTAGCACACGCCCGGCATCTGCTAGTTATGTATGAAGATAAAAATTAAGACAAAGCACTAACCGTCAGATCGTTGATATGGACATGTTCAGACAATTGACATCTTATATCGTAATTTCGTGAAAGTATCGAAATTCTTTTGCCAACCATATCGACACAGTTAATAGAATGCAGCCGTTGAGTATAAAAATACCAGGCCAGGTTATAAATAATTTTTAATTTAACTTACTTGAAGTCTTTTTTTATTCTAGCTTGCGACATGCCATACTGGAGCTCTGAAATTCATAATGGACACGAGGATAGATTTGACAATTATGACTTTGTTGTCTTGGCTTAGTGTTGACTTTCTATTCACAAAATAGTACAAAATTACTTTAGGAAAAATGCTAGAAATCAATTTTTAAAGATACTTAAAACGACATTATCGTTTTCTAATCGTTTTGTTTTTAAAATCGTGTTCCATTAAAATAATTAAAGTATGCAGACAAATATATTTTTTGTAGTTTTTACTTACTTTTTTAGCCATTTTAAGCAAAATCACACTAAAAAATATCAAATGAATCAAGAATGAATCGTGTGAACAGCAGAGCGAACCAAGTGCTTCATATCGTCGCGTGAACATAGCATTAGCAATTGAATTTGCAAGTTGCCACGGCATTAACTTATTCCGCGTGTGGTCGAGGGGTTCGGTAAAACATCAAATGAACATTTTTGTTTTTACCACTGCTCAGAATATATATGGGGGATTTCATGTCAAGTGACCCAACTTTTGAAATCGATGTCTTCCGATTTGGATGAAATTTGCACCAAGGTTAGTCTTATTGGATAGTAGTTTAGACACAAATTTTAAACAAGATCGGTCAAAAAGTTTCTGAGTTAGAGGGGTCAAAATTCGACATTTTGGCCAAACCGGTGTTCTTTCTCGTCCATGTAACTTATTATCTATTGGTGTTAGCAAAATTTGTCCCAAACAAATTAGATAGCTATTTCTTCAAGCTATCGAAAAAATTTTTTTTTGTATTTTTTAAAATTTTTTAAAATATTTTTTTTTTTTAAATTTAAAACTTATTTTTTATTTTTTTTTGGAAACGGTATTTCTTTTTTTTTTTTTTTGCTCAAAAGAAAGCTTTTTTTTTTAGGTAGTTTTGGTCGCTTAGTGGGATGAAAGTGGGATATGTATAGAAAAAAATAATTTCTAACTCAAGACGAGGGTTTTTCAATTTTTAGCATATGCACTATTTTGAATTTTTTCCTTTTTATGTGTAAGTGTTTCTAAAATCTTAAAAATAAAACTCACTAGACAAATTAACCTTCCCGACGGTATATAACATACCGAACTAGCATTTCATTCCCTCAATACTGTAATACCCACAATATGTTAATCCCAGGAATAAAATCACTTTTTCTATAGAGATGTTGACAAATTAAATCTTTTTATTTATTTGTAATAATAATTAAATAAATATAAAATAATAATAATAAAAACAAAAAGATAAATAATCAAAAAAACTTAATCTCAATCACATAAGTCCTTTAATAATTTTTTTTTGTTATTTTAAAATTTTTTTTTTTTTCTTAAATTTAAAACTATTTTTGTATTTTTTTTTTGAGAAGGGTATTTTTTATTTATTTTTTTTTGCTCCAAAGAAAGCTTAGGTCTTTTCCTTTAAGGTAGTTTTGGTCGCTTAGTGGGATGCGAGTGGGATATGTATAAAAAAAAATATTTTGTAAGTCAAGACGTCAATGCTAAAAAAAATAAAAATCCTCGTCTTGAGTTAGAAACAGGGGAAAGCATACAAATAGTACCCAAAACTCGATAATTATGGATTTTATGGAAAAACATCCAGATCTTGCACGGGGATTCACAAAGCGTGATAAACGAACTGTGGAATCTCTTTGGCAACAGTTGGCTGAAACATTAAACGGCGCAGGGCCACCGCAAAAGGATGTAAATGGATGGAAAAAGGCAAGAACATTTATGCCAAAAACCATAATCCGTTATTGAATTGTGTTTTTTTATTTTATACAGACGTGGACGGAATGGAAAAGTGATGTAAAGACAAAACTTGCCCAAAACAAGGCAGAGTCCAGAGCGGCTGGTGGAGGACCATTTTCAAAGCATCAGCTGACGCAAACAGAAGAAGCAATAGTACGCGTATGTGGTATTGCACAATCGGTGGAAGGGGTTGCTGGTGTTGCTATTGGCTTAGCTGAAAATGAAGGTGGTGAGATTGAGGAAGAAATGCCGTTAACATCGTCAAAACGTCCTATGTCTTCACTCTTGATAAGTAGCACTCCAAAAGGCCTAAAACAGAAAACACTGGTGAGCGGCTAAAAAAGTTTTTGTATGAAGACAGTAAGAGAAAGCTGGAACTTAATGAAAAGTTAGACGAACTACTACAAGTTGAGAAGGAAAACGCAAGCAGCTTACGACGGGTATATAGAGCGATTGAGAATGGACACGAGTCTGTCGCGAATGCCGTCACAGATCTCAAAAATGAATTTGTTCGAGTAAATAGGGGAATTTTGCAAGCAATGCAAGAAAAAAATGAAATGAAGAAGAAACAGTTAGAACTCGACATAATGAAATTTGATTACCAAAAAAATAACTAGTGATATTGAAACAATTTTGCATTTAGCTTTGAAGTTTTATTATTTTAAACATACATATGTATCTTATAATATAAGATTTTAAGACTGGATATTATTTTTTTCTTATGTTTTTATTATATTAAATATATAAACAACTTTTATTTTACTTCTATAAACAAGTTTTTATTTTTTTTTGTTATAAGGTGTCAGCTATTTCATCTCTTATTCTTTGACCTTCACTTTGAAGAGACGTATTTGATGGCAGTATAACGTTATCCTCACTATCGTGTCCTGTTAAATTTGTATCTTTTTCATTATTTTGGACTTTGTAGCTTCTACAGATGTTGTGCAGCGCGCAGCACGAGTTAATAATTTGCACTACTTTTTCTGGTGGGTAGTGTAACGTGCTCATTAAACAACGAAACCGGCTTTTCAACACGCCTATTGGGCGTTCAACAATATTGCGAGCCGATGAATGAGCCATATTAAATTTATACTGTTTCGAGTTGTAGGATGGATTTCTGTATGGTGTTAACAGAAATGGTTCAATGCCATACCCACAATCTCCTAATAATTTTAATGTCCTTTCTCCTGACTCATACTTCCCAAGGAAATGATGTCTGGCGCTACTAATGTTCATATGAAATCTTAATACAAAAAAAGATAAGCTCGCAAATAATGTAAAATTGAGTTTTTATCATACTTACAATCATTGCATTCATACTAAAATAGCCTTTTCGATTAAAGTATAAATGCTCGTTAACGCTAGGCTTTATAATCTTTATGTGTGTCCCGTCGATGAAACCAACTATCGAAGGTATTTTGTATTTATTGTAGAAGTATTCCCTCGAGACGTTTAAATCGGGGATCTAAAATTGTGCTTTCAGAATACAGTGCATTTTTTTCATATTTCCCAAACCGATATTTGAGGTCAGATTTAATTTTAAAAATCATTGCTGATACCTTGGTGTCGGAGGAAACACATTTAGAAATAAAAAGCTCCAGAATATTACAAGTAATTGTTACTTTTGATAGAGTAACCTTCTTTTCTGCACATATTTCCACAGTTACCTCAAAAAACGGCTTTAAAATGGGAATTATTTCATTAATATATCCAAAGTCCTGTATGGATAACAACAACTCAGGACGTTTTAAAGACAAAGTTGATATAACAGCATCCTTTGTCTCTACAATTCTCTCCAGCATTAGGTAAGTTGAGTTCCACCGTGTTGCTACATCTTGCTTAAGCTCAGGTATCCCCATTTGATTTTGAGTCTCAAAAAGCTTACGAAGACCCTGACTACTTCGATGAAAATATTCAACTATTCTCCTTACTTTTGCAATTGTATCTTCAACTTCACCTAAAGCTGCTTGAACAATTAGGTTGAGAGAATGTGCAAAACAACCCACTTCCCGCCAGTTCCCCAGGCGAACTGCTGAAACAATATTTGCCGCATTGTTCCTAGCTGTTATTTTGTAGTTGATTTCAAACTCCAGCATAGTTTTTTTAAAAAATTGCACACATTTTCAGCTGTGTGCCTTTCTGAAAATTGTTCGCACGCAGTCAAGAACGACACCAGCTTCGCGTCTTTTTCCATATAGTGCGCTGTTATAGCTATATAGCTGGCATTCGTCCTCGATGTCAAACTATCTGTAATGCGACACACTGCTACAAATGTTCGAATATTATTTTTAACGCTTTCCAGTATTTCCATATGAGTACTGGGAAGTAAATTTTTGGATAATGTCTTTCTGGTGGGCAACTGATACCCTGGGCAATACGACAATTCATGTATCAGTTCCCTGATTGCTGGCTTCTCAATAAAACGCAATGAATAATTGCCCTGAGCCACCGCCTTCAGCACCAGTCTATCGCTCCGTTCCACCTTTCGAATTGGAGGAGGTTTGCTGACAAATTGTGTCATGGGTTGCTGCTGTAGCCTGACTTGTGAACTGATAGACGGTTGTGAGCTGGTGGAAGGCTGTGGGTTGGGTAAAGTTTGTCCTACTATAATTACCTCTGATGACTGCAAATTCATGGATGTCTGGCGTTGTAATGACCGAGGCGTTAAGGGATGTTTGGATTTTAGGTGGCGACTTAGGTTTCCAGAAGATCTATTAGCAACACTCAAAGAAGATTTGCAGTAGTTGCATTTGGCACGATCTAATCCATCCTCTGTGAAATGTAGCCATATTTCGCTGCTCTTTCGTGAATACATCTTTTTATATTTATTTATTTATTTTTTAACACAAAACTTTCACTTTTAAAATTATATAACACCGCTTTTATTAAACATAAGATATCTTTATGGGATTTACAATTAAAAAAAAAATTTACTGTTAATTCAAATTACAAAAAGTACCACAGCGATGATAAAACAAAATTTACTTTCCTAACCTTTCGAAGCAACTCTGATTACGTCGCAAAAATATAGCTTTAAATTCTTACGTCTTAATACAACTGAAATAAAGAGTATAACATAATGGAAATAACAAAACATAAAGAAAAAGATAAAAATGAACGAACGACATGAAAATTTTTTTCTTTCCAAAATTTAACGATGCATCACTGAGCCAAATGCGCTCAGCAAAATTACCGGCTCATTTCGTTCAGTTGTGTGACGCGCTCAATTGAGTGGGTTCGTTCATGAACGACACAACCAGGGCTGCCGAACTTGGTCTTTTCCGACCACATTTAATCGGATGTTTTGCGTTTGGTCGGATGGTAGGCCAAACCTAATTTTGGTCGGCAAAACAGCAAGTGCATATCTAATATCTTTTTTACAAAACACAATTTTTTTTGTTGATGAAACTATGGATGTGGCAATGAAATGAAATGTAGTACGTTAGTAGCATAAACGGTGTTAGTTTTATATAGGATAGTTTTGTCACCTTATTTGAGATTACCAAGTCAGATGCCGTTAACATTTTTGTTCTTATAAAAAAACTCCTTATCAACAAACAATATTCCTTTAAAATATTTTATCGGATTGGCAACAAACGGCGCTAACGTTATGACTGGTAATGTTTTCAGGAATACTGTTCTGTACCACCCCATAAGATATAAGATGGACTTCTTTGGAAGAATTATAGAAATGTGGGATACTTCAATACTGTATTTTGTATCATGTTTTTCAATGGTATAAGAGGCGCAGAACTTGCAGAAAGTACGGGTGAGTTCCAAAACATCTGTTGGCAGAGAAACTCGCTTTTTTAAGCATTCTACAATGCAACCGTGTTGATTTTTACATGCTATTTGTCCCTAAGTGCACCAAAAAAGTTATCAACGCGAAAACAATAAGCAAACTATGCATTGTTAAACTCTTTGATACATTTTTTACTTTGTATTAGGATATTTTTTAGCTCAATAGAGCAAGGAGGATTAAAAAAATGCTGGAATTATCGAATTACTTCCTTAGAAAAAGTTTAATAGTTTCTTGCGAGCTTTAATTTCCTGACATTAGGGTGGTTCTAGCAGAGATCTGGTGGAAAAATACTAAAACGTGATACTTGAGGTCAATGGACCCCCTAAGGGCAAAATATTGGTCTTCTCGAGACAAAAACACTGATATATAATATTTTAAGATCGGACTGTTAATGCCTTAATGATAACGAAAAGTGTAGAAAGGCGATCCCTACGTTCGGCAAAAAAATATTTTGTGAAACCTCCTTGCAAATATACTTTATATGTATTAAAGGGTGTACGGGGAAACTTTTTTGAGGTACGGTCTACGGCTCAGCCAATAGTTTGCCTTTTTATTAAGTTCCTTATCGCTCCTGAAAATTTTTTTAAAACGATAACAGGCCATTTTGTATTTTATATAACGACATATTTAAGTTTAAATATTTTAAAAATTTGGTCGGTTATGGTAGGTTTTCCAGACAATTTTGGTCGGATAAAAACGGAAGTAATTAAATTTTTTTCGAAAACAAAAAAACCCTTTCAAAACAGCTTTTTTTTAAGATTTTTATTAAGAAAAAAATTGACAAATCTGATTTTTATATTAAAAACGGCCATGTTTTGAACTTTAAAACAAATGAAGTTTTAATCGATGGAAATGTTCAATGAATTTTTTTTAAATGAGGGTAGTTTTTCCTGATTTTAATAGTATAATATCACGCGAAATCGATTTCAGAATGTGATTGAAAATGTATACAAAAGCAGTTTTAAGCCTGGTACTCTGTTCAACATTTCAAAATAATATAAGCGCACTTTTTTCACGTGGAATTTTAAGCAAATGAAAAAAGTTTAAACTTAATATTAAAATGAGAACTGCAAAACATAAATAACACAATCGGTGATAGGTTTTTATCAATATTTAATTTTATTCTTACTTAATTTTTTATTTAAAAAATACTTTTTAGTAAAATACATGTGGGTTTTGTTTACATATGCAAAACAATGTCGCATACTTTGAAAGATAAAAAACGTCAAATTGTGCAAACTCTCGAGATAGGTAACATTGATACATGTCAAATTTTTCGCATGAAATAATAGATGTTGCTGAACATTTTTCACAAATTTGAACAGAGTACTAGTGTTTAAAATATCTTGGAATTTACATAAGTAAAATGTTCTACACTTTTCAGTAGTATAGTTCAATATACATATTGAAATACACATTTTATTTATTTTAAAGATTTTAAAGTTACCCACAGACGAGGCAAAATTTGTCGAAACATGGGCATGTTTCACTAAATGTTGCTACGTGTGTGGAGATGTTTCTGGTTGAAATTCTTGTTACCTTTTTGGTTTCTAATATATGAAAAATTTTTGATATTTTATGTTTCTAACAACGTTGCCAAATGTGCAGATTTATCTGCATTTTGCAGCTTTTCTAAGCATTGAGCAGTTGTGAAGTTTTTTGTGTAAAAAGAAGTTTTTTTGGAAATTGAGCAGATTATATATATTATTTTTTATTTATTTAAGTAATAATCTTACCGAATTTGCTTACACATACTCGTGCAACAGTGGCGAGAGCCAAAAAAAACCACACAAACGGCTTTGGAAACACGCACTTTCCGTTAAAAAATAAACCACCCAAACCTAATTAATCATTTTTCGATAGATTCCAATAAAAAATTGTATCCTCTTCAATTTATTATGTATCGTCTTTTCCTTCCTGGTAATACATTTTTAACAAAAATCTTTAAAAAATTTTAGCATTATCTTTAGTATTTCTTAAAATCACTTTTAGAATTTTTTGGTCATGGCTAATTCCAGACTTAGCTGTAAACATTTTTTAGACCTGGCCACACAGGTGGTGATGTTGACTGTTTTTTTCTTTCTCATTTTGTTGAGAGCAGTTGTTGAGTGTAGTCTTGGGCTTAATCGTTCGTTTAGGTGACCGGTCATTATCGTTCAATTTGAATCAGTGAATGAGTTCGTTCATTTCGTTCAATCGTTCATTTCAGGTCACTTTGTCTTTTGGGTCTGTTTGTCTTTTGAATCATTTGTCGCTTTCGTTCCGTCGTTCACTTGTATTGCAACATTTGTCAAAACACGTTTTACTATTTATGTTTCAGTTTTTACCACAGACGATAGCACTAGAAACATCCCCACACACGTAGGAACATTTGTCAAAACATTACCATGTTTCGACAAATGTTGTCTCGTGTGTGGGTAACTTTAAATTCGTTTTCCGTACTGTTAAAATTTAATAAAAATATACATATTTATTTTACTAATAACTTTTTTTTTGCAGCTATGTTTGTTATTAAATAAAACAAACTACTAAAAAATAATGTTTTTCCGTACTTATGTATATTGTTTTGCAGTTTGATTTTTGTTTGTTAAAATATATTTTTCAAAAGTAAAAACTATTAGATTTTACGGAATATTCTGTTTAATAAATAAAAATTTAAAAATTAATGTAAAATTCATTTATTTTAAATGAAATGCAAACGTTTTTTTAAATAAATTTGAAGTTGTTTAAAATGAATTTTCTTTTGAATTTAGCTATTGAAAGTGAGTGAAATACGATTTTATTTATATTCGCCATATTTTTATTGGTTCACAAAATATTTCATATAGAACAATTTTTGAAAAGTTTATTTTCTAAAGTAATCAATTTCGATTCTTAAAACAAGAAAATGCATAATAATTTCTAGATTTTAACTTATTTTTATATTTAACTCGTATCTTGTAAACTTTTCTTAAATAAAGAACCATTTTGCTAAAACCAAGCCACCCACTGCTTCTACTTCTACTTGTATAAATGTTGATGGGTTGCCTTCAGATGTGGTGACAGGTCTATCAACTTATCTTCTTGGTTCCAGAGAAGGCAACAAATAATTCGCATTTTAACAAATCAAAATCGTGGTTTCAGAGTTGTCACATTAATGGCCAGATCCTACATTGCAAAATTGATGAGTTTCGTAACCTATTTGAAAATTCTGGTATAGACGTTATATGTGTCTCCGAAGCGTGGTTTAAAGACGCGCACAATGATAATCTTGTTAGATTAAAAGGGTACAAACTTTACAGAAAGGATTGTAAAGGTAATGCTGGGGGAGTGGCGATATATATTAAAACAGTCTCATGCAAGCTGGTATGCACTTTTAACGCGAAAAATGATGTTGAGTTCATATTAGTTGAAATAAACTCCTGCCTTTACAAAACAAGAATATTAAATTAAATTCGCTTATTGCTGAATTGGAGTCTCGAACTGTAAGCTATTCAAATATTATAATATAAAAATATAAATTTGATATCGCTGAAAGAAGTCATTAGCATTATTTTAACTACATATTCAACTCTATTGTTAATACTAGGGAGATCGATTATTCAACTTTTGTCAATAACCGGTTTTCGAATATTCCAAATAGCTACTAGTAAAAAAGAGCGGTTTTCGGTTAATCATTTTTAAAATAACCGGTTTTAATAAGAATAACTAAAATGTGTCGAGCTTCCAGTAATAACGAAATAAATGAAAGGATAACCAAAGACAAAACAAAGAAAAACACATTCAATTCAGTCAACTCAAGTCAAATGAGTTAAATATTCAAATATAATTTGAATGTAAAATTATTTGTATTTTTACTTCTCTTCTTAATTTTTTCTGTATATACATATTTAGTCAATTCACAAGGTATCCTAACATGTCATATTGTCAAAATGTCCTAATATTTCACAATGGTTTAAAAATATTGTTGTACGGCGCAGCCGCTCAGCGCTGGACTTTTCTGATTAATTACGACAGCACAATAAACACAGCAAGCAACGTTCTATTTATTTAAGACACTTTTTGTTAACAAACCAACAACAATATTTTTAAACCATTGTGAAATATTAGGACATTTTGACAATATGACATGTTAGGATACCTTGTGAATTGACTAATTATGTATGTATGTATGTGTAAGCTAAAATCTTATCAATAACTTGGTTGGCAAAACGGCCGTCGACGGCATTGTCGTCAGCTATTAATGCACGGCATGTCCTCTATCACTTAGGATTTCTGGAAGACAATTTTGAGGAAAATGTCGTGGACAGCAAAATACTCGACATTGCCTAGTGCACTGTATTCTAAAGTAGTTTATAAACAACGACCTGACGGACATTGTCTTCCAAGTTATCTTTTATACAAGCCTATCCACGAAAACATGACCGACATTTTCTTGTAAGGTGTATTATATCAACACCTATACACGACAGTATGAGCGACAGTGTGCTGTAATGAGTCCACAATCAACCACGATACACGACAATAAGAGCGAAAATGTCTTTATTTGTGACATGCATGTTTTTTCTGTCTGTTCCTTACATGTCGTGCAGGAATTAACACTGTCGTGCATCCGTCTTCAAGGATGTCTTAAAGACGTGGCCGACTGGGAAAAGAAGCTACACGGGGTACGTTCGTTAATGCATCACTGCGCTGCTTCAGTGATTTCAAATGTTTATATATTTTTCAACGAAGTAGATGTGGACCAAAAAAATTGTCAAATACTCCACAAAAATAATAGTCACACAATAAAAAAAAATTATAGTTAGTTTTTTATCAATAAAAAAGTTTGCTTTTCTGATGCAGCGCAGTGATGCATTTACGAACGCACCCAAGCTTACACACATATTATGTCAATGAACTCAACTAGGTTAGGTTAGGTTCCATGGGCAGCCATCGAGAGACAGCTCACTTGGGTCCTTTAGCGGTCCCTTTGTGATACCCAGCGCCAATGCCCATCCCGAAGAGCAGTTATTCAGATGGCGTCACTGCAAGGTTGAGCCAATTCGTCTTCCTAATGAAGAGAAGAAGCAATCTTAGTTCTATTTTTGATAGATCCTCTAAACAGGAAAACACCGGTTCTCCCAGGTATTTTTCCCTAATGCCCCGTAGCCCAGGGCATTGACAGAGAAAGTGAAGCACAGTTTCCTCTTCTTCCTCATCATGACAACTTCTACAGTAGTCATTGAATACCAGACCCATTCTTCTAGCATGAGTCCCAACAGGCCAGTGTCCAGTTATGACCGACACGATGGTCCTGATTTGGTTCCTATTAAACCTAAGTAGAGATTTGGTTCTCCGTTCATCATATCCAGGCCAAAGTGCCCTGGATGTGGAGCAGGTGGACTCACGGGTCCATCCCTCTTGCGCAATTCTATAGTTCTCGCGCCGCATGAGTAACTTACAGTGAGCCATTGGAAGGCCAATGAATTGATCAATGAATGTTTCATCCATACGACCACCTTCCTTAGCCAGCTCATCTGCTACCTGGTTTCCCGGGCAATTTGAGTGCCCTGGTATCCAAATAAGCGTTAGCTCTGAATGTTCAGCAATCTCATTCAAAGACATCCGACATTCCACAGTCAACCTAGATGTCGTATAGACACCCGCAAGAGAGGCAATGGCAGCCTTGCTGTCAGTAAATATACGTATATCTCCCGATACGCGATAATACTTTAGCCAGTTGGCTGCCCGCTTTATAGCCGAGATTTCCGCCTGCAGGACACTACATCCATCCGGCAGACGAAAGGAAACTTTAACGCCCAGTAGAAACCTCCGCCAACTCTTTCCCCCTTCCTTGAACCATCAGTGTATACCCCCAGGGCTGGTTCATGGAAGGTGCTCATAACCGACAGCGCACTTTCGTGCGCTATATGTGTTGCATACCTCGCACCAAAGAAAGGCTCCGGGGTGCAGTAGTCCACTCCTTCAGGGACAATCGAGTGTCCCATTATACTGGAGTGTCCATAGTCACGGTTCGACCAGCTGTGTGCCGCGTTCAACCGTATCGCCGAACAAAGAGCCATATGTCTGGCCGTGATATCCACCGGCAGCCAGTTTAGCATAGTAAACAGCGCCTTGGTGGGAGTGGAGCGCATTGATCCTGTGATCATCAATGCGACCAGTCTGTGAACCTTCTCAAGCATCGCACGGTACCTGCCCTTATCCAGCGCAGTCCACCATACGACAACACCGTAATAAAGAGTCGGCTTTACTACAGCCTCAAAGATCCAATTGACACATCTCGGGCCCATACCCCAGTTCTTGCCGATTGCACCTCTGCACGCATATATAGCAACAATTGCCTTTTCCATCCTCGTCTGGATGTTCAGCCCCCACGACAGTTTACTGTCCAGGATTACGCCCAGATATTTGGCGCTGTTAGAGAACTTAAGTTCAGTCCCATTTAGCCTCGGAAGTCTCATGACCTCAGTCCTATACTTCCTCGTGAAGAGTACCACTTTCGTCTTAGACGGATTAACACCCAAGCCGCATGATACACTCCAGGTGCTAAGTACCCTTAATGCAGCCTCCATACACTGAGACATTATGTTCAAATGTTTCCCCGTGATGGCCACTGCAACATCGTCTGCGTACGCCACAGTTTTAATCCTCATGTCGTCCATTTTCGTCAACATGGTGTTCATAGTCAGGTTCCACAATAGTGGGGATAGTACTCCTCCTTGGGGAGTACCCCTGTTAACCAGTCTCTGAACGCTGGTCGTACCTATCGTGGAACAGATGACCCTATTCCTGAGTAGATTATCCACAAATCTACATATGCCGTCATCAACCTCCAGACTCCTCATAGATGCAACAATAGAATCCGGGTTGACATTGTTAAAGGCCCCTTCAATATCGAGGAAGGCCACCAAAGCACACTCCTTAAATTCGAGTGATCTCTCAATAGTTCCAACTAATGAGTGAAGAGCCGTCTCAACAGACCTACCCTTTGTGTAGGCATGCTGAGAGGACGAAAGTAGGCACTTGGGGATGGTCATCCTCAAGTGAATGTCGATAACTCTTTCAAGAGTCTTGAGAAGAAAGGATGCAAGACTGATCGGTCTGTAATCCTTCGCTTCGGTGTGAGAAGTCTTCCCTCCCTTGGGGATGAAGACCACTCTACACAAGGTCCAGCTCATAGGTACATACGAAAGTCTAACGCATCCCCTATATATAGCCATCAGCCACAGTCGAATTCCTCTGCAAGTCCGCCGGAATTATACCATCCATACCCGGAGATTTGTACGGTTCAAAGCTGTCGACAGCCCACTTAATCCTGTCGTAGTCCATTGGGATGGACAGAGGACCGGGCATCGACTCACAAACCTGATCCCGCAAGCTCCCTTGGGAGTTTCCAGGAAAGTGAGTGTAGTAGTCCAGCAACCGTCCGATTTACGGATATAGGTCGGGACAACAGGGCTCGAGGCCATTATCTTACGTAAACGGTTTGTCTCAGAGGATCCTTCCACGCCGCTACAGAAGTTCCTCCAAGCACTCCTTTTCGCCGATCTAACCAAGTTCCTGAATCTATTCAGTGAAGACTTGTATTCCGCCCAATTACCATGGCGCTTAGCCATATTGAACAACCTACGACAGTCTCTTCTTGCCTGCGCAATATCAGGATCCCACCACGGTGGACGATCCCTGCCCCTATGCACCCTTGGCTTGCACGCCAAGGAAGTCGCTAACTGCAGTGAGTCTGTAAGCAGACCCACTGCCGCATCGATCCCCCCTATATCATCAACCCGGGGAGGATCAGATAGAGACCGAACCAGAGAGGATGAATGAATCCCCCAATTCGTTCGTTTCCTATTCAACATAACACTCGATCCTACAGATCTAAGTACCAGACTAAATTCCACATATCTATGATCAGAAAGTGAACAATCATTAGAAACCATCCAATTTTCGATCATGTCAATGTGGTCAATGCTAAACAGCGTGACATCAAGAACTTCACACCTATTTGCTACAACAAACGTTGGCTCACGGCCCCTATTTACTATTCCTAAATTATAATTAATAATAAAGGAAAATAGTGACTCACCTCTAATATTCGTGTTCGTGCTACCCCATATAGTGTGGTGCGCATTAGCATCGGCACAGATTATAATAGGTGTTCCAGTGCCTGCTGCCTTCGTTACTGCATCACGGATGAGCCGATTGGGTGGGTCCTGTCCGTGATCATGCGCCATATATCCCGAGACCATCCAGATTATACCGTCCTGTGTCTCGAGAGCAACTGTTGTGGTGTCTTCATCACTGTAATCAGAGAGAATGAAGATATTCAACGAATTTTTAGCTAAGACACAAGATCTTATGTTACCTGTACCTTTCGCAAACAGTAGCTTATAGCCTTTGAGATTAAGTCCGCAAACCCGATCCTTATGAATCCAGGGTTCTTGGACCATCACGAGCTCCTCCCCTTTTCTACCACACGGAGGAGCAATGCAGCAGATGCTGCTTTAGAGTGGTGGAGGTTGATTTGCAGGACCTTCACCATTATCCATATTGGCGACCACTGTGATGTTGACGTCCTTCTGGTCTGATTCCAGAAGTACGTCCTCATCAACCATATCACCCAGGTGCCCAAAGACAGACACCAATCCGGAGATAGACTGGGTGTCCTCTTTGTCACCTGAACTTACGGCATCGTCACCAGACAAGCCCTCTTCAGGCTGCTTGGCCTCACTAACCGAAGGAGCCGGATTGCCCTTGTTATCACTTCGGTAGACACGGAGCAAGACCGTACTAAAACCATAGTAGATCTTACCCTGTCTCTCCCTCAGTGGTTCCAAGGATTGCTGGTTTAACACCACAATCGCCGTCCTCGAGGACCCTTCAGCAGCCGAAACCTTTACAACTTTCCAGTCCTGTGTGGGAAGTTGAGGGTTGCAGCACTGAATGATCTTCAAGATCTCCTCAGGTTCCGATGGTTCGGCAGGGGTGATGACAGTCGATCTAGGTCTCCGTGGTATCTCATCAACTAATACCACATCGAGCCTAGCACCTTCCCATACCTCTCCTAGCATTTCGATGGCCCGCTTCAGAAGCAGCGCTGAGCGCTCATCTGCACAAGCCATCAACTTCACGTGACCCTGGAACCAGCCAGCATCAACTAAATATAAACACATTCAATAATTCAAAACTTATTTGAAGGTTTTCTGTAAACTTGCTCTCTATAACGGGTGATTGCAATGTTTTGCTTTTTATGAATGCATCGCAAATTCATTTACATAAACAAGTTTTTTATTCAATTCATTCACTCTTATTTTTGTATATGGTTTACGCACTTCTTATCTTTTGGAGTGTTAAATATTTGAATAAATCTCAGCGGGAAAATATGGAATTGATTACATAAATAGCTAAAAAAATAGTATATTATTTTTAAAAGAATAAAAATGCATTCATTGGAATGGAGAATGTAATTTTATTGACACAATAATTATGTATTGATTACCACGTATATTCCCACATTTGCTAAACAAGGAATGCATTGTAATTCGTGTTTTTTCTTCTGTTTGTGACAAATATTATTTGTTTTTTCTTTTACATATTGTTTTTATTGAAATCCGTTATGAATTCTTTAATTCGTTCGCAGTATACATTAACAATCCTAGGGCATGTTCTGTGTTAAGGGTAATGAGTTCTGGAATCGAATATTAAACAAGATATGTATTCCATTCTCTATTCCTATTAATTACATTTTCCTGCTAGGATTTTGCGCACTTTGGGTAAATGCAAACAAGTGAGTTATTTAAATCAGACCTCTAATAGCTATGACTTAAGAGGTATGGCCTAACAAATATTTGACGATAAAACCAAAATAAAAGGCGTGACCAGTTTATTTTTAACAATTTCTATTTATTTACTTAACTTTAGTTGTAAGAAAATAATTGTATAATCTTATTTAGAAACTGTTAGTCAAACGTTCAAATCAAATCAAAAAAGTATATCGAGGGCCTATATTCAAAATCCTCTATCTTAAAAAACACAACTTTTCAGGAGAGCCAAAAAACAGTTTTTTTTCGCGTATTACTTAAGTTATTAAAATTCGGTATTCTACAAAATTTTTTGAAATCAACTCCTGAATCTCATAGATAATTGGTTCATAAAATTTTGCATTATTGGGGACTTTATGCGAGATAGAGGGTTTTGCTTCTCAAAAATATTCAATATGTATGCATGAAAATGAAAAGATAGAGGGTTTTGCATTTTAATAAAAATAAATTATTTTGATTTTATTTATTCCATCTGTCAGTGTTTAACGTGGTTTATTTAAGATAACGGCTAATAATACAACATAAGGTAAAAAATTAACAATTAACAATATTAAACAAAAATGTATAGCAAAATTTTTTTTTGTTTTTGCTTTTTAAAGCAATGTGATCTGTATCAAAATTTAGTTTATATTTTACGCTACCATCTGGAAGATATAAAAGAGATCTTAAATTAGACACTGTAGGATCGTTCTGTACTCGTCCTGGTCTAATTGAAAAAAAAGTTTGTCATCACTGTAATTATTAAAGAAATCATAATTTAAATATTCTGCATCAAACGGCTTTTTCACGATCTCATTGTTAATTTTAACAGTCTTTCCGGCTTCTCTAGTAATTCTAACGTAATCGATTTGCAAGTGTATGGATTGATTTTTCCACTTAATCTCTATCTTAGCATGGGCACTATCGCACTCCATTTGCGTATGGCCTTTCTCTAAGAACTTCTGTTCAATAACTTTATTATTTTCAGCAAAAAAATTGGATAGAGCATTAGATAAATAATGGTTACGGTTTTGGTAGCCACAACCATCCGAGAAAATTGGAATTGGCAAAGAATCTGATAAGCAATACGTTTTTAAATGATGAATAATACAGGAAACAAATACCGACGCGGTCAAATCACCATTGATTTCGCTCCACCAATAGTTTGTGCACTGATGAGTACCTATATTATAAATAGTAAAATTGTGTACCTGAAGGCGTTGCTTAAAGTAAATTGCTGATGCTTTAATATTGGGACACAGTTTTACTGCTTGAGCGTCCATTGTAAAAACGTGACGTACACCATTCTCAGCTGCAATTTTATCAATACTTTTTTCATACTCTGCACGATTTTTTTTTTAATGTGTTGATTATATTCATCAGCTGATACTTGTTTAGCCTTAAAACCAACACAAAGATCGCATTGGTCTTTGCGAGGCATAAATAAAGCCAAATTCTCCTCCTCAAAAGATTTAGAAAATGAAAAACTAGAAACGGCCTGAACGTTTTTCTCTGAGCAGTAATTACAGTAATCTTTATATATATCTGCTTTGGTTTTAAATGTTGCTCCGATATATATTTTGTTTGTATCCTTACGACAGTAGTGGCTTTCCATTTTATCTAATTGCTCAAAATATTCTTTTAAATGTACTGTATTTTCAGATCTTTTAGTATTAAATAATGAAATTTTGGGTTCTTTTACTTTTAACCAACCTTTTACCATATCAACATTTACTGATAGAGTGGAAAGAAACATAACACGACATACCTGAAGAGATTCCTGGTTGAAGGTTAAAGTAAATTTAAAGCTATTCTGTTTCTTTGAATTCTCAACTGTACAATTTTTTTGGCTTTACGTACGACGTGGCTTTTTACAAACACTTGCTTAGCTTCCCAGGTCATATCCCAAAACATTTTAAAAATATTATTTCTGGTTTCATGATCAAATTTTTGGCAGTGTCTTAATTTGCTTTTCCCGCAAAATGATGATAAACACGAAACTCCCATTTTTCTTGGTGGTTTTTTTGAATTTTGTATGAAAACTCCATCAGTAGTAGAAAATCCTAAATATTTTTGGCCTTTCATCCGCTTTACTGAGTTTTCCTTTCGAAAATTTGATATGGGATTATGTTTCCGCTTAGTTCTTTTGCAAACGGCCAGATTATTGTTGATTTTTTCGTCTTCGGAATCTGGGTAGATATGATTTTTGTTTTATTGCTGTTTTAATTTGTTATGTGCCAACATACCTGATATCTAATAGTCCTCTATATCTTCATTTGATGATACATAATCGACTGCTATACGTTGCAAGGAATTAAGAGCAACATTATTTGTCTGTTCACACTTAATATAATCAATATCAAGATCAGACATTTTGAACTGTTACAAAAGTTTATTAATAAAAACTTATTATTAAACTAAATTTTAAACTTACTAGTATGTAAGTTTATCACAAGATAATAATATTTTAATTACATACGATTTTAAATATCCTATAAATTACTTATTTTTTGACAATAATATCATAGATGGCACTTTAAAAGAAGACACTTTTTTTAATCAAACTCCAACTTTAACCATTTATTTTTATGCCATTGACATTATATTTCCAAAAACAAGCATGTAAAATATTTTCATTGTAATTCAGTTCAGAATCGGCTTTCGCTATTTGAATAAACCATTAAAAATGTCAATTTCATGTTCAGCTTGCAAAAAATAGTAAAAAAAACATGTATTGCAAGAACAAGTTATTCCAAAAAATATTTGAAAATTAATTATTAGAAAAGATAGAGGGTTTTGCATTCAAAAAAATTAATGGTGTAAGATAGAGAAAATACAAAAATGCAAATAAAACAGCAAAAAAAATATGTTTTTTATGAAAATCACACCATAGATGAGGGTTGTTTTACTGAACATTTTACCGTCAAAAAGTCATTTTCGTGAAAATCAAAGATAGAGGTTTTTGAATATAGGCCCTCGATATGAATTTAATAAATTTATTATTTGAGATATTCTCCCAAATTTATTTTAAATGAGTTTTAATTTGTTGGTGGTTAAGCATGTCTATATGAATCAGTAGACTTCATATATTTTTGAAAAGTTGCAAACAAAACGTCTTAGCCAGGATTATATATTTAAAATTATTTTTTTTTCAGCATTATAGAAACGATTCGTAATATGAACATGCTTTTAACATGAAATATTTGAAAATCCTTCGACCAAAATTTAAACCCTTCCATGGCATTATTTGATTTCTTCAATTTTGTTTTCTTAATTCCTGGTGTTTTAATAAATAAAACTTATGAATTTTTTCATATCGTTGATTTCGCAAGAATGTTGTAGTTTTAAGCATGAATAAATGTTACTAGAACTACTTAAGCTTTCTAAGTGCCTCAACGGGCATTCCGTCCTCGGTAACAGAACGGGCTAATATTTCACCCAATGTTTTATTTTGTGATCCGTATTTTAGTAAAGTATTATTTGTCGTCTCTTTAGAACTACTTTGAACGGAGCTAAGTTTTATTTAGAGCACTTTTATGTCAAGCATGTAGACTAATTTAATGTGATTAATAAGTCGTGACGTGGAAGCACCTTTGCAACTTATCATTTTAGAGCACTTCAGGCACTTAACTTTGTCTTTTTAATCTCGTTGGAAATATCTCCAGAGATAATATCTATATAAAATATATTTAATATTTCGAATATTCTCGCACAAATTACTATTCACATTTTAACTGAACACTTTTGTAGTCATATGAAATGTTTTTTTTTATAAGCTTTAACAAATTTTAAGGGCCGATGTTGATTTTGAATAAAACACCAACTATTTAGGAAATTATTGTTATTTCTTTTTATTATGATAATATTGGTATGGTTTAATTTTGTATGGAACCAAATATCGTCCAAATGGCCGCCGCCATCTCGGCGGCACACCTCCATCCGATGGTCCAAAATTTTCGATAACGCTGAGGCATAATTGAGGTAATATGCCGTTAATGTTAAATTAGCTTTTTTAAAAAATAACCCCAAAGAAAGAAGTTCAACGGTGTCAAATCACATGATCTTGGCGGCCAATTAACATCGCCACGAAGTGAGACAACACGAGACAACCATTGAATTTGTCGCGCAAAAGAGCCATTAAAAGTTCATTATCATCTCACGATAGCGAACACCATTCACAGTAACTGCCTGACCGTCCTCATTTTGGAAAAAATACGGCCCGATGATGCCGCCAGCCCATAAAGCGCACCAAACAGAAGATGATTTTCACGATATGCATTTTTATTTGAACACCCATTTTCATAATAAGCCTGAATAACTTTAACGCGTTGCTCGATTGTTAATCTTTCCATGGTCGAAGTTGAGTTAGTCTGAAATTGAGAAATGTCAAATGAAATGCAGAAAAAACTTAAATTACATTCATTATTTGCAATAACCTGTTTTTTTTTTTTATAAAATGTTTATTTATTTGAAAATTAGTTACTGTATTTATACTATAAATAAACAAATAGTTCATACATATTAATTTATAAACATACACTGTCCCTTGACGGGCGCTCTAGTACTTAAATAATTATATTTGTCTCCGCATTTTTAAATCTAGATATGTTTTATATAATACTAAGTAAATAATATTATTATTATGGACTTAAAAATGTGCAATGAAACTTATAAGTTAAAATAACCTGTTTATTATACCAAATTACCCGTTCATTCGATATTCAAAAAAGGCACATTTTAAAATAACCGGCTTGTGCAAAACTAAAATAACCGGATTATAACTTATCCAACTGATTGGAATCTGGCAAAAGTTATTCCAGTGCCCAAAAATGATAATGATTATCGGCCAATATCCATCCTTCCAAAGGTTTTTGAGCGTCTCGTATATAACCAGATTTGTAGGTATACTCTTGACCACAATATCTTAACTGATTGCCAATTTGGTTTCAGACGAGGGCATAGCTGCACTACAGCCTTATCTAAAGTAAGCGAAAATATTCGAAAGAGCATGGATGGAAGTAAAATTACCTTTCTAATTTTACTTTGCCACTCAAAGGCCAAGAGGGAAAATAAAGAATGTTGCGGTCGACCTGAATGGTTGGTAGTAACTAAAAAAAAACTTGAACGTGTGAAAATGCGTTAAAAGGAAAACCAAAATTTTGTAAAAATTTGTATATGTAATTAAAAAATTTTAGCTTTTGTTATTGCTGCGTTTTGTATAAAAATATAAAGCGTTAAGTACGTCGATTGAGTGTTCGCTTTATCAATTTACATAATGAAACATAAAATCCTTTCACAGATGATACGTAAAAACGGAGAAAATTTTTAATATTTTGAACTGCAACGCAGCGTCACGTTTACGTAAGAGTACCTATTTATACATGAGCTTGGTAATAAAAATGGAACAAGTGATCCGCATTGAATTATGTTATTATGTTAGAATAACTAAACAAAAAAAAAAATAAGTCCAATGGCGTCCAATTCTGGCAGTCGTGATCGAATACTTTTTCGATTCGAAAGCATTTTATTTCTTATTCTTTCAGTCGGTACTAAACGAATCAAAATTATTATTTCAGTGTTTTGAAAATTCAAATAAATGCTTTACAATACTGAAAAAATAATTTGGATTCGTTAGTATCGACTGAAAGAATTAAAAATAAAATTGCTTTCGAATCGATAAAGTTTTCGATCACGACTGCCAGAAATAGCCCCTGGCCCCAAATGTCGAGCGCTATCGTTTGCTTGCATTTTCAACGACAAATAGCCGGCCCACTAACAATTTTCAGCACGACAAGTCGATCGTCATTGCAAGCGACTGATAACGTAAAAGTTTTTTTGCGACCTAAGAAATATTATGCGACTACAAATGTCATAATCAGTCTTAACTTAAGTTTTGGTTGTCGACAGATTTTTCTTTACACACAAACACTAAATACTTTTTTATTATTATATTTTTATAAAACACACACACTTATAAAATTATATAATTTTTTAAAATATTTTTTCGTAAAATTCTATTCTATATTTTTTGTTTACTGCTTTGTTTGTTTCACATTCTTTGCTTTGTTTGTAGCACATAGTTCTATTGTTATGGCTTAATTTATAGCTCTGTTCCAGATGCATAATGAAACAGTCCGAACTTGCACAAAGTTACCCAAAAGCGTTCCACATAACATTTTTTGTGCAATTAAGAGAGTAATTGAGAGAGTATTTTTTTTAATTTCCTGTACACATTTGCACGAACTTTTTATTTGGGTAAGTTCGGACAAGAATAAACAATCAGCTGTTTTTTTTTAATTTGAAACTGAAAAATTAATCAGGAAATTTACAAGCAAAAGAAAAAGTTTAGTTTATATTAAAAAATATATTAAAAAGCAAAATGTAAAATTTTAATGAAAAAATTAATGTGGCAAATGCATTATTAGACACATATTAAAATAACCACAATACTAATTATTTTTAACAGCTAAGGGACGAGCTATGTTTACATTTATCCTTCAAGTTGTGCTAGAAGGTCAACGAGAAAAAAGAAAGACAAAAACATGAAAAAAAAAAAAAATAATTTACTTTGGATTTCAAGAAGAATTCTTGACAAAAAGTACGAAAAACCAGAAGTTAAGAAGAACATGTAAATCAATTAAAATAGATAATAATTCATTCAAAAGCAAATTTCGATCTACCAAGGTGAAATACCATTTGGTTTAAAGATTGATGTTTGACTATTGACGTCATCCGGCTGCAATAGCCGAGTGAGTAAGACGGCAAACCCCACTGAAGAGATTGTGTGGTTACAATCGAAACTAGTCTGGGAAACCTGTCCGTGAACGCCTGGGTTCAAATCTCAGCGCAGTCAAGAATGAAAAATTATCAATAAAAATTTTAATTAATTTCATGTTGTAAAATTTCTGTCTTCATAAAAATAATTTAATGAAAATTAAATTCAATGAACTTAAGCCTAATTAAAAATATCTAAATTTGGATTAAAAACCATTAAAAGTTCAATAAAACAACCACAATACTAATTATTTCCCTTAATCTTTAACATAAAAGAAAACAAAATATAAAAAATGACAATGATGCAAATGTTTTGGTTTTATAATGTTATGACTTTTAAGCGTCTTAAATCATTAAAATAGATTAAATTTGAAAAGTTAGCATAATTAGTATTTGAAGAAGTGCAAAAATGGTTTTTTGCGTTTTAATTTTCATTTTACTCTCATTAGTCCGAACTTGCCCGAGATCTTGTGGAACACACCTTATATGTTCGGTCGATTTTTATTTCCAAACTTGCGTTTTATTTATGGAATTGCTGATGTGACAATACAGTCATTCGACAATAAATAAATGAATTACGTTAAAAACGTAAAACCTGTCGACCGATAAGTCGATAGTTAGTGGGCCGCCTAAGTAACGATAATGAGTGGCTTGTTGTCGTTCGTTTAAGTTGTCGATTGATATCGGGAGCCAGGCTGAAAAGGTTTTTCTATTATCAACTTCTTTCCCTACTCAACGACGGGAGTAACGAATGTCACTTAGTACAAAAAAAAAATTAAACTGAACAGCTAGATCACCAAATGCTGATATGAAACTGTTGAAAATTTTCCACTTTTCTGACACGGTATCGAAACTAGTTGCGTTATATCTTTTATACAGATGGCAAGTTGTAGCAAACAATGGAGCTGTGTCTAGCCCTTTGTCCATAACGAGAGGCATTCCTCAGGGGACGATATTTGGTCTGCTTCTATCTGATAACTATCTGAAGTTTAACAAGTTAGAGTGCTATATTCGGCTGTGCCGAATCTTTGATACCCTCCACCGACTGGCTTGAGTAATATATCATAACTCGTAAAATTTTTAGCCGACCTAAAATGATTTTTAGGAGGGTAATATGGTAAATTATATACCAATCATCCCAAAATTTTGAAGACAGATTTCTGGTATTACAAAAAATTAATTTGAATAAATTTCAATACAGCAGTGTAATTAGTTTTAGCGTTAACAGAAAATTTCACAAATTTGCATGATATTTTTTCTGGCCATATGAATCTTAGATGGAAGAAATTTTACCGCAATATCTATATCTGTTATGGTTTTAGGTAGGGTTGCCAGTTTTGAAATTAGAGAAATCAGTACATAAGAGAAAAAAATCAGTACAATTGCATAAAAAACAGTACATATACTTTTTTAATATAAAATTGCATATATTAATAACATAAAAAGCTTTAATCTTTTTTAAAACAAAACTTGAATTCATTCTATAATTTGAACAGTGACAAAATTTAATTAACAAAACTGCATTTTTTCAAAACAATAATTCAATTCCGTATATATTTTTAGCGGGAATACAATGCGAATAACAAAAAATCTAAAAAACAAACAAGTTGTTAACAATTCGATTCTTAATTTCTAGTTAGCTACTTGGTTAAATATTTTTCAACGAAACATTAATTTTATTAAAAGCAAAATTTTAGTTTGAACATGTGAACTAAAATTTTATTTCCTTTATTCTATTATATTTTTTGAATATAGGATAACACAAAATTAAATTAAAGTAGTTTTTTGCTATATCTACCAGCATAATTAATTTCATTTTGCAATTTAAAGGTCATGCTGAATCTCTCTTATATTTTGCGCAAACATCCAATGTTTAATTTAACCGAGAACAGCTCCAAAATGGTTTTGCTAGCCAATTTCACTTCGAACTCCTCTATAAAAAACTAAAGTTTAAATTTTCTCAAAAATGAATTATTTGACATTGGCCTTTTTAGCACCAATCTACAGATATAAGGACAACAATGTAATGTAAAAAACAAAGCACTTGAAATAACGAAGCTGTTATGTTTTTATCTTCAAAATTATTTTAAAGTGATTTACAACTTTTTTTTTAATAATTGTAATTATTGCAAAAGGCACAATCGTTTTTCAGACGATTTCTTCAGATGAACTATAGATTTGTATAAATAATATAGACATAAATATATGCAATGTTACAAGTTAAAAATACTTATGGCCTTTTTGTACATTGTCAACAACTTCTTTCCTTTCTTCAGTCTTCAAGAAATTGTAAAACTCATAACAACTTTAACCAAAGTTTGTCTTTATTTGCAATTCACTTTCTAGGTTTTTTATTAGGAGCCTGTTTCTCTCTTTTCTCCACTTTGAAAACTAAAGACTCGTTCTGTAAAAGCGTTTAAATGTGGAATGGAAGAAATAAAATTACACATTCCCTCAAATTCGTTAACGCACCACCATTTAGAAACACTTTCCATTTTTCTTCTACTGTCTTCTTTTTTCGTACTAACTCGGCAAAAATCTTTAATGTTAATAACTCATCTATAACAACATCTATACTATCAAACAATTTGCCAATATGACAAACTATATACTGAACAAAATAAATATATAATAACAGTACAAAAACAGTACGTTAATGAAAAAAACAGTACATTTGCGTACTGATTGGCTTGTAGTGCATAAATAAGTACTTTAAACAAAACGCAGTACATGTACTGATAAAAACAGTACGAATGGCCGCCCTAGTTTTAGGTGAATTAAATAATTTTTCCAAAGTGGACTTTATTTGGTTTTAGGCGCAATAAACTGTTTTCCGAGAGTAGAATTTATATGGGGCCAAGGTTAAATTATGGACCGATCTTCACGAAATTTGACACGGCGATTTCTGGTTTTCTAAAACTATTATGTATCAAATTTTATTATGATAGCATTAAAATATTGGTATTTCAGTAATTTGGTCATAACTCGGGCATTTTTCAATCGATTTGATAGATTTATATACCTACGTCTTTAGGAAGAAATTTACTTTGGTAATAAAACTTGGACTCGGAAAGATCTACGGTTCCCGAAAATAGGTATTTTTATTAAAAAAAATTATTTTGGTAATAACTTTTTTGTATCTGAACCGATTTTTCCGAGTTTTTCAGCAAATATGTTCTACTAAAAATCCGATCTCTTGATATATAAGACGTATCCATAGGTCATGTAACAGCTCTAAAAATTTAGTTTATATAAAAATTTTGATGCTTTTTAGCCCATTTTTGAAGTATTTTGCTAATAACTTAACCATTTCTTAACCGATTTGGCAGATTTATATACCCACGTTTTAAGGAAGAAAAAACCATTTACTTAGATTATAAAACTTGGACTCAGGAAGATCTATTGTTCCCGAAAATGTTTAAAAAAAAAATTTTTATTTTGGGCATTCTCTTCCATTTTTGGGAGAAAGTTTTCAGGGTTTTCGGGAAATATATGCTGCTAAAAATTTCTGACATTTTGGTATATAAAACGTGTTCATATGTCAAACTAGAGCCCTAAACTTTTCCAATCGCGCCCATATTTTGTGGGATACTGTGTATTGATAACCGATATGTTTGTACCTAATTTGGGAACTTTAGCTCGTTTCGTTTCTCCAGATATACAGAAATGTATAACGCCTTTGTATGGGAAGTGCCACACTCACTTCTCCAATCCCGCCCATTTGTGAGTTTGTGAGAGTTTGTGTATTGGCAAGCAACATGTTTGTACTTAATTTGAAAGCTGTAGCTCTTGCCACTCTCGAGATATGCAGAAAAAAAGAATTTAAAAAACAACAACAACATGGGATTTATGAAAAAAATTAGAGGTAGTCGTGGTTTTTTGCTCATATGTCAGCCATTTATGGACCGATCTTCCTGAATTTCAATAGCAAACAATTCCGGACTATATGTGACATAAATATATAAAAACCTAGCCTCCATCATATCTGGGTTCTTCGGAAAACCCATTTCAACGGACGGACAGACGGATAGACGGACAGACGGACAGCCGGATTTGAACTTCCCTTCTTATAAGACGCCAGAATATATATACTTTATATGGTCTTAGATCAATATTGTAGAAATTACAAACGGAATGACAAAGTTATATATACCCTTTTACCTTCGGTGAAGGGTATAAAAAGGATACAAATTGTGAAAAAATTGTTTAAAAAAAGAAAAGTTGAAATAAAACTAAAATAAAAACAAAAAATGAATAAATATTAATTAATTAAACTTGCTTGTGAAGAATTTATATGGCTAAATACCAACTTTTGAAACTTTGTTTTGTTATGTTAATTTTTTGGAGTTGTAACAGTGTCAAGTACTCGGGTACTTAGAACAGCCCTTGTTTTTAAAGTTATCAATAGTAAAAAAAATATTCGTGTACTATTGATCAAATTTAGCCGGACACAAATTAGCAAATTCAAATAAAATAAAAAACTAAAGGCTAGTTTACACGGTAATACAATGTATTACGACTTTGTGGAATCAAAATATTATGAAATTCTCTCCGTTGGTAAGTGTTTTTCATGTTTACACGGATGGTTTACGTAAAATAAAAGCAAAGTGAGTTAATAACAAAAAAGCAGATGGTTGCAGTATTACAATATTTACAAAAATAACATGAACATTTCCTGAGTTGATTCTGCTTGTTTTTGTAATTTTATAAAAATGTTACCACCTTCAATATACACTGTTAAAATGCGACTCTGGTGTGATGAGAATACATATGTTTCTAAAATGGTTTAGAAAATGAACATTTACCGACCGATTGTCATATTTTTATCCGTATTCTCTCTTACTCAATGCATTTTGCTTTTACATGATAAGATTATTCTCATTCTACATCATTTTTTGACATGTCGTAACACATTGTATTACCGTGTAAACTAGCCTTAATAACAAATATGGAAGATTACATAAAATAGCTTGTTTGTATTTTCCAAAAATATTCGTGTTATAAAAAGCAGAGTTCCGAAAAATTCATATATGATCGCTCATATTTAACCATTCATGAATTTTTTCATGAATGAGGAATTTAAAACGTGTAATTTTTTTCACAACCATGAATGAATTGTGAATTTTTTTGCCAATTCAGTCATGAGCGTGAGGAAAAATGAGGAAACCAAAAATTTTCTTAACGCTCCTCACCAGTAATGTTGTTGTTGCTCGACAGTTTGCATGACCACAGCACGAAATGCCTTTGTGTGTATTTTGTTTTTGTTAAAGGCAACGAGCCAAAGTGTGTGTTGAATTTTTTGTAGGCAAATATTATTTAAAAAAAAACAAAAACTAAAAGAACTGCACATATCGTCATCTTAAATGCAGAATAATATAACATCACAGTTTTCAGGAGAAGCAAAAAACGTTGTAAAATGGAAATTATATGAGATATTAGAGTAATATTAAATATTTAGAATAAAAATGCGATAACCAGTTTTTTTTTTTGATAAAAAAATATTATTTTTACTGTTATTTATTTAGTTATGTGTGTTACGTTATTTTAATTTGTAATTCTCTGAAGCAAAACGACGAATCATCAACGAAAGTATGATAGTATTAAGTTAAACAATAATTTAAAACATTAAATAATTAAATATTTCTGTTAAGTTACAGGTATAATAGAATATAAAGATAATGTACATGGTTATAAATGCAATACTGCGTTTAAACAATAAATTTAAATATGGTTAAATGCACATATAAAAATGATAATCACACAATTAATAAGCAGCATCATTAGGATTTCGTTGACATGGTGAAATAAGTTTGCTTTTCTGATGCAGTGCAGGCAGTACTGCATTTAGGGTTGCCATTCGTACTGTTATCAGGTCATGTACTGTTTTTTGTTTAAAGTACTGATTTATGCATTACAAGCAAATCAGTACACAAATGTACTGATTTTTTCATTAACGTACTGTTTTTGTACTGTTATTATATATTTATTTTGTTCAGTATATAGTTTGTCATATTGGCAAATTGCTTGATAGTATAGATGTTCTTATCGATGAGTTATTAACAATAAAGATTTTTGCCGCGTCAGTACGAAGAAAGAAGACAGTAGAAGAAAAATGGAAAGTGTTTCTAAACGGTGGTGCGTTTACGAATTTGAGGGAATGTGTTATTTTATTTCTTTCATTCCACATTCAAACGATTTTACAGAACGAGTCTTTAGAAATTGTGGACAACTTCAAAAAGGCCATAAATATTTTGAACTTGTAACACTGTAAATATTTATGTCCATACATATGAAAATATATTATTTATAAAAATCTATAGTATAAGATCGTCTAGAAAACGATTGTGCCTTTTGCAATAATTACAATTATTAAAGGTTATTAGTTGTAAATCACTTTTAAATAATTTTTTAAATTATTTTGAAGATAAATACATAACAAGTTTCGTTATTTCAAGTGTTTTATTTGTTTTTAACATTGTTGTCATTATGTCTGTAGCTTGGTGCTAAAAAGGCCAAAGTTAAATTGGCTGGCAAAACCCTTTGAAGCTGTTCTCGGTTAAATTGGACATTGGCTGTATCCGCAAAATAAAAGAGATGCAGCAACATTTTAATTGCAAAATTAAATTAATTATTCTGGTAGATATAGCAAAGAAATACTTTTATGTCATTTTTCTTTAATTTTATGTTGACCTATATTCAAAAAATATAATAGAATAAAGGAAATACAATTTTAGTTCACATGTTAGTCAAGTTTTTTTCGTCAAATATTTGCTAGGTGTGACCGTAACTTGTGTTTTAGATTTTTTTATTATATTTATGTCCATATATTATATATAAAAATCTGTAGTATAAGATTGTCTGAAAATCGATTGTGCCTTTTGCAATAATTAAAATTATTAATAGAAATTAGTTGTTAATCATTTTTAAACAATTTTTTTAATTATTTTAAAGATAAAAACATAACAAGCTTCGTTATTTCAAGTGTTTAATTTGTTTTTAACATTGTTGTCCTTATATCTGTAGCTTAGTGCTAAAAAGGCCAATGTCAAATAATTCATTTTTGAGAAAATTAAAATTTTAGTTTTTTATAGAAGAGTTCTAAGTGAAATTGGCTAGCAAAACCCTTTTGAAGCTGTTCTCCGCAAAATAAAAGAGATTCAGCATGACATTTTAATTGCATAAATAAATTAAGGCTCTTACCATGTAAAACGCAAAGCACCGCCAAAGAATTACATTGAAAGCAAAAACAAAGTCATATATATTATGTAATTTTGTTGTTGCTTTCTGAAGAAATTCACATTGCGTTTTTAAATTACAAATGCTGCATAGCTTGTGTTGTTGAAAATTTGAATGAATTTCTGTAGAAAGCAACAACAAAATTACAAAATAATTATGACATTGTTTTTGCTTTCAATGTAGTTCTTTGGCGTTGCGTTGCGTTTTATATGATTAGGGCCTGATTATGCTGGTAGATATAGCCAAAAACTAATTTTATTTAATTTTTTCAAAAAATATAATAGAATAATGTACATAAAATTTTAGTTCACATGTTGGTCACGTTTTTTTCGTCAAATATATGCGAGGTGTGACCGTTGCTAAAGAAAAGACCTAATGCAACAATTAACTCAAAAACAAGCTTTAGACATAATGAACTCAAATTTTGCTCTTAATAAATTAATGTTTCTTTGAAAAATATTAAACCAAGTATCTAACAAGAATTTAACTTGTTGTGTTTTAGATTTTTTTGTTATTCACTTTGCATTCCCGCTAAAAATATATACGGAATTGAATTATTGTTTTGAAAAAATTCAGTTTTATTAATTAAATTTTAGCACTGTTAAAATTGTAGAATGAATTCGTTTTGTTTTAAAAAAGATTAAAGCTTTTTATGTTATTAATATGCAATTTTATATTAAAAAAATATATATGTACTGTTTTTTATGTAATTATGTACTGATTTTTTTTCTCTTATGTACAGATTTCTCTGACTTCAAAACTGGCAACTAGGCTTCGGCTTTAAAGTTATTTTAGTGACCGGTCATTTTAGTTCATTTAAAAAAAAAGAACTAGTTCGTTCTTTTAGTTCACCGGTCACTTTGTCTTTTGTCGTTTCGTTCAGTAGTTCACTTGTCTTGTCATCTTGGTCTTTACAATCGATGAAAAATGTGTTAAAAGAAACAAATATAGCATACTCGTGTGGTATTACACTCAAAATATTATGTAGGTAAATTCAAAATAATATTAAGTTTAAAAAACTGAAAATGTAATTAGAAAACGGATCATTTCATTTTATGTAAAGGAATTTTACGGTTATTTTTTTAATGTTCATTTTATAACGTAGAAATTAATTAACTTTTCTCTTTATTTTAAATTAAAAAAATTCAAACTACAAAAAACATATTCAAAGCTGTTTTCAGTTAATTTTAGCTAGATTTAAATTACGTACTAAGATAGCTAAGTCAGAATTTTAACATTTCATTATTACCTACCAATATTTTTTGTTTTTTATTTTCCTTTATTTATGTACACATGTTTGTACACATGTGTTTCAGTTTTATTTTATGCATAAAACTGAACATATTAACAGAAATAAAAATCAATTAGGGTTTTCATTGTATCTCTTAAAAGTCTCGCAATCTGTGCAAACTCTGCATATTTAAACCTTCTAAAATGAACTCTCAAAAATTGTATGAGAATTCATATACACAAACTTCGTAAATTTGCCCAACAATTCTGAGCCGTAAACTTGTGCTGTTCAATTGTGCATTTATACAAACGAATTTTTTTAGTGCTTACCATCGTTTTCAATGAAAAATTCAAGTGTTAATAAAATCACCAACTATACATTTTTACAATAATTTAAGCAAATTTTTCTTTTTTGCTTTCTTTATGCATGTTTAAAAAACAAATTTCACCTTTTATTCACAAATTTCAACTTTTATTTTTATATATTTTATTATTTTTTTAATTTATTTTTGTATTGACATTTCAGTTTGAAATAACATTAGTTGCTTAAAATTACACAAAAATTAAAAAGGGTATTTATGAAACGAGTCTCGCAAGTTTGTCCATTTGCACAAATTGTAATTTTAAGCGATATCCTGAAAACCCGTATTATTTTTTGTAGTTTGCTTTTGGAAAAATATTTAGAAACAGTTAAATTAGTTTAATTAAATTTATATAACAGAATTTTCATTAATTTTTTAACTTTACGGAAAACGATTTTAATAAATTACATTAAGTAACTGTAAAACTTTTTTGAGTGTACACAAGAATAGAAAACAATAAGCACAAACCAAATTCGCAATGTTTTTTTTGTTCGGTTTCTTATTATATACCAAGGCGAATTCAACTACGGGTGGTGTCGAAACGCCATCTGATTTTGACAGTTCGAACCAATTTGTCTTGATTTGTTAGTGTTTTGTTAGTAATGATTGACGTTTTAGACCGTAAACACTAACAATGCAATGCAAAAAACCCTGTGTTGTTTCTGTTGTTTTTGGATTGTTGTAGTTCCGACACCACCTGTAGTTGAATTCGCCTTGTTATATACCAACTAACTGATTGACAAGCAGCAACAATACTATTACACATGTGAAATAAACAGGTGGCACTACTACGCCAGATGACGATTTTTTGCTCTTGTATTGTATGTCTAGTCTTATGTCAAAGTTTTGTTTATGTTTATAAAAAGTCCACGTTTTGTGCTGTGATTATTGTATTGTATTAAAGTTTTTGATTATTTAAATTAAATAAGATAGTAACCATAGTGAAATAAAAATTGGCTAAAAATTAATTTATTTCACCGCGTTCGGCGGTAAAATTTGATTTTAATTTAATATAATTTTTGACGTATTCGGAGACTTATTTTTCATTTTTGTTGTAATGTTGTATTTGTTGCCTTAGTGCTGCCGCCTGTATTATTTCACCATGCTATTACAGTGCTTATACTTTTTTCTTTTAACACATTGCCAGCAGCGATTTGCCACATTTTATTAAAAAATTCATACTAAAATCTGGGCTGCCACATGTAGTGATTTCTCGCCAAATGTGGCGATTTTAAAACTTGTTTGGTGTTCTCATTGTCCATTTGTTTAGCTCACTTCATTTTAATAGAAAGAAAAAAATTTGTTATGAGGTCTTATTCAAAGTAAGAGCGCAATGCTTCAAAAATTAATTTAAACGAATACAATGTAAGAAAAAATTTCGAATTTATGTCGTGTTTTAAGAACAAAATACGTTTAAATTTAAACAAAAAAATAAAAATAGCAGCGAATGCACAAACTCTAAATACTAAAACAATGAACAAATAGAAATAGTAATTATTACAATTCATTTGTTATATGTATTATTTTTTCAAAAGATATGATAATATGAATTTTTTTTTTGTTTTTATTTTATAAAAATTAAAAAAACATTTTTAAAATGCGCTAAAAAGAAAAAATAAATAAACCTTTACTATCGACTTATAATGTCATTAATCAGTTTATATGATTAAAAAGCTAGTCGCGAGGTTTAAGTACTTGTATTTACTTTGTTTGAAAATTTTTATAGCTAAAATCAATCACATCAAGTTATATAATTTACTTGTTTGTCTACACAAGTTAATCTCGCGACAAGCTTTTATACTATATAAATTGTTTAATGACGTTATAAGTTGATAGTAAAAGTTCTAAACTAAAATTTTCTTTTTAGAGCATTTAAATAAAAGTGTTTTTTTCAAAGGTTTCTTATTTTTCTTTTTTTTTTCTTTTCAGCGCATTTGAATAAAAGCTTGTTTTTTTTTAAAGATTTTTAAGTTTTAATTTATTTCATTTAAAACTTAGTCCGCCACATTGGATTTAGAGTAACGTCACTTAATTTTGCGACCTTTTCTCAGCAAGCCCTCCCTTTTATACTCATATTGTAGGAATGCATTAAAAAAATTAGTCCGCCATCTTGGGTGTCTTACCAAGCTGGATTTAGAATAACTTTACAAAGTTAACCGTGCATTGTCAGCCAAACTGAACGTATTTACAAAATATAAGCTTAATCGGTTCAAGGTATCTGCTTCAAAATTGAGTTGCAAAATTTCACCCGAGCAAATAAAAATTCCTTTCAAATTTTGAAATAGAGGAAAACTCATATATTTGATGCTTTATTTTATTTTTTAATTAAATGCTTAACTAAAAAATTTGTTGTTGATTTTTTACTTAAAAAATCGTTCCGCTAGAATTTTTTTTAAAAAGTTCGTCTATTCGACGAAGAGTAACTTTATTGTACTTAAATGAAGAGTTACGTTTCAGGGTTAAAATACACAAGTAGTTTTTTATAAACGAAATTTTTTTATATTTTAACAGTCTTTTTCATTAACGAATGCTTAAGTAATCTATACATTAAAAGCGGTTTTTCCATACTAATTTCGTGCTCTAAAACTTGACTAAGCTTTTATAAATTAAGGTGTCGAATATCGAATTTGGTTATTTATTTATAGGTCTTATTTAAAAAAAATAAATTAAATAAATATGCATAAAATTTTTTGCTCGAATGGAAAAATTTGCATATGGCGGGTTTTATATTAATAACAACTGGCAACGCCCATGTAAATTGTAGGAAAGTTGGGAATGGAAGCCAGGGTTGTCAGATTTTTTTTTTTTTTTGCCAAATGTAATGTCAGAAACGCCAAAGCCTTTTTTTTATTAGTTTTTGACAATAAAACATATATTTTTATTAAAAATATTTTTTATAAATCCTCAAAAATAAATTTTTTTCGAATACCTTCGTTTCGACAAAAATATAAAAAAGTCGTATGATATGAACATTGTTTAATTTTTATTTAAAACAAAATAAAAATATTAGCGGACACCAAAAAGTGCAATGTTGACTATAAAATAGCTTACGGTAGTCTACTTGAGCAGCTAGTATTAAACAAATATTTTATATGTATCTAAAATGGTATACATTTCAGCGGCAAGACAATTCTTATTGTTTTTTCAATACATTGTATTGGATTTTATTGATTGATTATATTGCATATAATTCATAACTCGTAATAACGAATCAAGAAGTTCCTATTGCATTATATATTGAAGGTGAAATTTTGTGGAGTTCATTATTAATAAAACTCTTGCAACACAGGCATTAGCAGTTGAAATTACATGCATATAAAGACAGTCAAAGAAAGTTCTTTGAAATGGTACGTACCGGACGTATAGCTATAACATTTTAGGCAAAACTGATTTAAATTAGATGGAATACCATCATTGAAATAATCTTTTCAAAAAAAAAGCTTTTATTTAAATGCCCTGAAAAGAAAAATAAAAATAAAAAGTAAGAAAGCTTTCTCAAAAACACGCTTTTATTTAAATGCTCTAAAAAAAAAAAAGAAAACTTTGCTATTACAGTGAACTCGCGATAACGTGAACTAATTTTTACCAAGGCGGTTCACGTTTTCGAGTTTGTTCACGTTATCGAATGCCAAATTTAAAAAAAATAACACCTCTAAATATTCAGAAATAAATAGATAAACAAGTATTTTAAAACAAATATTTTATTCATTTTTAATAACAAAAAATACATTTACAAATATGCAATAATTCAGTTCACTTTGCATATGATAAATAAAAAATAAATTTCTTATGAATATCACAAAAAAATACGCATAAAATTAACAAAAACTAATGGGAACATTTTTTTGTTTGAAGAATGTTTATGAGGAAAAAAAATTTTATAGGAAAAAGTCGGTCATCTTTTTTTTGATAAGTTTTTTGTAAGACCATCTTTAACAAATTTTTTCCATTTTCGGAAGCTCAGAAGAAGGTAATGTTTTACGCTTCCCAGTACCATAAAAAGTATTATTTACACGATTTGTTATTTCCTATTTTTTCTTTTTAATGGAACAAACTGTTGATTTAGCAACACCATATTTTCTTGCCAAGCCACTGACACTATAACCTTTTTGCAATAGTTCAAGAATATTTACTTTATCTTTCAAAGATAACACTTTCGGTTTTTTAATGACATTTTTCACTTTCGCGAATAAAAATTTTTAATAACTTTCAACTTTTACGTATCGATGTCAAAAAACAACTAACAGGTCAGCGTATACATAAAATTAAGAAAAACAAACGCTGTAACATAAACCAATAAGTGAACTCAATTGGGGGATTTCCCAATTAAAAAAAAAAAACATTTTAAACAGCAAACAAAAATAAACAAAAATGTGTTTACGTTATTTTGTTCACGTTTTAGAATAGTCTGTGTAAAAATAAATTTGTTCACGTTTCTGAGACGTTCACACTTTCGAGTGTTCACGTTTTCGCGACTTCACTGTATTAGTATTGTGGTTATTTTATTGAACTGTTAATGGTTTTTAATCTAAATTTCAATATTTTGATCAGGCTTAAGTTCATTGAATTCAATTTTCATTAAATTATGTTGATGAAGAAAAGAATTATACAACATGAAATGAATAAAAATACCCACACCATGGTGAAGGGTATGTAAGATTCGGCACTGCAGAATATAGCACTCATGTTTTTTTTAGTTTTGGTTATTATTTTCTTGTAGGGTTGGTTGTTGGGCCTATTTGCATTTTAGAAGAAGACATAGAATTAAGCATTCATAAAGTTCAACATGTGTTTCATTATTGTCAATGAAACCGGTAGTTAGTATACACTATTAAAAATAATGTTATAATAATTGCATATACAGACATAAGAAACAAGTAAAAAAGTACAGTCGGTCAACCCACGTCACAGTATGTACAAAAAAATTTTTTTAGTGTTCCACTTTGGCGGCCTTGGGAAGTTATACCTCAACCAGAATAAATAAGATTATAGTGCTGAAATTCATATGAGTTATTTGTGCATTTCAATAAAGTAGCAAGTGCCTAAATATGCATCAGAAGCGGAATATACACTATTTACTAAAAAATTTCTTGTGACAAAAAATGTATTTGCCGCTATTGGTTGCACAAGGAAAAACCTATACATACTTGCATATTTACGGTGTTTCTGATTGTTGCTTGCTTTAATAAAAGCAATTCACAACACATAAACTGCAAACTCCTCTTGGTAATTTCCTATTTGGGCTTTGCTGGTTTAGCTGCTGTTTGGATTTTATAGCCTCGTGAAGATTTTGGCGAAAACGGGATTTTTTGGAAGATCATACGATTTTTTTCGGAAACCAATTGAAATCTTGTTTTCCTTTCTTCGGCACAATTGCGCCTATAGACTAGGAGAAAAAAGTGTGTTATAAACTAAAGTAAAAAACTGCATCTAGTGCCTCTGAATTTCTAAAATGTAGAAACATTTTCATTTTTAAGTCTTTATCTTTTATAATTTTTGGCCCACTAATTCATGTTTTTTTACATTTTGTACATACATATTATAAATTTACCGATGAAAAATACAACTGGAAAATGTGAAAAAAGATATTTTAGCATTTTGAGGCACTAGATAAATTTTTTCGGATAAGTTTGCTCTACTTTTTTCTCCTAGTTAAAACTAATTGTGGCGAAGACAGGAACACAAGTATTAGTTAAAATATATATAAACTAGCAAAACCCAAAACTGACACAAATAAACTTATAAAATGAAACATCAAAATCACCCGGAAAGGCTAAGGTACGAAAAGGCGGGAGTTGCCTTTGTTTTTGATTATGTATGTACTTATAAGAGTTGATATTCCTGTTTAAATTCAAATTAAAAAATAAGTGCACAATCAAAGTTTTAAACCATTTTAACCTTTAAAGCATCCACTAATTTCTAATAATTATAAAATATAATAAATAATAATTAGTATTGTGGTTATTTGATTGAACCGTTTATGGTTGTAAATCCAAATTTTTATATTTTAGTCATGCTTACGTTAGGTTAGGTTAGGTTAAGAAAGGTTATGCGCCCAAGGGCACACCTACACTCGGAGACCAATGCGGGCCACTGTGAATCCCTTCAGTAAGGAGGTAGAGAAAAGAAAGAATTGAAGAAGGAAAGAAAAATAAAAAAGATAGATAGAATAAAATATATTAGTAGGTACTATGTAGGACAGTTACTCCCTCTACAGTCCCCTCAACAGAAACAGCCGTCATATTTCCCTGACAAACCCGACGGGAGTACATCCAGAGATGCACCCCAGTTCGTCGTAAAATCTGTCCCCCAGCCATTTCTGTCTAAGATACTGCATCCTAGGACAGTGGCACAGTACATGCTCAACAGTCTCTAGCTCCTCAGAATCAGCGCATAATCTGCAGAAGTCCACTATGGCATTGTCCCATTTACTCGTAAAAGCCCTAACCCACACTAAATCAGGTCGATCCCAATACAAAAAAAATTGAACCAGTCACGCTCGAAAGAACTGCCCAGCAAAAACTTTACTTACCTGGTAAGTTAGCAAGTAATATTGGAGACTTATGAACACTACCTTTTTTTCGGCTGAATAACTACTTATTTTTGTTCGAGTTGTCCATTGAATTCAGTAGTTACAATATACTTACTAGAAGTCACAAAATATCTAGTTATTATTTAACTACCAGTAAGTTGAATTGTAAGTACTTACAATATACTTACTAGAAGCCAAAAAATAACTAGTTTTTATTTAATTGGCGCTAGTTAATAGACCTAATAATTTGTTATGGAGCTAGTTACCAGTAAGTAAATATTCAGTATTGAAAACAAGACAACTTATAAGTAGTTATTTAGCTGATTATTAGTAAGCAAATATTCATAACTGAAAATAATAGTAGTGAAAAGTACTTACTGTGGTCATTACTAGCAAGTACTTATTTAGGTTTTCAGAATAATGATAATTGTAATGACAACTACTTACCAGGTAACGTATGAAATAACTACGACCTATTACCAAAATTGGAAAAGTTTTTCCTGGGTGTTTATTTCTAATGATGGTTTTAATAGTATGGCGCGACGTGTGTGGCACGTTGTGCCACATTGTGCACAAGAGATTTGAACGCATGGAGAAGATGTGAATTGGCAACTGAGATCGTGCAATTTGATCCTATTAGACTTGTTTGCCGGTTTTTCTTTGGTATATGTAAATAAGCCACAAATCACATCAGTGCTAAAAGCGCCATTCAGGGAAACCGAGCCGCACATTTGCACAATATTATATTTCATACATAAGGACATCGATAGGAACGAATAAAAAACTTCGGATATATCACACACAGCTTGGTTTTATTTAAATTTAAAGATACACGAAGAGAAAAAACATGTTTAAAAATGGTCATTTCCAACAAAACTATTTTTAAAGAAAATTTTTAAACATATTCTGTTTAATTTAACCATATTATTGTCACCGACAACCATATTATTGTTAAATTGGTCCTTCATCAGAAGCCACAACCGTATTATGGTTGTCTTTAAACATGCTTTGGTTAAATATGACAATAATTTGTTTTTAGTATTTTCCTCTTTTCCAAGAGCAACATGCTATGGTTGAAAACCAACCATGCTATTATAAGTGTTAAGCATGTTTTAGTTATTATTAACCAAAACCATTGGAGGCAACCATAATATGGTTGTGGCTTCTTGATGGAGGACAAATTTAACCATAATATGTTTGTCGGTGACAAAAGTATGATTAAATTATACATAATATGTTTAAAATTATTCTTTTAAAATAGTTTTGTAAACATGTTTTTTTTTTTTTGAAAGCGCTTAATGAAAGAGCCTTAACATACCCGAAGCTATTAACATAACGGATATTAAATATAGAGAGGTCAATCTGTTAAAATCGAGTCTTTCTCTTTTTTTTAAATTATATCAAATGTAAATTAGGTTCAAATTGGGTGGCGAGTTGTAAGTGAGCCAGAGACCATACGCACAGTGGGAACGTTTCATACGTGCTTGTCAAGAACCCTATAAGTGTCCTGATAATACTCCTATCCAATTCCAGTAGAACCCTGATTACCCCTGCATCCAATCCAGGCCATAATGCCCTAGAAACCCTGCCATCCGTTAAGGATCGGTTAACGTAATCACGGAGTCTTCCCCGTATCGCCTCATAGTAATGACATAGGGGGATTTTACCCCTCCCTCGTCCCTTACCATTAAGTCCAGACTCGAACCCTCTCTCGCGAGTTCGTCCGCCACCTCATTGCCATCCACCTTGCAGTGTCCGAGTACCCAACACAGTCTTAATGTTAATACCTCCATGAGTTTGCTCAGAGCAAACCTACACCGCGCGACCAGGCACGATCGCACCGTATAATTTGTCAACGCCCTAAGCGCTGCCTGACTATCGACGTAAATTGTAACCTCAGGTCCACCAACGATGTTATTCAGTATCACCTCCGTCACCCTCCAGATAGCTAGGATCTCAGCTTGCAAAACACTGCACTCATCCGGGAGTCTGAATAACCTTTTTACGTCAGTGTCCGCAATATAAACCCCGGCACCAGTGCCGATTTCCATCTTTGATCCATTCGTAAATTCTGCCCACCCCTCAAACAGTCCAACGATTCAAGCCAGACTTCCCTATCCGGGAACCCCACTGGTTGTGTTATACCGAAGTATAGGGTCATAGTCCTAAGTCTAATTATTGAAGACTCGTAGAGTCTAAATAAGTTCCTAGCAGCCACACTCTTCACATAAATCTCAATAGGGAACAGATATAGTAGGGTATCCAACGCTGCCTGTGGAGTGCTTCTCCTTGCATCTGTGATGCCAAGAGATGCACTCCTTTGAGCCTTGCTGAGCATCTTTCTATAGCTATCCACGTTCAACGCATCCCACCAAACAGTACATCCATAAGTAAGAATCGGCCTAACCACCGATGTGTAAATCCAGTTTACCATATCCGCTGCATGTGTAGTAGGCGTTGAGTCCCTTTCTCATCCTCTCCTGAGTATTTCTCTTCCAAGACAATTTACAGTCGAGGAAGTTACTCAAAGCACTGTCCGATAGAGTTAACTCGATACCATCTAGCACTGGTAGCCTAAAACACTATTGATGAGTAAAAAACCAAGCTTTAGTAGCTAACTGATTCGTCGCTTTAAAATTCTGAAAGCGACATTTTTATTAATTCAATATCTTACAAATAATACAAATTTTACCTTAGTTTTCTAAACTTATGTTTGACAAGCTTTAATTGACGACCACCGCTCTTTTTTACAACTTTATAAATGGCGAAATTACAGCTTATTAATCAAAAAATATGTATATGTAATTTAATTTAGTACAAAAGAAAGAATAATCTAAATAACACAGTTGTAGAAGGGGTTACCATTGCATCTACGTGTATAAAAGTGGGAAGTGTCGACTTGCTGTTAATTTTAAATAATTGTCGGCAACAATTCTCCCCCCTGTAAGGCACCGCTTTTAGGGCCTTTCTCTGAGCTATTGCTGACATCGAGTACTGCTAACTTAACGGCGGGTCTTACCATGATTCCATTTTTAGTTTTTATTTTCGCCTTTCGTACTTGGCCATCTTTTGCTCTCGTAACCTCGATCACTCTGCCCCTCAACCATGAGTTGCGCTCTGCATTTTCATCTACCACAAGTACGATATCATCCTCTTTAATTGGCCTTACTCGCTGGGTCCACTTACTGTGACGGGTCAATGTTGGCAACATTTCCTTTACAAAACGACGCCAAAACAAATTGGCAAATATTTCGCTTTGGCGCAGGCACATTCGATGATCAATATGTTCAGGTGAACTGAATGGCTTTGCACCATTCGAGCTGCCCAAGAGCAAATGATTAGGGGTGATAGCTTCTTGATCTTCATTTTCAAGTGACACATACGTTAAGGGTCTAGAGTTGACTACCATTTCTACTTCCATTAGTGCACATCTGAGACTTTCATCAGTAAATTTCTGAGAGGGTATTATTTTGTATAAAGTAGTTTTGATAGATCTCACTAACCTCTCCCAAGCTCCCCCCATATGGGGCGCTGCTGGTGGATTGAATTTCCATGTAATGCCTTTATATGCCAATTCAGAGTGAATATCGTCAAATTTTATATTTTTTATTTCTTCCTTTAAGAAACGATCGGCACCACGAAAATTTGTGCCGTTGTCGCTATAAATTTCAGCAGGAGTGCCACGCCTTGCTATGAAATTCCTCAGTGTCATAAGGAAAGAGTCAGTTGAAAGGGTATGAGCTATTTCAATATGTATAGCTCTCATTGTTAGGCACGTAAACACTACTCCCCACCGCTTTAATGATTTTCTTCCAAATGTAACCGCTATTGGGCCAAAATAGTCAACGCCGACAAACGTAAACGGCCGTTGAAAAGCTCCTAGGCGTGCTGGCGGTAGGGGTGACATCTGAGGTGAGAGTGGCTTTGCCGATTCGTTTTTACATTGCTGACACTGTCTACGAATAATTTTGTAGACCACTCTCAACCTGACGATGAAATAAATTTGCCGTATCTCATTTATAACCGTTTCATGGTTTAAGTGGTGATAAGCGCGATGATAATCATTTACAATAAGCGTTGTTACGTGATGATTACCCTTAAGTACAATCAAGTCACGTTGAAGTCCACAGGATTGGGTCGCATATTGTGCACGATTTTTAACTTTTATGACGCCATCATTATCTATATATATATTGAGGTTATTTAAAGTACTACCCTTTGAAACAGCTTTGCCATATTGAATGGCCGCATACTCATCAGCAAAGCTTGATATTTGGCTCATTCTGTAAATAATATTTTTCGCCCTGATGATATGCGATGCATTTAGAGTCGCTTCTGGCTTTTGTTTCTTTAAGTTTTCGTATCGACGTTCAATATAAACCAACCAGTTTCCAACAGCACGGTTAAGTCTAAACCAACTAGAAAAATACTCAAAATTAATTGAAATCTCAATTGACTTACTAGTGTGTATATTTAAGTAACGGGGGCGGATTTCACAAGAAACCCCTTCGTCCACATTTGAGTCGAATATGTTTGAGTCTTTAGGCCATTCACTTTCAGGGAGTAATAACCATGATGGGCCATCAAACCAATCTTTGTAAATATCTGTAGGCGGTCTGTATTTTGTGGCAAAGTCAGCTACGTTCATAGCACTCGGAACCCATCTCCAGTCGGTAGCGTTTGTAAACTTTAAAATTTCAGCTACACGAAACATAACAAACTGTCTATATCTTCTAGGGTCCCCAGTTAACCAATTCAAGACTGTCTTTGAATCGGTCCACATTACCTTTCGCTGAAATTTTATGTTGTGAGAACTAACTGTTTGCGTGAGCCTAGCCCCAATGACGGCTGCTTGTAATTCTAGTCGAGGTACTGAGAGCGGTCGAAGCGGGGCAACTTTTGATTTGGCTGCAACAAGTCTTATTTCAACATTACCGCTCAGTTCAATACGAAAAAATGAAACGGCTGCATATGCATCTTCACTTGCGTCGACGAATGTGTGCAATTCAACAATGCAGTTATGTTGTAAGGCTGTCGAATAGCATCGTGGTATAGAAACAGCTGCTATCGTGGGTAAGAATGTTACCCAATTTTTCCACTTGCAATAAAGAGCATTGTTAAGAGGCTGATCCCAATCTATGCCGCAACGCCAAATTTCCTGGAGTATGGACTTTAAATATGACATAAAACAGGCTACAAACCCCATAGGATCGAAAACAGACATCAAAACTTGAAGAACTTCCCGTTTTGTAGGTACTATTTCCTCGTCAAGAATTGGTCGGCGGAGTCGTACAAATTTTAAATTCATTTTAAAAGTGTCAACTTTGGGGTCCCAGTATAAGCCAAGAATTTTTTCAAATTGAGTTGAATTTCCGTTATTTTCAAAACTTTTATTTTCAACAAATTTCGCTTCGCCAAGTGCACTTAAAACTTCTGTTGAGTTTGAGGACCAATTTCGCATATTAAACCCACCATTAGCGTGTACATCTCGGACCTTTATAGCCAGCTCGATTGCCTCTCCGATAGTGTTTGTAGAGTCGATGAAATCGTCCACATAATGTTGTTTTGTAATGGCCTCAATAACTCTTTTATCGTCACTAAAAACTTGCCCATTTTTATCTCTCACATAATGAGAAATAAACGGAGAACATGATGCACCGAAAGTAAGAACATTAAGTTGATAAATCACCAAGGAATTATTGTTGTCCCACCACAAAAAACGTTGAGCGCCGGCATCGTCTTTACGTACTTTTATTCGATGAAACATTTCAGCTATATCTCCGCAAACGGCCACGGCTCCCATTCGAAATTTGAATAAAATATTCATTAAGGGCACAAGAAGGTCAGGCCCCTTCAACAAAAAATCATTTAAAGCAAAATTACCAGACTTAGCGGCAGCATCCCACACAAGTCGTATTTTATTTGGTTTATGGGGATTTTTAACAATAAATGTGGGCAAATACCATATTTTATCTCCCCTATCCTCTAGGGCACTCGTTGGCAACTTCTCGGCATAGCCTTTCTCTTCTAAATTTGAAATTTGTTCTTGCAACAATTCAGATAATTTAGGGTCACGATTGGCCTTTCGTTGAATACACTGAAAACGTTTCATTGCTGTTGGCAAACTATTTGGCAACTCTGGCGGGTCACATCTCCATAATAGCCCGACTTCATAACGGCCATCAACAAATTCGCAAGTTTCCTCTAAAATTGCTATTGCTTTTTGATCATCCTTTGACATGGGTACAACTGCCGGGGATGTTATGCCCACACTCTCATCAGAAAAGTATTGTTTTACTAGGCCCTGAAGTTCATCACAGCTGCATTTATGAAAATTTAGTCTACCACATACCTTCGATCCACCACCAAAAAGTGTCCACCCCAATCTAGTTTTTGATGCTACTGGTTGCTGCCAGCCGCCTTCACGAGTCTTAATTGAAGAAATTAAATTGGGGTTGTTTACGCCAATAATCATGGATGGAATTGCTTTGGAGTAACCCTCCAGGGGAATATCATCGAGGTAAGGGTACTGTTTCTTAATATTTTCGACAACCATTGTTTCAGCCGATAAATTCAAATTTCTTACAGTGTACACATTGCTGATTGGATACATTTTTGAATTCGACTTTGCTGAAGAAATCTTAAAATTTACTCTCCTAGAGCTGTCTTCATACCGAGATACGTCACCTGTCCACCGGATGCAAAGTGGATCGTTAATGCCCTTTACACCCAACTCGTTGGCCACCTTTTCCTCCAGGAGCGTTAGCGTTGAACCATCATCCATAAGGGCGTATATTGTGACCGATTTTGTGTCACTATGAAGAGTGACTGGCACAATACGAAAATAGGATTCACCCTCGCCTTTGTGGTTATTAAGTGTACTTACTGTATTACTAGTCCGCAGCTCTTCATCGTGCAAAAGTTCATTGTGATGGACAGTGCATCCATTTACACCACACTGTTTCTGAAACCAACACCTACGTTTGTGGTTGCCTAAACAAATACGACATACATTTTTGGCCTTTACGAAATTCCACCTTTCAGCTGTAGACAAGTCCTTAAATTTTTCGCAATGTGTCAATTTGTGAGGGTCGTTGCATAAAACACACTGCTGTTGTGAATTTTGTGGTGTTGAAACTGTATGGGTATTGAGATGGCCTTCCCTTTTTGATGGCCTTTTATCGTGGCTGGTATCAAATACAGGAACGGTCACTCTGCATGTTGCCTCTGCTATGGTGTATAACCAGTCAGAAAAGTCTTTTAAATTTGGCCGATGTATATCATTGGAGCGAAGGGCCCATTGCAGCAGTGTGTCTGGTGGTAATTTATCCACTAATTCCTGTAAAAGGGTCGGATTGATCAAATATTCATCTAATTGTGACGCCCGAATCGTAGCACACATGTTCTTTACTGCAAATGCGAACTCAATTAAATTGTCAAGCTTGCCTTTTTGTAAAGTTATTTTCCGCACTTCATCAATTAAATTTTTTAGGATACACTCGGGTCGGCCAAAGTACATCTTAAGTGTTCTTATGATGTCCGGTACCATATCAGGTATCATCAAACAGTTCCGTACTGCATTGCGAGCCCTACCATGCAAACACTTTTGCAACCTTATGAGGTTTTCTTCGTTGCCATAACCAGCAACACGGGTGCTCTGTTCAAATGCACTGATGAATATGGGCCACTCCCTTGGGTCTCCATTAAATGCGGGCAAATCCCTAGAAATGCATTGACGGGCCACAAATTGTGTTGTGGTAATATTGTTTAGACTATTTTTATTTGTCGTGTTGGTATGATTATGTTTGTTTATATTATTTTGACAATCCCGTTTGTTATTATTTTGATTAGAAATGTCATGTGTGCGGTTGATTTGGTTAGATACATTATTGTGAATAGTTGTGTCTTGTGAATTTAATTGACAGGTTTGTGTATTTGCTAAGTACGAACAATTGCAATGAGTGGTATTGCCATTTAACAGTGGAGTATTTCTATGAACACGATTTTTTTGTAGACAAAGATTATGTTGATGATCATTATTCACACACGATGGCATATTAATTGTAGAATAATCAACCAAAGGCCATGAATCTCGCATTTGCAAATCATCAACAATGCCGTGGCACTCAATATCTTCATCAGCCTGTAGCAATTCATATTTACGCCTTATAAACTCCCTTTTTAATTGCATTTCCTCCTCCAGTTGTTGCAGTTGAAGTTTCTTCCTTTCACTTATCTCGGGTCGGATGTTTGGTGTACGTGACGATGTGACATTTGCCGAAGTGGACTGCTGTTGAAGATGAGTCTCTATGTATTCAACACTTGATTCCTCTATTGTATTTCGCAGATTGAGATTATGTGTGGAATTTTGTGGGTCTTTGCATTTTTGGCAAATCCATACAAAAAGTTCATCTTCTGCAACATCACAACATGTGTTGTGATAGCTGGTTAGGCATTTGGAGCAAGTCACCATGTTCCCATCATGAGGGTCTACACATACGGGGCAGATGTTAGTTAAATTCGCAGATGTCGCCATATTCTTATGGTTTTAAGAATTTTAAAGAACTTGTTGAGTAAAAAACCAAGCTTTAGTAGCTAACTGATTCGTCGCTTTAAAATTCTGAAAGCGACATTTTTATTAATTCAATATCTTACAAATAATACAAATTTTACCTTAGTTTTCTAAACTTATGTTTGACAAGCTTTAATTGACGACCACCGCGCTTTTTTACAACTTTATAAATGGCGAAATTACAGCTTATTAATCAAAAAATATGTATATGTAATTTAATTTAGTACAAAAGAAAGAATAATCTAAATAACACAGTTGTAGAAGGGGTTACCATTGCATCTACGTGTATAAAAGTGGGAAGTGTCGACTTGCTGTTAATTTTAAATAATTGTCGGCAACAACTATCTTGTATCTTCTGGTAAAAAGCACCGGTTCCGTCTTCGCAGGGTTTACACCCAGACCTCATCCTTCGCCCATGCCGGAGATCGCCCAACATCAACTGCATAATTTCACCGATCGTTTACAGAAATTTCCCCTGACCAGCAGAACAACGAATTTCCTGCCCATCGAACCAAGGAACCTGAGAATCCCGTTGACCGCGAGCAGCCACGGTAAAGGCGATAGAACCCCTCCTTGTGGTGTCCCCCTGGTAAACCTTTTCCTTATCCTTTAATCCCCCCAGGCGCGAGTTGATAATCCTGCTACTAAGCATGAAGACTATCCACTCCACCAGAAAGTCTTTAACTCCCAGCTCCACCAACGAATCCCTAATCGCCTTAATCCTTATGTTATTAAAAGCTCATTATATGTCCAGAAACGTGGCGAGAGTATATTCCTTATGCGCTACATGAGGTGGTAACCCACCAGATTTACCCTTAAGGTAGGCATGTTGAGCGTTGCTAATGAGGTGGGTGTCAATATTACTCCTGAGATAGAGATCTATCAGTCTCTCAAGTGTCTTCAATAAGAATGAAGGCAGTATAATAGGCCTGAAATCTCCCGGCTTCGAGTGGCCTGCCCTGCCAGCTGTGGGTATACAAATTACCCTGGCCTCTCTACTCTGACGCATTTCCTAAATATATTCACCAGCAGAAATAATGCATTACCCGGAATATTGCAGAACATGGCCGGAAAATTACCGTCTGGACCCAGTGACTTATACGGGTCGAAGGTATTGACCGGCCATTCAAGCTTCTCCCTTATGACTATTTCCTCGGCGCAGGCGGACGTATGACTCGATATCACGGACATTTCGTCCCATTGACCATCGCTCATATATCCGGTTTCCATACACCCAGGAAAGTGCGCCTCCATGAGTAAGGTTAGGGTCTCAGACCTAGACCTTACTCACGCCTTAATAGTCCTAGTAACGTGCTATCAAAATCAGTTATCGGATTTTATAAACCGGCAAATTTGTAAATTTTATTCATGTAACAACATTTGGGTAAATTTTTGAATTATTTTTCTTTAATATGAAATACCCCCCAAAGTTTTGATTTGTCGAAAGTGATAACTGGAGCCTAAATAGCCCTAGTAACGTGCTTTCAAAATCAGTTATCGGATTTTATAAACAGGCAAATTTGTAGATTTTATTCATGTAACAACATTTGGGTAAATTTTTGAATTTTTTTCTTTAATATGAAATACTCCCCAAAGGGTTGATTTGTTTAATAGCCTTTGTAACGTGCTATTAAAATCAGTTATCAGATTTTATAAACCGGCAAATATGTAGATTTTATTCATATAACAACATTTTTGCATAATTTTTCAAATATTTTAAGCTGCTAAATTTAAAGATTTTTTTATATTTTAATTAATTTTTTATGAATAATATGGTGTTCGTAATGTTTTCTGATATAATGTTGCATGTTTTGTTATTGTTTGTCACGCACGTGCTGTTGTTTTCAAAACAATAATAATAGCTCGTGGTCAAAACAAAAAAAATTGTTGATGATTGCGGTTGATTTCGGTATTGATTTGTTCACACGTATGTTTAATTTATAATATTTTTTAACTTAAAAATTCCGAACTAAACAGAATTTGTTTTTAATTTAAACAGCCTTGCAGAAATATTAGCGAACAAGTCATAGAGAAATCAATTAGACGGCAAATTTGTAGATTTTATTCATGTTACAACATTTTGGTAAATTTTTGAATTTTTTTCTTTAATATTGAATGCCCCCTAAAGTTTTGATTTGTCGAAAGTGACAACTGGCGGCCTTAATAGCCTTTGTAACGTGCTATTAAAATCAGTTATCAGATTTTATAAACCGGCAAATATGTAGATTTTATTCATGTAACAACATTTGGGCAAATTTTTTAATTTTTTTTTCTTTAATATGGAATATCTCCTAAAGTTTTGATTTGTCGAAAGTGACAACTGGCGGCCTTAATATTCCTAGTTACGTGCTATCAAAATCAGTTATCAGATTTTATAAACCGGCAAATTTGTAGATTTTATTCATATAACAACATTTTTGCATACATTTTCAAACATTTTAAACTGCTAAATTTAAAGATTTTTTCATATTTTAATTAATTTTTTAATTTTTTATGAATAATATGCTGTTCGTAATGTTTAATGATATAATTTTGCATGTTTTGTTTTTGTTTGTCACGCACGTGCTTTTTTTCAAGACAATAATAATAGCACGTGGTCAAAACAAAAAAAAATTAATCTTTGTGGTTGATTTCTGAATTGAATTGTTCACACGCGTCTTATAAAAAGCATCAATAACAATTAAGATGGCGTTTATTTACATGGCAATACTGTAGATATGTTAATGCCATGTTCACACAGACAGCAATAGTCGGGTTTCGCTCTCCCATTCCTGTTTCGCGCCACAAACATAACGCTGCATTTACACATGAAAGTACTTTCATGAAATTTCTGTAGACGTATTATCACCACAAATTTAACAAAAAAATAATAAGATTTCATGAAAATTTTCATAAAAGTGAAATTTCATTTTCAAAATGTCTTTTACCAAACATTTCTCTTCTTCTTCTTTTATTGTTTTGCTTATTTCAAGCTTAAGAATTGCCGAGCCAATTATTCACGCCGAACTTCAGGCATTCGTTCAAAATAATATTTATTTTTATTAGTTTTCATTATATTTGTAAATTTTAATTAGAATCAGTGTGTTCTTAATATTTAGTTGAAAAAATATATTAAAATTCTTTATAAATACGAAAAAAATTTCAATTGGTAACAGTGCTTAGTTATTGTCATTTACTTTGCAATTACTAGAAGGTGGCAGCACTACGGCATCTGGCTATTTTTTGCTTGAACTGTGGTGAGAACTACAGTCTGTCATTTTGCTTTGTTTATGTTTACTTTCTTGAGAAAAATTATTGTGCTTTAAAAAAATAATCATTTTTGTGCGGTTTTTAAATGAAAATTGTGTTTTAAAGTTAAAATAATTGCAAAAAATAAATCGTAATTGGGTTTTATATGTGCGTCTTTAGTTGTGCTAATGTATTTTCTTTTATATAATAAATAAAAACCAAAATAATTTTGTCTGTGAACACGTTGTGCGTACGTTTTAAAAATCTATTAATGTTTGATATGCACTTGTACGCCTGTTTCTTTAAACCTCCAAAGGACTAGCAGGGAAGAAAAAGTGGAAAAATAATTGGTTTTAATTCATGTAACATTAAAATTTTAATTATGAATTTTTTAGTATTTTTTTTTTCATAATATTTTTGTTTTATTTGTTGCAGATCAGCGTTGCCATTGAAAATTTTCTATTCGACCAAACTTTTTTACCAAAATCCTTCGGAACCGAACAATTTTGTTATCCTCTAAATATTTAAAAATAAATATGTCGTGCCTGTTCAACAATAGTGTATTGACTCAAAATTTACATTTTTTCACTATTTGGAAAAAATCAACATGCAATCTTAATATCTACTCGCTGTAAAAATATATGAAGTGGCTATTTTGTCTACTTTTCGGTAATGAAACCGTAGTTGATATGCCTTTAATGTAAAATTAAAAATTGTTTTGCTTCTACTAAAAATTTCGAGTTAATACAGTATTGTTGAACAAGTGCGAAATGTAATAAATAACAGAAATAAAACTGTAACTTAAACAAACACTTTTAAAGGAGTCGATTTCTGTAATATTTTATTGTATTTACGTTTAAAGAAAAGTCTTGATTTTGCTTGTTTAAGAAGATCAATACAAAATTTCAATAAATGAATTTTTCATATAAGTACATCTCACATATAATAATATTACTCACAATAAGGCCTTAAATTTGAATGCAAATATGGCCTGTTTCACAAACTTGCTGGCTTTTTCGTTAAATCACAAACTTTACAAAAATATTTTAATATCTTATTTATTTTGAATTTTCCCTTAATACTATCATATCACAAATTTATATCACAAAGTATGCTAAACGTTCAATATTTATCATGTTATCCGCGATCAGGATCATAGATCACATAAAATTAGGCTATTCTGCAATATGGATCGCGATCCATCAATACTGCATTACGTCCAAAAAAATCGCGGCACTGGATCGAATTCATATATGTGTATATTAAACATGTAACAGTTCCCCGTAAGGTTTGGCCGCAAAAGATAAACCATGGCAACGTTGTTGTACATAAATTTTGACAGCATTGGGTTCTTTACACAAACAAATTTGCCTGTTTTTGTTGTATTGTTGTACAACAACACGTAGTGCTGCCACCTTCTAGTAATTTCACCATGCTTTCATGAAATCGCTTTCTTGAAATTTTCATTGATAGCTAGCTGAAAGTTAGACTGAAAGTAGAAAGATATAAATGTGTTAGTGAAAAAGTGTGAGTGTGTTGCGATTTTCAAGAAACTTCTTTCATGTGTAAATGCCTAGTGATTGAAACAACATGTTTCCCCATACAAAATTTTGAGAGCGAAACAGGTCGTTTCATTTTGAAAAATGCTGCGAAACAGGAAAAATGTACCATCATTTCCAATTTGGATAACAATTATCGTTAGTTTATTGAACTAGCTCCTAAAAAAAATAAAACAAAATAAAAGTTCATGTTAAATAAAATAAAGTGATTATTATTAAATAATAATGCTGTACCCTTTACGACGGTCAAATAGCTGACATCCCTGACATTTGTAAATATGTTTCCTTGGTCGATTTTCTTAAGCAGGAGTGTGTCTGTAAAGTCCCGATTCTGATTAAATTTTTAAATACCATCAATGTCACTTTCTAATTTCATCCATCTAATTCATGGTCTCATCATCGTTATGTTGTCTTTATTGTGTTAATTTATTTTTTGGATACTGACGTTAGTATATTCTAGCAGGAATTGGCGTTGGCGTTGTGTATTCAGTCACAGGCAAAATAATTTTTAACTGCTGGAGCAGTTTGTTTATTGAGTAGATCAATAAACAAACAAACAAAAATAATATTAATAAAAGTATTAAGTTATATATTTTTTAATTTTTACTTAAATTTTAATCTGTTTTAAATATAATCACACTAACAACACAATAAAAATGTCAAAATGAACAAAAATGGTCGTATGAAACGCATGTTTTGCAATCTAGTTTCAGAGAGCGAAAAAGTGGTTTATATCGTCGTATGAACATAGCAAAACATCGTTGTGCTAAGAAATGTTTGACTATCTCTTTTTGAACAAGAACAAACCTCGACAACAGTATGTGGGAACAAGAAATTGAGTGCTGTTTGAACATAGCGACGGCTAGTTAGATGGTACGTTGGAAGATCTGGCAGCATTACTGATAGCTCTAAATGCAAATTTGACATTTATCGACATTTTCGATTACTTTAAAAGTCGACCAATTATCATACGAAAATAGTACGTGACAAACACGTTGCCTAATCCGGTAAAATAAAAATATTAATTAACATTTTATTAAAAGTGCAAAATCAAAGGTTTGGTGTGACTAAATAAGTTAGAGTTTCTTTACCATTCTGCTGGATTCAATAATTATCCGAGAAAGATTTCTCCGGTGTGTCCGCATCGTTTTTACATCGTCTTCTTTCATACAGTCCTCTCTTTCATTTACGCAGTGAGTGTAATTACTACCGTCATCGAAAATTTTTTCTCTAGTGTACTCTTTTTTTTTTTTTTTTTTTTCTTTTTTTTTTTCTTTTTTTTTTTCTTTTAGCCGTCTTGAGTGTTGACTCTGTCATTAATATTGCATTGGGTCGAGTTTAGAATTATGTGTGTGTGTACTTTTTCTTCTTATAAGCGAAACGAGTAAAGGAAGTTACGCTGGTTTTTCTCTTTTATTTTTTAATTTTTATAAAAAAAAAATTGGTGCGGCTGCAGAAGAAAAATAAAATATATCTGAAAAAGTAATTAAAATATAAAAAAAAACATGAAGCGAAATGAGAATCTGTTTTTATGAGTGTCAGAATATCATTAATTTATTCTTTTTCAAGGTGTCCATTGGTGAAATTTTGACAGGCACAAAAAAGCATTTGTATGAGAAGACTTTGATAGTAGCGCTGAAGACAGACACAGCAGAGCAATTCGTAAATTCGTCCACACTCCACGCGTGCACCATTGATGTTTATATATGTTTAACAAATTTCGTCATCGTTGTCAGCCACTATAGCCAGGTATCCAACATTTAACTTTGGTCTACAGTTAGTTTCTTACTGCAGACGTTGGAAAGTAGCCAGTGGTAGCAAAGTTGGCAGGACATATCCATCATCAGCAACATCGGCATTGGCAAGCTGCTTCTACTCGCAGTACAAAAGAAGTGAATCGGAGTCAGGATCTCCCAAGACATCTTTGGGGAAACGACGACAGAAAATAAAAACGAAATTTTTGGACTTAAGGTAAGTGAAAATCTGTTAAAATTGTGTGTGTGTTGCATTAGCCGTAATATCTACCAACGATGTTTTGTTTCTCTGTATTTGATGTTTTTTTTCTATAATTTTTATGTGTCGGTATGCATTCGCTGAAGAACTATAAAAGGGTGGGAGAAACCTGGTGTAACTAAATTAATAAGTCGCCCGTTTCTTTAAATTTTCAAAACAAGTTGAATTAAAGTATTCTGCAGTTTATTAGATTAAAATCATAAATAATTTAAAAGTGGACAAAAGTGCAGTTACGGGGCGGGCACACGAAAAAAAATTGGACCCATTCTGGAATTAAAAAAGAATAAAACCAAAGTTAAAATTTGAGGGTGCTGGACCCGTGGGCTCCCTGAATCAAAAAAAAACCGCACGCGTACTTAGTGGTATGTTTCGGTAGTTAAAGGTAATTATACAAGGAAAACGAAAATAATAAAGTTTAGGGCGGGCGGGACTTCTGGGGGATAAAATTACACCACTCTCACTTATTTCTATGTATGTGTAGGTACTCAAATTAAAGGTGTTTTGCTCACGATTGTAAATATTTTGGTCTTATTTTGTTTGTGTTGTTTTTTATCTTTAAAACTTTTTGTAAAGCTTCGCTGCTATTCACTTTTTGGAAAAAATCGACATAATAAATTCGGGTAGACATCAATACTTTTTGGTAATAAAACGGTTGGTTTAAAAATTCTTTTTCATATGCCTTCAATGTAAAATTAAAAACTGTTTTGCTTCTACTGAAAATATTAATGAATCCTATCGTAACCCTTGTCCCTAACTTACATATTGAAAATTTTACAGGAGAAGCCAAAAACTATTTAAATTGATAAATGCCTTATCTGTTTATAATTTAGTTTTATTCTTTTTTTCTTGTTAAACCTAAAAGTTGGTTGGACAACTGACAATGCTGCATATTATGCAAATGGCTAGTTAGGTCCTTTTGCGTTTATCATATAATCTTTTGTGGATAGAGCTGTTTGTTTGTTTGTTAATAAAATCGCTAATTTTTGTCGATAGATTCCAAACGTTTGTGGACATTTGTTTTGTTACAATACAACGAAATCAATGAAAACACGTTTTTTAATTTTTGTTAGTTAGGGCCTTTTGCGTTTTAGATAATGATATATGAATCCTTTTTTTATCGCTTAAGTGATAAAACTTAGTGAAGAACTTTTTACGTTAATGCAAAAAAATAGTGGTATTTTTCATAAGGGCCAAGAATGTATTGACTGTCTAGGATGTAATTATTCTTTAAAGGATGAAATGTGTCTGCTTAACAACAAACTTGATGATTTATCTAAAAAATAAAAATTCATAAGTAAACCATCGTAAAAAACTCGGAGCCCTCATTTCAGATATTATAAATGAGTTTTTGTCTAATTTTGAAAGGATTGAACATGAAGTAGCAACTTGCAACAAACAAGTTAAGTCTTGGATGCCAGTGTTGATAGCAAAGTCGGTAAATTGGAAGAAGAGAAAATCGATTAACATCATAGAATAGAATCAATCGTAATGACGTGGTTCTTAGTGGTCTGCCTAGTAAATTAAAAACAACAACTGGAAGATGTAGTATAAAATACTTGTACTTTTTTGGTATCCAAATATGCAAGGGGAATATTCAACATTTAAGTTATAATAATCTAAAGCGCTACTAGTTAATTTTACACATTTTAAAATACAGGATCTTCTTATGGCATCGTATTTTAAGAATAAAACTCTGAACCTGAGTGATGATAGCAATATTAGTACTAGAATTTTTATAAATGATCATTATTCTCCGTTTGCGGGGAAAATGTTACATACATGTAGAAAGCTGATGAAGGAAAATAGGATTAATAAATTTAAAATTATTAATGCAGATAGGGCGAAAGTCTATTCAAAAGGATGACAACACTAAAGTTTATCTGAACCATTAGGAATGTGTAAGGCTGATGCAATAGTTTTGCTTATGATATTTTCTTATACATATACATATTGAAATCTTTGTTTTTGAATTTTTATTTCTGAATTTTAGTACAATTATTAGTTTATTTTGTAGCTGTTAGTTATGTATTAAACGTGAAAAATGGAATATTTAAATTTTTTAACTAAGTAATATATTTCAATTTATGAAACAAATTTTAAGATATAGGCTCCCCCACCATACTTTTTACTCTATTGATATCAATGGTGCATGACAATAACATTGGTCCAATTTTTTTGTGATAATTCTGTACTAAAAAATAAACTCCATTATTTTAAAAAAAATTTAAACATTGGTCATATGAACTGTCTTAGTATTTGGTCATCAAATTTTCACAAGTTGAATGAATTAATAACTATTTTAGATAATTGTGGTATAGACATTTTTTGTGTCTCAGAGACAAAAGCAGTAGAAATCTCATTATTTACCCAACTTAGAAATGATCGGCCAAATGAAAATGGCAGAGCCGGTAGGGTTGGAATTTTTATCTCGAAAAAACTTAAATGCCGTGATGTGTTAAGGTCTATGGAATTTAATGTATGCGAGTATATTTTTGTGGAAATCATGTCTGATAATATTAAAAACATATTATGGGTGGGGTGGTTTATTTACCCAACAGTAGCAGAGATGATCTGAAAAATATTTGAATGTTTACATGAACATTTGATTCTTCAGTATAATGAAATAATAATAGTTAGTGGTTTTAATCAAAATCTCTTCAATGTGGCTAATAGCAAATTTACACTACAACGAAATCTAGTACTTTCGAGATTTCGAGCCAAATCTAGTTGTTTTTGTCTAGATTTCCCGTACAAAACAAAATCTACTCCGTGACTAGATTTTGACGAAATCTAAGAAAAAATTACATTTTAACAAAAAACAAAACAATAATAGCTAATTGTTTAAATTGTTAAAAAATTTAAAAATTTCGTAAAATAGTAAAAAAAAAAATGGAAATGACAAATAATATTGATAAAATAAATGAAGTTGATTATAAAGAAAATGTAATGCAAATTTTTAAATGCCTATTTCTTTATATGTAAGTATGTGTTACACAAAAAACTTTCAGCCGGCGGTTTTTGTTGTGAAAACCAAATCTCGCTAATGTCAAACAAGTATAATGTAAACGAACTAGATTTGGAGGAAGATTTCAAATGAAATCTACTAGATTTCAATGTAATGTAAATGCCATATAAAGCAAATTTTGTTAGAACTCTTTGTATTCAAAATGGTCTCACCATTCTTCACAACAACATACCCACTTATTTTGATGTGAGTCATTAATCTTCATCACTAATTGACTACATATTTTATGTTAAGTGATGATATAAAAGCGGAACAATTCCAATGTCCCTTGATATCTGATCACGGTTTTATCTTCATTTCAATTACTATAAAAAAGCATTGTAGTCGAGATTTTATAATACTAGAGATTTTTATAATATGGACTGGAATGGACTAGTTTTTTTTAGCACATTTGATTTCTCATTGTTGTATAACACAAATGACGTAAATTTTCAAAATGATACAATAAATAAATTCTTAAATATAGGTTATTCCGACGTTTCTATAGACAATCGTCAACATAAATCTATTAATAATTCATGGATTAAGTCAAGTTAGATTATACATACAACCTCATTAAGGGATTTGGCGGACAAAGGTTATCATGAAGACCCCCGCAAAACTGTCGAACCTATTGTAAGTACTGCAAAGGGTTAAAAGTAAAATTTGAAAATATAAGAGAATTAATTCTTTAAAGTTGTTCGATGGTAAACAAAATACGGAAGTATGGAAGACTTAAAAATTCTGGTTATTTGGCTACAAGAAATAACTCAATTGATCATGAAGTAAATGAGGTTAATAATTTCTTTATTAGGTCTATGGAAGGCAATTCATCTGCGGTTAACTATAATGATTTTAGGGAAAATTTCGGATTTTCATTTAGTAATGTTACTGATGCTGAACTGGTGTACGCATTTTCAAGAGTCAAATCAAATTTGGTTGGGTTTGATGGTATTCCTTTAAAATTCGTAAAGGTTGTTTTTTTTTTGTGGTAAATACTATTAATACAACTTCTACATATCCATCTACCTGGAAAATCTCGAGAGTAGTTCCTATACCTAAGTGTGGCTCTGGATCCTCCAATGCGAATTTGAGACCAATTTGTGTTTTACCAATCTTAATAGCAGAACAGTTGCTTAAACATAAAATGCTTTTTTATTTGGAAGAAAATAAACTTATAAACACATGTCTGTATGCTTACAGAAAGGGCTATAATACGTCGATACTTTTGACAGAAATGAATGATGAAATTAGAAGGAATTTGAATAAAGATCGGGTAAATATGTCGATATCGTTAGATCTTTCTAAAGCGTTTGATTGTATTGACTGAGGCAAGATGATTAAAATACTTCACACAGAATTTAAATTTGAAGGCATGCATGTAAACTAATATATTCATACTTGTCTGATCGTATTCAATTTGTTGACATTTATTAAGTAACACCTTCTGAAACTAATATTGTAAATTTTGGTGTGCCACTGGGCTCGGTTATTGGAACGCTTTTATTCGTATTATATTTAAACAACCTAACGCAAATTATTAAAAACTCATGTATTTGTAAACCATTTATCTTTGCTGATAATATTCCGATTCTTTTATGTAAGAAAAACTATTCTTAGATGTCTTAGAAACAGTAAAAAACTATTGCTTAGAAAATAATTTTACCATAATCTTTCTAAAACAAAATATACGGTAATTGGTAGTCCTCTTGGTTATGTTTTTGACAGTCGTGTTAAAGGTGTGAGGATACAGTGTGTAGATCATTTAAATGGCAAGGTGTTATCATTGATGATGAGACGTTAATACAACTCGAACATTTATTTACCATTACATATTAAAAGAAAAACGGCTTTTTCACTATTAATGACTCAAGTGGGATACTGCTTTGAGGTTACATCAACATTGGCCCTTCACACACTAGAACAATTATGCCAGCACAAAATGACTGCTTGTGGGCAAGCGAGGTGAAGAGAATAGTTTTTCGTTGGCGTAAAGTTTCAACCGGCTTCAACCCCGCACAAGCAGCATAAAACCAATACATGCACATTTTCGTAAACAAATAAATGCAAAAAAACAATAATACATACAAAGCTGCGTACACGTATACATTGTAAGCCAGATGAAATAATTCCGTGTGTGACGGAAAGAACAAAAATTGTGCGGCTTAAAAAATAGTCTAGTGTGTGAAGGATTATTAACTTCAACACATTTCAAAAGAATAGAGAGAATTGTTAACATGAATATACGTTTTGTTTTTAATGCCAGAATCAGAGAATATACAATACCTCATGTTATAAGGTTCTTGGGCTGTACGTTTAAAAATTTTATTAAATGTAGACTTTTTTTTTTTTATAAAATACATAATTTTAAATCCACAAAACTTACGAGCTATGTTTAATTTTTCTAGATCCATTTCTAGTTAGGGTTGCCAGAATTTGGAATGACTTGCCACCTTATCTTGGAAGTAATTCTTGGTTTAGTAATTCAGTAAATATATTTAAGAAGAGGCTTTATTTCTATGTTTGTGAGACATCCTAATGCAATTTGTAGATATAAAGTTTTTTTTTCTTGATAACTAAAATCTATCTATTATACATAGTTTTATGTCATTTTTATATACTATATTTATTTATGTATTAATATATACGTATGTATATAGTTTGTATGTATATAGCATACATATGTGGATGTATATGTATACATATATTTAATTTTTCCTTTTTATATATCTCCAAATGAAAGCTCTGTTATAATGTTTTAGGCCAAATTACGTCTTTTATTAATACTCTGTTGATAAATGAATAAATAAATCGAATTCCAATCATTTAGAAGTCATTATTTAAATATATCAATGAATCATATATTTATGAAACCTTTTTCAATCGATCAAGTGATAATTCAGTCTTTAATCATCAACAGTGATATAAGAATACTCATTTAGGTGATTTTAACAAAAAAATTTCAACCAAATGCTACTTGTGATGGCGCTCAATAGAAATAAATAAATGAAAAACAAACAAAAACAAAAAAAGGTAAAATGGATGAAATATTGTAAAATTAATGTTGTATATAAAACTGTTTAAAATCCAAGCACCTCACTTCATTTTTTTTTATACAAATTCACTTCTTATTATAAAACAATAACAGCCGTATTCATAACAAAAAGTTAGCCACAGTTTGTAAACTACGTACAACGAGCTGCTAACTAGAATGCCGATTAAGCTTAGCAGCTTGTTAGCAAAGAGTTTATTAATAACAAATTTTATCCGTCTGCTAAGTTAATAAATCAACTCTGAATATTAATGATGCCACATTATAATACTCAAAAATGCAACACGTTTTGCATTAATCATCGCTGGTTTTGTCATTTCATTTCATATTTTTTTATTTATTTCACTCGTAAAACTGCTCTGAGTGGAGAAGCAGCTCGCCCTCGTCATTATTTCTTAAGGGCAATCAGGTCGTTCTTGTTTGTCTGCTTTTCGTGCGTTTTGCGTTGTCACCTCGCATTGGTTAATGGCGTGGCGTCGTATAACTGTACCGAGTTACAGTTTTTGCGGTTGTCGGCATTGACTTTGTGCAATCGTTTGTAACCTCAAATTTTAACTTGTTTTCTGGTGGAGAACCAATAATAACTCAACGTGACTGGTGGAGTACCATAAAAAAACTCAGACGTTTACTGGTGGAGACCAATAATACTCTGGAGTGGATTCTGGGAGCTCTCGCCTTCCTATACGATGGTTTAGGTCGAACGAGGTCTTGTGGTTGAAGCTCCAAAAATTCGTGGGATACCCTGGCAATATGACTTTAATAGTCAGCCAAAAACTTTAGTTTTTAAGTAAAGCCAAAAAAAAAAAAAAAAAAATATTTTTTTATTTTCCCTGTTTATATAAAAATTTGAAATGTTTTTAAATTAAAATATAAGGACTGTCCACGTTAAAACTGATACTTAGATTTTGGTCTATAAAATTAAAATTAGGATTTGGATTTTTACAAAAAAATATTTTTATTAATTCATGATAAATTTAAAAGCAATTCAACTAAAAAGTGTGAACTTATATGCGATTTTGAAAGAAATGTTTAACTTTTCTTTTAACCCCTTTCATTAAATTCTGTACAGTATTTTGGTTGACTATAGAGTAACCTCTTCGCCATTTATTTCGAAAATCTCTTTCGTTATTGCATTTTTGTTTTGTGTCCTTTAAAGATCTTTTCATTAATGCCCAATATTTTTCAATCGGACGAAGCTCTGGACAGTTAGGAGGATTAGCCTCTTTGGGAATAAAATTTATATTGTTTGAAAAGTACCATTCTAATGTGTTTCTGGAGTAGTGACTTGTCGCCAGGTCTGGCCAAAACAGTACTGGCTCTTTGTGTTGTCTTAAAAATTCCTTTAATGGTCCGTCCAGACATTTCTCGATGTAAATTTTTGAGTTTACAGTCCCTTTTACGATAACTTCTTTACTCCTAAGACCACATGAAAAAATGGCCTGCCAAATCATATATTGTTTCGGGAATTTACCAACTTTTTTTTGGCTGAATTTAGCACTGACTCCTCCTCTTTTAAATGCTGTATAAAACTCCTTCCCAGGCAACTGGTTGAAGTCGGCTTTGCAGTACGTCTCATCATCCATAACAATGCAATTAAATTTTGTCAAATATTGTGTGTAAAGTTTTCTTGCCCTACGTTTGTCCACTATTTGTTTACATTCCGACCGGTCTGGTACTTTTTGAACTTTATAGGATTTTAAGTTATAATATTTTTTTACTTTTTGGACATACGGTTTTGAAGTTCCGGATTTTTTTGGCTGTATCTCTTACCGAAATAGCAGGGTTTCAAACAAAACATTGTACCACAGATTTTGCCAATTTTTCATCACGTGGACCCTTTTTTCCTCCACTTCCTTGCTTTCTTTGAATATTTAATCCTTTTTTGTACCGACTTGCTACTCTTTTTACCGTAATAATTGATGTTCCGACTTCTCGAGCCACTTTACGATAACCTGCTGAAGGGATTTCTAATAATTTGCACAAAATTTTTTCACGTACTTGTGTTTCAGACGACGACATTTTTCTTATTAATAATCTTTTTAGTTAAAATAAACACGTGTTTAATTTCTAACGGTCCAAAGAACATTTCGACACTTGTTACATAACTGTAACGCAAAGGGTTGCCAAGCTATTTGCATAAATGTGGGTATCAATTTTAACATGGACATTCTTTATTTAAAAAAAGGACTCTAAACTAACAAAAAACAGTGTATTAAAAAAAAACAAACAAAATTATTCAACATAAAACAGCTGTTTATCACAAGTTGGCAAACGTTTGGCAGCTTGCTGACAAGAGTTTAGCAAATTGTTAGCCAGAGTTTGGTAAGTGTATTATGAATAAACTTTGTGCTAACTTCATGCCAAATTTTCGTTATGAATACGGCTGTAATAAATTTATATACAGCCCAATTATAAATAAAAATTCCCTGGGAGTTTTTTCCCTTTTCCCATTTTTACAATTGAATTAACATAGGAAAAATGGGAGAAGGGAGAAAACTCCCGGGGAGTTTTTCTTTCATAATTGGGCTGATAAAGTAAAAGCGAAAACGAAAAAATAAATACATTAATAACAAAATTAACAGTGCAGGCGATCAAAAACAAATGTGGAGAGAGATAAAAGATCAAGTAATTAAAAAAAACCATTACGATATAAAAACTGAAATAGCTAGTCAATTCAATAATTATTTTGTAGGTAGTATTAAGTTAATAAGAGACTCAATCGAGAATTTGCAATATGAAAACCAAATAACTATGATAAACCATATATTTAAATTCTGTGCAATAAACATTTTAGAACTTAAGAATATATTTATACAAATGAAAAATAAAACACACTGTGATAAAATATCCAATAAAATAATTCTTAATAACTGGAACGTAACAGAAGAAACAATATTAAAAATTATTAATTAATCGCTAGAGACAGGTGTATTTCACAAAAACTAGAAAAAAACTACGATACCGCCAATTGAAAAAGTACTAAAAACAAATAAATGCGAAGAATACCGGCCAATAAATACATTGAAAACATGTGAAAAAATGTTGGAAGAAATTGTGAAAGAACAATTAGAAAAATATATTGAAAATAATCCTTTATTGTCAAAATATCAATAGGGATTACGTTAAAAATACTCATGTGAAACGACTGTAAATTATGTAATAAGAAAATGAAAAAATATAGAAAAAACTAAAAAAGTGATGGCAATATTCCTAAATTTTAAACGAACCTTTGAAACAATAAACAGACAAATAATTGTAAAAACTATCAGCTGTATTCATAACAAAAAGTTAGCCACAGTTTGTGCACTACGTACAACGAGCTGCTAACTAGAATACCGATTAAGCTTAGCAGCTTGTTAGCATAGAGTTTATTAATAACAAATTTTATCCGTCTGCTAACTTTTAATAAATCAACTCTGAATATTAATGATGCCACATTATAATACTCAAAAATGCAACACGTTTTGCATTAATCATCGCTAGTTTTGTCATTTCATTTAATTTTTTTTTATTTTTCCTCTTTATATAAAAATTTGAAATGTTTTTAAATTAAAATATATTTAAAAAAGGACTCTAAACTAAGAAAAACAGTGTATTAAAAAAAAAAAAAAATATTCAACATAAAACGGCTGTTTATCACAAATTGGCAAACGTTTGGCAGCTTGTTGACAAGAGTTTAGCAAATCGTTAGCCAGAGTTTGGTAAGTGTATTATGAATAAACTTTGTGCTAACTTCATGCCAAATTTTCGTTATGAATACGGCTGTTTATATATCCAATTCAACAAATAAACCAACCACAACTACAACAAAATACACAACTGTAAAACATACAAATCAAACGAAGTTATTACCAATTAAAAACCAACACCCTCTTGACATTACTTGTACCGATATGGTACTTGATAACGTCCAAGATTTGGGTCTATCGACCCCGAAAAGAAACAATTTTTCTACGGAAGAATCACTTGGAGCCAAACTTAATCCATACTCCATTTAATTTATCAGGATTTAAAAAGCTTACTTCCACATCAAGAAGTAAAGTACACTCCTCTGATGGAGGTGTAGATATGGAGACTTAAGTCCACAAAAAGTTTCGGACTGGCTGCGCATCGGAACGGATGAGGACTGTGGGTGACACTGGTGGTTCGGTTCGGTGGGAGTCGTGCATCTCACCGGCCGCTGCGGTCGGTGTCGCTCTTAGTCCTTGTATGTCTCTGTGTGCACCCGGGCCTTTTTTAATTGAGAGCACAACCATAATTTATTTATTTTCTATTATGGCTGCATTCAATATTATACAATAGCACATTAAAGGATATTTAAACAATTACATCGATCCTACAACTCATCCTAAATAAACATTCACCTCAGGTTGCGTCCCTTCAGGAAACTCACTGCGCATTTAACCGAAATCCCGTCCCTCCAAAAAACTACCGTTGGTATTTTCGGAATCATCCATCAAATTTATCAGCTAAAAGGGGAATCGGATAGCTAATTCGCAACCACATACCACATAAATGTCTTAATAATACATCAAAATTACTGAACAGTTCTATTAAAATTACATTAATAATAAAAATAACTGTAATATCAGTATACAATACATCCCACCAAATGAATGCTTTTCTCTACAAGACTTTTACCATCTTTTTGTAAACGTTTAAACCCCCATTATATTAGTAGGTGATGTAAATATGCAATAACCCTCGTAGATACTATTTGAATGTTTTGTAGATAAGAAACTGGAACACTTAAAACCCTCAAGCAACACAAATAAAGATAATGCAATAATTACAAAAACTATAAGAACTGTAGCCAACTCCTTCATTCCTCAAACAACACCCGGAGAAAAACGTTACGTCCCTTGGTGGAACACCACTCTTACACAACTCCGTAAAGATAAATTGGATAAGTGGCATAAATTCAAAAAACACCCGATGACTGAAAACCTCATCTCATATAAAAAAGCAAACTCTAAATTCAGATTGTAGTCCAAAAAGTCGAAATCGCTGTGCTTTGCAAATTTCAACAAAACTATATGCAGAGACTCCCCATTATCTCGCTTATGGAAAAAAGTAAACACATTATCTAGTCGAGACACATTCAAACCAGTAACAATAATAAAAATTGATAGTGAAATTATTACCGATTAAAAAAATATTGCTAATTTGTTTGCAAAACAATGGTCAGATTACTCTTTAGACAAAAACTTCTCTCCATAGTTCGTTAATGCCAAAAATAACTACCTAACCTATTCAGTCACAGAAGCATGTAATGCTGATGCTCACTGTAGTGTATCTTATAAGTGTCCACTGCTTACCCAATAATCGACTCATCTCTAACAATGTGCGAACTAACAACAACTCTTAAAAATGTTAAAGAAACCATACCCGGCCATGAACGCATATCCTACCATATGATTAAACACTTAGGCGGTCACAGTAGAAATCCACCCTCATGGAAAAATGCAACAAAAGTAGCCGTACCCATGCCTAATAAAGACTTAACATCATTCTCTGGATATAGACTCATTTCTCTTTTGCCATGTCTATCAAAGATATTGGAAAGTATAATTGCTAATCGCATAAAATGGTATATTGACAAGAAAAAGCTTGTAACCAAATTGGTTTCAAAACAAATAACGGCTGTACAGATGTATTATTGCATATTCATCACTATATTACCCCTATCATGAAGAAACCACGCATCAATACTAGGTATAGATTTTGAAAAAGCTTTTGACCGCAAAGGGATCCATATCAAATTATAGGCATAATATTTGAAGAAAAAAACTATCGCTGGAAAGAGCATATTCTAATACTTAAAACATCACTTAGCAAAACACATGTAATGAAATATATATACAACGAACTCAAAACAACTCTTGGAGGACCTACCTGGCAATAATAAAAAAAAAAAAAAAAAAAAAATAAAAAAAAAGATATAATAAGAAAAATCTTCCATCTTTACAGCAGAGGCCGCCGAAATAATCCAAGCATTATATATAGCAATCAAAACTAAAAAACATTGCCTTATCTTTCGCGATAGCCTTTCCATTCTATCAGCCATCAATAATCCATCCAATACCAAATGACAAACGGTAAACAAAATTCGGGATCTGCTTATAAACTCTAAGCATAAAATAAAAATAGTATGGGTTCCTGGTCACGTTTGTATATTGGGTAACAACCTTGCGGATATAGCTGCAAAAAATCGCTGCTTTGCCCCATTATCAGAGACGCAACAACTGAAAAAAATGACCTCCGTAACCCAATCATAAATAAACTCACAATACAAAGAGGAAATAAGCTTAAGAATACCATCACCCCCACTTTTCATAAAATAACCTTAATTACACACCTCCTATATATCCAACCAACATATGCAAAAACCAGATTAAAATCTTCTCAAGACTGAGAATGGGTCACACCATCACTACGCACATTCATCTCCTAAAAGAAAATGTTGACAACACCTTTGCCTTTTGTGGATCATTTAATAGCGTTATACATATCGTTACCTTAATATAAAAAGGCCCCAACTCATTATTTTTGGAAATCCGTTTTTTTATTGATTATTGTAGAATGGTTGCTAATACACATTCTATTAAAATTTCAAGCAAATTAGATTAAAAATAAAGAAGTTATAAGCAGAATACAAAAAGCCCTAACTCATACACACAATTTTTCTAAAGAAAAAAAGGCCTAACTCATACACACAATTTTTCGAAAGAAATACATATTATGTATTTCAATCTGAATTCCTCGTTTAATTTTAATAAAGATGTTTTTTGACAATGGTTGTGTAGCTATATTATTTCAGCTTTGATTAAGTTTTTTCCTTCTCCTGTAAAAAGTGTTTTTGATGAGTTGGGGCCTTTTTATATTAAGGTAACGATATATTCTATCGTGATAAATATCTATCAAACTCAGAAATCCTACAGAACACAATATAAATACTATTTTTAACTTCATCTCAAAACTAAAAATCAAAATTTAGAACAACGTTTATACCAAACCTACCCGATGGCCCTGACAGCCAGTGTTATTATTATATATTAATTTTATAATATCAAATAAATAAATAATATAAATATGTAGCACAGGGAGAAATTATTTTACTACATAAGCGCGCAATAAGCTAATGTTGCAATCAAACTATCACTCCAATAAAATTTATTTTATTTTGTTCTTTTTTTAACTTTTCTTTAAAATATACGTGTATATTTTTGAATAAAAAAAAATTTTTTTTAATGTTTTTTAATATTTCTTTTTTACATTCACTGAGAACTGATAGCGCGAAAAATTGTTCACGGAAGTTTCACGATAGCATTTTTCCCTTCGAGGGGGATAAAAATTCCACTTGTTTTTAGATATTTTTGAAAAATTGCTGTACACTGGAAAATACCGCTTAGGGGTAACAGGGACCCAACGCAATGTTTAAAATGTTCAATATATGGCCATGGAGCTAAAAACTGTAGATGAGTAGCTGTATGCGCAGCACGTACCAGTAAACATGTTTATGCAGACTGTACTTTAAACAAAGGCAAGCATGTCGACAGTATAGTATATAAATGTTATAACTGCACTCAGAAAACTCTAAGAAATGTGAATCACAGGGCCGATGATTTTTAATGTCCTTTTAGACAAGAATATTTAGAAATTCGTCAACGAATTACAACCAAATCAAAAGCTTACACGACTACCAACTCGTGAACAACAATGTACTTCAAGTGATATAAACTCAAATAATAAAAAACTGTTGTCAGAAGTAGCAAGAAACAAAAGTCATAAAAACAGTGACGATGATATTTCAAACGAACAACTATTGGAAATATTTTTCAATGCTGTCGATGCTCTTAAAAGGTGTCAAAATAAATATGACAAGCTAATGGTCTTAGGTATGATGCTTAAACATGCCGTATAACACAACAAGCTTACAATATGTTCATGTTATGCACCGGAATGCTCGGGGCATAACGAGAGTCATTGCATTCAATCGCATTACTTCATATTTTATACAAATACCTTCACTGGTCAAAACATAACCCCGATATTCTTCTGTCAAATTCCTGTCTTCCTTTCTCAACCCTAGCAATACTGCCTAACTTATTGCAGTCTGCTCATGTCCCATTCTCTTGTTATATCTATGGACAAGTTTAATATATAATACAAACGATTCCCTTGTATAATCGTGCAGGCTGAGCAACCACTATAAACTGGGTAGGGGATTTAATTTTTTTTCCAAAACATTGATTTAACAGTAACCAATTGTGGCAACATTGATTTGTCGTTAAACAAATTAATAACCATTGTAAAGTAAGCCTTTATAAAAAATACCAGTTTCCATAAAAAAGCTTGGTATAGAGAAATCTCATATACAAGTAAAATGCTAATTACTCAAAGAAACAAATTTAGGCGGAAAATGCAAACGTACTATTATCCGTACCATAGAATTCAAATAAGCAGTATATATAAAGAAGGGCAGATATTGTTCTGGTCGAAATTTCTTTCTAAAATACCTCTGGCTCTAAAAAATTTTGGAAATTATCTAGTCTTGAAGGGTAAAAACTATCTGTGTACTTCATGTAAATGCTAAGGTAATGAAAACTGCTACTGACAATGCAAATGTAATTGGCGATGTTTTTGGTACGGCACATGAATTCATCGTTTACAATTATATTAACAATCATAATAATGAAAATATTTTTGAACAGCACATACATATGTTGACCTAACAAATTTTACAGAAGTCAAGTCATTCGTACACTCACTAAAAAAGAATAAATCTACTGGTTTAGGTTAGGTTAGAAAGGCTGGTGTGAAGCAAACTTCACACCCTCACCAAGAGACAATTATGGTCCATTGTGATGCCTTTATTTAGTGAAACAAAGGAAGAAAGAAGAGAAAGATATCTAGTGTGACAGAGTAGGAGAAGTAAATGGTGAAAGCACAGGGAAGGAAGATAGTGGAAGATAAGAAATCGGACAGAACAAGCAAAACACAACCCTACCAAACAGGAAAAACTGCCCTACATGTTTCCCAGCCTCCTGCCGCGCAGCCAGGTCATTCCCATTACGAATCCCGTCAGATTCTCGAGCCCGCAGCCCGAGACATCTCCCAATTCGTGCAGGAATCTGCTACCTAGCCACCTCAGCCTGCTGTTCTGTAGCCTGGGACAGTGGCACAGAAAGTGCTCAACTGTCTCCAGCTCCTCTGGGTCCTCACACAGCCTACACATATCCGATAAGCCAGACCCCATTCTCACCGCCATTCTGCCTATCATACAGTGGCCCGTGATAATACCTATCATGGTCCTGACACAGGCCCTACTCTTACCCAGCAGCGCGTACGAATTTGTCTACTAAGCATCGGCCACAGCGTGAGAGATACTCGGCAGTCCGTTCGGCCCCGCCAAGCCCGATTAGTCCTGTTCAGAATCCATTCCCTAATTCTCCCAAAGTAGAAGCCCATTGGAGGCCTGACCACTTGCAAACTGTCAGGATCTTCCATTTCCAAATTCTACTGGTTTGGATGAAATAAATAGTATTATACTTAAAAACATGCCAGACTACTTTTTCGAAACTTAAAGTTACCTTTTTAATTATTGTCTAAAGAACGGATATTTCCCTTCTACCTTTAAAAAAGCTGAAGTTATACCTATAAAGAAGCTATATTGCCCTATAGCTATAGGCCATTAAGTATTATAAGTTTACTGGATATGGTTTTTCAGAAACATATTCTTAAAAGAACTATCAACTCGTAACTTAACAGACTAAGCAGAAAATTATTATCTTTTGACATATTGACGGAATTCTCTACTGAAATATAAATTCCAGCTGAAGTATGGATCCGTACTATCTCCCACCCTTTACTCAATTTACACATCTGCAATTTCTATCCGTAGTTACCACGACGCAGCGTTTTTCGCTGATGATAGTGCTTTCATTTGTCGCGGCAAAGTCTTTTGATGACTAGAAAATTAAAGTTAATAAAAGTAAAACTCAATCTATTATTTTTCCGTATAACAAATCTCCAAAGCGTGTTCCTAGTGGGATAGACATTCACTTAAAAACGAAATTAAGTACCTAGGAGTGCTGCTAAATAAAACTAAATAAATTACATTTGTAAGAAAGCAATAAAATGCGGCTGCGTTCTTTATCCCTTACTTATTAAAAAAGGTCGAAACTTAACCTGAAGAACAACATACTTATCTACAATATGTGTATTCAACCGATAATGACATATGCTTGTCAGATCTGGTTCCATAAAGCGGCTAAAACGTATAAGAAGAAGCTACAGATAATTCAAGATATAGACATAAATTACACAGTATAATTATTAAGAGACTGACTATAATTAAACGAAAAATGCAGAGCTTCTAGTTTTTAATCCATAAGAATTTTGTTAAACAATCACTAACTAATCTTTAATAAAGATTTTGATAATGTTTGTTATTAAATATTCCTTTATCTGCTAAAGATTGTTGTTTTTGAACTATTTTCCCTATATATTGTGATATTTATTATTAGTATCTTTATTAAATTATATAGATTTTTAATTGTTGTATTACTCTTAAGGAAAATCTCACAACTCTGTACACAATAACGTAAATAGCATCATCATTAATAAAAAAAATATCCGAAGAAAATAAAATAGTTTTTATTGGTTAACTAAATGTATATGCAAATTAAGGATGTAACGATTCGCCTTTTTCCCGATACGATACGGATACTCAAAGAAAAATATCGCCGATACCGATACGAATATTAAATTTAAAATCAATGTAAAATGACCAAACCTCAAGTAGAGTAATTTTTTTATTATGCAAAATTGCAATGTAAGAGATTATTAATATTTAAAATTTATTTTAATAAGATTTTAAAAACAACGAAATTAATTTAAATTCATGGTAAAATGAATTAATTTGTGAAATAAAAAAAAAAACTGACACTGGTTTGATAAGCATTAAAATTAATATTAATAAGATTTTTGTTTAAAAAAGAAAGTAGTCTCAACTTTTGCGGAGTTAATTTCGCAACTCAGCAGTAAAAAATTATCTCTCAGATGTGACTGAACTCATTTGAAAACTTAAGTATTTCTGCGCCATGGTCTTAAATTTTGAGTATAACATATAATTGCGCCAGTAAACAAGCGGATCTGCGTCTCTAGAAAAATTAGAACATCTAAGGCATATCAAGACTTCGTATTTAGCTTAACCACAGCGTAGGATGGACAGAGAATCGTACTTCATAAAGTACTCACCGACATAGAAACTTGGACACAACTATCAGGAGCAAAAATCTCTTTCATAACGTCATCAATTTTGCACGTATGCCGCAAACATAATTGCCAGCCTATGAGCATAACAATTAACAACACAACTATCCCCAACGTGACTAAGCAAAAGATATTAGGCATAATATTTGAAAAAATCTATCGCTGGCAAGAGCATATTCTAATGCTTAAAAAATCACTTATCCACAAAGCCAACTTCCTAAGGTACTTGGCTACAAGGAGTTTCACTCACACCAACACCCTTACTTATCTTGTCAAAACGCTTACTTGAACAAGATAGAATATGGTCTATTTCTGTATGGCAACTCATCAAAAGCGAAATTAAATATTTTAAAAACGATATACCACCAAACAATTAGAGCCAGCACATATGCATTCAGAACTACACCTATACAAATTTTATTAGTTGAATCAGGACTTCCACCGCTAGAATAAAAAAATTCTGAATGCCTTAATAGATTACTTCCTAAAGTACTTTCTTCTTACAATTCTAACATAGATGCTGACGTCGCGTCTATTATATTATCAACAAAAAGCCCTAGAGTCAAATCATCGCTTTATAAGATCGTTAATAATAACTTACTTTTCTACAGAGATCACCTTTATAAATACAACCCTAAACACCCAACATGGTTATTCGACAACAACTCGTGTAATATGTCTCTCTCGTCCTTCAAGAAGCAAAACACATGTAACGAAATATATACACAACTGTATAACGAACTCAAAACAACTCTTGGGGGACCTAACTGGCGACATCTCTACACTGACGCCTCAAAAGATAACGAGAATGTAGCATACGCTGTCGTTGATAAAACTGGTAAATTAATCATAACTAAGTCACTTTTTAACACATCTTCCATCTTTAGAGGCCGCCGGAATTACCCAAGCATTATATATAGCAATCAAAACTAAAAAAAAAATTGCCTTATCTCTTCCGATAGCCTTTCCGTTCTATCAGCCATCAACAATCTATGTAATACCAAATGGCAAACGGTAAACAAAATTCGGGATCTGCTTATAAACTCTAAGAACAAAATAAAAATAGTATTGGTTCCTGGTCACGTTGGTATACCGGGTAACAACCTTGCGGATTTAGCTGCTAAAAATGGCTGCTATGCACCCATTATCAGACGCAACAACTGAAAAAAATGACCTCCGTAACACAATCATAAATAAACTCACAATACAAAGAGGAAATAAGCTTAAAGAATACCCTCACCCCCACTTTTCACAAATTAACCTAAATTACACACCTCCTATATATCCATCCAACATATGCAAAAACAAGATTAAAATCTTCTCAAGACTGAGAATGGGTCACTCTTAAGTAAAATAGTAAAATAAAAAAAGTATCGGCGTATCGGCAGTAAAATATCGCCGATACCGATATATCGGCAAACGCGAAGTATCACCGATATATCGGTATCGGTATTCGTTACCTCCCTAATGCAAATAAGCGAGTTTTCAAGCAAGAAAGAACAATTTTACAAGTTTTTAGCAATGAGAAAAGTCAAATACATTTAAATTAGAGAAGTAACGAATACCAATACCGATGCCAATATATCGGAGATACTTCAGATTTTCCGATACATCGGTATCGGCGATATTTAACTGTCGATACGACGGTACATTTTATATTTTTTTGGAGAATTTTTAAACAAATAATTAAATTTTCTATAGTTATTTTTTGCATAGCAACTAAGAGAAATAACACATTAAAAAACATAGCATAAATTTGAAACAGAATAATGAAATTGTTTCATATAATAAACGAATCAACGAAGGTGGAAAATAGTTCTGAGTCTCAAAATTTAGCGGGTAACTTAGCATTAGCTCTAACTAAAAGATATAAGGCTTTAGAATATGAAACTTATTGCTCATCTTCAATGTTTAACTCTCGATACAATGCTCGAATATTTCAAAGACTTCAATCGTACCTAAAAAATGTCTCTGCATTCCGAAAGTGTTGAAAACTCGGCCACCCCTACAGGTGGTGCATGTTCTGATAAGTCTACAAGAACTGTCCTTTGGAGGGCTTGTGAAATAATTATAAGAGGATACGAAGTGGATGAGCCTCTTTCCATCCTATGCTGTGATTCTGTTAAAGAAGAAGTCAATAGATACCTTAGATCTCCTTATATTTCTAGAGACACAGATCCGCTTGTTTACTGGCGCAATGACATGCCATACAAAAACTTGAAGAAAATAACGAAGGAATTCTTAAGTTTTCAAATGAGTTCTGTCGCATCTAAGAGACTATTTTCGGCGCTGACAAATATGGCCCCAAAATAAAATGAAAATTTACCCCAAATTTTGGACTATTTTTCATAATGCAATATAACCTCATTTTATAATGAAAAATTTCCCAACAAAAATGAAAAATAGCCCTTAAAATAAAATGAAATATGACCTTAAAATTTTGGGTAATTCATGAAAAATTAATTAAACATTTTTAATGAATTTTTACCTTAAAAAAGTTATATTATATATTTGGCCGAAACTTAAAATCCAAATTTAAAATCCTGAATTTTAAAATCCCAAAAAAAAACCCAAAAATATTCCTATATTAAAAATTGTGATTTTATTTGGGGATACTTTTTCATTCCTTGATACTGGGGTCATTGTTCATTTCACTTAAAATTCAAAAACACCCCCAACGAACAAATTAAAAAAAAAACAAAAAAAATTCGTGTTGTGCCATCTAAAGTTTTGGGGAAATTCTTTATTTTCATTTTTGGGCCATATTCCTGGGGTCATTTTTCGCACCGCCACTATTTTCCACTGTAGGTCTGGTTCAAACGGGCTTGCGAAATCGTTTATCTCCGCAAAAATTTAGACTGCTTTGTTTATTAAAGACAAATCTACTTTGTAAAAAAAAATTTTTTTTTTTTTTATTTTATCATGAGTTCAAATTTAATTCTTTGTTTTTTAGATCTAATAATTCAATTTACTCAACTTGAGTTTTGTGAAATTTAGGTTAGGTTAGGTTAGGTTCCATGGGCAGCCATCGAGAGACAGCTCACTTGGGTCTTCAGCGGTCCCTTTGTGATACCCAGCGCCAATGCCCATCCCAAATAGCAGTTACTCGGATGACGTCACTGCAGGGTTGGGCCAATTCGTCTTCCTAATGAAGAGAAGAAGCAATCTTAGTTCTATTTTAGATAGATCCTCCAAGCAGAAAAACCCCGGCTCTCCCAGGTATTCTTCCCTGATGCCCCGTAGCCCAGGACATTGACAGAGAAAGTGAAGTACAGTCTCCTCTTCCTCCTATTCATGACAACTTCTGTAGTAGTCATTGAATTCCAGACCCATTCTTCTAGCATGAGTCCAACATGCTAGAACCTAAGTAGATTTTTGGTTCTCCGTTCATCATAGCCAGGCCATAGTGCCCTGGAGCAGGTGGACTCACAGGTCCATCCCTCTTGCGCAATTCTATAATGCTCGCGCAGAATGAGTGACTTACAGTGAGCCATTGGAAGGCCAATGAATTGATCAATGAATGTGTCATCCAAGCGACCACCTTCCTTGGCCAGCTCATCTGCTATCTGGTTTCCCAGGGAGTCTGAGTGCCCCATATAAGCGTTAACCATTAATGCTCAGCAATCTCATTCAAAGACATCCGGCATTCCACAGTTAACCTAGATTTCGTGTAGACACCCGCAAGAGAAGCAATGGCAGTCTTGCTATCAGTAAATATACGTATATCTCTCGATACGCGATAATACTTTAGCCAGTTGGCTGCCCGCTTTATAGCCGAGATTTCCGCCTGCAGGACACTACATCCATCCGGCAGGCGAAAGGAGACTTACGCCCAGTTCCTATATGTAGAAACCCCCGCCAACTCTTTCCCCCTTCCTTGAACCATCAGTGTATATTCACCGGGAGCCAGTTTAGCATTGTAAACAGCACCCTGGTGGGAGTGGAGCGCATTGATCCAGTGATCATCAATGCGACCAGTCTGTGTACCTTCTCAAGCATCACACGGTACCTGCCCTTGTTTAGCGCAGGCCACCAAACAGTAACACCGTAATACAGAGTCGGCTTTACTACAGCCTCAAAGATCCAATTGACACACTTCGGGCCTATGCCCCAGTTCCTGCCGATTGCACCTCTGCACGCATATATAGCAACAATTGCCCTTTCCATCCTCGTCCGGATGTTCAGCCCCCACGACAGTTTGCTGTCCAAGATTACGCCCAGATACTTGGCGCTATGAGAGAACTTAAGGTCAGTCCCATTGAGCCTCGGAAGTCTCATGACCTCGGTCCTATACTTCCTCGTGAAGAGTACCAGTTCCGTCTTAGTCGGATTAACACCCAATCCGCATGATATGCTCCAGGTGCTAAGTACATTTAATGCAGCCTCCATACACTGAGACATATTTAAATGCTTCCCCGTGATGGCCACTGCAACATCGTCAGCATACGCCACAGTTTTAATCCTCATGTCATCCATCTTCGTCAACATGGTGTTCATAGTCAGGTTCCACAATAGTGGAGATAATACTCCCCCTTGGGGGGTACCCCTGTTTACCAGTCTCTGAACGCTGGTTTCACCTATCGGGGAACAAATGAGCCTATTCCTGAGTAGATTATCTACAAATCTACATATGCCATCATCAACCTCCATACTCCTCATGGATGCAACAATAGAATCCGGGTTGACATTGTTGAAGGCCCCTTCAATGTCGAGAAAGGCCACCAAAGCACACTCCTTTAATTCGAGTGATCTCTCAATAGTTCCAACTAGTGAGTGTAGAGCCGTCTCATTAGACGAACTCTGTATATGCTGAGAGGTGGAGAGTAAACACCTTGGGATGGTCATCCTCAAGTGAATGTCGATAAATCTTTCAAGAGTCTTCAGAAGAAAGGATGCAAGACTAATCGGTCTGTTATCCTTCGCTTCAGTGTGATAAAGACCACCACGTGTTATGGGCGTGGTCTATTTGCTAAGGTGCCCAGGTATCAGCAAAGCTCCTTGACAATACAGTCGGTAACCCCTGACTGCAAACCAGACCGATAGGCACGGGTCGCATGGCACCTCGTTTTAGGGGTGGATAACCTTTCGTCGTCAAGGCTTTTAAGTTCAGTATCTCCATCCCAGGCGCCGCTTGTGACGTTACCTATAATCGAGATACAAACCCCAGCATAGACTCAGCCACCACATCGCTGCAATATTGTTATCCAAGGTGGTGAAATTTAACTTTTAACCAAATTCAATATGCGTATCGATATCGGCGATATTTTTGATTGAGTATCGGTATCGTATCGGCAAAGAGCCGTATCGTTACTTCCCTAATTTAAATTGCTATTCAAGTACATATAGAGAACATTAAATAAAACAAATATCCGAAAAAACTGGGTATTCTGTTACATCAGCGGCATTTAAGAAGGTCTACAATTGTATTCTTAATAAACTGTTACTCTTTCCACTCTGCCTTCTTTTGAAAGGTCTTTAAGAATGTTTTTTATAAAATTTTACAAATTCAAATTTCTGTTTTAAGATAAGGCCTGTGAAATCGTTATATTAGTAGTTATGTGGAAATGTGTAAAAATTATAGTTATCAATTTACTCACTTCGCATTATTAGCAACAACAATTATACTGGGATAAAGCTTTATTCTTCATTATTTTTAGAAGGCGTTCCAGAAGCCTTTAAAGTAGATGGTAAGATGGGAGAAGGTAAGGCATTGGTCTCCAATGACACACCTTGTAAATTAAAAATAAAGTTGGAATGCGGCTGGAATGCTTGATGTCTGCAAAAAGGCATTTTATAAGGCCTCTTTACTACTTCATTTTCCCGCTGGGAATGGTCATGCAAATCGCGGTTTTTCCTTACGAAGAATTTTAATGAGAACTACAGTTGAACATCGGTTATGTGGGTCTCTATTATCCGCGATTTTTACCCCTTTTATTCGTGCTTCTTTTTTATACCACTATTAACCGTGCTTTACCTCTATTATCCGTGCAACTAGCATAAGTTTGTTTTCCTTTCCAATCAAATTCCCATAATCATAATTCAAATTCGGTGATTCCCATTTTTTGTTATGCATTCACTCATGTTTATATTACATTTACATAAATACAAAACATCTGCATGAAACTTAATAATGATGTTCATGAAACTTTCATTATAATTTTGTATTTACTTCGTTTGTATTCAGTAAAATGAATAACTACACACGAAATTTAAGAGACGAGTAAGATGCAGTTAGTTTGCTTACTCAAACAAGAAAATATGAATACTAACAACTCTTAAACAAACCAACCACTGAATAAATGTCGAATAAGTTCATAGAAAAACACATTTATTTTTAAGTCAGTATTGCCAGTTGAAAGAAATGAAAAACTTTAGGGAAGATAAAAAACTAAAATAACCATGAAGAGTAAAAGCAACAAGATAAGGAAGTACATTAATATTAAAATAATAAAAATAATACAAATTTGACTTTGTTTTCAGTGTTAATTAATTGTTTTTAATGTAAATATTTAAACTTCAAAAAAATTTCATTTTATTTTCAAAAACATTTTTCAGCAATGTGTTTTGCTTGGAAGTACATAAAAAAGTAGTTAGGAAAAAATTTAAATTTAATAATATGCTTTACATATTACATATATTATTGTAAAGGTAACAAAAAAGAAAAAATTACATAAATTTACGAAATGGCAACATTGCTATTGAGTATTTGTATAAAAAAATGAGATAGAATGAAAACTGTAAAACAAAAGTCGTTTTACTGAACAAAGTCTTTGTGTTTGCCATATGAAACGAAATGTGTTTGCTAGTGAGCCAATTTAGACTAGACTAATTTTTAGTCGGATAAACTTTTGTTCTTTCCAAACTACACTGGATTAGTTATTCTTGCATAAAATTGTATACGTACACGTAGCTTTGTATGTGTTAGTATTTTTTTTTTTTTTTTTTTTTTTTTTTTTTTGTTTATTTGACGTTTGGTGTTCGTTCGCTGTTTGTTGGCGTGACCAACCACCCTCTGTTTTTATATTCATGTTTACACGAATAAAATCGCTCTGCAAAAAAGAAAACATTCAACCTGTTTTTTCATAAGTGTGTATGTATTGGTTTTGTTCTGCTAATGCGGGGTTGAAGCTGGATTAAAAATTATGCCAACCAAAAACGACTCTCTTCACCTCTTTCGCCTTCAAACTGTCGTTTTCTGCCAGAACAATTAGTCTAGTCTAAATTGGCTCAGTAGCATGAATAAAACAACAGTTTGTCTTGTAATCTGAATTTAATTTGAATACGAACTTCCTTGGATAAACATTTCGGTATGTTCATGAATGAATACATACATATCGATGGTCTCAAGAAGAAAGGCCCTAACTCGCATTTTTTACGAAATTGAGTTTTCCAGTGATTCCAATAAATTTTACACAAATACACCTCGTCACAAAAATTCATTGCAATATTGTAAAGAATAACGGCTTTACAAGCAGTTGTATGAGTAAGTTTACATTATGATACATACAGTTTCTATTATGTTTTTACCTTCCCCTATACAGTTACAATTATTTGAGTTAGGGCCTTTCTACTTGAGACCAACGATATGTACATACATACTTATGTAAAACGTACCAACTTTAAATAATTTTGTAAAATGAAGACAAACATTATAAGTTTAAAAAAATTCAATTTTTTGTGTTTTCATACTATATCGATTAACCGTGTTTTTTGATTAGCCGTGCATAGTCCGGTCCCGTGCGAGCCGGACAATCGAGGTTCAACTGATTTCAAATGTATCCTATAGTGTCGGTACTCTGTAATAAAGTTTATTTAAGAAACAAAACGGTAAAAAATCATATTTTAATATATGATATGTCTGTAAATTTGAGAACGGAAAAAAGTTACCAGAATGGCAGAAACCATATATTTTTTAATTGAAGTGGATTACTTTTATTAAGTTTTCTTAACTCTCATTTTTTTAAAATTTTTTTTGTTAAAAATAATTTCATTTTTCAAACGATTACGCGGTGCTATACCTAGGGTTGGGCAGTATTTCAAATACATACATGTATTTAAACACAACAACGGAACTCCACAATATCATACGTGTGATTTTAAAAGACACATGTGATTTGAAATCACGTGATTTGAATTAAATTGTTTTTCAGAACAGGCCTGATTAGCACGTGTGTATATATAAAGTTTGCTACTGAACCCAGCTAGCATTTTGTATCATAATTAAATTTTTTTTAAATCAGAGTATTAGTTAGATATGATAATTTTTCGATCATAAATAATACTCGCGTTGTGAGAAAATGGCACTCTACCGATGAATCACCGCAATAATCATTTGTGATAAAATGATCTGATTCCGTTTTGAGCAATCCATTATAGTTTTCCAATCCTTATTGAGCAGTTTTCGTCTAATTTTTCAATCATTAATTATATACGACCATGTCATGGAAATCGAAATCACATGAAATTGAAATCGAACAAATTTTGAAAACTCTACCGTATTCACAGTTCATAAAAATATTTCCTTCTATATACCTCATAGTTTGAGGACCACTTTTCTCTACCTAAACTACTTTTAAAATCAGGAAACATTATTACCTAGAGCAGCGGTGGCCGCTGGTTACTCGCAGCATTCGTCATTCGTAGTAATACTTAAAGCAGCGTTGTCAGATGGTTTAGGAAAAAATCAATGATCGTATATTTAAGTAAACATGTAGGGCTAAAATCATTATGAAATAAAGTGAATTTAAAAGTTATTATAAGAAAAATTTTTTTGGAAAATTTTAATCAAAATATATAACGAATGCGACAGGCAATGACAATTTTTTTATACGTCAATTTCATTTATATATAAATATTTTTACAAAAATATTAACCAATGGCAACGCATCGCAGTCCGTTATTTTATTGTGCGACGTAGACACAGAATTTACATTTTATATATTAATACATATTTGACAACAAACACACAATTATATTCTATGATGATAAAGATGTACATAAGAATATTTTTTTAAATGGCTGAGGGCGCTCTTTATTAACGGTCACTTTCGGCTGCTAATTGAGTTTTTTTTTTAAGAAAATTGTTTTAATATCTTATATTTAGTTCATCAGTTTTCATGACAGCAGGTGGTTCAATATATGTATGTATCATGGCGTAATGTAATTTTATAGATAATAATAAATAAAATACTTTACTGCATAACTAGTTTTCATCCATAAAATACATAACAAAACATGCACTAAATCTTTTAAACGCCTAAAATCGTCTAACCTACGACAAATCATAAAATCTGGCAGCCACGTTTTCACTTAATGTTAAATTTAAAATACACGAACACATACTAAATGAATATGCCGTGAATGTGGTTGCTACGAGCTGGTCGTAAAAAATAGAAAAAAACACGAAACTTTGCTTTAAGTGGTTGTGATATTGTTCATACTTTTTTCTGGGCTCTTACTTCTTTATGTAGTTAACACATGTACAAGTAAAAAGTTATTGTGTAATATTTTAATGCATGAAGCTCGCTTTGTATGAAGAACGAGCCAACGAGCCAACATAATCAGTAAAAGCGAGCGCTTAAAAGTATTCGAGACTAAAAATTATTTAGTAAACAGCGTGTGCGCTCGCAAGTATTATGTATTGTTGCAGTTCTCTGGCTCGAACCCACGTTCACCGACAGGCTTATCTGACGCGTTTCGATAGTAACCACACTATCTCTTTAAAGGTCCTTGACGTTTTACCCATACCGCCATTGAAGGCGGCTGGCAGTCAATTGCCAAACATCAATCTTCAAATCAAATGGGTGGATCGAAATTTGGTTTTGAATGATTATCTATTTTAATTGATTTAGATGTTCCTCCTTACTTCTGTTTTTCATACTTTTTGTCAAGAATTCTTCTTGAAGTCCAAAGGACATGAACTATCAATAAATTTTAAATTATCAATAAATTTTAATTAATTTCATGTTGTAAAATTCCTTCTTTCATAAAAATAATTTAATGTAAATTAAATTTAATGAACTTTAGCCTAATTAAAAATATGAAAATTTGGATTAAAAACCAACAGTTTAACAAAACAATCACAATACTAATTATTGTAAGCAGCTAAGGCACGACCTCTATGTTTACATTTGTCCTTCAAAAAGAATGTTACTCCAAGTTCAAAAAGCTCTAAATGCTATACAACGTGACTCCGCTACAATTGAAACTGCCGTTTAAATTTGGTGTCATTTGTTGAGAATGATCTACTATTGTCAAAACGGGATTTTGTTGAAAAGCGAATGAAAAGAGTACATACTCTAATTTATTTATAATTTTAATGCGTTTTCCATTTACCATTAATTTCATAAATATCATATATTTCCATTAATGACGTTTTTTACAACTTTTTATTTATGTACAACTTTACACTTTCCATTTCTGCTTTCAATTTTTCTTTTTTTTTTTTTTTTGCAATAAAAAAAATCTGAACTGAATGCCCTTAATATTTATTAAAGAAAAAAGTGCTTATCAAAATAAAGGAACAACAATGGTGGAAAATAATTAAAAAATTTAAAACTTTTTAGTAGCAAACTTTTACGACTTCAGTCATCTTATGGTTTAATATGGAATAACCTTAAAAATCGTCTTAATCTGAGCCACCAGAGTGGTAACTGATTTAAAATAACTTCTTATGTACTATTTTTATAAATTTTTTTAATTACTTTTGTCAAGTTAGAAACACCCTGTCAAATAAACGTTTAAAAATAACTCTGTATGTCGGTCACTGAACGTAAGGCATAGAAGACGTCTCATGTGTTTTTTAAAACAAACGGTCATTCGCAGTCACGCATTAGAACAAGCTGGAAGCTAATCAACATATTTTAAAAACTTAATCTATTTTCTTACTTAATAAAAGTCAAAACCAATTTTAAAAGCGTTTACTTAATTTACAAGTGCAATCCTTTGACATATCAGAAGTGGGATCAGAATTTTTCGCGTCTTGTTTTGATTTTTTACGATGGAGAATATACACACACTAACCGTGAAGAAACTACAGGCTAAATGCAGGGAAATGGGAATATCGTGTTCTGGGAACAAAAAGCAGCTAATTGATCGTATTGAGGATTCCAACCGATTGGATTCTCAAAGATCACTGGAATTATTGTCTAATGGTGTGACACAACGAATACTAACACTGGAGAATCAGGTGGCCAACACGCGTTCGTTGGTCGAAAGATACAGACCATCCGAATTCGAGCCAGTGGATGAATCATCGCCATTACAAGCGTTCTTGACACCGGAGGTATCACCCAAACGTTCGCAGGCACACGAAAATGCGGTAACGTCCCCCTCAGTAGTGAAATCTCGTTATGTTTCTATGTGCAAGACCGCCCATTGGAAACAACGAACACTGTCTCATCGTACTATAACGTACCAGAAATATCGTCAACCACGTCTCACGGTAGGGAAATTCCACAGGCAACGTCTATTTTGCCGCAATACACCGTACATCATGAACCGCACACGTCTATTTATATGTATAATGTTCCGACGGAAACGAACCACAACGGAATAGTTCTTGTGTGTAGATTACCGACAAATAAATAAGATAACCTTTAAAACACCGTACCCTATGCCGGTAATGGAGGAACTATTCGCCCAACTTTCCGGGAATTATTATTTTACATCACTGGACTTGCGAATGGGTTACCATCAAATTGAGATTCAGGAGGAATCTAAAAAGTTTACAGCGTTCGTCACCTCTGATGGCCACTACGAGTATAATCGGATGCCTTTTGGTTTGGTAAATGCCCCTGCTGTTTTTCAAACGGTTATGAATCGTATTTTAGAGTTTATGAACCCAGGTGAAGTATTGGCGTAGCTCGACGATGTTGTTATTCCTAGCAGAACTGTAAAAGAGGGAATGGAACGATTAGATAAGTTCTTGGATATACTGGCACACTATGGACTTACCTTGCGTTTGGACAAATGTAAATTTTTGGCGAGCGAGATATCATACTTGGGCCACACGGTGAATATAAATGGTATTACGCCTGGAGTCGAGAAGATCAGTGTTATTAAAAATTTTAGGGTGCCAACAAATATTACGGAATTGCGTCGTTTCCTGGTCCTTACTGGATTCTTTCGGAAATTCGTGAAAAACTACTCTATAATTTCACGACCACTCACGGAGTGTTTACGTAAAAATTAGTCCAACGATTTCAAATGGGGCGAGTCGCAGCATAAATCATTTGAAAGCTTAATCGAAATCCTTTGCAGTAAGCCTGTACTTGCAATATATAGTGTATCGGCACAACACGAAATACATACGGACGGTAGCTGTTTAGGATTGGCGGGTGTTCTGTTACAGTCTAACGGTGATGGTAAGTGGCAACCCGTATTTTATTTTAGTAGACATTGCTCTGACACTGAGGCTAAGTATCATAGCTATGAATTGGAAGTACTGGCTGTCGTGGATACTTTGGAGCGTTTTCGTATTTATTTATTGGGAAAACATTTTCGTGTGGTAACGGATTGCGCAGCGATTTCGAGAACTAAGACTACGAGGGAGCTACTACCGAAAGTTGCACGGTGGCTGTTGAAATTATTGGAATTTGATTGCGAGTTTGTTCATCGGGAAGGTTCTCGTATGGCTCACGTTGACGCCTTAAGTAGATCACCTGCTTTGCCAGCTGTTGAAACCGAACCTGCGGGTTTCATAATGAGCGTGAAAGTGGGTAGTGACGACTGGATATTCACGATGCAAATTAAAGATGAGGAACTTATGAACATTGCTAAGATCCTGCGTAGGGAGGTAGAATCTGAGCAGTACCCTCAAGTCCAATCGGACTACGTTTTATGGAACAATCATTTATATCGCGAAACGCAAATGGGACCGAAACTGGTTATACCCAAATCTGTACGATGGCGAATTGCGAAATATTGTCATGATGATGTGGGTCACTACGGACTGGAGAAAAGTCTTGAGCGCATTCAGCAATATTTTTGGTTTGCTCGTATGCGGAAATATATGAAGGAGTATATTGCGGCGTGCGTGGAGTGTTGTTATAACAAATCGAGGGGCGGTAAGCCCGAAGGATGTTTGCATTATAGCGATTTGGAACCACTAACTTTCCGCCAAATACATGTGGACCATCTGGGACCGTTCATTAAGAGTAAACGGGGCAACACTCACATTTTGGTTATCTCTGATGCTTTTACCAAGTATGCCGTCATAAAAGCCTTACGAAATACGAAATCTGTTCCAGTTATTGCTTATTTGAATGAGCTGTCTAGTTATTTTGGTCTACCTAGACGCATAATTTCTGATCGCGGCACAGCTTTCACGTCAAAGATTTTTGAACAGTATTGCAATGATAATTCTGTCCAACACGTTAAGAATGCTGTACGTACTCCCAGGGCAAACGGACAGGTTGAACGAGTCAACCAAACTATCTTATCGTTTCTCCGTACGACTACCGAGGATCCAAGAGATTGGGACGTTGTACAGACTAAAATGGTCAATTAACTCCCAAAGGAATTCAACATCGGGTTTTACGCCGAATGAGCTAATTTTCGACTTTAAACTAATCGACGTTATTCAGAATCGTAGCTATACAAGATGATGAATACTCTGGAACGGTAATACCCATGAGTGAGAGAAGGCAAGAGGCCGTATACAACATTGATCGGGAACGACAACAGTGGAAGAAGAGGTTTGATGGGAAGCACAGCCGACCTACCTTATATAATGAGGATGATTTAGGCCCTAATCATGTACAACGCAGCGCAACGCCACAGAACTAACGCAACGCCAAAGAATAACATTGAAAGCACAAACAATGTCATAAATATTTTGTAATTTTGTTGTTGCTTTCTACAGAAATTCACATTGTGTCTTAAAATTTCAAACGCTCCATTGCTTGTGTCGTTGAAAATTTTAAAACGGTACATGAATTTCTGTTGAAAGCAACAACAAAATTACAAAATATTTATGACATTGTTTGTGCTTTCAATGTTATAGTTTGGCGTTGCGCTGCGTTGTACATGATTAGAGCCTTAGTGCTGATTGAGAATAAAGACCGGTGAATCGCGAAAACTTCTTCCTAGGTACCGACGGCCTTATATCGTTAAGCGGGTGATTGGAAATTATCGATATCTAATTGAGGACGTAGGGATTCAGATAACGACTCGGAAGTTTTGCTCCGTTTTTAGTTCGGACAAAATGAAAAGATAGTGTGATGGTTCCCCGGAACTGGATGATAATGATGAAGCCGAGGACGACTTAGGGCCGAACTGTCAAGTTAGAAACACCCTGTCAAATAAACGTGTAAAAACAACTCTGTATGTCGGTCACTGAACGTACGGTATAGAAGACGTCTCATGTGTTTTTTAAAACAAACGGTCATTTGCAGTCACGCATTAGAGCAAGCTGGAAGCTAATCAACATATTTTATAAACTTAATCTATTTTCTTACTTAGTAAAAGTCAAAACCAATTTTAAAAACGTTTACTTAATTTACAAGTGCCATCCTTTGACACTTTCTTGTAATTTTCTTTGTATAGGATTTTAATAGCAAAATCGGCCTTTCGAAATTCAGGGTTAAAAAAAACCAATTCAGAATTATCGGAATCAAATTGAGTATTTTACAAATCATATCCCGCATTTTTCAAATCAAATTCGGCACTTTAAATATAAAATTCAGCCTTTTGTAAATCAAGTTTAATTAAAAAAACTGATTTTAATTTTTAAATGATTTGGAAAAGACCGAATTTGAAGTTAAAAATATGAAGTTACTATCTATGTTTAAATTAATAAGTAGAGAAAATCCCACTAACGTTAATTCTACAAATGCACAAATGTTCATATAAATACTAGGAATGTAACGAATACCGATACCAATATATCGGCGATACTTCACGTATCGGTATCGGCGATATTTTATTGCCGATACGCCGATACTTTTTTTTTTTTTTTTTTTTTTTTTTTTTTATAGCAAAAACGGTATAAGAAATTTTTTATTTTAATTCTTAAGACGCATGCAAAAGTAATTCTACTTAATGCTTTCGATAAGTATGTATATACATTTTACGCGTTTGCTGTGTAACTTTTCAATACAATTTTTCGGTACGACTTTTCAGAATGATACTTAAACGCATTGAACGCTTGGTGTGGACCTGCATCATCAGCCGTTTTGCTTTGTACCGTAATGGTAAAACGTTCTCCCATTGAAAAATCTTGAATGTAATTGTACGTTTTAAGAATTTTCAGCTAATTTTTAATGATTTTTGTGAAAATAAAAATCATTTCGCTACAAATTTTGGGTTACTTCAAAGAGACCACAAAATCCATTAGCAAAGCCACTGCTACATTTTCTGACGCTATTTCGCTAGTTAGCAGTCTTTGAACATTATTAGAAACTACGATTACTGAATAAACTAAGATGCAGAATAGTTCAGATTCCCCAAAATTGGCGATTTACGTAGCATTAGCTCTGAATGAAAGATTTAAGTGTTTAGAGAATACTGAACTCTATTGTTTATATACATACAATTCTTTACCTGCGATACAAAGCTAGAAAATTTCAAAGACAATAGATCGAAAAAATGTCTTATTGACCGACTCAATATGACTCTACATTCCGGTTGTGCTGAAGACACGGTGAACCTACACATAGTAAAAGTTCTGATAAGTCTACAAGAACTGACCTATGGAGAGTTTGTGAAAATCTTAAAAGAAAATTTGGAGAAGTACGATTCTCTGTCCATTCTACGCTGTTGTTCAGCTAAATACGAAGTCTAGATATGCCTTAGATGCTCTAATTTTTCTAGAGACGCAGATCCGCTTGTTTACTGATGTTATACTCAAAATTTAAGACCATAGCGCAGAAATACTGTTAACTAGCTGAGTTGCGAAATTAACTCCGCAAAAGTTGAGAATACTTTGTGTTATAATCAGAACAACCGATTGCTTTGATGATTTACATACAAGTGCATTTTTATTCATTCTTGCTTTCATACATATTCTTATTAAATTAATTTTAACTTTTTGTTAGTAAATCGTGTCACTAAAAAAGCGATTACATCACTTGTGTGCCGTGGTCGCTGATTAATGTATTGGGGATGCCAAATTGTGCAAATATTTCGCGGCACTTCTGTATAGTTATTGCTATAGTCATGTTGGAAACAATGTGGACCTCTGGCCATTTTGAAAAAGCATCCACCATTATAAATAAATACTTGCCCATAACTGGCCCTGCATAATCCGCGTGTACTCGCTCGAATGGTTTGTTGGGTCGGGTCTTGTAACTTGGCATAGTGCACATTGGGATATTAATTCTCAATATCCTTATCCATTTGGTTCCTTTTACTCTTTATTCGAGATATACCAAAATGTGCGGTATTCAACTCATCTAATATTTTCTTGCTTAGTGGCTTCGGTATATACACTCTTATACCCCGTAATAGGCATCCATCATGTAGACTGAATTCCGTCTGAGCAATACCAAAACGGTCTTTAGGTTCACTGTCACGACCATATTCTAAACGTTTAATCAATTTTTGTACCTCGTTATCCACTTGTGCTTGTTTTTCAAGTTCCTGACAAGTCACAGGCAAGTTATCAATCATTTCTTCTTCAATGACATACACCTCTTCCACAAAATTATATGTATCAGTGTTCGGTAACCGAGACACCGCATTGGCGTTTGCGTTTTCTTTAAACTTTTTAAATTTAATCACATAGTCGAATTGCTCTAAAAGCAACGCATAATGTTACATTCTAGTAGCTGAATGCACAGGTAGGCTCTTGTTAGGTGAAAAGATTTGCGATACCTCCTTGTTATCTGTAATTAAAGTAAACTTTTTAGCGTAAATGTAATTGTAAAACTTACGAACAATGTAGATGATCGCATACGCCTCCCGATCAATTTGTGAGTATCGCTGTTGCACCTTACTGAGGGTCTGTGAAGCAAATTGTATGGGTCGTTCATTGCCATCGCTGTACAAATGGCTAAGAACCGCGCCAACGCCCTTGGGACTCGCATCAACAGCGAGCACCAGCGGTACTTTAGGGTCGTAATGTGTTAACACCGTGTCAGTTTGCATTTGCCTTTTAATTTCCATAAATGCTTTTTTGCATTTTACATCAAAATCGAATTTTACATCATTTTGTAGTTACCGATTTAGTGGATATACGATGCCACTTAAATTCCTTATAAATCTGCCGTAATAATTTATAAGTCCCACAAAAGCTCGTACTTCATCTTTATTCTGTGGTTGTTTCATATTTTGAATTGCTTCAACTTTACTTTTAATTCGCTGTATGCCCTCTTTATTTATCCTATAACCACAATATTCAATGAAATTCTTCATAAATTCCGATTTATCCCCATTTATGCTCATGTTTTATTTTTGGAAACGTAAAAATACTTCTTCTAATCGTTGAATGTGGGTCGCGTCATCAGGAGCTGTGATTTTGATGCCGTCTAGGAATACAGAGACACCTGGAATATCACCTAATACCTGTTCCATAAGTCATTGCCATTTGGCTGCAGCACTTGCTATGCCATACATCATACGTGTGGGTTGATAAAGTCCTTTATGGGTGTTGAGGGTTAATAAAAGTCTATTTTCTGGATGAATTTCTAATTGCAGGTACGCCTTCGTCAAATCAATTTTCGAAATTTTCACGCCGCCGCACAGTGAGCCGCGTAGAACATGCTAAGTGGACAAAATTATTTTATGCTATATAAAGATGCTTTTACATAGAGGTAGTCATGTTTAGTTATTATTTACGGTTTTTGTTTTATTTTGTAATAAAAAACGATTTTTTTAAATTAGAAAAATATATTTAAAATACTCAAATACATATACATACTTAAATACCCATTTATTGATAAAGAAAAACGAAAAATAGCAGTTTAATCTAATAATCATCATCAGAGTCTTCTGATGAGTCGTTTACTGTATAATCGTCTTCATTTTGTGGCATTGTGCGACAATATGATGACGATTCCACCCTTGACTCTTCTATTCTAGGGCTAACAATTAACTTTAATACATCTGTACATATTTTTTCCGGTTTTTTTTTGGGAATCTCTCGAAGGCTATTGATCAAAGGATTAACATGGACAGTAAGTCTCTATTGGTGGCAACACGAGAGCTCTTGCGGGTGTTGTTCTGCCTAAATCTGCGGCAATCTTTGTTCCGTGCTTCCTGAGCCTCTTCGGGAAGCTGCCCAATTGGAAGCAATGCCGCTTTGATGACTTCTGTGCTATGAATTAATATTTTATGCACAGTAGCAGGCATACAGTACTACGAATAGAGACTTAGATAATGCTTTCTGGTTTCAGCGATCTGAGCACTCATTTCTGCATTCTTAAAAAAGCGACGGGCTGTATTTCCATCGTTTGAAGAACCAAATCCTGGCTTTGGTTTATCTTCAATGAGTCCCATCGCGTCCTTAAATTTCAATTTTATTTTCTCAGAACGAACCTTGATATCTGCTTTGTCTTCGTAACTTCTAGCCTGCCATTTCTTAATATTCAACTTGTAACTGATATGTAAAAGACATTCGAAGCAACGAATCCAAGCATGAAGTGTAGATAAACCAAAGCCAAAATGATCTTGATTGCTGTTAAACATCGTGGGGTCATCGTTCATCGTCTTGGGGGTGGCGCCACAGATGAAACACTTTTGGGATGAACGAGTTTCCGTTAAGGCGTTACACACCTTTCCGTCTGTCATTGTCAGCAAAAGTTCGTGTTTTACAGAGATTTGAGAATCAGCAAAGTTGATAAGTGTTGGAAGAAGAGCATTCACTTCTTCTAACAATCTATTTGTTTCTACTAACGTGAAATCGTTCGTTTCTTTGGCAAATATAAATTTGATTGGGCGACAATACAATGTTGATGAAGGCCGAGGATTTTGCCAAATAATTTTGGACCCATTATATAACTTAAGGGGAACTAAACAAAATACGAAAAGAAACTCGTCCGTATCTTTAGTGTTCTCAAATCTCTGTTTGTATTAGCTGTGCCCAGAACTTCCATCACTTCCCCATTTAGTAACAAGTGTGAACGATGAACTTGTTGGGAGCACACTGCTGATAACTTCATTCTGTGTTAATACTAGACGTTCCACTGTTTTATTTAATAATGCTTGCAAATTTATTTCAGCACGAGCTTCTGTTATAGCAATGTGCTCCTCTGCAGGGTAACAGGACTGTTTGGACTTTTTTGAACTAAAATATGACGGAAACACATTACGCCCCGCCTTCATGGACCACATCCTAGTTTGTTTGTAAGAATGCGTGGTTGACTTAGAATCTACAAAGTAAGCTAAGGCTTCGTCACTACTTAATTGCCTAGGAATAACGGAACTTGTATTTATAGACTTAATAATATTATCTGGCCTCTCACTAATGTCTCTAATCACATTGGCAATTTTTCTTTGCCCTGCTAAACGCACAGCAATTTCGGCAGCAGTCACCAATTCACTGACACTTCGAGACTCTACAAGATCCACGACGCGACGTTTCTTCGTCTTAAACGACGATTCCTCGAAATCTTTGCGAGGTTTTCCTGCATGAGTCACAGCCTCACTTGATGTCGAAGGTCGCAGTAAACTGTATGTCTGCTTCATTCAACCAAGTCATATTTTTAATTAAAAAACGCTCCTTCGACTTTCCTGAAGCCAACCATTTGGCACCAATCTTATTGGACAAGTTGGATATTTTCAACTTTATTTCTTTTTGGCTGTTTTTGGTAATGTAACCAAAGTGAAATTTTGAAGAAAGAAAGTCATATACACGCGAGTTTTTTTCATTCTTCGCATGTTTCAACCACTCCTCGAAAAAGGCTACCGTTGAAATAGAGTAAACGTGTTCTAAAAAAAAGAAAAAATTAAATAAAAAACTTGAATTTTTATTTACATAAGCGGAGTTAGGCCTCACCAGCTAAATATATATAAATATATACATACTTATATAGAAAAAAACATGTTGTACTGAAGTGTGCTAAACAATATGTGTGTTTTTACGAAGAAAAAAGTTATTTCTGCGTAATATCTAAACACTAGCCCGGATAGAGGCGAATGTCCGTATATTCTGAACTTTCAAAGTTTTTTTTTTTTTTAAAACACGCTTAAATTTATAGGATATTAAAAAAAATACTAAAAATTAAAAGATTTTAATTAAAAAAAAATACATTGAACAATAATACTTACCCTCAGTATTAATGTCCATTACAAAAACTTTCACAATATTACAATATGTCACTATGAGATGTGCACGAAGTGGTCGCTAAATTTCAACTGATTGATTGAAAGAGTTGCATTAAACTCATCAACTGACTTCTGACCCTTATAACTCAGCACTTGCAAATTTGACAAACAACCTTTTCTCGGAATTCGGGGTTTGGGGGTGTTGTTTACATTTTGCAAATAAGATTTCGTGAAAATGAGAACTTGTATTTTGTCAACCTAGCATGTTCTACGCGGCACACTGTGCGCCGTCCATTTTGCTAAAAAGCTCCTCAATTGTAGGTAGTGGGTGCTCGTCAACCACTAGTGCCGGGTTTAACGTAATTTTGTAGTCGCCGCATATTCGTACTGTACTATTTTTCTTTGGTACTACAACGATGGGTGTAGCCCACTCGCTACGCTCCACTTTCACTTAAAGTCCCTCTGCCACCTGCTCCTGTAATTCTTTTTCTATAGCATCAATTAAAGGGAATGGTACCCGCCTAGCCTTTACAAAACGGGGGGTCGCGTTGGGTTTAATGTATAGTCGGGCCTGTAGTTCTGCGATCTTCCCCATGGATTTATCAAATACCGTGGGGTATTTTTGAATTAATTTTTGTATTTGCTGAGAGGGGTCATCTGTTTGTATAACGTTTACCACGTTGCCATTACCCTTTTGTATTATTTCGTTCCAATTTAATTTAATTTTGTACAACCACTCTCTTCCCATTAATGGCTTACGATCGGAACGTACTATGTACAACTTTGCTTTCGTATTAATATTATCTGTTATATTCACCCATATACATATAACCAACGCATTCTAACGGGGTCCCGCAGTAACTAACAAGTTCCATATCTGGTGTGTGAACATCTAATTTTGGAAAATAAGTTTTTGCGTCCTTCAAATTTATTATTGAAACAGGCGCACCGGTATCTACTTCGAAATTTATCCAAATATTGTTTACCTTAATTTTGTGGATTACCTTTCCACGTATACTTAAAACGTTTTGTGGGTCGTTTATATGCAAAATTTCTTGTACTTTTGCTGATGGATTTTCTGTACTGGATTGTATATAGTGTACTTGCTTCTCTTTAAAGCATACTTTTCTTAAGTGTCCTTTTATTTTACAAAAGTGACGCGTTATATTCTAAAATTTGCATTTATCAGCGGTGTGTCTGGGGTCACCGCAACGAAAACATTTTTTTGTATTTGTTTTAGTTTTTCCCGCCATTTTGTGCACAGTTATTGTTTCATTACTCTTACCTTGTAATTCACTGCCACCAATTTCTGCTAACTCACTAGCAGTCGCCATTGTAATTGCGTCATTCAAATTTAGAGTCTTTTTCTCTAATAAACGGCTTTGCAATTTACCATCCAAAGGGCCAAATACGAATTGATTCCGCAACGCTTTTTCAAGGAGCGTTCCAAAACACAATTTGCTGCTAATTTATGTAAGGCCACCAGAAAATCTGCTGTTTTTTCGCCTTTCTGTTTTCTCATATTAAAACAAAAATTTTCCAATACGTCATTTGGCTTTGGGTCAAAATGGTTTTGTAAAATCTCCACAATTTCACTGTATGTTTTGTCCTCTGGGGTTGTTGGTGCCAGCTTATCGCACAAAATGTTGTACGTGTCCGATCCAATGAAATGAAACAGAAGAGCTTGTTGCTTTGTGCCCTTGCTTTCATACAATTCTAAGGCTATCGCAAAACGTTTAACCCACCTGGATCATGAAGTCTTATCCATGTCAAAAGGCTCGAAATTGAAAAATCCCACATTTTTCGCTGCACTGGTTGTATCCGTAGGCATGATGTAATTTTCTTATTTTTTTTCCAATGTATTAATTGTATTGCAATTAAATGTATCCTTCTTTTATTTAAATGTACGTATGTATGTTGTTAATTGCAGTTTACTGTACAACTTGCAACTTTTTGACCCTTTTCAGACAAGCAAAGTTTACTTTGCAAAGTCTTGAGTTTATAGAAGAGAAGGGAAAAGAGAATAGCGGGGGACTACATACTTTGCTGTACTCACAAATTCGTTTTGTTTTTCGTTCGTAGATTATACCTGAAATTGTCTGCAACTTTATATTTATATACAGCGTTACCAGAATCTTTGGAATGAAAATTGTCATATGGCGAAAAAAATCATATTTTGAAGAGGAAAATCTTAAACTTTTTTTCTTAATTTAAATTTTTTAATACAAGGGCAAAATGGTAAGAATTATTAATTTTTTATAAAAATATACTTCTTATTATTTAAATTGAAATACATAAAATCATAATTCGTCAGTATATGAAACTTTATAAAAATACATTTTTTCTTTTCACAAATATTTTGTTTTATCAATATTCTAAATGCTTATTTCCGATGTGCGAAAGAATTATTTACTTCGTACAAATACATTTAAAACAAAAACAAAGTTTTTCGAATTTGTTTTTGTTTTAAATGTAGTTGTTCGAAATAAGGAATTCTATCGCACATTGGAAATATGTTATAATATACCTTTTTTTAATATTTTTTATGTCAAGAAATAATGATGCAATTTTGTGTATTCTAGATACTGGGTACAAAAGTGTGCAGCAACAATACACATCAAGCTGATGCAAAACTTCATTGTTTTAAAGATTGACTATTTAAATATTCGTGTATTTTGTATAAGCAAAATTAAAGTAAAAACCAGAATTTCTAAAAATAAAAAGTCATCATTTGAGAAAAAACATCATTAATCATATTTTTGTTTAAAAAAATAATCCAAAATATGATAAAATCATCATTCTGGCAACGCTGTTTATATATTATATTCAAACAAGAGAAAACAAAAATTTGTCAAATTAAACGTTGTGTGTCTGAGCACGAAACAAAGTTTAAAAGAGAATTCAACAGACTTTGTCAAAGTAATCTTGCTTGTCTGAAAGGGTTTTCACTTGTACAAAAAAACAAACGGTAAAAAAAACTAGTAACACAAAATCTTTAAAAACTCGTCGCCAGAATTGTTATAATCAGAACAACCGTTTGCTTTGATGGTTTACATCAGGGGTTTCCATTTCTTTGCACAATTGTGCACACTACTACTAACACATATTCTTATACTCTTCAATTCAGTCGTCGATGTGACTTCGACAAGTGTACATGTCTAGCGGATGCTATATTATTTTGTTTCAGCTTACACTCAAAAAATATTGTGCGGTCAAAAATGCTTTTGGTAACATCCAATGCCTTGCGTGCAATTTTTATTTAGAGTTTAAATTTTAAGACTTAAATGTAGAATAATGTAACATTTCATAAGTTTACATGCAAAGCAAGGAACTTTGTAAAAAGGTAATTATTTGAGATTTAAAAGCAATTTTTAATATTTGAGATAAAACATTTCAAAATGTTTAACAGTCCTATGTGGAAGAAGCTGATAGTCACATTTATTATAGGTTTTATTTTACATACGTATATGGATTCGGTTCTTACTAAAAATTATTATTATAAATTATTATCTGATCACTAATTCCACTAACACCGTGGTAATAGTTATAAAACAGATTACCCAGTTTTTTTTTGTTTAAAAATATTAATGTGTTCTTATAAAAAGAATTAAAAACTCTGCTAATTTTTTTATTGAGTGTGATTATACATTATGCTGTAAAAAAAAATTATATATTTATTTGATGATACGTCATTTTTAATTTTGTAAATAACTTAAAATTATATAAAAATACATATGTAACGTGAATCCTAATCAACAAAAATTTCAAATTTTCAAATAATATCTACATTGTTTTGCATTTAAGCTAACGATATGTGTTTTGTTTGTGAAAAAAATTCTTTGATGCCTGTAAAAGGGTCCGTCCCTTTTTCTTTCGTAAAAAAGACGTACCTAAATGCAGAAATTATTAAGAAAAAAAAATAGCCACAAGAATTTGTTGGTATTTTGTGCATGTAAAAATATTTTTGTTTCTGTACCAATCGCGTCGGTAGGTTTTTTTCTTTGAAAACACTTTTCTTAAGTAAGTAAAAATATTTAAAAAACAAGTTAAAAAAGTCTTGTTTTTCTACAATTTACATGTTGTAATTTACATTATGTGTAAACCTATACACATAAAAGCAAATGTGAAAGCAGGTAAAATTTTTGGGTAAGAAGATGTGTTTTATTGATGTATTAATGAAGCGTTATTGTTTGGCACTATTTTTATTGCTTACTTTTTTATGCTACAATTATATGACCGAGTCCAAAGAGTTAACCTTACTAATTTATGGTATTTATTTAACGTACATAACTTTGACCTGTTATAATGACTTTCTACATTTTTTCAGGCACTCAGGTGTGCATTTGGTATTTTGTAAAAAGTTATGATATACCATTAGCAAGAATTAAAATGAATGCACAGATGTTTGAAGTATGAGTAACCCAACAACGTGAATACCTTTTCTATTTTACTTACCACTATGAATAGCCTAACTTTTTACTAAAATAACTTTTTCACGTTATAATTCTCATGTAATTTATTTTATTTTTGAATAAATAGACCAGGGTAATACATTCTATGCACAATTGTGTATACCACTACTTATACATATTTTTGTTTCAGGTTAACAGAAAAAACTTTATGATGGCACTTAAAAAATATTGTGCGGTCAAAAACGCTTTTGGTAACATCCAATGCCTTATATGATATGCAACATTTAAGGAAGGAACGGAATATGTTATTAAACGTGTGATTTACGTGCAATATTTATTTTGTATGAATTTTTAAAACATAAAAATCTTTAATTTTTTTACAATTGTTTGATAAGTTATATGAAACTGATTTAGAGTCAAAAAGCTTCCGAATAAAAAAAAGTGCAGTTTTAAAATCAGCGACATTGAATTGGTAAAGAATTTCTACAAATTTTTTATCAACACAAAAAATTTTTAATTTTGTACCTTTGTGTTATACAACTTATATAATATATTACTAACATTTTATTTCGGCTGTAAATGAATGCATTCTCTCAATTTTCTTACTCACTGGTACTCACTACTACACAACCAAAAAATTTTTGGAAATCCCTGGTTTACATACAAGTGCATTTTTATTCACTCTTGCTTTCATACATATTCTTATTAAATTAATGGCTACCTTATTGTTAGTAAATCGTGTCACTAAATAAGCGATTATATCACTTTGTTTTTTAAACCAAAATCTTGTTAATATTAATTTTAATACTTATAAAACCAGTCTCAGAGATTTTTTTATTTCAAAAATTAATTAATTTTACCATGAATTTAAATTAATTTCGTTGTTTTAAAAATCTTATTAAAATCAATTTTAAATATTAATAATCTCTTACACAGCAATTTTGTATAATAAAGAAATTACTCTACTTGAGTTTTGGTTATTTAACATTGAATTTAAATTTAATATTCGCGTCGGTATCGGCGATATTTCTCTTTAAGTATCGGAATCGGTATCGTATCGGCAAAAGGGCGTTCGTTACTTCCCTCATAAATACATTGTATGAATTTTATAATCATTTTCTTTAATTTATCTGTAAATAAAACGTAAAAATTATACCATCTTTGTAAATGAATATAAAGAAAAAACTCACTTTGATGTTTTTAAACAAAATACCCATTAAAACCTGGGTGGGTTTTTTGGGTTACCAACCCTTTTTTTATTTTTCTGTAAATAAAACGTAAAAATTATACCATCTTTGTAAATATAAAGAAAAAAACTCACTTTGATGTTTTGGGTTACCCAGTGGGCAGCCAACCCTGGTAGCTAAAGCACAAATTTCACTTGAAAAATTAATAAACAAAGTGATCGAAAAAAATTATCGGTATATTCGTAATCTATGAAATCAAACAAAACATATGTAACTGCTGTATGAGAACCCCTGCAAAATTCTTGAGTGCCAAAGTTTTATTTTAAGATTCAGAATTTTTTATTAATGCATTAACGGTTTAAATTTTTTGCAGATCCTTTTGTCAACAGTCTCCAAATTTTTGGGAAAACTCTTCCACAACAGCCTCTGAAGACAACCAGACAGATCCTTCTGTTGAATATAATATTATAACAATGACCCTTCCGAGCGCCGCTCGCGTTTACACGGATGTGAATTCACATAAACCGGATGAGTATTGGGACTATGAGAACTATGTTGTCGATTGGGCTAATCAGGATGACTATCAGTTGGTGCGCAAATTGGGCCGTGGCAAATATTCCGAGGTTTTTGAAGCTATAAACATTACTAACAACGAAAAATGCGTTGTGAAGATATTAAAACCTGTAAAGAAGAAGAAGATTAAGCGTGAAATTAAAATTTTGGAAAATTTACGTGGAGGAACCAACATTATTACACTGCTAGCTGTGGTTAAGGATCCAGTTTCTCGCACTCCAGCCCTAATTTTTGAGCATGTCAATAATACAGACTTTAAACAGTTGTATCAAACACTTACAGATTATGAAATTCGTTACTACCTGTTTGAATTGTTAAAGGCACTCGATTACTGTCACAGCATGGGTATAATGCATCGTGACGTAAAACCTCATAACGTTATGATTGATCACGAAAATCGCAAATTGCGACTGATCGATTGGGGTCTAGCCGAGTTCTATCACCCCGGACAGGAGTACAATGTCCGTGTTGCCTCACGCTATTTCAAAGGACCCGAGTTACTGGTTGACTACCAGATGTACGATTATTCGTTAGATATGTGGTCGCTAGGATGCATGTTGGCTTCAATGATCTTCCGCAAAGAGCCATTCTTTCACGGCCATGATAACTACGATCAATTGGTACGTATAGCCAAAGTGCTGGGCACTGAAGAGCTTTACGCTTATCTTGATAAGTACAACATCGAATTGGATCCCCGATTCCATGACATCTTGCAGAGACATTCTCGCAAACGATGGGAACGCTTCGTTCACTCCGATAACCAGCATCTTGTATCACCAGAAGCCCTTGATTTTCTTGACAAGCTACTGCGTTACGATCACGTCGAGCGGCTTACCGCTCGTGAGGCCATGGCACATCCGTATTTCACACCAATTGTTAACGGTCAGATGAAGTCGAATAATCAGCAATAGGATTCGAGACCCGAAACTTGGATGGATGTAGTGTTGAAGTGTGTAAGCCAGTCATCATCATGCCGTAATAAAGGGTCAGAAAAAGGATTAACAAGTTGTAGACAATTTATCATTATCAAATTATTTTCAAATTTATACTATAAACACCATCAATATAAAACAACGGCAGTACCAAACTTTATATCACATAACCACAAAAAAAAACATAATTGATGATACTAATAAAGAATTACGATTAAGGCAGTAACTGCGTTAAAACAAAATCCATTTAACTGATAATATTTATACAAAAAAAAAAAAAAAATTAAACATTAAAAATCAACAATAAATTCAAATTAAATAGAAACATGAAAATGGAATGGGGTAGATTGCTTCATTTATTACGAAATTTTACAACATCGTCGTCATCTAGTTTGTAGATCATCTTTATTATTATCAACTTAAAAACTCTTAACATAAGTGTAGTGTAAAGATTTAATAACTATACGTACGTATATACTCGGTAATTGTCTCCAAAATTGAATACCTAATAGAAATTTCACTTACCAACAGCTGAACACAAAAATCAGAGTAAAAATTTTTTTAAATACATACCTTTATATACAAACTTACATACACACTTATACTAATTTGCAACCACAACTACTGACCTACAAAATCGACTACAACAGAGAATACATTTTATTACGTACAGACATACATACAAACTATCAATCGATTATCCTTATTCTCCCTCCTCCACTCCCACTCCATTAATTTTCCTCTAGTTATACATACATAAAAAAGGAAACAACATTAAAGCATACATAAATAAAAATACTTGTTTTCAAAATTTGTACAATTTAATTTTCAGACAAACAAAATTTTTTATTTTGTTTTTATATATATATTTTATTTTATTTTTTCTCTTGGCTTTTCACAGAGAATCCAAAATGCGTATATGAAATAAATAATATTAATAATAATAAAAATGATAATAAACCATAATAATTAAAATAATAAAAAAAATTAACATACATTTTTTTAATTTTTGCTTGTACTTAGTGTTGTAAAAAACAATAACGATGCTATTTTATATTTTTCGAAAAGGTCATCATAAATGTCACCAGATCTAAAAAAAATTTACAGCTAAATCTGGAATTAGATATGGGCAAAATATGCCAAAAATGATTTTAAGAAATGTTAAAAATAATGCTAAATTTTTTTTTTAAAGATTTTTATAAAAATTTATTATCAGTAAGAAATTGGTTACATTTTAACAAGTGGGTAGATTTTTATAAAGCATGTGATATATATAAATATGTACCACAGGTAGTTAAGATTTATTTTTAAATTTAGAGGCCAGCAAACCCCTGATACATGTTATTATTATAGTTTAACAAAAGTTGAAGCTTTAGAATTTTTATTTTTTCAGCAGTTTCAAAGTTTTTTCAAACATATGTATGTATGTATACACTATTGAATTTTTATCTAAATACAAAGTGAAATTTCCTTGTACTTTTCTATCGTAATATCAAAGGGCAAATAATATTTACAATCAACAAATTAAGGGCATTTTGAATATTCTCTTAATATTCTATTTTTTTATCAAGACAGGTAAGACGTTTCTTAACGAACTTAGTTATGCAATCGATTTAGAAGCATATTCCAACTAGTCCGATGAAGTTTGCTTATACTTTTTTGAAGATTGCCAAAACAAAAATGGAGGTTTCCCAATACCCGAAGTAGGAAGGTAGAAAGGCTGTTGTGAAGTCTTCGTCACACCTTCGCACAAAGACCAATATGGTCCATTGTGATGCCTTGTTTATATATAGATAGATGGAAAGTAGGTGAAATAAATAGCGAAAGCATAAGAAAATATAGAAATTATAGCTAAGAACAGAAGATATCGGACCGAACCCGAGAGAAACCCCACTCAACACAAATCCACCCTATGTGGGGCTAGCACCCAGTTTCCTGCAACGCAGCCAGGCCAACCCCTATGGAATCCTATCAGACTCGAGTCCACAGCCCAATACATCCCATAATTCGCCTAGGAATCTGCTGCCCAGTCACCTTAGCCTGCTGCCCTGTAGCCTGGGAAAGTGGCACAGAATGTGCTCAACTGTCTAACTCCTCCGGGACCTCACACAACCCGCATATATCTGACAAGTCGGATCCAATCCTTATCGCAATCCTGCATATCATGCAGTGGCCCGTGGTAATTCCTATCATGGTCCTAACGCAGACCCTATTGCCAGCAACAATTCCGATTCGGACTTCCAAAGCACCGGCCACAGCGTCCGTGATACCCGGCAGTCCGTTCGGTTCGCCCAAGCCAGATTGGTCGCGCCGAGAATCCATTCCCTGATCCTTCCGAAAAAGAAGCTTATTGGAGGCCTAACCGCTTCCATACAGTTAGGATCCTCCATCTTTGAGCCCAGTCTCGCTAACTCATCAGCCACCTAATTGCCGTTTATGTTGCAGTGACCGGCACCCAACACATAACCTCCTTAGGCTCCCTCCAGAGCCCCCCTATAACCAGCAACTAGCTTGGAGTTCACATAACAGCCCCTTACGGCCATAATAGCCGCCTGGCTGTCCACGTATATAGTGACCTCCGACCAGTTATGCCGCTCATCAGTTCCACGGCCCGCAAGACATCCAGAAACTCCGCCTGAAAAACGCTGCAGTCGTCAAGAAGCGTGTATGACATTCTGATGTCCAGATCCTCAATGTAGACACCCGCAACCGTACATCTTCGAGCCATCAATAAAATGAAAATAGCAAATCTTCTTAATAATCTGCTCCTAACTGACCAACTCCCTCTAGAAGGCATTATAACCTCCGGCAACAGCCCTAAATCTACCCTAGTGCCCACATAATCCGTGGGGCGGGGTGATCCTAGGCAATAACCACCAGCTTGAAACTCACCCAGGATCCGCGAGTGACCCTGCGTGAGACCCCCTCAATCCTAACTTCCTCGATCTAAGAATGCTCCTGGCTGCAATTCCCATCACATACTGCTCAATAGGCAGAAGATGTAGAATGACATCCAGGGCCGCTTGAGGAGTACTTCTTATGGCACCTGTCAAGCCGATTGACATCAGAGCCTTAGAAAGAAGGTTCCTTTGACTAGCCACTCTCAATGACTACCACCAAACACATCATCCATATGTAAGAATGGGCCTAACCACCGAAGTGTACAGCCATCCCACTACTGACGGCCGGACTCCCCAGCTCCTACCTATCGATGATCTGCAAGCATAGTAGGCATTGAGACCACTCTAAAGTCTCTCCTGAGTATTCCTTCCCCATGACAGCTTGCTGTCGAGAAACACTGCTAGATACTTAGCGCTATCAGATAGTCTGAGCTCTACGATTAGTACCAGCAGCCTAAAATTCTCTACGCTGTACCTCCTAGTAAAATGAACCAACTCCGGACTAACTCTCTGTCCCTTATCCCTCGCCCATGCTGTCAGTTCGCCCAGCGCCTCTTGCATGACTTCGCTAATTGTCGGCAGTAACTTGCGCGATATCAATATCACTACATCATCCGCGTAGGCCACGACTTTCTGACCCATTCTGTCAAAAAGTCTCAGAACGAAATTTACAGCGAAGAGCCATAATAAGGGAGAGAGAACTCCCCCCTGTGGAGTCCTTCTAGTCAGCAGTTTCTATCTAGTAATGCCGCCAAGGTGTATTCCCCCCTCTACATAACCAACCACATCATGAAGCGCACTCCTAACAGACCTACCCTTAAGATAGGCGTGTTGAGCGCCGCTGGTGATGCCGGCGTCAATCTTTGTCCTCAGATGTAGATCAATCAGTCTTTCCAACGTCTTCAAAAGAAAAGACGATAAGCTGATTGGTCTAAAATCCTTGGGTTTATGGTTACCAGTTTTTCCCGCCTTGGGTATGAAAACCACCCTGATCTTCCTCCACCCTCTAGGAATGTGCCCGTTCAGCACACAGACCCTAAGTAGTTCAACCAAGACCAGGAGTGATTATCTCCCAATATTCTGAAGCATCGCCGGAAAGATACCATTTGGTCCTGCCGATTAGTAAGACCCAAAGGTATTAACCACCCATGATACTTTATCCAAGGCGATCATGTCCCCACCGTCTGTCTCTCTTTCCTTACCGCCTGAGCCCACCCAGGTTCCACACATCCCGGAAAGAGTCTCCATTAGCAGACAAAGAGATTCAGAGCTAGATTCCGTCCATGAGTTGTCTGGTCTCTGAATAAATCCCGGGACTACGGGTCCTTGGATAAAATTCTCCTGAACCTGGACATCTCATTTACAGATTCCACTGACTCTCTAAACTTCACCCACGAGTCCCTTTTCGCACTCCTAATATCTCCCTTATATTTATTGTAACTCAAGTAACTAAAGTAACTCCAATCCGCTTCCCTACGCGTATACTTCGCTCTATTTAACAACCTTCTGTTAGTGGACCTTTGAGTCCTCAACTCGTCTGTGCACCATCTCGGTTGTGTGCGCTTGCCCGGAAAGTTCATTGGATAGGATCGCTCCTAGCTACTAGTCCATACCTTCGTGAAGGTGCTCACCAGTTGCTCCACACCGGTCGAAGTCGACCTCCAATCGTGTGTAACTCTATGGTTAATTTGCACCAATCTCGAAAAGTAATCCCAATCCGTCCTCGGATTCCTATACGGACACCTTTTCGACCTCTCAAACATTAGATTAGAGGACAGGCGACTATGGTCGGAGAAGGAAAAACCTAGATCCACCCTCCAATCCTCCATTAACTCCCTACAGTTCGTCAATGTCATATCTATCACTGCCTCCCTATCCCTAGTTCTGAACGTAGGTGTATTTCCCCTGTTATAGATAAAAAGATTACTGGCAATAATAAAATCAAACAGACTCACCTTTTTTGTTGATGTCGGCACTTCCCCATTGGGTATGGTGTGCATTGGCGTCACAACCTAGTACCAGCCTCGAGCCGCTTCTGCCTGAGTATTCCACCAACTCTCGCACTTTTTCACCAGGTGGATCGGTAGCCTCGTATGGCAAGTATACCGATGCTAGTGCCAGGACCGTTTTGTTCTTGGCTTCTCTTGTGATAACAGTGAGGTCTCCATTACTGTAAGAATGAGAAATCATAAATTTATGCTCAGTTCTCGCCATTATACAAGTTCGTTCCTACACATCTGTGTGGGATACGAACAATGTATACGCCGTGACACTTAATCCAACTACCCGGGTTTTGTTACTCCAGGGCTATTGGATTAAGGCCACGTCCACATTGTTATCGATGAGGTGGGTTGTTAGTTCAGTTGAGGCTGCTTCAAAGTGGTGCAAGTTTATCTGCACCACTTTCAACCTCTTCGGGTCTATCATTTTTAGAAAACCTAAATCTGATAGACCCCAACCCGAATACCGCAACCCCTCCCATCGATTCCAGCTTTTTAGGAGACTCCCGGTCAACTGCGAACCTGAAGTCTTCCCTGGTTCTCTTTACAACCCAGTGAAGCTATCAACTTCCACTGGCTTGTAATGAGTCCATTGTTTTGGTTGGCCAGTAACCCCAGTATGACTTACACTGGTTTTATAGGTGGAGGTATCCATACCGTGACTAAGGGCCTTAGTCGCAACTCAGACGCGAGTATAACGTCCAGACTAGCTTCAGGACAGGAGCTGCCACAACTACCAATTGCGGCCTTTAAAACTCAAAGGTTTTTTGATTGCCGCAACGGACAGTTTTGACACCTCTTGCCCAATCAGCCTCTTTGAACGATAACAATACTTCGTCCGGCCTTCCTTTAACACTAAAGATTTCGTCGAGTAGTTTGTTCGCTGAACAATCCGCTTTGCCGCAGGGAATTTCTGGTAATCAGACCTCACTCTCTTAACTACCCCTTTATTGGGGCCCTTAGCATAGCTCTGTCGGTGATCACCAGATTTCCTTGCAGATGTTGACTGGTTTGTCCCGGTAACAATTTATTTAGTGACTCCTTTTTGGGCGTGACTGTCGGAAATTATCAAGACATTTCCAGACCTCATCGCGCGACTAGTAGTGGGTAATTCCTTTACCGGCCCAGCTCCCTTAACAGTGACCATACTGTCACGATGAAGAGGGCCAGGTTTTGAACTTTTACCCTCCTTTCGGTTATCCGCTTTTTTATTAGAGGATTCAACAGCAGGGATGCTGAGGATTCGTTTTCTTTACTGACATGATTTGATTTCTTAGCAGCCCTTGCTGTGTGTCCCGCAGGATAGGGAAGCCCTAGGATAGCACCGACAGAATCGTGGATTCGTTCGAATCTAGCAACGTTCTTTCGGTGCTTCCTCAGCAGATGCCTATCCCGTCCATCGTGCAGTGAGGAGTCTTTCTTGGCTATCTTTAATAAAAAGGCTAAAGATACTCTCACACCACTCTTGGCTTTTTTATAACTCGTTCGGCTACCCGATGTGACCTCTTCTGTCGCATCTTGCTGAACAACCGCATCTTGCCGAAAAGCCGATGGCCCAGCCCTATGGTCCTGATCATGAGCCAAAATCATTGTCATTCGTGCTCATCGTCAGAGCCCAGAGTTAGATCACCGAGTCTTTTCGAGACCCCTGTACGAGACGGGGAGTCTATCATGTGAGTACTGTCAGTTTTGCCATTAACTGACTCCTACAGCAGAATATCTCTGTGCATACCCAGCGGAGTCTGGGTTTGTAAAATTTGTCCAGTTTTTGGTCCCATGCACGTATAAAAAAGGACCATCTCGTGCAGTGACGGCTTGCTTGGACGTGGCTAGAATTACAACTGGCACTTGCCATCGGCGTCAGAGGGAATCTGTTCGTGAACAGTTTCTTTAACCACTAACTAGCCATTCAGGTCCTCGGCACTGCTGTCAACCACCGTGACCTTAAAAGTAGGGGATGTGGGAAAACAAAGGGGGGTAGATAGGATTATAGGTAATGGGGGTGGGAAAGGGGAAGAATGGATAACCCTTGGTCATGCTGGCCTTAAAGCTTATGCTTTCAAACTTGTTCCGGCTAGACTACACCGATTCAAGTTTAAAGACATACACTACCGCCGGCATTTAAGCCACCACATCGCGGCAAGATAGTAAATTAATTAAAAACATAAGACTTCCTTAGCACAACTTGTTTAAAAATAAAAATCCATTAAAGATTATTCCTCAACCTCATGGCTATTGGTGGAATAGGGTTCCGCAATACCCGCCTTCAGATATTGCACATTAGCCGATTTTTCAAAACAGATCTTATAAATATTATAAAACTTATTAAATTTATAAATCTTAAAAGATTTTGTTTGTTGTGCTTAATTCCCTTTTTAAATAATTGATAAAAACACTGAAATTTATTGTTGGAGGATAAGCTGTTCCTATGCGCATTTCACTGGTTGCTTAGGCCAGATCATCAGGAAACGTTCTCCTAAATAATTTTAGAAAAGCTATCAGCAAACAAAACTACAGAGGGAATGAGAATTACCTACAAACACTCAAAAAGTCTTGTTTGCAACGATATCAAAGCTTAAACAAAATACCAAACAATAAATCAGTGATGAGTTTTTATCTTTTTTACATTTCCCGCTACAATTAGTTGGAATTCTCCCAACATTAATTGTAGTTGTAAGTGGGTAAAGAAAAAACATATTAAAAACAAAAACAAAGTGCTTTTATTGTTTTCGCAAGAAATCAAAATAAAAACAATTTGCCAGTTCAGTTTTTTATGCACGTGCACTTGCTAAAATTTATTATCAAAGTTGTTTGTGGGAATACTATTATTTATTATGATCTGGCCTAAGCAACCAGTGAAATGCGCATAGGAACAGCTTATCCTCCAACAATAAATTTCAGTATTTTTTATCAATTATTTAAAAAGGGAATTAAGCACAACAAACAAAATCTTTTAATAAATAATAGTATTCCCACAAACAACTTTGATAATTTATAAATCTTGTAAAAAAAAAATGAAATATTAATATTTCGAGCATAAGCGCACAAAAAAAGTCGACAACACCTGCAGGCACTTACAGTCCGACAGAAAACCAACAGTGCAACCATTTGCATAGCTAAAGCCGTTATGCTTATATTTTTCTTTAATCGATGTTAACATACAATAGTTTCTAAATAACATTAGGCTTAGGAAAAAAGGGGGGTTCCACATTACCCGCCTATTCCACAATACCTGAATTACTCTGTTCCTGTCTTGTTTTTTTTAGGTTTTTTTTTATTTGTTGTCTATTTATTGTCTTTTATTTTTTACAAAAAACGTGACATTTTATTTTTAAAAACTGCAAGAAGCGAACGTTAAGTTTCTTAAAATTGTTTTGCTCTCTAAAAGAGTAGCATGTATAAATATTCACCCTTACTAATGGCATAATACAATGTACTTTTCGACTGTTGATAGTGCCCTGTAAAATAGGTGACTTCGGCTTTTATATGGGGCTATTTTTATAACGGCGACCATTGCCGGTTAAAGCATGACCTGTTCATCGATTTCGAAAGAAGACTTCGTTCGCTTAATTTACATGTCAAACAAAAACAATATTTTAATACCCTCCACCGCCACTAGTGAATGAGGGTATAGTTTAGTACGCCTTAAACCGTAATAAATAATGCTATCGTATTGAAATTCAGTACGTCACAGTTTTATAGGACGAGAAATCCCACTGCCAAATTTCGTGAAGATCGGTACATAATTTACCCAAGCCCCCTACTCTCGGAAAACAGATAAAGCCCACTTTGGAAAATTTTAATTCGCCTAAAATTTCTTCCAACTAAGATTCATATGGCCAGAAAAAATATCATGCAATTTTGTGAAATTCACTGTTAAAGCTAAAACTAAATACGCTGTTGTATTGAAATTTAGGCCCTAATCATGTTAAACGCAACGCCAAAAAATTGGCATTGAAAACACAAACAATGTCATAAATATGTTGTAATTTAATTGTTGCTTTCTACAGAAATTCACATTGCGTCTTAAAATTTCAAACGCTCCATAGCTTGTGGCGTTGAAAATTTTAAAACGGTACATGAATTTCTGTAGAAAGCAACAACAAAATTACAAAATATTTATGACATTGTTTGGGCTTTCATTGTTATCCTTTGGCTTTGCGTTGCGTTTTACATGATTAGGCCCTTATTCTAATTTATTTTTTTGTAATACCAGAAATTAGTCTTCAGAATTTTGGGTTTATTGGTCCATAATTTACCATAGGTCCAATACAAATTACCCTCCTACAAATTATTTTTGTTCGGCTAAAACTGTTACGAATTATGATATTTTACTCAAGCCAGTTCAAAGTTCTAACCAGAAACGCATAAAACTTTCTTGTTGTCGGTCAATAATTTAATTCAGTTCTTAACCGCAACTAATTTTAATGCTGACGTTCGTTTTTGTGAACCTTATATGTACTTATCATATATAGCCCTTCTCTGTCCGTGGAGGGTATCAAAGATTCGGCTCAGCCGAATATAGAACTCTAACTTGTTTATAATTTGCTTTTGTTTTAAATGTAAATAAGGCGAACGAAGTCTTCGTTCGGAAATAGATGAACAGGCAATTAAAAGTTGTAGGGATTTTTGTAGGAACAATTTTTTGAGAGCGTAGGGAAAAATAGTGATTTTTTTCAGGCTGCGTAGGTATTTTTCGAAAAAGTATATAACATCAATGGTATAAAGGTACATTTTGAAAACTTTAATCGCATTTTCCCAAGTGTTTTTTGAAATACGACTACATTGCAATAAAGGAGCGATATATATCATGCATAACGATCGGCTACGTTTTATCAATTTGTTTTTTACTAACGGAAAGTTCTTCGCTTTTCTGTATGTTTCGTGAATATATTTTTTATTAATAATTTTTTTGTAATTAGTAATTTTTTTTAGATATTTGACACGTTTCTTCCCCGAGATCTGAACTGAAAAACGTTAAAAACTAGCCAAACGAAATGATCGGTGTGTCACCACCAACCCCATCATCCCACCATCAACCGTTCCACTCGGACTTGTCCCTGTATTGTACACTGGCTACTTGTCAATTATTGCTCGGCTATGGCTTGCGGCATGGGTGAATTTTCTTTACAATACCGATAAACAAGACTGTCATCAAAGATGAACCAGTATTCGCGGAATCCAACCCCACTTACTTACCCACTTACTTGGCACTTGCCATCGGCGTCAGAGGGAATCTGTTCGTGAACAGTTTCTTTAACCACTAACTAGCCATTCAGGTCCTCGGCACTGCTGTCAACCACCGTGACCTTAAAAGTAGGGGATGTGGGAAAACAAAGGGGGGTAGATAGGATTATAGGTAATGGGGGTGGGAAAGGGGAAGAATGGATAACCCTTGGTCATGCTGGCCTTAAAGCTTATGCTTTCAAACTTGTTCCGGCTAGACTACACCGATTCAAGTTTAAAGACATACACTACCGCCGGCATTTAAGCCACCACATCGCGGCAAGATAGTAAATTAATTAAAAACATAAGACTTCCTTAGCACAACTTGTTTAAAAATAAAAATCCATTAAAGATTATTCCTCAACCTCATGGCTATTGGTGGAATAGGGTTCCGCAATACCCGCCTTCAGATATTGCACATTAGCCGATTTTTCAAAACAAATCTTATAAATATTATAAAACTTATTAAATTTATAAATCTTAAAAGATTTTGTTTGTTGTGCTTAATTCCCTTTTTAAATAATTGATAAAAACACTGAAATTTATTGTTGGAGGATAAGCTGTTCCTATGCGCATTTCACTGGTTGCTTAGGCCAGATCATCAGGAAACGTTCTCCTAAATAATTTTAGAAAAGCTATCAGCAAACAAAACTACAGAGGGAATGAGAATTACCTACAAACACTCAAAAAGTCTTGTTTGCAACGATATCAAAGCTTAAACAAAATACCAAACAATAAATCAGTGATAAGTTTTTATCTTTTTTACATTTCCCGCTACAATTAGTTGGAATTCTCCCAACATTAATTGTAGTTGTAAGTGGGTAAAGAAAAAACATATTAAAAACAAAAACAAAGTGCTTTTATTGTTTTCGCAAGAAATCAAAATAAAAACAATTTGCAAGTTCAGTTTTTTATGCACGTGCACTTGCTAAAATTTATTATCAAAGTTGTTTGTGGGAATACTATTATTTATTATGATCTGGCCTAAGCAACCAGTGAAATGCGCATAGGAACAGCTTATCCTCCAACAATAAATTTCAGTATTTTTTATCAATTATTTAAAAAGGGAATTAAGCACAACAAACAAAATCTTTTAATAAATAATAGTATTCCCACAAACAACTTTGATAATTTATAAATCTTGTAAAAAAAAAATGAAATATTAATATTTCGAGCATAAGCGCACAAAAAAGTCGACAACACCTGCAGGCACTTACAGTCCGACAGAAAACCAACAGTGCAACCATTTGCATAGCTAAAGCCGTTATGCTTATATTTTTCTTTAATCGATGTTAACATACAATAGTTTCTAAATAACATTAGGCTTAGGAAAAAAGGGGGGTTCCACATTACCCGCCTATTCCACAATACCTGAATTACTCTGTTCCTGTCTTGTTTTTTTTAGGTTTTTTTTTTATTTGTTGTCTTTTATTTTTTACAAAAAACGTGACATTTTATTTTTAAAAACTGCAAGAAGCGAACGTTAAGTTTCTTAAAATTGTTTTGCTCTCTAAAAGAGTAGCATGTATAAATATTCACCCTTACTAATGGCATAATACAATGTACTTTTCGACTGTTGATAGTGCCCTGTAAAATAGGTGACTTCGGCTTTTATATGGGGCTATTTTTATAACGGCGACCATTGCCGGTTAAAGCATGACCTGTTCATCGATTTCGAAAGAAGACTTCGTTCGCTTAATTTACATGTCAAACAAAAACAATATTTTAATACCCTCCACCGCCACTAGTGAATGAGGGTATAGTTTAGTACGCCTTAAACCGTAATAAATAATGCTATCGTATTGAAATTCAGTACGTCACAGTTTTATAGGACGAGAAATCCCACTGCCAAATTTCGTGAAGATCGGTACATAATTTACCCAAGCCCCCTACTCTCGGAAAACAGATAAAGCCCACTTTGGAAAATTTTAATTCGCCTAAAATTTCTTCCAACTAAGATTCATATGGCCAGAAAAAATATCATGCAATTTTGTGAAATTCACTGTTAAAGCTAAAACTAAATACGCTGTTGTATTGAAATTTAGGCCCTAATCATGTTAAACGCAACGCCAAAAAATTGGCATTGAAAACACAAACAATGTCATAAATATGTTGTAATTTAATTGTTGCTTTCTACAGAAATTCACATTGCGTCTTAAAATTTCAAACGCTCCATAGCTTGTGGCGTTGAAAATTTTAAAACGGTACATGAATTTCTGTAGAAAGCAACAACAAAATTACAAAATATTTATGACATTGTTTGGGCTTTCATTGTTATCCTTTGGCTTTGCGTTGCGTTTTACATGATTAGGCCCTTATTCTAATTTATTTTTTTGTAATACCAGAAATTAGTCTTCAGAATTTTGGGTTTATTGGTCCATAATTTACCATAGGTCCAATACAAATTACCCTCCTACAAATTATTTTTGTTCGGCTAAAACTGTTACGAATTATGATATTTTACTCAAGCCAGTTCAAAGTTCTAACCAGAAACGCATAAAACTTTCTTGTTGTCGGTCAATAATTTAATTCAGTTCTTAACCGCAACTAATTTTAATGCTGACGTTCGTTTTTGTGAACCTTATATGTACTTATCATATATAGCCCTTCTCTGTCCGTGGAGGGTATCAAAGATTCGGCTCAGCCGAATATAGAACTCTAACTTGTTTATAATTTGCTTTTGTTTTAAATGTAAATAAGGCGAACGAAGTCTTCGTTCGGAAATAGATGAACAGGCAATTAAAAGTTGTAGGGATTTTTGTAGGAACAATTTTTTGAGAGCGTAGGGAAAAATAGTGATTTTTTTCAGGCTGCGTAGGTATTTTTCGAAAAAGTATATAACATCAATGGTATAAAGGTACATTTTGAAAACTTTAATCGCATTTTCCCAAGTGTTTTTTGAAATACGACTACATTGCAATAAAGGAGCGATATATATCATGCATAACGATCGGCTACGTTTTATCAATTTGTTTTTTACTAACGGAAAGTTCTTCGCTTTTCTGTATGTTTCGTGAATATATTTTTTATTAATAATTTTTTTGTAATTAGTAATTTTTTTTAGATATTTGACACGTTTCTTCCCCGAGATCTGAACTGAAAAACGTTAAAAACTAGCCAAACGAAATGATCGGTGTGTCACCACCAACCCCATCATCCCACCATCAACCGTTCCACTCGGACTTGTCCCTGTATTGTACACTGGCTACTTGTCAATTATTGCTCGGCTATGGCTTGCGTTATGGGTGAATTTTCTTTACAATACCGATAAACAAGACTGACATCAAAGATGAACCAGTATTCGCGGAATCCAACCCCACTTACTTACCCACTTACTTGGCACTTGCCATCGGCGTCAGAGGGAATCTGTTCGTGAACAGTTTCTTTAACCACTAACTAGCCATTCAGGTCCTCGGCACTGCTGTCAACCACCGTGACCTTAAAAGTAGGGGATGTGGGAAAACAAAGGGGGGTAGATAGGATTATAGGTAATGGGGGTGGGAAAGGGGAAGAATGGATAACCCTTGGTCATGCTGGCCTTAAAGCTTATGCTTTCAAACTTGTTCCGGCTAGACTACACCGATTCAAGTTTAAAGACATACACTACCGCCGGCATTTAAGCCACCACATCGCGGCAAGATAGTAAATTAATTAAAAACATAAGACTTCCTTAGCACAACTTGTTTAAAAATAAAAATCCATTAAAGATTATTCCTCAACCTCATGGCTATTGGTGGAATAGGGTTCCGCAATACCCGCCTTCAGATATTGCACATTAGCCGATTTTTCAAAACAAATCTTATAAATATTATAAAACTTATTAAATTTATAAATCTTAAAAGATTTTGTTTGTTGTGCTTAATTCCCTTTTTAAATAATTGATAAAAACACTGAAATTTATTGTTGGAGGATAAGCTGTTCCTATGCGCATTTCACTGGTTGCTTAGGCCAGATCATCAGGAAACGTTCTCCTAAATAATTTTAGAAAAGCTATCAGCAAACAAAACTACAGAGGGAATGAGAATTACCTACAAACACTCAAAAAGTCTTGTTTGCAACGATATCAAAGCTTAAACAAAATACCAAACAATAAATCAGTGATAAGTTTTTATCTTTTTTACATTTCCCGCTACAATTAGTTGGAATTCTCCCAACATTAATTGTAGTTGTAAGTGGGTAAAGAAAAAACATATTAAAAACAAAAACAAAGTGCTTTTATTGTTTTCGCAAGAAATCAAAATAAAAACAATTTGCAAGTTCAGTTTTTTATGCACGTGCACTTGCTAAAATTTATTATCAAAGTTGTTTGTGGGAATACTATTATTTATTATGATCTGGCCTAAGCAACCAGTGAAATGCGCATAGGAACAGCTTATCCTCCAACAATAAATTTCAGTATTTTTTATCAATTATTTAAAAAGGGAATTAAGCACAACAAACAAAATCTTTTAATAAATAATAGTATTCCCACAAACAACTTTGATAATTTATAAATCTTGTAAAAAAAGAAATGAAATATTAATATTTCGAGCATAAGCGCACAAAAAATGTCGACAACACCTGCAGGCACTTACAGTCCGACAGAAAACCAACAGTGCAACCATTTGCATAGCTAAAGCCGTTATGCTTATATTTTTCTTTAATCGATGTTAACATACAATAGTTTCTAAATAACATTAGGCTTAGGAAAAAAGGGGGGTTCCACATTACCCGCCTATTCCACAATACCTGAATTACTCTGTTCCTGTCTTGTTTTTTTTAGGTTTTTTTTTATTTGTTGTCTATTTATTGTCTTTTATTTTTTACAAAAAACGTGACATTTTATTTTTAAAAACTGCAAAAAGCGAACGTTAAGTTTCTTAAAATTGTTTTGCTCTCTAAAAGAGTAGCATGTATAAATATTCACCCTTACTAATGGCATAATACAATGTACTTTTCGACTGTTGATAGTGCCCTGTAAAATAGGTGACTTCGGCTTTTATATGGGGCTATTTTTATAACGGCGACCATTGCCGGTTAAAGCATGACCTGTTCATCGATTTCGAAAGAAGACTTCGTTCGCTTAATTTACATGTCAAACAAAAACAATATTTTAATACCCTCCACCGCCACTAGTGAATGAGGGTATAGTTTAGTACGCCTTAAACCGTAATAAATAATGCTATCGTATTGAAATTCAGTACGTCACAGTTTTATAGGACGAGAAATCCCACTGCCAAATTTCGTGAAGATCGGTACATAATTTACCCAAGCCCCCTACTCTCGGAAAACAGATAAAGCCCACTTTGGAAAATTTTAATTCGCCTAAAATTTCTTCCAACTAAGATTCATATGGCCAGAAAAAATATCATGCAATTTTGTGAAATTCACTGTTAAAGCTAAAACTAAATACGCTGTTGTATTGAAATTTAGGCCCTAATCATGTTAAACGCAACGCCAAAAAATTGGCATTGAAAACACAAACAATGTCATAAATATGTTGTAATTTAATTGTTGCTTTCTACAGAAATTCACATTGCGTCTTAAAATTTCAAACGCTCCATAGCTTGTGGCGTTGAAAATTTTAAAACGGTACATGAATTTCTGTAGAAAGCAACAACAAAATTACAAAATATTTATGACATTGTTTGGGCTTTCATTGTTATCCTTTGGCTTTGCGTTGCGTTTTACATGATTAGGCCCTTATTCTAATTTATTTTTTTGTAATACCAGAAATTAGTCTTCAGAATTTTGGGTTTATTGGTCCATAATTTACCATAGGTCCAATACAAATTACCCTCCTACAAATTATTTTTGTTCGGCTAAAACTGTTACGAATTATGATATTTTACTCAAGCCAGTTCAAAGTTCTAACCAGAAACGCATAAAACTTTCTTGTTGTCGGTCAATAATTTAATTCAGTTCTTAACCGCAACTAATTTTAATGCTGACGTTCGTTTTTGTGAACCTTATATGTACTTATCATATATAGCCCTTCTCTGTCGGTGGAGGGTATCAAAGATTCGGCTCAGCCGAATATAGAACTCTAACTTGTTTATAATTTGTTTTTGTTTTAAATGTAAATAAGGCGAACGAAGTCTTCGTTCGGAAATAGATGAACAGGCAATTAAAAGTTGTAGGGATTTTTGTAGGAACAATTTTTTGAGAGCGTAGGGAAAAATAGTGATTTTTTTCAGGCTGCGTAGGTATTTTTCGAAAAAGTATATAACATCAATGGTATAAAGGTACATTTTGAAAACTTTAATCGCATTTTCCCAAGTGTTTTTTGAAATACGACTACATTGCAATAAAGGAGCGATATATATCATGCATAACGATCGGCTACGTTTTATCAATTTGTTTTTTACTAACGGAAAGTTCTTCGCTTTTCTGTATGTTTCGTGAATATATTTTTTATTAATAATTTTTTTGTAATTAGTAATTTTTTTAGATATTTGACACGTTTCTTCCCCGAGATCTGAACTGAAAAAAGTTAAAAACTAGCCAAACGAAATGATCGGTGTGTCACCACCAACCCCATCATCCCACCATCAACCGTTCCACTCGGACTTGTCCCTGTATTGTACACTGGCTACTTGTCAATTATTGCTCGGCTATGGCTCGCGGCATGGGTGAATTTTCTTTACAATACCGATAAACAAGACTGACATCAAAGATGAACCAGTATTCGCGGAATCCAACCCCACTTACTTAATTTCACCACCTCACACTTACCTCACAACTCTACCCTAGATCATACCATTATTTAAAAAGACAAAAAAAATTATTATTTTCCTTTACCAATTCAAATTTCAATTTATTTAAATCCATTAGTTCACAAATCTTATAGACCGAATTTCACATTAATTTTGGGTTAATAGATTCAGTTCCCTATCCTCCTAACTTATATTCTATGACGTCTTTTTTTTTTGTATTAAAATTTGTTCTAATTCTAGAAACATGTATTTAATTTTTTCTTTCATGAGGTTCCAATTTATTTAATCTTGTGACTAGCAATTTATCAATTTTCAATACTCATTTAATGTTTTTCCTGATCATCACTTTATACATTGATCATTTATTAAAATTGCATATAATTACTTAAAGCTTATTTTCTATTTTTCTTGTTTTGCATTTGTTTTTCCATTAAGTTTTTTTTCTCTTTTATATAAAATTTATTTGTTAATATTTCATCAGCCAATAACTTCAAATTTACTCGGTTTTTTCCTGTATTTACTTTCTTATTTGAGCTACTTGTTAAGTTTATTTGTTAATACTTTATCAAGAACTAAACTTTTGTTTAAGTACTACTTTTGGAATCAATCTTCTCAGCGGAGCTTTTCCACTAAATTTATTGGCTGATGCTTCATCAACAGATATATTATAACTTAACAGTACTTTCTCCTTTTTCTTTCTTTTTTTTTAAACTGAGTTGTGTCAACTCCGGTTAAAAGTAGCTGATTTTCTAACGATTTCGTTTTAACTTAGATAATATTGTTTGCTCTTTTCTTTATCTTTGGTAGAATCTTGTAGGAGGCTTTTATTGTTATTAAATGTTTGGATTTTGTAATTTCGACCTTGTAGTTTTGCATGAGGGGGGAGAGAGTTCAAATATAATCTTTATTGAAATTATTATTTGTTTTGCAAAAAAGATAATCAGCCTTATTCCGGTTGTCGCTGTCGTATACGACAGTAGTAGATCAAAGAACACAGGTTGTGTTTTCCTTTAATCTATTACAAAAGCGACACAGTCGTATACGACAACGACAACCGGAATAAGGCTGAATAATCTGAGTGGATCAGTTGACTGATTTATAAAAGCATGTATTAATGTTCCTCTCCAATCCGCTTTGAAAGAAAATTCTCTCGGTGTTTTCCTTAACTTTAGAGCTGGCTTTGACAGCGATAACTGCAATTTAAGGTCGGAATTAGTAAACCTTTTAAAACGGTTTTTAAGGAAAAAAAATCTTATTCTCACAAGCCACAATAAGAATATGACTAACAGCTAATTAACGGATTAAAAAAATATAATATAAAGAAAGATATATAAATATCCGCTCTTCCAACAAAGATTTCATAAAATTTCCGGATATTGCCCTCGTTTGTATGTGTGTGATATTTCCCTTTCGACAGAATGCCCTTACTACAAAAGTCGTGGCTCTCTACTTAACTACGCAGTCATTTTAAAATTTGGGATTAATTACATTTGTTTCAATTAGAGTAAGGTATTCTAGTTTCTCTATCCCTACCCAGACTTGCTTAAAAAAATACAGCTACTTCAAATTTTACTTATCTTTACCTACCGGCCGGAATGACACGGTAGAACTCCAGGGTAGCGTTCACTATTATTGCTGTAACGATGCTCCGTTGTTGTTGCTGACAACTTGATGTGGCTGGCGCTGACGCTAAACGAAGTTGTTGTAGATTGATGTTGAGGCCACTGGAAACCAACTTGAATTGGCTGATGACAGCACTAGTCGCCCGATAAAACGAACCGGGGGGTACTGTTGGTGTTGGCAATTTCTGTGGTAGTCTATAGCAGGGTGTGATTCTATACCCTTTACAAGAAACTGGGTATTTGTGGTCTTGTCAACCACCGTGATTGTTCATACGGTGTTTGGTTTGTATCCCGGCTGGTAACCTATACGAACGACCAATTGGCTGTTCCACGGGAGGTGGTGTTCAATTTTGCGACCAATTGGCTGTTCTACGGGAGGTTATGTTTAATTTTGCGACCAATTGACTGTTCCACTGGAGGCGATGTTTAATATTACGACCATTGACTGTTCCACGGGAGGTGGTGTCAGTGATGCCATTAGGATACGAAAGATACATTTTTCGTATCTTTTGATGTCTTCAAGTACCATGTATAATCCTGACATTTTTCGTATCTTTTGAATCTGTACGCAAAATGTACAGAAATAAAATATTATATTTTTCGCCTCTGACAAAGTTTTTTAAAGTTATAATTTCGCCATGAATACTAAAAAAAAACAGTCACAACTAAATACAAAACTAACATGTATCTTGTTGTTAGGTTTTCCAAGTTCTTCTGCCGTCTGCTTATTCATGTGTATGTGTTAAGTTGAAATCTTAGAAGAAAAATATATGAACTTTTATATGAACTTTTTGATATAATCGCCTGATATTATTTTTTTACAAAAATGAATTTGTTTTGATAAAATCCAAAGATAGTTACATATAATTAATTTTTGCTTACTGTATTTTTAAAAATTACCTACCTAATATTTATGACTTCAATAAATATAAAAATTAATTTATATGATATAATTTTTTTTTAACAATATTCATTCAATATGAAATAAAAATGTTATGTTAATAAATGTTAAACGTTTAAAATGGATTTTCAAATTTTTTTCAAAACGTGTCTTTTTGGGACAAAGTGTATCTTTTTGGAAACTAAAATGTATCTTTCTCGAAATTTCACTGGCAACACTGGGTGGTGTTTAGTTTTTTCTTTTATTTTACCTTCGGCGATTCCTTCTGTGCACTCGCCACTATTTAGCTTCCCAAAGTAGCTGTTGCAAGCGGATTTCTTCAGCTTCAACTTTCCCACGTCTTGAGCCTTCCACGTCCAGATCACCAAAGGCCGGATACACTTACTTTCGCTTCCATTTATCATCCACTCTACTTCGGTACTAGACCGCACACGGCAGCCAACTTCACCACACACGGTTTATCCTTCTAGTAGTCAGAGAACCAAGCCGATCGGCGCAAGCCGAACGGCTCGCCGCCGCCGCTTGATTTCTCCAAGCCGCGCCGCCGCCGATTTACACGGCTTAGACGGCTCAATTAAAGCCGCCGATGACAGCAGCTGCGCCGTGAAATTTCTTAATTTTTGTAACTAAGTTTATTTTACTTCAGGGTTACACGGTCAAGTTTTATCTATCAAGTTTTAATACGCTCACACTTTTTTTCCAATACACTAATACTTTTAAAAGTTGAAGCGAACTTGCCTTTAAAATTCTCTTTCAAGTGAGTGTATCAATTTACGTTCAAGAAAACAGCTGATTACAAGTTTGATGAGGAAATTGTTCGTTTGTCTTTATAAATTGTGTCTTGATGAGCTTCAAAATTGCGTGCAGCCTACGTCACAGCTTCCAATTTTTGGAAATCTTGACAAACTGTATACATATGTAAAAGACTATCAAGAAAAAGTAGATCGTGTGGCTGCAGTGTTACAGATTTGCGTTTTAATGTATTAGGTGCCTATTATGAACTAAATTCGATTTTCGACAGCTGTCGAATTAGTTGATCGAACGAATTTTCATTTGGTATTATGGCACACATTCGATAAAAAAAAGTACTATAGTGATTTAGTTTATTCACAGTAGTACATTTTCTATCAGCTGTCACTTTAAATAAAAAATTTTTGTTAACAAATTTAAAAAATTAAAAAATAAAACTAATATGAATCATGACTACGACGGACTTACAGTACGATGATTCATCTGATGAACGCTTACTGGCACTGGGGTGTACCTGTAGCCTGAACTTTTGTAAAAATTCCTTTTGCCTACAAAGGATTTTGTTCCATAAGGGAAACAAGCTTTTCCAACTGCTGCTTACTACTGTCGACTTTAAACTTGCATAAAATAACCAAAAATAATTAAGAATGTGGAATTTGCACACCAAAACTAATAAATTAACAAAAACTTACATTTTAAATAATTTTTTTTAAGTTATTTACACCGTCGAAAGCAAATTTGTTTTCGTTGAAAAATTCAATGCACAACGAAATTTTCGACAGTGCTGCCAACTTATAATACCAAATTAACATTCGATAGTCGCTGTTCGATAGCCAGCGAAAATCGTTTATCGAATGTAACTCATAATAGGGGCCTTAATTTCTTTGTCAAAAATGGTATATTTTAGCATCAATGTGCAACATTCAAGTGCCGTTATATTTTCTTGAAATTTTTCAAAGCGTCATTGTACTTAACAACATGCAAAAATCTCTGCAAGAATATTTATTTATTTATTTATGTACAAATTTATTATAATTAAATTACAATAAATCTCTGATAGTGTAGTTTTTAATGTGGCAGAAAAAACAATAAAAAATTACCAGCAGTTGTTAAATAAAAAACAAAAAATTAAAGAAGTGTCTCACATTAAGACACTGTATGGAAGTGCAGAGTGTTGGCAATATTTTGGTCATTTGGTTCAGGTTAAGGAAATTGTATATTTTAATTTTTTTCACCTTAAAGCTTACATTTTTATTAATAATGTATTGCAGAAAGCTTTACTTTTTTGAAATGGATATGGGTATGTGGTCCTACAGATAACATCAGCTTAAAACAATATTGAGGAAGAAACGAAATTGCACTATCCCATAAAAATAAATACATATATATAGAAATGATTAATAGTTTTCCTTAAATAACAATTTTAAACATTTCAAGCCGACATTTAAGCCGCCGCCGAATCATTGACGCAAACGCCGCCGCCGCCGATCAATTATACACGCGCCGCCGCCGCCGATCAAACACCCTCGGCTTGGTTCTCTGCTAGTAGTATCCCATACAATTCTCTCATAAAGTTACTTTTTCTGTCCATCTGGCAAGGTCACTCTCGTTAACACTTACGGCTGATCCCCGGAGAGTTGCATTTTAGCCCCAGTGTTGACTACTGCAGCGTTTTAGCGCTCTGTGTTTCCATTTATTCAGGTGCACACCGAGTTGAACCGGTACACATCTCCTTTCATGGTTTGTGTTTTCTTTATCATATTGGCAAATCATATTTGCTAATGTGATAAAGCTCGAGTCTATACGTGGGGCCTGCATCGCGGCGTTGCCATTTCCCTATGCCTTTAGATCCTTGGCGTGGAATATTTCCAGACTTTTCCCTTGTAGGTTTAACGATCATACAATTCACAAATTTTTTACAGAGTTTAGCAGAAACCTGTTTCGAAAAATCGGACAATTGGAAATTTCTCCGATATACCTCCTGTACAGCTTTAAAGCTTGTGTCTTTACATCGGGTGTTATAGCGTTAAGCATTCTCTTTATAGTTCTTATGTAATTGTTTTTTGACCTAATCGCGGACCAGTTCCATAAATCCTCACTGACTTTCGATTCGGTTCTCGGAATCTTCCAAGGTATCCAATGTTCTAGCTATTTTATACGCCGAGGCGTGCGTTACCATATTAGTTCTGAACAATAAAAAAATATGGTGTGACACCCTTGGCGCTATGAACAGCCAACCTAAGAGAACACTCGATTTCGCATAAATACTTATCCCAATCCGTCTGATTGTTTTCTAGGTATGAACGTATAGCCGCCAAAACCGACTGGTTGACTTTTTCGAATGCATTCGCTTGTGGTGCATAGCTAGCAGTTTTCATATGCTTAATTCCAAAAGATTTCAGGAAAGCCGCAAAACCCTTCCCAATGAATTGCTTCCCATTGTCTGACACTAATGTTTCAGGAACACCTAATTTATAGAATACTTCCTTTAGCAAAAATTCAATGACATTTTTCGAATTGGCCTTTGACAACGCCTTCAACAAAACATATTTAGAAAAGTAATCTAGCACTATAAAAATGTATGCGTATTCACGCAATCGTCTAATTGTCTTACCGATTCCGCCATGAGCTGCTGTCGGCAGTTCATGAGCTTTCTCTATTAATCTACGTGTCAATCTAATAGGAACCCATAGCTTCCGTATATGTTCCTCGCGTATTAGGTTCTCATCAAATGGTACGATGCGCTTATAAATCCGTCCTACAACAATCTTAATATTAGGCAACCTTGCGCGGCTACTATCAATTGCCTTAACCAATTCCTGGTAGTCATTTGACTGAAACTCTGGGAAGTTTATATCAATTACTGGGGCCATGGCAATTACATCCATCTCATATCTAGAAAGCGTGTAGGGTACGATGTTATGTGCGCCTTTGCGATGCTGTATTTGGAAAGAAAATGCTTGTAAGTTTAAACTCAATCTTGCTAAGCGCCCACTAAGGTAACATTGGCCCATCAACCTTTTAAGGCTGCAGTGATCAGTTATCTCAACAAAACTCATTAACTCTATATATGGACCAAAACGTTTGACAGGCATTACGACGGCGAGGCAATCGCGTTCAGTCACCGAGTAGTTATTTTGTGCGGTTGACAATTTTCTTGAGAAGTATGCTATTGGGTGTTCGCTTCCCTCGCTGTCTTTTTGAAAAAGGACGGCTCCGATCCCTACATCTGAGGCGTCACACTGAATAATACAGGTTTTCTAGAAATCCGGTTGTATCAGAACGGGACTGTTGGTTAAACATTTCTTGAGCTCATCAAAAGCATTTCTGGCCTCCTCGCCAAATGTGAACGTCTTACTTTTCTTAAGAGTTTTAGTTACAGGTGCCGTTAAAGTGGCATAGTCGTGGATGAATATACGGTACTAGTCTTGGGCTTAATCATTCGTTTACGTGACCGGTCATTATCGTTCAATTTGAATCAGTGAATGAGTTCGTTCATTTCGTTTAATCGTTCATTTCAGGTCACTTGGTCTTTTGGGTCAGTTTGTCTTTTAAATCATTTGTCGCTTTCGTTCAGTCGCTCACTTGTCTTGTCCTCTTTACTAAATAATCGATTGAATGTGTTAAAAGAAACAACATGTGAGATTACACTCGAAATATTATGTAGGTAAATTCAAAAGAATAGTTTTAAGTTTAGAAAACTGAAAATGTAATTAGAAAACGGATCATTTTAAATAAAGGAATTGTAAGTTTATTTTTTAATGTTAATTTTATAACGGAGATATTAAATAAAAATTAATTAACTTTTCTCTTTATTTTAAATTAAAAAAAATACAAACTACAAAAAATATATTCAAAGGCTTTTCAGTTAATTTTAACTTAAGAGCAATTCCATATGAAAACGATCAAAATTGGCAAATTTTCGGACGATTTTGATAGCTCGTTGGAAAGGTATTGAATCAGGCTTTAATTGAAAAATAAAATTTTCCTAATTTTTCTTAGAAATTTACCTTTAAATTTTCCCAAGAAAATTAAATTTTCCGATTTTCCACAGAAGCTCCTAAATTTTCCGGCTAATTTTTTTTTTGGATTTCTCATAATTTTTGCTTTAAGAATCAGCAATAAAAAAATGGGCCCCGACTCCTTGTTTGGACAGGAGAAGAGCATTTAAGAGACCACCATGTTAAAAATACATTTTAAAAATTATTTTACAGTTAAAAATACATTTATGAAGAAAAAATCAATTTTTTTTTTTAAGAGCCCCAAGTTGAGTGTGTAGTGAATATGGTCTGCCTGCCTTCACAAGATCGGCCATAAATCCATGGTTAATAGCAGCAGTGGCATGTAATGGCACACCAAACCCGACTGAGGCTACAGGTCATAAAATGTTTTGTAAATTTTTTAAATTACCAGGTAATAAATATTTCACCTAAAATGACACGTGCAGAAACAAGTCATAAAACACGGATTTTCCATAAATATGGCGAAATATTTATTACCTGGTAATTTAAAAAATTTGCAAAACATTTTATGACCTGTGGTCGGCTAATTGGCAGTAACCAATTAAGTCCCTTTTAAAAAACATTTTATGACCAGTAGTTCACGCAAATTTTCCTATTAAAGAAAAGCAAATATCGCTTATTTTTTGTTACCTATTTTTTCCCAAAAAATAAATATAAATACTTCACACACTCTGAGTCAAATTTCAGTTGAATAATAAACGTGAAAGTGTTAAAGTGTTTTTTTTTGTAAAGTAAAGAGTGAAGCTGTAAAGACAATTTAAAGTAAAATGAATAAATTTTGCTGCAATCCGTTTAACAAGAGTGGACATCGTTCGAAAAAGATAAAAGTATTAAAATTAACTGGTGTTTCAAAGCGATACATGAATGAATTAAATATACAATACGGTGAACAAGCAGAATTCATTTGCCCCAAGTGTAAAATCGATTTGTCTCAACAAGCAAATGCATTGAAACAAATGCAGCCACAATCCGAGAGTGAAATGACAAGTGAACAAAATGTTTCATCTGATCTGAGTCCTTTGAATGAGACTATTACCACTTTAGGTGAAACGCCTATTAGAAAAAGAAAGTTGCGAAGTGAAACATACAGGAAAGAGAAAAAAGGCAAGGTTATGAGTGCAATCGCGACAATATTTGATGAAGGCTCTGATAACGAATGCAGTCAAGCAGATGACGTTGATGACGGCAAACAAATGATTGAGCAGTTGAAAAGAAAATTCAATTTAGCGACCACTTTTTCGGAGAAATATCTCATTTTATCTGTGCTGCCTCAATCATGGTCTATACGCAAGATTTCTGAACAGTTTCAAACATCTTTTTACATCGCGAGAAGAAGCAAAGAATTAGTTCGACAGAAGGGCATATTGGCGACTCCCACCAAGAAATTTGGCTCAAGGACCCTCAGCGTAGCAACGGTGAAATTGATTCAAGATTTTTACTGCAATGATGACAACAGCCGCGCCTGCCCAGGTACACGTGAAGATGGAGAAAAAGTACACAAGCAGCGCAGATTATTATTATGTAATCTATCCGAAGCATACCATCAGTTCAATGAGAAATACCCAGCAGAAAAAGTGGGATTTTCTAAGTTTGCCATCCTACGACCAAAAGAATGCGTGCTGGCATTAGACAGGCACGGAACACATTCAGTCTGCGTTTGCATGTTTCATCAAAACATCAAATTAATTTTCTTTCCATGCAAGAAATTGAAAGTATTTCACGGTGAAATTGAAACATATAGGGACCTCCTGTCGAAGTCGTTGTGCGCATACCCCACGGAAAATTGTCATCTGTCCAAATGCGACAATTGTCCGAAGATTGACGAGCTAGAGCAATATTTGGCGGAAAAGTTTGAACAGCTGTTAATTCAGGAGGTGCATTTCAAACAGTGGATAATTAGCAGCGGCAGATGTTCCCTTGAGACCGTGGTAAAGCAGATTCCGGAATTCATCGAGGAATTCGGATTCAAGTTGAATGAACTGAAGGCGCACCATTTCATATCCGAGATGCAATCGAAATTACTAAAGGAAAGTAAGGAGAAATTAGCCCAAAATGAATTCATTGTGATAAGCGACTTTGCCGAGAATTACACTTTTCTCGTTCAGGATGATGTTCACCGCCGCACAGTGGCGCCCGTAGAGCAAACGAGGTTGCAAAAATCAAAATTTTCATGAGCGTCGACGAAGTTTTGAATAAACCCATGTTATAGGAAACTTTTCAACGATTTCAAATATGCCACTCTTTATAATATCACATTTTTAGTTTAGAAGATATAACCGTTCAAAGTTGACCGACTTTCGGTTTTCAAAAAAACGCACAATTTTTAGTCAATTTGTCGCGATTTCAGGTGTAATATCACGAAAAATAGGTAACGAATCGCCTTATTTTTTGTTTGTATTGATTGATGTATTTATTTAATGTATAATGATAAAAAAAATTAACTGTTTGCTTTGTGTTTCTCCTGGTAAATCACTATTTAAAAACTATCCGTTTTTTCAGTATTTTTCAACTTTGACGGAAAATAAAAAAAATCTATATTTTGATTATTTCTTTACATAATTTAAAAGGTTTTATCTGCCCGTACGTGCCCGTTTGGCTTCTAGAGGTAAAAAAGGTTAAAAAGACATGGTTGCAGAAATTATATGGCGTTCATCCCTTATATGTTTTGACTGACAGTAGTTTGATCTAATAGTTTGAAAAAAAAACTACTCATTGAAATTAGCAGGTACGTACCTCACTTAAACAATACTTTGGCGTACAAATGGTCAAGAACAATATTGACTTATGGTCCCTACAGGTAGGCACAAATCTTATTTGGACACGTGCATAATATCAAAATTGCATTATTCAACCTAAATCCATATGTATGCAGGGAACAGGTAAATTTTTAGGCATGGTAGCATAAGCCTATATATTGCAAAATAAGCATAATGTCTGGATTAGTCTACGACTGAAAGTTGGCGCAACAATTACTGAAACCATTAAACAATTTAAGTACATGGCGTTGAACAATTTAAAATTATTTGAACTGTTTAGAAAGTCAACCACACCAAAGTTTTTCACGGAAGCTGCTTTAGAAGAACTTGAAGAAATTATAAAAAATAATTTTTATCTGTTATATTCAAATATTAAGCCAAAATGGGTGAAATCTAATCGAACCATTCAGAACTTCAACTCCAAATACGAGGACTGGCTTAATGAAGACACCATCCTGGATATATTGGCAGTAGATAAACCCAGCACATCAACCAGAGGAGCAAAAGGAAGGCCAAAAAAAGTATTGAGGAGTGTTCAATTTTCACTAGAAAGAGGAAACTTGCCGATGCCACCAATGACTTGACCACGAAGCATTTATCGGACGCGCTGTCTATTAAATATACAAAGGATAGCGAAAGAGTTAGGTCGCAGATAACCAAATCTGTTGCTGATGCAAGCCCACTGCGACTAAAAAGGATTAAGGAAAGCATTCCCACGCCCACGTTCCGAAGAAGCCTTGGCGGACATCTTTAACGCGACACGGCGCTGACGTTTTACCCGGATACAAGCATATTACGCAAGCCAAAATTAATTCACGACCACTGCATACGGAGTTTACGGAAGTCTCTGCGAAAGCCAATCTGCAGGATCTCATGGGCCATACAGCAAAACGGTTGTTGGAGAGTCTTCCTGAAAATGAGGTGAAAATTCTTCCTGAGAAGTTGACATTGATCAGCAAATGGGGCTGCGATGGATCATCCGGACAAAGCGTTTATAAGCAAAGGATATCTTCCGATGACGCTACAATATCGGACGGAAATATGTTTATGGCATCTGTTGTTCCTTTGCAGCTAAAATCTGATGTTTACCTACACTGGAAAAATCCACGTCCGTCATCAGTGCATTATCGCCGACCAATAATGTTTCAGTTTGCAAGGGAATCGGCAGAACTCATAAGGACCACGGTGAAGGACATTGAAGAACAAATAAGCAAGATTAAGCCTACAAAGCTGCAAATCGGAGAAGGAAAATATATTGAATGCAATTACGAGTTCCACCTGACCATGGTTGACGGAAAAGTCGTAAACGAACTGGCAGGAACAACCTCAACAATTTCATGCCCGATTTGCAAAAAGAGTCAAAAGAACTTTGGTAATTTAGATATACTTTCTCTTGCGAATTGTGATGAATATTTTACAGAAAATTGAAAAATTAATTTAAAAAAAAAATATTTTTTTTTTTAATTTGTTGGGTAATAATTTAAAACATAAAACCCTAAAGAAAAAAAAATAAAAACAATCTAAAAATGTAAAAATAATTTTTTTTAGTTACCATAAAATTGATTTTTCTACTAATTTTAACTTTGATAACCCATAAGTAGGCCCCTACAAAGCGTAGCACCCTTTCCAAACGCTCATTTCATAGGCTGAACAGTTATCTATCATATGCTGTTTAAACTGTTCAATTATATTATTCGTAGGGAGATCGAACGGTTATTATTCGACCGGTTTTAACCGGTTATTTTAGCTTTGCCCAAGTCGGTTATTTTAAAATGTCCATTTTTCGAATATCGAATAAACCGGTTATTTTAGTATAATTAACCGGTTATTTTAGTAATGTGTAATTTATATACATTTTCCTTACTCTTGTTGTAGATGTACCCGTAATTTAAGTATTTTCTAATTGAATATTGGCTAAACTTGAACTTTTTATGAAGAATGTCAAAACAAAATGTAACAAAGGTCAAAAAATATTACGAGCACTGTAAATACAAAGCGCTTATAAAAGCGTGTGTTTTTGTAGAAAAAAACTACAAAACTATTCAAAATACTACAAAAACGTGTTCAGTTAAAAAGTAAATTGTAATTTGTGTAAGAGTATTCTAAATATTCAATATAATTTTATATAAATGATATCTCTAGATATTTTTCGAATTCGATTAAAAAGACAAAGTTAAGTGCTTGAAGTGCCCTAAAATTATAAGTTACAAAGGTTCTTCCATGTCACGACTTATTAATCACCTTTAATTAGTGTAAATGCTTGACATTAATGTGATCCAAATGAAACTTAACTCCGTTCGAAGGAGTTCTAAGAAGACGAAAAATAATACTTTACTTAAATACGCTGCAAAAAATGAATTATTGGGTGATATATAAGCCAGTTGTGTTGCCGAGGACGAAATGCCCGATAATGCACTTAAAACTCTTAAGTAGTTCTAGCATCCCTTCATGCTTAAAACAACAAAAATACGGCGGAATCAACGATATGGGAAACATTTCTACCAGTTTTATATATTAAAAACCAGGAACTAAAAAACAAAATGGAAGAAATCAAGCAATGTCATGGAATGTTTTAAATTGTAGTCGAGGAATTGACAAATATTTTACACAAAAAAAAAATGTTCAGTTCACTATTCGTTTCTATAATGCTGAAACAAAATAATTTGAAATAGATAATAGATCCTGGCTAAGAGGTTTTGTTTGCAACTATTAAAAAATTTGGTTGATTAATATAGATAGCACCAACAAATTAAAATTCATTTAAAATAAATTTGAGAGAATGTTTCAAAAAATAAATTTATAAAATTCCTATGATTTATTTGCTTTTGCAAAACGTTTGTCTAGATCAAATATCATTCAACCGTTTCTAAATTACATTATAAAAATATCTTCTTACAAATTAAGATTAGTAAATCAATAAAAAATATTGTAAAATATTTGTAAAGTCTGATCTAAGTCATATTTATGTATTTTGTGGGTCCTTACCTTTGCAAATTGTTTTGTTTTTATTCAAATTAACCTTTTTATTTAAACTTATTTGATTTTTGTGTTTTTAAGTATTCGAATTAAAACCGGTTAACCGGTTATTTAAAAATTGCTTAACCGAAAACCGGGTTTTTTAAAATAGCAACTATTCGTAATATTCGAAAACCGGTGATTGAAAAAAGTCGAATAATCGATCTCCCTAATTCGGTTCAAAAGATATGATTTTTGCAACGAAAAAACTCAAATGGCGCCACTGTGCGCCGTTTTCAATGAAAAATTCAAGTGTTAATAATATCACAAACAATAAATTCTTGCAATAATTTAAGCAAATTAGTCGTTTTGCTTTTTTTATGGATGTTAAAAAAACAAATTTCACTTTTTATTCACAAATTTTAGCTTTTATTTTAATATTTGTTTTCTTTTATTATATTTTTGTATTGACGTTTCAGTTGTAAATGACATTAATTATTTAAAATGACACAAAAATTAAAAAGGGTCTTCATGAAACGCGTCTCGCAAGTTTACCCATTTGCACAAATGGCAATTTTAAGCGATATCATGTAAACCCTTATTATTTTTTGTAGTTTGTTTTTTGAACAATATGCAGAAACAGTTACATTAATTTAATTATAAAATAAAAAAATTTCCATTAATTACGGAAAACGATTTTAATAAATTACATTAAGTTACTGTAAAACTTTTTTGAGTGTACACAAGAATAGAAAACAATAAGCCCAAACCAAATACGCAGTTTTGTTTTAGTTCATTTGATTAAAAGAAACAACAATACCATAAGTGTGTATGCTATACTTTTTTCATTTAATACATTGCCAGTGGCGACTTGCCACACTATTTTAAAAAATTCATAGTACAATATGGGCTGCCATACGTAGTAATTTCTCGCCAAACTTGGCGATTTTAAAACTTGTTTGAGGGCTTATTCAAAGTAAGAGCTCAATTCTTCAAAAATTAATTTAAAGAAAAATAATGCAAGAAAAAATTTTAAATTTATGTGGTATTTTAAGAACAAAATACTTTTAAAAACAAACTAAAATAAAAATAATAGCGATTGCACAAACATATAGAAATATTTATTATTATTATTCATGTGTTATTTGTATTATATTTTCAAAAGCGATAATATGAATTTTATTTTCTGTTTTTATTTTATAAGAATTAAAAAACCTTTTCAAAAAAAACACGCTTTTATTAAAATGCGCTAAAAAGATAAAATAAATAAAATCAATCACATCAGGTTATATAATTTACTTGTTTGTCTACACAAGTAAATCTCACGACAAGCGAGTGTAATCCGTTATAAGTTGATAGTAAAAGTTTAAAAGTAAAATTTTCTTTTCAGCGCATTTAAATAAAATCTTGTTTTTTAAAAAGGTTGTTTACTTTTAATTTATTTTAAAACTAGCATTCGTATTCTCATGAGCCCTTACATTTGATACCCATATTGAAGGCTAGCATTAAAAACTTAGTCCGCCATATATGATTTAGAGTAACGCCACTTTATTTTTCGACTTAATCTCAGCAAGCCCTCCCATTTGGTACTCATATTGTAGGAATGCATTAAAAATAATTAGTCTGCCATCTTGGATGTCTTATCATGTTAGATTTAGAATAACGTTACACGTCATCTTAACTGAACGTGTTGAAAAATGTCAGCTCAATCGGTTCGAGGTATCTGCTTCAAAATTGAGTTGCAAGATTTCACCGAGCAAACATACATTGCAAGCAGGCATCAGAAATTAAGAACCGAAAACTTAAAATTTAAGTTTTTCATTTGAAAAATTCAAAACTTATGCGTACAAAATAAATTTTTTTTCTATCAGTTAAAAAAAAATAGGAAACACAAAAAAAGATATTTATTTTTAAAGTACAATATGTGTTTTGTACATGAAAAGAAACAACAATTTAAAAAATACACAAAAACGCTTTTTTTTTTTTGAAAAATATTTATCATTGGTGTTCAAAACATGTTTTCAACTGTACAAAAAAAAAAAAAAAAAAAAATTATTTTGTTCTATTTGTTCTTCAAAGTTCAAAATAATGAAGTTCTTAAAAAAACGTTTTTGAGAAAAATATTTTTTTTTTTGTTTTTAGAAACTAACAATAAAAACTCAATTTGAAGTTAAAATTGTGAATTTTAATTAAAATTATAATATAAAATTGTGTTTAAAATTGCAATTGCAAAAAATCTTTAGAGATTCTTAATTATCAAAACTAGCTGCTGTTACATTAGCTGTACCTGCAACACAGGTATCTGTGGAGGCAGCCTTCAGTGCTTTGCCAATTATTATGACCAAAAATAGAAGGAATTTAAGTTATGAGCATGTAGACAATTTATTGTTGCTCAAACTCAACATCAAGCTAATTGATAAGATAACTATTTAGTTCTAGGATAATCTTTATCATGGTATAACTACTTATTCTTAATCAGCTTTATATTTTTTATTTACTATAGTTTTGTACGTATGAGTTTAAATTTTGTCAATTAAAAAAATTCAATTTTAAGTGTCGGTTCTATTTATTTCATCTACAAAATAATATTGTACTAAAAAATAAATATCTTTTTTTTGTGTTTGCTTTTATTTTTTTAAACTGATGAACAAAAAAATTATTTTGTACGCATGATTTTTAAAATTTTAAACAGAAAAAATTAAATTTTCGGTTCGTAATTTTTTGTACAAAAGTACAAAAAAAAATATTTTTCTAAAAACCTTTTTTTTTGAGAACTTTATTATTTTGAACTTAAAGAAACAATATCAAACAAAATTTTTATCTATTTTTGGTTATTGTACAATTTAAAATATTTTTCGAATACCAATGATAAATATTTTTTAAAAAACATTAAAAAAAACGTTTTCCGATCCTTGATTGCAAGTTAAATAAAAGCTTTTAAAAAAATAAGTAGTTTCTTATAAACTAATTTTTTTTTATATTTTAAGAGTCTTATTCATAAACGAATGTAATGTATACATTAAAAGTGTTTTTTCCATTCTAATTTCGTGCTGTAAAACTTGACTAAGCTTTTATAAATGAAGCCAATATCGAATTTGGTTATTTATTTATAGGACTTATTTAAAAAATTAAATGAAATAAATATGTATACAATTTTCTGCTCAAATGAAAAAATTTGCATTTGGCGGGTTTTGTATTAAGAACAACTGGCAACGCTCATGTAAATTGTAGAAAAATTGTTAATAGCAGTCAGGGCTGTCAGGTTTATTTTGATCTTTTTTGCCAAATTCAATGTCAAAAATCGCCAAAGCCTTTTTTGCGTTTTTGACAACATAAAAATTTATTTTAAAAATTTTTCCATTGTTTTCTATATATTCTAAAAAAATTTACTTCTTCTGAATCGCTAAAATTCTCCAAAAATGGGACAAAGTCGCCTTGATATATATGTTTTTGAATAAAAGTAAAATGATTGGTGAACACACAAGAGATCAATAGTTTAAAATTTAGATTAGCAGCAAAACTTTTTTTTGTGTTTAGTATTAAACAAATGATGGATATATATCTAAAACGCTATACACATGACCGGCAAGGCAATTCTTGCTGTTTTTTTTCAACAATGTATATTCAAAATATTGTGTGAAAGTACAAAAAGTACTATTTACATTCTTATAATTTATAACTCGTAACAACGTGTCAAGAAGTTCGTATTGCACTCTATTTTGAAGGCGAGTTTAAGTAGAGTAAATTATTAAAAAGAACTATTTCAACACATACATTAGCAGTTGGAATTAAATGCATATAAAGGCGGTCAAAAAATTCTTTAAAATGGTACGTACCGGACGTATCCTTATAGCTATAAACTTTTTGCAAAACCTGATTTATATTAGATGGAATACCCTCATTGATATAATCTTTCTAAATAACAAACGGTTAATTTGTCCAACAGTCTCAAAACAAGTTTATAGCTTATCAAATAGCCAACAAAATCGCCATATATTTTTTAAGCCGCCAAAAAATCGCCATATCGACAAATCGAAAATTAGGTCGCCAAGAAACTTGACAACCCTGATTTTATTATGAAAATGTGTAAAGCTGTGTGGCAATGAGTAAAAGAAATAAGCATGATGAAATAAACAGGTGGCATTACTACGCCAGATGACGATTTTTTCCTCTTGTATTGTTTTTCTAGTCTTATGTCAAAGTTTTGTTTATGTTTACAAAAAGTCCACGTTTTGTGCTGTGATTATTGTATTGTATTAAAATAAAATGAAATAAGATAGTAACCATAGTGAAATTAAAATTGGCTAAAAATTAATTTATTTCATTGCGTTCTGCTCCAAAATTTGATTTTAGTTTAATATCATTTTTGACGTATACGGATACTTATTTTTTATATTTGTTGTAATGTTGTATTTGTTGCCGTAGCGCTGCCACCTACTTATTCCACCATGGAAATAAGTATATTATAATGGCATAACTTATACAACACAAAAGTATTGTTGTTTCTTTTCAACCAGTTGTCCGGTAAACAAGTGACCGACTGATTCAAAAGACCCAAGTAGACGATTGAACGATGAAACTGACCGGCCGGTCATCGCTCATCTGACTGATCCGTTTAATCGAACCAGTTCGTTCATGACCGACACAACTTTATATGGGACCCCATTTACCAAACGTATTCTAGTTCAATCGAATCGGTACAGAAACAATTCATGCTCTTCTAAATTCGTGGATTTCATTATAACCCACTAACCATGCCTTCATACTTAGCTCGATTGGCTCTGATTAAACTCCACACTTTAACAAGTCGTAGAACAATGCTGAATGTGACGTTTATTTTAAACATTATTAATGGTGATATCTGCACTGGTTTTTTAATTAATGAGATTTCATTTAATATTCCTCAACGTTCATCTCGAAATTTCATCCCGTTATCTGTCAAATTTTTGAGAGCGAATTATTGCGATTCTGACCCTCTTAGAAGAATGTGTAACACCTTCAATCAATTATATAGATTTAAAGATTTTTCATTGGAACCAAAGTCAATAAGTAGATTAATAATTGATTTTCTAAATTGATATGCAGTAAAATTTAATGTAATCTAATCAAATGTTAGTTCATAGTCTATTTTATTAAAGTGTAAATTTAAATTTGTAAAATGTCTGTAAGGAAAAATCCATAGACAATTAATAAATAAATAAAATAAATAATAACCAGCGCACAGCAAACAACGGATTGAGAATCGATAAATGGGGAATAATGTTTGACGGAACGTATAAATGATCAAGCGTTGAAGATTTTGTTTTTCAGGTGGAAATTTTGCAGTCAGACTTTGTAGGAGACTGGCAAAAGATTTTACGCTAATTTCAACTACTTTTAAGTCGACCAGCTAAGGAATGGTACTGGGACCACCGCAGATTTAATAACGTAACAAGTTGGAGAGATTTGAAGGCAGCCCTTCCTGCCCAATTTCATTGGTTCGAAAGCGATTTCGATATACAGAGGAAACTATTGGACCGACGTCAAACCGAACCAACGACAATTTAGCGGGTGTCAACCCATGAGGACCGTACATGCGATAGAAGGTGAGCCAGCGCTAGGTGAGGGTGTAGTAGAAGTCGAGACGATTCAGACCACACGTCGTCTAAAGTGTTGGAACTGCCAATAAGAGGGTCATAATTTCGTAGACTGTCCCGCAGAACTAATTACATTATTTTATTACAAGTGCGGATTAGAGAACACGGTTACACCAAGATGCCCGAATTGTCAGTGAAACCGAGGACAGAACGTGTCTCGACAAGAGATGGAGGCTCGTTCGAACAGGCAGTATCCCACACCACAACACCAGTGAATACAGGAAATACTACCACTTCGCAGTATAGCGTAAAACACCAGGAGGGAAAAGTTAGACAAATTTTGAAACGGGAAAACAAACCTATAGCTAAAAGCTCGGAGAGACTTAATGCAGCCAACCGGCAACCATCACTGGAAGAAAGAGAGGCAGCATATGAGGCAGCAAAGGAGAGAATTTTTAGACCGTCTAAGAAAATTTTAAAAGCCCGAGAACGGCACGAAAGTAGGAAAAAGATTCATCAGCTAGCGTCTATGAAGGTCCGGACTCACGGATATACACAACCATGGAGATCAATGGTCACTCGATTGAAGGCATACTGGATAGTGGAGCCACCGTCACGTGTTTGGGAAAGGATTGTTTGGATTTTGTGGAAAAAGCGATGTTAGTAATTTACCCATTTCAGGCCGACATTAGAACAGCAGATGGTCGGGTTAACAAAATAATAGGAAAGGTAAGAGCGGATTTTTACCAAGTGCCTACGTTGCGCCAAAAGCTTTTCTTAGGGGTCGATTTTATGAAACGTTTTAACTTAATAAGGTTTAATGTGGACAGTTTGCACACACTCGGAGGAAAAAGCGGTCAAGAACTCGAGGTAGCTTTCCCAAGGATGCATCTTGTAACAAATCAGCAGCAGGAAATTTTGAATAATGTCATTGGGGCATTCCCGTGTTCCATTAAAAAAGGTCTTGGCAAAACGACACTAGAATAACACTCCATCGAAACAGGAGCAGCCGTTTCAGTGAAGGAAAAATTTTACCCGGTGTCGCCTGCAGCACAAAAGCTTATGTACGGAGAACTAGATCGTATGCTTGCATTAGGAGTTATTGAGCTCAGCGAAAGCCCTTGGAACAACCGGGTTACCATGGTACTTAAGGGGGACAGGTGAGGATATGTTTGGATGCCCGAAAGTTAAACAGACACACTGTAAAGAATGCGTACCCGCTTCCTCATATCGAGGGGCTGTTGAGTCGCTTGGGGATACCCATTTTATATCAAGTATAGATCTGAAAACGCATTCTAGCAGATACCACTCGCTAGGTCCTCTAGGGAAAATACTGCTTTTACGGTGCCCGGAAGACCCTTGAACCATTTTACTATCATGCCTTTCAGGTTGTGCAACGCAGCCCAAAGGTTATGCCGTTTAATGGACAAGGTTATTCCGGCGCGTTTACGGGAAAAAGATTTCATTTACCTGGATGACTTGCTAGTGGTATCCGCTGGTTTTGCGGAACATATGGATCTGCTGCGTGAAGTAGCTTTTTGTTTGAACACGGCTGGTCTAACAATAAATTTGGAAAAATCGAAATTGTTGCCGCGAACTGCGATACTTGGGGTATATAGTGGGTGAAGGCCAATTGGGACCCGGATCCAGAGAAAAATATGGCAATTGTTAATTTGGGTTATCCGAAAACAGTGAAACATGTACGAAGCTTTATGGGAAGCACGGAATGTATAGAGTTGTGTCGGTCATGAACGAACTGGATCAATTGAACGGATCAATCAGATGAACGATGACCGGCCGGTCAGTTTCATCGTTCAATTTCGTTCACTTGGGTCTTTTGAATCAGTCGGTCACTTGTTTACCGGACAACTGGTTGAAAAGAAACAACAATACTTTTGTGTTGTATAAGTTATGCCATTATAATATACTTATTTCTTTTACTCATTGCATAATACAATTAAGGTTGTCAAGTTTCTTGGCTACCTAATTTTCGATTTGGCGAAATGGCGATCTTTTGGAGGCTTATAAAATATATGGCGATTTTAATGGCTATTCGATAAGGTATAAACTTGTTTTGAGACTGTTGGACAAATGAACCGTTTATTATTTAGAAAGATTATATCAATGAGGGTATTCCATCTAATATAAATACGGTTTTGCAAAAAGTTTATAGCTATAAGGATACGTCTGGTACGTACCATTTTAAAGAATTTTTTGACTGCCTTTATATGCATTTAATTCCAACTGCTAATGTCTGTGTTGAAATAGTTCTTTTTAATAATTTACTCTACTAAAACTCGCCTTAAAAATAGAGTGCAATTCGAACTTCTTGACACGTTGTTACGAGTTATAAATTTTATGATTGATCGGTCACTTGTTTACCGGACAACTGGTTGAAAAGAAACAACAATACTTTTGTGTTGTATAAGTTATGCCATTATAATATACTTATTTCTTTTACTCATTGCATAATACAATTAAGGTTGTCAAGTTTCTTGGCTACCTAATTTTCGATTTGGCGAAATGGCGATCTTTTGGAGGCTTATAAAATATATGGCGATTTTAATGGCTATTCGATAAGGTATAAACTTGTTTTGAGACTGTTGGACAAATGAACCGTTTATTATTTAGAAAGATTATATCAATGAGGGTATTCCATCTAATATAAATACGGTTTTGCAAAAAGTTTATAGCTATAAGGATACGTCTGGTACGTACCATTTTAAAGAATTTTTTGACTGCCTTTATATGCATTTAATTCCAACTGCTAATGTCTGTGTTGAAATAGTTCTTTTTAATAATTTACTCTACTAAAACTCGCCTTAAAAATAGAGTGCAATTCGAACTTCTTGACACGTTGTTACGAGTTATAAATTTTATGATTGTAAATAGTACTTTTTGTACCTTCACACAATATTTTGAATATACATTGTTGAAAAAAAAACAGTAAGAATTGCCTTGCCGGTGAAGTGTATAGAGTTTTAGATATATATCCAATATTTGTTTAATACTAAACACAAAAAAACGTTTTGCAGCTTTAATTAGATTATTGTTATCTATTGTATCTTTTGTGTGTTCACCTATCACCTAACTTTTATTAAAAAAAATGTATATCAAGGCGACTTTGTCCCATTTTTGGAGAATTTTAGCGATTCAGAAGAAATATATTTTTTTAGAATTTATAGAAAACATTGGAAAAATTTTTAAAATAAATTTTATGTTGTCAAAAACGCAAAAAAGGCTTTGGCGATTTTTGACATTGAATTTGTTAAAAAACATCAAAATTAACCTGACAACCCTGACTGCTATTAACAATTTTTCTACAATTTACATGAGTGTTGCCAGTTGTTCTTAATACAAAACCCGCCAAATGCAAATTTTTTCATTTGAGCAGAAAATTTATTATTATTTCATTAATTTATTATATTTATTTCATTAATTTTTTAAATAAGTCCTATAAATAAATAACCAAATTCGATATTCGCTTTATTTATAAAAGCTTAGTCAAGTTTTACAGCATGAAACTTCATAAACATTCGTTTATGAATAAGACTCTTAAAATATAAAAAAAATTAGTTTATAAGAAACTACTTATTTTTTTAAAAAGCTTTTATTTAACTTGCAATGTATGTTTGTTCGGTGAAGTCTTACAACTCAATTTTGAAGCAGATACCTCGAACCGATTGAGCTGACATTTTTCAACACGTTCAGTTAAGATGACGTGTAACGTTATTCTAAATCTAACATGATAATACATCCAAGATGGCAGACTAATTATTTTTAACGCATTCATACAATATGAGTATCAAATGGGAGGGCTTGCTGAGAATAAGTCGAAAAATAAAGTGGCGTTACTCTAAATCATATATGGCGGACTAAGTTTTTAATGCTAGCCTTCAATATGGGTATCAAATGAAAGAACTCATGAGAATACGAATGCTAGTTTTAAAATAAATTAAATGTAAAACAACCTTTTTAAAAAACAAGCTTTTATTTAAAGGCTTTAAAAAGAAAATTTTACTTTTAAACTTTTATTATCAACTTATAACGGATTACAGAATTTATATGATACAAAAGCTTGTCGCGAGATTAACTTGTGTAGACAAACAAGTAAATTATATAACTTGATGTGATTGATTTTAACTATTAAAATTATAAGTTGATAGTTAAAGTTTATTTATTTTTTCTTTTTAGCGCATTTTTATAAAAGCGTGTTTTTTTAAAAAAAGGTTTTTTAATTCTTATAAAAAAAAAACAGAAAATAAAATTCATATTATCGCTTTTGAAAATATAATACAAATAACACATGAATAATAATAATAAATATTGCTATATGTTTGTGCAATCGCTATTATTTTTATTTTTGTTTGTTTTTAAAAGTATTTTGTTCTTAAAATACCACATAAATTTGAAATTTTTTCTTTCATTATTTTTGTTTAAATTAATTTTTTAATAATTGTCCTCTTACTTTGAATAAGCCCTCGCAACAAATTTTTGTTCTTTCTATTAAAGTAGAGCTACCTAAAGGCCGGTATTCACTATCCTATTTAGTCGCACGATATGTCAAAAAAATCGTGTGTGCTCATTATGTATGACAGTGTGGCTTAAAAATGAATTGAGTGACAGATTTTTTTGACAAGTCTGTCCGACTTGCAAATGTTTATGAAAATTTTCATAAAATGATAGGTTCTTTGCGATCAGAGTTGCATTTTCTTGTAAAGTAGTTGAGTCATTTGAGTTTGCATCTTTTTTGTGGGATAGTGTGGCATTGACAGCAGATTTTGCAGACATTATTTTTATGTCGGATAAAATTCCATCAGATTTTCGTGTGAATGAATCGTACGATTATGTAGGATAGTGAATACCGGCCTTAAGCATATATTAAATAAGAACACCAAACAAGTTTTAAAATCGCTAAGTTTGACGAGAAATTACTACGTATGGCAGCCCAGATTGTACTATGAATTTTTTAAAACAGTGTGGCAAGCCGCCACTGGCAATGTATTAAAAGAAAAAATATAGCATAGTCCCAATTTACAATGTTGAAATTGAAAGGCAGACATTTCTCTTATTCTCTTTTGAACTTACCTAAACCTTTAACAATCGCGAAATTAATAGACAGACAGAAATTATTTGTTTCCTTTCTTCGTTCATTTTCGCTGTTGACGGAGACGAACATTTAACAGGCAATGATATATAAAATTACATTGGTGTGAGAAAAATTATATGAAACAACAACATGAAAATTGCGAACAGTAAAAGAGAAACACGAAAAATGTCTAGTACAGATAGTCATGTACTACACACTCTACCTTTACAACCCCTCGCCGACAAACTTCGTCTGTCTGCCTTCCACTTGCCACATTGTAAAAGGGGACATACACACTTATGGTATTGTTGTTTCTTTTAATCAAATGAACTAAAACAAAACTGCGTATTTGGTTTGGGCTTATTGTTTTCTATTCTTGTGTACACTCAAAAAAGTTTTACAGTAATTTAATGTAATTTATTAAAATCGTTTTCCGTAATTAATGGAAATTTTTTTATTTTATAATTAAACTAATGTAACTGTTTCTGCATATTGTTCCAAAAACAACTTACAAAAAATTATAAGGGTTTTCATGATATCGCTTAAAATTGCCATTTGTGCAAATGGGAAAACTTGCGAGACTCGTTTCATGAAGACCCTTTTTAATTTTTGTGTAATTTTAAATAATTAATGTCATTTACAACTGAAACGTCAATACAAAAATAAAATAAAGGAAAACAAATATTAAAATAAAAGCTAAAATTTGTGAATAAAAAGTGAAATTTGTTTTTTAAACATCCATAAATAAAGCAAAACGACTAATTTGCTTAAATTATTGCAAGAATTTATTGTTTGTGATATTATTAACACTTGAATTTTTCATTGAAAATGGCGGTGAACATTAAACTAATTTATTTGTATAAATTCTTGGCAGTTCATTTGAGAGGGCGTAAAAATGCACAGTTGCACAAATTGCGAGACTTTTAGCGATATCATGAAAACCCTTAATGATTTTGATTTGGTTAATATATTCAGTTACTTTTTATGCATAAAATATAACTGAAATACATGTGTACATAAATAAAAATAAATAAAAAGGAAAAAATATTTGGTCATAATGAAAGGTAAAAACACTGCTTTAGCTATTTTAGTACGTAATTTAAATTAAGTTAAAATTAACTGAAAAGCCTTTGAATATATTTTTTGTAGTTTGTATTTTTTTTTAATTTAAAATAAAGAGAAAAGTTAATTAATATCTCCGTTATAAAATTAACATTTAAAAATAAACTTACAATTCCTTTATTTAAAATGATCCGTTTTCTAATTACATTTTCAGTTTTCTAAACTTAATACCTATTCTTTTGAATTTACCTACAAAATATTTCGAGTGTAATCGCACATGTTGTTTCTTTTAACACATTCAATCGAAAACGTAGGGAATTTTAAAAATTCCATCTGACATCACTGGTAGAGGTCGCGGCTTCCAGTGATCCGTTACACACCTTTCATTTCCATTTAGTCAGAGAAATAAAACACAATCTCACCACTGTTCTTTTCCAACCCGTATCGCGAGAGATAAGGTATAATCTCTGTCCGGACCCCGAACCGTAAGGCCGCCTGACTACGTCACCACAACTCATGGGAATGTAGTATAACCGCGATTCCCGGAATTCGCAGCGTTGTTTCTGACTGGGCGGTAGAGGAATTTAGTATATCCGCTGCTCCCCTCGACCTGTGACTTAAACGCTTATCTGCTAGATGCATAAGCTCTACCAGCTAAAGGGTATAATCAGGAGAACTTGGTATTACCGCTTTTCCTTGATTGTTTGATATTGTTTAATTGCGCCCTATGCTCCAATGGGAGTTAGAGGAACACATATATATATATATATAATTGCAGAGGTATAACCTCTAGACTATCCAAACAAGACCTTACCTCTTTGCCAGCTGCCGACTGACTGACTATTTACCGGCATATAATCTGCTTTTATACTCTTGTTGGCGTACATCTACACACGCACACAACAGTAACTAATTTACATAGTTCCACACATATGTATGTTTCGCACCTAATTGTTTTCCTATACGCCCCAGTTGACGGGGATCATTGATATTTTAAAATCAAAAAGAAACATTTAATACGATCAATGTAATTGATTTTAATTAAATAAACATAGTTCACCATTCGATACAAATAATGTTAATAATAATAACTCAATAAACATAGTTCACTAAAATTAATAATTAAATAGGCATAATTCTAAAATAAGAATAATAAAATAAGTATAATTTATTTCCATTGAAGAGATAATAAAAAGACGGCTACTCCTTGGTCTTCATCTGGGGTCTGGTTGGCATAGGGTGGCAGTACCGGCTAGGGTGTGTGACCCAACACCGAGGGTCGGTTCCCAAGTTGTCACAATGTTCCCAAGTGAATGAGGATCTGTAAGAGTGATTTTTTTGGTACGCTTTTGTTCTTTTTTGTTTTTGAACTGATACTTTTTAAATTTTCGTTTCTATTGCACCTACAAACATGAAATTAAACAAGCAGTGCGTTGAATTAATGATTATCTGTATGAGGCGATTTTTGGTACTCTTTGTGATTTACCTGGTGCTTTTTAATTTGCCGCTAATATTGGACCTAAAAACATAAAAATAAACATGAAAGTTCCTTAGTGAATGAGAATGTGTAAGGGAGATTTTTGGTACTTATTCGTTCATTAACTGGTACTTTTTTTTAAATGAAAGTGACACTTTTTTAATTTAATACTTATTGTTGTTCATTAAATAAAAAAAGCGAACAGGGGTCTGGTAGTATTTTGAAATTCGGCTCTTTTTGGAATAAAGGGTAAAACCTGTATTTTGGAAAATTTTTTAGTCTTCTAACACAATACATATAGAAATAACAACTATATAACATACGTACCGTAAAGCATTTTAATTTATACGTAAAAAATGCAAATTTAAATTTCGTACCCTTTCGAAATTCAAATGTTTGAGGGTTGAAAATCGTACCAATTTTTGTTACTTTTTCCAAAAGATTTTTTCCCCAACTATTTATCTTTTATCGCACAGCCTAAACGACTGAAGCTAAAAAGTTGACATTTGGGCCGGATGATGGCCTATCCCCAAATCGATCCCGCTTACCTCATATATCTTAAGCTAAAGGAGATACATAAAAATTTAATACTTATTGTTGTTCAACAAAAAGAAGGCGGTCAAAAACGGGAAATTCGCTTACGTCATAGCTGCTAAACTAAAAGTGATACAAAAAAATGTAATACCTTTTATTGTTCATTAAAAACTAAACGGGTAAAACTTGTATTTTGAAACTTTTTTGTCACGCCATCTATCTTTTAAACCAATAAACATAGAAATAAAAATTATATCAGATTCGTAACTTACCTAAAAAATACATATGTAGTACTTTTCGAAATTCGATCCTTAAGGGGGTGAAAATTGTATCTAATTTTGTTACATTTTTTAAATATTTTTCTTCATCTATCTATATATATATATATATATATATAAATAATTTTAACGTTTCTAACTGACTGACTGACTGATTCACCATCGCACAGCCTAAGCGCCTGAAGCTAAAAACTTGGACCCGAGGTTGGTCTTTCCCCAAATCGATCCACTAATAGCCAATTTACATTACAACGAAATCTAGTACTTTCGAGATTTCGAGCCAAATCTAGTTGTTTTTGGCTAGTACAAAACAAAATCAACTCCGTGACTAGATTTTGACGAAATCTAGAGGTACTTATTGATGCAACTATGTTTTTCCCCATATAGCACTAAAAACTACTTCCCTGGACAAAAAAATGACATTTTAACAAAAAACAAAACAAAAAAAAAAAAATATTATATTAGAAAAATATAATATTAAAAATTCGTTAGAACTTAAGGCAAAATTCGAAAATATAACTTTAGACGAAGACGAAATTCTGATCTCTCTCGACGTAGTATCCCTATTTACAAATATACCAATTCACTTAGCAATAAATAATATAATGGCACAATGGAATATTTTAAAAAATCATACTACAATGCCTAGGACTCAATTTTTAAAAATATTACAATTTTGTCTAACCGATAACAATTATTTTATGTATGGGGATACTTACTTCAATCAAACTTACGGAATGCCCATGGGTAATCCATTATCACCAACAATAGCTGATATCGTTTTAGATACACTATTGGAACAAGTCACCGCAGATCTTAGAAAGGACGGCGCAAACATAAAACTAATATCAAAATATGTAGACGATTTGTTTGCTATTATAAAAACAAAGGACGAGGAACACATTCTAAGAAAATCCAATAACTACCACAGTAAACTTAAATATGCAATAGAAAAAAAAGAAAATTATTCTATCCCATATCTTGATATGAAAATAATTCGAGAAAATAAAACCATAATTACGGATTGGTACTCGAAAACAATTGCATCCGGACGTCTAACAGCCATACCTAAACAAGAGCGGAACGCGTTTTCTAGCTGTCAAAAATCCTCATGCCCATACAGTTTGTATGAAGCATCCCTAAATAGCGCGGCGTCAACGCTTTGCAATTGGAAAATCCGATTTTGACAGCGCGTTTAAATAAGCAGGGTTGTTATATTTGTGGTTTTTACAGCCCTGTTTTAATCGTTTGATAATAAATAATGGCAAATTAGCTATTTTTTGGTCAAACTAGCGGTTTTAATTCCATTTATTCTTTCTTTTATGAGGGTTTTAGTAAGCACGAACGTTAACACTACTGTTTGTGACACAACGTCGACGCTCTTGTTTAAGGCCATGTCAGATAAAACTTTTGCTTCGCGTTGCGTTACCGGTTCGCTTTGACATCTAAGATAAAATATACGTACTTATACGAAACATGTCACATAAAGTACTTTCAAAGCGGAGCGAAGCAAAAAGTTAGCCAACTCTCATCTTTTTGCGCGCTTTGACAATTGGCTAGTATAATTTTCTTTTTTTTTAATTTTTTTTTTGCCAAATTCAATTCCAAAAAACCATCCAATTAAATTTTTAACTTTTATTTTTGTAACAAATAATTAAATGTACAAATTACCAACCGCTTTTATAAGTTAACAAACAATGCGTGAGTGTTGTCAAAGTTTTCATTGTGGCATACACCTTTTGCTTTGCGTTTTTCTGCCGAAGGTAGAAACGTCACGCAAAGCGACAAAGTTGTATCTGACACGGCCTTTAGGTATGGCATATCAGCGTAAAGGCTACGCGGAAGAAAACGTTCCGCCTTCCGCTCTTATTCAGGTACGGCTGTAATTAATTATCACTCCACACAACCAACAAGTCAAAAAACAAATACTGCTATAAATTTAATAACAACGGCGTTAAAATTAAGTGACAACAGATTTAAATCCAAAAATATTGAAAAATTAAAAAACATCTTGACTAATAACAGCTATCCAACATATTTAACTAATAATTTAATAAATAAAGCGCAAACAGAAAAAGTAACCGGGGAAAACATAAACACTACATCTGGCAACACTAAATATTACAGCCTCTCTTACATTCCAAAACTCACAGAAAACAAACAAATCCAAGGCGAATTCAACTACAGGTGGTGTCGATACTACAACAATCCAAAAACAACAGAAACAACACAGGGTTTTTTGCATTGCATTGTTAGTGTTTACTGTCCAAAATGTCAACCATTCCTAACAAAACACTAACAAATCAAAACAAAGTAGCTCGAACTGTCAAAATCAGATGGCGTTTCGACACCACCTGTAGTTGAATTCGCCTTGAACAAATCCAAGAAATCATAAATGACAAAGAGATAAGGCCTGGAACAGAATAAAGTAGTTGTAGTAGAAGCTGAAGCTGACAAATGCTCTGTAGCGCAACAAAGTTAAAAATTTCGAACTTTGCGCTTCAACTTCAACTGCAACGACAACAACACTACGTATTCTCTTGACACTACTTTCAAACTGCCGTTTTTAACTTTTCAAAACTTGCAGCGCTATTGGTAACGTTGTACTACAGCGACTATTCTGTTCCCCACTTAAAACTGGCGTACAGAGCAAACAAAACAATTAATACACTATTTACAAAAACAAAGACAAAGATAGAAAAAACTGACCAAAGTAATCTTGTATATGAAATAACATGCCTTGGAAAAACAAATGAACAGTGCGGTAAAGTGTATGTGGGTACAACAAAAAGAAGCCTCGGTACAAGAGTATCAGAAAACGAAGCAGACATAAGGAAAAACAAAACTACAACAGCTCTGTCCACACACTGTGTTGAAGAGCAACATGTACCCGATCTGACAAACATCAATATATTAGACAAGGAAAAGAGAACAAATAAGCGATACACTCTTGAAAGTTTGCGAATACAGGAAAAAGCTACTAGGGCACTGAATACAAAAGAGGACAAAAATAACACCAATGCAATATATACAATTGCAATATTTTAGTTTAATAATTTACCATCTGTGATATAGTAGTTTGGCAAAAAATTTTATAATTTAACATTAATAATTTTTTAATAGTAATAGTTTGTTTTCATTTGTGTTGTTAATAAAAAATTTATGTTTTATGTTGTGTGTATAAAACTAAATTTGTAAAATAACGTAAAATTAAAACAATTGACGAAAAGATTATAGATATGTAAGTTATATTATTCCTGTGAAGCTGTATTGTTGTGGTTTTTTATTAAATTATTGTTTTTCTATTGTTTACGGTTACCAGATCTATAAAAATATCTCCCTGAAGATGTTGGGAATCTCCAACGAAACGTCGGAAGAAAAAATTATGTTAAAATCTTTTTATTTTCATAAAACACAAGACCTTAATAAGCCCGTTTAGAGTTTTCTAAAAAACATAACAAACAAAACAAAAACAATAATAGCTGCTTGTTAAAATTGTTAAAAAATTCAAAAATTTTGTAAAATAATAAAAAAATGCAAATGACAAATAATATTGATAAAATAAATGAAGTTGATTATAAAGAAAATGTAATGCAAATTTTTAAATGCCTATTCTTTTATATGTAAGTATGTGTTACACAAAAAACTTTCAGTCGGCGGTTTTTGTTGTGAAAACCAAATCTCGCTAATGTCAAACAAGTATAATGTAAACGAACTAGATTTGGAGGAAGATTTCAAATGAAATCTACTAGATTTCGATGTAATGTAAATGCCCTATAATAGGGCATTAATTTATTTTATCAATATTATTTGTCATTTGCATTTTTTGTACTATTTTACAAAATTTTTGAATTTTTTTAACAATTTTAACAAGCAGCTATTATTGTTTTTGTTTTGTTTTATGTTAAAATGTCATTTTTTTCTAGTGCTATATGGGGGTCAAAATCTAGTTACGGAGTAGATTTTGTTTTGTACGGGAAATCTAGCCAAAAACAACTAGATTTGGCTCGAAATCTCGAAAGTACTAGATTTCGTTGTAGTGTTAATTGGCTATTAGAGGGGATTTTTCAAAATTCGAATGTTTAGGGGGTAAAATGGGGAAAACGGGTAAATTTGGTAACCTTATATCTCCAAAACTAAAAGAGATACAAAAAAATGTAATGTTTAGAAAAATAAGCGAACAGGTGTCTGGTACTTTTTTGAAGTTCAGCCCCTTTACGGAGAAAACGGATAAAACATGTATTTTGATATTTTTTTGTCACCCCATCTATCTTTTAAGCGCATAAAGAAATAAGGATTATATCACATTTGAAACTAATCTAAAAAATACGAATATGGTACTCTTTCGAAATTCGGACTTTTTACAAAACATTTTATTTTTATTCATTGACATAAACGTATTAAATTTTGGGCTCCCACTACAATATTGAATTTTTTTATGCTTCAATGGGGAGAAAATAAGTACCAAAAAGGGAAAATACGGAAAATTTAATTTCTTACTTTAGCTTTTTGGTTCCACAGCTGGCAATTTTCTTAATTATCGTTAACATTAGGCCTAAAAACATATACTTCAACATGCAATGTCCTGAGTGGATAAGAACCTTTGAGGGTACTTTTTTCTCTTCAACTGGTACTTTTTTAATTTCCGTTATTATAAGACCTAGAAACATAAACTAAACATGCAAACTCCTGAGTGAATGAGAATTCGTTAGAGGGATATTTTTGGTACTTTTTAGTTTTTTAACTAATACTTTGTTAATTTTCGTTAATATTGGACCTATTCAGCCATGTCACAGAGTACAATTCCGTTCGGAAACGGAATTCATTCCGTATTTTTGTTCTTCAGAAAATTACGAAAATACTTTGCGGAATGAAACCATTTTTATTTTCATAAACGAAATGGGAGTTTTCTGTATTTTAAAGACCAAAATCTATCAAAATATACTTTCTATCAATAAACAAATATGTTTTCCTCGATTCCGAACGGAATCATTCCGAACGGAATTGTACTCTGTGACATGGCTGATTAACATAAAATTAAACATGCATGGTCCTGAGTAAATGAGAATCTATAAGAGGGGCATTTTGATACTTTTTGTTCTTTACCTGTTAAGTTTTGACTTTCCGTTAAAATTGGACCTATAAACATAAAATTAGACATGCAAGTTCCCACGTGAATGAGAATCTGTAAGAGGTTTTTTTTGGTACTTTTTCGCACTGTATTGTTTGCCAACAGGTACTTATTGAATTTTTGTTAGTATTGTATCTACAAACATAAAATCTAACAAGCATCTGTAAGAAGAAATTGTTGGTACTTTTTGATTTGCTGTTAATATTGGACCTAGAAACATAAAATTAAACATGCAAGTTCCTGAGTGAATGAGAATCTGTAAGGGGGATTTTTGGTACTTTTTCTTTCTCTAACTAGTACTTTTTTAATTAAAGTAGTACTTCTTTAATTAATTATTGATTGTTGTTCATTTAATAAAAAAAAGAGAACAGGTGTCTGGTACTATTTTGAAATTCGGCTCATTTAGGGAGCAAAAGGGTAAAACCTGTATTTTGGTAATTTTTTGTCACCCATCTATCGTTTAAATCAATGCACATAGAAAAAAAAATTATAAATTCGTAAATTATCAAAAAAAAAAATGCAATGAAAATTTGGTACTTTTTCGAAATTCGATAGTTTAAACGGTGAAAATCGTAAATAATTTTGTTACTTTTACCAAGATATTTTTTCTCCATCTATGTATTTATCTTTTATCGCACAACCTAAACGCTTGAAGCTAAAAAGTTAACATTTGGACCAGGGGCAGGCCAAATCGATCACGATTAACTCATATCTGCTAAGCTAAAGAAGGTAAAAAATAATATTATAATTACTGTTCTTCAATAGAAAAAAGGCGGTAAAAACTGAAATTCGCTAACCTCATATCCGCTAAACTAAAATAGATACAACAAAATGTAATACCTATTATTGTTCATTAAAAAATAGGCGGACAGGTGGCTAGCATTTTTTTGAAATAAGGAGTAAACGGGTAAAACCTGTATTTTGAAACTTTTTTGTTACGTCATCTATCTTTTAAACCAATAAACATAGAAATAAAAATTATATCACATTCGTAACTCATCTAAAAAATAAAAATTCAAATTTGGTACTTTTTAGAAATTCAAAATCGTTCCTAATTTTTTTGCTAGTTTTAAATATTTTTCTTCATCTATCTATATAATATGAAATTGTTACGTTACTGACTGCTTCATTATCCTACTCCACTTATCCTAAACTCCAGAAGCTAAAAAGCTCGAAAGCTGGGCTCTCGTCAAATCGATTCCGCTAACCTCATATGCCGCAAAAAAAGACACCAAACAAATTTATTACTTATTGTTGTTCAATAAAAAAATTAGCGGACAGGTGCCTGGTACTTTTTTTGAAGTTCGGCCTTTTTCGGGAGCAAACGGGTAAAACCGGTATCTTAAAGCTTTTAAACCAATAAACATTGAAATAAAAGATATATCACATTCGTAATGTATCTTTAAGGGGTGAAAATCGTACCTATTACAAAGTAGCGGGTTAAGCATTTAATCAAGTCAAAATATGGAGTAAAAATATGTCCACGAAAGAAGAGGAGACGCTAACGAAGTAGCGGGTTAAATGTAAGTATAAAATTAAAAGAATACGAAAAATAATGTTTAAACCAACCGTTTCATTGCCGAAAAGTAATCAAAAAGCACCATAGTCATGAATATAACGTGGCGAGATTTCCCAAAAAGTCAAAAAATAAAAATTTGGAGTTAATGCCCTTTTTATGTATCTTTATTATTTTTTTTTTCATTTAAATTTTTCCTAAAACACATTTTAAATTTAAAAAGTTTATGAATACCGCTTTGATTATAAACCTTTGCGTACTGTAATTTCTGTAATTTTTAAATGGCCGTACGGTAATGAAAAAATAAAAGTTAACATCACTGGATTAAGCCCAAGATTAGTTTTAAGGGTAGTTCTGGTAACGGCAATTAGATTCCCACTAGGAATATAAAAAAACAAAACATGGTACTGATTTATAATTTATAGTTATTTAGAAGTTCGTTTATTTCTCTAACAAATTACATGTTTTTATATATATATATATATTTTGTTTAATTTTACTTTAACAATGATGTAACTTATTATCTAAATGTTAACTTTAATTTCACAATTTATTTCTAATATTATTAATTTTTTGTTTGTGTTACTTAATTATTTACTAATTTTCAATAACGCTCATTATTCTAAAATTTTCTTACCAATATTTGGCTCAAACACAAATTTATTCTTCTTAAATTTTCTAACTTGTTCTTTCAGTATACAAATTGGATGTGATCAATAATAGAGCAGTATTACCACATTCGAAATCAAACAAAGTACAACAAATAGTAAAATTTAGGCCATTATAATCGAAATTTAATTTGGTTTAATAATAAAATGTGCTTTTTTATAACAAGCAAACTACAAGTGAGGAGTTCCATAAACGCAATAATTCGTATGTATGTATTTATAAATTATAATAGTATAGAACTTGATAATGGATATCGATGCCTTACTTTCTCAACCTCGTATCTTAAAAAAATACGGTTTGGACTTTTTCATATAAAACTATTGTTTTATTTTTGTGTTCTATTACTGCCACAACTTATTATTTCAATACTTTGTCTCAATTCTGTAAATATTAATAAATTATTGAAATAATAAGTTTTTGCAGTAATAGAAGACAAAAAAAAAAAACAATCGTTTTATATGAAAAAGTCCAAACCGTATTTTTTTAAGATACGAGGTTGAGAAAGTAAGGCATCGGTATTTATTTTATTCTATTATTAAATTTATGGGAAACAATTTTTGTCTAAATATTTGTAATTTTACAGCCAGGGTATCACACATATTTAAAGCTTTTTCCAAAGTCATTGGTCGACATAAACCATCGTATAGGAAGCCGAAAACTTCCAATATCCGCCCCTTAGTAGTATGATCACCAACAGCTATCCATCTAAGTTTTAAATACTCCGGCAAGTCGAATCGAGTTATATGTGGTTCTCTACCAGACAAGCAGGTTAAATAAATGGATGCAGTCATACAACGCCAGGGCACTCTCCAATGCAAATGAATGAAACGAAAGAAAGACAAACATGGACGGGCTGATTGACCTTAAAAAAAAATAACAAAGACGCACTAGCTGCATCCTTGCCTTGAGCAGTTTTAGGAATGCAAATCTATAATAAGGTAATTAGATAAAAATTAGTTCTATTGTTATGAGGAATACAATTTTTCGCATTGTGCTTGTTTCTAACCGCAACGCTAAACGCAACGGTACAACAACAAAAACACTCAATTTGCCTGGTACAACTTTACCAATCTATCAAAAACATCTCACAAAAACACAAAGGGAAAATTAAAAAAAGTGTAACAATCAGGGGTAGTTTAATGCTTTTCTTTAGCTTCACTTCAGAAAATCAAATCTTGTAACGTTAATTTAACCGCCTTTTACTCAATGCAAATGGATGAAACTTTAAAGGCATACATATTCCCGATGACAATACACGAATACATGGGCGTAGCCAGGATAAAATCTAGGGGGGGGGGGTAAATTTTCTTTAGCTTCACTTCGGAAAATCAAATCTTGTAACGTTAATTTAACGGCCTTTTTCTCAATGCAAATGGATGAAACTTTGCAGGCATACATATTCCCGATGACAATACACGAATACATGGGCGTAGCCAGGATAAAATCTAGGGGGCGGGCAAATTTTTAAATGCTTTTCTTTAGCTTCAATTCGGAAAATCAAATCTTGTAACGTTAATTTAACCGCCTTTTACTCAATGCAAATGGATGAAACTTTGCAGGCATACATATTCCCGATGACAATACACGAATACATGGGCGTAGCCAGGATAAAATCTAGGGGGGGGGGTTAAATTTTCTTTAGCTTCACTTCGGAAAATCAAATCTTTAACGTTAATTTAACGGCCTTTTTCTCAATGCAAATGGATGAAACTTTGCAGGCATACATATTCCCGATGACAATACACGAATACATGGGCGTAGCCAGGATAAAATCTAGGGGGCGGGCAAATTTTTAAATGCTTTTCTTTAGCTTCAATTCGGAAAATCAAATCTTGTAACGGTAATTTAACCGCCTTTTACTCAATGCAAATGGATGAAACTTTGCAGGCATACATATTCCCGATGACAATACACGAATACATGGGCGTAGCCAGGATAAAATCTAGGGGGCGGGAATTTTTCTTTGGATGAAATCTAGGGGGGAGAGGCAAATTTTTTTTTGTAAAATGCTTTTTTAACTGCCTTTTACTCAATGCAAATGGATAAAACGAATACATGGGCGTAGCCAGGATGATAAACTAACAGGACCTAAGCCGTGCAATATTAAAGCATTGGAAGAGATGAAGAGACTGCGAAATTTATCATAACAGTAAATACTAATCCACAAGTGTAAAGATTTATTATATGAATATAATTTTTTTTTTATTATATGAATATAAAATACAAAACATGTAAAAAAAATTTCTTATTTAGCATGGAAATTGTAATGTATTAATTAAAGCTATTCGTTACTAAAAAGTAAAAAATAAAATAAAAAAAAAAAAATTTAGATATTTTTAATTAGGCTTAAGTTCATTGAATTTAATTTGCATTAAATTATTTTTATGAAGAAAGGAATTTTTACAACATGGAAGATTAATTAAAATTGTTATTGATAATTTTCATTCTTGACTGACCTGGGATTCGAAGCCAGGCTGTCTGGCGTGTGATTCGAACCCAGGCGGCTGGTTACCCTGACATGTTTCGACCTCAACCACTAGGTCTTCTCAAAGGGATTTGCCGTCTTACACTCGCAGCCATCGATGACTGCTGACGTCAGTAGTCAAACATCAATCCTTAAACCAAATTGTATTTTAACCTTTGGTAGATCGAAATTTGCTTTTTGAATGATTATCCATTTTTAATTGATCTCACATGTTTTTCCTTACTTCTGTTTTTTTCCGTACTCTTGTCAAGAATTCTTCTTGAAGTCCAAAGTACATTTTTTTTTTGTTTTTCTTGTTTTTTTGTCTTTCTTTTTTCTAGTTGACCTTTTTCAGCACAACTTGAAGGACAAATGTAAACATAGCTCGTACCTTAGCTGTTAACAATAATTAGTATTGTGGTTATTTTATTGAACTGTTAATGGTTTTTAATCCAAATTTAGATATTTTTAATTAGGCTTAAGTTCATTGAATTTAATTTGCATTAAATTATTTTTATGAAGAAAGGAATTTTTACAACATGGAAGATTAATTAAAATTGTTATTGATAATTTTCATTCTTGACTGACCTGGGATTCGAAGCCAGGCTGTCTGGCTTCGAAAAAAAAAAACAAAAAATGTACTTTGGACTTCAAGAAGAATTCTTGACAAGAGTACGGAAAAAAACAGAAGTAAGGAAAAACATGTGAGATCAATTAAAAATGGATAATCATTCAAAAAGCAAATTTCGATCTACCAAAGGTTAAAATACAATTTGGTTTAAGGATTGATGTTTGACTACTGACGTCAGCAGTCATCGATGGCTGCGAGTGTAAGACGGCAAATCCCTTTGAGAAGACCTAGTGGTTGAGGTCGAAACATTTCAGGGTAACCAGCCGCCTGGGTTCGAATCACACGCCAGACAGCCTGGCTTCGAATCCCAGGTCAGTCAAGAATGAAAATTATCAATAACAATTTTAATTAATCTTCCATGTTGTAAAAATTCCTTTCTTCATAAAAATAATTTAATGCAAATTAAATTCAATGAACTTAAGCCTAATTAAAAATATCTAAATTTGGATTAAAAACCATAAACAGTTCAATAAAATAACCACAATACTAATTATTGTTAACAGCTAAGGCACGAGCTATGTTTACATTTGTCCTTCAAGTTGTGCTGAAAAAGGTCAACTAGAAAAAAGAAAGACAAAAAAACAAGAAAAACAAAAAAAAATGTACTTTGGACTTCAAGAAGAATTCTTGACAAGAGTACGGAAAAAAACAGAAGTAAGGAAAAACATGTGAGATCAATTAAAAATGGATAATCATTCAAAAAGCAAATTTCGATCTACCAAAGGTTAAAATACAATTTGGTTTAAGGATTGATGTTTGACTACTGACGTCAGCAGTCATCGATGGCTGCGAGTGTAAGACGGCAAATCCCTTTGAGAAGACCTAGTGGTTGAGGTCGAAACATGTCAGGGTAACCAGCCGCCTGGGTTCGAATCACACGCCAGACAGCCTGGCTTCGAATCCCAGGTCAGTCAAGAATGAAAATTATCAATAACAATTTTAATTAATCTTCCATGTTGTAAAAATTCCTTTCTTCATAAAAATAATTTAATGCAAATTAAATTCAATGAACTTAAGCCTAATTAAAAATATCTAAATTTGGATTAAAAACCATTAACAGTTCAATAAAATAACCACAATACTAATTAAAAAAAAAAAATTTTTAAGAAACGCTTTTCTTTACCTTAATATATTGATCAGTTGTGAACACAAAATGAATATGAATACTAAAAAAGTCGACTAATAGTCAAAAAATAAAAATATTTCAAACAACATAAACTTTTAAATCAAAGTGGAAAAAATCTCACACATCCCTTAAAGAAAAGCGTGGGGCGCGTTGTTATGAAACAAAAAAATTCGTAGCTTTAAACATGATTGGTTGTATTTCTTTTGGTCTGAAATATTAAAATGTACTCACGGCAGTCATGTTTTTTTAAGTTCTGGTTGGTATGGGCGCCCCACGCTTTTCTTTAAGGGATGTGTGAAATTTTTTCCACTTTGATTTTAAAGTTTATGTTGTTCGAAATGTTCTTATTTTTTGACTTTTAGTCGATTTTTTTAGTATTCATATTCATTTTGTGTTCACAACTGATCAATATATTAAGGTAAAGAAAAGCGTTTCTTAAAAAAATTTTTTTATTTTATTCATATTCGAAATTGATAATCTGGTAGTTAGTGTCATTTAGTGTTGCCATAACAAAAAATTTAAAAAAAAGTTCCCAAAATTTCGCGACTTTGAAAGCGAAAGTTTTGCGTTTTGTTTTAGAACTCCTCAAATATTTACAAAATTTGCAAGATTAAGTGGACGGCCGCACAATTCTACCAAGTACAAAACTTATCTTAGCATTAAGACGTAACATATTCGTCAAGATTCTATATATTCAAATGGAACATTTAAAGTGTATTCTTTTCAAGAATAATATTTAATTTTAAACCAATTATTTTCTCTTTGGGTATGTTGCTGAAGCTAAAGCAAATTTTTTTATAAAAATCATTTGATAACGAATGCGATCTGTATAAAGGCCTATAGGGCCTAATCGAGTAACAATTTTCCATTAAATTTATATTTTTTCAGTGCAAAACAATAATTATCTGTTACAGTACATAACGGATATAAGAAAACCATAATTTTTTTCCGTTATGTCTGTTCTTCTTTTTTGGAATTATTTCTTATAAGAAAGTGATTTCTTGTCGTCACTTTAAATTACAAAAGTCATATAAATATAAGTATATAAATTTTTTTTCAGTTTAAGACATAAAACTTGATAAAAAGGAATATATGCTGTAGTAAAAATGGGGAGGTAAAAAATTTAGTTGAAAAAATAATGAGTTATTGTAGTTGAAAGCTCATTATTGTTTAACGAAATTTCTTATAATAATGTACGTAATTTGGTAAGATAAACTTTTGTGGGGTACAAAAATGCATGCATAAATGCAATTCTCAAAGTGTTCTATTGTGCCATATTGGTTGTATTTGCTATAATTTTATAATGGTCATACAAATTTTGTTTTATTTTTCATATTAAAATATTATTAGTCAATTCACAAGGTATCCTAACATGTCATATTGTCAAAATGTCCTAATATTTCACAATGGTTTAAAAATATTGTTTTTGGTTTGTTAACAAAAAGTGTCTTAAATAAATAGAACGTTGCTTGCTGTGTTTATTGTGCTGTCGTAATTAATCAGAAAAGTCCAGCGCTGAGCGGCTGAGCCGTACAACAATATTTTTAAACCATTGTGAAATATTAGGATATTTTGACAATATGAAATGTTAGGATACCTTGTGAATTGACTATATGTGTGCATTTTTTTAGCGGTTTTTGTTTACAATTTTAAGTAATTTTTATTTTCTTTAATTATTTATTTATCCACGTTACATAAAAAAAATATATTTTTATATAATTTATTATATGATGTTATAACAGGCTGTTCACAACAGTGCTATTTAGTCTAAAATAGTACTTAAATACTTAGCACTTTATGTAGTTAGCACTTAGAACACCTTGTTAATTGTCGTATATTACACGAAATATTCACAATGGTTTAAAAATATTGTTGTACGGCTCAGCCGCTCAGCGCTGGACTTTTCTGATTAATTACGACAGTACAATAAACACAGCAAGCAACGTTCTATTTATTTAAGACACTTTTTGTTAACAAGCCAACAACAATATTTTTAAACCATTGTGAAATATTAGGACATTTTGACAATATGACATGTTAGGATACCTTGTGAATTGACTAATTATTTTTAGTTTTTGGATATTTTGTGTAAGCAAATACAGTATTGCCATATAGAAAATTTTCTTATAAAATTGATTTTAATACATATTTTTATTAATGATGCATAGCAATCTATTTCTTGTTCTTATAAGCTATTTTCTTTTAGAATACTTATGTTATTGAAAGACGTAGACTAAGATTTGGTGTTTCTGTCATACTTTTTTATAATCAGGGGTTTCCTATATAATATGGGCTTATATCCATTATCGACTATATTTAACTTACGTTCGAAACAATATAATTTGTAATATTGGCGGTATATTAAGATATCGCTTAAACTTTAAGCGTGTTAAGGCCCAAATATAATTGGGCGATCCACAAGGTGTTCCACCAAGTCATATTGTATCCTATAAGTTTACAATAGTTTTAAAAACATTATTGCGCTGTTTAATAAAATTCTAAAATAATAGAACTTTTCATGCTGTGTTTATTGTTTTGTTATAACTACACAGTAGAAATCATTGGTCACAGAAGTAATTTTTTTCCTGTTATTGCTTTAAGGCATATGACTTTATGAATGCCTTGTGAACCCCCAAATATGAATAAGCTGGCTTACGAAACTGTAGCAATAATGTGTGACAAACCTATTGAACTTTTTTAAGTTTTATTAAACTGTCATTTGCTTAAACAAAGTGCGAAACTGATTGCACATTCCGTACGGAATCAAAAGTTTTTCGATTTTGTTTTTTTTAATGCATTTAAGATGATTTTTGTTAATTTTTGACAGTAACTCAAGCAAGCTCATGCATATTATAAAAGTTGGGGCCTTAGAGTTTTGTGTAGCAAGAAGATTAGCGTAAATAAACAGTACAGATTTTAATTTATTTAAATTAATGAAATGTTGTTAAATTGCTTAGAGTTTTTAATAACTTGTACAGTTTTATGAAATTTATATAAAAAACTAAGAATTCAGGAAATAACAGAAACAAGTTGTGCTATTTATGGCCATTTTCACCAATTTAATTAAATATCAATTTAGGTTTTAAGTTCGTTTTTCTTGTAAAATAAAAATAAAATTATATACAAAACTATATTTAAATATGAATTGATATTTAAATAGAATTGGTGAAATTGGCCATTGTTCTTATTGAATAATAATCGCTCCTTTATTGCAATGTACTCATATCTCAAAAAAAAAAAAAAGAAAAAAAATCAAACTTGGACAAATGTAATTTAAGTTTTCACAATGTACCACTTTTGCTTAAGTAACATAAAATTTTTGATTTTTTGAAAATTGACTACGTTGCAATAAAGGAGCGTTTTGTTTTTCTATTTATATTATATTCTCCATGTATTCTTATAATTTATATTTATTTTCTACAAAAAATTTAAAGTTAAGGCCGCTTTAGCCGACCGTAAATGTTAGGTAATGTAACGTACCATAACGTACTGTTAGCACGTTTGTGCACTTATAGAACATGTAAAATCGTGTCATCTGTTTTTCACCAACATAAACAAAAAAAAAAACCATTCCCTCCAAGCAATTGGTAGAGTATTTTTCGATTGCGTAAATTATGACAGCTTGTATTTAACCTAGCATTTACACGTGAAAGTAATTTCATGAAAGTCGCAATACACTCACACTTTTTCACTAATACACTCCCATTTTTTTACTTTCCACTCAGCTTTCAACGATTTTTTCAAGAAAGTAATTTTGTACACTTTCTGAAAGTAAAATGACAGAGCGGTAAACACAGTTGCCCACTAAACAGACTTATACAAATAATTGTAAATTTAATTTATTTTGTACACACAAAAAAATTATTATTTAAAATTTAATTTATTTTGTACACATAAAAAAATAGTCTAGGTAATTTTACCAAGGCGAAGATATGTAATTGAAGCAAAGCCGCGAATAACGTTGTAAAATTTCGAAATGTATTCTTTAAAATAACCAAAATGTAACCCATATTGACATCACCAATGGCTTGGAAAAAGTTAGTGCTGGTTTACAATGTTTAAGTTTTAGCCGTCAGGTCCTGAGCTTTAAGGAGATAAGGGCAAAGAGAATGCCATTTCTTTTCCTCTCTCTCCTAAAAACTCAAGACTTGACGGCTAAGACTTGAACAGTGTGAACCAGCACTAACTTTTTCCAAGCCATTAGTGATGTCATTTCATTGAAATTTTTATTTGTTATACGTATACAGAAATTTCATGAAAGTGCTTTCACATGTAAATGCAGTTTAAACGGCAATGTGATGATCGGTGGTGCGTGCATGTAAAATAATATTCATTAATAATATTATGTAAAATTAAGTGACATTTTATATACATATTTGAAAAATTAAATAGTCCAAATCAGAACCCCGCTGGATTAAATTATTACCGAAAAGCGTTCTAGTACTCAAAAGTTGTATAAATGAGAGCTCAAAGCTGCCCAAACTTATTCTTCGGGAAGATTGGGAAAATTGTCATTAAATAAGTAAAACAATTTTATTTTTATAATTTCCCAAATCAAAAAAATAAAAAAATTTAATTTTATTATTATTTTAGCACTTTTCTAAATTGTTCTTTGCGAAACGCTTGTTAAAAAACCACTTTACAATACAAAATAAAAATTTAAAAAAATGAAATAATATGAGCTGCACTTGTTTTGCACGGAAAATAAAAATGTTGCTAGAAACATTTCGAATATTTTACGTAATCTAAATAGAGTACAACTCTATCAACATTTTTTCGTTTGCATTTTACAGAAATTTTTTTTTATTGAATTTGACAACATTTCGCACGAAATATTAACAGAGTACCTGGCTTTAGTGTAAATATTAGGGGCGTAACGATACGCCTTTTTGCCGATAGGATACCGATACTCAAAGAAAAACTTCGCCAATAAAGATACGAATATGAAATTTCAATTCAAGGTAAAATTAACAAAACTCAAGTAGAGTAATTTCTTTATTTACAAAATATTAAATATTGACCTTAATAAGATTTTAAAAACAACGAAATGAATTTAAATTGGTAAAATTTATTTCTTTTTTAAACAAAAAACAGTGCAAGATATTATTAATATTCAAAATTAATATTAAAAAGACTTTTGTTTAAAAAACAAAGTATTCTCAACATTTACGGAGATAATTCGCAACTACGCTAGAATCAGACCTGAAGTCAAAAATCGTCTCTCAGATGTGACTGAACTCATTTGAAAACTTAAGTTTTTCAGCGCCATGGTCTTGAATTTCGAGTATAATATTTAATAGCGCCAATAAACAAAGGGATCTGCGTCTCTAGAAATATTAGAAGATCTAAGGCATATCTAAACTTCTTTAGCTGAACCACAGCGCAGGATGGACAGTTGATCATCCTTCTAAAAATGTTCTTTTTAGATTTTCACAATCGCTCCAAAGGTTAGTTCTTGTAGACTTATCAGAACTTCCTTTAAAAGCCAATGCTACGCCCATTTTTGGGACTGTGAACTATTTTCCATCTAAGTTTATTTATTTATTGTATTTTCTAATAATATTCGAAGACAAATGCTGCCCTGATCTAATTATTGTTTGAACCTTTTCAAAAAACAATAACAACTTATCCTAACAGCGTTGTATTTTCCTTAAATTACGTAAGTCTAGTGTGATAACGAAAGTGCCATTTAACAGCATATTCTGTAAAATTTAATAGTTGTTACTTTTAAAAAATATATTAAAAATATATAAAAAATATAACCGACAAAAAGTCAAACTTTGCACATAATAATACAAGTACGGAAAACCATTATTTTTTGGTAGTTTGTTTTTTGAATTACAAACATAAATGTTAAAAAATAAAGTTATTCCTAAAATAACTATATTTTTATTAAATTTTAACGGTACGAAAAACGAATTTATTTTTTGAGTGTGGTATTAAATTACTTCTCATTCACACTTGTCTATTTCTATATGCATTCTATTGCAATTGGCCTCAATTTATTCTTATTTTCATTAAAAAGATTTAACGGTATTATTTAAAAATAAAATTCATTCGCTTATGAACTATAGACTGACAAAGTCAACAAAAAAAGTTAGCGGTCTTTTAAAACTTGTACAGTCTCATCAGACCCTTGAATAAATAAATATTAAAGTATTTTTTAACTCGTACGTTAATCGTCTGGTATGAATTTACTTCTATGAAACATTAATAATAAAATTGCACAAAAACCCCTCCTAGAAAGGAAGATTTATTCCTCCTTCCAACACTAGTTTAAATTAAAAATTTTCTAACTATATACATACGTAAGTATATATAAATATATTTATTTGCTTATGAAGATAATGGTTGTATTTTATAATTTTTAGATAGAGTGTGTATTATAGAACCAGTGCTTTTTACAAGGATGCCTTCAGGTTTTTTAATAAAAGCTATTAAAATTTTAGTTCCTGGAATTCTGATTGCGGAATCAAACCTACGTTGCAGAAAAATTCTTTCATGTTCAATATCCTTTTTGAAGCAGAAGTAAATTGCAGTTTTATTTGGAGTAGATTTTGCCTAGTCATATAATTGTATTGGAGAAATTATTGTTTTACTTGCACGTAACTGTAGACTGGTACGCTTCGCTTAACACTTAAGGTTTCCTCCAATACCGTCACATGTCTGTCGCCTTTACATGCGAACTTGCGTAAAAGTGTATCTCGGCATCCGTATAAAAATCATGTTTGTAATAAAATAAATTCGCAAAATTCCAGTTCAGTCCTATCACAAAATATCAAAAATATAAAATAATACCTTTAATCCTGTTTAATAAAAATTAGAATAAATTGAGTACAATTGAAGAAAATGAGAAGTAATTTAATGGGCACACTCAAAAAATTATTACAGTAACTTAATGTGCGTTAGGTTAAGTCAGGTTAAGAAGGTTTATGCGCCCAAGGGCGCAACTCCACTCGGAGACCAATGAGGTCCATTGTGAATCCCTTCAGTATAGAAAAAGAGGAAACAGAGAAGTAAAGAAGAAAAGAAGAAATTAGACCTAAGGCTTAATACAGAAAGCTAGATACTGCGTAGGACAAGTCCCCCCTATGGTCCCCTCAACAAAAACAGCCGTCTTATTTCCCTGACAAACCCCAGTAGATCGGCTGGAGTACATCCAGCGATACACCCCAGTTCTTCGTGGAATCTAGCCCATAGCCGTTTCTGCCTGGAACCCTGCATCCTAGGACAGTAACACAGTACATGCTCAACCGTCTCTATCTCCTTACATACGTAAGTATATATAAATATATTTATTTGCTTATGAAGATAATGGTTGTATTTTATAATTTTTAGATAGAGTGTGTATTATAGAACCAGTGCTTTTTACAAGGATGCCTTCAGGTTTTTTAATAAAAGCTATTAAAATTTTAGTTCCTGGAATTCTGATTGCGGAATCAAACCTACGTTGCAGAAAAATTCTTTCATGTTCAATATCCTTTTTGAAGCAGAAGTAAATTGCAGTTTTATTTGGAGTAGATTTTGCCTAGTCATATAATTGTATTGGAGAAATTATTGTTTTACTTGCACGTAACTGTAGACTGGTACGCTTCGCTTAACACTTAAGGTTTCCTCCAATACCGTCACATGTCTGTCGCCTTTACATGCGAACTTGCGTAAAAGTGTATCTCGGCATCCGTATAAAAATCATGTTTGTAATAAAATAAATTCGCAAAATTCCAGTTCAGTCCTATCACAAAATATCAAAAATATAAAATAATACCTTTAATCCTGTTTAATAAAAATGAGAATAAATTGAGTACAATTGAAGAAAATGAGAAGTAATTTAATGGGCACACTCAAAAAATTATTACAGTAACTTAATGTGCGTTAGGTTAAGTCAGGTTAAGAAGGTTTATGCGCCCAAGGGCGCAACTCCACTCGGAGACCAATGAGGTCCATTGTGAATCCCTTCAGTATAGAAAAAGAGGAAACAGAGAAGTAAAGAAGAAAAGAAGAAATTAGACCTAAGGCTTAATACAGAAAGCTAGATACTGCGTAGGACAAGTCCCCCCTATGGTCCCCTCAACAAAAACAGCCGTCTTATTTCCCTGACAAACCCCAGTAGATCGGCTGGATTACATCCAGCGATACACCCCAGTTCTTCGTGGAATCTAGCCCATAGCCGTTTCTGCCTGGAACCCTGCATCCTAGGACAGTAACACAGTACATGCTCAACCGTCTCTATCTCCTCGGCATCCCCGCAAAGCCTGCAGAAGTCCGGTATGGCATTCTCATTTACTCATAGAAGCCTTAACAGAACAATGCCCCGTCAGGAACCATATAAGGGCCCTGTGACCACTCCTATCCAATCCTTATAGAACCCTGGTTACCCCTGCGTCCAATCCGGGCCATAAGGCCCTCGACACCCTGCAATAAGTTATATCCCTCCAGGACCGGTTAACGGCATCACGGAATCTTTCCCCTAGTAGTGACATAAGGGGGGTTTTACCCCTCTGTCCCTTACCTCTAAGTCCAGATTCTCGTTGCCATCCACCTTGCAGTGTCCTGGTACCCAACACAGCCTTATTGTGAATGCCAACATGAGCTCTCTCAGAGCATTCCTACATCGTGCGATCAGGCACGATCGCACCGTATAATTTGAAAATGAAAACTTTTTTATTGACTTTGTCAATAACTTTATTTTTAAACATTTATGCTTGTAATTCAAAAAAAAAAACTACCAAAAAATATTTAGTCAATTCACAAGGTATCCTAACATGTCATATTGTCAGAATGTCCTAATATTTCACAATGGTTTAAAAATATTGTTGTACGGCTCAGCCGCTCAGCGCTGGACTTTTCTGATTAATAACGACAGCACAATAAACACAGCAAGCAACGTTCTATTTATTTAAGACACTTTTTGTTAACAAACCAACAACAATATTTTAAAGCCATTGTGAAATATTAGGACATTTTGACAATATGACATGTTAGGATACCTTGTGAATTGACTAATTGTTTTTCCGTTCTTGTATTTTTATGTCGTAGTTTGATTTTTTGTCGGCTAAAATATATATTTTTAAAGTAACAACTATTAAGTTTTACGGAATATGCTGTTAAAAGGCACTTTACACTATCACACTAGACTTACGTAATTTGAGGAAAATACAACCCTGTCGGGATAAGTTGTTATTGTTTTTTGAAAATTTTCAAACAATAAGAACATCAGGGAAGGATTCTCGTCAAAATAATTTAGACTTGTGTGATAGTGTAAAACGGCCTTCAATAAATAAAAATTAAAGTAAAATTCATTTATTTTCAATGAAATGTGAGTGATCCGATTTTTCAATTAATTTTTAGTTGTTTAAAATGAATTTTTTAATGTAGTTTTCTATATGAGGAATTGGTATTTTGATATCTTTAAAAATTTCCGTTTCAGAATTTAAAAGATTTTTTATAGTTTTTGATAAGTGCGTAGCTTCATTTGCCTTTAACTTAATTTCCAACGAGTTCAGTTTAATTGGTTTAAATATTTCATCGCAGTAGTCGCTACTTTTCATCCTTTTAAGAGGTAGAAAATTTTTGAGTTTTTAGGGGAATCTAAGGCCCTAATCATGTACAACGCAGCGCAACGCCAAAGAATAACATTGAAAGCACAAACAATGTCATAAATATTTTGTAATTTTGTTGTTGCTTTCAAGAGAAATTCATGTACCGTTTTAAAATTTTCAACGACACAAGCATTGGAGCGTTTGAAATTTTAAAACGCAATGTGAATTTCTGTAGAAAGCAACAACAAAATTACAAAATATTTATGACATTGTTTGTGCTTTCAATGTTATTCTTTGGCGTTGCGTTAGTTCTGTGGCGTTGCGCTGCGTTGTACATGATTAGGGCCTAAGTTTTCAGGAGTAGAGGTTCCAAAAATTTTCTTAATTCGTTATTAGCCTTTTTCGCTTGGCATTTCACTTTCTGAGACTGATATATTATTAATAGTGTGTTGTTGGTTAATTTTAAAATCAAAAATTTTAAATAAATCGTCTTTGAAATGCCATGTACGTTGGGCAAGTTCTAAAACTATGCCATTTTCTACTAAGAAATCAATTCCGATGAGAGTTTTGTTACCAGTTGCTTTTGGGAGACATATTAATCTTATTTTTTAAAGCGCTTTCCAATTATGAAGTCAACCAGAGTTGCCAGGTTAGAGGGTTCCCCCAGATAGAGGGTTTTAATTCATTTAGGGGCACATTTGGTGTTAAAAATTCTTAGCGGGGAAATAAATTTATATTTAGGGGGTTTTTAGGGACTTTCACTATTTGCTTGTCTAAAAAGAAAAAAAAAACTAGAAGACAATGGGTAAAGGGAACATGGCTAAAATTCGCGAAAAATTGCAAGCTTGGAAACAAACCCTAAAATTTATTTGAAATTGCTAAATCGGTTAAAAACAAAATGTCGGGGAAAAACAAAAAAAATCTTGCAAAAATAGCGAAAATTCGCAAACAATTTTAATATTTCAAACAAGCCATAAAATCTAGTAAAAGTGCCTAAAACTATTAGGAATGGCAAAAATTCTATAAGAATTGCTAAATTAGCGGAAATTCGCAAAAATTTGCTAATAGCGGCATGATAGCAAAGTCTAATAATTATAAAAAATCTTTAAAATTGTAAAGAATCCGAAAACTAACTGGAAAAATTGCTTCTATCGGGAACATGGCTAAACTTCTTTGTCGTTGATTGCACTTACAATTTTTTTGTAATATCAAATAAATGCTTGCTCAAAAATGACTAAAATATTTCATTTTTTGTGTTCACATTGGACAAATATTTGTGTGCCGGCACATACTTTTATTTGCTCAAAATCAGCTGTTATTTTATTTGACACTCAAAAATATTTTGTGTTCAGACTACGTCAATGAAATATTTGATGTCTGCTACCAAATATTTCATCAGTCTGAACGTACCTTTATAGAAGTAAATTCATACCAGACGATTAACGTACGAGTTAAAAAATACTTTCATATTTATTTATTAAAAGGGTCTGATCAGACTATACAAGTCTTAACCTAACGTCTTTTATATTTGCGTTGTTATAGTTTTTTAAAAAAGAAAAGACCGCAATTTTTTTTTTTTTTTACTTTGTCAGTCTGTAGTGCATAAGCGAATGAATTTTGTTTTTCAAATTATTTAACTTTAGGGCTTAAAAGAAATTTATAAAATAATACAACCAATCCTTTTAAATTGAAATGAAATAAGTAGAAAGAGTAAAAAAAAAACAAATTTAATGAACATATTAATAAAAATTAGGTAATGATAATTGAGTGACTTATGATTACGTATTAGAAAGAAATGAGTGAAATAGTTTAATAATATAAAGGTAACATTCTGTTTAATATAAATAAAGAAATAAATTGAACAACAAATAAAAGAGTTAACATAATAATTAAGTTCATAACAAAACAGTTAGGTAAAACATAATATTAAAGTTTAAAAAGATAATAATGAATTAAATATAATAATGTGGTAAAATATAATGTTGTTGCGCTACACTAGCCATTTCCGGTTTTCCGCGGTACAACAATGCAATAACCACTTGTACGAGTGTAAAGAAATTTGCATAACTTTTAAATTAATAGAGAGCACACACATAACAAAACTTTTACAATATAATAAGGACACTAAAAGCTGATTGCGGTTAAAAAATAATAAAAACAATTATGACTAAGTTAGAAAAATTTTGATTTTAATTGGTTATGCAAGATTAATTTTTTCAATTTAATCTGTATTAATTTAAAGATCAATCGATTTTCTATAAGAATAACTTAATTTTTTTTTTAATTGATTAGTTTTTAGTTCGAAAAAAAATTTATAATTTATAACTTGACAAATAATCATCATACAAAAAAAAAAAAACAAAAAAAATTTGCACTCTTATTCATATCTCCTAGAACAATAGTTATGCGAAATAGAAAGGAATTCCAAAAAAAAAAAAATATATTTGGTTGTCCGCTTCATAAATAATGTCCCATATCCAAAGTGAAAATTGGTTTTTTTTGCGGCTAAAGAACTTGTTATCATTACAAAAAATAATAAACAAGTGTCAAGAAAGGCAACATGGGCATTGAATTGCCAGCTAAACTGTTAAAGATCGGTGGTGACATACTGATAATGCGTATGCATCAGCTTGTTTGTAGAATCTGGCTAGAAGAACTCATATCCAATGATTGAAACCTGAGTTTATTATGCCCCGTTCACATAAAAGGAGACAAGACAGTATGTGGCAATTACAGAGGAAAAAGTCTCCTTCCCGTCGCATTCAAAATACCTTCGGTGAGATAATCAATGTGGCTTTTGACATGGCAAATCCATAGACCAGATATTCACACGACGCCAAATCCTGGAAAATACCCAAGAAATACAGTTCGACACTTACCAGGTGTTTCAAGCCATGTCTGAGTTTGGTATTACTGCAAAGCTAATACGGATTTGTAGGATGACCTTAACTGATACGAGATCCTTAGTTAAAATAGGAAGGAACCTTTTCGAGCCAATCAGTGCCAAACGAGGTTTCAGACAAGTATCTCGTATGACTTTTCTAACATCCTGCTCTAGAAGGTGATACGAGACGCAGATGTGAATAGGACTGGCACACTATACACAAAGCAAAATATGCTGCTCGCTTATACCGACGATATCGACATCATAGGTCGAACATTGCGAGCTGTAACTGCAACCTTTGAGAAAGTCGAAAAGGAATCAACCAAAGTGGGTCTAACAGTAAACGAAGATAAAACCAAGTTGATGGTATCTACCACCAAGACTTCCAGCAGACTCGGACAAACAGTGGAAAATTAAAATCACAACTTTGAGATTGTCAAAGATATTATCTACTTCGGCACCACCATAAACAAAACAAATATCATCAGTTTTGAGATAAAACGGAGAACAATCCTCTAGATGCTAATAGATGCTACTTCGGACTAAGCAAGCAATTTAAGAACAAAGCCACCTCTCGACAGACAAAAATTACCCTGCATAAGACACTGATACTACCCGTGATATTATATGGTTCTGAAGCATCGGTACTTGCGAAAACAGATGAGGCAGTACTTGGAGTATTCGAGAGAAAAATTCTTCATCAAATCTATGGACCAATCTGCGTTGACAAAGACTATCGGTGTCGAATGACCAAGAGCTGTAAGAACATTTGCAGACGTCGACTTAGTTAAGCGTATTGAATTGCAGCGATTACGCTGGCCAGTTCATATCGTGGTACTCCAGCTAAAAGGCCATTTGAATACGAACCTAGTGACGGTTCACGCAGAAGGGGAAGATCAAAACTCCGGTGGAAAGATCAGGTGAAGGAAGACATCTTGCAACTTTGTATTACAAATTTGAGAAGAAACGCAAAAGATCGAAGCGCTTGGAAATTTGTTTTACGTTCGGCTGCAGGAACCAATTGTAACAGCCGAATAAGTAAAGTAATTAAGTTTCAAAAAAGTGTGAAAGATACGCTATAATCTTAAAAAAAATACTTTTTTAACTAAAATATGCAAAACATTGTCAAATATGTACTAAAAATCGAAAAAATTCTTAAAAAGCTTTACTGCCGTATTCATAAAAAACTAAAATGGATATGAAATCTGTTTTAAGAAAAATTTGTATGGAAATACTGTTTTAAAATACGTTTGAAATCTATTTTATTTTTTATGAATACGGCAGTTAAGCCGTATTCATAAAAACTGTGAAAGCTCTATTTACTGACAGCTCCAATAGGCGTACGATTTCTAAGTTCCCTTTCACACATTAAAACCACCGGTGCTGTAGACGGACATCTCCAGACACCGGATAAAATTGTCCGTCTGCGAAAGCCTTCACTGTTTATTGTTTCTGCCTCCATATGTCGCACAAGGAAAAACATACAAGACAAAATATTTACGGTTTCCCGCTAATGAGCGTTATTAAAAATTATTTTTAGATTTAATTAACTACTATTTCATTTAAACAGACTAAAATCAATTCCTATTTTTTTTTAAATTAACTGTTTAACATTTGAATGAATCTAAAGGAACATATTTTATATTATTATAAATTATTCGACCATCCATTATATTATATCCAATTTCTATTTGTTTAAGCTTATGGTCCAGTTTTTATTTTATACTTGACGAAAAAATGTTGGTCCATTTACATGAAAAATATAAAAAAACATTTTTAGTGGAATTCTTTATAAAATTTGGTATAATACCTGAATTTCGGCAACGAATAAGAAATGTTATATTTGCCTTTATCCTAATTATTTTATCTCTAATTGTTTTATACCTATTGTTGTTTCTTCTTACAACTTTATTCTTCTTAAAGCTGCTATAATTTCTTCTAGGTGAGCTTATTCGTTGCCGAAATTCAGGTATTATACCAAATTTTATAAAGAATTCCACTAAAATTGTTTTTAATATTTTTCATGTAAATGGACCAAAATTTTTTCGTCAAGTGATACAGAAGTACAAACAAGAATTACATAGCAAGATTCTGAATTTCGTTATTAGGGAAAAACATGAATTGTTAAGACAATTTCAAGGAGAAATAGAAGAAAACATTCTCAATTTGAGACGTCTTTTAACTGAACAGGAGATCAACAGTTTTCTAAAATTTGAAGAAAAGATGGCTACAAACTATAATGAGAAGATTAAAAATAGAAATAGAAAAAAGTTCGAGGTCTTAGCCAGTATACAAAGAAAGGAATTAGGAATTAAATTTAACAAAAAATGGTTTGTAAATAAATCAAATATACAACATTTTTTATTTTTCGAATTTATTCTATGAGTTAAATTTATAAAATACATAACTGAAATTTAACTCATAGAATAAATTCGAAAAATAAAAAATGTTGAATATAATAAAGTTGCTTATGAAAAAGAAATAATTCCCAATATCTATTAAATTAAATATAAATATACCGATAGACACACAGTGGGTACTTTCACTAGGACATAAACACGCACTACCAATTAAAAGGGAGCACTCTCCAGTTTTAAAGGTAATAGCAGACGGAGGGGATTTAGTGCAGACCTAAGAGGGAAAAGAAGAACAGGAAATAGCAAGGACAAAACTTACAACCGCTATTGATAGTCATATAAATAAGATAAAATTAACGAATAGGGATAAATTTATGCTAGATAAGTTTAATGATACGAAGAATTTTTTGAAACGTAATAGGAACATTATAATTTTAAGAGCAGATAAGGGTAATACGACTGTCGCAAGCGACAAATGTGATTATGACTTAAGAATTAATAACATTATAAGGGATAATTTAATATACAAAAAATTGGACAAGGATCCTACAAATAAGTTACAAAGGACAAATAATGATTTTGTTGAAAGGCTTTATAAGAAAGAGGAGATCACAATTGTAGATAGAAGAAAACTTAAGACAAACACGGCGGTAGCACCTAGATTATATGGTGTTCCAAAAATTCATAAGAAGGATTTTCCGCTAAGACCAATTTGTTCTTGTATTAATTCTCCTTCTTATGAACTTTCGAAATATATTACGAAAATTCTTAGAAAAATACCTGATGATTCAAAATATAATGTTAAGGATTCTTTACAATTTAAAGATATATTACCCCCGTTTTCACGACTTAGCGATAGCTAAAGGTAGGATTTTATCGGCGGTATAAAAAGTGTTCCCTTATTAAAACTTTACTTTAACTTATCAGGTAGTATGAACCTTCGTTTAACTAATCGTTCACTTAAGGTAAAAGTAAAGTTGGAATAATGGAACACTTGTTATACGGCCGATAAAATCCTACCATTAGCTATCGGTAAGTCGTGAAAACGGGCCTAAAACATATAAAAATAAATTATGATGAGAAATTAATTTCCCTTGATGTAGTATATTTATTTCCGAGTGTACCAGTAGATCTAGATATGTGTATACTAGAGAAAAAATGGGACAAGATAAAAGATTATACGAAAATAGAAAAAGATTTATTTTTACGTATTGTAAAATTTTGTATAGATGATAAGAGATATTTTCAATTAAGTGGGGATATATATGCCCAAAAAAAGGGACTTCCTATGGGATCACCAGCATCACCAGTTGTAGCTGATGTTGTTATGGAAGAGTCATTAGATACATGTATTGGAAAATTGTCTCTTAAACCGAAAATCATAACAAAATATGTAGATGATTTATTTTGCATTATTTTAGAATGTAAAATAGAACATATTCTAACAATATTTAACTCTTTTCATCAAAATATTAGATTCACAATTGAGAAGGAATATAATTCTAGACTTTCTTATTTAGATACATTAATAATAAGAAAACGGAATAAATTATTAATGAACTGGTATCAGAAACCTACAAAAGTTAGATAGGTCAAATGTAGTTTATAGAATACCTTGTAGGGGAAATAATAATGGACAATGTGATAAGTTATATGTGGAAACAACAAAAAATAAACTAAAAACGAAAATTGCTGGACATAAATCAGATCAGAAATATAAACACAATATTACATTACAAAAAACAGCATTAGCAACCCACTGTGCTAGTTTAATAAAATAATAAAAGGTTCCAAATTTGTTAAGAATAAATTATAAGACAGATACAGATAGTGTAGCCCATAGTTATAGACATTTAGTTAAAAAACATAGAAACGGAAACTAAATAAAATTTCTTAAACTGTAATAGATTATGTTTAAATATTTTGTTAGCATAAGAATTTTTTCAAATGTTATCAATAATTTTATTTTAAGAAATTTTGTTAATTTGTTTTTTATGTAATTGTTTTTTAAAAAAATCTTCAATCCTGATGACGTAACACAACGGAGTTACGAAAATTCGATAGAAAAATAAATATTAACTTTTTTTTTTTTTTTTTTTATAAAATAAAAACTGGACCATAAGCTTAAATAAATAGAAATTGGAACATATTTAAAAAATGATGGGAATAACTTTGTCAAAGATGTAGAAATTGAAAAGTTGTTTTATTAAGGGGTCTGTACACGGTCAAAATGCTTGTCATGCCGGCGAATTCACTCGTGTACGTATGCTGGACGTTATATTCGCCGCCATATCTAAATTTTTTGATTTTCCATCCAGCATCGTCGGTGTCACACATACAACCACATTTTCACTAATACTAACATAGCGCTTGATGAGAAATGCTTGACCGTGTACAGACCCCTTTAAAAATTTGACTGATTACCAAGGCGAATTCATGCATGTGAAATTCATGCATCAGAAAGAGGGGGAGGGAGAGAAAGAGAGAGACAGAGAGAGTTTGCTGGCTGTCCATTTTTTGGATATATGTATGTAGTTATATCGCACTTGTTAAACAATAGTGTATTAACTAGGGTATTAATTTCGTCGGCCTTTTGCTTTAATCGGTTATTCGCTCGATTAACTAACCGAGGTTTTTGTTTAATCGGTTAATTTTGTTATTAATCGGTTAGAAGTTTTTTTTTTAATTAAGTAATATCAATATATAAAAATGCATAAATTATTTATTATTTGGAGTTTATTAGTAAAAAAAAAAAAACAATAACATAACAAACATAATAATTCTTGAACATAAACGAGCAAGCAAAAAAAATAATTCATATTTTTTAATAAATACATAAATATTATGTCATAATTAAAAATGAACTGTAAGATCATTTTATTAGTTATTTCAATAGTTTAAGGAGATCTTACCAAATAATCTTTAAGAAAAATAAATTAGTTGAAATGGTTAGGATTTAAGCGATCCTTTTCTTAAGTTTTGATAAAACTTGACTTGGAAAAAATTCTTTCACTTATCGCTGATGTTGGAGAAATTAAAGCAGCACATAATACAGAATATCTAATACCTCAGACATTTTTCTGGGTTTCTCTAAAGTAAAGCATATAAAATCATCAGTTGTGCCATAAGAGTCCTGTTTTATTTTTTTTTTTTTACATTTTTAATACTTCTAATTGTTTCGGTCAATTCTGTCAAAAGATTGATATGAAAAGAAACAAATAATTAAACACATACATATAAAAAGTACGTATAACAAAAAGCTGTTGCTATTTATAATGAAGATCACTGAACACCTTCATTGTTTGTATGAAAAAATATTTCCAAAACACATACTCTTTGTATATAAGACGAAACAAATAATTAAAAATACAAAATATATGTTATAATATTATAAAAACTTAAAAATTTTGTTACATCGAAATTGGCCAGTTTAATCGTTAACCGAAAATAGCCAATTTTAAATTAACCGATTAATCGGATAGTAATTAATCGGTTAGCCGTTAATTAAGTATTAACTAGGGTAGTCATTTATGGAAAAAATCGACACGTAATATTCATTTCTAACCTCTGTAAAATATCGAGCTATTTTGTCTACTTTTTTGGTAATGAAACGGTTGGTTTCAAAATCGTTTTTGCTTCTGGTAAAAATTTTTAAATATTGAGTTTATACAGTATTGTTGAATAAGTGCGATATGTATTCTAATGGGTCGATTACGGATAGCAACACAACTTAAGATGCGTTGTCAAAAAGCAACGCAACTGAAATGAAAATTTGTATTAGCTTCGGCAAGTAGTTATGAATAATTAGCAGCTACAACAAGTACGCCAAGAAGTTATGAATAAGGCTATTTTGACAGTTTAGCAACTAAGAATATAAGTTATTCAAAGGGAATAGAAAGTTAAATAAAATAAAATAAAAAAGAAATGACTAGTTCTGTGGACCTTTTCGCGCAGACCAAGAGGTGGCTAAAAACTGTTAAATTTTTCTTTGATTCGCATCCATATAGCTTCAGTGCTAGAACGACCGATCACGAGCAGTTTGACTATGATTTGCCATTTCATGGATAACAATTAAAGAAGCATAGACATAAACTTAACAAACATTTAGTAAAAAATATACTTATTATGGCCAATTTTCAGGATTGACATTAAAACACATTTATGTTTAAAATCGTTTTAAATACAAAATTCTCTTCATCACTAAACACTTAAATGAAACTTAAGTCACCGATGTGGTACATTTAAATTCAACTTGAGTTTCCATTGGATTAACTTAGCAAGGTGGCCTCAATATCACAACAATACAAAAACAACAGACAAAGTAATAACAACCAGCTGTTTTTTTGGGCCACCTAGTAAATAACTACACTTTTTTTATGATATTTTTTTTGGATTTAGTAGTGCTACCATACTTTTATCTTAATTAATTAAGACTTTTCATATAAAACTCAAAAAATCAATCTGTAATTAAATACGATTTAAGTTTTTATGAAAATTAACATAATATAGATTTAAATAATATCCTGAAAATTGGGCCTTAGTCTTGCTGCCTTCTTTAATATTAGCAGCTACTACAAGTTTGTGGTTGCCAATATAATGACAATATGGCAGCACTAATAACCATCTGCTAGTTGACAGGTGCCACACTGAAGTTGTGTTGCCATCCGTTACCGATCCATAAATGTCGAACCCCATACAAAAGAAATTAAGAGCCAGCATAGCTCTCTCTGACGCGGTCATCTGTATGAATTCGTGTTGTTCATTACTAATATATATAAAAATTCAATTGATAACACTGGTTTACAAATTAAAATATGGCTGATAAACACTAATATGGCATTCGTTTATTTTTTTAGAGAAGCGTTTTCGAGATACTTGCAGCTTATAAGGCTTATTCCAAAAATACTAAGAAAAGATTTTTTATATTATGCAAATTTAACATTTGAACAAAGGTATAGTTTTCCTCTTTCAGCCGAAGTCTATAGCGTATTTATCATTCACTGCGTTACATTACACGCCTTTAGAATACAAAAAATTTGATTTTTTCTACATTTTTTTTAAATTCAATATTATAACTCCCTCCAATAAGACAAAAAAAATTTAAAGACAATTTTGTTCCAAACCCATTTGTCACAAAATTTTTTTCATCTAATAACAGTAAAACAGATTTAAGGCTCAATGCTGAGTTAGGCGAACGTTGCTGTACCGTATCTGTACTGTATTAATCAGCTGTTCGCTTTTTGGTATATGAAAAGCAATGCAAAAGCTTACCGAAATGTAATGTACCGTAGTTGTAACGTCTCATTCTGTATAAAATAGAATTTCATGCCGTCGTTACGTGACAGTTGTAAGGCAGTGATGGCCTGCTTGTATATTAAATTGTATGCAGGTATTTTCGCTCTTTTTTTTTTGGTACTTTTTTCCAGTATATCTATGGACTTTCGACAAAACTACTTACAATACAAAATATTTCCATATGTATATAAATATACATATGCTTAGATATACAAAATAAAAAAATGCATATGCACATATAATAGATATGAGAAATACATAAAAGACTTTAAATGGTTACAAAACATTGTTTTGTCTATGCACATTTACAAAATAATACATGTAAATGTGTATGTGAATGCTAAAATAAATATGTGTTTATTGCAAATCTATAATATAAATATCAGATATTAAATTAATAATGTTTTTTTACATACACTAAATACTGTTTTAATACCATTTTAATCACTTGGTACTTTTTCTGCTCAGCGGTCACCATTTAAACCTTTTGATTTCCCATCACTGTGTGTGTTGTTTTGTGTATACTATTGATTTTTTGTTTATGTTTGTGAAAACATATGACACGTTTTTAGATGTTCTATAAGTGCACCAACGTGCTAGCGGTACGGTACAGTACGTTACGGGTACAGCAACGTTCGCCTAACTCAGCCTTCAGTTAGGCGAATGTTGCTGTACCGTATCTGTACTGTATCAATCAGCTGTTCGCTTTTTTACCGAAATGTAATGTACTGTAGTTCTACCTATGGTATTTCAAACTGTTGTTAAGTGACATTTGTAAAACAGTGATGGGTTGTTTCATTGAATGCGGATATTTTCGCTCTTTTTTTGGTACTTTTTTTTTAGTATATCAATGGACTTTCGACAAACTACTTTCAACACAACATATTTCCATACATACAAATATACATATGCTTAGATGTACAAAATAGACAAATGAGAAATATATATAAAATGCTTTAAATGGTAACAAAACCTTGTTTTGTCTATGCACATTTACAAAATAAATATGTAAATGTGTATGCAGATGCTAAAAAACTATTTTTTTATTGTAAATCTGTAATATAAATATCAGATATTAAATTATTAATGTTTTTTTTACATACACTAAATACTGTTTTAATACCATTTAAATCACTAGGTACTTTTCCTGCACATCGATCACCATTTAAACCTTTTGATTTCCCAACACTGTGTGTCTTATTTTATGTATACTATTGCTTTTTTGCTTATGTATGTATGTGGAAAAAACATATGACAAGTTTTTAGATGTATTATAAGTGCACCAACGTCCTAGCAGACCGGTACAGTACATTACGGGTACAGCAACGTTCGTCTAACTCAGCCTTTACTGCATGTTTTTATAAAATGAAAGCACAGTTTCGTGTGAGAAATAATGTTGAAAACAACAATAAAATACGAAAATTTTTTTTTGTTTACAATATAATTTCACCCACGATATTTTGTTTTCATTTTCTAAAAACAGGCAGTAAATATAATAAGTAAAAGCATCCAAATTTGTATTTTCAATTAAAAAAATATTGTATCTTGGTTGTCTTGATTGGATTATGAGTAAGTGTTAAGAGACAATTTAATTTCTTTACATAATTCTACTTTCGGCCAAAAATGTCATATGTTTTCTCTACGTTTTCTTCTTTTATGTTGCGATGACGTTTCAAAAACTTGCATCCATCATTAGTCACCTATCATGGCCTGATCCCAATTGCCCTGATAACGCCATTACTGCTAGATCTTTGTGAAATCTTTCAAATTGTTCGTCACACTAAGCTCCTAAATTTGGAGGAAATGAGAATAAATAATGTATAGAAAATGCATTTTCAATGATATGTGTGCTACAAGAAACCCATTTAGACTTTAAATAAGTTCCTATTTTCCGGAAAGAGTTCCCTATAATTGGGAGCGATTGCGATAGTAATAAACACGTGTATTTGTTTCAAAAAATACACTCTGTTTGTCCCGTCCACAGAGGACAAGGTAAGAACGTGTATACTAGCGAGGAATGAATTGAATTTTCTCATTCTTTCAGGTGCGGTGACTTGACCGTCGTTAATAGAGAAGCCAAAGGTAAACGTATTATTACACTGGCTTCGGTGTATATGCCGTACGAGGCAATATATCCACCTGGCGCAGAAGTGAAAGAATTGGTGGCGTATGCAAGCATGAGTGGTGCATTCCTTACCAATTGGGGAACGCTGATATTAAGAAAAGGGGTGAGTTAATGTTTGATTTTATAACTACTAACAATCTTATTATCTGTAATATGGGTAACACTCCGACGTTCAGAAATAAGGATAGGCAGGCAGTTATAGATCTGACATTAGTGCACGGCGACGAGCAACTTGTTGTGGATTGGAGGGTGGCAACGGACTGTACTTTTTCAGACCATAGCCTTATAACCTTAACACAACAAGGAGGATGAATCGGAACTTCTTTAATGAAAGGGTTCATTTGGGGTTGTCGCAATGGGCCCTGTGCGACATGCTGTCAACTGATGTGGAAGGTGGTGTGAACAGATTCACTCATCTGCTAAGAGAGAGCTATGAGCTGTCTTGCCAGGTTACTTTTCCGGGTAGGCGTGAACAGCCCAAATTGTAGACCAGGGAACTTCAGGTTCGAAGGTCGACGGTAAGGAGTATGTTTACCAGGGCCAAGCTCACGGGAGCACCGGGTGATTGGAACATCCTTAGGGTGGATTTCAATAAGTACCTATAAGGCGGATCTAAAAAGGGCAAAGCGGCTATTATGGAGGCAGTTCTGTGAATCCATTGATAATGTCAACGAGTTGTCTAGATTCCGAAGGATTGAATCGAAGTATCCTAGGACCCTGGGGTATGTCCAAAGGAATGACGGCTCATGGACTGAGTCTAGCTCTGATACCCTTACCTTACTCATGGAGGCGCACTTTCCTGGGTGTACGGTAACGTCGATGATCAATGGGACGGAATGTCTGTGATATCGAGTCATACGTCCGCCTGCGTCGAGGAAATAGTCACAAGGGAAGAACTTGAGTGGGCGGTCAAAACCTTCGACCCATATTAATAATCGGGTCCGGACGGTATTTTTCCGGCCATGCTCAGCAATACACCGGACGACGCATTATTTCTGCTGGTGAATATATTTTGGAAATGCCTCAGAAGGAGGTATCTGGGGGTGGAGAGAGGTCAGGGAAATTTTAATACCCAACGCTGGTAGGACAGGCCACTCGAAACCGGAAGATTTCAGGCTTATTAGTCTGTCTTCATTACTATTGAAGACACTCGAGAGACTGATAGATCTCTTAGGGGTAATATTGATACCGAGCCTGTGGGATTAAAGGATAAGAAGGAGGGATACTAGGCGGACACCACAAGGAAGGATTCTATCGCCTTTACCGTGGCTGCTCGCGGTCAACGGGATTCTCAGGTCCTTTGGTTCGATGGGCAGGAAATTCGTTGCCTATGCGGATGACATAGTTCTGCTGGTCAGGGGAAATTTCTGTAACCGATCGGTGAAATTATGCAGGTGATGTTGGGCGATCTCCGGCATGGGCGAAGGAGGGGGGCCTGGGTGTAAACCCTGCGAAGACGGAATTGGTGCTTTTTACCAGAAGGTACAAGATAGAGTGTTTTAGGATACCAGTGCTAGATGGTATCGAGTTAACTCTATCGGACAGTGCTTTGGGTAACTTCCTCGACTGTAAATTGTCTTGGAAGAGAAATACTCAGGAGAGGATGAGAAAGGGACTCAACGCCTACTAAACATGCAGCGGATATGGTAAACTAGATTTACACATCGGTGGTTAGGCCGATTCTTACTTATGGATGTACTGTTTGGTGGGATGTGTTGAAAGTGGATAGCTATAGAAAGATGCTCAGCAAGGCTCAAAGGAGTGCATCCCTTGGCAGCACAGGAGCAAGGAGAAGCACTCCACAGGCAGCGTTGGAAATCCTACTATATCTGTCCCCTATTGAGCATTATGTGAAGAGTGTGGCTGTTAGGAACTTATTTAGACTCTACGAGTCTTCATTGGTTAGACCTAGGCGGGATGATCACACGAGAATTTTGTACGAAGTGGGTCTGCTTGTTCAGGGTAGTCTTTTCGAGAGAATTTCGGGTCATAGGACTATGACCCTAGACTTCGGTATAACACCATCAGTGGAGTTCCTGGATAGGGAAGTCTGGCGTGGATCCGTTGGACTGTTTGAGGGGTGGGCAGTATTTACGGATGGATCCAAGATGAAAACCGGTACAGGTGCCGGGGTTTATATTGCGGACACGGACGTAAAAAGGCCATTCAGACTTCCGGATGAGTGCAGTGTTTTCCAAGCTAAGATCCTAGCAACCTGGAGGGCGACGTAGGTGATACAGAATCACATCGTGGGTGCATCTGAGGTGACAATTTACGACGATAGTCAGGCAGCGCTTAGGGCATTGACAAATTATACGGTGCGATCGTGCCTGGTCGCTCGGTGTAGGGATGCTCTGAGTGAACTCCTGGAGGTTTTCACATTAAGGCTGTGTTGGGTACGGCGAAACTACAAGATGGATAGCAATGAGGTGGCGGACGAACTCGCAAGAGAGGGTTCGAGTCTGGACTTAATGGTAAGGGACGGGGGGTGGGGGTAAAGCCACCCCTATGTCACTACTATGAGGTGATACGGGAAAAATTCCGTGATGAAGTTAACCGATCCTGGAAAAACAAAACGGATTGCAGGGTGTCTAGGGCACTACGGCCTGGATTGGACGCAGGGGCAACCAAGGTTCTGCTGGTATTGGATAGGAGTGGGCTTTTACGAGGAAATGGGACAATGCCATACTGGACTTCTGCAGATTATGCGATGATTCTGAGGAGCTAGAGACAGTTGAGCATGTACTGTGCCACTGTCCTAGAGTGCAGGGTCTCAGACAGAAATGGCTGGAGGATAGATTTCACGACGAACTGGTGTGCATCGATGGATGTAATATAGTCGATTTACTGGGATTTGTCAGGGAAATAAGACGGCTGTTTCTGTTGAGGGGACTGTAGAGGGAGTTACTTTCCTACCTAGTGCTTAAGGCCGGTATTCACTATCCTACTTAGTCGCACGATGTGTCAAAAAATCGTGTGTGCTCATAATGTATGACAGTGTGGCTTAAAAATTATTGAGTAACAATCTGGCTTAGTACCCAAAATTAAATATATAAGAGTCCAAAAAGTTTTTGGTCAACTTTCTTCGTATACTTTTTTTTATAAATGTAGAAACACCACAAGCAAACCAAAGGTTTTCCAGTTATATAAAATTATTAAAACAACAAAGTGGGACAGTGGCTGGCTTCAGAAACGCAGTGTTGCAACACAGCCCTGAAAGGCATAGAATTCATAGACTCCACAAGCAATGCCTTGAGGTCATTATTGCTGGCAACCGTATTTACTACACAACGGTTGCGAAATTTGTTAATTGTGATCAGTGTTGCCAGAATTTTAAGAACCAAAATCAGCAAAATTGGATGATTTTTTAATGAAAAATCATCAAAATCTGCATTCAATTTTAAAGAATCTTCAAAACACTTTTTAATTTTTTGTCTTGTATTTCATTAAAAAATAATAAGAAATAACAATTAATTCCAACAAAATTTCACATTTTCACGTAGTAGATATTTGTCATAGAAACAAAACGAACACATATTCAGGACAAATTAATTCAGTGACATATATGTATTATTAAAATGTATTTGATTATTCGAAAAGTTTGATTGAACTTGCTTAATTTCACAGAATTTAAAAGAAGTAATATTATTAATGTTTAAGTAAGTATAAATTAGATACATATTTACTTATGTATAAAATGAATTACAAAATTTAACAACTTCAAGAGATCGGGGATGAAAAATATTTTGATCCACAAATATAATTATGTCCATATCGTATACTAAATCATAAACAGGCACAACACAAAATTCAAAAATGTTTAGGAGAGACAGAAAACTGGCTTCAAACACATGGTTATAATTTTTTAATCAAATTTAGTTTCAAAAATGTTAAAGAAAAGGTAAAGGACACAGTGACGCAAACGAAGTTTTCGTGACCTTTACAGATTTGATTTGTGAACTGGTTTATGGAAGAAAAAAAAACTATTTTGATAAATTTTAAGTTGTACCTATTAATAATTTATATATTACATAATATATTTTTTAATAAATATTTATTTTTATGCATATGTTTGTATATTAGTTTTAATAGATTTAAGCAAATCTGGAGATATTGTGGTGTCAAAACTGTGTAAATTTTAAAGTTTTAAATAATTTTTTGTGAGCAATATTTAGTCTAGGGGTTAATTTTCCAAACGATTCCGGAATTTTGTTTATTTAGATTCTAAATATTCTCTTGGTGTTTTCAGTATATTCTGAACAAATTTAGTTAGAGTAGAAAAATCATAGTCGGAACTTGCACGTTTGTTTTAAGATTTTTTTCCAAAAACATGTTAAAGTTATTTCTTCCTTATTTAATATATTGTTAAAATCAGAGTACGAAAACAAACAAAAAGAAACGTTTGCTTTCGTTTTGTTTTGTTCTTTGCAGTGAGTAAAGCCTGGTACCCTGTTCAACATTTCACGTGAAATGCTGTCAAAACTCATATAAAAAAAAAACTTGTGCGGGATTTCTATGAAATAATGTTGATAGAGTTGTACTCGGTTTAATTTGTGAAAAAGTTGCGAAATGCTTCTGGCAACTTTTTTTTACAACTTAATATTAAAATGAGAATTAAAAAACATAAATAACACAACCGGTAACAGTCTTTCATCCGTATTTACTTTGATTTTTACTTAATTTTTTATTTAAAAAATACTTTTTAGTAAAATACATGTGGGTTTTGTTTACATATGCAAAACAATGTCGCGTACTTTGAAAGATTAAAGGCGTCAAATTGTGCAAACTCTCGAGATAGGTAACATTGATACATGTCAAATTTTTCGCATGAAATAATAGATGTTGCTGAAAATTTTTCACAAATTGGAACAGAGTACTAGGCTTAAAACAAAAACAATGAGAATGATTATGCCGTTTTGTTTTGTTTGTGCTCGTGAATGCAAAATGTAAGACCCCTTTCAGACAAGCAAAGTTTACTTTGCAAAGTCTTGAGTTTATAGAAGAGAAGGGAAAAGAGTATAGCGGGGGAGTACATACTTTGCTGTACTCGCAAAGTCGTTTTGTTTTTCGTTCGTATATTATACCTGAAGTTGGCTGCAACTTTATATTTATATACAGCGTTACCAGAATCTTTGGAATAAAAATTGTCATATGGCGAAAGAAATCATATTTTGAAGAGGAAAATCTTAAATTTTTTTTTCTTAATTTAAATTTTTTAAAACAAGGGCAAAATAGTAAGAATTATTAATTTTTTATAAAACCATACTTCTTATTATTTAAATTGAAATACATAAAAACATAATTCGTCAGTATATGAAACTTTATAAAAATACATATTTTCTTTTCACCTATTTCCGATGTACTAAAGAATTATTTACTTCTTAAGGTACGTTCAGACTAATGAAATATTTATCGAAAATATTTGTTCTGATATTTGCTTCAAACTGTGTGAAACAAAAAAATATTTTGTTAATGTTCAAACTAAGCTCAAATATTTGATAATTTTTGTTTGATGAAACAGTTGGCAAACAGTGTTAATAAAATAAATTAATTCATGTTTGCCATGCGTTCAGACTAAAAGAAATATTTGCATCAAATAATTATTTAATGAAAGTGTTCAAAAATAAAAATATATTTCTCAAATGATAAAAATGAGCGCAAAAGCTAATTTTTTTATTTTATTCTGTGGATCAGCATCTCTTTTAGTGTTAGAACAGGAGAATGTAGAAGAAAAAATGGAAGCCACTGGGTAACGGGAACATGGCTAAAATTTGCGAAAAATTGCAAACTTGGAAACAAACGCTAAAATATATTTGAAGTCGTTAAATCGGCTAAAAAACAAAATGTCAAGAAAAAAACAAAAAAAATGTTGCAAAAATAGCGAAAATTCGCGAAAAATTTAGATATTTTAAACAAGCCATAAAATTTATTAAAGGTGCCTAAAACTATAAGGAATAGCAAAAATTCGGTAAAATTTGCTAAATTAGCGGAAATTCCCAAAAATTTGCTAATAGCGGCATGATACCAAAGTTTAGTATCTGCAAAGAATCACAGAAAGAAATCGCTTTTTTTGCGAACATGGCTAAAATTCGCGAAAAAAAGCAAACTTGGAAACAAACCCTAAAATATATTTGAAATTGCTAAATCGGTTAAAAAACAAAATTTAGGGGAAAAACAAAAAAAAATGTTGCAAAAATTGCGAAAATTCGCGAACCATTTTAATATTTCAAACAAGCCATAAAATTAAGTAAAAGTGCCTTAAACTTTAAGGAATGGCAAAAATTCGAACCATTTTAATATTTCAAACAAGCCATAAAATTAAGTAAAAGTGCCTTAAACTTTAAGGAATGGCAAAAATTCTATAAAAATTTCTAAATTAGCGGTAATTTGCAAAAATTTGCTAATAGCAATAGCAAAGTCTAATAATTATAAAAAATCTTTAAAATTGTAAAGAATCCGAAAACTTACAGTAAAAATTTCTTCTATCTGGAACATGGCTAAAATTATTTGTCGTTGCTTGCTCTTTGAATTTTTTTGTAATATCAAATAAATGTTTGCTCAAAAATTACTAAAATATTTGATTTTTTGTGTTCACACGATGTTCACATTGGACAAATATTTGTTTGCCGGCAAATACTTTTATTTGCTCAAAATCAGCTGTTATTTTATTTGATACTCAAAAATATTTTGTGTTCAGACTACGTTAATGAAATATTTGATGTTTGCTTTCAAATATTTCATCAGTCTGAACGTACCTTTACAAATACATTTAAAACAAAAACAAAGTTTTTAGAATTTGTTTTTGTTTTAATTGTAGTTGTTCGAAAGAAGGAATTCTTTCGCACATTGGAAATAGGTTATAATATGCCTTTTTTAATATTTTTATGTCCAGAAATAATGATGCAATTTTGTGTATTCTAGATACTGGGTACGAAAGTGTGCAGCACCAACACACATCAAGCTGATGCAAAACTTCATTGTTTTAAAAATTGACTGTTTAAGTAATCGTGTATTTTCTATAAGCAAAATTAAAGTAAAAATCAGAATTTCTAAAAATAAAAAATCATCATTTGAGAAAAAAATCTTTAATCATATTTTTGTTTGAAAAAATAAAAAAAAATATGATAAAATCATCATTCTGGCAACGCTGTTTATATATTATATTCAAACAAGAGAAAACAAAAGTTTGTCAAATTAAACTTTGTGTGTCTGAGCACCAAACAAAGTTTAAAAGAGAATTCAACAGACTTTGTCAAAGTAAACTTTGCCTGTCTGAAAGGGGTCTAAGTAATATTAACGTACGCAGCTAGAAAAGAAAATAATAAGAACAATACTGAAAAATTCGGAGAAAAAAACGTTTCACAAACGGTTGGTAATTTATTTTCTCAGCGATACCTATATGTATGTATATGTGCATAACTTTTATTTCTAAGTTAAATGCAAAAAATGGTTGTTAGGTTTGTTTTTTGTTTTTATTAATGCTTATTTGGACTTCTAAAGTAACTAAAAAAAAAATTTAGGATATTTTGCAAATGTTTGCGAAATGATTTGTTTGTTTTCATACTCTGGTTAAAATTTAACAGTTTTATATCTCTAACTCAGAATCCAGTAGCCCGTTTCTGTATTTCTCGCATCGTATAATTTCCCGTATGAAACAAGTGAATTGTCACAAAAACAGTGCAATATGGAACCAAAAATTGTTTTTCTCACATAAATCTGCGAAATAATATAAGTGTTTCTGTATCTTTACTTTGGGAGAATAATCTGTCATTTAAATAGTTTTCCAGCAATTATTGGAAGAATGTGAGAAAAAGTGTTTCTGTAACAATATTTTGCGAAAAGTTTCTCACAAGAACTTTCAAAATAAGTCACATTTGAAATTGATGCGAGAAAAAAAATTTAAAAAATGGAGTCCAAATTATGTATTTATGTACACAAGAATGTGTATTATTTTTTTTTTATTTGAAAAGAAAGAATTTAAATGATGAAAATAAGTATATAAAACACAATTGTTATATTTTGTTATTTTAATTTTTTTAGCCTTTCATTGCTTTCGTTTTATGCAGGGCTGCCAGATAAATTTGAGAAAAATCGTTAATTTCCTAAGAAAAAATAAATAAAATCGCCTATTTTGTTTTAAAAAATCGGACAATTTAAAATTAAGTTTGACAAAAAAGTTCATGGGTAAAATACATATTATATACATACATACTTTAGCTTGAGGTCTATTTAAATAAAATAATTTATTTTTTCTTTGATCCGATAACAATTTAAAACTTACACTTTTGGCAAAAAAAAGGCAAAAATTTCCTATAGTGCATTGACTGAAATATGGGGTAATAGTTTAATGTGTTGATCACATACACAAATGTATTAAATAATCTAAGGAAATAAAAATTAAACAGTTTTCCTTCGAAATTTTGATTTTGCCGATAAATTTTTTAAGCTGTCTTGTTTTTAAAGATATCGTTTTTCTGTAGTACATAATATACAAACATATTACACTATTTAAAATTATTTTATTTCGAAGACTGAATAATATCGTCACAAGAAAAAATCAGCAAATCGGCACTTTGCCAATTTTGGAACAAAAAATCGTCAAAATGACGATAAATCGTCCAATCTGGCAGCCCTATTTTTATTATATATATTTCTTTCGGTGACGTTTCGCTTGCATTTGACACTTAATTACTGGAAGTATTCCAGTTAAAACAGAATCTGTGTTGTCTGTTCTCGCATTCAAATACAGAAACACTTTTTTCTCACAAATCGAGAAACGATGGACATTTTTGTTTCACACTTAATGTGAGAAATTTTGCGATGCGAGAAATACAGAAATGAGCTACAGATTTCGTTTTTTGATTTCTGTAAACAAATTTAAATTGAATTTCAGTGCCTACTTATTATTAAATTTGGATTAATTTTAAGAAATTTCATTTGCTTTTTAAAATCGAATCTTTCCAAAACTTGATCCAACAACTAAATTAATGCAAAACTGGATACCATAATTGGTTATTTTTCGTATTGCAATATTATTATATTATATTATATTATATTACTAGCAGACCCGGCAAACGTTGTTTTGCCTAGAAAAGTATTGTTTTTGTGTATATTTAAAATACAGATACAGAATCAGGTACAGGCAGTGATGTAAAATTCAGTACTATGGTACTTTTTTCAGTACTTTTTCATTTCAAAAATACCACGGTACCCTCACGTCAGTTTTAGTACTCTTTTCTTGTTATGCTTCTTTGTTGGGAAATTTAGCGTTTTTTTAACATTGACAACATTGCCTACATAAAATTCATTGTTCTTTTTTTTCGTTCATGTTAAGCCAAATTAAGAACGAAATGGACGAACTTATGTTTCCTGATAATTCATGTATTGCTATTTGAATTTTGTCCATACCCCAATTATCAGCAGCAGTTAAGCGCACGATTTCAGTACAAGCTCTTTCAAATTTAATTAAAACTAAAGATCTATTAATATAAAATGATTCTGGTTGTTACAATTATAATATTACTATTGATCTCATTAAGAAAAATAAACAAATTGCCTAACAGGCTTAGATAGGAATGGGCAAATTGAAAAATACATCAATATATATCGTATCGATATTTTCTAAGAGTATCGATATTTATTAAATCAAAGTATCGATATATCAAAGTATGGAATGTATTAAGCTGAAATTATTACAAAATTTAAAAACTTAATATACTTAATATACTTATGTCAATGCATATTTACATAAGGACCAACATATTACATGTAATTCCATTCTAACTTTTTATTGTTTCTATTAATTTCTAATTTACTGCCTGTCCCTCGATTTCGAACGAAACTTTCATTCGCTTAACTTTTATTTAAAACAAAAACCAATTTTAAAATTTAGTTTTTAAGGTAAGTTATGCGAACGAAGTTTTCGTATGAAATCGAGGGACCGGCAATTAATTCTACAATAAAAAAAAATAAAGAATACAAAAAATTTTTACTTATTCGCCATATGAAATCAAAAAAAAATGGGATTATATAATGCTGGATTATATTCTGCCGGTAAACGAAACTTGTGACACGTACTATACAAGTAAACTGTGTAATATTTTATTTTTCATATATAAGAACATGCTCAAATAAAAAATAATAAAAAACATAAATTTTTTTTTATTTATGTTTAATTATTAACATTCCAATTTTCATGAGTCCATTGTTGCTAATACGCCATAATAAGGGCGATTATTTGCATAATTCTAGCAACCCTTTCTAGAATTTTTTTCCGCGCTTATTTTTTTTGTCATCTCTTAAAAAATCGAGACAAAACTGAACTGTGTAATCTATGAAAATGTTCAATGGAAAAGGGCTGTTATTTTCTTAATAATAGTTAAAAAACATATGATGCAATTCTTAAAAAACAAGAACATTGTAAGCAGTTGAGCAACGGTTAAAATTTTGAATTTTATTGTAAAGAGATCTTAAAAATATCAAATTCGATAGTCGTAGATAAATATCGATGTATCGATATATGGGTATTTTGAATATCGGCGATATATATCGATTATAATTTGTTTAAATATCGATATTTTGATATATCGATATTTGGATATATCGATATTTATTGCCCATCCCTAGTCTTAGACATCTAAACGTGTGATCCTTATATTAAATCATAAGCAAATACATATGTATGCAATAAAAAATATGTTTAATAAAGTACCAAAATATTGAAAAAAGTACTCTTTTGCCTGGTGGTCAGTACCATCTCAATTTTTAAGTTTTCCATCACTGGGTACAGGTAATATTCGGTGCAGATAATTTATCTTTATTTACAAAAAAAAAAAAAAAAAAAAAAAAAAAAAAAGAATATGAAAATGTAAATTATAAGTAAACTATTGAATAAGTTAAGAGAATATCATTGAAGCACTTTGTGATAAACAATATTTTTCGTTTTGTTGTCAGGTGCGAAAATGAACAAAGAGGATGGCTTTCCGACACGGGAACATGCGACATAGAGTTGACCGTGTGAAAAACAGTCGTTCTCCAAATTTAGGCCACAAACACTCAATGATTGCCCTTGCGATTTGTTGATTGTCATGGCGAATGCGAGACGAATTGGAAATTGGATTCGTTTAAACTCGAATGGCATATCGGTTAGGATCATTGGAATTCTCGGAATGAGAACTTCCTCTCCTTTAAACTTTCTTGTTAGTATTCTCGCGTAAATCATATTTCTCATGAGTGTTGTGACCGCTAAACGCGTTCCGTTGTATAATTTTGGAATGGCACTTCTTGTCGGAAATTGTTCATACCAACATAGAAACCTTTGCCGGCTCATGCCCATCAACTTTACTAAAGACCATAGCATGATCAAATGATATTTAATTTTTAGTAATTTTCAATGGTGCGTAATTTTCAATTGGTCATACCAACCTAGTAACCTTTGTATGCTAATGCTCAACAGCTGTGCTAAAGATCATAGCATGATCAAATGCACAGTTTATGATTTAACTCATTTCGAGTCATTTTCAGTGGCGCCACCTGTCTGAAATTGGTCATATCAACTTATAAACCTTCGCCGGCTCATGCTCAACAACTTTGCTAAAGATCATAGCATCGTCAAATGCAGAGTTTATGATTTAATTCTTCTTACTTGGTCAGAGACCATTCCGAATTGGTACGAATCATCGAAATCGGTCCAGCCGTTCATTAGTTATAAACGTAGTAACTAATGCCATGTTTCCACGGTACGTGCTTCGCTCTCTATTCATGCTTCACACCCTAATCATGAACGAAGCAACCTGCTTCGCCATACAAAATTTTGAGAGCGAATCAGGTAGATTCATATTGAATCTACTTGCGAAGCAGGAAAAATTCCTCTCTTCTCTAATATTTATCGCAAGTTTATCTGAACTAGCTGAATAAATCGTTTGTGTCAGCGTTGTCAACTCGGTGCGTTTTGTACCATTTTTGGTGCTTTTTTATATTTTTTATAATGATGAAAATATTAGCTTTATTATTTTGGAATAATTATTATAAATTTGTGATTTTTTTTTAAAAAGATCTAAACAGAATTTATTAAATGAATGTACGAAAATGTATCACCTTTTTTATTAATTTTTTTTCTAAATATATTCAGGGGTGTTCTGGAAATCGATAAAACGCAAGTATTTTAAAGTTCTTTTTAATACACTCTTAATCCCATTTTTTATAATTTTCTTATAGAATTCTGTATAATAAGAGAAATATTTGTATTGTATTGTATTGGAATTTCTTCTACTACAAAAATCTTTTTAAAAAAACGACTTTTAAATTCTTGCGTTTCGCGGTTTCGATTTCCAGAACACCTCTGATTTTCAAAGGCTGTTGTATTGTTATATTTTATTAATATGAAAGTATTAAACTTCTGAAAACAAACATTTTTTTTAAATATTTTAATAAAAGGATAAATAGATAACTATTGTTAATTTTGAATCCGTACTATTAATCGTAGATCCCTTTTAAAAAAGTTTTGTATAGAATTTATGCAATTAAAAATAATATGTTATCTAATACAAATGAATACAAGCAAATTTGTTTATTTTGTTTATGTTTTTTTTTCTTTTTTCTAAAAAAACCTGAACTGCAAAAGGCTGTTTTATTCTTATACAGTAGAATCGCGAAATGTTTAAGGGGTTGTATAGTTTTTCGAATTATTAACTTTTCTAAGCGGTATTTTATTCTAAAAAATTCAATAATAAATAAAGATTTTTCTAAAATAACATACAAAATTTATTTAAATTACTTTAATTTCAAAAAATTTCGGTACATGTAATGTTTTCCTGTGTGCTTTTTCCTATGTGTTTTCCATAGCGTCGAGAATTTTTTGGCATTTCATTTTTATTTTTGAGATGGCTACTTCAAAAGTACCACTTTCTGCTTAAAATCTAATCTGATTTGTGATGTTTTGCCCTGATTTGTTGACATTTTTTATTAATACGCTCAGAAAAGTGTTTGGAACTAAAACAAAATTTCAGATTTTTGTTTTATTTTTGTTTGTTTTAAATGTAAGTCAAACGAATGAGTTGTGCGCTCGTGTTCTAAAACAAGCAGTTACAGTTTAGGGCCAACCATAATAAACATAATCTTGCTTAACCTTCTGTCAAAAATTAACAAAAAGTCTCTAAAATGTATTTAAAAAAAAAAAAAAAACAAAAAAAAATAACATTTGATTCCTTATGGAATGTGCGATCGATTTCGCACTTTGCTTAAGCAAATGTCAGTTTCAAAAAACTTAACAAAAATATGGTTCAATATGGTTTTACCCATATGATATACATGTATTCGAACAGTTGCTTAAGCCAACTTAAGCACATTATATTTCGGTCTTTTTAAAGCGGCACAGGGGCGCTAAAATTTGGTGAGATTAACTTTTTCGCGATTATACTGTATTTTTAATATTCAACTATTATGCAAAATTAATTCAATAAGCTTTTAAAATAAAAAAAACAAAGTCTAAACTTGCTGCTTTTTTTAAATTAAGTGCTTTTTCTTCATTTTGGCGCGTTTCAAAAATTCACAGTTACCAACGCTGATTTTTTTATTAAAGACAACTGTCAAATCGAAGCAAGTAGACAAGTCGTGTAAACACCATGATTCATTCGCATGATTCAGAGAGCGAAGCAGGTGATTCAAGTCGTCGTGGAAACATAGCATAACGCCACTTTCTTTTATATATATAGATATGATTAATGTATGATTTTTTTAATTTTTTTTTGCCGTAGAAAAAAAATATTTTTTTTTTTTTTAATCTATGTATACGCAATGGCTGACAGAGGAAAAAGACATAAAATATATAAATTCTGCACAATTGAGATGGACAGTTCTCGAGATATTTTGAAATAGCTAAAACAACTGCAGAAAAACAAATTTTTCACGAATATCTTGAAAAAGCTTTTTAAGAAAAGTAAATGAATGCCATATTCGCGTTCATCTAAATTAGCTTAAAAAAAATCTAATTTTAAGGTTAATTTTTTTGTGGCATAGTGTAATTTCACCAAGTTTTTTATTGGCAATTGGACTAGTTTAATGGTGGATTTGAATTACAAGGCTTTTTTCAAAAGTAATCTTACGTATAAATTATGTGTGTATGTATGTACTATGTCAGCTTCAAAACATTAATGTAATAAATGTAACACCTAAAATTATACCCATTACACTAACAATAATTATAAATGGTTTTCTTATTTGGTATTATTAATGTATGCACTACAATATACATATAAAAATTCATTCTATCTCATTTAAAAAAAACTTATTAAAAAATTATTATATTTTCTTGCTATTTTCCTGGTTTCCGTTCACATTCAAGACTATTAATTGACCAAGTGCGTATATAGAATTAACTATACACCTTTCTACTATTTATTCGTACATGGAAATTCCTTACGAAAACACTTTTGAATAAACAAATACATACATTTCTTTAATATTTTTTAATTGCAAAATATACTAATGTTAACTAATTGTACGTTCGTAGAGAATTAAAACATAAAATTTAAAAAAAAACAAGAGAGTGCTATATTCGGCTATGCCGAATCTTTTATACCCTTCACCATTGGGCGATTACAGCAGAAAGTTATATAAATGCCGTTCTTTAGATATAAATAAATCGTTTTTGTGCGTTTGGTTTTGCGTCCACTTCACCAAACGTGCAAACTTTTGCATATGCCGTATTCCAGATACTCGTATACAAAAATCTATAAGGGCTTTGTAAGAAAAGTGACACGTCCACTTCTTCAATCCCGCCCACATTTGTTTGGCTTGTACCTAAATTCGAAACTTTGGCTCTGACCGTTCTACAGGTATACAAAAGTATAAAAAAGAACAACAACAATGGATTAATGGGTTAAATTAGAGGCAATCGTGGTTTTTTGCTCATATCTAGTCATTTATAGACCGATAGAACAATCTTTAATGGAGTATATGTGACATAAAATTATATCAATCTCCCAACATATCTAGGGTCGTCGGAAAACCCATTTCAACATACACACGGATAGACGGACATCGTTAAATCAACTTCGAAAATCATAAGGACCCAGAATATATATACTTAGTTGGATCTAAGATCAATATTGTTGAAATTATAAACGGAATGACAAACATATACATATATACCTTTTGACCTTCGGTAAAGGGTATAAACACAAAAAAGTACATTTTTTTCTGGTTTTGTATCGGTTAGTGAAAAATAAATATGTATTTTAAAACGAAAATTATTCTTGTGTTTAAACAAACCAGAAATAAGTCCCTGTCCAATAAAAATTTGGAAAAGTGTTTAGGAAATTACGGTTATGGCATCTTTAATGTATATAGTAGAGGCCTGCAAAAGTCTATTTGAACACACATTCAAATCATTGAAATACTTTTAAACTCCATACTGCAGCGTCACTGTCACGAACAAACACTGAAGAGAAGTATAGACGACCAATTTACATTAGGGTGTGAACGTGTAGAAGAAAAAAAAAATAAATGCTTCACTATAGTTAAAAAAAACTCTCAAAAATTAAAAAGGGAATGAAAAATGCACGCAGCACTGAGAGTGGGAACAAAAAATACACCCATTTTTTATTAATTTTTTATTTGAGTTTGGAATATGTGTGTAGTGAGTGTTTTCTATGCTTATTTCTTTGATAATATTGCAAAAACAATTCTTTGTCTGTGTACTCCACACACAACATACAAGTATACATCAGGTCATTTTCAAGTACTAGTAGTATAGAAAAAATTGTTTTACTTTATTGAAAGGTTAAAAAAACAATTATAGTCAGTAATCGCTTGATTTACGTCGCCTCGATTAACGTTGTTTCGTCTTGGCTTCTAAATTCGATTTGGGCCGCCATTGCATCAGTTCCTTGTGTTTTTTAAAGCAAACAGCGGGGAATCAAAGTTTTTAATTGAAATGTTCATTTGGTTTTTTATGCGTATGGAGTTATTCTATTTTGTTCATGGATACATTTTTTATTGCTTGTCTAACACAACGGACTTAAATAAAAGCTGAAATAACTACAGAGGGTATTAAGCTTTTGTACTTATGTTTGTAAAATCTTTAAATATTGGTCCTAGACCCACCTTTAAGCACACCGATAGACTAAGAATCACTTTCTGAGTAAATATACCTATGTCGGTCCGGCTGGCTGACTGTCAATGTGCGCAAAGTCAGACTCACTCAATAATCTTACGAAGTCCCCATACAAGCTTCTTCCCGGAAACGTGCCTCTTTGTCCATAAGCCATTTTATTGTGTTAGTATTTATATTAAATTTGGTCCAACCTTTTTTTGTTGCAATCTAAATTATCTTACCAAATTTTATTGGCATCAGTCCATATTTGACCATAGCTCTCATACAAATACTGCTCCCGAAAATAGCTTTTAGTGCCATAACATTCTTACAAATATTGGTATTGACATACAATTTTGCGACAATAACTTTTATGATAGCTACTAGGTATGTCATGACAAAATGTTGTGCTGGTAGATCCAAAGTTAACGATTGATCCAATAAAAGCACCCTTCCTAAAATCAATTAAAGGCAAACAAATCTCATATAGATGAAGATATCTTAATGATAGTCGGCACAAAGAACTTTCACATGAATCTTAACATCATGACATAACTTCGTTCTGGCGTGTTCATAATTGCCCATGGGTCCTAAATATGTTACAATCCCGAAATTTTGTTTTTAAATATTATGGTGTTGGGTAGGTATCATATGGCCGGGCTTGACCGGCAATACTTTTTTACATTTTTATTTCTGTAAAAGCTTTGTAATTCTATTGTAAATGAGGCTTTTTTGTACGTAATTTTCAAGTTTTTAATAGTAGTAGTTTTTAATAAGCATGTTTCGATTTCCGGAACCAATCGCGACGTAAATCGAGGGATTACTGTACTGCCTTGAGTGTATTTCTTTCAATTCTTGTATCCTCACAACAATATTTAAATTGTGCGAAGAAGAGTACGGCATAGCATCGCCATTGTTATTGTACACAAACGTTTTGTACACACATTTTTTTGTGTGTTTGATTTTCAAATACATTTATGCAGGCCTTTAGTATTTAAAAAGACAATTTTCATGTTTACAGTTACTTTTGTAATGGTCGTTCTCTCATTAGCCGATTATCCTATTTCCCAAAGAAGAATTGCGCTTTTAAGAAATTTGATTTTCTCAATGTCTCATTTGCTTCTATTCTGTCGCAAATCTAATCAACCAATTATTTATTTACCGTACAGATAAAATCAATCAGTTGACTCCAAACTTTTAACATGTATGTTGAGAGGTGTTGCCAACTAAAAAAAATGTTTTTGCCGGTATATTGAGAAAACCAAAATCGTTAACGATCAGTTTATCGCTCTAATAAATTTATGTTGGCATAAAGGCCCTAATCATGTAAAACGCAACGCAACGCCAAAGAATTACATTGAAAGCATAATGTCATAATTATTTTGTAATTTTGTTGTTACTTTCTACAGAAATTCATGTACCGTTTTAAAATTTTATACGCTGCTAAGCTTGTGGCGTTGAAAATTTTGAGGCGGTACATGAATTTCTGTAGAAAACAACAACAAAATTACAAAATCTTTATGATATTGCTTGTGCTTTCAATGTAATGCTTTGGCGTTGCGTTGCGTTTGACATGATAAAGGCCTAAGTAACAGGCAGTTTGTCGTTTCATTGAGAAAATGGCCATAAGGATTTCAAATAATTTATTTTTAATTGGAATCGTACTCTTTAGTTTGGACTTCACTTAAATACTAGTTGGGACTCGTTTCGGAGTGTCATGTTAAATGTTATATATTAAGAATAATTTCTACTTTATTCTTTTATTTATAGTATTTTTCGTTTGTAAATTCATTGTGTTATTTCAATTTAATAAAGATATTTAGACTGCATAGGTGACTGCTATTGCGGTGGCCGACATCGACCAGCTGAAGTGCCCGAAAAATCGATTTCTTTTTGCTCTATAATTGGAATACGATCGTCGTAGAGTGTCGGTGCTTGTAGAATTATACCTGCTGTTCCAGCTAATACGGCCAAAGTAAAAATCCATAGAAATAGTCGATCCAGCACCATGGCCACATATTTCCAATCTTCTTTGACCTGTGAATAAAAAAAGAATACTGTTATAAATAAATACCAGCTATGTACCGCAGACAAAAAAAATATAAATAAATTGCTAGATTACTTCAGGTTATTGGCTATTTTTTAGCCATTTTTCATCTCTGACAGCCATAAAAAAACTTTGCCATTTTTATGTAACCAAATTCAAGTTTTTGAAGTAAAAAAATGATATAATGCAGCATTAGTTAAGTTGTAACGTTGAATTTTTCTTAGTTATTTAATGCCCATGGCTTTTACAATAAAAAAAAAATCAATTTTATCGATAATTTGTGCCTTTCGGTATTCAAAGATTTTCTTATGTTAAGTTTATTGTTACTAAAAATGTATTAATACAAACAAAATAATCTCTTGTGTGCAATTTCAGTGCAGTAATAACATTCCGTGAGTTTTTCATTAACGCTGATGCGTTTTTGTAGTAAAATCTTGTTTAGCCATTTCTTTAGCCACTATTTGCCAACTTTTTTCTACAAATTTAGCCATTTTTAGTAGTTAAGGATGGCATCACTGGTCATTAGCCACACATCCATAAAACAATTCCACATTACCATAATACAAATAAGAAAGTTTTGTCGGCCAACCCAAAATTTTGAGAGTGTTCCCTATTAGGAAATGAGGTTAAGATTCATGTAAGAGTTCTTTATACCGAATATTATCTGAATATCTTCATTTACATATATAAACTTTTTCTTCTTAAAAATATTTATCCAACATTTATAGGAAAGTTGTGGCATTTAATCTATTTTCGGGGGTGGTATTTGTATAAAAGCCTATGGCCAAATATGGACTAAATCCAGTTTCCAATAAAATGTTTTTTGGTCGAAAATAATTTAAGCACCAACATAATTAGATGGTTTATGGGCACAGAAACTCTATTCCGGAAAGAAGTTTTTATCGGGGCTATGTGGAATTATTGACCGATTCTTGCCATTTTCAATATGCTTCGTTATTGTGATAATAAGAACACATTTGCCGAATTTTATCAAATTACAGTACTTTTTCGCTTATAATCACTGCCGTTTTTGGTTAATTTTATCTGTGTGTTCGGCCGCTATAAGAAAATTTAATAGAAAGTAGATAGGTTATAGTAATTTTAATGCTCAGTAAGGCGATCGTTGCTGTACCGTATATGTAATGTATCAATCAGCCGTTCCCTTTTTGGTATATGCAAAAGCTTACGGAAATGTAATGTACCGTAGTTTTAACCAGTGTTTAAAAAACTGCAATAACTTTCATTTCTTTTAATTTGACTTCTGCTTGTGCTTCTGAAATCAACAACAGTTTCAGTCAAAGCAAAATCACAAAACGAAAAACAAACAGTTGAACGAAACTTTTGCCAGCAGTTGTTTTAAAAATTGTGATTTTGATTTTCTTTCCTTTTGAACAGTTTCGCAAGTAAAAGTAAAATCAATCTCTTTGCTTTTGTAAGTCGCAAACAGTCGCAGAAGCAAAAAGTTCTTTGTATTTGCAAGTTATAACTTATAAGCAACTGCAGTCATTTTATTTTACTTCTCGTGTTTTAGAAGAATGATTTTTTTATTTCAAATAATTCAGTCTGATTTTGTAAACACATAGATCAACATTAAACTTTTAGTTTCATTTGGGATATTAATATACATAGTTCTACTATGGCGGCTAAAAATGAGATTTGGCATTATTTTGAAAAAATTGAAAACGAAAGTTTAGCAATTTGTAAAAAATGCAAAAATAAACTTAAAAGTAATAGAGTTTCCAATTTAAAGACGCATTTATTTAAAATACATAAAATTTGTTTAAATAAAGAGCGTTCTCAATCAGAGTCATCGATTTTCTCAAATAATGCTGCGAAAACAATTAGAAAGAAAAAAATTAAAATTGAAATAAATAAAAAACAATTTTTAAGGTCATATATCGGATTGGTAACAGAAGATTGCATATCTTTTAATATATTAAATTCAGCGAATATGAGAAATATACTCGATCCGATTTGTGATGGCCTTAGAGATGCGGATGGAAAACAAATTACACTGAATGCATCGACCTGTAAAAAAACCTTGAAAACGGTGGTTGATAATATTAAATTGGAAATAACCAGTAAATTGAAAAGCAAGTTATTATCATTAAAAATAGACAGTGCCACTCGTCTTTCAAGAAACATGTTTGGTGTAAGTGCGCAATATATAAATTCGGCCAAAATTAAATCTATTATTTTGGGAATGATAGAATTGAAAGGTGTTGGTTCAAGCACATCCAAAAATCTCGCCGCGGAAGTGTTCAATGTACTTAAACGATACGATATCAATTTAAACCAAATAGTTTCAATAACATCGGATAACGGTGCAAATATGCTAAAAGCGACAAATATTTTGTCATTTGTTTGCGAAGATGTGGATAGCGATGAGTTATGTGCTAACGAAGAATATTTAAAAAAAATTGCCCTCTTAGAAAAAGTTCCAAGCATTCTCATAGGAAATATACAAGTTTGCCGCTGTGTTGCACATATAACCCAGCTTTTTGCTCTTGATGTTGTAAAATCTTCGGACATTCTTAAATATCTTTGGAATTGTCGCAACCTTGCAAAATATATCCGTAAAACGTCAAATGGGTTTCGCGAAATATTTGAGCTGAAACAATTAAAAATGCCTCAACTTGATTGCCCAACTAGATGGGGTTCAACATATACTATGTTGCAAGACCTGTTTGCGGCTAAAGAAATACTCACAAAAATAGAAGCTATTAGAAATAGATCTGAAGATGAAAATTTTGAAATAGATGCATCATTTTGGGATTTCATTGAACCGATGAAGATGTGCTTATGTTTTGGAAGCAAAAACAATACAGAGACCCAGAACTGTACGCAATTAGCAATGTTTGTTTTGGGGTGCCACCAACACAGGTAAATATATAATTCAAAACTATATTGATGGTAGCTTTATAAAATTTGGTTTGTGCTAGGTCACTATTGAGCGAGCATTTTCAACACTGAGGCTGGTATTAACCGACTACCGTAATCGACTCAGTCAAGAGGTACTCGAAAACGTTTTGCTGGTGAAATTAAATTCAAGTTTTCTTGACGCAGCCATACAAACGTTGCCTTTATTTGAAGATGAAGAGGAAGATTAATATTATGTTTTATTTCTGCATTTTTCGGTTATTTAATTTTAAAATTGAAGCTTTTTATTTTTAATTGTGTTCTATAAAGTAATTTTTAATATGTACATACATACTTAGTAAATACATACATACATATATCATGAAAATAAAAATGTTGTTCCTTTAACTATTTTTGCCTTTTCGAAAAGTAAATTTAATATAATAAACATGTGTATCAAACGGTATTAATAAAGTTACCTCACTACTACAACAATGACACAATTGAAAAAACAACAGGCATTTTGTTGCTAGAAGTTTTGGGTCGTTGCCAGAAGCTTTGGGAAGAAAATCTAAAAAGTAATAACAATTACGGAATTTTATATAAAAACAGATTTTTTATTATGTAGACCACATATTTAAATTGAAAAACATACATACACACATAACTGCCGCATTTGTTCAAAATTAAATAGGTTTAAATTGTGTTTTTAGTTCAATTTTTCATACAAATTTTATTTAAAATACATTTAAAATCCATTTTAATTTTTCATAAATAAGACCATAAGAAAGTCCCTCTAAATAAAGAAGTTTCATTGAATGTAATTAAATATGGCTGAACTTTACAATTAGTCAATTCACAAGGTATCCTAACATGTCATTTTGTCAAAATGTCCTAATATTTCACAATGGTTTAAAAATATTGTTGTACGGCTCAGCCGCTCAGCGCTGGACTTTTCTGACATTTTGCTGGACATTTTGACAATATGACATGTTAGGATACCTTGTGAATTGACTAAATATATAAATTTACATAAGCCGTTCTAAAACGTTTACTTTTTTACTTTTTATATGTAATGCTGAATTTTTCGATTTTGTTATTAAAAACATGTTTTTTTTTGTGTTTAAAATAGACATTTTTAATTTGCCGATTTTTTTTTTTTTTTTTTTTTTGAAAATATGCCGATTTTTTACCAACACCCATCTGGCACCCCTGTGTGTGAGTAAGTATAAATGTAAAAAAAAAACAGAAGAGAAAAGAGAATATTTTTCTGTTAAAAATGTACAAACTGCGACTTCTGACAACTTTCAAAAGCAAAGACACTGCTTGTGATTTTGATTTTTTAACTTATCAAAAGCAGAAGAAAACTTAGCACACGACTGCCGATTGTTTTCATAAGTTTTAACAGAATCAATGTTTGATTTTAAAAAGCAGAGAAAAGTAAAAGCATTGAAAAGTTAAAATTTGGCGACTTTTCGACTTTTGACTTAAGTTTTTTAAACACTGGTTTTAACGTTTCACTCTGTATAAAATAGAATTTCATACCGTTGCTACGTGACATTTGTATACCAGTGGTGGGTTGCTTCTATCCAGCGTTGCCAATTGTGCAGATTTATCTGCATTTTACAGTTTTTCTCAGCATTGGGCAGTTTTAAAGTTTTTTGTTAAAAAAATAAGTTTTTTTGTAAATTGTGCAGATTTTGCAGTTTTTGCATTACAATTTTTTATTATAAATTTTTTTTTATATTATTTTTTATTTCTTAAGCCCTAATATTATCTAATTTGCTTAACCCATACTCCTGTAACAGAGGCAAGCTTTAAAAGTCAAACCAAAAACACAATCGGCTTGGGAAACGCGCACTTTTCGTAAACAAATAAACCAACTAAACCAAATTAATAATTTTTTAATATATTCCAATAAAATACTTTTAAATTTTTATGTTTTGTCGTTTCCTTCTTGACTGTAAAATGTTCACTTAAATGGCTAAATTTAGCACAAGGTAGCGCAAACAGTTTGGAAAATATACAACATTCCGATTTTTCTACAAACATGATTGAATCGTTTGTCAAATACACCAATTAAGAACGCATGAGGATTGTGCAAACGTACAATTTTATCATGTTTGCCAGGCCGTTTGAGTAGTTTATTTACGTCCCTGTTTATATTTTGTGATTTTTGATGTTTCATTTTATTGCAGCACCTTTTCATGTATGTTCACTTGACAAATTGCAAATCTGATCCCGAAATAAAATTAATTTTGTATTACTCGTAAATGAGGAAGCAAAACAAATCGCAAGACTATATTTTATTTTAACCCCTCTTAATTCCACTCTCTTTCATCTTGACTACAAAGTACCGATTTTCGTTAATAATTTTATTAAATTTTTATATTAATTCGAATGTATATTCTTAGTCAAATTACAACTTATAAAGCTTTCATTCTTTAATCGTCTTATAAATTCAATATTTTGCAGGAATATTTTCTATGCACTATCAAAATTTGTTTGTTTGTATATTTTTATTACGAGGCTTAATTTAGCTATCCTTTGGCTAGCAATGAAGTAAATTGTAACCTATTAGATACCAGCAGAATGTAGAGTATTGTTTTTGTAATAAAAATGAAACTCAACATGAGAACTAAAATTCCCAGATTCTATTTGTTAATAATTTATGTAATATTGTATTTGTTTCTGTATTACACGTATGTTTAAAAAAAAATTAAGAAATATGCAGTTATTTTCAGAAAAATTATGGCAACGCTGCTTCTATCTTAAATTGAATACGAGTATTTTCGCTCTTTTTTGGTACTTTTTTTAAGTATATCTATCATAGTATAGAACAGGGGTTTCCATTTCATTGCACAATTGTGTACACCACTACTAACACATATTTTTATACTCTTCAATTCAGTCGTCGATGTGACTTCGACAAGTGTGCATGTCCGCTATTATTTTGTTTCAGCTTACACTCAAAACATATTGTGCGGTCAAAAATGCTTTTGGTAACATCCAATGCCTTGAGTGCAATTTTTTTTTAGAGTTTAAATTTTAAGACTTAAATGTAGAATAATGTAACATTTCATAAGTTTACATGCAAAGCAAAGAACTTTGTAAAATGGTAATTATTTGAGATTTAAAAGCAATTTTTAATATTTCAGATAAAAAATTTCAAAATGTCTAACAGTCCTATGTGGAAGAAGCTGATAGTCACATTTATTATAGGTTTTATTTTACGTACGTATATGGATTCGGTTCTTATAATTTTACAGCACTTTTTTATTTTTTCTTATGCAATACTAAAAATTATTAATATAAATTATTATCTGATCACTAATTCCACTAACACCGTGGTAATAGTTATAAAACAGATTACCCAGTTTTTTTGTTTAAAAATATTAATGTGTTCTTATAAAAAGAATTAAAAACTCTGCTAATTTTTTTATTGAGTGTGATTATACATTATGCTGTAAAAAAAATTATATATTTATTTGATGATACGTCATTTTTAATTTTGTAAATAACTTAAAATTATATAAAAATACATATGTAACGTGAATCCTAATCAACAAAAATTTCAAATTTTCAAATAATATCTACATTGTTTTGCATTTAAGCTAACGATATGTGTTTTGTTTGTGAAAAAAATTCTTTGATTCCTGTAAAAGGGTCCCTTTTTCTTTCGTAAAAAAGACGTACCTAAATGCAGAAATTATTAAGAAAAAAAATAGCCACAAGAATTTGTTGGTATTTTGTGCTTGTAAGAATAGTTTTGTTTCTGTAGCAATCGCGTCGGTGGGGGTTTTTTTTCTATGAAAACACTTTTCTTAAGTAAAAATATTTAAAAAACATGTTAAAAAAGTCTTGTTTTCCTACAATTTATGTGTAAACCTATAACATAAAAGCAAATGTGACAGCAGGTAACATTTTTGGGTAAGAAGATGTGTTTTATTGATGTATCAATGAAACTTTATTGTTTCGCACTATTTTTATTGCTTACTTTTTTATGCTACAATTATATGACCGAGTCCAAAGAGTTAACATTACTAATTTATGGTATTTATTTAACGTAACTTTGACCTGTTATAATGACTTTATACATTTTTGCAGGCAACCTCAGGTGCGCATTTGGTATTCTGTAAAAAGTTATGATATACCATTAGCTAGAATTAAAATGTATGCACAGATGTTTGAAGTATGAGTAACCCAACAACGTGAATACCCTTTCTATTTTACTTACCACTATGAATACCCTAACTTTTTACTAAAATAAATTTTTCACGTTATAATTCTAATTTTTTTTTTTAATTTTTTTCTTACTTTGTGTTTTTTAAGTATTTAAGTATCAATGTAATTTATTTTATTTTTGAATAAATAGACCAGGGAAATCCATTTCTATGCACAATTGTGTATACCACTACTAATACATATTTTTGTTTCAGGTTAACAGAAAAAACTTTATGATGGCACTTAAAAAATATTGTGCTGTCAAAAACGCTTTTGGTAACATCCAATGCCTTATATGCTATGCAACATTTAAGGAAGGAAAGGAATATGTTATTAAACGGCATTGCGATCGTTTTCATAATAATATAAATAATTTAAATGATAAGGGAAGAGAAGACCTGTTTTATAAAAATAAAACAATTTTTTTGGAAAAATTGAAAAAATGGTTATGAGAAGATGAAATTTATGAACCAAAATCAGTTCCCAAATTGAAAAAGGAGATTTCAAGTTTTGTAATATAGGAAATTGTTAAGAAAGGAAGACCATTGTAGGATGGTGTTTTTATCAAGCAATTGCTAAAAAATTTGGGAAAGGCTTAATTATAATACTAAATTTATATAGTCTCTTCCCCTGTCCAGTCAAACTGTATACCGTCGTACTGTTCAATTAAGAACATGTGTAGAATCTGCAATTAGGGAAAAAGTAATTAATTGCAAATTTGTTTCAATTTGTTTAGACGAAAGCACTGACATAAATGATCTGTGTGAACCTGTAATTTGTATTCGATGCGTAGACAGCGAATACACTATTTTTGAGTCAATGTTTACTTTAGAAACATTTTATGGAAATGTAACTGGTACGTTGTTGTATAATGTTGTCACAGAAAAGTTTCTTTCCATTGTAGTCATAAACAAATTTGCTGGAGTCTGCACAGATGGAGCCAATGTAATGTTGGGCAAATATAATGGGCTTATAGGCCAATTAAAAAAAACACGAATTTGCAGTTCATAATTTTCCCTGCATAATTCATCAGACCGCTCTTGCATCGAAATTCATAAATGATACCCCAGCTATGAAGACAGCAGAGGATATAATAAATAAAATTCGAGGCGGGCATCAAGCGCTTACCCACCGAAAATTTTTAACCTTTTTAAAAACAAAAATGCTGTGAATTGTGACCTGAAAATGTTTACAGAAGTTCGGTGGCTAAGTCGCGGTGATTGCCTGAATAGACTTTATCATTTAAGAGAAGAAGTTCTTCGGTTCCTAGAAACTGATAATATAGAAAAAGTTTTAGTACAGTGTTTAAAAGACAATAATTTTATTTTAGACTTAGCTTTTTTGGCAGATACAACAAGTATGTTAAATGAACTTAATTTGGAATTGCAAGGAAAGGAACGCAATATATGCGACTTGTCAAAAATCATTCACAATTTTAAAACAAAACTTTATCTAATTTTTTCCCAAATTAAAACTGGTGATTTTTTCCAATTTTCCAAAAACTTCACTTGTTTATAGAAATCTTGAAATCGACAAAAGATATGAATATGCCGAAATATTTGAAACACTTTTCAATAATTTTCACGACAGGTTTAAAGATTTTGTAATTTCACAACCGCTACTAGATCTTTTCGAAAACCCTTTTCGTTGCGATGTAAGCAACTACGAATTTGATATTCAATCAGAACTAATCATACTACGAAGCGAAGTAAATGCTCCAGACGAAAATAATATTGTAGAGTTCTGGAAAGATTTGGATGGCGAGTTCTATCCTGAACTAAAAAAAATAATTTAAGTGCCTCTTTATTCGGCACAACTTACCTATGCAAACAAATTTTTTCGGATTTAAAATTTATTTGTTCCAAGCAACGTAATAAATTAAGTTCATCCCATTTGAAAAGCATTCTACTATTACGAAACTGCCATAAAAGTATAAATTTAGAAGATTTTATTTTATAAGTTGTATAACACAAGTGAACAAAATTAAACATTTTTTGTGTTGATAGAAAATTTGTAGCAGCTCTTTAGCAATTCAATGTCGCTAATTTTAAAACTGCACTTTTTTTCTATCAGCTGTGAATTGCGTGCAATATTTATTTTTTATGAATTTTTAAAACATAAAAATCTTTAATTTTTTTACAATTGTTTGATAAGATATTTGAAATTGATTTAGAGTCAAAAAGCTTCCGAATAAAAAAAAAGTGCAGTTTTAAAATCAGCGAAAATGAATTGGTAAAGAATTGCTACAAATTTTTTACCAACACAAAAAATTTTTAATATTGTACCTTTGTGTTATACAACTTATAAAATATATTACTAACATTTTATTTCGGCCGTAAATGAATGCATTCTCTCAATTTTTTTACTCTCTGGTACTCACTACTACACAACCAAAAATTTTTTGGAAATCCCTGGTATAGAACTAGTATGCCAACTGGAGAGAGCGTTTTCAATTTTCTGGTTCACCCCTCACACATATACGTTCTGTGTGAATTCAACACACATAAAAACAACAAAAACAAAATAAAATTTTAAATTTTTCAATTTAAAATTTTTCACAATATAATACTTTTTGTTTAGTTTTATGACACAAACACATAATTAATAATTTTTTCCAATACATTTTGCTCATTTGCTTTTGCAAAATGTTTTTATTTTTCACAAACTAATAATGTTTAAATAAATTTATTTGACATTAATTTTTTTCTGTTGTTAATTTTATTAAAGCCAGCAGAGTAGTATTTTGTGGTATGAAAATAATATTTGAAATCATAAATTATTTAAATATTTTCCGATATTGCAGAATACAAATTTTACAACATTGTTTATAAATGCAGCCAGTATTTAATAAATTGAAAATTCATTGAACTAATAAAATTTTATTTTGGAAAAATAGTTTTGGTGGAAATAGTTTTATACACCAATACATCTAAAAAAAATCTTACTAATCCAAGCATAAATTAGGTTCCACTGACAATTGAGTTATGTACCTGTCAAAGAGTCGGCATACTAGTTGTATACTATGATATCTATAGACTTTCAGCAAAACTACTTACAATACTTATGCCCGTAATTTCTACAAATACAAATGTAGCTAATTGCAGTTAATTCAAAAAATTAGTAAAAATTCAAATGTTGCCGTTTTTAAAAAGAAAACTTATAGGAAAAACACGTAGGAAACACGTTTAAATTACCAAAATAGTTTTACCGGATAGGATAAGATAACTTTTAGGTACGAACACCACCAGATATCTCTTTGTAGAAATTACGGGCATTAGATGTACAAAATAAACATGCACATACAATAGAAATGAGAAATATATTAAAGGCTTTAAATAGCTAAAAAATATTTGGGTTGTTCACGAAAGGCGGGCTATCAGGGTATATGGTTATGTAGTTATATTAGCAACAACAAAATATGTTTAAGAAAATTGTAATAAATGTATTTTGTTGTTGTAAATATAATTAAATAGCCATATAACCTGATAACAAGCATTCCGTGAACAACCCAATAGTTTTGTCTAGGCACATTTACAATATGATACATGTAAATGTGTCTGTATATCAGTGGTGTCAAATATGATTGTGTTGGTGCGATTACTCTTGTCTCTTACATTCCCAGCGGGAGAAATCTGCGGTTGCGAGGCCTATTACGAGGCCTTATTAACATACATAATTTGCTATGAAGACTTTAGAGCAATTAATAATAACACAATTATCGAAAAATGTTGAGTTATTGACAGACACAATCAGTTATTATTTAAATAAATTTAATTTGGAACCTGCATTTCGCCGAAACTTTGCTTATTTTTTGGAAAAATTGAGCACTTGACAATATTTGAAGTCTTTTTACAACCTTATACAATTCTTTCCAATATTTTTAATTTTGTGCTCAGCATACCTTTGCGAATGCCAACAATGAAAATAATATTTGCACATGCCAATGCAAATATACCAACAAATTCTTGTGGCTATTTTTTTCTTAATAATATCTGCATTTAGGTACGTCTTTTTAACGAAAGAAAAAGGGACCCTTTAACAGGCATCAAAGAATTTTTTTTCACAAACAAAACACATATCGTTAGCTTAAATGCAAAACGATGTAGATATTATTTGTCAATCATTGTACAATGTTAAAAACAGAAATAAAACAAAACATAAACAGAGATAATAAATATATTATTTCTGTTTAGGGGCCTCAAAACAGGCCGTGTGATATAGCCCTGTGAATGAGAGTGTTTTGCAGTAAAAAATTATATTTTACGCTCGCAAAATAAAAGAGCGTAAGCGTACATGTGAGTTTTGCTTACACAATTGTGTATGACGCTCAGTGATGCCGTTAGGATACGAAAGATACATTTTTTGTATCTTTTGATGACTTCATGTATCATGTATAATCCTGATATTTTTCGTATCTTTTGAATCTGTGCGCAAAATGTACACAAATAAAATATTAAACTTTCCGTATCTGACAAAGTTTTTTAAAGTTATTATTTCGTTATAAATACGAAAAAAAAAAAACAGTGACAACTAAATAAGAGTTCGTACAGACGGTAGTCAAATCTTACGATATTGGTAAACAGCGTTGGTTAAATTGCATTAAAATTGACTAAAAATGTCCTGCTACTGTGTGAACATTGTAAGATCATTTGTATTTGGCAGACGTGTAAAATTAAAGCATCTGACAATGACACTATTGTCAGGAAAATGTTTCTATTGGCAACGCCTGCTTACAATATTGTATGATCTGACCACCGTCTGTACGAAGCTATACAAAAATAACATGTATTTTGATGTTAGGTTTTCTAAGTTTTTCTGTCGTCTGCTTATTCTTGTGTATGTGTGTTAAGATGAAATTTTAGAAGAAAAATTAGTGTGAACTTTTTCATATAATCGCCTTAAGCTATGTTCACACCTATTAAATATTTGACATCCTACCCGTAACCACTAGTTTTATTAAAAAATTATTTGCGTTTGAAAAACGTTTGGCTAAATCAAATATCATTTTACAGTTTCTTAATTACATTATATAATTATTTCCTTATAAATAAAGTCTAGTAAATCAATAGGAATTGTTAAGAATAAAGTAAAAGTTTGATCAATTTACTGGTTAAGCCATTTTAGATTTTAGTATTAACGCCTAAACTCGTAAATTGTTTTTTACAAAAATTTATTTGTTTTGATAACATCCAAAGATAGTTACATATAATTAATTTTAAAGTTTGCTTACTGTATTTTTAAAAATTACATAGCTAATATTTATGACTTAAATAAATATAAAAATGAATATATATGATATCAGTTTGTTTACAATATTCATTAAATATGAAATAAAAATGTTATGTTAATAAATGTTAAACGTTAAAAATGGATTAAAAAATATTTTTTTCAAAATGTATCTATTTGGGAAAAAGTGTATCTTTTTGGAAACTAAAATGTATCTTTCTCGAAATTTCTCTGGCAACACTAATGACGCTGACAACCCTGATTTACTCTCACAAGTGGATTTAGCGGCTAAATCCACCAGAAAAATTAATATAGACAGAAAAATGTATGAACTTTGTATGGCAGTGCAATATCTTTATAAATCTATAGTCTTTGGCTAAGCTCTTATAAATATAAGAAGCTAAGCTTGTATACAAGCTTACACACATATTATGTCAATGTACTCAAGTATATATATACACCAGTGTTGCCAGCTTAATTTCGAGAAAGATAAATTTTAGTTACCAAAAGGATACACTTTTTCCCAAAACGATACATTTTGAAAAAAATTTGAACATTTTGGTATTTTTGCAGCTAAATTTAGCATTAAAAATTTTTATTTAGCTGCAAATTTTTCATTTAGCACTTGGCATTTTATTAAGCATTTTTATAAAAAGTTTTTAGCTTTTTTTTAGCATTATTTAAAAAATGTTCACGAATAGTTTTATTGATTTAACTTAAATTTTTTTTATATATAATAAATTTTGACTAAAAATAGTTGTACTCAAAATGAAATTTCGTATGAAAATAAATAATTCTTATATTAAGAAAGGGAATAAAAACAATGCTCCATTATGTTGATTTTAAAAACTTCGAAACAAATTATAATTTGATTGTTGTACTAAAAATTCAAAAAGGGGCATCTATGAAAAATGTTTAAACTGTACCAAATTAGTCACGGTAGTACCACGGTACTTTAGAAAGTCAAAATGTACCAAAAAAGTACAATTGTACCAACTTTAACATCCCTGCTCTGCCACTTACCGGAGTGCATGTAAATTTTGTAAAATGCTTTAAATGTGGACCAAAATACCATTTTGTTCCCTTTACACAGCGTTACCGTAAGTGATACTAAGGTAGCAATTTGCGACTTTTTCGACTGCTTCGACTGCTATTTGGCTACTTTTACAAAATGCAACCAAATGTGATACTTTTTATAATTCTTGCCCCTTTTTTGGTCCTTTTTACTAAATGATGAGATACTTTTTGAACTTTGTTTTGTTAAAACCCCCAGCTTTAATGTAAACTCTAATTGTTTTAATATATATGTAAGCCAGCTAATATGAAATAATTTTTTGTCAATCGTGATAAGCTTATGCATTTATTGCGAATATATTATGTAACATGTGTACATATTAATTATTCGCAAGTAAGTTCTCTTGGTAAATAATGAAATAAATACTTATACCATGGCGTATACGCATGCCTGTATAAATCAGGGTTGTCAGAGTTTTTTCACCTTCGTGACCAATTAAACACCGAAATTCGCCAAAATTCGACAAATTTAATTTTCTTAAGATTTTTGCTATGAAAAATTCGCCAAAATACGCAATATTTGATTTTTATATAACATTTAAATAAAAATTTTCATGGTTTATGACCTTTTTATTCGTTATATACCTAGCTTCGATAATTTATAAATATGTAAAACTTTTGCTATAATAATTTTTTTTTTGTAAATATATGAAAACGTTTTTTTTTTGGATTGATTTGAAAAATTTACCCATTACTTCTGATTTTGGGAATTTAAAAAATGAGGTCATTCGAATATATATGAGAATTTGTTATTTTAAGCAAATAATTATTAAAAAATTAAATAAAATAATTAATAAGCAATAATAGAAATATAATATATACAAAAAAGTATTAAAATAATTAAAAGAAATGAATTTATAAAGAAAATAAATGTATTAGTATTTAAAAGAAATGTATTTACAAACAAAAGACTTTTGTTATCATAAAAAAGACAAATCGTAAACATTTAACAAAAAAAAAAAAAAAAAGACCGAGTTTGGTCTATTATTTTTTCGGGGCTACTTTATATGCACAACTATTAAGCGCCTTTTTTAGAGTTGCACAAAATAGTTTGCCGCCAATAATAAAACAGATGCCTCAGGCCATGACTGTGATAGAAAAGTATTACAAATTAAGTGCTTTTTAACATTTACAATTTATAAAAACTTAATCCCAGATTTTACTGACTAATTTGGATGAAACCAGATTTCTGGAAAAATGCTCGTTGGATTTTTTGCACGGAAAGCTTTTTATATTCTATGGAACGTCTACTTTCATAATCTATTAAGTTATTTCCTTGACGTTACCTCTAAACCCCGAAAAATAATAGACCAAATTCGGTTTTAATAATATTAATGTGTAGATACTTCATAATTTTATTAATTTTTTTTTGTAAAATGTTTACGATTTGTCTTTTTTATAATAACAAAACTCTTTTTTTATAATAATTAAAAATGTTTTCATTATTATAAATATGTACATTTCTTTTAATTACCAATACATTTTTTTTTTTATAAATACATTTTTTTAATTATTTTAATACTTTTTTGTATATATTATATTTTAATATTTTTGCGTTATTATTTGCTTAAAATTACAAATTCTCATTTTCATTCGAACACCCTAATTTTTCAATTCAACCCCCAAAAGCACCAATTCAATTTTGCGTTTTCGTGGATAACTATCGACGTTATCTTGGCGCACGTTTATTTTTTTAATATCTCCGAAACAGCTGAAAATAAAAAAAAAAAACTATTGGTAAGATGCCTAAAAGTGAATTTAATTCCAAATCATTCGCGTGTAGTGATGCTAATAATACATATAATAAAACATATTAGCATCATGCCCTAACAATGAATAATACATAAAATTAACATTTGTCCTACGATTTTCATGAAATATGCCGTATTTTATTCATACTCCTGATTTTTAGATTAATGATTAAAATGTCAAATTTTTGTCCTTATAACTTTTGTATGAATTTTTGAAAACAAAAATAGTACTAATTTTGCAATAAATATATTGCCACTTATTTCTGAATAACTTCGAAACAGTTGAATATATAAAGGCTTTTAAAAAACTAGACCTAATAGTACCAATCATTTAACAGATTTGGATTCAGCAAGCCAAGGTCAATTAAAATCACATAAAAATGTTATTTGAAATCTAAAATAAAATAAACAAAACACGTGCAAAAACATTATTTTGTGTACTTCTTCCTATTTTAAGTCACATATTTGGTGCCCCTTTTTTTTGCAACAATCCTTTTTTTTTGGTACTTTTTGAAAATATCCAACGGTAACGCTTGTCTGTACAACAGTATCAGAAATAACATACCGATGGTCTCAAGTAGAAAGGCCCTAACTCGTATTTTTTACGAAATTGAGTTTTTCAGTGATTCCAATAAATTTTACACAAATACACCTCGTCACAAAAATTGATTGCAATATTGTAAAGAATAACGGCTTTACAAGCAATTGTATGAGCAAGTTTACATTATGATACATACAGTTTCTATTATGTTTTTAGCTTCTCCTATACAGTAACTATTATTTGAGTTAGGGCATATCTACTTGAGACCAGCGATACTCTTCTATGCAACTTGAAAATAAATCTGCAAGGAAATGTCATATATGTAGAGGACGAAGTAAATCCCCAAATAATGTTTACCAAGTTGTTGTAAGTGATGAACTACAGCAAACAAGCAAGCAACAAAAAAAATAACGATGGAAGGCAATGCACCGTCGTTTGCGACTAGGTCTAGTAGACCGTCATGTCGCCTTTGCCGTTCTGAGTACGGGCGGCAGCGGAAAACGCGGGCATACTGCTTCGTCTGCGACAACGCTGTTTGCGGAGAACATAGCACACTTTTACATCGCTGCAACACTTGCGCACAGGGCGGGGGACAAGAAGTACACGCTCAACAACAATAATTTTTAAACTTTTTTATAATAAATAGTCTTAAGAAAATTCAAGCAAAAAAAAAAAAATTAAAAAAATTATTTTTGTATGTAGAATTTAGTTATAAACAATAAAAACAAAAAAAAATCAAAAAAAAAATTTTTTATATGAAAAAAACATGATTTACAAAAAAGGTCCGTAGGGACCTTTTCACACGGCCGTGAAGTTCAGAACTGTCACTCATCGGAGGGTTAATACATACATACATACACATGTTTGCTGTTTTGCCAACCAAAGTGTTTGTGTGTATGTTTGTTTTGCGTTAAAACCGGTTTTCGGTATTTTTTTTAAATTATTTTGTTTTGTTTTCAAACAATTTATTCCAGTAGTGTGTTTATATTATAGTATTTTGAACGTTTTAAAATAAATCGGGCATGCTCTGACAATCAATAAACGCTTAACATTTGCGATTCTCACTTGAAATCGTATAATATGTGTTCTGTAAATCACAATGGCAAGAAGATTGGCGAATTTAAAATTACAAAAGTATGCTGAAAGAAATTAGAATTTTTCTAAGAAACTTTGGCAGATCGCAAGCATAACGCACGAGTTTCAGAACACTGTAAAATAAATATGGCGTTTTGCGTTTTAAATCGTGCGATTATCATAACAAGGCTAAATATCTCAAAACCTAAAACTTGAGAGATCAGTAAATTGAATATTGCAAAAATATTAATTTTCAAAATATTAAAAATTCCATTTAATATGCAATCAAAAGCGATTCAGTTTTTAGAATTAATCTACAAAATATATTAAAAATTTACTTGTTTTTTTTTGTGGAGATCCGATGTTTGATAACCTTTGGTAAGGAAAATGTCTGAAAATCGAATAAAGCTGAAGCTTTATTCCAAGTTTCTAAAGCAACAATTTTTAAATGTGTTTTATTTTATTGTGATTTTAACATTTCTTAGAAATTGAAAGAAAAAACTATAGCCGTCCTCATAATTTTTTTTATATACATAGTAATTAAGAAAGAAAGGTAAAATGGGTTTCATAAATCGCTAACTTTTTTAAATTTTGCCAAAAAAATAAATCGGCATGCCGGCAAACACAAAATGACGTCACCAAATAGGCTTATAAATCGCCACATCTGACAGCCCTGCTCATAGTGGCACATATATACATATGTGAACTAGGCGTATAGTCGTACTATCGATATAGTCCACGATTTGTGACTATAACCAAAAAGTACTGTACATATTTTTTTTCACAAACGTCAAAATTTTATATCGTCAAAAAAGAAATCATTTTTTCCAACGTTATTTTACAAATGAATTTTTCCCCACACGGAAATACTTTGCTACCTTTTTACACAAGACCTAACTATTTACTACGAGTATTTAGGTAATAATTTTACTTATAGGCTCTTTACAAGTTTAATGGTTACAATTTTTAACCTTTTCAGTATGTAATCGATGATTTGAAGGTATTAAAATGTTTCCCATGTATATTGCTTCCGTCATAATATAAGGACTAGTAAATTTAAAATCGCCATCCTGTGTTTAAAACATACGTTATTCTCCACAAAACAAAAATTAACGCTTGCTTAAGGCTAGATTACACTATTAATACTTTGTATTAATACATGTCAAAACCTCAAGTAATATGACAAAGTGTGATAGTGTGAATGCAATGTGTCATGAAAATGGAAGTGTTCCGAAAAAAAATTTGACATCCCATACGACTTCATTGTTTTTTTGAAAATTTTGTAAAAGCTAATACTTTTCATTGGATCAGGGTTGCATTTTAACAAAAGCATGTTCATGTGGGATAGTGTGACTACAAACTGTAAAGTTACATTCGATTTTTTGACAGTCGAAACAAAACTCATTTGATTTCTATCTCACAAAGTATTATGGAATACGTAAGGCTTGTGAGATAGTGTAATCTAGCCTTTAACAATAAATTTTTTATTTTCATTGCTTTATTTTGTAAAAATATTTTTGAAGACCTTTATAAGAATTTTACAAACTTCTAAAAGTAATGCCCAATTTTCAGGATAGTATTTAAATCTTTATTATATTAATTTTTAATATAAACTTAAATCGAATTTAAATACAGATTGATTTTTTTTATTTTATTTGAAAAGTCTTATTTAATTAAGATAAATGTATGGTAGCACTACTAAATACAAAAATATATCACAAAAAAGTGAACTTTTTACAAGGTGGTCTCAAAAAACGGCTGGTTGTTTTTGCTTTGCCTGTTGTTATTGTATTGTGATATTGAGGTCACCTTGATAACACGTTGTTTACATTTGCCAGTTCTGGCAAGACAGTTGCAAAACATGCAAACTTTTTCACTAATACATGTACACTTTTCCAACTGTCTTACAAATTTTGCAGACAGTAAAATGGACAGTGATTTGACATTTGCTGACAGTAATTTGAAGTTTTGTTCGCAAAAGTAAAAAAAAAAATCAACAATTAAAAGAAAATGAATAAATTATGCTTTGGTTTTGCATGTTTTACTTAAGGGTTATCTATGTTCACAAAAAGAGTTGTTTAATACTATTTTTAATTTGTTAAAGTTGCATGTACACGACATGTTTTTTACATCTGACTTGTCAAATTTCCCACTGCAAAATACATACATGTCGTGTGTTACCTTTAAAACATTGCATCTGTACAAGTCAGACGCAAAGTCATCTGACAAAATTTCAATTAGAGCGTGCTCTATTTTCTTCTGACAAACCATCTGACATCAGCTGTGTCAGAAATCTATGCCGGGAAGAAAACCGCAGCGGCGGTGCATTGTTGACGGAATCATTAGCCGGCCTAAGTTAATATTTTACAATACCGATATATGTATAATCATTTCTTTATTGAATATAAATTATGTACATATATAAATAAAAACGTATCATTTTAATATCCTAAATTGGTATATTCGAATTTAAAGAAAAAAAATGTTTAGATGGTTGAACTTTTTTACGGCGCAAATAAAAATTTTTGTGGCGGCAGCACGCTATTTTGAAACCAAGAACTACTTTGGTTTACTCCATAACTACAGAGAAAAAACATGGATAATGTCAGAAGCAAATTACATGTACGTGTGTGACCAAATATTATAAAGCTTATGTAAAACAGCAATTTTGACAGACATTCACAATTACATGTGACTTGAAAACTTGACAAGTCAGATGTAAAAAACATGTCGTCTACGGGCACCTTAAGTTCTTATAAAACACGTTTAGCTAGAACTTGCACTGCGACATTCATGTTAGACATTTTTTTTAAAGTGAACTGTCTTGACTACTGTCTGGACGCCTACGTCACGAAGACAGCAAGTAGTGTTTTTGGACTCTAATATGTATTTTCTTACTGTCTTGCCAGTACTGTCAAATGTAAACGCTATGTAAGATAATCCAATGGTAACTGAAGTTGAATTAAAATGTACCACATCGGTGAATTAAGTTTCATTTAAGTGTTTAGTGAAAAAGAGAATTTTGTATTTAAAACGATTTTAAACATAAATGGGTTTAATTTCAATCCTGAAAATTGGCCATAAGACTTCCAAAACCTGATTATTTTTTATAATTTGTAATAATTATTTGCTGAAATAATAAATAAAATTGGATTTTTCGTCGGAAACAATTTAATAATTTGTCAAATAATAAAATTAAAAAAAAAAAATTGGAAATCAATTTTTTCATACATTTTTAAACAAAATAAAAATAAAATTTCAAGAAATTACGTGCACACACATCAAACTGGCTGCAAATTTTTATGAAAATCAAACATATTTTGATTATATCGCCATGTCGCTTTAGTCTTTTATAAATAAGCAGTTAATTTTTTTAGAAAACATATTTTTTATATTCCTACAATTGTTTAAATTTAGACAATAACAGCATTTGTACATCGGTGCGAATCGATATAGTTTCATCTGTACAACAATAAAAAACATGTGAAAGCGCATAGAGAAAGGGACCAGTAAGGTAAAGGGAACAGTAAAAACCAACTACACAAAACAAGAGGTAGGGACGACCAACACGCTCAGTGATGGTACACTAAAGATACACGTATTTATATCTTTAAAATGGCTCTCCTGAACAAAACCCGTACATTCAATAGGCAAAAAGTACATCACTGACAGCCAAAGATTTTTTTATAAATTAAAAATATTGCCAAGTCATTATCTAAAGAACATTATTTAAATATACACACCGACAGGTTATAAAAAGTTAAATATAAAGCTTCTTAAACTCACGTTGCTTTCTAACAATACATTCCATAAATTCTTAAATTATAGAATTAAAATTAGAAAAAATTTATTTTTCAAAAATCTTTAAGATTCCTATGTGTATTTCAATATAGTGAAAATAATGTAAATTTAGAGCATTTTACTTATATTTAAGATTTAAGAAACACTAAAACTACTTTTGTGTACTTTTTAAGTCATGTTCTGAAATCGATTCCTCGTGATATTATGCAATTTCTACTTTAAGTACCACTTATCTTTACTACTATTAAAATCAGGAAAAACTGCGCTCAATAACAAAAAATTAGTCGAAAATCTCCATCAATTAAACATCATTTTCTTTAAATTTTAAAAAAAAGGGCGTTTCTAATATAAAGATTTAATTTGGCAATTTTTTCTTAACAAAAATATCTGGTAGCTGTTTTGACAGGAATTTTTTGTTTTTGATAAAGTATAAAAACTTCCATTCATTTGAAACAAAAAATGAAAGATCGTAGTGCAAAGTACACATTATCCGAAGTCGAAATTAATATCATTTGAATTGAAATTCGCGATAACCCCCCATGTAAATAAAAACGTTAAAATTTTAAAAACGTAAATTGCATTATTCTTTTAGCAAAAAAGTAACCAAAATTAAAAAAATATTCACATCTCCACATTGAGAAAAAAAATAACCAATTTTGGATAGAAATAACCAAAAACGGCAGCCCTGATGAGAACTAAAAGTTCTCTGAGAGTAAAAACAAAGACTATAATTTACTCTTACTAGTAATTTTAGCTGCAAAATCCACCAGAAATATTAATATAGACAGAAAAATGTATGAACTTTGTATGACAGTGCAATATCTATAGATTATATAAATCTATAGTCTTTGATACAACAACTAACTACTAGTCTTACATCCACTCATAATGCATTAAGAGAGGAAATGTTTAATACATTTGCAAAAATGAATTGTGAATTTTTCGCCAATTCATTTATGAGGGTGAGGAAAAATACATTTTTGACTTTCTTCAGTCGTGAAGAATGAGGAAACAAAAAATTTTCGTAACGCTCCTCACTAGTAACCACAGTGTATACAGAGAGGTGAAAAAAGTGACGTGTGAAAAAGGCCCAAATCAGTTGCGGGGGCAGCTTTCGAAGAAAGAGACAAAAAGTTTTTTTTTGTAGTGAAAGGGTAATGTGTAAAAGCAAGCCGATATAATTTGTACACAAATTTCGTGATCAAAACAAAATTAAAAAACAAAAAACAAACCAGCTGAACAAATATATCACAGAATCTGTGAAAAATATTTTTTAAATGGGAAATTTTGCTTTGTACAAATATACATATATGGCTTTTCACTAGATCTTTCTGGACATACAGAATTTATTTGAATATTTTTAGTTTATTAAGAAGTGGGACGAGTTTGCAAAAATACAAAAGTTCTTTAGTTAGCATAAAAACAAGTTTATTAATTTTTTTCTAATTGTTTAATATATGTATATAGTACATACTTATTAATTTTAGTATTTTAATTAAAATTAAAGTAAAACCTTCTTTATGTTTATGTTATACTAAAGAGGAGAGAATCCTTGCACTCGGCCAAAGGCCGGCAATGCAGAGCAGCTTTAGTTGGCGAAGCTAGTGTTTGTTATATCATGAAGGAGAAAATTCTTGCGCCCGGCCGAAGGCCGACTATGCAAAGAAGCTTAAGTAAGCGAAGCCGGTGGTTGATATACCATAAAGAAGAAGATCCTTGCGCCCGGCCGAAAGCCGGCTTTGCAGGGAAGTCTTTTTTTGCAACGCTGGTGTCTGTTATTTTATAAAATTTGCATTAATTTTGCATTTTATTTTGACGTAAAATGAAAAAAAAAACTGAAATGTTAGCTACAGAGTTACAAATTTTGAAATAAATTTTGTACATTCAGAAAAATCTATTCGAGCTTTAAAATGATACCAATATTGGCCACATACGTTTTGAATTGTAGTAAAAAATTCATCAAAAATATTAAAATATTTCAGCAAAAAATTCTACTTACCTTTACAAAATCTAGAAAACAATGAAAATCGTTGTTCGATTTTGCTTTGTGTTCATTGTTTGCGCCACAAAGATGATACAAAGAGAAATGCAAAAAGGGCAGCTTTTGTAGAAAGCGACAAAAAAAAAAACGCAAAATCTTCCGTTTCGTGACAGATCTGTGTAGTAATCTGTGCAGTTGTGTTGTTAGAAGTTAGAATAAGGTCTGCGCAAGTGCACAGATTACACACAGATATGTAAAAAGTGACGTGTGAAAAAGGCCCAAATCAGTTGCGAGGGCAGCTTTCGAAGAAAGAGACAAAAGGCGTTTTTTGGTAGTGGAGTGGCAATGTGTAATAACAGGCCGCAACAATCAACACAAATTGCGTGATCAAAACAAAAATAACAAAACACAAACCACGTTTAACAAAAGCATTAATTCAACAAACGTTTTATTTTGTGCAAAAAAATGTGTTTAGTAATATTGTTTTGTTTTATAATACATAAAAATTAATCAAGCTCGAGGCCAGTGTTTTTTTTGTAAATAAATATTCCTTTTTATTTAATTCCGATATTTCGATCTTCGTTGAAGATCATCATCAGGGATTGTTTCCTTAAATTTAATTAAAAGAACAATAAAACACATAAGTATAAACATCATTATTATAAACCAGTGTTTAAAAAACTGCAATAACTTTCATTTCTTTTGATTTAACTTCTGCTTGTGCTTCTGAAATCAACAACAGTTTCAGTCAAAGCAAAATCACAAAACGAAAAACAAACAGTTGAACGAAACTTCTGCCAGCAATTGTTTTAAAAATTGTGATTTTGCTTTTCTTTTCTTTTGAACAGTTTCGCAAGTAAAAGTAAAATCAATCTCTTTGCTTTTGTATGTCGCAAACAGTCGCAGAAGCAAATTATAAATTATTTGCAAATTATAAGTCCAAATCAGGGTTGTCAGATTGATTTTAAACTTTTTCGCCAAATTCAATGACAAAAATCGCCAAAATCGCCATAGCATTTATTTTTTAGTTTTTGACAAAAACATTTGTATTTTTAGAATAATTAAAAATATTTTTTTATAAATCCCAAAAAAAAATTTGTTCCGTATCGCTAAAATCCGCATAATTGAATTTTTCATTGAATGTAATTAAATAGGGCTGAACTTTACAATATATAAATTTACATAAGCTGTTATAAAACGTTTACTTTTTTACTTTTTATATGTAATGCTGAATTTTTCGATTTTGTTATTAAAAACATGTTTTTTTGTGTTTAAAATAAACATTTTTAATTTGCCGATTTTTTTTTTTTTTAATATGCCGATTTTTTACCAACACAATCTGGCACCCCTGTATGTGAGTAAGCATAAATGTAAAAAAAAATTAGAAGAGAAAAGAGAATATTTTTCTGTTAAAAATGTACAAAACTAAAAGACTGCCTGCTTTTAGGACTGCGACTTCTGACAACTTTCAAAACCAAAGACACTGCTTGTGATTTTGATTTTTTTAACTTATCAAAAGCAGAAGAAAACTTAGCACACGACTGCCGATTGTTTTCATAAGTTTTAACAGAATCAATGTTTGATTTTAAAAAGCAGAGAAAAGTAAAAGCATTGAAAAGTTAAAATTTTGCGACTTTTCGACTTTTGACTTAAGTTTTTTAAACACTGTTATAAACATACAAATAACAACAACATATATAGACAACAATCACACAAATTTGGTTTTTTTTAAACCAAAGATGCCCAAGGTAGTAGTATTGGTGAGAGCGACGAAATAACACTGGAAGAAAACAATTTTCTATTCATTTTATTTAGTCGTCAACGAGATTGCGACGAAAGTACATGTGTGGCGGGTGTTGTCATTTTTTTTAAAATTATATTTTATATTATGTTTTTTTTAATTATATTTCTTAGTTTTTTTAAATGTCTTATGACTTATGAAGTTCTGCAAGTGTAGTTTGTCTCTCCCACTCAACATGCTGATTTCCTATTGCTTGATTGACGATCAAACAAAAGAGCGTAAGTATACGTGTGAGTTTAATTTGCTGATATTAGCCACTACTGGGCATCTTTGTTTTAAACCAGTGGTGTCAATTATGATTGTATTGGTGCAAATACTCTTGTCTCTTTCATTCTCAGCGGGAGGAATCTGCGGTTGCGAGGCCTATTACGAGGCCTAATTAACATACATATTTTGCTATGAAGACTTTAGAGCAATTAATAATAATACAATTATCGAAAAATGTTGAGTTATGGACAGACACACTCAGTTATTATTTAAATAAATTTAATTTGGAACCTGCATTTCGCAGAAACTTTGCTTATTTTTTGGAAAAATTGAGCATTTGACAATATTTGAAGTCATTTTACTACCTTATTAAATTCTTTCTAATATTTTTAATTTGGTGCTCAACATACCTTTGCAAATGCCAACAATGAAAATTCATTTGCACATGCTAATGCAAATAATAACTCCATTAAGTTTAAAAATATTCTATAATTATTAACCACCATTATAAAAAGAGAAGATTTTACTAGCCTATAAAAATATACTTTTATTTACCAATAATATCTTCTAAATTTAAATTGCAGTTTCAAAACAACAAAACATTTTTTAGGTTTGTGGACGTTAAACAATAAAGTTTCATTAATACATTAATAATACACATCTTCTTACCCAAAAATTTTACCTGCTGTCACATTTGCTTTTATGTGTATAGGTTTACACATAAATTGTAGGAAAACAAGACTTTTTTAAATATTTTTACTTACTTGAGAAAAGTGTTTTCAAAGGAAAAAAAACCCATTGACGCGATTGGTACAGAAAGAAAAATATTTTTACAAGCACAAAATACCAACAAATTCTTGTGGCTATTTTTTTCTTAATAATTTCTGCATTTAGGTACGTCTTTTTAACGAAAGAAAAAGGGACCCTTTAAAAGGCAACAAAGAATTTTTTTTACAAACAAAACACATATCGTTAGCTTAAATGCAAAACAATGTAGATATTATTTGTCAATCATTGTACAATGTCAAAAACAGAAATAAAACAAAACATAAACAAAGATAATAAATAATAAATATATTATTTCTGTTTAGAGGCCTCAAAACAGGCCGTGCGATATTTCGATATTTCCCGCTGAATGAGAGTGTTTTGCAGTAAAAAATTATATTTTACGCTCGCAAAATAAAAGAGCGTAAGCGTACATGTGAGTTTTGCTGACACAATTGTGCATGACGCTGACACCCCTGTTTTAAACCATTGGTGTTCAAAAATGTTTTGCATATGTATTCTGAGAGAATTGTTTAAGTACAGTGACACGCAAAACTAACCGCACAATTTTTATTAATATTAAATCACAAGAATTTTTTTTGGTTATATAAAATTTATAATAATGCAGTTCACACTGAATTAAGTCTATGTGATAAACTTCCGTTGATTAGGGGTTTCTGTAGAGTTGGTGATTAGGGATTAATTAAGAAAATTATGATTATTTTCATTGCTACATATATGACTAGGTATTAGGGAGATCGATTATTCGACTTTTTTCAATAACCGGTTTTCGAATATTACGAATAGTTGCTATTTTAAAAAATCCGGTTTTCGGTTAAGCAAAAAAAAATAAATAACCGGTTAACCGGTTTTAATTCGAATACTTAAAAACACAGAAATCAAATATGTTTTTAAAATAAAACGTTAATTTGAATAAAAATTTTCAACCATTTTCTATTGATTTACTAAACTTTATTTGTAAGAAGATATTTGTATAATGTAACTTAGAAACTGTTGAATGATATTTGATCTAGACAAACGTTTTGCAAAAGCAAATAAATTATAGGAATTTTATTAAGTTATTGTTTGAAATATTCTCTCAAATTTATTTTGATAGAGTTTTAATTTGTTGGTGGTTAAGCTATCTATATAAATCAACCATATTTTTCAAAAGTTGCAAACAAAATCTCTTAGCCAGGATTATCTATTTCAAATTATTTTATTTCAGCATTATATAAACGAATAGTGAACTGAACATTCTTTTTGTGTAAACTATTTGTCAATTCGTCTACTACAATTTAAAACATTCCATGACATTGTTTGATATCTTCAATTTTGTTTTTTTTTAAATTTTCCCATATCGTTGATTCCGCCGTTATGTTGTAGTTTTCAGCATGAAGAGATGTTAGAACTACTTAAGAGTTTTAGTGCCTTAGCAGGCACTTCGTCCTCGGACAACGGGCCAATATTTCAACCAATGATTTATTTTTTGCAGCGTATTTTAGTAAAGTATTATTTGTCGTCTCCTTAGAACTACTTCAAACGGAGTTGTTTCATTTGGATCACATTAATGTCAAGCATGCATACTAACTAAAGGTGATTAATAAGTCGTGACATGGAATAACCTTTTTAACTTATCATTTTAGGGTACTTAATGCACCTAACTTTGTCTTTTTAATCGCGTTCGAAAAATGTCTAGAGATAACCTTTATATAAAAATATATTTAATATTTAGAATACTCTTGCACAAATTACTATTTACTTTTTAACTGCACATATTTTTGTAGTATTTTGAATAGTTTTTGGTTTTTTTTTCTACAAGAACACACGCTTTTATAAGCGATTTGTATTTACAGTACACATATGTGCTGTTTTCACAACACAAGTAATTGAACGTGTAGTAAAAGTTATAATTAAAAAAACTGAGTGCTTTTCATATAAATTTTACTACACGTTCAATCACTTGTGTTGTGAAAACAGAACAATAATGTTGTTTTGACATAAAAAGTTTAAGTTTGGCCAATATTCAATTAGAAAATACTTAAATTACGGGTACATCTACAACAAGAGTAAGGAAATGTATATAAATTACACATTACTAAAATAACCGGTTTATTATACCAAAATAACCGGTTTATTCGATATTCAAAAAATGGGTATTTTAAAATAACCGACTGGGGCAAAGCAAAAATAACCGGTTAAAACCGGTCGAATAATAGCCGTTCGATCTCCCTACTAGGTATACCGATGAGGAAAAAAAACCTTTTTATTAGAAATAAAAATTTGTTTTTTTTTTTAAATTCAAGGAATGGCTATCAGTTGAAGAAAATATTGAAAATAAATCAGATTTTATTTTAAAAAATTTTTCCAAAAAAATCTTTTTATTTCTAATTTTTAAAAAAAATCTTTTTATTTCTAATAAAAAGGTTTTTTTCCCCACATCGGTATATCCAGTCATATCCAGGGCCGGATTTAAACTTTTGCCGCCCTTGGGCACTGAAAAAAATGCCGCCTCATTATTTTTTTAAAAATTCAAATATCTAATGTATTGCAAATAATTTATTATATATTATATACTTTGATATGACATAAAAAATATTTGTTTTTGTTCTTAGAGCTATACATTTTGCACTCAGCTTGACTCATGTGTGCTGTTTTTATAAGACGTTTGCCAAACGTCACTCAATCATCTGCATGTTGTTGTTGCCGTTACAACAACAAAAACAACATACAGACGATTGAGTGACGTTTGGCAAACGTCTTATAAAAACAGCACAATAATTATAATATAATAATTTTATCACAGGCAAATACGCCTGACTTTTTGAGTTGCGAATTGGTCGATTAAATCCTCACAATCTAAACGTTGAAGCACTTCCGATTCGATGCATAGAATAGCTAAGCTATTGAGTCTATTTGCACTCATTGTAGAACGAAAGTAGTTTTTAACCCTTTTTAAACAAGAAAACGATCGTTCTGCGCCACAGTTTGTTATAGCTAAAGTAATAAATATTCGATATGCGATTTCTACGTTCGGAAATTCAGTGTAAAGGTCGTTTGCTCGCAAAAGTTTCAGAAGATCGGAAGGTGAATTATTTTCCATCGTTTTTTCAGTGCAATAAGCATGGAAGTGCACGAATTCGTCATCCAATGAGAACTCAAGATCTGAAGAATAAATCTTTCTTAAACGTTCAGCTCGTTTACGAATCTCTCTATTATCCAAATTGCCAAATTCAATTATAACTGAGAACTTTTCCTGTATCTTTTCATACGCAACACATCTTTTTCGTAATTCGAAATCCAGATTGTCAAGAATGACATTAAACGTATTGACTCTTAAGTAGTCTCGACCTGACAGTTGCACATCTCCATCCCGTGATTCATCAGCATGTAATTTTTTCTTCCTTTGTCTAGAAACTGTTGTTTTATATTCTTTAATCTCTGAAATATTTAAAGCATTTTTTTCATAGATTTCGAATTCATTTCGCGTATCAGCAACAACTTTAATCAAACCATGATAATCGTCGATCACGTCAGCAATGCTGCAATCAACTTTTTGCAATCTTTGACTAACAGCATTGAATCGCGAGAGTAAAAAATGCCAAAATATTTGCATAAATGCTGTTTCAAGTCGCTCCATTTGAATACGAATACCTTTTGATTGTTGTCTTGTAATTGCATTTTCGTCAATATCTTCTTCAATAATAATCAATGTCTCGATTATTTCGTCGAAATATTGATTAAGTACATGAACAGCTTCATAACGAGCTGACCATCTGGTTGCAGATAAAGATTTTAACGCTATTCTTTTTCCGGTATGAGATTGTAAAATTTCCCAGCGCTGCGTCGATGCAGTAAAGAAGTTATATAAAGTTTGTACTGTATTAAAGAATGAAGCAGCTTCTGGTGCGCATTCTACTGCGTGAACTCCAACTAAATTCAAAGAATGAGCAGCACAAGGAGCATGTTCTGCTAGATCATTAATTTCATGAATTCTTGCCTGTAAACCTGAATACATTCCTGATACATTGTTAGCATTATCATATGACTGACTTCGACAGTCTGCGAGGTCAAGATCAAAAAACTCAAGAATAGACAATACAGCAACTAGCAAATCTTCAGCTTTATGTCCAGAATTTTCAATAAATATCAGAAAGCGTTCAACAGGCGTTCCATCTTTTTGCACATATCTAATAACAAAAGAAAGTTGGTCAACGTGAGATATATCAGGTGTGGAATCTACAATAATAGCATAATATTTGGCTGATTTAACTTCTTGAATTATGATAGAAGATACTTTTACTGACAAAAGCTGTATAAATTCTTCGTAGATAGTTTTCGATAAGTAACTTGTACTGCCAGATCCTTTATTTCCAAATTTTCGAATATGCTCTTCTAGGAATGGGTCAAAAGAAGCAAGAAATTCAATCAGCATTAAAAAATTGCCATTATTTGGTGAGCCAAACTTTTCATCACTTCCTCGGAATGGAAGCCCTCGAGAAGCTAAGGCTTTAGTAGCAGCGACTACTCTTCTTAAAACATTTCTCCAATAAGAGATTTCTGTCTCTGTTTGTATGACTAAGTCATGGTCTATTCTGTTCTTAGTATCCGATCTTTGCTTAAGGGTTAACATACATTTTTTATGATGTTTTGAGTTTTCATGCTCACCAACACGAACGCCTCCATGTTTCCAATCATTAAATCCGTTTTTGCCATTAAATGAACACTCTCTGTCAAAAAGAAGACAAGCTGCACAAAATACAGAACCTTTACTAACTGAGTAAATGAGCCATGGGCGTGGAACTTTTTCACCGTTGATAAGTTTTCTTAAAAATAGTGATTCTGACAGCCATCTTGAAGTTCCATCGCTGTAATCACGTTTTGTACCGGAGAAATCCAAATTTTTATTTTGTTTACATCCATGGTTAGCTACGTAATCTCTGGTGAAATCGTTTATAACCCATTCTCCTGGATCATCGCTTATCACAATATCCCCATGCTCATTATCTTCTATATTTATTGTTGGAATTGTAGCTTGAAGTTCACTTTCGTGATGGTTATTCTGTGGCAGCGAAGAAGTCGTGGTACTATCAGTATCATTACTCGTAGACGGAGTTCGTTTTGAAGTTGACGTAGAACATGCATCATCACCTGCAAAAATTTACTATTATTCTATTAACCTAATTATGACAGTAAATAATGAATATACATTTTATACACATCGACAAATGAATCATTATTATACTTGGAAAAATATGAATACTTGAAAAAATATGATACAAACCTTCATAATCTAAATTCGTACAATCTCTATTGTTAGTTTCTGATTTTTGTGTAACACATACTTTTTTCGTAAAAAAATCATCTAGTTTGGGAGTTTTACTCAAAACCTCTTGTTCCTTTTTACTTTTGTCCAAAGCGCGCTTTCGATACTCAGATCCACTCAATTTTTTGCGTCCATCAGCCATGGTTGACAATTGATCGTATATTTATGCTCAACATTAATGCAATTTTTTGATATCGATAAATTAATTTAACACCTTACTCAATCAACACTTACTCTTTAATGATGAGCACGTTTAAAAAAGATAAAATAAAACTATGCAACACATAATCAATGATATGAAAAAGGGGAATCCCACAATTTAATATGTACAATGTACATATAGTGTTGCTGTGGCTTATTATTTTGTATTTTTGTATTTTTCTCAAAACACAACGAAAGCTATGCAACGAACTGTCAATGAAAGAAAAAGGGGAATGACACAATTTAATTTTGTAACGCTCTTGTGGATTATTGTTGTATACCTACATAAATGGAGGTTTCAGTTTTATTACCATTTTAAATCGTTAAAGAAATTAATTAATTAAATAATTTCGAATATAAATTTTCACTTAAGGTGCCAAAATTATGATTTACAAAATTTCAATTTGACAAATATTATACGAGTCGCATTTCTTGAATTATCTATTAAATAATATATGATTAATTAAAATATAAAATTTCTATTGAGAAATTTTGATGACAGTAAAAAATTTTTTTCACTTTCCAAATTTTGCCGCCCTAGAAAATTTGCCGCCCTGGGCTCTAGCCCCGACTGCCCCTAGTGTAAATCCACCACTGGTCATATCGCTATGAAAAGAATCATTAATGCCTCTTAATAACCCAATGTTCTTTAAATGTTTGATAACATAAAAGACATTAGGCATTACCAAAGGCATTTTTTATAATAAAATAGTTTTGCAATTCCATATTATTTAGCAACAAACTAACGTAGCTTCCGCACATGTGCATTCGTCGCTGTCTGACGAGCAACTAAATTAATTTCATTATTATTTATTTTACACACTTTATTTGAACAAATATCAATGCAGCTATCGTACATGTGCACTTGTTGCTCTCACACGTACGACAAAAATAATGAGCGTAAAAAACAAAGGGGTGGGGCTTCTAAACAATTGTTTGCCTGAATGAGCATCACTGTTTTAAACAGTTTTATACGTTCACAGTGTATACACACACTCACAGTGAATTTTTATTAATACAAAAACTTAAAAATACATTGTGTACGTATCAACATCTAAAATAACACTAAACTTAAAAATTATTACTGCAGTTTGATCTTATTTTCTAAGCCTCTGTAGTTATTAGCACACGAACACTCTACGTCGCTCGTGAAGTTGACGCTCTTTTTTGTTGCTATGATGTGAAGCATCTCAAGCATATATCGACGTTTGTAGTTCGGCTCTGTTTGTAACACACCTACATTACTAAAATCAGGCGAGTGTTTTTTTTTGACACAGTGGTCCACAAGTGCTATTTTTGGTGTTTCTCTACCGAGTTTTAGTTTCTGATCAGATTTATGGCCTGCAATCCTAGTTTATAGCTTGTTTTTTGTGGTTCCGATATAAACCTTGTCACAACTTTCGTTTAAATTTCCAATACAGGGTATATTATATATAACATTTGATTTTTCCATGTTCTGAATTTTATCTTTAGTTTTGCTGTATATTTTAGAGAGATTGTTGTCCGTTTTGTGTGCCATTCTAAAGTTTTCACCATTAAAAAGTTTGGATTTTGCAAATCTCTCTGATATTTCAGGTACATAGGTAAGGGATTTATAAATCATGGATATGATGATCTTCAACGAAGATCGAAATATCGGAATTAAAGAAAAAGGAATATTTATTTACAAAAAAACACTGGCCTCGAGCTTGATTAATTTTTATTTATTTAAAATTGGAAAGGTCGAATAATAACATATTTTATTTGTTTTATAATGTTATTTACTTACTAAAATATTATTTACTAGTGTTGCGATAAACTTAAAAGTATATTTTTACAACAGTTTTGCAAATAAATTTCGACTAAATAAATTTGTGTTCATTGCATTGCGGCATAAAAGATGGTTTAAAGAGAAATGAAAAAGGGCAGCTTTCTAAGAAAGAGACAACAAATCTTCCGTCTCGTGACATATCTGTGTGTAATCTGTGCTAGTAACGTTGTTGTTGCTCGACAGTTTGCATGACCACAGCACGAAATTCCTGTGTGTGTCTTTTGTTTTTCTTAAAGGCAACGAGCCAAAGTGTGTGTTGAATTTTTTGTAGGCAAATAATGGGTGATTCAAGTAGAGATACTTTTTTCAATAGCCTCTTTTTGACAGATCACGTGTGAGTCGTATCATGCTGTCATGTTATTTTTGTTTAGTATTGTTTGGCATTTCATAATGGAAAGACTTACGCCTGAACAACGTTTACAAATCGTTCAACTTTATTACGAAAATTAACCTTCCGTGAGGAATGTGTTTCGTGCACTTCGATCAACTTATGGTCAACATAAGCGGCCTACTGAGCGTACTATTCGCAACACTATCACCCATTTTGAGACCCAGCATTCATTATTGGATAATATTCGACCGAATAGACCACGTCCAGCACGCTGTGATGAAAATATAGCGGCCGTAGCTGAGAGTGTACACGACGACCGTGGAGAGTCGATTCGGCACCGTTCGCAGCAACTTGGACTGACGTCTGGAACCACTTGGCGAATTTTACGTCGAGATCTTAAATTAAAAGCGTACAAAATACAGCTTGTGCAACAGCTGAAGCCGCTCGACCTTCCCAAGCGACATCGCATCTATGGGTTCCTAAAAGTTCCAAGAAGATCCGAAGTTTTCGAGGCAAATTTTGTGCACCGGTGAGGCCCATTTCCAAACAACCTGAAGAGATTCAAGAAATGCCACTTCATCCAGAAAAAACAACGGTTTGGTGTGGTTTGTAGGACGGTGGAATCATCGATCCATATTTCGTTAAAAATGATGCCGGTACGAACGTAACCGTCAATGGCGACCGTTATCGTGCCATTATAACCGACTATTTGATGCCTGAAATTGAAGCTCGTGATCTCGGCGACATTTGGTTTCAGCAAGACCGCGCCACTTCCCACACATAGCTTCAATCAATGGTTTTATTGAGAGAACACTTCGGTGAGCACATAATTTCACGTTTTGGGCCGGTTGATTGGCCACCAAGATCGTGTGATATGACTGTGGTGATATTTAAAGTCTAAAGTTTATGCGGACAAACCCGCTTCGATTCAGGCCTTGGAGGAAAACATCACGCGTGTCATTCGCCAGTTACCAGTCGAAATGCTCGAAAGAGTCATCGAAAATTGGACTCAACGGATGGACCATCTGCGACGTGGCAATGGCTAACATTTGATAGACATAATCTTCAAAAAAAAAAATGCCAAAGAATGTTCTTTCAAATGATAATAAACATTCCCTATTAAATTTGAATTTTCTGTGTTTTTTTTCTATAAATAATTAGGGAACCTTGAAATGGATCACGCTTTATTATTGGCAAAAAAAAAAAATAAAAGAACAGCACGTATCGTCATCTTAAATGCAAAATAATATAACATCACAGTTAACATGAAAAGCAAAAAACGTTGTAAAATGGAAATTAATTGACATACATATAAAAGAAATTTTAAATATAACCGATTTATTTTTGATGGAAAAATATTTTTATTATTATTTATTTAGTTATGTGTGTTACGTTATTTTAATTTGTAGTTTTCTGAAACAAAACGACGTATCATCAACGAAAGTATGATAGTATTAAGTAAAACAAACATTTAAAATATTAAATAATTAAATATTTTTGTTCAATTACAGGTATAATAGAATATAAAGATACAGTACATGGTTGTAAATGCAATACTCCGTTTAAACAATAAATTTAAATGTGGTTAAATGCACCTATAAAACTGATAATCACACAAATAATATGCAGCATCATTATGTTTGCGTTTACATGGTGAAACGAGTTTTCTTTTCTGATGCAGCGCATTTGAGAACGTAAGGAAATTATATAATTATAGATTTTATGACATATTATGTATAATTTTTTATTGACTTCAATTTCTAATTAGAAGTGGATTAAACTCAAAAATTTACTTCATTACATTTAACTACTATAAAGTGTATTTTGATATCCTTATAATGAATTTTCTCATATTGAATCGAAGTCAATTAAAAGTTAATTATAAATAGTTCAATGATAAATGGTTTTTACGTTTTAGCTTACGATATGTATTTTGTTATTGTAAAAACATTCTTTAATGCCAGAATGTACTAATAATGCATTGTTAATAAATTTTTCTTCGGTGCCTTAAAAAGGGTGTTTTTTGTTCTTGAAAATTATTGAAAACAATAACAACAAGAACGGAGAACGTATATTTTGTTATTGTAACAAATTTTTGGATTACCAACCAAAACGTTGGGATTTTATGTTGAGCACACTTTTCTTAAAGAGTGTAAATTCCCTACAAAAAACGAGACTACTCTATACATGCGTGTATGGACTACCCCATAAGGGAGTAGGACTACTCCAATACCTAACCTAAATGTATGTAAAACATAATCCAATTTACATTGCGATGTCCTAGGGCTGGACCACGTAACCCAGCTTTGCATTACATTGGGGTACCCCCAAAACTACTCTATGTCGCTACACCATAAAGCACCCACAAATACTAGTTTTGAAAGTACACTATTTTACTACCCCATAGAGTACTCTTAGCGGTTAGTTTCGAAAGTACTCTATTTCACTACCCCATGGAGTACTCATAGGTGTTAGTTTCGAAGCTACTCTATTCCACTATTCTTTATGTATTCAATTTATTTTTATTAAATAGCTACTGGTATAAACATAAATAAAAGTAATCAGGTATGTGATGAAAATTGATCTATTTCAAAACGTTCTTATGAAGTAAGTGGATTAATTTTCAGAGTCTTCCTTTTTTGTTCAAAATATATGTAGATTAAGTAACATATGTATATAATAAAAAATTTAAAGGAATAAATATAGGAAAATAAGATCAAAATATAAATTTTGTTAACTCTTTAAATAATAAAATAATTTATGTATTAAGGCTTTTTTGAAGTTGTATAAGGTTTGTAAAAATTTAATTAATTAAGTTACATTAACATTTATTAAAAAACAATGAAATTGGATTTTTAGGAACTTTAAAGATTGGAAAAATTAAATATGTACTGACATTTACGTTTTAACAAAAGAATGAAAATTAGACATTTTCTTTAAGGCGTTATTTAAGGATTACAAATTAATTAACTAAGTTTTTTTTTACTGCAACTGCGGCGAAAGTGTCGTTTTTACCATTTCAATCGCGGCTCGTAAGTCCTGTACTACATGGGACGGGGATAAAATACCAGCTGGTTGCTGTTAACACAACAACCAGTGAGTGTGGCCAGACTATCGGCGGCGCTGGTATGCTGACGTATCGCGCGGCTTAAGCTCGCCAGATGGGGTGGTTCTTGCTGGCAGTAATCCCGGGCTCAAAAAAAAAGGTTCATACCAGCTGGAAAAAAGCTAAAAAGAAAAGAAATATTTGGGACCCGAAGCAGGTAAATTGTCGCGACACTATAAGACACACACACACACACTCTTCATATAATTAGGTAGGTGGCTGGCCTAATATTTGCCCACTCTTTGGGAACTTTTGTCCCACCGTACATCCTACTCTCGGGATTATCAGGATGTCCCTAAGCAGATCCTTGCTTACCATTTTCACATATTCTTTTCCCCCCTCTACTCACCGCTTTCTTCTACTTTTTAGGCCAACATCTTAATTGACAAAATGCCTTAAAATTTCAATGTACACATTATACAGATTGATTTATAAATTGGCAAAAATTTACATTACTCAACAGTGACAAAAATTTAGCAAAAATTTTATTCTTAAAACAAAAATGTATTCTATAAAATTTATATGTAGTTAAATTTTCAACCAATTTTACTCAAATTTAATGATTCCTTATTTACAAATCTTTTTACGATTTTTTTCTTTCCTGTTTTACAGGCAAAGGGTTCTTTCGGCCAGCGGCTAACTATGGTATCTCTCTCGGGTTCCCCGCAGATTGACTAACGGCGCTCCGAAAAGGTTTTGGTCGTCCGTCGGTGTCCGAAGTCCCAGCGTATTCCGTTAAGTATCAAAAATTTTTTATTTTTTTATTTTTTTTTTTATTTTTTTAAAAAATTTTTTCAGGGTTTTCTTATATACATATACATATATATATATCTATATATATAAAAATAAGTCCGTATATGTACGTCGCCGAACTAATCATAAACGCGTCGTGCGATTTCAACCAAACTTATACACTACGTAGGCAGTGGCCCATATATGGTTTATATGAGTTTGGTTGAAATTTTCGGTCTGGGGGCGGAGGGGCGTGGCAAAATCCATAACTTGAGAACGGCTTGACCGATTTGAACGATTTTTTCTTTAAAATGATCGCCATGGTCCAACTTAGGTTTTTACGGAAAGAAAATTTTGCCCCGCCCACTTTTTTCGATTTACCTAAAATCAGAAAACGGCTCCATCGAGTTGACTAATTTTTCTTTCAAATGTTCGTATTAATCAACTTTAAGTTTTCATCGAAAGAAAAATTTACCACGCCTACTTTTACGCCCACTTTTTCTATTAAGCGCATAACTGGAGAACGGCATGACCGATTCCAACGATTTACCATTTGAATTCAAGCGGCTCCAATTCCCTTTGCGTCTTGCCTTTGCTATTACCATCAACAAAGCACAAGGCCAATCATTGACTATTGCTGGCTTAAAAGGTCATGAACAATTTGATCGAAGCAACAATTTTAAAGGGGAAGTTTAAAGGTGAAGATTTATTGATTCCACGAATTCCAATGATTCCATCAGATTTACCTTTTGAATTCAATAGACTACAGTTTCCAATACGTCTTGCATTTGCTATTACAATAAATAAAGCGCAAGGGCAATCGTTAGAATTGTGCGGAATTGATTTAGAATATCCTTGCTTTTCACACGGCCAGTTATATGTTTCGTGCTCACGTGTTGGCAAGCCTTCAGTTCTCTTTATCTACACAACAACTCATGGCAAAACCAAAAATGTTGTCTACGAAAGAGCTCTAAGATAGTTTAAGTGATACATAGTCTAAGATTGTAAGAAACTATAATTAAAAGTTGAATAATAGGGAACAAAACCAACTTTATTAAAAACAAGTGTGTTTCTTTTCTTATTTTGTTTTGCCGTGCGAAGCAGGCAACGGGCCCGCTAGTATATATATATATATTCTATTTAATTTTAGGGAATTTTATTTGAACTTCCTTTTTAACACAAGTATTTCTCTTTCCTTTTCTTCTAACCCGACGATACTTAGGCCTGAGCTCAACCCTACTCCGCGCACGTTTTGCTCACTATTTCTCCAAAACGGACTGGTTACAACCGCGGTAAATAACATAAATTAAAAAAAAAATAAATAAAACTGCCTAAAACTTGTTTTTCCTTTTTTTATTAATTAATAGATTTATTTTTATATTCTAACCCTTTTTTTTTGGGTTTTTTGCGTTTTATTTTATTAATTTATTTTATTTTTTATTGATGCTTAATATTTTAATTTTAGGTTTCTGTCCTGTCCGTCGGGTCGTCCAGGTTGACTCTTTCTTAAGTCTAAAACCTTTTTTTTTTTTTACCAAGCACCCCTGGCGTGGCGGTGCCGATGCAGCTTCTCCAGCGATGGATGAGTCGGGCTGAGTGGCGGTAGCAAGTGGCAGTGGTATGATGGTACAATTTCGTTAATTTCTTTTAATATTAATTAAGTTTTACTTTAAGGTTTAAGTTTTACGTTTTAAGTTCTAACTTTAAATTTGCAATGTACTTTTAAGTTTAACTATTATCTTTAATATAACTTTTACTTCTTTCAAGGAAATGATCACGGCGATTTTAATTATGTATGTTTACTTTCTTCTTCTTCCTCTAGCTTAATTTTTATTTCTAACTATCTCTACATAGCAACTATTGCCGTCCCTTTCCTTTCATAATTGGCGTTGCCAACCATTCTCGCAGCACCACAGGCTGCACATGACAGTCCTTATCAGGATTAGACGAGTGGAGTTGTATTTCAGCTAAAATAGATTTATTTATTAAAAATTAATTAAATGTGATTTTTATACTTTAATACTTACATATAATCTTATTATGTATATATTTTTTTGTTTTTCCCGCATATTCCGTCGAAGTTACAATTCAAACATATCTTCAGAGATAAAACACGTTCAAGATTTTTTTATAACGTTTTTTTTTAGATTTTATAATATGCTGTTTAAAATTAAAAGGGTTTGCAATAATTCTTATACTACATTTACACCTACACAAAATCTAGTCGATTTTAGTTAAAATCTTAAAAAAATTTTTGGCGTTTACACCAGTGCCTTTTGACATGTTGTCGGATTTCATATTCATAATAAAAACAGCTGATTGAAAAAGGAAAGAAATTGTATTGTAAACTTTTATTAGCAAAATGGAAAGCCAAAACCTAATTTTATTATATTAAAAAAAATAGAATATGAATTAAGATTGTTGCGTAAAAAAACACCAGCATTTGTTAAATATAAGGTTTCCCAAACTGCTGCAAATATACCCGCAATAAATGATACCTGGGAAAGGACGTTTGATACGGAAAAATAGCAGCCAAATGGCGGGGAGTTTACTTACGACTATAACCCCAAAGGTGAACAAATAAGAGACAAAATTGCGAATTTTTAAATGTAACAATTTTATTGCAAAACAAACAAAAACAACTAAAAACTTAAAAAACATTATTAAAAGTAATAAAAGCGCCTCTTCATTGGAATTGCACTGCCTTTCCTTTTTGTAGGTACGTTTTCTGTATATTAAGGCCTTTGTAATGCTACACAGTTTATATTAATATAATTTTCATACCGTTTATTTATTATTGGCTTGTTCATTTTCAGAAATGTTTATTTTTATTAATTACTAATTTACCGCAAATTTATTTTCCCCGCTTTTTTAAATATATATATATTTTTTTTTTATATATTTTTTTTTTTTTTTTTTTTTTTTGTCCAACCGTCATATTTTTCTTGTTCAGAGCTGTATTTTTATTACAGTAGTATGAAATTCATAGTTGTATCGTTGAGTATTGCATGATTTCGAGAGATTTTGCCAAAATCTAGTGGCGAACTAGATTTTGTTTTGTATGGGAAATCTAGTAGAAATTAATACTACATTTACACCTACACAAAATCTGGTAGATTTTAGTTGAAATCTTAAAGAAATTTTTTGGCGTTTACACCAATGCTTTTTGACATATTGTCGGATTTGGTTTTCATAATAAAAACAGCTGATTGAAAAAGGAAAGAAATTGTATTGTAAACTATTATTTATTAGCAAAAATGGAAAGCCAAAAATAAATTTTACATCCAGATCTAAAAAATACAATCGAAATTAACATTGTTGCGTAAAAAAACAGCATTTGTTATATATAAGGTTTCATGTAGTACCCACAATAAATGATACCTTGGAAAAGTCGATTGATACGGAAAAATAGCACCCAAGTGGCGAGGAGTTTACTGAACAAATAAAAGATAAAATTGCAATTTTTAAATGTAACATTTTTATTGCAAAACAAATAAAAACTTAAAAAAACAATATTATAAGCATTAAAAGCGCCTCTTCGTTGGAATTCCACTGCTTTTACTTTTTGTAGGTACGTTTTCTGTAAATTAAGGTCACTGTAATGCTACACAGTTTATATTAATATAATTTATTATTGGTTTATCCATTTTCATAAATTCTTATTTTTGTATATTATTAATTTGCCACAAATTAATTTTCCCCCGCTCTTTTTATATATATTTTTATTTATTTTGTCAAACTGTCAGATTTTTTTATTCAGAGCTGTATTTTTAGTACATTAGTATTGAATTCGTAGTTGTATCGTTGAGTATTGCATGATTTCGTGAGATTTTGCCAAAATCTAGTAACGAACTAGATTTTGTTTTGTTTGGGAAATCTAGTAGAAATGAACCAGATTTCGCTCAAAATCCCTTAATAACTAGATTTTGTGTAGGTGTAAATGTAGTATTACATATGTTTTAATTTTAGTATTTTGTATTTCACTTTTTATATTTTATTCTTTAATTTGTATACTTTAATAATAAATGTAATTAAATAAGATAAATTATCTTACCAACTATGTCAGTTTTTTATCAAATTTTTTTTTTTACTTTTTATATATTGTATTTCACTTCTATTTTGTTCTTTAATTTAAATAATTTTTTTACCCGCATATTTATTTCTAACCAAATTTTATAAACAAGGGCTACCAAAACTGTAATTTAACACCAAGCATTTTAGGTGTTGCCAAACGTAGTTAAAAATTTTTGTGTAAAATGGTCCATGGCTGCATTACATAAGAGTAGTCCAAACAGTACTCCTTTGGAACATGTTCTCCATTCATTTTTTTAAGAATTCTTAAAAAATTTATCGGCAAAATCAGAATTTAGAAGGAAACCTGTTTAATTTTTATTACTTTTGATTATTTAATACATTTGTTTATGTGATCAAAACATTAAACAATTACCCCATTTTTCAGTCAATGCACTATAGGAAATTTTTGCCTTTTTTTTGACCAAAAGTGTTAGTTTTAGTTCAATATAATATTTTGTCACGCCTTTGTGTGATTTTTTCAGGGAAAAAAACAATCTGAAATTTTAAATTGTTATCGGATTAAAGAAAAAATTAAATAAATAATTTTATTTTAATAGACCTCAAGCTTAAGTATGTATGTATGTATAAAATATGTATTTTACCCATGAACTTTAACTATTTTTTTTTCATATGTTGTAATAAAAATCGAACATAATTTGTCAAAATTAATTTTAAATTGTCCGATTTTTTAAAACAAAATAGACGATTTTTTTTTTCTTAAGAAATTAACGATTTTTTCACAGATTTATCTGGCAGCCCTGCATAAAACGAAAGCCATAACAGTCTTAAAAAAATTATAATAACAAAAGATAACAATTGTGTTTTATTTATTTTCATCATTTAAGTTCTTTCTCTTCAAATAAAAAAAAATAATACACATTCTTGGTCAGACCCCTTTCAGACAAGCAATGTTTACTTTGCAAAGTCTTGAGTTTATAGAAGAGAAGGGAAAAGAGCATAGCTGGGGAGTACATACTTTGCTGTACTCACAAATTCGTTTTGTTTTTCGTTCGTAGATTATACCTGAAGTTGGCTGCAACTTTATATTTATATACAGCGTTACCAGAATCTTTGGAATAAAAGTTGTCATATGGCGATAGAAATCATATTTTGAAGAGGAAAATCTTAAATTTTTTTTTCTTAATTTAAATTTTTTAAAACAAGGGAAAAATAGTAAGAATTATTAAATTTTTATAAAAACATACTTCTTATTATTTTAATTGAAATACATAAAAACATAATTCGTCAGTATCTGAAACTTTATAAAAATACATTTTTTCTTTTCACAAATATTTTTTTTATCAATATTCTAACTGCCTATTTCCGATGTGCGAAAGAATTATTTACTTCGTACAAATACATTTAAAACAAAAACAAAGTTTTTAGAATTTGTTTTTGTTTTAAATGTAGTTTTTCGAAAGAAGGAATTCTTTCGCACATTGGAAATAGGTTATAAAATGACTTTTTAATATTTTTTATGTCCAGAAATAATGATGCAATTTTGTGTATTCTAGATGCTGGGTACAAAAGTGTGCAGCACCAATGCGCATCAAGCTGATGCAAAACTTCATTGTTTTAAAAAGTGACCGTTTAAATAATCGTGTATTTTGTATAAGCAAAATTAAAGTAAAAATCAGAATTTCTAAAAATAAAAAATCATCATTTGAGAAAAAATCTTTAATCATATTTTTGTTTAAAAAAATAATCCAAAATATGATAAAATCATCATTCTGGCAACGCTGTTTATATATTATATTCAAACAAGAGACAACAAAAATTTGTCAAATTAAACCAAACAAAGTTTAAAAGAGAATTCAACAGACTTTGTCAAAGTAAACTTTGCCTGTCTAAAAGGTACATAATTTGTGCTCCATTTTTTTAAATGTTATTTTTATCGCATCAATTTCATATGTGACTTATTTTGACAGTTCTTGTGAGAAACTTTTAGCAAAATAGTGATACAGAAACACTTTTTTCTCACAACCTTCCAATAATTGCTGGAAAATTATTTAAATGACAGATAATTCTCCCAAAGTAAAGATACAGAAACACTTATATTATTTCGCAGATTTATGTGAGAAAAACCATTTTTGGTTTCATATTGCACTGTTTTTGTCATAATTCACTTGTTTCATGCGGGAAATTTTACGATGCGAGAAACGGGCTACAGGAGCCCAAAGGGTTAACCTAACCATTTTATGATTACCATTTAACAATTATATTCTTACTACTTCGACCTTTTTCTATTAAATATTATATTTTTATAAATTAAAAAAAAAAATCCTTAAGAAGATTTCCAATGGAAATCGAAATTTTGATAAATTAAAATAATATTAATCTATTTAGTAAAAAAAAGTGAGCTAAAGCTTTAAAAATACAATAGTTACCATTTAACGTAATTTTGACATTTTACAATAATAAGAAGGTGCGCATTCGGTATTTTGTGTGTAGGCTACTGCACATAAATTGTAGCAAAACAAGCAATTTTTTTAAACAGTTTTTCAATTAATTTTACCTACTTATGAAAAGTGTGCTCAACAAAAAAAGCCCAACGTTTTGGTTGGTAAACCAAAAACTTGTTACAATAACAAAATATACGTTCTCTGTTCTTATACTAATTTTTTTCAATAATTTTCCAGGAAAAACTCACCATTTTTAAATCATCAAAGCAAAATGTATGAACAATATACTATTAGTACATTCTGGCATCAAATAATTTTTTACAATAAAGCCTGGTACTCTGTTCAACATTTCACGTGAAATTCTGTCAAAACACATATGTATAAAATTATGTTGATAGAGTTGTACTCTGTTCAATTTGTGAAAAAGTAACGAAATTTTTCTGGCAATATTTTTCTACAACTGCGAAATAATATAAGCTTCACTAATTTCACGTGGAATTTTAAGTAAATGAAAAAAATTTAACATCAAAAATTATTTTCGGGAATGAAATATTTATTAATTAATTCATTTATTAATGATGTGCTAATAATCCCAATTTATGATAAAAAACACTGAAATTTATTGTTGTGGGAAAGCTAGTTTCTATGCGCATTTCGCTGGTTGCTTAGGCCAGCTCGTCAGGAAACTTTTTCCAAATACTTTAGAAAAGCTAAAAATATTATACAAGTAAGACCATAAAGTGAATAAGAATTTTAAACACTCAGCTCTACCTGTAACAATATCAAAGCTTCAACAAAGACACAACAATAAATAGTGAATTTTTTCTTTCTTACATTCCCCTACAATTGGCTGGGTTTTTTCCAACACAAATTGTAGTTGTAAGAGGATAGAAAAAAACAAAATTAAAAAAAACAAGTTACTAAATAAAGCAGCTTGCCATTTCAGTTTTTTATTTGCCGGGCACATGCAAATTTATTATCAAAAATTATTTTCGGGAATGAAATATTTATTAATTAATTCATTTATTAATGATGTGCTAATAATCCCAATTTATGATAAAAAACACTGAAATTTATTGTTGTGGGAAAGCTAGTTTCTATGCGCATTTCGCTGGTTGCTTAGGCCAGCTCGTCAGGAAACTTTTTCCAAATACTTTAGAAAAGCTAAAAATATTATACAAGTAAGACCATAAAGTGAATAAGAATTTTAAACACTCAGCTCTACCTGTAACAATATCAAAGCTTCAACAAAGACACAACAATAAATAGTGAATTTTTTCTTTCTTACATTCCCCTACAATTGGCTGGGTTTTTTCCAACACAAATTGTAGTTGTAAGAGGATAGAAAAAAACAAAATTAAAAAAAACAAGTTACTAAATAAAGCAGCTTGCCATTTCAGTTTTTTATTTGCCGGCCACATGCAAATTTATTATCAAAAATTATTTTCGGGAATGAAATATTTATTAATTAATTCATTTATTAATGATGTGCTAATAATCCCAATTTATGATAAAAAACACTGAAATTTATTGTTGTGGGAAAGCTAGTTTCTATGCGCATTTCGCTGGTTGCTTAGGCCAGCTCGTCAGGAAACTTTTTCCAAATACTTTAGAAAAGCTAAAAATATTATACAAGTAAGACCATAAAGTGAATAAGAATTTTAAACACTCAGCTCTACCTGTAACAATATCAAAGCTTCAACAAAGACACAACAATAAATAGTGAATTTTTTCTTTCTTACATTCCCCTACAATTGGCTGGGTTTTTTCCAACACAAATTGTAGTTGTAAGAGGATAGAAAAAAACAAAATTAAAAAAAACAAGTTACTAAATAAAGCAGCTTGCCATTTCAGTTTTTTATTTGCCGGGCACATGCAAATTTATTATCAAAAATTATTTTCGGGAATGAAATATTTATTAATTAATTCATTTATTAATGATGTGCTAATAATCCCAATTTATGATAAAAAACACTGAAATTTATTGTTGTGGGAAAGCTAGTTTCTATGCGCATTTCGCTGGTTGCTTAGGCCAGCTCGTCAGGAAACTTTTTCCAAATACTTTAGAAAAGCTAAAAATATTATACAAGTAAGACCATAAAGTGAATAAGAATTTTAAACACTCAGCTCTACCTGTAACAATATCAAAGCTTCAACAAAGACACAACAATAAATAGTGAATTAATATTAAATGAGAATGAAAAAACATACATAACACAACCGGCAACAGTTTTTCCTCCATATTTACATTTATTTTTTTAAATTTTATATATTAAAAAAATAATTTTTAGTAAAATACATGTGGGTTTTGTTTACATATGCAAAACAATGTCGCGTACTTTGAAAGATTAAAGGCGTCAAATTATGCAAACTCGCGAGATAGGTAACATTGAAACATGTCAAATTTTTCGTATGTAAAAATGAAAGTAAATATGGATGAACGACTGTTACCGGTTGTGTTATTTAAGTTTTCAGTTCTCAATTTAATATTAAGTTTAAACTTTTTTCATTTGCCGAAAATTCCACGTGAAATAAGTACAGCTTATATTACATATTTCGCAGTTGTAAAAAAATGTTGCCAGGAACATTTCGCAACTTTTTCAAAAATTTAACCGAGTACAACTCTATCAACATTATTTCATAGAACTTCCGCACAAGTTTTTTTCATATGATTTTTGACAGCGTTTCACGTGAAATGTTGAACAGAGTACCAGGCTTAAGAAGCAAAACCATGTATTACTGCCTTTTCAATAACGTTTTTGGTTTATTTCCTTTACAATAAACCTCTTGAGTTCTTTTATTGCAACTTTAATAAAATAAATAAAACACTTTAGATACTTTACTTTATAGCTGTACTATAAACTATTCACGCCACTTTATTTAGAACTTAGTCAATTATACCACTAATAATTGCGATGTATACACTTAAATAATCGCACTAATACTGATTATCGATGCCAACCTTCGCGAGTATTTATACTCTGTTCGCTGACATCTAGATGTTTCTAGAGCATTCTATTCGTCGAAATGTCTGTAACATTTTCGACATTTCTGGGCGAATCGAGATTGTATTATCTTACAGCGAATATCATTATGCATAAACACTGTGGCTGAATTTAAATTGATTTATACATCAATAAACCAAAGAATACTTTATCGGTTAAAAATAATCTTAACACTATTAGTTATCTATAACAATCATCACATTACATTTGTACTAGAAAATTCTGTACAGTGGGCTTACATTAGAAATATGCGAAACTAATACAATAATATTTTAATCTAACAAAATTACCTACTAATAAATTAAACTTTTTCTTAACTAAAGTTACTTTTGTAACAATACGTTATGAGTTAAAACATGTACAGTACTTTTCGTTTATAGTCACATTAGCGATAAAATCCATTACATCTTTATTTTCTGCCACTATAAGTAAATTTAGTAGAAATTAAGTATTTCCGTTATAGTCCGCATAAGCACATTTGACATATATTCCATCTATCTGCGGGTAGTAAAGGCAAAAGTAAAGCAAATTATTAGCGTACTAGTCACATAAGCAATATTTTCCAAGTTCCTTTTAGTTTTCGAAGCCGCAAACCATATAAAGGACCTAATACTTAAATTGTTTAATTTTTGTCATCAGCTCTCCTCTCTTTAAATAAAATAATTTTTAGGGATAAAATATTTTTTTAATATAGTGCAATAAGCTTGCTGTCGTGTAATAAATATTAATTTTTTATTTTCTTTTTTCACATAAATTGATTTTATTCGAACTCCCTTATATACCTCATAGGGAGATATATGGGAATTAAGCTTATAGTCACATTGGCGGTATAGTCCACGATTTGGCGGCAATGGATGTGACGATATGCGAAAATTACTGTACATACTTTTTAATAAGTTTAAATACTATCGAACTTCCCTATAATGAATCTGTTTGGGATCAGTAGTGCGATTCAATAACTTTTTTTTTGACGATTATCGTATCGTTAAAATAAATATAACGAAAATTTATCGAATTTGCTATTCAGTAACATTTTTAACGATATTCGCTGTCGATTAGAGTCAGCTGTTACTTTAAGCAATTTTTTTCGTTATTTTAACGACAATAATTTACGTTGTGTTTATTTAATCGATATATGTATGAACAAAAACAAAATTCCTTATTCAAAATGTACAAAGAAATCAAATTATGAACAAAACACAAATTCTAAATGGAAAAATTCACAAAATAAAATATAAAATCAGTAAATCAGTAAAAGTACAATTTCATTTGTGTTTCTTTATTCTCTTTTGTGCTTTCCATTTATTTTAACATGTTGTAGATAGAGATGTTACAAAAGCTCCACTGTTTACAACCGTTAAAATAAATTACAGAATCACACTATCGTTACTGCAAGCGAAAATATATGTTGACAAAAACTACGATTGTCGGATCGTTAAAAGTAAGTGAATCCCACTACAGAAAATATCTTCAATACCTATATAGAATATTTATAATACAAAAGACATGTTTTTCCCACTTTTATTTAAAATAGTCTGGTATTGTTGTTAGGATCTTTATTTTCCATACAATTCAGAGTATGGAAAATAAAATTAACTCTTTGGAGCAGCAACTATTAAATAAGAACATTGAAATTAAGAATTTTAAAAATGCAAAAATATCCCCAGCTGAAGTAGTAAAAACATTAGCAGTATATGTTGATGTTAATAGGTCTGTCTGCGTACACATATTTTACATAATTTTGTACAAAATGTCGCAAAATCTTGCAAAATGTTGTCTGCGTACTCCAAATCTCTTACAGCGAGAGAGCCAAAAAGAGAATTTTTTGACAGTTGAAAGTTAGAGAACTTGCAAAATGTTACTGGAGAAATTTCCTCTGGTAAGATTTTGCAACTAGTTTGAACAGCTGTTTTTATATACTGTTTGAATGAAAGAGTTTACGTGTGCCAAGATAGCGTCGACGAAATAGCGTCGAATTTGGGAATTTAAAAACCGGGAAACCAAAATACCCAAATAATGGGGATTTACAGTATATGAACAAAAAGTTACTGAGCTATGCGTGCAAAAAATATATAGTTTATACCGTGCAAAAGCCTGTGGTTCATTGAATAAATCAGTAAAGATTTTTACTGACCATTTTGGATGAACCCAGATTTCTCGGACTGTCCGAACGATTTTTTGCACGCATCGCTCATTTTGTCCAGAAAACTATTTACTTTCAGAAAATATATAGTTTATACCCTGCAAAAGCCTGTGGTAAATATTTTTTGTATTTTTATTAAAAATATAAATATATTTGGGCTTAAATCTAGTTTACCGACGCAGCTCCAAATAAAAAAAAAAAGTACCTAGGGTGATAGAAGATGGAAAAATAAGAAGAAAAAATGAAATAAGAAAGTTGGCGCAAACGCTTAGTTTTCGAGTTATGGGCGTTTTAAGTTTTTATATAAATATGGGATTTTGCAGTACATTTCCAAATGTATATGGCTAATATTGGTATCATTGCAAAGCGTTTCACTAGATCTTTCTGGACATACAGAATTTATTTTAATATTTTTAGTTTATTAAGAAGTGGGACGAGTTTGCAAAATACAAAAGTTTTTTAGTAAGCATAAAAACAAATTTATTAATTTTTTTCTAATTCTTTAATGTATGTATATACTACATACTAATTTATTTAAGAATTTTAATTAAAATACAAGTAAAACCTTCTTTATGTTTATGTTGTACTAATGAGGAGAGAACCCTTGCCCATGGGCAAAGGCCGTCTATGCAGAGAATCTTTAGTTAGCGAAGCCGGAATTAGTTATACCATAGGGGAGAAAATATTTGCGCTCGGCCGAAGGCCGGCTATGCCAGGAAGCTTTAGTAAGCGAAACCGGTGTTTATTATACCATAGAGAAGAACATCCTTGCGTACAAGTAAAACCTTCTTTATGTTTATGTTATACTAATGAGGAGAGAATCTTTGTCCATGGGCAAAGGCCGTCTATGCAGAGAATCTTTAGTTAGCGAAGCCGGTATTAGTTATACCATAGGGGAGAACATCCTTGCGTCCTGCCAAAGGCTGGCTATGCAAAGAATTTTTTTTGCGATGCTAGTGTTTGTTATTTTATAAAATTTGTATTACACTTTTATTTAAATAAACTACATTCTTTCCTAGTGCACTTCCGTAACATTTCGACGTAAAATGAAAAAAACTGTAATGTGATCTAAAGAGTTTAATATTTTGAAATAAATTATGTATATCCAGAAAAATCTGTTCAAGAGCTTTAAAATGATACCAATATTGGCCATATACGTTTAGAATTGTAGTGGAAAATCACATATTTATATGAAAACTTTAAACGTCCATAACTCGAAAACTAAGCGTTTGCGCGAACTTATTTATTTTATTTTTTCTTCTTATTTTTCCATTTTCCATCACCCTGGGTACTTTTTTTTTTATTTGGAGCTGCGTCGGTAAACTAGATTTGTTCCTATATTTGTAATTCCCTATTTTAAATTCCTAAATTCGACGCTAACTTTTTGTTTATACTGCAAATATCCATTATTTGGGTATTTTGGTTTCCCGGTTTTTAAATTCCCAAATTGGACGCTATTTCTTCAACGCTATCTTGGCTCACGTTTGTTATTTCAATTGTTTACACACCGATCAGCTGTTTTCTTGCAAGATTTCACTGGATACCGTCTGCGTACTTTTTGAGATATTCTCAGCCGAAAGAGTAAAATTTGTCTTACTCTCCCAAAACAATTTACTGAGTATTTGCTACTGGAAAAGTACCCAGACAGACCTAATATAAAGGATTGCGACATTATCAATGCACAAAACAGAAAAAATGATTGTAGTTTTGCTCATTACACAGGGTCTCCACCTGAGATAATATCTGATATAATATGTAAGAAAACCAGTGTGGACCTTTTGCCATTTTTGCAGCTAAATTTAGCATTAAAAATTTCTATTTAGCTGCAAAATATTCATTTAGCAGTTGCCATTTTATTTAGCATTTTTGGAAAATGTTTTTAGCCTTTTTAGCATTATTTATTTTAAAAATTTGGACGAATAGTTTTATTGATTTTACTAAACAAATTTTATAAATTATAATAAATTTTGACCAAAAATAGTTGTACCCAAAAAGAAATTTCGTATGAAAATGGATAATTCTTATGTTAAGGAACATCTTACCTGTGTTGTTAAAAAAATACAATATTCAGGGAATACTAGAAATGCCCTTATCATGTCGATTGTACATACATATTATATACCCTTTGATATTACGATATAAAAGTACAAGTAAATTTCACTTTGTATTTACATAAAAATTCAATGGTGTAAATGTTTGAAAAAATTGTTTGCTCTAAACTGCTGAAAAAATAATTATTTTGAAGCTTCAACTTTTCTTAAGCTATAAAAAATAAAATGATCTAAAAAATTTTGTACATCATGGAAATAAATCGTTTAAAATTTGCAAATATCAGAGGTTTGCAGCATCCCTAAATTTAAAATTTAATCTAAACTATCTCTGCTTCTTATTAATGAGTATCAGATGCTTTATAAAAATGTAGCCACTTGCATTTATTTCCATTTCGTTCCAAATTAGTCAGTGAAATGTTTTAAGTTTCGAATAAAATTTCATACTGGTAATAAATTTTTAACAAAGATCCGTTAAAAATTTTAGCATTTTTTAAAATCATTTTTAGCATTTTTTGGCCATGTCTAATGCCAGATTTAGCTGTAAATTTTTTTTACGTCGGCAGAATGAGAGAGAATGTTTCATCATGTTAATCTTTATCAGTGTTGCCATTAGGATACGAAAGATACATTTTTCGTATCTTTTGATGACTTCATGTATCGTGTATAATCCTGACATTTTTCGTATCTTTTGAATCTATACGCAAAATTTACAGAAATAAAATATTAAACTTTCCGTCTCTGACAAAGTTTTTTAAACTTATCATTTCGTTATGAATACTAAACAAGTTAGAGTGCTATATTCGGCTGTGCCGAATCTTTGATACCCTCCACCGACAGGAGTGGGCTCTATATGATAAATAAATATATATTATTAGCTAAGCTTTACAAAAACGAACGTCAGTATTAAAATTGGATGTGGTTTAGACCTGAATTAAATTATTGACCGACAATAAGAACATTTTATGCGTTTCTTGTTAGAACTTTGAACTGGCTTGAGTAAAATATCATGATTCGTAAAAGTTTTAGCCGAACTAAAATAATTTTTAGGAGCGTTATTTGTATTGGACCTATGGTAAATTATGGACCAATCATCCCAAAATTCTGAAGACTGATTTCTGGTAATACAAAAAATAAATTAGAATAAATTTCAATATAGCAGTGTAATAAGTTTTCGAGTTAAGAGTAAATTTCACAAATTTACATGATATTTTTTCTGGCCATATGAATTTAAGTAAAAAATTTTACCGCAATATCTATATCTGTGATGGTTTAGGCGAATTTAATTATTTTCCCAAAGTGGGCGTACTAAACTATTTTCCGGGAGCCGGGTTTATATGGGACCTAATGTAAATTATGGACCGATGTTCAAAAAATTTTACAGTGTGATTTATGGTCCTATAAAACTGTGACGTGCCAAATTCTAATATGCTAGCGTTATTTATTGCGGGTTTAGGCGTACTAAGCTGTTTCCGGGAGCAGGGTTTATATGGGGCCTAGTGTAAATTATGGACCGATCTTAAAAAAATTTAACAGTGTGATTTCTGGTCCTATAAAACTGTGACGTGCCAAATTCTAATATGCTAGCGTTATTTATTGCGGGTTTAGGCGTACTAAGCTGTTTCCGGGAGCAGAGTTTATATGGGGCCTAGTGTAAATTATGGACCGATCTTCAAAAAATTTTACAGTGTGATATCTGGTCCTATAAAACTGTGACGTACCAAATTTTAGTATTTTAGCGTTATTAATTGCGGTTTTAGGCGTACTAAACTAAACTGTTTAATAAAAACAATTATGGACCGATCTTCACGAAATTTAACAGTATGATTTGCAGTTGTATAAAGCATTCCGTGCATTATTCCACCATTTATGTTAGTTTTTGTATCAAAATTATCAATTTTTTTTAGGGTGGTGTTTCCACCTTTTGATTCATAGTTCCGATCCTACTGAACCGATGTTGCTGGATTTCAATCCCAAACTGCTTAGGATAACTACAAGTAATTTGAGACCAAGTTTGTTCTTTTCTTTTGCGTTTTTCGAAAGTGAGCGTGTTTTCAACAGACAGACAGGCGGACAGACAGACATGGCTAAATCGACTTAGAATTACTTAAGGAGCCAGAATATATATACTTTATGGGGTCTTAGATGTATTATAAAAAAGTTTTACACTTAGTATACCCTCATTCCCCACAGTGGTGGTGGAGGGTATAAAAAACAGTGACAACTAAATACAGAAATAACATGTATTTTGGTTTTAGGTTTTCTTAGTTCATCTGTCTTCTTGTGTATGTGTTTTAAGATGGAATTTTAGAAGCGAATAATAACGATCTTTACAGTTAATAATTTCAGACCGTTTTTGTATAATAGTTTTATAAAATAAAACAATTTTAAACCCGAAATTAAAGAACGAAAACTAAAAGAGCGGACTGCAAATATTATATTATATATTAAAGTACATATAAACAAAATGAGTGAGTGAATTTTACTTTTTAAACAAATTTTATGTACAATCTTATGTTTCTATACGGAATTATTGGCATTTCGTTATAATTTAGAGGTCATTCTCCAAAAAAGACAACGTACAATTTCAACGATAAATGGCTGTTAATAAAAGAGTACAATGGCGGTGAAAAAAATTACAAAGGGAAATGCGGTATAATTTTGCAAAGCTTGTGAAATAACATTAGCCAGCTATAAGCCAGTATTAAACAAACACCAGAATTCTTGTAAGCATATAAATAATTGGAATGCAATAAAGAACTTCAAACCAATTTAACAATTGGTTACTTCAAACTATTAACATCATGCCATCAATTAAAATTTGCACGTTTCTTGTCGACAATAATCTTCCGTTTTATCTATCTGACTCATTTAATCCATTTTTGGGAAATACGCTTCCGGATTCCAAAATTGCGCGTCCTCTTTCGACCTAACCTAACTTAACCTGTACGAATTTCGGTTTCTAACAAATATTTTATCCATTAGCGCAAAGGTTGAAAGTTTTTCGTTTCTACTATGCAAAGTTCATGTTTTTTTTAAAACAATATTAATTTTGCAAATTGCCTTTGCTAATTGCCACCATGTAAAAAAGTGTCATCTAAGACGTATGTATATATCCCTTCTGTGTTTTTTAACTTGTTCTATTTGGTTGATTAAATTGTGAAACCATACCATTATAAACGTTTCTCAGCCGGTATGCAGATACCGATAAAATACCGAAGCGAAATAACAAAAATTTAAATACCAATACTGACACCGAAATTTGTTTCGGTTGACAACATACATATGTATATTATAACTTTAAAAAACAACTTTGATTTTAAAAAATTACCTTTGTGGAATCTTCCTGCATTTTAGTATGCTCTGCAATAAATTGTACACAAAAACAACTACGGTGTACTCTTGGTGGACATTTGGAATGCGAAAATGCTGGATTTGTTAAAATAGGACTTTTTATACCGGATGGTCCCACTTCTAGATCAGGAACTGCAGTCATATCATCAGATTCAGATTGTGTTAAAGGTGGAATAGGACCATGTATCTGACAGCTGCCTCCAAAAGGTCCACTTCCGGTGAGACTAATGATAAAAATATAATAAACATTTATATAGATATAAGTATGATGTTAATATACATAGACATATATACATATAACAAAAAGATCACAGAAAAATATCAAAGAAAGAAAATACATCAAAAATTCCAAACCCTTTTTTGTTCTTTATTGATTCCATAGGTACCCTTTTTCTAAACTAAATTGTTCATTATGGTCATTAAGAAAAAAAATACAATGCCTTGTTGTCTTTTCCAAGGGAAATTTGGTATTTCTTTGACTGACTAAAAATATTATCTAGTATTTTTAGTTTGTACACCAGATAACTCTAATTTTGTAATATGTTTAAAAGGTTAACTTAAAATTTGAGGACGCATATTCAGAAATTATCACAAAGTGTTTACTTTTTTAAGTTCCTACTTGGGTTATTCACATTTGGTAATTTTCAGCACGAAAAGTTTACACTTAACTATGTATATATAAAGGCGGAATTCCATCCGACATAAAATAAATGTCTGCAAAATCTGCTGTCAATGCCACATTATACCACAAAAAAGGTGAAAGCTCAAATAATTCAGCTACTTTTCAAGAAAATGCAACTCTGATCGCATGGAATCTATCATTTTATGAAAATGTTCATAAACATTTGCCAGTCGAACAAACTTGTCAAAAAAATCTGTCACTGAATAAATTTTTAAGCCACACTATCATACTGTATCAGCACTCACGATTTTTTGACAACTCGTACGACTGAATAGGATCGCCGCACACAGGGGCCAAAGGCAGTGATTTCACGGATTAATTTAAAAAAAAGTTCAAGTACCGTGAAAACTAAAAGTATTCGGTTAAAGTGCACAAAAATAAAGGTCAAATATGTTACGGGGCTTTTGTACTGACGCGTTGAAATTAAACATTAAAACAAAAGATTTAAAAAAATTGGTATAAAAGCTAAATTTTTTTTCGTAAATAAACCCGAATTACCGAAAGTGAATATAAAAAGTAATTAATATAACCATGCAACCATCAAGCTCAGGTATTTATTCAAATGTGAAGCTTAAATTTGTAAAAAAACTGTTTGTAGAAGTGCTTTTATTTTTTAAGTTTATGTATATGGGAAATGCAAAAAAAATTAAATTTTCTCAATTTAAGTGGACTTAAAGTTATTAATTAGGCTTAATTAAGTAGAGATTTTAACTGTATTTAAAAGGTTGAATAAATCAGCGTTGTTTTAGAAAAAATTATGATGCGCATCGGTGCGCCTTAGAAGTTATGTACGAATTAGTAGCAACACGCGTTGTGTTACCAACAAAAAGCGTTTCACGACTTCTGCTATAATTTTTATTAGAAATGTGCAAATGTCGTGATTTCTTACGCGTGAGTCACACACAGGGTCATGCGTGACCCTGATTAAATTTATATATTATAAATTTATTATATTTAAATGTTGTTTTGTATATTTCCATGCAATATGTTTACATTTTGCAGGAACAAGCTCGAGCGTTGTTTTTTTTAGCCGAATTTTTTCTCCAAATGTTTCAATATTGTCCTTACTCTATTCTTTGCCAGCTGTGTACGTTTATATTAATGTACAATATGCGCTCACTAGCAAAAACAATACAGAACAAAATTGCACAATCATTCTCATTGTTTATGTTTCGTTTTTGTTTAACTTACAGCAAAGAACAAAACAAAACGAAAGCAAACGTTTCGTTTTGTTTGTTTTCGTACTCTGCAAGAAAGTACCTTCTAACATTTTTTTTAAACTGAAAATCGTTATTTCTAATTATACTATATCCCATTTTACTGGAAAATAGTTGTTTGATGAAAAATAATTTTTTACATAATACGTATGTGACAGTGATGCAAAATGTGGCACAATTGTGCCATTTGTGGCACTTTTGATTGTTTGACGGCCCTGTAGAAATCTATTTTGGCCCTTTCAGGTCAAATTTAACTAACTACTTTAAATCGTTCAATACATTTTTTTAATGTGTTTTTTTTTCACTTTTTTGAACACTTGTTTTATTTACGAAGTTCTTTTGATTGTTTAGGGCCAAAAAAACCACACAAATGGTTTGATATATATTATAAAAAAACATCTAAAGCATGTTTGCATAAAATCGACGTTTCTTACAGATAGATAAATTAAAGACGTCGCTCTATTTTAATGGCTTGGTTAAAATGGAACGAAAATGGACAAACATATTTTAAAACAAGTAACAGGGCTATGTTCGCCTGTACCGAATCTTTGATATACTCCAACGGCAGTAAAAATACTTTAGGAGTGCGCTTTATATGGGGCCTATGGTAAATTACGGACTAACCTTTAAAAATTTGACAGTGTGATTTCTAGTCATATATACCTGTGAGAGGCCAAAATGTATTACAATAGCAATGCTCGTTAAGGTTTTAGGCCTGCTATACGTTTTCGAGATTGGGCTTTATAAAGGGCCTATGGTAAATTGTGGACCGATCTTCATGAAATTATGCGGTATAAACGAATTTGTGTAAAATCTTATATCAATATTTGCATTCCGCCACTATTTATGCAAGTTTTTGTAAATAAAATTATCATATATATTACTCTTTTACTACTGAACCAATTTTGCTGGATTTCAATCCCAAACTGCTTAGGAGAACTGGAAACAATTTGGTATCAATATTGTTCTTTTCCTTTAAGCCTTTCGGAAGTAATCGTGATTTCGACAGATGCACAGACATCGCTAATTAGACTTTGAAAAGACAATATATACTTTATGGGGTCTTAGATGAATATTAAAATTATAAACACGGAATGATCAACTAAGTATATCATCTTCACAACTACATGTGGGGGAGAATATAACAATGCGAATGTTTGGTCTTGTTCTTAATAAAAGAAACACTACTAAGTTTTACTATTTTGCTGGTTGGGTACAAACAAAATAATCGAATATATTAAAAAATTTTTTGGCCCTTCTAATCGTTAATTTGGCCCAAAACAAAAAAGCTTAAAATGCATCACTGGTATGTGAAGTCATTTATTGCAGACTATTTAGCAGGAGTGTGCGTGAATAAAAAATCATGTTTATTTTTTTATTAATATTTTTTTTTTGCATGATAGGTACCCGTCCCCTCCCTCTTACACTTCCACAGTTTTGTTGGAACATGAAGTTTGTTTTAAGAGTTACGTACATCAAATTTAGTATGCTTCACTATTGAAATACTTAAGATATAAGAAAAAAACTTTTTTTTGTTTGGTGGCTACCGGTATCCCCCTCTTATACCCACAAGATTTTGTTGGAAAATTAGGTTTGTTCTAAGAGATACGCACATCAAATTTAGTATTCTTCACTATTGTAGTTCTCCAGATATAAAAAAAAAAACTAATTGTTTTGTATGGGGGGTACCCGTATCCGCCCTCTTATACCCCACTTCATGATAAAACATGAAGTTTGATCTAAGAGTTACTCCCATCAAATTTACTGCCAATTTCACGATGTCGAAAGAACGTTTTCTTTCGCACAAATACATATGAAACAAAAACAAATTTTTGAGAATTGAGAAACCTAGTAGTAGTTTCTAATAACAAAAATATATTGTGGGGGTAATTTTGTATGTTTACATACATGTGATTGATTTTTGGATTTTCCATGTATTTAACATCGATATTATACATAAAATTTTATAATATTACCGTATATCTAACAAATATTAATGGAATATATTGCAAATTGATTCAAATAATTCTTGATTTTATACCCTAAAGTTACCAAAATGCAGATTTGCCGATTTTTCGCTTAAAAATTCAGATTTTTTAGCTCAGTGGAAACTGTTTTACATTGTCACTAATGTTTGTACTATTTCTACTTCTTACATTGAAAAACGAAAAATATCCATAATTTGTTAAGTGTGAATATTTTCGGATTTTTGCACTTATAATACAGAAAAATTTAAACAAAGATTGCATTGAAATATTACAGTTGTCACATTAGGCGAACCAATTTTGTGTAAGAAAGGCAAAAAGAATAAAATAAATAGTTGAACATAATGTCGAGCCGTTTGAAAGTTGATTCATTAGTAGGAATTTTATTAACAATAGATTACTTTAAAATTAAAAATTCGCATTGTCTTGACACATTAATATCGCTGGACTTATGTCGTCTGATATTTACACGAAATATAATGCATATGGGCATTTCCATGTCATCGTACGTGACATTTGTACGCCTTCGGAGCGATGGAGTTTTTGCGCAAATAGTAGTAACTGGAAAACTTATTAATCATTATGTTTCTTTTAGAGGGTACTATATATGAAAAAAAAAAATTGTTACATTCGAAACCTTGTTGTCCAAAATACCTAGCAAAATAGGTGTATATCGTACGTGACATAAAACGGAAGTGATTTTTGGGTGAATGTAAAAAAATCCGAAAATCTGCGAATTGTGGGATGTATTTTTCCTTTTTTAAATTTGTTGCATTAAACCATATATTTTTCCGTTATAATCCGTAATTGGAAAGAAAAACATTTTTCTGGATGGTTTAATAATGAACCAAATGTAATATCGTACGTGACATACCGTACGTGACAGATTTTTCTCTTATAGTATTTACAAGATATGAAATATATTTTTGGGAAATATATGCATACAAAAACTTAAAACAAACAAGTCAGAATGTATAGTCGGCAAAGCCCGACCATATAATACCCTACACCATAATATTTTAAAAACAAATTTTTGAGTGTCCCTATTTTTAACCGATCGCCAATCATGGTCGCCGGAACAGAATTATGCTATGACGTTAAGAGTTATATAAAAGTTATTTGTGCCGTATATTATTCAGATATATTCATCTATATGAGATTTTCTTGCCTTTCAGCGATTTTAGGAAGGGGGTTTATATGGGACCTAAAGTTAATTTTGGACCTACCAGCACAACATTTTATCACGACATAGTACTTGTCGTAAAAGGTATTGTCGCCAATTTTTATGTCAATACCAGCATTTATTAGAAAGTTAAAACATTAAAAGCTATTTTCTGGAGTAGTATTTGAATGAGTCAAATGGTCAAATATGGACCGATACCAATTATAATTGTTTAGATCAATAAGACTGCAAAAAAATAATTTTTGATCAAATTTCAACCTAATACCAACATAATAAGATGATACATTTAGTTGAATTTATAGTAAAACAATATCGTACGTGACGACGTTTAACAGCTTATAAAATTTTTATTATACCTATTTAAAAAAAAATTCCGGTCAATATTTTTTTGCAACAAATGTCTTGCTTTGAACTTTTATTTTGAAACACGTTCGACTGATCAAATACCAATGACATAGACAAATGATGTTTTCGCACCACGTACGTGACATTTGAATAGCACCCAAAGCAAACCAAAAAATATACCGCTAATCAAACTATATATTTGGTCTCTCCTCGTGAATTTTGTTCATTATTGTTGTAACATTAATTTTAAGGTATAATTCCAATGTTACCAGTATCTGTATTTAATCGGCAGAAAAGTGAAAATTGTTGATTGCAGTTACTAAAAATGAATCAAAGAGATAGTCAGTTTTAACTTTTATTTTTTGCTCTTTAAAAATTGTAATAAGCTGTAAACCCCTTTGCATAGTAAAGTTTGAGTGTTTTTTTACTTTCTACCATATTCGAAAAATAGTTTCAAGGCTATTTATTTTTTGAGTCGTGGTTGTCATTCTCATGGAAATGCCCATATGTACGTATAATTGCAATATTTGGTCTCTTGTAAATTCTTAATAAGACTTTATAGTTTAACTAACATATCAAGCAATAAATAACTTTTAATTTGTTGTTTTAAATTACAAAAATGTGATTAATCCTTGCTCAGTCTGAGTAATTAAATTAGGAATGTGAAAATATTCAAAAATTGCCATGTTCTGAAAATCGCATTCGAGCGAAGTTAAAATCGAACAGATTTTGAAAATTTTTCTGTGTCGAAAGTTCAAAAACATATTTTCTTTTTTATACCTTATACTTCGAGGATCACTTATATTTACCAGAAGTATTTTTTAATATCAGGAAAAGTTACATAAAAAAAATAATTGAAAATCTCTATCGATCTCAATTGCCAGAACATGGTAGTATATTTTGCAACGAATTGTTATATATTTTGTTAAACAGTTTTTCTAAACATTGAGCAGTTTTGAAGTTTTGGCAAAAGTGCACTTACGGAAAAAAAAAAAAAAAGTTGGACCCCCTCTGGAATAAAAAAAGAAAAAAACCAAAATTAAAATTTAACGGGGCTGAGGCCCCTGGGACCCCTTGGATCAAAAAAAGCGGCCCGCCCACTTAGTGGTATGTGTGGGTACTCAAATTAAAGGTAATTGTGTAAAAAATACGAAATTAATAAAATTTAGGTCGAGCGGGACTTCTGGGTCTCTCTGGGGGTAAAAAAATTGCCCCTCCCACCCTTATAACTATGTGTGGGTACTCGAATGAAAGGTATTTTGCTTACGATTGTAAATATTTTGTTTCTATTTTGCTTTTTTAATGTTATACCTATGCGCTAAAATTTTCAAATGAGTTTTATTATTTTTTTATTTTTTTGTAACTAAAGCTTCTTTGTATAGCCGGCCTTCGGCCGGGCGCAAAGATTTTCTCCTCTATGGTATAACAAAGACCGGCTTCGCTAACTAAAGCTTTTCTGTATAGCCGGCCTTCGGCCGGGCGCAAGGATTTTCTCCTCTATGGTATAACAAAGACCGGCTTCGCTAACTAAAGCTTCTCTGTATAGCCGGCCTTCGGCCGGGCGCAAGGATTTTCTCCTCTATGGTATAACAAAGACCGGCTTCGCTTACTAAAGCTTCTCTGCATAGCCGGCCTTCGGCCGGGCAAAAGGATGTTCTCCTCTATGGTATAACAAAGACCGGCTTCGCTAACTAAAACTTCTCTGCATAGCTATAAAAGATACATAAATTAACCTAGAGAGGAAAATATTAAACGAATACAAAAACAAAATACATATTTGCAATCGTGAGCAAATTACCTTTAATTTGAGTATCCTCACAGATATATATACATACATAAGTGTTATGGGGGGGGGACACTTTTTTTGCCCCAGAGGGCCCTAGAAATGCCGCCCACCCAAAATTTTATTATTTTCGTTTTTGTTGCACAATTACCTTTAATTTGAGTACCCCCACATACCATTCAGTGGGCGGGGCGGTTTTATGGACCCAGGGGTCCCCACGGGCCTCAGCCCCCTTAAATATTAATTTTGGTATTTTTTTTTTAATTCTGGATCGGGTGGCATATTTTTTATATTTTTTTTTCGCCCCGTAAAGTGCACTTCAGCCGAAGTTTTTATAAACAACTTATTTTTTTTATTAAAAAAATAAGTTCTATTCTATTAAAACAAAAATAAATTCAGAAATTAATTACTGTCATAAAACTTAAACGATTCTTCAGGAAAAATTGAATGGAAAACAACCATTAAATTAAATTTATTTTGTTAAAAACTAATTTTCATTATTTGTAATAGCATTTTCAAAAACTTCATCTATATCGATTTCATATGGGCAACATTTAATGCGAAGAAGATCCTCTAAATGTTCATCTGTTAAACTATTTCTAAGTTTAGTTTTAATTAGCTTTAAAATTGAAAACGAAGACTCGCATACATATGTTGACCCAAACATAGAGTATAATTTAAAAATTTCATTTTTAGTTGTTAAGTATATCTCTTCGTTTAAATTTTTCCAGAATTCCACCCCATCCGTCAATGGTATATTTAAATCCGAACGCATTTTCAAAAGTTCTTCTCTGATGTCATTACCCTGTTTATTGACATCACATGTTAAAGGATTGCTATGCAGTTCTAATAAACACTCAATTTTAGAAAAATCCGAAAAACGATTGTTACAATTATCTAATATGCCTTGAAGTAAACTAATATATTCGTCAAGTCTATAATTATTAGAAAATTCATCATATATTTCATTTGTTCTTTTAAAACAAATTAAATTTTTATTTTTAAGATTTGTAATCAGAGTTTGAACTTTTGTTATAAACTGTTTTACAGAGAAATATAAAGAAAATACAGTTTTATTTCTTCCTTGCAATTGAAGATTTAACTGATTAATTAATTCGGTAATATCTGTTAAAAACGCAAAATCTAATACAAACATGTTATCTCTTAAATATCTTAGTAATTCATTCGATTCATTCGATGGATTATTTTTAAAAAATAACATCACCTCTTTCCGAAGACTGAATAACCTTTCCAAGCAACGTCCTTTACTGAGCAATCTCACTTCTGTAAACATTAATACGTCGCCATATTCAGTATTCATTTCGTCCAAAAACGCTTTAAATTTTCTGTGGCTCAAAGCATTGTGGCCACCACGTATTTTATTTATTATTTTTGTTACAATTTGCATTGTATGCATCATATTCACGCTTTTTGTAAATAATGCCTGTTGATGGATTATACAATGGAAAATATAAATGTTAAAGTCGTTTCTTAAAAGGTAACCCACAAGACCCTCGTTTTTCCCAACCATGACTTTTGCACCATCGGTGCATATAGAACAAAATTTGCTTTTATCGGCAAAAGAAAAAATGTCGTCACATATTACTCTAAAAAGAGTTTCTCCCTTTACATTACCATGTAATGCAACCAACGTTAACATTTCGTCATGCACTTCAAAGTTATTATTGCAAGTTTTTACAGATATTAATAACTGTGCTATGTCGTTAATGTCAGTGCATTCATCTAAACAAATAGAAAAATATTTGCAATTAAGAATTTTTTTTTTTTATATTTGTGTAGATAAATGCACTGATATCTTCTGTTCGTCGCGTTATGGTCCGAGGTGAAAAGGGACTAGAACTAATTAAATTTCGAATTTGTTCAGTATTTTCTCCAAAGCATTTTAATACATCGTTGCACAATTCTTTGAAAAATTGCCCCTCTTCGAAAGGAAGGCAATGTTTTGCCAGACCTGCACCAACGACATATGATGCTTTTCTTTTGCATCGCTCATGGACATTTTCAACTTTTGAGTTCTCAAAATCAAGAATCATTTTTTCGTAAAAAAGTTTTTTTAATTTTAAAATTAGGCATTTTCTTCCGTCATGAGAAATATTTTTATATTCATTATGACATGAATTAAAATGTCTTTCTAAATTAAATTTTTTTGTTATTATTATTATTTTTTTATTATTTTCATTTCCTGTACAACAAGACAGTGTCTTATAATTACAGTACAGGAACGTAAAATGTTACAAGAATATTTAATTGCATATAATTATTACAAAATGGTTCAAAGTATTAAAACAAACAAAAAAATACAATTATTAAAAAAGAATAAAGTCATATAAAACATTTTCAATCAAGAAACAAAAACAATTATGAAAAAAAGTTGTATAAAAATATTTTGAAACTGTTAGCATTACGATTTAGTTGTTGATTTAGTGGAAGAAGGTTCCAAAGACGAGCGGCATGAATAAAAGACTGCCATTCGGAGACTTAGGTTTGATGCCGTGTAATAATAATATTATGGTTCCTTTGAGATTGAAAAAAACGTATCTTCTCAAATAAATATTGGGGGGTTTTAGTGTTTATCACTCTGTGTAAAAAAGTAAGTGTTCGGATTTTCAAAAGATTTTCGAAAGTGACTCCATACAGACTGTTTGAAACAGATGAAACATGATCGAAACGTCTTACACCGTACACATATCTCAAAATATTTTTGAATAAAGTATTTAATTTTCTTTTGCTAATTGAATCACAGTTTGCAAACAGTTCACATCCATAAATTAAACTAGGAATTAGATATGTCTTGGCAAGTAAAAGTCTTATCCTCAAAGGGGTAAAATATTGTGTCAACCATAGGGCCCGTAACTTAATATAGGACTGACCAACTAAACAGTTCACATGATCGTTCCAAGTGAGACTATTGTTAAAAATTATTCCCAAATTTTTCGCTGCTTTCACAATCTCAATCTTTTCACCATTTATGACAATGGTATCAGCAATGGTGGGAACAATGGTATGAGCAATACTTTTTCTACATATAACAATGCACTTAGATTTCCGGGGATTCAAACAGAGCCCGTTTGCAGAAGCCCACAGGTATATTTTGTTCATTTCAGTATTTACAGATGATATACCCAAAGCAATACTATTCACAGGGCTACTTAAATAAAGTTGCACATCATCCGCATACAATTGGACATTGCAATTGGATAATTGTTCAGGTAAATCATTTACATATATCGAAAAAAGAAGTGGCCCCAGAATATAGCCCTGTGGCACTCCTTTAATTAGAGATAAGGAGTTTGACCAAGAGTCGTTCATAAATACCGATTGTGTGCGCGCCGAAAGGTAAGAAAAAAATGAGATTGGTAGATGTATTGGCAAATCGAAAAAAGTGTCTCAGTTTACTAATGAGTATCTGATGATCCACTGTGTGAAATGCCTTCTAATGATCGAGAAGCACTAAAAAGTTAATGTCCCCATTATCGAGTCTCTGTCGTATATTCTCACATACCTCCACAAGAGCTGTAATACAGCTATGACCCCGGTGAAACCCGGATTGCATATTAGAAATCAATTTATGTTCATTAATATATCCCAACATTTGACTATGCAATAGTTTTTCCAAAACTTTAGATAGATATCACAAGATGGCTATTGGTCGGTATTCACCATTTGACTTAGGTAATGGAATAACTTTCGCATGTTTCCATCTTAACGGATACGTACTAGACATTATAATAGTATTAAACAAATGAGTAATATAAGGTAAAATCAAAGGCAAAATTATCTTTACAAATTTTGGGTGCATATTATCAAATCCCACTGCGTTGGATTTCATCAAATGATTGGTTAAGATAACATCATATTGAGAAACATAGGAAAATCTAAAAAACTGGTTATCAATATTAATATTCGACGAATGTGAGGAAAAATCGTAGAAGTCGAGGTTCGCTTGTATCGAAGGAGTGTTTGTAAAAGATTCGTTAAGAGTATTTGCATCAATTTGGCAATCATTATTCATGTCAGTTTTGCCAATACCTATTTCACGGATAGCTTTCCAAGTTTGCTTAGAGTCTATTGCCGAGCTAAACCGTTGGGAATAATATTCGGTTTTGGCATGGTTAATTCGTCTATTGACAACATTTCTCGCTAGAGAAAACTGAAGTTTTAGTTCCGGAGTTCTAAATTTTTTCCACCATGCATAAGCCACATCTCTTATGCGTATGGCATCCCTGACAGCTTCCGTACACCAGGGTTTTTGTTTCGAGTATTTTTTCTTTATATTTAAGTGGTACAGTTACGCTGTAAAGGTACTGAATATTGTGATCCAAGAAAGAAGATTGATCATCGACTGAAGGCATATAATAAATATCACTCCAGGTGATGTGTGAAAAATGTTCGTACAAAAGATTATAGTCAATACTATTAACGTCACGGAAACTAAAACACCGATTAACTGGTAGCACCCGAAAGTTGTAGGTCAAGAATATCAAATCATGTTTAGAAAAACAAGGAGCCGATGTCTGATCATAACACATTACATTAGAAATGTTGGACACAAAAAAAAGGTCAATCAAAGTACTTGTTGTAGCGGTATGATGTGTTGGACTTACCGTATTGACTGAAAAAAGACTAAGGGATAACATATTATCAGGAAGTGTGGCATCTACTAAAATATTTGAATTTAAATCTCCAGTTATTACTATGTCATTATACTCCGTTGTGAGAGTTTCGAGAGTGGAATATAAAACTGCCAAAGGTACTCTCTTATTTGGCATGTTGTAGCATGCGTAGCATTCATTGCTTGCGTTATTGCCGACAAGAATATTTTTGGTTGTTTAAATATAAAAGAAGATCATATTACACAACGATCAGTACTATATGCATTGTACAGCGACTATGCTGATTACAGTAAGCAAAGCTGAGAATGTTCAGTCAGACTGACATAACACCCACTGTAAGCATTATTAAACAGTCAACACACTTGTTGTTGTATACTGATCGTTGTGTCACACATTGCAAATCTAACCAAAAGTACTCTGTCCCTTGCTATGTCTTCCACTGTATATAAATTTGCTTAATCAGCAATTAAGTACTATAAATAAGGTTCGATTTTAATTAATAAAACAATTCTTTGCTTAACACCCTAGAGAGCTTTCAAGCAGCTCTTGCAAAGAAATAATAAATCAAATAAAAACAATTTGTTTTATTTACAATGTAAACACATCCAACCAACATCTTCCCACTAGATGATGAAACCTCAACAAAAAAAAATTCAACTCTTTGGGTATCCTGTGGAAATAAACAATTTTCCAGAGAAGATGTATGGCAAATCCTACAAGAAATACCGTTTTTCACAAAAATGGCAGCACCGCCGGCATGATTTTCCCTGTCAGCCCTAAAAACTTTATACCCATTAAGACAGATAAGGCTATCAGGAGTCGTTGTTGCAAGCCACGTTTCAGAAACACAAATGATATCGATGTTTGAATTCTCAAAAACAAATCTAAATTCGTCAATTTTATTATTTAAGCTTTGAGCATTTATGTGCACGATTTTAAAGCCTTTCTTATATTTGGCCAAAATCTTGACCAAACTTATCGTTATATCTTTGGATCTTCCACCATTATCTATATTAAAACTCATAAAAAAAATATTTTTAAACCCGCAATGCTAAAAGTTTCAAACAAAAGATTAAGGAAAACTATTTTAATAAAAACATTTTTGACAAAAATACATATTGTAATAAAATTAATACTATAAGGTGTAGAAACAATTTTGAACTTATTTAAAGAAGAAAATAAATTTAAAAAAAGAGATAAACTGGCATAAAATTATAATAACGAAGTGGGGCAAACAAACTTAGCCCGTGGAGCGAAAAAATTGTTTTAGTTTCTCTGGAAAAGTAATTTTCAACGGATCACCATTTTCATGTTGCTTAACATATACAAGTCCACGTTGTGTATAAACGGACCTTAACAGTTCATCCTTCTTAAGTTTGAGTGCTGTTTTAAATATGCCGTAATTGTGTGGCGTAAGATTTTCATTTTCATAAAAATAGGAGTCACTGTCAAAACCAGCAATAGACAAACGTAACGGGGATTTATATTTCCGTCTAGACGCTGAGGTTGTTCTCACGAAAAAGTTTTTTTCATATGGAGTGTTGAATTTAACCACTATCATCAACATTTCTGTAGTTTTTGTAATGTTTTACACGAAAAATAGACTTGAACAATGGCACAGTTATATTGAACGAGCCACAAATATTTTCAAAGATTTCTTTTAAGTTCTCATTATTATAAAAAAGTATCCCAGTGATTCGGACATCTGTCGCCACAGCAGAATTTTCTTGACTTAAACACTTTAATTTTAAACTTTGTATGTCAGATTTTAATAAATCAATTTCCACATTGGCAGTCTCTAATTGGGTTACCCTATCATTTAACTCTTTTACTTCTTTCCTTACATCGTTTATTATCTCGTTTTTAAAATCATAAAATTTTTGTTCTATAAGAGTCAGTAAACTACTCTTACTTTCAGCGATCATATCTTTTATTAATTGCGATTGCTCTTTAATATACTCATCTTGTTTAGTAAATTTAGTGTCCAACCAATTCCACAAACGACTACGTGAGTGATTTGGATTAGAAACTATCAAATCTCCTCTTCTGTTCTCTTTTCCTTACGCGAAGACATAATTGACGATGAGGTGTGATCGCCTACATCTGCTGTTCTCTTAGTTCTACGCGTAGACATGATGTATTTATTCGAGTCATTAGAGATAACGTACAATTACATATCAAGCATTCGGGCTTGCCCAAAAAAATTTTCGGCAAACAAGAAATCAAATTCCCATTTTGTCTTGAACATTTCTCGCTGTGTTATTCTTAAGCAAGCGTCAACAGAACCTTCTTGTTTGAATGTTCGTACGAGAATAAATGATTTTGTTTGTTTTTTACAAGGTGAGAGCGAATGTTATTTTGAGAAAAAAAGCACGGTGTAGTACTTTTGCCGGGCTCTGCTCTAGGTTATTCGAATTGTCTCCGGAATGCTCTCTAGCGTCAATTATTTAAACTTACTCAGCTAATATCATTATGCATTAACACTATGGCTGAATTTCAATTGAGCTATTATACATCAATAAACTAAACATACTTTATGGGTTAACAATAATCTTAACACTATTGTGTTATACAATTATGGATAACAATTATAACATTACATTTGTACAAGAAATTTCTGTACAGTGATTCTTACATTAGAAATATGCATAACTAATAGAATAACAATTTAAACTAATAAAATTACTAACAAATACAAAATAACTAATAAGTACAATTTAACTCATAAATTAAACTTATTCTTAACTAAAGATACTTTCGTAACAATATATTATTGTCAAAAACTAAAAAATAAATGATTTGGCAATTTTGGCGATTTTTGACATTGAATTTGGCGAAAAAGTTCAAAATTAATCTGAAGTACCGGACGTGCCGTTTCTGCTGAACAAGAATAAATCTACTAGTGTCAAAGAAACGTTTAATAAAAGTGTTTTTTATGTTAAAAGTGTGTTTTTTCACAAACAACTACAATCTTAGAAACAAGATTGTTTAAAAATGCTTTTTTATGTATAATTTTATTTACTATGTATTGATTTTTTGTTTGTTAAATTTTTTTTTATTTATTTATTACTTTTTACACCCTTCACCCAAGGTAAAAGGGTATACATATATAAATTTGTCATTCCGTTTGTAATTTCTACAATATTGATCTTGGACCCTATAAACGCTGAGGTAGTTCTCAAGAAAAAGTTTTTTTCATATGGAGTGTTGAATTTAACCACTATCATCAACATTTCTGTAGTTTTTGTAATGTTTTACACGAAAAATCCACCACCTGGATAACTATCTTGCCGCGATGTGGTGGCTTAAGTGTCGGCTTTAGTGTCTGTCTTGGAACTTGAATCCGGACAGGTGAGTCGGAACAAGTTTAAAGGCAGACGCTTTAAGGCCAGCATGACCAAGGGTTATCCATTCCTCATCCTATTCCCTTCACCTACATTCCTTCCCCCCCTTGTTATTCCCACTTCCCCCACTTTTAAGGTCAAGGTGGTTGATAGCAGTGCCGAGGACCTAAATGACTAGTTAGTGGTTAAAGAAACTAGTCGCGAACAGCTTCCCTCTGACGCTGATGGCAAAGGTCAGTTGTAATTCTAACCTAGTCCGTGCAAGCCGTCACTGCGCGAGATGGTCCTTTGTATACGTGCATACTCGTGGGATTGGAAACTGGACGATTTCAAGATAAAACAAAATACGGACATAGTGACAGAAGTTGGTGCAGGGAGTATCACTGACAACTCAACAGGCCCGTTGTCAGATTCAGACTCGGATCTGCTGGGTGTTCACAGGGAGATTCTGCTGCAAGAAAGTCAGTTAATGACAGAACTGACAGAGACCAACTGGATGGGCTCGACAATGGACTCACGGACACGCTCTGGGGCCTCGGAAAGACTCGGTGATTTGACCTTGGACTCTGATGATGAGCACGAAATTGCTATGATTTCGGCTCATGGTCAGGACCAGAGGGTTGAACCATCGACTTTTGTGGTCACATTCGAGACAGAGAGAAAATTGGCGAGTACATCGAAATCCATTGTTCGGCAGGATGTGACAGAACAGGTCACATCGGAGAGCCGATCGAATCTAGGAAAAGCCAAGAGTGGTGGGAGAGTCTCTTTAGCCTTTCTAGAAAAGATAGCTAAGAAAGACTCTTCACTGCACGATGGGCGGGATAGGCATTTGCTGAGGATGCACCGGAAGAACACTGCTGGATTCGAAAGAATCCACGGTTCTTTCGATGTCATCCTAGGGCTTCCCTATCCTGCGGGGTATACAGCAGAGGCTGCTGAGGAATCAAAAGTTGTCAGTAAAGACAAAGGATCCTCACCAGATTCTGCTGGCGTATCCTCTTACAAGGAAGATAGAAGGAAGGAGGGTAAGAGTTCACCACCCAGCCCTCTTAATGGTGACAGATTGGTCACGGTTAAGGGAGCTAGGCCTATGGACGAATTACCCACAGTGGACCAAGAGTCTCTCAGGAAGTTGAAGTCGATGAGTGGGGTTGCGATATTTGGGTTGGGGTCTATCAGTTTTAGGTTTCCCAAAAATGATGGACCCTAAGAGGCTGAATGTGGTGCAGATAAACCTGCATCACTCTGAAGCAGCCTCAACCGAATTAGTAACTCACCTCATCGATAACAACGTGGACGTAGCCTTAATCCAAGAGCCCTGGATCAACAACAACCGGGTAGTTGGATTAAAGGCCACGGGATATACACTGTTCGTACCCCACACGGATGAGAAGGTTCGGACTTGTATAATGGCAAGAAATGAGCTCAAATTTATGTTGTCTCATTCTTTCAGCAATGGAGACCTCACTTTTGTTACAGGTGAAGCTATGGACAAAACGGTCCTAGCACTGGCATCGGTATACTTACCATATGAGGCTACCGATCCACCTGGTGTGAAAGTACGTGAGTTGGTGGAGCACTCGAGCAGAAGTGGCTCGAGACTGGTACTAGGTTGTGACGCTAATGCACACCATACCCAATGGGGAAGTACCGACATCAACAAAAGGGGTGAGTCTATGTTTGATTTTATTATTGCTAGCAATCTTTACATCTGTAATAGGGGGAATACGCCAACATTCAGAACTAGAGATTGGGAGGCAGTAATAGATGTAACATTGACGAACTATAGAGACTTAGTAGATGATTGGAGGGTGGCTTTGGAATTTTCCTTCTCTGACCATGGTCGTATATCCTTTAATCTAAACTTCGAAAAGTCAAAAAGGCGTCCTTATAGGAATCCAAGGAGGACGAATTGGGATTCCTTCTCGGGATTGGTGAATAGTAACCTTAGAGTTACACACGATTGGGGGTCGACTTCGGCCGTCGTGGAGCACCTGGTGGGTACCTTTACGGAGGTGCTAACCAGTAGCTATGAGCGATCTTGTCCGTTAAATTTTCCGGGTAGGCGCTCGCAACCGAGATGGTGGACAGGTGAGTTGAGGACTCAAAGGACCACTGTCAGAAGGTTATTCAATAGAGCGAAGCATACGCGTAGGGATGATGACTGGAGTAACTTTAGGATAAGTTATAATAGGTACAAGGGAGATATTAGAAAAAAAGGGACTCGTGGATAAAATTTAGCGAGTCAGTTGAATCTGTGAATGAGATGTCCAGGTTCAGAAGGATTTTATCCAAGGACCCTGTGGTCCCGGGATTTATTCAGAGACCGGACGACTCATGGACGGAATCTAGCTCCGAATCTCTCTGTTTGCTTATGGAGACTCACTTCCCGGGTTGTGTGGATCCGGGAACGGGGGAACAGGTGGGGTGTGGTAACCCCTTTTCTGGATCAGGCTCGGGGGGTGAGATAAGAGAGGTGGTGGGGGATATCATCACCTTGGATAAGGTTACATGGGCGGTTAATACTTTTGGGTCTTACAAATCGGCAGGACCAGATGGTATATTTCCGGCTATGCTACAGAATATCCAGGGATCATCACTCCTATTGCTGGTGGAACTATTTAGGGTATGTCTGCTAAATGGCTACATTCCTAGAGGGTGGAGAGAGGTCAGGGTTATCTTCATACCTAAGGCAGGTAGAACCGGTCACTCTAAACCCAAGGATTTTAGACCTATCAGCCTATCGTCTTTTCTTGTGAAGACATTAGAAAGACTGATTGATCTACATCTGAGGACGAAGATTGACGCCGGCATCATCAGCGGCGCTCAGCATGCCTATCTTAAGGGTAGGTCTGTTGAGAGTGCGCTTCATGATGTGGTGGGTTATATAGAACGGGGATTGCGAGACAAGGAATACACCTTGGCGGCTTTCCTGGATATAGAGGGGGCCTTTAATAATGTGAAAATAGAGGGCATAAGGCAGGCACTGAGTGATTTAGGGGTTTCGTTATTCTTGGTCGAATGGATAACTCTGATGCTTAGCAGCAGAGTTATTCACTCGGACTGGGGAAACGAGCGCTTAAGGAAACTCGTGACTAGGGGGACCCCACAAGGGGGAGTTCTCTCTCCCTTATTGTGGCTCTTGGTTGTCAATGTCGTTCTGGGACGTTTTGACAGGATAGGTCAGAAGGTCGTCGCCTACGCGGATGATGTAGTTATATTGGTATCGGGCAAGTTTCTGCCGACAATAAGCGATGTCATGCAAGGGGCGCTGGGCGAACTGTCAGCATGGGCGACTGATAAGGGCTTGGGAGTTAATCCGGAGAAGACAGAATTAGTTCTTTTCACTAGGAGGTACAAGGTGGAGAATTTTAGGCTGCCGGTACTAGGGGGAGTAGAGCTTAGGCTATCTGATAGTGCTAAGTATCTAGGAGTTTTTCTGGACAGTAAGTTGTCCTGGAGGAGGAATACTCAGGAGAGACTATAGAGGGGTCTCAATGCTTTCTATGCTTGCAGATCGTCGATAGGTAGGAGTTGGGGACTCCGGCCGTCAGTTGTGGGATGGCTGTACACTTCGGTGGTTAGACCCATTCTTACGTATGGATGCTGTGTTTGGTGGGAGGCATTGAAACTAGCTAGTCGGAGGGACCTTCTGTCTAAGGCTCAGAGGTGTGCTTCGATCGGCATGACAGGTGCCTTGAGAAGTACCCCTCAGGCGGCTCTGGATGTTATTCTTCACCTTCTGCCTATAGAGCAGTATGTGAGGGAAATGGCAGCAAGGAGCATTCTTAGGCTGAGGGAGCTAGGACTGTTAGGAAAGGACTGTTAGGAAATTTCACGGAGGGTCACTCGCGGATCTTGAGTGAAATTAGTACTAGTGGTTATCACCTAGGCTCGCCCGGCTCTACGGATTATTTGGTCACTAGGGTCGATTCTGGGCGTTTGCCAGAAGTGATATTGCCTTCTAGGGAGAGCTGGTCAGGGCAGGGCAGATTGTATAGGGGATTTGCTATTTTCACTGATGGCTCGAAGATGAAGGGCACGGGTGCGGGGGTCTACATTGAGGATCTGGACATCAGAAAGTCATATAGACTTCCCGACGACTGCAGTGTATTTCAGGCGGAGGTTCTGGGGGTTCTCAGGGCCGTGGAATTGGTAGGAGCTAACATTGCCAAGGGCTCGGAGGTCACTATATATGTGGACAGCCAGGCGGCTCTTAGGGCCTTGAAGAGCTGTTATGTGAACTCCAGGCTAGTGGACGATTGTAGGAGGGCTCTAGGAGTAATCTTAGGGAATTATGTTGTGAGGCTCTGCTGGGTACCGGGTCACTGCAACATCACCGGCAATGAGATAGCTGATGAGTTGGCAAGACTGGGCTCGGAAATGGAAGATCCTGACAGTTTGCAAGTGGTCAGGCCTCCAATGGGCTTCTATTTTGGGAGAATTAGGGAATGGATTCTGAACCGGACTAATCGGGCTTGGCGGGGCCGAACGGACTGCCGAGTATCGCGCACGCTGTGGCCGATGCTTAGTAGGTCAAATTCGGACGCGCTGCTGGGTAAGAGTAGGGCCTGTGTCAGGACCATGATAGGTATTATCACGGGCCACTGTATGATAGGCAGAATGGCGGTGAGAATGTGGTCTGGCTTATCGGATATATGTAGGCTGTGTGAGGACCCAGAGGAGCTGGAGACAGTTGAGCACTTTCTGTGCCACTGTCCCAGCACAGCAGGCTGAGGTGGCTAGGTAGCAGATTCCTGCACGAATTGGGAGATGTCTCGGGCTGCGGGCTCGAGAATCTGACGGGATTCGTAATGGGAATGACCTGGTTGCGCGGCAGGAGGCTGGGACACATGTAGGGCAGTTTTTCCTGTTTGGTAGGGTTGTGTTTTGCTTGTTCTGTCCGATTTCTTATCTTCCACTATCTTCCTTCCCTGTGCTTTCACCATTAACTTCTCCTACTCTGTCACACTAGATATCTTTCTCTTCTTTCTTTCTTTGTTTCACTAAATAAAGGCATCACAATGGACCATAATGGTCTCTGGGTGAGGGTGTGAAGTTTGCTTCACACCAGCCTTTCTTACCTAACCTAACCTACACGAAAAATAGACTTGAACAATGATACAGTTATATTGAACGAGCCACAAATATTTTCAAAGATTTCTTTTAACTTCTCATTATTATCAATTTATTTTATATGGCTTCTTATGAGAAGTTCAAATCCCGTTGTCCGTCTGTTGAAAGGGGGTTTCCGAAGACCCCAGATATGATAGGGACTTGGTTGCTATATATTTATGTATGTCTGTTATGCTCATTAAAATTTACCTAATGAAATTCATAAATGTCCATAAACCCATAAATAATTTTTACCATAAATCCCATGTTGTTGTTGCTTTTTTATTCCTTTTTTTTTGGTACAAACATTTTGGTTATCAATACACCAACTCTCTAAATGGGCGGGATTGGAGAAGTGGGTGTGGCACTTCCCATAAAAAGATATTATGCATTTCTGTATATCTGGAGAACGAAACGAGCCAAATTAGGTACAAACATATCGGTTATAAATACACAGCATCCCACAAAATATGGGCGGGATTGGAAAAGTGGGCGTGATACCTCCCGTACAAAGACATTATGGAAAATACTCAAAAAATGGTCAGGAAAACATCAAAATTTTAAATTTTATGGCTCTAGTATAACCTATAGACACGTTTTATATATCAAAATATCGGAAATATTAAGAATATATTTCCCGAAAGTCTGACATTTTTTCCCCAGAAATGGAAGAGTTATGCCCAAAATAAAATTATTTTTTTACATATACCCATTTTCGGGAACCATAGATCTTCCCAAGTCCAAGTTTTATAATCTAAGTAAATGGTAAATTTCTTCCTTAAGACGTCGGTATAAAAATCTGCCAAATCGGTTTAAAATTGTTAAGTTATTAGCAAAATACTCCAAAAATGGGCTAAAAAGCATCAACATTTTTATAAAAACTAAAATTTAATAGCTATTATATGACCCCTGGATACGTCTAATATATCAAATGATTGGAAATCTTTAGTGAAACATATCGGAAAAATCGGTTCAGATACAAAAAAGTTATGCCCAAAATATAATTTTTTTTGAAAAATACCCATTTTCGGTAATCTTCCCGATTCTAAACTGGAGAACCAAGGTAAATGGCAAATTCCTTCCTAATGGCGTCGGATATAGATCTGTAAAATTGGTTCAAAAATGCCCGAGTTATGACCAAAATACTGAAATACCAAAATTATTCTTGTTATACGCTCCACCACTAGTTGTGAAAGAGGGTATACTAAGTTTGTCATTCCGTGTGAAACTTTTTTACTATACGTCTAAGACCCCATAAAGTATATATATTCTGGCTCCTTGAGTAAGTCGATTTAGCCATATCCGTCTGTCTGTCCGTCTGTTGAAAACACGCTCACTTTAGAAAAAATGCAAAAGAAAAAAAAACAAACTTGGTCTCGAATTACTTGTAGTTATCCTAAGCAGTTTGGTATTGAAATCCAGCAACATGTGTTCAATAGGATCAAAACTATGAAGCAATTGAAACCAACACCCTAAAAAAATTGATTATTTTGATATAAAACTTACGTAAATGGTGGAATAATGCACGGGATGATATAAAGTTTTGCCAGAATTCGCTTTATACAACTGCAAATCATACTGTTAAATTTCGTGAAGATAGGTCCATAATTGACCATAGACCCCATTTAAAACGGAAAATATTTTAGTTTGATTAAAACCGTATTAAATAACGCTATCATACTAAAATTTGGTACGTCACAGTTTTATACGACCAGAAATCACACTTTTAGCTTTTTTGAAGATCGGTCCACAACTTACACTAGGCCCCATATCAGACGCGGATCCAGCTTAAGTCTTAGGGGGGGGTTGGTGGGAAATTTTTATGATACAAAACAAGAAAAAAATTTGTTTTTAAAAGTTTATTAAAAACGATATGTTTATATTGTATTAAAAAAAACTCAACAATAAGGTAAAATACAAGTTAAGATCAGTTCAATATGAATTAAAATAAAGTAATCTTTTTAAATAACGTTTTTGCTATAAAAATAATTTTATTTATTTTTAATGTTTTTTTTTTTTTTTATTTGAAACAATTTATTTGACTACATCATACTAAATTGTTTGAACAATTTTTCAACCAAAAAAAAAAAAAAACATGCAATTGTTAATAAAATTTTGGAAGAAGGAAAATGCTTCACTAATTTTAAAATTAAGTAATGAATTTTAGTCGAACTGTTTGGGTTTTAATCTAAAGATACATATATAATTATTCTGCTTTAAGTTGATTACAGTTAATTTTTTTATTTAAATTATTTTTATTTAGAAATGAATTTTAAAGTTTATAACAATGGAAAGACAAAAATAATTTTGGCTGCACATACATACATACCTTCGATAATTTTTAGTTTTTGAAAATTAAGGCCCTAATCATGTACAACGCAGCGCAACGCCAAACAATAACATTGAAAGCACAAACAATGTCATAAATATTTTGTAATTTTGTTGTTGCTTTCAACAGAAATTCATGTACCGTTTTAAAATTTTCAACGACACAAGCAATGGAGCGTTTGAAATTTTAAGACGCAATGTGAATTTCTGTAGAAAGCAACAACAAAATTACAAAATATTTATGACATTGTTTGTGCTTTCAATGTTATTCTTTGGCGTTGCGTTAGTTCTGCGTCGTTGCGCTGCGTTGTACATGATTAGGGCCTAAGTTTTTGATGCAGTTCAATAGAGTAAACAAAAATACATCGTTTGCGGAAAAAAATACAAATATTTTTTTCTAGTTCTTTTTTTGCAACGATATGTAAAAGTACTAAGTCCAAAAATGCTAAAGAAAAAGCGCTAGGGCCAATTAAAATGTAAAAATTTCAAAAAAAATTTGTTAATATTTGTTAATAGTCAACATTGAAATAAATAAAAAATTTTATATTATATTTGTAATAAAGTGGTTTCACTTTATTAAAGGGGTTTGGAGTTTTCAATAAATATTGATAATCTGCTTTAACATTGGTTATTTCTGGTTCGAATAAGGCAGAAAAGTCGCCAGTATTCGCCCTCAGATTTGCTAGTCACAGTAGTCCACAAAGGTCTTCCTGTGTCTTAGCAATTTTAACTTATTTATTTAATAAAACAAATTAATCAATGTTTATTTTAACCTGTTCTTTATTCTTTGACAGTCGCTATAAGAATGAATAAAATAAGATATTACAAGAGCTTACTTGATTTTAGTCAAATTACAATAGTCGTCTAGTATAGAATATAAAAATTATTACAAAAACAAATCAATACAATTATAATGAGACGAGAGCAAGTGATAATGTTTAATCTCTTTTAGTGATGTGCATTAAGGCCTAACTATAATGTGCTTAATGAACCTTAAGCAAATGTGCGAATACACACAATCAAATGTATACAACTATAATGTACTTAAGACACTTTTCGTTAAGTTTCGTCAAGTGTTATTTGCTTAAGGAAAGTGCGGTCAATTTCGCTCTTCCTTAAGCAAATGACACATAATAGATACATATAATTGTTTACAATTAAAAGATGCAACCGCAGTTGCTTTTTTTAGTACTTTTTTATTTTAGTTTTAGTTTACTTTAAAAATTAATAAAAGATAAACATATTTTTACTTGTTTATGGTAATATATTTATAACTTTTACAAATTAAATGACATTTTGTCAAAAATATTACATTTTAAAGAAATAAAAACGAAAATATTTTTCCAAAAGTACAAATGTTTGCAACTAAGTGTAGAAAGTCTTTAAGCTCAATAAGTACAATATAGACACCTAAAAGTCTTCAGTAATTTACTTAAGCATTTGACATGCTTTTCGTTGAATTTTGACACTAGCTTAAGTTTGGTTAAGCACATTATAGTTAGGCCTTTAATGTTGATTATTGATTGATACTCTTTTATGATTACATTCTAAGGGTGTCCATTACAAAATTAAAATGAATCATATAATTATACATAAAATTATTATTGAAACTAAAACAATCATAATACATAAAGGAAAATAATCAAATTTAATTAAAATAAGCTTAAATTAAAATAACAGTTTCAGTTAAAGCCGGATACAATTCTGGCTGCTACATATTTTTTTTTTGCAAATTGACATACTAAAATGTACATTAAAAGTACAAAAAGCTATGTAAAACATAAATGTATTATTTTTAGTTGGTTTGCAAGCCAATAAAGAGTCGGCAATGAAGCAAAACTGGATTTACAGACTTAAAATATATTCAGAACTAAAGACCTTAGAAAGTTTTTTCTCTCTCCTATAAAATTTATACATTGGACTTACACCCTTTACGACTAAAGGTAATGATATATACTTATATAGGTACATTATATTAAAAAAAAATTACGGAATCATCATTGTTTAACTCATTTTTATGTATTTTCTTTTTAATGCACTTAAAATTTGACAGTTATATAATTCTTCTTTGGTGAGCTTTTACTAGACCAATACATATATTCATATGTATATATGGGAAGCTAGAATGGCAATGAATATAAAATTCAAATTCAAAGCCTACTATGACCAAACTATGACACGAAAAACGGTTATATTCAAATGTATATAATAAATAATTATCATAACACAAATAAAAATATTGCATATACTAAAGCTTATTAATAATTCAACCGCTCGCATTTTCAACCCAAACCTTTATTTTTCGGATAAAGATGGCACTTGCTGCGATTGAATGTATAATAATATGTATTTGAAAACAGTAAACTAGATGTTTCATTGGAAATATATAATAAATAACTATTAGGATAAATACTTGGATACTTATTGAAAATTTGATTAGAGATTCAATAAAAAACAAAAAAAAAAAACTTGATGGGATTCCAAAAATTTTGTACATTCGGAAATTCGTGTATTATCGAAATAAGCAAAATATATTTTTATAGTCATATGTTTAGAAAAAATATCATGCAATTTTGTGAAATTCACTGTTAATGCTTAAACTAATTGCACTGCTGTATTGAAATTTATTCTAATATATTTTTTGTAATAACAGAAATCAGTCTTCAGAATTTTGGGATGATTGGTCCATAATTTACCATAGGTCCAATACAAATTACCCTCCTAAAAATTATTTTAGTTCGGCTGAAACTGCAAGCCAGTTCAAAGTTCTAACAAGAAACACATGAAACTTTCTTATTGTCGGTCAATAATTTAATATAGGTCTAAACCGCAACCACATATGATATTAATACTGACGTTCGTTTTTGTGAAGATTAGTTAATAATATATATGTATTTACAATAAAGAGCCCTCTTCTGTCGGTGGAGGGTATCAAAGATTCGGCATAGCCAAATATAGCACTCTAACTTGTTATAATTAAGTTTGTTAAAATATCTGCACATATTTATATGCAACTATATGTCATTGTATGTATAGTTATATATACATACCTTTAACCCAAGTAAACGTTAAAATTCTTCTCAACCACGTGGGTATATATTTATTTATTTATTTATTATTAGCATTAGCATATAATTACATATTATGAACTAATGAAATGGTATGAGGCCATAGTTACAGGACCTTAGAATCTTTTAGAAAGGATATAATTTGTTAAATGGATTTAAGTGTTGGGCGAGAAAGTAGGGATATAGCGTTTGTTGTGGTCTGGAGCGAACGATTACGTTGGGATTGAAATTTTGGGCAGGATGTGAGGATATGTATAAGGATATTAGAAAGTGGAGTATTGCAGTTACATATTGGTGGTGTTTGTATATTTATCAAATGACCATGAGAGAGTTTAGATTGTCCAAGACGTATTCTTTCAAATTTAATAAAATCTTTTCTGTGCAGGTTATTTATTTTATGTATTAGAAATTGGTCAATTGAAATTTTATTGGCGTTCATTGACCTGTACCATTGTGATGTTAAACTAAAGGTGTTGTTATTGCTCACGTGATGTGAGTTTGTTAACCTAATTATGTCCGCTTCATTGTAGTTCGGTGTTAACAAGAGTGGCGGTCTGTAGCCTTCGTTTGCTAGTATGTCAGCCAGTTCATTTCCTTCGATACTCCAGTGACCGGGGGTCCATATAACCATATAATTATTACTTTGAGAATTGTTCGATTAGGAAATTTCTAATAAATTGTGCATAGTGATTATTGTTAGCTGGGTTAGATATAGCCTTAAGGGACGATAAGGAGTCCGAACAAATAGCGAAATAGCCAGTTCTATTTTTTATTATCTTAAGGGCTTCTTCAATGGCAATGATTTCTGCAGTATATATAGTAGATGTATAATTAGGAAGTACTGAAGTTTTTATTGTTCTATTGTTTGTAGTTATACTATAGCTTACTATGTTTTGAGTTTTAGAGGCATCTGTATAGATCAGGAGATATTTATTTTTGTTTTCTGTTAATTCCAAGAATAGTTTTCTATAGGTTGATGGATCTGTGTTAGCTTTTTGAAAATTTTGAAGGGATGTTATTACCGAGTTTTGGTTAAAAAGCCATTGTGGCTTTAATGTTTGCTTTTCTGAAGATCTTAGCGTAGGTATATCTAGTTTTTTAACATTTTGTATTATTTTAAAAATAACTGATGGGACCTTTGGGACTTTTTTGGTTTTCGCGCATTTTCGAATAATTACTTTTATGGCTTTATCGTGGTTGTTATATAAAGCTTTAACTAGTCGTGATGTAGAAATTTCCCTTTGCAATTCTAAGGATAATATATTGCTTTCAAATAACATATTTGTTGTTGGAGTAGTCCGAAAAGCTCCGAGTGCAAAACGAATTGCTGAGAAAATTTTGCTATTTAATATTCTTAGGAATGATTTGGATGAGTATCCATAAAAAGGGAGAGAATAATTAATTTTGGACAATAAGAGCGTTTTAAAAATCGATAACAATCTAAAAGTGTTACAGTTGAATTTTGGACTAGACAATCACTTAATAACATTTAATTGCTTTGTTAATGATTTTGATAGGGTTTCTATTTGTGTATTCCATTTGTATTTTTTGTTTATATGTAGTCCCAGTATTTTTAGATTATCTACCTCTGTTAAAGGTGTGTTATTACACAATACTGTTGAAAAGCATTGTTTTTTTCTGCAAATGTGCAAGCTTTTGCACTTTGGCGCAGATAGCACTGCTCCAGAATAATAACACCAATTTTGTATGCTGTTACAAAACGCCATGAACATTGACTATTGGGTTCTTTTTATGATTTGATCTAATTATAAGATGAAAGTCATCGGCGTATGCTATATAGTCGATTTCTTTAATAACTGATATCTGAACACAGAGCTTATTATATGCAATTAGGAATAAAATTACAGATAATGGGAATCCCTGGGGAATTCCATTTTGTAAAACCCGGCATTTCGAATAATATTTTCCCACTCTCACGATTATTTTCCTGCTTGTCATAAAATTCCTTATATAATTTATTATTTTTGGCCCTACTTGCCAATTTATTAGTTGGTCTATAATAACGTGCATTCCAATTTTATCGAAAGCTTTTTCGAAGTCTAATGATATAATAGTGATATGTTTTTTAAGGAAAGGCAGTTTGCAATTTGATAATCTCAAAGAGTAGAGCATCAATTGTTGATTTGCCTTTCTTAAAACCAAATTGCCGACTATCGAGAAGCTTGTTGGCCGTGACAAGCCACCATAGCCTGTTAGCTATGATTTTATCCAGAACTTTAGAGAGGCATGGATTTAGAGATATAGGTCGATAGGAATTAGGGAGGGTTTTGTTCGTACCAGGCTTCAGAATTGGGAATATAATAGTTGTTTTATTTTGTTGTGGTATGAATTTTGAAAAAATATTGTTGATATGATCAAGTATTCTCCTTATCAAATTGTATGGTAGTTGTTTTAACATTGGATACGATATTCTGTCAATCCCTGGGGTTTTACCTTTCAGGCTTTTGAGTACCATTGTAAATTCTGATAAAAGTATATCTTGTTCTAATATAGCTGTCATAGGCGAAGGTGATGCTGATATTGTACTGCCTGAGTATATGGCTTTTCTATTATTAAGTTCGCGCGAGAACTTATTATCCGATGCATTATTTGACCAAAAGTGGCCCAAGACGTTGGCAATTTCTTTTTTGTCAGTAGTAAAATTTAAAGAATTCTCGTCAGTTCGTTAGCTGTGTATATGATGACTAGTTTTGTAACAGGAGATATTATAAATACTTCTTCCCAGTGATGCAAAATGTGGCACAATTGTGCCATTTGTGGCACTTTTGATTGTTTGATGGCCCTGTGGAAATCTATTTTGGCCCTTTCAGGTCAAATTTAACTAACAACTTTTAATCGTTCAATACATTTTTTAAATATTATTTTTCACTATTTTGATTTTTTATGGCGAAATAAACCACACTAACGGTATGATCTATATTATAAAAAAAAAAAAAACAGCTAAAGTATGTTTGTATAAAATCGACGTTTCTTAGAGATATATATCTCTAAGACGTCGCACTGTTTTAATGGATTGGTTAAAATGGAACAAAAATGGACAAAAATATTTTAAAACAAGTAAAAGGGCTATATTTGGCTGTACCGAATCTTTGATATCCTCCAACAGTAAGAATACTTTAGGAGTGCGCTTTATATGGGGTCTATGGTAAATTACGGACTAACCTTTAAAAATTTGACAGTGTGATTTCTAGTCATTTATAACTGTGAGAGGCCAAAATGTACTACAATAGCATTGTTCGTTAAGATTTTAGGCGTTCTATAGTGTTTTTCGAGATTGGGCTTTATAAGGGCCGATCTTCATGAAATTATGTGGTATAAACGAATTTGTGCAAAATCTTATATCACTATTTGCATTCCGGCACTATTTATGCTACTTTTTGTAAAATAAAAGTTATCATATATATTACTCCTTTACTACTGAACCAATTTTGCTGGATTTCAATCCCAAACTGCTTAGGAGAACTGGAAACAATTTGGTATCAATATTGTTCTTTTCTTTTAAGTCGTTCGAAAGTAATCGTGATTTCAACAGATGGACAGACATGCGCACATGGCTAAATAGACTTAGAAAAAGACAGGATATACTTTATGGGATCTTAGATGAATATTAAAAAAATATAAACACGGAATGATCAACTTAGTATATCCTCTTCACAACTACTTGTGGTGGAGAGTATAACAATGCGAATGTTTGGTTTTGTTCTTAGTAAAATAAAACACTACTATGTTTTACTATTAGTTTTATTTAAAATCTCAGCGAGCAAACTAGTCCGACTTCTTCCAGATAACTGAGAAAGTATTTTGCTGGTTGGGTACAAGCATAAGAATCAAATATATAAAAAAAATTTTGGCTTTATTAAAGTTATTTTGGCCCTTTTAAATCGTTAATTTGGCCCAAAACAAATAAGCTCAAAATGCATCACTGCTTCTTCATAAGCATTTTATTGAGGTATTTTGGTTAATGGAAGTAGTGAAATCATAAAATGATATGTTTTTTGCCTGTTTTGTTTCCCTTTTCAATTTAGCGTTAAGCCTCTTGAAGCTGATTAAATTTACACTGTTTATATTTCTTTTAAATAAATTCCAAGCAGTGTTTTTCTGTTTTTTAAGGTTTTTAAGGGTTGGACTCCACCCGCCGGGTGCCTTGTTAACGGAAGATTGTGGTATAGTTAGGTTTGCGGATTGTAATATAATTTTCCGAATATTGGCAGCTTCTTTGTTTATATTAATATCTACTGGTTTCTCTACGCAAAGTTTTGAACAATTATATTGATACTGTGACCAGTTAGCTTTGTGCGTTAAGAAATTGGCCTTGTATTGCATATCGGTGTCGATTTGTTGAAAATACAATGAAGTTATAATTGGGAAGTGATCACTACCGCAAAAGTTTTCTTCAGTTTCCCACTTAGCGAACATTGCAAGAGATGAGGTACAAAGTAAGGGACCCATGTGTACTTAAATGCGTCGGTGATCCATTATTTAAGATAATGAAATCAGACTTCGTTATGAAGTTATCTATTATTTTCCCCCATTCCCTGTGCCAGGCATTAAAATCGCCTGTTATAATGGTTTGGTTGCTAAAATTTTCACGGACGTTATCTAAGTCATTGGCTCGAATTTTCATGTACGGTGGAATATATGCACTGACTACATTAAATTTAATTCCAGATAAAACTTCTAAACAAATTGTGTCAAAATTGCTCTGAAGTGTTAGGACTTTGCGTTCGATTGATTTATGGATTAAGTTAGCTACACCACCGTATCTGGTAGAGGATAAGTTAGTGGAGTACAGATTATAATTAATGGGAATAGGAATATTTAATAAGGAATGGATATGTGATTCTTGAATTGTTATGATTTTTGGGGAGTATTTTTTTAATAAGAATTAATAGTGCATTATAATTGCTTAAATATCCGTTGATATTCCATTGGATAATATTAAACACCATTAAGACATTTTGAAATTAAAAAAAAAACTGCTTTTGAAAAAAGTAAAATTTGTAATTTTACATTAAAAAAGGAATTATAAAAAGGGTATGTGTTTGGACTGTTAGTAATTGGACAAAGGTTAAAACTATCAAGGATGGACTGTAGTTGTGGAAATATGTAGTAAAACAAAATAGATATAAGAGTATAATATAACATATTGTCTAATATAAATTTTATACCGTACTGTGAAAAAAGTTGATGTTAAATTGAAAGTTAGTGAATAAAGAGTTTATATATAACATTGACATTAAACCAAATTTATGGCAAATGAATAGTAAGTTGAGAATAGAAAATAGCGATTATACAGAGCTTTTCGTAAAAGAGATATTTTAAATGAGAGAGTGAGTTTATTTTTTGTTCAGAAGTAATGTAGAGCTTTGAGTTGTGTAATAAATATAAAATTGGTATTAAAATAGTAACAAAGTTATGAGAAAAAAACAGTTATTGATATATAGGTGTATTATGATTTTTATGAGAGACATTGTTAACGAGAGTAAAGTTTATTTCTTTTTGTTGCCTGATAGAAGTTTAGATTTAATTTTATTTTTTGCTTTATTTGAGATGTTTTTTGGGAGGAGAAATGTTTTGTTGTCCGCTTTTGTTTGAGGTGTTTCTGTTCCCGATAGAGAAGAGATGCTTTGTGTTTCCATATTATTAGCTTCATTCTCTGATATGTCAACGTCAGAAATTATAGAAGAGTAATCTTGCAAAATACGCTGCGTTGAGATTTTAGTTATATTTTCAGTAGGATTTGTTGTTTGTTGTGAGGATGAGTTGTTTAAATTTGATTGATTTTTTAGTACTGATGAGAATGTGGCATTTGTATTATGATGCCGTTCCCTATAAATGTTTATAGCTTTTTCTTACTCACTTTTTCTTGAGTAATTATAGCTTGGATCTCCTTCTCTTTGAGAAATATGAGACATTTTTTTCTATTGTAGAGTGGTCAAAAACGAGGTTTTCACGAGTAGGTAAGACATACGTGTTAAGGTTATGAAAAATTCGGTACGCTATAGATATATATATATATACACAGCTAGATATCTCTTTTTCGAAATTACGGGGGTTCCCATAAAAATATGGCAGTTAATGATATTCTTGAATTTGTACATACATAAATTTGCTTAACTTTTAACTTTTTAACTTATGGAAATCTCATTTCAAAACTATTACAATATAATTAAGACACTTAGGCTAATTTTGGTCTAAAAAAATATCAAAAATAAGGGGTCTAAGAAACATTTTATTGAAATGGTCACTTCCGGTTTCGCAATGCGATATACATGGACAGTTATTTACGTACCTTTTGACCGAATGCATATCACACTTGAAAACGTTTACATTATTATGAGTATATCCTAGGCAAGGGTTGGGTAGTACTTCAAATACATGTATTTTTTTGTAATTGAAATTCGTTTCGCTAGAGTATTTTATATATCAAATAAGTTTGGTCTTAAAATACATTTTTACAAAATACATTTACTATTAATAAAAAAAAAAAAATAAGTTGTCCTTTACATTAAGTTCTTTAGCCACTGCGGACATATATAATTTCACAAAAATTCTCATTTTAAAAAGATTTACTATTTAATATTTGCTAAGTGTACTTTTAACTGGAATAGGTTCCGAAGGCCCATATCGGCCGACGTATTTGATCCCACAAGATCAAATTGTATTTATGACACATTACTAACACCCAATTTTCACGGGGGCTTTTAAAACGTCGCTTTTTGTTTGATGGCAAACGGTGTTGAGAAGAAAGAGGGGTTAACAAAAAGACTCGGTTTGTGTTTTTCATGTCGCTCGACATCAGCTTAAGCTCAAAATTGATTAATGATTGAATCAAAATTTGCTATTTCATTCGGGAACATTTTTACTACAAGATATACAATACTACTTTTTTTACCTGAAGTAACATTTTCAGGAGTAAAGTTATGGAACCACATTAAAACTTCGTTATTAAAGATGACTTTGGTTCTCAAAACTTCGCAAAATTGTATATAAAATTGTTTTGCATTTTCTTTAACAATATCAATTTTGATATTATTTGTATAAATGTATAAAGCCACTTCTATTCCGCAATAAATTTCAGGTTTTCACTAGTGTTGCCCCGTCTGTGGGTACCATAAGTCCCCTTTTACAATGTGGCAAGTGAAAGACAGACTGTCACAAACTGAGTCGGAATTGACCAGAAATATAAAAGACTCTTTCAGAAGAGTGGCGGGTGGGGTACCATTTTCTCCCGAATGAACAGTCATTTTCGACTCAAAAACGAGCCCGACACGTGTGATTTTTAAAGACACATGTGATATGAAATCACGTGCTTGGAATTGAAAGTGATTTTCAGAACCGGCCTGTAAATGATTATTTTAATCGCGCAGAGTCAAAAAAGACTCGAATATGATCAATAATAATTAGTATTGTGGTTATTTTATTGAACTGTTAATGGTTTTTAATCCAAATTTAGATATTTTTAATTAGGCTTAAGTTCATTGAATTTAATTTTCATTAAATTATTTTTTTTTATGAAGACAGGAATTTTACAACATGAAATTAATTAAAATTTTTTTATTGATAATTTTTCATTCTTGGCTGCGCTCAATAATTTCAAAAAATGCTAATTGGGTAAAGACTAGTCCAAAAAGGAGTAGGAGTGCTCCAAAACTCCAAATGTATGGAGAATAGGTGGTCGATTTAACATTGCGATGTCCTAGAGTTTGACTATATAGCCGAAAACTATTCCAAGTCTATACTCCATGGAGTATTGAAGAGGGTTATTTGTGAAACTGCTCCATATCGCTTCTCCATGGATTAATTAGAAGGGATAAGTTTCATAACAAATACTTAATATTTGTATTATCTTTAATACACAAATTTCCCTATTTCACTTCTAAAGAAACAATAACACTGGGGAACAGGCATTTTGCGGCCTGAAGCTCTATATCACATTTTTATATATTTTTACTAACTTGAGGTCGCTGATTTAAAATCTATGTCCCAAATGAAGGCACTTTCACTACACATATTGGAATAACTGGAAAAGGGTTCACCATATTCAGTTAAAAAAATCCGAAACTCGGGATTTACATTGTTTTTAAATTGTCCCAGTAGTTTTAGAGATATGTATCGTTGAAGTTTTGAATAAAAATAAGAATTTTTTTAAAAAGACATTTTTTGCTCTTTAAAAATTCCTTAAAAAAAATTCGAGAATAATCACAGTTTTTGTTTAAAAACATTTAGTTGAACTGATTTCGAATAATATGAGCTTTATTTCATTGCAATCGGTGCACAACTTTTGATTTTGATCATATAACATGATCCATACTACAGTACAGTGGACCATGTTGAATTGTAAGTAGTTCATTTAAGTCACATTGGACAACGAAGTCCAATTATATATGCAGGGCAGGTATACGGTGCAAAGCATCGAGAAAACGTTCAAGATCCGTTTCGCCGCAAGGATATAACAAACGACCTAATCAGAAGCCAACACAGGAGTCGCCGTTAAGCATGGAGGGAGTGCTACCTTTCACATCCGAGGACTCGACAATAAATTTGGTAGTGCAAAAGAGCAATAGAAGTGTTACAACAATTTTTACAATTATTACAATTATTATTCCTACACTAAATCCCGCGAAGCTTTTTGCTTGTCTACAGGAGACAACCCCGGTACTGATAGACTAGCTCACGACCAGCTAGCCTACTGGGGCCCCCAAGTGGTTACATCGATGGAAAAGAGCGCATTTTGACTATCGACAGTGGTGCAGGATTTTCAATTATAAGGCCTAATTTGGTGAGAAGAGCTGTCGAACCACTAAGCGGAGTGAGCTTGCGAACAGCAACAGGTGAGCCTGCGACTGTCTATGGCAAAACACGTGTGGTGTTAAGAATTGCCAATATTGTCACTTTTCATGAGTTTCCTGATTGGCGCAGATTTTATGATTCGTCAAATCATAAGCCTGTATATGGGAAAATACATCATGTATTTGGGTGATGTTGAAATACCCCTTGATGTTGGGTATGGAAGCGAAGCTCGTGTGAGACCCCCTCTCGCTTGTGCTCGTCTGAAATCGTCAGCTCGCAGAAAAGTTGATAAATGTGAAGAAGCGGTTGCTCATGTAAGACAGCTTAGTAAATTGGAGGACAGACACTTTACGAAGTCCGTTAGAAGGGAAAGCATCAGTGATGGTTGCTCATCACAAGAAGAGCCCAGTGAAGACTGGAAAACGGCGCAAAGAAGTGATCCTGTATTGGGGAAGATTATGAGGGACAAAATGGCAGGTAGAAGACCAACTTCTAAAGAAACTGCATCACATGGTCCACTGATCGAAGGATATTGGGTTCAGTGGAATAGTCTTCGAATGGCAAATGGTTGCCTATACCAGAGAATGACAAAAGTATAATTTTAAGTACTCTTTTAGTATTAGTGAGAAAACATGTCTGGGCATGTTTGGGTAAAGATCAAACCATACACATACATACCATTACCCATAACAAGTTGAAGTTAAATATGTATATGTATACGCTGGCAATGTATATTTGTATATTCATTCTTCTTTTAGAAAGTACATGCAGATATAAATAAAACTTGTATTTGCTATCTGCAATACCCATAAGAATAAATAAGTATGTGTATTTACGTATGTATAACGTAAGTATACACAGAGTATGTATACCGTCGCAGAGATGGCAAATGCAATTTTTAAAACTTTGGAATTAGGCAGAAATTCAATTTTGGGTTCTTATACAACTTTGACTACCCGTATTAAGATAAAATGTTTCTTATTAGCACAACATACAAATCAATACTTACATACATAAAAAGCAATATCTTCCGTCTCGTGTCACCTCTCTATGCTATGACAGCGACAAGTGCACAAGTGCAAAAAAATTATTTATTTTTGCATGTATAAAACCTTTACGCATCCGCATAATTTTTTTACACTTGTCGCTGTCACACGCACATGGCATAGAGAGGTGACACGAGACGAAAGATATTGTTTTTTTGTATGTAAGTATTGATTTGTATGTTGTGCTAATAAGAAAGAGTGTAACCGCCACTCAATACATTTACATGCCGTTCTGTAACGATTTATATTTCAAACGTTTCATTTTATGTTTATTTTCGCATAGTTTTTGCAGAAACCAAAGAAGGTCTCGGTTTAAAAATAGCGTACTGCCGCCTCAAAATTTTTATTTGTGCCGTAAGAGTTAACCCATCTTTAATTTTTTTTTCTTTAATTTCGAAGATACCAATTTAGGATATAAAAATTAAACGTTTTACATTTACTAGCGTTTGCCTAATGATCAAAATTCGAGCATAAATTTTTATTTAAATATGAAGAAAACATAGTACATTTAAGTATATATAAATTTACATGTTTTGAGCACTTAATGTACAGGAAGATAATGATGTATCTTCCTTGGAGCAGAGAAGTCCTTACGAACTTCGTAAGTACAGAAGAGTGAGCACTAATTTCTCCAGATATCATCGGGCGGTGAATTCTAAAGGATTCAAGAAGGGCCAGTTCGTTATACAGATACATTGGGATGGGCCATATAAGGTGATAAAGAAATTAAATGACGTTGTATATCGTATACAAAAATACCGAAGTCTAAGGGTAAAAATGAAAGTTATTCATTTGGAATGATTTGACCCTTATGGAAGAGTTGATTCTGAGCCTATTCGGGACGAACATGCTTAAGTGGGGGGCAGTGTTACGAAAGTAACTTTGGTTAAGAATTAGTTTAATTTATTAGTTATCTTGTATTTATTAGCTATTTTGTATTTGTTAGTAATTTTATTAGTTTAAATTGTTATTGTATTAGTTTTGCATATTTCTAATGTAAAAATCACAGTACAGAATTTTCTAGTAGAAATGTAATTGTTATACATAATTGTATAACAATAATAAAATAAAATTATTGTAATCCATAAAGTATTCTTTAGTTTATTGATTTATAATAGCTCAATTTAAATTCAGCCATAGTGTTAATGCACAATTATATTAGCTGAGTAAGTTTAGATAATAAGACGCTAGAGAGCATTCCGGAAACAATTCGAATAATATAGATTCTAGAATCATCAAGACGTTTTTGTTAGAGTATAAATACTACTCTCAGATGGCACTTAAGAGTAGTATTAGTACAAACATGTAAGTGTGTAGATCGCAAGTTTAAGTGGTATAAGTGACTAAGTTCTAAAGTGGTGTGAATAGTTTATATTACCAGCTATAAGCTTGTAAAAACTGAATAGCTTTAACAATGCAAATGAGTAAGCTTTTGAGTCACCTGTGACTAACATCTGATTAACCATGAGTTAACTTTAAGCTAACTCATTTTCTGACAGGGTAATAGTGAAAACAATGCTGGATGGAAAATCAAAAAATTTAGATATGACGGCGAATATTACGTCCAGCACACGTACACGAGTGAATTCGCCGGCTGATCAAGCATTTTGACCGTGTACATACCCATTAAAAGTCCGCAAAGTAAACTTTACATCGCTCTTAAGGGGTCTGCACACGGTTAAGCATTTCTCATTAAGCGCTGTGGTAGTATTAGTGAAAATGTGGTTGTATGTGTGACACCGACGATGCTGGATGGAAAATCAAACAATTCAGATATGAAGGCGAATATTACGTCCAGCACACGTACAAGAGTGAATTCGCCGGCATAACAAGTACTTTGACCGTGTACAGACTCCTTTAGAATAAACTATTCCCTCACTTTAATAATATCAAAAAAACAAGTGTTAAGGCCATGTCAGATAAAACTTTTGCTTCGCGTTGCTTTACCGATTCGCTTTGACATCTAAGATAAAATATACGTACTTATACGAAACATGTCACATAAAGTACTTTCAAAGCGGAGCGAAGCAAAAAGTTAGCCAACTCTCATCTTTTTGCGCGCTTTGAGAATTGGCTAGTATAATTTTCTTTTTTTTTAATTTTTTTTTGCCAAATTCAATTCCCAAATTCCGTCCAATTAAATTTTTAACTTTTATTTTTGTAACAAATAATTAAATGTACAAATTACCAACCGATTTTATAAGTAAACAAACAATGCGTGAGTGTTGTCAAAGTTTTCATTGTGGCATACACCTTTTGCTTTGCGTTTTTCTGCCGAAGGTAGAAATGTCACGCAAAGCGACAAAGTTGTATCTGACACGGCCTTTAAGAATTATTCCAATCAGAGATGGAAAGTTCAATAGTATGAAAAAATTAAAAAAAAAAAAATTTATAATAAAAGGAAAACAGCAGATTCTTAATATTCGGCGAGTTTTGCCATGTTGTAATACAAAGTTTTATACGAAAGAAGTAACTATTTTCGCCATTTAATTAAAGTGCAGTTAATTTAACTCTAAAAAAGGAAAAGCGGTTACACAATTTAAATATAATAATATTTAGACCTATCCATTTTAAAATTTCATTAACAAAATTGAATTTAAATAAATTTACCAGTTTATTTTATTATTTTTTTTTTGTGAATTTTTGATTGAGTTAGGAAAAAACTCATTTTCCGTCCATGTGCACATAAAAAAAAAAAATGATTTACACACAATATTCAAACAGCGTTACCGCTGTGCATTTTACTGTGATCCTAATGAGTAAGTTATTCAGTCACCTGTGACTAACTTCTGATTAACCATTAGTGAACTTTAAGCTAACTCATTTTCCGACAGGGATGTACCCTGTCGAATATTTATTAGCTAGCTCAACATTTAGTTGACTTTTAGCTAACTTATTTACAACTGGCTTCTTAACTAACTCATAATTGATACAGATTTGAGTCAGTTGAACTAGCTTTTGGCTAACTCAAAAGTTATGCAGAGATGAGTGAGTTGGTTTTGTTCAACTAACCTCTTCTCGATAAGTTTTGAACTACCTTTTGGCTAACTCAAAGCTGATGCAGATATAAATACAACGTTGTACAAAAACTTTGGTAAAAAACGGTTTTCTTGTTTTGTGTACATTTTCAAAGCTAAATAAGAAGCAAAAATTTCCATATTAAATTTTTTAATATTATTTAGTTAAATACTAAATACTTTCAAAGTTATTGTTATGAAAACCATATCGGACATGCTGCTGGTGTCTTATATTTGAGAGTTTTTCTGTAGACAAAGGGCCAATACAACAAAAGTGAAAGAAAACATGTGTATAACGACAGGGGTAATTTAATAATATCAATATTCCCATCTTCATTTAAAAAATATAGAAAACAAAAAATACGTAAATTTTTTTATTAGAGTTAACATATTATATGCACCACAGGCTAACTCATTATGGGCCAACCATTAGTTAGCCAGTTCGCAGCTAACTTAAAGTGCACTCAAATTTTGTCGCCCAGAAACTAACTAAAAATTATCTAACTTATGGTCAACTGAACGTTATGCAGTGTGAGTGAGGTCTGACTCGTACTGCGAACATTGCGTGTAAAAACTGTATAGCTTTAACAATGCAAATGAGTTAGCTTTTGAGTCACCTGTGACTAACTTCTGATTAACCATGAGTTAACTTTAAGCTAACTCAGTTTCCGACAGGGTATGTTCATATAATTTTATGTTAAAATTTTCTAACTTTTTGTAAATTTGCTTTTTAATTAACTTAAAATAATTTTAGACTTGATGGAGTCCTCCTTATATGGTGTTGGACTGTATTCGGAATGATCAATGTTTTTTTATGAGAAGTATTATTTTTATGGAGGAAATTGGAAACACTTGAAAATATTTTTTTTACTTATTTTATAAATAATATTAAGTATGTAGTAAACTTACCTTGTTTCGAAACTATATTTGGGTCTTTTTATGAAAAGAAATTTCGGCAGATAGTCTATGAACACATTTTTCACCCAGGGTGCCATTCTATGCGTTTGGGGCGACCGAAAGTGTACGTTTAGAACTACAACGGTAACGCAGATACTTAAAAAGAAAAATTAAAATTATTCAAATAAAAGGTACATAGTGTTGATTTGGGAAATGTAGTTATTTCCGAACAAAGTGAATGTTCGGATTTTATATAAAATTAAAATATTTAGTGTCAAACTGACAAAAATTCAAAAATGGCGTTTGACCCTTTTATATTTTGCAAGAAAAGTGAATTGTGTACAAAATGTCTAAGCGTATAACATACTCAAATCCTAGGCTTCGTTCTTATCAAAATTTTCTGAAAATGGTGAACTGAACATTGTGCACAAGTTTTACATAATTTCGGAAAAATTGCTTTTAAATTTTCCGGGTGTCGCATAATTATTGGTTTTAATTAATTAGAAATTTATTAATGTCGAATGAAAAAATTTTGGACTGGTGAAAAAGTTATAAATTTTAGCGCTGTCATATTTGCTTAATGTAAATTATGTATTTTTTCGACACCATTTTACATAATTATTCAGACTTATTTTCTCCTTTAAACGACACAATAATAGTATAAATCTTATTTCCTTTAGCGCAAACGCATATAACACCATCTCCAAATATGCTGTGGTAGAATGTAATTTATGATAACTGTATTAAACAAATAAAAATTATTTTTAAAATTTGGAGGGTCAAACATCATTTAGAAAATATTGAATTTAAATATTTTTATTTTGAACTAATTAAGAATGATAGAAATAAAGATTACGTCATCCCAAAAACGAAGTTGAAATCTTCTGGTCAATGATGTCACGCGAACTTCATTCCTATTGGCAAATTGAAGATAATTTTTGCTTAATTTCGGGGTTGCCAGCTATTATAAAGTGCAAAAATATTCGCGAGTTTAACGGACTTTTAGATTTGGTAGGATAAATAATGCCTATGGCGTAATCTTATGTTCTATCATTCTTGCATACTAAAATATTGATGAGACTTGTATGAATTATAAAGTTGCCACCTCAAAATGAAGATTGAAAAAATTTGCAATGGTGATAAAATTAATTTGCCTAAATTTCGGGAAACGAAATAATCAATTTTTTGCTACATATATTTTTTTAATTTTGAAAATCATGTTTTTAGAAAACGAAAAATTTCTTCGGAATGAAACCACTTTAAATTTTTCAAGTGGAACTGCTACACTCACAATATTCTGTACGTAATATTAACTGAAATTGTAATATAAAATAAATTAAAATTCTGTTAAAACCTGGTCTAATTATTATACCCTCCGCCACCACTAGTGGTGAATGAGGGTACTTTAAGTTTGTCATTCCGTGTTAAACTTTTTTATTATACATCTAAGACCCCATAAATTATATGTATATATTCTGAGTAATTAACCTTGAGTAATTCTAAGTTGATGTAGCCATGTCCGTCTGTTGAAAACACGCTCATTTTCGAAAGACTCAAAAGAAAAGAACAAACTTAGTGTGAAATTGGCTGTAGCTGCCCTAAGCAGTTTGGGATTGAAATCCAGCAAAATCAGTTCAGTAGGATTAGAGCTATGAATCAAAATGTGGAACCACCACCCTAAAAAATTGATAGATTTGTACAAAAACTAACATAAATGGTGCACGGAATGATATAAAATTTCACACAAACTAGTTTTACATGACTGGAAATCATAGTATTAAGTCTCATGAAGATCGGTCCATAATTTACCCTGAGCCTCAAACCGTAATATATAATTCCATTATAATAAATTTTTGGATGTAACAGTTGAATATGACTAGAAATCACACTGGTAAATTTCGGTCCATAAATTACCATGGGCCCATATAAAGACTACTCTCGGAACAGTTTATTACGCCTAAAACTGTTATAACCAACAGGGTGAGGGGTTTCATGCAAATGGATATTTTTTCCTTTAAGCCTGATAATGGTTAACTTAAATAACTTTATGAAACTATGAGTTTGCATATTTTGATGAAATTGCATTTTTTTAAATATTTTTCAGGTAGTGCTTAAGGGCATTGATTCATGCGTAGACCCAGGTGTGATAAAAACGTTTTTAGAAGAGAAGGGCTTCAAAATATATAATAAATATTAAATATAGAGAAAAAATCCCCAGCCACTATTTCGAGTGAAGTTAGAACCCGGCGACGATCAGCTTAAAAAAACGAAACGCATCCCATTTACAGTCTGAAATATATCCTGTATAGGAAAATAACGATAGTGGAGCCGCACAAAAAGAATGGTCCCATGCAATGTTAAAACTGTCAAGAATTTGGTCACACTAAAGCATACTGTCATTTGCCCTCTGTTTGCTTCGTATGTGGAGAATTACATGGCACAGTTCATTGCGATAAGTCTAAAAACGATCCCAACGTAAAAAAATGTAGCAACTGTGGCGGTAATCACACTGCCAACTATAGAGGATGTCCAGTATACTCCATCGGCAAGCGTTCGGTGGGATCGAAACCTAATCCCACTCAAATTCAGGTAACAAAGAAAGAGAACGCTAATACCATTCAGGTACCGCAGCCTAGTAATAAGAGAACATCCTACGCTAACGTCCTAAAATCAAACCATATGCCAATGCAAGGTGATTTGCCAAATAATGATGAGACTCCAGTTTCTAACTTAAGTCGTCTAGAAAAAACCATGGAAACACTAGTGCAAAAAGTAAATAACTTTACGAACTCAATGGGTAATATGATGCTGGAAATATTAAGAATGCAATCGACGTTATTGCAGGCTGTACTTAACAAGCCATGAATTGCTTAAAAATTTGTTTTTTCCACGCAAACGGCATTCGCCAACATAAAAATAAACTAGAATAAACAAATTGATGTAATGATGGTTTCTGAAACTCATTTGACCTCAAGAAATACGTTTAAAATCAATGGTTATAAGTTATATGATACCAAGGACCCTCGAGATAGAGCTTTTGGAGGTTCTCCAATTTTGATAAAAGCCAGAATCAAACACTACTTAATGTGTGATCATCGTGAAGATTATCAGCAAGCAAATAACATTTGTGTTGAAGAACTAAATCGAAACATAGTAATTTTATCTTTATTCTCTCCACCTAGATATTCAATATCAGAAAGCCAATATTATAAATCACTAGGACCCTGTTTTCTAGCCGCTGGCGATTACAACGCTAAACATACCTTCTGGGCGTATAACACCGCTTATAACACCAAAGGGTCGTGTTTTGTATAATACTATCTCTAAAATGGATTTAAATGTGGTCGCGAGCGGACAACCAACTTATTGGCCTACTGATCAGCAGAAAATTCCAGATGTCATCGATTTTGGCGTTGTTAAAAACATCCCCGCAGAAACGATTCATGTTGAAGCTTCCTTAGAACTATCTTCCGATCACACACCTACAATTGTTACTTTAATGAACCCAAATAGAATTGTATCTACGTCTGGTTACTAAGCGACGTCAGCCACGCAAATAAATTGGTTAAAATATAAAAAATATCTTAGTGTCCATTGCACAGAAAATACTCCGCTTAGTACACCGCAGAACGTGGATCTCGCTATTGTTAATTTTGACAGTTGTCTTAAACTAGCTGTTCAACATTCCAGCATAACCCTCAAAAAAACCAACAGCAATAACATATATTTTACAGATTTCGAGCGTTTCTTGACTAAAAAAGGAGAGTTCGAAGAGGGTGGCAATTGCACAGATCCCCCCAATTTAAGACTTTATTAAAAGAGTGCACAAAAAGGCTAAGAAAGCCTATTATAGCGTGCAGCCAGAAGTCTCAATAGACCAGTTATATCTAAGCCACCATTAAGAAACTTGAATGGAAGTTGGGCAAGAATTGATATTGAGAAAGGAAATCTGTTTGTTAATCATCTGAAATATGTATTAACCCTTAATATATCTCAGGATATAGCAGTCGAGTTACCGCCTGTAAATGTTAGAGCAGCTATTCCCCTAAGATTCGAGTTTAGAGAAATCGAAAAGGCTATTTGTGATTTAAACACCAAGAAGGCACCCGGTTTTGATAAGATCAGTAATAAAATGCTTTTGGAGCTACCAAGTATAGCAAAGAAAATTGTTCTTATTATTTTAACGCTATTTTACGCCTTCAATACTACGCCCATGAATGGAAGGTTTCCTTAGTAACCATGATACCAAAGCCAGGAAAGGATCACACAAAAGTTGAGTCATACAGGCCTATTTGCATATTATCTAATATCTCAAAGCTATTTGCGAAACTACTAGTGTCAAAATTAACGCCGATTTTAAATGAAAATATATGAATTCCAAACCATCAATTCGGTTTTAGAAGAAAGCACAGCACAATTGAACCAACTCATCGAATAGTAAATGTCATAGGAAAAGCCATTGAAGAAAAAAAATATTGCTCAGCACTCTTCATCGATGTGTCTCAAGCTTTTGATAAAGTCTGGCATGAAGGTTTACTACTGAAATTGCAGCAAAACTTACCAGCATACATACATACATACACAAGCTGTTAGAAAACTACTTAGTCGGTCGTCAGTTTATTATTAAAGAGGCGAATTTTAAAGTTCTCCTCAGCCAGTTAACGCTGGAGTCCCACAAGGCAGCATCCTGGGCCCTCTATTGTACTTAATTTATACTTCGGGCTTCACCCATTCCTCAACATTCGCGGACAATAGAGCTTTTCTAACGTACACACAAACTACCAAGAAGCATCTCGTTACTTACAGGATCATATATTTAAACTAGAAAGGTGGTTAAAAAAATGGAGGATAAAGATCAATGAGCAAAAATGCGAACATATTCACATTGCGTCGGGAAACATGCCCCCCCCCCCCCCCCCCATTAAAATCAATAATCAAATAATACCCGAACACTCGCATGTAAAATACCTCGGTATACATCTAGAACGGCGTTTTACGTGAAAATGGCATATAGAAGCTAAATTAACTCAAATGAAACTCAAACCAATTCAAATTAATTGGCTTATTGGAAGAAACTCTGTTCTTATTCTCGATTGCAAACTTTTACTTTACAACTCTATCTTAAAGCCAATTTGGTGCTACGGTATTCAGTTGTGGGGCACTGCCTCGGCTTCTAACATCGAAAAAATTCAAAGGCGCCAAAATAAACTTCTTCGAATAATCACAGCCGCCCCTGCGAAGGATCTCAATGTGCCATTAGTAAAAACTATGATTACGAAATATGCAGTAAAATATTTAAAAAGGCTGGAACTGCACCCAAATCCATTAGCTCGAAATATTTTAAATTATGGCGGACACACTCACTTAAGAAGATGGGCCACTGCAGCACTCTCCCAATCAGATGAGCGATAAACACCTACATATGTGAACAGAAACCGTGATGATCAAATCTTTTTTGTCTGGCACTGGCAGAACATAAAGCCAATATTAGGATAAGACTCGATTAATTATTGGTAGTTCATATTTAATATATGAAGATTCAATAAATAAATACTGAAAAAAATATGATATTTTGTGAAAAATTAAAGCTTAAAAAAATTGTTTTGAAAAATAATGACGCATACAATTATGGGAGGATAGTTTTATACACACTATTTCCTTACAATGTTATAGAAAAAGGCATGATGAAATAAACAGGTGGCATTACTACGTCAGATGACGATTTTTTGCTCTTGTATTGTTTGTCTAGTCTTATGTCAAAGTTTTGTTTATGTTTACAAAAATTCCACGTTTTTGTGCTGTGATTATTGTTTTGTAGTACACAGAAAAAATTATTAAATTTCTCCAATCACCAAAATTGTTCTAAATTCATAATATCAAGCAAACAAGTTGTTGATTTTGCACCTATTACCAGAATGATTATATTGATTACTAAAAATTTTAAAACTTTCAAAAAATATTTTCAATAAATGATATTTTTAATTTTTATTAAAAAAGTGATCAAAAAACTTTGCCATTTCAAATAATGTGTTAATTTATTTAAATAAATATTGACAATTCCCAACAACAATTCTACATGTTTAAATTATTTTATTTTAAACGAAAAAAGTCAATCAAGATTTTTTGTTATTTAATTAAAATTTTAATTGAAAATTTATTTCAAAACAACTAAAATGTTAATTAAATCAAAATTAAATTTATAATTTTCTTTCAATAAAAAAAATAATTGATCCAATTATCACATTAATTAAATTTAAATACTTTTTAAACCATTTTTTTAATTGATAAAACACTTTTTTCTGTGTATTAAAGTTTTTGATTATTTTAATCAAAATTAAATAAGAAAGTAACCATAGTGAAATAAAAATTGGCTAAAAATTAGTTTATTTGATTGCGTTCGGCGGCAAAATTTGATTTTAGTTTAATATAATTTTTGACGTATACGGAGACATATTTTTCATTTTTGTTGTAATGTTGTATTTGTTGCCGTAGTGCTGCCACCTACTTATTCCACCATGGAAAAAGGTACACGTTTGCTATTTTGACGATTTTAAAAGACAAATATATTTGGTATTTAAAATACAGCGATTTATACATACGCCTGTTTTTTATTATTTAATGCTACCTGTGCACTACCTCTGTGTGTTTTTAAAGACTATAAAAAGAAAATAAGAATGTATAGTCGGTCAAGGCTGACCATTTGATACCCTACACCACAGTATATAAAGACAAATTTTCCAGGTCTGACCACATCTGTAACGCTTCTAGTCTTTTCAAATTTATAAAAGAATATTGGATATCAAAGTATTAAGCACAAAAAAATGTTTAACCTAATCAAAAACTGAAAATGTATTTCTTTGTCCTAACACCTTTTTGCCTATCGGCAAAGAATTTCATATTTACATTTATTGTGTTTTTACATGTTGTGCCTTCATATTTATATTTTTCTAATGATACTGAATTAAAATGTAATGTTTTTGTAAATAAAAAATGTTAAATAAGAGCATAATTTATTGTTTTTGGTGCATATTTCGCGTTTTTAATGACATATTTAAGGTGCTTTAAGCAGAGTAGGAAAACAAACAAAACGAAACGTTTGCTTTGGTTTTGTTCTTTGCAGTGATTAAAACAAAAACAAAATATAAAGAATGATAATGATTGTGCTATTTCGTTTTGTTTTGTTTGTGCTCGTGAGCGTAAAATGTACATTAATATGAACGTACTCAGCAAGAAAAGAAAAGAGTAAGAGCAATATTAAAATATTTTGAGAAAAACCGTTTAACAAACGTTTGGTAATTGATTTACTCATTTTAATAGACTACTCTAGTTACTAGAGCGATAAAGGTATACCTACCAGGGTTGTCAGATTGATTTTGAACTTTTTCGCCAAAATCAATGTCAAAAATCGCCAAAATCGCCAAAGCATTTATTTTTTAGTTTTTGACAATAATATATGTATTTTTAGAATAATTAAAAATATTTTTTTATAAATCCCAAAAAAAAAATTTCTTCCGTATCGCTAAAGTCCGCCGAAAATTCAAAAAAAGTCGCCAAGATATATTTTGTTTAATTTTATTTAGAACAAAGTAAAAAATAATTAGTAAGCACAAAATGCAATGTTTAAAATATTTTGTAGTAGTCTACTCAAAGCGACAAAAAAAGAATTTTTGCGGTAAGTATTAAACAAATATTGGATATACAATACATTTGTATGTAGTTGCAGTTCTATGATATATCTAAAACGCTATATACTTCACCGAGAAGACTCCCTTTTTGTGTTCTTTTTTTGGAATACATTGTGAAGGAACAAAAGAAATGCAACATGTACTGTTTACATTCACCTTATAACTCGTTAAAACGTGTCGAAAACTTCATATCGCTTTCTACTTCGAAGGCGAATTTTAGTGGTGTTAATTCTTTCAACACAGGCATTACTAGTTGTAATAACCAGAACAGTCAATGCAATTTCCTTTAAATGGTACGTAGGTGCCGTATCCTTGTAGCTATAAATTGTTGGCCTAAACTGATTTAAATTAGATTGAATATCATCATTAAAATTCTCTTTTAACAAACGGTATTTTTCCATTGTGTTTCATTAACATCCAAAGGTACGTTAGGATTCATAAAAATTTTTAAAATATCTTTAACAACAACGTATTTTATCAGTGATAATTTGTCATATTTTATAATGGAAAAATGTTCATAAACTTTAATAATATCATTTTTTAAAGAATTCTACTTATTACTTCCTTCAAGAGCACATTTAAATGTAAAAAAAAATTTCTCGATGATTTTCATTATCTTCATCAGCCATTTCAATATACATAATTTAGTTTTAAACACTTGTCATACATATGAATGCATCAAATTTCATACATTGAAATACTAGAATAAAAAAAATTTAATATTTTCCTATTGAATTTAACTAATTTCAAAACAAATTCATGGCTCATCAAAAATAGCCAACAAAATCGCCAACTATTTTATAAGTCGCCAAAAAATCGCCATGTCGCCAAATCGAAAATTAGGTCGCCAAACAAGTTTGAAAATCGCCACGTTTGGCGAGAAATCGCCACATCTGACAGCCCTGATACCTACATGACTTTTGTTACTAAATGAAATGAAAAGAAAGGTTGTAAGATTTTTTGCTTTTTTTTTTGTTTTTGTTTTTATTGATGCTTATTTAGACTACTATAGTAATTAAAAAAATTAAAAAGTTATTCAAAAAAAGAAGAAAAAAATATCCTTTTGAAAAAAAAAACAACAAAAACTTAAAAATATTACTCATACAAACAAATCATTCAAATCATTTTTTGGACGAAGCATTGTTATTACACTACAAAAACCAAACAAGAACTAAATAAATTACTCAAAAAAATACGTTACTGAGCTACCTAAACAAGGGCGGCAAGCGTTTTTTTAAACATGAAAATTCTATTTCAAATACATTTTCAATAAGACAAACCGACATAGCGATTTGTCAAATAGGATTTTCCAGCCGGGTGGTGTCGAATTCGCGTTCTAAAGGTTTTTTTCGTTAAAAGTTTTGACATACAAGAAACGCTTGCCGCTCTTATTTAGGTAGTTCAGTTACTCTATTTGTTTTTGTTTTGCTCATGAAGAATAAAATTTAAAAATCTTGATTAGTTTTGTACATTTTGCAAACGCTTGCGAAATGTTTTGTTTATTTTCATACTCTGGTCTAAAGTACCTTATTTGAGTGCATGAAGTCCTTGTCCCTGGTAATAAATAATGCTATCATAATACGGTTTTATAGGAAGAAAAATCAAACTGGTAAATTTCGTGAAGACCGGTCCAAAAATGGCACTATGATCCATATAAACCCTTCTCTCGGAAAACAGTTTAGTACGCCTAAAATCGTAATATATAATACAATTGTAATTTAGTTTGGTACTTCAAAATTCCAAAGAACATGAAATCACACTGTAAAATTTCGTAAAGATCAGTCCATAATTGGCCCCATATAAGCCATACTCTCGGAAAAGAGTTTATTACGACTAAAATCGTAATAAATAATGCTATCATAATAAAATTTAGTACGTCGCGGTTTTATAGGACTAGAAATTACACTGGTAAATTTCGTTAAGATCGGTCCATAATTTGCACTAGGATCCATATAAAACTTTCTCTCGGAAATCAGTACGCCCAAAATCGTTATATATAATACAATTATGGATATAAATATTGCGGAAAATTTGTTCTAACTAAGCAGCATATGGTCATAAAAAATTTCATGCAATTTTTTGATATACAGTCCATAATTTTTTTTAAATCCCATATTAGGCAGGCTTCTTAAATTCACTGTAAACGCTTAAACTTATTTCACTGCTTTATTGAATTTTATTCTAATTTATGTTTTAGAAATCACTCTAGAGAATATTGGATGTTTGATCCATACTTTACCATGGAACCAATATGAAAAAGTGAAAACAGTTTTAGTTCGGCTATGACTGTTACTCAAGCAAGGTCAAATTTCTAAAAAGAAGAGCATAAAACTTTCCGATTGTCGGTTAACAATTTATTATAGGTCTAAACCGCAAACATCCGTTGTTATAAAGAATTATTAATAATATATAAATATCATATAGATCCCCCTCCTGAAATATTCGAAATGTCGTTGGAGGGTATCAAAGATTCAGAATAGCCGAATATACCACTCTAATTTGTTTTTCTTTTCTTTTTAAAGATAAGTTCAATTATATAGTACAGGGGTGCCAGACGTACTGTTTTTAGCAGCATATGTACTGATTTTTTTCAATTGTACTGTTTTATGCGCAACACCCAAACAGTACGCAAATGTACTGTTTTTTATAATTTGTACTGATTTTTGTACGGTTTTTTTTTGTTTCAGCCTACAAAAAACAAAGATATTAAGAAAAACCATCTAATAAATAAATAAAATAAAAATAGAAAAACCCTTAAATAATACACTTTCGGAAGTTTCAAATGGTATGCTATCCAGTCATACTGCCATAACATCCTAATGTTTTATATTACATAGTTTAAAATGTTTATTTATTATTAACTTTTACTACAACTGTCAAAAACTGGTTGTTTTAGTATTAGTTAATTATAGCTGAATTTGGTGAAATTGGCCGCAAATAAATTAAAAAATTTTTGAAATTAAAAAATAATTTAATAAAATAATATAAGATTTATGCAACTATATTCGTTTTAAAAATTGCTTTAAATAGCATTTTTAATACAAATTTTACTTTTCATACATGAAAATAATGTACTAAAATAAAACGAAATTAAAGAATAATTTTGTTTCTATTACAAATTTTTAAAAATGTTAGCAAAAATATTTTTTAACAACATTTTTATCGACTTTTTAAATTTGACTTAAGATGTTTTGCCACAAAATGCCACAGATATATAATAAATATTTTTATTTCTTTAACTTGTTGAGAGCAGCTAAACAAACTAATGTATTTATACATACAGAGAAGGTATTATGCATTGGTGCTGATTTGTGCAACACCTTAAAATATGGGTCCTAGACCCACCTTTAAGTATACCGATCTTACGATGTCCGTCCGGCTGCCTGGCTGTCCATGTAACTTTGTGCGCAAAGTACAGGCCGCAATTTTGGCATAAGCATCAAGCCCATTGAAAATGGACAGAATTGTAGAGCCACCAGAGGAGATAGGGGGCAATTTCTGCCTCTCAGAAACTATCAAACCGCTTTTAATGAAATTTAAAACATATATAGAAACATATTTATATAGATACATTAGCCATGTATTGTTTTAAAAAAATAGGACCACGAGGGGAGATAATATTTGATACAAAGAACTTTTTTGTTCATGCGGGCCCATGATTCTACATGGATCCCCAATAGGGTGCACTCTCGAAAATTTGTTTTTAAATAATGTGGTGTAGGGTAGCATATGGTCGGGCTTGACCGACTATACTTTCTTACTTGTTTTCAATTAAAGTATTGCCACATTAGCTCTATTCCAGATGCATAAAGAAACAGTCCGAACTTGCACAAAGTTACCCAAAAGCGTTCCACATAACAATTTTTGTGCATTTAAGAGAGTAATTGAGAGAGTATTTTTTTTCATTTCCTGTACAAATTTGCACGATCTTTTTCTTTGGGTAAGTTCGGACAAGAATAAACAATCAGCTGTTTTTGTTTACATATGGAACTTAAAAATTAATCAGGAAATTTACAAGCAAAAGAAAAAGTTTAGGTTTTATTAAAAAATATATAAGAAAGCAAAATGTAAAATTTTAATGAAAAAATTAAAGTTGCAAATACATTATTGCATACATATTTTCCTTAATTTTTTACATAAAAGAAAACAAAATATAAAAAATTACAATGATGCAAATATTTTGGTTTTATAATGTTATGACTTTTAAGCGTCTAAAATCACTTAAATAGATCCTAATTTGAAAAGTAAGCATCATTCGTATTTGAAGAAGTGCAAAAATGGTTTTTTGCGTTCCAGTAATATTGGGTAGTTTTGGCAAATTCAGAGAGTAATTTTCATTTTACTCTCATTAGTCCGAACTTGCCCGAGATCTTGTGGAACACACCTATTATTATACCCTTCACCACAGTTGGAAAGAGAATATATAAGTTTGTCATTTCGTTTGTAATTTCAACAATATTGATGCTAGACCCAGTAAAACATATATAGTATTCTGGGACCATATGAGTAGCGAATCTTCTGTCGATGATCTTCTGTCCGCTGAAATGGGGTTTCCGAAGACCCCAGATATGACGGGGACTAAGTTGTGGTATATTTACTATTATATATACTTTTAATGTTCGTCGAATCGGAAAATATGAATTTAACTACAGCGTTTATAAACAATCTATTTTTGAAACTATAACACAACGCTAACATTTGACAGTACTGGCAAGACAGTACGAAAATACATATTACGAAACAGTCTGAACTTGCAAAAAGTTACCCAAAAGCGTTCCAGATAACAACTTTTGTGCAAATAAGAGAGTAATTTTTTCATTTCGTGTTAAACTTGCACGAGTGTTCCTTTGGGTAACTTCGGACAAGAAACTGATAATTATTCAGAAATTTTATTAAAAGCAAAATGAAAGGTTTTAAAGAAAAAGTTAAGGTGGTAAATACATAAGTGGATACATATTTTTGTTCTCTCATATAAACAAATAAAATGTTAAAAATGACAATTATGCAAATGTATTGTTTCTCTAATTTTATGACTTTAAAGTGTCTAAAATCACTTAATAGATCTTGCCTTAAAAGGTAAGCATCATTAGTATTTTAAAAATGGGTTTTTGCGTTCCAACAATTTTGGGCAACTTTGACAAATTTAGAGAGTAATTTTCATTTTACTCCCATTAGTCCGAACTTGTCCGAGATCTTGTGGAACACACCTAATAGTTGCCAAAAACACTACTAGCTGTCTTCGTGACGTAAGCGTCAGTCAGACAGTGATTAAGGTGTTCTGTTTAAAAAAAAAAATGTCAAACGTGAATGTTGCATTGCGAGTTCCAGCTAAACGTGTTTTATATGAATTAAACAAATTAAAAAATAACATAAAACAACTATATTGTGTGAACACACATAACATTTAACTAAAGCATAAAAAATCAAAGCAAAATATATTAATTTTTTGATTTATATTTTTTTTGCGAACGAAAGTTCAAATTACTGACAGCAAATGTCAAATCACTGTCCCATTTTACTGTCTTCGAAATTTGCAAGACAGTAGACAAGATAGTTGGAAAAGTGTGCATGCATGAGTGAAAAAGTTTGCATGTATTGTTACTGCCTTGACAGTTACTGGCAAATGTAAACGGCATGTAAGGTTTTGTATCAGCTTGCTTATTGCTTTTGTACGCTTTACACTTTTGAACTATGTGCCTAAATGGGTCTGTACACGCCCTGCAGATAATATTGGACTACGTGGTCCATTGTGGCTTAAATGGACTACTTACAACATGCTCCAATGTACTGTAGTATGGACCATATTAGACAAATTAACATGCAGTTCTGCCAACAACTGCTATAGTTTACAGTATTACACATTGGTAGCCCTGATGTTGTCCATTATTAATTGTTTATTTAAAAGTGAAACAGAAAAGTTTTTTTTTTTTTTTTTTTTTTTTTTTTTTTTTATTTATTTATTAAATTTCAGTAACCTAGCCTATTGGCCATAATCGGCTTACAAAATTCTACTTATGATTTGTGAAAAAAAAATAAAAAAAATTAAAAATACCAAGAAAATATATATAATAATAGCAATAATGGATTACAGTGCACGCCATAAAAGGCGATTAGTAAAAAAGTAGTAACATGGAGTACTTTTGAAACTAACCCACTTGAATACTCCATGGAGTAGTTTAGGGACTACTTCGGTGGGTTATATGGTCCACTCCTAGGACATCGTTATGTTAAATAGACCACCTTTTTACCATATAATTGGAGTAGTTTTGGAGTACTCCTACTCCTTTATGGACTACTCTTTACACGCATGTATGGACTAGTCTCGATATCTGCAGGGCGGTCAAGCATTTCTCATCAAGCGCTATGCTAGTATTAGTGAAAATATGGTTGCATGTGTAAAACCGACGATGCTTAATGGAAAATCCAAAAATTTAATAGGCATTTACACATGAAGGTAGTTTCTTGAAAGTCGCAATACACTCACACTTTTTTACTAACACATTTACATCTTTCTACTTTCAGTCCAACTTTTAGCTAGCTTTCAATGAAAATTTCAAGAAAGCGATTTCATGAAAGTAAATGAAATAAACTATGCAGTGTTGACAATTGAAATTGTATTTTTCGTATATATAAAGAATCTTAATATATTTTTTTAACTAAATATTAAGAACACAATGATTCTAATTAAAATTTTTAAATATCATGAAAACTAATAAAATTAAATATTATTTTGAACGAATGGCTGAAGTTCGGCGTGAATAATTGGCTCGGCAACTCTGAAACTTGAAATAAGCAAAACAATAAAAAAAGAAGAAGAGAAATTTTTGATAGAAGTTTACCCTTTGACGACATTTTGAAAATGAAATTTCTTCAATAGAAGAAGAATTTCTTAAATTAGTAGGCCGTTGAGATAAAGCTTTATAAAATCCAAATATGATTAAAATTTCGATTTTTGCTGCAGTTTGCTAAATTAAGAAACAAAATTTTTAATTCGTCTGAAATGGTGAAAATTGCTGCTTACCATTCTGAAACATATTCCTACCGCGAAATCGGTAGAAAAATCGGACGAAGTCATAATGTGATAATGAATTATATAAAACATCGCGAAACATATGTATAATAAAAATTACAAAAGAGGTACTTACGCAGCTCTAACACCTCAGGACAAGCGAAAAATTCTTCGAAATGCTACAAGCTCAGCCTATTCTATCTCTAACATTAAGCATTTAGCAGAAGTTAGTGCAAGTAAGACTGCATCTAGATTATGCAATTAACGACGGGTTTTTTCTCTATTCTCTTTTAAAGTTGCTACGAAACTCTTATCACATTTATAATTTTTTATATGCATTTTTTCAATTAAATGTAAACAAATCCACTGTGTTGTCCACCAACCGTTTTCTATCATTACTAAACGATTAAAAATTCTTACAGATAAAAAAAAAATAACAGTGGCAAAAGCAACTTTTTTAATATGTTATATTATATTATTATAGAAATACTTATGTAGTATACATATATAATTATTTATATGATATTCAGATTTAGGGTTGCCAGTTCTGAAATCAGAAAAATCAGTACATAAGAGAGAACAAATCAGTACAATTGCATAAACAACAGTACATATACTTTTTTAATAGGAAATTGCATATTTAAAACATTAAAAGCTTTAATCTTTTTTAAAACCACACTTAATGTTATAATTTGAACAGTGACAAAATTTAATTAATAAAACTGAATTTTTTCAAAATAATAATTCCATTACTAATATATAATTAGCGGTGATACAAAGTGAACAACAAAAATATCTAAAACACAACAAGTTGATAAAAATTCGATTCTTAATTTCTCGTTACCTACTTGGTTCAATATTTTTCAAAGAAAGATCAATTTTGTTAAAAGCAAAATTTGAGTTCATTACGTCTAAAGCTTGGTACTAAAAGGGTCAATGTCAATATTTTGCTGTTTTGACTTAATTGTTGCATTAGCTCTTTACTTAACCTACGGTCACACCTAGCAAATATTTGACGAAAAAAACGTGACCAACATGTGAACTAAGATTTGATTTCCATTATACTATTATATTTATATTACATTATATTGAATATAGGTCAGCAAAAAATTAAATAAAAATTAAATAAAAGTAGTTTTGTGCTATATCTACCAGAATAATTAATTTAATTTTGCAATTAAAATGTTGCTGCATTTCTTTTATTTTGCGGATACAGCCAATGTCCAATTTAACCGAGAACAGCTTCAGAGGGTTTTGCTAGCCAATTTAACTTTGGCCTTTTTAGCACCAAGCTACAGACATAATGACAACAATGTTAAAAAACAAATCAAACACTTGAAAAAAACGAAGCTTGTTATGTATTTACCTTTAAAATAATTTAGAAAAATTATTTAAAAGTGATAAACAAGTAATAACTATTAATAATTGAAATTATTGTAAAATGCACAATCGTTTTTCAGACGACCTTGCACGACCTATAACCAAAGTTTGTCTTTATCTGCAAGTCAATTTTTAGGTTTTATAGTAGAAGCCTGTTTCTCTCTTTTCTCCACTTTGAAAACTACAGACTCGTTTTGCAAAAGCGTTTGAATGTGGAATGGAAGAAATAAAATTCCACATTTCGTCAAATTCGTAAACGCACCACAATATAGAAACACTTTCCATTTTTCTTCTACTGTCTTCTTTTTTCGTACCGACTCGGCAAAAATCTTGTTAATAACTCATCGATAAGAACATCTATATTAATATTTGTATCGCAAACAATTTGACATTATGACGAACTATATACTGAACAAAATTAATAAATAATAACAGTACAAAAACAGTACATTAATGAAAAAATCAGTACATTTGCGTACTGATTTGCTTGTAATGCATAAATCAGTACTCTAAACAAAAAAACAGTACATGTACTGATAAAAACAGTACGAATGGCAACCCTATTCAGATTTAAAATAAACTCTATAATTTGTATTTAGCTATAGTTAAAAAATTTACTTTCTGAATTACGTACTTTTTCTGAAAAAATGCTTTTTTAAAATGAACTATGTTTCAGAAAACGGTTTTCTCGAAAAATTAAGAGTTTTTAAGAGATATTTAAAAATATATCTTTGAACGTACATATTTGAGAAGTAATACGCCAATTACAAGAAGCTTCAAATTTTATTTATTATAAAAAGTACAATATTTTGGTTTGCTTTTACCTCTTGAAAAAAAAAATACGGTCGAACTTCGCTTTAGTTTGTTTTTTAAACATTTATTAAACTTAAAATATTTTTAAAAAGTTGTCGGTTTTTCCTCAACATAAAAATTTACATTTGAAATAAAATATAAAAAAAAAAAACGAATAAAATGCCTATAAGTGCGTCGTCGTGCAACTTTTTCAACCCCTTTTTTTTCCTACGCCTCTTAAGGGTAGTTTACACGATCACACAAGTCGTACATATTTTGACAAAAATGTATCTCTGATTTAATTGTTGTTTTAAATTTTTTGAAAAAGAATAACAGCTTATCATGCCAGGGTTGCCTTTTCCTCAAAATACGTACGAATTCTGTGATCGTGTAAACTACGCTTTACTAACAATCAAAATGTTGCATGCAAAAGTTGCGGCGTTAATTGCATAATGTAATTAACTCTAAATCTACATTTTGTGGCGCTATTTTAAGCAGTGAACATTAACAGCTCCGAAAGCTTAAGAAAAACCTCCATTAAATGCAATGCGTCAATAGCAGCGTCTACTGATTTAAGTTAAAATTGCAAGTGGTTTTATTCTGTTTTATTACCGTTGTAATCCATTGCCATACTATTTTTGTGTTTAATGCCAGTAATTTCTACAAATAGATATCTAGCTGTGTATAGATATCTATTGTGTAACGTATTTTAAACCCTATTTCTTACCTACGAGGTAAAGTGTTGTGTATTTTAAACCATCGATTTTCGATAGTTAATTCACGTGGGCCAATTTAACGTTGAAATTTACAAAAAGTGTTACTGGATAAGTAAAGATAACTGTTAGGTTCGAACACGACCAGATATCTGTTAGTATAAATTACGGGCATAAATCAGGAATGTCAGCGTCATACACAATTGTGTAAGCAAAACTCACATGTACGCTTACGCTCTTTTATTTTGCGAGCGTAAAATATAATTGCTTACTGCAAAACACTCTCATTCAGAGGGAAATATCGCACGGCCTGTTTTGTGGCCTCTAAGCAGAAATGATATATTTATTATTTATTATCTTTGTTTCTGTTTTGTTTTATTTCTGATTTTAACATTGTACAATGATTTTAAAAAACAAATTGCTTGTGGTTTTTGTACGAGGTGTACTTGTTGTAGTATCAAGAATAACTGTGATGTATTCGCCTTGATATTGTGATTATTGAGCTTCTGTAAACTTCAAATTTGAATTTTATTAAGAAGTCTTGTAGACAGCGATAACGAGCATGCAAGCGGATGAGTTTATTAAAAAAAGATGAATGATGCCATATAAAAAATATTTTATGATAAAAAATGCATTTAATGATTTTCAATGTCTCTTATGTTTTATATTAGTATATTTTTATAGGCTAGTAAAATCTTCTCTTTTTATAATGGTGGTTAATAATTATAGAATATTTTTAAACTTAATGGGGCTATTATTTGCATTAGTATGTGCAAATGAATTTTCATTGTTGGCATTCGCAAAGGTATGTTGAGCACAAAATTAAAAATTTTGGAAAGAATTGTATAAGGTTGTAAAAAGACTTCAAATATTGTCAAGTGCTTAATTTTTCCAAAAAATAAGCAAAGTTTCTGCGAAATGCAGGTTCCAAATTAAATTTATTTAAATAATAACTAATTGTGTCTGTCCATAACTCAACATTTTTCGATAATTGTATTATTATTAATTGCTCTAAAGTCTTCATAGCAAAATATGTATGTTAATTAGGCCTCGCAACCGCAGATTCCTCCCGCTGGGAATGTAAGAGACAAGAGTACCGCACCAACACAATCATAATTGACACCACTGGTTTAAAATTTAAACTTTAAATCAGGGATGTCAGCGTCATACACAATTGTGTCAGCAAAACTCACATGTACGCTTACGTTAATTAAAAATGATAGTGGCACCACTGAAATGTAAATCCATAATAAAAAACACAGCTGTTTATATTTTTCAATTGTAGCTGTCGTCTTCAAAATAATTCAGTAGCTGATTACGCGACTACAATTGCAACCTGCAGCATTTGTAGTCGTGCCTTCGTGTTGCCTGCTGTCTCGAATGTGTTTAATGCATTAAATCAGGGGTTTCCATTTCTTTGCACAATTGTGCGCACCACTACTAACACATATTTTTATACTCTTCAATTCAGTCGTCGATGTGACTTCGACAAGTGTGCATGTCTAGCGGATGCTATATTATTTTGTTTCAGCTTACACTCAAAAAATATTGTGCGGTCAAAAATGCTTTTGGTAACATCCAATGCATTTCGTGCAATTTTTATTAAGAGTTTAAATTTTAAGACTTAAATGTAGAGTAATGTAACATTTCATAAGTTTACATGCAAAGCAAAGAACTTTGTAAAATGCTAATTATTTGAGATTTAAAAGCAATTTTTAATATTTCAGATAAAAAATTTCAAAATGTCTAACAGTCCTATGTGGAACAAGCTGATAGTGACATTTATTATAGGTTTTATTTTACATACGTATATGGATTCGGTTCTTATAATTTTACAGCACTTTTTTATTTTTTCTTATGCAATACTAAAAATTATTATTATAAATTATTATCTGATCACTAATTCCACTAACACCGTGGTAATCGTTATAAAACAGATTACCCAGTTTTTTTGTTTAAAAATATTAATGTGTTCTTATAAAAAGAATTAAAAACTCTGCTAATTTTTTTATTGAGTGTGATTATACATTATGCTGTAAAAAAAATTATATATTTATTTGATGATACGTCATTTTTAATTTTGTAAATAACTTAAAATTATATAAAAATACATATGTAACGTGAATCCTAATCAACAAAAATTTCAAATTTTCAAATAATATCTACATTGTTTTGCATTTAAGCTAACGATATGGGTTTTGTTTGTGAAAAAAATTCTTTGATGCCTGTAAAAGGGTCCCTTTTTCTTTCGTAAAAAAGACGTACCTAAATGCAGAAATTATTAAAAAAAAAATAGCCACAATAATTTGTTGGTATTTTGTGCTTGTAAAAATATTTTTGTTTCTGTACCAATCGCGTTTTTTTCTTTGAAAACACTTTTCGTAAGTAAGTAAAAATATTTAAAAAACAAGTTAAAAATGTCTTGTTTTCCTACAATTTATGTGTAAACCTATACACATAAAAGCAAATGTGACAGCAGGTAAAATATTTGGATAAGAAGATATGTTTTATTGATGTATTAATGAAGCGTTATTGTTTGGCACTATTTTTATTGCTTACTTTTTTATGCTACAATTATATGACCGAGTCCAAAGAGTTAACCTTACTAATTTATGGTATTTATTTAACGTACATAACTTTGATCTGTTATAATGACTTTCTACATTTTTGCAGGCACTCAGGTGCGCATTTGGTATTTTGTAAAAAGTTATGATATACCATTAGCAAGAATTAAAATGAATGCACAGATGTTTGAAGTATGAGTAACCCAACAACGTGAATACCTTTTCTATTTTACTTACCACTATGAATACCCTAACTTTTTACTAAAATAACTTTTTCACGTTATAATTCTCATGTAATTTATTTTATTTTTGAATAAATAGACCAGGGAAATCCATTTCTATGCACAATTGTGTATACCACTACTAATACATATTTTTGTTTCAAGTTAATAGAAAAAACTTTATGATGGCACTTAAAAAATATTGTGCGGTCAAAAACGCTTTTGGTAACATCCAATGCCTTATATGCTATGCAACATTTAAGGAAGGAACGGAATATGTTATTAAACGGCATTGCGATCGTTTTCATAATAATATAAATAATTTAAATGATAAGGGAATAGAAGACCTGTTTTATAAAAATAAAACAATTTTTTTGGAAAAATTTAAAAAATGGTTATTAGAAGATGAAATTTATGAACCAAAATCAGTTCCCAAATTGAAAAAGGAGATTTCAAGTTTTGTAATATAGGAAATTGTTAAGAAAGGAAGACCATTGTAGGATGGTGTTTTTATCAAGCAATTGCTAAAAAATTTGGGAAAGGCTTAATTATAATACTAAATTTATATAGTCTCTTCCCCTGTCCAGTCAAACTGTATACCGTCGTACTGTTCAATTAAGAACATGTGTAGAATCTGCAATTAGGGAAAAAGTAATTAATTGCAAATTTGTTTCAATTTGTTTAGACGAAAGCACTGACATAAATGATCTGTGTGAACCTGTAATTTGTATTCGATGCGTAGACAGCGAATACTCTATTTTTGAGTCCATGTTTACTTTAGAAACATTTTATGGAAATGTAACTGGTACGTTGTTGTATGATGTTGTCACAGAAAAGCTTCTTTCCATTGTAGACATAAACAAATTTGCTGGAGTCTGCACAGATGGAGCCAATGTAATGTTGGGCAAATATAATGGGCTTATAGGCCAATTAAAAAAACACAAATTTGCAGTTCATAATTTTCACTGCATAATTCATCAGACCGCTCTTGCATCGAAATTCATAAATGATACCCCAGCAGAGGATATAATAAATAAAATTCGAGGCGGACATCAAGCGCTTACCCACCGAAAATTTGTAACTTTTTTAAAAAACAAAAATGCTGTGAATTGTGACCTGAAAATGTTTAATGAAGTTCGGTGGCTAAGTCGCGGTGATTGCCTGAATAAACTTTATGATTTAAGAGAAGAAGTTCTTCAGTTCCTAGAAACTGAGAAAATAGAAAAAGTTTTAGTACAGTGTTTAAAAGACAATAATTTTATTTTAGACTTAGCTTTTTTGGCAGATACGACAAGTATGTTAAATGAACTTAATTTGGAATTGCAAGGAAAGGAACGCAATATATGCGACTTGTCAAAAATCATTCACAATTTTAAAACAAAACTTTATCTAATTTTTTCCCAAATTAAAACTGGTGATTTTTCCAATTTTCCAAAAACTTCACTTGTTTATAGAAATCTTGAAATCGACAAAAGATATGAATATGCCGAAATATTTGAAACACTTTTCAATAATTTTCAAGACAGGTTTCAAGATTTTGTAATTTTACAACCGCTATTAGATCTTTTCGAAAATCCTTTTCGTTGCGATGTAAGCAACTACGAATTTGATATTCAATCAGAACTAATCATACTACGAAGAGAAGTAAATGCTCCAGACGAAAATAATATTGTAGAGTTCTGGAAAGATTTGGATGGCGAGTTCTATCCTGAACTAAAAAAAAATTCATTTAAGTGCCTCTCTTTATTCGGCACTACTTACCTATACGAACAATTTTTTTCGGATTTAAAATTTATTTGTTCCAAGCAACGTAATAAATTAAGTTCATCCCATTTGAAAAGCATTCTACTATTACGAAACTGCCATAAAAGTATAAATTTAGAAGATTTTATTTTATAAGTTGTATAACACAAGGAATCAAAATTAAACATTTTTTGTGTTGATAGAAAATTTGTAGCAGTTCTTTACCAATTCAATGTCGCTGATTTTAGAACTGCACTTTTTTTCTATCAGCTGTGATTTGCGTGCAATATTTATTTTTTATGAATTTTTAAAACATAAAAATCTTTAATTTTTTTACAATTGTTTGATAAGATATTTGAAACTGATTTAGAGTCAAACAGCTTCCGAATAAAAAAAAAGTGCAGTTTTAAAATCAGCGACATTGAATTGGTAAAGAGCTGCTACAAATTTTTTATCAACACAAAAAATTTTTAATTTTGTACCTTTGTGTTATACAACTTATAAAATATATTACCAACATTTTATTTCGGCTGTAAATGAATGCAATTTGTTTACTCTCTGGTACTCACTACTACACAACCAAAAAATTTTTGGAAATCCCTGCATTAAATCAAAGATATGCATTAAACACATTCGAGACAGCAGGCAACACGAAGGCATGACTACAAATGCTGCAGGTTGCAATTGTAGTCGCGTAATCAGCTACTGAATTATTTTGAAGACGACAGCTACAATTGAAAAAATATAAACAGCTGTGTTTTTTATTATGTATTTACGTTTCAGTGGTGCCACTATCATTTTTAATTTTTATAAATTTAACAACATGCATAATTGCAGACTCGTACACAAACTTAATTTAAGCCTACAAAAATATAAAAACTTATTTATGACAAATTTTTTAACGTAAAAACAAATGAATTTATTAAAAAACATTTAAAATATTTTAATTTTATTGTTTTTGGAAGTCATAAAGAATATCATCTTCATGACAGGTTGAATAAAAAAATCCTTATATACAGTATAATCGCGAAAAAGTAAACTGAAATGTCCTAAGGGTTGTAAACTTTTTCGTCTTATTTATTAACTTTTCTAAATTGTAAAAAATGCAATAATAAACATATGTACCTATATTTTTTTCAATGACATAGTTTTCATCTGTACAAAAAAGAAACTTAGATCTAATTTGTACCGGCTACAATTTATAATTAATAATTATACAATCAGTCATGTATTATGTGTTAGGTGCTACATATGACGTTTGTCAGAAAATTAGTTCTTCAAAAATTTTCAGATAGCGAATTCTGGGTATTTTCTAAACATTTGCCAGCCATCCATTACTGACATTATTGTCAGTTAGCTATTGATATTGAAATTAGAACAGTGATTGCGCAATTACGTTTTCGATGCTTCAAGAAAACATTTGTACAAACTTGCTTTAAGATCGGCATATTTTGGTCTTTGTAATGCTTTCCTGTGTGCTTTTTCCTATGTATTCTTCAAAGCCGCGAAAATTTTGTGACGTTTCGTTTTTATTTTTGAGATGGCAACTTCAGATATACAATAATACAACGCCGATAGTTTTTCTTTAATGTATTTCTCAATTTTGTTTAAACTCTCAACTTTCAGCTTAAAATTTAATCTAATTTGTTATCGTTTGTACAAATCAGTACTTTTACTAATACGATCTGAAAAGTTAACTTAGAGTTAACGTTTAGAGCGGCACAGAAGCGCTAAGACCGCAAGATTACTGTATCGCGATTTTACTGTAATTTTTTGGTTCAACGCATTAAGTTTATGAATTATAGGTCGTAAATGTTTCAGAGCACTTTATTAATAATATAGGAAGAAAAATATAATCTGAATCTTTAAAGTATTGGTATCATAATAAAGTCTTTCGAAACACATTTCATATGATGTATTAAATATACCGATTTATTAACCCCTTAAGAGGATTTATCTTAAAATTTTGTCGATATGTATAATAATATTTCCTCAAATATAATATGTTATAGAGAACACCTCAAGTTTTTGTATGCTATATTTTTAGAAACTCCATCATATAAAATCTTAAAGTTATTAGGGTTAAAAAAATTTTATTTTGGAAAACTTCACAATTTATTTATAAGTTTGAGTTAAAATATATAGTGGTAATAGTTTATGCACTTGTTACATATTGAAATATAGTAATATGTAAATATTTGAAAAGTGTTCCGGAAGGCTGAAAACCCGCAATACAGAAAAACTTTATTAATCAAAGTCCTAATAACTTGGGTAATATGTGTATATTATTGTTAAATAATTATTATTATATCGACATGATTTAAAGATAAAGCCAATTTATTAAAAAAAGTCAGTCAAGAAGTATGAGCATTTGAAATGGGCTCTTAATGGGTTAATAAATCGGTGTGCTTTAAACACCATGTGAAAAGCACTTTCAATTTTTCAATGATACCCATACTGCTAAAACTAAGAGCGTTGGCGTGACAAACATCTTCCTATATAACTTCTTTTAAGGATACTAAAAAGTAATAATAATATAGATTTGGTGGTGAGCCGCGCTTATATTCTTGATTCAATCCGGTTCTTTGCTGTTTAACCAAAAAATTATTATTACATATTAAAAGCACTAATTCTTCTAATTTTTGATTATATTAGCAGCACTTTTTCTGTTTTGTAGCGTACAAAAATAGAAATTAGTTTAATTTGACTACAACGACAAAATTAGCATAGACAACAACCTGCAGCCATTTTGCCGTGTCGTCTTTAAAATAATCATTTCCATATACACACATGTATTCTATTGTTAACATATTGAAGTCGGTAGTCTGCTGTCTCGAATGTGTTTAAAGCAATAGGCAAACACATAGATGTGTTTTTTGCAAGGTTGGATACCGAAACGAATTTCGGTATCGGTATCGGTATCGGTATTAAACTTTTTTTTATTTCGGTATCGGTATCGGTATCGGTTTCTTAATTATAACGGTATCGGTATACCGGTATAAAAACTTTTATATCGGTATTACAGTTAAATGAACAAACCTACGAAAAAAGTTAAAAAAAAGAATTATAAATTATATATTATATATTATAAATACATATATACATATGTTTATGCATTCTATTTTATTTTTTCATTTCGACTAAAAATATTAGGTACATATGGGTATTTCTCTGAAATGGTCCACCGTGACTTAAAAAATCAAAGCGCTCGCATAATTTTTTTCAAGGAAAAAATTAAGTTGGATTAATTTTGTAGTATATTTTTATTTTTTATTTTTCATTTTTGAATGAAAGTTTAATTTTTTTGTTAAAAACTTCTGAAAATATATGTAAAATTACTAAAATATGTATGAAGGTAAAAAGTGTCACGTGCGTAATTTATAATTTATTTTTTTCTTCGCCAACCCATGCATAGTTGCTTTTGAACAAAACATGATTATAAAGGCCCATTACTAACCTTTATAAAAACATTTTTTCCGAAATAAAAACCTCCTACAATTCACTTACTTTCGCACTTTTTCTTACGGTCCTAAAAGGCACTTCTATTTTTGTCACGTGAGTAAGTCAACTTTGATTTCATGGCATTTGGGTACCCAGTGCTCAATTTACCATTATATATACTTTTTGGAAAGAACTCATCACAAACAATGTAACGATTCTAGAATTCATTCTAAAATTCCAATCCACTTCTATTTTTTTAATATTCAAACACAATAAAACGCGTACAAATGTCGCGTGCATAACCAGAGAAAAACCCATATAGAGATGATTAAATGTCATAGAAAAAAAGAAAAAAGTTATTTAAACAATTCATATTGTATAAAAGATAAACCTTATATTTATGTACTTATATTATAAGCAAAAATCGAAAATAAAAATTATTTTTAAATACCGAAACGATTATACCGGTAGAATACCGGTATTAAGGGAAACGGTATACGTATACCGGTATTTTATGCAAAAAACTAATTTCGGTATCGGTATCAATACCGGTATTCAATTTAAACGGTATTTAAACGGTATTGGTATCGGTATCGGTATCGGTAGCCAACCTTGGTTTTTTGTTATAATGTTAGTGCTATATGACTCTCCCGCTCTCATTGTTCTGCAGCGTTGCCATAATCCTTTTTTTTTTTTCGAAAATATTGCATATTAAACACACGTACGGAAGAAAACAATTCAGTGTCGCATAAACAGTCATACTAAGAGGTTGTGTTGATGCTTTATTTGTACACAAACAATTTGTATTGACGTTGTTATTGCATGCACACTTAAAAAATGTCTGATGAAGAAATGTTTAATAACTTTTTTTGTGCCGAAAATTTTTTTTGGTAAAGTTGAATGTTTGATATGTCAGCAAAGCTTACCACGCACACGAAATTATTATTTGAATAGGCATTTTACTCTTTGTCATAGCGAATATCAAAATATATCTGATGATGAAAAAGAAACTTTAATTGTAGAGTTAAAGAAGCCATTTTATTAGAAAATTTTATTAGATAGTGAAGAATATAGGGCTGACGGAGATGCAGAACGTTACTCGAAAAAGAAAGCTTCTTTTGTCGTTGCTGCCGCTCTTGCTAGGCATTGCCGTCCTTTTGAGGATGTGACATTTTTCAAGGAGGTATGTAATGAAGTTTTGGGATGTTTTGGTGTCAAAGCAGAAGAAATGCAAAAAATGATAAATGAGGTACCCATGTCCCCTCGCACAATTATTCGCCGAACTGGAAATATAAGTGCATTTATTTATTCAAATATTAAAAATAAAATTCTAAATTGCGAGTACTTTGCTATTATACACCGAAGTTCGATGGCTTAGCAAAGGACGCTACCTTCAAAGGCTTTTTAGTCTTCGCGAAGAGGTGATTGCTTTTTTCAAAGTAATATAACCATGATATTCGGGAATTACTTGCTTATTTGACAGATACCGATTTTTTACTAGATTTCGCATTTTTGACAGACATTACGGAATTTGTTAATCAATTGAACCTTCAGTTGCAAGAAAATAAAAAAACTATTTTTGAGTTTTTTTTTTGCTGTTCAGACATTTATAAAAAAAAATAAAAATTTTAATAACAACTATAAAGAATAAAAATTTATAAAGTTTAAATAGAACTTTCGAAGTTTTTAACAAATCTGCTAATATAAACAAATTTAATGAGTCTTAGATTGTATGCTTAATAATTATATTAATCGATTTTTTGACTTTCAAAGACTTGAAAATATGATCGAACTTCATAATAATCCGTTACTGTGTAACATTGAAAAACATAATGGTGATATAAAAGAAGAACTTAAAAAAATGCAAGTTAATTTATCTTTACCTCTAGAAAGTGAAATAAACTTCTGGAAAAATATCAATGAAAACATATATCCAAAAACAAAAAATTAAATTCTAAAGATGTATTCGATGTTTGGATCAACCTTTATATGTGAATTTTCATTTTCTTTATTGAAGTTTATAAAAAATAAACACCGAAATCGTCTCACAGATGAAGATCTCGAAGACCTCATGCGTATAAAATGTTGTCCCTACAAGTTTGACATAGATGAAGTAATCAAAAGTTTTGAATAAGTTAAGTTCTTCTTTTGTGTCACCATTATGTGTTTCAATTTTACATAATAATTGATTATAATGAAGTTCGATCAAGCCTTTAAAAGGCAAAAATGTCGTAAGATATATAATACTAAAATTGAAAGAAAATAATTGTTAAGTAAAACTGAACAATTTACAATAAAACTCATTTTTAAACAAAGAACTTATTTAAAAAATACTCATTTTTTAAACAAAGAACTTTTTAAAAAAAAAATTTTTTTTTTTAACAGAAAATCAAAAAAAATATTTTTTAAACAAAGAACTATAAAAAAAAAACTTTTTTTTAATAGAAAAAAAAAACTTTTTAACAAAAAAAAAATCACTCTTGGCAACGCTGATCAAGCAACAAGCGTACACTACCAGCTTGTACGACTGCTCATTCGAGACTGAATTGATTTGTGTTTTTTTTTTCTTCCATACGTGTGTTTAAGTACGTGTAAATAAGTCCCCTTTTACAATGTGGCAAGTGGAAGGCAGACAGACGAAGTTTGTTGGCGAGGGGTTGTAGAGGTAGAGTGTGTAGTACATGACTATCTGTACTAGACATTTTTCGTGTTTCTCTTTTACTGTTCGCAATTTTCATGTTGTTGCTTCATATCATTTTTCTCACACCAATGTAATTTTATATACCATTGCCTGTTAAATGTTCGTCTCCGTCAACAGCGAAAAAGAACGAAAAAAAGAAACGAATAATTTCTGTCTGTCTATTAATTTCGCGATTGTAAAAGGTTTAGGTAAGTTCAAAAGAGAATAAGAAAAATGTCTGCCTTTCAATTTCAACATTGTAAATTGGGACTAAGAGAATAACAAAGCGCCCATGGGCCAGGGTTGTCAGATTGCTTTTGAACTTTTTCGCCAAATTCAATGTAAAAAATCGCCAAAATCGCCAAAGCATTTATTTTTTGCTTTTGACAATAATATATGTATTTTTAGAATAATTAAAAATATTTTTTTATAAATCCCAAAAAAAAATGTGTTCCGTTTCGCTAAAATCCGCCAAAAATTCAAAAAAAGTCGCCATGGTATATTTTGTTTACTTTTTATTTAGAACAAAGTAAAAACGATTAGTGAACACAAAAAGGTGCAATGTTTAAAATATTTTATAGTAGTCTAGTTAAAGCAACAAAAAAAGGAATTTTTGTGGTAAGTATTAAATAAATATTTGATATACAATACATTTGTATGTAGTTGCAGATCTATTATATATTTATCTAAAACGCTATATGCTTCACCGAGAAGACTCCCTTTTTGTCATCTTTTTTGGAATATCTTGTGAAGGTAAAAAAGAAATTCAACATTTACTGTTTACATTCATATAACTTTTAACTCGTAAAAACGTGTCGAAAACTTCATATCGCATTCTACTTCGAAGGCGAATTTTAGTGGAGTTCATTATTTCAACACAGGCATTACTAGTTATAATAACCAGTACGTACCTGCCGTATCCTTGTAGCTTCACATTGTTGGTCTAAACTGATTTAAATTACATTGAATATCATCATTAAGATTCTCTTTTAACAAACGATATTTTTACTTGTGCTTCATTAACATCCAAAGGTACATTAGGATTCATAAAAATCTTAAACAACAACGAACTTTATCTGTGATAATTTGTCACATTTTATAATGGAAAAATTTTCATAAACTTTAATCATATTCATTTATTAAAGAATTCTACTTATTACTTTTTCAAGAACACATTTAAATGTGAAAAAAAATTTTTCTCGAAGTTTTCATTATCCTCATCAGCCATTTCAAAATAATTTAATTTTAAATACTGGTCATACATATGAATGCATCAAATTTCATGCATTGAAATACTTAATACTAAAATATTATTTCTTTGTATTGAATTTAACAAATTTATGGCTCATCAAAAATAGCCAACAAAATCGCCAACTATTTTATAAACCGCCAAAAAATCGCCATGTCGCCCAATCAAAAATTAGGTCGCCAAACAAGTTTGAAAATCGCCACGTTTGGCGAGAAATCGCCATATCTGACAGCCCTGCCATGGGCGGCCTTTTGCTTATCTCTGGTTTAAATTGTCTTTGGAAGTAGGTATTAATTATTTGTCTGCACAGCAAAGATATAGAGCAATTCCATATGAAAACGATCAAAATTGGCAAATTTTTGGACGACCCCTCTCCGATTTTAAAATAAATAGTCTCAATCGATTGCCCAGCAAAAAAAAATGTACCTACATATTTTTTTTTTTTTTTATAGTGACTGGTTTAGTGGTGGTGTACACCACTGTCATGTGACAAAATTGAAGAATTCTTCATAAGGGACCTCATTGAAAGTTGTTTTAAAAAAAACTACTAAAGCGATCGCAACGAGTGATAGCTCGTTGGAAAGGTATTTAATTGAAAAATAAAATTTTCCTAATTTTTCTTAGAAATTTACCTTTAAATTTTCCCAAGAAAATTAAATTTTCCGATGTTCCACAGAAGCTCCTAAATTTTCCGGCTAATTTTTTTTTTTGGATTCCTCATAATTTTTGCTTTAAGAATCAGCAATAAAAAAATGGGCCCCGACTCCTTGTTTGGACAGGAGAAGAGCATTTAAGAGACCACCTTGTTAAAAATACATTTTAAAAATTATTTTACAGCTAAAAATACATTTATGAAGAAAAAATCAATTTTTTTTTAAGAGCCCCAAGTTGAGTGTGTAGTGAATATGGTCTGCCTGCCTTCACAAGATCGGCCATAAATCCATGGATAATAGCAGCAGTGGCATGTAATGGCACACCAAACCCGACTGAGGCTACAGGTCATAAAATGTTTTGTAAATTTTTTAAATTACCAGGTAATAAATATTTCGCCTAAAATGACACGTGCAGAAACAAGTCATAAAGCACGGATTTTCCATAAATATGGCGAAATATTTATTACCTGGTAATTTAAAAAATTTGCAAAACATTTTATGACCTGTGGTCGGCTTATTGGCAGTAACCAATTAAGTCCCTTTTAAAAAACATTTTATGACCAGTAGTTCACGCAAATTTTCCTATTAAAGAAAAGCAAATATCGCTTATTTTTTTTTTTTACCTATTTTTTACCAAAAAATAAATATAAATACTTCACACACTCTGAGTCAAATTTCAGTTGAATACTAAACGTGAAAGTGTTAAAGTGTTTTTTTTTTGTAAAGTAAAGAGTGAAGCTGTAAAGACAATTTAAAGTAAAATGAATAAATTTTGCTGCAATCCGTTTAACAAGAGTGGACATCGTTCGAAAAAGATAAAAGTATTAAAATTAACTGGTGTTTCGAAGCGATACATGAATGAATTAAATATACAATACGGTGAAGAAGCAGAATTCATTTGCCCCAAGTGTAAAATCGATTTGTCTCAACAAGCAAATGCATTGAAACAAATGCAGCCACAATCCGAGAGTGAAATGACAAGTGAACAAAATGTTTCATCTGATAGTGAGGCAGACATTCCGATGGTCAATATGTCTTTGAGTCCTTTGAATGAGGCTATTACCACTTTAGGTGAAACGCCTATTAGAAAAAGAAAGTTGCGAAGTGAAACATACAGGAAAGAGAAAAAAGGCAAGGTTATGAGTGCAATCGCGACAATATTTGATGAAGGCTCTGATAACGAATGCAGTCAAGCAGATGACGTTGATGACGGCAAACAAATGATTGAGCAGTTGAAAAGAAAATTCAATTTAGCGACCACTTTTCCGGAGAAATATCTCATTTTATCTGTGCTGCCTCAATCATGGTCTATACGCAAGATTTCTGAACAGTTTCAAACATCTTTTTACATCGCGAGAAGAAGCAAAGAATTAGTTCGACAGAAGGGCATATTGGCGACTCCCACCAAGAAATTTGGCTCAAGGACCCTCAGCGAAGCAACGGTGAAATTGATTCAAGATTTTTACTGCAATGATGACAACAGCCGCGGCTGCCCAGGTACACGTGACTATGTTATCACACGTGAAGATGGAGAAAAAGTACACAAGCAGCGCAGATTATTATTATGTAATCTATCCGAAGCATACCATCAGTTCAATGAGAAATACCCAGCAGAAAAAGTGGGATTTTCTAAGTTTGCCATCCTACGACCAAAAGAATGCGTGCTGGCATTAGACAGGCACGGAACGCATTCAGTCTGCGTTTGCATGTTTCATCAAAACATCAAATTAATTTTCTTTCCATGCAAGAAATTGAAAGTATTTCACGGTGAAATTGAAACATATAGGGACCGCCTGTCGAAGTCGTTGTGCGCATACCCCACGGAAAATTGTCATCTGTCCAAATGCGACAATTGTCCGAAGATTGACGAGCTAGAGCAATATTTGGCGGAAAAGTTTGAACAGCTGTTAATTCAGGAGGTACATTTCAAACAGTGGATAATTAGCAGCGGCAGATGTTCCCTTGATACCGTGGTAAAGCAGATTCCGGAATTCGGATTCAAGTTGAATGAACTGAAGGCGCACCATTTCATATCCGAGATGCAATCGAAATTTCTAAAGGAAAGTAAGGAGAAATTAGCCCAAAATGAATTAATTGTGATAAGCGACTTTGCCGAGAATTACACTTTTCTCGTTCAGGATGAAATTCAGGCTTATCACTGGGCAAACCAGTGCACGGTGCATCCTTTTTGCATTTATTTCAAAAACGAAGATAACGAACTACAGACCGTAAGCTTTGTTGTTGTCGCGGAGAGTTTAGCTCATAATTATGTGTCCGTTTATTTATTTCAAATGAAACTGTTTGAATTCTTAAGATCAAAATTCGATGCAATCGACAAAGTAACGTTTTTCTCAGACGGCGCGGCTTCTCAGTACAAGAATAAAAAAAATTTTTACAATCTTTGCATAATTGAAGAAGAACAAAACTGCAAGGTCGAGTGGCACTTTTTCGCGACGTCCCACGGTAAGGGCCCATGAGATGCGTTAGGGGGAACCCTAAAACGCATGGCGACTAAGGCAAGTTTGCAAAGGCCATATACTGACCAGATCTTAAATGTACAACATTTGTTTTCGTGGATTCAAAGCAAGGAAATTGCCATTAACACAGTTTTATGCACTCAAAAAGAACACGATGCCATGGAGCGACGAATTCAAAACAGATATAATAATGTCAAAACTATAACTGGAACGCAAAAGTTTCATTGCTTCATACCAAATATTTCTGATATGTCAATTAATGTAAAGCGGTAATTTTCGTCTGCCGACGTGCTAAATTTAAAGTTACTTTAATTTTATAATGATGCCAAGACAATTGAAATTTTTAATAAATATTGTAATTAAGTATAAGCAGCAAAATAAGAAAGATTTTTTCTTCATAAATGTATTTTTAACTGTAAAATAATTTTTAAAATGTATTTTTAACAAGGTGGTCTCTTAAATGCTCTTCTCCTTTCCAAACAAGGAGTCGGGGCCCATTTTTTTATTGCTGATTCTTAAAGCAAAAATTATGAGGAATCCAAAAAAAAAAAAAATTAGCCGGAAAATTTAGGAGCTTCCGTGGAAAATCGGAAAATTTAATTTTCTTGGGAAAATTTAAAGGTAAATTTCTAAGAAAAATTAGGAAAATTTTATTTTTCAATTAAAGCCTGATTCAATACCTTTCCACTCGTTGCGATCGCTTTAGTAGTTTTTTTTTAAAACAACTTTCAATGAGGTCCCTTATGAAGAATTCTTCAATTTTGTCACATGACAGTGGTGTACACCACCACTAAACCAGTCACTATAAAAAAAAAAAAATATGTAGGTACATTATTTTTTGCTGGGCAATCGATTGAGACTATTTATTTTAAAATCGGAGAGGGGTCGTCCAAAAGGTGATCGCTTTCATATGGAATTGCTCTATAGTATTCCATCAGTATTTGCAATTTGTACACTTTTTATTTTAAAATGTGTTAGTTCTATCCTGGTGAACCACAGTGTATTAAAAATAAATATAATTTGAAAGTGCTTCAAATTATCTTTTAAATGCCTGACCAAAATTATTTAATAAACAGCGCATTACGAATTTAATTCAAAAAATCCAAATTTTTTTGAAATTAGTTTTTATGAAAAAATGCAATTTTCTTAAAATATCGTGGATATAACGATATTAAAAATAATTAAATATTAAACATAGAACCCTTAAGCTTACATATGATGTACGAGCTTCATAGCTCCCAAACCAAAATCTTCTTGCCCAAAATTTATACATATGATATCACTACTCTTAGAATAGAAAGCTCTATACAAGGTATAGGATTGAAGAGTTACGCCTATTTTATACGGTCTTATGTACAAATTTTAAATGGATTTGAAGCTAGGCGAATTCATTACAGGCAATCTTGGTACTACAACAAGTACAACTTGTACAAAAACCACAAGCAATTTGTTTTTGTAAAATCATTGTACAATGTCAAAAACCGAAACAAAGACAAAGATAATTGCTGCAAACAAAAAATAACTTAACTATTTACTTTATTAATTTAAATTTTAAATTAACTGTTTGTTTAAAAAGTAAAAGTATTCGTATGTTTATGTTTGGTATTTTGAATTTAAGTTCAGTCTCTTTTTACACGTTATGTGTTACCGTTTTTTTAATATATTGTTCACTGTTACCATGTTGCCATTATTTTGCATTATTTATGAAAAATAGTGGTAACACTGGAAATCCTTTAAGTTTTTTGTATGAACATTCGCAAGTTAATTTATACGTTGGTAGCATTGCTACAATTTGAAACAACGATTCGACAGTATATCATTCTAGAAAATACTTTGGAAGAACACTACAGAACCAAAAAGAAAGTTAATGTTATTATCATAATTCTCAGACTAACTGAGCTACCTAAATAAGGGCGGCAAGCGTTTTTTTAAACATGAAAATTCTATTTCAAATACATTTTCAATAAGACAAATCGACATAGCGATTTGTCAAATAGAATTTTCCAGCCGGGTGGTGTCCAATTCCCGTTCTAAAGGTTTTTTACGTATAAACTTTATACAAATTAAAAGTTTTGACATACAAAAAACGCTTGCCGCTCTTATTTAGGTAGCTCAGTAAGAGTTAGTACAGTCGTGATAACTAAATTTCTGCTGCAACAAAAATAAATAAAATTTTGACATCCAACAATTATAAATCAAAAAAAAAAAGTTACCAGCAAGCCTTTTAAGATCACCTGTAAAGAATTCGCCTTGAATTTGAAATGTATTTTTAGAAAAATTTTTATTGAAAATTTCACTATAACCACAATTTAAATACATTTATTTAATTTTGTGTAAATACGGCAGTTATTTTATATGTATGCATCTATTTTGCTAAAATGTACTAAAATTTTTAAATAAAAAACAATTTTTTTACCAAACGATGATTTTCTTCCCAAAGCTTCTGGCAAGGCTGACGTTAGCTGATGACAAAAGTTTTAAAAAATAATAAATTTTAAAACACAAAAGAGATTTGAAAAAAATAATTATAGTTTGAAAGAGAAGAACTTATATTTTTTATGCTTTTTTGGATTCCTCATAATTTTTGCTTTAAGAATCAGCAATAAAAAAATGGGCCCCGACTCCTTGTTTGGACAGGAGAAGAGCATTTAAGAGACCACCTTGTTAAAAATACATTTTAAAAATTATTTTACAGCTAAAAATACATTTATGAAGAAAAAATCAATTTTTTTTTAAGAGCCCCAAGTTGAGTGTGTAGTGAATATGGTCTGCCTGCCTTCACAAGATCGGCCATAAATCCATGGATAATAGCAGCAGTGGCATGTAATGGCACACCAAACCCGACTGAGGCTACAGGTCATAAAATGTTTTGTAAATTTTTTAAATTACCAGGTAATAAATATTTCGCCTAAAATGACACGTGCAGAAACAAGTCATAAAGCACGGATTTTCCATAAATATGGCGAAATATTTATTACCTGGTAATTTAAAAAATTTGCAAAACATTTTATGACCTGTGGTCGGCTTATTGGCAGTAACCAATTAAGTCCCTTTTAAAAAACATTTTATGACCAGTAGTTCACGCAAATTTTCCTATTAAAGAAAAGCAAATATCGCTTATTTTTTTTTACCTATTTTTTTTACCAAAAAATAAATATAAATACTTCACACACTCTGAGTCAAATTTCAGTTGAATACTAAACGTGAAAGTGTTAAAGTGTTTTTTTTTTTGTAAAGTAAAGAGTGAAGCTGTAAAGACAATTTAAAGTAAAATGAATAAATTTTGCTGCAATCCGTTTAACAAGAGTGGACATCGTTCGAAAAAGATAAAAGTATTAAAATTAACTGGTGTTTCGAATCGATACATGAATGAATTAAATATACAATACGGTGAAGAAGCAGAATTCATTTGCCCCAAGTGTAAAATCGATTTGTCTCAACAAGCAAATGCATTGAAACAAATGCAGCCACAATCCGAGAGTGAAATGACAAGTGAACAAAATGTTTCATCTGATAGTGAGGCAGACATTCCGATGGTCAATATGTCTTTGAGTCCTTTGAATGAGGCTATTACCACTTTAGGTGAAACGCCTATTAGAAAAAGAAAGTTGCGAAGTGAAACATACAGGAAAGAGAAAAAAGGCAAGGTTATGAGTGCAATCGCGACAATATTTGATGAAGGCTCTGATAACGAATGCAGTCAAGCAGATGACGTTGATGACGGCAAACAAATGATTGAGCAGTTGAAAAGAAAATTCAATTTAGCGACCACTTTTCCGGAGAAATATCTCATTTTATCTGTGCTGCCTCAATCATGGTCTATACGCAAGATTTCTGAACAGTTTCAAACATCTTTTTACATCGCGAGAAGAAGCAAAGAATTAGTTCGACAGAAGGGCATATTGGCGACTCCCACCAAGAAATTTGGCTCAAGGACCCTCAGCGAAGCAACGGTGAAATTGATTCAAGATTTTTACTGCAATGATGACAACAGCCGCGGCTGCCCAGGTACACGTGACTATGTTATCACACGTGAAGATGGAGAAAAAGTACACAAGCAGCGCAGATTATTATTATGTAATCTATCCGAAGCATACCATCAGTTCAATGAGAAATACCCAGCAGAAAAAGTGGGATTTTCTAAGTTTGCCATCCTACGACCAAAAGAATGCGTGCTGGCATTAGACAGGCACGGAACGCATTCAGTCTGCGTTTGCATGTTTCATCAAAACATCAAATTAATTTTCTTTCCATGCAAGAAATTGAAAGTATTTCACGGTGAAATTGAAACATATAGGGACCGCCTGTCGAAGTCGTTGTGCGCATACCCCACGGAAAATTGTCATCTGTCCAAATGCGACAATTGTCCGAAGATTGACGAGCTAGAGCAATATTTGGCGGAAAAGTTTGAACAGCTGTTAATTCAGGAGGTACATTTCAAACAGTGGATAATTAGCAGCGGCAGATGTTCCCTTGATACCGTGGTAAAGCAGATTCCGGAATTCGGATTCAAGTTGAATGAACTGAAGGCGCACCATTTCATATCCGAGATGCAATCGAAATTTCTAAAGGAAAGTAAGGAGAAATTAGCCCAAAATGAATTAATTGTGATAAGCGACTTTGCCGAGAATTACACTTTTCTCGTTCAGGATGAAATTCAGGCTTATCACTGGGCAAACGACCAGTGCACGGTGCATCCTTTTTGCATTTATTTCAAAAACGAAGATAACGAACTACAGACCGTAAGCTTTGTTGTTGTCGCGGAGAGTTTAGCTCATAATTATGTGTCCGTTTATTTATTTCAAATGAAACTGTTTGAATTCTTAAGATCAAAATTCGATGCAATCGACAAAGTAACGTTTTTCTCAGACGGCGCGGCTTCTCAGTACAAGAATAAAAAAAATTTTTACAATCTTTGCATAATTGAAGAAGAACAAAACTGCAAGGTCGAGTGGCACTTTTTCGCGACGTCCCACGGTAAGGGCCCATGAGATGCGTTAGGGGGAACCCTAAAACGCATGGCGACTAAGGCAAGTTTGCAAAGGCCATATACTGACCAGATCTTAAATATACAACATTTGTTTTCGTGGATTCAAAGCAAGGAAATTGCCATTAACACAGTTTTATGCACTCAAAAAGAACACGATGCCATGGAGCGACGAATTCAAAACAGATATAATAATGTCAAAACTATAACTGGAACGCAAAAGTTTCATTGCTTCATACCAAATATTTCTGATATGTCAATTAATGTAAAGCGGTAATTTTCGTCTGCCGACGTGCTAAATTTAAAGTTACTTTAATTTTATAATGATGCCAAGACAATTGAAATTTTTAATAAATATTGTAATTAAGTATAAGCAGCAAAATAAGAAAGATTTTTTCTTCATAAATGTATTTTTAACTGTAAAATAATTTTTAAAATGTATTTTTAACAAGGTGGTCTCTTAAATGCTCTTCTCCTTTCCAAACAAGGAGTCGGGGCCCATTTTTTTATTGCTGATTCTTAAAGCAAAAATTATGAGGAATCCAAAAAAAAAAAAAATTAGCCGGAAAATTTAGGAGCTTCCGTGGAAAATCGGAAAATTTAATTTTCTTGGGAAAATTTAAAGGTAAATTTCTAAGAAAAATTAGGAAAATTTTATTTTTCAATTAAAGCCTGATTCAATACCTTTCCACTCGTTGCGATCGCTTTAGTAGTTTTTTTTTAAAACAACTTTCAATGAGGTCCCTTATGAAGAATTCTTCAATTTTGTCACATGACAGTGGTGTACACCACCACTAAACCAGTCACTATAAAAAAAAAAAAATATGTAGGTACATTATTTTTTGCTGGGCAATCGATTGAGACTATTTATTTTAAAATCGGAGAGGGGTCGTCCAAAAGGTGATCGCTTTCATATGGAATTGCTCTATAGTATTCCATCAGTATTTGCAATTTGTACACTTTTTATTTTAAAATGTGTTAGTTCTATCCTGGTGAACCACAGTGTATTAAAAATAAATATAATTTGAAAGTGCTTCAAATTATCTTTTAAATGCCTGACCAAAATTATTTAATAAACAGCGCATTACGAATTTAATTCAAAAAATCCAAATTTTTTTGAAATTAGTTTTTATGAAAAAATGCAATTTTCTTAAAATATCGTGGATATAACGATATTAAAAATAATTAAATATTAAACATAGAACCCTTAAGCTTACATATGATGTACGAGCTTCATAGCTCCCAAACCAAAATCTTCTTGCCCAAAATGTATACATATGATATCACTACTCTTAGAATAGAAAGCTCTATACAAGGTATAGGATTGAAGAGTTACGCCTATTTTATACGGTCTTATGTACAAATTTTAAATGGATTTGAAGCTAGGCGAATTCATTACAGGCAATCTTGGTACTACAACAAGTACAACTTGTACAAAAACCACAAGCAATTTGTTTTTGTAAAATCATTGTACAATGTCAAAAACCGAAACAAAGACAAAGATAATTGCTGCAAACAAAAAATAACTTAACTATTTACTTTATTAATTTAAATTTTAAATTAACTGTTTGTTTAAAAAGTAAAAGTATTCGTATGTTTATGTTTGGTATTTTGAATTTAAGTTCAGTCTCTTTTTACACGTTATGTGTTACCGTTTTTTTAATATATTGTTCACTGTTACCATGTTGCCATTATTTTGCATTATTTATGAAAAATAGTGGTAACACTGGAAATCCTTTAAGTTTTTTGTATGAACATTCGCAAGTTAATTTATACGTTGGTAGCATTGCTACAATTTGAAACAACGATTCGACAGTATATCATTCTAGAAAATACTTTGGAAGAACACTACAGAACCAAAAAGAAAGTTAATGTTATTATCATAATTCTCAGACTAACTGAGCTACCTAAATAAGGGCGGCAAGCGTTTTTTTAAACATGAAAATTCTATTTCAAATACATTTTCAATAAGACAAATCGACATAGCGATTTGTCAAATAGAATTTTCCAGCCGGGTGGTGTCCAATTCCCGTTCTAAAGGTTTTTTACGTATAAACTTTATACAAATTAAAAGTTTTGACATACAAAAAACGCTTGCCGCTCTTATTTAGGTAGCTCAGTAAGAGTTAGTACAGTCGTGATAACTAAATTTCTGCTGCAACAAAAATAAATAAAATTTTGACATCCAACAATTATAAATCAAAAAAAAAAAGTTACCAGCAAGCCTTTTAAGATCACCTGTAAAGAATTCGCCTTGAATTTGAAATGTATTTTTAGAAAAATTTTTATTGAAAATTTCACTATAACCACAATTTAAATACATTTATTTAATTTTGTGTAAATACGGCAGTTATTTTATATGTATGCATCTATTTTGCTAAAATGTACTAAAATTTTTAAATAAAAAACAATTTTTTTACCAAACGATGATTTTCTTCCCAAAGCTTCTGGCAAGGCTGACGTTAGCTGATGACAAAAGTTTTAAAAAATAATAAATTTTAAAACACAAAAGAGATTTGAAAAAAATAATTATAGTTTGAAAGAGAAGAACTTATATTTTTTATGCTTTTTTGGATTCCTCATAATTTTTGCTTTAAGAATCAGCAATAAAAAAATGGGCCCCGACTCCTTGTTTGGACAGGAGAAGAGCATTTAAGAGACCACCTTGTTAAAAATACATTTTAAAAATTATTTTACAGCTAAAAATACATTTATGAAGAAAAAATCAATTTTTTTTTAAGAGCCCCAAGTTGAGTGTGTAGTGAATATGGTCTGCCTGCCTTCACAAGATCGGCCATAAATCCATGGATAATAGCAGCAGTGGCATGTAATGGCACACCAAACCCGACTGAGGCTACAGGTCATAAAATGTTTTGTAAATTTTTTAAATTACCAGGTAATAAATATTTCGCCTAAAATGACACGTGCAGAAACAAGTCATAAAACACGGATTTTCCATAAATATGGCGAAATATTTATTGCCTGGTAATTTAAAAAATTTGCAAAACATTTTATGACCTGTGGTCGGCTTATTGGCAGTAACCAATTAAGTCCCTTTTAAAAAACATTTTATGACCAGTAGTTCACGCAAATTTTCCTATTAAAGAAAAGCAAATATCGCTTATTTTTTTTTACCTATTTTTTTACCAAAAAATAAATATAAATACTTCACACACTCTGAGTCAAATTTCAGTTGAATACTAAACGTGAAAGTGTTAAAGTGTTTTTTTTTTTTGTAAAGTAAAGAGTGAAGCTGTAAAGACAATTTAAAGTAAAATGAATAAATTTTGCTGCAATCCGTTTAACAAGAGTGGACATCGTTCGAAAAAGATAAAAGTATTAAAATTAACTGGTGTTTCGAATCGATACATGAATGAATTAAATATACAATACGGTGAAGAAGCAGAATTCATTTGCCCCAAGTGTAAAATCGATTTGTCTCAACAAGCAAATGCATTGAAACAAATGCAGCCACAATCCGAGAGTGAAATGACAAGTGAACAAAATGTTTCATCTGATAGTGAGGCAGACATTCCGATGGTCAATATGTCTTTGAGTCCTTTGAATGAGGCTATTACCACTTTAGGTGAAACGCCTATTAGAAAAAGAAAGTTGCGAAGTGAAACATACAGGAAAGAGAAAAAAGGCAAGGTTATGAGTGCAATCGCGACAATATTTGATGAAGGCTCTGATAACGAATGCAGTCAAGCAGATGACGTTGATGACGGCAAACAAATGATTGAGCAGTTGAAAAGAAAATTCAATTTAGCGACCACTTTTCCGGAGAAATATCTCATTTTATCTGTGCTGCCTCAATCATGGTCTATACGCAAGATTTCTGAACAGTTTCAAACATCTTTTTACATCGCGAGAAGAAGCAAAGAATTAGTTCGACAGAAGGGCATATTGGCGACTCCCACCAAGAAATTTGGCTCAAGGACCCTCAGCGAAGCAACGGTGAAATTGATTCAAGATTTTTACTGCAATGATGACAACAGCCGCGGCTGCCCAGGTACACGTGACTATGTTATCACACGTGAAGATGGAGAAAAAGTACACAAGCAGCGCAGATTATTATTATGTAATCTATCCGAAGCATACCATCAGTTCAATGAGAAATACCCAGCAGAAAAAGTGGGATTTTCTAAGTTTGCCATCCTACGACCAAAAGAATGCGTGCTGGCATTAGACAGGCACGGAACGCATTCAGTCTGCGTTTGCATGTTTCATCAAAACATCAAATTAATTTTCTTTCCATGCAAGAAATTGAAAGTATTTCACGGTGAAATTGAAACATATAGGGACCTCCTGTCGAAGTCGTTGTGCGCATACCCCACGGAAAATTGTCATCTGTCCAAATGCGACAATTGTCCGAAGATTGACGAGCTAGAGCAATATTTGGCGGAAAAGTTTGAACAGCTGTTAATTCAGGAGGTGCATTTCAAACAGTGGATAATTAGCAGCGGCAGATGTTCCCTTGAGACCGTGGTAAAGCAGATTCCGGAATTCGGATTCAAGTTGAATGAACTGAAGGCGCACCATTTCATATCCGAGATGCAATCGAAATTTCTAAAGGAAAGTAAGGAGAAATTAGCCCAAAATGAATTAATTGTGATAAGCGACTTTGCCGAGAATTACACTTTTCTCGTTCAGGATGAAATTCAGGCTTATCACTGGGCAAACGACCAGTGCACGGTGCATCCTTTTTGCATTTATTTCAAAAACGAAGATAACGAACTACAGACCGTAAGCTTTGTTGTTGTCGCGGAGAGTTTAGCTCATAATTATGTGTCCGTTTATTTATTTCAAATGAAACTGTTTGAATTCTTAAGATCAAAATTCGATGCAATCGACAAAGTAACGTTTTTCTCAGACGGCGCGGCTTCTCAGTACAAGAATAAAAAAAATTTTTACAATCTTTGCATAATTGAAGAAGAACAAAACTGCAAGGTCGAGTGGCACTTTTTCGCGACGTCCCACGGTAAGGGCCCATGAGATGCGTTAGGGGGAACCCTAAAACGCATGGCGACTAAGGCAAGTTTGCAAAGGCCATATACTGACCAGATCTTAAATGTACAACATTTGTTTTCGTGGATTCAAAGCAAGGAAATTGCCATTAACACAGTTTTATGCACTCAAAAAGAACACGATGCCATGGAGCGACGAATTCAAAACAGATATAATAATGTCAAAACTATAACTGGAACGCAAAAGTTTCATTGCTTCATACCAAATATTTCTGATATGTCAATTAATGTAAAGCGGTAATTTTCGTCTGCCGACGTGCTAAATTTAAAGTTACTTTAATTTTATAATGATGCCAAGACAATTAAAATTTTTAATATATATTGTAATTAAGTATAAGCAGCAAAATAAGAAAGATTTTTTCTTCATAAATGTATTTTTAACTGTAAAATAATTTTTAAAATGTATTTTTAACAAGGTGGTCTCTTAAATGCTCTTCTCCTTTCCAAACAAGGAGTCGGGGCCCATTTTTTTATTGCTGATTCTTAAAGCAAAAATTATGAGGAATCCAAAAAAAAAAAAATTAGCCGGAAAATTTAGGAGCTTCCGTGGAAAATCGGAAAATTTAATTTTCTTGGGAAAATTTAAAGGTAAATTTCTAAGAAAAATTAGGAAAATTTTATTTTTCAATTAAAGCCTGATTCAATACCTTTCCACTCGTTGCGATCGCTTTAGTAGTTTTTTTTTAAAACAACTTTCAATGAGGTCCCTTATGAAGAATTCTTCAATTTTGTCACATGACAGTGGTGTACACCACCACTAAACCAGTCACTATAAAAAAAAAAAATATGTAGGTACATTATTTTTTGCTGGGCAATCGATTGAGACTATTTATTTTAAAATCGGAGAGGGGTCGTCCAAAAGGTGATCGCTTTCATATGGAATTGCTCTATAGTATTCCATCAGTATTTGCAATTTGTACACTTTTTATTTTAAAATGTGTTAGTTCTATCCTGGTGAACCACAGTGTATTAAAAATAAATATAATTTGAAAGTGCTTAAAATTATCTTTTAAATGCCTGACCAAAATTATTTAATAAACAGCGCACTACGAATTTAATTCAAAAAATCCAAATTTTTTTGAAATTAGTTTTTATGAAAAAATGCAATTTTCTTAAAATATCGTGGATATAACGATATTAAAAATAATTAAATATTAAACATAGAACCCTTAAGCTTACATATGATGTACGAGCTTCATAGCTCCCAAACCAAAATCTTCTTGCCCAAAATTTATACATATGATATCACTACTCTTAGAATAGAAAGCTCTATACAAGGTATAGGATTGAAGAGTTACGCCTATTTTATACGGTCTTATGTACAAATTTTAAATGGATTTGAAGCTAGGCGAATTCATTACAGGCAATCTTGGTACTACAACAAGTACAACTTGTACAAAAACCACAAGCAATTTGTTTTTGTAAAATCATTGTACAATGTCAAAAACCGAAACAAAGACAAAGATAATTGCTGCAAACAAAAAATAACTTAACTATTTACTTTATTAATTTAAATTTTAAATTAACTGTTTGTTTAAAAAGTAAAAGTATTCGTATGTTTATGTTTGGTATTTTGAATTTAAGTTCAGTCTCTTTTTACACGTTATGTGTTACCGTTTTTTTAATATATTGTTCACTGTTACCATGTTGCCATTATTTTGCATTATTTATGAAAAATAGTGGTAACACTGGAAATCCTTTAAGTTTTTTGTATGAACATTCGCAAGTTAATTTATACGTTGGTAGCATTGCTACAATTTGAAACAACGATTCGACAGTATATCATTCTAGAACAGGGGTTTCCATTTCTTTGCACAATTGTGCGCACCACTACTAACACACATTTTTATACTCTTCAATTTAGTCGTCGATGTGACTTCGACAAGTGTGCATGTCTAGCGGATGCTCTATTATTTTGTTTCAGCTTACACTCAAAAAATATTGTGCGGTAAAAAATGCTTTTGGTAACATCCAATGCGTTGCGTGCAATTTTTATTTAGAGTTTAAATTTTAAGACTAAAATGTAGAATAATGTAACATTTCATAAGTTAACATGCAAAGCAAAGAACTTTGTAAAATGGTAATTATTTGAGATTTAAAAGCAATTTTTAATATTTCAGATAAAAAATTTCAAAATGTCTAACAGTCCTATGTGGAAGAAGCTGATAGTCACATTTATTATAGGTTTTATTTTACATACGTTTATGGATTCGGTTCTTATAATTTTACAACACTTTTTTATTTTTTCTTATGCAATACTAAAAATTATTATTATAAATTATTATCTGATCACTAATTCCACTAACACCGTGGTAATCGTTATAAAACAGATTACCCAGTTTTGGTGTTTAAAAATATTAATGTGTTCTTATAAAAAGAATTAAAACCTCTGCTAATTTTTTTATTGAGTGTGATTATACATTATGCTGTTAAAAAAATTATATATTTATTTGATGATACGTCATTTATAATTTTGTAAATAACTTAAAATTATATAAAAATACATATGTAACGTGAATCCAAATCAACAAAACTTTAAAATTTTCAAATAATATCTACATTGTTTTGCATTTAAGCTAACGATATGTGTTTTGTTGTGAAAAAAAATCTTTGATGCCTGTAAAAGGGTCCATTTTTCTTTAGTAAAAAAGACGTACCTAAATGCAGAAATTATTAAGAAAAAAAAATAGCCACAAGAATTTGTTGGTATTTTGTGCTTGTAAAAATATTTTTGTTTCTGTACCAATCGCGTCGGTAGGTTTTTTTCTTTGAAAACACTTTTTTAAGTAAGTAAAAATATTTAAAAAACAAGTAAAAAAAGTCTTGTTTTCCTACAATTTATGTGTAAACCTATACATATAAAAGCAAATGTGACAGCAGGTAAAATTTTTGGGTAAGAAGATGTGTTTTATTGATGTATTAATGAAACTTTATTGTTTAGCACTATTTTTATTGCTTACTTTTTTATGCTACAATTATATGACCGAGTCCAAAGAGTTAACCTTACTAATTTATGGTATTTATTTAACGTAACTTTGACCTGTTACAATGACTATACATTTTTGCAGGCAAACTCAGGTGCGCATTTGGTATTTTGTAAAAAATTTTTGATATACTATTAGCTAGAATTAAAATGTATGCACAGATGTTTGAAGTATGAGTAACCCAACAACGTGAATACCCTTTCTATTTTACTTACCACTATGATCCCCCTAACTTTTTACTAAAATAACTTTTTCACGTTATAATTCTCATGTAATTTATTTTATTTTTGAAAAAATAGACCAGGGAAATCCATTTCTATGCACAATTGTGTATACTACTAAAGGTACGTTCAGACTGGTGAAATATTTGAAAGCAAACATCAAATATTTCATTAACGTAGTCTGAACACAAAATATTTTTGAGTATCAAATAAAATAACAGCTGATTTTGAGCAAATAAAAGTATTTCCGGCAAACAAATATTTGTCCAACGTGAACATAGTGTGAACACAAAAAATCAAATATTTTAGTAATTTTTGAGCAAACATTTATTTGATATTACAAAAAAATTGTAAGAGCAAACAACGACAAATAATTTTAGCCATGTTCCGGATAGAAGCAATTTTTCCTGTAAGTTTTCGGATTCTTTACAATTTTAAAGATCTTTTATAATTATTAGACTTTGTATCGTGCCGCTATTAGCAAATTTTTACGAATTACCGCTAATTTAGCAATTTTTATAGAATTTTTGCCATTCCTTATAGTTTAAGGCACTTTTACTAAATTTTATGGCTTGTTTGAAATATTAAAGTGGTTCGCGATTTTCGCTATTTCTGCAACATTTTTTTTTTTTGTTTTACCCCTACATTTTGTTTTTTAACCGATTTAGCAATTTCAAATATATTTTAGGGTTTGTTTCCAAGTTAGCTATTTTTCGCGAATTTTAGCCATGCTCGCGAAGAAGCGATTTTTCACTGTAAGTCTTTAGAGCTTTAACGATTTTTAATAATTATAAGGCTTTGCTATCATACCGCTATTATCAAATTTTTGCGAATTTCCGCTAATTTAGCAATTTTTATCGAATTTTTGCCATTCCTTTTAGTTTTAGGCACTTTTAATAAATTTTATGGCTTGTTTGAAATATCTAAATTTTTCGCGAATTTTCGCTATTTTTGCAAAAATTTTTTTTCCCGACATTTTGTTTTTTAACTGATTTAGAGACTTCAAATATATTTAAGGGTTTATATCCAAGTTTGCAATTTTTCGCAAATTTTAGCCATGTTCCCGTTACCCATTGTCTTCCGGTTTTTTTTTATATTTTACATTCTCCTGTTCTAACACTATGAAAGATGCTGCTCCACAGAATAAAAAAAATAAATTAGCTTTTGCGCTCATTTTTACTATTTGTGAAATATATTATTATTTTTGAACACTTTCATTAAATAATTATGTGATGCAAATATTTATTTTAGTCTAATTTATTTTATTTAACATTTTTTGACAACTGTTTCATCAAACAAAAATTGTCAAATGTTTGAGCTTAGTTTGAACATTAAACAAAATATTTTTTGTTCCACACAGTTTGAAGCAAATATCAGAACAAATATTTTCGTCAAATATTTCATTAGTCTGAACGTACCTCAATACATATTTTTGTTTCAGGTTAACAGAAAAAACTTTATGATGGCACTTAAAAAATATTGTGCGGTCAAAAACGCTTTTGGTAACATCCAATGCCTTATATGCTATGCAACATTTAAGGAAGGAACGGAATATGTTATTAAACGTGTGATTTGCGTGCAATATTTATTTTTTATGAATTTTTAAAACATAAAAATCTTTAATTTTTTACAATTGTTTGATAAGATATTTAAAACTGATTTAGAGTCAAAAAGCTTCCGAATGAAAAAAAAGTGCTGTTTTAAAATCAGCGACATTGAATTGGTAAAGAATTGCTACAAATTTTTTATCAACACAAAAAATTTTTAATTTTGTACCTTTGTGTTATACAACTTATAAAATATATTACTAACATTTTATTTCGGCTGTAAATGAACGCATTCTCTCAATTTTTTTACTCTCTGGTACTCACTAATACACAACCAAAAAATTTTTGGAAATCCCTGTTCTAGAAAATACTTTGGAAGAACACTACAGAACCAAAAAGAAAGTTAATGTTATTATCATAATTCTCAGACTAAGAGTTAGTACAGTCGTGATAACTAAATTTCTGCTGCAACAAAAATAAATAAAATTTTGACATCCAACAATTATAAATCAAAAAAAAAAGTTACCAGCAAGCCTTTTAAGATCACCTGTAAAGAATTCGCCTTGAATTTGAAATGTATTTTTAGAAAAATTTTTATTGAAAATTTCACTATAACCACAATTTAAATACATTTATTTAATTTTGTGTAAATACGGCAGTTATTTTATATGTATGCATCTATTTTGCTAAAATGTACTAAAATTTTTAAATAAAAAACAATTTTTTTACCAAACGATGATTTTCTTCCCAAAGCTTCTGGCAAGGCTGACGTTAGCTGATGACAAAAGTTTTAAAAAATAATAAATTTTAAAACACAAAAGAGATTTGAAAAAAATAATTATAGTTTGAAAGAGAAGAACTTATATTTTTTATGCTTTATTATTATAATTTTTTTTTTCTTTAATAAAATGATTAACTAAATTTTTTTGTGTTGATTATATACTTTAAAAATCGTTCCGCTAGAATTTTTTTTTTAATAGTTCGTCGATTTTACGAAGGTTACCCTTAATGTACTAAAATAATGAGTAACCGTTCAGACAGACATTCAGAAAGACATATGGACCAATGACCCCGCCAGGCCATAAAGCGCAGCAAACAGTAATTTTCTGTGGATGTAATGGTGTTTTGACAAAAGCTTGTGGATTATCCTCACTCCAAATGCGACACTTCTGCTTATTTACGTACCTTTTCAAGCGAAAATGGGATTCAGTCGGATGCAAGGAGACGCTTAACTCAACCAATAGTGTTAGATTTTTTTAATTTTTTTTTAAAGTTTAAAGCAAAGGCATTATGCTGGATTTCAATCCCCAATTGCTTAAGAGAACTAGAAAGTGGGCATGTTTTTAACAGACGGACTAAGTCGACTAAGAATTACTCATGGAACCAGAATATACATACATATTTTCTTAAAAAAGTTTCACAAACTTAGTACCTATGCCCTCATTCACCACTAGTAGTTAGTTGTTTTAGTAGTTAGTAGTTTTAGGCTTAATTTGTAAAACAACTTTTAGAACACGTAAAAAATTGGGTATAAAGGCAGAATTAGTTTGTACGTTATGTTCTGTTACAAATCAGCTGTTTTGTTTCTGTTCAATTAAAAGGATGTATGTGTGTTTTTTTTTTACTTTTTCCTTCTGTTCTGTTTCGGACAAATCTGTTGAAAATAGAATTCAACGTTAAGTTACGACCAAAGTGTGTATGTATTAGTTTGTTGTGATATGAAAAATCTGTAATTGTTTGTTTAAAGCCTAGTACTCTGTTCCAATTTGTGAAAAATGTTCAGCAACATCTATTATTTCATGCGAAAAATTTTACATGTATCAATGTTACCTATCTCGAGAGTTTGTACAATTTGACGTTTTTAATCTTTCAAAGTTTGCGGCATTGTTTTGCATATGTAAACAAAACCCACATGTATTTTACCAAAAAGTATTTTTTAAATAAAAAATTAAGTAAAAATAAAATTAAATATTGATGAAAACCTGTTACCGGTTGTGTTATTTATGTTTTACAGTTCTCATTTTAATATTAAGTTTAAACTTTTTTCATTTGCTTAAGATTCCACGTGAAATAAGTGCAGCTTATATTATTTCGCAGTTGTAAAAAAAATGTTGCTAGAAACATTTCGCAACTTTTTCACAAATTAAACAGAGTCATAGCTGTCAGATAAAATTCGTCAAAATCGTCAAATTGACTAAACTAAATCGTCATTGTAAAAAACCACTAATTTTAAATAAGTTTTGAAAATTAAATGTTATTTTTTAATTCCCTTGCTAATAAAATGTTAATATATTTCGCCTGTTTTTGATATTAAATAAAAATTTATGCTTAGAAACTTATTATTGAACAAACCCTACCAAAATTTTTTCAAAATTATTGGCATTCATAAGAAAAGTAAGAAAATGCTTAAAATTAAGAAATATCAAACACATAATTTTGCACGTCGAAAATCCTGCCTAAGAACTTAAGTCTGGTAAACACCAATAAAATAATCAGACTTTCTGAAAGAAAAGTTTCATAATGTGAACGCAGACTAAAGAAAGTGGTTGCAAAATGCCTTTAATAAATAAGTGCTAACTGATCAAATAGACCTCTTAAAAATATACATCGAGCCAGAAAAAATTGCACTTTATATGATGAACAGCTAAGACATGAAAATTACTGCCAATCAAATAATGCAAATTAATCAAATTATCTAAGAAGCTAAAGTGAAATTATATTAAAAACATTGGTAAATTTTAACAAAATTTATCATATCAAAAATCGTCAAATTTAGGGCATAAATCGTCCTATCGTCAATAGTCCATTTTGATGCCTAAAAATCGTCAAAATGACGATAAATCGTCAAATCTGGCAGCTATGAACAGAGTACAACTCTATCAACATTTTTTCATAGAAATTCCGCACAAGTTTATTTCATATGAGTTTTGACAGCATTTCACGTGAAATGTTGAACAGAGTACTAGGCTTTAAGCTAGAAAAATTGGTTTTAATTAATGATTTTTTAAAAATTGACGTATTTTTTACACAAAATAATAGTTTTTTATTTTTTAAGGAAAAGTTTTTTTTACAATTTCAATGCTTTTCTTTTTAAAAGCAGATGATTCCTTTCACAGAAAAAGTAATTACAAGATATTTGCTACAGAAAAGAACGAAACAGAACGGCAACGGAAAGTTACAACTAATGAGGCCTTAACACAGGGCTTGTAAAAGATGAACCAGTGTCAGGAAACCGAGAATTAAAATGTGTGAATCGATAAAATCGATAATTATCTATAATCGCCAGAAAACAATTCAAACTTCATTTCAGAGGTGGAGTTAAAAAAATAAATGTATACATATTAAAGAATAACAATAATTTTACCTTATGGACACCAATATCATAGCAAATATTAAATATTTGCCCAAAAGAGGCACTACCAATGATGTGGGCGGTATAATTTCTACTACTAGTAAAAAGAACACGTGGAGACTAATGAGAATTGAAATAGAAAGTGTTACCTATTAAAGATAATATAATTTTGGTTAATTATTAATCATTTTTAATTTGAATTTCTGATCAACTTACCTTCTCTCCACTGTCTGATGGCAGATAAAATGTTAATACTGTAAGGAATGAAATACCCATACATGGTATAATAATATTCACTGTGTAGAATAGAGTTTTACGACGCATAGTTATATTAAATGTTATATCGAGATAGGGTTCATCGCAGCATGTATAAAATTTTTCGTTCCTAATAAAATAAAAATAAAAAAATTATATATACTTATATTATTGTTGTTTAATGGTATAAAAAAAAGATAGTTTCATTTTCTCTTTATCTACGTATATGGAAATTGTGACATGATTAAGGATTATGTCATATTTAAAATATCGAGTTGCTGCTACCATTATACATATAATTCCAGGGAGACAATTGTGTCGTACATCGGAAGAACGTGGGCGTATCGCCGTAAATTTCTACTTTAACATCCCACAATTCCGTCGTTAACGTATTTTGTTTTCTATTGAAAATAATCGTAAACAATTTCAAATATATTCCAATTGTTTATTTATTTTCTCTTCAAGTATTCAATTTAAAAACAAATAAATAAATTCATTTTATATGTTTAATTTTCTTTTTCTATGACAATACGGTCGGCTTATGAATGTAATTATTTCTAAGACAACGTACAACGTAGATACGGTTTTACGTTAACACCATGTATTGAGTGCCTTTGTATAAAAAAGTATACGTTTTAATTTGACAACGAATCTACGTCGTACGCTACGACGTTAATACGGTGCGATTGTGTTCCTATGGTTAATATGCCTTTTTTTTAAATATTTAAAAAATTTATTAAAATCGAAAAATTGTTATTGTTCAAAATTAATTTTTAAAACAAATAAGTTAATTAATTAGTTGTGTTCTTATTTATCAATAATATCCCACTTACACCTGCGCTGTTAACAAGAAATAAATAACACTGGTTTACAGCCAAAAAATACCAAGAACGCCACATGCCTAGATAAGTTAATTGGGACCTCCTGAACACGAAAAGTACCGTTTTTTAGATAACGGTACTTATGTGTTTTTCGGTGTATGGTCCCACTCAAACCCTTGTGGAGCCCAGCCGAGAAGTCCGATCGAGATAAATGGTTGCAAAGGTAATTGAATACCTCTTTTGTCGATATACTGCAAATTTCTATCTGATAAGAACTGGCTGAGTTATGGTACTTCAAAATTAAAAATTTGCCAATTTTTAACGTTTTTTTCAAAATTTTTCATTTTTATTTCGTTTTTTTTTCTACGTTATAGTAAAGATCTGGAATGTTTTATTTTTTTACCTAATAGCTTATTTAATTACCAACATTTTAAGATCGGATGAAAAATAAAGTTTTTATTAAAGATTTTGTGGAACGACAATATTTTCATCTTCATTGCTCCCACACTATATTCGGCGTCCATTAGTTTTGGACGTTTGGGAATTTACATTGAAACAAAAAAATAAATTGACAATAAAAAAATAAAATTTGTTTTTGTTTTCAATACAAGTTCCCGGATTTACATTTTAATTTAAAAAAACAGGTATATTATTGTGCATCGGATTTTTAAGCAATTAAGGTTTTTCCAAAGTTTTATGATCCTTTACTGTCTAATAAGCGTGCGTGTTTCTTGTAACAAAACGCGCGAAACACCATCATAAAGATGTGTTTTTTTTAACAATTTTCCATGCAAATAATTTTTTTAAAGAATTCTTACAGGCATATAAAAGAAACACATTTTGTAAAAACATGTCAGTTTGGCTTTGTACGTGCAAAAAATAAGATGTGTTCAATCGATCCCAACGAATTTTGTTATGTTTGTGGTGTTCTTGTGAAAAAGAAATCACAACATTTGATGCGAAAAATGAATACGAAAAATTTATCTGAAGCGTATAAGAAGTATTTCGACCTGTGTCTCTCGACAAACCGTGGACACCGAATAGTGCATGTAACAACTGCCGAACAATATTAAATAAAATTGGTAAGGGTCAAGAGTGTTTCTTCACATTTGGAAAGCCAATGCAATGGAGAATTGTTATTTCTGTTTAACGGAAAAGGCTATCGGACGTAGAATTGAACCAGTTTATCCAGTTGTTAGCTCGGTGACGCTACCAGTACCGCACTCATTATCGTGCCCCAAACCGCAGCTGATTGTAGCGGGCCCCACAGAAATACGAAAAAGAACCATAAAAAATGATTCATCAGATGAGTGCAGTGAAGCAGAAATGCAATCAAATAAGAAACCCCATTTACTTACTCAGGCCGAGCTCAATGATTTGTGCCGAGATTTGTATTTGCCGAAATCGAAATCTGAATTACTTGCATCACGATAACAAGAGTGGGGACATTGTGCTCCTGAGACACGTGTTACATATTACCGTGATCGCAGCAAACAACTTGCACTTTTCTTCGCAAAAACGGCAAACTTTTGTTTGTGTGCCAACATATGTGGTCTTTTCAATGCTCTCCAACAAAATTATGACCCAGAGGAATGGCGTCTTTTTATGGATGGAGGCAAGGATAGTTTGAAGGCAGTCTTGCTTCATAAAGGGAATACGAAACCATCAATTCCAGTCGGATATGGAAAATACATAAAGGAAACATATGAAGCAATGAAAAAACTTCTCGATCTCATACATTATGACCAACATCAATGGAAAGTTTGCTCTGATTTACAATTAGTTGCCATACTATCTGGATTGCGAGGGGGCAATACGAAGTTTCCCTGTTTTCTATGTCTATGGGACAGCCGTGACCGTCAGAATCACTACACCCGAAAAGTTTGGCCCGAGCGAAGTGGACGTACGCAAGGAGTGTACAATATCAAAAATGACCCACTCATTCCTCTGGAGAAGATAATAGTTCCTCCATTACATATTAAGCTTGGGTTATTTACAAATATTGTGAAAAAGTTGCCAAAAGACAGTCTTGCCATGAATTACCTTAAACAAAAATTTCCGAGAGCCACAGCGAGCAAAATTGAAGCTGGTATATTTGATGGACCTCAAATTCGGGCTCTGTGCGGTGACCAAGCATTTAATGAGTGTTTAGGTCCAGCTCATTTGGAGGCATGGGAAGCATTCCAGGACATCGTTCACAACTTTTTGGGAAACTACAGAAGTCCTGATTACGCAGAGAAGATCGATACATTACTGCAAAAATTCAATGCCATTGGTAAGCGTTGAGTGAAAACATGTATATCAAAAAGGACGTTATCATTTTAAAATTTATTCTTTTTAACCTTTAGGTTCAAATATGACACCTAAGTTACACTTTTTATTCAGTCATTTGGATATTTTCCCCACGAACTTGGGCTCCGAAAGTGATGAACAAGGTGAAAGATTTCACCAAGAAATGGAAGAAATCGAGAGACGTTACAAAGGCTGGTAGGACGAAGAAATGATGGCGGACTATTGTTGGTTCCTCATTCGCGAAGATCCATACGAAAAAAACGCAACAGTTCAAGTCGCTCGTCATTTTAATTTAAATTTTTTGAATTTACGCCAAATATAGTGTGTGAGCAATTAAGATGAAAATATTGTTCCACAAAATCCTTAATAAAAACTTTATTTTTCACCCGATTTTTTTCAAAAAAAACGAAATAAAAATGAAAAATTTTGAAAAAAACGTAAAAAATTGGCAAATTTTTAATTTTGAGGTACCATAACTCAGCCAGTTCTTATCAGATAGAAATTTGCAGTATATCGACAAAAGAGGTATTCAATTACCTTTGCAACCATTTATCTCGATCGGACTTCTCGGCTGGGCTCCACAAGGGTTTGAGTGGGACCATACACCGAAAAACACAAAAGTACCGTTATCTTAAAAACGGTACTTAGAAAAAAAAAAATTACAGCGTTTTTCGTGTTCAGGAGGTCCCAATTAACTTATCTAGGCATGTCGCGTTCTTGGTATTTTTCCAAATTAAAAATTTGTAAAGCAGTGTAATTAATTATGTTTGGCTTGGTTTTTAATATGTTTTTATATAAGGGAGATTCAAGTAGAGATACTCTTTTCAATAGCCTTTTTTGACAGATCACGTGTGAGTCGTGTCATGCTGTCATGTTATTTTTGTTTAGTATTGTTTGGCATTTCATAATGGAAAGACTAACGCCTGAACAACGTTTACAAATCGTTCAACTTTATTACGAAAATTCACGTTCTGTGAGGAATGTGTTTCGTGCACTTCGCTCAACTTATGGTCAACATAATCGGCCTACTGAGCGTACTATTCGTAACACCATCATCCATTTTGAGACCCAGCATCCATTATTGTATAATATTCGACCGAACAGACCACGTCCAGCACGCTGTGAAGAAAATATAGCGGCCGTAGCTGAGAGTGTACACGAAGACCGTGGAGAGTCGATTCGGCGCCGTTCGCAGCAACTCGTACCGTTATCGTGCCATGATAACCGACTATTTGGTGCCTGAAATTGAAGCTCGTGATCTCGGCGACATTTGGTTTCAGCAAGACGGCGCCACTTCCCACACATCGCTTCAATCAATGGATTTAGTGAGAGAACAACTTAAAATAAATTTTTAATTTCCGTTTCTATTTTTATAACTTAAATGTCTATAATTTTGGGCTACATTTTCAGTATCTGACTTAAATTTTCCGTTATTTTTTTAAGAGTTGTTGTAATATATTTACAAAGTTCATATGATGGAGAATTTATAAAGAAACTATTAAAATTATTGTGAAGCCATCTAACTCACATTCCGGAAATAATTCTTTATTTAATTTTTTATTGATTTAATAATTTATTTGAAATTTTTTGTGCTAATTCTTCAGATGCTATATTGCAATTGCACCATATTATTAAGAGTAAAGTACAAAAAGTAAGGTTACATAAGTTTACCCCATTCTTCTTTAACTCATTTGTTACTATGCGATTAAAAAAAAAAAAAAAACAATTGCCATACTAGATTACATAAAAAAGGAAAAAAAAAAATTACTTACACGGTGTTTACATTTGCCAGTACTGGCAAGACAGTTGCAACACATGCAAACTTTTTCACTAATACATGTACACTTTTCCAAATGTCTTGTCTACTCCCTGCAGATATCGAGACTAGTCCATACATGCGTGTAAAGTGTAGTCCATAAAGGAGTAGGAGTACTCCAAAACTACTCCAATTATATGATAAAAATGTGGTCTATTTAACATTACGGTGTCCTAGGAGTGGACCATATAACCCACCGAAGTAGTCCCTAAACTACTCCATGGAGTACTCAAGTGGGTTAGTTTCAAAAGTACTCCATGTTACTATTTTTTCACTAATCGCCTTTTATGGCGTGCGCTGTAATCCATTATTGCTATTATTATATATATTTACTTGGTATTTTTAATTTTTTTTTTCACAAATCCTAAAAAACTTTCCTGTTTCACTTTTAAATAAACAATTAATAATGGACAACATCAGGGCTACCAATGTGTAATACTGTAAACTATAGTACATATAGTATACCTATACATCATGCAGTTTTTGGCAGCACTGCATGTTAATTTGTCTAATATGGTTCATACTACAGTACTAGTTGATGGACCATGTTGTAAGTAGTCCATTTAAGCCACAATGGACCACGTAGTCCAATATTATCTGCAGGGCTGCCTTGCAAATTTTGCAGACAGTAAAATGGACAGTGATTTGACATTTGCTGACAGTAATTTGAAGTTTTGTTCGCAAAATTAAAAACAATTTAACAATTAAAAGAAAATTAATAAATTATGCTTTGGTTTTACTCAAGTGTTATCTATGTTCACAAAAAATTGTTGTTAAATGATATTTTTAATTTGTTAAGTTCATATAAAACACGTTTAGCTAGAACTTGCACTACGACATTTACGTTAGACATTTTTTAAGAGTGAACTGTCTTAACTACTGTCTGGACGCCTACGTCACGAAGACAGCAAGTAGTGTTTTTGGCAACTTATATGTATTTGCTTACTGTCTTGCCAGTACTGTCAAATGTAAACGTACTGTTACAAATGATGCTCAAACAGCGTCACCGCTGTGCATTTTACTGAAATCCCGGAAAATTTATTGGTAACTCCACGGAATTAATTAATGCGTTTTTTAATATATATTGGTTATTACTGGGCTCAACAAACCAAAATTCGATTCCAAATTATATCTGCTATTTATAGAAAATTTGTGAACCCGTTATTCTTGGAGAAAACTACTTTATGGATTAATTGATTATATTACAGTTGTTAAAAATTATTGAAATTAGAATAAGTAAGGTAACATAAAACATTTATATTTGGAAATTGTTTAATAGGATAAACAATTTGGGTCAAGTAAATAGAAATTGCTTAATTTTCAATTCTTGGCATTTTATTTAAAATTTTAAGACATTTAAAGAAACAAAAAATAAAAGAAACACAATTTATTAGTCGCAACATATAACGGCGAAAATTCTTGCTGGCGATTAAACAGATCTTCTTCATTGTTGCGAGTATGGAAATTCTTTTTTCCAACTCTTATAATTGAAAAAATTAAAATAATTTCCATACGCTTCAGTAAAGACCCCCTAATAAGAAAATGACTTCTAGATCTTTTACGTCTACATCTTACCATTAAGGAAAGATTTGTATTCGACTGTGAGCATTTGCTTTAGTTTTGTCAAAAATTGACCAGAGCTCCTATTGAAAGTCATGGTAAGACAATTGTTGAGGTGAAAATGAAAGATTTAGACTCAAGATGGCACAGCGTAGAATCCTCATATGAAAAAGTCATGGTAGCTCAAAACGAGATAGTTCCAGACGAATTTAAAGAATAATCAAAATTTAATTTTGATGCGAGTTCAGGTACATTCTACCAGAGTTGTTGTTTCTTTGCAAAGTGCTTACAAAAGCTCTTGCGAAAGCTCGCGCACTGTTCATATAGCTTGGCCGCAATTCCTATAAAAGAACAGAAAACTGATAAACCGTGATCACAATCACAGTTTTAAGGAGCAGTGATTTTTGAATCACGTTCACTAATCACGATGATATTTAAAAATCACGGGATCGCTCATCTCTAATATATATATATATATATATATATATATGAAAACCACAGAACTAAACTATTTGTTTCAAATTTATAAATTGAGGATGTGGCAATTCTCTAGACATACAGAAATCTAGTTTGATCTACGCCCACTGCTCCAAACCCACACATTTTTTACAGATGCTCTCTGTATATTGAAAACTATTCTATTTGTACCAAATTTGGACATTTTTACACTTACTGTTCTTCAAATATACGGGATTCTATTTTGTGCCACGCACACTTTTCGACTGATGTTGCGTACTGATCGCAAATATATTTGTTCCAACTTTTGAAACTAGCTATTTACGTTCTCTAGATATACAGAAGTCTTGCCTTTGTATGTGAGGTACCATGCTCAGTTATCCACCCCCACCTTCTTTTTGGCGGATATTGCGTATCGATAACCCCGCTATGTGTACCAAAATGGGACAAGTTTTCTCTTACCGTTCGTAAGATATAATTAAATCTATGCTATGCCACGCCCACATCTTCAACCCTGCCTATATATTGTCGGATGTTGCTACTTGTACCAAAGTTGTAAATTTTGGCCCTTGCTGTTCTTTTTATATAAAGATATCTACAACCTCTTTGTATAGGCGGTTTCACTTCCCCTTTTCCAATCTCACCCACACGTTGTCAAATGCTGTGTATTGATAATTAAGATGTTTTTACCTAATTTGTACCCCTTCCCTTTTACCGTCTTTCAGATATACAGAAATCTATAATGTCTCTGTATGGGAGGTGCCACGCCCACTTCTCTAATCCCGTCCATTTTTTTTAGAGCGGTTGTGTACTGATAACCTAGTTATGGTTTGGACAATTTTCTTTTAACGTTCTCTAGATAAAATTAAATCTATTTTAAGCCACGACTACTTCTCTAATCCCGCCAAAATTTTGTCAGATGTTGTGTATTACTAACCAAGCTGCTTGTAGCTAATTTGGAAACTTTGGCTTTTGCCGATCTCCAGACATACATAAATCTATAATGTCTTTGCATGGGAGGTCCACACCCTTTTCTCTAATCCCGTCATTTTTTGTTGAGGTTGTGAATTGATAACCAAGCTATATGTACCAAATTTGGACAATTTTTCTCCGACTGTTCTCTAATATATCAATAAATCTTTTTTGTGCCAAGCCCAGTTCTCCAAGCCCTTCCGTATTTTGTCGGATGTTGTGTATTGATAACCAAGATTCTTGTACCTATTTTGGAAACTTTGGCTCCTGGCTTTTGAAAACTATACATTTTAAATTTTTACAGTTTCGGATATTTCTTTCCAAATTTTTCGACCTAAATTTAAGTATGTATGTATTTGTCAAGGTTCACTCAAAAAACTGAGTGCTTTTCATATAAATTTTACTACGCGTTCATTCACTTGTGTTGTGAAAACAGCACATCATTTTGGTATTTAGAATGCCTTAAGACGCATTATTAATTTCTTTGGTCGAAAAAGGGTTATCTTTAATTTTTTTTCGAAATTGGTGAACTTGCACTTAGCCCCTTTACAAATACATACATATTTAAATTTAGGTCGAAAAATTTGGAAAGAAAGTTCCGAAACTGTAAAAATTTTAAATGTATAGTTTTTTCAAACTGGCTTAAAGATAAAGTATAGTTTTAGAATTTCTAACGTAAATGAGCTATACGATATTTTAATATATGTACTTCACATTTAAGTTTAGGTCATTACAACTCTGAGAGTTTAACCCCAATTCGCTTTTAATTCTAATAAATATGGTATTCATTAACGGTTAACCCATTAATTACTACCCGATTAAAGTTGCATGTACACGACATGTTTTTTACATCTGACTTGTCAAATTTCCCACTGCAAAATACATACATGTCGTGTGTTACCTTTAAAACATTGCATCTGTAAAAGTCAGACGCAAAGTCATCTGACAAAATTTCAATTAGAGCGTGCTCTATTTCCTTCTGACAAACCATCTGACATCAGCTGTGTCAGAAATCTATGCCGGGAAGATTTCCGTCGATTAACCACTTAACCGACGTAACAAAATTTGTAATTTTTTGTAGTATTATCACATATTTTTTGAGTTTTTAATTATTTGCTTCGTCTCATATACAAAAGTTATGGGTTTAGAAAATATTTTTTCATACAAACAAAGAAAGTCTTCAGTGATCTTAATTTTTAATAGAGTTTGCGGTCAACAGCTTTTTATTCACGTTCATTTTTCAGGTATGTGTTTAGTTATTTGTTTTTTCTTATGACAATCTTTTAACAGAATTAACCGAAACAATAAGAAGAGTTAAAAATTTAAAAAAAAATTAAAACAGGACTATAATGGTATAAAGGAAGGTTTTATACGTTAAGAGAAATCCAGGAAAAGGACTGAGAAAGTAGATATTGTATATTATGGGTTGCTTTAGATTTTCCAACATATACGATTAGTGACAGAACATTTTCCAAGTCAAGTTTTATCAAAGCTAATTATTTTCTAAAAGAGAATTTTTAAGGACTCCTTAAAAATAAAATTATCTTACAGTTTATTTTTAAATTACTACATAATATTTATGTATTATTTAAAAAATATGTATTATATAACTTAAATATTATTCTTTCGACCTTTTTTTTATTCAAAAATAAAAATTTTTTTCGAGCTCGAGTGCAATATTGAATGTGGAGAAGGTCATACGTCTCTTACGAATATATTTGTAACTCATTCCTTGATAATGATATCCGATGGATATCGAAATATTGGAGAAGATTAGTAAATAAATAATAAATAAATATTTTTTACAAATATGTATTATATATTTATGAATTATTTTTTGGTTTTTGTTGCAAAAATATTGATATTTTTCAAGCACCAATGTCATTTGTAATGCGTTTCAACTACATGGTTTTGATTACAGTATAATATAGTATGTATTTACTATTTTTGCTCACCAATAGTTAACAAACATATTTGGAACACCACTAGAAAATATGTCATAAACTTTTTGTTCGGGAATGAAGAACGAATATAAAAAGATGCTTTGAAACTTTGCAAAACATGGAGGCTGCTTTCAATGGGTTAAGATTTATACAATTCTAGAAAGTACATGTTCATACATGCAAACAGAAAAAATACCAATGTCAAATCGACAAGGCGCAATGTTGATTGAAAATCATAGTCAATTTCGGCTAAGGTACGTTTTTTTTTTAAATTTATCATTGTTTCATATTAATTTTAAATGAATAATGTTAAAATAACATTGTTCAATATTGAATCCATGGAATCCTGTTTTACGTGTTATGTGTGAAAACAACAACAACACTTCAAGAAGAAATACATGCATTTTTTATTTTTATATGTAAAACAATTTAAAAGAAGAAGGAAATTCCCGTATTCTTTTCGAAGAAAAATTCCCGTATTCTCGAAGGAGAATGATGATGAAAACATATGGGGCCTTTCCTGCTGGTGTCTTTTAATCGGGCAAAACAACAAAGTGAAACTGGAATATAAATAATAATATTCTTTCTCTCTCTCAAGTTCAGGGGGTAAGTGTTTGCAATCATTCTAAAACAAAAACATATGTTGTTTCTGAAGCTTCTTCTCACTGTTATTTCACACTCAAATTAAACAGATTCTACATTAAATTCAAGTTGGTTTAACTTAAAACAACTTTGCTAACAAGTTACGAAAAATGTAAAATCAAACTCGTTTTCGACGATTTTACGTTGATTTTCTTCTGTGTGTTTGTTTACCAAAAAATTTTTTTTTTATATTAAAGTTTTTATATTTTTTTATTAATTTTTGAAATTATTGTGTTTTTTGAGTATATTTTTTAATAAGATATATGTTTTATAAAAAAGTACCAACATGTTGTAAAAAGTACTCTTTTGCTTGGTGGTCAGTACCATCTAAATTTTTAAATTTTCCATCACTGATGAATACCATATTAATAAATGAAGAAACTTATAAACACATTATTTTGGGGAACAACTTTTGAATGAAACTAGTTATGTTTTTTTTTCTCATTTTCTGTCTTTGTAAACTTTCTATAGAAAGAAACTACCTTCTTTTTTATACCATGGTGTTATCTGTATACTCAATACCACTGTAAATAAAGCAATAATGATAGAAATAAAGGTAACGCCATCCTGAAAGCAAGGAGGTTTAAATTTTCTAAGCAATATAAAGGCTGCGACGTGGTCATAACCAAAAACTATTATTTTTACATAAAACGACTTTAAAATTTTAAATTTACACACAACATAATGGGAAAAATATCTTCAGTGTGTTTATTACAACGGGGTTAAAATTCATACTAAAAATACGAATTTGAATCCTGTTTTGCACCGCATATGTGTTCTGTTTGTTTGCTGCCTTTATGACAAAGAACATAGGTTTGGAGTTTACCAAAAATTATTTTAAAAAACCTTTTTAAAAAGGTACCAAAGGTACAAATTTTTACCCAGTATTTCCCTTTTTTTAAATATTTTAATTTTATGTCTCTGGTAATAGTTTAAGCAGAAAAATAAATAAACTTTGAAAATTTTGGAATCGAAATAGGATGGATTAAAAAGTACCAAAATTTCCATCCGTTTGGGCATTATTGCGGAACAAACAAACTTATATGTACTTCATTTTTATAATGTATATTAAAGGGTTGTATGGACAACTTCTTTCATAAACACATTAAAATGTTTATTCACTGAAGCTCGTGTTCAAACAAAATTGAGATTACTGAACAAACTGTTATTTTATTCATCCTACTAGTAAGCACATTTCGTTTCATATGGCAAACACTTTTGCGACATTTATATGCATAAGTTAGCTTAAAGTACTGTCAAAAATTAACGAAAAGTCTCTCAAATGCATGAGAAAATTAAAAGAGACTTTAAGGTGGCCATAATGTACTTACAGAAACTTAAGATCCATGTTGCATATTTGTGCAATATTTGGTTTTCTTGCGAGTACTTCAAATAAAGAAGTACCAAAAATTACAGCCCTGTATTTATTTATTTTATGTTTTATTTAATATGCCAGCAACGTTTTAAAAAGAAAAAAATTGGCGATTGTTTTACATACTTTTTAATAAAAAATTTATACAAATTAATATACATATGTAAAATTCCTCTTTTTCTATATTCTTGTTTCTCTTTATCCATTTCAATTTATTTTATTTTTTGTAACAACACACAAACCGTACGGAATGTGCTTTCAGTTTCATTAAGTACATTATAGTTGGCCCCATATGTTTTATATGTATTCGCGCAGTTGCTTAAGTTGACTTAAGCGGCCTCATGCATATTATGGTTGGGCCTTTATTCAATGACGGTTTTGTTTCCGAGTTGTTATTGTTCATATTCTCTTGTATAACTGAACAAACTAACTTCATCTTACTCGTCTCTTAAGTATCGAGTATTTGTTGCTTTCATGTCATAGTTATTCATGTTAAAGAATACAAACGAAGCGAATACCAAATTATAATGAAGTTTTCATGAACATCATCATTAAGTTTCATGCAGATGTTTAATATATATAGGTATAAGACAAATAAGGGTATTGTCTTATATTTAATTGTGTTGAAATTTTTGTTTTTTAATACTTTTTTTAATTTTAAGATTGTTTTTTATAAAATATAAGTCGAAATTGGCCAGACAAGCTTTAATTTGAGTGCTACCAGGTTTTACAAAATTCATGCAATCATATTGCCTTTTAGACTTGGCAACTCTTGCCGGGGAAAAACTACGTCCATCAACGGGAAATCATGCGCGGTGCGTAATCTTTATTTCTATCATTCTTGAATAAAAGTATGTTCTTTGTTTTGACTCACCTCACAGCCGGTACCTCCAGAATATCCCACTCAACAGACATATAGAATTCTGAGAGGTCGACACCCACATCAACGATGTTGCTGCCTTGTTGTTCATCCATATGTCTTAGGTCAACCTTATTTTTGGCACATTTACATTTTTTGCATTTGATTATTATCGGTCGGTGTTTTGTAAAATACGTAAAATAATTTAAAAAAAAATAAATAGGAGTAATTGATTACAAAATCGAAAGATAAGAAGTTTATGACTATTATATAATGTATTGTAGTAATTGAAGCAGTTGAGAGGTCAACAACAAATAATTAATAAATTTGTTTAAGCGCATGCACTCAATATTGTTAATAAATATTTTTTTGATTTTTTTTTTTAAATTATATAAGAAAACAAATAAGAAATAAATTAAATTTAAAAAAAAAAATTAAAACAAATAATTGGCAATGTAGAGGATACAAACTTCTAATTTAACAAACTAATAATTTCATCTCATATTAATAATAAGACAGACACGAGCAGATGCAAAGGCAGTATTATGCATGAAATTATTATGTATGTAGTTATGCATAAACATGTGTACGGTATGTATTAGTGTTGTTTATGAGTGTGTTTGTTTGTGACATTATAAGGTATTTTACATTGATTAATTTAATTAATTCTTATTGATTTGGTAAAAAAAACTCTCATAAAAATAAAAATTTTAACGCCTATTTATGGGTATTAAAAATAAAAGCTAGAACTCGATTATAAATAAAAACAAACAAAAGGTCTATATTCGGCCCTGCGTTTTTTTATTTCGTAAAAACCAGTTGCTTATCTCCAAAAAGTGTATCTCGGTTCGGAAATACTTTCATTCCCTTTTATGACCAACATTTTTTTGAGGATATTTTTTGGTAAGCATTGAATAATAGATTACTCTTCTGTGCCGCTAGCTGAAATATTATTTACCATGCAATTACAACATTATTGGTTTCTTCCCTTAAATCACAACAAAAATGTTTCAAGGTTATTCAGATTTTTATTCAGACAAGAATTCTTGGTATTAAACTGCATTATATTATTTGTAAAATTTTAATACTTTGATTTTAATATAATTTAGCATTTTTTGGCCATGTCGAATGCCAGATTTAGCTGTAAAATATTTTAAGATCTAGTCACACTGATCTTAACAGAAAAGAAACATTTTCGGTTTAAATTGCTTCTTGTTATCCTAAAAAGTTTGGAATTGAAATCCAGCACAATCGGTTAAGTGGGAATAGAGCATTGGTGTTCAAAAATGTTTTGCATATGTATTCTGAGAGAATTGTTTAATGACAGTGACACGCAAAACTAAACGCACAATTTTTATTAATATTAAATCACAAGAATTTTTTTTGGTTATATAAAATTTATAATAATGCAGTTCACACTAAATTAAGTGTATGTGATAAACTTCCGTTGATTAGGGGTTTCTGTAGAGTTGGTGATTATGGATTAATTAAGAAAATTATGATTCTTTTCATAGCTATATGACTAGGTATACCGATGAGGAAAAAAAACCTTTTTATTAGAAATAAAAATTTGTTTTTTTTTTAAATTTAAGGAATGGCTATCAGTTGAAGAAAATATTGAAAATAAATCAGATTTTATTTTAAAAATTTTTTCCAAAAAAATCTTTTTATTTCTAATAAAAAGGTTTTTTTTCCTCATCGGTATATCCAGTCATATGAAAAGAATCATAATGCCTCTTAATAACATTTTCCCAATGTTCTTTAAATGTTTGATAACATAAAGGACATTGGGCATTACCAAAGGCATTTTTTATCATAAAATAGTTTTGCAATTCCATATTATTTAGCAACAAACTAACGTAGCTTCCGCACATGTGCATTCGTCGCTGTCTGACGAGCAACTAAATTAATTTCATTATTATTTATTTTACACACTGTATTTGAACAAATATCAATGCAGCTATCGTACATGTGCACTTGTTGCTCTCACACGTACGACAGAAATAATGAGCGTAAAAAACAAATTTTGAACAAATTCAATGACAATAAAGCTTCGTGTAGATCGGTCCATAATAAATCAAAGATCCCTTATAAAGCCTTCTCTCGGAAAACACTTTCGTACGCCTGAAACAGTAACGAAAAATGCTATTGTAGTACAATTTGGTCTCTCATAGCTTCATTATACCTACTAGAAATTACACTACAAAATTTCGTGAAGATCGGTCCATATATTACCTTATGCCTTGTGTAAAGTCCACTCTTAGGACTGAAAAATACTTGAGCAAATTTCGTAAAGATTGGACAATAACTTAAAATGGGTCCCATATAAAGCGTACTTAAAGGCCTTATGATACTACATTTTTTATCCATTGAATTGATATAGAACTGATAGAAAGAAACAGTAAATGTTAGAAAGAGCAAACTGTAAAAAATGTAAACAAAGTTTTTTAGTTTATTTTTGTTTTGTTATGGACTTGTTTATTTTATTAAATGTAGTTGGCAACATTTAATAAAATAATTTATGAGAAATATAAAAAGAAAAAGCGGTAGATCGCTGAATTTTCCCATAAGCCGCAGCAACACCTTTAATATTGCAAGCTTGAAATGTCAATTATTAGTTGAGCATTTTTAAATTTTTTTGATATAACTTAATTTTTTATCGATAACTTTAGTAAAATTTTTGACAGTTTGCTATTTATCTTAATACAGCTTAACTCTTTGCACTTGGTAAATTTTTCCATTACATTATTTTTGCACTGTTCACCGAAACTTAAACAATGCATTTAAAATGTAGTGTCATAAGGGCTTTAGGAATAGAATTTTACACTCTTAAAACCGCAACGAATTATAATAGTGTGAGATAATTTTTTATTAATATATTATTTATAAATTTTAGATATAAGGCCCAATTCTGAAATATTCTTACTCTCGTTGGAGGGTATCAAAGATTCGGCACAGTCGAATATAACACTTTTACTTGTTTGTAAATACATCAAATAGATGCAATCACTTTTTTATGAGTTTCGTTAATTGGTGATCTAAACTACTGTTAAATTAAAATTTTCGAAATATATACATGCATAAAAATTTCACATCAAATAAAAACAAAGCATTAAGAATCATGCAAATATAATTGTGAGGGTGCTGCTTAACGTATATTTTTACGAATATTATGTTGATTTTATGTCAATGAAAATGTAGAAGGATCTTATTCGTATCACCAATTAACGGATGTCTCAAGATATAAAGTCTTTATTTGTTAAATATTTTATTTTGTTAAAATTTTTATGGCCGCTTAAATTTCAATATTATAAGTTTGATTTTATTCTGTCCATAATTTTTAGGGTGTTTGTAGGAATACTATATAGTAGAGATGAGCGATATTTCTGTACCTGTGATTTAATCACTGTTACTGAAAAATCACGAATCACAGTTGTGACCAAATTTGTCAAGTAACAGGTACTTTCTAAGTCGTTCTTTTTGTATTTTGTTACATATACAAATTTATGATATTTCACTGATTGTGTGGGTAATAGCTTTTTTTGAATGAAATGTAGAATGATATTGCTGTTCCTTTCATTCTCTCTTCTATCTTATTAGAATTTTTTTTATGCCCAAATTTATTTGTTCAAGTATGTATGTATATGAAAGTAAACAGATTTGAAAGCTCTTACAATTTGTTGTTGTTTCTTTGTAAAGTGCTTACAAAAGCTCTTGCAAAAGCTCGCGCATTGTACATATATGTAGCTTGGCAGCATCACAATCACAGTTTAAAGGAGCAGTGATTTTTAAATCACATTCACTAATCACGATGATCTTTAAAAATCACGGGATCGCACATCTCTACTATATAGTATTATTATTTTTTGTTTGAAAATGTATGAAAAATTATTTATGTTAGAGTGAAAATGATATTCTTGTGAACATTTTACTTATAATAATTTTATAAATCGTGTTATAATGTTTTTTATCCATTTTAAAATACTTTTAAAGACATTTAATAATGTTTTATTTTTACAATATTTAAATGGCTGTAGTTGACTAAAAACAATTCACTATTTGCATATAAGTCTTGCATTAATTGTTTTAATTTTAGTTTAACTAAATTGTTAGAAAAATAAACGGTGATACAATTGTTCACTAAAAATAAATTTTAAACAACACATAAGCAAAATTAAAAAGAATTAAAACATTCAAAATATGTATATGTATGTATGTTATAAGCAGGGATGTAACGATACGCCTTTTTGCCGATACGATACCGATCGAAAAAAAATATCGGCGATACGGATACTGATACGAATATTAAATTTGAATTTAGGGTAAAATTGATAAAACTCAAGTAGAATAATTGTTTCTTATACAAAACTATAATGTAAGAAATTATTAATATTTAGAATGATTTAAAAAACAATGATTTTAATTTTATGGTATCCAGCGGGAAAAAGAAGGCGTACGGTTGCCTTCTAGAAGGCCTCTATACTCATTCTTTTGGATGTACAAAGCCTGCTCGCTCCATTCCATATTCGTATCTTTTTTACATACGTTGTCATTGCGGGGTAGTCCATCCGCTCTCCCTTCCTTCGCCAGAGCCTCTGAAAGGTGGTGGAGAAGCATTTAACTGAAACATCCTATTTTGCAAAATTTCTTTTATAAACTCCATAAAAATGGGTTAATTTTTTTTTTGGTTTAATGACTATTCAATTTTCCTTCTCCTTTATCCACAACTGCGTCATTAAAAAAATAAATATGAGTCCTACATGGCGTCACATTAAATTCTTATATTGATTTGATTTTTGTATGCAATAGCTGTATAGGAAAAAGTACCAAAAATATTCATAGGTATATACCCTACAAGAAATGCATAACCAAAACCAAAAAAAAAAAAAACAATTTACTAATACTCATATAATGCTCAAAGCTTTCTAGGAAAGATTGATGAATTCCGTATTATATCTGAGAAGTCAGAAATGGATTTTATATGCGTATCCGAAACCTGTTTTGATGCTAATATTAACACTTTTGTGTTAAATGTACTTCAAAGGATACTGATTTCTTCAGTAATACGGTTCCAATTAACTTTGTAGAGTATTTGCTAATTGAGGTTAATAGTGAGGGTAGAAAACTGCCAGTGGGAAGTGTTTACAGACCAAATAACAATTTACCATTAAATCATTTTGTTAAAACTCTGGAAACAATTACAGCTCTTTATGAAGACGTTATATTAGTTGGTGACTTTAATTCCAACATGTTAATAAAACGAAATCTTTCTGATTAAATGACCTCACTCGGACTTACTTCACCTAACACAACCACCCCTACGCATTACACTGCAACAAACAACACACTCTTGGATCTATTTTTTGTGAATAATGTACTTTTTTATGACTCCCAGCGTCACGTTTTTCTAGACACAATCTTATTTTCATGGCGTATAAATTTAGTTTGTTGGCAACTAGCCAGTTAATAACCTTTCGTGATTTCAAAAATGTGAATTTGGCAACACTGGAAAATGAATTTTTTTAAATTGACTGGAGTTGTTTATATTTTGTCCACGCAGTGGATGATCAGCTTTCTTTCCTGGAGTACAATCTACGATATATATTTAATCAAACAGTCCCGTTGATAACAAAAACCGGCAGTCAGAAGAAAAAGCCATGGTATTCCTCCAACCTTAAAGAAGCTTTTTTCAAAGAAATTTATCATATTCTCGATGGAAACGCTTTAAAACAACACAACAATTGAATGAATATCGTATTGCAAGAAGAGACCAACAAGAAGATTAAGAAGGCTAAATCCGATTTCTACGCCAATAATTTTGTCGTGTGCTCTGGGGTCTAAAAAGACGTGGCAAACTATTTGTGAAATTGGTTTCGGTAAAGCAATAACTCAGGAATCGTGTGCAATTGATGCTGATATTATAAATAAAACTTTTTTGAATATCCCCATGATTGAAGCTAATCGCAACTTCTACATTAATAATAATAATTCTGATCACGTTTCTGAGAACAACAAATTCTTTTTCACATGTGTAGATCAATGTGACGTATTGTTAAGCTGTAGGAGTTGATGGAATCCATCCAAAATTTATCATTCATTTATATGAGATAGCGAAGGCTCATGCTGCAATTTGAAACCAGCACATCATTTGCACCTTGTTCATCCCACTAGCGCACCAAAATGAATATGATCTATTTTACATTACGCCAGTCCCACAGCCAGTAAATAATACCTTAGTTGCTGTCATACCGACATCGAAAATAATGGCTCTCAACGACCACTGTAACGAATATTTTCCCATGGATGAAACTAAACTGCGTGACTGCAGCACTCTTCAGAACGATTTGTTTTTATGTCAAGCTTCATATTACAAAGGTGCACCAATAGGTAACTGCGAAGTACAATTATTTAACAATGAATCTGGCTCAAGCTGCAACCTGGATGTAATAGCAAACAACCACGTATGGTACCAATTATATAAAAGGAATCAGTGGCTATTTGCAACTTAGCAACAACTCAAACTGAATACAGTTTTTTCCTTTCATTAATTGCCAGAAATCGTTCATTTGCGCTAAGGTCACCCCTAGGGGCCGCAATATGTTAATTCTTATGATTATTTTATTTTGGCAACAAAATAAAATTAATCTCCGATAGAATTAAGTTTCCCTTTTTTGTTTGTTTTTCATTTTTCACAAGCAAATTCTTTATGATTATTTTATTTTAGCAACAAAATAAAGTGAATCTCCCATAGAATTAAATTTCCTGTTTTGTTTTCCATATTTGTTCCCACATTTTAGTCAAGCAAAGCGTGAGAAAGCATACGTCAGCTAAATTGATGGCACAAACTAAATATACGAAATATTAAATTTACACGTGCCTATTCAAATTACCAGCCAGACAGTATGAAACTCAATATCTTTTGCATTGACCAACGGTGAGAACTAAAATTTGTGAAGCAAAAGAATGAACGATTTCTGACATGCATTTGCTTACATTTCGGTTTTTTATATAATTTTTTTTTTTGTTCATTATTTAATTTTAAGTTTTTTTTTGTAAATAAATTTAGAGCATAAATATGTTAAGTTTTTAATAAAGTTCACTCTTTTGCACATAACGTGTGGTAAACAACACTTCGTGATTTTTAATTACCTTCATCCTGGTGCATCACCTTGATGAAAAAAGAGTAATCAGTTATCCTTGTAAAGCACTCGGGTAACTCAACATACACAATAGGTATTTTGGTGTACCACCTCGATAATCAATTATCTAACAAAGTTTAACGAGGCAAACGAGCCTCGATTGAACCATAACAAAGTATGTGTTAACTATTTTTACTCACAAAAAGTTAACAGACATTTTTGGAACACCACTAGAAAATATGTAATAAACTTTTTGTTCGGGAATTAAGAAGAAAAGTAAGAAAAAACACTTTTAAATTTTGCGAAAAAAAATTCAGCTTCCAATGGGTAAAAATGAAAACATTTGTAGAAAGTTATTGACATATGTAACTTTGCATTTACAGCTACTTTTAATATCAAAATGAATTGATTTTCAGTTTTTTAATTAAAATTTTATATTCTTTATATCAAAATTAATTAATATAATATTATTTTTATATTTTTGTTTTTTAAGTATATTTTACGAGAAAAAAATAGGTTTTATAAAAACTACCAAAATGTTTAAAATGTACTCTTTGGATTAGTGCTCAGTACCATCTCAGTTTTCCATCACTGGTTCCCACGGACAGCAATATTCGTGTTTCGCTCTCCCATTATAACAAAAACAGTGCAATATGAAACAAAAAATGGTTTTTCTCACATAAGTGTTTCTGTATATTTACTTTGGGAGAATTATCTGTCATTTAAATAATTTTCCAGCATTTATTGGAAGGATGTGAGAAAAAGTGTTTCTGTATTAATATTTTGCTAAAAGTTTCTCACAAGAACTGTCAAAATAAGTTACATTTAAAATTGATGCGAGAAAAATAATATTTAAAAAAATGGAGCACAAATTATGTATCTATGTATGTACGCAACAGGCGCGGATTCAGGGGGGGGGGAAATATCCTATTTCCCCCCCCCCCTAAATTATAAAAATATGTTTTGCTTATTTCGATAATACACGAATTTCCGAATGTACAACATTTTTGGAAATCGCATCAAGTTTTTTTTTGTTTTTTATAGAATCTCTAATCAAATTTTCAATAAGTATCCAAATATTTATCCTAATAGTTATTTATTATATATTTCCAATGAAACTTCTAGTTAACTGTATTTAAATACATTTTATTCTACATTCAATCCCAGTAAGTGCCATCTATGCATATCCGAAAAATAAACGTTTGGGTTGAATATGCGAGCGGTTGAATTATTAATAAGCAATATTTTTATTTGTGTTATGATAATTATTTATTATATACATTTGAATATAACCGTTTTTCGTGTCATAGTTTGGTCATAGTAGGCTTTGAATTTGAATTTTATATTCATTGCCATTCTAGCTTCCCATATATACATATGAATATATGTATTGGTCTAGTAACAGTTCACCAAAGAAGAATTATATAACTGTCAAATTTCAAGTGCATTAATAAGAAAAGTTCCTTGATATACAAAAATACATAGAAATGAGTGAAACAATGGTGAGTCCGTAATTTTTTTTTTAATATAATGTACATATGTATATAAGTATATATCATTACCTTTAGTCGAAAAGGATGTAGTCCAATGTATAAATTTTATAGGAGAGAGAAAAAATTTTCTAAGGTCTTTAGTTCTGAATATATTTGAAGTCTGTAAATCCAGTTTTGCTTCATTGATGACTCTTTATTGGCTTGCAAACCAACTAAAAATAATACATTTATGTTTTACATAGCTTTTTGTGACTTATCACCTTTTCTATTATATATTTTATACTTTTACTGCCGTATTCATAAAAAATAAAATAGATTTCAAATGTATTTTAAAACTAAATTTCCATACAAATTTTCCTTAAAATAGATTTCATATCCAATTTAGTTTTTTATGAATACGGCAGTTAATGTACATTTTAGTATGTCAATTTGCAAAAAATAAAATATACTATAAAATTATTTTATTTAAAATTTTTTTATTTTTCGAATTTATTCTATGAGTTAAATTTCATTTACGTATTTTATAAAGCTTTTTGTAATAGCTCTATTCCTTAAATTTTTTTAGGAATGACTTTATACACTACCAGACTATTATATTGTATTTTCTTGTTACATTTTACCTTAGCTTTCCGTTGGATAGCAATGAAGTATATTTATGAACAGAAAAATTTACAATTATTAGACACCATAAATATACTTCATTGCTATCCAACGGAAAGCTAAGGTAAAATGTAACAAGAAAATACAATATAATAGTCTGGTAGTGTATAAAGTCATTCCTAAAAAAATTTAAGGAATAGAGCTATTACAAAAAGCTTTATAAAATACATAACTGAAATTTAACTCATAGAATAAATTCGAAAAATAAAAAAATTTTGAATATGATAAAGTTGCTTATGAAGAAGAAATAATTCCCAATATTATTTTATTTATTTCAATGTTGACTATTAACAAATATTAACAAATTTTTTTTTAAATTTTCACATTTCAATGGGACCTAGCGCTTTTCCTTTAGCATTTTTGGAATTACATCTTTAGCATTTGGATATACATATCGTTGCAAAACAAGAACTAGAAAAAAATATTTGTATTTTTTCTGCAAATGATGTATTTTTGTTAACTCTATTGAACTGCATCCAAAACTTAATTTTCAAAAATTGTGGCATTAGCACATTTACGGCTGAAGGTACATATGTACGTATGTATGTGCAGCCAAAATTATTTTTGTCTTTCCATTGTTACAAGCTTTAAAATTCCTTTCTAAATAAAAATAATTTAAATAAAAAAATTAGCTGTAATCAACTTAAACCAGAATAATTAAATGTGTATCTTTAGAATAAAACCCAAACAGTTCGACTAAAATTCATAACTTAATTTTAAAATTAGTGAAGCATATTCCTTCTTCCAAAATTTTGTTAACAATTGCATATGTTTTTTTTTTGGTCGAAAAATTGGTCAAACAATTTAGTATGATGTAGTCAAATAAATTGTTTCAAATAAAAAAAAACATTAAAAATAAATAAAATTATTTTTTAGCCAAAACGTTATTTAAAATGATTAATTTATTTTAATTTATATTGAACTGATCTTATATTCTATTTTACATTATTGTTGAGTTTTTTTTAATATAATATAAACATATCGTTTTTAATAAACTTTTAAAAACAAATTTTTTACTTGTTTTGTACCATAAAAAATTCCCCCCCCCCCCCCCTAAGGCTCAAGCTGGATCCGCGCCTGGTATGCAAGTATGTGTATAATTTTTTTTTTATTTGAAGGGAAAGAATTTTAATGATGAAAATAAATAAAACACAATTGTTAAATTTTGTTATTTAGGCCCTAATCATGTACAACGCAGCGCAACGCCACAGAACTAAAAGCAACAGAAGAAAGCAACAACAAAATTACAAAATATTTATGACATTGTTTGTGCTTTCAATGTTATTCTTTGGCGTTGCGCTGCGTTGTACATGATTAGGGCCTTAATTTTTTAAGCCCTTCATTTCTTTCGTTTTATGCAGGGCTGCCAGATAAATTTTTGAAAAAATCGTTAATTTCCTAAAGAATAAAAAAAAAATCGGCTAATTTGTTTAAAAAAATCGGACAATTTAAAATTAATTTTGACAAATTTTGTTCGATTTTTATTAAAACATAATCAAAAAAATTGGTAAAGTTCATGGGTAAAATACATATTTTATACATATATACCTACATACTTAAACTTGAGGTATATTTAAATAAAATTATTTATTTTATTTTTCTCTTTAATCCGATAACAATTTAAAATTTCAGACTGTTTTTTTCCTGAAAATATCGCTTAAAGGCGTAACAAAATATTATATTGAACTTGCCAAAAAAAAAAAGGCCAACATTTCCTATAGTGCATTGATTAAAAATGGTGTAATAGTTTAATGTATTGATCACATAAACAAATGTATTAAATAATCTAAGGAAATAAAAATTTAACAGTTTTCCTTCGAAATTTTGATTTTGCCCATAAATTTTTAAGCTGCCATGTTTTTAAAGATATCGTTTTTCTGTGGTGCAGAATATATAATCATACTAAACTAATTAAAATTATTTTATTTCGAGGACTGAATAATATCTTCACCAGAAAAAATCAGCAAATCGGCACTTTGCCAATTTTGGAACAAAAAATCGTCAAAATGACGATAAATCGACAAATCTGGCAGCCCTATTTTTATTATATCTATTTCTTTCGTTGACGTTTCGCCTGCATTTGACACTTAATTACTGGAAGTATTCCAGTAAAAAAAATAATCTGTGTTGTCTGTTCTTGCAATCAAATACAGAAACACTTTTTTCTCACAAATCGAGAAACGATGGAATTTTATGTTTCACACTTAATGTGAAAAATTTTGCAATGCGAGAAATACAGAAACGAGTTAGCAAAGTGCCGATTTGGAGATTTTTGCTCCAAAAATGCCGATTTTTTGATAAACACTTAAATCACGGTAATTTTGCGTGTTAATGTGTAATTTATTAATTTTGGGCAACTTTGGAGCACTTGTCATAACCTATACAACACAATGGAAAGTCTTTTAAAACTGTATTAACTAATTTTATAAAAACGATTAAAAAATTAAATTTACTAAACGGAATTTATGAACACAAAGAATTTTTTGAACTTTAAGATTAGTATTTGGGCTTAGTGGCTAATGAGTTACTATCAAAATCAAAACTCAACAAAAGCGATATTAACGAAATTGTTAATAACCGTATAAATTTTTATATAGAACTTGCAAATCAAATATTCAAATGTTTTGATTTTGAACAAAAATCTTATAAATCTTTAAATATGATAATCCTAACAAAATTATGATAGAGTTCCCCAGCTTTATTTCTGAAAAAGAAAAACAAATTTTAGACTGAATGTAGAGAGTTAAAATTTTTAAATTTTTAAGAAGATTTATAAGGAATTGAAGTAAATTTGCAAACTTTTTAGCAAAAAATTTCAGACTTACAAAGTGGGGATTCTTATGATGCATTTCCAGTGCTGTCAAAGTTTGTACAACAAATTATGGTAGTTCCATATTCTTCCGTAAATGTGGAAAGAATTTGTAGCTAAGTGAGTCTTAATAAAACCAAATTTCGATGTTCCCTGGAAAATGAGTCCTTGCAACTAATTCTTTTTTCTAAAGATAACATAAAATTTAATAATGCAAACTGTTTTGATGTTGGTATTAAAATGGATTTAATTAAACTATTAAATATGTATCTATAAAACATATGTTAAAATAAAATATTGAAAAAATTTTTCTACCAATAAAAACAATATTTACCTAATGTACAAATTTTTTTTAAATTAACTACAATTTAGATATTGGGAATTATTTCTCTTCATAAACAACTTTATTATATTCAACATAGTCTGGTAGTGTATAAAGACATTGCTAAAAAATTTAAGGAATAGAACTATTACAAAAAGCTTTATAAAATACATAACTGAAAATTTAATTCATATAATAAACTCAAAAATATAAAAAAAGGTTGAATTTTACAACAATTTATTTATAAACATATCCTTTTAGTTAATTTTTATGTTTTAATATGGTTTACATGTAAGTTTATGCTGAATTATTCTGTTTTGTCATTTTTTGTTTGCCGATTTTTTTAATTGAAGTGCAGATTTTTTTAATTTTATAATTATCTGGTACCCCCGTTCGCTATACAAAATTTTGAGAGCGAAACATGTCGTTGCATTTTGAAACAGTCTGCGAAATATTTACTATAATCTCCAATTATGATAATAAATTCTCAGTCTGAACTAGCTCTCAAAACAAAATAAAAATTCATGTTAAATAAAATTAAGTATTAATTATATAATAATAATATTAATAAACGTATTAAATAATCATCCTTATTCCATTTACCGTCGTCGTCGTCATCAATTTAATCACCCTTATTCCATTTAACGTCGTCGTCATCGTCATCAATTTAATATCAACGTCAATTTTTATCGACATCGTCATCAATTCGATACAAAACTTGTATTCCATACCAGCACTGTAACGATGTCGATTATTTATCATTTTTCAAAGCACATCTCTAATAATTTAGACAGTTGGTTTGTTTTGTTTTCCGCTTATAATGAAATTCCCTTACTAATTGTATAAGGAATAGCACTTTTCGCCCCGTATAGATCGACAATGTTAATAGCGCCCTGTCTGTATCTTTATAACGGGACGAATGCCGAAAAAAGCTTCGCGAAAATTGCAAAAATTTGAACAAATGTCAAAAACTTGCGAAAAAATTTTTATATTTTAAACAAGCCATAAAAAGGGACTTTCCCTAAAACTATAAGAAATGGTAAAAATTCGATAAAAAAAAAATAATAGCTATATTAGCGGAAATTCGCAAAAATTTGCTAATAGCGGCATGATGGAAAATTTTAATTTTTATTAAAACCGTTAAAGCTGTAAAGAACCAGAAAAGTTACAGGAAAAATTGCTTCTATCGCCAACATTTCCGCTAATTTAGCCATTATGATCGACTTTTTGCCATTCCTTATAGTTTAAGGGACTTTAATCAATTTTATGGCTTGTTTGAAATATTAAAAATTTTCGCGAATTATTTTTGCAATTTTCGATTAGCTTTTTTCGTCTTTTCTATTGTTTTAATTTACAACAATCGACTCGAAACGACATCCTGCTAAATGGAATAAGGGTGAGTAGGAACATAAATTTTAATCGACGTCATCAGTTCGATATAAAACTTGTATTCTAAAACAGCCACGTATAGATGCCGATTGCTTATCGTTTAAACAGTTGGTTTGTTTTGTTTTCAGTTTTTAATAAAAATATGTAATTTTTTTGTTCGTTTCTTAAAAATGTTGTGATCTCAAAAGGGGTAGCTTGACTTATTCTGAAAAACTCACCCTTGCAATTTTCGCCCCGTTTAAATGGACAGTGGCAATAGTGCCCTGTCTGTATCTTTATAACGGCGACGATTTCCGAAAAGAGCAACAAAGCTATGCGAAAATTGCAAAAATAGCGAAAGTTCGCGAAAATTTTTAGTATATCAAACAAGCCATAATATTTATTAAAAGTCCCTAAAACCATAAGCAATAGCAAAAATTAGATTAAAATGGCTTAATTACGGGAGAAGCAATTTTTCCTGTAAGTTTTCTGATTCTTTACAGCCTTAACGGTTTTTAATAAATTTTGAACTTTTCCATCATGCAATAATTTGCGAAGCAATGCTTATTCGAAAACGCTTGTTTAGCTGAAGCATTATGTAGTGTTCACACAAGTTGCAGATTAAGTACCCACTAACCACACTGAAATCTATACATACCACTTCAATCAATGTAGGGTGAATGACACACTTATTGGCAAATGAAGAGATCACATTACAACATTTGTACATTGACTTACTTACATATATTTGAATGTAGGTCAATGCAAATAGCATGATACAAATGCATGCTAATATATTTAAAAAAAATATAATTGCTGATCAATCAGAATATATGTATGTGAGTGACAAACATAATTGAGTACATTCCAAACCCATATATTCTAATTGGTCAAAATAATTATGCAAGGAGAAATTCTTGATACATCCGTGGTATCGAAATATGTAAATGGATACATTTTCATAATAATTAGAATAAATAGAAAAGGTTAAGTTAAGTTATCATAGGTAGTATATAAGTAGATCAAAAAAATAATACAGGCAGACTTTGATTTATAACGTTAACCGGCTATATCAGCCTAGTTTTATTTCAAAGACCCTGAAATTTCTCTGACCGTTCCTTTGTTCGCCTTAGTTCAAGCTGGTACCCTACATCTGTATAAATATAAATTGGGCGCTAGGGAATAAATAAATAACGAGCAGTCCTAATATTACAACTACTGTTCCGCGGTGTTGACCAAAAACCAAATGTGAGTGCTATTTCCAAAAAGGGTCACAGTGGTATCAAGAGGGTCAAATTTATACTTTAGTATCGCAGCGGTTATGCTGATTCTTACGTATGTATGCAGAGTTTGGTGGGAGGCATTGAGACTGGCTAGTCGGAGGGATCTTCTGGCATGACAGGTGCCTTGAGAAGTAGCCCTTAGGCGGCCCTGGATGTTATTATACATCTTCTGCCTCTAGAGCGGTATGTGATGAGAATGGCGGCCAGGAACATCTTTAAGCTGAGAGTTAGGACTGTTGGGAAATTTCACGGAGGGTCACTCGCGGATCTTGGGTGAAATTAGTACTGGTGCTTATCACCTTGTCTCGCCCGGCTCTACGGATTATTTGGGCAGTATGATCGATTTTGGTCGTTTGCCAGATGTGATATTGCCGGCTAGGGAGAGCTGGTCAGGTCAGGGTAGATTGTAGAGGGGATAAGTTATTTTCACTGATGGCTCGAAGATGAAGGGCACGGGCGGGGGTCTTCATTGATGATCTGGATATCAGAAGGTCATATAGACTCCCCGACGACTGCAGTGTATTTCAGGCGCAGGTTCTTTGGGTTTTTATGGCCTTGGAATTGGTAGGGGCCAAAATTGCCAAGGGCTCGGAGGTCACTATACTAGCTCGTAGTGAGCTAGTCTATCTGTACCGGCGTTGCGGGTTCGATTCCCGCCAGAGACTCTGGTCTCCTGCAGACAAGCGAAAAGCTTCGCGGGATTTAGTGTAGGAATAATAAAAAAATAAAAAAAATATTGTGAGGCTCAGCCGGGTACCGGGTCACTGCAACATCACCGTCAACGTGATAGCTGATGAGTTGGCGAGACTGGGCTCAGAATCTATGATCCAGACAGGGGGTCAGGCCTCCAATGGGCTAATACTTTAGAAGAATTAGGGAATGGGTTCTGAGCTGGACTAATCGGGTTTGACAGGCCAAACGGACTGCCGAGTACCGCGCACGCTGTGACCGATGCTTAGTAGGTTGCATTTGGACACGCTGTTGGGCAAGAGTAGGGCCTGTGCCAGAACCATGACGGTCACTGTATGACAGGCAGAATGGCAGTGAGGGATCGGGCTTGTCGGATATATGTAGGTTGTGTGATCGCCCAGAGTAGTTGGAGATAGGTGAGCACTTTCTGTACCACTGTCCTATGCTATAGAACAGCAGGCTGAGGTGGCTGGGTAGCAGATTCCTGCACGAACTGGGAGATGTCTCGCGCTGCTAACTCGTGTGGTAGGGTTGTTTTTGCTTGTTCTATGTGATTTTTAATCTTCCACTACCTTCTTCCCCTTTGCTTTCACTCTTTACTTCTCCTATTCTCACATACTAGATTTTTTTACTAATTAAGGCGTCGCAATGAACCATATTGGTCTCTGGTGAGGGTGTGAAGTTTACTTCGCATCAGATTTTCTAACCTTTCCTAACCTAACCTTATATAACGTGTAGGAGAATTAAGCGCAATTTGAGTTTATTATACAATTCTGAATATTTGTAAAATAATAGATATAAGTAGTAAGTGTTGATTGCTGCAGCTAACTGAATTTTGTTGCTTTTGGTACTTGTCTCTATTTCTTTACAGCTCTTCAATTTAAAACATTAAACAGCTGACTCAAAACAAAAGCGTACAAACATTTAAGGTTCATATAGTGAGTTTATTTACCTGTATTGTGTACTCTTCACTGAATTTAACAACTCAAACTTTTTATTTCATTACTTTTTAGAAAAAAAAAAATGGCACGCAATATTCATATCTACCCACTGTAAAAATATCGTGCTATTTTGCCTACTTTTTGGTAATGAAATGTTTGACTTAAAAATTATTTTTCATATGCCTTTAATATAAATTTAAAAACTGTTTAGCTTCTACTGAATATTTTTAAATTTCGTGTTAATACCCTCTTGTTGATCAAGTGCGAATTGTGTTGTTTTTATAAAAGATTATTTAAGGAAGTTGTCAATTGTCAAGAATTATTTTCAAATTCAAGATTTTTTTTAGTAATGTCAAGAATTATGCAAATATGAATCTGGCAAGCCTAATTATATTTCAGAGCTCTTCTTAAACTACTTGGATCAATCAAGTAGCATTGATAGGATAGCACCAACCTTGGAATAGCGGCATTAAATTTATTGTATGAAAAGATTTTGCCGTATTTAGGCAATCAATATTTCATTCCTTAAAATTAATATTAAACAAAAAAAATTCAACAAAGACATTATTCTGTATTTACGAAATTTTTTGTTGTCAAAAATTGCGAATTTCAAGCGAATAACCAACGATATAATCTTAGAAGTTTTATGAGTATCAAGGAGAAATTTTTCAAACATCAACTTAAAGACTAGATTTTTGAAAATTAACACCCAGCATAAAAAATATCAAAATGTTTAATGGGTAGTCATTGCAAATTCTGTTTATAACTTTCTTTCGAAAATCTGAGTATTATTGAAAAAAATTTTATATAAATTATTTTTATTTGCTTAGTGTCAAAAATAGTGTCCCCGAGCATAGAGTACTCCTTAGAATAAATTGACATTAATAAAGACCTTTTACACTCTTTCAAGTTAATAGTTCTGGAAACTTTGGAGAGAAAAACAAACGTGTACGAATTTACAGTAATATGAATAGTTAGAAAAATGTTAAAGGTATTTATTTTAACTATTTTTTTTACATACAAAACAAAAACAGAACATTTAATGGAATACAAAACTTTTTGACTCAAAAATAATTGTTTAGGTCCCACTGTGGTTATTATTACAGTACGTTTGAATTTGACAGTACTGGCAAGACAGTAAGCAAATACATATTAGTTGCCAAAAACACTACTTGCTGTCTTCGTGACGTAGGCGTCCAGACAGTAGCTAAGACAGTTCACTTTTAAAAAAATGTCTACCGTAAATGTCGCAGTTCAAGTTCTAGCTAAACGTGTTTTATATGAACTTAACAAAATAAAAATAGCATTTAACAACTATTTTTTGTGAACATAGATAACCCTTAAGTAAATCATGCAAAATCAAAGCATAATTTATAAATTTTCTTTAAATTGTTGATTTTTTTTTTACTTTTGCAAACAAAACTTCAAATTACTGTCAGCAAATGTCAAATCACTGTCCATTTTACTGTCTGCAAAATTTGCTAGACAGTAGACAAGACAGTTGGAAAAGTGTACATGTATTAGTGAGAAAGTTTGCATGGATTGCAACTGTCTTGCCAGTACTGGCAAATGTAAACACCGTGTTAGTTCCACTTGCTGTTGATTTGCAGTAGAGTTGTTGCACGCATCAGTAGCTGTATAGGTTACTGCGCATACATAAGTATCAGCAACGGTAAAGGTTGCGTATTTAATAACTTGATGCTAGGAACACAACTGGGGCGAACGACGAATTTTTGGCCGCGAATATTCATCGCCAAAAATAAAAGACGTTTGTGTATATGAAAATGCACACAATCAGGGCGCCGGCGAAAATTCGCCAGATGCGGCGAACTTTAAATAGATTTAATTCTATTTCATACGCCGGCGAACGACGAACAAATCAGTACTAGGTGACCATGTTTGGTTTTAGTTAAGAAGTAGTTTAGTAAATAAAGTTACTTTTTACTTTAATAATTGTTTTTTTTTATTATTGTATAGCACATAAAATAAGTATAAAAAGTATTATATTATAAAAATAGTTTTTAGTTGTGTTTTTGATTATGTTTTTATTTTAAAGCATTATTTTTTTTGAATATGGTCACACTATTTCTCTCTCTTTGCACAAACAGTAATCAACTTTTTCAGTTATAAAAGCTGTCAGCTATTCGTCGTTATTGTGCTTCATACGACGAATTTACTCAGCGAATTTTTACGGAAAAATTCGTCGTGCTGGGCGAAATTCGTCGTTCGTCCCAGTTGTGTTCCTAGCATACAGCTGGTATACTCATGATGAAATAAACAGGTGGCATTACTACGCCAGATGACGATTTTTTGCTCTTGTATTGTTTGTCTAGTCTTATGTCAAAGTTTTGTTTATGTTAACAAAAAGTCCACGTTTTGTGCTGTGGCTATTGTATTGTATTAAAGTTTTTGATTATTTAAATTAAAATTAAATAAGATAGTAACCATAGTGAAATAAAAATTGGCTAAAAATTTATTTATTTAATTGCGTTCGGCGGCAAAATTTGATTTTAGTTTAATATAATTTTTGACGTATACGGAGACTTATTTTTAATTTTTGTTGTATTGTTGTATTTGTTGCCGTAGTGCTGCCACCTACTTATTCCACCATGGGTATACTCGTTGATTTGTGACGAGCCGGCACTTGTATTTTTTTAACCCTACCTATCAGAAGCCAGCTACGAGTGCGCCATCGAATTAAAAGTAAAAGAAGTGAAAAATTAAAAGAAACCTAATTGTAAAACAAACTAAAAAAAACCAAATCCACCTAAAATAAAAAAAAAAATAAAGTTAAACAAAAGAAAACAAAAGCAAAGTTGTGTTTTTTTTTGCCGACAGAGGAATCGTCAGCAGACGGACAAATCAGCCCAAAAAATCAGTGGAGCGCAAACATTGGTCCTTCGCCGGTAAAGAACAACCAAAATAAGCAACAAATTTGGCAAGTCGAGGTACCTATGTGCACATTGGATTTATTGCATAAAGTGGAATCTGCATGAAAAAGTTTATCTCAAAAAGAAAAGATTTGTTTCATTGCTCGTTGTCGCCATTTTCGGTTGCCCGTTAGAATTTTTGGCTCCGTTTTTTTTGGTCCTCTGCGGCGCCGCTGCCAGCAAAAGTGCCTTTTTTTGCCTTGAAGCCATCTTTTTTTTAAACCTTTTGATTTAGTGTAAAGAAACTTAACCTAGCTTTTTGTAAATATTTTTTTCATTGTGGAAATTTTTTTTTGGCTCGAAAAATTTAGATTGTCGTTTGTAATCAAAGAATCTAAGTTACGGGAAAAAACGGCTTTTTTAGACAAATTTAATGAAGCAACAGAAGAAATTATGAGATATGAGGCGAGGCTTAAAGAAGATTTTTCGGTTTATACAAGTGAGGCTTTGGAGTTTGAAAGATCTAAACTTAATGAATTGTGGGGAAAATTTAAGAGCTGTTATGAAACTTGTGAAGGGGAGTTAGCAGACGAAAAGAAGGAGCTAATACAAATTCACGCTAGGCATAACCAAACCCACAAAATTCAGGTGAAATGTATCAACGTGTTGGCCAGCCTCATTTAGATCAGTGGTTTCCAAACAGGGTATTTCTATACCAATCCATGCATGCGATGTAGAAGTTTTTCGTGGTTATTATGCATCATGGCCCACATTTAGGGATCTCTTTACCACAATTTACATAAATAAAGATCGTTTAGGCCCTGTTGAAAAATTGCATTTCCTTTTTCAAAAAACAGAAGGGCACGCAAGGGAGGTGAATAGAAATATTACCGTGACCGCTGATAATTTTGAAATTGCCTGGGAAAACTTGAAGGAAACCTATGAGAATAAAAGGGTATTATTTAATAGTGAAATGAATTTGTTAATCAATTTGGCTCCGTGTCAAGGGGAATCGTCTTCTGAAATTAAAAAGCTCCAGAGGGAGATAAATAATTGCATATCGACTTTAAGACTATACAAAGTTGATGTGGAGGCCTGGGAACCACTTTTTTTCATTGTTCAATTAGATTACCTGAGCAAACATTGAATTTATGGGAACAATCTGTAAAAAATAAGTCAGGAATTCCAAGATGGAAAGAAATTAATGATTTTTTGACCGATAGATTTCGGGCGCTGGAAGGCGTTTCCAATATTCGTGCCAGTGGTTCTCAAACTGTCTTCAATAATAGCCAAAGCCAGAATAAGCCTAAACAAATAAAAACACATCATACTAAAGCTAAAATGGCCCAATGCAAGTTATGCAAACAACCACACGAAATAAGTCAATGTGGTAAATTTTTTGAGCTTGGACTATAAGAGTCGTGTTTCCACTTTAAAAAAATTTAGATACTGTTTTAACTGTCTTAAAATAGGACATATGTTTTGCGATTGTCCTAATAGTAATGGTTGTTCCAAATGTAAAAGAAAACATCACAAACTTTTACATTGGGATTTTGTTCTAAAGATAGTTACGGGGAATATCACGAATATTGAGGCCCAAAATAAGGAGAAGACAACTACTCAGTCTGTCGAAGTTGCTTCATCTTCTAACGTATTTCGGAATCATCATCACTCGGCTTCGAAAAGGGTTTTATAAGCTTCTGCATGGATTAAATTAGAAAATAATGGCTGTAGTTATAAAGTGAGAGCGTTAATTGATCCGTGCTCAGATGAGAGTTTTATTTCCGAAAAAATTTGTAAATTATTAAAGCTGGCTACAGTACCGACATCAGCTGAAGTAGCAGGTTTTGGCGGTGAAAAAATAATTCATGTTGATAAAATGGCTTCGTTTATTGTAACTTCGTTGATCAATTCGAACATGTCACTGAAAGTTACAGCTTTAGTAGTGTCCCAAGTAACTGGAAACATTCCAACACATTCCTTTAACCCTGATAAAAATGTGATGCTGCCAGTGTTAGAGTTTGCAGATCCAGCGTTTTATAAAAGTGGCTCTGTAGATATATTGTTAGGAGGTGATGTTTATCCCTCAATACTACGAAGTGGGGTAAAACTTGGTATTTTTGATTCCTGGTGGCTCAAGAAACCATATTGGGATGGGTGGTAACAGGGCCAACGAATCCACAGCGTACAATAAGAAGATCTTATTTAACTAAAGTGTCAATTTATGAGCAATTGGCGAAATTTCGGGAGCTTGAGGAGATTTCTCAAAAGCCTGTAGTCTCAGAAGGGGACAAGTTATGCGAAGAAATATTTAGATCAACAACTAGGAGAAATTCTGAGGGAAGATATATAGTCAATTTGCCATTTAAATCAGATTTCTCGACTCTTGGTCAAAAAAGAAACATGGCTCTGAGACAATTTTTGAGAAATGAAAATGCATTGTTGCGTAGACCTTAAAATAAGATTTTATATGATGAGGTTATTAGGGAATATTTGGCTTTGGGGCATATGGAGAAAATAGAATATCCTGAAATTGGCCCAAGCAATTACTTGCCTCATCATGGCGTTTTTAAGCCAGAAAGCACTACAACGAAATTGAGGGTAGTGTTAATGCCTCCAGTGTTACAACTAGTGGCAAAAGTCTGAACGACATTTTACACGTTGGCTCTATACTTCAAAACGATTTAGTATATTTGATTCTTAAATGGAGGTTTTATAAGCTGGTATTTAATGCGGAGAGATACTGCAGGACTCATCCGACGAGAAGACCTATAAACATCTACATATCGCACTTAATCAACAAGAGGGTATTATCTCAAAATTTTTATTTTTCCACTTTTTCGAAAAAATCTACACGCTATATTCATATCTGCCCGCTGTAAAAATATCTAGCTATTTTGTATACTTTTTGGTAATGAAACGGTTGGTTTAAAAATTCATTTCCATATGCCTTCAATGTTAAATTAAAAATTGTTTTGCTTCTACTGAAAATGTTTAAATTTTGAGTTAATACCCTCTTGTTGATTAAGTGCGATATGTGAACAGAAACCGTGAGGAGAAAAATTTTCGTCTAGCATTGGCAGGACAAAAATAAAGTATTAGTATAAGATTTGATTAATTATTGTTAGTTCATATTTAATATATGAAGATTCAATAAATAAATAATGAAAAAAAATTATGTTTCCAGCGGCAAATAAAATTGTTTTTTGCTGTCAAACTGAAAATCTTGTTCGCCTCTTTCCAATCTTTTTCTCAGTTCCAGCTCAGCTTCTCCGATTATATCAGCTAGTACAGTACCTGTTGCACACAATATTATTTCAGTCAGTAGGCACATGCGGTAGTAAAAAGTGAAAAAGTTGTCAAAATATACGATATGGCTATCTACAAACTGTATATTTTCTAACAATCGAAGAACAGAAGAATTTAGTCCAAAATTTGGCACTATTGGCCTACAAAATTAAAAAATAAACTTTTTATTAATCAACTCGTGCAAAGGGCGTAGAAAAAAATAACTTTATATAAAAAACCGAATTAATATATTTTTGTTAATTTAAATTCGTGAAAAAATTATAATATGGGAATACGCGATGATTCAGTTAGCCTTTCTGAGAAAAAACAAAAGTGTTATATAGTGCCCACTGTTCGAGAAACCGGACACTGATTTTAAATTCAAATTGCAGAAAATCAAGTGAACAACACGGAAATTGTTTTGCTGTTGCTGAGTTGACTACGTGACTACAACTGCAGCCAGCAGAATTTGAAGACTATGCGGCTTATCATTATATTGCACAAATTTATAAAGAACTTTTTCGTAATTCGCATATGGACGGAGCTCAGTTGGCTGGAGCATAAAACAATATAATCAATGTAAAATAAAAGATCTTTATTCATATCTAAACTGGCGCAGTAAATTTTTTAAGTATAATAAAATTTCAGCTTGTAATTAAAATCACTTGTCACCTATAAAATAAATAATACGTACGTGGAGTAGTGGATTTTCAAGACTAACAATTCTGGACCTTGTCCGTGACAGCCTTATAAAAGAGGTGCGTTTCAGTGCGACTCCAGACAAGTTTTATAACTACAATAAAATTAATAATTTTTTTATAAAAAAAATAGGCCATATATAAAGCAAAAATGGTTGGTATTATTGATGGAAGACGGTATTTATAATAAAAAAAACTAAACAAATTACTTGATCAAAATATATTTCCAATATCAACATTTCGATCCCTAAGAATAAAAAGGTTTCATGTAACTTTATAAGAGTATCGAGAAAAACGGAATCAAAGTTTTGAATTGCAATTATTTTGTTATATTTGCACTTTTAATATTTTTTTTATATGTTAGGCAATAAACTCATGCTATTAGTCTTATTGTTAATTTTACGTAAAATTTGTGTTTTATTAGAAATTTGAAAAATTACATATCCGAGTTAAACTTATAGTCATTTTGCTTAAACTGCCTGAGAAATCATACACAATAATTGAAACTTGGGCCGTGTGTATATTTAATTTGAGAACCTTAAAGGTGCTATTAACGCAAATTTAGCTTAAGTCAAGTAAAGCAATTTTTTCTCTTGCCACAAAAATTCTTCTCAGCTTTCCTTTTATGAAGGGATACATTATCCTTTAAAACAGGGTCCACTGCTGGTTCGTAACCTTTTTCAATGTAAAACTCATTAATTTTTCTCAGACTTAGAAAAGCTCGTCTACGTGTATCGTGCGTATAGAAACTTCAGCGCATCAAAAATTGCAAGTTACACAACGCGCGTTATAAAAGCCTTTTCTGTCAGATGTTTTTTTATTTGCTTACTTATTTGAACATTGAAAAATGGATTCGGAAATATATCAAGATTTTTTGGATTTTGTTGAATTTGTTCTATTTGTATATATTGTATGTTTTTTAATCTCTCAATAAGTTTTTCCTCCTTGATTCACAAAATTGTTAAATTATTATTTTTATTGCCAGCTGATACCTTGTCAAAAATGTACAACGCGCTAAAAAGGTCAAAGTTAACCAACTTTCGGCCGCAATTGCGTCAAAATATTTTTCAAGTAACTTGCTCTATGAAAAAACACTAGTTTAACTTGTTTTGACAGAAGTCTACAGAGCGCTCGCTCACTAACCGGGGTTGTCAGATTGATTTTGAACTTTTTCGCCAAATCCAATGTCAAAAATCGCCAAAATCGCCAAAGCATTTAATTTTTAGTTTTTGACAATAATATACGTATTTTAAGAATAATTAAAAATATTTTTTTTTTAAATCCCAAAAAAAAATTTGGTCCGTATCGCTAAAATACGCCAAAAATTAAAAAAAAGTCGCCATGATATATTTTGTTTAATTTTTATTTAGAACAAAGTAAAAATTATAAGTGGACACAAAAAAGGTGCAATGTTTAAAATATTTTATAGTAGTCTACTTAGAGCAACAAAACAAGAAGTTTTGCGGTAAGTATTAAACAAATATTGGATATACAATACATTTGTATGTAGTTGCAGTACTATTATATATCTAAAACGCTATATATCGTACTTCGCCGAGAAGACTCTCCTTTTGTCTTCTTTTTTGGAATACATTGTGAAGGTACAAAATAAATGCAACATGTAATATTTACATTCATATAACTCTTAACTCGTTAAAACGTGTCGATAACTTCATATCGCATTCTATTTCGAAGGCGAGTTTTAGTGGAATTCTTTATTTCAACACAGGCAATACTACAAGTTGTAATAACCAACATATAAAGAACAGCCAATGCGTACCTGCCATATCCTTGTAGCTATAAATTGCTAGCCTAAACTGATTTAAATTAGATTGTGTTTCATTAACATCCAAAGGTACGTTAGGATTCATAAAAATCTTTAACAACAACGAATTTTATCTGTGATAATTTGTCACATTTTATAATGGAAAAAATGTTCATAAACTTTAATTATATTAATTTTTTAAAGAATTATACTTATTACTTCTTTCAAGAGCACATTTAAATGTGAAAAAAAATTTTCTCGAAGATTTTCATTATCTTCATCAGCCATTTCAACATAATTTAGTTTTAAATACTGGTCATACCTATGAATGCATCAAATTTCATACATTGAAATACTGGAATAAAAAAAAAATTATTTCTTCGTATGGAGAGTTTAACAAATTTCAAAACAAATTCATGGCTCATCAAATATAGCCAACAAAATCGCCAAAAAATCGCCATGTCGCCAAATCGAAATTTAGGTCGCCAAACAAGTTTGAAAATCGCCATGTTTGGCGAGAAATCGCCACATCTGACAGCCCTGTCACTAACGTGTGTTATGTACTTCTACCTTTCAGTATTTTCGGTAAGTTGAACTTGTTTAGGTTTTCGAAAGATACACCATAAAGATTTTTTGAGAATACAGAGAAGTTTTGTTATACAAAACGTCTAATTATTTTAACTAATAAAATCACAGTTAGAAAAAAGTTCACAACCGTAAATTAGGCTAGGAATCAGGTTAGCCTTTGCATGAACTTGCCATACTCTTAGTGACGTGAAGTGTATTTTATTGTTTATTAAAATATCATTTTCAATAATGGTTAAATGTATTGCTTTATGAATTATTTAACATTTCCACTTTTGTGAATTAAGAAAAAGGCTATTTGCAACTGTCCAGCGATGTATTTTGTCGAAACCCCCATTTCCTTAACCATTTATCCTCTCCATTTCCCAAAGACTATTATCCCACTAATATAACAAAAAAAAGTCAACCCATTATTTATAATAGTTAACGAGAAATCATAATTTAGTTCTGATCAAATTTACAAAAATTTAATTTTTCCTATAATAACACAAAATATTTGTTTCCTGCAGCCCGCCACACCAACAATAATCAATATTTTGATCCAGTTTTATGGATACCTTAGTTTTAATATGTTTGCTATTGAATGGCATTAACATTTTTGAAATCGGCGATAGCAAAAAATTGGATTTTTGGCCGATGAAATTGACTGCCTGTTCAACGATTTCGAACGTTAACGTTCGCATAGAAAATAACATTTAAAACAAAAACAAATGTTAAAATGTTGTTGCTGTTTTAAATGCAACACTGTGCGTCGGGAGAATGTACATTATTTTTATCACTTCTGTTTTGTACCCGGTTTATTGATTTTGAAAAAGGTGTTGAAATGTTGATGGTTTTACATATTGTGTCGAAAATACCATGCAAGTCTTCATCAACATTATAGGGAACACAGTTTATACGTATGTCACAAGAAATTATGGAAGTAGAAGGCTTCTTTGATTGAATTTTTTTTTTTTTCATTCCAAAGTTCTATATTTTCGCTCCGTACTGCTTAGAAGTCTTCTTTGATTAAATTATTTATTTCTAAGTTCAATAATTTCGCTCGGTACTGCTTCGAGTTGAGCAACACGCTCAGTAACAGCACCTAATTATTCTCTTAATTCACAAAATCTCTTATCAATCTCATTAAGAGACGATTTTCAGCTTCCTTAACGGAGGATCAGGGGTGCCAGATAATTTTGATAGATTATCGGCATATTTTCCAAAAATAAATCGGCATTATCGGCACTTTGATTTAAAAAACTCTATTTAAATACAAAAAAAAAAACATATTCTTATTAACTAAAAACAGCAACACAGAACAATTCAGCATTAACTTATGTTTATAACATATAAAATAACAGAATAATTAATAAAAATAAAAGATTAAACAAAAAATTTCAGTCAAATAAAAAAAGTTTTTTGCATTTTAGGGCATATTCTTTCGATACATATTTAAGTTTGACATTTTCATTAAATCCTTTTTAATATCAGCATCAAAACATTTAAAAATTTTAAACTTCAAATAATCTTTAAAAAAAAGAAATGCACATTTGCAGAAGAATGCGAAAAGTCCAAAAATTGTAAAGAATGCAGCCATAAAATTCTCACTTTTTAAATCAGCCAAAATCAGCAAATTTACTTAACTTCCTGACATTTGATTAACTATCTGAAGTACTTATACCTTCCTCAATTGCGTTACAATCTAAAAAAAATTATTTTTAATTTAAATTATTTTCATTTATAAATTTAGCTTATCTTTACTCTTTTGTAAGTTCCTATCTCTTTCCAAGCACAAATAAAAAGTATTTTATAGATAAAAACTTTTTAATTGAGTTGTTTTAGGTTTACAAAATTATTTCTTTTTTTTAGCTTTAGTCTTTAATTCTTCATAGTGGAAAATTTTTCAAATGCAAATGTATTGACCCAACACATACATTAAATTTATAATATTGAATAAACCTTAGCCATTTTTTTAGTGAAAGCGCTGGCTTAATAGCAGTTGTCCCTTTTCAATGTAATTATAATACACTACAACGAAATCTAGTACTTTCGAGATTTCGAGCCAAATCTAGTTGTTTTTGTCTAGATTTCCCGTACAAAACAAAATCTACTCCGTGACTAGATTTTGACGAAATCTAGTAGTACTAAGTGATGCAACTATGTTTTTCCCCATATAGCAGTAAAAACTACTTCCCTGCACAAGATAAAAATGACATATTAACAAAAAAACAAAACAAAAACAATAATAGCTGCTTGTTAAAATTGTTAAAAAATTTCGTAAAATAGTAAAAAAAAAATGCAAATGACAAATAATATTGATAAAATAAATGAAGTTGATTATAAAGAAAATGTAATGCAAATTTTTAAATGCCTATTCTTTTATATGTAAGTATGTGTTACACAAAAAACTTTCAGTCGGCGGTTTTTGTTGTGAAAACCAAATCTCGCTAATGTCAAACAAGTATAATGTAAACGAACTAGATTTGAAGGAAGATTTCAAATGAAATCTACTAGATTTCAGTGTAATGTAAATGCCCTATTAAACAAACAAAAAGTAAGGGTTTGAGTGCTTATCAAAAATCGGCATTTTTGGAGCAAAAATCGGCAAATCTGCACTTTGATAATTTAGAAACAAAAAATCGGCAAAATACCGATAGATCGGCAAATATGGCAGGCCTGCGGAGGATAATATTTTTTCCTTGATACGATCTTCACCTTCTCTTAAGAGAGCTGAATTGTGAGATTTTCACATTAATACTCTCGGCTTGCTTAGATAATTTTTTGTCTAACCCTTTCCAGAGTTGAGATGCTCACATATTATGGGACTTAAATTACTTAAGTCAGCATCATTTGCTGTTCTCTTAGACGTTTGACGCGGTTTCATCATATAATATAAAAACAAAATTTCGAAAAATCAGCTGTTAAAGATAAACAATGCATTTCGTCAGTTTCTCGGCTGTTGTTCTCCTTCGTTCTGTTTCTGTTGGTCTTTTCCGTTATCAACACACTCAAAAAAAAAAAAACTTTTGCTTAAATTAGCAAAACGATCTGCTGGCCTAATATTAGCAAATTTTCTGTAATAATTAAATTTTTTTTCTGTAAAATTCTGTTTTTCTTTCATTTGTGCTTTTCTTTCTCTACTTTTTTAGTACACTTCTAAGCAAGTTAGGACTTTCTGCTTTTCACCATGTTAAAGAGTGTCTCAAAAACTATCCGAACCAAAAAAAAGTGAAAATAAATTTTTTGAGTCATAAGCCACCTTTTCATAGACCGGGTCACATATAATACTAAGTGAAGGGAGTGGTTTTTGTTGTTAAAAATATTGTTTGTAGATTCCTTTGTATGATTGTTAATAATTTTTATTTTTAATTTGTAAGTAGTTGGAACCTTTTTAAAATAAAAATTGCATTTTGACCAAAATGTTAGTTGAAATACTTTTTTTCTAAGGGCTCGATATTATAAAAGTTTAAAATTTTGAGTTATTTATTAAAAAAAAAATACATACATATTTAAGAATGTAAATTGGTGCAAAACGTCTGTGAGATAACGGGTTTTCATGAAAAGCGCAGTAGCTCAACAAATTAATTTATAGCCTGAGTATGTTTCGGCTGCATACAAAATTTGTTTTTTTTTTTGTAACCCTGTGTTATTTAAAATGTGCATATTTAAATATAGTTTTTCATATAAATTTATTTTTATTTGACATGAAAAACGAATCTTAAACATAAATTGTAAAAATAACTCTTGTACAGTGGTGCCCATTTTCCAAGCAATTGTTTAGAAGCAACACCTCATTTTTTGCTCTCTAATTTAGTGGTAAATGTTACAGCGACGAGTGCACATGTTAAGTAGCTGCAGGAAGTATACATATGTACTCTAAATAAGTAGTATGCTAAGAGTTGTTCTCGATCAGTTTTTGTATGAAAAAAGTTGGAGCATTCCAACAGTGTTGCCAAGTGTGTGTAATTGCATTGTAGTGCTTTTTTGTATGGAAATACCAAAAAACGCTTAAAAACGCCTGTTTTAGTAAGGCATCACACTAATATAAAATTTTTTTAGCACATGCCAATACAATATGGCAACACTGCTTAGTTTTGTCAGGTTCAATCGGAAAGCAAGATCACACGCCATAATAAGTTTCTTAGTAAAGTCACACATCAATATAATATATGGCAACACTTCTTAGTGCTATCAAGTTCCATCTGAAAGCCAGATCACACATCAATATGAGTATCTGCGAAATGTAAGTTAGTGATGTTACGAATATTTGTATTCGTATTCGAAATGCCGAATATTCGCCTATATTTCGACATATTCGTATTCTCCAAATTCAAGCGAATATTTCACGAATATTTTGTTAATACAGTCCAAGAGATAAAAATACAAAAGTGTTAAAAATACATTAAATTAAACAAAAAATATTAATTGTTATTAAAAAAACCATTTGTCTTAAACGCAAAATAAAATCTTCTTCTAGTAAAATATAAAACAAGCAAACATAAGAAGTATTTTGCCGCCACAAAAAGAATTTATGAAAACTACTTAAGTTGTATTTGCAGCAATTGTAATTATTGTACGAAAATTACCGAAAACTGGAATGGGTCAATGAAATATCAATATAGTTCCGGTCCCATTACACAAGTTAGAAATGCGTTCATTGCGGTAAATTGACATTAAACATTTAAAGAAACTCGGAGAGATCTTTTTTATACAATAATTAGGAGTGGGAAGCTAAAAAATTGATTTCCATTACATCACAGTGTTTTGTAATGGAAATCAAACTCAAAGTTAAGACAAATAAAGAAAAAAACATAAATTAAATATGTGAAAACTGAAGTAGGTCGGTGAATTACTAATTAAAAGCGCAAAAAGAGTGAGTAGAACGAAATTTAAAAGTATTTAGGTATAAGTATCAGCGTGACCAATTTAGCATTTTATCAGTTAAATTTAGAATTCAAAATTGTGATTTAGCTACTAAAATTTCTTTTAGCATTTCGGCATTTTATCAGCCATGTCACAGAGTTCAATTCCGTTCGGAAACGGAATTCATTCCGTATTTTAATGCTTCAGAAAATTACGGAAAAACTTTGCGGAATTAGACCATTTTTGTTTTCATGAACGGAGTGGGAGTTTTCTGTATCTTAAAAGCCAAAAAAACTATCAAAATATACTTTCTCCCAATAAAGAAATATATTTTCTTCGCTTTCGTACGGAATCATTCCGAACGGAATTGTACTCTGTGACATGGCTGAATATATGATTTTTATAAAATGTTTTGGGCTTTTTTTTAGCTTTATTTTAGGTTTGGAGGAATAGTAAATTTTATATTGTATTTTATTCGACCTTTAAAATATATAAATAAAAGAACATTTGTTTTTTGAGCTCGAGGTCTTTTTTAATTATTTTTATTTTATAATAATATATTAAATTTTGCCGATATTTCGTTTTTGATTGAAAAACATCTTCTGGGATATTATCTAGAAATTACAAGTAACAAAAATAAACAAACAAATGTATAAATACAAAATTCAAACGTGTATGTATATAAAAACAACAAAAACTTTTATAGGGCATTTACATTACATTGAAATCTAGTTGATTTCATTTGAAATCTTCCTCCAAATCTAGTTCGTTTACATTATACTTGTTTGACATTAGCGAGATTTGGTTTTCACAACAAAAACCGCCGACTGAAAGTTTTTTGTGTAACACATACTTACATATAAACGAATAGGCATTTAAAAATTTGCATTACATTTTCTTTATAATCAACTTAATTTATTTTATCAATATTATTTGTCATTTGCATTTGTTTTTACTATGTTACAAAATTTTTGAATTTTTTTTAACAATTTTAACAAGCAGCTATTATTGTTTTTGTTTTGTTTTTTGTTAAAATGTCATTTTTTTCTTGTGCAGGGAAGTAGTTTTTAGTTCTATATGGGAAAAAACGTAGTTGCATCAATAAGTACTACTAGATTTCGAATAGATTTCGTCAAAATCTAGTTACGGAGTAGATTTTGTTTTCTACGGGAAATCTAGCCAAAAACAACTAGATTTGGCTCGAAATCTCGAAAGTACTAGATTTCGTTGTAGTGTAAATTGGCTATTACATTGAAAAAATTATTAAACAGAAATAAAAACTTAACTATTATTATGTTGTGTTAACATCGTCTAATTGTGACAAGAAAAAATTGCACTATTAAACAAGAAAAAATTGCACTATTTTCGTTTGTTGAAGAGATGTCTGTACACTCTCGCAGAATTCTCATCGACATCGGCTTTAAAATTCATCCTAGTTGTTGTTTTAATTATGTGTAACATTTCCAATGTGAATCGTCTTTTGTAGTTATTTTCACTCTGTAACACTTGTACATTGTCAAAATCAGGAGAGTGTTTTCTTTGTGCACAGTGGGATAACAATGCCGTTTTTTGTGTAGGAATATTATTCCGTAATTTTTGATCCGATTTGTGTGATGAAATTCTTGTTTTCAGTTTGTTTTTTGTGGTACCTATGTAAACTTTATTACATATCCCAAATTCATTGCAATTACATGGTATTTTATAAATTATATTGGATTTGTCTAATTTGTCTATTTTATCTTTGGTTTTACTGTACAATTTTGTCAACGTGTTGATAGATTTATGGGCTATGGTATACATTTAATTATTGAATAATTTAGATTTTTCAAATCTTTCAGATAATACTGGAACAAATATAAGAGATTTATATATTTTCGGTTGTTGTTCACCATCTAAATTCTTTGTTTTATATTCATAATAGTTATAGAGTAATTTATTAGTCAGATTAATTTAAAAATTATTGTCACTAAGTATCCTTTTGATCTTTTTGATGTTATTTCTGTGGAAATCTGCTTCACTTATAGTTGGAGGAATAGTTTTATTGATTAACTGAACTTTTTTATAAGCTATTATAAATTTTGACTACAAATAGTTGAACTCAAAAAGAAATTTCGTATTAAAATGGATCATTTTTGTCTTTACCAACGTCTTACCTGTTTTGTAAAAAAAATTAACATTTAGCGAATCTTAAAATTATTTTTCATTATTTATTACATATAATAGTATTGTAATATAAAATTTTAAATTTAGATATTTTTAATTAGGCTGAAGTTCATTGAATTTAATTTTCATTAAAATCTTTTTATGAAGACAGGAATTTTACAACATGAAATTAATTAAAATTTTATTGATAATTTTTCATTCTTGACTGCGATGAGATTTGAACCCATACTTTCACGGACAGGTTGCCAAGACTAGTTTCGATTGTAACCACACAATCTCTTCAGTGGGGTTTGCCGTCTTACTCACTCGGCCATTGAAGCCGGATGCCGTCAATAGTCAAACATCAATCCTTAAACCAAATGGTATTTCACTTTGGTAGATCGAAATTTGCTTTTGAATGAGTGATGATTATCCATTTTAATTGATTTACATGTTCGTCCTCACTTCTGTTTTTTCGTACTTTTTGTCAAGAATTCTTCTTGAAATCCAAAGTACATTTTTGTTTTTCAGGTTTTTGTCTTTCTTTTTTCTTATTGACCTCTTTTCAGTACAACTTGAAGGACAAATGTAAACATAGCTCGTACCTTAGCTGTTAACAATAATTAGTATTGTGGTTATTTTATTGAACTGTTAATGGTTTTTAATCCAAATTTTATTAGGCTTAAGTTTATGGAATTTAATTTTCATTAAATTATTTTTATGTTGTAAAATTCCTGTCTTCATAAAAATAATTTAATGAAAATTACAGATGAATTTATTGTCAGACAGTTGTGTGCCAATTAAAATGTATGGTTTTCTTACAATCGTCTGAGCTGACAATTTACTTTTGTTGGCAAGTTTTCTTTGGCAGTATATTGTCAACACATTGCCATTACCGTTTGTACGAAGCTAAATTCACTTTTTTATTCATATATATTAAAAAAATAATGTATAAAATAAATTTATAGCCGATTATGCCAACTTCAGTTAGGAGTAGGGAGATCGAACGGTTATTATTCGACCGGTTTTAACCGGTTATTTTCGGTTATTTTAAAATGTCCATTTTTCGAATATCGAATAAACCGGTTATTTTGGTATAATAAACCGGTTATTTTAATAATGTGTAATTTATATACATTTTTCTTACTCTTGTTGTAGATGTACCCGTAATTTAAGTATTTTTCTAATTCTATATTAGGCAAATTTAAACTTTTTACAATGTCAAAACAAAATGTAACTAAAGTAAAAAAAACATTTGAACACTGTAAATAAAACCACTTATGAATGCGTGTGTTCTTGTAAAAAAACTTTTCAAAATACTACAAAAACGTGTGCAGTTAAAAAGTAAATAGTATTTAATTTGTGCGACCGTTTTCTAAATATTAAAAATAAAAAATATCTTTAGAGATATTTCGAACGGGATTAAACAGACAAAGTTAGGCTCTTGAAGTGTCTTAAAGTGATAAGTGGCAAATAGTCCATATGGTTGACATTAATGTGCCCCAAATAAAACTTCGCCCCGTTCGAAGTAGGTCTAAAGAGTCGACAAATAATACTTTACTAAAATACGCTGCCAAAAATGAATCATTAGGTGAAATATAAACCCGTTGTGTTGCCGAGGACGGAATGCCCCTTAAGGTACTAAAAACTCTTAAATAGTTCCAGCATTTCTTTATGCTTAAAACTACAACATTCAGGCGGAATCAACGATATTGAAATAATTCATCAGTTTTATTTATTAAAACACCAAGACCTAAAAAACAAAATTGAGAAATCAAACAATGTCATGGAATGTTTCAAATTGTGGTCGACGAATTGACAAATATTTCATACAAAAAGCAATTTCATCTTACTAATCGTTTATATAATGCTGAAACAAAATCATTTGATATACATAATCCAGGCTAAGAGGTTTTGTTTGCAACTTTTCAAAAATATGGTTGAAGTCTACTGATTCATATAGAGATGGCTTAATCACCAACAAATTAAAATGCATTTAAAATAAATTTAGGATAATATCTCAAATAATAAATTTATTAAATGGCTATAATATTTTATTTGCTCTTTCAAAACGTTTGGCTAGATCAAACATCATTTAATAGTTTTTAAATTATATTATACAATTATCGTCTTACAAAAACCGATTAGTAAATAAGTAGAAATTGTTTTTTTGGATTGTATCGTCAAATATTTGTAAGGTCTGACCATACCTTAAGTCATATCTTTGTATTTTGTAAGCGGTTTTATGTATTCGAATTAAAACCGGTTAACCTGTTAGTTTAAAAATTTTTAACCGAAAACCGGGTTTTTTAAATTAGCAACTATTCGTAATATTCGAAAACCGGTTATTGACAAAAGTCGAATAATCGATCTCCCTAGTTAGGAGGCAAGCAGCGAGTGCTGTAGGGGTTCTGAAAGCGCAATATAGCTTGCCAATTGATAAAATAACAGCCTTCTTCAGTATACCAATGATAGTCCAAGCGTGACCCAGCCTCTGCTTCAGCAGAACATGGCAGATATAGTGTGGACGCTCAATAAAAACCCACAATCCCCGAATTTATCCTTGCCGAGTCCCAAGTGAAATTTAAATCAAGCAAATTTTGAAAACGATCCTGTTTTTAAGGCTTATAAAGTTTTTTTCTTTTATGTATCTCACACTTTAAGGAGCACTTATCTTTACAAGAATTATATATCGATCTTAATTTCACTTGAATTAGATTTCCAGAACATGGCCGATGCTTTTGAATCAATTTTTTGTTATTTTTTTCAGTCACTAATTTTTTACAAAATGGAATTTTTACCATCTGATAATTTCCTTGAGCTAAGATTTTCTTTAAATTACTCAAAATATCTACTCTGAACAGCTTTGAAATTTAAGTTAAATTTTTCTTTAGTTTTAAAAAAATGTTTACTTCTTGTTTAAATTTTTGAATTAGTAAAACAATTAAATTTTTGTAAGAAAATAATGTTTTCTTATTAGTTGGTGCTTGAGATAAATTAGTTTTATTTATGGTACCTAAAAATTGGTGACCCCTAGAATTGAAATCATTCCGGTAAACCGCTCTGTAGATAATTTCGTATCACTTTTGCTATAAAACAACGAAAAAACACGGATTTTCGTTAAGATTCCACTGTTTTGAAAGATGAACCCAGCTTAATGGTTCAGGAAATTGAAAGTCAATTCACCGGTGGGGTTGCGCCATATTCAACAAAATTCTACACGATTGTCGGTATAATTGAGGTTAATATTCTCTGTGAGGTAATCGGCGAAATTTTGCATCCTCCGGAAAGCAAGGTGTATGGTACTCCTTAACAACGGTTGCAAGAACGTTTTACCGATTCTGAAGAAAAACAATTGAAAAAACTCTTACGTGATATTGAGTTAGGAGACAAGAAGCCGTCAACTCTTCTTCGTGAGATATCTACGCTATCTTCGGGTATAGTATCAGATGAATTGCTAAAAAAAATAGGGGTGCAACGTTTACCAAAACATATGCAAGCTATTTTGTCAGTAAGCAGTGAATCGCTTAGTAAATAAGCACTTATACCAGACAAAAATTTTGACACTTAGAAATCATGGGAAGATAAATGCAGTTTCCGCATTGCAAACGAATATTTCTTGCAAAAAAAAAGTGAATGCTCTTACAAAACAAGCTAAAGCTTTATCACGGCTTTCGTTTAAAGAGCCGTGTGCTTGCCATGAAACGTGTTGAGACATGCACATTTCCTAATACGAATTCGGAAAATCACTAGGCTCTTTGTCCATGGTGGCAGGCAGTGCTAGCTGAGAAATTTGTCGCCTTTGTCTTCAAGACAGTTTTTCCAATTAAAAATTTATTTTCTATCAGGCGCTGATGTTTCTATCTTTCATGCCAGTTCGTCTCAACTTCAACAAAACCTTTTACCATTAAAATTATTTGCTGCAAGCCAATCTCCAATTGAAGCCTGTGGAGAGAAATCTACTAAATTAAATTAAGGCCTGAAGGAAAACTTTCGGTGGACTTTAACATTGGCTGATGTTTCAAAGCCAATAATAGGTTCCAACGTTTTGAGCCTTTTTGGATTATTAATGCAAAGTAAATTTATATACAGAAATCGTTCCCTTAACAATCAAATCTATCCAAGAAGGCTGAGCCAAACACGCAACCGTCCTTATCTACTGATATAATAGATCAAACAAAAAGTTTAGTGGCTAGGACTAAATTGCCTGGCTCCGCACGCAAACGACTTACTGATCTACCTAAATAAGAGCGGCAAGCGTTTGTTGTATGTCAAAACTTTTCATCTGCATAAAGTTTATACGAAAAAAACCTTTAGAACGCGAATTTGACACCACCCGGCTGGAAAATCCTATTTGACAAATCGCTATGTCGATACTATGTCTTATGTCTTGAAATAGAATTTTCATGTTTAAAAAAACGCTTGCCGCCCTGGTTTAGGTAGCTCAGTTAAGCTCTACCTTAAAGAAGGCATGAGCATCGAAAACGCTCATCAACTGTACCTAAAACCGTTATGTGACTTAAGTATCACCAGGAAATGAAGTCGTTCGAGCGGTTTCACGCCGAACAAACCCAATCCTCCCAAAAAGGCCACAGGCATCACAGCAACTAGTGAAATTATCGCCAACAAAGCCTGTACAAGTGGCTCGACGATATCAGCATAGAATATCCAGCCCACCTATAAGTACGTCGTATAAGTCATAAGGTTGGCAATCATACCACCTGACTTCCCAAAAACTATTTGGTCGGAGGACAAGTTTAAACTAATCCAAACTGCAGTCCTGGAAAAAATTGTGGACCTCAAAAAGGGCAGCATAAAACCACAGTTTGCAGGATGCAGTTTCCAGCCAGGCTGGCTTACCTTCAATTGTAAGGGTTCCAAGTCAGCGGAATGGGTAAAGGAATATGTTCCCTTAATAAGCACTGTAAGGATGCCGAATTGAAGGTTGTTTCTCAGGAAGAAGCTCGTCACTGAGAACTCAAGCATATAGAAGGTATTCGGACAACCCGTCATACTCTGATTTGGTCACAAAGCCTAGCATCGAGAAAAGGCAAACCAAACCTAACAGGAAAGCATCGTGTGGACTGCGTGTCGAAATCCATCGGCAACAAGTCCAAGGAAGACCTGTCGTCAATGAACACCACGACCACTCACGTTAAGCTTAACAGTAAGCGTAGACTAGGAAAACAGCTAATATGAAAACGTAAAAGGGACACTGCACCTAAGCAGAGGAAGCGACAATCCTAAGTTGCAACCGTCGCACAGTGGCGCCATTTGAGTTTTTTCGTTGCAAAAATCATATCTTTTGAACCGGATAAGATAATTGAACAGTTTAAACAGCATATGATAGATAACTGTACAGCCTATGAAATGAGCGTTTGGAAAGGGTGCTACGCTTTGTAGGGGCCTACTTATGGGTTATCAAAGTTAAAATTAGTAGAAAAATCAATTTTATGGTAACTAAAAAAAATTATTTTTACATTTTTAGATTGTTTTTATTTTTTTTCTTAAGGGTTTTATGTTTTAAATTATTACCCAACAAATTAAAAAAAAAATAATTTTTTTTTTAATTTATTTTTTCAATTTTCTGTAAAATATTCATCACAATTCGTAAGAGAAGGTATATCTAAAAGACTAACCATTTCTAAACTATAATTATTTTGTAACTCTATTCGTGACTTCACATGCCGCAGGGAAGAAATAAGTGGATCGGAAGATGCTGCCAACATGTTGAAGAGGTCCTTATTTTGCCTTACCCTTGATGCTTTGAATGTGTTCTGCAATCTATATTTTTTATAAAATTTGTTAAGAGACTCCTGTGGTTCTTCAGAAAGCTCTTCAATTGGCAAAGACTGGTACTCAATTATATCTTTGCCATGCGCCAATATTTTATGGACGGTCGGGGTCAACTTCTTCTGTGGATACATTTCTGCTAAAAGAGATGCAGTTTTCGACGCATATTCTCCATATTTTGTAGAATTGACATTTTCTTTGCAGTTTAAAACATCCAAGATCGTTCCCAATCTTTTTGATTTGATTGTCAATTCCAATGATTCTAGTTACTGCCTCATCATTTTCAAAAAATCTCCTAGAAGTGTTTCCATCGTTTGAGTTACCGTATCCGTGCTTGGGACAGTCTACTTTTAGTCCAACTTGTTTAAAAAAAGCATCCTGTATTTGCTTCTTTCTGATCTTTTTTTTATTGATGTATTTTCATCGAAGTTTTCCTCCTCTTGTGGTAGGGTATATGCCAGTTTTAGCAAGAATTCCATACACCTTATCCTTGCGTGCAATGGTGATATTCCATATTCGTAATTCTCCTCATTTGTAGAATCGTTTAAATTACCAAAGTTCTTCTGACAAATAATAATATAAAATCGATAAAAAAAATATAAAAATAAAACGAAAAAAGGGGTTTAAATAGGTTTTTGCTAAATTTTTACCTCCAATATAATTCTGTCTATATATATGTATATGATAACTAATTGAAATATGTTATAATTAAGCAGAAAAAGATACTAATATTAAACTCTTTACAACTAATTATATAAAATTGAGATGTAACATATTATATATGAAATAAATTGAATTGAATTGAAAAAAGTTCTTCTGACTCTTTTTGCAAATCGGGCATGACGTTGTTGAGGTTGTTCCTGTCAGTTCGTTTACGACTTTTCCGTCAACCATGGTCAGGTGGAACTCGTAATTGCATTCAATATATTTTCCTTCTCCAATTTGCAGCTTTGTAGGTTTAATCTTGCTTATTTGTTCTTCAATTTCCTTCACCGAAGTCCTTATGAGTTCTGCCGATTCCCTTGCAAACTGAAACATTATTGGTCGGCAATAATGCACTGATGACGGACGTGGATTTTTCCAGTGTAGGGAATCATCCGATTTTAGCCGCAAAGGAACAACAGATGCCATAAACATATTTCCGTCCGATATTGTAGCGTCATCGGAATATCCTTATCTTATAAACGCTTATAAGATCCTTTGCTTATAAACGCTTTGTCCGGATGATCCATCGCAGCCCCATTTGCTGATGAATGTCAACTTCTCAGGAAGAATTTTCACTTCCGTGAAAAACTTTGGTGTGGTTGACTTTCTAAACAGTTCAAATAATTTTAAATTGTTCAACGCCATGTTTTCAGTACTTAAATTGTTTAATGGTTTCCGTAATTGTTGCGCCAACTTTCAGGCGTAGACTAATCCAGGCATTATGCTTATTTTGCAATATATAGGCTTATGCTACCATGCCTAAAAATTTACCTGTTCCCTGCATACATATGGATTTAGGCTGAATAATGCAATTTTGATATTATGCACGTGTCCAAATAAGATTTGTGCCTACCTGTAGGGTCCATAAGTCAATATTGTTCCTGACCATTTGTACGCCAAAGTACTGTTTATGTGAGGTACGTACCTGCAAATTTCAATGAGTAGTTTTTTTCAAACTATTAGATCAAACTACTGTCAGTCAAAACATATAAGGGATGGACGCCATACAATTTCTGCAACCATGTCTTTTTAAACTTTTTTACCTCTAGAAGCCAAACGGGCACGTACGGGCAGATAAAACCTTTTGAATTATGTAAAGAAATAATCAAAGAACAGGTTTTGCAAATATGGCAAATATAGAAAAATATAGTTTTTTTTTATTTTCCGTCAAAGTTGAAAAATAGTGAAAAAACGGATAGTTTTTAAATAGTGATTTACCAGGAGAAACACAAAGCAAACAGTTAATTTTTTTTTATCATTATATATTTAATAAATACATCAATCAATACAAACAAAAAATAAGGCGATTCGTTACCTTTTTTTCGTGATATTACACCTGAAATCGCAACAAATTGACTAAAAATTGTGTGTTTTTTTGAAAACCGAAAGTCGGTCAACTTTGAACGGTTATATCTTTTAAACTAAAAATGTGATATTATTAAGAAAGGCATATTTGAAATCGTTGAAAAGTTTCCTATAACATGGGTTTATTCAAAACTTCGTATGCACTCATGAAAATTTTGATTTTTGCAACCTCGCTTGCTCTACGGGCGCCACTGTGCGTCGTAGAAAGATGACCTCTTTCAGAATTTTTTCATGGGGACTTAGTGGCTATAAGGACGAAGATTCCATTAATCGCGGGTGAGCATAAGGTCGTAATCGCCTCTGCCTACCTGTCAGGATATACATACATTTCTCCCACACCCGAGATCACTCACCTCGTTTATTGGACATTAATAAACGAGGTGAGTGTTTAGTTAAACACATATGTATGAATAATGTGTATGTAGCAAATAGGGGCGATGAGCTTTAGGAATGTTATTAGACAGAAGGTTTTATATATTACACTTACTAGTAACAATCTTTCTTATGATACTAAAAACTGGCACGTATCGAGCGACATTTCATTGTCGGATCACCAATATTTGGTTTTCGAAATCGAATGCTCCTTGGTATACATTTAGGATTTTTCATCATCACTTAAAGGTTAATAAGGACTTGTCTAATGAAATACTCACGTGCTCGGAGGACATTGAGTTTGTATCTGGTGTACTTTGTACGAATATCCGCTGGGCCTAAGGGAAGAGCTACCGACTCCGGATCCGTGAGCCGAAAAGGGACGTTCTCTGGTGGAATGAGCATTTGGAGAAACTTACGGCTGAGGCCAGAAGTTTGTTCAACAGAGAGATGGAGAGTGGTGTGTGGAGCGTTTATAAAGCTGCACTCACTTAATATAATCAGGAAATTAGGAAGTCCAAAAGCTCAACCTTCCTGAGTTACTTCGCCTTCAAAACGCGCAAACCCAGGATGACACAAACGGCCTTTGTATGCTTATGCAGCCAGACGGCACATTTACTGAGTCACCAAGGGATACCTGTGAGCTTCCATTAGCGACTCACCTTCCAGGATCTCTGCCCTTTTCGTTAGAATGTCCACCCAGCTGTGTCCAGAAGGAATATCAGGTTGGCGGGCTGGATTTTTGATGTTAAACGCGTGAATTGGACTGTATCCACATTTAGTACCTTCAAATCACCTGGGTCATATGGAATTCCTCCATGATGCCTGCATCAAGGGGGAAATCCATAACTTCCCAAATGTCAAGGTTCTTCAGATCCAGTTCACTGTCATGTCAAGTGCCGGTGCCATGGCGGGAGGTTAACATTTTCTTCATACCTAAAGCCTATCAGTCGGGCAAGTCTACGTTGACTGCCATCCATCAAGTTTTGGGACCGATTTAGAAGGCGCTGGACGCAAGGCAAATAGCAATGTGTGCATTCATCGACATTCAGGCATTCGACAACACTTCCTATAACGCAACTAGCTTTGCTCTGACAAGGAAAGGTGTTGTTATAAGAAACTGGACAAGGGAAATGCTGGTATCCAGGGTGATCCATTTGGTTCTTCGTGGCTCATCGAGGACCATTGAATAAACTAAAGGTTTCCTCAGGGTGGCGTCCCATCGCCTCTTCTATGGGCCTTGGTCATCGATGAGCTATTGGATATCCTTAATGCTCTAATTATATCTGTGACTGGATTCGATTATGCAACTTTTACGGAAAGGATGCAGAATGTCCGGAACTTGACGCTTGGCGGGTGCAGAGAAGGGGTACTTAATATTAACCCCGCGAAAACTACTCTCAAAGTGATACTCGGTAGGGTTTATTGCCTGATCTGCGTTTCGATCACGGGCGCCATGAGGTCCTGCCCCACTCTGGCTTTAGGCTCTATCCGACATATTGCTCCGCTACACATATCTGAAAAGGAGGAGGACTGCAGGTGTGCCAGCAGGATGCCGCACGTTGCTGAATACAGGGCAGGGGACTATGTGGATCAGATGCGGATCCTTAAAATTCACAAAAACGATCAATTTATCTTTGCTAGTAATCACATGCTTTTAAGTCTGGTATTGGATAAGAATTTTAATGTCCTTATATCTGACATAGACCAATGGGAACAGGCAAAATGTAATACGCGATCGGGCATTATGGGCCCGGATTTCCATAGGGGCTTGCCAATGGGTAAACAGCCTACGATCTTACAGGCGCAGATTTACGCTATCCTCCCATGCCCTTGGGAATGGCTGAGGAGGAGCGCAAAAGGCTTGAGATTATTTGTAATACGGAGGCTGCTCTCAGAGCACTATCTTCTTTAGAGGTCATGGACTGTTTTGCATTTTTTAACGATCTCGGGAAACACAACAATTTGAATTTGTGTTGGGTATCCGGCCATGTGGGCTATGAAAAGGCTGATTGCTTGGCAAACAGGGGCGCTTTATGTCCATTTATAGGAACTGAGCCTTTCTTCGGCGTCGCTGCTGATAGGGGACGTTACAAACAAGGTCCGAATGAGAATTCCTTCACTCATGGGCGTCGATTTCTGGATTAAGACAGTCCAAGAGATCTGTGACTCTGTCCCGTACCGGGCAGGTAGGCTACTTCTGCTTGAGAAGGGGGAACTTAGGCTACCTGCTGGCCTATATACGGGGCACTGTGGTTTCAGAAACTAGCAGTTTGTAATGAGTAATACTTGTACCAAGATATGTAGATTCTGATGACTATACGTCGGACCACCCCCTCTGCTGTTGTCCACATCAAAATAAAAAAAATTTATTAATATAAAAATTATTCCTGAGAAACAATTTAAAAAGCTTGGGGGAGTTACGCAACAAAAAGTAGACTTTCCTGTGGAAGTACCTATATACATATACATACATACATATATTTATATAACTATCTTTTCTTATCAGCCATGGTGAAGGGTATAAAAGATAAGAGGGTGCATTTGTTCTATATGCATTTCTCTGTGTATGTCAACTTCAAATAAGAATGTATTTAAAGGTAACAAATATTTGCCATAAAAATGAGTGACCACTAAATTGATCTACTTTTAACTTTCGTTTTAATAATTTTTGGTTATTTACTTAACTTTACTACGGAAAAATATTAAAAAATAAACTTAAAACTAGAATTGCAAGACACAAATCAGATCAAAACAATAGGAATTATATTTCATCCCAAGAAACAGCATTATCAACCCATTGTGGTAATTTAAATCATAATACAGATTTGAAAATACAACAGTTTTTAAACACAGAAAAAAACTATAAACGTAGATTTATGAAAGAAATGTTACAAATTAAGAAATTACCAATTATGTCGAGGGTAAAAAGTATGATACTGAAAAATTATAGACATTTAATTTATAAATATAGAAACGGAAGCTAAAAATTTATTTATAATGTAATCGATTACGTTTGAATTGAAACCCCCTTTTTTATTTAATTAAAAAAAAAATTTATATGAAATTTTATTATAAGTATATTGTTAAATTTTTAATAAATGGTTTAATTTTGTCAAGAGTCAAGTTAAAAACCGTGAAAAAGGCACACAAATGAGCGCCGAAATATTGGATATAATAAATGTAGTATATTTTATATAAAAAAACAGACCTCAAGCTTAATAAGAAAATAAATATTAAAGAATATTATAATTTATAAATTAGATGATGCTGTTTGATCTAGTTAACGGTTTGCACAATCAAACAAGTGCTTTAAAAATAAAGTGGTTACGTGTGGGGCGTCAAATGTTTTTTAAATGTGACAATAGCTTAACAAATATATTATTATACGTGAACGTGCAAATCGAATTATAGTTTTGGTGGTTTTTATCGTAATTTACTGTTTTACGTACTAGTAAGTTGCGTTACTTTAATTTACAAAATGCCTTTTTAAGTTTGATACATTACACTTGAAAAAATAAATATGTATATGTATACATATGAACTTTTTTTATTTATATATAAAAAAGCTTAGGTATAGTTTTAAAACTATAAGAAATATAGGAAATCCAGCCTTCATATTTAAGAGTTCTGTTTTGGAATTCTTTTATAAAGATTTTTTTTTTCCTTTTTAAGTTTTTCAAAATTTAAGATATGACTTTTGTGAATCAGTGTAACTTTATGAGTTGTGGTTAAGTTTTGCTGTAGAATAAAGAACAAATTTGTGTGATATTGTCTGTAAGTGTTGGTTCACACTCTTCAAGTCTTACCCCCCGATGCCACATGCAAGAGCAAGTGAAAAAAAAACTCAATACACTCACAGGTTTTTACTAACACCATCACATTTTTAGTACCCTCAGATAATTTTTTACACTTGCAGCAAGTAAAATGATAAATAAAGAAACAGTAGGTACGTTTGTAAATGCATCACTGCGCTGCATCAGAAAAGCAATCTTTTTTAAATGCCGATAATAGAGTAATTTAATTTTTTTTATTGTATGGCTTATATTTTTGTGGAATATTTGACAATTTTTTAGGCCGCATTTACTTCACTGATAGATATATAAACATTTGAAATCACTGATGCAGCGCAGTGATGCATTTACGAACGTACCCAGTGTTACCGTGGACGCCTTTCGTATCAATTTATTTGTACTTAGTAGAAAAAAAAATTATGTTTATAGGTGATTTTCTGTGTATTTATAAAATATAAAAAACATGTATATGAAGAATATTTAGAAATAGCAAAAAGGATAATTTTGAAGAAAGTTTTAACATTAATATAAACTTTTATAAAAAAAAAATATATTTCCAAATAAAGTGTCTACAGGTAACGTTAATATTGACTCTTGCCAACACTTCGTTAACAATTAAGAACTTGAAGTTTTGCTAGAAGTTAAGTTGTAAACGATATTTTAAAAATGAACTTGCACTGTGCTGTGAAGGCACTCAAAAAATTGTTGTTTTTTTTGACATTTCTCCTGATTTTAGTAAAATGGTAGTAAAATGTATGCACTACTTGCAAGTAATTCTCTTTTCCCTTCTCTCCTTGAAGCTTAAGACTTGATGGCTAAAACTTGAAGAGTGTGAACCAGCTCTAGCTTAATGATAATTTAGATACATATTATAATTTTTACCATTTATGGCTTGTTTGTATTTTAAGAATTTTTATTTATATTGAAATACTGTAAGTTGTTGTTAAATTTGTTTTAATTCTTAAAATTGATTGAAAAAAAAGATTAATTTTGAGATGTAATCAGCAATTAAAATGAATATATAATAATAAATAAAATCAGTATAAAATTTTAGAAAAATAATCATAAGCAATTGTTTTTAAACAGAAGTTAAAAGTTCCATATAAAATGTTGTATATATAATATTAAAGTTATTGAAGGTCGTAGGCCTAATTGAGTAGATCATTTTGTAATTTTCAGAATTTTGAATACTTTCTTAAAATCTAAAGTTATTTATTAGTTATTAGTTGCTGTTCTCCCGATTTATAATTCTTAATTGGGTGTGGAAAATTAAGATGTTCACATTTCTGAGTAAAAATAAATGAAATGATTAAATTTTATAGATTTGTAATAAATTAAAATTAATTTTTTCCCAATATTTTGAACTTTTGTAACAATTAAGTTAGTTATCATAATACAACGAAGTTACACAAACTTACCTAGAGCGATTCCATACACAAAAAATGTGTTAATGAGATTAAATTTGATTACCTTCGTTTACAAACTTACATCCATACCTTAAGATAATCGGAACGCGTTTTCTAGATGTCAAAAATCCTCATGACCATACAATTTGTATGTAGCATACAGAAACAACGTGGCGGCAACGCAGCATATTTTGTAATTTTGTTGTCGGTTTCTACAGAAATTCATGTACCATTTTAGAATTTTCAATGCCACAAGCTATGCAGCGTTTGAAATTTAAAAACGCAATGTGAATTTCTGTAGAAAGCAACAACAAAATTGCAAAATTTTTATGACTTTGTTTTTGCTTTTAATGTAATTCTATGGCGTTGTGTTGCGTTTTACATGATTTTTTTTTACCTATACTATTCCCGCGAAGCTCTTCGCTTGTCTACAGGAGACCAGAGTCTCTGGCGGGAATCGAACCCGCAACCCCGGCACTGATAGACTAGCTCGCTACCAGCTAGCCTACCGGGGCGGTGGAGTGCAATATTGCCTTACGAAATAAGGCCTTTAAGGCTTTATTTCACTTTCAATTGAGAAATAAGGCCTTTATTTGCAAAAAGGCTTTATTGCACTTTGAAAGTGAAATAAGGCCTTTATTTAAATTTAGCCAATTGTGCAATAAAGCCTTTATTTTATATTTTTTGATTCTCTTGTTACACTGTTCAATTTATTGTTTTTTGTTGTTGTTGTTGATAACAGCATTTCGCATACTAGATGCTTTTTCTCCTTTATTGTATTTAGTTGTTGTTGATAACAGCATAACTTACAAAACCGTGTTAGTATGTCATCATCAGTCATTTGCTAAGCCCACGTGTGTTGTCCAATTAAATAGGAAAAATCGTGAAAATGGAAAGTGATGAGATACTTGTTTATAATATAATTCCGGGTTTGAGGAAATCCAGCAAATTATTACATATTCCATCAGAGGCACAAATTTATAGATTTAAATATTGTCAAAATAATACAAAATATTATTATTGTTATCACAATGGGTGTCCCGTTAAAATTGCAGTGGATTTGAGCAATGCAATACATTGCCGTAAAACAAACAAAAACTTAGTGCACAACCATGAGGCCCAAAATGAATTTTTAAAGAAATTAAGTCTAATTAATTCTATTAAAATGGAATGCGCTAATAAAATGTCGTTGAAAAGATCAAGTGTTCGTGAGGTATATGATGAGAATTGCAAAAAGAGTCTGCTCATTTGGTTGAATTTGGAAAAATGCGAAGGCAATTAATCAACATAAAATCGGAAGCCTTACCAAAAGCACCTCAAAATTTTCATGATATAATATCAATTTTTAAAACCCAGGAAATTCGCGAGAATTATATGAATTCAAGATATGACAATGATTTGCCATTCTACCGGGGTACGGTGATTGAAGAGGATTTCGCTTACTCAATTTTTGTGTCCCCTACAATATGTAACTCAATAATGGAAATGCCTAGTAGCGAACCTCGTCATTATTTGATAGATGGGACTTTTAATGTAGTACCGATTAGTAGTTGCAATATCTTTAAACAACAGCTAATAATGCATATTGCTCATAATGAACATGTAAGTATATATTTTCGGTGGCATGTCATAATGTCCATGAACATTGTGACACACAAATAGTGACATAATGTCCATGGACTTTATGCACTACGTAGGAAAAAGCCACCTAAATCTTCACTTATTAAAGTTTTTCTGCGTGGCGGCCTGCGGCCGATCTTAGGAGTTTTCTCCTCCATAGGACGCGGCAGGTGGCTTCGCTGAACACAGTTTTCCTGCGCGCGTCTCATTATCTTCCCTAGTGTGACGCGCGCAAGGAAACTTTATTCAGCGAAGCCACCTGCCGCGTCCTATGGAGGAGAAAATTCCTAAGATCGGCCGCAGGCCGCCACGCAGAAAAACTTTATTAAGTGAAGATAATCAATATTGTTGCGGTTAAATTAATATTTGTGTATGCTTTTTTCCAGACATTTCCTTTTATGTACATTTTAATGTCAAGCAAATCTTTCAAAGCATATATCCACGTACTACAATATATTCAAAGTAATATTTTTGACATAAAACCCACAACATTCACCACGGATTTTGATTATGGCTTAAGAAAAGCATTAGCACAGGTTTACCCGCAAACAAAATTAAAGACATGTTGGTTCCATTTTACACAAGCTGTTAGAAGAAATGCTTCAACATTTCCTAACTTCATGTCGAAATTAAATAAAGATAATGTTGCGAAAAAATTGTTTCGCAAATTTCTAATATTACCGCTATTAAAACCAAACGACATAGCTATTGGATATCAAAATCTCAAAAATCAGGCTATGAGTAAGAATTTTAATAGTATTTTTGAACCATGCATAGCATATTTCGAGAGACAGTGGATTAAAAAGGTAAATTAGATAAAATATTTAATATTCTCCTTTTAAGAAATAAAATAAATATATGACTTTTTTTTTAGGAAGGTGCATCAACATTCTCCGTTCATAACGAACCCATTAAAACAACAAGCTTAATAGAATCGTTCCATGGGCAATTGAGTAAATGCCTTGCAAAAAACGGAAGTTTTTTTAAATTCGTAGACCATTTATTAGATGTAGATGTGACAAAATCAATTGATTTTAAAAAATCAGTGGACGGCAGTATTTCAATATGTGCAGCAAAATTAAAAAGGCTAAAGACGAGAGAAAGCATAATTACAACTATCTTAAAAAAATTGGAAAATGGGATAATCAGTGTGAACGACTGTCTTAGCCAGTTAAGTTATAATGAGTTGTCTTTGAACGAGATTCTGGAGCAAAATAGTATTACGACGGCGACAGGTGATCAGAATGATGAGGTTGATCTAATAATAGATACTTTACCATCTGTTGTGCCTTGCACTATTGAAAATAATTTGACATGCATTATTTGTTACGAAAAACAAAGAAATATATTGTTATTGCCATGCAGTCATTTTAAGCTTTGCAGTGATTGCTGTGAAAAATTGGACGCGAAAAAAAAAATTCAGTCTCAACTTTATGCCCAGTGTGTCGAACCATTGTTCAAGAAGCCAAACAAATTTTTGCTTAATTTTCTTCCGTTTATTTTGCGTTCTTTTTTGAATTATTAATGTTCTATTAATTTTCGTTAATATGAAAATTTTTTGCTGAGTTATTAATGTTCTTTTAATTTTTGTTAATCATCATATTTGCAAAAAATGTGTAAGGATAAAAGTGTTTTTTTTCTCATTTTGGTGGGATTCATTTCGTTTCCAGAAGTTGGATTAATTATTAATGTTCTATTAATTTTTGTTAAAATGAAATTTTTTTATAATTTTTCAATAAAATATAAGAAAAATAAAAAATTTTATTGCTTTATTAAAAAAAAAATTTAAGTGCAATAAGGCCTTTAAGGCTTTATTTCACTTTCAATTGAGAAATAAGGCCTTTATTTGCAAAAAGGCTTTATTGCACTTTGAAAGTGAAATAAAGCCTTAAAGGCCTTATTTCGTAAGGCATTATTGCACTCCACCTACCGGGGCACCTAAGTGAGTTAATTGTTAATAAAAACTTAATAAATTTAAAAAGTAATATTTTGTTTAAGCCTGAAGCGTAATTTTCTTTCTTTGTGTATCAGAACTGCCAATAAAATTCTAACATGCGTTTTTGTTATTATATGAACATTTTTCACTTTTTTATTTAAAACACCAAATGCACGCAAAATCGTTTTTAATTCAAGAAGAAGAATATAAGCAAATACAAACAAACTTTTACAAGACCATTGAGCATGTACTGGTCCACTGTCCTAGGATGCAGGGTCCCAGGCATAAATGCCTAGCGGCTAGATTGCACGACGAATTGGAGCGTATCGCTGGATGTAATCCAACCGATCTACTGAGGTTTGTCAGGGAAATAGGACGGGTGTTTCTGTTGGGGCGGGCCGTGCGGGGGACTTGTCCTACGCAGTATCTATCTATCTGTATGAAACCTAATGTCTATTTCTTCTTTACTTCTCTTTTTCCTCTTTTTCTATACTGAAGGGATTCACAATGGACCTCATTGGTCTCCGAGTAGGGTTGCCAGTTTTAAAATCAGATAAATCAGTACATTAGAGAAAAAAATCAGTACAATTGCATAAAAAACAGTACATAGGTATACTTCTTTAATATAAAATTGCATATTAATAACATAAAAAGCGAATGGCAACCCTATCTCCGAGTGAAAATGCGCCCTTGGGCGCATAACCCTTCTTAACCTAACCAAAAACGGCAGCTCGGCTTGCGACCCAAACATGATTGAAGCAGAATGTTTTGCTATACAAAATTTTAAGAACGAAGCATGCCGTTTCATTTTGCAACATGCTGCGACACAGGAAAATGTACAATCATCTAAAATTTTGATAAAAAAAAAACACAAAAAAAAAATACAAATTCATCTTAAATGAAATAAAGTAATAACCATAAAATAATAATATTAATAAAAGTATTAAATAATATATTTTTAATTTTTACTTACATATTTTTTATCTCTTTCAAATAAAATCACACTAACAACAAAAAACAGAAACCAAGAAATCAAGTATTAGTATACACAAAATAAAAAAAAGAAATGTCAAAATTAAACAAAAATGTTTCCATTGACAATCTAGTTTCAGAGAGCGAATCAAGTGGCTTATATCGTCGTCTTAGCTGCCAGATTTGACGACCTTTCGTCATTTTGACGATTTTTAGGTACAAAATTTGACTATTTTCCAAGTGACAAATTTACAAATGTTTTTAATATAATTTCACATTTAATTTTAGCTTCATAGATAATTTGATTTATTTGATTGGCAGTAGTTTTCATGTCTTATGGTACCCACAGACGATGCAATATTTTTCAAAACCCGTGTTACTATTTATGTTTCAGTTTTTACCACAGACGATGACACTAAAAAGGAAACATCAGTAGTGCGTGTTTTTTAAATAGATTACTACAAAACACAAAAAAAATTTATTTATTTTCTTTGTATACCTATCATAATTTATGATCCATAAATTTGGAAAAATTTTATATTCAATTATAATTGTTTTACAGCTCTCACAATTTGCAGTTGTTGCCATTTTCCGATTTTTTCTTTACATTTTTATCTCCGAGAGTTGTAAAAGCACCTCACTCAACAAAATGAGAAAGAAAAAACAGTCCACATCGCCACACACGATGAAACATTGTGTTTGGAAACATAAAATATGAAAAATGTTTGATATTTGAGAAACCAAAAAGGTAACAAGAATTTCAACCTGAAACATCCCCACACACGTAGCAACATTTGTCAAAACATTACAATGTTTCGGCAAATGTTGCCTCGTGTGTGGGTAAGTAACTTCATATAATATACGATTTTTTTTTAGCGCGATGCATATTTTCAAGAGTTCTATTTGATCCGTTGATACTGTTTTATTACAGCCATTTTACAACCACTATCTAAAGTCTGGGTTCACGCTATGAAACTTGTCTTGCAGAAAGAGTTAATTGGTGTTTACCAGACTAATGTTCTTTAGCAGGTTTTCGACGTGTAAAATAGAAGTTTGTTATTTCTTGGATTTAGTTTATTTTATTATGAAGGCCAATAATTTTGAAAAAAAAAACAACAAAAAAAAGATTTCTAAGCTAAAGTTTTTATTTTATATTCATAAACAGACAGAATATATTAAAATTTTAGTAGCAACGGAAACTAAAAATAACAATTAATTCTTAAAACTTATTAAAAGTTAGTGTTTTTTTACAATGACGATGTTTGTGACGATTAAGCTTAGCCAATTTGATGATTTTGACGTTTTTTCCTTAAAAAAATTTACGATTTTTGACCAATTTTATCTGGCAGCTATAATCGTCGTATGAACATAGCATAAGCGTTTCTTATGCTATATCTCCATTCACACGTTTCATCTTATGATGCTCAACTCTTGTGTTTTTAGGAGCGGGAAGAAAGAAGAAAGGGGGTTGGTAGGGAGATGTCTGTACTCGGTCAGTATGCTTTGTGCTTTCATTCGTATTTATATGCACAACAATGGCTGCATGTAAATTTTTTTTCTCTTTCTTTTTGGTTCGCTTTGAATAAAATTGTTGTTATTTTAATGTCAATAAAAAATTGAAACCGATTGGTGCGTGTGATAATATTGGCATCATCAAAAGGGAATTGAAAAGAAGTTGAGCATCAAAAGATGAAACGTGTAAATTCAGATTATGTTTCCACTATGAGCAAAACAACTTGTTTTGATCAAATCGTGTCAAAGTGTTACAATTATGTTAAAGTGGTTTTGGTTATCGAATTTTCTAAGTCAATTAGAAATTTATGTTGTAAAAAATCATGAAAGCCACACAAAATATGTGTTGGAAAAAATTATTTTTCTTTAGCATTGAATTTCCTTGTTTCTTTTTTTAAAACAAAGATATGGGTAATTCCATGTCGAATCGACTAAGTGTGGGACCCGACCCCTTTCGATTTGAATGAAATTTGGTGAGAAGTTTCCTTTCATCCTCTAAGGAACATATATCAAGTTTAAATTGTTTTTGCAAAAGTTATGACATATTCAAAATGTCATAATTTCGCCAAATTAGCCGAATGTGTTGAGTTTATTTTTTCAATATAGCAAAAACTACAGCACATACGAAGATGATCAGTTTAAAGAGAATACTTGGGGCTACAAACAATTAAAAAAAATTTTTTTTTTTTTTTAAAATATAATATCTGCAAAATATTAAATTATAAAAATGCACTAAGTCAAAAACTTAATTTTTATTTAGCTGATTTTTTTATGTACTACTCGTACCTCAAACTGTTTTTTAAAAATCCTGAAACTTTGCAGGAGGTCTTTATTTTCTTTTTTAAGATGTGATTTTTTTTCTTTCGCAACCTGTAAAAAACCATCTTAAAATAAAATCTTCATATTGTAATTTTGAGTAATAGTATTTATTAAGGCTGATTTGTTTGCTTTAAGGTGATTTAAGACAAGTAAGGACATTGATCAAGTTTCTTTTGTTTATTTGTTGCATTTTTTTGTTGGTGCTCAATGTAGACACTTTTAAAGAAAATAACAATTTTTGTCACGTTGCGTCTCCAAGAAATTAAATGAGTTTTATACATTATTTTAGCGAAGTCGTTTTTCATTGCCGCTTTTCCTACCGTTCCTGTCACGGCGGTTGGCAACATTTTGTATCAGAAAAGAAAGCGGCGTGGAAAAATCAACAAAAACAGAAAAGTTCAAATATGAACTGGGACATTCCAATTTGAACTGCGACATTCAATTTCTTTACACATAATTATTATGATTTGTGCTTGTATGTATGTAAAAATTACTTGTTAACTGTGAAATTAATTTAGATTCAAGCCTAGCAAGTGTATAAGTTATTCGTGGAAGTCTGAGTTTGAATATCGGCGCAGTCAAACTGTTTTTGTTTATGTAAATGTTTCTATCTTCAAAAAAAAATGATGTTTTAAAATAAAAAAAGTTTCTGTAAGCAGAAAAAATTCTGCAAAATGGCAAGCCATATGTCAGAACAAAGAAGTAAACAAAGCAAAAAGTAAGAAGAATTACAACAAGCACACATTTTCACGAAAAAACTACAAACAATGTTTGTTTTTCAGCTGCCAAATGCTAATTGAGTAGGTGTGAACCAAATCGAGTTAATTTTAAAGTGGCGTTGAAAGCACAGCTGAGCTACATTTTTTTTCTTACTTAGAGACAGAAATGTGAAAAGTTGCTTGTTTTTTTGACATATCGACCAACCAAAACAACAAATAAAATACAATGTTGTGTTTTTGGTGGTGTATCGGTCGGAGTACCGCCACCACCGTTTACATGAATTCGCCTTGATGTAAACCCAAAATTTCATTAATTTAAATTGTTTCAACTAAGAATGGCTGCCTGAATATGGTACACTTAATATACATAATTGTTTATGACTCTGAATGGAGCTGATAAGGGTTTTACCCGAAAGTAAAATTATTTATCAATAAATAGACAAAATACCTAAAATGTTATGATGATGTTTGAATGACAATCCCCAAATTTACATATTTTATCGAATTGGTTAATGATTCAGTCAATACGTTAAAATACATATATTAATGTCGACACTAAAATTGTTGTAATTTTTGTATTGACGCTTATTTCATGTAGCGCGAAAATTGTCACCCGATGTTCCTCGACTGTAATTTTTTTATAAAAAAAAAACTTAAGTTTTTGGATTGTGTTTACGAAAGATTAGGCGACCAGGAAATGCAGCTTTCTCGGCTGTAGGTCGTGCAGTATGCGCCGTTGCTCAGAACTACACAAGGTATATTTATAGCAGGTAGTCTCGGAAAGCCTGCTGATTATTTTTTTATTTGCTTGTTTTGTGATACGAACTGTCAAATGTTGTTTATGTTTTTTTCAACACGTGTTAAATTTCTAGCTTAAAAAGTAAACAAGTTTTTTCAATCAAAGTAAAAAGTGAAAAAGTGATAAAATTAAAAAGAAAATCTAAGTGATTTATACTAAATAACAATTTTGGGTAAAGACTTAAATATATATTTAGAAAAAAATAACAAACAAAATGAATCTATTTTCGTTTAATGGCGTTTTTTCTTGTTTGTTTTTCATTTGTCTTTTATCAACTCCTTAGCTGTTTGACTGTTCGTATCACATACAACAATAAAAAGCCCTGTTGTTTGTTTTATTGTACAATTATTGTAATCTCGCGGCTACCTGCTATATATATATCTTGGAACTACATTTCCTCCAGTTTCAATTCGTGCAGTTGAGGTAGAAAAATGTCGTTGAACATGGCTCTGTTCAACTCTGCAGCCTTTAGGAAAAAAAGGACCGATGACGCCTCCAGCGTGAACGCCAAACTAAACAGTAACTTTGAGTGGGTGTAATGGCTCTTTCTGTATTTTACGCAGAATTCGCTGCCCCAGATGAGATAATTTTGCTTATTACGTAGCCACAGAGAGAGAGGGAAATAGCCCTTCCTCGTTTTCGAGATTCTGGATTACATGGGCTTCATTACTTATTGACGTTTTTTTCATGTGTTTACTTTACAAATATCAAAGCGGAACTGACATTTCGCGTTATTTGCAAAAATTATAGAATCTTCCGAAATTTGTTAGTTACAAAACACAAATTATTCTTTGATCTAACTTTGGACCTGGATTTTTTATAACTTTGTCAATTCACAAGTTAACAAATCTAAATAATTTTTTATTAAAATTTTTAATTCAATTTTTTTTTGTTTGCAATTTTTCTGAAACATGAATTTTTTTTCCATATAAGATAACTGAATGATACTTGCAATAGATTTACAGAAACGCAGTTCCGCAAGACATTTACTAAATGTGTACGCTACGATATTTTGCATTTACTCTTTCGCAAGACCACTTGCACCAAACACTGAACTCCGCTATTAATTTTAATTCATATTTGTATATTTTATTTGTATGTTGGAAATACATACAGCTAGTCACTAGGGATGCCAATTGGGACAGATTTTTGAAATCCCGATCCCGAAATCCCGGGATTTTTTCGTGTTTCTTTAAGATGCTATTTTTTTTTTAAAGCAACACTTTTTGAATATTTAAAGGGTTTTATATACGTAACATAAATTTTTAAAAATTAAACCAACAAAACCATTTATTTTATACATATGTTTATCACACTGGCCTCACCCATGATCAGATTCTGAAAAAAGCTTAAAAAATATACGTATCTCTTAGTTTTTCTAGATCAATTCATTTCGGGTTTTTGACAGCAATTAAATTTTTAAAGTGAATTAAGTTGGGACGACACTAATACACTACAAAGAGTAGTCCCTCATCGATCTCGATAGCTGAGCTAAAAACTGTAAAACTATGTCGACTGCACTGCAGTACACCTCCAGGGTGAGGGCGAGATTCATAATCAATAATTTAAGTACGTTTGAAATTTATTTTAAAACAAAATGTTTATACAAATGCTTCTTAAAACAGATTTCAAGTTTAAATAATTTATTTATGAATACGTCAAATAGTGTTTATTTATAAAAAAAATTATTTTATTTACCGTATGTTTTTTTTTTAGCAAATTTTTTATTATTATTTGAACGGAAGGAATATGAGCTATTTCATCAATATAACGACTTAATTGTTATAATTATATCAACTTTTATTCTTTAGTTTCTGAATAAAACTCTAATTGGATCGTGAATAATTTTTATATTTTGCTTGATATATAACACTTATTTCTTGATTTCTATATTTTGCATAAAAATAATCGTTTTTATTTTGGTTTATGTCTTAAGCCAAAGCTGAACTTGCTAAACGTAATTTTAAAAAAGGCTTGAGATGTGAATCTTCAAATATCGTTTCTACTTAAAATAATGGTTTTAATTTAGCAAAATACAAAAATCCAGAAATAGTCGTCATATATCAAGCAAAAATTAAAAATTTTAAATACTTGCTGTGTGCCAAAAACAAAAATTAAACTCAAAAATAAGAATTATTTGCAATAAAAAATATAATTCAAATATAATTTTTAATAATTTTTTTGTATATAGTATAAAAATTCAATAAAAACGAACAGTTTTGTACATAAAAGTTGATATGTTAAAAATCCCGGGACTCATAAAAATAAATCCCGGGATTCGGGATTTATCAATCCCGAAAAATCCCGGAATTTCGGGATTTCCCGTTTGGCATCCCTACTAGTCACACTATAAGCAGAAAACAATAATAGAAAAAGTCATATATTTTTTAAGAAGTTCCCTTGAATATTTATGTACTTCATTTAATATTTATTAAATTATCCCAATTTTCATACCTTCATAAAATAATTAACATAAAGTAGGTATGTAAACGAATTATTTTTATGAGGTGTCCCACTTATAGTGTGAGTAGCTATACATTTTTCACTGTAAATGATGAAACAGAACTGGGGCTGAACGTTGTTTTCCATACAGTTTGACATAAAATTATGCCAGAGAATGCGGTCGAGAAATAAAATCAATTTTATTTTGAAGACGTTTTTTCTTATGCTCTCACATAGAGACAATTATTCTCCCAACAATGCTACCATACTTTCGTTCAATTTCATACATTTTGTAAACAAAGAAAAAAAGAACAAAAGAAAACGAATGAAATGAGAGAAAATTGCAGTTACGGTCGACGTTTTAATTATGGGCTTAAAAATTTTTGTCTGAAGTTGCAGACTCAATTCTGTTTCATCATTAACTCTGTGGTTTTCAGTTAATACTCATAGTTTAGCTTCATTGTCAAATTACTTGTAATTTTTAAAATGATTAAAGCAAACAAAAATTAAAACGGCTAATAATAAAGTTGAATTGAATTTTTAAACATACACACACGCACACAAAGAAAGTAAATTGAAGAGACATGTAATAAAGAAATGCAACATAATTTTTGACCGGGTTTCAAATGTTTTGAATATTCAATGAGCTGTGGAAACGAACAATCGATCATCCATTGTTATCTCCATACCGCTCCAATGGAAGATCAAAAATTTTACATGCAATCAACTACAAATACTTTTGCTGGTTGGGAAAATTTTATCTCCGAGGGGGAAAGAAGAGGGAGGGTTAGTTGGGTTGTGTGTTTTGAATAACAAGTCTGATCAAAAAATAATTGTAGTAGTAAACTAATTTTCATTGGGATATTTAAGTTTTTTAATATTAAATTTTAATATACATAATATATTTATTACATATATAACATGTAAATATATACATATGTTTGTATAATATAAGTAATTATGTTTTGGTAGGTATAAGTATATAAATACTCGTATTTACTAATACGTACATATTTATGTTTTTTTTTATTATTTATTTATATGTAGACCATGCAGAAAAAGGGTTCCAAATCAATAATCTTATCCTAAAAATAAATTTGTTATGCATTTGTCGTTTGCATACTTTAGATGCATTATCTTCTATCTCACGTGCTTTTTATTCCTCATGCTCATGCACATGCAATTTTGACAATTTAACGAAGAATGAATGATTAAAATGTTGTAAATATATTTGCAAAACACAAAAAAAAAAAAATTGGTATTGAAAAGAAAATTGTATCGTTGCAAGGAGCGTAACATGCTTCATTTAGTTAGTCGTACAGCCATAAAATTTTAAATAATCATGCTCTATTTGTGCATCCGCTCATCTCTAAAGTTAAGATACATATTTGCTCATGCACTACATTTTAATACACATATGCTTTTTAATAACACAATTTATATCTTTTTAACTTTCACTTTAAATATGTTGCTTCTTTAATCCCACTATAACCAACTTTTTTTTAATCAGAGTTGACAGATATTGTTCTTGAAAATTCTTAGTCATCGCCCAGACTTGCAATTTTTAAAAATTCTGCTTTGAAATTGCATTAGTGTTCAAATTATGATATTAAAGATTTGTAAATTTTTATTTTTATCTTGTCTTTCCTCTTCTTCCTCTTATATTTTATATACAAATACACCAACAAAACGGAATTGCAGAGCACATGGAACTGACTAGCCCTCGTCAAATTTCTCGCCCCATTCGCCCCTCTCCCCAATAAACTCGAGAATTGCTGCAACAAAAATTGCAAGTCTGGACGATAACTAAGAAAGAGCAAAGCAAATCATTATTTGTCTGGAAACATTAAAGATTGCAGAGTACATGTGATCAAAACATAAATAAACTAAACTAAAGCATTTAGTAACAGCCGTACCTAAACAAGAGCGGAAGGCGAAACGTTTTCTTCAGCGTAGCTTTTACGCTGATATGCCATACCTAAATAAGAGCGTCAGCGTTGTGCCATAAACAGTAGTGTTTACTTTCGTGCCGACTAAAACCCTCATAAAAGACATAAGAAATTTAATTAAAACCGCTAGTTTGACCTTAAAATAGCTAATTTGCCATTATTTATTATCAAACAATAAAAACAGTGTTGTCAAAACAACAAATATAGCAGCCCTGTTTATTTTAACGCGCTGTCAAAATCGGATTTTCCAATTGCAAAGCGTTGACGCCGCGCTATTTAGGGATGCTTCATACAAATTGTATGGGCATGAGGATTTTTGACAGCTAGAAAACGTTTAGGTATGGCTGTTAGGAACAGAATAGTCGCTGTAGTACAATGTTACAAATAGCGCTGCAAGCGTCAAGAGAATACGTAGGTTGATTATTCATTGCAGTTGAAGTTAAAGCCCAAAGTTCAAAATTGCGTTACAAAGCATTCGTCAGCGTCAGCTACGACAACTACTTTATTCTGTTCCAGGAATAAGTTCAACAAACGTTTTGTGTTATGCAATAAAAGATCAGATCAGTGATGTTAATCGTACGGTAATTACCCTATTTTAGGGTAATTTTGAGCCCCACAAGGTATCAAGGTATTTTCATTTAAAATACGGTTATTTTAAGAAACTTGGATTTTTGGTATACATTGTATACTTACATATCACATCGATGCCTACGGCGGTTTTGACTTTTTTATATTAAACGATTGCTATTTTTGTGTTCTATTACTGCAACAACTTATTATTTCAATAATTTATTAATATTTACAGAATTGAGACAAAATATTAAAATATTAAATTGTTGCAGTAATAGAACATAAAAATAACAATCGTTTAATATGAAAAAGTCAAAACCGTATTTTTTTAAGTTAAGAGGTTGAGAAAGTAAGGCATCGATATGTAGATTTTTTGATTTTAACTTTAAGAGGTTTAAAAATAAAAAACTATTATACCAAAAAATTTTGAATGATGTGTTTTTGCAAATGTTTTGCTTACACTTATAAGTGCACAATATGAAAAATGAAATTACTCATTGTATATTACTAATTTTATTTTAAACTTTTTGTTTGTTTAAAAATCAACCAATTTTTAAACATATCGCACTTGCTCAACAATAGTGTATTAACTCAAAAATTTTTTCACATTTTGGGAAAAATCGACAAATAATATTCATATTCAACCACTGTTAAAATATCGTGCTATTTTGTCTACTTTTTGGTAATGATTGATTTAAAAATTCTTTTTTATATGCCTTTAATAGAAAATTAAAAGTTGTTTTGCTTCTACTGAAAATGTTTAAATTTTGAGTTAATACAGTATTGTTGAGATAGTGAGTTATAAAATAGCCGTAATGTGATTAATTTAAATATAGTTTTCGGGGTATTTTAAGTACGGATCAGGGATTAAATATGGCTAAAGTTAAGTATTTGGCACTGGAAAAATCCATACTTTAAACAAGCATTATATACATGATTCAAAAAACTTCGTATTTACCGTTGTATTGCCACCGCTTTGACTTAATTAAGGTTCGGAATGATTTTGATTTTTCTTTTGAGTGTAGCAATATAAAAATGAATAAAAACTTTTTATATTTGCCACTTCATATGTATGTTTTTCTACTTATATTTAATGTATATAATTAACAGCCATTTCACCAAGTTAAGTTCTAATTAACTATCAGATGTAACTGTCAAAAATATATTGTTAACTGGTAGTTTAAGCAATAGTTAGTTTTAACTGAACTTGGTGATATTGGCCGTAAAGAATAATCAAACAAAATATTATTTGATTTTTGTTAATGTTCATAAAAAATACAATAATTTTGTTTTAAAATTGATCTTAAAACAAACATTTTCATTAAAATTTCTCTTAAAACATATTTGAAATAAAAAAATTATGAATACTCTTTTATTTCTTCTTAAAAACGGTAATTTTTAGAGGGCCGTTCGGTAACGATAAAACATCACTGGATCAGAAGCTTAAAAAGCATAGATTACATAGATATGAAACTCGCTTGTCAAACATCTAAGTCTGTTGTCAAAAAAAATTTAAGTGATGAGAATGTGTTAGTAAAAATGTTATCATTGTAGTAGTTTGAAATAAATATTCCCCACGTTCCCAGCAAACACAAAGAAAAGGTCTGAAAAAAATATCGATTTTTTTTTTAATTTAAATAAGATATTCACAAAAAGTTTTTGAAAATGCTATTAGTTTTGAATGATATTTAACCATTTTGTAGCAATATATATTTCAGAATGGGCTTAATTGAATATAATTAATAATTCCACTTCAAGCTTTACTGTTTGCTGCGAATATTTCACCACTTTAAGGCTAGTTTACACGGTAATACAATCAATGTATTACGACTTTGTGGAATCAAAATATTATGAAATTCTCTACGTGCTTAAAATAAAAATCTGTTGGTAAGTATTTTTCATGTTTCCACGGATGGTTTAGGTAAAATAAAAGCAAAGTGTGTTAATAACAAAGAAGCAGATGGTTGTAGTTTTACAATATTTACAAAAACAACATGAACATTTCCTGAGTTGATTCTGCTTGTTTTTGTAATTTTATAAAAATGTTACGAACTTTAATATACACTGTTAAAATGCGACTCTGGTGTGATAAGAATACACAAGTTTCTAAAATGGTTTAGAAAATGAACATTTACCGACCGATTGTCATATTTTTATCCGTATTCTCTCTTACTCAATGCATTTTGCTTTTACATGATAATATTTTTCTCATTCTACATCATTTTATGACATGTCGTAACACATTGTATTACCGTGTAAACTAGCCTTTAATGATATTTACCTAATTATAACAAACAAGTGCGAAAGCCCGACCCGATAGTGTACCCGATTTGGGACTAATGTGCAATCATGGACGCGCCAAAGCAAAATTACATTATTTATTGAGGCATCATGTACTTATACGAGTTCCTTGTGCCGAATATTATCGAGATGTCTACATCTGAATAAGCTTTTTTGGAAAGCGCTTGTGTGGGACTTATGGTCAATTCTGGACATATATGTCATGCCATTGAAGTTATTGTCACCAAATTTCATGTCAATACCAATATTTTTAAGGCTGTTATGGCATTAAAAGCTATATTTGGGGACGTTCTTTTTATGGGAGCTGTGGTCAAGTACAGTCCGATTCAAATAAAATTTGGGTAAATGATTAAGGCCAAGTTCCATCGAAATACCAGCATATTAAGATGGTTTATATGAAAGAAGACTGTATTCTGAAAATAAGTTTGTATGGGGCTTTATGAAGCTATGGGCCGATTCTTGCTATTCGCCCTTATGACAATTTAATAATTGGTATGAAATTTCATAAAATTGGGTCTAAGATTGCGAACTGTAATTTACGTACAAAGGTTATAAAGCCAGCCGGACACACGGACATCGTTAGGTCGATTTAGGAGGTAATTAAAAGTCGATCGGTATGCTAAGATATGGGTCGAAAACCAATATTTTTTGTGTATCAGCCTAAATCCACAATACTTTCACCACGTATGGTAGAGTGAGTATACTTACTGGTTAACATAGTTCCGGATGAGACTTTGATCAACCGCTGTTTATTAAAGCTGTCATATTGATGCTATATTAGCCTGATATATGGACTGCTGTTTTACCCAGAGAGCAATGCCTAAAGAACGAGCTCCTCAACACGCAGCATACGAACAACCCACGGAAACACTTAAAAACGCGAATCTGTGCCCATGTTCTGTAACTCCCGCGGCGAGAAACATTTCGATTGAAATGTAAGAAATGAAACAAAAATGACATAAATTGAAACAAACAGCTGCTTTTCTCACTTAACTGCGTCTGTAACATTGTTGGCGAGTAATAACTGTCACGTAACGAAATTACTCGCCAATTTACTGAAAAAGTGTATCTGTAAAATTTTTGTGAGGAAGTTTCCGCTTTAAACTGTCAAATAAACTCACGCATAAAAACGGGATGAGAAAAAATTTGAACACTAAAAAATAAATTAAAAATGCAATGAATATCAACACGGAAGAGATAAGTATTTTGTTCTTGGCAGATTTTTTCATTGTTTAATTATTTTGCTTTTAACATTTTGTAAAAATATACGAATGTTTTCAAAGCAATTTTGTAATCAACAAACATTAAAGTCGCACTTTCCATTTTTAAGTATATCCGACGGTTGTATTTTCGCCGCCGTCGTTGAAAATTTTTCAATCTTAGTCAAATTTGGTCGCCGTCAACGATATGTTTGACTGGCGTACTCAACATCTGCAACTTCATGTCGGCTTCGAGTGGAATATTATGACATTTACAACGTAACGACGTAATCAAGGCGAATTCATTTACCAGGTGGCGTTGAAAGCACAGCTGTGCTACTTTTTTTTTCTTACTTAGAGAGATAAATGTCAAAAGTTGCTTGTGTTTTTGACATATCGATCAACGAAAGCAACAAAAAAATACATTGTTGTGTTTTTGGTGTTGTTACTTGTTGTAGTATCGACACCACCGTATACATGAATTCGCCTTGGACGTAATCTATTTTGATAGTTTTCGAAATGAGTTACAGACTCACTTTTTTCTCACTTTTCGAGAAACGATGGAATATTTTGTTTCACATATTATCGATGCGAGAATTTCTCACCAAAGTTACAGAACATGAGTACTGATTTGTTTTTCCTTTGGTTTTTCTACTTTTTAATATGATAAGGAACCAGCGCTAAGAATAGTGCGGGATAGAACTTTAGGCATTATCTTAAATGCAATAAAATGCAAAAAATTTAAATTTCTATTATCAAAGTGGCTTTTGGGAATACAATTATTTATTAAAAAATTTTGTTTGTTGTGCTTAATTCCCTTTTTTTAATAATTGATAAAAATACTGAAATTTATTGTTGGAGGATAAGCTGTTCCTATGCGCATTTCGCTGGTTGTTTAGGCCAGATCATCAGGAAACGTTCTCCTAAATAATTTTATAAAAGCCAAAGCTATCAGCAAAGAAGATTACAGAGAGAATAGAATTACCTACATACACTCAAAAAGGGAACGTTCCCTGATGATCTGGCCTAAGCAACCAGTGAAATGCGCATAGGAACAGCTTATCCTCCAACAATAAATTTCAGTATTTTTATCAATTATTAAAAAAAGGGAATTAAGCAGAACAAATAAAATCTTTTAATTAAATTTTTTTTTAAAAAATTGTAAAGAAACACATTATCAAAAAAAAAATTATAAAAAATTTGTTTCTTGATTGTACTTTTACAAGTGTGTTGAATTCACACAATTCCAATATGTGTAAAGAGGTAAATATATATTTGATAAATTTAAAGGGAGTTTCATGGCTATGTAATCTATGTACGTTAAAAAGAGTCTATATGCCATTCAAGTGTTTGCTGATTGTCACCAGGGCTGTCAGATGTGGCGATTTCGCTCCAAAAGTCGATTTTCAAACTTGTTTGGCGACCTAATTTTCGATTTTGTGACATTGCCATTTTTTAAGTAGTTGGCGGTGTTGTTGGCTATTTTTCATAAGTTTTAAAATTCGTTAGATTCAATACGAAAAAATAATATGATTTTTATTCTAGAAATTTTATGTATGAAATTCGAGGCATTCATATGGATGGTCAATGTTTTAAACTAAATTATGTTATGTTGAAATGGCTGTTTTAGATATTGAAAGTCTTCGAAAATAGTTTTTCATATTTAATCATGCTGTTAAAACAATTAATCGGCCTTATTATGCAAGGCGTTGTCGTTAACGCCTAAATAATTTTTTGTAATAGATTAAAGAACACAGGTTATGTATTATTTTAATATAGAGCAATTCCATATGAAAGCGATCACCTTTTGGACGACCCCTCTCCGATTTTAAAATAAATAGTCTCAATCGATTGCCCAGCAAAAAATAATGTACCTACATATTTTTTTTTTTTTTATAGTGACTGGTTTAGTGGTGTTGTACACCACTGTCATGTGACAAAATTGAAGAATTCTTCATAAGGGACCTCATTGAAAGTTGTTTAAAAGTGATAGCTCGTTGGAAAGGTATTGAATCAGGCTTTAATTGAAAAATAAAATTTTCCTAATTTTTCTTAGAAATTTACCTTTAAATTTTCCCAAGAAAATTAAATTTTCCGATTTTCCACAGAAGCTCCTAAATTTTCCGGCTCATTTTTTTTTTGGATTCCTCATAATTTTTGCTTTAAGAATCAGCAATAAAAAAATGGGCCCCGACTCCTTGTTTGGACAGGAGAAGAGCATTTAAGAGACCACCTTGTTAAAAATACATTTTAAAAATTATTTTACAGTTAAAAATGAAGAAAAAATCAATTTTTTTTTTAAGAGCCCCAAGTTGAGTGTGTAGTGAATATGGTCTGCCTGCCTTCACAAGATCGGCCATAAATCCATGGATAATAGCAGCAGTGGCATGTAATGGCACACCCAACCCGACTGAGGCTACAGGTCATAAAATGTTTTGTAAATTTTTTAAATTACCAGGTAATAAATATTTCGCCTAAAATGACACGTGCAGAAACAAGTCATAAAACACGGATTTTCCATAAATATGGCGAAATATTTATTACCTGGTAATTTAAAAAATTTGCAAAACATTTTATGACCTGTGGTCGGCTTATTGGCAGTAACCAATTAAGTCCCTTTTAAAAAACATTTTATGACCAGTAGTTCACGCAAATTTTCCTATTAAAGAAAAGCAAATATCGCTTATTTTTTTTTACCTATTTTTTTACCAAAAAATAAATATAAATACTTCACACACTCTGAGTCAAATTTCAGTTGAATACTAAACGTGAAAGTGTTAAAGTGTTTTTTTTTGTGTAAAGTAAAGAGTGAAGCTGTAAAGACAATTTAAAGTAAAATGAATAAATTTTGCTGCAATCCGTTTAACAAGAGTGGACATCGTTCGAAAAAGATAAAAGTATTAAAATTAACTGGTGTTTCGAAGCGATACATGAATGAATTAAATATACAATACGGTGAAGAAGCAGAATTCATTTGCCCCAAGTGTAAAATCGATTTGTCTCAACAAGCAAATGCATTGAAACAAATGCAGCCACAATCCGAGAGTGAAATGACAAGTGAACAAAATGTTTCATCTGATAGTGAGGCAGACATTCCGATGGTCAATATGTCTTTGAGTCCTTTGAATGAGGCTATTACCACTTTAGGTGAAACGCCTATTAGAAAAAGAAAGTTGCGAAGTGAAACATACAGGAAAGAGAAAAAAAGGCAAGGTTATGAGTGCAATCGCGACAATATTTGATGAAGGCTCTGATAACGAATGCAGTCAAGCAGATGACGTTGATGACGGCAAACAAATGATTGAGCAGTTGAAAAGAAAATTCAATTTAGCGACCACTTTTCCGGAGAAATATCTCATTTTATCTGTGCTGCCTCAATCATGGTCTATACGCAAGATTTCTGAACAGTTTCAAACATCTTTTTACATCGCGAGAAGAAGCAAAGAATTAGTTCGACAGAAGGGCATATTGGCGACTCCCACCAAGAAATTTGGCTCAAGGACCCTCAGCGAAGCAACGGTGAAATTGATTCAAGATTTTTACTGCAACGATGACAACAGCCGCGCCTGCCCAGGTACACGTGACTATGTTATCACACGTGAAGATGGAGAAAAAGTACACAAGCAGCGCAGATTATTATTATGTAATCTATCCGAAGCATACCATCAGTTCAATGAGAAATACCCAGCAGAAAAAGTGGGATTTTCTAAGTTTGCCATCCTACGACCAAAAGAATGCGTGCTGGCATTAGACAGGCACGGAACGCATTCAGTCTGCGTTTGCATGTTTCATCAAAACATCAAACTAATTTTCTTTCCATGCAAGAAATTGAAAGTATTTCACGGTGAAATTGAAACATATAGGGACCTCCTGTCGAAGTCGTTGTGCGCATACCCCACGGAAAATTGTCATCTGTCCAAATGCGACAATTGTCCGAAGATTGACGAGCTAGAGCAATATTTGGCGGAAAAGTTTGAACAGCTGTTAATTCAGGAGGTGCATTTCAAACAGTGGATAATTAGCAGCGGCAGATGTTCCCTTGAGACCGTGGTAAAGCAGATTCCGGAATTCATCGAGGAATTCGGATTCAAGTTGAATGAACTGAAGGCGCACCATTTCATATCCGAGATGCAATCGAAATTTCTAAAGGAAAGTAAGGAGAAATTAGCCCAAAATGACTTCATTGTGATAAGCGACTTTGCCGAGATTTACACTTTTCTCGTTCAGGATGAAATTCAGGCTTATCACTGGGCAAACGACCAGTGCACGGTGCATCCTTTTTGCATTTATTTCAAAAACGAAGATAACGAACTACAGACCGTAAGCCTTGTTGTTGTCGCGGAGAGTTTAGCTCATAATTATGTGTCCGTTTATTTATTTCAAATGAAACTGTTTGAATTCTTAAGATCAAAATTCGATGCAATCGACAAAGTAACGTTTTTCTCAGACGGCGCGGCTTCTCAGTACAAGAATAAAAAAAATTTTTACAATCTTTGCATAATTGAAGAAGAACAAAACTGCAAGGTCGAGTGGCACTTTTTCGCGACGTCCCACGGTAAGGGCCCATGCGATGCGTTAGGGGGAACCCTAAAACGCATGGCGACTAAGGCAAGTTTGCAAAGGCCATATACTGACCAGATCTTAAATGTACAACATTTGTTTTCGTGGATTCAAAGCAAGGAAATTGCCATTAACACAGTTTTATGCACTCAAAAAGAACACGATGCCATGGAGCGACGAATTCAAAACAGATATAATAATGTCAAAACTATAACTGGAACGCAAAAGTTTCATTGCTTCATACCAAATATTTCTGATATGTCAATTAATGTAAAGCGGTACTCTTCGTCTGCCGACGTGCTAAATTTAAAGTTACTTTAATTTTATAATGATGCCAAGACAATTTAAATTTTTAATAAATATTGTAATTAAGTATAAGCAGCAAAATAAGAAAGATTTTTTCTTTATAAATGTATTTTTAACTGTAAAATAATTTTTAAAATGTATTTTTAACAAGGTGGTCTCTTAAATGCTCTTCTCCTGTCCAAACAAGGAGTCGGGGCCCATGTTTTTATTGCTGATTTTTCAATTAAAGCCTTTAGTAGTTTTTTTTAAAAACAACTTTCAATGAGGTCCCTTATGAAGAATTCTTCAATTTTGTTACATAACAGTGGTGTACACCACCACTAAACCAGTCACTATAAAAAAAAAAAAAAATATGTAGGTACATTATTTTTTGCTGGGCAATCGATTGAGACTATTTTTTTTAAAATCGGGGGTCGTCCAAAAATTTGCCAATTTTGATCGTTTTCATATGTAATTGCTCTATATTACCAAAAACGATTCACGCGTTAACGACAACGCCTTACACAAGAAGGCCGAATATATAGAATTCCTTATATCATGAATATATGTACTGCCGTATTCATGAAAATATTTTCAATTCAATAAAGGTTTACAAAACAATATTCTATGAAAATTTTACAAGCGTTTGTAAAATTTAATAAATCACCGGCATCAGACGTCTGCACTGTGTGTCACTTCACATGAAATAAAATTAAAACTGAGATTGATCCTCAGAAAAAAGTAAAACTTGTGACAGGTTTGCGAGTTCATAAGCTTAGAGCTACTGCGATTAACGAGATTATGAAAGAGAGTCGAGAAAATACAATGACATTAGTTTTTGATATTCAAATCTCCTATTCAAGAATCTTACAACACTTGTCAACTAGGGTTTTAAAATTTTTGTATTGCAGGCGTTGATATTTTATATTTTTTTTTTTTTTTTGTTAAACAAAACGGACTTTTTTATTTTTTAACCAATCTTACCTTTTTTTTATTGATTTTTTAACAAAACGTACTTTTTCAGATATAAAAGTGGTTTGATATCAATTATCTTTAACATTTATATGGTGACTTATGGCAGTTTCTGCATATAAGTAAAAAACTTGTTACCATTTCTACGTTCTTGCAGTTTTTTAAGGGGGGAAACAAATAAGCCTCAATTTCCCATCAATTTGAAATGAGCGAAATTGTACGCCTTGTTCTACGGCTGCTCAAATAATCTTACGAAAGTGTTTCCATTATAAAAATGCTACAATATCAAGGTAAACTCATAATTTTTTGTGTTTGCATCGAATTCTAAATTGTCAAAAACGTCAGCATATAAAAGGTGTGTTCCACAAGATCTCGGGCAAGTTCGGACTAATGAGAGTAAAATGAAAATTACTCTCTGAATTTGCCAAAACTACCCAATATTACTGGAACGCAAAAAACCATTTTTGCACTTCTTCAAATACGAATGATGCTTACTTTTCAAATTAGGATCTATTTAAGTGATTTTAGACGCTTAAAAGTCATAACATTATAAAACCAAAATATTTGCATCATTGTAAACACACTCACTTTCGAAAAACGCAAAAGAAAAGAACAAACTTGGTCTCAAATTGCTTGTAGTTATTTTAACAGTTTGGGATTGAAATGCAGTAACATCGGTTAAGTAGGATCAGAACTATTAATCAAAATGTGGAACCACTACCCAAAAAAAATTGATAATTTTGATACAAAAACTAACATAAATGGTGAAATAATGCACGGAATGACATAACATTTCGTGAAGATCGGTCCATTATTGACCATAGGCCCCATATAAACCCTTCTCGCGGAAAACAGTTTTTTACGCCTAAAACCGCAATAAAAAACGCTAGCATACTTAAATTTGTTACGTCACAGTTTTATAATACCGCAAATCACACTGTAAAATTTTTTGAAGATCGGTCCATAATTTCCCGGAAAACAGTTTAGTACGCCTTAAGATTGGTGCACAATTTACAATAGGCCCCATATAAACCCTACTCCCGGAAAACAGTTTAGTACGCCTAAAACCGCAATAAATAACGCTAGCATACTTAAATTTGGTACGTCACAGTTTTATACGACCACAAATCACATTGTAAAATTTTTCGAAGAACGGTCCATAATTTACACTAGGTCCCATATAAACCCTACTCCCGGAAAACAGTTAAGTACGCCTAACACCGTAATAAATAAACCTATCATACTAAAATTTGGTACGTCACAGTTTTATAGGACCAGAAATCACATTGTAAAATTTTTTGAAGAACGGTCCACAATTTACAATAGGCCCCATATAAACCCTACTCCCGGAAAACAGTTTAGTACGCCTAAAACCGTAATAAATAACGCTATCCTATTAAAATTTGGTACGTCACAGTTTTATAGGACCAGAAATCACACTGTAAGATTTTTTGAAGATCGTTCCACAATTGACCATAGGTCCCATATAAACCCTACTCCCGGAAAACCGTTTAGTACGCCTAAACCCGTAATAAATAACGCTATCAAATTGAAATTCGGTACGTCACAGTTTTATAGGACGAGAAATCATACTGCCAAATTTCTTGAAGAGTGGTCCATAATTTACCCTAGGCCCCATATAAACCCTACTCCCGGAAAACCGTTTAGAACGCCTAAAACCAAATAAATCCCACTTTGGGAAAATAATTAAATTCACCTTAAACCATCACAGATATAGATATTGCGGTGAAATTTTTTACTTAAGTTCATATGGCTAGAAAAAATATCATGCAAATTTGTGAAATTTACTGTTAACGCTAAAACTAATTACACTGCTGTATTGAAATTTATTCTAATTTATTTTTTGTAATACCAGAAATAAGTCTTCAGAATTTTGGGATGATTGGTCCATAATTTACTATAGGTCCAATACAAATTACCCTCCTCAAAATTATTTTAGTTCGGCTAAAACTTTTACGAATCATGATATTTTACTCAAGCCAGTTCAAAGTTCTAACAAGAAACGCATAAAATTTTCTTATTGTCGGTCAATAACTTAATTCAGGTCTAAACCGCAACCAATTTTAATGCTGACGTTCGTTTTTGTGAAGCTTAGTTAATAATATATATGTATTTATCATATAGAGCCCACTCCTGTCGGTGGAGGGTATCAAAGATTCGGCACAGCCGAATATAGCACTCTTACTTGTTTTGCATAAAATTATCCACACCGGCGCACAGTGGCCGATTTGTCTGATCTAGCGTAACGAAATTAATTACTGAAAAAATAATAAAGTTTTCCTAAAAATGAAAATTTTGCTGGAATAGAAATCCAATAAGAAACCAACTGAAATATTTTTTTTTAAACTTTAAAATTTAAAAAATTTTTTCTTAATAATTTTATTTGAAATTTTTTTTATATTTTTTTAATTTTAAGACGTATTTAATAAAGTTTTTCCGAGTCAGTATATGTTTGCTCAAGAACAAAATGTTGGCAGAATTAGCGACGCACAATTGTTTATGTTCTTCGATGTGGGGAAAACGTTTGGCAAGAAAACCCACATAAAAAGCAACAATAACAATCAAGACGGGGTTTATTTATACGGTAATACTGCAGAAATCTTAGAATTCGTTGTGCAAACAATTGTTATAACAACGCGGTTTAAACAAGAATAAAAAATCGACAAAAGCAGTCTGCACTATCCAATTTGATGCACAAGAAATTGCTTGTTGTTTGAACATAGCGAGGATTAATGAAGACGGCATGTTAAGTATAAAGATTTCTTGCAGTGTTGCCAACTCTTTACAAACGTACAGAAATTTAGCAAACTTCTGTCAAATATTCTCGTGGTCATGCAAAATATATAAAGCAAAGCCCAATTGCCCGCCGCCAACGCTTTGCAATAGGCAAATCCCATTTTGACAGCGCGTTAAGTAGTGGAGTTGGCTGCAAAATTAATTTTTATTTCTAATTTGTGGGATTTATGTAACAAGATAAGTTAACATTACGGTTCATCTTTTTTTTTTAGGTAAGTATGTCATTTTAGCGTTAAAGCTTGACGCAATAAAACGTTACGTTTGGCACGCTGGTTAAAGTTGATAGGTAAGTCACAGCTGCATGTTTATTTTTTTGGTAATTAACTGTCAATTCATCGATTTCGAACGTTATCTTTCGCATTGAAAATAACAATTTAAACAATAACAAATTATAAAATTTTGTTCAAAATCGTTGAACAGGCAGTAAATTTTAAAAAACGTCCACACACCTTTTCTATAGTAAATTAAAATTTCCTGTAGTTACATTTATTTTTTTCATAGCTTAACTAGATAAATAAAAGAGCTAAACAAGGTACTAAAGCCAGCTAAAGTGTCCACACTCATTTCCCATAATGAAAGAATTTAATAATAACATGCTATGATCAAGACGAATTCGCCTTGGCTATGATAAAGCATGTTTGTTTATAGCCAATCGCCAATCATATAATAGCTTTGTTTCTTTACTTTTTGGGTAAAGTTCGTGAAAATGAGAGCAAGCATAAATTTCTCTCACAATGATACAAAATTACCCAAAAGTACGGGAACAGAAAAAACCATTTTAAGCACAAAATAAAAAGTCAAAAGTGTTTTGACAGTCTTAACAAACCAATAAAAAGTTCGCCACTTTTGAAAAATTGTATATTATCTGTCGAAATAAACTACTATTAACAAAAATAGAACAATACAAACACTTTTACAACAACTTACATTATTTTTCTTGATATTTTAATATAAAACCTTTTTATTTAATAACACTATTTTATTCCACAACACTTTCCAAAATTTGTTCATTAGCATTTTTTCCATACCTTTTTTTGTTTTGTTTATGTTTTACAGCTGTTTAACAATTTACACGAAGAAAAAGTTTGGGCTGTTTTGTGCAAGAAGAAGAAGAATTTAATTCTCTCAAACTCGCTCTCTTTTACACAAATTTAAAGTACGGGAACGCTTTTCGTGCAAATTGGGATCCCGAGGGATCCCAAAGTAGAGTAAAGAAACAGAGCTAATATTTTCAGAAAAATCGTCTGCTTGGAGTGAGCGATTTCTTAGCATTTTCTTTTTTGGAAATTATAGATGATGTACATTTGTGCATAAATAAGGACTTTATTTATTAAAGAGAACTTGGAAGGAAGTGGAAGTGGAACTTTGCTCGCTAAGCTGCAAATATACTCGTACCTTAACATTTCAAAAGTGTCTTAAATTAACTGCATAACTTCATTCTCCAATAATTTGATGGTGAAATATGAGAATTCAGCACAGCTAAATGGTTTCATCTTTGCTCGTTCACGTATTTTAGAATAATAATTGTCTAATAAGAAGTACAATTACAAATTATATTTTAACTTAATTTACCGAACAATGGTAGATTAGGCCTTCAGCCCGTTGTAGTGAAACAGACCTGAGGCTCTAGCGGGAATTGAACCCACGAACCTCGCACTGAAAGCCTAGCTCATTACCAACCATCATACGGGACGGGGCATGTTACGTTTGTTTTATTGTATTATTTATAAATTATGGCATAATCGGAGAAACATTTTTTTTTTAATTTTTTTAAAAGTTGGTTAATTATATAAAGATTAAAAAAACAATGAAATTGGGGCTTACTGCCACTTTAGCTACTTATTTATTTTGAATAAATATTTTGCACATTTAATAATACTAAAAGTAAAGGAATGTTCAAACCTAACACATATTTGACGAAAAATATCCAACCAACAATTTCTATTGATTTACTAGCCTTCATTTTTAAAAAGATAATTGAATAATGTAATTTAGAATCTGTTAAATGATATTTGATCTAGAAAACGTTTCGCAGAAGCAAATAATTTTTTAATAAGACTAGTGGTTAGGTGTAGGACGTTAAATATTTAATAGGTGTGAACATAGCTTAAGTCGTATTGTTGGGTTTAAATAATTTATCATTCCGTGCAATCAAATAATCAAAATAAAAACATGCAAGCTTTTGAGATCATTCCGCATTCTGTTCCAAAATTAAATTATAATACGCTTTTATCAAAACAATTTTAAAATTTAAACTTATTTAAAATATGTTTATTTCAAATTAAAACCTGAAAAAAAGACAAAAAGCATAAAAATGTATGCAGGTGTTAAAAAAATAAACGTGCAAAATGCAACAAACATCATTGAATATTCAAAATATCTTAACTAAAATGATTATAATAGACATACATACATGACATTTACCACATACAAACTTTGTAGATATTTACAATAAGATCAAAGTTTTCCAGAAACTATCTTCAGAATAATTTTTTTTTTCAACTTAGGATTTCATTAACATATTTGTAGTAAAGTACCACATTATAAATTGGTATTATTTAGATGCAAACAAATTTACCGATCAATTAATTTAGTAAATGTTTTTATGAAAACAACACAAAATAATTAAATTGTAGACAACTTATTAGTAATAAAAATAATTAAAGGCAATCAAAAAAGTGCCATGACACTTCTACACTCATTAAATCGCCGACTGCAAAGGAGCTTTTGTTGAGTCCGTTTGTAAAATATCTACAAAATTTTTATCTGGCATCTAGTATTTTTTTAAGAAAAACATTTCTAAAAAACAATCTAAGAGAAAATTCAGTCGTATTTGCCAACAATTGACCTTATATTCTTAAGTTTCTGCACCCAGAAAACAATTTTTTTAATATGGTCAGTCACCTCTAACGAAACTATATTAACCGAACATTTTTACTGCCAATTTCACGATGTCAAAAGAACGCTTTCTTTCGTACAAATTCATATGAAACAAAAAAAAAAAAAAGAATTTGTTTTTGTTTTACATGTAGTTGTGCGAAAGAAAGCGTTCGTTCGCATTTAGTTAAATAGGCAGTTAAACATATTCCGTTTAATTTAACCATATCAATTATTGTTGCCGACAAATATATTATGTTTTAAATCAAGAGTGCCCAAGCCCTATACTCTTGATGCTCATTTGTTTTTTAAAAACACTTAGCTATAGGCTGTGTATTTCCATACACACAGAGAGCTCTCAGCACTAGCAATACGAAATACACAAACAATTTTGTCTTATTAGTTTTTTTGTCGTTCTTCACTGAATACACGCAAGCGCAAAGCAACAACACTTTCGTATGCTTTGCTGGTAAACATTGACGACAGCGATCATCATTGCAGATTTTGTTTTTGTTTAACGTATGATACCGTTTAACAAAGTGTGTATTGAAAAACACTTGGAAAAAATTGGTGTTAGTCATTTAACAAGAGTTGACGAACGTATGTATTGGTGTTTGCTCTTCCATAAGGAACTTGTGGGCACTCCTGTTTTAAATAGTCCTTCATCAAGAAACCACAAGCATATTATGGTTGCATCCGAACAAAAATATATTTAACATTTATAATAGCATGGCAGTGTTTTAAACATAGCATGCTGCTCTTAAAAAAGAGGATAATACTCTTTTTAATTTAAAACCAAGCAATTATTCGTGGTTAACAAATTATTGTCATATTTAACCATAATATATTAAGAGGCAGTCATAATATGGTTGTGGCTTTTTGATGGAGGACTTATTTTCCAATAAAATGGTTAAATTTAACCATAATATGTTTGAAATCTTTTGTAAAATATAGTTTTGGTGGAGGTGACCGACCATATTGAAAAATGTTTCTTCTCTGCGTGTGGCCACATAATTATTATCGCATTTCACCATTGACAATTATTATCTAAAATGTCAATTGCAAATAATATATTTTATAGTTTAAATGGCGATAATAAGAATGGGAGATTCAGACATACTCGTAATATTAGGTCTTAATACATAAATTTGATTGGCTATTTGTTTACATTTATGGTATAACAAATTTATTTATTTATTATTGTCTGTTTTTATGTGTTATGTACTTTTTATTAAAATTTTGTTTTGTTCATTATTTAATTTAATTTATTTAATAATTTTTTTTTCATCAGATATTTAACGTTTTTTTTATATCTAATTTATTTTTTATATATGTTTGTATATAAAAAATATATGTATTTTTTTAATGAACGTTTAATTAGTCTTTTTTTAATTGTGATTAATTTAATTTTAACTTATTATGTATGTATGTAGTAGTAAGAAATAGTAGTAGTAGTAAGAGGTATATGCAAGTAAGAAGTATAAGAATAGAAATATGAGCACCTTAAAACCATCATATGTCCAACTGCCTAATTTTAAGATACACGTTTGTACGTCATAGGGAAAATATTCAACGTCAATTGAACATGATGATTTATAGACGGCAGGTGGTTGCCATATAACCAATCCATTACTATGGACTGTTGCTTTAGTCATAAGAGTGACTTCATAATGTCCGTCAGCACTGCAAAAATGACAATTTAACAAAAACCTCCACAATTAAAAAAATATTTGGATTCTTTTTTTCATTTGATTAGTTTTATTGTAATGTTTAAAAAAAAATAAGAAATAAACAAAATTTTAAATTAATACAATTTACAAGAAAACAAATTCAGAACTCATATAAAGAACCACATATTTATGTACAGAAGTCAGTAGAATATTAACTTATGTAAATTAACAAAGTTTTAGATGTTGAAGCCATTCATTTGATTATAGAAGATTGTTATTAAATATATTAACAATTTCATTCATTTTGTTGCAATTCTCCTTAATTACCTTTATTATATTTATACCCTATACGACTTGTGACCAGCAAAGCCCAGTGCGGGAATGTTTGTAGACCACAGAATAACATTAAAATTAATAACAAATAATTAAAACACATACATAGTACATACATATACACTCTGCAACATAGTTCAGCCCATGCAATTCTATAAATTTATAGAAAGTTTACAGTCATCTAGAAAGTCCCTGATTAAAAAAACACGTAATAATATCAATTATTATACCATCCACCACACAATTGGTGAATAAGAGTTACCATGCCCCAATACTGATAGAACATAAGATAACGCCATCCCTAAAACAAAATTGAAATCTTCTGCGCATGTCGCACATATCAAGAATGATGGCATAAAAGATTACGCGATGCGCATGATTTTTTGTTAGATGCCGTAGTTTGTCCAAAGGGCTGTCATGTCTAAAATGCTCTAACATTTTTCGAATTTCTAATAATATATTCATGAATTTTTTAAGAGAAGGCAACCCTGAAATTTAAAATACTTTGACGTTTCTAAAAAATATATTTTATTTATTGTGTTTAAATTGCGAATCTTTAATAACATTTTATGAAAAAAAATTATTAAAACATCAAAAATATAAAAAAACAACGTTACAAAAGTGTGTTCCAACAATTTAAGCTCAAAGAAAAATATCTTGTATATAAATACGGGAACAATTTCACTTCCACAATCTTAGCGTCCACGGATTTTAATGAAACATACGTATGTAAGTATATACTTAGTTTTAAAGATATGCACAATATAAATTTCTATTGTAAATTGTTAAAATTAAAGTGTTTAAAACTCAAAAGTTTTTACTATTTTTCACTGAGTTTTACTGGATTTCACTAAATTGCGTTCGAGTACACAAAATACATTAAATGAGAACACAAATTCAGAGCGTAAAGTGAAAGTTCTTGAGTGAGTACTTAAAAGTTTTTACTGCAGAAATTTTTGCAGTAAAATTTAGTACACCAAAAAAAAAAAAAAGCATTTGTTTCAAAAGATAAACAAGCAAAAGAAACAAACAAAAAGCATACAAATTGTAAAAAAATTGTTTAAAAAAAAACAAAAAATTAATAATTAATTTAACTTTTTTTTTTGTTATGTTAATTTTTTGGAGTTGAAAATGTGTCAAGTATTCGGGTACTTAGAACAGCACTTGTTTTTAGAGTAATCAATAGTAAAAAAAAGTATTCATGTACTATTGATCAAATTTAGCCTGACACAAATTAGCAAAATCAAATAAAATAAAAAACAAACATATATGAAAGATTACATGAAATAATTTGTTTGTGCTTCCAAAAATGTTCGTACTATAAAAAGTATTTTATCGAGTACCGATAAGAAATCCAGTAAAGTAGTCAAACCTACAATTATTTTACTTGCGAACAGACACGCACACCAGTGCTCCCAGGTAATTTTTTTCTTCCCCCCAAAAAATTTTAAAAATTCCCCAAATTTAACGTGTTTTGAAAAAATTCCCCTAAATATTTAGATCATAACTTCATTTCAATTAATTTAACTTGACTTAGTTTTAATTTGCGTTCTACCATCAATACATAAATAAAGCAAAAATCGAAAAATTATTTACATGTTACTGAAATTCCAGTAAAATATTTTTTTTAAGTTTCCTAAATATTTTTATACAATAAGATATCTTAAAAGATAATTTATAAACAGTTTAAAAACACTGTAACATATCGTTACTTTAATATACAAAGGCCCTAAGTCGTTTTTCTTTGAAATCGTTTTTTTGCATATTTTGATACACAATCCTCTAGTACACTCATGGTAAAAAAATTTATTCGATCCGACCAAAAATAACAGAGATACAAGCAGTATAAAAAAGCCCTAAGTCACTAAAGTATTTTTTTTACAAAATTAAAGCCCTAACTCATTATTTGAAATTTACTTAAGTACTTATACTGAGCATAGTAAGTTGCACGATGTGAAATATATTGACTCACAGATGCATAGTAGGCGTTGAATTTATTTAATTTTTTTAAATACGTTTTTAAATTGCGGACCTCATTTTGTGCTTGTTTTTGTGAGAAAAATTAAAGATATACTTTAATCGCGTGAAAAATTATTAACAAACCAACTATGGCCGAAATATCTGATTTGTGTACACCGAAAAGGAAAAATAAAGCAGAAAAATGTGAGTGGCAGCGGAATATAAACATAAATAATCGTATGAAAGGTAAGGAATACAACAGTTTATCGAAAACAGGAGTTTGTCAGAAACCTGAAAGACAAATTTTTTTTTTTTTTTTTTTTTTCATTATTTATTTATTGAATCTTCATATATTAAATATGAACTAACAATAATTAATCAAATCTTATACTAATACTTTATTTTTGTCCTGCCAATGCTAGACGAAAATTTTTCTCCTCACTGTTTCTGTTCACATATGTAGATGTTTAGCGGTCTTCCCTTCGGATGAGTCCTGCGGTATCTCTTCTCCTTAATCTAGAGTGCCCACTGTCATTTAAAATATTTCGAGCAAGTGGATTTGGGTGCGACTCAAGCCTTTTTAAATATTTTGCTGCGTACTTCGTTATAATAGTTTTTACTAATGGCACATTGAGATCCTTGTGAATATTAGAGTTTTTAACATACCAGGGAGCGGCTGTGATTATTCGAAGAAGTTTATTTTGGCGCCTTTGAATTTTTTCGATATTTGAGGCCGAGGCAGTGCCCCATAGCTGAATACCGTAGCACCAGATTGGCTTCAATATAGAGTTGTAAAGTAGAAGTTTGCAGTCGAGGCTAAGAACAGAATTTCTTCCAATAAGCCAATATATTTGAATTGCTTTTAGTTTCATTAGTTTCATGAAAGACAAATGGGAGAACCTTGTTCGTCACGTTTGTGTGCAAAAAGTACGTTAAGACACTGTACAAAATTCACGGAGTGCGTACGGAAAGAAATATTCAATCTTTTTTGGGAGATGACTTGGGACCAGAAGCGTTTGTATGTTACCGGGCTTGTAAGTTTCTCAGATAAAAAAAAGTGTTCTCAAAATTCAACACGAACCAAAACAATTTCATATTTTTTGAGAATTAATTCAAAGCGTTTACAAGTATGTCGCAACATGTTCCATTCAACACTGGGATTGAAGGAGAAAATGGTACGTAACTGGATTAACAAAAGCGGAGATCATGGTACACAAATAAGTCCCGAAAAAGTTTCAGGCTTTCACAAACAAGTTAAACAAAACTCGGCTACTGGTATTCGATATAAAGAAAAACGAAACTTTCTTCGTAAATGGCTATTTATTCTCCCGAAAATGGAATCTCACTATTGTAGAAAGAGGACGAAAAAGCTTTATCTAGATACCAGTTTTACTTCCTATCAGGAGGTTTACAGGCTCTATTCAGAAGAATGCAATTCGGATAAAAAAAACCGAGATATGAAATTATCATATCCTATTTTTTCAGAGGTCTTTAAAGATCTGAATATATCTTTATTCAAGCCAAAAAAAGACGAGTGCGATGTTTGCGTGTCATATAAAGCTAAAAACTTGCCACAAGAAGACTACGAACTGCATAGAGAGAAAGTAGATATAATGAGGGAAGAAAAGAAAAATGATATAAAAAATGCCGAGTCCTTGTTATGTGCAGTGTTTTTCATGGATACTCAAGCTGTTAAATTAGTACCCCAACTAAACGCTAGTGCTTCCTATTATAAAATGAAATTGCAAATACATAACTTTACCATTTACAATGCTGTAACACATGAATCCCACAATTATGTATGGGACGAAACAAATGGGAATCTCGTGGCTTCAGTTTTTGCAACGTGCATCACTAAGCATTTGGAAAATTTCCTAATTGGTACACCACACATTCACCACATAATTCTTTATTCAGATGGATGTTTCTATCAAAATAGAAACGTAACATTATCCAACGCATTATTAGCCTTTTGCGAGAAAACTGGTATAACAATTGAGCAAAAATATTTGATAAGCGGACATACACAGATGGAGTGTGATGCAACTCATTCGCTAATAGAACGAAAGATACGTAAAAAACAAATAAACTTGCCCTCTCAATTTTTAGAGCTCATTAGGGAGGCGCGAAAGGATCCATTTCCTTTGAAAGCCAAACAATTAAGTTACGATTATTTTTTGGATTTCGAAAGTATACCAAAGCGATATACATCTATACGGCCAGGTACTAAATATCTTAAAATACATAATGTAAATAAAATGTATAAGAAAATCTTTTATGTTTAAATATAGGAAGAAGCTGTGGAGATCCAACTGTGAATATGTTGCGGGCTCTAGGTTATGATTCGTCAGGATTATTATATTACAAAACGAACATCAATGCGGAATATGAACTACTTCCTTATAAGTCCAGGAAGTGCGATAAGGACATTACTCCCACGTGCTTATATAAAGAAAGAATTCCAATAAATATAAAAAAATGGGAACACTTACAATATCTAAAAAAGTTTATTCCTTCCGATTGTCATAGTTTTTATGATTCTTTACCCCACAGCTTGTAAATCTTATCTGTATCACAATATACATTTCTCCTTTATACTTACATAATATGTAATATTTATATATATATACATATTAAATTTGTTTTCAATTAATAAAACCCCGTTTTAAACGAAAAATATTTCTTTTTTTAACTTATAACGAAAAGCCCTAACTCGCAAAAACTTTCAATATATTGAATCACTAAAAGCCCTATCTAATATAATTTCATAAAATTCTCTTAATTTTAAAAAAATTATTATATCATTAAATTCCTTAGAGATTTTAATAAAAAACTGCGTTTAAAAAATTACTGTATCTTCAAAACTTAAGATTTTATTTAGTTTTTTCCCTCTCCTGAAAAGTAAGGAAAATATTACTTAGGGCTTTTATATATTAAAGTAACGATATATACAATAGGCATATAACTTTTTAAAATTTTTGCATATAGGAAAAATTAATAGAATAGAGTAGAATGGAGCAGAAAGAAGTATTAAGACCCATTATATTTTTTTCTAAATCGCATAAAAGTTTTCGCACAAAATGCAATATATTTAAAAATTTTAATAAATATTATTTGTGTAACAATTTTTAACAAAATGTAAGTGTGGCATGCAATACTTATATGAACAGGCCCAAGCTTTTAAATACTTTTCAAATATAAATAGCAATGCCAAATTATTCTACTTAAACTTATTCCGGAATATCGATTGAAATTATTTTCTATTTGTAATTTTGTATGTGATACTTCGAGCGAAGTCTGGTTTTGGGATCATACTTTCAACAAAAATAATTTCGTCACACAACAAAAATCATTGTCCGGCTTTACAAAAGCAAATGAATATTTTCTCAGATATAAGGTCAAAAACCATCATCTATTCAGGAAGTTCAGCGAAGCAACCTCTGCGCAGAACGTGCAATTAAAATTGTAAAATACTTTGCAATTGCCTAAATCATAATATCATTATATAACAAATTAAATAAATGTTTTCAAAATAAAAATATTTAAAAAAAGATCTGTCTTTTTTTTAGAAATCATGTGCGGAACATTTTTGGACCCAAACTACCTAAACAAGAGAAATTCATGTGTGTGTGCCAATTTTTTCGTAAAATTTAGTTATATTGCCTAATGTACAATCATATATAAATTATAAACTAATGTATGTATCTGATCAAAATAGAGTTAGCAGAAATTTGCTTTTTTTAAATATTGGAATAAAATTTTCGTTAACTTTGTATATGTTACCGGAATTAAAAAATTTTAATAATGTTGTGACACGGATTTTTTCAATGAATATATTGTGATTAAAACAGCGTTACGTTTATCCAAAAGATACAATAAGGTTGAAAATGATATTTGAAGTAAGGAAAAAAGTTTCAATATTCTAAAACATATTAAACAATAAAAACTTGATCAAATTCATTATGTTGAATACAAAGTAGAATACAGTAGTTAACAACATGCCTTCTTAACATTATGAATTTACATTACAATGCCAAAATTATTACAACAAAATAAATGCTTAGGTTTAGGCACAGGTTTAGTCAAAACATCAGCCAGAATTTCATCAGTAGATATGCATTTCAATTTAACAACGTTTTGTTCAATGGCATCCTTCACATAGTGGTACTTATAATGGATATGTTTAGTACGGGAATAATTTGAACCAAATTCAGCCATTCTTTGAGCGCTTTGTGAATTTGTATTTATTGTCACTGGATTTCCATCAGAATAACCAAGTTCTTCTTAAATATACCTCAAATAAGTAGCTTCTTTAGTTGCTTCAGTAAGTGCCACGTATTCCGCCTCTGCACTAGATGTTGCTACAACCCTTTGTTTCTTTGACTGCCAAGGAATAAGACCACCTGCGAGTAAAAAACAAACTATACAACGACAAATAAAGTAAAGATCCAATTATTTCTTGATATAACTTTTCATCAACTTTCTCTGCTTCCCCGGAAATTGTTGGTTCTTTTTCCAATTTTATGTTTGGGTGCATAGGAATTCTTGTAGGCTTGCAATTTTCTAAGTCGTATTTCTTGATTAAATTTGATATATATCCTGGTTGCGAAATTGAAATTTCTGCATCTTTTATATCTACTTCTAGACCAATACAATGTTTAGGAACCCCAGGTCACGAATATCAAAATTTTGTTTTAATTTTAGTACAAATTGTTCCGGCAATAAGTTGTAATTACCTGCAATTATTATATCATCAACATATAAGGCGACAATCATTATATTTTGGTTTTTTCTAGTAAAATAAATACACTGATCGTATTTTGACTGGTTCAATCCATATTCTTTGATAACTTTGATCCATATTCTTTTAAACCACTGTCGACCAGCTTGTTTTAAACCATAAATTGCTTTGCTTAGTTTACACACTTTATTCTTTGTAGACTCTTCAATAAATCCTTCTGGTTGTTCCATAAATATTTCCTCTTCCAAATTTCCGTTATTAAATGCAGTTGATGCATCTTATTGGCGTAATTGTAAATCATATTCAGCTGAGAGTGCATATAACATTCTTAAAGAAGTTTGACGAACTACTGAAGCAAAGTGTCTACATAATCTAAGCCAAATTTTTGAGAATATCCTTTCGCTACCAATCTAGCCTTACGCTTTTCTATGGTTCCATCCGGCCTTATTTTTGATTTACAAACACACTTGCATCCTACTGGCTTACGTCCACTTGGTAAGTCTACTAAACTCCAAGAATTATTTTTTAACAAAGACTTGTATTCATCTTCCATAGCTCTAAGCCAATCTTCAACGCACTCAGACGAAATGACTTCTGATATAGAACTAGGATCGGTTATATTATATTGTACTGCTTGAGTAGTTTCTAAATTTTTCCTTGGTCTTAAACGATTTTTTATTGAATCAAGAATATTTTCTTTTGGTGGCTCTTCTTGTTTGTTTTCCTTTACAGATTTGTTATTTACCTGTCTTTCGCTTGTATCTCTTCCGTTCAATTCAACAATATCTTCTTTAACTTCACCTGATTATTTAGGTATGACTTCATTTGGTACAAGTTCATAAAAATTTGGATTATCATTTACTTTTGTTGTATCATACATCTTGTTTTCTATAAACCTTACATCTCTACTTGTAATAATTTGTTTTGTTCCTGCCTTCCACAATCGATAAGCTTTTGATTGCCTTAATTAACCAACAAGAAAATGTTCATTACTCCTGGCATCCCATTTGGTTCGTTTAGACGACTTATCTAAAACAAACGATATGCAACCAATACGTCGGAAATGTTTTATAATGGGCTTTCTCCCTGTCCATAATTCTTCAGGGGTTTTAGAACCGTTTAACTTTGTTGGACAACGATTTCGTATGTATACAGAAGTATTTATCAATTCTGTCCATAAATTCTTAGGTAAACCAGATTCAAGCATTAAGCAAAGAGCCATTTCAACCAAAGTTCTATTCTATTCATTCTTTATGCGATGCCGTTTTGCTGCGATGTATAACTTGCGGTTAACTGCCTTTTGATTCCATTCTCTTTTAGAAATTTTGTAAAATTCTTACTTACTAATTCTGCACCATTATCACTTCGCAACACTAATTTTCTTTCCGGTTTGATTATCTACCATTTTCGTAAATACGATGAATTTCTCTAAGTATTGTTTTTTATGTCGAATAAAATAAACACATACTTTTCGCGAGAAATCATCAATAAATGTTGCAAAATATAAGCTTCCACCAAGAGATTCAGTTCTCATTGGACCACAAAGATCAGTATGAATGAGCTCTAGTATATCGGAAGTTGATTTTTCGATTTTTTGCGGAAAAGGTAAACAACTTTGTTTTCCACGAATACACGGAATGCAATTAATCCCATCATCTTTAATTTCAGGCAATCCTTTTACCATTTCATCTGTTTGCAATTAATCTTAATTGGTTCAAATTTAGGTGACCGTATTTTTTATGCCAAAGCTCTGTTTCATTATCATCACTTTTTTCAGTTGCATGTATCAAATTCCTCGAACTTTTATATAATGTGACAAAATATAAATTATACATTTTGTGACCTTCTTTTATCTCATATTTTTCTTTATACACTATTACTTTCTTTCCCTTCATAACAACTGTACATCCCTTATCTGTTAATTTGCTAGTTGATATTAAACTACATCGTAAATCTGGAACAAATAGAGTGTTGCATAGGCTTATTTCTTGCTTTTTTCCATTTATTTTTACACTTATTTTGACGTTTCCAATACCTTTTATGTTTAATTCGTTATTATCTGCTAATCTAACTTTACCACCAAACTGTGAATCTAAGTCTTCAAATAAAGATAATTGGGTGCACATATGAGACGACGCATCACTATCAATTAGCCACGTCTTAGATGAACTAGTGCAAAAAGTTGTTTCTGAGATTGTCACTAATACCTCATTTGCATTCTTATGCCTGTTATTTTGTTTAACTAAACGACTATTCTCACCAGACGACTTACAGTCCTTAGCTTTGTGACCTTTTCTTCCGCACCGAAAACATTTATAATTAAAATAATTTTTGGACATACCTTCTTCTTGATTTTTAAATTTAAGGGAATAATCATTAGACTTCTTTCTATAAAACTTAGCTTTGAGCGCTGAACTGTTGGTATCGATTTCTTCTTTGTCTCCAATCTCTAATAATTTTGATTTCAAAACTGCAATTTTAGGAAATTCATTTGCAGTATCCACAGCTGCTTTGACTGCTGAGAACCTTTCTGGTAACGCGTCAACCATGATAACAACCAGCAGATCTTCATCAACTTTGATTCCCATTTCCGTTAAATATGAAACACATATGTTCATCAAAATCAATTAAAAATTGTGATACTGGCTGATTTTCTGTCATTTTCATATTCAATAACTTACGGTTACACTCTATCTTCTTTCTAATGGACTTACGACCAAATGTTTCTTACAGATAACACCAGATTTCATTAGATCCTTTCATATGTTTTACCATTGTTACTATATTTGTCTCCACAGCCATTAAAATTTCTGCTCTTGCATCCATATCCTTATCGATATATTGCTGAAGACACATCATTCCTTGCTGAAACTCACGAGTTTGTGCCAAGTCGGTGTTTCCGGAAGTTTTCTCACCGCTGGAACTTTTTCCTCACCTATCACAATATTCAATAATCTATTTTTGTGAAGCACCGCCTCCATTTGAGCCTTCCATGTTCCATAATTGGTTCCGTTCGATAAAGGAATTCTTCCAGATATTGAATTCATTATTAAATCTTGAAATTAAATATTTTAAAAATTAAACGGCCACTTAATGCAATTCTTTTTATTGTAATCTTATGGGATCTGGGCCCATAACCTATTGTGATTAAAACAGCATTACGTTTATCCAAAAGGTACAATAAGGTTGAAAATTATATTTGAAGTAAGGAAAAAAGTTTCAATATTCTAAAACATATTAAACAATAAAAACTTGATCAAATTCATTATGTTGAATACAAAGTAGAATACAGTAGTTAACAGCAGAATACTTCACCCTTAAACCGCTTTTTGTAAATGATTTCAAAAACGTTTTTTTGTTAACTAAAAACAAGTTGTAAAATATATCTACACCTTTTCCAAAGCGTCAGAAAGCGTCAATTATAATTCATAAAGCGTTAATTGTAATTCAGATAAGTCGATTTTTTTAGGGGGTTTTTAGGGAGTTTCACTATTTGCTTGTCTGCAAATAACAATAACTTAGTAATACTTCAGCTTTGGCAGCTGTAATTCAGAAAGCGAAAATCTAATTCAGGTCAGTCAATTGTAATTCAGAAAGCGTCAATTGTAAATCAGAAAGTGTTAATTGTAATTAAGAAAGCAAACAAATTGCAGTAATTTTTCTTTTTTAAAGTTTTACTGATTTTTCTTTTTTACATTTATTATGTTCTAAATTACAATTGACGCTTTCTGAATTACAATTGCCACTTTCTGATTTACAATTGACGCTTTCTGAATTACAATTGACTAATCTGAATTACATTAAACGATTTTTGAATTACAGCTGCAAAAGATGTAGTAATACTAAGTTATTGTTATGTACGGAAAAGCAAATAGTGAAACCCCCTAAAAATAAATTTATGTTTTATAAAGCCCTGGTTCTCTCGAAAGTTAATGGCGAACATAGTAACAATAAAACATCATTCTTGAGTTTGACAACTTGAAATTAATAGACGTCACGCAAACTGCTTTCCTATATGCTACTTATTTCAAGTTGTCTAACTCAAGAATGATGTTTTATTGTTATATTTTTTCTTTGGACTAAAATTGTTGCAACACTTCACATTTTACACATTGTCACTTCAACACTTAGTACCCACTCCTCCATACTTTGCCAGCACTATTAGAGTGCTATATTTGGTTTAAGTGAACCTCATATTCCCTCCACAATAGGATTTAACATTTAAAAAACCCTAAATTGATGAAATATAGATCGATTTGCCTCATTTATAATACTAAATACTCTTCACATGTAAAAATTGTTCTATACCTGGGTAAAATTGGCGCAATTTTTACCAACAGTAAAACTTATTTAAGGTTAAAGGGAAGTTTTATGGGCAAAAATCGTGGTAAGGTATTTTTCTCAGTTCTCAGTCATTCGCGGACCGACCTGACCTAACTTGAACAGCAAAGTTATTCGAAACCTCGTGTCTCGTTTTTTATGATTTTGTGTAAAGGAATTGTGTAAATTGTGCCATCAGTAAATACCGTCTCTCAATTTTCCAAAGTTATAAGTAGAACACTTTGTAAGTTTATGCAATATTACGTAAACTCGTATCTCAACTGGTAATAAGAGGTGTGTTCGCGAGCCCAAAAGTTTTTAATATTTTTTAGTGAGCTTTACTGCATTTTACTGTATTGCGTTCGTGTACACAAAAATAGTAAATTAGAACACAAGTTGAGAGCGTAAAGTAACAGTTCTTTACTTAGTAAATATTAGGTCTGTCTGCGTAGTTTTCCAGTAGCAAATACTCAGTAAATTTTTTTGGGAGAGTAAGACAAATTTTACTCTTTCGGCTGAGAATATCTCAAAAAGTACGCAGACAGTATCCAGTGAAATCTTGCAAGAAAACAGCTGATCGGTGTGTAAGCAATTGAAATAACAAACGTGAGCCAAGATAGCGTTGAAGAAATAGCGTCCAATTTGGGAATTTAAAAACCGGGAAACCAAAATACCCAAATAATGGGTATTTGCAGTATAAACAAAAAGTTAGCGTCGAATTTAGGAATTTAAAATAGGGAAGTACAAATATAGGAACAAATCTAGTTTACCGACGCAGCTCCAAATAAAAAAAAAGTACCCTGGGTGATGGAAAATGGAAAAATAAGAAGAAAAAATAAAATAACAAAGTTGGCGCAAACGCTTAGTTTTCGAGCTATGGACGTTTAAAGTTTTCATATACATAAATATGTGATTTTCCACTACAATTCTAAACGTATATGGCCAATATTGGTATCATTTTAAAGCTCTTGAACAGATTTTTCTGGATATGTATACATAATTTATTTCAAAATATTAAACTCTTTAGATCACATTACAGTTTTTTTCATTTTACGTCGAAATGTTACGGAAGTGCACTAGGAAAGAATGTAGTTTATTTAAATAAAAGTGTAATACAAATTTTATAAAATAACAAACACTAGCATCGCAAAAAAAAATTCTTTGCATAGCCAGCCTTTGGCCGGACGCAAGGATGTTCTTCTCTATGGTATAATAAACACCGGTTTCGCTTACTAAAGCTTCCTTGCATAGACGGCCTTTGCGAATGGGCAAGGATTCTCTCCTCATTAGTACAACATAAACATAAAGAAGGTTTTACTTGTATTTTAATTAAAATTCTTAAATAAATTAGTATGTAGTATATACATACATTAAAGAATTAGAAAAAATTAATAAATTTGTTTTTATGCTTACTAAAAAACTTTTGTATTTTGCAAACTCGTCCCACTTCTTAATAAACTAAAAATATTAAAATAAATTCTGTATGTCCAGAAAGATCTAGTGAAACGCTTTGCAATGATACCAATATTAGCCATATACATTTGGAAATGTATTGCAAAATCACATATTTATATAAAAACTTAAAACGCCCATAACTCGAAAACTAAGCGTTTGTGCCAGCTTTCTTATTTTTATTTTTACTTCTTATTTTTCCATTTTCTATCACCATAGGTACTTTTTTTTTATTTGGAGCTGCGTCGGTAAGCCAGATTTAAGCCCAAATATATTTATATTTTTAATAAAAATACAAAAAATATTTACCACAGGCTTTTGCAGGGTATAAACTATATATTTTCTGAAAGTTAATAGTTTTCTGGACAAAATGAGCGATGCGTGCAAAAAATCGTTCGGACAGTTTCCGAGAAATCTGGGCTCATCCAAAATGGTCAGTAAAAATCTTTACTGATTTATGCAATGAACCACAGGCTTTTGCACGGTATAAACTATATATTTTTTGCACGCATCGCTCATTTTGTCCAGAAAACTTTTTACTTTCAGAAAATATACAGTTTATACCGTGCAAAAGCCTGTGGTAAATATTTTTAATATTTTTATTAAAAATATAAATATATTTTTACTTCCCCTTTTTAAATTCCTAAATTCGACGCAAACTTTTTGTTCATATACTGTAAATCCCCATTATTTGGGTATTTTGGTTTCCCGGTTTTTAAATTCCCAAATTCGACGCTATTTCGTCGACGCTATCTTGGCACACGTAAACTCTTTCATTCAAACAGTATATAAAAACAGCTGTTCAAACTAGTTGCAAAATCTTACCAGAGGAAATTTCTCCAGTAACATTTTGCAAGTTCTCTAACTTTCGACTGTCAAAAAATTCTCTTTTTCGCTCTCTCGCTGTAAGAGATTTGGAGTACGCAGACAACATTTTGCAAGATTTTGCGACATTTTGTACAAAATTATGCAAAATATGTGTACGCAGACAGACCTATTCACAAATTATTACTGCAGACATTTTTTTTAGTACATTTTGTAAAACAAAAAAATATAAACCAGCAAATTTTCGCGTATTTTTTAGACAGCACCTTTTTTTGAGAGTAATTTTTCAGTTTACTCAGTAATTATTCTTTTTCTCAATTTTAGTCTGCATACCATTTCAGTCATATTACTGCAAATGCATGCACACCTACATGTGTAAATAGAAGTATATATGTATATTAGGCATATAAAAAGTTTTAAGGAAAATTTGGCATACCGCTACATGTTGGCCAATATTGTACAAGTAATGAATATCAATTTTTTTTTGTTGGTAATTTGTATTCAAAAATGTTCCGCACCAAACGTGATTTCTAAAAAAAGACATAGTTTGTTTTAATTATTTTTATTTTACAACACAAATATTTTCAATTGGTATATGAAATAAGTGCGCAGAGGCTGCTTCGCTGAACTTCCTTAATAGCTGATGGTTTTTGACCCAATATCTGAGAAAACATTAATTTGCTTTTGTTAAGCAGGGCAATGATTTTTTTCATTAGTTATTTTCTAAATCTTCATATATTAAATATGTGCGGCCCTATGCTCCTTGTAGGAGTTTAAAGGAATAAATATATATATATATATATATATAGAGCAATTCCATATGAAACCGATCACCTTTTGGACGACCCCTCTCCGATTTTAAAATAAATAGTCTCAATCGATTGCCCAGCAAAAAATAATGTACCTACATATTTTTTTTTTTTTTTATAGTGACTGGTTTAGTGGTGGTGTACACCACTGTCATGTGACAAAATTGAAGAATTCTTCATAAGGGACCTCATTGAAAGTTGTTTAAAAAAAAAACTACTAAAGCGATCGCAACGAGTGATAGCTCGTTGGAAAGGTATCAGGCTCTAATTGAAAAATAAAATTTTCCTAATTTTTCTAAGAAATTTACCTTTAAATTTTCCCAAGAAAATTAAATTTTCCGATTTTTTTTTGGATTCCTCATAATTTTTGCTTTAAGAATCAGCAATAAAAAAATGGGCCCCGACTCCTTGTTTGGACAGGAGAAGAGCATTTAAGAGACCACCTTGTTAAAAATACATTTTAAAAATTATTTTACAGTTAAAAATACATTTATGAAGAAAAAATCAATTTTTTTTTAAGAGCCCCAAGTTGAGTGTGTAGTGAATATGGTCTGCCTGCCTTCACAAGATCGGCCATAAATCCATGGATAATAGCAGCAGTGGCATGTAATGGCACACCAAAGCCGACTGAGGCTACAGGTCATAAAATGTTTTGTAAATTTTTTAAATTACCAGGTAATAAATATTTCGCCTAAAATGACACGTGCAGAAACAAGTCATAAAGCACGGATTTTCCATAAATATGGCGAAATATTTATTACCTGGTAATTTAAAAAATTTGCAAAACATTTTATGACCTGTGGTCGGCTTATTGGCAGTAACCAATTGAGTCCCTTTTAAAAAACATTTTATGACCAGTAGTTCACGAAAATTTTCCTATTAAAGAAAAGCAAATATCGCTTATTTTTTTACCTATTTTTTACCAAAAAATAAATATAAATACTTCACACACTCTGAGTCAAATTTCAGTTGAATACTAAACTTGAAAGTGTTAAAGTGCTTTTTTTGTAAAGTAAAGAGTGAAGCTGTAAAGACAATTTAAAGTAAAATGAATAAATTTTGCTGCAATCCGTTTAACAAGAGTGGACATCGTTCGAAAAAGATAAAAGTATTAAAATTAACTGGTGTTTCGAATCGATACATGAATGAATTAAATATACAATACGGTGAAGAAGCAGAATTCATTTGCCCCAAGTGTAAAATCGATTTGTCTCAACAAGCAAATGCATTGAAACAAATGCAGCCACAATCCGAGAGTGAAATGACAAGTGAACAAAATGTTTCATCTGATAGTGAGGCAGACATTCCGATGGTCAATATGTCTTTGAGTCCTTTGAATGAGGCTATTACCACTTTAGGTGAAACGCCTATTAGAAAAAGAAAGTTGCGAAGTGAAACATACAGGAAAGAGAAAAAAAGGCAAGGTTATGAGTGCAATCGCGACAATATTTGATGAAGGCTCTGATAACGAATGCAGTCAAGCAGATGACGTTGATGACGGCAAACAAATGATTGAGCAGTTGAAAAGAAAATTCAATTTAGCGACCACTTTTCCGGAGAAATATCTCATTTTATCTGTGCTGCCTCAATCATGGTCTATACGCAAGATTTCTGAACAGTTTCAAACATCTTTTTACATCGCGAGAAGAAGCAAAGAATTAGTTCGACAGAAGGGCATATTGGCGACTCCCACCAAGAAATTTGGCTCAAGGACCCTCAGCGAAGCAACGGTGAAATTGATTCAAGATTTTTACTGCAACGATGACAACAGCCGCGCCTGCCCAGGTACACGTGACTATGTTATCACACGTGAAGATGGAGAAAAAGTACACAAGCAGCGCAGATTATTATTATGTAATCTATCCGAAGCATACCATCAGTTCAATGAGAAATACCCAGCAGAAAAAGTGGGATTTTCTAAGTTTGCCATCCTACGACCAAAAGAATGCGTGCTGGCATTAGACAGGCACGGAACGCATTCAGTCTGCGTTTGCATGTTTCATCAAAACATCAAATTAATTTTCTTTCCATGCAAGAAATTGAAAGTATTTCACGGTGAAATTGAAACATATAGGGACCTCCTGTCGAAGTCGTTGTGCGCATACCCCACGGAAAATTGTCATCTGTCCAAATGCGACAATTGTCCGAAGATTGACGAGCTAGAGCAATATTTGGCGGAAAAGTTTGAACAGCTGTTAATTCAGGAGGTGCATTTCAAACAGTGGTTAATTAGCAGCGGCAGATGTTCCCTTGAGACCGTGGTAAAGCAGATTCCGGAATTCATCGAGGAATTCGGATTCAAGTTGAATGAACTGAAGGCGCACCATTTCATATCCGAGATGCAATCGAAATTTCTAAAGGAAAGTAAGGAGAAATTAGCCCAAAATGAATTCATTGTGATAAGCGACTTTGCCGATAATTACACTTTTCTCGTTCAGGATGAAATTCAGGCTTATCACTGGGCAAACGACCAGTGCACGGTGCATCCTTTTTGCATTTATTTAAAAAACGAAGATAACGAACTACAGGCCGTAAGCCTTGTTGTTGTCGCGGATAGTTTAGCTCATAATTATGTGTCCGTTTATTTATTTCAAATGAAACTGTTTGAATTCTTAAGATCAAAATTCGATGCAATCGACAAAGTAACGTTTTTCTCAGACGGCGCGGCTTCTCAGTACAAGAATAAAAAAAATTTTTACAATCTTTGCATAATTGAAGAAGAACAAAACTGCAAGGTCGAGTGGCACTTTTTCGCGACGTCCCACGGTAAGGGCCCATGCGATGCGTTAGGAGGAACCCTAAAATGACACGTGCAGAAACAAGTCATAAAGCACGGATTTTCCATAAATATGGCGAAATATTTATTACCTGGTAATTTAAAAAATTTGCAAAACATTTTATGACCTGTGGTCGGCTTATTGGCAGTAACCAATTGAGTCCCTTTTAAAAAACATTTTATGACCAGTAGTTCACGAAAATTTTCCTATTAAAGAAAAGCAAATATCGCTTATTTTTTTACCTATTTTTTACCAAAAAATAAATATAAATACTTCACACACTCTGAGTCAAATTTCAGTTGAATACTAAACTTGAAAGTGTTAAAGTGCTTTTTTTGTAAAGTAAAGAGTGAAGCTGTAAAGACAATTTAAAGTAAAATGAATAAATTTTGCTGCAATCCGTTTAACAAGAGTGGACATCGTTCGAAAAAGATAAAAGTATTAAAATTAACTGGTGTTTCGAATCGATACATGAATGAATTAAATATACAATACGGTGAAGAAGCAGAATTCATTTGCCCCAAGTGTAAAATCGATTTGTCTCAACAAGCAAATGCATTGAAACAAATGCAGCCACAATCCGAGAGTGAAATGACAAGTGAACAAAATGTTTCATCTGATAGTGAGGCAGACATTCCGATGGTCAATATGTCTTTGAGTCCTTTGAATGAGGCTATTACCACTTTAGGTGAAACGCCTATTAGAAAAAGAAAGTTGCGAAGTGAAACATACAGGAAAGAGAAAAAAAGGCAAGGTTATGAGTGCAATCGCGACAATATTTGATGAAGGCTCTGATAACGAATGCAGTCAAGCAGATGACGTTGATGACGGCAAACAAATGATTGAGCAGTTGAAAAGAAAATTCAATTTAGCGACCACTTTTCCGGAGAAATATCTCATTTTATCTGTGCTGCCTCAATCATGGTCTATACGCAAGATTTCTGAACAGTTTCAAACATCTTTTTACATCGCGAGAAGAAGCAAAGAATTAGTTCGACAGAAGGGCATATTGGCGACTCCCACCAAGAAATTTGGCTCAAGGACCCTCAGCGAAGCAACGGTGAAATTGATTCAAGATTTTTACTGCAACGATGACAACAGCCGCGCCTGCCCAGGTACACGTGACTATGTTATCACACGTGAAGATGGAGAAAAAGTACACAAGCAGCGCAGATTATTATTATGTAATCTATCCGAAGCATACCATCAGTTCAATGAGAAATACCCAGCAGAAAAAGTGGGATTTTCTAAGTTTGCCATCCTACGACCAAAAGAATGCGTGCTGGCATTAGACAGGCACGGAACGCATTCAGTCTGCGTTTGCATGTTTCATCAAAACATCAAATTAATTTTCTTTCCATGCAAGAAATTGAAAGTATTTCACGGTGAAATTGAAACATATATGGACCTCCTGTCGAAGTCGTTGTGCGCATACCCCACGGAAAATTGTCATCTGTCCAAATGCGACAATTGTCCGAAGATTGACGAGCTAGAGCAATATTTGGCGGAAAAGTTTGAACAGCTGTTAATTCAGGAGGTGCATTTCAAACAGTGGTTAATTAGCAGCGGCAGATGTTCCCTTGAGACCGTGGTAAAGCAGATTCCGGAATTCATCGAGGAATTCGGATTCAAGTTGAATGAACTGAAGGCGCACCATTTCATATCCGAGATGCAATCGAAATTTCTAAAGGAAAGTAAGGAGAAATTAGCCCAAAATGAATTCATTGTGATAAGCGACTTTGCCGAGAATTACACTTTTCTCGTTCAGGATGAAATTCAGGCTTATCACTGGGCAAACGACCAGTGCACGGTGCATCCTTTTTGCATTTATTTAAAAAACGAAGATAACGAACTACAGGCCGTAAGCCTTGTTGTTGTCGCGGATAGTTTAGCTCATAATTATGTGTCCGTTTATTTATTTCAAATGAAACTGTTTGAATTCTTAAGATCAAAATTCGATGCAATCGACAAAGTAACGTTTTTCTCAGACGGCGCGGCTTCTCAGTACAAGAATAAAAAAAATTTTTACAATCTTTGCATAATTGAAGAAGAACAAAACTGCAAGGTCGAGTGGCACTTTTTCGCGACGTCCCACGGTAAGGGCCCATGCGATGCGTTAGGAGGAACCCTAAAACGCATGGCGACTAAGGCAAGTTTGCAAAGGCCATATACTGACCAGATCTTAAATGTACAACATTTGTTTTCGTGGATTCAAAGCAAGGAAATTGCCATTAACACAGTTTTATGCACTCAAAAAGAACACGATGCCATGGAGCGACGAATTCAAATCAGATATAATAATGTCAAAACTATAACTGGAACGCAAAAGTTTCATTGCTTCATACCAAATATTTCTGATATGTCAATTAATGTAAAGCGGTACTCTTCGTCTGCCGACGTGCTAAATTTAAAGTTACTTTAATTTTATAATGATGCCAAGACAATTGAAATTTTTAATAAATATTGTAATTAAGTATAAGCAGCAAAATAAGAAAGATTTTTTCTTCATAAATGTATTTTTAACTGTAAAATAATTTTTAAAATGTATTTTTAACAAGGTGGTCTCTTAAATGCTCTTCTCCTGTCCAAACAAGGAGTCGGGGCCCATTTTTTTATTGCTGATTCTTAAAGCAAAAATTATGAGGAATCCAAAAAAAAAATTAGCCGGAAAAATTAGGAGCTTCTGTGGAAAATTTTATTTTTCAATCAAAGCCTGATTCAATACCTTTCCAACGAGCTATCAGTCGTTGCGATCGCTTTAGTAGTTTTTTTTAAAACAACTTTCAATGAGGTCCCTTATGAAGAATTCTTAAATTTTGTCACATGACAGTGGTGTACACCACCACTTAACCAGTCACTATATAAAAAAAAAAAATATGTAGGTACATTATTTTTTGCTGGGCAATCGATTGAGACTATTTGTTGTGCAACCTCCTCCATTTTCGAAATAACGGTATATCTCGAAAACCAGAGCCAATCTTAAAAAACCGCGGGCGCCACTGGATTCAGCGTACCCGAATTATGTTAAAACGCTATGTGCCCGGCTTGTCTGTTTTTTCAACTAGCATAGTGTAATTATTCAAATCTTACCCTAAAACATCATTTTATGTCACGTTAAACACCGATCTAAATGTATACCGAGGTATTTTACATGCGTATGTTGAGGTATTAGTTGATAACACAAGGGAACAAAATTGAACTTTTTTGTGCGGCCTGGAACTCTATAGCAAATTTTTACGAATTTGAGGTTGCTGATTTGAAATCTAATCTCCATTTTTCTCTAACAGCTCAACTATTCGGGTTATATAGTTATGTCCAAAATGAACGCACTTTCACTACATATATTGGAATAACATGAAAACGGTTCACCATATTCAGTTAAAAAAAAAAAATCGAAACTCGGCAACAGTATTATCTTTAAGCCGTGTATGCATTGTTTTTAAATTTTCCCAGTAGTTTTAGAGATACCATTGAGAAAATAACAATTTTATTTTAAAAATCGAAATTTTTTGTTTTTAAAAATTCATAAAAAATAAAAATGCGAAAAAAACAGCGTTTTTGTCTAAAAACACTTAGTCAAACAGATTTCAAATGAAATGACCTTTATATCATTGCAATCGGTGCATAACTTTTGATTTTGTTCACAATTTACTGAGAAAACACACAGGGCCAACGTGTGTGCGATTGCACTCACAATTTTTGCTTGATGTTCAATTAAGCTGTTATCGTTTTTGCGGTCGATAATACGCTGCGTTTCATCCACAAGGTGGTCTAAATTCACGGAATCTTTTGTAATCGTACGCGAATGTCGTTGTCCTTGTTCGACTTTAGGCCCAAGATAAAAATGAGGCATTTAAATTGGTCGATTTGCATAGCACTCATTTTAAATAATCCACACTGCAGGTTATCTCTATGTGCGTATTCTTCAAAATCCTAGCTGTCACCTTTTGTAAGTGGTAAACATTTAAATCGTTGGCTTACTTCAGTGTCAGTTTTCCCGAAAATTTTATTGAGTTTTTCAACAGTCTCCTTAAGAGTCATCTCAGATGGCTTCTTAGGTAGTACATAATTCTTAAAACGTTCGTGAACTCGATCTGTCATCTTTCTTCAGAGCAATGCAACCCTGTCTTGTTCTTCGAAAGCACTTGCCTCCCTTTCGAATACGTGTAGAAATCTATTGTACCATGCCTTGAAGACTAATCCACTTTCAGGCTCGTATACAAAATCTGTCATAGAACGTGTTAGAGACTCCATTAAAGCTACCCATAGGTGCTTGCTTGTTGATTTGTTGTAAACGATTTTGTCGATTCTTGGCTGCAAGAAAATCCATCATCTGCGTCTGTTGTTCCATGAGTTGGACAAGTTTGTCATCGGACAAAATTGCTTTGTATGCTTCGAGCACATGTCGAAAGAAGATATATTTTTTCTTTGTAAGAAAAAAATTTTCCGTTTCCTTATACTTTTCACACGTCGCCACTTTTGTTGTGTTTTAAATGTGCTGATCAAATAAAAGTCAACTAAATAATATTAAACTTTAATATATATTTATTTAACAATAGAACAAAACGTGTTGTGTCGATAAACGGAGTAATTCAAGTATATAACTAAAAAGTAAACAGTAAATTTTAATTATGACACATGTGGCAGTATAATGAAGGATGCCAGACTTTTAAGTATCTAGCAGGGTTACCCTTGAAACTAATATAGCTTTGAATAGAATATTTTCAATTTTACTCGTATGAAAGAAATTTATATGTAAGTATAAATTACCTAACAAATTCCAAATAAATAATATCAAAAAAAAAGTGCGAAAAATTAATAATAAAAAAGTGCTAGACTTGTACGTAGCATTTTTTTAAATCTTAAGGGCTAACTTAAAAAAAGTGCTACATCTAGCAGTAAAAACGCAAGATGGCAGGCCTGCTTCTGTCAAAAAGCTTCTCAAATGCATTTTTAAAAACAAAATTTAAAATCATTTGATTCCGTACGGAATGTGCGATCCGCGTATTTCGATCCGAAAGTAAAATTTTTCGAAAGCAATATCCGATTCGAAAGTTAAGACATACTGCGTAACTCGTTCGAAACGATGGCACAGTCGTATTTATAACAAAATGGGAAATTTGATTAAAAGTTTGTAGCACTGATATCAAAATACCAAAATGGACGAAAAAATCCCAAAACAAAAGAAATATTAAATACTATTTAATATGTGAAAAATATAATTGTGTTTTTTTTTTTAATAAAAACTAATTGTATTTCCCTGTGTCTTGATGATTCCAAAGAAAAGGTCAACCATTTCTTTATACTGCTTTTTATTGTACATGTAATTTTTTTTTCATATTTTTTGAATAATTCATGACCACAAATATTAAAACATTTTCAATAATAACATTGGTAATCATTTGGTTCACATACATCAAATCTAACATTATTTGGTTTAATTTGTTTGCTTGTTTTACACTTTTATTTATCTTGAATTATAGAAACTAAGGATTCATTCAGGGAAGCCTATTATTACCGATATTTAAATATTGTTGGAACAAATAATAATGTATATTAATAAAAATTTGGTTTTGAAAAAAAAACGAGAAATAATTTTTTTATTTAAAAAAAAAAGAAAAACTAAATGTACATGTGGTTCTAAAAATAATATTGAACCCGTCACACCTGATGTTTAAAGATTTTTTTTTCCAGAGAGAGCGGGGAGATTTCTCCCAACGGAGACGGTACCGCGACCACCAGGTCAATTGTACCCACCCCCTTTAGTCGGCCAAAAGACCCTCTGCCTCCCAGAGAAACCCAAGAAGTGTCTCCTTCTGGCCCACGCCAGCGCGGGGCAGTTACACAGTAGGTGCCTTGTAGTTTCGTCCTCTTCACGGCATAGTCTACATTCCTGGTCCTCTGCCACATTCCCGGTAGCGATACCCAGTATTTCCTGTGCTCGCTGAGAGCCCATTCCCTCAATAGGGACTGGGTAGTGGCCCAGCTTAACCCACAAAAGGGCTCGGGCCCACCATTTGGGCATTTGCTCCAGCCCTAGCCAGTTCATCAGCCCCATCGTTACCCGGGACCCCTGAGTGTCCCGACACCCAACAGAGTGTCACTCTGTTTCTTGAGCCCAGCTCCTGTAGCCTTCCCCGGCATTCCGCCACCAACTTCGAGGACAATTTCCAGGAAGAGAGTGCCTCAATGGCCACTTGGCTATCAGTGAATATCGCAATGCTGTTTCCTATCATTCCCTTGCTAAGAATGTTGGTACAGCACACATCAATGGCGTGGATCTCGGCCTGGAATACACTTGGTGATCTTCCTATGGCTATCGAGATTCGCGTGTTAGGTCCAAATACCCCAGCACCCACCCCATGCTCCGATTTGGATCCATCACTATACCAGCGTAGTCCCTGGTTACCATCACAGGGATTTCCACTGTCCCAAGCTCCCCCATTTGGAAGGATCGTGCTGAACCTTCTGTTAAAGCTCAGTTCCGTGGTGTTAATGTCCGCCCTTGTGCAGACCGATAGACCAGGAGCTAATTTCATCAGACCAGCGTGTCCGTTGACCTGACAGTCCGGATGTTTGTTGGATCCTAAGGAGACTCGATATTGCGACCTTCCTTATATGGATGTGTAATGGCAAGATGCCCAAAATAGTTTCAAGTGCCGCTGTTGGACATGTGCGCATCACCCCCGTCAGGGCTACACAGACCATTCTCTGTAGCCTTCCGCACTTTTGAATCGCCGAAACCTGCTGGATTTTTTGGCCACCATACCAGGGATCCATAGGGGATTATCGGTCTGATCATCATAAAATAAAGCCACTAAATCATGCTAGGGCCAAAGACCCAGGTCTTCCCAAAGAAGCTCTTACAGGCCCAGAAGGCCCTAAGTGCCTTCTTCAGGGTCGCATCCAAGTGCGAGTTCCAATTTAGCAGTTTATCCAGAACAATTCCCAGGAACTTGACTTCATTGGAGTACTCGATTTCCGTCCCATTCACTGACAGCCTACCCAGTCTGTGTTTGGGGGTTGATGTTCAGCCCCCTTTCATGGCACCATTTGAGAACCTTGTCAAGAGCACCTCAGTGATTGTTCTCTCGAATTTTCCGGTCACAATGATGGCCAGGTCGTCCGCATAACCAATGGCCCGCAGCCCGTATTCCTCAAGTCTGACGAGCAGGTCATCAATCATAAGGCACCATAGCAGGGGAGAGAGTACCCCACCCTATGGACAACCTTTAACAGCAGTAATGCTGACGCTAGGGTCATCCCAAGAGGCGGTGATTCTCCTTTGTCTCAGCATGGCGCCAATCCAATTGATGGTGTAATCATCTATCCCTTTTTGCGACAAAGCATCCGTGATAGTGTCGTAACTTGTGTTGTCAAAGGCACCCTCCACGTCAAGAAAAGCACATAGTGCAATATCCTTGGTGTTATGTGCCTTCCCAGATGGTGCAATGCTACTTCCGTCGACCTACCCTTCTGATAGGCGAACTGCGTTCCGTGCAATGGCGCTGAGATTCTCAGCTCATCCCGGATGTGCAGGTCCAGTAGCCGCTCAACAGTTTTAAGCAGAAATGATGTTCGGCTAATAGGCCTATAGGACTTCGGCTTCTCTAGCGGCCTGTTGCCAGATTTGGGGATAAACTCCACTCTGACCGCTCTCCACGCGGTCGGAATATGACCCCAGGTGCAGCTAGCCTTAAACAGACCAATTAGCGGGTCCATTATAATATTAAGACTTTCCTGTAGTAATACCGGGAAAATCCCGTCACCACCTGGTGACTTTTAAGGGCTAAAGGAGCCAACTGCCCAGCGAACCCTGGTTAAAGATTAGTTAAAAACAATTCCAGAAATATTTTTTAATTTTTTGCCCAGCCTCTGGCTACCGCCCCTTTGGTTTTTTGTACACTACGTCGCCATTTCTTGTCCGATCATAACATATCTCATATTCTTATCATGGCTTGTATATGACTTCGTTTTTGCCTTTCTTGACTTTTAAACTCGACTTCAAATTTTGAGCACTTATTATGTCATCTCGGATACTTCCCCGCTAATGTCCAATTTTTTGCCCGTGGCAAAAAACCTTTCCTTAAACTTTGTAAGTCGAGCTTTAATAACGTATGCGGAATAAAATATGGACTGACACATAAGCAGTAATAAAAAATATTAATCAGATATTCAAAAATCAAAGTTAATATACAATTAAAAGATTTTGTTTGTTGTGCTTAATTCCCTTTTTAAATAATTGATAAAAAATACTGAAATTTATTGTTGGAGGATAAGCTGTTCCTATGCGCATTTCGCTGGTTGCTTAGGCCAGATCATCAGGAAACGTTCTTCTAAATAATTTTATAAAAGCCAAAGCTATCAGCAAAGAAGATTACAGAGAGAATAGAATTACCTACATACACTCAAAAAGTGAACGTTCTCGATGATCTGGCCTTAGCAACCAGTGAAATGCGCATAGGAACAGCTTATCCTCCAACAATAAATTTCAGTATTTTTATCAATTATTAAAAAAGGGAATTAAGCACAACAAACAAAATCTTTTAATAAATAATAGTATTCCCAAAAACAACTTTGTTAATATACAATTCTTAAAATTCACAACTTGAACTTATTTTCCTAAAAGATATCTAGCCACATCCTCTTGAATTCCCATTGGGCTTATTTTCTTTAGCACCCACTCAATTTGAACGATAAAACAGTCTGTTCCTATCCCTTTTCATAGATTCGCCTGAAAAGCTTAAATTTGTATCCATTCATGGCCTTCCGTTGTGAAGTAGCTCCCATCATCCATGATTCAATTCATGGCGAGCCTGCAGGTAAAAATTTTTGTAACAAAGATCTTATTAGAGTTTGATGAGAACTGACTGTTTTTCTGAGACAGTTGGAACGGGTTTCTTTGCACATTGGACAACTCTCATATTTTTTTTATTTATTTATTGAATCTTCATATATTCATATCAAATATTAGTGTAATACTTTATTTTATGTCCTGCCAGTGCCAGATAAAAAATTTCTTCATCCCGGGTTCTGTTCACACATGTAGGTGTTTATCGATCTCCTGATTGGGTAAGTGATGCAGTGTCTCTTCTCCTTAAGGGAGTTTAGTCGCCATAATTTAAAATATTTCGAGCTAGTAGATTTGGGTACAGTTCAAGCCTTTATAAATATTTGACTGCATATTTAGTAATCATAGTTTTTACTAACGGCACATTGAGATCCTTGTGGATATTAGAATTTTAAACGTACCAGGGAGCGGCTGTTATTATTCGAAGAAGTTTATTTTGGATGTCTTTGACATTTTTCTATATTAGAGGCCGAGACAATGGCCCATAACTGAATACCGTTGCACCAGATTGGCTTTAAGATAGAGTTGTAAAGTAGAAGTTTGCAAACGAGACTAAGAATAGAGTTTCTTCCAATAAGCCAATTTATTTGCATTGCTTTTAGTTTCATTTGAGTTAATTATACCATTTTCATGTTAACCGCCGATCTAGATGTGTACTGAGGTATTTTACATGCGAATGTTGGGGTATTATTTGATTATCGATTTTAATAGGGGGTATGTTTCCCGACGCAATGTGAATGTTATAAGGACGCATTGTTGCTCGATAACCTTTATCATACAGTTTTATAACCACTTTTCCAGTTCAAATATATGATCCTGTAGTTCACAGTTCTCGCGTACGCTTATTAAAGCTGTATCATCCACAAATGTTGAAGTTTGGGTGTAGTTTTTTTTTTTTTGGAATGTACGAAGTACAAGTTAAGTGAAAACCAGGGCCTTGTGGGACTCCAGCGTCGATTGGCTGAGGATAACCTCAAAAATCGCCTTCTTTAATAATAAATTAATGACCGACTACGTAGCTTTCTAATATCTTGTGTGTGTTTTCTGGTAAATTTTGCTTCAATTTATGTAAAAAGCCTTCATGCCAGACTTTATCAAGAACTTACGAGACATCGATGAAAAGTGCACAGCAATATTTTTTTTCTTCAAAGGCTTTTCTTATGACATTAACTATTCGATGAGTTTGTTGAATTGTACTGTGCTTTCTTCTAAATAGAATTGATGGTTTGGAATAGATCAATTTTATTTAAAACCGGCGTTAATTTTGACACTAGTAGTTTCTCAAATAGCTTTGATATATTGGATAATAAGCTAATAGGCCTGTATGACTCAACTTTTGTGTGATCCTTTCCTGGCTTTGGTATCATGGTTACTAAGGAAACCTCCCATAATTAAGGGTAGTATACAAGGAATAATTTTCTTTACTATGCGAGGTAGCTCTAAAATAATTTTGTCAAAATTTTGAACTTATCAATACCGAGTGCCTTCTTGGTGTTTAAATCGCAAAAAGCCTTTTTTATTTCATTTATCTCAAATCTTAGGGGAATAACTGCTTTAATATTAACAGATAGTTACTCGATTGCTATATCGTTAGATATGTTTGGGGTAAATACATACGTGTTTTACAAATTATTAACAAATATTTTTTCCTTTTTCAATATCGTTTCTTGCCCAAATTCCATTCAAGTTTCTTAATGGTGTTTTAGAGATAACTGGCATTTTGAGATTTCTAGCTGCACGCCATAATGAGTAGGCGACGTCTTGCTGAAACCAAATGTCGCCGAGATCACGAGCTTCAATTTCAGGCATTAAATAGTCGGTTATCATGGCACGATAACGGTCGCCATAGACGGTTGCGTTTCGTTGTTCTTCGTCCCAGGTTGCTCTTCGTCCCAAATGCGGCAATTTTGTTTGCTTACAATTCACACCAATTAGATTTTTTCCAATAAAATTTTGCATTTTATGAAATATATTATTTCGTCCATTTCTAGCTGCACCCCCAAAATTGCAATTAGTATTGTCACCACAAAATGCCACCATTTTACTAGTTAGAAATAGGCCTCATATTTGACATTTATAAAAGTTGCCAGAAAGGTAAATAAAAAAATATTACCAGTTTGTTAAAAAAAAAACAGTGGGAGCCAGCACATACTTTATGAAAGTAGCAAAAATGAGTAAACTCGTTATATTGAGTGGTTCTATTGAAGAAAATAATTTTATATCGTCCAAAATGTGCATTGTACTAGGATTCACTTATTATCCATAAAACTTATCGTATAAAAAAATTGGTTATAGTCCAAATTCGCTTATAGTTCACAAAAGTTGTGCAACTATAGTAGTGGACTATAAGCGAAAAGTACTGTATGATCGCTCATAATTAACCATTCACGAATTTTTTCATGAATGAGGAATTTAAAACGTGTAACTGTTTTTCACAGCCATGAATAAATTGTGAATATATTGCCAATTCATTTATGAGAGTGAGAAAAAATAAATTTTTGCCTTTCTTCAGTCGTAATGGATGAGGACACAAAAAAAATTCGTAGCGCTCCTCACTAGTAATGTTGTTGTTGCTCCGCAGTATGCATGACAACAGCACGAAATGCCTGTGTGTGTATTTGGTTTTTGTAAAGGCATTTAATTGAGATATAAAAGCATTTTTTAATATTTAGGATAAAAATGCGATAACCGATTTATTTTTGAGGGAAAAATACTATTTGTAGTGTTATTTATTTAGTTATAAAACCATTAAAACCATGTGAGATAAGGCCATTATGACTTTATTGCTCAATTGAATGGGAGACAAAGCCATAATGGCCTTATTGCCCAATCATTGAGAGGTAAGGTCATATTTAAAATTTTGCGAAGCCAAATTCCAATACTTTACTTTAGTGTTTCCGGGAAAAGAAACACTAAAGTTGTGACGCACGCAGAAAAACTTTATTCAGCGAAGCCACCTGCCGCGTCCTACTGGAGGATGAAACCCGTAAGCGCGGCCGCAGGCCGCCACGCAGAAAAACTTTAGTATGCGAAGCCAGATTTCGTAAAAGGGAATATATATTATTAATCAATGTAAAATGCAAAAGTTCTTCAAAACTGAAATGAGAGATAAAGCCTTTTTCTAATATTGCTAATGTGAGCTAAGGCCATGATGGCTTTATCTCCCATTCAAATAAAAAAAGGCCTTATCTCCCTATTGTATGAGAGATAAAGCCATCATGGCCTTATCTCACATGGTTTTAAAGCACCCCCCCGTAGCATCATTAGGTTTGCGTTGACATGGTGAAACAAGTTTGCTTTTCTGATGCAACGCAGGCAGTACTGCATTTGTGAACGTAGGGAAATTATATTATAAGTACGGTGACCATTCGTCCTTTTTTTTAAGGACAGTCCTTTTTTTGGCACGATGTCCTTTAGCTTTTTTTTTTAAAAAGAGGACAGTAGGTTGTCCTTTTTTTTAACAGAATTGTCATTTTTTTCTTTAAGCTCCAAAATAATATGATTTGTTTTCTTAAAACCACAAAATTCAAACATCAATACAATAGAATTTATAATCATTCAAAACGGGAATAACCTGGCAACACTGAAAAAGGTATGTTCAATGAATCGATTTTTTTGTCGGTTGGATTAAATCAGTTCATACATAAATGAAAGAAATAAAAAATACAAGTATTGTTAAATAAAATTTTATACAATAATTTGTTATTATTGCGGTAAGTTTTTAAGCATAGTTTATTTATTCTAATACTTATATATATGTAAGTATATAAACACCCTTTACCTATTTTAGATATGCCACCAAGAAGAAAATTTTTTTTAATAGTGAACTGAAGGCAAAATTTCCATTCATATATAAAACCGAAAGAGAACATGATGTAAGGTGTGGAATATGTGCAGCCCATTTTTCCATTGCAAATGGTGGCGCTTCTAATATAAAACTACATTTAGAAGCTTCAAAACATAAAAATGCAGTTGTCGCTAGCAGTTCAAGTCGCCAATTGACAAACTTTTAAGGAACTGTAACTTTTAACGATAAAGAAAAAGAGTTGGCTGTCGTCGAAGGTATTTGGGCTTATCATTCAGTGCAACACAATCTTTAATTTCGGTCAAATGATTGCACCTCAAAATTAATTTTATCATGCTTCGAACAAAAATTTTCGTGTGCTCAAACTAAATGTGAAGCAATTATTAAAAATATTTTGAAACGTGTTTCATTGGATTTAATAAAAACTGAATTATCTGAGGCCAGATGCATTGCAATATATTTAGATTGTTCCAACCACGGACCTATTAAACTATGCCTAATGTTAGTACGATATTTTTTACCAAATAAAGGAATTATGGTGAAAATTCTAGCTGTAAATGAACTTAAAGGTGAAAACTCCGATATTATTTCCAAAAGTCTTCAAGAAACATTAGATAAATTTGAAGTAACTAGTAAAATGGTGGCATTTTGTGGTGACAATTCAAATTGCAATTTTGGGGGTGCAGCTAGAAATGGACGAAATAATATATTTCATAAAATGCAAAATTTTATTGGAAAAAATCTAATTGGTGTGAATTGTGTAAGCCATATTTTAAATAATTGCATTCAAACTGCTGCTGATTCCCAACCAGTTGATATTGAAGTGATAATTGTAAAAATTTACTCTTTTTTTTACATTTACACAATAAGAGTAGAAAAACAAAAGGAGATTTGCAACGATGTTGACATTGAATATAAAATATTATTGGGCCACAGCAAAACACGCTGGTTGACATTAATGCCAGCGTTAGAGCGAATTTTGCAATTGTTCGTACCATTAAACGAATATTTTCTCTCTCAACAAAAGTGCCCGATGATATTGCATAAATTTTTTAATGATCCATGTGCTGAATTGTGGTTACTTTTTGCAAATAGTCAAGCTTTTGTATTCCATAAATATATTTGTTGTCTAGAGTCACAACACATTTCAATGCCTGAAGCTGGTCTTACTTTAAAGGACTTAAAATTAAAATTAATAGCACGCAAAGAAGAAGTCTTTATACCATTGGCTATTAAAAATAATCTTTCCATACTAGAGTTGGCAGGTAATATTGATGGAGCAAAGTTCAAAGAAATAGTTACAAGTTTTTATGACATATGTATAGACTATTTAAATCAATGGGATGTTGCATTTAAAAACATTGAACATTTCGATTGGGTCGTGTTGAGGGATGAACTTTTAATTTTCAGCTCCTCAAATTGTTTCACGGTTCACTTTATTTTCTATTAAATAAAAACTCTTTGTTTTAATTTTATTTTTTGTATACTTTTTATTTATGTATTTTGTTTATTTAATTTTATGTCAATCTATTTGCTTTTTATTTACAATGTTTTTTTTTTGTGTTACAATTTAAATGTTTTTTTTGTTACTTTGCTTGTTCACTATTTAACGATCGAAACTAGAGTAAGTTTTAATTGTTTTTCAATATACAAAAAGGGTCACATATTATAAAAGAATTTTTGTACTAAATATAACGGGATATACTGAGTGCAAATGTAACAACAATTTAACTTTATAATGTTTACATATGAATATGAATATGCAGATAAAAGAAAATAAAATATAACAAGTTGTTGGTAGGCAGGGTCGTCGCTGTTGGTAGGGGTCATCTCTAAACATTCCGCCCCCCATGATATGGTGATATATTCAACTGGGCTCAAGTTCTTCAAGGGGTCCGGAAAATAAACAGCCGCATCATAGCACCTTGTTTTTGGGTTTCATCACGTAGAATGCTGGAGTACAGATGATGTTACCAGGGGGTGAACTGTGTGCCATAGTATTAGATGTGGAGTTGTTGAAAAATAGTAAACTGAGATGAGACCATACGACCAATGCCACAAAGTTATTTGTGTTTTTCTTGGGTGACTTTTACTGGAATTATACAAAATAATTATTAGAAATGTGTATTTAATTATTAAATAGCAGTACGAGTTTCGTTATGGGTCTCGTAATAATTCCATTTGTAGTTCGAATATCAATTACTCTGATATTTTTGTCGGGTCCAAGGTAGGTTTTGGCAATTCGACCTAATTTCCATTCATTAGGTGCAGATTACTGTCTTTGATGACAACTAAGTCGTCAACGTTGAGGTTTTGGTGTTGATATTTCCATTTATATCGACGATGCAGCTCACTTAAATATTCTGATTTCCATCTTTCGCAGAAAGTATGGTAAATAATTTTTAGACGTCTCCATCGGTTGGCGAGGGTCAAGTTTTCGTTGCTCGAATATTTTTCTGGTGGGGTCATGAATGAAGTACCAATAAGAAAGTGTGCAGGAGTAAGCGGTGATAGATCAGTTGGGTCGTCACTAGCTGGACTTAAGGGTCTGGAGTTTAGACAGGATTCAATTCGGGTCAAAATTGTAGAAAACTCTTCAAATGTAAATTTCATATTTGGAGTCATTTTTCGTAAATGGATCTTGAAGGATTTAACACCGTCTTCCCATAGTCCTCCCATGTGTGGAGTGCCAGGGGGTATAAATTTCCATTCTACGTTCTGATGACTGTAGTGATGAATTATTTTTTGTTGAAGATTTTTGACAAATTCGAGTCGATCCTTTCTTATAAGTTCTGCAGCTCCAACGAAATTTGTTCCATTGTCGGAATAAATTTTAGATGGACATCCCCGTCTTCCAATAAATCTGGCAAAAGCAGCTAGAAAAGCCTGAGTTGAAAGGTCACTTACTGCTTCTAAGTGTATTGCTTTGGTGGAAAAGCAGACAAAAATACACACATAGCCTTTTGTAATAAGGCATGCTCGACCGGTGAAATTTCTTATGTTGAAGGGTCCAGCATAGTCTACGCCAGTGATTGTAAAGGGTCTGGAGAGTGTCGTGCGTTCTGGAGGTAATGACGCCATAATTTGTTCTTGAGTCCGCTTTTTGTATAAAATGCAAGTTTTGCAGTTCCGAATAACGGTTTTTACTAGAGTTTTTAATTTGCAAATCCAAAATTCGGTTCTTATACTTCGAGTCATAAGTTGGTTTCCACCATGTAAGGTTATTTTGTGAGTTAATTCTGCGATGAGTCTCGATAGTTGACAATTATATGGCAGTATAATTGGAAAACGTTCATTATAGTTTAAAGATGGTGATAAAGTTAGTCTACCATTTGCTCGCATAATTACTTTAGCGTCTATTATTATTGGAGCTATCCATCTACATGGGTCAACAAATTTGGCAATTGTAGACAAAACTTCTCTCTTTGTATACGCCTCTTTAACTTTTATATCTGGGGCTGTGAATGTAAAGGAGTCCGATGAAATGTTCCATTTTATACCTAGAGTCTTGGTCCCGTCATTTTCGGACAGATTTAACCAGTCGAGTGGTAGTAGAGTCTCACTAGGTAAATCCTGAATGACTTGTGGCTCATTAGAGTTCCATTTCATCAGATCAAAGCCTGCTGATTTTAAGACAGAAGTTAATTCTTTTCTAGATTTGATAGCTTCTTCTATAGTGTGACCTCCTGCTAAGACGTCATCCACATACATATTTTGTTTAAGAATCTTGGACGCCAAGGGATGAGTCATTTGCACCTCTTCAGCTAATTGAAGAAGCGTCCTGATGGCTAAAAATGGGGCGCAATTAACTCCAAATGTGACGGAGAGAAGCTCGTAATCTTCTATCGGGTCATTTTTGCATTTTCTGCATAAGATTCTTTGAAACTTTGTTTGAGTTGGGTCGATCAGTATTTGGCGATACATTTTTGTAATGTCGGCGTTGAATACAAAGCGGAAAAATCTCCATTTGGCTATCAGAAGAACAAGATCTTGCTGAAGAATGGGTCCTGGATATAAAATGTCATTAAGACTATTCTTATTTGACGTTGGGCTAGAGGCATTGAAAACCACTCTGAGTTTAGTGGTCAATCGGTCAGGTTTTATTATTGCGTGATGAGGCAGATAATAGTTAGGTGCTTTGTTTATATCCGAGGGTGCGATTTTTCTCATGTGGCCTAACTCAAGATATTCCAAAATAACATTGTCATATAATTGCTTTATTTCGGGTTTCTGGCTGAGCATGCGTTCCATTCGTAGGTACTGAGCCATAGCAATATTGCGAGAAGAGCCTATTTCTTCTGTTTTTTTGAAGGGCAGGGTAACTATATACCTTCCCGAGTCGTTTCTACGTGTTGTTTTCTTGAAATTGTGTTCCACAATGGTGTCCTCCTCTGACCTCAAAATCTGTTTTGGGGTTTCCTCCACCTCCCAAAAGCGTGTGAGGGTTTGGTCAAGGGACGATGTATTTAATAAAGAAATTGTTGTTCTGGGTTGAGTCCTTTTTGGAGTTGGTCCCCCCACAATCCAGCCAAATACTGTTTTTTGTGCCAAAAGGGATCCAATAGACCGCATCGGTGTGTCCATGCAATAAATAGAGGGGCCTACGTCGAGGCCTATTAGCAAGTCGATGGGTCTACTTTGATTGAAGTGAGGGTCTGCAAGTTGCAATTTTGCAGTCTCACTGAGCTTTTGCATGTCTAACGTTTGAGGTGGTAAATTAGAGGGAAGGGTCTTGAGAACTGGGGCCCAAACTTCTAACTTAAACGATGTGTCCACCCGTGAGCAAAGGTTAAGCAAACATGCTTTAGTTGAGGTTTCAGAAACTGTTTGACTCAAACCAGAAACGTGAACTATGTTTCTTTTAGTGGGTAATTTTAATCGGTTTTTTAGTTTGTCCGATACAAAGGTTGATTGTGATCCAGGGTCGATGATAGCTCTCGCCTGGTATCTTTGACCTCTAGTTTCTATTTCGACAATAGCAGTGAAAAGCAAGGTTTCTCGGTCTGTTTGATTTGTCGATGTTTGTATGTTTTCGCGCAGGGTCAGGGAAGTAAAGTTAGGAATACTTGATCTTGAAGTGGACTGTATGAATTGGGCTTGAGCTGCGGCACTTGTGCTTGGTTGCTCGTCAGCGTTATTTTGTGGCAAGTTTGTAGGCTGGGTCACCGTTGCCTTGTGCAACAAAGTGTTGTGTTTTTGTTTACACAGCCTACAACTGTATTTACTGGGGCACTCCCTGACACTATGATTGATCGACAGACAGTTGTAACATGAATTTGTGACTCTTACGATATGAATTCGATCACTTACATTTTTTTCCAAAAATGTGGGGCATGATCGTAGGGTGTGTGACTCGCTACAATGTTGGCACGTTATGGAGTTATTATAAGAACTTCTGACGGGTTTATTTTTGTTCTGATTGTGACTTTCAGATTTCGTTATATTCGTTTGGAATGAATTAATGTTCCGTTTATTTTGGTTGTTTTTCGCGACCTCTGACTTGGGCCGGTATGAATTTGTCCTTTGATGATTTAATATTGCCTACTGATTCTAGGGTCTTAAATTTGCTGGTCAAAAACTTGTCGAATTCTTGCCATTTGGGTACTTCGGCACAATCTTCACGAGAATTTTCAAATTCCTGAACAAGGGCTCTGGGAAGTTTTTGAGAGCAAATGTAAATTAAAAAAGACTCCCATGTTGAAGTGTCAATTCCTAGTGTGCCTAATGTCTGCCTACAATCGTTTATTGTCCTTTGTAATTTTTTAATTGAGGCTCCAGAGTCCATAGAGGCATTAGGCAGATCCAAAATAATTTTATATTGCTCATTAACCTGCATCCATTTATTTTCGTACCGGTCAACTAAATTTTTCCAAGCCATGATAAACCCATCGTTTGTTAAAGGGACATGCGAAATTGCGTCTCTGGCTTCTCCCCCGGTTTTTTGGGTCAGATAAAAAAGCCTTTCAACATTGCTAATTTTTGGATTTCTAACGTATATGGCTGTGAACAAGTCACGAAAACTGGGCCATAATTTATAATCCCCAAAAAAGGTGTCTGTGTCGCAAGGAGGGAGTCTTATTGATGAGACCTCTCTTTCTAACGGAATATTTGACTGGCGTTCAACTGGTTCTATGGCTGTGTCCGTAAGCGCATGGATTTCAGCATTGATGGACGACAAACAATTTTTATAGGCGGTTAGGGCTCTTTGGTATCGCTCCCGTAATTTATTTTTGTCAATTGGTTTATCACCATCCTGATCTACGTCCCTACATTCTTCATATGACCTTTTTACCTGGGTCCATATGGAGTCTAATTCTACTCGAATTATTTCTAACGCGTGTACATTATCTTCAGCGCTCGCTTCTGCTTGAATCTTTTCGAAGTCGACTAAATCGTTTGTGCAATTGACGAATTTTTTCAGGGACATGTTTGTAGATTGAAAAAGTGTCAGAATAATAATAAATTGAGTCAAGAAATTTGCCTGCTAGCGATAAAACAAATTGTGTCTTAAAAATTTCGAGTCAAATATTGTATTAATTTCCCCGGATAATTTTTTAAAAATTGACGTAATGGTAACTCGTTTTTTATTTATTTAGATAGTGACGTCACGGTTATTTTCTCTTAAAATTTGCAGCGGCAAAAAATTAAAGAGTAACACAACAAGCAAGAATATTTATTTCTTGTTGTATGGTATACTTTGACTTACTTGTTGTGTTGTTGTTGTTTCTTCTTCTCTGCTGCTGAGCTTTGATCTGCCGGTGGTGGTTTACCGTTAGGAATTTTAATTTTTTGTAATATTTGTTGGCTGTTCTTTTTTTCCAATTTTCAGGGTAAATTTTTTTAATCACACTTTTTTTAAAAAAAATTGTTCCTTTTAATTGTTGTTGTTTAGAGTCACAATTTAATACAATTTAATTATTTTCCCGATTCATAAGAATTTTTGTCTTCTTTTTTTTGACAAAGTTTATTTTCTAATGTTTTAAATCGCACACTTTTTTCAAAAAAATTGTTCTTTTAAATTTTTATATGTATTTTAGAGTCACAAATTTTCCAAGGTTTTTAAGTTTATAAATAGGTACACAATGTTTCAAAGTTTTTGTAAAAAATTATCCGGTTCGTTTGGACCAGGTCGTTTTACGTAGAATTCCATGTTGGCAGTCTATTGAAAAAAGTTTAGTTCAGATAAATGAGTTAAGAGATGATTTGAAAATTAATAATGAGGAGCTATTTGACGAAGTAGCCTGTGTTAAAAATTATGCCGATGCAGAAAAAATTGAGAGGTGGGGAAAATGTGATACATCGGTGGATCAAAAGAGGGTGGAAATTTTTGGATATTTCTATGAAAAAAATATTGGGTGTAAAAATATAATGAAGCTTGTAGAATTTTGTTTGTGTTTGCCGGCTTCTAATGCGCCAACAGAAAGAATATTTTCAATTGCTAATAATTTTTGGACATCGGAAAAGTCCCAACTAAAAGTGGTTACTTTAGAATCACTTTTAATTACAAAGTGCAATTTTCAAATGGACTGTGCAGAATTTAAATTCTTTTTATCAAATAACAGTGATATTTAAAAAAAAAAACACTGCAGAAAAATATCAATAATAGCTTTAGGTTTGTTTAACTATTTTTAATAATAAAATTTTTTGCTTAAAGACTTGTACCTTATATTCAATGTGAATTTTTATGTTTTTAATTATGTTTAATTAATTAATTTGTTTTTTTAAAGCCTTGTACCTTATTTGTGAATTTCTAGGCACTTTTTTTTATAAACAATATATATACATACAATAAACTTAATACTACATATAATATTTATTACATTTTTAAATGTCCTTTTTTTTAGTTAAAAAAATATGGTCACCGTTATTATAAGAGATATTATGGCAGATTATTTATAATTTTTTATTGATTTTAATTTCTAATTAGAAGAGGATTAAAATAAAAAAATTAATTAATTGAAATTAACCATAAATTAATTTTAAAAAGCCAACTTTTCCATTGTAAATAAAGTGTATTTTAATCTCCTTATAATGAATTTTCTCAATAAAATTTTTCTTTACAATAAACAACTTTTGTATTACAAAAATTTTTTTGAATTAAAAAACCCCGTTCTCTGTTCTTGTAAATATTTTTTCAATAATTTTCCAGGAAAAAAACTCACCCTTTTTAAAGCATCAAAGCAAAATGTATGAATAATGTAAATGTTATTATTACATGCGAGCACCAAAGAATTTTTTTTTGAGAACAAAATACATATCGTTAGCTAAGACGCAAAAACCATGTACCATTGAACAATTTGAAATTAACTTTTTATTAATTTCGATTCAATACATCACGTTACATATTGCTTAAAAATAGTCAAGTATTAACATAATTCAAAATGAAATGAAATGAAACATAGAAATTTTGGCAGCCTAACCCATTGCACTCCCAAAAGCTAAGAAATTCCAAGAATAAATGACAACATCTGCCGGTCCTTAGATTATTGCTACTATCAAACTTCCATTATTTTAACGAAAGAATGAATACCTTATGAGGTCATATATGTACAGTACTTTTCGTTTATAGTCACACTAGCGATATAGTCCATTTTATCTTTATTTTCTGCCACTATAAGTAAATTTAATGTAAAGTATTTCCGTTATAGTCCGTTTAGCAACGTAAGCACATTTGATATATATTCCATCTATCTGCGGTTATTAAAGGCAAAATTAAAGCAAATTATTAGCGTTAGAGTCACATAAGCAATATGTTCCAAGTTCCTTTTAGTTTTCGAAGCCACAAACCATATAAAGCACCTAATACTTAAATTGTTTAATTTTTGTCATCAGCTCTCCTCTCTTTAAATAAAATAGTTTTTAAGAATAAAATACAGTACAATAGGTCTGCTGTCGTGTAATAAATATGAATTTTTTATTTTCTTTATTCACATAAATTGATTATATTCGAACTTCCTAATTTACCTCATAGGGACATTTATGGTGGTTACGCTTATAATCACATTGACGATATATTCCACGATTTGACCGCAACTAAAGGATTTGACGATAACGGAAAAGTACTGTGTATCATTTTTAATAAATTTAAGTACAGTCGAGCTTCCCCATAATGAATCTGTATGGGACCAATAAATTTCTCAATATATAGAATGTTTATAATGCAAAAGATATATTTTCCCCACATTTATTAAAAATAAATTGGTATTTTTGTAAGGATCACATCCTTCCAAAGGGGCCTTAATCAATATACTCAAAAAGACATTTATTCTACATTTTAAGAATGACTGCCTTTTTAATTTTTTATAAAGTGCTGGAATATAAAATGTTTAGCTATAGTTTGTGTTTATTCCTCTCTTCAGCTTTATTACATACATATTTAAACATAGTTTTTTTTAGGAGAAATACTACTTTCTTCAAAATTGTTGTTCATTGGATGTGGGGCTGCTATCAATACTACTCTTCATTGGACTATTCTTTCCTTCTTCTTATTTAATTTTTTCAAAAATTTCCTAATTAAAATTTACTTGTACAAAGCGTTGTTAGTATGGGCTACAGAAGTTTTTTTTAAATAATTCCTTATTATGGAGACAAATTGCATGTATGTCTGCATTTGCGTCAAATTTTTATTTATAAAATTTAATTATTGTTAAGAAAATTCGTTATAAGGAGATCAAAATACACTTAATTTATAATGGAAAAGTTGGCTTTTTAAAATCAATTTATAGTTAAATTTAATGAAGTAAATTTTTCAATTTATTCCACTTCTAATTAGAAATGAAAATCAATAAAAAATTATACATTATATGTCATAAGCAGAGTTCGAAAATAAACCGTAAAGTTCAGCAAGTTAAAGTACCACACAGTTTTTTTAATTTTTGTTTGTGAATTTGTACACAAGCAAAATATGGTACATAACTATTGTGAGCTGACGAACAGAAACACTTAGATAACTTACAGAACTTATTTAAGAGTCCGTGCCAAGTTCTTTTAAGGTACTTATTCTGTATTTTTTAGTGAGCACGTAGTTAACTTTTAGCTAATATGATATGTTTTTTTAGTATCTTCGAAGTTAACATTAATTTTTCTTACTTTTTTTAAGGAAATATTTAAAATAATAAATCCTCTGTATGTTTGGGAAGGAAAATAAGAAATAAAATTTTTGAATGGTTTGTTTATTTATTGAAAAAAAAAACCCATAATATAATTATAAGTTGAGTTTTATAACAGGAGTGCAAAAATATAAGAAACATGCAAAAGTATACTAATGTTAAAATAAAAAATAGTATTTATATCAAAAAATAAATCTAAATATTTGTTTATAACAGTCGCTCAAAAATAGAGTAAAAAACAAGTTAGGGTGCTATATTCGGCTGTGCCGAATCTTTGACCCTCCACCAACAGAAGTGGACTATATATTGTAAATACATATATATTATTAACTAAACTTCACAAAAACGAACGTCAGCATTAAAATTGGTTGCGGTTTAGACTTGAATTAAATTATTGACCGACAATAAGAAAATTTTATGCGCTTCTTGTTAGAACTTTGAACTGGCTTGAGTAAAATATCATGATTCATAAAAGTTTTAGCCGAATTAAAATAATTTTTAGGAGCGTTATTTGTATTGGACCTATGGTAAATTATGGACCAATCATCCCAAAATTCTGAAGACTGATTTCTGGTATTACAAAAATAAATTAGAATAAATTTCAATACAGCAGTGCAATTAGTTTTAGCGTTAACAGTAAATTTCACAAATTTGCATGATATTTTTCTGGCCATATGAATTTAAGTAAAAAATTTCCCCGCAATATCTATATCTGGGATGGTTTAAGGTGAATTTAATTATTTTCCCAAAGTGGGATTAATCCCCGGAAAACAGTTTAGTACGCCTAAAACCGTAATCAATAACTCTATCATACTAAAATTTGACACGTCACAGGTTTATTCGACCAGAAATCACACAGTAAAATTTTTTGAAGATTGGTCCATAATTTACACTAGGCCCCATATAAACCCTTCTCACGCAAAACAGTGTAGTACGCCTAAAACCGCAATAAATAACGCTAGCATACTTAAATTTGGTACGTCACAGTTTCATAGGACCACAAATGACACTGTAAAATTTTTTGAAGATCGGTCCATAATTTACACTAGGCCCCATATAAACCCAACCCCCTGAAAACAGTTTAGTACGCCTAAAACCGCAATAAATAACGCTATCATACTAAAATTTTGTACGTCAAAGTTTAATAGGACCAGAAATCACACTGTAAAATTTTTTGAAGATCGGTCCATAATTTACATTAGGCCCCATATAAACCCCACTCCCGGAAAACAGTTTAGTACGCCTAAAACCGTAATCAATAACTCTATCATACTAAAATTTGACACGTCACAGGTTTATTCGACCAGAAATCACACAGTAAAATTTTTTGAAGATCGGTCCATAATTTACGCTAGGCCCCATATAAAGCCTTTTCCCGGAAAACATTTAAGTAGACCTAAAACCGCAATAAATAACGCTACCATGCTAAAAATTGGTACGTCACAGTTTTATAGGACCAGAAATTACACTGTAAAACCGTTAAAAAATTATATTTCTTATTTTCCTTCCAATACATACAGAGGATTTATTATTTTAAATATTTTCTTAAAAAAAAGTAAGAAAAAAATGTTAACTACGAAGACACTAAAAAACATATCATGTTAGCTAAAAGTTAACTTTCGTGTTCACTATGTGCTTGTGTTCATCAGCTTACAATAGTTGTGTACAATATTTTGTTTGTGTACAAATTCACAAAAAAAAATAAGATTTAGAGTTTGTTTGGTAAGACAAGTACGCTATGTTAGTGTACAGTTTTTTTCTGGTTATAAGATCTATAATAATACAATTTCCCTTTGTTCTCAAATGCGCTGCATCATAAAAGCAAACTCGTTTCACCCTGTCAACGCAAACCTAATGTTGCTACGAGTACATATTAATTGTCTGAATATAATTTTTATAGGCGCATTTAACCACATTTAAATTTATTGTGTAAACGACGTATTGCATTTATAACCATGTACTTTATATTCTATTATACCTGTAGTTTAACAAAATAATTAATTATTTAATATTTTAAAAGTTTGCTTTACTTAATACTAACATACTTTCGTTGATTATACGTCGTTTTATTTCAGAAAACTACAAATTAAAATAACGTAAAACACATAACTAAATAAATAACACTAAAAATAATATTTTTCCCTGAAAAATAAATCGGTTATCGCATTTTTATCCAAAATATTTAAAATTGCTGTTATATCTCAATTAATTTCCATTTTGCAACGTTTTTGCTTCTCATGGAAACTGTGATGTTATATTATTCTGCATTTAAGATGACGATATGTGCAGTTCTTTTATTTTTTTCAATAATATTTGCCTACAAAATACACACACAGGTTTCGTGCTGTGGTCATGCATACGGTCGGGAAACAACAACAATACGAGTGAGGAGCGTTACGAAAATTTTTTGTTTCCTCATTCTTTATGACTGAAGAAAGGCAAAAATTTATTTTTCCTTACCCTCATAAATGAATTGGCGAAAAATTCACAATTCATTCATGGCTAGGGTTGCCAGTTTTGAAATCAGCGATATCAGTACATAAGAGAAAAAACAGTACATTTGCATAAAAAACAGTACATATACTTTTTATACCCTAAACCACCAATGTGGTGAATGAGGGTATACTTAGTTTGTCATTCCGTGTGAAACTTTTTTATTATATACCTAAGACCCCATAAAGTATATATATTCTGGCTCCTTGAGTCGATTTAGCCATGACCGTCTATCTGTCCGTCTGTTGAAAACACGCTCACTTTCGAAAAACGCAAAAGAAAAGACAAACTTGGTCTCAAAATGCTTGTAGTTATCCTAACAGTTTGGGATTGAACTCCAGTAACATCGGTTTAGTAGGATCAGAACTATGAATCAAAATGTGGAACCACTACCTAAAAAGAATTGATAATTTTGATACAAAAACTAACATAAATGGTGGAATAATGCACGGAATGACATAAAATTTTGCACGAATTCGCTTTATACGACTGCAAATCATAGCGTTAAATTTCGTGAACATCGGTCCATAATTGACCATAGGTCCCATATAAACCCTACTCCCGGAAAACAGTTTAGTACGCCTAAAACCGTAATAAATAACGCTATCATATTCAAATTTGGTACGTCACAGTTTTAAAGGACCAGAAATCACACTATAAAATTTTTTGAAGATCGGTCCACAATTTACAATAGGCCCCATTTAAACCCTACTCCCAGAAAACAGTTTATTGCGCCTAAAACCGTAATAAATAACGCTAGCATATTAAAATTTGATAGGTCATAATTTAATAGGACCAGAAATCACACTGTAAAATTTTTTGAAGATCGGTCCACAATTTACAATAGGCCCCATTTAAACCCTACTCCCGGAAAACAGTTTAGTACGCCTAAGCCCGCAATAAATAACGCTAGCATATTTAAATTTGGTAGGTCACAGTTTAATAGGACCAGAAATCACACTGTAAAATTTTTTAAAGAGCGGTCCATAATTTATACTAGGCCTTATATAAACCCTACTCCCGGAAAACAGCTTAGTACGCCTAGAACCGCAGCAAATAACGCTAACACACTAAAATTTGGTACTTCACAGTTTTATAGGACCAGAAATCACACTGTAAAATTTTTTGAAGATCGGTCCATAATTTACACTAGGCCCCATATAAACCCTACTCCCGGAAAACAGCTTACTACGCCTAAACCCGTAATTAATAACGCTATAATACCAAAATTTGGTACGTCGCAGTTTTATAGGACCATAAATCAAAGTAAAATTTTTTTGAGATCGATCCATAATTTACACTAGGCCCCATAAGCTTGAATTGGTATCCATTCGTGCCCTTTCATTGGACAGTAGCTCCCTTCATCAATGATACAATTCATAACGAGTCTGCAAAAAATGTTTGTATTAAAGACCGTATTATATTGTTACATTACCGCATTTTCAATAACGTTTTTGGTTTATTTTCTTTATAATAAACCTCTTGAGTTCTTCAATTGCAACTTTAATAAAATAAAATAAAACACAACACTGCAAACACTATTCACAAACCTTATTTAGAACTTAAGGCTGAGTTAGGCGTACGTTGATGTACCCGTAACGTACTGGACCGGGCTGCTAAAACATTGGGGCACTTATAGAACATCTAAAAACGTGTCATATGTTTTTCACATACATGAACAAAAAATCAATAGTATACATACATAAAACAACACGCACAGGAAATCAAAAGGTTTAAATGGTGACTGATGTGCAGGAAAAGTACCATGAGATTTAAATGGTATTAAAACAGTATTTAGCGTATCGTTACCTTAATATAAAAAGGCCCCAACTCATTATTTTTGGAAATCCGTTTTTTTATTGATTATTGTAGAATGGTTGCTAATACACATTCTATTAAAATTTCAAGCAAATTAGATTAAAAATAAAGAAGTTATAAGCAGAATACAAAAAGCCCTAACTCATACACACAATTTTTCTAAAGAAAAAAAGGCCTAACTCATACACACAATTTTTCGAAAGAAATACATATTATGTATTTCAATCTGAATTCCTCGTTTAATTTTAATAAAGATGTTTTTTGACAATGGTTGTGTAGCTATATTATTTCAGCTTTTATTAAGTTTTTTCCTTCTCCTGTAAAAAGTGTTTTTGATGAGTTGGGGCCTTTTTATATTAAGGTAACGGTATGTAAAAAACTTAATAATTAAATATCCGATATTTATATTATAGTTTCGACCCTTAACGCCTATTATGCATACATAGTTATAGTCAGTAACACTATGGCTGAATTAAAATTGAGCTTTTATGCATCAATAAAGTAAAGTATACTTTAAGAAGTAATCGAATATTCAAGAAATTACAGTGGCGTTGAATTGCAATTATGCATTTTAACATTGCATTTTACAGTGATTTTTACACTTAAATTATGCATAACTAATACAATAATAATGTAAAATAACTAACAGATACAAAATATGTAACTAATAAATCCAATAAACCTAATAAATTAAACAAATTCTTAACTAAAGATACTTCCATAAAAATATGTATAATGAAAACTGACAGTTTTTGCACATTTGGTTGTTCTCATATGTTCTTCGTTGCAAAGTGTGCTTTGCTGTGAAAAGACATATTTTTTTCATACGACTTGAATTAATAATTTAATAAATTTGATTTTGCAATATAAATATAATATATAATATAATTCCCGACATAAGCTAATGGACGCAATTAATAAAACATTTTTATTTAAATTATTTAACATCAAAGTGAACAAGTATTAAGAAAGAAAAATAAAAGAAAAAGAAAAAAATATATATCTATGTATGAATGAACATACATACATATGTATAAATACAGTGTTGTTGTAATATACAATAAAAACATTAAGAGCACAACAAACGGTTAAAAATAAAAACTACTTTTTGTATGAGTAAAAACAGTGAAACAACGGTGGGGCTAAATGAAAGAAATATTTATGTGACAGTGGACAAAAGAAAACAACACGCCTGCAAGTGTTACCGAAGCGGCAAAAACCACCAAAGGGTCGTGTCTTGTTTAATACAATCTCTGAAATGGATTTAAATATGGTCGCGAGCGGACAACCAACATATTTGCCTACTGAATCGCATGTTAAAGCTTCTTTAGAATTTTCTTCAGATCACACAACTACAATTGTTACTATAATCAACCCCAATAGAATTGTATCTCCGTTTGGTTACTTAGCACCGACAACCACACAAATGAATTGGCTAAAACAGAAAAAAATATCTCAGCACCCATTGCACAGAAAATATTCCGCTTGATACACCAGAGAATGTGCAAGTCTCTATTGTGAGTTTAGACAGTAATCTTAAACTAGCTGGTAAACATTCCAGCAAAACCATCAAAAAAATAAAAAATAATAAAATATATTCTACAGATGTCGAGCGGCTCTTGACCGAAAAAGGAGAGTTCGAAGAGAATGGCAATTGCACAGATCTCCTCAACTTAAGAAATTATTAGAAGAGTGCACAAAAAGTTTTAGAAAGTCACTGCAGTCTCAGAAAACGGCATCCTTGAAAAAACATCTTAAGGAACTGGATGCAACTCCGCAATCAGACTACTCAATATGGCGTGCAGTTAGAAACCTCAAGAGGCCAGTTATCTCTAAGCCACCTTTAAGAAACTTTAATTGAAGTTAGGCAAGAAATGATACAGAGAAAAGAAATATATTTGATAATCATTTGAAAAACGTATTTACCCCTCATACATCACACAATATTGCTGTGAAGTTACCACCTGTTGATGTTAGAGCAGCTGTTCCCCTAAGATTTGATATAAGTGAAATCGAAAAGGCTATTTGTGATTTAAACCCCAAGAAAGCTCCTGTAACAAAATGCTTTTGGAACTACCTTGCATAGCAAAGAAAATTATTCTTTTTATATAAATTGGCTCTTATTCGACCTTTAAAATTTTTTAATTAACAACAACAAATTAAACAAATTTGTTAAATTTATTAAAAATTGTTAATTTTTGTCAAATATTCAAGAAAAAATCCCTGAAGAAGGCACACAACGGAGTGCCGAAATATTCGATTCAATAAAATTTAATATTTTTTATAAAAAAAAGAAAAAGACCTCAAGCTTAAAAAAAAGGATTAATTAAATTATTTTTTTTTATTTTTAATGCTATTTTACTCCTGGAATAGAATACTACCCTCAAGAATGGAAAGTATCCTTAATTACCATCATACATAAACCAGGAAAATATCACACAAAAGTTGAGTCATATAGGCCTTTAAGTTTATTATCTAATATATCAAAGCTGTTTAAGAAACTCTTAGTGTCAAAATTAATCCCAATTTTAAATGAAAATAGATGTATTCCTAACCATCAGTTCAATTTTAGAAAAGAACAACAAATGAACAAACCCATCGGGTAGTAAACGCCATAAGAAAAGCCTTTGAAGAAAAAAAAAATTGTTCCGCTCTCTTCATCGATGTGTCTCAAGCATTTGATAAAGTCTGGCACGAAGGCTTATTACATAAATTGAAGCTCAACTTACCAGTTAACACACACTAGCTGTTAGAAAGCTACTTAGTCGGTCGTAAATTCATTATTAAAGAAGGCGACTTTTTAAGTTATCCTCAGCCAATTGCCGCTGGAGTCCCACAAGGCAGAATCCTAGGTCCACTATTATACTTAATTTATACTTCGGACATGTCAAAAAATAGCTACACACAAACCTCAACATTTGCGGACGATACAGCTTTCTTAAGCGTGCATGAAAACCATAATGAAGCATCTCGTTACTACAGGAGCATATATTTCAACTAGAAATATGGTTTAAACAATGGAGGATAATAGTCAACGAGCAAAAATGCGTACATAAAACATTCACCTTGCGTCGGGATTCATGCCCCCTATTAAATTCAATAATCAAATAATACCTCAGCATTCGCATGTAAAATATCTCGGTATACATCTAGATCGCCGTTTAACGTGGAAATACCATAAAGATGCAAAATTAACTCAAATAACTAAAAGCCATTCAAATTCATTGGCTTATTGGAAGAAATTCTGTCCTTAGTCTCGATTGCATACTTCTACTTTACAACTCTATCTTAAAACCAATCTGGCGCTACGGTATTCAATTATGGGGCACTGCCTCAGCGTCTAATATCGAAAAACTTCAAAGGCGCCCCAAAAATCTTTTTCGTATTAATTCAGCCGCTCCCTGGTATGTTAAAAACTCGAATATCCAAAAGGACCTCAACGTGCCATTGGTAAAAACTATGATTACAAAATACGCAGTAAAATATTTTATAAAATATTATATTTTAAAACTACACACAAATCCACTAGCTCTAAATATTTTAAATAATAGCGGCCACACTCGCTTAAGGAGAAGAGACATTGCAGAACTCTCCCAATCAGAAGAGCGATAAACACCTCAATATGTGAACAGAAGCCGTGATAAGAAAAATTTTTGTCGGACACTGGCAGGACATACATTACATCATTAGGATAAGTTTTGATTACTTATTGTTAGTTCATATTTAATATATTAAGATTCCCTAAAGAAACTCTGGAAAAAATATGTTCCTGGTATTTATGTACCGTTTTGTCTTTAAAGCTACATATACATATTTGCCAACGCACGGTAAGATTTTGCCTTCAGCATAGCTCGAGCTGGGTTTGCATTATATCAAATATTTTTACCGGATTGTCGTTTTCTATTAAGCAGTTGTTCACTTTCGGAAGCTTTTATTGTCTTATAAATTAAAGATTTTTTGATTTGAATTTTTGGAAAAGTGACGAAAAATGTCACATTTTCTTTTATGAGGATTATTTTCACAATATTTACAAATCGACTTACGACGTTCTAATTCGTCTTATACATATATTTTTATACTTATTATCAATTTATGGAACTGATCTTTAGCCAAATAATTATAGGGATAGCACCGTTACTTTTTCCATTATTTGTTTTTATGCTCTCCACCACCACTATTGGTGAATGAGGGTATACTAAGTTTGTCATTCCGTGAAACTTTGTTATTATACATCTAAGACCATAAAGTATATATATTCTGACATAGTTTTACATTTTATGAAGATCGTTCCATAATTTACCCTGGGCCCCATATAAACCATGGTCCCGGAAATAAGTTTAGTACGCCTAAAACCGTTATTAAAAATGCCATCATAAAATATTTTGGTATGTTACAGTTTTATAAGACTAGAAATGAACTGGTAGGCCCCATATAAAGACTACTGTCGGAAAACAGTTTATTACGCGTAAAACCTTAATCAATAACGCTATGTATCATAATAAAACTTAATACTTCGCAGTTTTATAGGACTAGAAATCACACTGTCGAATTTCATGAAGACCGGTCTATAATCTATCCTAGGCCCCATATAAACCCTATTCACGGGAAACAGTTTAGTACAACTTAGCCCCTAATAAATAAAGCTATTGTCATAAAATTTAGTACGTCACAGTTTTAATGGCAAAGAAATCACACTGCTAAATTTCATTAAGATCGGTCCATAATTTACCATAGGCCCCATATAAAGCCTACTCTCGGAAAACAGCTTATTTCGCCTTAAACCGTAATAAATAATACAATTGTAATTTGGCACATTGCAGTTTCATAGAACTTGAAATAATCCCCGCACAAGCTTCCTTCCGGAATAGGGTCTTTGTGCGCACAATCAAACCAATTTTAATGATATTTAAAACATTTATAGATCCCTATTCATATAGCCCCATTAGCTATGCATTTTTCAAAACTAGGTCTCAAATCACTTGCATAAATTTGTTCTCATATACTGTGGTGTAGCGTATCATATGCCCGGGCTGGTCCGACAATACTTTCTTACTTGTTTTAAAATAAAATTATAAAAAAAAATTTATTAAACTTATTTAAAAAAAAACCCCGGAATCTTGTGTGTTATGTTTAATAACTAATATTCAGTGCTGATTTCAAAAAAGGCTAAAAATACAATAGTTAATTATTTCTTAGATTATAAAAAAATAGGTAGATATTAAATTTTTAAATATTTCTTATAAAAGGTTTTTTTGTCTCTCCTGAAAATTGGTAGTTTGTAAGTTACGAGGTTGCGAAAGAAAATCGTCTATATATAACTTAGAAGCTGTAAGATCTATGTATATTGTTAAATTACAAACAGAACAGTTTACCATTTCTACCTGGGCCTAATAAAAGTCATTGAGAACATATTGAATGCAATTTGAAATTAAAATATCGAATATAAATGTTACCATTTCGATCTTATAAAGCTCATTTGACCATTAAGTCGGTTCTAAAAGGCAAAACATCTCAAAATTTTGCGTTTGTACAAATGTTTTGTGTTGTTAATTGGGCTGTTTGCTGTATGGACGAATACTTGAAGCATGCTTGTTGAAATTTAAAAATAAAATTATGTTTGGCAGACATGTTGGCTATTTGTCCAACTTCTTCTGGTGTCTAGTTCTTAATGTAATCATGTCAGTCAAATCCTTGCAGAGTAAAGACGTAGAAGAAGAAGCATTAAAATAATTTTCAGGCGTAAATTCTAATTCCTTAAGCAGCATTGTTTGCACCAAAACAGCTCGTTGTTTAAGCCACTCTTTACTCCAAATTATTTTCCTTTCCTTTCTATTTCTCGCGAGCAAAATGCCCGCGCACTGTTGTCTTCTGCATTCGTTGAAAGCAAAACAAAATTAAAAAATTAATGTTTTTGCTAAATATTTTTGTGTTGTTCATTTGCAAACAGAAATAGGAAACAAAGTATGTGTTTTCCTAGCCATTTGCTTTGTTTATTTTACGCTTAAAAAACAAACACATTAAAAATATTTGTTGCCTCGTGACAGCTCGGTCGCTTTGTAGTTCGAAAAAAAAAATTATTTATTTTATATGTTAAAAAAAATTTTTTCATAAAATTGATTTTCGCAACCCAGAATCGTACTTCAAAAGTTCTTTAAAATCATATTCCACTTCATGACTTGCAAGAATCGAATAAACTGGTTTTGGCAAAATATCGATTAATCATTTTGAGAGCTTTTGAGGATTTTAAAATCATTGATATATTTTATCTTAAGTTCCACACACGTGTGATTTGTGCGTGTGATTTGTCCGCGTACCATTTCTCACGCACGACGAACAGATCACAATTACCTTAAACGTAAAAAAAATCATGAATTTTGAAGCGGATGATGCAATTGCACTATTGATAATTTATTTGTTTACACTACAACAAAAAACTAAATAAAAAGCAAATGGACGAATGACTGGATGGCCTTTAAGAAGAAATAGGCGGTCACATGTAATTTGATTAACAATTATGGAAATAACATCTCCACAATAGATACAATTTGACATTTCGTTGTACATTAAAATGAAAAAATTGTAAAATGTTCGCGAACAAGCCCACTAACACATCGAACGAATCGAAAATTTTCAATTACTTGTGATTTTTGCGCGCACATCCTCATTAACGAGTAACAAGACGTCGAACGCGAACAAATCCCACGCACAAATCAATCGTGTGTGGGCAGTTTTACAGGGTGCAGAGGTATGTACGTATGTATGTATGAGTTTTAAGGGAACGTGTGCATGTGCATTTTATTTTGTACACATTCACATTCCCATATAATATTTGTTAACATAGCTTTCATAAAACGTTACATTTTCTGAAAATTTTTAAGATAAATGATCTATATGTGTGTAAATAACGTTTGCATGTGTGTAATTTAATGAGAAATAACATGTATATATGTGTGAACATCATCGATAAGGTTTAAATTTTCGACATTTTTGGTGATGAATTGTTAACTCCAGCTGTCAAAACCAAATCAAGTAGTTTTTCCTTCAAACATATGTACGTATATCGTCTGGAAAAATGTAAATAACTTGGTTGGGTGTTTATCGATTATAGTGTTTTTCATCTTATTGTAGAAATAATTTGTGTTTGTTAAATAATAAGAATTATAAATTATTATAAAATGAGTTAGAAATAATCAAAATTGTACTAAATTTAGAGATAACAATGCAATTAAATCAAGTATTTATTTTTTTGATTCGTGTCGACATTTGATTTTTACATTCTACTTAGAGTTATAATTTATTTTGTATATCAGCAATGATTTCATTATTGTATAACTTTTCATTTATTTAAACTATCAGTTCAATCAATACGTATCCGGGTGGGTGTACGACAATTAGATAATTAATTAGTTTAAATGTTTGTGTGTGAATTTTGTACCTGTGTAGGTAAAAATTCTTAAAGAGGGTTTTTAACATCGAGTTTAATCTTAGCAGCAAACTATAATTTATTAACCTGAAAATGAGGCGTTCGCTTAACTTACATTTATGGCCTGTTCATCGATTTCGAACGAAGACTCCGTTCGCTTAGCATACCTGTAAAACCAAAGAAATATTTATTATTTGTTTTGGTTTTAAATGTTAGTTTAGCAAACGAAGTCTTCGTTCGGAAATAGATGAACAGGCAGTTAAAACAAAAACAAATTATAAAATATTGTTTTTGTTGTACATGTAAGTTAAGCGAACGAAGTGTTCATTCGAAATCGTTGCAAATGGCATTAGTTGAGTACTATTTTTTTGCCATTTTTGAGTGGAAGCTTAACACTGCAGCCACACGATCAAGTTGTTCTTGATAGTCTTTTACATATACAGTTTGTCAAAATTTCCAAAAATTGGAAGCTTTGACGTAGGCTGCACGCAATTTTGAAGCAATTTACTTTCAAGATGTCATCAATAGAACAATTTATAAAGACAAACGATAAATTTTCTCACCAAATTTGTTATCAGCTGTTTTCTTGAACGTAAATTGATACACTCACTTGTAGGAGATTTTAAAGGCAAGTTCGCTTCAATTTTTAAAAGTATGAGTGTCTTGGTAAAAAAGTGTAAGTGTATTAAAACTTGATAGACAAAACTTGATCGTGTAACCCTCAAGTAAACCTCGCAAAATTTGTATACTGTGTAACAAAAATGGCAGCACGATATTTTCAAATGTCAACTTTTTTACAATGCAATATGCATTCAATACAGAAGAAAAAGAAATTCCGCCATTTAAATTCTTATAAATGTATTTTTTTAAAGTAGAAGCTGTCGTCTAACCTAACGTTTACATTTGCCAATACTGGCAAGACAATAAGAAAATACATATTAGTTGCCAAAAACACTACTTGCTGTATTCGTGACGTAGGCGTCCAGACAGTAGTTAAGACAGTTCACTTTTAAAAAAATGTCTAACGTGAATGTCGCAGTGCAAGTTCTAGCTAAACGTGTTTTATATGAACTTAACAAATTAAAAATAGCATTTAACAACTATTTTTTTGTGAACATAGATAACCCTTAAGTAAAACATGCAAAACCAAAGCATAATTTATTAATTTTCTTTTAATTGTTGATTTTTTTTTTTTTACTTTTGCGAACAAAACTTCAAATTACTGTCAGCAAATGTCAAATGACTGTCCATTTTACACGGTGTTTACATTTGCCAGTACTACCAAGCCAGTTGCAATACATGCAAACTTTTTCACTAATACATGTACACTTTTCCAACTGTCTTGTCTACTGTCTTGCAAAGTTTGCAGACAGTAAAATGGACAGTAATTTGACATATGCTGACAGTAATTTGAAGTTTTGTTCGCAAAAGTAAAAATAAAATCAACAATTAAAAGAAAATTAATAAATTATGCTTTGGTTTTGCATGTTTTACTTAAGGGTTATCTATGTTAAAAAAAAAAAATTGATAAATGCTATTTTTATTATGTTAAGTTCATATAAAACACGTTTAGCTAGAACTTGCACTGCGACATTCACGTTGGACATTTTTTTAAAAGTGAACTGTCTTAGCTACTGTCTGGACGCCTACGTCACGAAGACAGCAAGTAGTGTTTTTGGCAGCTTATATGTATTTTCTTACTGTCTTGCCAGTTCTGGCAAATGTAAACGTTAGGTTACTGTCTGCAAAATTTGCAAGACAGTAGACAAGACAGTTGGAAAAGTGTACATGTATAAGTGAAAAAGTTTGCATGTATTGCAACTGGCTTGGTAGTACTGGCAAATGTAAACACCGTGTAAAAGTGAAAACATATAAAGTCTGTTTTCTAAAAAATATTTTCTTTTCTGTAAATGTATTTTTATGTCCTTGAACGAGTATTTTTATAGCTGCTTTTGTTATATATGTATGTATGTTTATCTGTTGACATTTGTTAATTTAGTTCAAACCCCCAGCATTGGCCGCTTAAATTGTAAATAAAAGTAAATAATCATTATCTTAAAAACTACAAACACAGATTAAAGAATAATAAATCTCTGATCTCAATGTTAAAAACCTACCCTAAATGTAATATAAATTATTTAAATGTTAAATCTGACATATGAAATAATCTGACGAATATGAAAATAAAACTTTTCTTGTAATCAAATTTTCTTATGTATATGAAAAAAGGGGTTTAAATATACATACATATGTACATATGTATGTTCTTATGTCATGTATACTATACAAATGTAAATATGTAAGATAAAAACTTTTTTAAACAAAATAGTAATTAATAAAGCAGACAAAACTACTTGTGACTTTCCTTTTACGCCTTAAAAATAATTGATTTATGTATATTTAAAATATTTAAATACTATTTGTGTTAAACGAAAATGAGAGGTAAATCAAAGAAAACTATTTACATTTGGATGTATGTATTTATGTATGTGTATGGCTTTTTTCAAGTGTATATATGCTTGTATGAAATAGTGTTAGGCATGAAATATGTGCAAGTTTTTCTACATGTATTATGCATTTAAAGTTTAAATGAGATGAGAAAAATAAAAACTATCATTTATTTGTGATAAGAGTACTTTTTAGAATGTGTAAAAAATTAAATAAAAGTATAAAGGTAAATTCACATACATGAATAAATGAAAAAATGTTTTAGGTAGCAATTAATACACACATATTTTTATTACTTCTATTTATGTATTTGTCTGTAAATACAAATGTATATCCTATATTTACATCACACTCTTCTAAGAAAGGCCATGTATTTATCTGCATTACAAACTTCCTTTCTGCCTTCTCAACGCTAACTCTCAAAAAGCTGTAGTTGATAGTCAACCGAACTTCGAACATGGGATAATTTGGAGTCGAAATGGCAGTTAATTCGGGAATGGGTTTATGCTAGGAACACAACTGAGACGAACGACGAATTTCGCCCAACACGACGAATTTTTCAGTTAAACTTCGCTGAGTAAATTCGTCGTATGAAGCACAATAACAACGAATACTTTGTATATTTATTTTAAATGTTATACAATAAAAAAAAAGCCATTATTAAAGTAAAAAGTAACTTTATTAACTAAAATACATCTAAACTAAAACCAAATATGGTCTGATTTGTTCGTCGTTCGCCGGCGTATGAAATAGATATAAAGCAAAGTCGCCGCGTATGACGAATTTCGCCGGACGCTTTTATTGTATTTATTTTCATATACACAAATATGTTATTTTTTTGACGACGAATATTCGCGGCTAAAAATTACCTTCCGTTCTTGTTGCGTTCCTAGCATAAAGTAGCTGAAATTTTGTGTATATTTGATATTTTAGTCATATTTGTCCAAAAAACTGAATTAGCAATTATGTTTAGGTATTACAATTCCTTAGTCCTTGTCCAGAACAGCAATTTTTGCTGCTGCAATTTTTTAAATTTCTGCGTTGAAATTTCATTAGTGTCCATATTATAAAATTCTAGTTTTTTAATTTTTGTATTTTTATGCCGTCTTTGCTCTATTCCTTTTTATACTAGGTGCGTTCGAGTACTTTTACAGTCAAATGCAGTAAATGAGTAATTACTGACAAAAATAAAAAATTACTCTCAAAAAAAGTTATTGTCCAAAAAAGTACGCGAACGGAAAATTTGAAAAATTCTTAAAATTAAGGGAACAGCTGATTGCAAATAAATGTAGTGTTTAATCATTTTTAAGCTTTTGACTACTTAACTCCTGTTCTTATCAGTAGTCGATTAAATACATTTTATAACACGAACACTTTAAGAAAACAAAAACAATTTATTTTATGTAATTATTCATATTGTTCTTTTATTTTATTTGATTTTTTTAATTTATATCCGGTTAAATTTGTTCAAAAGTACATGAATACTTTTTTTGCTATTGATTACTTAAACATCAAGTGCAATACTAATTACCCAAATACAAATACACAACTCCAAAAAATTAAAAGAACAACAAAAAAGTTTAAAAGTTGGCATTTAGCCATATAAATGCATTACAAACAAGTTTAATTAATGAATCACCCCTATCGTGAATAATTTTTCCCTCGTAATTTTTTCCCTTTTCAGGTCTTTTCGATCATTAAAAAGGAGAATAATAACGTGAAAAAATGTTCTTTTGCTTGATTATCTTTTGAAACATATCTTTTTAGTTTTACTACATTTTACTGCAAAAATTTCTGCAGTAAAAATTTGTAACTACTCAGTCAAGAACTGTCACTTTACGCTCTCAATTTTTGTTCTCATTTACTGTATTTTGTGTACGCGAACGCAATTTAGTAAAGTGCAGTAAAGTTTAGTAAAAAATAGTAAACACTTTTCGATTCTCGGACGCGCCTATTTTATATATACATATGTAAAAACAAATAAGACTCAAATTGTGTGAACCTCACAGATAGTTCAAAGAAAAAAATGTGATATTCTTATCAATAAGACTTGGATTGTGAGAATTGGGATTAAGCAAACCAAAATTGCAGAGCACATGAAACTGTGTACCGCTCCCCAATCTTCGCACCCCTCTCACCCATAAACTTGAGAATTGCTGCAACAAATATTGCTAGTCCTTCTGTCCGCATCTTATAAAATTTTTTTTAATAGCGATTCAAAACTTGGCAATTATAAAGAGCTTTTAAATGTTTAAAATTTTCTAATTGCAGTTTTATGTCACTGAAAATTGTATTGCTTAAATTATTAACCATAAGTACCGATATGAGTCGTTCTCCCGGAATTTGTTTTAATATCGTTAATCTTTAAAAGCACTGAGGGAAAATAACATTTATAAATCAAAAACTTTACATAATAATATTATAATTGGTTTATAATTAAAGTTAGTCTACTTCCGATCTTAGATCCACATCTAACACGGGGTCTCCACCTGAGATAATATCTGATATACATATTATGATAGAGAACGTCGACAGAATGAGAGAACACATTTCTTCATGTTAATCTTAATCTTATACAAGGGGAACATGTATCTTATAAGATTTCATAATTTACTGATTTTCGTACAGTAAAATTGTGTCGTTTTTTATTCTTTGTTGAGTTTTTTCTTTGTTCCCAATTTAATATATTAATTTTTTAAGCACTTTTCACAACTGTGCACTATTTGCACTAAAAAGTTAAACATTTTAAAGATAGCGTCTTATTATTGCTTTATATGTCTGTATGTATTTGTAATGCTACGAATATTCGTATTCGAAGTGCCGAATGAAATAAGAAATATTAATTTTTAATAATTATTATTAAAAAAAAAATCATTTGTCTTAAACGCAAAGGAAAATCTTCTTTTAGTAAAGTATAAAAAACAAACATGAGAAGTATTTTGCCGCCACAAAATAATTTATGAAAACTACTCAAGTTGATTTTAAGCATTCCTAGATTAACTATCATTTGCAGCAATTGTCTTATTATCGTACGAAAATTACCGAAAATTGGAATGGGTCAATGAAATATCAATATAGTTCCGGTCCCAAGTTAGAAATGCGTTCAATGCGGTGGATTGACATTAAACATTTAAAGAAACTTGGAGAGATCTTTTTGTTCTACTTATTATACAATAATTAGGAGTGGGAAGCTAAAGAGTTTGATTTCCATTACAAAACACTGTGAGAAACAAAGTCAAGACAAATAAAGTGGACTCATAAAGAAATTTCGTATTAAAATGGAACATTTTTGTCTTTACCAACGTCTTACCTGTTTTGTAAAAAAAATTAACATTTAGCGAATCTTAAAATTTGTTTTCATTATTTATTACATATAATAGTATTGTAATATAAAATTGTAATTAAATGAACCCAAGATAAAAATTCTAAAGGGTAAATGCTTGGGCATTTCAAGTTAATCCAACGAAATATCTGAACAAATTTGTGCTGTAAACTGCTGAAAAAAATAAAAATTTTGAAATTTTAGCTTTTCTTAAACTTTAAGAAATTAACTGGTCTTAAATTTCTTTTTGCAGAATTTTCAATCAGAGCAAAGCATAGAAATAAAGTTGCTTGTATTTTGCTGACATCAGGGCTATTTCGGGCCGCCTCAATTTGTTAAATATTCCCACTTTTTTAAATTTGGTTTAAAATGAGTTCCTATAATTTATGTAGTTTTTAAATAAATTTTATACTGTTAATTAATTGGTAACACAAATCTTGAAAGAATTTTAGCATTTCAAAAGTAATTTTTATCATTTTCTGGCCTTGTATAATGCAAGATTAAGCTGTAAACAATTTTAAGATCTGGTCATACTGATAAATAAGAAAATATTTCCTTGGAGTTATCTTAAAGACATCAGGTGAAGAAAGCAACCTCTCACCGTATTGGCTTTATTTGTATCCTTAATCTACTTCAGTGAACACTCGGGCTGCACTTAAGATCCTTTGGGTCGTGGTGCTTGTGTCTTTTATATAATAATAATAATATTAGTAAAACATTTTAAAAATGTTCAGTAGTGGCATTGTGCAAACTTGATATTTTAAAATTCAGTCACCAGAATGTCATAATAATCCTTAATACATTTAGTAGTGTCCCAGTTTTTTTTTTCTAATACATTGTTATGACTGAGAATGGGAGATTTTTTCAATTAAATTTGAAATATCGTGTGGTGCTAAATTTCAAATTGGATATTCGTATTCGGCGAATATTGCACTAACAGCACTAGTATGTATGTGCATTTTTGACAGCTCATCTTAGCCCCTTTTAGACTCGTTAAATTAATTGTGCAACTGTTGATTTGCTGATGTCAGGGGTAAGGTCCCGGTAAGGGGGACAAAATTGAGTACTGACTTTGTTGTACTCGGCAAGTTACTTGCTCATCTAACTTGCCGAGTCTGAAAGGGAGCTTTTAAGATAGTTGTTATGAGATTTCTCATAACAATTGTCTCATAACTAGCGTTGTCAACTTTGAAATTTAAAAACGCACCGAAATGGAGAAAAAAGCGCCATTTAAGGAAAAACGCACGAAGTTTAAAATTTATTTTTTATTTAAAATTATTGAAATTTTTCTTTACATAATACCAATTATATACAACAACAAGACCGTTTTACTTTGTGCATATGATTTTGTACGCCTTAAATAACATTACTTGTTGTTCTCATTGTGGCCTGTAAAATTGTTAGAACAATTTTCACTGTTGAATTAAATGGTATTGAAACAGGTGTATTTTATTGTACAAAGATTTTTTTCTCACACTGAAGCAAAAAAATGTGTTAAATTTGCTTTGGTGACACAAACAATTAAAAACCCCTACAAAATTTAAAGAAAAGAGCACCACGCAACAACAAAGGAATTTTTTGCGCACAAAATTTTAAAAAGCCCCCAAAATGGTACGGAACTCACCGAGTATAACGCAGGTCATAACATTTATTATAAAATTAATACTAACACTATTTGAGTGTCCACACGTAAGATAATAGTCTCTGCGATTGAATGTGACGTTTGCTGATATAAAAATCTTATATCTTATCTCAGGTGAAAACCCTGTGTTAGAATCATTTTAACTGCCTAATTATTTTTCTATATCGTAAATCTAAGTAGTTTAGTCAAAATTTACACTATGGACATTTCTTGCCGTACAGAAGAAATTTTTTGGCGAGAGAGGAAAAGAGTAAGCGTACATCGTCGGCCCCTTACCAACAAACTTCGTGTGTCCGGCAAGAAATGTCTCTAGCGTAAATTGGGACTTAAATATGGTCGGTTAAAAACTAAAAAAAAACGCTTACCAAAAATCAATGCAATTTCGGAAATTATTTTAACCGTGATAAACTCTTTTTCTACAAAAATTAAATTATATTATCTTAAATGGCATGTAGGCTAGTGGAGAGCATTAAATAGATTCAAAAAGGTACCTATTCCTGGAAGAACTTCTGTAACGGCGTGGAATACTCCTTTTAGATGAAATGGTACGTAAAATAATGGCTTACTGACCGGCTTTCCCTTGTTACATTCAGAAAACTGATGGTAGTTGGACTACTCATAATCAGGAGACGCTAGACGTGTTAATTGGCACATTTTCCTGGAAACTCTTTCGCATCCTAATTCCATTATCATTATAAGTTTTTACAAACATTTATTTATAGGTAACTTACAGTAAGGGTAATCACGATGGTCATAGTGCAAATTTGGCAGTTTGTAATTTTTCAGTGTATGTTATGATTGATTGTGAGTATACCACTATTATTTTTGGTGCAAATATGCTATTTTTCGAAAAATTTATTCCGGCAACACAAAAACTTCTGGCAGCACTATCATCAGTTGTCAAAAATCTTCAATTGTTTACAATTATGCACAGGCATAGGTATTAAAATAAATTTTTTAATAAATAAGAATGCCTTAAACCAATGAAAAATATTTTCTTTTTTACAAATGGTTTATTTAGTGCAAACGAAGTAAAACTAAGCAAATGACAAATACGTACATTTTGTTGTTGTGTTGTGCAAATGTGTGTATTTTGGCACACATTTTTATCGTTTACACTACCCATCGTTATTACCCTTAGTATTGAAGCGGGATCGCTGTCCAAATTCATCTAAAGTTGCGTCGGTATCAAAATTATTGAAAGATAGAGAAGCTGAAAGGCTAAGGTCCAAAAATCGATTTGCAATTTTGGAGAATGGACTTTCCAAACAACTAAAGGTCACTAAATTCTCGAGGCTACCCCAAATATATCTCAGAGAGCAAATCTCTAATGGACTTATGAAGAGTTTAGTCTGCTTGATAGACTAAAATTCTTATTATGTAACTTATATTAAGCTCGGCAATATCAACCAGTGAAGCAAGATGTGGCACAATCGGGACTTTAGTGGCACTTTTGACTATTAAATGGTCCTAATGTACCTTCTAATCTAAGTTTGCCCTTTCAGATCAAAAGTAAACTAACAAATATATGAAAACCATATTTACCAATTGCTATAGCACTGAAACTAAAAAAAACTACGGTGTTTTAAAAACAATTCTTAAAAATTGTTTAGAGATGACCCCTACCAACAGCGGCGACCCTGCCTACCAACAACTTGTTATATTTTATTTTCTTTAATCTGCATATTCATATGTAAACATTATAAAGTTAAATTGTTGTTACATTTGCACTCAGTATATCCCGTTATATTTAGTACAAAAATTCTTTTATAATATGTGACCCTTTTTTGTATATTGAAAAACAATTTAAACTTACTCTAGTTTCGATCGTCATCGCGCCCGCATCAAAAAAGAGAAGCAAATAAATTGTGAAATTAAACCAAAATATAAAAACTTAACTGAAAAATAACATTGAACAAAATCTCTTGTAACAATAAACAAACCATTGAAATTGTACTTAAATAAAACTGAAATAAAATAATTTAAAATACAAAAAATATCAAATTAGTCTTTGTTTTGTTTTTAAAAGTAAAAACCGATAGTGAACCGTGTTTAAGTTGAGGATTTATTATTAAAGTTCATCCCTCAACATTTGGTCCAAACGAACCGGATAAATTTTACAAAAAATAAAACGACAATTACCTACCGTGTGTGTAAATTTTATTTTACAAAAAATTGTGTGTATTTAAAAATTTTTAAAAAAATTTTGTGACTCTAAACAACAACAATTTAAAAGAACAAATTTTTCTGGAAAAAAAAGTGATAAAAAAAAGTGACCCTGAAATTTGAAAAAAAAGAACAGTCAACAAAAATTACAAAAATTAAAATTACTAACGGTAAACCACCACCAGCAGATCAAAGCTCAGCAGCAGAGAAGTTGGAGCAGGGACAGCAAAGAAACAAACTGCAACTACAACAACAACACAACAAGTAAGTTAAAGTATACAATACAACAAGAAATAAATATTCTTGCTTGTTGTGTTACTCTTTAAATTTTTGCCGCTGCAATTTTTAAGAGAAAATAACCGTGACGTCACTATCTAAATAAATAAAAACCGAGTTACCATTACGTCTATTTTTGAAAAATTAAACGGGGAAATTAATACAACATTTGACTCGAAATTTTCAAGACACAATTTGTTTTATCGCTAGCAGGCAATTTTGTTGACTCAATTTTATTATTATTCTGACTCTTTTAATCTACAAACATGTCCCTGAAAAAATTCGTCAATTGCACAAACGATTTAGTCGACTTCGAAAAGATTCAAGCAGAAGCGAGCGCTGAAGATAATGTACACGCGTTAGAAATAATTCGAATAGAATTAGACTCCATATGGACCCAGGTAAAAAGGTCATATGAAGAATGTAGGGACGTAGATCAGGATGGTGATAAACCAGTTGACAAAAATAAATTACGGGAGCGATACCAAAGAGCCCTAACAGCCTATAAAAATTGTTTGTCGTCCATCAATGCTGAAATCCATGCGCTTACGGACACAGCCATAGAACCAGTTGAACGCCAGTCAAATATTCCGTTAGAAAGAGAGGTCTCATCAATAAGACTCCCTCCTTGCGACACAGACACTTTTTTTGGGGATTATAAATTATGGCCCAGTTTTCGTGACTTGTTCACAGCCATATACGTTAGAAATCCAAAAATTAGCAATGTTGAAAGGCTTTTTTATCTGACCCAAAAAACCGGGGGAGAAGCCAGAGATGCAATTTCGCATGTCCCTTTAACAAACGATGGGTTTATCATGGCTTGGAAAAATTTAGTTGACCGGTACGAAAATAAATGGATGCAGGTTAATGAGCAATATAAAATTATTTTGGATCTGCCTCATGCCTCTATGGACTCTGGAGCCTCAATTAAAAAATTACAAAGGACAATAAATGATTGTAGGCAGACATTAGGCACACTAGGAATTGACACTTCAACATGGGAGTCCTTTTTAATCTACATTTGCTCTCAAAAACTTCCCAGGGCCCTTGTTCAAGAATTTGAAAATTCTCGTGAAGATTGTGCCGAAGTACCCAAATGGCAAGAATTCGACAAGTTTTTGACCCACAAATTTAAGACCCTAGAATCAGTAGGCAATATCAAATCATCAATGGACAAATCCATACCGCCCAAGTCAGAAGTCGCAAAAACCAACCAAAATAGACGGAACATTAATTCATTCCAAACGAATATAACGAAATCTGAAAGTCACAATCAGAACAAAAATAAACCCGTCAGAAGTTCTTATAATAACTCCATAACGTGCCAACATTGTAGCGAGTCACACACCCTACGATCATGCCCCACATTTTTAGAAAAAAATGTAAGTGATCGAATTCATATAGTAAGAGTCACAAATTCATGTTACAACTGTCTGTCGATCAATCATAGTGTCAGGGAGTGCCCTAGCAAATACAGTTGTAGGCTGTGTAAACAAAAACACAACACTTTGTTGCACAAGGCAACGGTGACCCAGCCTACAAACTTGCCACAAAATAACGCTGACGAGCAACCAAGCACAAGTGCCGCAGCTCAAGCCCAATTCATACAGTCCACTTCAAGATCAAGTATTCCTAACTTTACTTCCCTGACTCTGCGCGAAAACATACAAACATCGACAAATCAAACAGACCGAGAAACCTTGCTTTTCACTGCTATTGTCGAAATAGAAACTAGAGGTCAAAGATACCAGGGGAGAGCTATCATCGTCCCTGGATCACAATCAACCTTTGTATCGGACAAACTACAAAACCGATTAAAATTACCCACAAAAAGAAACATAGTTCACGTTTCTGGTTTGAGTCAAACAGTTTCTGAAACCTCAACTAAAGCATGTTTGCTTAACCTTTGCTCACGGGTGGACACATCGTTTAAGTTAGAAGTTTGGGCCCCAGTTCTCAAGACCCTTCCCTCTAATTTACCACCTCAAACGTTAGACATGCAAAAGCTCAGTGAGACTGCAAAATTGCAACTTGCAGACCCTCACTTCAATCAAAGTAGACCCATCGACTTGCTAATAGGCCTCGACGTAGGCCCCTCTATTTATTGCATGGACACACCGATGCGGTCTATTGGATCCCTTTTGGCACAAAAAACAGTATTTGGCTGGATTGTGGGGGGACCAACTCCAAAAAGGACTCAACCCAGAACAACAATTTCTTTATTAAATACATCGTCCCTTGACCAAACCCTCACACGCTTTTGGGAGGTGGAGGAAACCCCAAAACAGATTTTGAGGTCAGACGAGGACACCATTGTGGAACACAATTTCAAGAAAACAACACGTAGAAACGACTCGGGAAGGTATATAGTTACCCTGCCCTTCAAAAAACAGAAGAAATAGGTTCTTCTCGCAATATTGCTATGGCTCAGTACCTACGAATGGAACGCATGCTCAGCCAGAAAACCGAAATAAAGCAATTATATGACAATGTCATTTTGGAATATCTTGAGTTAGGCCACATGAGAAAAATCGCACCCCCGGATATAAACAAAGCCCCCAATTATTATCTGCCGCATCACGCAATAATAAAACCTGACCGATTGACCACTAAACTCAGAGTGGTTTTCAATGCCTCTAGCCCAACGTCAAATAAGAATAGTCTTAATGACATTTTATATCCAGGACCCATTCTTCAGCAAGATCTTGTTCTTCTGATAGCCAAAAGGAGATTTTTCCGCTTTGTATTCAACGCCGACATTACAAAAATGTATCGCCAAATACTGATCGACCCAACTCAAACAAAGTTTCAAAGAATCTTATTCAGAAAATCCAAAAATGACCCGATAGAAGATTACGAGCTTCTCACCGTCACATTTGGAGTTAATTGCGCCCCATATTTAGCCATCAGGACGCTTCTTCAATTAGCTGAAGAGGTGCAAATGACTCATCCCTTAGCGTCCACGATTCTTAAACAAAATATGTATTTGGATGATGTCTTAGCAGGAGGTCACACTATAGAAGAAGCTATCAAATCTAGAAAAGAATTAACTTCTGTCTTAAAATCAGCAGGCTTCGATCTGATGAAATGGAACTCTAATGAGCCACAAGTCATTCAGGATTTACCTAGTGAGACTCTACTACCACTCGACTGGTTAAATCTGTCCGAAAATGACGGGACCAAGACTCTAGGTATAAAATTGAACATTTCATCGGACTCCTTTACATTCACAGCCCCAGACATAAAAGTTAAAGAGGCGTATACAAAGAGAGAAGTTTTGTCCACAATTGCCAAATTGTTTGACCCATGTGGATGGATAGCTCCAATAATAATAGACGCTAAAGTAATCATGCAGCAAATATGGTTAGATAAGACAAACTGGGATGACATTTTAAAACCAATTTCTCAACATAAATGGAAAAGATTCGTAAGCTGTTTTCCCAATATTAAAATTATAAAAATACCCCGTTGGATAAAATATACACCCTTAAGTCACATCGAAATACATGGCTTCAGCGACGCTTCAGAAAAAGCTTATGCTGCTGCATTATACATTCGAATACAAAATGACGAAACATCTATACACACAACTCTTTTGGTTTCGAAGACTCGAGTAGCCCCCCTCAAAAGCTTATCGCTACCACGCTTAGAACTTTGTGGAGCTGTATTGCTAGCTAATTTGGCATCAAGTCTGTTAAAAACCTATGAATTTCAAAATGTAGTAACCCACTATTGGACTGACTCGACAATAGTATTATCGTGGCTTAAGAAACCGCCATGTACCTGGAACACGTTTGTTGGAAATCGAGTGTCGGAAATAATACAAAAAGTCGGGACTCAAAACTGGCATCATGTTGACTCAAAAATGAATCCCGCTGACCTAGCAAGCAGAGGTTGTTCACCAAGTGAGTTAGAATCACATAGCCTATGGTGGAGTGGACCTTCGTGGTTAAAATTGCCAAAACAGCAATGGCCATCGCCACGTATTCCTCAGGATACAAATATAGAAGCCAAGACAATCAAAATTCTAACAGCCACAAACACTGAAGACCCGTTAAGCCGATTTTCATCTCTACCCCGTGCCTATCGAGTCATAGCCTATGTTTTACGTTTCGGAAGACTCACACCAAGAAGTAAAATCTCATCCATAGAACCAACACCAGAAGAAATACAATCTGCAAAAAATCGCATCATAATTTGGACACAAAAAACTTTATTTCCTGACGAATATACTGCTTTACTTCACAAGCGTCCAATTTCCCCTCGAAGTAAACTCTTAACCCTTACGCCATTTCTCGATCGCAATGGGATTATAAGGGCCAATGGGCGTTTAGCGCAATCCCCAGCATTAACGTATAATGAACGCTGTCCAATTCTGTTGCCATACGAATCAAAATTGGCCAGAATGATTACAGAATTTGTGCATAAAATTACCTTGCATGGAGGAAATCAGCTCATGACCCGAGTCATAAGAACAGAATTTTGGATATTTCGACTAAAGCCCTTAGTTAAAACCGTCATAAATAATTGCAAGACATGTGTCCTTTTCAAAAAACATACTCAAAGTCAGATCATGGCGTCCCTGCCACCTGAGCGCACAACAATATCAAGACCTTTTACAGTTACAGGTGTTGATTACGCTGGACCCTTTGATATACGCAACTTCACGGGTCGAGCCTGCCTCATAACAAAGGGTTATGTCTGCCTCTTCATCTGCTTCGCCACTAAAGCCATACATTTAGAGGCTGTAAGCGACCTAACAACCCAAGCTTTTTTGGCGGCCTTTTCTTGCTTTATAGGTCGCCGAGGATGTCCTGCCGTCATGTACTCAGACAATGGGAAAAACTTCGTCGGAGCAGCAGAGCTTCTAAAGAAAGATAGTTTAGAATTCCAAAAGACTCTTCAGAATCAACTTATTCAACAATATAGCCATCAAAACATCAACTGGAAATTCATTCCTCCCGGGGCTCCACACATGGGTGGACTTTGGGAAGCAGGCGTAAAGTCGTTTAAAACACACCTGAAAAAATTATTGCCGAATATGAAAGTCACGTTTGAAGAGTTATCCACAATTTTAGCCCGTATTGAATCTTGCCTGAATTCTAGACCCCTAAGCCCTGCTAGCGATGACCCAAACGATTTGACCCCATTGACCCCAGGACACTTTTTAATTGGTACTCCACTAATGACCCCAGCAGAACCAGACTTAACAAATGAAAATATGACACTTGCCAATCGCTGGAAACGCCTTAAAATTATCTATAATTCCTTTTGCCAAAGATGGAAAACAGAATACCTTGCCGAACTCCATAGAAGGTACAAGTGGAAGTTTCCACAGGAAAATGTCAAAGTGAATGATCTAGTCGTTATCAAAGAGAACAATTTACCGCCCAATGAATGGAAATTGGGTCGCGTGACGAAAACCTACTCCGGATCGGATCACAAGATTAGGGTTGCTGATATTCGAACTACAAATGGAATTATTACGAGACCCATAACGAAACTCGTACTGTTATTTAATAATTAAATACACATTTCTAATAATTATTTTGTATAATTCCAGTAAAAGTCACTCAAGAAAAACACAAATAACTTTGTGGCATTGGTCGTATGGTCTCATCTCAGTTTACTATTTTTCAACAACTCCACATCTAATACTATGGCACACAGTTCACCCCCTAGTAACATCATCTGTACTCCAGCATTATACGTGATGAAACCCAAAAACAAGGTGCTATAATACGGCTGTTTATTTTCCGGACCCCTTGAAGAACTTGAGCCCAGTTGAATATATCACCATATCATGGGGGGCGGAATGTTTAGAGATGACCCCTACCAACAGCGGCGACCCTGCCTACCAACAACTTGTTATATTTTATTTTCTTTAATCTGCATATTCATATGTAAACATTATAAAGTTAAATTGTTGTTACATTTGCACTCAGTATATCCCGTTATATTTAGTACAAAAATTCTTTTATAATATGTGACCCTTTTTTGTATATTGAAAAACAATTTAAACTTACTCTAGTTTCGATCGTCATCGCGCCCGCATCAAAAAAGAGAAGCAAATAAATTGTGAAATTAAACCAAAATATAAAAACTTAACTGAAAAATAACATTGAACAAAATCTCTTGTAACAATAAACAAACCATTGAAATTGTACTTAAATAAAACTGAAATAAAATAATTTAAAATACAAAAAATATCAAATTAGTCTTTGTTTTGTTTTTAAAAGTAAAAACCGATAGTGAACCGTGTTTTAGTTGAGGATTTATTATTAAAGTTCATCCCTCAACAAAAATGTTGAGTACAATAAGCACAAATGTAAAAACTGTTTTGATTTGTCAGAAGTCGCAATTCTTCGCAATCAGGATATATAGAACATAGTATGTGTTTCATTTGTGTTTGGGACTCGAGATATAAAGGAAAGAGAGAACATTAAGTAAACACACAAATGCTAATGTCGCTCAGGAGTTTTATTACCACCCTTGCAAGTAAAACTTGGCATTGTAAAAAGTTCCTTGAAAACAGTTGGAAAGTTTTGCGTCAAATTTTTTCTCGTCTCAGTGAAAGCAGACTTAAAGAAGGTAAAACGGCAAGATTTTGTGCAATTCTTTATTAAAATAAAGACCAACTTAACTTTATTTGATTTTTTTTCAGGCGTTGTAAATGGGCCGAACATACAAAAACTCATGAAAGCTCAAGCTTTTGAAAACGATTCAAATGATATCGAAGTGACAGCTTGGTGCATAATTGAAGTAGTACTAGAAGGAAATTAGAACTAGTAACTTGTTGTCAACATGTCGTTAAGAAGTCACATCTTGCATCACCATCTGGACTATTTTGTTAGGCATCTAGCCACTGTTTTTTTTTACATATTATGAATGAAACATTTCTAAACACAAAATAAGAGATACCGTGGGAAGAAATCATCTGACGCCGTTTTAGCGATAATTTGTTGGGGGAGTAAAATCTTGTTTGAAGAGGAAATATGTGAATATAAGTCAGAAGAAATATGTTAACGTATATCACAGACTGAGGCAGAAGTAATGATTGCTTCTGACTCACAAGCATATAACATTGATTGACAAAATTGCTATTTCCCATCAACATCTTAAACCACATAGTTTTTAATATTTTTTGCGGAAAAAAAAATTGGTCAGAAAAATATTTGTAGAGCATATTATGCATACATATTTATTGTAATATTTAATTTTATTTTCAAACAGGACAAATAAAATGAAAATATGGGGCTAATTTTTCTAAAAATATTTACATAAGATTTTTTTGTATAAGTCCTTATATACCCGCCTTACAATTCTACTGAAGGCATCGGAAAAATTTTTCTAGCTCAGAAGTACATTGAGTATATTTTTTTGACTTGTACGAAACGCCTTTTTAAATAATTTAAAAATTTTAGGGGCCAATATTTCAGAAACCCAAGCTAACTTTTTCAAACCCTTTGGCAGATTTGCTGTAATAAAATTGTCTAGTTTCATTTCGCGTTGCAAGTATTGAGGCCGGTGGCGATGACCCTGTGTTATTAAATGAAACAACCCTACAAGAAGACTACCGGTCATTTTACTAGTAAAATGACCAGTAGTTTTGACCACTATATTGGATAAAGTATCTATTAGTTTATTAAGAGCAAAATAAAAAAACTACCCGAAACTCTTGTGAACATGTGATTCTGCCTCTCTTTATAACTAATTAATTCCACTCGACTACGGAATATATATCTGTACTGCTTACTACGCTGCTTTATATTAGTTAGTGATCGCGATCGCGTAAATAATGGTTAACACTAACTAGTTAGTCATAACGTAAATAGAGGTTAGCACTAGCTAGTTATTCATAGCGTAAAAATGGGTTAGTACTATACTTAATAAACTAATATTTTTTTTAAATTAAGTTTTAAAATAGTTTTTATTAAAAACATATAATCAAGCAGGCTTCATGAAAGTATATAATAAGTGTGGGTGCGGGACCACGTAACGTCATTTCTGTAGCTGATTCCTTTCTCACATGGGTCTGGATTTCGTTTTGAGATCTTATTTATAAAAGTTCTTTTGTAATGGAGGTAAACGTACTCATTACCAATTAAGTTCTCGTAGATCATATAAAGAAATATTATTATGTTAACAACTTGTCATCATCAATCTTTAACGAGTATCCCGGCCAAAGCAACCACCCGAATAACCGTTACCTGTTGGAAGACCACTTCTTTTAACACGACTGTTTCGTACATGACCGGTTATTTCCAGAAAATTCACCACAACGTTTTCTGGAGCCGCCATCAGTACGCCCTCCTTTACTTAAATATGCAACGTAGTTGCAAAGGAGATAATCAAATTAATTTTTTAACTTAACGTGGCAAATAACTTTTGTAATATTTAATTTAAACCACAGAACTAACATTTAAACAATACAATTTTTTTACAAGAATCGACAGACCAAGCGTATGAAAAAATTATATTAAAAAATTGGCAACGAATGTAAAATTGTTGCACATGCGTTAGTAAATTGTTTTTTTTTTTTTAGTTTTGGTTATGCATTTCTTGTAGGGAATTATACTTTTAAACAATGCAATTTTTTTTTGTTTTTAACACTGACCATATTTTTTAAAACTAATAGCATGTTTCTGTTTTTCTCTCATTGTAAAATTTCTTACATGAAGTGAAGTATTTGAAAAGTTTTTGAATGCGAAAACAGACAACACTGAATCTGTTTTTACTGGAATATTTCCATTAATTAACTGCCAATTGCACCATGCCGAAAGAACGCTGTCCTTCGCACAAATACATTTCACTAAATGCTACAAAGTTCTTTTGCACCACAACATATAAAACAAAAAGAAATATATAAGAATTTTTGTTCTTTTGCATTTTTTGATCTCTCATATAGTGAAATAGGCAGTTAGTATTAAATGCAAGCGAAACGTTAACAAAGGATATATTTTAAAGCAAAACGAGTAAGAGTGCTATATTCGGCTGTCCCGAATCTTTTATATCCTCCATCGACATACAGTGGCCGAAATACCCAATCTAGCGGCGCTTTATTAATAACGTCAAAAACATAAAAAAATTTTAATTATATAAGTAATTTTAATTTGTGTAAAGTTTTTTTAAGTATATGGGTATATCCATATGTAACCAACCAATACACAAGTTATTTTGGACCTTACCCTCTCCAAACTTGACGAAATTCGGTATACAAATTGTATTCTACGCGGTAAGGTAAGGTTAGCTTAAGAAGGGTTATGCGCCCAAGGGCGCAACTCCACTCGGAGACCAATGCGGTCCATTGTGAATCCCTTCAGTAAGAAGGTAGAGAAAAGAAAGAATTTAAGAAGGAAAGAAAAAAATAGATATATAGAGTAAGAGATATATGAGTAGGCACTACGTAGGAAAGTTACTCCTTCTACAGTCCCCTCAACAGAAACAACCGTCCTATTTCCATGACAAACCCCCGTAAATCCCCTGGATTACATCCAGCGATGCACCCCAGTTCGTCGTGCAATCTATCCTTAAGCCATTTCTGTTTGAGAAAAAGCCCTAACAGAACAATGATCCGTCAAGCACCCTATATTAGTCCTGAGACCACTCCTATCCAATCCCAGCAGAACCTTAATTTCCCCTGCGTCCAGGGGCATTCATCACGGAATCTGTCCTTTCCCGCCCCCCCCCCCCCTGTCCCTTACCATTAAGTCCAGACTCGACCCCTCTCTCGTGAATTCGTCCGCCACGTCATTGACATGCAATTTGCAGTGTCCGGGTACCCAACAGAGCCTTAATGTGAATACCTCCATGAGTTCGCTCAGAGCATCCCTACACCGAGCGACCAGGCACGATCGCACCGTATAATTTGGTGCTAACAGGTTCTGATGGACAAAAAATACTGGGATATCTGAATAGACAGAACCACAGTATTTAGCTGAGACGGACCTGGACTTTGCACTGGAACAGGCACCCTGGACGGTAAATGGAATGGTGAGAGGGTCCCTGTTCAAAATCTATAAAACACTCTACGCGAAAGACAAAGTTGGGCCAAGAGCATATCTTGTTGCGAAAAAACACCTTCACATTTTCTTTTGTACACAGCTTAGCTCAGTACACCTCTCATCCACAAGGCTCGAGTATCAGACAAGAGAAGCTTTTTGATTGCCTCCTGCTCATGACATAGATGTCTCACCGGACGAAGTGCGGGCGCTGTTATCCTCTTCAGGCGCCAAAGAGGACGTCATCCTAGGATGTGATGCCAATGCTAGGCACACCATCTAGGGCAGTATTGAAATCAACAACAGAGGTGAATGTCTATTAGATTTAATTAATACTAACAATGTTACCATTTTTAACTTTGGCTCCAAACCGACATTTATATTTCCTAGTTCAGGAAATTTTTATTTTTAACATCACACTGGAGAACGATAGGTCTTAATTCATAGTTGATAGGTGGAGGGTACTGAGCAGTAGGGCCTTCGTGGATTAGACTTTAAGTGGCGCCATAATTAAGGCCTCATTACAAAGGTTAATACGAGCTTCCCTCCATGGTGGACCTCAGAATTCTCGGCTCTAAGAAATGAAACCCACAGGGTTTGTACCAGTAGTTATCCCAATAAGTCGTGGCTGAAGTACTACGGAAAACAGGGCATATAAGAAAGCCATTGAAGCCGCAAAGATAAGATCAAAGAACATCTTCTACGAATCAAACGATAATACCAATGAATCTGCCAGGCTTAGCAGAGTTCTGGCCAAGGGACACTCGAACCTTACTTATGTCAAGAGAGCGGATGGTACATGGCCGGAATCATCGGCAGAAACACTTGATATTGTACTTAACACGCACTTCCCTGGATGCTTAGACGCAACTGGAGAGGAACTGACATACTATGATTCGTTCTTCGAAATTGACGGATATATAATTTCTGAGGAACGAGTTATATGGGGGATCGAGAGCTTTTCCCCGTACAAATAATGGGGATTTGTACGGTTGAAGATAATGTAGAGGCTCTAGCTATCTTTCAATTACTTTCCAGCTAATTGGAGGAGAATTAGGATAGTGTTCATACCAAAAATCGGCAGGAGTAGTCATGAGACTGCAGGGGACTTCCGTTCAATCAGGTTATCATCTTTTCTGCATAAAACTGTGGAAACAATCCTAGATTGACATATAAGGCATCACCCGGAGGGTGCATCACGACACTCATGCAGTCAACACGCCTACCTCAAGGGTCGCTCTAGAGAAACGGCGCTACAAGAAGTAGTAAGGGTTAAAGAGAAATCACTGGAATATAAACAATATACCATAGCCGGCTTCCGTGATATTGAAGGCGCCTTTAACAACGTCACAATCCCTGTGATCGAACAAGCTCTAACTGATGTTCTGGAGTACATCACTAAATGGTTAGTGAGCATGTTGAGGACAACGACCGTTATATCATGTCTTGGTAACAGCATGAGGTCATAGAGTATTACAAGGGGTACACCCCAAGGTGGGCTGATCTCTTCCCTACTCTGGCTCATTGTTGTTAACTCGATTCTCACCAGCCTGGATAAAAGGAGCACCAAGGCGATAGCTTACGCGGATGACTTTATGTTCTGGCTGTGATCAGTGGCATTATGTACAGTGCTTTACGGGCGCTCAGTAACTGGGCCGCAGAATGTAGGCTTGGAGTTAACCCGAACAAAACGGTACTGGTACTATTCACAAGAAGAACGAAAATTCCGGCCTTCAGGCTGCCACGGCTGGGGTTGCGAACTTTCCCTGTCAAACAACCCGAAATATCTTGGAATTATCCTGGACTCAAAATTAATATGGATTGAATACTCAACGCAGTGTCAGAAAAGCTACGGCTGGTTACTATTCCTGCCGTAGAATGTTTGGCGCCAAGTGGGGCCTTAGTGCTAGATTGGTCAAATGGCTGTGCACAGCAATAGTACGGCCCATTCTTAGCTATGGATCCTTGGTATGAGAGACCGCGATATACAGGAAATACGTCGTAGACAAGCAAAATTGGTATTTTCGTCGACAGCCAGGCGGCTCTGATGTCACTAAAGTCGTTTTAAACAACTTCAATTCTCGTTAACCATTGTAAGGAAGAACTATCCAGACTAGGACTTTTGTGTAACGTTATCTCCGTCCTCAAATTTTTTAAAAGACTAAATCATTCTTTTTATTTGCACGATTGTCTTGGCTTTGCCATAACCATAAAACAAACTTATAATTTTCTAACTTTCCCGTTTATCATTTTCTTATTCGCATTCTTTTTATTTTTTTTACACGAAATTGTATTTCATATTTCCACAAGCAAACCGTTTGTATGAAATGTTTCTTTCGTTGTAAATTTTATAGCCATGTTTAAATTCTTTCACATATTTTTTAACTTGAGAATTACACTATTTAATATAACATTGTTTGTCATGCTAAATATATCAAGTCGTTTAGTTTAATAATTCCGACAAGTCTTTGTTTTTGGCCTAATGCTAGGAACACAACTGGGGCGAACGACGAATTTTTGGCCGCGAATATTCGTCGCCAAAAATAAAAGACGTTTGAGTATATGAAAATGCACACAATCAGGGCGCCAGCGAAAATTCGCCAGACGCGGCGAACTTTAAATAGATTTAATTCTATTTCAGACGCCGGCGAACGACGAACAAATCAGTACTAGGTGACCATGTTTGGTTTTAGTTAAGAAGTAGTTTAGTAAATAAAGTTACTTGTTACTTTAATAATTGTTTTTTTTTATTGTATAACACATAAAATAAGTATACAAAGTATTTTGCTATAAAAATAATTTTGGGTTGTGTTTTTGATTATGTTTTTATTTTTAAGCATTATTTTTTTAAATATGGTCACACTATTTCTCTCTCTTTACACAAGCAGCATTCAACTCTCTCAATTATAAAAGCTGCTTTTTATTCGTTGGTATTGTGCTTCATACGACGAATTTACTCAGCGAATTTTTACGGAAAAGTTCGTCGTGTTGGGCGAAATTCGTCGTTCGTCTCAGTTGTGTTCCTAGCATAATAATTAACTTCTTGGCGTAAGAATTGAAGAGTTATATCACGAATCGCGCAAGTCAGGAGTAATTCAAGGGTACATTCGCTCGCCTATTTTATTTCTTATTGTTTCAACCCGAATTGACACCGTGTGTCTATAAACAAGAAAGTTGTTCCTAAAAGAGTCATTTATGCAAACAAATTTGTTTAGAATATCGGTACCACCAATTGTTGAGTTGCTTAGCATCCACGTTCATTGCTGCGAAGATTCAGTTCAGTTGGTGAATGTTTGAGAAAAGCAGCGCGTCAACAAACGTGTGTAAATATAAAAACCAAAAATATTAAGGATATTTTGAGATAAAGAAATAAGTATTGCTTAATATTTGTTTATATTTTATTTTTAGGCTTGGTTTTTGAGATCTCAGTTAAACTTGGATTAGTTAAACAGATTTGTGCCGCCATTACCAAGTTTGTATACAAAAGTTTGACGGAACAGCTCAGTTTTACTTAAAATGTTGGTCTTTAATAAAAAAAAATCACATTTTCCGGTAAAGTCCGAGTTTCAGAGAACGTTAATCTAAGTTTTAACTTAATCCACATCTCAAAAACCCGGGCTTCATCATGAAAGTTTTGATGCATAATACAGTTACGTTTGACGTTTATTTTTAAAGAATTTTATAGGTGTGTCCATACGGACACTCGGGTACAAAGGCAATAAAAATAAATATTTTTTATTTTACTTAGTTTATAAAGATTTAAAAGCAAACTGATGCTGGAAAATGGGTTTGCACTATACTGAAAAGTTTGGTAGGGAAGATGAAAATGGCGAAAAGAATGTGCATACCATTTTTAATGTGCCTCCAGAATAAAAAGGTTATTTTTCCAGATGATGTATGTCCAAAACAACTAAAAGCAAATTGTGAAGAAAAATAAATCTATTATATCGGTAAATTTAGAGAAAAGCCACAATATCCATGTTAGCAGTGAACAGAAACATGAACGAACAGCCTATCAAAGTATAAAAGACATTATGTTTAGATGGTTATGGTCACTATGTTGCACTTATTGAAAATATAAGACATTGTGCTTGGGAGTTCTGCAAGTTAAATGGTCAAACAGCATCTACAAAATTGGTTTTCCTGTGCAAATCCCCCAAAGCTCTACGATTGTCTGCAGGAGACCAGAGTCTCTGGCGGGAATCGAACCCGCAACTACGGCGCTGATAGACAAGCTACCTGCCAACTAGCTTACCGGGGCGACCAATGCGTTTAATGTTTTATATGATACCGTACATGAACTACATAACACGATTTATTTCTCAAAAATACCTTACATGGTATTCATATGCAAAGCAAATACAAATTTTTTATAAATAAAATAATCCATGTTTGTTCCCGTGTTGCCAAATGGATACACCAGTTTTCTCGACTTTGCATATCATGATCTGAATCTTATTACATTATTTATGTCAACCAAAGCAAAATTCTTTACAAAAAAAGTTCTGGTAAAATTCGGGTTAAATACCCTCCTATTTCAAAAACCCTGATTGCTGAAAGTTTGTCGAATAAAAGATACACCTAATCGTGTTAATAATAACTAAGGCCGGTTTTATACTATCCAATTCAGTCGTACGCTTAGTCCAAAAAATCTTGGTGTTCATAAAGTGTGACCTAAAGTGAATTTAAGTAACAGATTTTTTGTACATATCTGTCCGTCCTGCAAATATTTATTAAAAATTTTCAAAAATGTTAGATTCTATGCAATATGAGTTGCATTTTCTGAGTCATATGATTTTGTATCTTTTTTGAGTGAAAATTCTAACCCTGATGACCTACTTAAGGCGACTTTCCACTATCACACAAGTCTTGCGTATTTTGAGGAAAGTACAGCCCTGTTCGATTGTGATTGTTGTTTTGAACATTTTCAAACAATAATTAGACCAGGGAAGCATTTTTGTCAAAATACGTAAAACTTGTGTGCTTGTGAAAAGTACCATTTAGGAGCATGTGTAAATAAGGATACATATGTTTGAATTCGGTTTAATTTGTGTATGTAGCAAAGATAAATTGAGCTTAAAAAAATTACTATTAGAGATAAAGTAGTGATGGGTATGCATATGTGTGATAGTCTGTGTGCGCATTATTTTGTATTGGTGTGGGGACATTAATATATAGAAAATGAAGACAGTATGTATTGTACAAATGTTTAAATTTAATTTGCATTCACAGGAGTTTTATGAGATAGAAAGAAATAAAAGAATAAAATAATTAAATACAATTCAGATAGGTAACCAAACAGAAGAAAACAGGCATGTATATATGTAATATTTATTTTATTTTTTTTTTAATGGGGTGAAAAAAAGATAGATTGAGAAGAGAGTACATGGCCTTTTGGGTTTTGCAATTTTATTGATTTTTTATGTTTTGTAAAGCAACAAAGTAAAACCTACCTTAAACCCATCATATGTCCAACTTCCAAATTTTAAGACACAAGTCTGTTCGTCAAAGGGGAAATACTCTACATCTATTTCGCATGATGATTTGTAAATTGCCGGCGGTTTCCATTCAACTAGTCCTTCTGAGTAAATTGTAGCTTTTGTCGCAAGAGTCACTTCAAAGTTACCGTCGGCACTGGGCATTTAATTTCAACATATATTACAAACAAAACGCTTACGATTTCGGAAAATCGTCAACGCGTATAACTGTGTGAAAGTGTGTCTGTATGTTTTTGAATTTGTACAATTATGTTTGTGTATACTTAAATTTGTTTAACTTATTTATATTAAACTAATTTCAGTTCGGAATACATACAACAAATTAATAAATGGAAATATATGGGAATTCAGTGTTTCCCAACCTTTCAAAATGGAAGGTATAACTTACATACAAACATGAAACGGTTGGATTCAAAATTCTTTTTCATATGCCTTCAATGTAAAATAAAAAATTGATTTGCTACTACTGAAAATGTTTAAATTTTGAGTTAATACCAGTAGTATGTTTTAGCCGGTTCTAGATCACGTTTTTCATAAAAAGCTGCGAGCATTCCATTAAGGTTCTCACAGTCCGTGAACTGCTTTTTCATATGCCGGTTCTTCACCACGTTTTTCATACAAAGTTGGGATCATGCTATGTTGCTGCCACCTACATAACTTTTTTAGCGATCAAATTTTCCCAAACAAAAATCATTCAAATAGGTGATGAAACATTTTAAATAATCAGAGTAAGATCACAAACCAATATAGCATATTTCAACACTTTTTAGTGTTGTCAGGTTCAATCTGTAAGCAAGATTACAAACCAATATTCTATCATTTGTATACCCTCCACCACCCCTAGTGGTAAATGCGGGTTTACTTAGTTTGTCATTCCGTGTAAAACTTTTTTATTATACATCTAAGACCCCATTAAGTAAATATATTCTGCCTCCTTGAGTAATTCTAAGTCGATTTAGTCATGTCCGTCTGTCTGTTGAAAACACGCTCACTCTCGAAAAATGAAAAAGAAAAGAACAAGCTAGTCTCAAATTGCTTGTAGTTATCCTAAGCAGTTTTGGATGGAAATCCAGCAACATCGGTTCAGTAGGATCAGAACTATGAATCAAAATGTCAAACCACCTCAAAAAATTGATAACATTGATACAAAACTAACATAAATGGTGGATTAATGCACGGAATGATATAAAATTTTGCAAGAATTCGCTTAATACGACTGCAAATCATACTGTTTATTTCGTGAAGATCGGTCCATAATTGACCACAGGCCTGCTGTATTGAAATTTATTCTTACTTATTTTTTGTAATACCAGAAATCAGTCTTCAGAATTTTGGGATGATTGATCCATAATTTACCATAGGTCCAATACAAATGACCCTTCTAAAAATCATTTTAGTTCGGCTAAAACTGTTACGAATCATGATATTTTACTCAAGCCAGTTCAAAGTTCTAACAAGAAACGCATAAAACTTTCTAATTGTCGGTCAATAATTTATTATAGGTCTAAACCGCAACCAATCTTAATGCTACCGTTCGTTTTTGTGAAGCTTAGTTAATAATTTATATGTATGTATTTATATGTATGTATTAGGGTCAACTCTTGTCGGTGGAGGGTATCAAAGATTCAGCACAGCCGTATATAGCACTCTAACTTGTTAAATACATATTCATCCGTCAGCTCAGCGTTTTCATTTATTTACGTAAGCTGGGAGTTACTTTACATATTGAATATTTTATATGTAAAAATTAAAAAATAATATAAATCTGACAGTGTTTTCATCCCTAGATGTTTTGTACAAAGTATTTTTTTTTTTTTTTGTTTGTTTTGTTGGTGCTTACTTATTTTTTTTTTTTTTAACTTTCAAAATATGTATATAAAGAATGCACAGAGTGTATGCGTACATATGTATGTGTGTTGCTTAGAATAACATTTTTTAATAACTGTAAAAAGTTCTCACGATCATACACAATCAATTATACCACCAACCACAGATATGTAAAAAGTGACGGTGACAAAGGCCCAAATCAGTTGCGAGGGCAGCTTTCGAAGAAAGAGACAAAAGGCGTTTTTTGGTAATGAAGTGGCAATGTGTAAAAACAGGCCTCTACAAGCAACACAAATTGCGTGAACAAAACAAAAATAACAAAAGACAAACAGCGTTTAACAAAAGCATTAGTTCAACAAACGTTTTATTTTGTGCAAAAAAATGTATTTAGTAATATTGTTTTGTTGTATAATAAGTATTATTTACTAGTGTTGCGATAAACTCAAAAGTTAATTTTTACAACGGCTTTGCAAATAAATCTCAGCTAAATAAATTTGAGTTCATTGAATTGCGGCATAAAATATGGTTCAAAGAGAAATGAAAAAGGGCAGCTTTCTAAGAGAGAGACAAAAGTTCTTCCGTCTCGTGACATATCTGTGTTTAATCTGTGCCACCAACACTTTATGTGATATGTATGTAAGTATGCATATGTACATACATATATTATGTCAGCTAAATTTTAATAGTCATTCCAACTGCTTAATTGTGAAATTTTATTGTTTACTTTGAACATTTTTTAATTGCAATCTGTACAAAGTTCCCACGAAATGTTTGCGTATATGTGAGTGTGTGTGTATGTGTGTTGCTAAGAATTTATTCTTATAGAGATTCAAAGTGAGCTTTAGGATTTTGTTTATTTAATTCAAAAAATTAAGAATAAGCAAAAATGAATATTGCTAATTGTATACAATCAATTAAACCACCAACCATTTATGTGATATCTATATTTTGTATGCTAATAAAATCCCATGTTGTTATTTTTTTATTCTCGTAATCGAAAGTAAAAAGAAGTACCTACACTCATCAAATTATTATAGAAACTGACTGTGGGATTATTAAATTCGTTTTTCGTACTGTTAAACTTTAATAAAAATATAGTTATTTTACAAATAACTTTCTTTTTTAAGATTTATGCTTATTATTAAAAAAACCAAGTAGCAAAAAAATAATGTTCTTCCGTATTTATATTGTTAAACTATATCATTTTTATGTGAATTTAGTTATATATTTCGAGTGCATCACTAATGCACAAATGCTGGATTATGTCACAGCTTACCTTTGTCAGCTGAACAGGAGGAAAATCCATTAAAACTTAAATTTATCTCACAACATCCAGGGTTTGAAAACGGATCTTTTGCTTATCACCAGGTTATTATAATCGAAAAATTAAAAAATTTGATACCCATATTGCCTATATATGAAAAAGATAAAATATATCGCGACTTTCGCGTTTTATGTAAATAATTACAAAAAAAAAAAAAAAAAAAATACATAAATTAACATTATTTTAAAACAGATTCAATTTGAAAAGAAGAACATTATTTCCACATAGGTAGAATTTGTATGAAAACCCGAAACGAAAATATGTATTTAGTTAAATATCTCAATTAGTAGGTCGCAAGTTGTCAAGTTTTATATAACATTGGATGCTGCTTCAAAACCTCTTTTCGATGAGACCAAATTTTATTTATATCGTCTTGGAGCGAAGTATAAAAAAATTCGAAAAACTGAAAAAATACCTTTTTTAAAAAAGGTCCAGCTCACGGATGGTCAACGCTAGAACCAAAATATTTTGGGAATCATCATAAAACATATCAAGCTTTATTTTCAGAGGGGGTAACAAAATCACTTTCTTTTATATATGTATATAGAATGAATAAGATGATGTCGTAAATGGATAGAATTTATATGATTCTTAAAAATAAAAATACAGTTAAACCTCGATTAACCGGACCTCTATTAATCGGTTACATCTATTAACCGGCATGCGGTTCTTTTTATTTTTTCCGTCTATTATCCGTGATTAACCTCTATTATCCGTGCTTTAGATTTATACCTCTATTAACCGTGCTTTACATCTATTATCCGTGTAGCATTCATATGTTTTTTATTATGTAAATCTAAATCCGGTATTTCCCCTTTTTAAGTTCATGTGCCCGCACATAAGAACATACATATTTGAATTTTTATTCATTTAGTAAGTGAAATTTGATCTGCTAACAACTGTTGTGGAATGATGGTTCCTTCAAATAGTAAATTACCAAAAAGAGCAAGAAAAGTTTTTTCAATTAAAGACAAAATTACTTTGATTCATGACTACGACAAAAACATATCTGTTAAGTTGCTGTCTGAAAAATATGGAGTTGGTACGCAAACTGTATGCGATTTGGTGAAAAATAAAGAACAAATTTTGCTATATGGTTCTAAAAGTGATTCAATCGACGGTTTAAAAAACAGATATACACTCAAAAATTCCGAAAATCCGAACGTAGATTTTGCACTAAACGAATGGTTTCGGCAAGAAAGATTCAAGGGATTACCATTTTTTTTTGTACAATAAAGATCGGATTAACGGGCAGTCGTTTAATGTACGTCTATTGTTACTCCTTTTTAATAAAAATTTCTATATTTTTATCCTGAAGATGTTTCCCGTAGGGTTACGAAATATTGAATATTAAAATAAATAAATAAAATTTATTAAAAAAACTAAGGCCTTGAGCTTAATTATTCGTTTACTTATTTCTGTATATTTTAATATAACCTCTATTAACCGTGTATTTCGATTATCCGCTCTGGTGCCGGTCCCACGAGCGCCGGATAATCGAGGTTTAACTGTAAAATAATATAATGGGTAGAGTTGATCAAATAGAAAGGTAGGGATGCATTATCTTGAAAAACCGTAGACAATCGAAAATCAATTTATGTTTTTAAAATTGTTTTATGTACTAAAATAATTGGTTTGTAGGTGAATTATCTGCAAAAAAAAATTAAGATCAAGATCTGAAGCTATAAGACCAAGATAGACTAGTATTGGTAGACTGATTCACTATCAACTAGTCTACTCATTCTGTCTGTCGCGCTCGTTGAAGATAGACGTGTTTTCTAAGCTCGGCATACGGTTTATTTTTTTTATAAAAACGTGAACAAATAAAGTATAAAAAAAAAAATAAAGTAAATAAAAGAAAAGAAAAAAATACATGTAGGTACATACATACATAAACATACACATTTTTTATTCTCGGTGTTGATAAACAATAACAAATAAGAAGAGCACAACTGTAAACAGTAAAAAAAAAAAAAAAAAAACTCTTATGAGTGCAAACAGTGCAAAAACAATTAAGCATAATGATAGAAATGCATATATCACAGTGAGTGTTAACGAAACAAATGCAGAAATAAAAAAAAGAGTCGATGATAGTAAATACCTAACGGCTAAACCTATTACTCGTACGCGATCCCTCTCACCTTCTGTTTTTAATAATACGGTTGATACACTAACAAATATAAAACCTTCAAGCTTTGCCTCAACGGCAAAAACAATTTTAATAAGTGATAAAAATATTAACCCTCAATCAGGCACAATAGAAAACTCTGTATCACCTTCGGTGTCTAATAATACGGTTGATTCGAATACAATAAAAAATATAAAACCTGCAAGCGGTGCCTCAGTGGCAGAAACGATTTTAACAAGTGATGAAAAGATTACCCCCAAATCAGGCATGATGGAAAACTCAGTATCACAGGTGAAAAGCGGTCAAAAGCCTCAAGTACAAGTTGGAATGGATAGGTACATAACAGTGCTAAAACGGGGTCGCAGCCCAACTTCTTCTGCAGTTGCTTCTGTCTCAAAAGTTTTAAAAGAGGGTACAGCTGATAGAATAAGTTCTCAAAATCGGTTTGCAATTTTGGAAGAGGAATCCTCGGAAGCACAAAACGTTACAAAATCTTCTAAGCCACCCCCGATATATCTTAGAGAGCAAAACTCAAGTGATTTAATAAAGAATTTGATCTCGGTAATAGGTGAAAATTCTTTTTATGTAGCTGCAATAAAACGTGGTAGTATAAATGAAACTAAAATACAAGTTAATCGTGAAGATGATTTTCGTAAAGTAATAACTAAATTAGAAGCACTAAAAAAAACTTTTATACATACCAACTGAAGAGCAGTAAAGGTCTTCAGGTAGTGATAAAGGGCATTGATTCATGCGTAGACCCAGGTGAAATAAAAACGTTTTAAGAAGAGAAGGGCTTTAAAATTAAAAATGTAGTTAATATTAAAAATAGAGAAAAAAATCCCCAGCCACTATTTCGAGTGGAGTTAGAACCCGGCGACGTTAAGCTTAAAAAAAACGAAACTCATCCCATTTACAGTCTGAAATATATCCTGTATAGGAAAATAACGATAGAGGAGCTGCATAAAAGGAACGGTCCCGTGCAATGTTTAAACTGCCAAGAATTTGGTCACACTAAGGCATACTGCCATTTAACACCTGTTGCGTTGTATGCGGAGAATTGCATGGTACAGCTCTCTGCGATAAGTCTAAAAACGACCCCAATGTAAAAAAATGCAGCAACTGTGGTGGTAATCACACTGCCAACTATAGAGGATGCCCTGTATACTCTATCGTCAAGCGCTCGGTTGGACCGAAACCTAATCCACCTCAAATTCAGGAAACACATCAAAATAATACTAATGACATTCAGGTACCGCAGCCTAGTAATAACAGAACATCCTACGCTAACGTCCTAAAATCAAACCATATGCCAATGCAAGGTGATTTGCCAAATAATGATGAGACCCCAGTTTCTAATTTAAGTCGTCTAGAAAAAACCATGGAAACACTAGTACAAACAGTAACGAACTTTACGAATACAATGGGTAATATGATGCAGGAAATGTTAAGAATGCAATCGATGTTATTGCAAGCTGTACTTAACAAGCCATGAATTGTTTAAAAATTTGTTTTTGGAACGCAAACGGCATTCGCCAACATAAAAATGAACTAGAATATTTTCTTAAAAGTAAACAAATTGATGTAATTATTGTTTCTGAAACTCATTTGACCTCAAGAAATACGTTTAAAATTAATGGTTATATATAATATGATACCAAGGACCCTCGAGATAGAGCTTGTGGAGGTTCTGCTATTTTGATAAAAACCCGAATCAAACACTACTTAATGTGTGATCATCGTGAAGATTATCTGCAAGCAACGAATATTTGTGTTGAAGAGCTAAATCGAAACTTTGTACTTTCATCTTTATACTCTCCACCTAGATTTTCAATATCAGAAAGCCAATATTATAAATATTTTAAATCATTAGGACCCTGTTTCCTAGCCGCTGGCGATTACAACGCTAAACATACCTTCTGGGGTTCACGGCTCATTACACCAAAGGGTCGTGTTTTGTATAATACAATGTCTAAAATGGATTTAAATGTGGTCGCGAGTGGACAACCAATTTATTGGCCTACTGATCAGCAAAAAATTCAAGATGTCATCGATTTTGGCGTGGTTAAAAACATCCCCGCAGAAACGATTCACGTTGAAGCTTCTTTAGAATTATCTTCTGATCACACACCTACAATTCTTACCATATCAAACCCTTATAGAATTGTATCTCCGTCTGGTTACTTAGTGACGTCAGCCACATAAATAAATTGGTTAAAATATAAAAAATATCTCAGTACCCACTGCACTGAAAATATTCCGCTTAGAACACCGGAGAATGTGAATCTTTCTATTGTAAATTTTGACAATTATCTCAAACTAGCTGTTCAACATTCTAGCATAGCCCGCAAAAATATCAAAAATAGTAAAATATATTCTACTGATGTCGAGCGTCTCTTGACTGAAAAAAGGAGAGTTCGAAGAGACTGGCAATTGCACAGATCCCCTCAACTTAAAAATTTACTAAAAGAGTGCACAAAAAGGCTAAGAAACTTACTGCAGTCTCAAAAAACGGCTTCTCTGGAAAAATATCTTAAGGAACTTTGCATCAAGTCCTCAATCTGATTACTCATTATGGCGTGCAGCTAGAAATCTTAAAAGACCAGTTATCACTAAACCACCATTAAGAAACTTAAATGGACGTTGGGCACGAAATGACATAGAAAAAGGAAATATTTTCGTTAATCATTTGAAAACCGTACTTACCCCTCATACATCTTTCGATACTGCGGTCGAGTTACCACCTGTTGCTGTTAGATCAGCTGTTCCACTAAGATTTGAGATAAGAGAAATCGAGAAGGCTATTCATGATTTAAACCCCAAGAAAGCCCCTGGTTTTGATAAGATCAGTAACAAAATGCTTTTGGAGCTACCCAGCATAGCAAAGAAAATTATTCTACTAATTTTTAATGCTATTTTACGCCTTGAATACTACCCACAAGAGTGGAAAGTATCCTTAGTTACCATGATACCTAAACCAGGAAAGGATCCCACAAAAGTTGAGTCATATAGACCTATAAGCTTATTGTCTAATATATCAAAGCTTTTTGAGAAACTTCTAGTGTCTAAATTAACGCCGATTTTAAATGGTAACAGATGTATTCCCAATCATCAATTCGGTTTTAGAAGAAAACACAGCACAATTGAACAAACTCATCGAATAGTAAATGTCATAAGAAAAGCCTTTGAAGAAAAAAAATATTGCTCAGCACTCTTCATCGATGTGTCTCAAGCTTTTGATAAAGTCTGGCATGAATGTTTACTACTGAAATTGCAGCAAAACTTACCAGCAAATATACACAAGCTGTTAGAAAGCTACTTAGTCGGTCGTCAATTTATTATTAAAGAAGGCGAATTTTTAAGTTCTCCACAGCCAATTAACGCTGGAGTCCCACAAGGCAGCATCCTGGGCCCTCTATTATACTTAATTTATACTTCGGACTTGCCAACAAACAGCTACACCCATACCTCAACATTTGCGGACGACACAGCTTTTCTAAGCGTACACGCAAACTGTCAAGAAGCATCTCGTTATCTACAGGATCATATATTTGAACTAGAAAGGTGGTTAAAAAAATGGAGGATAAAGATCAATGAGCAAAAATGCGCACATATAACATTCACATTGCGTCGGGAAACATGCCCCCCTATTAAAATAAATAATCAAATAATACCCTAACACTCGCATGTAAAATACCTCGGTATACATCTAGATCGGCGTTTAACGTGGAAATGGCATATAGAAGCGAAATTAACTCAAATGAAACTAAAAGCAATCCAAATTAATTGGCTCATTGGAAGAAATTCTGTTCTTAGTCTCGATTGCAAACTTCTACTCTACAACTCTATCTTAAAGCCAATTTGGTGCTACGGTATTCAGTTATGGGGCACTGCCTCGGCTTCTAACATCGAAAAAATTCAAAGGCGCCAAAATAAACTTCTTCGAATAATCACAGCCGCCCCCTGGTACGTCAAAAACTCAAATATCCACAAGGATCTCAATGTGCCATTAGTAAAAACTATGATAACGAAATATGCAGTAAAATATTTAAAAAGGCTGGAACTGCACCCAAATCCATTAGCTAGAAATATTTTAAATTATGGCGGCCACACTCGCTTAAGAAGAAGAGACACTGCAGCACTCACCCAATCAGAAACGATTAAATGAAGTTTCAAGATGGTGTCATGACAATGGCTTAGTGATTAACGCATCAAAGACAAAAATTATGCATATTAGACCACCTCATCTCACCAAAACGGAAACAAATATAGTATTCCATGATTTTCAATGTCTTCACAATATGAACAACACCGTTTACAAGGATACCTGCAAGAATACAATAGAGTTCGTTAAAACGTACAAATATCTAGGTGTATACGTTGACGAAAATTTTAAATGGTTAACCCATATACAACAACTGTCGAAAAAACTTCGAAAAGCCGCATACAGTCTGTACCATTTAGGTAATTGCTCAACTTTTGATGTACTTAAGCAGGCATATTTTGCGTTATGCGAGTCGTATATTAGACACGGGATCACAGCATGGGGAAGTGCAACATATTGCAGATCTATACAACAAATCCAAAATCAAATTTTAAAAATATTGTTAAAAAATAAGCAGCACAACCAACAATTTCAAACAGCACTCGTATATGAAAACGTAAACAACATACCTAACAACGTTTCAAATACCAACCATTCTAACAACGCAAACAACAATAACACACCGAATGCATTTACCAGCACAGTCACCACAATCGAAGTTAGTACAGTTAACAACAACTCGCCTTCCACTGATACAAGAAGTAATAACACAAACAACATCAACAACGCAAACAACATCACAAACACTAACAACACTATCGTCAATATAAACAGCACAAATAACTACACTACAAGTAGCACGCAAACAACAAACAACAACATTTATACTAATAATGTCTGTCTAAACACCAAAAACAAAATAAACTCCAACAACATTGCCAGCTATCTGGAAGTATTAAATGTAAAAAGTATCTACCACAATACTCTAGTCAACGAATTCTACAACGATCCTCGGTTTTTGAAACCAATAGATCATACATACAACACACGGCATCGAACAGAAGGAAGATTCAAAGTCCAACGATACAAAAACAATTATGGAAAAAACTCATTGAATACCACACTTCCAAATATCTTCAATAAATTACCATTATATTTACTAAATATACCAGGCCAGTATCAAAGAAAATCATTTTTAAAAAAACATATTATTAAATCGCAATGAAAAAACAATAAATATTTTAATATTTTAATAATATTTATAAACTTAAATGTAAATTTTATATTTTTATATCCTGCAGATAAGCCAAATGTCTTCGCGGGACTAGATATAAGATCCATAATGTTTATAAAGAAAAATTTAAATAAAAAATTGAATTGAAAAAAAAAAAAAAAAAAAAAAAAAAAAAGATGAGCGATAAACACCTATATATGTAAACAGAAACCGTGATGACTAAATCTATTGTGTTTGGCACTGGCAGGACATAAAGCAAATATTAGGATAAGATTTGGTTAATTATTGTTAGTTCATATTTAATATATGAAGATTCAATAAATAAATAATGGAAAAAAAAAAAAAAAACTAGTCTACTGGGGCATCCAAAACAATAAATTTATAACTCTATTTAAAATTAACAAAACTCATAATGACACTCCTTGGATTTATTATATGTAACCAAAAAAAAGAAAAAACAACTTAGTGATACACTCAAAATATTATATAACTAAATTCAAATAAAAATTATATAGTGTAACAATATACCTATGTAAATACGGAAGAACATTATTTTGCTAGTTCGTTTTTTAATAATAAACATAAATCTTAATATATAAAGTTATTCGTAAAATACCTATATTTTTATTAAATTTTAACAGTACGAAAATTATAATAGTAGGTATAAATATCATTATTCAATTTTACATTATCTTTATTATTGAATTAAATAAACAAAATCCTAAAGCTCACTTTGAATCTCTATAACAGGGGTTTCTAGTTCTTTGCACAATTGTGCACACCACTACTAACACAAATTTTTATACTCTTCAATTCAGTCGTCGATGTGACTTCGACAAGTGTGCATGTCTGGCGGATGCTATATTATTTTGTTTCAGCTTACACTCAAAAAATATTGTGCGGTCAAAAACGCTTTTGGTAACATCCAATGCCTTATATGCTATGCAACATTTAAGGAAGGAACGGAATATGTTATTAAACGGCATTGCGATCGTTTTCATAATCATATAAATAATTTAAATGATAAGGAAAGAGAAGACCTGTTTTATAAAAATAAAGCAAAGAGCATACACACACACTCACATATACGCATAAAAATGTTCACAGTATACAATAAAATTTCACAATTAAGCAGTTGGAATGATTATTAAAATTTAGCTGACATACGCCTATGTGCTAGATATCGCAAATCACAAGAAAGTTGTGATTACGATTTGAAATCGCCAAGATGGTGTGCTGGAGTTCGTAATCGCCTTAAATTTGGCGATTTTAAATCACAAGCCTACAGTAATGTGATCCACATGTGAACTTGTAAATTTCCATTAAAATTTATTTTCAACATCAATAACCTAGCATTTACACGTGAAAGTAATTTCATGAAAGTCGCAATACACTCACACTTTTTCACTAATACACTCCCATTTTTTTACTTTCCACTCAGCTTTCAACGATTTTTTCAAGAAAGTAATTTTTTGACACTTTCTGAAAGTAAAATGACAGAGCGGTAAGCACTGTTGCCCACTAAACAGACTTATACAAATTTACAGGATTGTGGTAAAATAATAATTTTAAATTTGATTTATATGTACACACAAAAAAATTATAATTTTAAATTTAATTTGTTTTGTACACACAAAAAAATAATCTAGGTAATTTTACCAAGGCGAACATACGTAATTGATAATAATGGTCGCATCTTAAACTTACAAGAAGAATTTCGTTATTTATCGCACAAATTAGGTACTGATGAAGAATGGGTTGTATGTTTTTCTTTATAATGTGTATAAAATTCATCTTTTATACTTTCTCCGTTTTAAAAAAAATGTGTCGTTATTTTTTCCAAGTGGATCAAGCAAATCAAAAATTTTAAACACGTTTATTTCGAAACGAATTTTTTGAATAATTACGACGTTGCAGCAAATAAGCGATATATAGATTTAGAAAGACAAACTAGTAAAAAGTTTCAGTAGATAATTTAGTTAATTGTTATACATTATGAATTGATAAATAGCATATTACAATGAAATGAATAAGGAAGTTAATTTTATTAAAAGTGTGTAACAAAAAAGTATATAGTTTTTTCAAAAAAGTTTACAACAAAATTTTACATGTTGTGCAACTTCAATAGAACAAAATTATCTGCTTTTATTTAAAACTATTACACTTTTATTATTATTAGCTATTTGAGCGGTTTCTAAACACTGTTGCGGTTTTGTAACCAATATTGACATCACTAATGGCTTGGAAAAAGTTAGTGCTGGTTTACACTGTTTAAGTTTCAGCCGTCAGATCTTGAGCTTTTAGGAGATAAGGGCAAAGAGAATGCCATTTCTTTTCCTCTCTCTCCTAAAAACTCAAGACTTGACGGCTAAGACTTGAACAGTGTGAACCAGCACTTAAAACGATAATAATATACATAAAATTTTTTATTTTAATATGTCAACATTTTGATATATTGTTTTTAAGCAATCTTTTCACAAAATTCTAGGCAGTTTGTGTTATGACAAACAAAGTAAAACCTTGGTTGTACGAACAAAGTAGAAGTACCAAAGTTATAAAACAGGGCAGTTTAAACACCTAAAGTAAAAGTGTGTGTTAAATATGCAACATGTTTCGCATGTTTTTCATCAACATATCCACAAAAGAACTTGAAAATATTTGCCACGGTTTATTTTTTCTACAAACGAACACAAAAATGTAGAACATGTAACATTTATGCAACATTAGATTAGATAATTTTCCAAATATAAAATAACTTCAATTATTGGTAAATTTTCCTCTAAGTAATTTTAACAAATTATAAGATACTTTTTCGAACATAGAAATTACCTAATTTAATACCTAAGAAATTTAGATAATTCCATCCACCACCTGGATAACTATCTTGCCGCGATGTGGTGGCTTAAGTGTCGGCTGTAGTGTCTGTCTCGGAACTTGAATCCGGACAGTTGAGTCGGAACAAGTTTAAAGGCAGACGCTTTAAGGCCAGCATGACCAAGGGTTATCCATTCCTCATCCTATTCCCTTCACCTACATTCCTTCCCCCCCTTGTTATTCCCACTTCCCCCCACTTTTAAGGTCAAGGTGGTTGATAGCAGTGCCGAGGACCTGGATGACTAGTTAGTGGTTAAAGAAACTAGTCGCGAACAGCTTCCCTCTGACGCTGATGGCAAAGGTCAGTTGTAATTCTAGCCTAGTCCGTGCAAGCCGTCACTGCGCGAGATGGTCCTTTGTATACGTGCATACTCGTGGGATTGGAAACTGGACGATTTCAAGATGAAACAAAATAAGGACATAGTGACAGAAGTTGGTGTGGGGAGTATCACTGACAACTCAACAGGCCCGTTGTCAGATTCAGACTCGGATCTGCTGGGTGTTCACAGGGATATTCTGCTGCAAGAAAGTCAGTTAATGACAGAACTGACAGAGACCAACTGGATGGGCTCGACAATGGACTCACTGACACGCTCTGGGGCCTCGGAAAGACTCGGTGATTTGACCTTGGACTCTGATGATGAGCACGAAATAGCTATGATTTCGGCTCATGGTCAGGACCAGAGGGTTGAACCATCGACTTTTGTGGTCACATTCGAGACAGAGAGCAAATTGGCGAGTACATCGAAATCCATTGTTCGGCAGGATGTGACAGAACAGGTCACATCGGAGAGCCGATCGAATCTAGGAAAAGCCAAGAGTGGTGGGAGAGTCTCTTTAGCCTTTCTAGAAAAGATAGCTAAGAAAGACTCTTCACTGCACGATGGGCGGGATAGGCATTTGCTGAGGATGCACCGGAAGAACACTGCTGGATTCGAAAGAATCCACGGTTCTTTCGATGTCATCCTAGGGCTTCCCTATCCTGCGGGGTATACAGCAGAGGCTGCTGTGGAATCAAAAGTTGTCAGTAAAGACAAAGGATCCTCACCAGATTCTGCTGGCGTATCCTCTTACAAGGAAGATAGAAGGAAGGAGGGTAAGAGTTCACCACCCAGCCCTCTTAATGGTGACAGATTGGTCACGGTTAAGGGAGCTAGGCTTATGGACGAATTACCCACAGTGGACCAAGAGTCTCTCAGGAAGTTGAAGTCGATGAGTGGGGTTGCGATATTTGGGTTGGGGTCTATCAGTTTTAGGTTTCCCAAAAATTATGGACCCTAAGAGGCTGAATGTGGTGCAGATAAACCTGCATCACTGTGAAGCAGCCTCAACCGAATTAGTTACTCACCTCATCGATAACAACGTGGACGTAGCCTTAATCCAAGAGCCCTGGATCAACAACAACCGGGTAGTTGGATTAAAGGCCACGGGATATACACTGTTCGTACCCCACACGGATGAGAAGGTTCGGACTTGTATAATGGCAAGAAATGAGCTCAAATTTATGTTGTCTCGTTCTTTCAGCAATGGAGACCTCACTTTTGTTACAGGTGAAGCTATGGACAAAACGGTCCTAGCACTGGCATCGGTATACTTACCATATGAGGCTGCCGATCCACCTGGTGTGAAAGTACGTGAGTTGGTGGAGCACTCAAGCAGAAGTGGCTCGAGACTAGTACTAGGTTGTGACGCTAATGCACACCATACCCAATGGGGAAGTACCGACATCAACAAAAGGGGTGAGTCTATGTTTGATTTTATGATTGCTAGCAATCTTTACATCTGTAATAGGGGGAATACGCCAACATTCAGAACTAGAGATTGGGAGGCAGTAATAGATGTAACATTGACGAACTATAGAGACTTAGTAGATGATTGGAGGGTGGCTTTGGAATTTTCCTTCTCTGACCATGGTCGTATATCCTTTAATCTAAACTTCGAAAAGTCAAAAAGGCGTCCTTATAGGAATCCAAGGAGGACGAATTGGGATTCCTTCTCGGGATTGGTGAATAGTAACCTTAGAGTTACACACGATTGGGGGTCGACTTCGGCCGGCGTGGAGCACCTGGTGGGTACCTTTACGGAGGTATTAACCAGTAGCTATGAGCGATATTGTCCGTTAAATTTTCCGGGTAGGCGCTCGCAACCGAGATGGTGGACAGGTGAGTTGAGGACTCAAAGGACCACTCAGAAGGTTATTCAATAGAGCGAAGCATAGGCGTAGGGATGAGGACTGGAGTAACTTTAGGATAAGTTATAATAGGTACAAGGGAGATATTAGAAGGGCTAAAAGGGACTCGTGGATCAAATTTAGCGAGTCAGTTGAATCTGTAAATGAGATGTCCAGGTTCAGAAGGATTTTATCCAAGGACCCTGTGGTCCCGGGATTTATTCAGAGACCGGACGACTCATGGACGGAATCTAGCTCCGAATCTCTCTGTTTGCTTATGGAGACTCACTTCCCGGGTTGTGTGGATCCGGGAACGGGGGAACAGGTGGGGTGTGGTAACCCCTTTTCTGGATCAGGCTCGGGGGGTGAGATAAGAGAGGCGGTGGGGGATATCATCACCTTGGATAAGGTTACATGGGCGGTTAATACTTTTGGGTCTTACAAATCGGCAGGACCAGATGGTATATTTCCGGCTATGCTACAGAATATCCAGGGATCATCACTCCTATTGCTGGTGGAACTATTTAGGGTATGTCTGCTAAATGGCAACATTCCTAGAGGGTGGAGAGAGGTCAGGGTTATCTTCATACCTAAGGCAGGTAGAACCGGTCACTCTAAACCCAAGGATTTTAGACCTATCAGCCTATCGTCTTTTCTTGTGAAGACATTAGAAAGACTGATTGATCTACATCTGAGGACGAAGATTGACGCCGGCATCATCAGCGGCGCTCAGCATGCCTATCTTAAGGGTAGGTCTGTTGAGAGTGCGCTTCATGATGTGGTGGGTTATATAGAACGGGGATTGCGAGACAAGGAATACACCTTGGCGGCTTTCCTGGATATAGAGGGGGCCTTTAATAATGTGAAATTAGAGGCCATAAGGCAGGCACTGAGTGATTTAGGGGTTTCGTTATTCTTGGTCGAATGGATAACTCTGATGCTTAGCAGCAGAGTTATTCACTCGGACTGGGGAAACGAGCGCTTAAGGAAACTCGTGACTAGGGGGACCCCACAAGGGGGAGTTCTCTCTCCCTTATTGTGGCTCTTGGTTGTCAATGTCGTTCTGGGACGTTTTGACAGGATAGGTCAGAAGGTCGTCGCCTACGCGGATGATGTAGTTATATTGGTATCGGGCAAGTTTCTGCCGACAATTAGCGATGTCATGCAAGGGGCGCTGGGCGAACTGTCAGCTTGGGCGACTGATAAGGACTTGGGAGTTAATCCGGAGAAGACAGAATTAGTTCTTTTCACTAGGAGGTACAAGGTGGAGAATTTTAGGCTGCCGGTACTAGGGGGAGTAGAGCTTAGGCTATCTGATAGTGCTAAGTATCTAGGAGTTTTTCTGGACAGTAAGCTGTCCTGGAGGAGGAATACTCAGGAGAGACTAAAGAGGGGTCTCAATGCTTTCTATGCTTGCAGATCGTCGATAGGTAGGAGTTGGGGACTCCGGCCGTCAGTTGTGGGATGGCTGTACACTTCGGTGGTTAGACCCATTCTTACGTATGGATGCTGTGTTTGGTGGGAGGCATTGAAACTAGCTAGTCGGAGGGACCTTCTGTCTAAGGCTCAGAGGTGTGCTTCGATCGGCATGACAGGTGCCTTGAGAAGTACCCCTCAGGCGGCTCTGGATGTTATTCTTCATCTTCCGCCTATAGAGCAGTATGTGAGGGAAATGGCAGCAAGGAGCATTCTTTGGCTGAGGGAGCTAGGACTGTTAGGAAATTTCACGGAGGGTCACTCGCGGATCTTGAGTGAAATTAGTACTAGTGGTTATCACCTAGGCTCGCCCGGCTCTACGGATTATTTGGTCACTAGGGTCGATTTTGGGCGTTTGCCAGAGGTGATATTGCCTTCTAGGGAGAGCTGGTCAGGGCAGGGCAGATTGTATAGGGGATTTGCTATTTTCACTGATGGCTCGAAGATGAAGGGCACGGGTGCGGGGGTCTACATTGAGGATCTGGACATCAGAAAGTCATATAGACTTCCCGACGACTGCAGTTTATTTCAGGCGGAGGTTCTGGGGGTTCTCAGGGCCGTGGAATTGCTAGGAGCTAACATTGCCAAGGGCTCGGAGGTCACTATATATGTGGACAGCCAGGCGGCTCTTAGGGCCTTGAAGGGCTGTTATGTGAACTCCAGGCTAGTGGACGATTGTAGGAGGGCTCTAGGAGTAATCTTAGGGAATTATGTTGTGAGGCTCTGCTGGGTACCGGGTCACTGCAACATCACCGGCAATGAGATAGCTGATGAGTTGGCAAGACTGGGCTCGGAAATGGAAGATCCTGACAGTTTGCAAGTGGTCAGGCCTCCAATGGGCTTCTATTTTGGGAGAATTAGGGAATGGATTCTGAACAGGACTAATCGGGCTTGGCGGGGCCGAACGGACTGCCGAGTATCGCGCACGCTGTGGCCGATGCTTAGTAGGTCAAATTCGGACGCGCTGCTGGGTAAGAGTAGGGCCTGCGTCAGGACCATGATAGGTATTATCACGGGCCACTGTATGATAGGCAGAATGGCGGTGAGAATGGGGTCTGGCTTATCGGATATATGTAGGCTGTGTGAGGACCCAGAGGAGCTGGAGACAGTTGAGCACTTTCTGTGCCACTGTCCCAGGCTACAGAACAGCAGGCTGAGGTGGCTAGGTAGCAGATTCCTGCACGAATTGGGAGATGTCTCGGGCTGCGGGCTCGAGAATCTGACGGGATTCGTAATGGGAATGACCTGGTTGCGCGGCAGGAGGCTGGGAAACATGTAGGGCAGTTTTTCCTGTTTGGTAGGGTTGTGTTTTGCTTGTTCTGTCCGATTTCTTATCTTCCACTATCTTCCTTCCCTGTGCTTTCACCATTAACTTCTCCTACTCTGTCACACTAGATATCTTTCTCTTCTTTCTTTCTTTGTTTCACTAAATAAAGGCATCACAATGGACCATAATGGTCTCTGGGTGAGGGTGTGAAGTTTGCTTCACACCAGCCTTTCTAACCTAACCTAACCTAGATAATTCCATGCTTTCCTTGCGCTTATTTAATTGTATACCATATTTTTAGGTAATTTAACCTATGTATTTCCTTGTGTGTATGTATGAATGTATTTATAATATTTTTCTTCAAATATACATAAAAAATAACAATTTATGTGTTTTATAACAATAATGTTATTAAAAAGTGTATGTGATAACGTTGGCAACTCTCATTAGGTAGTTATCAAAACAACACAAATAAAGGCAAAATTAAACCACCAAATTAATAAATTTATAATGTTCATACCCAATTTTATGGGATATGAATAACAAATCATACATAAACCTTCCATTTCTAGTTTTTTTTAATTCTGGAAGTTAAATAATTTTTGCAACTTTTCGCTTTGGCGACATTTTTAAAATGAACTTTCACTTTCCTGTGTAATCGCACAAGAAATTTTCAAGAAAGTCGTCCATTTCATTCAAATTTTTATTTGTTATACGTATACAGAAATTTCATGAAAGTTCTTTTACGTGTAAATGCAGTGTAAATAGCATATAAAAAGGAAATTTAATGTTTTTCTTTTCCATTTATTTTAAAAACTCATAATCTTTTGAGAAAATTTTCATAGAAAATATAAAATTAAAAAACAACATTGTTTTAATACTGATTGTTGTTTAACAATTTCTTTTAAATTTGCGTTTTGATTGTGAGCAGCTGTTTTTATTTAACTTCGAAAAAAATATGGTGCCAGACATTCAGACGTGTAAATGAACTTGAGAATTTGACTTTTTACAGAGCTTACATGGCAAAAGTATGAACTTATATCATATTTTGTAAATAAATTAATTGAATTTATATGATAAAACTCCAAAACATTATTTAAAAGTTCTTGCGTAAAATATTAAAAACATGCAAGTCGTCTTAGCATGTTTTGGAATTGCGCTGCCGATATGTAGTACATTAGATACTTACAATCATCGCATTTAGACTATAGTATCCCTTCCTGCAGTAATATAGTTCACAGCTAGATGATGGCTTTAACATTCTGATGTGAGTCCCGTCTAAGCACCCAACTACACCAGGAATTTTAAATTTGTCATAAAATTAAATTTTGGAGTTTGTCATTTCTTGGTCGACCATATCTAAGCAAATCCACTGCGAACACAGCCTTTCCTCAATAACATTGAGTACATTCCAAAGGACTCTGCAAAAAGATGTTCGATCCATTGTGATATTTAGATCATTGGCGATTACGCCTTGAAATGAACCGACAGCTAAAAATCGTAAGACGCTAGCCAGTCGCACAATTTCCGGAATAGTGCTTTTGTCAATATGAGGCGATATTTCGTTAAGAATCATCATAAAAGCGCTTTTGTTAAGGCGATACAAAACTATGAAACTAAGCATAAGAAATTATTACCATTTATCAACAACATGTACTTATGGTACTTACCATTGTTCAGGAATATCTCTTGGGTTGTAATAATCCCTTAGAAGACGTTTTCTGATACGTTCTTTTTTAAAATACAGTTTTTTTAATGAAATAACACGTAATATTAAAGCTGCCGACCACTACTTCGAAAAAAAAAAACAAAACGCGTGAACTCTAGCACATGCTTAAATAAAATTGGCGATTTTCAGATCGCATGTGATTTTCAAATCATGCGATTTTCAGCACATGGCCGATAATATAAATATGCATACTTACAAACATACATATCACATAAAGAGTTGGTGGTTTAATTGATTGTGTATGCTCTTGAGAAGTTTTTACAGTTATTAAAAAATTAGTATTGTGGTTATTTTGTAGAACTGTTTATGGTTTTTAATACAAATTTTTAATATTTTATTGATTGAGCTAAATTTTAATTCATTTCATGTTGCAAAATTCCTTTCTTCATAAAAATAATTTTGTGAAAAATTAAATTTAATGAACTTTAGCCTGAATACAATAGTAAAAATTTAGGTTATTAAAAAATATTATTCTTATGGCTAATAAATCAGTAAGTGTTTAAACGCTGGTTTAGTTGAACTAAACTTAAATTTATATGTAGTTTAAACTCAACAGTTGTAAATCAGTGTCCCATGTATTATATGTAGTTTAAAAAGTAACATGTGGCAGCACTACGATAAATGTTGACAAATTCATATGGTTTGTATCGGTAGTTTAAACGCCCAATTTTATGCGTTTAAAGATGGTTTATATGTTTTCTGATTTATAGATTTGTGGGCTTAAACGCATTTTAAACCAAAAAAAAAGTTTAACTTGCTCTGATTTATTAGCCCTTAGTAACACACATGTACATATGTACGCATACACTGTTTGGATTCTTTCTTTAGATTGAAAATAAAAAAAAAATTGAAAGTAAGCACCAACAAAACAAAAAAACTTTATACAAAACATCCAGGGATGGAAACACTGTGTAGTCATATTTATATTTTTTTTACATTAATAATTTAAAGTTACTCCAGCTAACGTACACGGAGCAGGCAGTTGATATAAAAATGATAGAATATTGGTTTGTGATCTTGCTTACAGATTGAATCTGACAACACTAAACAGTGTGGAAATATATTATATTGGTTTGTGATCTTGCTAAAATCTAATATTACTGATGGTAAATGTACGATTATTGAAGTTTTTACTCTGAATAGTTAAAAAGTTTCATCACCTATTTGATAGACAACTTTGTATAAAAAAAGTGGTCGCCAGTCGGCATATGAAAAAGGAGTTCACAGACTTTGAACACCCTCATGCAATGCTCCCAACTTTGTATGAAAAACGTGATCTAAAACCGGCTAAAACATACTACTAAACCTCCTGTCGACTAAGTGCGATATGTACATATTCCATGTACATAATTAAGAATGTTACTAAAGGCTTTTTACACTATTTTACATTGTATTAATACATGTAAAAAATTCAAGTAATACCTATGTAAAAGTGTGATAGTGTTAATGCAATGTGTTATGAAAATGACAAGTTTTACGAAACAAAATTTGACATCCCATACACAGAAAAACTTATTTTTCCAATTCAAACAAAAAAATTGGAGAATCAAAAAATTTATGTTGGAAATCGGTCCTATAAACAAATATGCATGTTCAAATAATTTATTTTGCATTTCGTCTATTGAAAGAATCTATAACTTTTTTTCAAACAAATAATTATGATTATTGTTTAAATTTGTTTTTGAAATTTAAAAAAACAAATAATTTAGCTGAATCAACCAAAAACTTTACTGAAATTCTTAGAAATTTCAAACAAATAATTTTTTGAGATACATTTTTTTTAAAATAATTTCTGAACTATCTTCTGTTTTTTTATACACACAAGCTTTCTCGCTCACTCACTGTTGGTGTATCCTTTCCTTGGCTACAAAAGAAGTACTCTCGATTAAAACAGTAGCAAAACGACCCGTTATGGTTTTCGTCGTCATTCTACCTTAAAAACAGGATGTATTAAACTAAATAATATTTTTCATTCTTTTTTTCTTAAAGTGTTGTTTCTACACAAACATTGAATGGGTTTTTACGTACTTTGTATTGTACATTGTATTGTTTTTTCAACAAGCTTCGTTATCCTATTTAATAATCTTTCTTATTGTTGTACTTTTGTAATGTGTACGCAAAATAGACTGTATGTGTTTTTTGTTGTTGTTCATATGTTTTACAAAAAGTAGTGTTGCTTACGAACAAAAAAAAATTGCAGAAAAACGACTTCATTAAAGAGGGTTATATATTTAATACAAAATTATTAAAACTTGAAACCAATATCGCGTATATTATTTATTTTTTTTTTTGTACAGTTATTAAAAATTTTGATGCTAAAATAAAAATCAAACAAAAATTGTAATAGAAACACTAAAGAAACTTAGAAATTTAAAAAACTTTCAAACAAGCGTTTGTTTGTCAATATTTTAGCAATATTTTTTCTGTGTATGACTTCATCGTGTCTTGAAATTTTTCTAAAGGCTAGCTTATACTATTATACTTTGTATTAATACATTTAAAAAACGCAAGTAATACGTAAAAGTGTGATAGTGTGAATCAGGTCTGTGGAGTCGTCAAAAAATAGTTCTAACTCCGACTTCATCAGTGGAATTTTTTTATGCCCGACTCCGACTCCTTTTCTAACATTTGACTTTAAACACCTTTTTTTAAATGCAGTTCCTTTAAAATTGTTAAATATGGCAAGAAAATGATACCGTTAAAATTTTAAATCGATATTTAAATTCTAACACGTGCCGCATTGAGCTTTAATATAGTTATTCACATATGTAAAATAGAACATTTTGGGAGTCGGAGTTTTTATAATTACTTCGACTCCGACTCCGGTACAAAAACCCTCAAATCCGACTCCACAGCCCTGGTATTAATGCAATGAGTTATGAAAATAACAGGTATAAAAAAAATTTACATCCCATACGACTTTATCGTTTTTTGAAATTTTTCTAAACAATAATACTTTTCATTTGATCAGGTTTGCATTTTAACAAAAGCATGTTCATGTCTTATACAAATTGCAATGTTAAATTATAATTTTTGACAGTCGCAACTAAACTCATTAGATTGCTATCTTATAAAGTATTATGGAATACGTAGGACTTGTTTGATAGTGTAAACTACGCTTAAATAATCATCGGTATGAATACATGAATGTATGAAATGAAATATGTGAATGTGTATTAGTATTAATGCGTGTGTATGAGTTTAAAATAAAAGAAAAATAAATTGTCTTATGGCTGGCTAATAATGTCATTCGATTATTAGTGAAATTTAAAATGGTGTTTTTGTTTAATATCGATTGCCGCCCAAACCCGCCACAAAATTTTAACATTCAAATTTAAACACTGAGCTGTCAGATCAGATCGTTTCTGCATCGATAAAATACCTTAAAAAAATCAATCGCTGATCTTTGCTCATGTGAAAAATATCAATGTCCAAAAAATCATTTTAAGTATGGGCAATATCGGTACAAATACTTACTTGTTATAAAGTACAATATCTGGCCGCCAAATGTGATCAGAAGGCACATGTAGCATATGCACCCCGCCATACTCTTTTGGTTCCCACCTCAATTTGTAATCGTACCAAGACTGCTCCACCCACAAATTTGTTGTCATTATCTGATTTTTAAGGTTCTGAAATTCAAAGAAATTTGAAATAGTTTATTAATTAACTATAGGCAATAAAATTTACATCCTTATCTTTATCTATATACTGTGTATCAATTTAGTAACCGGACAGTTGTCTATTTTTTATTTAATTCGTTTTTAAATGTAAACAGATTTTTGTTAAAACAGAAAAACCTTTTTAATTTCTTAAATCATCTATATATTGTATATTTCACTTGTATTAACACCACAATAATATACGCAAACAATTTTATAAGCAAACAACTGAAGTCTGGCAAAATAAAACATTAAATTAATAATCGGACATGTTGCAACTACCATGCTTAAATGTCATTTTATACCGGAATTCCCCGAACAAAGTTAGTTGGGAATTAACTGAAATTGTAAAAAAGCGTTACAGGGAGTTTTTTGCAAAAGAAAATTTTTGAATCTGTGACAAAAAATGGCGAAAAAGGCGATGTGAGCAGCAAACGTGTTCAAACATCGATAGCAGTTAGAGAGTTGATAATAAAACATTATCAAATTGGTATGTATGTACGTGAAATTGGAGATGCTGTTCAAAGAAGCCATTCTACGGTTCACGATATTATAAAGTGCTTCAAAACTAGCAATTCCGTAGAAAATAAGACCAAATCTGGACAATCAAAAAAGTTTACTCCATCTGATGAACGATGGATTGTTAATCAAGTAAAGAAGAATCCTAGGCTCAGTTCTCCTAAATTAACAAAATTGGTGTCAGAAAGCTTACAAATAAGTGTCAATCCTGAAACTGTCCGAAATGTACTCCGTAAACACAATTTTCGGGCAGTGTTGCACGAAAAAAACCATTTGTAAATGATGTAAATCGGAAAAAGAGATTAAAGTTTGCTTCTGAACATAGAAACCATGACTTTTCGTACTGGACTAACGTGCTTTTACAGACGAAAGCAAATATAACGTTTTCCGGTCAGACGGACAGGCGTACGTTTGGAGAAAGCCAAATGAAGAACTTAAGACTTCTAATCTTCGTCTCACCATAAAGCACGGATCTGGAAGTGTCATGGTTTGGGGCTGTATGTCCGCCTCATGACCTGGACAGCTAGTTTTTATAGATGGTATAATGGACCAGTTTAAGTACATAACCATTTTAAGCGAAAATTTGGCTCCGAGCGTAGAAAAATTAGGCATTTCGGAAAACTATAAGTTCTACCAAGATAATGATCCGAAGCACAAAGCGCATAACGCACGGATGTGGTTACTGTATAATTGTCCCCATGTTATGGAAACTCCCCCCCAGTCTCCAGACATTAACGAATTTATGGTCTCATTTGGAAAATAAACTGAAGTCTCGGACAATTTCCAATATCAGTCAGCTAAAGATTGCTCTAAAGGAAGAATGGGAACAAATTGATCCAGCTTACTGCAAAAAAACTCAAAGAATCAATGCCAAGGCGATTAGAATCTGCACGTAAGAGCAACGGAATGCCCACAAAGTATTAGATTGGCCAAAATATTAAATGCACCTACCATATTAAAAAGTGTCCTTTTATTAATTTGATCCATATTTTTAACTTAATATGATTTTGTTGTTGTTTCTCTTAGAATTGAGATTTTTTTTTAAATATTGTTGGCGTTTTTATTAGCCAAAAATAAAAAAGTGAATTACATTAATAAATTTTTTTTAGTTTGTTGGAAAAATCTTGTTTATCAACTCCACATTATTATAAGTCGTTGTTGTTCGGTTGTTAATTTAAGCCACTGTATATTTATAAAAAAAAGTTTCATTTTGCTTGTAATCGATGTTCTCTGTAATGCGTAAACAGATTTTGATTCTAGAATTTTCCCACGAATGAAGACGTAAATCCGTATATTTAAATGTATGTATATGCGGATCTTTTATGGTCATATATAAAAGAGAAAATAAGAAGAAATAAGATATTGTGCAAAAAGAAAAAAATTATTAAAATACCTTAAAAAACTCAATAAAATTTTTAAATGATCAGCGTGTTAATCATGACTGTATTTTTAGCGGATTGGAAGTGCCACCTGGATCTATGGCGGCCGATACAGTGCTTAAATTAACAAATAATGCAGGTGTAAATTTATTGATGTTGCCTATTTCATAAAAAATCCAAATACCAATAAACAAAGTAAGCAAACTGTAGTTGTTAAGTTCCGCTATAAGAAGTCAAAGGCAATATTGATGGGTGTCAAACCAAAACTAAAGGAAATGAAACTACCAAGTATGTATTTATTCGGGATTTTTTAAGCCGAGAAATTTCAAGTTTATTCAATCATGCAAAAGCCTTAAAAAGACTATTTTTTTTGTTCGATGTGAGGAAGATGTTGATAATCTATTATTGGAAGCTACAACTTATATCTAGGATACGTAGAACCCATAATGAAATTCCTGATGATAGGCAATATTTTTCCCGACATTTTTGATCACGGAAAGCACAAAATTTAAACTATTACCAACAATATAGATTTAAAAAGTTTAACTTAAAGGGCAGAACAGTGTAAAAATTCGTACTTTTGGTCCCTTTTATTTGCTTAAAATAATTTGGTACTTTTGTAAGCTGAGTTTTTAAATAATTTCTCACTAACTTGAAACCTATGTTCTTTAACATAAAGGCAGCAAACAAATAATGTACATTTATGCGACAAAACAGGGTAAAAATTCTTACTTTTTGTACTTTCTGTAATCAAGTTTTTTTAAAATAGTTTTACACGAGCTTTAATCAATATTCTTTAACAGAGGGACGAAAAACCAATAAAAAACAATTCATTAAACAGGGTAAAAGTGTGTACGTTTCGTAGAAACTATTTTGACAAAATAACTTTTTTGCACACTTAAAACATAAATACAGCAATCAAATTAAGTGTAGTTGAGGGGAAAAACAGGCCAAAATTTTGTACATCTGCTACTTTTTGTAAACACAGGGGCTTAAAAAATGTTTGGGCAGTAAATAAATAAAGTATATTTGAGTACTGTAAATGATTTGTGAGCCATGGGTCAAAAATTATATATCACAAATTTATATGGACAACAAGAAGTAAAAAATGTGTATTATTGGTACTTTTTTGAAGATAAGTCCAAAGTAAAATCAATATATATTTTAAATACATTGGGATACAAAATAGCGATAAAAGAAGTACAATAACGGGAATTTAATTTTTTTAATAAATAATTTAAAGACTCTAAATTTAAAAAGCTGATTAATTTTTCTAGAATAAATCATTAGCCCATACATTTTAAAAATTTTTACTGGGAGAGACAAAAAATATAATTTTTTAAGTGATTTTACGGAAACTTAAATATAGGGTAGCTAGATTCGTAAAAACAGTACATTATATACAAAATAAAAACAGTACAGTCAAGATAAAACTGTAAGTTTTTTTGATGAAAACTTAAATGATTTTTTCCGAGTTACTCGTAAACGTCGCACAGTGGCGCCCGTAGGTCAAACGAGGTTGCAAAAATCAAAATTTTCATGAGCGCCGACGAAGTTTTGAATAAACCCATGTTATAAGAAACTTTTCAACGATTTCAAATATGCCACTCTTAATAATATCACATTTTTAGTTTAGAAGATATAACCGTTCAAAGTTGACCGACTTTCGGTTTTCAAAAAAACACACAATTCTTAGTCAATTTGTTGCGATTTCAGGTGTAATATCACGAAAAATAGGTAACGAATCGCCTTATTTTTTGTTTGTATTGATTTATGTATTTATTAAATGTATAATGATAAAAAAAAATTAACTATTTGCTTTGTGTTTCTCCTGGTAAATCACTATTTAAAAACTATCCGTTTTTTCACTATTTTTCAACTTTGACGGAAAATAAAAAAATCTATATTTTTCTATATTTGCCATATTTGCAAAACCTGTTCTTTGATTATTTCTTTACATAATTCAAAAGGTTTTATCTGCCCGTACGTGCCCGTTTGGCTTCTAGAGGTAAAAAAGGTTAAAAAGACATGTTTGCAGAAATTGTATGGTGTCCATCCCTTATATGTTTTGACTGACAGTAGTTTGATCTAATAGTTTAAAAAAAATACTCATTGAAATTAGCAGGTACGTACCTCACTTAAACAATACTTTAGCGTACAAATGGTCAAGAACAATATTGACTTATGGTCCCTACAGGTAGGCACAAATCTTATTTGGATACGTGCATAATATCAAAATTGCATTATTCAGCCTAAATCCATATGTATGCAGGGAACAGGTAAATTTTTAGGCATGGTAGCATAAGCCTATATGTATATTGCAAAATAAGCATAATGCCTGGATTAGTCTACGACTGAAAGTTGGCGCAACAATTACTGAAACCATTAAACAATTTAAGTACTGAAAACATGGCGTTGAACAATTTAAAATGATTTGAACTGTTTAGAAAGTCAACCACACCAAAGTTTTTCACGGAAGCTTCCTGAAAATGAGGTGAAAATTCTTCCTGAGAAGTTGACATTGATCAGCAAATGGGGCATCGATGGATCATACCGGACAAAGCGTTTATAAGCAAAGGATATCTTCCGATGACGCTACAATATCGGACGGAAATATGTTTATGGCATCTGTTGTTCCTTTGCGGCTAAAATCTGATGTTTCCCCACAATGGAAAAATCCACGTCCGTCATCAGTGCATTATTGCCGACCAATAATGTTTCAGTTTGCAAGGGAATCGGCAGAACTCATAAGGACCACGGTGAAGGACATTGAAGAACAAATAAGCAAGATTAAGCCTACAAAGCTGCAAATTGGAGAAGGAAAATATATTGAATGCAATTACGAGTTCCACCTGACCATGGTTGACGGAAAAGTCGTAAACGAACTGACAGGAACAACCTCAACAATGTCATGCCCGATTTGCAAAAAGAGTCAGAAGAACTTTGATAATTTAAACGATTCTACAAATGAGGAGAATTACGAATATGGAATGTCACCAGTGCACACAAGGATAAGGTGTATGGAATTCTTGCTAAAACTGGCGTATACCCTACCACAAGAGGAGGAAAACTTAGATGAAAATACATCAATAAAGGATAAGGAAAAGATCAGAAAGAAGCAAATAAAGGATGCTTTTTTTAAACAAGTTGGACTAAAAGTAGGCTATCCCAAGCACGGATACGGTAACTCAAACGATGAAAGCACTTCTAGGAGATTTTTTGAAAATGATGAGGCAGTAACTAGAATCACTGGAATCGACAATCAAATCGTGAAAAGATTGGGAACGATCTTGGATGTTTTAAACTGCAAAGAAAATGTCAATTCTACAAAATATGGAGAATATGCGTCGAAAACTGCATCTCTTTTAGCAGAAATGTATCCACAGAAGAAGTTGACCCCGACCGTCTATAAAATATTGGCGCATGGCAAAGATATAATTGAGTACCAGTCTTTGCCAATTGGAGAGCTTTCTGAAGAAGCACAGGAGTCTCTTAACAAATTTTATAAAAAACATAGATTGCAGAACACATTCAAAGCATCAAGGGTAAGGCAAAATGAGGACCTCTTCAACATGTTGGCAGCATCTTCCGATCCACTTATTTCTTCCCTGCGGCATGTGAAGTCACGAATAGAGTTACAAAATAATTATAGTTTAGAAATGGTTAGTCTTTTAGATATACCTTCTCTTACGAATTGTGATGAATATTTTACAGAAAATTGAATAAATTGAATAAATGAAAATTGAATAAATAATTAATAAATGAATTAATTAATTAAATATTTCATTCCCGAAAATAATTTTTGATAATAAATTTGCATGTGCCCGGCAAATAAAAAACTGAAATGGCAAGCTGCTTTATTTAAGCAACTTGTTTTATTAATTTTGTTTTTTTCTTTCTATCCTCTTACAACAACAATTCGTGTTGGAAAAAAATCAGCCAATTGTAGGGGAATGTAAGAAAGAAAAATTGACGGTTTATTGTTGTGTCTTTGTTGAAGCTTTGATATTGTTACATGTAAGACCGGAGTGTTTTAAAATTCTTATTCACTTTATGGTCTTACTTGTATAATATTTTTAGCTTTTCTAAAGTATTTGGAAAAAGTTTCCTGACGAGCTGGCCTAATCAACCAGCGAAATGCGCATAGAAACTAGCTTTCCCACAACAATAAATTTCAGTGTTTTCATTCAAAAATTGGGATTATTAGCACATAATTAATAAATGAATTAATTAATTAAATATTTCATTCCCGAAAATAATTATTGATAAAAAAAAAAAATTATTTTTTTTTAATTTGTTGGGTAATAATTTAAAACATAAGACCCTAAAGAAAAAAAATAAAAACAATCTAAAAATGTAAAATTGATTTTTCTAATAATTTAAACTTTGATAACCCATAAGTAGGCCCCTACAAAGCGTAGCACCAAACGCTTATTTCATAGGCTGAACAGTTATCTATAATATGCTGTTTATACTGTTCAATTATCTTATTCGGTTCAAAAGATATGATTTTTGCAACGAAAAAACTCAAATGGCGCCACTGTGCGTCGGTTTTGCGTTTCTGCAGGAGCCATGAATCAATGGTGGCCTGATCCAGGGACTACAGTCCCACTCAAGTAAGTTGATTTATGATCGGTCAGTGGACAAGCCTGTCGCTGTCAGACCATCAACACATTAGGATTGACATACTGGTAAGGGGGGATCTGCGCAGAGGCGCATACAATCTCAGACGAGCGGACTGAAAGGAGTTCAATTCCCTTGTCAGCCGAAGGGCTGGGATCCTTATGACAGTTATTGGGTCTGCCGATGAGATTGAGCTAGCGGATAAACTTGTTGAAGAAACATTGTTCTCCTTATTTCGGGAGAGCACGACCGTGAGATGCTTCGGCTCCAGCTGTAAGAGTCCTTGGTGGAATGGTACGTTCGATCAGAAGCGGCGGCAAGTCAGGAGGGTATTCAACGTGGCAAAACGAACCAGCCACTGGCAGGACTACAAATGTGCTATTACAGAATACAACAGATCCTTACGAAAATCCAAGAGGGATTCATAGAGGAACTTATGCATTAGCAACGCAAACCTCCCTGACGTGGCAAGGCTTCACAGGGTAATGGCCAAAGGACGCTCAAATGCTGCGGTCCTAGTGGAGAGAACAAGAACAGATGGTTCCTTCACGATAAATCGCAGGGACACTTTGGAAGCCCTGCTACAGGTACACTTTCCCGGCTCGAATATTGTTACCAGTACTGGGCAAATGGATGTCAAGGCGGCAACTCCAGGGACTCGTTGGGCCACTGGATTTTTGATGAGGATAGGGTACGATGGGCAGTTGACTCGCTTGGCTTATTCAAATCACCAGGGGGTGACGGGATCTTTCCTGTATTGTTACAGGAAAGACTTGATATCATAATAGGGCCGCTGGTTGGTCTTTTTAGACCTAACTTGACCTAGGGACATATTCCAACCGCTTGGCGTGCGATCAGGGTCGTATTTATTCCCGAAGCTGGCAACAGGCCGCTGGAGAAACCGAAATCCTACAGACCTATCAGCCTTACATAATTTCTGCTCAAGACTGTTGAGCGGCTACTGGACCTGAACATCAGGGACAAACTGCATACTTCTGCACCATTGCACAGGACACAGTTTGCCTACCAGAAGGGTAAGTCCACGGCGGTAGCATTGTACCATTTGGTTGCGCGAATAGAGAAGGCACACTATAACAAGGAAATTGCAGTGTCTGCATTTCTTGATGTAGAGGGTGCCTTTGATAACACGAGCTACAATTCTAACACAGATGCTCTGGCACGGAAACAGAAGGATGAGCTCACGATCAATTGGATTGGGGCTATGTTGAGGGGAAGGAGAATCACCGCCTCCTGGGATGACGCTAGTGTCAGCATCAGTGATGTTAAAGGTTGTCGACAGGGGGGGTGCTATCCCATCTCTTGTGGTGCCTTGTAATTGATGATCTGCTTATCAGGCTCGACGGATGTGGTCTGAGGGTAATTAGCTATGCAGACGACCTGGCTATCATGGTGACTGCGAAGTTCGAGAGCACGATCACTGATGTGATGAAAGGTGCTCTCGATAGGGTTCTCGAATGGTGTCATGAAAGGGGTCCGAACATCAAACAAACAAAGCGGTCGTGATATCGTTCGAGTGGAGATATAACTACTTCTGGCAGTCGTGATCGAATACTTTCTCGATTCGAAAGCAGTTTTATTTCAGTCCAAACTAAAGGGAAAATATTTTTTTCAGTGTTGTAAAGCATTTATTTGATTTTTCCAACACTGCAAAAATATCTTCGACTCATTCAGTATCGACTGAATAAACGGCTAATTATAACTCGCACTTGGACCAGAGCCTTAAGAAGGCGGTAAGGGGCTTCTGGGCCTGCAGGATCTTCTTTGGAAAGATTTCGGACTTTAGTCCCACTATGGTAAAATGGCTATACTTTATGACGGTCAGACCGATAATCACCCACCTTGGTATGGTGGCCAAATATTCAACAGGTATCTGCAATCAGAGAGTGCAACAGGCTGCAGCGGATGGTGTGTCTGACCCTGACTGGGGGTGATGCACATATGTCCTGGGCCTGGGGCACTGATTTCCTTGTCATGGAAATCAGGAATTAAAATGGAATACTGATGGGTCCGAATCGGAGCATGGAGTGAGTGCGGGGGTATTTGTACCAAAAACGCGAATCTCAATGGCCATGGGTAAATTACCTGGTGTTAGGCAGGCCAAGATTTACGCTATTGATATGTGTTGCAATATCATTCTTGGCAAGGGAATGTTTGGCGGCAGTATTTTAATTTTTACTGACAGCCAAACTGCCGTTAAAGCACTCTCTTCCGGGAGGATGTCATCGAATTTTCACCACCAACCGGGTAATGTTGGGGCCAGAGCCGGCTCGAAAGCCTGGATGGTGGGGCCCGAGCCATTTTGTGGGCTGAGTTGGGCCACAATCCCGTCCCTTTTAGGCGACTGGGCTCTAAGGCAGCATAGAGGGAATTTATCTCTCACGGGAATATAATGATGCCGAAGGGTCTCAGCAGACGGGATCTGCAAACTGTCTCTTGATGAGGACGAATCCACGAAGCATATACTGTGTGACAGCCGGCGCTGGCATGTGACAACTGGAAGGCACTTGGGCGACGGCACAATAGGTGCGTTCCGAGTCGGTGCAATATCGGCAAAAGACCTGGTTAGGTTCCTTTGGGAAGCAGAGGGCCTTTTGGTCAACTAATGGGGAGTGGGTACAATAAACCTAGCTTGGTCGCGGAACCATCTCTAATGAGGGGAAATCTCCCCGCTCTCTGGAAAAAATTGATTTATTAAATTTTAGCAATATTTCTTCATTTCTACGTGCCTTTAGTCAATTTGAATAAATTTAGGTATGTTAATTTGAATAAATGCATATGTTATTTTAAAATGATTTGACGGAATTTTAACTCAAAAATTTAAGAAAATTTTATTCATATCAACAAATATGACTAATATTGTTTTTTAACTAACATATTTCGTTGATTTCAATAAAAAATAGTTTATTTGAAAATTTTTTTTTGAATAAAATACCAATTGATTTGAATAGTTTTATCGTTAAAATTTTCTTTTTTGTTAATTTTACCTACGGGGACTTGGTTCAGAGTAGGGCATCAGCTAAACAAGTATTTTATAAATTAGTATAGCTTAAAATAAACTATGGACTGAAAGTAGAAACTTGGGATTTCGTCTCTTAATTTGTTCGAGACAGAGCTGGAATAAAAGACTTTAAGTGAAGATTTAATAACAACATTCCTAAAAAGTAGTTTTTATGAGTTAAATTTTTTACGAATTCTAAAACAATTTTACGATAGTAAAGTACAGTTTGCCTCAAATATGGGAGATTTCATTTCAAGTGACCCAACTTTGAAAACTGGTGTCTTCTGGTCTGGTAGTAGTTTACACCAAGATCCGTTATAACAAGATCCGTCAAGAACTCTACGAGTTAGTGTTAGATTAAATTATTTCTTGTCAACAAAAACACTTGTTATTTTTTATTTAGTTAAGTTGTCTATGAAAAGAAAATAATTTTTTAAAGAAAATGTTATGTCAATAAAATAAATTTTATTATTCTATTTTTAAACTTCAATAAAGTTGGTTGTAATTTCTTGGGTTCCAATAGGTTATGGGCCCAGATTGTAAATAATTTAAGGCGTATAATCGGTTTAAAAAAAAATTTGTGAATAATGGAACAGAAGTGGGTATTTCCTTTGTTAAGCTCTAGTAACTATTTTACGTGGAAACTCAAAATGCAGATGCATTTGGTTCAGATGGATTTATGGGATATTGTGGAAAAGCCATGTCCAAACCCATTGACTCCGGATCAAAAAGCAAGAGCTGCAATTGCGAGGTGTGTGGATAATTCTCAAGTTCATCTTATAAGAATGGATATTTCAGCGAAATCTTTGTGGATGAAGATAGAAACAACATACGAGAGGAAGACAATGGGCCGCGTGAATAAAACTTCAATTTGTTTCAATTTATACCTATATATTTTTAAAATTTGAAAAAACATGCACTGCTGTTGTCACTCATATACAGCTATGGGCAAATTCAAAATCAAAGTTCAAAAAGAGCGAACGATGTGTACATACATAAAATTGATGTGCGAAGAGAGAAAAGAAATTGTGCTTAGTCTAGCAGAACATTTCGAACGAAGCAGACGTGCGTCGCATGTCATGAAATGAGAAAAAAACAAAGCGTACAAATGTACATAAAACCAACAAATGCAAACATAAACAAACCAATACAATGCCACACATGCAAAGCTTTCAATGTAGTGGTGCCCATAGCTGCTCATATATCAACTTTTATGAAACTAAACAATAACAAACGACATAATATGATGTTGCCACTGTGTTTTTTATGAATTATCCCATAAATGCACTCAATAAATTTTTGTCATTTCTTGTCAGTCATGCTAAGGTTTTTTTAAATAAACAAACATTTTTCGTTGAAATGAAAAAAAAGTGTGTAAAAAATAGATAAATATACAAAACTTGCTTTATTTATGTTCGCATACAAACTAAACATATACAGGAAAGTTTTTTTTAAATGCCCCTTGCATACATATGAAAGATATCCCCTAAAGTGTAGTAATATCCCCAAAATCTCATCTAAAAGAAAATAATAAAAGTAATTTTTTATTTTCTTCCTTTTGTAATTTTTGAGAAAATTGTTCTTATCATCCCAATGAAATTTTGGCGATATCTTCCAATTTTCTTATAAGTGGATATCTGGCGATATTGGCAAGTTTATCATCTAACATAAACCAATTTCGTACGAAAGAGAAAATGAAAACGTTTTTACCTTCTCTAGAAAACGCAAAATTGTTTCGTTTTAAATTCGTTTCAAAATAGTGAGGTTTAATTACTAATTTAAGAGCACTAACATAAAAGAAACGTTCAAGAAATATGTCAAATGATAAAGAATCCTGTTGTTTCTCAAATTGTGTCTGGAAAAATAGACAAAACCTGTTTAGATAACAATTTTTTTATATTTCTAAAACAATAAAAAAATGTGAAAAAAAGCATTGACTTATCTTTTTGTTCTATTCTGTTTTCTATCACTGCTGCAATTTTTGAAACACCGGCATTTTGAATAAGAGCGATTGATTAAAGGATAAACTTTAGTTTTTAGCCAGTTTTTTATTTTATTTACGAAGTACCCATAGACAATTCTTTTGTTTATGTTTACAAAGCTGCTGTTTAATAATGATATAATATTTAATAACAAAAAACAATGTTTTAATTGTTCTTCGGATTTATCAAAACGTACGAAAGCTGAAGAAGCAAACCAAAAACGGTACGAATCGAAAAATGTGAAAATTTTCACTTTCGTACAAATAAATTCTGTGACATACCTGCATATTAACAATTTTTTTCGAATGTGCTTCTATGAGTCAAATTACAATATGTAAAATTTTGTACATCATTTTTATTCCATCAATATTTGACATGCTTTTTGTTTTAGCCAATCATTGGTTAACATTGAAGCTATAGACATGTAGTGTATATAGTCATTCCTAAGAATAAGTACAATATTAAACAAAGGTTGGCCTAAGGGCCCTGGAGACAATCAAATATGCCCATCAATCAGTGCATATGTGTTTGCGTCGTTTATTTTAGGCTTTTGCGGAGACGTAGAAATAAACGAGACAATCAACAATTGTATTTTGTAAAAAAAAAAACAAAATATTTATATTTTTCATGACAGCAAACACAAAACAAATAAAATTTTTTTTGCCAATCACAACAGGAGACTATCAAACATGGTGAAATTACTACAAGGTGGGAGCACTAGGATTTGTTGTACAACAATACAACAGAAACAGGCAAATTTGTTTGTTTAAAAAAAGTTTAGTGTGTCAAAAATATGGATTTTTCACCACACCAAAATATTCTTATTGAAACGTCAATTCCTTACAATATAAAGTAAAAAACATTAATATTATGTTTTATATAAGAAATAGCGAGTTACATGACTTACATACATAAATGCAGAAGTCCAAGCCAACTTGCTGCAAAGTGTAAAGTGCAATTAAAGTGTGATTCAGTAGCTTTAACTTTAAGAAAAGCCTCTAAGGAAAACCTGGATTTTACAAAATTACGTTAAAATGAAAAATATTTTTATCAAAAACTGCACCTCAATATCAATAACAGAATAGACAAGTATTAGTTGCCAACATTAATCACGGAAGTAAGTTACAAGGCTACCAAATTGTCACCTATAATAAAATAGTTTTAAACTTTTTTAGGTAATATTGTAGATTGCCAGACAACTCTTCCTTACCGCATAATAAACTTTTACGCATTTTTGAAAAGCACGCACAAAGGTCCACAATTAAAATAGGTTTGATTTTTATTTAAGTAAAAGTTTTTTTTTGCAAATGAGTTTTGAAATTCGAAATCAAATTGTCAAATTTCGGGAAGATCGGTTGGTAATTTACCATAGCCTCATAGAAGGCTACTCTCGGAAAACAGCTTAGTACGCCTAAAACCGTAACAAATAATACTACTGTAATTAAATTTGCTGCGTCGCAGTTTTAAAGGACAAGACATCACACTGTCAAATTTCGTGAACATGGGTCCATAACTTACCATAGGCCCCACATAAAGCATACTCTCGTAAAACAGTTTAGTATGCATAAAGTCGCAACGAATAATTTTTTGTAGCGGAATTTGGTCTTTTCTAGTTTCAGAAGGCTTCAAATCACAATAAAAAGTCGATAAACTCGGTCCATAATTTACCATATTTCCCGTATCATTAGGCAGTTTATTTACAAGAACTTGTAATGACGAAGAAAAGATAATTTTTTTTTTCTCAATAGCGTAAGAATTATTATACTGTTGAAGAGGAGGTGGTAGGGTTAATGTTGAAATATTTTTTTTATTCTATTATTTTATTTTACTGACTAATACTATATTACTATATTATTTGATTAAACCATTAAAAATGTTAAAATTAATGAATAGATTTGTCCTCTTTATTCGAATAAACTTCCCCTAAATCAATAGTGCCAACACTGGTAAAATTGAAGTAGTGGGTACTGACTACGAGTACTTTACCTTCTCATACGACTTAAAAGCTCTACCTTACTTCTCATGTATATCTCAAGTATTCTACTTATCTATTAACACTGCAGCAACAGTACAAATATATCTCTCGTGATTACATTGATGTAAAGGAAAAAGAATATAATTCGAGAGAGTTGTAAATTTGTATTAAACATTTAAAGCTTTTCAAAGAATCTAAGAAGAAAAAAAAACTGTACGGAGGTGTAATGCGTAATAATCTAGAAAATATCATTATTTTCCATTTTGGAAGCGGAGTTAACTATTAACATACAAGTGCAGTCAGTAATTAGAATAAAAAGTAAAACGTGGTTGCAATTATTATAGTTCATTCTAATTGTAAAAGTGAAATTAATATTCTTAAATTATAGTTTAAATACTAAAACCAGAATTTAAAAAGGTAAATTAGTTTACTTGTCATAAGTTATACAATTAATATTATAACGTAATAAAACTCTCAATAGAAAAATTTTAAATTTCCGAAACTTAAAAAAAAATCTGAATATATCAAGGGATTGCTTCTCGTGAAAGCACGTTTTTCCTATTCAGGCCACATTTCATTAAAAGAAGGTAATAATTGATAAAATGTGCATTTTTTTTTATATGACTTTCAAAGTAACTATTTTTAAATTTAATAGGAATCGTGTTCTTCTTCGGGTTTTATTTACCCAATAGTGCTATAAAGTCTTCCGAGTTAAACTTTTGGCCTTAGCTCAGGCTAAGGGCACACGTGTTGCATTACATAACTCGGAAGACTATAATTGCGAGGAATTTACTACAACGTTTGGAAAGATCTGGCAGCTTAAATCTTTTCCACCTTAAATACATTCCAAATGGTTAAACCATGGACGAAGCTGAAAAAAAATATGAACCTAATTCTAATATGAAACTTAATATCTACTAAAAAAATGCAATTCTACTAATAAGACATATCTAAAATCCTCAAAATCATTAACTAATTCTAAACCCAACAGAAAACAGCTAACTATAATTTTAACTACCTTAACTTTCAGGACAAACTTACTTTTATATAACCTACGAATTAAATCTTATTCAAATTGCAACAAAATTTACTTAATTAACTCCCACATTCATGAAAATTTAATATCTCGTTAAATAGCTAACCTAATTTAGCAAGTAATTAGCGAAATGTCATAACAATTTACAAAATTTAACAATTATTTCTTAAAACTTCATTTATTAAACCTAATCTTACTAATATCCTAGTTTTAAGCATGAATTAACCCGATTATTCAAATTTTATTTTTTTTTTGTCCCCCATTTCTAAATATATAAGATTGTTACTGCTAACCCTAAATTAATTTTACTAAAACAAATAACAACAAAACCAACATATCAATCAGTGATTGTCATCAATGAATTTGCAGAAGGCCTTCATGCAGCGTTGGACATAAAAAAAAAAATGTTTGTAAGTTTGTTTTGTTATTTTCATTCATTACTTTTATTTTTTTTAATATTACTTTAAACTAATTTAATTATTATCAGAGATTTAAGTGCGCTGTAGAATTAAGACTCTTATACTTTTATCCTCCCTTTTTTTTTAAATTCAAAAGAGAAATGAAGCAAAATCTCTGCTGATAATTATGAACTTGTTATTGATATTTTAAATTACACAATTATTTAATTATTTTTAATTATTATAAGTATAAATATGGAATTAACCCTTTTCTGAATTTTGTTTTGTTTATTTCAACTGATCAGATGCTAAAATTGTGTAGAGATACATATTTAATGAATAAATTAGTACTTACTTAAACATGAAGTAAAGATTTTTCCTATGTAAAACTTTTAAGGTCGTTGGTAGATTGGAAGTGTGTAAGGGGTTTTTCTATATAATTTTATGTTTTGCCAATGAAAAACCAAGGATGGGTGGGTCATGAGGCCATAGTGAGAACATCTAGGCTATTAGTTATAAGGGTCTATAATTATTGTGAAGGTATATTAGGCAAAAATAATTAGGGCAATTTAATCGCACGTTATTTTTCTTGTAATCTGGTACATGGTCAACCGCGAGAACAAGATCCCTGCCCTCCACTACCGAACTACAGTTGTGTTCAAAAAAATAGGAGTGCCCTTCACAAAAATCTATTTTGTTATTTTTTACAAAAAACACAAAATTGTATGTCACTTTTTTTTTGTAACACTAAACAAGAAATTCTTAAGAAATTATTACACAATTCCAGAGGTGATTAAAGGTATATAAATAAATATATATACATTTTCATTAAAAAATGTTAACAAAATATATTCAAAACAAGTTTAAAACGTTTAGAATGTTTAATATTTCGTAGAAAAACCTCGGTTCTTAACAACGGCGGCACATCGCCGCGGTATGGAGTAGATGAGGTCTCTACAAAGGTTTACTGGGATGTTACTCTACTCATCCTGGACTGGCGCCATAAAGCCTTAGCATTAGACGGTTTCTTTTCGGAAACATATTTTTTAAATCCCCCCATAGGTGTTCTATGGGGTTGAGGTCAGGGGACTGAGCGGGCCATGGCATAACCTCAATCCCATTGGCATGAAACCACTCCTTCGCTAATTTGCTGGTGTGTTTCGGGTCATTGTCTTTTTGGTAGACTCATTTCAGAGGCAAATTCCAATCTGCGTATGGTAGCATGACATTATATAAAATTTCGACGTAGACCCGTTGGTTCATGATCCCGTTTACTTCATATAATGGTCCAACACCATTGTAAGAAAAACATCCCCAAATCATAACTTTTGCTCCTCCATGTTTGACAGTCTTTCTGGTGAATTATAGGAGATATTCCGTATTGGGTGGACGTCTGACGTATTGTCTAAAACCAGTTCCTCCAAATAGAACGATCTTACTTTCATCCGTCCACAATACGTTTCGCCATTTTTCTTTAGGCCAGTTTACATGATCCTGGGCGAATTTGAATTGGGCGTCTGCCTGTTTTTTTGTGAGTAAGGCTACCTCTCTGGGACTTCTGGCAAATAAACTGTTTTCGACTGAACGTCTTCGAATAGTAACGGTGATAACGCTAAGATTAAGGTCCTTTTGGATATTTTTTGATGACGCAGAAGGATCAGCCTTACTAAAACGTACTATGCGACGGTCATCTATGGGCGTTGTTTTACGTTTTCGGCCTCGAGTTTCGAATTTTTCCGTATACCGTAAAGCATTGGCTATCATCTGGTCTGAGCACGACATCATTTTTTTTATTTCCCGATAAGTTTTGCCTTCATTTCTAAGATTTTTTATTAAATTTCGTTTCTCTTCGGTGCAATGCTTACCACGCCCCACTATTTAAAAATTTTGTAAATTAGAATTAAGAACTGTAACCATAGAGCTTATTCATACTTCCTTTTTGAATTTATAGCTTAAATTTTACAAGTTTAACAGTTAAGTTTCTCAGTTAATGCAAATACTCCTATTTTTATGATCAACGCACTTTGGAACCAAAAAAGAAAATAAATTAATTGCAGCATAAATACTACAATTAGCTTGATCATTCCTTTTGTGTTTTAGTTTCCGCATTCCATACTAAGTACCGTTAGAATATGGCTTACTTAAAAAATTGCCAAATTTCTAAAGATCAATTGAATAAATATATGATATGGTAACTCCTATTTTTTTGAACACAGCTGTATGTAGCTAGTCTGCAAGAACGTGCGTACTGTTCCCGGCGCGATCACCTTGTTTGTATGCTAGATTGTATTTATTGTAACGAAATTTGTGTTTTTATATTCACCCGTTTAACGAGGATTGTAACGCTGGAGTTAAGCTGTGAAAAGCTAGATTCAGATCGGAAAAACTGTAAAGGGAACTAGAGGCAGATTGTGCATACTTAACGTTACAATCACTTACTAACTTTATCCCGCATTCAAACCTTAAAACCGTTCATTACAGAAAATGGCGCCCAACGTGGGTCCCCCCAAATTATAGAAATTATATTTGAAAAGAGATGACTTTAAAAGTTGTATGATAAATATTTTGTTTGGGGTGTCTCTAATTTATTGACATCATAGTTTTAAAGTACTTATATATCTTAAGGAATTGGATTGATTAATTATTTTGCATTGTTTTCGTCTTTTTTTTTTTTGGTTTCAGGCCAAGAATAAAATATCTTAGGATACGTTTTAGGAATTATTGAATTTAGTTTCTATTAAAATCTCTTCAATCCGAAACAAATTTTAAGTTTTTTTTTTATTCCTTTCTGTTTTCCAAATTAATTAACCCAATTAAATTCTAGGCTAAATTATATTTAATAGAATAATTTTATTGTCGTTTTGTTTGTAAATGCGTTGGAATTACAATTGTTTTGTAAATGTACGTATAAAACATCAATTGTCCACGTTTATATTCAGGATTGGCTATAAGATTTATCTATTTTATTTGTTAGGGCCGAAACACAATTTTTTTTAAGGACCTATATTTATATTTACACAATCTACCAAAGACCTAACTAAAAGTTTTACCAAGTCAATATTGTTGAAAAATTTTATTAAAAGATAATAAAATGTCGTTAGTTCATAGCAATGAAAATTTGCCATCATCTGTTGAAAATTCGAACAAGCGTCGATGCACTGTATGTGGGAAAGATTATGAAATAGATGATATTGTTGTTTCTACCCCGTGCAACCATATTTTTCACAAAGACTGTGTAGTTGAAGTTTTAAAGGAAACTCAAGCATGCCCAGTTTGTAGTAAGTCATGTAGGCAGACTAAACTAAAGCCATATAATATTTTGGATGAGGAACGGCAGGTTATTTCTGACCCAGTCTCCTTAGGTGGTAATGTTAACGATAGGGGTGCGGTACCTAAAGTTTCAACTAGGAATAACATTTTAAACGTTATTTACCTGATAATGATGTATCTAAAACTTCAGTATGCAATCGGTTTCTTGAGAGAGAGATTAGTGAAAACTCGGTTAATGTTTCTCAGACGAACTCCCAAAAATTAGCACATAATTATGATCTTAATAATGTTAACGATAGCACATTACAATTTTTAATTAACGACGCGGTAAGAAGTCAACTAGCCTCTTTAAATATGAATTCAAATGTATTAAATGTCGAAAATTCTTACACCAATACTAGAAATTCCAATTTTAATTATAGAGGTAACAGGGATAATTTAAGTCGAACTATACCCAATAGAAATTTAAGGGGAAATTTAGGAAACATGAATTTTTCTAATTCTCGCAGATCTTTAAATGACAGGCCTAGTTTTGGCAACCCAATTGGAAATCAGAATTTCGAATTGGCGGCTGATAAAGTATCTTCAATTATTTCGGGTTGGCATTTGAAATTTAGCGGACAAGAAGAGGATGGTGTATCCGTTGACAATTTTATTTATAGGGTTCAAGCTCTTACTATTCAAAGTCTGCGTGGTGATTTTGACCTACTATGCAGGCATATTAATTTGTTGTTCTGTGGAAAAGCCATCGACTGGTTTTGGCGCTTTCACCGAAATTCTAATAGGTTAGATTGGACGATTCTTTGTAACGAGCTTAGAAATCAATTTCGTGATAGGAGGACATATTTTGATTTAAAGGAGCAAATAAGAAGTAGGAAGCAGCGGCATGGCGAAAAATTCGATGTATTTTATGATGCTGTTTTACAAATATCCGATCGTTTACAACACCCCATAGGTGATGGTGAATTGATAGAAATTTTGAAAAGAAATTTAAGGCCGGAAGTTCGGAAAGAACTTCTTCATTTTGATATTAATTCGATCGTTCAGCTAAGGGAATACGTGCGAAAACATGAGATTTTAGAAGAGGAAATAAGTAAACTTAAAAACAATAAAATTTTTGTTCCTAGAAAAGTAGTATCGGAATTAGAATCTAATGGTGTAGATGAGGACGTATTAGAAACTGTTAAGATAGAAGAGATAAGGGATTTACTCTGTTGGAATTGTGCAGGAAAGGGGCATCGCTTTGAGGATTGTCTAGGTGAACGGAAAATATGTATTTTGTTATGGCTGTGGCACACCTAACGTATTTAAACCCAATTGTTTAAAATGTACGAAGTTTGCAAAAAACTACCAGCTCCCTCCGAGGCCAAAGCAGTTTCAGTCGAAATCGACACAAATTTAAAGTCCACCGGATGTCAAACAGATAGTAAAATATATACCAGTATTAATATGGAAAAAGACCTAGGCGCAAATGATTATAATAAGATACCGAAATACTTCAAGCCATACCATATTAGATTAAAAGAATATCAGGAAGCTAAAAGTAGAATTTTTTGTGAGGAAATAGTAGTATCGAATATTAAAAGAAGTAAAAGAAGTACAAAAAGACTTAGGACATTTTGGAGAAATGTTCTTGCAAGGCGAAAATATTTTTGTTCAGCGGTGGTGTCGAATATAGAGGACAACGATATAAGACCATTTACCACAGTAAAAATTTTTGATGAAAATTTAGTAGGCATGACCGATACTGGTGCTACAGTATCGTGTTTTTCTTCTGAATATGCTAAACAGTTTTTAGAAAATAAACATCCATATGAAAAATTTCAAGTTGATTTAAAAACGGCTGATGGTACATTAGGTAGTGTAAATACTGTAGTTACTTTTAGGGGTGAATCTAAACCAATAAATTTTCTTATAATACTGAACCTGACTCAAAATTTATATTTAGGTGCTGATTTTGTCAGAACGTTTGGCTTAGCCAAAGATTTATTTTCAAACACCCTATTTCCTGCTGTAGATAAAAAAGTAAGTGAAATCGAAACCGATGAAAGTTTTCATGTTTTAGATAGGGATCAGAGGGCGGAGTTAAATGCCGCAATTAATTCATTTCCTTCATATGCTAAGGAAGGGCTAGGAAAAACTTCGTTAGTAACGCACGTAATTGATACGGCATGTAATAAACCCATTAAACAGAGACATTTTGCAGTTTCACCTGCGATTGAACAGTTATTGTTCACAGAAATAGATCGGATGCTTCAGCTAGGAGTCATAGAAGAGTCCCAAAGCCCGTGGTCGTCTCCAGTGGCATTAGTGCGCAAGCCGGGTAAGGTGAGATTGTGTTTGGATGCTAGAAAATTAAACAGTGTCACGGTGAAGGATGCTTATCCTTTACCTTTGATCGATGGAATCTTAAGTAGGCTTCCCAAGGCCAGATTCCATTGGATGAAAAGTCAAAGGAAAAGACCGCTTTCACCGTGCCAGGGCGTCCCTTATACCAGTTTGTTACTATGCAATTTGGCTTATGTAACGCTCCCCAAACGATGTCCAGGCTTATGGACAGGGTAATACCTGCTTATTTGCGAACCAAAGTTTTTATATATTTGGACGATCTTCTCCTTATTACTGAAACATTCGACCAACATGTTTTATTACTGCATGAGGTTGCTCTTTGTATGAGAAAGGCAAACTTAACCCTTAATATAGAAAAGAGTAAATTCGCTCTCAAGCATGTTAAGTATTTAGGACATATTATAGGATATGGTACAATTAAAACCGACCCGGACAAAGTACAGGCAATCCGTGATTTTCCATTACCAACGTCAGTCCGCCAGTTAAGAAGATTCTTAGGTATTTGTGGGTGGTATCGTCGTTTCGTCCGCAATTTTGCAACTCTTACAACTCATCTCACAGACATGCTACAAAAAAATAAAAAAATTCATTTGGTCCGAGGAATCTAAAACTTCTTTTGAAAAACTTAAAGAATCCCTATGTTCCGCTCCCGTCTTACATAATCCCGACTTTTCACGTCCTTTTTCAATACAATGTGATGCAAGCAAATACGGTATTGGGGCAGTTCTCGCTCAGAGAAATGATGACAATGACGAACTTCCCGTAGCATTCATGAGCCATAAACTTACTTCAGCTCAAAGGAATTACTCAGTTTCTGAACAGGAATGCCTTGCAGCTGTTATGGCTGTCAAAAAGTTTAGAGCATATATAGAGGGACATAAGTTCGAGATCATAACTGATCATGCTTCTCTTAAATGGCTCATGAATCAGACAGACTTGCACGGACGTCTTGCACGATGGGCTTTAAAATTGCAAGGTTTTAATTTTACCATTCGTCATCGGAAAGAAAGCCAAAATGTAGTGCCTGATACATTATCAAGAATGTATTCCGAGAACAATGAGGAAATAGAATGTGCTTTTAATAACGAAATTGAAAATTCGGTGGAAATAGATTTACACTCAGTTGAATTCAAATCACCGGAATATCTAAAATAAGTTCAAAAGTTTAGTTAGAAAATAAAACATTTTCCAGATTTTAAGCTTGTTAATGGGTTGATATATAAGCGGTGTGAGCATGCCACAGGTGAGCGATTGCAGGAAGAGATGTCCTGGAAGTTATGGGTACCACCTGGTCTTACAATGGAGTTAATAAAAAGGGCACATGATCATCCTTTGTGCGCTCACGGCGGTATAGGTAAAACTATAAGACGTTTAAAAACTTTTTATTTTTGGCCAAAAATGGCAAATCAAGTTGCTAAATATGTATCTTCTTGCGAAATATGCAAGCAAACCAAATCCACAAATAAATGCTTAAGACCACCTATGGGCCAACAACCAATTTCTGCTAGAGTCTTTCAAAAATTATACCTAGATTTATTAGGCCCATATCCTCGGTCCTCCTCGGGAAACACAGGCATTATTATAGTTTTAGATCACCTTTCTAAATTTCATTTCCTTGAACCTATACGAAAATTTACCACAAATCCTATTATTGAGTTCTTAGAGAAACGTATTTTTCATATCTTCGGGGTACCAGAGAACATAACAACCGACAATGGTGTGCAGTTTAAATCAAATTTATTTAGGGAATTCCTCGATTCATATGGAGTTCACCATAATTTAACAGCCCTGTATTCTCCGCAGGCAAATGCCAGCGAAAGGGTAAATAGGTCTGTCTTGGCGGCCATTAGGGCATATGTTAAACCCTCGCAAAGGGACTGGGATGAAAAGTTGTCTTCTATTAGTTGCGCACTACGTAGCTCTGTTCATGTGAGCACCGGTTTCTCACCCTACTTCCTACTCTTTGGTCAGAATATGCTTACAAATGCAAAATCTTATTCTCTTCTTAGAAATCTAAATTTATTGGAAACACCTGATATTAACTTAAGAAAAGATGAACAGCTAGGATTGCTGCGACTTAAAGCCCAGAAAAGAATTCAAAAGTCATATGAACGAAATGTTAAAACTTATAACTTGAGGTCCCGACCCATACATTTTGAAGTCGGACAAGTTGTCTTCCGACGAAATTTTGTTCAATCTAAGGCCAGCGACCATTTCAATAGCAAGCTGGCAAACCAGTTTGAAAAGGCGAGGATAATAAAAAAAACATGGATCTGCATACTACGAATTAGAAGACATGAACGGAAAGAAAATTGGCAAGTTTCACGCTAAGGATATCAAAACATGACTTCAGCTTTTGTCTCCGTATTAGGAATAAGTCTACAAAACCTGTTTTGTAATGACGAAGAAAAGATAATTTTTTTTTCTCAATAGCGTAAGAATTATTATACTGTTGAAGAGGAGGTGGTAGGGTTAATGTTGAAATAATTTTTTTATTCTATTATTTTATTTTACTGACTAATACTATATTACTATATTATTTGATTTAACCATTAAAAATGTTAAAATTAATGAATAGATTTGTCCTCTTTATTCGAATAAACTTCCCTTAAATCAATAGTGCCAACACTGGTAAAATTGAAGTAGTGGGTACTGACTACGAGTACTTTACCTTCTCATACGACTTAAAAGCTCTACCTTACTTCTCATGTATATCTCAAGTATTCTACTTATCTATTAACACTGCAGCAACAGTACAAATATACATATCTCTCGTGGTTACATTGATGTAAAGGAAAAAGAATATAATTCGAGAGAGTTGTAAATTTGTATTAAACATTTAAAGCTTTTCAAAGAGTCTAAGAAGAAAATAACTGTACGGAGGTGTAATGCGTAATAATCTAGAAAATATCATTCTTTTCCATTTTGGCAGCGGAGTTAACTATTAACATACAAGTGCAGTCAGTAATTAGAATAAAAAGTAAAACGTGGTTGCAATTATTATAGTTCATTCTAATTGTAAAAGTTTTTTTTTTTTTTTTTTTTTTTTTTCATTATTTATTTATTGAATCTTCATATATTAAATATGAACTAACAATAATTAATCAAATCTTATACTAATACTTTATTTTTGTCCTGCCAATGCTAGACGAAAATTTTTCTCTTCACGGTTTCTGTTCACATATGTAGATGTTTAGCGCTCTTCTTGTCTGATGAGTCCTGCTGTATCTCTTCTCCTTAATCTAGAGTGGCCGCTGTAATTTAAAATATTTCGAGCTAGTGGATTAGGGTGCGACTCAAGTCTTTTTAAATATTTTACTGCATAGTTCGTAATAATAGTTTTTACTAACGGCACATTGAGATCCTTGTGAATATTTGAGTTTTTAACATACCAGGGAGCGGCTGTGATTATTCGAAGAAGTTTATTTTGTCGCCTTTGAATTTTTTCGATATTAGAAGCCGAGGCAGTGCCCCATAACTGAATACCGTAGCACCAAATTGGTTTTAAGATAGAGTTGTAAAGTAGAAGTTTACAATCGAGACTAAGAACAGAGTTTCTTCCAATAAGCCAATTAAGTTGAATTGCTTTTAGTTTCATTTGTGTTAGTTTTGCTTCTATATGGCATTTCCATGTTAAACGCCGATCTAGATGAATTCCGAGATATTTTACATGCGATTGTTGGGGCACTAATTGATTATTGATTTTAATAGGGGAACATGACTCCCGACGCAAGGTGAATGTTATATGTACGCATTTTTGCTCATTAACCTTTATTCTCCATTGTTTTAACCACTTTTCCAGTTCAAATATATGATCCTGCAAGTAGCGAGAAGCTTCATGACAGTTTTCGTGCACGCTTAAAAAAGCTGTATCATCAGCAAATGTTGAAGTTAGGGTGTGGTTGTTTGTTGGCATGTCTGAGGTATATATTAGGTATAACAGTGGGCCCATGATGCTTCCCTGAGGGACTCCAGCGTCAATTGGCTGAGGAGAACTTATAAAAGCACCTTCTTTAATAATAAACTTTCGACCGACTAAGTAGCTTTCTAACAGCTTGTGTGTGTTTACTGGTAAATTTAGCTAGTAAAAGTGAAATTAATATTCTTAAATTATAGTTTAAATACTAAAACCAGAATTTAAAAAGGTAAATTAGTTTACTTGTCATAAGTTATACAATTAATATTATAACGTAATAAAACTCTCAATAGAAAAATTTTAAATTTCCGAAACTTAAAAAAAAATCTGAATATATCAAGGGATTGCTTCTCGTGAAAGCACGTTTTTCCTATTCAGGCCACATTTCATTAAAAGAAGGTAATAATTGATAAAATGTGCATTTTTTTTTTATATGACTTTCAAAGTAACTATTTTTAAATTTAATAGGAATCGTGTTCTTCTTCGGGTTTTATTTACCCAATAGTGCTATAAAGTCTTCCGAGTTAAACTTTTGGCCTTAGCTCAGGCTAAGGGCACACGTGTTGCATTACATAACTCGGAAGACTATAATTGCGAGGAATTTACTACAACGTTTGGAAAGATCTGGCAGCTTAAATCTTTTCCACCTTAAATACATTCCAAATGGTTAAACCATGGACGAAGCTGAAAAAAAATATGAACCTAATTCTAATATGAAACTTAATATCTACTAAAAAAATGCAATTCTACTAATAAGACATATCTAAAATCCTCAAAATCATTAACTAATTCTAAACCCAACAGAAAACAGCTAACTATAATTTTAACTACCTTAACTTTCAGGACAAACTTACTTTTATATAACCTACGAATTAAATCTTATTCAAATTGCAACAAAATTTACTTAATTAACTCCCACATTCATGAAAATTTAATATCTCGTTAAATAGCTAACCTAATTTAGCAAGTAATTAGCGAAATGTCATAACAATTTACAAAATTTAACAATTATTTCTTAAAACTTCATTTATTAAACCTAATCTTACTAATATCCTAGTTTTAAGCATGAATTAACCCGATTATTCAAATTTTATTTTTTTTTTGTCCCCCATTTCTAAATATATAAGATTGTTACTGCTAACCCTAAATTAATTTTACTAAAACAAATAACAACAAAACCAACATATCAATCAGTGATTGTCATCAATGAATTTGCAGAAGGCCTTCATGCAGCGTTGGACATAAAAAAAAAAATGTTTGTAAGTTTGTTTTGTTATTTTCATTCATTACTTTTATTTTTTTTAATATTACTTTAAACTAATTTAATTATTATCAGAGATTTAAGTGCGCTGTAGAATTAAGACTCTTATACTTTTATCCTCCCTTTTTTTTTAAATTCAAAAGAGAAATGAAGCAAAATCTCTGCTGATAATTATGAACTTGTTATTGATATTTTAAATTACACAATTATTTAATTATTTTTAATTATTATAAGTATAAATATGGAATTAACCCTTTTCTGAATTTTGTTTTGTTTATTTCAACTGATCAGATGCTAAAATTGTGTAGAGATACATATTTAATGAATAAATTAGTACTTACTTAAACATGAAGTAAAGATTTTTCCTATGTAAAACTTTTAAGGTCGTTGGTAGATTGGAAGTGTGTAAGGGGTTTTTCTATATAATTTTATGTTTTGCCAATGAAAAACCAAGGATGGGTGGGTCATGAGGCCATAGTGAGAACATCTAGGCTATTAGTTATAAGGGTCTATAATTATTGTGAAGGTATATTAGGCAAAAATAATGGCAATTTAATCGCACGTTATTTTTCTTGTCATCTGGTACATGGTCAACCGCGAGAACAAGATCCCTGCCCTCCACTACCGAACTAGCTAGTCTGCAAGAACGTGCGTAATGTTCCCGGCGCGATCACCTTGTTTGTATGCTAGATTGTATTTATTGTAACGAAATTTGTGTTTTTATATTCACCCGTTTAACGAGGATTGTAACGCTGGAGTTAAGCTGTGAAAAGCTAGATTCAGATCGGAAAAACTGTAAAGGGAACTAGAGGCAGATTGTGCATACTTAACGTTACAATCACTTACTAACTGTATCCCGCATTCAAACCTCAAAACCGTTCATTACAAACTAAGGATAACATTCAAAAGTTGAAAAGGTCAAACGTAGTTTATAGTTAGAATACCTTGTAGAGGAAATTATAATGTTAAAAACAACAAAACATAAACTAAAAACAATAATTGCTGGACATAAATCAGACCAGAAATACAAACACAATAGGTATAACATTAAAAAAACCAGCATAATCTGTATTTTAATTTTCTTGCGAAAACAATAAAGCAATTTGTTTCTGTTTGTAATTTTGTTTTAGCTTAACCTACTTACAGCAACAATTAATGTTGGGAGAATTCCAACTAATTGTAGTGGGGAATGTAAGAAAAGATAAACTCACCATTTATTGTTGGTATTTCGTTTAAGATTTGATAACGTGGCAAATAAGACTGTAGTTTTATTTGCTAATATCTTTGGCGTTTCAAAAATTTTTGGGAACACGTTTCCTGTAGTCTTGAGCTTAATCGTTCATTTAGGTGGGCGATCAATCAGGGGTGTCATAGAATCCAAGTCGGTTTTTCAAGACAATATTGGTTTCTTTTTGGTGTCATAAAAACAAGCCGGTTTTGTTATTTCCGATTACAAATAAAACCGATATTCGAATCAGCTGTTTTATGTTTTGGTTAATGTATTTACAGCTTTAAATGCAATTTTTGTTTGATAATTTGATACATTAAATTATTGTTAAAATTTGTGTTTTTAATAAAAGGAAAATTATAAAAAAGAAATTAAGAATGGTAACATACTAAACATATGAAATAAATGCCATCGTTGTATTACATATTTGAATTTGTTGTTAACAGTTGTGTAATTTTATTGTTTTGTAAAATTATAAGGCGAATTTATTAAAAATACAAAAAAAGTTGCTTATAAATAAATAAAATAAATGTTGTTGCAAACTTTCTGTATGCAGAAAAAGTGAGAATAATTTTGCGAGTGCCGGAGTACTACGTTTATACGCACAGCTTATTCGCAAATAATTATATTGCAAGTAGAGAAAATTGCCGCATAAACAGTGAATTAAATTTTTATTTGCGAATAGCTAACTCACGAAAACAATTCGTGATTAACGACACTATTTGCAAATAAGATTTAAACATTGCCACACTTTTAACCGTTTTAAGATATTATTTAGATGTGGCTCATCCATTTGACAACAAATTTAAAATTAACTAAAAACTGTGAAAATAAAATATACAAATACACAAAAATTTTTGTTTATTTTTTAAAATCATAAAATGATAGGTTCTATGCGATCAGAGTTGTATTTTCTTGTAAAGTAGCTGAGTCATTTGAGTTTGCATCTTTTTTGTGGGATAGTGTAGTGCAGATTTTTAGACTTATTTTTAGGTCGGATAGAATTCTGTCAGATTTTCGTGTGAATGAATCGTACGATTGAGTAGGATAGTGAATCACGGCCTTAAATGATTAAATTTTTCATCTGACATCACAAAAATAAGAATTTTCTGTAACAAAATTGACATATAGGGTGTGTGTGAAACGGTAGCAAAGTTCTATGGTGAAATAAAATTTGTCTGTGGTAGAAAAACTTCATGTTTGTGCTGTGTGAAATTATAAAATTTTTGACAACGTAAAATTTTGACATAAAGATAAGAACAATTTCTTTGTGACATTTCTTAACAGAAGTCTAAGTCGGCAAATTTTTTGGCGGCAGCGGTCAAAATGAAAAAATTATCTATTACAATTTGTTATTATTTAAAATATATGTATGTATTTGTTATTAATATAAATATATTTAAACCCGACTTCAAAAAAGAAGGAGGGTTTCAATTCGGTTGTGTTACTTTTTTAATGTTTGTAACCGCATAACTCCGTCATTTGTGAGCCGATTTTTTTGCAATTTTAAAATCGGGCGTATTAACAGATTGAAATTACAAAAAATTTTGGAAATCAGACGGGCAATTTGTCTGTCCGAAAATTTTATTTTTGAGCTGTTCCATAATTTATAAACCAATTTTCAGAATACGCGCTAACTTTTAATATTATTTGCTAGCAGGTTGCATATGTGAACAAATTTTCAGGAATTTTTGGAGGTTGCACATTTGGCTTTTTCAATATTTTTAATTTTTGACTTTTTTCAGCAATTTTTTTATTTTCAACTGGTTGCAACCCATAAATAGTTATTTTATGCTTTTATAAACTTTTAGGAAATTTCTCATTATTATCAAATTTTTTTTAGACCTTCGCGAATTACGCGTTTTAGGTAACCCAAATCATAATAAGCTGATTAATGATCAGATTAATAATCTAACAAACATTATTTATCCAGTTTTCTTTATTTAGATTACCTCTCAATCGAATATATTTTTATGTTAATGTGATTGGTTTTTTCCAATTATAGTTACATAAGATTGTGCCTTGGAAATATAGCAAAATGCTTGTAATGTAAATGTTATTAGCGTTCTGTAGTCTATTATTGAATTTTAAATTAATTAAAAAAAAAATATTTTACTTTTATTAGACACTAATGTCAACATGCACAAATTATAATAACAAAAACGTTATTAAAAAAAAACTTAAATATGTAACTATTATAATAGCTTATATAAATATGCAACACTGTTAAAAAGAAAAGTTTGACTAAAAAAATGAGTCTAAATATGCCTTTCGAACCGGCGGCGACTTCAACGCTAAATTTAAATTCGGCGGCGGCTAAGAAGCGACTTTGAGCTGCAAGACCTGGGAGTGTGTCTGATAATTGTGTGGTTATCAAAAATTTCTACGCTAATGTCAAAATTTATACCAGCCCCTGGCCTAGTGAAATTTTATTCACCTCAACAGTGTTCAATTTTTACATTCATGAGTACTTTGCTACCGTTTCACACACGCCCATAAACAGAAATTTAGTTAATCGCAAATAATTTTTATTTGCGAATAGGCTACGTATAAACGTGGTATATGACACCCCTGATTATTTTTCAGTTATAAAAAATAAACTAGTTCGTTCTTTTCGTTTAGTAGTTCATTTCTGGTCACTTGGGCTTTTGTTTCAGTTTGTCTTTTGTGTCAGTTTGTCTTTTGAGTCATTTGTGGCTTTCGGGTAGTCGTTCCCTTGTTCTAAGGCAGCGAAGGGCAGATAGAGAATATTGAATAAAAGAGAGTAAATTAGTTGATTTACACTTAGAGATATTTTTTCAAACTATATGTAAATATGCAAAACAAAAAAAGGGTTCAGTAAAAATATTATTATTTTATAATTCATCAAGTTTTCATTTACAGTAAAAATATATATACATATGGTCACTTGAAATCGAAAAGGCCATGAGTAAAAACTTATTTTTACTATATGTAAATATGCAAAAAAAAAAAAAAAAAAAATGCAGTAACAAACTTGACATATCATTCAATTAAATTATAAATTGGATTTTTGAAACTGTATATGTTAATAACACTTCGTGACAGTTTTTTGACCAAATGTATCTGAAGCTTAATCTTTATGTAAAATTTTTCCAAAAACTCAAGAAATTTTTACACAAATTCCTAAGAATGAAAAACTTTAGGAACTGACGGAAGAATTTTTTTTTTTTTGATAATTTCCAAAGTAGACTTAAATATTTGTTTATTTTAGAATGGATTATTAGAATTTATAATAATCCTCTTGCGTGATCAGGAAAAAAAAACTTCAATTAGTTTTTGTTAACAAGATCTATTAATTTATCAATGTCAATTTCTTTTGGATAACATTTGATTTTTAATAATGTCTCCAAATGGTTATCTGTCAATTTATTTCTAAATTTGTTTTTAATCTGAGACATTGATGAAAATGCGGACTCGCAGATATATGTTGTGCCAAACATTGAAAAAAGATAATACTAAATTCCTGACTGACGAGTATTTTTGAGGGCAAATATTTTTCCAAAAGTTGATACCCATTTCCATTGGAATCGATATGTCTTGCCGCAATTCCTCTTCAATAACCTTTGGTAAATTTTCTAATGAACACGTAAGAGGATTATTGTAAATGTTCATAATCCATTCTAAGTTCAAAAAATCTTTAAATCTACTTTGGAAATTATCCAAGAGTAAATTTATTTCTTCAGTTCTTGAAGTTTTTCATTATTTGGAAATTGTGTAAAAATTTCTTGAGTTTTTGGAAAATTTGATAAATTTTGACATCCAATTTGACTTTTTAAAATAGAAAGTTTTCTTGAAAACTAATTGATTGCATGCAATAGATCATTTATATTTTTATCTTTTCCTTGCAGCACAAGATTTAATTTATTAATGTGTTGTGTGATGTCAGCAAGAAAGCTTAAATCGTAAAGAAAATTATGACTTTTAAAATGTCTGCATCTTTCGGGCAAGCCTGCGATTGCAAAAAGGTTTCAATATATTCTCTAAGATTAAAAGGACGCTCTAAACATTTTCCCCGACTCAACCATCGCACCTCCGTATACATTAGTACATCCTGATAATCAGCATCTATATCTTTCAGAAATTCTATTACCTTTCTGTGTGCAAGTGCGTTTTGGCCTCCTCTAAGGCGATTAATTATTTTAACAGCTACTTTCATAGATTCTTGAAGACCTATCCTTTTTGAAAGCAATGCTTGTTGGTGAATTATACAATGAAATGTATGCACATTTACCCCAGCTATTTTTGACTGACCAACCAGTCCCTGATTTCGCCCAACAATTACAGCAACTCCGTCAGTGCAAATGGAAGATATTTTTTCTTTTTCTACCACACATAAAACATTATTTTTAAAAGCATCAAAAATAGCTTCACCAGTAACATTTTCGTAAAAGGAGTGTACACAAATGAATTAAAAAAATTGTCAACCGGTCTAATACAAATAATCATTTGACTGATATCGCAAATGTCAACATTTTCATCTAAGCATATTGATACATATTTGGCATTTTTATGCGTTCATTTGTCTCCCATTGAATAAATAGCCCTATATCTTCCGTTAGGCGAGTTAATGTACGGCGAGATAAAGGCATTTCTTTAAATTATGTCCCCTATTTGTTGTCCTGCTTCTCCAAACAAATAAATTATTGACAAAAAACTGCCCATCATCAAAAGGCCGACCTTTTTTTTGCTAATGCTAAACTTATAATATATGTAGTAGGGAGATCGAACGGTTATTATTCGACCGGTTTTAACCGGATATTTTAGCTTTGCTCAGGTCGGTTATTTTAAAATGTCCATTTTTCGAATATCGAATAAACCGGTAATTTTAATAATGTGTAATTTATATACATTTTTCTTACTCTTGTTGTAGATGTACCCGTAATTTAAGTATTTTTCTAACTCTATATTAGGCAAATTTAAACTTTTTACAATGTCAAAACAAAATGTAACTAAAGTAAAAAAAACATTTGAACACTATAAATAAAACCACTTATGAATGCGTGTGTTCTTGTAAAAAAACTTTTCAAAATACTACGAAAACGTGTGCAGTTAAAAAGTAAATAGTATTTAATTTGTGCGACCGTTTTCTAAATATTAAAAATAAAAAATATCTTTAGAGATATTTCGAACGGGATTAAACAGACAAAGTTAGGCTCTTGAAGTGTCTTAAAGTGATAAGTGGCAAAGGGGTTCCCACGTCACGATTTATTCATCACCCTTAATTAGTCCATATGGTTGACATTAATGTGCCCCAAATAAAACTTCGCCCCGTTCGAAGTAGGTCTAAAGAATCGACAAATAATACTTTACTAAAATACGCTGCCAAAAATGAATCATTAGGTGAAATATAAACCCGTTGTGTTGCCGAGGACGGAATGCCCCTTAATGTACTAAAAACTCTTAAAAAGTTCCAGCATTTCTTTATGCTTAAAAATACCACATTCAGGCGGAATCAACGATATTGAAATAATTCATCAGTTTTATTTATTAAAACACCAAGACCTAAAAAACAAAATTGAGAAATCAAACAATGTCATGGAATGTTTCAAATTGTGGTCGACGAATTGACAAATATTTCATACAAAAAGCATTTTCATCTTACTAATCGTTTATATAATGCTGAAACAAAATCATTTGATATACATAATCCAGGCTAAGAGGTTTTGTTTGCAACTTTTTAAAAATATGGTTGAAGTCTACTGATTCATATAGAGATGGCTTAATCACCAACAAATTAAAATGCATTTAAAATAAATTTAGGATAATATCTCAAATAATAAATTTATTAAATGGCTATAATATTTTTTTTGCTCTTTCAAAACGTTTGGCTAGATCAAACATCATTTAATAGTTTTTAAATTATATTATACAATTATCGTCTTACAAAAAACGATTAGTAAATAAGTAGAAATTGTTAAAAATGCGGTTAAAGTTTGATCATTTTACTGGTCTCGTTTTTTTGGATTGTATCGTCAAATATTTGTAAGGTCTGACCATACCTTAAGTCATATCTTTGTATTTTGTAAGTGGTTTTATGTATTCGAATTAAAACCGGTTAACCGGTTAGTTTAAAAATTTTTAACCGAAAACCGAGTATTTTAAATTAGCAACTATTCGTAATATTCGAAAACCGGTTATTGACAAAAGTCGAATAATCGATCTCCCTAATATGTAGCCTTTACTTGCTGATCAACCGTGCAGTTGATAGAACTACTGGCACCCTTTCTCTCAAGACGGAGATTTTTAAGCCTAAAATCTTTTTTTAATTCTTCTATTTTTTGCTGTCTGTCATTCTGTCATTTCCGATATACATTTTTTATTACCTGATTACAAATAAGGCACTCAGCTTCATTCGACAAATTCAAAGTAAATAAAAAAAGATTTTCCCACTCTACATCCCACATGATTGCTGAAAAGTTTTTAAAACAAGCTGAAAGAAAAACATACATAAACACAGCTTAATCTCAATACAATAAATTTATTGTCAGTGTACAACTACGAAATTGCTTAATTTTAAAATTTTTTTGTTATTTATTTTCTCTATTTTAAACCTACTTTTTTTAAGTTAAAAAGTAGTGTAATAAAACAAGTGTATGGTATGGTTTGGGGATTTTAAGGAATATCTTAATAGGGAAGTTTTTGCATTTGTAGCAGCTCTGTTAAAAAGAGAGAGTAAATATAAAAACCCGAAAAACTTCGTAATCCAGTCAAACCAGCGCCCACCGCTGTTCTAAGGGATGAAACGATACTACTTGGGTGTCGATACTTATACTCGATACTGTACCGGCAGTAAAGTATCGATACCTACTCGAAGAAAAGCATCGATACTTACTTGAATCAGTCAATACTTTCATATTATAAGAGCCAGTGAAAACCAGAGTAAATTCAAAGGTACGTGGTTCTAATACGTGTTGTACATTGTATACTTAATGCCAGTTCATCGATTTCGAACGTTAACGTTCGCATAGAAAATTACATTTAAAACAGCAACACAATTTTAAAATTTGTTTGTGTTTTAAATGTTATTTTCTATGCGAACGTAAACCTTCGAAATCGTTGAACAGGCAGTTATACTCAGATATATGAATGTTTTAAAACAGGGGCCGAAAATAACCGTTATTTTGAAATTGTAAAACCTAAAAACATATAGAAGTAAATGTCGGAAGCATAATTTAAGTATTCGATATAGATCCGTATGAACTAGTCCATAATAAAATATTATCAATAAAATATTGTATTATGATTTTTTTTTTTCGAACAAAAAAACTTATTTGTTAATTTTAATTTTTTAACTAAAATTAAAGTTATTTTTTGATTTTTATTTTTTTTTTTGAACAAAAATGACAGTTATTCTTGATATCTTTTTTTTCGTACATAAATAACCGTAAGATTTTGATTTGTATTTTTTTGAACAAGCACAAATTCTAGATTATGTTAAAAATGGCGTCAACTAGGCTTTATTTGTCACACAAAGTGAAACAAGTATTTTATCCGATACGAGTACTTTTTGACCGATACCTACTTGGTCCTCCGTGCCAAAGTATCGATGACAAATGTACACGGTATCGAATGAAAAGTATCGAGTAGGTACTTGTAGTTACTCGTATCGTTTCGTCAATACTTGTCCTCTTGGTCTTTAGCCTAGGGTCAGGCAGGGCGATTTTGTTGCCAAACTTTTTCTTAATTTTCTTTTAAAGTCGTTGACATTTTCAAACACGGCGACTTTTCCAGCAACTTTCGTGTTTCATTTAGCTTTAATTTTCTTACAATTTGAAATTTGTGTTTTTGTACAGCGTTGACAAATCGGTTCTTTCCGCACCGTTTTTAGTACTTTTTAAAATTGACGAGCGATTCTTTAGTAAAATTTAACAATTTTATTGCAAGAGTATAGGCCACTTAATCTAATATTTTAATCTAAATGTCGTTACTTTACTCTAGAAAAGACGTTTCCAACATATACAATTTTTTCAAGTTAGGGATATAAAACTGGATAAAAAATATTCTATAAAAAAGCTTTCTTATAAAAAATATCTATTAGCTTTTTTATATATTCTTTTTTATCAAGTGTTATGCCTAAGCTTAAAAAAATTGTATATCGCACTTGTTCAATGCTGTAGTAACTCAAAATTTAAAAATTTTCAGTAGAAGCAAGAGCAATTTTCATCAAAAATTATTTTCGGGAATGAAATATTTATTATTAATTAATTCATTTATTAATAATGTGCTAATAATCCCAATATTTATTTATGATTAAAAACACTCAAATTGATTGTTGTGGGAAAGCTAGTTTCTATGCGCATTTCGCTGGTTGCTTAGGCCAGCTCGTCAGGAAACTTTTTCCAAATAGAAAAGCTAAAAATATTATATAAGTAAGACCATAAAGTGAATAAGAATTTTAAACACTCAGGTCTTACTTGTCACAATATCAAAGCTTCAACAAAGCCACAACAATTAACAGTGAATTTTTCTTTCTTACATTCCCCTACAATTGGCTGGTTCTTTTCCAACATGAATTGTAGTTGTAAGAGGATAGATAGAAAAAAAACAAAAATTAAAAAAAAAAAACAAGTTGCTTAAATAAAGCAGCTTGCCATTTCAGTTTTTTATTTGCCGGGCACATGCAAATTTATTTTCAAAAATTATTTTCGGGAATGAAATATTTTATTAATTAATTCATTTATTAATGATGTGCTAATAATCCCAATTTTTGAATGAAAACACTGAAATTTATTGTTGTGGGAAAGCTAGTTTCTATGCGCATTTCGCTGGTTGCTTAGGCCAGCTCGTCAGGAAACTTTTTCCAAATACTTTAGAAAAGCTAAAAATATTATACAAGTAATAAATTTGCATGTGCCCGGCAAATAAAAAACTGAAATGGCAAGCTGCTTTATTTAAGCAACTTGTTTTTTTTTTAATTTTTGTTTTTTTCTTTCTATCCTCTTACAACTACAATTCATGTTGGAAAAGAACCAGCCAATTGTAGGGGAATGTAAGAAAGAAAAATTGAGGTTTTATTGTTGTGTCTTTGTTGAAGCTTTGATATTGTTACATGTAATGCTAGGAACACAACTGGGACGAACGACGAATTTCGCCCAACACGACGAACTTTTCCGTAAAAATTCGCTGAGTAAATTCGTCGTATGAAGCACAATACCGACGAACAAAAAGCAGCTTTTATAATTGAGAGAGTTGAATGCTGTTTGTGTAAAGAGAGAGAAATAGTGTGACCATATTCAAAAAATAATGCTTAAAAATAAAAACATAATCAAAAACACAAATAAAAACTATTTTTATAGCAAAATACTTTGTATATATATTTTATGTGTTATACAATAAAAAAAAAACAATTATTAAAGTTACAAGTTACTTTATTTACTAAACTATTTCTTAACTAAAACCAAACATGGTCACCTAGTACTGATTTGTTCGTCGTTCGCTGGCGTATGAAATAGAATTAAATCTATTTAAAGTTCGCCGCGTCTGGCGAATTTTCGCCGGCGCCCTGATTGTGTGCATTTTCATATACTCAAACGTCTTTTATTTTTGGCGACGAATATTCGCGGCCAAAAATTCGTCGTTCGCCCCAGTTGTGTTCCTAGCATATGACCAGAGTGTTTTAAAATTCTTATTCACTTTATGGTCTTACTTGTATAATATTTTTAGCTTTTCTAAAGTATTTGGAAAAAGTTTCCTGACGAGCTGGCCTAAGCAACCAGCGAAATGCGCATAGAAACTAGCTTTCCCACAACAATAAATTTCAGTGTTTTCATTCAAAAATTGGGATTATTAGCACATCATTAATAAATGAATTACATAATTAAGAAGATATGAATATAACGTGTCGATTATTTCCCAAAAGTGAAAAAATAAAAATTTTGAGTTAATGCAATATTGTTGAACAAGTGCGATATTTAAAAGGCGCCTTATTTAAATAAAACTAACAATACACCCACCCAAAAAATTTACAATTTTCATTTCTGAAATAGCTAATCCTGCAAGTGATTGCGATTTTATAACATGTGATATTGATAACTCTACTGAATATCATTGTTATAGATTAAAAGAAACTTGTGAGCTTAAGAACATTGGCGGTGAAACAAAAAAAGAGTTATTGAAAAACTTGTTATGTTTTATTATTTGTTATATTTTAAATGTTAAAATGTACTTTTCTATTAAGGAATATTTTAAATTCGTTATTAGTATTTAATTAAAAAATTTAAAATTACACTGAAAATTTTAAATTTAGTGCTTCTTTTCCAAAAATATGCAATTTTTTTAATTTTGGTGTTTTTGAAAATATGAAGTTGACAACGCTGATCATGTTCCTGTCATGTGCACGACATGTTTTTTACATCTGACTAGTCAACTTTTCAAGTCACATGTAATTGTACATGTCTTTCGAAATAGCTCTCTTACATAAGGTTTATAATATATGATCACAAACGTTCATGTAATTTACATCTGACATTGTCCTGTCTTCCCGGCATAGATTTATGACACAGCTGATGTCAGATGGTTTGTCAGAAGAAAATAGAGCACGCTCTAATTTACAGATGCAATGTTTTAAGGGTAACACACGACATGTATGTATTATACAGTGTGAAATTTGACAAGTCAGATGTAAAAAACATGTCGTCTACGGGCACCATAAATAATCGATTGAATACCGCAATGCGTTCAACGAAACAAGTTGCTATACTTGTTGCTATACTCGTTTGATATTACCCTCAAAATATCATGTAGGTAAATTCAAAAGAATATTAAGCTTTTATAACTGATAATGTAATTAAAAAACGGAGAATTTCATTTAAAATAAAGGAATTTTACGGTTATTTTTTAATGTTAATTTTATAACGGAGATATTTATTAAAAATTAATTAACTTCTCTCTTTATTTTAAATAAAAAAAAAATAGTTTGTTAATTTGATAAAAAAGAAATCGTTTTATTTTTCTATTTCGATGTTTTTTCTTGTTATTTATTAGAAAACTGCCCCCCTATTGTTTCAATATATTCAATAAAATTTGTCGTCACTATTGTTGATAACATTTTTATTATTATTTTATGTTCGTTTATGAATCTTTTGAAATTTAGCACGTGCTCAAAAATTCAATCTTGCACAGCTGGTGTGCAGTAAAAAAGCATCAGCATCACAACTGCCACTGGTGATCACGCATCAGCAACAACATTTTGTGCACAGTTTTTATGCATTTACGAACGTACCCATGTTCACATTATGTTTTGAAGATATTATCTTTCAAGTTGTTTGTATAGTACATTTTCTTAGAATCTCACTTGGATGGTTCTTGTCTTATTGGCTTACACCTTACCCTTAAGGTAACCCCATAGAAAAAAATTGGGAAAAGTTAAATTGGTCGAACGCGAACTTTCCTAAATCTTTGGGTTCTTCATGTTCAAAGTACCCATAGAACGAGTTTCAGTTATTTTGTACAATTTTTTATTTTACTATTTTACTAAACCTTTACTTTTTTATTAACAGCAGTTTCAAACGTTAACGTTCGGACACAATTTTGTTAAATTTTTGTTATTCTGTACATATCGCGACTTCTGTGGGACACGGAAGCTGCTTGGGCTTCTTTTTGATACACATTACTGTATCGAAATATTGGATACTTAATAAAATAAATGTTGAAAGTTATTTTATATATTTTTAATCCAATTTTTTTCATATTTATAATAATACTAGTAAAAACCTCAAGCTCAATAAATTATACAATTAAATAAAATTACTTTCAGCTTATCTCTTTCATTGTACAATAATATTTCAATTAAAAATTAAGTTTAGTTCTAATCTGTGACATTACGAATATTTTATTAGAATAGGATAATTTTATTAGAATAGGAATACATTTAATAATTTTATTAGAATAGGAATACATTTTCAAAAATCACTTTAACAGTTTAAATTGCTCTCCTACAAAACTAAAAAAAATAGACTTAAGCACTATGCAGGAAAACTTAAGCTAACAAAACCGGTGCTTGTTATTTAGTTAAATTTGTATTCCACTTTTATTGTGCTGTGCCGAATCTTTGATACCCTCCACCGACAGGAGTGGGCTCTATATGATAAATACATATATATTATTAACTAAGCTTCACAAAAACGAACGTCAGCATTAAAATTGGTTTAGTGTGGCGGTTTAGACCTGAATTAAATTATTGACCGACAAAAGGAAAATTTTATGTGTATTGGACCTATGGTAAATTATGGACCAATCATCCCAAAATTCTGAAGACTTATTTCTGGTATTACAAAAAATAAATTAGAATAAATTTCAATACAGCAGTGTAATTAGTTTTAGCGTTAACAGTAAATTTCACAACTTTGCATGATATTTTTTCTGGCCATATGAATTTAAGTAAAAAATTTCACCGCAATATCTATATCTGTGATAGTTTTAGGTGAATTTAATTATTTTCCCAAAGTGGGATTTACTTGGTTTTAGGCGCAATAAACTGTTTTCCGGGAGTAGGGTTTATATGGGGCCTATTGTAAATTATGGACCGATCTTCAAAAAATTTCACAGTGTGATTTGTGGTCCTATAAAACTGTGACGTACCAAATTTTGGTATTAGAGCGTTATTTATTACGAGCTTAGGCGTACTAAACGGTTTTCCGGGAGTAGGGTTTATATGGGGCCTAGTATAAATTATGGACCGATCTTCAAAAAATTTTACAGTGTGATTTGACGTATTATAAAACTGTGACGTACCAAATTTAAGTACGCTAGCGTTATTTATTGCGGTTTTAGGCGTACTAAACTGTTTTCCGCGAGAAGGGTTTATATGGGGCCTATGGTCAATTATGGACCGATCTTCACGAAATTTAACAGTCGTATAAAGCGAATTGGTGCAAAATTTTATGTCATTCCGTGCATTATTCCACCATTTATGTTAGTTTTTGTATCAAAATTATCAATTTTGTTTGGGTAGTGGTTTCACATTTTGATTCATAGTTCTGATCCTACTAAACCGATGTTACTTGATTTCAATCCCAAACTGCTTAGGATAACTTCAAGCAATTTGAGACCAAGTTTGTTCTTTTCTTTTTCGTTTTTCGAAAGTGAGCGTGTTTTCAACAGACGGACAGATATGCGGACATAGCTAAATCGACTTAGAATTACTCAAGGAGCCAGAATATATACTTTATGGGGTCTTAGATGTATTATAAAAAAATTTCACACGGAATGACAAACTTATTATACCCTCATTCACCGCAGTGGTGTTGGAGGGTATAAAAACTACGTATTTTTCTAATGCACTTTCATAACATTTTAATGTAAAGTTTTTTAAAACTGTATTTGGAGCTAAATATCTAAAATTTTTTAAATATAGTTTGTATATCCATTAAGATCTATGAAAAATCTTTCAAATGATAGTAATATTGACCACATACGCTCAGAAGTGTAATGGTAAATTGCATATATATCTGAAAACTTCAAAAGGTTAATAACTCGGAAACTATGCACAGAAAAAAATTTTTTTTCTTAAATACTTTTAAGCAAAGGTCTTGGTAAAAATTTCATAAAATTATTATACATTTTTTTTTATTAATATATTATATGAGGTGTATGTTTAAAGTTTAAATAATATGTGTATGACATAGTAAATGCATGTGGTCTTTTGCAAATTCTTTATTGTAAGAACATCAAAAAATACATACACAGTATATTTTTGAATGCATCAAAAAAGTACAACAAAAAGAAAGCTGAAATAAGTATATGTTGATAAAAACAATTGAATTTTTTACATACAAAATTTTATATAAATATTTTAGGTCTTAAATACGCTAATATACCAGCACGTATAAGTCTGGCAATGCGCAGAAAATGTAAAACTCCTAGTACATTGTACTATCATCACAGTATGAATAGTATTTTTAATTATCACAGCGCTTACATTTGACAGTACTGGCAAGATAGTAAGACCCCTTTCAGACTCAGAAAGTTAGTTGCGCAATTTATTTGCCGAGTACAAAAAAGTCTGTACTAAATTTTTTTTTCCTTAACCCGACCTTACCGCTGACATCTACAAACTAGGGATGTCAATCGGGACTGGTTTTCGAAAATCCCGGGATTTATCGGGATCCGGGATTTTTGAAAGTCAAAAGATAATGCTTTTTATATATATTAATTAAAAAAAACGGCTTTAAAAGAGGTTTACAAACAAAACTTTTATAATTCATTTAATATTACAAAGTTTTTTAATGATAATATTGATTACTGAAATTTGTAAAAATTGAAAATTATATTTTTTTCTTAATTAATGATTAATTATATTAAAAATAGATAAAAAAAATCAACGAACGATTTCCAACAATCTGTTAATTGATTCAATTAAAAATTAATTAACATTAATTCTATATTTTACTCAATTACCTCAGTCGTTTCAAACTTAATAAGAAAATTATTAATATAGCAATTAAATAGAGAAAACTAGTAATTGTTGTAAGGTTGTATTATAATTTTTATTAAATGAATTAAGATGAATAATTGAAATTGGAATGGAAATCGACTTTAAATAACAAAATCAATTTTTTTGGTTAACCATTTTAACAAAAACAAATTTTTATACTAACCACCACTAATGGTATGATTATGTAGTGTATAAATAACACTACTTAATTTCGTGAAATCGCTCCATAAATTACCTTGGGTCCCATGCCCACTCTCGGAAAACACTTTAATAACCCTAAGCCTGTAGAGAGTAAAGTCACAAATTTTGCATTTGGTGCACCGGTTGAATCAATTAGATAATAAAACATTTTAAAAACTTTTGGTTTTTCTTTCTGTTTTGTGCATTTCAAAAGACATTTATTTCTTTAATTCTTTTCAGCACTTCTCACATTAAAATTTCATTATAATTCTTGGGCATGCTTAAAAAGAATAACAAGGTTCAACTTTATTTTTCAAATAAATATAAAAGATCAATATTGTGTTTCCCAATATTTCTCATATCTTGATTAATTTTTTTTTTTATAAAAAAGGTAAAACAAAAAAGTTAGAGTAGCGCAAGAGACTTGAGCAAAGAAAATAAATATTAGTTGCCAAAAAAAACACTTATTACTGTCTTCGTGACGTAGGCGTCCAGCCAGTAATTAAGACAGTTCACTTTTAAAAAATTTCTACCGTGAATGTTGCAGTGCAAGTTCTAGCTAAACCTGTTTTATATGAACTTAACAAATTAAAAATAGCATTTAACAACTATTTCGTGAGAACATAGATAACATTTAAGTAAAACATACAAAACCAAATCATAATTTATTAATTTTCTTTTAATTGTTGATTTTTTTGCTTCTACGAACAAAACTTTAAATTACTGTCAGCAAATGTCAAATCACTGTCCAATTTTACTGTCTGCAAAATTTGCAAGACAGTATACAAGACAGTTGGAAAAGTGTACATGTATTAGGGAAAAGTTTGAATGTATTGCAACTGTCTTGTGCCTATTCAATTGGTCATGGGGCTATTTCATCCTAAGCAAGTTAGTCTCTTGCGCAATTCTTGATTTGTAGATGTCAGGGGTAAAGTAGCGGTAAGGGGGGAAAATTGAGAATAGACTTTGTTGTACTCGGCAAGTTACTTGCGCAACTAGCTTGCCGAGTCTGAAAGGGGGCCTTCCGCTATAACAATACAACGTTGTATTGTTTTTTTTTATTTATTTTTTTTTCAAAATATTTTGAAGCAAGTGAGTTTTGGAAATTTATGCTTATTTTTGTCAGTAAGCTCTTGCTGTAAGGAGTTCCAATCATATTGGTTTATGTAAAGTTTGATGATGAATGACAAACATATAATAATGTATTAAAAACCAAGTGAACTGCAACTATTAATAAAACAATACTCCCCAAAAATAATATCGTTATAAGAAACACATTTACATAGTTTTACCAATATCCCTATTTCTATAAATTGTAATCTTTTCACGCTTAACACCTCCAGCAGTAACTATGGTGGTGTTGCTCTTCTTATTCACACATCATTACAACATAGGAAAATTAATGTTAATAATGATTTCGGTACCATATGGATAGAAATATACTCAAAACTAAAGTTCAAAATAGCATCTTCCTATATTGCTCCAAACCAAACATTTTCTGCCCAACAGCTCTGTAACGTCTTTGATAATAGCACAGAATCTGGGGTTCTAATAGAAGAGGTTACCTATTAGTAAATTACATAAGCAACAATAACCTAATATTATTAAATGATGCATCACCAACCCATTTTAACACACACCGAACATCTTCACACATATATTTATCATTTTGCTCACCTTCGCTTTCAATACATAGTGAATGGAAAATAGAAAAAAATCTTAATGGAAGTGATCACTTCCCCATTATAATCTCTCTATTCCATCAAGATCCAGAAACCTTTTGCATTTTCATACCAAAATACAAAACGAACCAGGTAAACTGGAGCTCGTTTCAAAATCTATGCATATGTTACGAATCCCAGCGCCCAATAAGTGATAATCCGAACAAGGAAACAGCTAATATATGTAAAATTATACACCAATCTGCCAATATTTCTATACCCCAAACTCACCCAGCCCCTCAAAATAAGGTTCCTTGGTGAAACTCAAACTTTGAGGATCTAAAGAGAAATAATAACATATCCTGGTGTATATATAAAAGAACCATGACTACAGTAAACCTCATAACGTACGAAAAAAAATAACGCGTTGCTGAAACTTGAAATAACGACAATCTATTTACAACTTTACATCCACCATAAACTCAACCTCCTCATCGGAAAGGATATGGAAAGTATACGGTCATTCACAGGTTACAAAAATTCCCAAATCATTGATGGAATCAACACTCCTACTATGGTTAATGAACTTATAACTAATAAAGCAACAATAGCCACAGAAATAGCCAAGTTTTGGCCCAATAATTCCTCTGACTCTAATTTTTCAACTGAATTCCGGCTACAAAAACATAGGACCTTACAAAACCCCCCAAACACCAGTCCCAGTCCTGAAGCCCTTACGATTGAATCCGCTATCAACATGCTCGAACTAAACACGGTATTAGGTAGTCTAAAAGGCAAAACACCTGGAATAGATCGAATTTCATAACAATGATTAAAAATCTGTGGAACTCACATATTCCACAGCAGTTCAAAGTTAGTATTACCATACCAATCTATAAACATGGATCGGATGTAACATCTCTTAATTCCTATCGTCCCATATCGTTAAACTCTTGTCTTTGCAAAGTGCTAGACAAAATCCTTGCAAACAGATTATGGTGGTTTGTAAATACTAACAAACTATTAGACAACAGATAATTTGGTTTCACAAAAGGAAAATCTACAATCGATAGTCTAGTCTACGTCGACCATCAAATTGTAAATTCACTTTCACTACGGAAACACTCCACTGTAATATCCCTGGATTTCCAAAAAGCATTCGACAGAATTGGATTACATACCATCATAGATCAACTAGTCATCTGGTAAGTTGGTCCCAATATAATTAATTACGTAACTAACTTTATGGCTAACCGCAAGTTTTTAGTAAAAATCGGATCTTACCGCTCCAACCTCTTCCCGCTTTTTAATGGAATCCCGCAAGAATCCCCAATCACTGTGATTCTATTTGTAATAGCCTTCAACAAATTATGCAATGGTTTGCACTTCATCGGGAAATTGACTTCACGTCCTATGCCGATCCCCTATTTAAGGATATTTTAGAATGGACTAATTACTCTGGAGCTATTTTATCATCAACAAAATGTAAATACATTCATATATGTCGCTTGATGAGAAATTTTGACTGTGTACAGACCCCTTTAGTGTCGTTTATTTTACGCTTTTTTGGAGATATACAAATAAACTCGTAAATCAGCAGTTTAATTTAGCTTTCCGATAATTTATTTTATTGGCACTTTCGAAATGTAGAGTCATGTTGAGAAGCTCAAGCTATTGTCTTTGAAATTTTCTACCTTTGTATCGAAGGTAGAGAATTGTAGATGAACAATAAATTTCAATATTCTCTACACACTCGATATCGAACATTTTTGGGACTCTTAATTATTCTGCATCTCAGTTTATTCATTTATAGAAATTTCTAATAATGTTCGAAGACTGTTAACTAGCGAAATAGCGTCAGACAATTAAGCAATGTCTTTGCTAATGGATTTTGTGGTGCTTTCGAAGCAGTGTTGCCAAAACTTGTTGACCAAAAATGGCAAAATTTACGGAAACCAATGCCTAAAAAATGGCAAATTTTTTTTTTTAAATAAAAATACATTAAAAATTCAATTACAAAACAAAAATAATTCATTAAAAGTTTTTGACAATAAAATTGTAAATTGAAAAAAAAATACGATAATTTATAAAATCGAATTAACGGTTGCTAAATGTAACCTTTATCTCAAATAACTTTTAATGATGTTAACTTGGCAAAATACCCTCTCTACTTCAGCACTAGGCAATAAATTCCGATATTTCTAAAATTTTCTTGTTGCGACTTGAACAGAATACACTTTTGCAATTTTTGACGCTAAGAGATGCTGCTTTTTTTGTGATAACTGATCGTTTATAGCGATTTTCAACATTTTAAAAAGTTGTGATTAAAATAAAATGCGTTTTAATTGTTAAAAATGTTTATTTTACTTTTAACAATATTATACATTTTTATAATAAAATAAAAATTTTTATTTAAAAAAAAAGATGGCTTAACAAGTTTGAAAATGGCTAAAAAACAATAGCTAAAGCCTAAACTCATCTTTTAATGGCTAACCAAGGAGAAAAATGGCTAAATCTAGCCACTTTATGGCTAAATTTGCAGCACTGCTTCGAAGTAACCCCAAAGTTGTAGCGACGTGATTTTTATTTTCACAAAAATCATTAAAAATTAGCAGAAGGTTCTGTTGCAGCAGGCCCAAACCAAGCGTTCAATGCGTTTATGCATCAGTCCAAAACATCGTAGTGTAAAATTGTATTTACAAGTTACACAGAAAACGCATATACGTATGGAAAGCATGAAGTAGGATTAGTTTTCACTTTAGCATGCGTGTCGAAAAAAAGAACAACGCGTGGTATGGACCGACCTCCAGATTAAAAATTAAAAGAAACAATTTATTACTCTGTTTGATTTCTTGCTCTTAGCTGTTATCCAATAATAAGCATTGAAAATTAAATCGTTTGTTCAGATAAACTACAAGAAACGTATCTGCGTATATACAGTAATATATCGCCGATACCGATATATCGGCCAACGGGAAGTATCGCCGATATATCAGTTTCGTTCTTTCTCTACTTTTTTATGTATGAAGTGCACACATATGTGTGCGTTTTTTATATTACGAATGAGAAAACAACGTATATGACGAGTACTCGCTTCTTTTCCCCTCGTCGCTCTTGTCAATTTAGTAAAAACTAGCGCCCAAAATGAAATGTATATTAAATTGTAGCTAAGGTGGACCGCTATAACACCCAATTCACCGAACTTAGTCAGAAGTCCTAAACATTTTCAGGGGCAAATGAGTAAACTGAGTGAATTGGCTAGAAATAGTTTTGAAAACTTTGTTCCACAAAAAACTAGCGCCCAAAATGAAATACATATATCGCACTTAATCAACAAGAGGGTATTAACTCAAAATTTAAACATTTTCAGTAGAAGCAAAACAATTTTTAATTTAACATTGAAGGCATATGGAAATGAATTTTTAAACCAACCGTTTCATTACCAAAAAGTATACAAAATAGCAAGATATTTTTACAGCGGGCAGATATGAATATAGCGTGTAGATTTTTTCGAAAAAGTGGAAAAATAAAAATTTTGAGATAATACCCTCTTGTTGATTAAGTGCGATATATTAAATTGTATTAGAATCAAAATTCTTACCGAAATCTGATTCGTCAATAAAATGAAATGGTGGCTGCGAAGATTTATCAAACACTTTACTAGTTAACCTCATTTCACCACGTCACTGACAACTTGTAGCTAGTGCACAGCTAAGGCTCGTCGGGCTTGGGCGGTGGTACGTTGTAGCAAAAAGAGCTGAACTTTGATAAACATTACTTATTGTGTCAGTAACAAATAAATGTTTGCGATTCCTTTCATGGAAGTATAGGTGTTGTTACTTCCAACCCTCCCCTAACTCATGGCAGAGTGAAGTCAGATTCAGACACTGCCCCATAATCGACGTCTCCACTTGATACCTACCTTGTTAGCCTCTTTATTACTCAGAACTCTTAGTAGAAATTATTTTAAAAATCCAAAATTTTATTATTTCCATTCTTTTAAAACTATCTTATCTTACATACTCTTAAGCCAATTGGCTAATGAACTAGGTCCCTAAGGTCGAACTATACCCAGGAAAAACTTTTTGAATTTTGGTAATAGGTCGTAGTTATTTCATACGTTACCTGGTAAGTAGTTGTCATTACAATTGTCATTATTCTGAAAACCTCAATAAGTACTTTCTAGTAATGAACTCAGTAAGTACTTTTCACTACTATTATTTTCAGTTATGCTTACTAATAATCAGCTAAATAACTACCTTTTAGTTGCCTTGTTTTCAGTACTGAATATTAACTTACTGGTATATAGCTCCATAACTACTTATTAGGTATATTAACTAGCGCCAATTAAATAAAAACTGGTTATTTTTTTGGCTTCTAGTAAGTATATTGTAAGTACTTATAATTCGACTTACTGGTAGTTAAATAATAACTAGATACATATTTTGTGACTTCTAGTAAGTGTATTGTAACTACTGAATTCTGTGGACAACTCGAACAAAAATAAGTGGGAAGTGCCACACCCAAAATGATTAAAAAATTGGAAAATGCAGCTATGCTTCTAATTTTTTGCAGACGTATAAAAAACGAAACTCCAAACAAAACAAGCCATAAATGATTAAAATCTGTTTGCATCTTTTGATTTTATTCACAAAAGTCGACAAATTTTCGGTTTTTTAAGTTTTTTCAATAAGCTAAAGCGTTTTTGAGTTACACGAACATATGTTGTGCAACCTCCTCCATTTTTGAAATAACGGTATATCTCGAAAACCAGAGCCAATCTTAAAAAATCGCGGGCACCACTGGATTCAGCGTACCCGAATTATGTTAAAACGCCAGGTGCCCAGCTTGTCACGAAAAAAAGTGTTAAGCGGTATACACCAAAATTTTTGGTTTTTATAGTAGATTAAGAAAATCGATGTTCATGAAGAAATTTCGAAAAAAAAATGAAAATGAGCGTGTTTGAAAAAAATTACGTCCTACGTTTTTACTACTTATACTTATGTATATATGTAACTATGGAATATTATTTAATATATCGATAATAGAAGTTTTTAATGTAGAATTCTAACTTACCACGTCTATTAATTGAGATAATTTCAATTTTATGCAGACTTTAAGAACATCCGTTGTATTAACCACCGGTCTGACAAGCTTATTGTAGTTACTCAGAAGGTCATCATATAGTCTTTTAGCATCAGGATTTCCAGCAACAGCCCCATGCACCATTAGAGCTGACAATAACCATGCCCTAATAGTTTCACCGGTCGTTGGTTTCATTTTATATGAACTTATGTAGAGTAAGGACTTCGACAGCGTTATACAATGAAAAGTTTTGTTTTAGTTTTATGACTCGGAATAATCATATTCAGACGGAACGGTGATTTATCTAGAATATAAAATATACATATACATAATATCATATATGCTGTTATAAAGTATGTATTTATATTTTTCTTAATTTCAAAACATATTGGAGGATATATATTTTCCTGCACATTTAACCCATTTTTCGCCGACCGGTGATTAAAATCACCAATACTCATATTTATTTTGCAATGTTTTGTTTTCTGTCAGTTACTTAAAATCTTATTTCGTTATTATATTGTCAGTTTACTTGGTGCGGCGAAAAATGGGTTAAGCCCTAGCACAAAATGACTTAAAAATTGTTAATGGGAGGCGTTGTCGAGACAACAATTTTTGATTTAGAGAGATAAACTTTTCAAAATATTTTAGGTGAAGAAATATTATTTCACCTAAGGGGACTCATACATGGCTGCGGCATACAAGCGCAATGAAGTGTTGGTATCAGTGGCTTACGCTGCAGCCACAAGATTACGTTTTTCTTGATAGTCTTTTGCATATGTGACGCGCAAAATAGAAAGGGACCTAAGAGTGTTGTTCAGGAGAGCCATGTTAAAGATTTAAATACGTGTATCTTTGGTGTACCATCACTGAGCGTGTTGGTATTGGTCTCATTTGAAAGCGACACATCTCATGACGTCAGGAACGTGTTGGTCAACCTTGCCAAACAAATGAAAAGGTAAAATTGAGAGCAATCTCGGGTCAAAATAAAAATTGTGTGTTTGTTAGTAAAAAAGTGAGAGTGTATTGCAAATTTAGAGGCAGAACTTAGTCGTGTGGCCTCCAAGTAAAGCTGGGACCACACGATTGCCGCAAATGCACCAATGTGACACAATTTTGATTGTGCTTTATTGGCGTTCAATAATGAAATTGCCCCAATAAAATATTCTGAAATCACACGATTGCCCTGTTTTATACAAATTTAATTGGCGCTAGTTGGTACAAAGTGAAATGTGTACAATAATTGCGGCATCACAATCACACGATTGCTCTTACTTGTGTGAACTGCGAAAACAGCTGTTGTTGTAGTTTTTTTATTTGGTTAAAAGATCTATTTTTTAAGTAAAATATATTAAATTCCAAAAATTTTAATATATAAAGAAATAGAGAATATTTATATTCAAAAATAAATTCGCTTTAAAGAGTTTCAATACATTTTCCTCCGTTTTCCTGTATATATTCTTTTATATTGTCCTGAACAGATATTAAACTAATTTAAAAAAAAAAATTATGTATCAAAAGTTATTTTCGGGAATACAAAATTTAGTATTAATTTATTTATTAATGTGTTGCTAAATTCCCAATTTTTACTTTTGATGAATTTAATTTTTATTTTTTATTTATTCCTACTAAAAGGCGCGTATTATGTTGTTTAATTGCCGCACAAAAAGCCAATAAATATTGGTACATTTTTGTCATTTTTATTGACGCGCGCTTGCATATATAGTAGACACACGATTGCCGCACCAGGGTTGCATTTTATTGGTAAAAGTAAGCACAATATTGCACTCGATTGGTAAATGGGGCATTTGATTGTAAAGTCACACGATTGGGTTATTAAAAAGTGTAAAAATTTGTACATTGCGGCAATTGTATGATCCCAGCTTAAGTCGTGTATGGGCATTTTGTTTGATTGTAAGCTTTGCATGTGTTCATACAGTTCATGTCTTATTGACATGATTCTAACATTTTCTTCTTTTAACTTTTATTGGCGTTCAAACAATTCATGTCATGTTGACTATATGTCTCTTTTTTTTTTTTTTTTTTTTTTTTTGTATTGTCTTTAAATATATAATAAGAAAGAAACAAAAATAGCGAATGAGAAAGCAAAGCGTACAGTATATGCATGTGTGTACTCGTTTCTTATCTTCTCGTCTCTCTCACCCATAAAGCAACAATCATGTCAATAAGACATGAGCGTTTGAACACAGACTTTGCTGTAGCGAAGTTTTGTGTATGGTGCAACTACCTCTGTTGAAAAAATGTGTCAATGAATTAACATCAGAGTACTATGCATTATAAAAACATTATTTGTTGAAACATGAACACGAATTTTCTTTAATTTATATTTTCCACATAATGTCAATAATAAATGCGGTGCGCACTGCTTGCAATAACTCATACGTACAAAATTTGTAAAGAAACAATTTTTACACCAGTATGCTTGTATAGTATGTGTTTCGAACACGATTCAACATCATTTGTTTGTGCCAGTATGCTATAGTAGTGTATGCCCTGCTTAGCTGCCATAAAATTGGCGCGATATTGGCCAAAAGGGATGCGGCGCGTCGGCGAAATTTTTTCAGCATACGATTATTATTTTGAAACATTAACAAATACCACTGTTATAAGAGTTTTAGGATGGTATTAGTCAGACGTTATTATTTAAGAAGACCAAACTTTTGCCAACAATTTTATATATTACATATGTATACATATAAGGATTTTTTACGTAATAAAAGTAATCCGAACCCGTTAATTATTTCCCCTAGCATTCACCTTGACCTAAATGAATGAGGATTTTTGTGTAATAGGTCTTGCAGAAATGGAGTTTGATAAAATTTTAATGAAATAGTAGAAAGGGATTTTGATACAACGGAGCTTAATTGTACATGCTTTATTATTCAAATCTTTTTTTCATTTTAGAATCCCTAAAAGCTTTTTTTACACACACTACGCATAACTAATACTTCTATATGGAAATTTTACTCGTGCTAAAAATCTTTCCAGACAAAAAAAGTTATAGACATTTATGGCTTTAATACCTTTTTTTAAGTGTAGCTTATATTAAGTAAAATCTAAATCAAGAACATAAGAGACGTTCAACGTTGTATTGCAATTTTCCAAAGTGAATTCTAAAGTAATCAAAGAGCTTATTGTTTTTTTTTTTTGTATATTAAAACATTTAATATGAAGTTTGGTGCCGATTGGATATAGAAAAGTCGAGGCGGAAATCGACTGAAAATTTAAATTTTGAATACAAGGCGAAGAAATCACTTTTTATTAGTTTTTGTCAAATAATTTTATTCAAATATCTATATAATAAAAGTAAACACTTTTCGTTATAAAAGATTACAGATTAACTGCTTTGTGAACTTAGAGTGTAAATGACCTACTAAGGTTAAACTTAGATGGCAAACTATTAAGCCGAGTTTTTGGGATGTGGATTAAGTTTAAACCTAGTTAAACGTGCTCTGAAATTCGAATTTGTCCGGAGAAATGTGATTTTTTTTTTATTATTTCATTTAAGACCTATATTGTAAGCAAAAGTAAACTGTTCTGTCAACATTTTATATACAAACTTGGAAATGGCGGCACAAATCTGTTTTCGATTAACTAAACCTAGTTTAACTGAGATCTCAAAAACCCAGCCTAAGTGTATGCGATATGTGAAGCGTATTTGCTGGGACATTTTTTAATTTAAAACTATAATAATAAATGGGCTGTTCACGAAAGGCAGATTATCAGGTTATATGGTTATGTTGTTATATTAATAGGAACAATATATGTATACTGTAACAATTTTAAAATAATGTATTTTATTGTTGTTAATATATCTAAATAACCTATTAACCTGCCTTCCGTGAACAACCCAATTGCTTTTTTATATTATTTATGAAAAGTTTATTCACATTTACAAAAAAGTTGATAAGTATTCACTAAAATTAGTATAACTTATAAAACTTTATACTCCTATCTTAATGTACAACATAAAAAGTTCAAATGCACCACCTTAAACATTATTGCGCTAATATTAAAGAAACTCTTCATATGACAAAACGGTAAATTATATAAAAACAGTTTGTACATAAAGCAGTTCTAATGTACTTTTTTAATATTGGGTCATTTTTGCCCATTTTTGCATTAAAGGGCTAGTTTTTCTTTTGAAATATTGGGCACGTTCATAAAAGTTTATTAGCAATTACAAAAAATAGTTTAGTCAACTTTCATCAAAAAATCATTTTAGAGTTTGTTCCCGTGATTTCCAGTCCCGGAATTTCAATTGTTTTCAATCCCGGGAAATATCAAAGAATAATCTTTTTTTTAAAACTTTAGTAAATCTATGTGGGACGCGTGTTTTTAGTTGTTTTATCCAACTAAATTTTATTACGATATTAATATTTGCTGTAGTTTAAGGGTTTTTAACCTGAGGAAAAAACTTAATAGATTATGAAAGAAGACGTTCCATAGAATATAAAAATCTGGTTTCATCCAAATTGGTCAGCAAAATCTGGGATTAATTTTTTTGGGGGTTTAGAGATAATGTCAAGGAAAAAACTTAATAGATTATGAAAGTAGACGTTCCATAGAATATAAAAAGCTTTCCGTGACAAAATTTTCATCGAGCAGTTTTCTAGAAATCTGGTTTCATCCAAACTGGTCAGTAAAATCTGGGATTAATTTTTTATATATTGTAAATGTAAAAAAGCACTAAATTTGTATTACTTTTCTATCACAGGCCTGAGCCGTCTCTTTTATTATTGGCGGCAAAAAAATTTGTGCCACTCTAAAAAAGGCGCTAAATATTTGTTCATATAAAGTAGCCATACCAAATTGGTTTTTTACCCATCGTATTCACGAGCTATAAATTTCCATCATTTTCACTTAATTGGAAAGCTGCCTGTAAACTTTACATACCTAAGTTTCAGTAAGTTTTTGCACAGAGTTAAAAGCTATTCTTAATACCTTAGCTGGTATGATTCCGAAAAGAAATTTTAATGGAAAATTTGACATCTACAGGAATTTTATTCCTCTTCTTTTTACTTCATTACGTAAAGTTTTAAAAGCAGTTACAAAATTTTTTAGGTAAAATGATTATCTAAAAATTTTCCAGAGAAAAAAGTAAAGTAAAATTTAAATTTTTATTCGCAAAAAGATATATTTCTTATTGACTCTTATGCCCGTTATATCTACAAAAAGATATCTGGTCTCGTCTTCGAATCTAACAGTTATCTTTGCCTCTCTCCACGGTTATTTGGCCTACATGTTATAACCTTAAGTTTCCTTCGAAAAAACGGCAGCATTTGCACCATAGATTTCTGTGCACAGCTAGATTTCTATTTATATTCTATGGAACGTCTACTTTCATAATCTATTAAGTCTTTTCCTTGACGTTACCTCTAAACCCCCAAAAAAATTAATCCCAGATTTTGCTGACCAATTTGGATGAAACCAGATTTCTGGAAAACTGCTAGATGAATTTTTTGTACGGAAAGCTTTTTATATTCTATGGAACGTCTACTTTCATAATCTATTAAGTTTTTTCCTTGACGTTACCTCTAAAGCCCCGAAATAATAATAATAGAACAAATTCGGTTTTAATAATTTTAATGTGTAGATACTTTATCATTTTATTAATCTTTTTTTTTTTGTAAAATGTTTACGATTTGTTTTTTTTTTATGATAACAAAAGTCTTTTTTAATAATAATTAAAAAATGTTTTTGTTATTATAAATACATTTCTTTTAATTACTAATACATTTATTTTAATTATAAATACATTTATTTTCATTATAAATACATTTCTTTTAATTATTTTAATACTTTTCTGTACATATTACATTTTTATTATTGTTGATTACTTATTTTATTTAATTTTTGCGTAATTATTTGCTTAAAATTACAAATTCTCATTTTTATTCGAACGCCCTAATTTTTTAAATTCCCATATCATTTTTATTCCTAAAAGCATTAAATTCCCATTTTAAATTCTACCCCCAAAAGCACCAATTCAATTTTTCGTTTTCGTGGATAACTATCGACGCTATCTTGGCGCACGTGTTTAACTTGCTCTGATTTATTAACGCTAAGTAAATAATAATATTCTCTATCTCTCATTAGAAAAAAAAACATTTTTAAAAAATAGTTTTAATGAGTGTATAATTTTTTAGTTGTAGAAAATTTTAATGAAATGAGTATTTTAATTTAATTTTTTAAATCAAGCAAACCTTTTAAATTTTTTTAATATAATATTGTAAACATATTAGAAACAAATTATAAACATAAATTTGCATACTTTAATTAATAGTATGGTCCACATCAAGCAATTTCTTCCCTTTTCATTAAACACAAATAAGAGTTAGTAGGGAGGTAACGAATACCGATACCGATATATCGGCGATACTTCAGATTTTCCGATATATCGGCATCGGCGATATTTTGCTGTCGATACGACAATACTTTTTAAAAATTCTTTTAGAATTTATTAAACAAATAAATTAATTTTCAGTAGTATGTTTTTGTGAATGTGTTTGAAACTATTTTTATTTTAATAGCAAAACAATTAATGATGTAAATAAATTTATACCAATGCACTATAGGAAATTTCCCCTTTTTTTTGGCCAAAAGTACTTAATTTTTTTCTTGGAGTTTTTGATTTTTTTTTTCACTATGTACTTAAAAACATACTAAAAAAAGCATCCCCGAAGAATAAAGCATCAATGATGCTTTGCCGTTATTTTATAAATGCAAAAACATGAGGTTTGTTTATTAAACAAAACGAGGAAGTTACTATATTAAATTAGACGTGTATTTAAGTTTAAAGTTTTTATTCAAAAAATGCATGTAAAAAAAGTGAAAAATTAACAATAATGCTAAAAGTGAGTACTTTTATAGTAGTTAAAAAGATATTCAACTTTTTTTTTAATTTGGTTAAATCGAAGGAAAGAAAAAGACCTTGATGTTATATACTGTAATAATAAATTGCAACTTTACTAAGCTCCGAAAAAAAATGATTAAAAGTGATAGATATAGCACTTACGCATTTCGATAGAGCCATAAGTTGTCATCCATTCGCAATTTATTTCAGCTGCATATACTTGCATATGTCTTAAAAAAGCGTATTTTTCTAGGTAACTTTAGCGTACCAAATGCAGACTTGCGCGTGACAAACTTTTTTCCCCGTGACGGTGCGTGACTAAAAATGTATTAGCTTAATGAGGAACACTTCCAAAAAGCGAATCTAAAAAATAATTTAGGAGGAACACTTCCAAAAAGCGAATCTAAAAAATCATTTAGTTTGGCTAAAAATTAGTTTTGGCCAAAAAAAAAGGGAAAATTTCCTATAGTGCAATGTTGTGAAAAAATAGCACTTAACTCATAATGCTATAATTAAAGATGTTGAGGTTTCTTAATTATTTTTATTTATGTTAACAAAGTTTTTAAAATATAGTGTATTAGAAATATATAGAAATTGATTTTTAAATTTTCTTGTTTTATATGGATTGAAAGAATGATTAAGCCGTGACTAATAAACATCTAAGAAAAATAAAAATAATCCAGTGTAAAAAATACAAACAAGTTATTTATGTTTTAGTGTTACATTTTATTAATAGTACAATTTTTATATTTATTTAAATTATATACATTATTATAATAATATTACATGATTTCTTTAGCTTCTTCTATGACAACAACAAAACCATAATTATCTTTCCAATATTCCTTACAAATTGTAAAAAACTCTTTAAATGACATATCACCGATAACATGATCATTATATACAAATATATTTTAAGTTTATTTCATCTTTTTTAAATATTATAATCATATTTGCATTATCACGTATCAAATGTTTAGGAATTTTCGTATATGTTTGACATAAATAGAAACAGTGTAAGCTAGCCTTAAGCAAATTTCTAAAAACAACAATTTGTTTTCATAATGCTTTCAAACAAATTATTAAACTTTAACTACATATTGTATCTATTAGGACTTCCAATCGGAAATCTCGGGATTTCTGATTTTTAATCCCGTGATCTTCGGGATCCCGATTTTTTCATATTTTTTTTTTGATTTTTACATTTTTTGCAATAATTTGTAGAAATATTTTTTTGTACGTGTATTAAAATTTAAATTTTTTATATGTAAAAATAATTCTTCTAACGAGGATTGAGTGCGAAAGATGTTTTTCAACTGCATCATACTTAACAACAAAAGCAGAAACAACATTTGACGCTTTCATATTCTTAAAAACTACTTGAAATAATGAGATGAACTTTTCATCATTTCCAATTGTGTTTTCAAATTTTCCAAATGTATTTTAAAAATTTTCAAATTTTTTTAAAATAGATCATTTGTATTTTAAAATTAGCCATGTCCGTCTGTTGAAAACACGCTCACTTTCGAAAAACTTGGTGTCAAAAACTCAAGTGATTTAATAAAGAATTTGATCTCGGTAATAGGTGAAAATTCTTTTTATGTAGCTGCAATAAAACGTGGTAGTATAAATGAAACTAAAATACAAGTTAATCGTGAAGATGATTTTCGTAAAGTAATAACTAAATTAGAAGCACTAAAAAAAACTTTTATACATACCAACTGAAGAGCAGTAAAGGTCTTCAGGTAGTGATAAAGGGCATTGATTCATGCGTAGACCCAGGTGAAATAAAAACGTTTTTAGAAGAGAAGGGCTTTAAAATTAAAAATGTAGTTAATATTAAAAATAGAGAAAAAAATCCCCAGCCACTATTTCGTGTGGAGTTAGAACCCGGCGACGTTAAGCTTAAAAAAAATGAAACTCATCCCATTTACAGTCTGAGATATATCCTGTATAGGAAAATAACAATAGAGGAGCCGCATAAAAGGAACGGACCCGTGCAATGTTTAAACTGCCAAGAATTTGGTCACACTAAGGCATACTGCCATTTAACACCTGTTTGCGTTGTATGTGGAGAATTGCATGGTACAGCTCTCTGCGATAAGTCTAAAAACGACCCCAATGTAAAAAAATGCAGCAACTGTGGTGGTAATCACACTGCCAACTATAGAGGATGCCCTGTATACTCTATCGTCAAGCGCTCGGTTGGACCGAAACCTAATCCACCTCAAATTCAGGAAACACATCAAAATAATACTAATGACATTCATGTACCGCAGCCTAGTAATAACAGAACATCCTACGCTAACGTCCTAAAATCAAACCATATGCCAATGCAAGGTGATTTGCCAAATAATGATGAGACCCCAGTTTCTAATTTAAGTCGTCTAGAAAAAACCATGGAAACACTAGTACAAACAGTAACAAACTTTACGAATACAATGGGTAATATGATGCAGGAAATGTTAAGAATGCAATCCATGTTATTGCAAGCTGTACTTAACAAGCCATGAATTGTTTAAAAATTTGTTTTTGGAACGCAAACGGCATTCGCCAACATAAAAATGAACTAGAATATTTTCTTAAAAGTAAACAAATTGATGTAATGATGGTTTCTGAAACTCATTTGACCTCAAGAAATTCGTTTAAAATTAATGGTTATATATTATATGATACCAAGGACCCTCGAGATAGAGCTTGTGGAGGTTCTGCTATTTTGATAAAAACCCGAATCAAACACTACTTAATGTGTGATCATCGTGAAGATTATCTGCAAGCAACGAATATTTGTGTTGAAGAGCTAAATCGAAACGTTGTACTTTCATCTTTATACTCTCCACCTAGATTTTCAATATCAGAAAGCCAATATTATAAATATTTTAAATCATTAGGACCCTGTTTCCTAGCCGCTGGCGATTACAACGCTAAACATACCTTCTGGGGTTCACGGCTCATTACACCAAAGGGTCGTGTTTTGTATAATACAATGTCTAAAATGGATTTAAATGTGGTCGCGAGTGGACAACCAACTTATTGGCCTACTGATCAGCAAAAAATTCCAGATGTCATCGATTTTGGCGTGGTTAAAAACATCCCCGCAGAAACGATTCACGTTGAAGCTTCTTTAGAATTATCTTCTGATCACACACCTACAATTCTTACCATATCAAACCCTTATAGAATTGTATCACCGTCTGGTTACTTAGTGACGTCAGCCACACAAATAAATTGGTTAAAATATAAAAAATATCTCAATACCCACTGCACTGAAAATATTCCGCTTAGAACACCGGAGAATGTGAATCTTTCTATTGTAAATTTTGACAATTATCTCAAACTAGCTGTTCAACATTCTAGCATAGCCCGCAAAAATATCAAAAATAGTAAAATATATTCTACTGATGTCGAGCGTCTCTTGACTGAAAAAAGGAGAGTTCGAAGAGAGTGGCAATTGCACAGATCCCCTCAACTTAAAAATTTACTAAAAGAGTGCACAAAAAGGCTAAGAAACTTACTGCAGTCTCAAAAAACGGCTTCTCTGGAAAAATATCTTAAGGAACTTGATGCAACTCCTCAATCTGATTACTCATTATGGCGTGCAGCTAGAAATCTTAAAAGACCAGTTATCACTAAACCACCATTAAGAAACTTAAATGGACGTTGGGCACGAAATGACATAGAAAAAGGTAATATTTTCGTTAATCATTTGAAAACCGTATTTACCCCTCATACATCTTTCGATACTGCGGTCGAGTTACCACCTGTTGCTGTTAGATCAGCTGTTCCACTAAGGTTTGAAGTAAGAGAAATCGAGAAGGCTATTCATGATTTAAACCCCAAGAAAGCCCCTGGTTTTGATAAGATCAGTAACAAAATGCTTTTGGAGCTACCCAGCATAGCAAAGAAAATTATTCTACTAATTTTTAATGCTATTTTACGCCTTGAATACTACCCACAAGAGTGGAAAGTATCCTTAGTTACCATGATACCTAAACCAGGAAAGGATCCCACAAAAGTTGAGTCATATAGACCTATAAGCTTATTGTCTAATTTATCAAAGCTTTTCGAGAAACTTCTAGTGTCTAAATTAACGCCGATTTTAAATGGTAACAGATGTATTCCCAATCATCAATTCGGTTTTAGAAGAAAACACAGCACAATTGAACAAACTCATCGAATAGTAAATGTCATAAGAAAAGCCTTTGAAGAAAAAAAATATTGCTCAGCACTCTTCATCGATGTGTCTCAAGCTTTTGATAAAGTCTGGCATGAAGGTTTACTACTGAAATTGCAGCAAAACTTACCAGCAAATATACACAAGCTGTTACAAAGCTACTTAGTCGGTCGTCAATTTATTATAAAAGAAGGCGAATTTTTAAGTCCTCCACAGCCAATTAGCGCTGGAGTCCCACAAGGCAGCATCCTGGGCCCTCTATTATACTTAATTTATACTTCGGACTTGCCAACAAACAGCTACACCCATACCTCAACATTTGCGGACGACACAGCTTTTCTAAGCGTACACGCAAACTGTCAAGAAGCATCTCGTTATCTACAGGATCATATATTTGAACTAGAAAGGTGGTTAAAAAAATGGAGGATAAAGATCAATGAGCAAAAATGCGCACATATAACATTCACATTGCGTCGGGAAACATGCCCCCCTATTAAAATAAATAATCAAATAATACCCCAACACTCGCATGTAAAATACCTCGGTATACATCTAGATCGGCGTTTAACGTGGAAATGGCATATAGAAGCGAAGTTAACTCAAATGAAACTAAAAGCAATTCAAATTAATTGGCTCATTGGAAGAAATTCTGTTCTTAGTCTCGATTGCAAACTTCTACTCTACAACTCTATCTTAAAGCCAATTTGGTGCTACGGTATTCAGTTATGGGGCACTGCCTCGGCTTCTAACATCGAAAAAATTCAAAGGCGCCAAAATAAACTTCTTCGAATAATCACAGCCGCCCCCTGGTACGTCAAAAACTCAAATATCCACAAGGATCTCAATGTGCCATTAGTAAAAACTATGATAACGAAATATGCAGTAAAATATTTAAAAAGGCTGGAACTGCACCCAAATCCATTAGCACGAAATATTTTAAATTATGGCGGCCACACTCGCTTAAGAAGAAGAGACACTGCAGCACTCACCCAATCAGATGAGCGATAAACACCTATATATGTAAACAGAAACCGTGATGACTAAATCTTTTGTGTTTGGCACTGGCAGGACATAAAGCAAATATTAGGATAAGATTTGATTAATTATTGTTAGTTCATATTTAATATATGAAGATTCAATAAATAAATAATGAAAGAAAAAAAAAAAAAAAAAAAAATTGCTTGTAGTTATCCTGAGCAGGATTGAAATCCATCAGAATCGTTTTAGAAGGATCAGAGTTATGAATCAAAATGTAGAACCAACACCCTAAGAAATTGATAATTTTGATACAAAAATTAACTTAAAAGGTGGCATAATGCACGGAATGATATAAGATTTGGCACAACCTCTTTTTATATGACTAGATATAATAATAATTTCGTGAAGATCGGTCCATAATTTGCCATAGGCTCCATATAAACCCTACTCTTGGAGAACAGTTTAGTACGCTTATAACCGTAAAAAAGAATGCTGTTGTTTTGGGGTTGGTTTACTGTGCTGGTTTTTTAATAACTTTATTTTTAAATTATATCACTTTTTGCTGTACATATGTATATTGTTTATGTCTTTGTTTCTGGTTTTATTTAATTATTTGTTTTTTGTTCTTGTTGTCTTAAATATTTTGCTCACAATGTTTTGTGTTTATATTTGTTATAATGTATCTGTTTCTTTAACGCTTTTGTTTGTTCACAATTCAAATGTGTTTTACTTTTGTTATTTAACTTGTTCACTGTTCTACATTTGAAACTAGAGAAAAGTTCTGAGTTTAAAAACTAGTTAAGGCTAGATTACACTATTATACTTTGTATTAATACATGTCAAAAATTCAAGTAATATGACAAAGTGTGATAGTGTGAATGCAATGTGTCACAAGTATTACGAAAAAAGTTTGACATCCCATACGACTTAATCGTTTTTTGAAAAATTTCTAAACGCTAATACTTTTCATTGGATCAGGGTTGCATTTTAACAAAAGCATGTGCATGTGAGATAGTGTGACTACAAACTGTAATGTTACATTAGATTTTTTGACAGTCACAACAAAACTCATTAGATTTCCATCTCACAAAGTATTATGGAATACGTAAGGCTTGTGAGATAGCGTAATCTAGCCTTTAACAAGCAAGATTTTGTACAAGAAAAATAGCTGGGTAATTCACAAGGTGTGCTATCAAGTCATATCGTCATAATGTCCTGAAAAATAGTGTACAATTGTTTAAAAAAAATTTTGTTGTGTTTCCAACCAAATAAAAAAGTTACTACTGTGTTTATTGATTTGTCATAGCTGTAGAGTAGAAATCTAAATTATAAGTGGTTGCCCACAGCAGTCATATATATTCCTTGTTATTTTAAAACATATTACTTTAAAACTTTATGATTACCTTGTAAATAACCCAAATGTAATGACTGAATTAAAAATAAGTAAATAACAATTTAAGGAACGTTAGTATTTTACAAGGTGCTTTGATTAAAATAAGTCATCATTAAACATTCCGGCCCCCATGACTTGGTGCAGTTTACCATAGGTCCGAAAAACAGGTTACAATGTAGCAAGGTGTTGTGATGACTTTGAAAGAAATGGCATCTAGGCTCGTGCAGTGCTGGTTATATTGAACATGTTGACTGCGATCAAATCTGTTGATGTGAAACTTAGAACTGTTGTGTGGGATGCCATACATGTAAGTAGGAATGCAGTGTAAAACAAGTGGGGGAATTATTATAAATCTATACATACTATATTTAAAAAAAATCTCAATTTTTGTAATGGGTCTGGTAACGATCCAATTTTTTGTATGGATATCACCAACTCGGCAGTTTTGGTCAGTTCCAATATAGGTCTTCTTAATTCGACCCATTTGTCATTCATTGGGCGGTAAATTGTTGTTTTTTTGCCTACCAAATCGTCGACTTTAACGTTATCCCTCTGAGGCTTCCATTTATATCTGCGATAAAGTTCGGCTAGATACTCGGATTTCTATCTGTGGCTAAATGAGTGGTAGATGACTTTTAGGCGTTTCCAGCAGTTGATGAGTCAGGCTTTCGCTGCCTGGGGTCAATAACGGACTTTCAACGGAAGTATCCAGGGGTCAATGGGTTAAGGTCATTTGGGTCATCGCAAGCACGTTTTAAGGGTCTAGAGCTTAAAAACGATTCTATGCAACTGCGAATTGTTGACAACTCCTCAAAGGTGGATTTCATATCTGGTATCATTTTCTTTCTCTATATTGTGATATATTTGTGAGTACCTTGGGTTTGAAGATTTTTTTATGAGTTCTGCTGCTCCGATAAAGTTCGCACCGTTGTCCGAACAAATGATTGCTGGGCATTCGCGTCTTCCAATAAAACGGGAGGAGGCGGATAAAAAAGCTTGGTTCGATAAATTATAAGGCACGATGGAACAGTAAAGTTTCGAATGTTAAAAGGTCCAGCGCAATCCAGCGAGAAAGTGTTGTGCACCTTTGTGGTAAGAAAGCCATGATTTGACTTAGAGTGTGTTTTTTGTACAAAATACAAGTTTTACAATTATTAATCTTCATTTTTACTAAGAGCCTCAAACCAAAAACCCAAAATTCCGTGCGAAGTACTCGGATCATAAGTTGGTTTCCTGTCTGTGAGAGTTGGTGATTGAACCAGACGTAGGTTGGCTCGGATGACGCCTAGTTGGTGCAGAAACGGGTTGAGAGTCAAAATACTGCTAGTTGAAGAGATCCTTTGTTTGAGCTTCAGCTGCTTACATTCTTCTAGGAAGTGTCGTTTTTGGGTCAAAATAATGAGTCGCGTTTTAACGTCTATTTTTCCCTATGGAGTAACCTCGTTTGAAGAAATCCGCAGATGGGTCCTGCTTACACCAGTATTTCTCCATAATCGTAGGACATACGTTAGTACTCTGTCAGCGCGTGATAAATTGGAGAAACGGTTCAATGGGGACTCCTGAGTGATGGTAGTTAACGTCTTTATTGTTTTCGCTTTTAAATTGATGTCATCTGTACTTCTGGAATTTGGCCATTTAATTTTAGGCAATATTAGACCTGAGCGTCCAAACCAACATAAGCTGTGGGCTTCTAATTATTGGGGCGTACATCCCCGGTTGGCTCTCTCTGCAGGGTTATCTTTAGATTCCACATGTTGCCAATAACGATTGCCGAATTGATCTACAATTTCAGAGACACCATTTTCAACGAAAGTGTTCCGTGAGCAGGAGGTTTTTTAACCAGACCAGTACTATTGTTGAGTCGGTCGAAAAGTATGTGTCGGTTTTCGTAATTTGAAGATTTGGTAGAATTTCGAGGCTATAAAAAGTAAAACGGATCCACAAATCTCACGTTTGACGCAATGGCGTGAGTTGTCCAGATTTCTTCGGCTAGTTGAAGAAGCGTCACTGTGAGGAGTCCGTAATCCTCAATAGGATCAGTCTCGGATTTTCGAAATAATATCTTTTGATGTTTTGCTTAGGTAAGGTCAATGAGTATCTGGCGATATATTTTTGTGACATCTGCATTGTACACATAACGGAAGAATCTCCACTTCAATATTATGAACACTAAGTAGTGTTGAAGTATGGGTCCTGGATGCAAAATGTCATTAAAACTTCTCTTATTTGAATGCGATGCGATGAAAACTACTCGTGTCTTCGAAGTCAGTTTTGATGGTTTTATTACTTCGTGATGCGGCAGGGAATTATTTGGAATTTTTTAATTTCCAGATAAGAAAATTTCCTTATATGTCCTAGCTCGAGGTATTCCACAATAAGTTAATCGTATTGTGTCTTAAGTTCTAGTTTTTGGTTAAACATTTGCTCCATTTTCAAGAATTGCGACATTGCAATATTTATAGATACGTTTGGGACGGTAAATTTGATAGAAAGGTCTTCAAGACTGGTGCCCATACCACTAATTTAAACGATATGTCCATCCTGGAGCAAAGGTTAAACCAACAGGCTTTGGCCGAAGTTACTGAAGCTGTCTGCCTTAAGCCGGAAACGTGCACTATATTACGTTTTGTGAGTAAGTTTAATCAGTTTTTCAATTTGTCTTATATAAACGTGGATTGGGATCCAGGGTCGATGATTGCTCTTCCTTGGTATCTTTCGCCTCTAGTTTCGATTTGCACTATAACAGTAAATAGCAAAGTTTTTTTGTCTGCTAGATGTGTCGAGGACTGATTGTTTCCCCGCAGGGTCAAGGAGGTTAGGAATACCTAATCTGGAAACGGACTGTAGGTATTGGGCTCGCGCTGCGGCGCTTGTACTTCGTTGCTCGTCAGCTTCATATGGTGGCAGAGTTATAGACTGGGTCACCGTTGCCTTGTGCAACAAAGTGTTATGTCTTTGTTAACACAGCCTTCAGCTTTCAGCTATATTTGCTTGAGCAGTCCGTGACACCGTGATCTATTGGCAAACAATTAAAACATGAATTTGTGACCTTACTATGGGAATTCGGTCATTCAAATTTTTTTCCGCTATTGGCTCTAAAGTCTAAGCACGGTAAGTCAAAAAAGTGTAAATTGTTCGCACGATGGAACCTTTGTTATTTCTTGAACAGCGTTTTCAAATTCTTTCCAAAGTGTCCGAAGGAGCGTGATCGAGCAAAGATATACCAGGTCAGGGTCCCGAGTGCCAGTTTCTACCCTTAAAGCATTTAAAGCTTGAATGCAGACATTAAAAGTTCGTTATAAAGTCTGAATATATTGGCCTGAATCTTCAATAATTTTAGGAAGGTTAATCAAAATTGTGCGTTGACCTGAATCCTCTTGTTCTCGAATTAAAGAACAAGATTTTTCCTTGCTATATCGAAACCTTCCTTGGTTAATGGGGCATTTTACACTATTTTTCTAGTGTCTCCTCCAGTTTTTGGAATCAAATTGACTCATTTTTCAATTTTGTTAAACCGCGAAATATTTAGGTATAGGGCAGTTAAAAGTTCGCGGAAGTTTGGCCATGTCGAAAATCCCCTAAAAATGTATCTATGTAGCAAGGTGGCAGGCGAATAGAAGAAAAATCGATTTTTCCTAGAATTGGGTTTTTCTTGCTTACACGTGGCATCAGTCGGAGTAGAAAGCGCCGTGTTTATTAAGGCCAGACATGTTTTGTATGCAGATAGGGCCCTTTTATGCCGATCGCGAAGTATGTTGTTTTTTGTCCCTACACTCTTCATAAGTCATTTTGATTTGCTGCCAAATGAATCGAATTCTACACGAAGAACTTCTAAACCCTGGATGTCACCACCAGCCTATGATTCTGAGTACTCACATTCAAAATCCAAAAGGTCATTTTTACAATTAACATATTTATGGAGGGCCATTATTTATTTATAATTAATAAATTTATTGAATAAAACCCAAGAATCTTGAAAAACTATTAAATTGGGTCAAAAGAAGTACCTGCTAGCGAGTTTTCAACAAAAAGTATCAAAAGAATAGTAATTTTCAAAAAATTAAAGGCAATTTGTGTCCCCGCTTTTTTTTATATGTGGTGGGGGTGTTAACCCTGTTGGTTGACTTCGTTCTTAGCCCCGGGTCTCCACATAGAAATATTTATTGCGGCAAACACCAAATTTCGTTGCTCCATAGTGATTGCTCATTTATGACGTGCGGGCCGGACCGCATATTGCCATGAGTAGCAATTCATTGTGGAATGATTGCTCTTCTGATTGCTTGAGCAATTATTGTTTAGAAATCTATGTCAAATCAGTTGTCATTTATATGACATTTTATTTCTCACAAAAAAGAATTTCGCGCAAAAAATATCAAGAGCAACACAACAGGGATGAGATTTGAAAATTTTCATTTTGTGCCAATTGTAACAAAAATGGGCCTAATTAACTTGAAATGGTCCAAATCCTGTTATTATAGAAATGAACTTTGAAAGTTAAGCTTAAATTTGGCATTTTTAATGGATATTTATTTAAGTTTATTTTATCCTTACAATTTTTTTTTTTTTTTTCTTAGAGTTTTTTTTTATATAAATTTTCTCTAGATCTTAACTGTTAATTATTTCTAATTAAATTAATCAAAAAATTATTTTATTTGAGTAGAAAAGATCATGCATATGTAAACTCTCTAAATTATTAAAAAAAAACACTTATAAATTCCTGTACATAATATCATAAATAAACGAATTGAATTGAATAATGGATATTTATTATATTTTTAATTAATGCTTTTAAGTTAAAAATGATTTAAAGACTTGATTAGACATTTATTTTTAATTTTTAAATTTTATAAAAAGTATTTACATTTCATAAAGTCAAATACCTACGTGGTAATATTTATTGAGTTTGTATTATTAGTATATCGAGGGTTATTATTCAAATAGTGATATCTGCAATTTTTCGAAAATGTATCTGTAATTTAAATTTGAAAAAAAAAATTTCCCGAAAGGTTTTTTTTTTTCATTAATATTGTATTGTGCACGTATGATAAAAAAGTGCTTTCAACATAAAAAATATTACTGTATATACAAAAATGGTAAAAATTGCTATAACAAAGTAGACATATTATACATCAAAAGGTTGGAAATTGTGTCTTCATATCAAAAACTAATATTATTTTAAAATACGTTGAAGACATTTTGCAAAAAAAAAACTGAAAAAAAATTTTTGAATGAGTTTTTGTCAAAAGCAAAAATTTTTATTTATATATTTATTTATATTAATAACATACTAGTATGGGCCAGCAGTCGACACAATCGACTGCAATCTAGAAATAACTTATTTGTACCGTTATGTCTAATATTTATTTAATCTAAAACTTTATTAAATATGTATATACATATGTAGACATATATTTATTTAATGTTAAAAAGCATATCGTTTTTGATTATAAACAGGGTAGTAACTCAAAATGTAATAATTCTCAGTAGAGCAGAACAATTTTTAATTTTATGAGGCATAGGTATTTCTTTTAGGCATATGAAATTTAGTGACAATTTTTCTAAAAATGTATATACATATAACATAAGTTTCATAATCTCAATGTTTATAACAAAGCCTTTTTATATATTTTCCATTTATATTTATTTCGTTGATAAATTATGTTGTTATAACCTCTCTATAGGTATATGTATATATTTTTTGTAAATACATGATTATCATATAACAAATGACTATGATCGTATAACAAATGAACATGTTATATAAAATCGCAGCCCATCAAAAAGATCGCACTTTATTTAAAAAAAAAATGCAATAAACACATTCTTTACAATGTAACCATATTAATAATGTAACAATAACATTAAAATTATTCATAAGCGCAAATATTTAAGAAATCAACGGTAACATTTAATAAAAACAACAACTCTCCCAAAAAGAAAACAAAATATTTAAAATTGTCTTTCTCTTTTTTATTTCTTAATCTCTACTGTTCTCCAATTTAATGCATAGCAGATAACTCTGCATGTTGTTGTTCTTTTTTACTATGTAAACACAAAAACAAAGCATACTGCATTTGTTATGTGTTTACATTGTTTTTGCTCACACGTATGTGAATTGTTTCAATGTATTAGTACCACTTTCTAACGCGTATAACTCGTGAAATACAGAACCGATTTTAACAAAATTTTAATTATAATACATAATCTCCCAAAAAATATCTTTCGAATGATATATCATTTGTTAAAATACAATATATAGTTAAGCCGTAAAAGGGATCCTAAGAAATCCACTTGCCTATTAATATATATGATTTATTTATGTCATGTGCTTACCATGGATGCAAAAGCAGTAAAACTATGTCCCGATATAAACGCATCAGCTATTTACTATAAACAGCGCCTTTAAGTACACAAGTTTACAATTTATAACCTCGCAACCCATCAATCTTTAAATTACTGGTGGAATGAAAGTAATGGGGATCTGTCCGGATCGACGTTTTTTCATGTCCCCTTTTTAACTACGTTTGGCAACACCTAAAATGCTTGGTGTTAAATTACAGCTCTGGTAGCCCTTATGTCATTTGTTTATAAAATTTGGTTAGAAATATATATGCGGGTAAAAAATTATTTAAATTAAAGAATTTTTAACTACGTTTGGCAACACCTAAAATGCTTTGTGTTAAATTACAGCTCTGGTAGCCTTTATGTCATTTGTTTATAAAATTTGGTTAGAAATATATCTGTGGTTTTCACGAATAATCGCGTAAGTTATAAAACCAAACTTTTCAGGAGAGCAAAAACAATTATTTTTTTCAATTGCGGCTTCTGTAGATGCTTTTTTAAACTTTTTTCTTTACTATCCTCTTAACAGTGACTTTCTACGTATTATACATAGTTTTCATGAAAAAATCCTCACAGGATCACAATCTGTAAAAGGATTATAAATGCATATGTTTGATTGACTCATTAAGTGTGTGCAATATAACATCATATCTCCACATAAGTTCTTTTTTGTGAAAATAAATGTTATCATTTTAATCACACATGACGACTTACGTTGTTATTTTTACGACATTAGTTGTTATTAATAGAAAAATTTTCAAAAAATACTTTCATATTTTTTGCACGAATAACAACATCACATCACATATGCTTTTTATTTGGAAACATATTCAGCAATTTTACAATTTTTGGCGATGTATGTCGACATAAATCGTTATAATAGCAAAATATTTTATTAAACAGTAAACTTAAGTTGTTTTTAGCAGAAAAAAATTAATAATACTACATTATATTCTAAAAAGCTTAATACTTATAAAAACCTAATGCAAAATGTAGCACTTTGACATCATTATCTCAATTTCGGTAAAAACCGACTTACGCGATTATGAAAACCACAGATATATGTGGGTAAAAAATTATTTAAATTAAAGAACAAATTAAAAGTGAAATACAAAGGTATAAAAAGTAAAAATAAAACTTAAATAAAAAAACTGACATAGTTGGCAAGGTAATTTATCTTATTTAAATACATTTGTTATTAAATTTTATAAATTAAAAAATAAAATATAAAAAGTGAAATACAAAATACAAAAATTAAAAAAAAAAAAACTTAAATCAAAAAACTGACATACAGGTACATTCTGAAAATCACTTTTTGTGAAAGTGATTTGAAATCACAAGAAACTTAAAACCGACCATGACCTTAAAAAGATAAAATAGTGGAAGCCAATGAAGGAAAAATGTAAGTATTATTGCAAAACCTTCTTAATTTTTAACAGCATATTATAAAATTTAAAAAAGAACGTTGTTTTGTCATTTTACTTTTTTATTTTTTATATTTAATGAATTTTTAAGGAATAAACTACTTCAAGTAACTTGTTTAGTTTTAATATTTTATTTTTATAGAATTTGGCACTACACTATGCCTTGAGCTTGGGAATTTTTTAACTTTTATATTGTAAGCTAGTTTTAAGTCCATTTTGTTTGTGAAATTGAAGTGACCGGTTGTGTACTTTTTTAAGAAAAAACTGATAGCCCTACATTAACCAAACAAATAGAAACTGAAACAATTAAAAACTTAAAAAATAAATAAAAACAAAACTAGTGTTTGCCAAAACTAAAAAATAATAAGGCAAAAATTCCTTAAAAAATATTAAGGAAAAACATTTTGGCGCCCGAGCAGGGACAGTTTTAATTAAATTTACAAAAGTGAACCATAATCGTACTTCGGTTAAATCGTAGCAAGTGTCGTTCGTGCGTTGTTAGTGAAACAACCAAATTAAAAAATAATTAAACCAACTTCAACCTCAGAAGATTATCATCCCCATTTATCCAAGAAGGAAGACTTCAGCACCATCTAGATGCCCAATTGCAACTGCATTGTGTGCAAATAATTGTGTGAGAATTTGGCTTAATATTTTACAAATTTTAAAATTTAATCAAGAAAATTTTATACCACACAAAAATTATTTGTTCTTGCAAACAAATAAAATTATATTCCCTAAGTAGTGCAACACACAAAAATAACAGAGTGCTTTATTGTTCGCAATTATCATTGGAAACAAAAACTTCATTATCACGTTTCAAGTACTTTTATTACGCCTCCTCGCAGCAAACATTGCCATCACTGTGCCGTTCGTTCGTTCTTATATTTTGTTGTCTCTCACGGTATATTTTCACTTAAAAAAAAATTAAATAATTAAATTTAATAAATTGTAAAATCTTTCCATTTTCCAATATTTACTTTTATTTGTGGTTTACTTCTTTCAATTCGATTGTTTAGTTATTGTGACATTTGTTTTGTTTTATTTCTTAATACTCGTTACTTGTGTAATAAACACGCTAATCAACACTGTTGTGAAATAACAAACGAGCAGAAAAACATAAACAATTATTGGAATAGTTAAAATTGATTTATTTAAAGTATATAAACAAATAATAATTAAATAGAAGTGAAGAACCAAACAAATATACACAAAAAGTGAATATTGTGAAGTTTAATTAATTAAATTGATGATAATTACTTATAATAATGTGAAGAAAAATAAGAGGTAAAATTACTATTATTGTTAATATCGGACGAACATTATTTGAAGTGATCGCGAGTTATTACATTTATAAGAGACTGTAATTTAACCAATGGAAACAATTTAGTGGACAATAAAAATATTAAATAAATCAAATTGTTTGTTAAAAACATACATATCTCTGAGAAGAAATTTGCGAATATTTACATACAGCAGTGGTGTCAAATATGATTGTGTTGGTGCGATTACTCTTGTCTCTTACATTCCCAGCGGGAGAAATCTGCGGTTGCGAGGCCTATTACGAGGCCTTATTAACATACATATTTTGCTATGAAGACTTTAGAGCAATTAATAATAACACAATTATCGAAAAATGTTGAGTTATTGACAGACACAATCAGTTATTATTTAAATAAATTTAATTTGGAACCTGCATTTCGCAGAAACTTTGCTTATTTTTTGGAAAAATTGAGCACTTGACAATATATGCAGTCTTTTTACAACCTTCTTTCCAATATTTTTAATTTTGTGCTCAACATACCTTTGCGAATGCCAACAATGAAAATAATATTTGCACATACCAATGCAAATAATAACCCTATTAAGTTTAAAAATATTCTATAATTATTAACCGCCATTATAAAAAGAAAAGATTTTACTAGCCTATAAAAATATACGTTTATTTACCAATAATATCTTCTAAATTTAAATTGCAGTTTCGAAACAACAAAACATTTTTTAGGTTTGTGGACGTTAAACAATAAAGTTTCATTAATACATCAATAATACACATCTTCTTACCCAAAAATTTTACCTGCTGTCACATTTGCTTTTATGTGCATAGGTTTACACATAAATTGTAGGAAAACAAGACTTTTTTTAACAAGTTTTTTAAATATTTTTACTTACTTAAGAAAAGTTTTTTCAAAGAAAAAAAAACCCACCGACGCGATTGGTACAGAAAGAAAAATATTTTTACAAGCACAAAATACCAACAAATTCTTGTGGGTATTTTTTTCTTAATAATTTCTGCATTTAGGTACGTCTTTTTAACGAAAGAAAAAGGGACCCTTTAACAGGCATCAAAAAATTTTTTTTCACAAACAAAACACATATCGTTAGCTTAAATGCAAGACAATGTAGATATTATTTGTCAATCATTGTGCAATGTTAAAAACAGAAATAAAACAAAACATAAACAAAGATAATAAATAATAAATATATTATTTCTGTTTAGGGGCCTCAAAACAGGCCGTGTGATATAGCCCTGTGAATGAGAGCGTTTTGCAGTAAAAAATTATATTTTAATCTCGCAAAATAAAAGAGCGTAAGCGTACATGTGAGTTTTGCTGACACAATTGTGTATGACGCTGACATCCAGGGCTGCCAGATAAAATTGTGAAAAAATCGTCAATTTCCTGAGAAAATATAAAAAAATCGTCTTTTTCTGTTTAAAAAATCGGACCATTTAAATTTAGATTTTAAACAAAGTTTGTTCGATTTTTATTTAAAAACAAGCAAACAAAAACATATTGTATACATACATATGTATATCCCCGTATGGTTATGAAATTAATTGTTAAATTTAACAAACGTCTGTTAAGGAACATTTTCACAAAAAATTTGTTTTGTAAACCGTTAAATACTATATTATAATAATCTAAGGGTTTTATCAAAGTCTTAAGAATATAAGATACTTTCAATCGGGCCATTTTCTAAAAAATTTCAAATTGGTATACCGTTCACTACATAGTTCGTTTTTATATAAGTTTGTTATACCTTTTGTAATTGCTACAATATTAATGTTACGCCCTTTAAAGTATATACGAGTATATACGTATGTATATTCTGAGTCCTTATGAGTAGCAAAGTAGACTTAACGGTGTCAAACAATGTGTTTGTTGAAATGGGATTTCCAAAGACTCTTATATAAACATTGCTATACATTTATATTAGATATAGTACGGAATAGTGTGCTATTATATTTCCGCCAGATCGGTCTACAAATGCCTAAGATATGAACTAAAAACCATGACTGCCTGTAATTTATACCCATAAATCTCTCATTTTGACCTGTAAACAAACCTTGACTTCTTTAAATCTTCTTTAAATTTATTATTATTTTTTCTTTTTTACCTGAAATATTCTTTCTTCACGAAATTATAGTTTTGCACCATGGCGCCCATATAAGCTAGGATTATAAAATTTGGCTTAAAAATGTTTCATATACATTAGGTTGTCCCAAAAAAAATAAAAATTTGTATTTTCTCGGAAGATCTTTCCTAATTTGGATACTCATAAGGTAAAGTATTTTTGAGAATTTTATCAGATTTTTCGGAAGTGCTTTAGAGGTCGCGCAAACTGATTTTGTACCAAAAATCTAGCGTTTTTGACTTTTATTGAATTATTATTGAAAATTGTTAAAAAATCGGTATTTTTTCGGCTTCTGAGTAAATATTCTTAAAGAAAATTTTCCGATCTTTAATTTTATGTGCATAAATAATAATTTTCGTCAGGGATTTTCCACATTTTGATACATTATATATCAGTTTTTCGTAAATTTTCAGCAAATATGAAAAAAAATGCTTTATAACTTTTAAAATTTGTATTAAGACTAAAAAAACTAATGATGCAGTTTAAAAGATTATGAAGTTTTAAATAAATTAGCAAAAAAATAAAATGAATTTTCTCTCACCGTTCTCGAGTTATACCCTTTTAAAACTTTGTACACATTGTATGAAATGTATAATACTATAAGGTGTGAACTAGGTTTGCATTGCTTTAAACTTTAAATAATTGGATTTAGAAAATGTTTTACAAATAAAATAATAGTTACTTACCAGTCATACATAACAATAACATATGTAATTATTACAAGAAGTCATGTCTTTTTAATTAAAATATTTTGTTAATCTGAAGTTTTATTGCTCCGGTAAGTTGAAATTATCATAAAGTAGTCCAAGAAATATTGGGTAATATTTTTTTTAAAATAGATATGCCTTTGTCGAATACAAGGAATGTGTGGTGTGTGGGCAAAATGATTGATGACCTTGATACTGCCAAACCGCCGACAAAAAACCAAATACTGCAAAGGTTTTTTAAATTGCATTTAGTGGAAAAGTGCACTATTTCCAAAAGCGCCAGAATAATAGCAAAGAGTTGGAGAGATTTGTGGAATCCAAATCAGGAACTATGCAATATTTCTCGCAAAATAATAATATTGCACTCGAAGTGGGCAAAGTTATGTAAGGGTAAGTCTAGAAAAACCAAACTCGAAATTAAGAAAAGAAAGGACTTCGTGAACGACTTGAAGAGCGCGTTCTGCAATATAGGTCAACCTTTGACAAAATCTCAGCCCACAAATAAAGTTCAGAAGATCAAATCAGAACCGTTTGAAAAGGAGGATATCAGCAGCGTTGATAGCGATGATTCTGACGTTTCGGTCTATGAAATATCAAAAAAAATTGTTAAAAAGGAAATTTTCACTTTGCCAAAAAAATCGAAGCTTTGTGCAAGCCTTGACAGAACCGGGATTAGTTGCCGTAAGGCTTCGCTCATTCTGAATTCCTACGCTGATTCCGGACAGAGCAACGCAAAAGCTGCATGCTCAAAGAGTTCAATTTGGAGGGAACGTAAAAAGCAGCCGCTGATTGTGGCAGACTCAATTAAAAAAAAGTTTGTTGCCTCGAATTATAACACGGTACATTGGGATGGAAAAATAATGCCTGACTTAAAAAACAAAAGGAATAAAAATGATCGGCTATCCATTAGTGTAACTGGTAATTCAGACTCCAAGCTTCTGGGAGTAGTACCACTTTCATCAGGAACAGGAGAGGCCCAAGCCGAGGCAGTATTTCAAACCTTAACATCTTGGAATGTAACGGAAAATGTCCAATTTATGTGTGCGGATACAACCAGCTCCAATACAGGACGGCGGATTAGGGCTTGCATTTTACTTCGCCAAAAATTAAAAAAAGACCTGATATTTTTGGCATGCCGCCATCATATGATGGAACTAGTTGCTGGACCGGCGTTGAAGGCCCTTAATATTGAGGATCAAATTACATCCCCACAAATTAAAATTTTCGTCACTCTTCAGGGAAGGTGGGATTCCATTGATAAAAAAAATTTTTCGGATTGTATAAACCACGAAATTGTTGGAAAAATTATTCCGGAGTTCATACGAAAAGATTTAATTATTTTTGTGAAAGGGCAGCTTGAGAATATGCAACCAAGGGAAGATTATAAAGAAATGCTGCAACTGAGCCTTATTTTTTTGGGTGATAGACCTGAGCCCCATCCAACAATAAAATCTCCTGGAGCCATTAACCGAGCTCGCTGGATGATGAAAATTATATACTCTGTAAAAATATGCATTTTTCGAAACCAGCTGCAACCTTTCATTCAAAATTCAAAAATTGATGCATTGCTGGAGTTTACCTCATTTATTTTAAGAGTATATATTAAAAATTGGTACCTATGCCAATGTCCCCGATACGCTCCTCTCAATGACCTTAGACTTTTGAAACAATTGTATGATTACAAACGCTTTAATGAAAAAGTTGCACGCGAGACTCTGAAAACCTTTCTGCGGCATCAGTGGTACCTTTCCGAGAAGTTGGCTGCCTTATCGTTTTTTGATGAACGTATAGATACCAAAACTTTGCGTTTAATGCTTAGAAACCTACATGAACCAAGTAATAACAAAGAATTAGTGAAAGGAAATTTAACAGAAGACATGATTGAAAATAAACAAATTCAGTGTTTTATTTCAAAAGCCAGCCTAACTTTTTTTGAAGCCTGCAACATTTCTACTGATTTTTTACAAACGGATCCAGAAAAATGGGAAAACAACAAATCATTTCAGGAAGCAAAACACAGAGTTCAACAATTGCAAGTTGTAAATGATGTCGCAGAACGTGGTGTGGCCTTGGCTAATAGTTATATCAATATCACAACTTCTGAAACAGACTTTCAGAGCTTACTGCAGGGGGTAGAGCAGCATCGCAAGAACTATAATAAATGATTTATAACAATTCTATTTTTCTTTGTTTTTATTATAATTGTTATGTATGAGTGGTAAGTAACTATTATTTTATTTGTAAAACATTTTCTAAATCCAATTATTTAAAGTTTAAAGCAATGCAAACCTAGTTCACACCTTATAGTATTATACATTTCATACAATGTGTACAAAGTTTTAAAAGGGTATAACTCGAGAACGGTGAGAGAAAATTCATAATCTTTTAAACGGCATCATTAGTTTTTTTAGTCTTAATACAAATTTTAAAAGTTATAAAGCATTTTTTTTCATATTTGCTGAAAATTTACGAAAAACTGTTATATAATGTATCAAAATGTGGAAAATCCCTGACGAAACTTATTATTTATGCACATAAAATTAAAGATCGGAAAATTTTCTTTAAGAATATTGACTCAGAAGCTGAAGAAATATCTATTTTTTTACCAATTTTCAACCGAAATTAAAAAAACCCAAAAAGGTCGATTTTTGGTACAAAATCAATTTGCGCGACCTCTAAACCACCTCCGAAAAATCGGAAAAAAATCTCAAAAATTCTTAGCCTTATGAGTATTCAAATTAAGAATGATCCCCAAAATTTTTTTTTTAATGGGACACACTAATATACATAGGTATATAGAGTATTAAACGTTAAAAATGAGCCAAGTCTGTCCATAACTTCACCTGCTCCCCACACGAGTGAACTCTCAATCTCCAAGTCAAGATTTTGGTACGAGTTTTTACTTAAATTGACTCGAAATTTTGCTTTTGCCCATAAAATTTTTTATGGAAAAGAACAAAAATGTTTTTTGCTGTGCTGCCTAATAACAAACATCAAAAGATTTAAAATTGTCTTATTTTGAAGACTGAAAAAAAATCGTCACTTTTTAGAAAAAAAATCAGCAAATCGGCACTTTGCTAATTTCGGAACCAAAAATCGTCAAAATGACGATAAATCGTCAATTCTGGCAGCCCTGCTGACATCCCTGACATACAGTCATATCTACGCATATGTTGTTGTCTCTTTGCATTATTGGTGGTTGTTCCTAGTGCAACCCAGCAAACATTTTTGTGATAAATTGATCGCATCCAAATAATATACGGTTTCTGGTAGTTCGTTTATGGAATTACTTTATTACTGAATTTAATATTTAGTACGTCTTATCCAGCGAACAATTCTGTTAACTTTAAAAATTGTACACGGTTTACTATATAAAAGTGGTATAAGTAAAATTTAGCTAAGACCCACAATTAAAAATTTTTTTTTATGTGCTTTAAAGCGGTTTACTAATTAAAGTAAGCTGAAGTCGACCTCGGAAATTTAATAATTTCTTGTCATTAGCTTGACAAACGCAATATTTCCTAGAGATCCTTCCAGAAAATTGTTGTAATTTTTTATTCACATTAACTGCCTGGCCCACAATGTCGACAAGAACATTTCTTTCGCATTTTTATATTGAAAACAAAAACAACTATTAGTTTTTTATTACTGTTTTCAATATAAAAATGCGAAAGAAATGTTTTTGTCGACAGTGTAGGCTTGGCAGTAAATTTGATCTCCTATATTTAAAATGTAAATAAACCTCGATTACAATGGCTGGCGGTAAAAACCACAAAGGGAACAGTGCTAGTCTTGAGAGTTTATATCAGCAGAAAAATACAATTTTGACGAATGTTGCAAGAATACGGCGCACAGTGAGACAGTCCTATAGTAACCGCGGCAAAAAATGGTTTTTGGCGTGTCGTCCAATGAGGATGTATATTAACAGATATATGAGTAACAATTTCCTGAAATTTCAGCCACATAACTTCATTACTTTTTGGTCTAGAGCAAGTCAAAGTTGAGGTATGCCAACGCGCTTGAAATATGTTAGTTCAATATGTAATATTCAAAAAAATAAAAAAATTCATAATTTTTTTTTTAAATTTATTTAGTTGTTGTAATATGAGTAGATGAAAAAATAAATTTAAAAAAAAAAACACAAAAAAAATTTCCTAACAACAGAATTGTGGTGTAAAAATTGAACGTTTTCAGACTTATATCAAATGGAAGATTGAAGTTTTAGCTTTCATTTGAAGTAAAGGACATATAGCAAAAGTTTGCAAAAGTACTTTAAACATACAAAAAACTACAAAAAAATACGCAACGCGCACATTCTTTCGCTATACGTATGTTAGCATGCAATAGCATGTTTACAACTTTTTACTTTTATTTTTTTTTAATTTTTTACAACTATTCACTTATTGTTTATTTTTATTTTATTTACATTATTCATTTGATTGCTAATTTTTTTAAAGGGCATTGACTTTGGGTTAGATTGTTGCATAATTTTTAATTTTTTAATAAACTGTAGGCTATTCCATTCTCGTAAAAATTCACGCATTTCTACGAATGAAGATGTAATGCACTATTTGCAAATATCATCAGATCCTTATATTAATTCATTTAGAATGAGAATGAAATTGAAAATTTAGAATACCATGATGATGTAAAAAAATTATTGATAGAATGAAAAAAAAAATTGTTCTTTTTTATTGCATTTCAATGGAAGGTTATAGTAATAGTGGGCGTGTTATTGTAATTTTTGCATGAAACATTTAAAATGATATAAATTACAGTAATATAAAATTTGAAGGTTGTACCTAAAATATTTTAGAAAATATGGCACTTTTTATGTTGAGGATGTATGGTGGAGGGGGTAAAAGTGGGCAAAGTTCAAAATTTTCCGATAATGTTTGTAACAATATAACATTCAAGTATACCAAAATTGAAAGTTATATATACCTAAAGTATTACGGACAATACGGCATTTTACAAATTTCGATTGTATGCGAGGTGGGCGTAAAAGTGGGCGAATTTTCTTAATTTTTTTTTAACTGGAATTGTCTCAAAAATAACCTGTTCAAAATTTCAGAGCTCTACAATGACTCCTTGTATTTAATGCCGGCGTTGTCTCACTGTGCGGCGTTCTATTAAAAAAAAAACAATTTCATTTAATCAGAACGTCGCACAGAGGGGTGAAATCGCAATAAATGAATATTAATTGAAAAATTTAAATTAGTTTTTTTAAAAAATATTTAGTAACCAATTACAGCATATAGAATTCTACATCACTACTGAAAATTTCAATGTCATATGTTGTTTACTTATCAAGCTGCATTATATTAAAGTTAAATAATTTTTGTGCTATTCGCGCACAATAGTGTTAATTGAAATTCGGTATATTTCGACGCTTAAGATATAGTTTTTCGCAAGTCAAAAGTAATACTTTTACTATGGAATCTTCAAAATCAGGTATTTTAGCGTTGTTCTAAAAATAATTGTGTTAACGCGCGAAATTTTTTTATTAAATTAATTGTGCAAATAGTCACTCAAGCAAAGAACACCAGTTCTTGTCTTTTGTTTGCTTTGTCTTCGTTTTCGTTGTTAGGACATGCACACAATATTAATTGCCGTATCTTGTGGTCATGCTATTAATGTAGAAAAATTTAGAATATTTGCTCAGAATTCAGCTCGACTTTTAGTTAAGAAGTATCAGTGGTTTAACATGCCTCCAACCTTGCATAAGTTTTTAATACATGACCCAGAAATCAGCACGCGCTTTTACCGATCGGTGAACTGTCTGAGGAAGTCCAGGAAGCCCGAAACAAAGATTTTAAAAACTACAGAGAACATTTTTCTCACAAATGTAGTCGGGAGGATAGAGCATCAATCGATAGAGCATCAGGAATGTGAGAAAAGTTTCTTGAAGTCTGTTCAGAGATTACCTTCAGGCAGATTTAAAGTGGCGCTACCATTTTAAGCGGATCCAAAAACATTGGGTCTTTCTTTTGAAACAGTCAAAAGATTTTTATCTTTAGAACGTCGGCTTACAAAAGATCCACATACAAAATAAATGTATAACTCCTTTATGAAGGAGTATATCAATTTGGGACATATGTCTGTTGCAGACAATAAAATCCCGGACATTCCTCAGTATTTTATACCACATCAGTGTGTACTTCGCCCGCAAAGTTCTACTACAAAACTTCGGGTAGTTTTCGATGCCTCTTGTAAAACGTCTACTAATATATCTCTGAACGATCTACTCATGATCGGTCGTACGATTCAAGAGGAATTATACTCCACGCTAACTCGTTTCCGAATGCATAAATACGCAATAACGGTTGACATTGAAAAAATGTACCGTCAAGTTATGATTGATGAGGCCGACAGACATTTTCAATTAATATTATGGCGTGAGGATCAGTCTCAAAATATTGACATATACTTATAAGTTAAATACTGTGACTTATGGCACATCATCGGCTCCATTTTTGGCAATACGATGCCTCACGTATTTAAGTGATATATTCGCAGAATCATTACCGATTGGGACTAAAATTGTTAGGAAAGATTTTTATGTCGACGATCTTTTAACTGGCGCCGATTCAATTGAAGATCTCAATACAATTAGGTCTCAAGTTACGAAAATACTCCAATCGGCCGGTTCTAATCTTGCAAAGTGGTTCTCTAACTGTTGTGGTCAAGGTAATACTGATAAAATGAAAAAGTCAGTGCAAATAGATCAAGATCTCACAAAAACATTAGGTACTTGTTGGCTTCCGAAGAGTGATGTATTTAAATATCACTTAGATGACTCGTTTCAAAGCTTGAAGCCAACAAAACGAAATATCTTGTCAGTTTCGGCAAGATTATTCGATCCACTCGGTCTATTGTGCCCATTAGTTGTCAAGGCAAAAGTGCTACTTCAAGAACTGTGGCTAATAAAGCTGGATTGAAATAAATCAATTCCCACTCGTCTTGACACATCATGGGAAGATTTCAAAACTAATTTGGGGAAAATTGATCAAATAGAAATTACTAGATACGTTTTTACCACTTTAAAGGACAAATGTCAAATTCACGGGTTTTCTGACGCCTCAATGCGAGCTTATGGCTGCTGCATTTTTATTCGGAGTAGAGCTTCAGGCACTATTTCATGTCGATTACTAACGGCAAAGTCTAAAGTAGCTCCTCTGAAGACCAAGTCTTTACCTAGACTTGAATTATGTGCAGCACATTTATTGGCTAAACTATGGTCTAAACTAAAACCTATGATTTCGTTTGAGATTGAAAGCGTCACTTATTGGACGGACCCCGAAATTACATTACACTAGATCCAATCTCATCCATCAACTCTAGCGACATTTGTTTCGAATCGAGTGTCGGTGATCCAAGAACTATCAGATCAAGTCGCATGGCGACATGTTCCAACTAAGGAAAATCCTGCTGACATAGTTTTAAGAGGATGTAATGTAGAAGAACTAGTAGACTCAATTTGGTTTACTGGCCCGAAGTTTTTACTCAAAGAGAGTAATAATTGGCCATCTTACAGCCACTTTACGCTCACTGCTGAAGAAGAGTCACTAGAAAAAAGAAAGACCAGTGTTTTTCCCGCTGTAGAAAAAACCGGGACAGACTATTTTTTGAAATTGATCAACAAATATTCGTCGTAAACTAACTTCATCCGAGTATTTGCATATGTCTTCCGTTTTATTGATATAGCTCGAGGTAGAAATTGTCGCAACTTAGGTATTCCTACAGCGAAGGAAATGAACTGGACTTTTCTCCATCTAATTAAAGTCATTCAGAAAACTAAATACGCCAGCGACTTAAAAAAGTTGAGTAAGTCACAGATTTTACCTGCTAATCTACAAAGACTGAATCCTTTCGTTCAGCAATTTAAAGATGAACATCTCTTATTTTCACTACTTGGAGTCGGCGGGCGGTTGCTAAACGCACCAATTGCGTACGATGCCAAATTCCCCCTTTTGATGCCCAAAAAGGGTGAATTTTATGGCACTTTACTTACGACATTTGCACTTCAATAACTGTCATGCAGGGGCGAAAGCGCTAGTAGCTCTACTGCGTGACAAAATTTGGCTTATAAATGCTAGAGAAGAGTGTAGAAAGGTAGTCCAAAAATGTCTGCATTGTTTCAGGTACAAGCCGAAACTTGCCCGCTGATAGGGTGAGAGCTCTACGCCCATTTAAAGTATGCGGCGTAGATTTTTGCGGCCCAATCGATGTTAGTCAAAAGATTAGAGGCCGCCCACCCGTAAAAATGTATATTGCTATATATGTGTGTTTTTCATCAAATGCTGTACATATTGAGTTAGTCACTGATCTTTCTTCAAATTCATTTATTCTTTGCCTTCAAAGGTTCGTCGGCAGGAGAGGCCTCCCCGAGACGATACATTGCGACAATGCCACCAATTTTGTCGGGGCCAGCAAATAGCTGCAACAGCTGAGAGAAACAATGTTCAGCCATGCCAGCGAAATCAAATCGTTTGCTGCCAACAAAGGGGTCAACTTTGCCTTCATACCGCCACGAGCGCCGCACTTTGGCGGCCTGTGGGAAGCAGCCGTCAAATCAGCCAAGGGGCTCCTTGTCCGAACCGTAGGCATAGTGCTGCTAACCGCCGAAGAGCTGCAAACGGTTCTGGTTCAGGTAGAGGCCGTGCTCAACTCCAGGCTAATTGCTCCCATCAGCAACGACGGCGAAGCATTGATTCCGGCGCACCGACTAATCGGTGAGAGCCTACTAGTGCTGCCGCAAGAATCGCCGTTGGTCCTTCAATGGGGCCGGTGTTTTGTCATTTTACTTTTTTATTTTTAATATTTAATGAATTAACTACTTCAAGTAACTTGTTTAATTTTAATATTTTATTTTTATTGAATTTGGCACTACACTATGCCTTGAGCTTGGGAATTTTTTAACTTTTATATTGTAAGCTAGTTTAAAGTCCATTTTGTTTGTGAAATTGAAGTGACCGGTTGTGTACTTTTTTAAGAAAAAACTGACAGCCCTACTTTAACAAAACAAATAGAAACTGAAACAATTAAAAATTTAAAAAATAAATAAAAACAAAACTAGTGTTTGCCAAAACTAAAAAATAATTAGGCAAAAATTCCTTAAAAAATATTAAGGAAAAACAAACGTTATAAAAAATCTTGAACGTGTTTCATCTCTGGAGATATGGATGTATTATAACTTCGATGGAATATGCGAGAAAAATAAAAAAATATATACATAATATAAGTTACGAGCCGCGATTCAAGTGGTGAAAAATGACACTTTCGCCTCAATTGCAGTAAAAAAAACCTAGTTAATTAATTTGTAATCCTTTAATAAAGCCTTAAAGAAAATGTCTCATTTTCATTGTTTTGTTAAAACGTAAATGTCAGTACATAATGTTAATGTAACTTAATTAATTAAATATTTACAAACCTTATACAACTTCAAAAAAGCCTTAATAAATAAATTATTTTATTATTTAAAGAGTAACCTAAATTTAAAGCTTTTGAAATATAAAAATATAGCATTGGATTTATGTTTATATGTTACTAGCTTAACCCGGTGCGCTTCGCTACACTGGTAAAAAAAATAAATAAGAAAAAAATAGCAGTATTTTTTTAATGTGTAATTTATTTATTTTTGCTCCCCCTGCACCTACCCCCTTTTTTTTTGTTTTGAAAGTTGTCCTGTAAAGGTTGATAACTTTTGTGTTCAGATATATGGTATTTAATATTTGTTTATATGAGGGGTACTGCTCCTCTTCTGTCTACCCCGCCCATTTCTATATTGAAATTAATAGTTTACCATAGTAGTAGCTGTAACCACGTTTGAAGACTCTTCCTTTAATAGTTCTTCTGTTGAGCGATACTTAATTTATGCATCCTATGGAAGGTATTTCCCCGCTTGTGCCTACCCGCTTTATTTTTATTTTCAAAATTATAGTATACCATAAGAGAGACTTCTGCAAAGTTTGAACATTCTCACTATAAAAGTTCTTAAGATATGCGATATTAACCATTGGCGTCCTATGGTGGGTACCACTTCCCCCGCTGCTATTATATTTCAATTTGGGGGCTCTGAAGATCCTACTACCAAAAGTTCAACAAAATGCGTGCAGCGGCTCTTAATTATATTTCTATCTATGAGGGGTACTGCTCCTCCCCTGTCAACCCCGCCCATTTTTATATTGAAATTTATATTTTACCATAATAGTAGCTTTAAAAAAGTTTGAAGACTGTCCCTTTTATAGTTCTTCAGTTGAGCGATATTTAATATATGCATCCTATGGGAGGTATTTCCCCCCTGCGCCTACCGCTTTATTTTTATTCTCAATAGAGTAGTATACCATAAGAGTGACTTCTACAAAGTTTGAACATTCTCACTATAACAGTTCTTAAGATATGTTATATTAAACATTGGCGTCCTATGGGGGGAACCACTTCCCCCGCTACTATTTTATTTAAATTTTGGGGCTTAGAAGATCCTACTACAAAAAGTTCAGCAAAATGCGTGCAGCGGCTCTTAAGATATGCGATAATTAATATTGGCATCCTATGGGGGGTACCAATTCCCCTGCCCCTATCGAAAAAATAAGTAGCCTATTTTATTTTTAGGGCTCACGTGATGTTACTGTAAAAATTTCAGGAAAATCGGTTCAGTAGTTTCGGAGTCTATAAAGCGACAAACATACAAACATACATAATTCATTTTTATATATATAGATATAATATGTATTAATATTCATCATAAAATAAAAAAAAATTTATTAATTCGTTTATGAATTACATAGTAAACATTTCAAGCTTAGCTTTTGTTTATTTTCTATTAAAATATTTAAAATAAAAGAGATTATAAAAATTAAATGCAAAAAATTGTATATTGGTATGTGATGGAAAACGATTTTGAAAACAAAAATATTTGAAACCGATAATATCTTTGCCAGTATCTTTAAAAATTGGTTTCTAACATATTTTGCTCTTATTTTCCTGTATTTTTTTCTTTAAATGTTTTATTATATACATATGTTATTTAAACTACATATATACAAAAAAGGAAGACTTTATTTCAGAAATAAATTTAAAAATCTCTGAAAATTAATCCACCTACTTCAAAAGAACGTTTTGAAATAGATCAATTTTCATCACATGCCTGATTACTTTTATTTATGAATATACCAGTAGCTATTTAATAAAATTAAATTGAATACATAATTAATAGTGGAATAGAGTAACTTCGAAACTAACCCATATGAGTACTCCATGGGGTGGTGAAAAAGAGTACTTTCGAAACTAACCCCTAAGTGTACTCCATGGGGTAGTAAAATAGAGTATTTTCAAAACTTGTATTTGTGGGTGCTCTATGGTGTAGCTACATAGAGTATTTTTGGGGGTACCCCAATGTAATGCCCAGCCCTTGGACATCGCAATTTTTAATTTAATTGGAGTATGTTTTACATACATTTAGGTTAGGTATTGGAGTAGTCCTACTCCCTTAGTAGTCCATACACGCATGAATAGAGTAGTCTCGTTTATGTAGGGATTATACATTATTTAAAGATCCATTATTTGTCAGATACGTTACCAATTATAATATATTCCGATGGTTGTGGCTATCACAATCGTAACCACTATTTATCGAATCTCCGATCTCCGATTTTTCTATAGAAAATTGAGCAGAAGTACTTGGAGAAGGGGCACACTCAAATGGAGAGCGACAGTGCACACTTTAAGATTAAGATGAAACTGAAAAACCAGACAATTTATTTGCCAAACGATTATGTTAAAATAACAAAAGATGCCAGAAAAACAATCAAAATTGATAATAAAATTGTTAAAATGCTTTTTGATAGTCTATATCTGAATTATGATTTATTTAAAGACTATACCAGCAAAAAACTTATTCGTTTCACATCCATTAGACCTGGTCGACAAAAAAGTGAACCCACCGTATCAGATATAAAACCTCTCATTTATATACCAAGTGGTGACATTATGTATAAAGATAGTTTTGATGACGACAACAATAACCTTCCGACTACAATTAAAACATACAGCGGTCATATAGTAGCGAATCCCTTACACTCTGGCCCACATCCTATTCAACTAAGCAATGGAAGCACTTACAAGCATTGAAGCCTGTTATTCCGCAAAAATATCATTCTTTTTATGATAATTTAAAACATGCGAATAAAAATTAATTTTTTATTGCTTTCTAATATACATTAGTGGGTCCCAAAAAAAAAAAATTTTTTGATTTTTATAGGTACCCCAGCATTTTTGGAGAGCTTATAGGGTAAAGTATTTTTGTGATTTTTTTCAGACTTTTCGGAAGAGGTTTAGAGGTCGCTAAAATCGAATTTAACCCAAAAATCGGTTTGTCTCGACTCATTGAATTTTGCTGATTACTCGGCCCATAAGCACGATTTTTTTTGTGAGTCAATTTTTTAAAAGAAAACTTCTCAAACTTTACTTCTCTGTGCAGATATTAAAAGTTTCGCTTATTTTTTTGCTCATTTGGGTCCCCTTTATCACATTTTTTTGTAAATTTAGCATAAATTTTAAAAATAATGCTTTGTAACTTTTAAAATTTATATTGAAGTTAAAAAAACTAATGATTCAGTTTAAAAGGTGGATAAATTCTGAGTCATTGCAAAAAAAAATAATTGAATATGCTCTTACTGTTCCAAAGTTATACCCTTTTTTAAGTTTTGTACCCATTTTGCGAAATTAAAAATATTGTAATGTGTTTGTTTGAAAGCTAAAAAAATTGTTTTGTATTTTTTTTTTTTTTTTTTTTTTGGCTATGAGAAGTAAGCTGCCTAGGATTTTTTGGACTCGCATTGTTGAAGTCTGTGCAACAAAACAAAAAACCACCCATATTTAATATTTTGAAAGAATACCTAATATCTAAATATACAATATAACATTAAAACAAATCCGAAGCATAACTGGCAAACACATTACAATATTTTTAATTTCACAAAATGGGTACAAAACTTAAAAAGGGTATAACTTTGGAACAGTAAGAGCCAATTCAATTATTTATTTTTTTTTGCAATGACTCAGAATTTATCCACCTTTTAAACTGATAAAATAAACTGTGTAAAAAAAAGAGGGTAAGTTACGAGTATGTTCTGTTATTTATTAAGTTATTTATTTTTGGGAAAGAAATAGCTTCAAGCTCCAATTGACTAAATGTTTCGTGGTTGGTTTTGTACGCTGGTTCTTTTCGTTACTTTATTTTTGAATAATAACAATATTTTGTTTTTATGTTTGTTACAGTGTTTCTGTTTGTTTGATGCTTTTATTGTGTCACAATCAGTGCTGCCACGACCAAAAAAATATTACAACCAAAATTTTTGAAGAAAGTGAAAAAATATTACCCAATTTAAAATGTCTTTCGTTAATTGAAAAAAAAACACTCAAATGTATTTTGAAATGCATTGTTATACAACTTATAGTTATATAATAATAGCAAATCATGAAAAAAAACAAGAGCTGTAAATTTCAGTCTGTAATTATTTAACGTATTGAAAAAAATAGCGAAAAAACTTATTCATTCAAAATATTTTTGTTTTATAAGAGTGAAACTCGTCAAATTTCCATACAAAATTCAGATAATTTAAAGTTTATAAACTGAAGTTTGTTTTTTAATATGGCCTTTACAATTAACGACATTTGTACCTCACAGTTATAAACAACAAAAAAGGAAAAATTAAATAAATATCCGCTTTTTAACTCTCAGTTGGAGGGCTGTTAAATGTGCCGATTTCTCGACATACATGGGGATTTTTTTAATCCTTTTAGCGATGGAAATTTAAGTTTGGCAATTTTATTTTATAAAATTGAAAAATGTAAGCGATATGTAAAATTAATTTTTTATAATTATTTTTTAATTTACATATATGTATGTATCTAAAATTTAATAAAAATGGGTTTAAATGTTTTCTTTGTTTGTAAATTTTATTTTAAATTTATTATTGTATTTCTGTTTCAAAATTGTTCCTTTTGAAATATTTTGTGAACCATTGTAATACAATGCGAACATAAATAAATTCTCATTTCGTAACGAACATTCTTCATCGGAGAAGAAGTATATGATGTATATTTTTATTTTATTATATTTTAAAAATGTTGCCATTTGTGAAACAATCGTTAATTTCCTAAGAAAAAATAAAAAAAATCGTCTATTTTGTTTTAAAAAATCGGACAATTTAAAATAAGTTTTGACAAATTATGTTCGATTTTTATTAAAACATAATCAAAAAAAGTTAAAGTGCATGGGTAAAATACATATTTTATACATACATACATAAGCTTATGGTCTATTTAAATAAAATTATTTATTTTATTTTTTCTTTAATCCGATAACAATTTAAAATTTCAGATTGTTTTTTTTTCCTGAAAAAATCACACAAAGGCGGGACAAAATATCATATGGAACTAAAACTAACACTTTTGGCCAAAAAAAGGCAAAAATTTCATATAGTGCATTGACTGAAAAATGGTGTAATAGTTTAATGTTTTGATCATATAAACAAATGTATTAAATAATCTAAGGAAATAAAAATTAAGAAGTTTTCCTTCGAAATTTTGATTTTGCCGATAAATTTTTAAAGCCGCCTTGTTTTTAAAGAAATCGTTTTCTGCGGTGCCTAATATACAAACATATTAAACTATTTAAAATTATTTTATTTCGAAGACTGAATAATCAGCAAGCAAAAAATCAGCAAATCGGCACTTTGCCAATTTTGGAACAAAAAATCGTCAAATCTGGTAGCCCTATATTTATCATATCTACTTCTTTGGTTGACGTTTCGCTTGCCTTTGACACTTAATTACTGGAAGTATTCCAGTTAAAACAAAATCTGTGTTTCCTGTTCTCACATTTAAATACAGAAACACTTTTTTTCTCGCAAATCGAGAAATTATGAAATTTTTTGTTTCACACTTAATGTGAGAAATATTGCGATGCGAGAAATACAGAAACGAGCTACTGGTCACAATTAAAAAGTTTTTTACTTTTATTATTTTACTTGTTCAATGTACTACGGTTGAGTAAAAGTTCTGAGTTTAACCATTATTGAAGAAAAAAGGAAAAATTAAATTAATATCCGGAAAAATAATGCAATGACAGAATTAAAAATAGGTAAATGACAATTTAAGGACCGTTAGTATATTACATTTAAATGAGTCATAATTAAAAAGCTGACATAACAAAATTTGGTACTTCAAGCTTTACAAGACTAGAAATAACACTGTCACATTTCGTGACGATTGGTCCACAGTTTACCCACGGCCAAATATAAACCCTTCTCTCGGAAAACAATTTAGCGTGCCTAAACCCGAAATAAATAATGCTATTGAAGTACAATTTGGTAGTCAAAGATTTATAGGACTAGAAATCACACTTTACAATTTTGTGATGCCCCATAAAATGCTCACTTTGTGAAACTATTTAAATAGGTCTAAACCCGTAGCAGATAAATAAATATATTGTGGTAAAATTTGGTCCAATCATATGGCCAGAAATAAAACCATGCAATTTTGTGGTAATCGGTCTATATTTCCCTTAGATCCTTTATTAATACCACAATAAACTTTAACCGCTATTACAAATTTAACAACCGTATTTAAATTTGTCCTAATTTAGATTTGTAATACAAAGCCATACAGAAGAACTGCTTTTACGTTTGAGTTGAAGATTTTCAGATTGGTGCTTCGAAAAGGTAGCAAAAGGATGCCAACTACTACGCTCCGATAATTCACCTTTTTCGGGATTTTGATTATTACACCCTCCAAGAGTTCCGTCGCTAGATGATTGGAGGACCAGAACATATCAAGAAGGGGAAGCAACAGCTTCGGGCTGATCATTAGATCGACATTCAGTTTTCACATATTGGTTCACCACGTGTGATTCGCTGTTGCATAAAGACTGTTCATTTGTTTCGGAGTTCTCAGCCAGAATTTGACTACTACAGTCGGTCCAAAGCTGCACTTGTCTTTCCTTATATATCATAATATCCCCATTTCCGTTTCTTATGGGCTTTCCTCCACGTACTGGAGGCCTTTTTAGTTTTCTTACTGCTCCGTATAAGTCTCTACCGCGGTTGGTTTCAGCAGCTTTTTGAACATATTTGGCTATATTATCTCCACAGTGTATTTTGTCACGTCTTGCACTCTTTTTCACAGTTCGATCTATATAAGAGTGTTTTGTCTGGCTCGCCATCTTTGCGTAGCGTATCTTTGCAGTGTTTATGTCATTCCTAGCTATTGCCCTGTCAGCAACAAGTTTCCAAGATTCGTCAGACATCAACTCTTTGTGACGTCATTTAACCCTATATGTTGAATTACTACACCCAGAGAAAAATTATGTTTAAATATGGTCACCTCCAACAAAGCTATTTTTAAAGAAAATTATAAACATATTATGGTTAATTTAACCATATTATTATCACCGACAACCATATTATGGTTAAATGTGTCCTCCATCAAGAAGGCACAACAATATTATGGTTGCCTCCGAACATGTTTTATTCAATAATAACTAAAATATGTTTAACACTTATAATAGCATGGTTGGTTTTCAACCATAGCATGTTGCTCTTGGAGAAGAGGAAAATACTATTGTTAATTTAAAAAAAAATTTATTGTCATATTTAACCATAACATGTTGAGAGGCAACCATATAATGGTTGTGGCATCTTGATGGAGGACTAATTAAACAAAAATATTGTTGTCGGTGACAATAATATCGTCAAATTTAAACACAATATGTTTAACATTTTGTTTAAAAATAGTTTTGTTGGAGGTGCCCATATTTAAACATGTTTTTTCTCTGCGTGTAGCAGCTGCTCTAGTGATGCCCAGCTATGGTCTGTAGAAGTAGTAAAACCTTGCAGTGCGGCTTTCAATGTTTCGGAGTACTTCTTAGCGACATTGGAATCTTTCAGCTTTTTTAAATCGATCAGTGAGGCAATTACCAAGTGATGATCACTGGCGATGTCTGCCCATCTCTGATTGCGTACATCTAGAAGATAATTTCGCCATTTTCGGATGATAGTGATATGGTCGATCTGATTTTTACTCGAATCAGCCCCAAATTGCGCTTAAAAATCACTAATGACCATTAGTATCTCTCCGTGATTTATGGATGCGAGCACTGGCTGCACATGACTATAAAACACATCCTTTATCGATCTTTCGGAGTTATGGGTTGGAGCATAGCACTGGAAGCAGGTTACTCTTCTAGCACTTGTATTAAATGTGGCTGTTACAATCCGGTTCGCGTGCGGTTTCCAGTTTACAAGTGCACGACGGGTTTCTTTGGAGAGTAGAAAGCCTACAACACTTGCACTGCTTTCACAAGCCTTTTATCCAGAATACAATACGGTCAGACCATCACTCGTGGTATCTTCTCCCGCATTAGACCAACGCAACTTATTGATACCTAGCAAAGCGAAGTTGTATTTCTTTAATTTCTTAGAGAGTTGTTTTAGTCGGAATGGTTCCGAAAGTGTCCTCACATTACATATTCCAATTCCTATCCTTATCTTCATGCCAAAGCTCGTCAACATATCCGGTATTTTATTTACGGTTTCATTAATCTTTCGGTTCTTTTGGATGCGTAGCGAATTAGGTCAATACATCCGAGTCTGGTGCTAGGGCTGCTAGCTAAGGCATGGGGGATATCACATTTGTATAGCGAGCGATTTGTATTGATAACCATAATTATAGATTTTAATTAACAAAATAGATCTTAAGGCTCGAATGGTCTAGACGTTTGGGCTAGAGTATAAATAAATTCTCCAAAGATGGCATTGAGTCAGTATTAGTACAAACATTAACATGTGCGGATCACAATATAGATCGCAATAGTAAGCTGTGAATAAAGGCTATAACTAAAGTGTGTGAAAGTGAATAAGTGACTAAGAAGAAATTATAAAGCGTTAAATAAAGATTGTGACCGGAACAAGTATTTTTTCATTGTGTATACATTATTGTTATTTGCAATTGAACGAACTCAAGAGGTTTATTCTAAATAAAATAAACCAAAAACGTTATTGAAAACTCAGTAAAGTAACAATATTTTAAAAAACAAGATTAAAAGGTATGAAAAATCTTATTTGTAAATGCTCTTATATAACAAAAAACAATTCAGGTTGGTATATGAACTATTTATTTATATAAAGAGGGTACGTACTGGTTTACACCTAGATTTCGAGATCAGAATTACAATTTGGATAAAAAATCAATTGGTATATTTATCTACGTCAGAACAGTTGCAATTTCACCGTAACTGCTAGGCCAACCTCAATTTCGAAAAAGTACGGCCCGATCAAGCCAAGAGCCCATAAACCGCACCAAACAGTAACTCTTTGTGGATGCATGCAGACCTACAAATCCGGTTTGCGGAAATTTGCGCACAAAATTCTCCCGATTGTGGGCACATGTGGTCGATAATACTGACCAAACAAATCCCGAAGTGCACGAAAAACATTTTGATTTGAACGCCCAATTTCGTAAAAGGCTGAAACAATCTTAACGCGCTGCTCAATTTTGTACCTCTCCATTTTTGAATTTTTCAAACACTTAAACCAAAAATCTGTCAAATTAAGTTGGGCAAACTTAACTTGACGTTAAGTTGTGACTCACAATAAACATCGTTCATTATGATTGCATCCTTTATATGTCATTTCCACGTTAAATGCCGATATAGATATGTATATACCGAGGTATTTTACATGCGAGTGTTGAGATATTATTTGATTACTGATTTTAAAAGTGGGGCATTTTTCCCTCAAAGTGAAAGTTGTATGTCATTATCCTCCATTGTTTTAACTTTTTTTTGGTTCAAATATATGTTCCTGTAATTTATGAGATGTTTCATGACGGCTTTCGTGCACGCTTAGAAAAGCTCTTAGTTAGTTGGCATGTCCGGTTGGCATGTCCAAGCAATACTTTTTTTTGTTGTGGCTGTGCAAGTGAAAGTAAAACTAATTTAATTCAAAAAAAAAATTAAAAAGAATAGCACTAGTTTAAGACGGAAATGTTTTCCATGGTTTTTAAGACATAATCGACCAGTCGCTATCGCCCGCATTATAAACGACTTGGTCGACTTCGTCCTAAATTACAGTTTCTGTGTAAGAATGCCCCCATTCCACCCCCTCCCGGTGCAGCAAACAAATTAAAACATAAAAATCAAAACAATAATTAAACAAGTGAATTAAAACCATTAAAAAAAGCACATAAGGTTAAACAAACCAGAACAATACAACCAAACATATAAGCTTAAACAACGAAGAACAATCAAACAAACACATAAGTTCAAACAAATAAAATTAAAACACACAAATTACTTAATAAATCCGTCTTTTTACTAAATAAATCAATTAAATAAATCAGTCTTTTTTTAAATTTAAACATTCTCCATGTTTTTAATCGGCAAACCACCAAACAAGTAAGTATATTCAATTCCTTTGAATTGAATTATAGCTGATATACAACACTGCTGTTGTACCCTGCATTTATTACATTTCGTGTAATAAATAGTTTAATAATCCATTTTGGTTTCGCCAAATAAAGACAACAATTTCCAATTCACGATTGGAAACTTTGAGGTAGAGAAAAAATCCTGAGTGTTTTTGTATATTTTTCTTTGCGCACATTCGTATTTTTGTTATGTTCAGCGTTACCGTTGGTGCTACTTAAGTAGCAATTTGCTACTTTTTCGACTGCTTGGATATTCCTTTTCTACTTTTACAAAAAGCACCTAAATGTGATACTTTTTGTAATTATTGCCACTTTTTTGGTACTTTTTAATAAACGATGAGATATTTTTTGAACTTTCTGTTTTTTTAAAACTCCCAGCTTTAATAATTTTAAATTTTAAGGGCCGATGTTGCATGTGAACCACAACGTAACGTCAAGTTTTTTCTGCATTTGATTTGCCATTTCTCAATTCCAGATTAACTCAATTTGAACCATGGAAGGATACACAATTGAGCAACGCGCTAAAGTTATTCAGGCTTATTATTAAAATGGGCATTCAAATCAAAATGCATATCGTGCACTTCGTGTATTTTCGGTCAATTTAATCGTCCAAATGTGCGTACAATCGGAAAAATCGTGAAAAAATTTGAGCAAACCGGGTCTGTAGGAGATGTGAAAACACCAGTGCATGCTCGTACTGCAGAAAATATTGCTGCACAACTCGTCGTCGTGCCCAACAATTGCACCTCTCACGCTCGTCGTTGATGGGCATTATGCATAAAGACTTGCATTTACACGTTTACAAGGTGCCATTGACTCAAGAACTAAAGCCTCTTGACCATTCCAAACGTTGTCAATGGTCAGAATGGTGGCAAGAAATGGCAACAGTGGATGATCAATTTTCGAAGAAAATCATCTTCAGTAATGAGGCACATTTTCACCTCAGTGGATTCGTTAATAAGCAGAATTGCCGCATTTGGGCGAATGATAATCCAAGAGTGATTGTCGAAAAATCAATGCACCCACAAAGACTGTGACTGTTTGGTGCGGTTTATGGGCTGGCGGTATCATCGGGCCGTATTTTTTCCAAAATGTGGCCGGTCAGGCAGTTACTGTGAATGGTGTTCGATATCGTGAGATGATAACGAACTTTGTATGGCCCGAATTGGAAGATATGGAAGTGGACGATATTTGGATTCAACAGGACGGTGCCACTACCCACACAGCTAACGAAACAATGACTCTTTTGCGCGACATATTCAATGGCCGTGTTATCTCACGTGGTGACGATGTCAATTGGCCGCCAAGATTGTGATTTGACACTGTGGACTTCTTTGCGGTTATTTATAAGAAAAGGTGTACGTCGATAAGCCAGCAACAATTCAAGAGCTACAGGATGAGATACTTCGGCACGTTAATCGAAAATTTGGACCATCGGATGGAGGTATGCTGTCGAGGTCGCGATATTTTGTTCCATACATAATTGAACCATACCAATTAAATCATAATAAAAGGAAATGACAATAATTTCCTAAATAATTTGTGTTATATTCAAAATCAACATCGGCCCTTAAAATGTAACCACCCTTTATAAACTGTAATTGTTTTAATATATATGTAAGCAAGCTAATAGGAAATAATTTTTGGTATATTGTGATAAGCTTATGCATTTATTGCGAATATATTATGTAACATGTGTACATATTAATTATTGGCAAGCAAGTTCTCTTGATGAAATAAATACTTATACCATTACGTAAACTTATGCCTGTATAAATCCGGGTTGTCAGATTTTTTCACCTTCGGGAATAATTAGACACCGAAAATCGCCCAAATTCGACAAATGGAATTTTCTTAAGATTTTTGTTATGAAAAATTCGCCATAAATCGTAATATTTGATTTTTATAAAACATTTAAATAAACATTTTAATGGTTTGTGGCTAATTTTATTCGTTATATACCTAGCTTTCCAATTATTTATAAAAATGTAAAATTTTTGCTGTTATAATTTTTTTTGAAAACTTTTTTAAAATATTTATTTAATTTTTAAATTTTTTTTTTTAAATTTATCCACTTTTATTTAATATCTTCAAAGCTGTTGAAAATATAGAAGACTATTGGTAAGATGCCTAAAAGGGAATTTAATTCCAAATCATTCGCTAATAATAGCATCAAAATCGGACATGTATTGCCGCAACAATTGAAAATATAAAAAAATTTATATGGATGAAAAAATTTTTGCTTACATTGGATATATTCTTTTCTGGAATTTTTTTTACCATTTAAAAATGCTATTGGTAATTTTAAATAAATTAAACAAAACACGTTCAAAAACATTTTTTTGTGTACTTCTTCCTATTTTAAAACATGTGCCGACTTTTGTTTCTTAAATCACCCTTTTGGTGCCACTTTTTTTTTTGTAAAAATCTCCTTTTCTTGGTACTTTTTGAAAATATCCAACGGTAACATAACTTATGTTCCTTCATTTCACTGTGAGACAAATGGTAGGGGTCAGTGATCGGGAAGGGTTCAAACTACCGGGGAAAGTTATATCGGTAAAAAAGAATTTATATGTGTCCCGGCGTTTCGTAAAGTCACGTCTAGGAATCGAGATTTATCGATTTGAAGTTAGTAACTATCATATAGGGGAAATTGTGACCTTTGGTGGTCTTTTTTTTGACATAACTCGAGAGCCACCAGTTCGATTTTGCTGAAACAAATTTAAAAAAGGAATTACAATTCCTTTAATCTGTTCATACAACGTTTCGCTACATAAGCAACAGTTTCGCAGTTATCAATAAATGTATGAAGAAAAAAACTATTTTTTGCCTAAAAAATTGAATTTTTTTATTTTTAATTCATAAAAAATCCAAAACGCCAAAAAATATTGTCAAGTCCTATTACTTTCACGTAAAGTCACATAACCTTTTAACAAAATGAGACATAGATCATGAGAATCGATAGACGCGTATCGCTTTTATTCACAATTAAGTGAAGGTATGAATTTCAAAAATTTGCTCGAGATATGCTCAAAATTCCTTGGAAAAAACATTGATGACTTTTTTTATGATTGTCAGAATTAAATAAACAAAAGGTTATTTGATTTTTATGATAGCGGTAACAAACTAAAAAACGGTCCTAAATGTGCGTGGACAATTAAAGGGAAAAAGGAAAGTGCACTTTTTTAACTATTTGGGTTTTACCGTTAGTTACATGAATGATTTTTTTACAGAAATTGCACCCACATTTATGAGTGCTCATGTTTTGGAACGTTTCGAAAAATTTAAAAAGCACACGAATCAGGTACCACCCTTAAAAGATGAGCGAATTCATAAGTACCTCTCAGTAAAATATTGAAACTTACGTAGTATTTATAGGTGTTCACCCATCGAACAAAATAATTCCAATATCACAAGCAAGAATGGACAAGATTGTTGCAGAATTAAACCTTTCTCAACGTGAAGCAGAAAACTTGCCCAGCTTTTGAAAGAAGGCAACAATTTGGAGCCTAATGTCAAAGTCACCGGATATCGAAGACAACAATTGCTATGCCAACGGTACTACACACTCAACGAAGGGAACACATTTGTTTACTGCCACGATATAAAGGGACTGATGGAGGCGATGGCCATTATTTATGTCGCAGCTGATTGGCGAATGTTCATCGATTCTTCGAAATCAAGCCTGAAAGTCGTTTTGCTACATAAATATAATAAAAAACCAAGCATTCCCATTGGCTACAGCACAGACATGAGCGAAACATACGATTCCATGAAAATAATTTTGGATAAAGTTTGCTACACTGATCACATGTGGCGGATCAGTTGTGATCTGAAAGTCGTGGCGATACTAAGAGGTCTCCAAGGAGGCTATACGAAAAACATGTGTTTCTTGTGTCTTTGGGAGACCCGATTTAAAGGAAACCAATACGAAACGCATGACTGGTTTGCTCGAGATCCAACGGAAAAGGACACAACTGCGTAAATGATCCACTGGTGCCAATGGAGAACGTCCTCATGCCCTGTAATAATTTTTAATTTTACGTGTTAATAATTATAATAAATAATATATAATAAATATTATCCGAATTCATTGAAACATTAAATCAATATTCTTGTCAAAATGAGATACCTTCACTTAATTGTGTATAAAAGCGAAATGCGTCCATCGATTTTCATGATCTATGTCTCATTTTGTTTAAAGGTTATGTGACTTTACGTGAAAGTAATAGGACTTGACACTTTTTTTTACCGTTTTGGATTTTTTATGAATTAAAAATAAAAAAATTAAAGTTTTTAGACAAAAAATAGTTTAAAGGAATTGTAATTCCTAATTTTTTTAAATTTTTTTCAGCAAAATCGGACTGGTGGTTCTCGAGTTATGTCAAAAAAAGACCACCAAATGATACCTATATGATAGTTACTAATTTCAAATCGATATATCTCGATTCCTAGACGTGACCCAGCGAAACGCCGGAACACGTATAACTTCTTTTTTACCAATATAACAATTCCCGTTGGTTTCATCCCATCCCGATTTTGACTGTCGCATAGTGTTTTATTTCAATGTGCCAACATCTCTTTACCATTCAAAGCACGGAGCGCATTTAACTTGTTTGTTTTTACAAATAAGCAAGTAAAGAAGAATTACCGAAAACGGGGAAAAATCAAACCTTTAATCATGGGGGGAAATCATCGTATGAATCTGTTGTGGTTTTTGAAGAAACTTTTAAAAGAAATTAAAAATAAAACAAGATGTTTAAATCACGGTCTGAATCTAGTGTAGGTATCATAGCCTTGCAAGGTCTTTATTAAAAATTTTTTTTGAGACATATTTATCGGGCCTTACCGGCACAATTTCGACGTATGATTTTTTCACTCCTGGGCCTTTTGCCGTAATTCTTTTTTTTTTTTTTTTTTTTTTTTTTTTTTGGAACAAAAATTAATAACAAAATCTTTTTTAATCAGCAACATAATTATTTGGTTGCTGGCCCCTGTAGTTAAGCTCGTTTTCAGCATCCCTGCAAAAATTCTCCTTACAACTTTTTATAAACTCTCTTCTGTTTTGCAATGGTTTTTGTAAATAAGTAGAACTTTCAGGCGGAATTTTTATTTGTAAAAGGAGGAATGGGGAAAGAGAAAAATTTCCCGCGGAATTTTTATTACTGATTGGGCTGGTTGTTTTGTTTTGTAATTTACTTACTTAAATTTTATTTATTTGTGTTGTGGTAAACTAAAAGATAATTTTTACAACAATTTTGCAAATAAATCTCAATTTAATAAATTTGTGTTTATTGTATTGCAGAATTAAATATGGTGCAAAGTCATGCAAAACGGGCAGCTATGGTGAAATATAACAGGTGGAATCGCTACGGCAACAAATACAACATTTAAAAAAAATGGAAATTTGTCTCAGCTTAGGTACTTAAAAAATTATTTTGAACTTAAATCAAATCGTGCCGCTGAACGTGATAAAATAAATAGCCGTTGTTTCTTGTTAAATCTCAGCCATCTATGGACCGATCTGGCTGAATTTCAATAGGAAATTTTAACGGAGCATATGTGACATACGGAAAACACTATACATCTTAAACCGTTAAACTTAATAATATTGTAAAATTTTAGCCTATGACAGTTTGCTAAGTCTAGAAATAAAATTTCGTGAATATATGTTGGTCTATAATCTACCATAGGCATTATATAAAGCCAATTTTCGAAAATCAGCTCAATAAGCCTTAAACCGCATCAAATAATTATATTGCGGTGAGATTTTGTTGGATAAAACAACGAAAGACAAGAGATAAACATAGATTTACTAGAGCCTATACAAAGATTTGGTTCAAAATTTCCCGGGAATCCCGCAAATAATTCCCGGCAACGCAGAAATACCTGGGAAAAACTTACTAGAATTGAACATAAGTGCCATTTAAAGGCTAGTTTACACTATCGCACATTTCTTACGTACTCCATAATACTTTGTGAGATAGAAATCTAATAATTTTGGTTGTGACTGTCAAAAAATCTAATGTAACAGTACAGTTTGTAGTCACACTATCACACATGAACATCCTTTTGTTAAAATGCAACCCTGATGTAATGAAGTAAGAAAAATTTAAAAAAACGATGAAGTCGTATGGGATGTAAATTTTTTACTTAATACTTGTCATTTTCATAACACATTGCATTCACACTTTCAAACTTTTACATATTACTTGAGTTTTTGACATGTATTAATACAAAGAATAATAATGTAAACTAGAATTAAATACCACCCTAAATTTGCTTATAGATGTTGATCTGATTCGGTAAAAATTACTCTTATACAGGGTGTACCAAAATTACCGAAGGGATTTTAATTCCTTATAACTTCATTAACTATTTTTTTCTTTGTTTCTTCAGTATTCTGTGAAGAAAACTTGGAGAATGATGTAGGAATAACTTACAATTGAACAAAAAAAAAAAAAAATACACTCAAAACTTTGAGAAATGTTATGAAAAATATGTTAAAAACAGTGTGAAATTCGGGGAGGCGCAGAATAAGGTCATTCTGCATTCATATGGCTTAAATTCTTTATAACTTTTTAATTATAATTATAATTATTTTTTTTTTTTGTTTTTTTAGCATTTTGTGAAAAGGACTTGGGGAATTCAGTTGGAATAACTTACACTCGAACAAAGATAATTTCACTCGGAATTTTGGGAAAAGTTATGGAAAATATGCTAAAAAAAACAAGTATGTGCGAAGCAGAAGATGGCCACCAATTGCGAGATATCATTTTTCATAATTAAATTAAAAATATTCTCCATTAATATACTGTTTTAAAAAATTAACAACTATTTATTAAATTAAAAGTTATATTAAACCCAAACCCCTTCGGTTATTTTGTAAATAATAGTTATATGAATTTATATTATAACTTTACAAAACTTGCTTTTACTGATATATGTATGTATGTATGAATCTATATAAAACTTGAACAAAATAAACTTAATGGCTTTAATATTTATTTATCTATAACATACATTTTCGAAAATATTTTCAATTGTTTGCTGATTTAAAAAATAATTTTTTTCTTATTTTCAAAGTTTTAACCAAAAAAAAATTATAAAAAGCAACCAAACCATTTATTCATTTTAATTATCAAAACAAACTTGAAATTTCCAAAATTATTGTATTAACATCTTATTCTTATTACACGGGGTCTCCACCTGATATAATGTGTAATTTTTTATTCTTGTTTTAAGCTTTTTATTTGTTGTTGGTGTAAAATATTTTTTTGCTCAACACTTTTTACAAGATTTGCACTAAAAAATTAAAAATTTTAATTATAGCGTCTTATTAATGTTTTATATGTATGTATGTTTGTGTATTTTTAACAGCTCATCTTAAAAGATAGTTGTTATGAGATTTCTCATACCAACTGTCTCATAACATCTATTATAATATTGTTAATAACACCATTTGAGAGTCCACAGATGCGATTGAATTTGACGTTTGCTGATATAAAAACCTTATAGGATCTTGTCTCAGATGGACCCCCTGTGTTAGAGGTGAATATTACAATGTAAGGCCTTCTCGAAGGCACATTGACTTCTCTTACTTTCCTGCTCTGTATATGTATTTATGTATATATATTTGCATGTATATAAGTATTTGGGTAGTGTTTTCTTTATATGTATACTTATAGTATACGAATTAAATAATCATATTTGCACTGAACTATTTAATCGAAAAATACGCCCTTCAATATTTTGTTTGATTGATACACATTTAACAAAATGTTTTCATAAATTTCTGTTTCTTGCTTTTATAATTTGTAATCTTAACTATTTGTTATAGATTTGTTTAAATTTTTTCTTGCGTAAATAAATTAATTTCATTATACTTATGTAGGCATATTGTTTGCACTTCTTTTTTTTATTAGAAATTTTTTCTTTATTATTTTTGATACATTTTTTACATACATTTATTTTACTTATTTCCAATAATTCTTAAGCATTTTTTATGTAATTTTCACAAAAATATTTTTTAAATTTTCATTCATATACATAAAAATGTAGATGATATACAGATATTTTTTTAATAACTTCTATACACATTTATATAACAGCACATGAATTAGTTAGTAAAAAATCATTATGGCTGTAATCGTAAAAATTATTATCCGTTTAGCTACCAAACAAAGCAAAATTTCTCAGGAAACTGGATGTTTGATGCTGTTAATGTCTAAACACTCTTCTCGTTAGTTAAGGATGCAATTTGTGTACGTGTGTTGTTATGTATTTGCGTATTTTCCAGTCAGTCACATCCAAGATTCAAACATACATATGTACATACTTGTACATTCGTAACTTTCCAGTGCAAACTATTGTTATTCGAATCATAGTGTCATGAATGAAATGTTTGATAAAAAAAAGTATGGAACAATAAAAATTCAAATCTAAATAAACAATACACGAACCTTGCTTGCTTTTCCACCCCTTATCACCATAAGTACACAAAAGTTGGTTTTTAATACTTATACCTACATAAAAACTGGGATACATACCCAACAAACCAAAACGATTAAGAAATAACTTTTAACAAGTTTACGAACATAAGCCTTAAGCTTAGAAAAGTGCTGTGAATGCTATTGCATTAAGCTGAGATCACACGATTGCCGCAATGCACCAATTTTCATACTTTTTTATACCCCAATCGTGTGACTGCACAATCAATTGCCTCATTTACCAATCGAGGGCAATATTGTGCTTACTTTTACCAATAAAATGCAACCCTGGTGCGGCAATCGTGTGACTACTTGATATGCAAACGCGCGTCAATAAAAATGACAAAAATGTACCAATATTTATTGGTTTCCTGCGCGGCAATTAAACAGCACAATACGCGCCAATATTTGCCTTTTTTAATCAATTTACTTTTGTGTGTTTCTTTTAGTAGGAATAAATTAAAAATAAAAATTAAATTTATCAAAAATAAAAGTTGGGAATTTAGCAAGTCATTAATAAATAAATTAATAATAAATTTTGTATTCCCGAAAATAACTTTTAATATTTTTTTTTTTAAATTCGTACAATAGCTGTTCAGGACAATACAAAAGAAAATATGTATACAGGAAAACGAAGCAAAATGTATTGAAATTCTTTAAAGCGAATTTATTTTTATACATAAATATTCTATATTACTTTATATATTTAAAATAGAATTTTTCTTTGTTAAATTTTTGGAATTTCATGTGTATTACTTAATCTTCCAAACAAATAAAAAAGCTACCACAACAGCTGTTTTCGCAGTTGGCAAAAGTAAGAACAATCGTGTGACTGTGCTGCGGCAATTATTGTACCCATTTCGCTTTGTACCAACACGCGGCAATTAAATTTGTATAAAATAGGGCAATCGTGTAATATCAGAATATTTTATTGGGGCAATTTCATTATTGTGCGTCAATAAAGCACAATCAAAATTGTTTCATATTGGTGCATTTGCGGCAATCATGTGATCCCAGCTTTAGACTTATTAAAAATTAATTAATGATGAAAACTGAACCATTGCGAAAATACTGCTTGTCTGTAGTATACAATAAGTTTAAGGGCCAATAATAGAATAATCTTACAGAAAAATAGTTGTCTAATCATGCTTATTATACATTCGTAATAATTTTGTGCGCTTAGGAATATAAAAAAATTATATTTGTACACTAAACTACAGTGGTAATTTTTTGCATTAGAATTTCTTTTATTTCATAAAATACTTCCAGTAGATACCTGATATAAGAACATCTCATATAAGAAAAAACCGCTATTAAGAAAGTAACTAGCATACCCGCCCGGTACTTCGTTACCTGTAATTTTTAATTCTAGCATTTAACCCGCCACTTTAGTAGAACCAAAAAGCTAAAGAAAAATATCAAATTTCACGTATTTCCTTTTTTGGGTACTATATTTGTCCCCCATAAAAGTATCGAAATTTTAGTATTGTAGTGGCAGCCCATAATTTAGTACGAATATGTCAATGAATGGAGGAAATGTTTTGTAAAAAAAAGTACCAACAATACTTACGATTTTCACCCCTTTAATGTTCGAATTTCGAAAAAGTACCAAATTCGTTTCGAATGTGGTATTAACTTTGTTTCTATGTTTATTGGTTCAAAAGATAGATAGGTGGCAAAAAAGTACTAAAATTCAGATTTTACCCGTTTACTCCCTAATAGGGCCGAATTTAAAAAAGTAACAATTTTTTCCCCCATTAAAATATCAAAAAATTGCAGTATTGTAGTGGGGCCCGTAATTTATTACGAATATGTCAATGAATAAAAAAAAATGTTTTGTAAAACAAAGTACCAAAAATAGTTACGATTTTCACCCCTTAAACGTTCGAATTTCGAAAAAGTATCAAATTGGTATTCGTATTTTTTGATAAGTTTCGAATGTGGTATAAACTTTGTTTCTATGTTTATTAATTCAAAAGATAGATGGGGTGTCAATAATGTACCAAAATTCAGGTTTTACGCGTTTACTCCCTAATAGGGCCGAATTTCAATAAAGTACCAGACACCTGTCCGCTTATTTTTCTAAAGAACAACGATTAGTATTACATTTATTTTGCATCTCTATTAGTTTTGGAGATATAAGGTTACCGAATTTTCCCGTTTTTACCTTTTTTTACCCCCTAAACATTCGAATTTCGAAAAATCCCGTCTTAGTGGATCGATTTGGAGAGTGACCAATCGCTAGTCCAAATTTCAAGTTTCTAGGGTCAGCGGTTTGGGCTGGGTGATGATGAATGAGTCAGTCAGTCAGTCACTCACGCAACTCTTTTATATATATAATAATAAGAAGAAGATAATAATAATACAAATTGTGTGTATATATTAAACCCCTGCACGAATGCATTTGTTTTTTGTACACAGTTGTCCACACCAAATTATTGTTGTGTCAACTACTGTAATTTATTTTTTAAATCAGCTCGAATGATCCATTATGAAAAACCAAATCAATGTTCAAACAGTAGTTCGTTTCAAACAAATCAGTGTAAAGCAGTAGTTGGATTTAAATAAACCAACTCAATCCATAATTTGATTTGAACGAAAAAAACAACACACAACAATTGTGTGTCTATAACACAGTTATGTACGGTAAACTTTTCAATTCACAGTGTGTGATCTTGATGTTTATTGCCGATTGTTTCTCAGATTTTGATCGTTGTATTTATTATTTTTATATTAATTTTGCAAATAATAGAATAACCTTTTAATTTTTTTTTTACTTTTAATTAAATATTTGATAATATGTTTTTGTAATAAAAAATAATTTAAAATAAAAACTAAATATTCTATAAAAATATTTTTCATCTTTAATTGTTTTTTGCTTCATACAAATCTAGCTAGTCATACCTAATAATTGAAAAAAAAAACAATATAATTCATACCTATCACCTATTTTGCTACAGTTCTTTCGTGTGATTTGGTTTAGTTAGTGTGATTTGTTTTGCTTTGTTGCTGTTTGGGGTAAATTCCGTACTCTTTACACTTCGTATTTCGTCGTTTAAAACAAACTAATAACAATTAATTTGCAATTGTGTGTTTTTATTTATTTTTTGTTATATGTGTTTTGCACAACATAGTATTTGATTCGTTAGCAAAGAGTGAGCGACAATCAGTATTTAAAAAACAAACGAATGTCTTGAAACGGCTTTTAAATGCATTTGTGCAGAGGTTTAGTATATATAAAAAGTATACTGTATAAGAAAACTTTTTATAAAAAAAACACCTACGAGAAATATTTTGCCATGCTCCAATAATAAAAATTAGTACTATTAATAATTTTTACAAGATTGTTTTACACCAAGTGCGTACAAACTTGCTTGCACAAAATATCCAACTTAAGCTATATTCACGTTATGTGTATTTGTCATATGGATTGCTAGTTTTTCAGATGTTAAATTTGTATATATCGTCTGACACCTCCAAACAATATCATGTGGTATTTCTCTGTGTACAGTACATATGAATTTTTTGATATAGAACGAGTTCTATTTTCAAGTGAAAAGGCATCCGACATTAGCTGGTTCGTATTAACAAAATAGTTTGTGGCGGCGAAAATGAATTGAAATATTATCAAATATAAATAATACAGTACTTTTCGCTTATAGTCCACTACTATATACAACCAATTGTGGACTATAAGCGAATTTGGACTATAACTGATTTTTTTAAACGTCATTTCATGGATAATTAATGAATCCTAGTGTAATCCACATTTTGGACTATATATAAATTATTTTCATCAATAAAACAACTCTTTTTAAACAAAATAAAAGTTTATTTAAAACATAGCCATATATGAATTTATTTTAAATAAAAAGTTAAAACAAAAATCTTTATTATTAATTTATTCAAATGTCTTAAATGCTTATAATAAAAGCAAAAGGGTAAATAATTTCTATTCTTCATAGGCTTAATGTATGAGATTCATTTAAATTCTTTGGATGTCGAAATCAAACACAACAAAAATATCAATTTCAAAGATTCTTATGAAATATATATTGCGAAATTTGACGTTTATAAAATTGGCAAAATAGGTAAATAAAAACATGATGCCGGTTTGTATAAAAATATAAAAAACAGAGTGGACTTTAACCCGGCGTCGGGCACGTGATAAAAGAAACACCGACAGTCAGGTGGGTAAATATGACCCTGGTTTTTGACATTGTATCTTGCATAATTTTCAAAATTTGATAAACGTATCTGTATGCAATATATACATGACTCGTTTAGCTATTTGTTATATGCAAAAAAAAAAACATATATAAACTGTTTTAAATTTTTTAATTTATTAATTTAAAAAAAACAATAAACGAACTTAAAAATATAAGGAACTTCAATCAGTCTAATGCCATAAACTGAAAATCTAAAAAAAAAACAAAAAATAATTGCTAAATTCATCACATGGGTGTTAATAATATATTAAAAAATGTAATTTTTATTATCTTTCTGCAAGGAGTTTGAGCATTCGTTGCAATAAGGAGCTATATGTTCAGAGCACGGCTGGGTCAAATTTACCTTTTCTTAGTTGACGGTCAACTATCTCTGCTCACGTTCAATCATCAACTGAAACGAAATAATAAACAACATGCAAAAACGATACACTCCAGCTACTGAGAAATTTGGCAGCGTCGCAAAACGTTGAAAAAAGTTACACAGCAATTAAAAGCATATGGGTCATAATGACCCAACCTGCATGACTCCGGGTTAAGCGAATATTTTTGCATAATGCATTAGATACTGTTGCGACAGCAACTAGGGACCAAGTGTTACGGCGGTAACACTAGCTTGGACAGAAATAATAAAACCAGACACACGTTATATATTAATGGCAAATCTTTATTAATACAATTATATGTAATATGACACACTTTGTGTGATGTTTGATTAATATAGTGTCTGTTGTATGGTGTCTGGTTGTTTGTTTTATTATCTACAACAAATTAAACCGACAATTTTATTAAATACATTTAGAATATAGAAAATAACTTACTTAATTCTATCCTTTTAAATACGAGTTTCTATAATATGACTTTTGTCGACTTCCACCTTAAAAATACAATATGTCATCCTTTCACTTAATAATGAGGTTTTTAAGCTTCGAACAATATATAAAAAAGAACAAGATCAACCCAGGGTTGACATAATTACGCATAAGGTACAATTACGAGACCAACACAGAGTTGATAAACTAAATGACAAATAGTCAGGCAATATTATAAATTTGATAAAAACATACAGTTAAATTTGAATATTTAAAAAATACATTGAAATACGTTAAATCAATGATTTAATCCGCAACAAATACGCATGCAAAGAAACAAAATTGGACTACAAGCGAAATGGCCCTTTAACATAATTTGTATGAAATTTGAAAAAATCTGCAAGGGAATATGACAGTATTGGCTTAAATCCGTTTTTGGCTTTTAAGCGGAATTGACTATAAGCGAAAAGTACTATGATAGTAAATAAATAATTAAAAAATAAAAAATACACAAATAATTATTAATTTTTGTACATATAACCACTCAGCTCTTTTAAGATTGTTTTTATTAATAGGTTTTATCATTTGTACCCTACAAGAAGACTACCGGTCATTTTACTAGTTATATGACCAGTAGTGTTCACCGATATCTTGGTTATAGTTTCTAGTAGTTTATTAAGAGCAAAACGAAAAAACTGACCGAAAACCTTGTGTACATGTGATTTTGTCTCTCTCTAACTCATTATGTCTCTCTCTCTCTAACTTATTGGTTATAAATTTATTGTAGGGTACTGACATACCACATGACAATACACATAATGTGAACATAGCTTTAGTGTGTAAATTTGAATGCACGTTTCCAACCGCAAGTTTTCGTTTTCTTATATTAGGTATATAGTAATTTTCGTGGCATTTTTTTATTTTGTATATCCCTTAGGTACATACTGTATTTATTAACTAATTTGTTTCGGTTTCACCCACATAATTATTGACGTACTCTTATGATTTCGTGCTTTTCACAATTTCGTTCCCAGTGAAATATTAAAAGTGAATGAATATGTCAATAAATAAAATTATGAAATACTTTACTTGTTATAGCTCTAGCTGTACCCAGGTTCCGCGCACACTTTTCCTCTGCCGTTCCCATGCATCATAGATGTTCTGCTAGCTCATCTGTAAATAAATTGCGTTAAGAGTTTTCGTAAAATTTTGGGCTCTTTGCTACCGTAAGGTGCTTTTTTCCTTCAAATAAGCAGCTCATTTTAAGGCACTCTAACTTATAAAAAAGTGTTTTCTTTTAACTTACAAGCAACAAAAAGTTACTTACAATATTTTTTACTATTATAATTAGGGTTTTTTTTATTTTTCACTGTTTATTTTTTAAACACTTTACTCTTTAAACAAAACACTAAGGGTTGGCTTACTTGGGAGCCACACGATAAAGTTATGCCTTTCAATTCAATTCAATTTGCAATACAATCTCTCATTTTTTACTAAGTACTGGTTCACACTCTTCATGTTTTAGCCGTCACGTCTTGAGCTTTTAGGAGAGAACGGAAAACAGAATGTCACTTGTTTTCCTCTCTCTCATAAAAACTCAAGACTTCACGGCTAAGACTGGAAACTTTAACAAATAATACGGAATTAAGGCACGAGTCAAATAACGGGACATTATTTTCAAGAACACTTACAAAACCATAGCGAGCATCAGTCGTTGGCAATCATGTATGTTAATTTTTTATATAGCATAGGTGTATATACAAGTATATATGTCATGTGAAGCATTTTTTAAACACTATTTAAATATTAGTAACTTTTTTTACTTTAATAATAGTGCATTTACACCTACACCATAATCAGGTTATAAGTTGTTTATGATGATAAACTAGTTTAAGAAACCTGTTTATCCATACAAATTATAAACACGTTTGTAACTAGCTTTTGAGATAAACTTGTTGCAAACAACCAGTTTTTGTTAATGCAACTCTGTTCTTTTCAAATTTTGCTCTGGCAACGCTAGTGATATTTGACATTTCATAAAAAAAAAAATTAAGTTAAAAAAGTTTGCGTTAAAAAAAGGAACACATCAAGAAAAAGTTTAAAAAAATTAATTGAAAATTGTTTTATATAATATGGATAACGAAAATAAAAGGTATGTTTATCGTATGTATAAATGTACGTGCACCAACGTTTTTAAGTTTTTTTACTGAAGTCAGCTGTTTTGTGACACGGCTGTTAAACTGTTAACTGTCAAAACTGCTGATGTAAACGATATAGTTTATGAAAGTAGTTTACGATCATAAACTAGTTTGAAAATTACAAGTGTAAATGCACTATAAGCTTATAAGTTGTATAAAATCTATTAAGATACGATTTTTCTACGATTTAATTATATTTAGCTTATAGAATGGTTTAAGGGTTGTATTAGGTGTTTCGGTGTAGAAAATGTTTTCCCTATAGCACTTTAGTTTATTTACAGCTCAAGTGTGTTCTGAGCTACTTGGTAGGCTGCTACCAGTGATTCACCAGGAGCCTGAATATGAGAGTCAAAAACTGTCTTCAATTGCCAGATTGATTCTGCCTTTATTTGCCATTAATTTTTCTATTTATACAATTTTGTTAACATACTCTTACTTTACTATTATACAATTTTTAACATACTTAGAAAATATCTTATTACTAAAATTTTATTTGTTTGATATAGTTGGCAAATTTTAAATTAGGTCAATTCTCATATTTGTTTATTTAATTTTTAAATTAGGTCAGTTCTCATATTTATTTGTTTCTTTTATTTTTTTTTATTTTAGCTCAATGTATTTTATTTCATTTGCTTGCTTTTTTGTTATATCTGTTGTTACTTTTTTTTTCTTTGTTCTTTTTTTTTTTTTTGACTTAATTTTTGGTGACTAAGTGTCCGTACTTTACAATGGTCTGTTGGGTAACTACAATACATATCTACATAGTTGTATTTGTGGGTGTATAGCACGTGTACATACAGTATTTGAATGATTTACGAACAGCTGACTTTATTTTATTCACTTCCATATCAATATGTACAAATGTACATAACATATGTACATTCGTAATTATATAGTGTATTTATATGTAAATATGTATCTATGTAAAAGGTTTTGGTGTTATAAACAAAAATGGTCCTCATATTGGATAATGGCGAGGATAATATTTTCAATGTAAATACATGTTTCAACGCAAAATGACCATTTAGTTCTTTAATTATATATTATTTAAAGATTTTAAATGGAAAATTTTACAATAATTGTGTTCAAGATATAATATTATATTGAGATATCACTTGGCTCTCGCTGCAATGTATTTAAAGTAGGTCTTTTTTTAATTCTTGAACTATTAGTCTCTTCAGTTCGAAAAAAAGCCGTTTAATTAAAAAACTTTTGAAATACATACTTAAAAGAATATATTACATAGGGTGTGTGTGAAACGGTAGCAAAGTACTCATAAAGGTAAAATTTTGACACTGCTGAGGTGAGTAAAATTTCTCTAGCCCAGGGGGCTAATAGAAATTTTTACATTAGCGTAGAAATGTTTGACAACCACACAATTATCATAGACACTCCCACTTCGTTCGTGCAGATCAAAGTCGCCTCCACGCCGCACAGTGGCGCTCGTAGAGCAAACGAGGTTGCAAAAATCAAAATTTTCATGAGCGCCGACGAAGTTTCGAATAAACCCACGTTATAGGAAACTTTTCAACGATTTCAAATATGCCACTCTTAATAATATCACATTTTTAGTTTAGAAGATATAACCGTTCAAAGTTGACCAACTTTCGGTTTTCAAAAAAAACACACAATTTTTAGTCAATTTGTTGCGATTTCAGGTGTAATATCACGGAAAATAGGTAACGAATCGCCTTATTTTTTGTTTGTATTGATTGATGTATTTATTAAATGTATAATGATAAAAAAAAATTAACTGTTTGCTTTGTGTTTCTCCTGGTAAATCACTATTTAAAAACTATCCGCTTTTTTTCACTATTTTTCAACTTTGACGGAAAATAAAAAAATCTATATTTTTCTATATTTGCAAAACCTGTTCTTTGATTATTTCTTTAGATAATTCAAAAGGTTTTATCTGCCCGTACGTGCCCTTTTGGCTTCAAGAGGTAAAAAAGGTTAAAAAGACATGGTTGCAGAAATTGTATGGCGTCCATCCCTTATATGTTTTGACTGACAGTAGTTTGATCTAATAGTTTGAAAAAAACTACTCATTGAAATTAGCAGGTACGTACCTCACTTAAACAATACTTTGGCGTACAAATGGTCAAGAACAATATTGACTAATGGTCCCTACAGGTAGGCACAAATCTTATTTGGACACGTGCATAATATCAAAATTGCATTATTCAGCCTAAAGCCATATGTATGCAGGGAACAGGTAAATTTTTAGGCATGGTAGCATAAGCATATATATTGCAAAATAAGCACAATGCCTGGATTAGTCTACGACTGAAAGTATGCGCAACAATTACTGAAACCATTAAACAATTTAAGTACTGGAATTGGAATTCTTGCTAAAACTGGCGTATACCCTACCACAAGAGGAGGAAAACTTCGATGAAAATACATCAATAAAGGATAAGGAAAAGATCAGAAAGAAGCAAATACAGGATGCTTTTTTTAAACAAGTTGGACTAAAAGTAGACTGTCCCAAGCACTGATACGGTAACTCAAACGATGGAAACACTTCTAGGAGATTTTTTGAAAATGATGAGGCAGTAACTAGAATCACTGGAATTGACAATCAAATCGTGAAAAGATTGGGAACGATCTTGGATGTTTTAAACTGCAAAGAAAATGTCAATTCTACAAAATATGGAGAATATGCGTCGAAAACTGCATCTCTTTTAGCAGAAATGTATCCACAGAAGAAGTTGACCCCGACCGTCCATAAAATATTGGCGCATGGCAAAGATATAATTGAGTACCAGTCTTTGGCAATTAAAGAGCTTTCTGAAGAAGCACAGGAGACTCTTAACAAATTTTATAAAAAATATAGATTGCAGAACACATTCAGAGCATCAAGGGTAAGGCAGCATTTTCCGATCCACTTATTTCTTCCCTGCGGCATGTGAAGTCACGAATAGATTTACAAAATAATTATAGTTTAGAAATGGTTAGTCTTTAAGATATACCTTCTCTTACGAATTGTGATGAATATTTTACAGAAAATTGAAAAAATAAATTTAAAAAAAAATTTTTTTTTTTAATAGTTGGGTAATAATTTAAAACATAAAACCCTAAAAAAAAAAAACAATCTAAAAATGTAAAAATATTTTTTTTAGTTACCATAAAATTGATTTTTCTACTAATTTTAACTTTGATAACCTATAAGTAAGCCCCTACAAAGCGTAGCACCCTTTCCAAACGCTCATTTCATAGGCTGAACAGTTATCTAACATATGCTGTTTAAACTGTTCAATTATCTTATTCGGTTCAAAAGATATGATTTTTGCAACGAAAAAACTCAAATGGCGCCACTGTGCGCCGCCGCCGAATTTAAATTTTGAGTTGAAGTCGCCGCCGGTTCGAACAGCATATTTATGTTATTTTTTTTTAGTTAAACTTTTCTTTTTAGCCGTGTTGCATATCTATATATTAATGCTATTATAAAATCAAAAATAGTTATATTTATAATTTTTTTATTAATAACGTTTTTTGCTTTTATAATATGTGTAGTTGACATCAGTGTCTAATTAAATTAAAATAATTAAAATTGAGTAATAGAGTACAGAACGCTAATTGCATTTACATTACGAGCATTTTGTTGTATGTCAAGGCAAAAACAATCAATGGTTGCGAAATGTGTACATTGTTTTTATTTATGAAGTCTTGTCAACGCATTAAGTGATGCTTGGCAATATTGCGTTTATGAAATCAGCCTAGCTGTTTATGGGTAGAGAATAAAAAAATCGCGGAAAAACGTCAAAAAAATATATGCAAAAATTTTGAAATTCCCCAAAATTGTTTCACAGTTGCAACCTGCTAGCAAATCTTATTAAAAGCAAGCGCGAATTCTGAAAATTGGTTTAGAAATTATGGAATAGCTCAAAAATAAAATTTCCGGAAGACAAATTGTGCGTCTGAATTCCAAAATTGTTTGTAAGTACAATCTGTTGACACGCCATATTAAATGACAAAAAATCCGTTCACAAATGATGGAGTTATACGGTAATAAAAATTAAAAAAAAACAACATGCAACCGAATTGAAAACCTGCTTCTTTTTTTAAGTCGGGTTAAAATATATTTATAATAATATATTACAATAGATATTTTTTTCATTTTCAATAACTAATTCTTTTGTCATGTAATCAACTACCAGCTTCTTTTTGACGACTTAGAATTCTGTTAAGAAATGTCAGTTAACAATTGTTCTTTTCTTTATGTCAAAATTTTACGTTGTCAAAAATGTTATAATTTACACAGCACCAACATGAAATTTTTATACCACAGAGAATTTTTTTTCACCATAGAACTTTGCTACCGTTTCACACACACCCATACTTTCAAAAAATAAAGCACATAATTTAACTCTCTGTTAAACTTGATTTTGTTATCAGTCCTTAATAAGCCTTAAGTTTACCCCTTTTAAACCACAATAAAAATATCTTTGATACCCTCTACCAGCACTGGGCTTTATATGGGATCGAATAATTATAAACCAATCTTTATAAACAACGACCTCACAGCGGCTTACGGCGTATTAAAGTCATTTAAAACTTAATATGACCGACCTTATTTAAATTAACTATATAATATAATATATATCATCCAAATCGGAAGACATCGTTTTCAAAAGTTGGGTCACTTGACATAAAATCCCCCATATGTACATATGTACATGATTTCAAAATTTTCATTAAAGGTGCATGTACACGACATCTTTTTACATCTCACTTGTCAACTTTTCAAGTCACATGAAATTGTTCATATTTGTCAAAATTGCTGTTTTACATAAGGTTTATAATATTTGGTCACATACGTACATGTAATTTGCTCTGATATTGTCTCTGTTTTTTCTCATAGTTATTGCAGAAACCAAAGTAGTTCTCGGTTTCAAAATATCGTGCTGCCGCCACAAAAGTTTTTAATTGCGCCGTAAAAGAGTTAAGCCATATTAACGTTTTTTTTTCTTCTTAAAATTCGAAGAAACCAATTTAGGATATTATAATAAAATGTTTTTTATACATATGAACATAATTTATATTCAATGGTGAAATAATCATACATACCGCTGCTGCCGGTTTTTTCCGGCATAGATTTCTGACACGGCTGATGTCAGATGGTTTGTCAGAAGAAAATAGAGTAAGCTCTAATTGAAATTTTGTCAGACGACCTTTACACAAGGTCTCCACCTGAGATAAGATTTTTATATCTGAAAACGTCAAATTCAAACGCAGAGTGTATTATCTTACGTGTGGACTCTAAAATAGTGTTAGTATTAATATTATTATAAATGAGACAGTTGTTATGAAAAATCTTATAACAACTATCTTATAAGATGAGCTGTCAAAAATGCATACATACAAATAAATAAATAAATACATACATACATATTGTTACGTTTTTACTTAATAAAACGCGTTAAGGTTTTTAACCTTTGAGTTCTTTTAATTGCAAATAAAAATAAATACACACGCGTATTCAACTTAACAAACTTTATTGAAATTAATTATAATGTTCACAAATTTTAACCACTATTGTAAGTAACGATCTGAACCGTTTAATGTCTCCAATCAAACTGAACTAAACTTTCATGAGTCAGCCTGTATTTATAGTTCAAAACTATTCCTAGTTGATTCAAGAACCGTCTAGTATTTTCCAGAAAATTATGTTCGAATTATTTTAAATCTAAAGTCTACAATTACAATTGCTAGAAAATTTAGTGACAGTTGCGTTCATAAAAATAGTAACTTATATGACATAAAACTATAATTAACAGATAACTTATAACTAAAACCATAAATAATTTTTAGACAAATCTAATTTCGTAACACTGCCCTCCACTTAAGCCTGTTCGTCCCGAATAGGCTCAGATTCTCCGTTTCCATAATTGGCTAGTCGTTCTAAATGTACCACCTTCATTTTTGATCTTGGACTCTTATATTTCTGAATTCGATACACCACGTCATTCAGTTTCTTTATCACCTTATATGGTCCATCCCAATGAGTCTGCAGTTTGGGAGATAATCCTTTCTTGCGTTGTGGATTATAAAGTAAAACCAACTGGCCTTCTGTAAAGTCGTCCGAATTTGCCGCTCGATCGTATCTGGCTTTCATCTTGTCACTGGACAGCTTGATCAGGCTTCGTACGAAATCATGAAGTTCATTAAGGTTATCTTGTTCTTTTGAGGTAGAGCCTTCATTATTTTCATCTTTTAGTCCAGGCTTAACGCCAAATTCTAGATCTCCAGGTAGTCTGAGCTCTGTTCCAAAGACAATTTTGGCAGGTGTACGAGAGGTGGAATTATGAACAGCTGATCTGTATGCCAACAGAAACTTTGGAATGTGTTCATCCCAGTCCTTCTGATGTGTGCTCACTACTTTACGTAAGTGTTCTTCTAATGTGCGGTTAAATCTTTCAACCATGCCATCGGATTGTGGATGCAAAGGAGTTGTTCTAGTTTTCCTTATACCGTACAATTCACACATGTCTTTGAACACAGCGGATTCAAAATTCCTTTTTTGGGATGGCATACACCTCTGGCCACTTACTAAAGTAATCGATGACTACTAGCACATAACGGTTGCCAGAATCACTCACAGGAAAAGGTCCAGCTATATCCATTGCGATCCGCTCAAATGGGGCACCTGAATTGTACTGCTGTAGCGGTCCCCGACATCCTTTTGCGGCAATGCATTGGGTGCAATTTGATATCCAATCAGCCACCGCTTGTTGGCACCCAACCCAGTAGAAACGTTGTTTTAATTTCTCTAGTGTTTTTGTTACGCCAAGATGGCCACCACTAGGACCGTTATGGTATTCATTTAAAACTTCATGTACTTTCGACGGCGGCACTACAATAAGGTTCTGAACTGACTTTCCATCGGTACTTTCCCATATACGGTAAAGGCAGCCGTTTATCAACTGGAGGCTGTTCCATAGGGCCCAATATGCTTTTGTCGGTGGACTTTCAGATGAAATTTCGTTTCGAGTCGGCTTTCTGCCTTCTTCTTTGGCCGTCATAATTTTTTCCAATATAGGGTCAGTTTTCTGTGCCATTGTCCAGTCTTCGCTGGACTCAATCTGTAATAGGCGAACTTCACAGTTATATTCTTTACCTTCAGCTTTAACACAATGCTTGCATTCCAGTTTGCAGGGTCGCCTTGAAAGGGCATCCGCATTTCCATGTTTCTCGCCTTTTCTGTGCTGAATGCTAAAATCGTAACTCTGAAGGCGCTCAGAGCTATCTGTCCTTCCGGATTCTTGAATTGCAGCAACCACCTGAGTGCAGAATGGTCTGTTCTTAACTCAAAATGTTGACCATACAAATACTTGTGAAAATGTTTTATACACTCCAGTACTGCTAGGAGCTCTCTTCGCGTCACGCAGTAGTTCCTCTCGGGCTTTGAAAGTATTCGACTGTAATAGCCTACGACTCGCTCTATGCCATTGACCACTTGGACAAGCACACCTCCAATTCCGTATCCGCTAGCATCGGTATCTAGCACAAATTTCTCTCCAGTAATGGGATAAGCCAAAATTGGTGCTGAACACAATAATGCCTTCAGTCTCTGAAATGCTGCTTCCTGTGCTTCACCCCAGATGTATTTTTGCGCCTTTTTAGTCAACTCGTGTAAGCTTGCAGCAATATTTGCAAAGTTCGGTACGAAACGCCTGTAGTATGTACATAAGAGAGAGGATGATATGGCTCGCCTTCCAAAATCCGTACAATTCCAAAAAACTAATTTCCATTGTTTATCAAAATGTAAGAGGCATAAATTCTAAACTATCATCCATTTACTGTACCAGCTTTGGCTTAAGCAAACATATAATTGTATTTACGGAGATATAATAACTCTGAAATTGTTTGTCCTAAGTATCAAATTTTTAGAAAAGATAGAGAAAGTTGTGAAAAAGTATGTTATAAAAAACAATCCGAGGAAAAACAATCTGATAAAAAACAGGGTGGCGATCAAGCTGATAATAAAGTAAAAAAAACCGGTGGTGGTGTACTAATTGCCGTTTTAAGTGAGTTTTCATCTGAAGAAATTATTTTAAATGATTTTTTGCATATTGAAATTATATGTGTTTTAACAAAAATTAATAATAAATCTATATATATTATTTGCTCGTATATTCCGCCTCATTCGGATTCCTCTATTTATGAAGATCATCTGAAAGCTGTTGATATAATTTTAAGAAAATTAAAATCGTCTGATTTAATAGTTGTAATTGGTGACTTCAATATGCCATCTGTAGATTGGATTGGTGTTCCGGATTCTAGTCATTTAGTTCCAGTTCGCTCTTCGGATTCATCAGCAGAGTTTATCAATAGTTTGTTTAATAATTGTCTTTATCAAGTCAACTCGATTAAAAATTCATATGATAGAATGTTGGATCTTATATTTGTGAACGATTCATCTGACTTTTCTATACTGCGCCATCCCCCAATTTCTAGCCCTAAGGATATATATCACCCAACAATTGAAATATCGTGCTTATGCTCCTATCCTATCCAGAAAAAAAACACATCTCAGCGCAATAAAATATTTTGTTTTAAACGTACAAACTACGAGAACCTTCAATGTCAAATGTCTCAAATTGATTGGATATGTGTACTAAACAACTGTAAAAATGATTTGGACCTCTGTTTAAAGACATTTTACCATTTACTTAATGAATGTTTTTTGGCATCTGTACCTAGAGTGTTTCCTTCTAAAGCTAATGGTCCCCCCTGGAACACAAAATTTATATCTCGGCTTAAAAACAGGAAAAATAAATTGTATAAAAGTTATAAAAAATATGGAACGTTGTTGTGTTATGCAAAGTACTCAATATCAAGATCTGAATATACTATTGCTAATCAATTAGCTTATAAAAACTATTTAGATAAAATAAGACATAATTTCAAAAAGGATCCAAAATCATTTTATAAATTCGTTAATTCTAAAAGACGATCGGCTGAATATCCTTCGATTATGAAATATGGTGATTCAGAATCTTCGGACGATAAGTCCATTAGTAATATGTTTGCTGACTTTTTTGCATCAACTTACTCTTCGTCATCCTTTAACTATCAATATTCGTACACAATCCTTGAATCCACAACTTTTTCTATGCCGTCCATTAGCCAACAAACCGTCTTAAAAGGCCTAGCTAAGCTAAAATCGTCAACCGTTGCTGGCCCAGACGGCGTTCCCAGCTGTATTTTAAAGCGATGCTCACAAATATTATACATTCCATTGACTCATATATATAATATATCCCTTAAGACGGGTTATTTTCCTTCAATTTGGAAAGAATCGTTTATAATTCCACTGTTTAAATCCGGATCTAAAGCTAATATTTCAAATTATAGAGGCATAGCTAAATTAAGTGTTATACCAAAATTATTTGAAAAACTTATATATGATACACTGTCGCATCACGCATCATCTATATTATCTCCAACACAACATGGATTTCGTAAATCATGCTCTACAACTACGAATCTTCTAGAGTTGACAACTTGGGTAAATGAAGGGTTTGTTAATGGCATGCAATCGGATGTAATATATAACGATTTTAGTAAGGCGTTTGATAAAGTTAATCATGATCTTTTGCTGTTTAAGCTTGATCGGATGGGCTTTAGTTTATCGCTTCTTAAATGGCTTGGCTCATACTTAAAAGGCAGAACACAATCTGTTAAATTTCGTCATTCATATTCAAACTGTATAAATGTAATATCAGGTGTTCCTCAGGGTAGTCACCTAGGGCCCCTCCTATTTACACTATTTATAAATGATCTTCCTTCTGCAATTAAACACTCAAAAACTTTAATGTATGCAGATGATGTAAAACTATTTATTTTCTTCAACAACTCTGAACAGCAAGTTCTTTTGCAGAATGATATTAATAATTTAACTACCTGGTGTAGCATTAAATTAATGGATCTTAATGTGAAAAAATGTAAATATATGATTTTTACAAGAACAAGTCCAATAAATGGTAGCTATATTATGAATAATATAGTTCTAGATTTGGTTGATAGTTTTAATGATCTTGGCGTACTTTTGGATACACAATTAGACTTTAAAAGTCACATATTGTTAACAGTTAATAAGGCTACTGGAGTACTTGGGTTCATAAAACGTTGGGCTAAGGAGTTTTCCGATCCATATACAACAAAGCAATTGTTTACTACCTTAGTTAGACCAATTCTTGAATATGGATCTGTTGTTTGGGACCCTCAATATCAAGTACACTCTAACAAAATTGAGTCAGTTCAAAAACAGTTTCTGTTGTTTTGTCTTCGCGGCTTGCGTTGGAACCCTAACATAAGGTTGCCTTCATACGAACATCGCCTCGCTCTTATTAAGTTGCCAACATTAAAAAGTCGTAGACATATGTTAAATGTTACTTTTTTGTTAAAATTAATGAACGGTAGTCTTCATTCCGAATTTCTTCTTAGCAAAATAAATTTACATATTCCTCTTCGATCATTAAGAAATTATAACATCCTAAGCATAAAATATTACAGCACAAACTATGCTAATTTTGATCCATTTCGCAGAATCTGTGATGAATTCAATTTATTGTATCCATTTATAGATTTTAATAGAAGTTTGGAATTCGTGAAAAGAGATATTATATTACACTTAAATACAATAACCTAAAAAATTAATTATATATTAATTTTAATATGTAAAAATGTCATTTATATTTGTTTTTTGTTAAATTATTTTTAATTTCTTAATTATGTTTTGTATAAATTGATCTGTAGGGATTATTCCATAGACTTTAATAAATAAATAAATAAAAAAAATAAGCCTAGAAAACTGCGTAATTCATGTAGATTTTTCGGACGAGGCCACTCCATTACAGCTTTTATTTTATCTTCATCCGTTGAAATGCCTTTAGATGTTACTCGATGTCCTAGGTACTTTACTTCCTTCTGGAACAGCGAACATTTCTCAGCACTAAGCTTAAGTCCTGCCATGGATACACGTTTCAACACTTCTTCCAGGTTTTTAAGGTGTTCATCAAATGTTTTCCCCATGACAATAATGCTGCAAGGTACACCAAACATGTCTTTTGGTGAAGACCTTTTAACACCTGCTCCATTAAACGCTCGAATGTAGCCGGAGCATTGCAGAGTCCAAATGGCATCACATTAAACTGCCATAAACCATCACTTGCGCTAAACGCAGTTTTCTCCTTATCATTTTCTGAAATTTCCACTTGCCACAAACCGCTCTGCAAATCTAATGTAGAAAACCATTCCGTTCCGGCTAACGTGTCCAAGGTATCGTCAATTCTAGGCAATGGATAACTATCTTTTTTCGTGACGTCATTAAGTTTTCTGTAGTCTACACAGAATCTGGTACTTCCATCTTTCTTTTTCACTAACACCACTGGTGAGCTCCATGGACTTGATGATGGTTTAATAACTCCGCTCTTTTCCATCTCGCTAACCAGCTCTCTTACTTCAGCTCGCTTTGCTAGAGGAATGCTTCTAGGTGCCTGTTTTATTGGCTTAGCGTCGCCGGTGTTGATTTCGTGTTTTAAGATTGAAGTTCTACCTTGTTTTTGAACTTTCAAAGCAAATACAGAGGCATATTTACGTAGTAGTTGTTTGGCCTTATTTTTACTATGCGGCGTTAGTTTTTGGGTCCATTTTCGCACATGTTCCTCTAGTGATTCGTGGTCCTTAATACTCTTCCTTGCTGCGCCCTGATTCTGCTCGCAATTAATTATTGCTTCAGTTGAAGTGCAATGTCCAATCTTGCAGTTCTGCGCAAGGACTTTTTCACTATTGGATACATTTAATATTCTCACAGGAACTAAACTCTTGATAGGTTTTACGAGGGCATTTGCTGTTACGACATCGCCTTTAATTTCTGCTGGCTCCACCACCCACAAACTGTTGTCCTCACATTCTCCATCCATTCGCGCCCATACTAAGGTTTCTGATTTGGGTGGCAATTTTTCACATTCAAGGGCGATTAATTGTCTTACATGAGCCTTGATTTCGTATCCAACTTCAAGGGGTATTTCAACATCACGCCAATACATAATTTGCTGACCCATATATAAACGAATACTCTGTCCAATCATGAAATCAGCGCCAATGATTACCTCATCTACAATATCAGCCACTATAAATACGTGATGGACGATTGTATTAGCCATATTTAATTGTACTTTTACTTTTCCATGGACTGTGGCAGACTCTCCCGTAGCTGTTCGCAGTCTTACCCCGCTCAGTGGTTCAATTGATTTTTGTATTAAATCGGCCCTTATAATAGAATGTGATGCCCCAGTGTCCACAGTAAAAATGCGTTTTCGTCCGTTAATATAACCGCAAGCAGTAAGATTACTGTTACTATGTTGCACAACTGATATAGAAATTGTGGGGCCATCAGATGTGGAAGCTAGCCCATGCCCCGCAGCGCTAGCTCTTTCTAGTTTAAAAGTGACTCTTGTGATGAATGTCGAAAAGCACTTTGGTTGTCTTTTTGTGGCGAAGCAGATCGGGATCGTTTTCTTGGTGACTTGCAGTTTCTTTGAATATGACCAGTCTTACCACAGTTATAGCATTTTACTTTACTTTTGGTTTTATTTTGTTTGCCGCCCAAAGCTTGCAAAACTGCCTCCTTCATGCTTCTCATTTCCTTTAAAATATCTCCTTCGTCCTCAGCAGAGAAATCAAGCTTTCGTAAATTATACGCTTGCGGCCTTGAAATTATCCTGGCGGTTTCTTGGGCTAAGGCAAATGATACCGTTTCTGCAAACGATGATTTCTGTGATGCACATACCGCGAGTTTTACATCAGCATCTCGTATACCATTTACAAATGCTTCGGTCTTAAAGTGATCTAACAATGGATGACTTTCACCTGGATAAGTAAGCTGCACCAAACGCTCGATCTCTAGTGCGAAGTCCTGTAGCGTCTCGTTTGCCTTTTGTACTCTGCCCCGTAATTCCATTCTGAATATTTCTTTTCTGTGTTCACCACCAAACTTACGTTGCAGTGCTACCATAATGTCATCATAATTGTTTCTGCAACTTACTGGTACACTTTCTAGAATTTCAGCTGCAGTTCCTTTTAAAGCCAAAATCAACTCTATGGCTTTTTCTTCATTGTTCCATGCATTTTTGTTGGCAACTGTGTCAAACTGGAACTTAAACACATTCAATGGTGAGCTGCCGTCAAAACTTGGAGCTCTTATTCTATTCGAGACTTCTGGAAAAACTCGCACCGCTCCCTCTTGGTATTGAAGACTATTTACTTTTTCTTCCAGATGATGTAGTTTTCCATCAAAAACCGTGACTTGCGTTTTTACATCAAACATCTTCTGGTTGAATTCTATCTCCATATCGTCTACTCTTTCATATATAGAAATTTCTTGAAGCTTCTCAAGTTTTTCATTAGTAGCCTGTAGTTTCTCGTTCGTCACCCTTAAATTTTCTTGAATTTCGGCAAGAATGGTGCTCGAATTTTCTTTAGCCATTTTCCCCATGCTTTCCTCCATTTTTCTAGAAGTTTCAGCCGAATTTTCTTTTACCATTCTCTCCATGTTTTCCTCTATTTTTCTAGAATTTTCTTGCATTTTCTTCCATTTTTCTAGAAGTTTCTGCAGACATTTCTTCCATCTTCTCCATCATAGCAGCAAACATTGTGCTAAGATCCATGTTGCTTGTTACTGGACGGGTAGCTACTTCTATTTCTTCTTTTTCATCAAATTCATAAGCTGCGATGTCAATATTGCGTCGCTTAAATTCATCGATTAATCTTCTCTGTGTTGTAATAATGAGTTTATGTTTACAGTCATTTATGACTCTGTATCTAATACTAAGTAAACATTGCTTCATTGTTACAACTCTTTACAACACTAGACAATAGGTACGTTTTAGTACTAGTATACCTACTAACCAAATTAGAATACACTAACCAAGCATACTTGTAATTAGCATATAAGAAAACACTTAATAAAGAGATCTTGATGGTAGCACATGGTGTCAGGTGTGAAAAAAAAAATATATTTTTGTTAAAATTGTGGAGGTTAGAAACCTTTTAAAAGATCTTTAAATTAAATAAAAGAAAGAAAAAACAAGTTAAAAAAAAAACTTAGTGAGAGGAAACAATAAGTAAAGAACCAACAAACAATAAAACTAGTGGGAGTTAAAAAAAAAATTAAAACTTTGTTTAATGACGAGTGCTGAGAGGGAGGCCAAAGTCTTAATAGAACAAAAAATTGAAGCTGAAGGAACGATGTCGATCTCTTCAATACTGCCACTTAATACTAATGCACCAAACTTATCCGTGGAATGGAAAAATTGGAGCCAAAATTTTAAAATTTTTATGAGAGCATCAGCGTTAGAGACACAGGCGGAGACACGGAAAGTCGCATTGCTCTTACATCATCTAGGACCGTCGACCGTACAAATAGTGGGTTCCTTTAATATAGACATAGATGTCGTAAAATATGAGGATTTGTGGGAAAAGTTGGAAAAACACGGCCATGGAGCGTCACTCGTTTTTTACAAGAAAGCTCTCCAAATAGCACAAAGCATGGAAGCTGCTAGAGAAAATGCTACAGCAATAGAAGTGTCTCATATCAACAACAACCACTCAAATATATGCGGTTTGCGAAAATTCAACAAATCTAACAACAATCAACAGCAACAAAAGTGTGGAAAATGTGGTCAACATCATCATGATAAATGCCCAGCAGAAGGGGTAAAATGTCATAGTTGCGGTAGGTTAAATCACTTTGCCAAAATGTGTTTTGCGAAAAATCACATCAACAGGAACAGCAATAGGAGGTACAATAATAACTACAACAATAATAGCTACAACAACAACAAATTTGTAAAAGCGGTAGAAAATGAAGATGAAGAAGAAGAAGAAACTCTTTTTATTGGTACTGTTAAAAATAGTACTGGTACTACAGCTCGTGATTGGTATGTGGAAGCAGAAATCAACAACCAGATGGTGATGTTTCAAGTGGATACCGGGGCGCAAGCCAATCTACTGTCGGAAAAGACCTTAAGTATTTTAAAAATTAATAAAATTTATACTAATAATTGTAGTAATATACTAACTTTTAGTGGTGAAAAACTCCCGGTTATGGGGAAAATTAATTTAAATATTAATTATAATAGAGAAAAATGTTTATCAACCTTTTATGTATTAAAAATGGATTGTAGAAATGTAATTGGTTAAGATTTGGCTATCCGATTAAATTTAGTCAAAACTATTAATTCTATAAATATAGATTCGGTTTTTGAAAAATAAGAGGAGATTTTTAATGGGCTAGGTGAGCTGAAAAAAGAATGTAGTTTAAAGTTAATTGAAAATAGTGAACCTATAGTAGAAGCACCACGTCGGGTCCCAATAGCTCTTTTTGAACCTTTGAAAAAGGAATTGAATAGAATGGAGGAATTGAACGTGATTACTAAGGAAAATGAACCGACTGAGTGGGTAAACTCAATAGTTTTGGTAACCAAACCTAATGGTAGCCTACGTTTGTGCCTTGATCCAAGGAATTTGAATAAGGTTATTGTGAGACCAAGGTTTAGTTTTCCAAATATTGATGAGTGTAGATCTCAATTGACAAATTCGAAATTTTTTAGTAGTCTTGATGCTAGTTCTGGGTTTTGGATGATTCCGTTAGATAAGGCGTCATCGAAACTATGTACATACTTTTAATACACCTATGGGGAGATATCGATTTTTGCGTTTGCCATTTGGTATTAACGCGGCACCGGAAATATTTCACTCGGAAATGGTGAGATTATTCGGTGATATAGAGGGACTTATCATCTATATGGATGATTTTCTCATTCATGCTAAGAGTATGGGAGAACATAATGAAATATTGGAAAGGGTTTTAAATAGAGCAAAAGACGTTGGTTTAAAATTTAACAAATCAAAGTCTAAAATTTTGAGAACGGAAATTAAATTTATTGGACACATTTTTAATAGTGCGGGTGTTAAGCCTGACGATGAGAAGATCAGGGCAGTCGTAGAGTTGACAAAGCCAAAAAATGTTGCCGATCTTCAAAGGTTTTTGGGAATGGTTAACTATTTAGGTTCTTTTATACAAAACTTGTCTGCTAAGACTAAAAATTTAAGAAATCTTCTTAAAAAGGATGTTTTATGGCAGTGGGGTTATGAGCAGGATAACGAATTTATGAAATTGAAGAAAGAAATAACTGATTCACCAGTTCTGGTCTATTTTGACCCTAAAAAACAAATCAAATTGTCTGTGGATGCATCTAAATTTGCTGTGGGAGCCACAATTATGCATGGAGACAATCCAATTGCCTTTGCATCAGCTTCATTGACTGATTGCCAGTCTAATTATGCTCAAATTGAAAAAGAGCTTTTTGCAATTCTGTTTGGGTGTACTCGTTTTCACCAATATGTATATGGTTTTCAGGTGACAGTAGAAACTGATCATAAACCATTGGTTACTTTATTTGAAAAACCGCTTTATAAAATTCCGGCACGTTTGCAAAGATTAATGTTGCGGTTATTAACATACAATATAAAGGTAGTATACAAACCCGGTAAATATCTTTATATTGCTGATACGCTGTCAAGAGCTCCACTTAGAGAGAACACTTTATTGGACATAAATCAGGAAATAGATTTACATTGTAATTTTATTTTGTCTCAAAACAGTTTATGTTGTGGTGAAATATTTTCCTCAAAAACAAAAATCGGAAAAAAAAAGAAATTTGGGGTTTAGGGTTTTTTGAGAAATGGTTTATTAGTTTTTTCGTAAAACACTTACGTTCGGGTAGGGGTTCGTATAAACAATAACAAGAGAAAAATAGAAAAAGAGCTTCGATATAAACTAAAAAGAAAGATAGGCGCTAGAACACAGAGAGAAAGAAAATAAAGAAAAGAAGTGTCAAACAGCATAAAGGGTTACTAACTGAACACCGAACTGGGGTATTTCATACGTAAACATCCCGCCCCCCCTTGCACGAGTGCAACAAGAGGCTAAGGAAACAAAATTCAAAAAAATTCAGGGTTCAGTTAGTAATTAAATTAATCTACAAATTCAAAATAATTAATGCCAAAATAATATAAATATTTTTATAGAAATACTGCAATATTGCGTGAAAAATAAAAAATAAACAAATGCGATCTTCAATTTAAACGCCCATTTTGGACGTTAATAACAATAGTGGCAGCGTGCTGTGGCAATGGTTGTGATTGTTGCGAACGAACTGGCTGCGACTGTTGTTGCAATTCTGCTAGCTGCCGTTGAAGCAGTTGTATTTGTTGTTGTAGCTGCTCGGGGTCTTGGGCATCCTTGTGATGGCTCCCTTTGTTTTTCTTTTTGTTGGCTCTCTTGTTGTTTTTCTTGGCCTTCTTTGTTCTCGGGGTTTCAGTGGAAGTTGATCCGTTGTTATCCGTGCGGGGTCTGTTTTTACCTTCTTTGAAACGATGTAACAGGGTGTGATGTTCCGCTAAGCACTCCATGCACCTATCCCTGCTGGTACACTTGTCTTTCAAGTGTGAGTGTGCAAGGCAGTTAAAGCAGTACCGATACTTCGATACCACCTTCCATCGCTCTCCCACCGACATTTTACGAAACTTGGGGCATTTCCTAATCGCATGTTCCCTCTTACACACACGGCAATCCAGCAAGCTCTCATCGCGCTGCGTAAGTGCTACATCGGCTTGAACGCCTGTGGGCTCTTTAGTGGAACGGTGGACCTCGAAGCGAGCAACAGACTTGGACATTCTAAAAAAATAGGGGGGTAAGAAAAACAACAGAGAAAAAAAATTATCAGTTGAAGTTCGAATTAGGAAGGAGAACAAGCTTCACAATTGGACGGGTTATAATGCTAGAAGCTGTCCTCACGTCAGCGACCCTAACTTTAGAATCCTGACCACAGTAGACCTTTTCTACTCGACCTAATCTCCATAAATTCGGAGGCAAATTGTCCTGGCGGATTACAACTAAATCCCCTACTACAAAGTCCCTCTCAGGAAGCTTCCATTTTGTGCGTTTATGGAGCTCCTTTAAATATTCCTCTTTCCACCTTAGGGCAAACTGGTGGTGTAGAATCTTTAGCTTCTGCCACCGGTTGGCAAGACTAATGGACAAATTCGAAGTGTCTGGTTCGGCCCGCCCTAGCAACGGACCACCGACCAAAAAATGACCAGGGGTTAAAGGCACTAAATCAGTGGGGTTATCGCTCATTGCACAAAAGGGTCTAGAGTTCAAGCAGGCTTCAATTCGGGTCAACATTGTCTCGAACTCTGGGTATGTAAACTTCTGACAATTGGAAATTCTTTTCAAATGGGTCTTGAAACTCTTAACTCCGGCTTCCCATAAGCCCCCCATATGAGGTGCACCAGGAGGTATAAAGTGCCATTCCAGCGGCTCTTCGGGGGCAAGGGCAAGAACTTTTTCTTTCAATTCTTGCAAAAACTTCCTGCGATCGATGGTGAGGAGTTTCGCAGCTCCCACAAAGGCTGTTCCATTATCGGAATACATATGTCTAGGTACCGAGCGACGGGCTATAAAACGGGTAAAAGCTGCTAAAAAAGCTTCTGAGCTCATATCCTCGGTCACTTCTAAATGAATTGCCTTTGTGCCAAAGCAAACAAATACTACGACATAGCCCTTTGACATTCGACAACCTCTCCCACTGTAAGATTTAATGTCAAATGGTCCAGCGAAATCGACACCAGTATGGTCAAATGGTCTGCCAATAGACGTTCTTTCCGGGGGCAATGCAGCCATTATTTGGCGACTGGTTTGCTTACGCTGAATAACGCATTCCTTACAGTTATTCACGATCGTGCGTACTAAATTCCGGAGTTTAGGAACCCAAAATTCGATCCTCACAATCCGCATAAGCAGCGAGTTTCCACCATGTAGCGAGTATTTGTGGACATACTCTAGGTACAGTCGGGTGAAAGGAGCAGAATAGGGTAGTATTTTCGGAAACCGTTCATCATATGTAAGACCATTGGCTTGGGATAGACGACCATTTACTCTCATGAGCCCGCTTGAATCAAGAAACGGATTCAAAGAAATTAATTTACTCCCTCGGAATAAACCTTCGCCTTTCGAAAGTTGGGAGTATTCGGGTAAGTAAGACTGCTGAGATAAAAGAGTTAAACGGGTTTTTACAAATACAATCTCAGATTTGGATAACTGCTGGGGGTCATAACAACTGTTACCCTTTCGTAAATTACGGTAAAATCGGAAAATATATGCAATGACTCGCAACGCTCGGGGTAAACTTGAAAACCGTTTGAGTAAATCATCAGGTTTATTTGTATGGGTAAAATGAGTCATAATATTTCTCGTCTCGAGATTTGTGTGATAAACAATTTGAGATTGGGGCCAATTCTCCTTAGGTTGACTTAACCACTGCGGGCCATGCCACCATAAAGAGTTATCAATCAAATCCCGCGCTAGAGATCCGCGGCTTGCCATATCAGCGGGGTTACTCTTAGAGTCGACATGAGACCAATTCTCAGTACCAACTTTTTTAAGAATCAACGCAACTCTATTTGCCACAAAAGTAGGCCAGTGGCACGGGGGTTTCTGTAGCCAGGATAAAACAATGGTGGAATCAGTCCAACAATGGATCCTTTTCCTGAGCAAGTCCATTTGACTACACAACGACTCCACCATATTTGCCAATAATGCTGCTCCGCAGAGCTCTAGACGGGGTAATGTCTCGCATTTTACCGGCGCCACTTTTGTTTTCGCCGCCAGTAAAAAAGTTGTTATCTTCTTACTGGGCGCAATAGCACGTATATATAAAGTTGCAGCGTATGCCTTCTCAGAAGCATCGCAGAAGCCATGAATCTCTACATAAAAATCGGGGTGAAAATTAACCCATCTTGGAATATTAATTTTCTCAATTTGTGGGTAGTCCTCTAAAAATGCGTGCCATTTCTTTAGAGTTAGGGGGGTCAAACATTCATCCCAATCCGTCTTGTCTTTCCAAATTTGCTGCATTATCATCTTAGCGACAATAATTTTAGGCGAAAGCCATCCAGCCGGGTCGAAAAGCTTTGCTATTTCGGACAAGACAGCACGCTTTGTAACAAAATCCCTATTTGGCTGCAGTACAAGCCTAAAATAAAAGCTATCTGAACTCGCATTTCATCGCAAGCCAAGTGTCTTTGTCGTGCTTGCGTCCGAAAATTTCAAGAAATCTGCGGATAGCAGATTCTCGCGGGGTAAATCCTCTAACAGCCGTTTATGGTTTGCAGTCCATTTTCTCAAAATGAAACCAGCAGAACCAAGAACTTTCGTTAGATCGTTACGCCGTACGATCGCCTCTTCTAATTCATGTGAACCAGCGAGAACATCATCGACGTACATTTGGGTTCGCAATATTTCGGACACCGCAGGATTTTCAGCTTCACATTCGTTCGCCAATTGCACCAGAGTACGAATGGCGAGATACGGCGCACAATTCACTCCAAACGTGACCGTCTTAAGCTCGAAATCCTTGACATTGACCGCGGGACTTTCACGGAACAATATCCGTTGAAAGGGGGTGTGATTGGGATGAACCAAAATTTGCCGATACATTTTCTCAATATCAGCGTTAAACACAAAACGATAAAGCCGCCAGCGCAGCATTAGAACCATAAGGTCTGCCTGTAATACTGGCCCAGGGTATAGAATGTCATTTAAGCTAACGCCATTGGACGATGGGCAGGAAGCGTTAAATACAACACGAAGTTTTGTAGTCGAGCTATCGGGTTTAAATACAGCATGATGGGGTAAATAGTATGAGGTGACTTCCGAATTACCAGAGGAGACTTCGCGAATGTGACCTAGCTCAACATACTCACTAATTACTTTATCATATTGTAATTTTATGTCGGGGTTTCGTAAAAGGCGAGTTTCGTTTCTCTTAAATTGTGCCAACGCGCTATCGCGTGATTGTCCTAAAGAAAGGTTTAGCGAAAACTCCCGTTTAAAGGGTAAGGACACTACATATCGGCCATCCGTGTTTCTATATGTTGTCGACTGGTAATGTTGTTCGCAAAACTTTTCAGTTTCGGTAAGCTGGGTCGCCTTTGGAACTTCTTCCAGTTCCCAAAAACGAGAAAGTTGATTATTTAAATCAATGTGGTTGAAAAAGGACAGAACCGAGTTAAGGGGGTTGTCATGAAAAACTTTACCAGTCACAATCCAACCGAACATAGTATTCTGAGCGATAAGGTTGCCACTTGAGTGTTTCTCAACTTCGGGTAATAATATCTGGGGGTACACGTCTCCTCCTAGAAGAAGATCCATGCGCGTAAACTTAATATCAGTCCTACCAATTTCGGGAAAATCGGCGGAGCTGACATTGGAAACTGAGCACGTTGGCAACCGGCCGGTCAACTTCTCTACAACGTATGCTTCGCATTGAATTCTAAAACCGGGGTTTGTTGTAGAACTAATTGTAATGAAGCATATTTTGGAAGTTGTTGCAGTCAAAGTGCCATCCAGACCGGTAATTTTCGTAATGGCAGACGAAATTGTGGGCAAACAGAGTTTCCTCTGCAACCTTTGAGAAATAAAAGTTGCCTGAGAAGCAGGATCAATCAGTGCTCGAGCCAAACATTTGATATCGCCGACGGAAACTTCACAAGTCGTCGTCCCTAGCAATACCACAGAATGAGGATTTGTATTTACATGTGAGGCATACGTCTGAAATGATCTCGCAGCGCTTGAAGTGGAGGGTCTCATATCGGGGTGAATTTGGGGTGGACTGTAATTCGCCGCAGAGGGACCAGAGTTTCTATTTTCATTAGGGTGAGAATTAACTGCGTTCGCACGGGACAAGTTAGGATTCACGGGGTTGCTAATTACGGAACTATTCGAGCGACCTGGGTTTCGAGTTACCGAGGTAAGACTATTTGGTTCGGCACTCTTATGTAAAAGCGAATGATGTTTCTGTTTACACATGAAACAAACATGAATGCTTTTACACGTTCTGTATTCATGGGAAGATGCCAGACAGTTAGTGCAAAATTTCAGCCTACTGTCACCAAACGTTCTTCAACACTCTGTCCCAAAAATACCGGACACAACCTAAGGGGGTGTTTCTCTGGGCATAAGCCACATTGAATCATATTCTGACCACGATCCGTCTTAGTCACAAACGTTTTAATATTTCTGGAATCATTTGATGATTTTTTCGAGTTATTAGAGTTACTACCCTTAATGGGGTTTTGAGGGGGGTTTGAATGCGATCCCTTAATATCATAAACTGATTCCAGAGTTTTATAACGCAATGTTAGGAACTTGTCCATTTCAGCCCATATTGGCATATCTGCATCGCGTTTTTCAGACTGCTCCCAGAGACTTAACGTGGCATCGGGCAGTTTTGTAGACGCAATATAAACAAAAAGTACGTCCCAGGTATCGGTCTTCACATTGAGTAGTGACAGATTAGTGATGCAATCGTTTATGGTTCTCTGAAGTTCCTTAATATTGGGTCCAGTTTCGCGGGTAATAGGGCTTATATTCAAAAGAATTTTCAACTGAGCGTTAATGAGAACACGCTTATTCTCATACCTGTCCATTAGATTTTTCCACGCGGTGGGAAAGCCATCCCTTGTCAATGGGCAATTACGGATCATTTTATGCGGCTCCCCCTTTGTATACTGCAGAAGATAGTACATCTTCGAAGCGGGGTCTATTCTGGGGTTATCCGCAACCATACTTTTAAATGATTCACGGAATGAAGGCCACTTTAAATAATCTCCGTAAAATGGATCTATTTCGCAGGGGGGTAAATGGGCAGATGGAATGAAATTATGCTCGTGAGCCTTTGCATTTTTCAAGGATTCTTTTAAACGCTCTAAATGCTCTGATATGACAGAAACTCCTCGTACATAAGTACCGTACGAACTCATGTACTTTTGCTTTACTTCAATAATCTGAGTTTTGGAATCAGTCTCAGCTAGAACCAATAACGAGTCATATGATTCCCTGACAGCTTCCCATAAACGATGCAGTTCCTTTTCGTGAATACCTAAAGACGCAGCACTATGTTCCGATGGGGGGATAATGCTAACATAGGCCTCGAATTCAGCCATTCGGTCACAACTCCTAATTAAATCATTCACGGTCACCATCTTAAAAATTGATTTGGGCATAACAAAATTTATATATTATAAGAAATTCGAAAAAACACAGGGTAAATATTGATTTATCAAATATCAAGATAAATCGACAAAAGAGTGATAATATTTTGAAAAAGCGGGTGATAAATGAGAAAAGTAGTACCTTAGATGGTAGGGGTGATAAACGGGAAGGGAAACACGAAATATGTCTTTTTCGCACAAAAAATTAAATGAAAAATATAATAAAGTACGACTTATACAATTTATTAAATTTCTCTTTGTATGTAACAATATTAAAAATAATTTTTACACTGTTGGCTTCAATTTATTAAAGGCAAAATCGGGTTGAGATTTAAAAATACCGGGTAAAAAGCCAATTCCATAAAAAATATTCACTATAGAACATAGATTATGACAATTACTCACAGTGTAAAAGCACTTTTAGGAATAAAAAAGGTGTAAAAACTCCTATTACAAAAGTGTTGCACAATATAAAACACGAGTACTCGCTTCGGGTACAGCGAATAAAAGTATTATTTAGAAAAAAATTATTTTCAGCACTTCTTTAAATTAATTCCAATAAAAGGGTAAAATAATTACACGCTCTGTACAGGGTTTCATTCGATTTATCGCGTTTTATATATTAAAAATAGCACAAATATTTAAAAACGACCGAATAATCGTATTATTCGTTCACTCTGAAACAATGCAACACTAATGTAATGTGTGTTACAATATTAAAACAATGTTACAATATAAATAGCAATAAAGAAACAACACTTTTTACCGTGAGAGAGTGAGTTTGCACGCAGTTTAAAAAATATTAATTTTCGAATCCAATTGAGTGAGTCTTTTAAAAATGTTTATTTAATTAATATCAAAATTAATACTAAAAAATTTACAACATTGCCGTCCGTCTGTTTTGTTTATTTAAATAGCGAGTAAAAATAGTTTAACAAGCACTGGGTTTATGCTGTTAAACGTTTTATATTAACACCGAGTTAACAACAGAACAGAGCTTTATGTTAGACACTGAATGTTATCACAATTAGCAATGTTGTTGGTAAAAAATGCACTGGGGTTTTTTTTGGTTCTTTTGTCTTTATGCAGATAGGTATAAAAAGTAAATAAAAGGTTTAACATTTATTTACTTTTTTTTCTATATTGTAACACTTTTAATTTTAAACACTTTAATCACTTGCCAATTATCACAAATGACTTACCTTTTTTTTTGTTGAAATAGGGGAGGGTAAAAATTAATGTTACTAGAAGTTTTAATCAGAGTAATTAGTTGCACCGGCAAGTTAGGCGCCTTCTTCCTTCGGGTATTTTACTAGAAAATAAAATATTTTTAAAGTAAAATATTTCACTGGGGAATGGGTAATCCGGTTCGAAGGACCAAAAAATGTTGTGGTGAAATATTTTCCTCAAAAACAAAAATCGGAAAAAAAAAGAAATTTGGGGTTTAGGGTTTTTTGAGAAATGGTTTATTAGTTTTTTCGTAAAACACTTACGTTCGGGTAGGGGTTCGTATAAACAATAACAAGAGAAAAATAGAAAAAGAGCTTCGATATAAACTAAAAAGAAAGATAGGCGCTAGAACACAGAGAGAAAGAAAATAAAGAAAAGAAGTGTCAAACAGCATAAAGGGTTACTAACTGAACACCGAACTGGGGTATTTCATACGTAAACAGTTTAACTGACGTTGCGGTCGAGAAAATTAAAGAAGCATCGAAAACAGATGAAGTGTTTAAAACTTTACTTGAATGTATAAAAACGGGTTGGCCCAATGATAAGAAGAAAATAAATCCAATATTATTTCCATATTTTCCTATAAGAAATGAAATATCAGAATTAAACGGTGTTTTACTGATGAATAATCGAATTTTAATACCAAAAAGTCTGAGAAGAGAGATGTTGGTACATATACATGAAGGGCACATGGGTGTGCAACGTTGTCAGAGTTTAGCTAGAGAATCAATCTTCTGGCCAAATATTAATCATGATATAAACTTGATGGTATCGAACTGTGAAATTTGCAGGAAATATCAAAACTCAAACACCAAAGAGGAATTGTTACCTCATGAGATTATAACAATACCATTGTACAAAATTGGCTGCGACCTTTTTGAAATTAACAAAACAGTGTATTTGTTAGTAGTAGACTATTATTCTAAATTTGTAGAAATTGAGATCTTGGGTTCGGGTTATAACAGTGACCAAGTTATTACTAAGTTAAAATCGATTTATGCCAGACATGGAATACCAGCTATTTTTATGTCCGATAATGGACCCCCTTTTAATTCCAAAGAATTTTCAGATTTTTGTAGAAACTGGGGAATAGACCATATCACCTCAAGCCCGTATCTGCCTAGGTCCAATGGCCTAGCAGAGCGTACAATACAAACGGTCAAGAAAATGTTAAACAAATGTCGGGACAATTCTTCTGACCCTTATACAGCTCTGTTACATTACAGGACAACGCGTAAAGGAAATTTTCCAAGTCCATCGGAAATGTTAATGGGTAGGGTTTTGAGAACTAAATTACCTTGCCTTCCGTCCAAATTGGAACAAAAACTAATTGATACGAAGGAAATTGTTAAACAAATAGATGAACAAAGAGGGAGAATGAGTAGAAGGTACGACGAAACAATAAGAAATTTAAAACCGGTAGAAGTAGGTAGAAAGATTATGTTTAAGAGAACACCAACGTCTTTATGGTACCCTGGTACAGTGCTAGGAGATTGCAAGGAGCCTAGATCTTATATCATACGGGACCATGAAGGTGCAACTTATAGGAGAAATAGGCAACATATAAGAGAACATGTAAATGAAAATGGTGATGAAAATATCAATAAAAATCCAAATGAAAATTTTGAACAGAATCTGGATGAAAATTTAAACCAAAATGTAAATGAGAATGTTAATGTTAATGAAAACCTAAAGGAAAAATGTAATGAAAATATTAATGAAAATCCAAATGAAAATATTATAATTGAATATGTTACTAAAAGTGGTAGAGTCTGCAGACTACCAAAAAGGTATTTGAAATAAATTTAAGTTTAAATATAAAGAAAAGGAGATGTTGTAATAATGAGTTTATGTTTACAGTCATTTATGACTCTGTATCTAATACTAAGTAAACATTGCTTCATTGTTACAACTCTTTACAACACTAGACAATAGGTACGTTTTAGTACTAGTATACCTACTAACCAAATTAGAATACACTAACCAAGCATACTTGTAATTAGCATATAAGAAAACACTTAATAAAGAGATCTTGATGGTAGCACACTCTGCAGCTCAGCTTTATTTCCTGCAGTCTGCAGATCCAACTTGCCCAACTCCTTCTTAAGCTGCTCAACTTTAAGCTCATCGAATTTCATTGTTAATCAATTGTTTTTTTTTTTTTTTTTTTTTATTGCAATTTCACTTCTGACACCAATTGTTACGTTTTTACTTAATAAAACGCGTTAAGGTTTTTAACCTTTGAGTTCTTTTAATTGCAAATAAAAATAAATACACACGCGTATTCAACTTAACAAACTTTATTGAAATTAATTATAATGTTCACAAATTTTTACCACTATTGTAAGTAACGATCTGAACCGTTTAATGTCTCCAATCAAACTGAACTAAACTTTCATGAGTCAGCCTGTATTTATAGTTCAAAACTATTCCTAGTTGATTCAAGAACCTTCTAGTATTTTCCAGAAAATTATGTTCGAATTATTTTAAATCTAAAGTCTACAATTACAATTGCTAGAAAATTTAGTTACAGTTGCGTTCATAAAAATAGTAACTTATATGACATAAAACTATAATTAACAGATAACTTATAACTAAAACCATAAATAATTCTTAGACAAATCTAATTTCGTAACAATATAAATCAATAATAAGACCCCATCTGGAAAACTAAGAAGACCCTCTTAACACTGTGTTTACATTTGCCAGTACTGGCAAGACAGTTGCAATACATGCAAACTTTTTCACTAATACATGTACACTTTTCCAACTGTCTTGTCTACTGTCTAGCAAATTTTGCAGACAGTAAAATGGACAGTGATTTGACATTTGCTGACAGTAATTTGAAGTTTTGTTTGCAAAAGTAAAAGAAAAATCAACAATTAAAAGAAAATTTATAAATTATGCTTTGATTTTGCATGATTTACTTAAGGGTTATCTATGTTCACAAAAAATAGTTGTTAAATGCTATTTGTAATTTGTTAAGTTCATATAAAACACGTTTAGCTAGAACTTGAACTGCGATATTCACGGTAGACATTTTTTTAAAAGTGAACTGTCTTAACTACTGTCTGGACGCATACGTCACGAAGACAGCAAGTAGTGTTTTTGGCAACTAATATGTATTTGCTTACTGTCTTGCCAGTACTGTCAAATGTAAACGTACTGTAATGTAAATCATTTTAGTTAAATTTGAAAACAGAAAGAGTAACATTTTTTGTTTTGCGTTTTCGCCAAAGCAAAAGCGAAAGAATTCAGATCCCGTTATAAAATCAAAGTTACATACATAGGTACATATTAAAAGACCAAATGAAAACAATAATGTAAATCATTTCAGTTGAGTTTTGTTCATAAAAGAAGATAAATACTTGTGCTAAATAATGAAAATGTTATGTAGTATGTATGTATTAATTATGTATATATTTATTATTTTTTATTTAATTTTATATTTTTTGTTTATATAGTAATTATAGTATGTGTAATTCTGTTAATAAATATATACATATGTATGTATACTAAACTAAACTTATAAAACACAAAACTTTTATAATTTTTTGAAATTAATTCATATATAAAAAGGCATTTTTTTAAGGATGGTCTGAAAAGCCTTTTAAGAGCCATTAATTGAAAGGCCTTTTAACATACCTTTCTTAAAAACCCTTCAAGATAACCTTTATTCTAAGTCCTTTTGACAGTCATTCTCTGGAAAGCCTTCTAAGAGCCATTTATTTGAATGCCTTTCAAAAGCTCTGGCGAAAGAAAGGAAAGCGGAAGGCCTTCCCCGCAATGGCAACGTGTGTAAAAAAGATATGAGTATGGAATGGAGCGAGCAGGCATTGTAGATCCAAAAGAAGGGGTACAGAGGCTTTCTAGAAGGCCTCCGTACTCCTTCTTTTTCCCGCTGGGACGCTATCATTAAAATGTTTAATTTTTATAGTGCAAATAGTGGAAATCTTGTAAAAAGTGCTTAAAAAACAATATTTAACACTAAAAACAAAGAAAAAACTAAATAAGAATAAAACACGACACAAGTTTACTGTACGAAAATCAGTAAATTATGAAATTTTATAAGATACATGTTCCCCTTGTTTAAGATTAACATGAAGAAGTGTGCTCTCTCATTCTGCCGACGTTCTTTCACATATTATATCAGATATTATTTCAGGTGAAGACCATATGTTACAGACGCAATGTTTTAAAGGTAACACACGACATGTATGTATTTTACAGTGGGAAATTTGACAAGTCAGGTGTAAAAAACATGTCGTCTACGGGCACCTTAAAGTATATAATTTTTTATCAAGTTTAGCTGAATAGGGTTTCTATTATGCTTTTTTTGATACCGTAAATTTTCTAACTCTTTACCTTAAACTCATCTAGTATATTACGAATACAAAAACAAAAGGAAAAATGAAAACGAATACTGTAACGTCTTGACCCCTTTCCATTCTCTCCTAAAAACTCAAAACTTGAGGAGTCACACTTGATGTGTGTGAATAAGAATTTATAGTGAACTCAAAAATAACCATAACCAGAATTAGCGCGAAATGACAAAAACTACACGCAGAGAAAAAACATGATTAATGAATGGTCACTACGACCATTTTTGTTTATACTTGCCTTATATGTTTACCCTCATAAATTAATTATAGTCTTAATATAACTTAAAAAATTGATTTTTGTCCTTAACATTTTTAAATTCACTATAATAATATTATATGGTGGCTTACACCTAAAAAGGTACTCTGGTCTAGCTAAACATATTATATTATTGTATATGTTAGCTACTATAATATATATATTTTAAACTATACAGTTTAAATCATAATATTAGTTAAACACAAAAGGTATGTTTAATACCATCATTTTTGTTGGCTTGAAAACACATTCTCTTAAGATGCAAACATTTATTGTCAAAACAAACAGTGTGTGCTTTAAAACTACATTTTCTCCGTCCGCGAGCGTCAGTTAATCAGGAAACATGAATGATGACAGAATAATTAAAAAAATTTTCGGGGAGAAAAATGCCATGCTGCCTTGCAAAACTAACGCAATAAATTATTATACGTTTATTGAAACAGGTAAGTTATTTAAATATAATTATAAAAATATATAAATATGCAATTATCTTGTCTTTCTTGCAGCCAAAAAAACCTATAACAAATTTTGACACATCATTTTGTCATCAGCCCCGAATTTTTTCAAAAACGGAATTCTTATTTGTTTCGATGTATTTGTACCACACAACGTAAATTTATAAATTAAAACACATACACAGGTATATAAATATGTGTATTTAATTTTATTTTTAATATATGTATGCTTTATTTTATTTATTATATTTGTAATAAAACATAAATTTTTTAAATTACATTTTTTATTGTTTTTATTGTAAGAACCATATAAAATGTTGAAGTAGACATTTTGCATGGTATTGGGAAATATAGAAAAATGGTTTGAAAGATCGTGCGCATTTTTCTTCTGAACATAATAATATGTTTGAGACAACAATTATTGAAAATCATTATAACTGAACATATATTGTTGCTTAAGACGTGTTTGACACAATCATAACCACAAACATTAATGATAGTTTGCGATTGTGATTGTATCAATCATGTTTTTTCTTTGCGTGTAGGTGTAATATTTAAAAAATTTCCAAAATATGTAATTACTTTATTATGAGCGCGCATTAAAAAATAGAATATTTTTAATTTTATTAATAGAGCGTTTTTACAATAGTAGATCAACAAACATAATATATGTGGCTGTGGCAAAAACTATTCTAGAACAACCTATGGGCTACGTATTGCACGTTTTGAACTTTGTTATTTCGTTAAAAATCAGAATCATCTTTTAAAAAACATTTTTAGTAACATTTAAAAAGCGTTTAAAACTAAGCAATTAAGCATCAACATCTCAAAATAAAAAAAAAAAAAAAAAATGAACATACGCGGTTGCACATGATTTTTTAATGTTCATATTATTAAAAAATACTATTATCATCTTCAAAAATGATAATACCATCCAAATCATTTGGATCATCATCAGTTGAGTTTAAATTGAGCCATAGAACAGTTTTTAAGTAATATTTCGGTTTTTTGTATGTTTCGTTGTTAGAAATATCTCTGCAGACACTAGGGGTAGAGTGTTATCTTAACAGTATAAATTATGATGACGAAGTCCAAATTTAGTGTAAGGAATTGAATTAGAAGAGTTCAAGGATAATTCGCTTCTGATTTTGGATTTACTGTGTTTCATCAAACAAAATGTTCTTTCAAATTCCGCGTCAGAGTTTGGCCAACTTAAAATTCTTAATACAAAATTGGACAAATCTAAAAATGGGTCTTATCATATCGTTAATATCGTTGACTTTTATCCAAAAAAGATCTGTTCGTTGTTTATTTTTCCATTCACAATTCTTAATATTTTCCAAACAATTTTCTATTTTTGAAACAGTTCAAACATCTTTAATAAAATGTTTAACGCAAAAATCACATCATTTTTATAAAAATTAACAATCGATGAATGTTGTATCACAATAAAAAAACAATGTATGTATATAATAATATCATTTTGTCATCGTCCAGACTTATTGGTGCAACTTTTTTTAATTTTGGTTTCAAGTTTCACTAGTGTCCAGACTTTGAAATCCTAGGATTGCAATTTTTTATTTTACTTTTGTTTTTTTATATTTTATATATAAATACAAATAGACCAACAGCCAACTTAAAATTGAAAAGTGTGAGACTTACAAAACCAAACAGAATTGCAGAGTACATGAAACTGAGTACCCCAGTCTTCTCAAAACTTGCAAGTCTGTTCGATTACTTTGAAGTGAGCTTACTTAAAAGCAGTTGCCATACTAAAATAATGTTTTTACACTTAACATAATTGTTACTGCATAATTAATTAAAAAAATGGTAGAATAAAAACAAAAATTGTGAAAAGCACTAAATGCACTAACGAAAAAATGAAAAAGCACCAAGCTAGTGCACTAATTTGGCATCACTGGTAACGGCACTAAGTTGGCATCACTGGTAATAATATTGTTGAGAACGTAACAATATTATTACATTACATTATATTATCTTGTATTTATATTTTATTTGATAGCAATTACAATTAGTTTAAATTGTTATTGAATTAACAATTTAAAATCAGGGATTGCCATTTCTTTGCACAATTGTGTACACCACTACTAACACATATTTTTAAACTCTTCAGGCCCAACCATAATGTGCCTAAGTTGGCTTCAGCAAATGTGCGAATACATGTAAATCATATGAGGCCAACCATATTGAACTTAAGGAGACGTTTTGTTAAGTTTTATGAAATTGTCATCTGCTTAAGCAAAGTGCGAAACTGATCGCACATTCCGTACGGAAACAAATGTTTTTTTATTTTGTTTTTGTTTTTTAAAATACATTTGAGAGACTTTTTGTAAATTTTTTACAGTAGGTTAAGCAAGGCTATGCATATTATGGTTGGGCCTTTCAATTCAGTCGTCGATGTGACTTCGACAAGTGTATATGTCTAGCGGATGCTATATTATTTTGTTTCAGCTTAGAGTTTAAATTTTAAGACTTAAATGTAGAATAATGTAACATTTCATAAGTTTATATGCAAAGCAAAGAACTTTATAAAATGGTAATTATTTGAGATTTAAAAGCAATTTTTAATATTTCAGATAAAAAATTTCAAAATGTCTAACAGTCCTATGTAGAAGAAGGTGATAGTCACATTTATTATAGGTTTTATTTTACATACGTATATGGATTCGGTTCTTATAATTTTACAGCACTTTTTTATTTTTTCTTATGCAATACTAAAAATTATTATTATAAATTATTATCTGATCACTAATTCCACTAACACCGTGGTAATCGTTATAAAACAGATTACCTAGTTTTGGTGTTTAAAAATATTAATGTGTTCTTATAAAAAGAATTAAAAACTCTGCTAATTTTTTTCTTGAGTGTGATTATACATTATGCTGTTAAAAAAAATTATATATGTATTTGATGATACGTCATTTTTAATTTTGTAAATAACTTAAAATTATATAAAAATACATATGTAACGTGAATCCTAATCAACAAAAATTTAATATTTTCAAATAATATCTACATTGTTTTGCATTTAAGCTAACGATATGTGTTTTGTTTGTGAAAAAAATTCTTTGATGCCTGTAAAAGGGTCCCTTTTTCTTTCGTTAAAAAGACGTACCTAAATGCAGAAATTATTAAGAAAAAATAGCCACAAGAATTTGTTGGTATTTTGTGCTTGTAAAAATATTTTTGTTTCTGTACCAATCGCGTCGGTTGGTTTTTTTTTATTTGAAAACACTTTTCTTAAGTAAGTAAAAATATTTAAAAAACAAGTTAAAAAAAGTCTTGTTTTCCTACAATTTATGTGTAAACCTATGCACATAAAAGCAAATGTGACAACAGGTAAAATTTTTGGGTGGGAAGATGTGTTTTATTGATGTATTATTGAAACTTTATTGTTTGGCACTATTTGTATTGCTTACTTTTTTATGCTACAATTATATGACCGAGTCCAAAGAGTTAACCTTACTTATTTATGGTATTTATTTAACGTAACGTTGACCTGTTATAATGACTTTATAAATTTTTGCAGGCAAACTCAGGTGCTCATTTGGTATTTTGTAAAAAGTTATGACATACAATTAGCTAGAATTAAAATGTATTCACAGATGTTTGAAGTATGAGTAACCCAACAACGTGAATACCCTTTATATTTTACTTACCACTATCAATACCTTAACTTTTCACTAAAATAACTTTTTCACGTTATAATTCTCATGTAATTTATTTTATTTTTGAATAAATAGACCAGGGAAATCCATTTCTATGCACAATTGTGTATACCACTACTAATACATATTTTTGTATCAGGTTAACAGAAAAAACTTTATGATGGCACTCCAATGCCTTATATGCTATGCAACATTTAAATGATAAGGAAAGAGAAGACCTGTTTTATAAAAATAAAACAATTTTTGTAGAAAAATTTAAAAAATGGTTATTAGAAGAGGAAATTTATGAACCAAAATCAGTTCCCAAATTGAAAGAGGAGATTTCAAGTTTAGTTATATTGGAAATTGTTAAGAAAAGAAGACCATTGTGGGATGGTGTTTTTATCAAGCAATTGCTGAAAAAAATTTGGGAAAGGCTTAATTATAATACTAAATTTATAGAGTCTCTTCCCCTGTCCAGTCAAACTGTAGGCCGTCGTACTGTTCAATTAGAAACATGTGTAGAATCTGCAATTAGGGAAAAAGTAATTAATTGCGAATTTTTTTTAATTTTTTTAGACGAAAGCACTGACATAAATGATCTGTGTGAACTTGTAATGCGATGCGTAGACAGCGAATACACTATTTTTGAGTCAATGTTTACTTTAGAAACATTTTATGGAAATGTAACTGGTACGTTGTTGTATGATGTTGTCACAGAAAAGCTTCTTTCCATTGTAGACATAAACAAATTTGCTGGAGTCTGCACAGATGGAGCCAATGTAATGTTGGGCAAATATAATGGGCTTATATATAGGCCAATTAAAGAAACACGAATTTGCAGTTCATAATTTTCACTGCATAATTCTTTAGACCGCTCTTGCATCGAAATTCATAAATGATACCCCAGTTATGAAGACAGCAGAGGATATAATAAATAAATTTCGAGGCGGACATCAAGCGCTTACCCACCGAAAATTTGTAATCTTTTTAAAAAACAAAAATGCTGTGAATTGTGACCTGAAAATGTTTACAGAAGTTCGGTGGCTAAGTCGCGGTGATTCCCTGAATAGACTTTATGATTTAAGAGAAGAAGTTCTTCACTTCCTAGAAACTGAGAAAATAGAAAAAGTTTTAGTACAGTGTTTAAAAGACAATAATTTTATTTTAGACTTAGCTTTTTTGGCAGATACGACAAGTATGTTAAATGAACTTAATTTGGAATTGCAAGGAAAGGAACGCAATATATGCGACTTGTCAAAAATCATTCACAATTTTAAAACAAATCTTTTTCAAATTTTTTCCCAAATTAAAACTGGTGATTTTTCCAATTTTCCAAAAACTTTACTTGTTTATAGAAATCTAGAAATCGACAAAAGATATGAATATGCCGAAATATTTGAAACACTTTTCAATAATTTTCAAGACAGGTTTCAAGATTTTGTAATTTTACAACCGCTATTAGATCTTTTCGAAAACCCTTTTCTACTACGAATTTGATATTCAATCAGAACTAATCATACTACGAAGCGCAGTAAATGCTCCAGACGAAAATAATATTGAAGAGTTCTGGAAAGATTTGGATGGCGAGTTCTATCCTGAACTAAAAAAAAATTCATTTCTTACCTATGCGAACAAATTTTTTCGGATTTAAAATTTATTTGTTCCAAGCAACGTAATAAATTAAGTTCATCCCATTTGAAAAGCATTCTACTATTACGAAACTGCCATAAAAGTATAAATTTAGAAGATTTTATTTTATAAGTTGTATAACACAAGGGAACAAAATTAAAAATTTTTTGTGTTGATAGAAAATTTGTAGCAGTTATTTACCAATTCAATGTCGCTGATTTTAAAACTGCACTTTTTTTCTATCAGCTGTGATTTGCGTGCAATATTTATTTTTTTTATTAATTTTTAAAACATAAAAATCTTTAATTTTTTTTCAATTGTTTGATAAGATATTTGAAACTGATTTAGAGTCAAAAAGTTTCCGAATAAAAAAAAAATCAGTTTTAAAATCAGCGACATTGAATTGGTAAAGAATTGCTACAAATTTTTTATCAACACAAAAAATTTTTAATTTTGTACCTTTGTGTTATACAACTTATAAAATATATTACTAACATTTTATTTCGGCTGTAAATGAATGCATTCTCTCAATTTTTTTACTCTCTGGTACTCACAACTACACAACCAAAAAATTTTTGGAAATCCCTGATTGAAATTCAGCCATAGTGTTAATGCATAATGATATTAGCTGTTAAGATAATAAAAGCTCGAATGGGCCAGACAGCTCAAAAATCATGAGTCAGTATTAGTACAAACGTTTAAAGGCCCAACCAGTAAAGTTAAAGTTAAAGTACTGTCATAAATTAACGAAAAGACTGTCAAATGCATAAGAAAATTAAAAGAGACTTAGAGGTGACCGTAATGTACTTACATACATAAACTTAAGATCCATGTTGCATATTTGTGCAATATTTTGCTTTCTTGCGAGTACTTCAAATAAAGAAGTACCAACAATTACAGCCCTGTATTTGTTTAATTTATCTTTTATTTAATTTGCCAGCAACGTTATGAAAAAAAAAAATTGGTGATTGTTGGACATACTTATTAATAAAAAATAGATACAAAATTCTTGTTTTTCTTTATCCATTCCAATTTATTTTATTTTTTGTAACAACGCACAAACAGTTGATTCCGTACGGAATGTGCGTTCAGTTTGGCACTTTGCTTAAGCAAATCACATTTGACGAAACTTAACGAAAAGTTTCATTAAGTACATTATAGTTGGCCACTTATGTTTTATATGTATTCGCACAGTGGCTTAAGTGTGCAGATCACAGAGGTCGCAATTAGTTTCTAAAAGGTGTATATAAAGATTGTGAAAGTGACTAAGTTCTAAATAAAAGTTGTGAATTGTAAAAAGTGCTGTGTTTTGTTAATTTTATTAAAGTTGCAAGAAGGGAAATAACAATTGGTGCCAGAAGTGAAATTGCAAACCAAAAAAATTTAACACAATGTTTGCTGGTATGATGGCAAAAATGGATGGAAATTCCAGAGCAATTCTTGATGAAACTTCTAGAAAAATCGATGAAAATTCCAGAGCTATTCTTGATGAAACTATTCGAAAAATGGATGAAAGTTCTACAATAATGGCTGAAACTGCAAGAAATGTAGAAAAAATGGTAAAGGAAAATTCAATTACCATATTAGTTGAAATTCATATTAGCTAGAATACCCAACGGGAAACTTCAGGCAACTAATGAAAAACTTGTGAAGCTTCAAGAGATTTCTACAATTATTAATGAAAGAGAAGACGATATGAAGGTTAGGTTAGGTTCCATGGGCAGCTATCGAGAGACAGCTCACTTGGGTCCTTCAGCGGTCCCTTTGTGATAACCAGCGCCAACGCCCATCCCAAAGAGCAGTTATTCAGATGGCGTCACTGCAAATTTGAGCCAATTCGTCTTCCTAATGAAGAGAAGAAGCAATCTTAGTTCTATTTTAGATAGATCCTCCAAACAGGAAAACACCGGTTCTCCCAGGTATTTTTCCCTGATGCCCCGTAGCCCAGGGCATTGACAGAGAAAGTGAAACACATTCTCCTCATCATGACAACTTCTGCTGTAGTCATAGAATTCCAGACCCATTCTCCTAGCATGAGTCCCAACAGACCAGTGTCCAGTCATAACTGACACCAGTCCTGATTTGGTCCCTATTGAACCTAAGTAGAGATTTGGTTCTCCGTTCATCATAGCCAGGCCAAACTGCCCTGGATATGGAGCAGGTGGACTCACAGGTCTATCCGTCTTGCGCAATTCTATAATTCTAATGCAGAATGAGTGACTTACAGTGAGCCATTGGAAGGCCAATGAATTGATCAATGAATGTTTCATCCATGCGACCACCTTCCTTAGCCAGCTCATCTGCTATCTGGTTTCCCTGGCAGTCTGAGTGCCCTGGTACCCATATAAGCGTTAACTCTGAATGTTCAGCAATCTAATTCAAAGACATCCGGCATTTCACAGTTAACCTAGATGTCGTGTAGACACCCGCAAGAGAAGCAATGGCAGCCTTGCTATCAGTAAATATACGTATATCTCCCGATAAGCGATAATACTTTAGCCAGTTGGCTGCCCGCTTTATAGCCGAGATTTCCGCCTGCAGGACACTACATCCATCCGGCAGACGAAAGGAAACTTTTACGCCCAGTTCCTCTATGTAGAAAGCTCCGCCAACTCTTTCCCCCTTCCTTGAACCATCAGTGTATACCCCCAGGGCTGGTTCATGGAAGGTGCCTACGACCGACAGCGCACATTCGTGCGCTATATGTGTCGCGTACCTCGCACCAAAGAAAGGCTCCGGGGTGCAGTAGTCCACTCCCTCATGGACAATCGAGCATCCCATTATCTTGGAGTGGCCATAGTCACGGTTCGACCGGCCGTGTGCCGCGTTCAACCGTATCGCCGAGCATAGAGCCATCTGTCTGGCCGTGATGTCCACCGGCAGCCAGTTAGCATTGTATACAGCGCCCTGGTGGGAGTGGAGCGCATTGATCCTGTGATCCTCAATGCGACCAGTCTGTGTACCTTCTCAAGCATCGCACGGTACCTGCCCTTGTCCAGCGCAGTCCACCATACGACAACACCGTAATACAGATTCGGCTTTACTTCAGCCTCAAAGATCCAATTGACACACCTCGGGCCCATGCCCCAGTTCCTGCCGATTCCACCTCTGCACGCATATATAGCAACAATTGCCTTTTCCATCCTCGTCCGGATGTTCAGCCCCCACTACAGTTTACTGTCCAAGATAATGCCCAGATACTTGGCGCTATGAGAGACCTTAAGTTCAGTCCCATTTAAAAGACGATATGAAGATTGAATTAAACCAGAAGATATTTGATATAAAAACACATGTCACGGATGTAAAAACACAAATAAAGGTTTTTGATGAAAAACTACACCACCTGGAAGCAAAAGTCAACAGCAACACCAGAAGTCTCGAGTAGAATAAAAGCCCCCAAGTGTTGATGGTGGTGCTCCATTTGATGTGTTTAAGTTCCAGTTTAAAACGGTAGCCAAAAAAACGCATGAACAATGAAGAAAAGGTAATTGAAATTATATTGGCCTTAAAAGGAACGGCAGCGGAAGTTCTGCAAAGTGTTCCAAGTAGCTGAAGAAACAATATTTTTTTTATTGCAGAAATTATATACATATATACATTTCTTCTTATTACACCTAGTCTTAGACCAACAAGTAATATTTTTCTGTTTAATAGAATTCATGCAATAACAGCCACCAGATTTTTATTACTCCAAGATCTCATTAACAATTTTCTTAAGTACTTTATTTTGAAAGCGTTGAATAACATTATTCAATCAAATCAAGAAAAAATGGAAAAATAAATATGATCCGCCCACTTTTACGCTCACCTCCCATACAACTTGTATTGAAAAAGTGGCATAACTCTCTTGATTTTGATTTTATCAACTCAATTTTCACTAAAAATAAATATTATAATTGTAGAATGGGCTCCTGAAAATATATACCTGATCCGCCCACTGTTACGCCCACCTCCCATACAACTTGTATTGAAAGAGTGGTATAACTCCCTTGATTTTGATTGTATCAACTCAATTTTCACTAAAATAAATATTATAATTGTAGAATGGGCTCCTGAAAATATATACCTGATCCGCCCACTTTTACACCCACCTCCCACAGAAAAAACAAATGTAAAAAAAGGAATATGAATTTTAAGCATAGTCTTTTAATAATTTTTTGACATCATTATCGTACTCCAATTTTTTGATTTGCAGCTTTTTTTTTGCTTCCAGTACCTGATGAAAGGGTGGGTAAATGTCGCATCCAATTTCTCGAGCTGAACTGCGCAAAACCTCATATTGATGCTTTGAAAAGGAAGCATCAAGTATCAACCCATGTGTCTTCTCCGGGGTGAACGCCTTAATGGACTTGTCTAAATAGTCACTTTTTTTTGCGGCAGACGATATCAACTCCAATGAGGTGTTTTTACAAAAACTTTGTACCTTTGTCCTCTTTGTTCGCGGTTGGCAATCCTCGAAGGCTTTTACTGGACGTCCACGTTTAACCATATTTGAACAGCTTGGTGCTTCATTGTTTGCGGTATATTTGCACACTATGTAAACATTTTTCAGCCAATTTTCATTTAGATCAAGAAATCTGGTTTTCATGCGAAATGCTTTTTGCCATCTATCTTTGAACTTTGCAAAAAAGTCTTTTTTCAAAAATCTAGTAAAGACTTCAACATCCTCAGCAGTCATTTCTTCATTGTTGTTTGCAATTACTTCGACAGTAATATCAATATCCATTTTGGTATCAATCAATATTTCGCAAATATTTAAATAAGAAATTGTTTAATTTTCCATAATTAATACAACAAAATTTTGATATCACTTAATAATACACCACTTATCACTGCACTTGCCAATTTAATGTAAATTAGTAAACAACAATTCAAATTCAATTGAAGCTTATGCTTTTTTCAAGAATGAAATGTATAATTAACAGTAATTAAACAGTTAAGAATTATGGCAACAACAACAAGCAAACGAAAATTCATGTTTTGTTGCTTTATCACTTAATAGTTTTTACTGTTTTTTTTTTTGGAAAAGTGCAAATATGTGCAGCTGAATTTTTTTTTAACTTTTAGCTGAGACTTCAAGCTGTAATTTGACATCATTCGTTAAACAGCGCTCCACAGCGCAAAAAAGATACAGCCTATTGAAGTTGATGAACATTGAAATTTTGATGTTGTTTATATTTTGTTCTACGAAATTTTTTATATGGCACTTTTTCCAACTTTTTTTAATGCAAATCACATCTTTGACAATTGTCATTTACGAAAATATACAACAAAGTCAAATGATAAGTTTACTGTGATTGTACCAAAAGATTGAATATACAGTAAATTTGCATGCCATTTTAAACAAGCGAACATATATGAACTTCGAGCGTGTCTATCCAAACAAATAATAAATATATCAGCCAAATATTACGGAATCATAATATTCAGATATCTGCCAACAAAATATCAAAAAATCATCCAAATCGGCGAACATGAAAAAAATGAATTTTGGCCACTCTTCAACCAATGTGCGGCGCAGCCCCATATTTGTACTCCGTAGGTCCATACTGGTTTTGGTATTAGCAGTTTGTTTTGAATTGAAACTGGAGAGTTTCAATTCAAGGATACTACCTTGTGGTATCCTTGCTCCAATTTCTTTTAGTTCTGAGTATTCTTTCCTCTGTTTGACTCTAAAAAGACGATCTTTTATGTAGGATTTTAGTAAGTTAGTAGATTGTACAGGTAGTTGTGTTCTTAGTTTGTGTTGTAGACCTTTGTGCCATACCTTGTCGAAGGCCTGTGCAACATCCAAGAATATAGCCGAACACACTTTCCTTTTTCCAGAGCTTCTTCAATTGTGTGTGCAATTTGATGCACTTGGTCTATTGTAGAATGCCTTTTTCTAAAGCCGTATTGATGGGGTGGTATTAATTGCTTTGTTGAAATTATTTGTTTTAGTCTATTAAAGAAAAGTTTTTCGAACAGTTTGCCCATTTCGGGTGGCAAAGAAATCGGTCGATAGGACGGAACTTCATTTTCATTTTTAGCATGTTTATTTATCATTATTACGTCAGAAACTTTCCAAGCTAACGGAAAATATCTGTGGTTCAAACATGCATTCATATTGGCGTTAATACTAAGGAGGGCTTTATGTAGTAGATTTTTAAGGACTTCAGCAGTTATTAGGTCGAATCCAGGACTTTTTCATGAATTCAAATTTGATAACTCTTGAAGATTTTCTGTTATTGAAAATGGTGGAATATCCTTAAACTCTTGGACTATAGTCAAACTCTCATATCATAGGGCTGGAAGGTAGTAAATAAGTGCTGTGAAAATCCCTCAGCCTTTTGAGCATCGCTCTTAGCCCATGAGTTATTTTGTTTTTTGATTGGGGGTTATGAAGAGTGGGACGTTTTAGACAGGCTGTCGCTTTCCATAATAAGTAATCGATTACTTTCTCTGGTGACAAGTCTTCAATTTTTATGTTAAAGTTTTGGTTTTAATGTTCTCGTACTTTTTCTTGCAGAAGCGTAGTAAAACTATTAAATTCACTTAGATCGTTTTCCTGAAAATCTAGGAGACTTCAGTGAGAAACAGGGTGAACGATTCCACCAAGATATCCGGGCAATAGAGAAACCATACCAGGGTCGATGAGATGCACACATGATGGAAAATTTTCGCTGGAGTATTCAGAGTAACACTTTGTTATTCAACAATAGTAGAAAATCGAATAAAAAAAAATTCCAGAATTTGTAGTTTATAATAGTTATTAATTTTCTTATTTTATTTCTTTTAATAAATTTTAATAATAAAACATAAAGTTTCTACTGTTTAATACATTTAAGGCCCTTTTCACAATATAAAATTAAATTAATTTGACAAGAAAATTCACAAACTGTCGGTTAGGTTAACACACACTTTTTAACCAACGGTTAAGGGTTTCTGTTTCACCATTTTTCGGTTACATATCAAAAACTTTAGATAGAAAGTGTGGCAATACCATCTCCGTTTGTTTACGAAAAATCGTGTAATGAAAACAAAAAATTGATTTTCAATTGTAAATATTTTTTATATATTAAAAAATCATAAAAAAGTATTTGTTTTCAGATAAAGGAGCTTTACTCTACGCAATAAAAGCGAACATATGAACATATATGATCAAAAGATATGTATGTATACATATGTATGTGTATGTATTGTACGTCTGTCGATAGCACAACATCCTTTGTAAAAGAAAATAATAATGAAAAAATTTTGATCTTATTTCATTATAAGGACCTTTAATTTTTAATTATTATAAGGAGTAAAGACTTTTGGATCAATGGTCATATTTATCATAATGGAAGTGTGTTTTTTTGAAACGAACCATGACCGAAATAAAATTTACATATTGGCAACAAATATTTGCGTTAAACATACAATAATTTATCAAGCTTTTAACATTTTTCAAGATATACCGATAAATAAAGAGGGTTCCAATTTTTAAGAACATTTTTAATTCTCGATTTTACACTACCTAAAATAATGTTGTTTGAATTAAAATTTTTATTGCTATTTTCTCCATTTTCTTTAGATTTTTATTTTAACAAACACTTAACCGGGATATTTTCTTCGGTTATATTTAACAACAACTTTTTCGTTAAATAGTTTCGGTTAATCGTAGATTGTGAAAAGCAAATTTTGCTAACTTACGGTTAATGTGTCAATTAATATTTAATCATAGATTGTGAAAGGGGCCGTTAAACTCATACAATTCAAATGTTTTTCCGAAGAATAGAATCAGTATTGTAGGTAGGGTTTTGCGAAAAAATACACGAATGTTACTATGTAATGCATTTTCGATGTGAAAATTTGAACATCGCACGGGGAAAATATTTTCAAAATTCAATAAATCGAAAGAAGAACATTAACTACTCAATTTTATGTATATCAAACAAAAAACTAAAATCTTGTGAAATGAGCGAATTCACTTAATTTATGATATTTTGCATTTTTTATTTTACAAGACCATTTGAACCAAACACTGAACTCGGCTAATTTAATTTTTCATATTTTGCACTTATCAGCAGTGATGCCATTAGGATACGAAAGATATGTTTTTCATATCTTTTGATGACTTCATGTATCATGTATATAAAGGGCTGCATGAATAACTTTATTCATGAACATACTGAAAGGTTTATTCAATGAAGTTCGTATTCAAATAAAATTCATACCACTAAACAAACTGTTGTTTTATTCATGCTACTAGCAAACACATTTCGTTTCATATGGCAAACACAAAGACTTTGTTCAATGAAACGCCTTTTGTTTTACAGTTTTCACTCTCTCATTTTTTTATATAAATACCAGTGATGGAAAATTGAAAAATTGAGATGGTACTAACCACCAATCGAAAACGAGGTTGATTTTACATTTTTCGGTAGAGATTTCAATTAAAAATTACTTCATGTTAATCTTACATGATTAAACAATAAGTGGAGAACAACAGTTTTTCTTTCAAAATAACTTTAATTCATATTAATTTAATATTCCAACAAAGTTAAAGCATCACTGACATTAATATTGAAATAACACTACGAATCACGTTGAATTATTTCAAGTTTAAACAACGTGAATTTAATGTCAAATGAATTTAATTTGAGTGAAATACCAAGGAGAAGAAGAAAGCTTTTATTTATTATATATAGTATTTTTAATCCAAATTTTTACTATTTTTAATTAGGCTTAAGTTCATTAAATTTAATTTTCATTAAATTATTTTTATGAAGAAAGGAATTTTTACAACATGGAAGATTAATTAAAATTGTTATTGATAATTTTCATTCTTGACTGACCTGGGATTCGAAGCCAGGCTGGCTGGCGTGTGATTCGAACCCAGGCGGCTGGTTACCCTGACATGTTTCGACCTCAACCACTAGGTCTTCTCAAAGGGATTTGCCGTCTTACACTCGCAGCCATCGAAGACTGCTGACGTCAGTAGTCAAACATCAATCCTTAAACCAAATTGTATTTTAACCTTTGGTAGATCGAAATTTGCTTATTAAATGATTATCCATTTTTAATTGATCTCACATGTTTTCCTTACTTCTGTTTTTTTTTTTTTTCCGTACTTTTTGTCAAGAATTCTTCTTGAAGTCCAAAGTACATTTTTTGTTTATCATGTTTTTTGTCTTTCTTTTTTCTTGTTGACATTTTTCAGCACAACTTGAAGGACAAATGAACACATAGAGCTTGTGCCTTAGCTTTAACAATAATTAGTATTGTGGTTATTTTGTTGAACTATTCATGGTTTTTAATCCAAATTTTTACTATTTTTAATTAGGCTTAAGTTCATTAAATTTAATTTTCATTAAATTATTTTTATAATAATAGTTCAACAAAATAACCACAATACTAATTATATAGTATTTATTTTCCCGTTGTACATTGTTTTTTCCGATGTTTTTAAAAGATCTCACAGTTTAAAGAAACCAGCAGAAAAGGCCCGATATGTTTTCGTCATCATTCTACTTCGAAAATTTGATGTATTCAAATAAATAATTATAACGAAAAGAAAACGAATACGGGCATTTTTCTTCTTTTTAAATAGGAAAATAAAAAAATTCATGTTTTTCTTCTTGTAGTGTTGTTGTTGTTTTCGCACAAAACACGTAAAACAGGATTTTATGGATTCAATATTAAACAATCAGCCATGTCACAGAGTACAATTCCGTTCGGAAACGGAATTCATTTCGTATTTTGGTGCTTCAGAAAATTGCGAAAAAACTTTGCGGAATGAAACCATTTTTGTTTTCATGAACGGTATGGGTGTTTTCTGTATCTCAAAGACCAAAAAACTATCAAAATATACTTTCTATCAATAAACAAATATGTTTTCTTCAATTCCGAACGGAATCATTCCGAACGGAATTGTACTCTGTGACATGGCTGAATGTTCTATTAACATTATTGATTCAAAATAAATATGAAACATTTATCATTTTAAATAAAGTCCGTACTTTAGCAGAAATTGACTTTGATTTTCAATCAGCATTGCACCTGGTTAATTTGACATTTGTTAACTATTTGTGAGTAAAAATAGTGAATACATACTATGTTATACAGTTGTCGAAAGCATGTACTTGAAACGCATTTAAAATGTCATTGGTGCCTTAAGAATATAAGTATTTTTACAACAAAAAATATAAACAAAAAAGAACAATAAATTGTATGTGTACTAGGGATGCCAATCGGGACTGATTTTTGAAAATCCCGGGATTCGGGATTTTGAAATCCCGATCCCGGGATTTTTCGGGATCAATGTGTTGCCTTAAAATGCTACATTTTTTTAATAAACAACACTTTTTAAATATTCAAAAGGTTTTATATACGTAACAGAAATTTTTAAAAATGAAAACAACAAAACAATTTATATTATGCATATGTTTATAACACTGGCCTCACCCATGATCAAACTGATCAGATTCTGAAAAAAGCTTAACAAAATATACGTATTTCTTAGTTTTTCTAGATCAATTCATTTCGGTTTTTTGACAGCAATTCCATTTTTAATGTGAATTAAGTTGTGACGACATTAATACACTGCAAAGTGTAGTCCCTCATCGATCTCGATAGCTGAGTTAAAAACTGTAAAACTATGTCGACTGCAGTGCAGTACACCTCTAGGGTGAGGGCGAGATTCATAATCAATAATTTAAGTACGTTTGAAATTTATTTTAAAACAAAATGTTTATACAAATGTTTCTTAAAACAGATTTCAAGTTAAAATAATTTATTTATGAATACATAATAGTGTTTATTTATAAAAAAAAAAAAATTATTTTATTTACCGTATGTTTTTTTAAGCAAATTTTTTATTATTATTGGACCGGAAGGAATATGAGCTATTTCATCAATATTACGACTTAATTGTTATACTTATATCAACTTTTATTCTTTAGTTTCTAAATAAAACTTTAATTGGATCGTGAATAATTTTTATTTTTTGCTTGATACATAACAATTATTTCTTGATTTCTATATTTTGCATAAAAATAATGATTTTTATTTTGGAATTATGTCTTGAGCCAAAGCTGAACTTGCTAAACGTAATTGTAAAAAAGGCTTTAGATGTGAGTCTGCAAATTGGTTTTTATTAAGCAGAATACAAATATTCAGAAATAGTCGTCATATATCAAGCAAAAATTGCAAATTTTAAATACTCGCTGTGTTCCAAAAACAAAAATTAAACTCAAAAATAAGAATTATTTGCAATAGAAAATTAAACTCAAATAAAATTTTTAATAATTTTTTGTATATAGTATAAAAATTCAATAAAAACGAACAGTTTTGTACATAAAAGTTGATATGTTAAAAATCCCGGGACTCATAAAAATAAATCCCGGGATTCGGGATTAATCAATCCCGGGATTCGGGATTAATCAATCCCGAAAAATCCCGGGATTTCGGGATTTGGGATTTCCCGTTTGGCATCCCTAATGTGTACCCTGTATGTAATTGGCACGTAGAATATGTTGTCAATGTTTAAAAAAAAGTCACACTTTATTTCTTCACAAGCATAAAAACAAAAAGAGTACTTAAACTGACGTGGGGGTACTGCGGTATTTATGAAAAGAAAAAGTACTGAAAATAGTACCATAGTACTGAATTTTCCATCACTGACAAATACTCATTAGCAATGTTGCCACCAGTGCTGCCACGGCTAATACATTTTTTACAACCAAAATTTTTGAAAAAGTAACCAAATGTGCAAAAATATAACCAAATTAGAAATGCCTTTTGTTACTTGATAAAATCACTGAAATTTATTTTGAGTTGCATTGTAAGACAAAGGCTATTTGCACTTAATAGGAAAATATTAATTACAAATTAAGAAAACAAAACTAGAAATGTAATTCTTGTACCTATTAAACAAATAACAATACACTTAAATTATTTGAGACTTTTTTCATAAAACATATTTTTATTTTATAGTTAAAGTTAATTTCCATACAAAATTCAGTATATTGAAAGTTATTAAATTGAATTTTTTGCATATGTTCCTTCAAATAAAAGAAATTTGTACTTCACAGTTATAAATAACGATTTTAAACTATCAGTGGCAGGGCTGTAAAATGTGACGATTTTCTAATGACTTTGGCGATTGAAATTTACGATGGGCGATATGGCGAATTTGGAAACTATTGGCGATATGTGAAATGTGAATATTTTCTAATTTAATCTCAATTATTATAAAAATGGGAATAACTTGTTGCTCTTGTTTGTAAATTGTTTTGTAAATTTATAATTCTTATTATTACTGTTTCAAAATTGTTCTATTTGAAATAAAGCGTGATCCATTTCGAGGTTCTCTACATTTTTAATGAAAAAAACACAGAAAATTAAAATTTAATGGGGAATGTTTATTATCATTTGAAAGAACATTCTTTGGCATTTATTTTTTGAAGATTATGTCTATCAAATGTTGGCCGTTGCTACGTCGCAGATGGTCTATCCGTTGAGTCTAATCTTCGATGACTCGTTCGAGCATTTCGACTCGTAACTGGCGAATAACACGCGTGATGTTTCCTCCAAGGCCTAAATCGAAGGGGTTTGTCCGCATAAACTTTAGACTTTACATATCCCCACAGGAAAAAGTCTCACGGTGTGATATCACACGATCTTGGTGGCCAATCGGCCGGCACAAAACGTGAAATTATGTGCTCACCGAAGTGTTCTCTCCAGAAATCCATTGATTGATGCGATGTGTGGGAAGTCTTGCTGAAACTAAATGTCGCCGAGATTACGAGGTTTAATTTAAGGCATCAAATAGTCGGTTATCATGGCACGATAACGGTCGCCATTGACGGTTACGTTCGCACCGGCATAATTTTTAAAGAAATATGGACCGATGATTCCACCGGCCCACAAACCACACCAAACCGTTGTTTTTTCTGGATGTAGTGGTAGTTCTTGAATCTCTTCAGGTTGCTCTTCGTCTCAAATGCGGCAACTTTGTTTGTTTACATCCCCTTGAGCCAGAAATGGGCCTCATCGCTGAACAAAATTTGCCTCAAAAACGTCGGATCTTCTTGAAACTTTTCAAGAGCCCATGGAGCGAAGCGATAACGTTTGGGAAGGTCGAGCGGCTTCAGTTGTTGCACAAGCTGTATTTTGTATGCTTTCAAGTTAACATCTCGACGTAAAATGCGCCAAGTCGTTCCATACGTCAGTCCGAGTTGCTGCGAACGGCGCCGAATCGACTCCCCATGGTCTTCGTGTACACTCTCAGCTACGGCCGCTATATTCTTCACAGCATGCTGAATGTGGTCTATTTGGTCGAATATTATCCAATAATGAACGCTGGGTCTCAAAATGGGTGATGGTGTTGCGAATAGTACGCTCAGTATGTTGACCATAAGTTGAGCGAAGTGCACGAAACACATTCCTTAGAGAACGTGAATTTTCGTAATAAGTTGAACGATTTGTAAACGTTGTTCAGGCGTAAGTCTTTCCATTATGAAATGCCAAACAATACTAAACAAAAATAACATGACACGACTCAAACGTGATGTGTCGAAAAAGGGTATTGAAAAAGTATCTCTACTTCAATCACCCATTATTTTGTGAATCATTGCATAATATTATAACGAATATAAAAAAATTCGTATTTCAAAACGTACAGACAATGGGCAAAACGTATATGACTGACATATATGATAAGGTTTTTCTTATAAATTAAAAATCATTATCTACAAAACATTAATTAAATATACATACCGGCAGGGTATAAAAAGTAAAATTTAAAATGTCTTAAATTCGCGCCATTTTTTTAGAGTAACTTCTAAAATTATAGATTATATATCAATTTATTTTTCAAAAATCTTTAAAATTCCTATGTGTATTTTAATCACCCTTATTCTGCGTTTCGATTAAGTTCTCGCATTCAGTTACGCTCGAATCGAAAATAGGTATTCTATAAAAACCTAACCGAAAGAAAAAGAAGAAGAGAAGAGTATGTTTAAATCAGCTGCTTTGTTATGAAACGTATGAAATAGAAACATAAAAAATAAAAAATTTTGTAAACATTGTAATTGTTAAACAATAAAAAAATAGTGATAAATACATATGTATGTATATAAAAACTAAATATTGTGGTAACTATAATTAAATGAACTCATCAGTTAAGTGCGGAAAGGAAGAAAATAGCCAGATTATAAGCAAACGGAATTTGTGGCCAAACTATTCCAGTGTGAGGAATCCTGAAGCGCCGGAGCAAAATTTTCATTTTCTATACATCATTGCAAAAGAAAAATTTAGTTTATAGAATAAATGGAATCGATAGCAGCGTCGTTGTTGTTGGAAGAGGAGAACAACGTGGTCCAGAATGCAGAATCAAGACTTGAAAAGCGGAAATTGAGAGTCAGTTGCAATCCATTCGAGATGAGTGATAAATTGTAAGATATTTGTTTTAGATTTGTGTGAAACAATTAATTTAATTAATTTTAAAATTAAATAATATTAATTAAATAAATAAATTAAATAAAGCTTTAAAGTTACAAAAAAAAAAAACAAAATTGATTACAAAATAAATTTATAGCATTTTATATTCACATTTTATTTAATTATACACTTTTTTAACTACAGAAACAAAAATCGAATAATTTCCGTTAGTAAATAAACAACTTGAAAAAACGTAGCTACGATCGTAACGCAGAATACATACAATCGAAAAACAAATCGAATCGATACGGGGAACGGAACGCAGAATACCAAAGTTGCCAAGCTGAGAAATTTACGATCCGAATCGAAACGCAGAATAAGGGTGAATATGTTAAAATATACTACTGGAAAAAATGTAAATTTAGAACATTTTAATTTTATTAAAGTTTTTAGAAATACTACATAAAACTAATTTTGTGTACTTTTTCAGTCCTATTCTGAAATCGATTCAGCGTGATATTATGCACTTTCTACTCTAAGTACCACTTATCTTTACTACTTTTAAAATCATTTAAAAAATTCATTGGAAATCTTCATCGATTAAAACTTCATTTGATTTACATTTCAAAACATGGCTAATTCTAATACAAACATAAAATTTTACAATTTTTTTCAAACAAAAATCTTAAAAAAAATATCTGGTAGCTGTTTTGAAAGGAATTTTTTGTTTTCGATAAAGTATAACAACTTCCGATCATTTAAACAAATACTGAGAAAATAGTAGTGCAAAGTACACATTATTCGCTTCGAATCGAAATACGTGATGCAATTGTATCAAGAACAACATATTCAAATGTATTTAATACTTTAGAAAAAGGTAACCATAATGAAAAAAATATTCACATCTCCACATAGAGAAAAAAAAATTACCAATTTTGGTTAGAAATAACCAAAAACGGCAGCTCTGGTTGCCACTTAGTAAATTTCTTTTTTGTTACCTTTACAATAATATACAATACAGTGAGCCACATCCAAAATTGAACACTTTAATCATTGTCATAAACTTTGTGTTAATAATAACACTGTGCTAGTTGAGAAGCGGGCACCTGGCGCTTTAACCTAATTCGGGTACGCTGAATCCAATGGTGTTTACCGATTTTTTAGGTTAGCTTTTGTTTTCGAGATATACCGCTATTTCGAAACTGGAGTAGGTTGCACAACATATATTAGCGCAACACAAAAACAGTTAAGTTTATTGAATAAACTTTGCAACTTCGTTTTTTATACGTCTAGAAAAATTAACAGCATGGCTTCATTTTCCAATTTTTTTGCAATAAAAAAAAATTATGTTTCTAAAACGACAGCGGCGATTAGAAAAAAGTTTAGCCTTTCCTAAAGGTAGTTTTACTGCGGAATTTTTTTAGCATATTCAATAAACTAAATCATTTTTGAGTTACGCGAAAATATGTTGTGCCACCTCCTCCGTTTTGGAAATAACGTTCAATTTTGAGTGTGGCTCACTGTATGTAATTTGTAAAGCTTTTTTTTAAATTATATTTAAATTTTTTCCTAACAACTTTTTTATGTACTTCCAAGCAAAATACATGGCTGAAAAATGTTTTTGAAAATAAAATGAAATTTTTTTGAAGTTTAAAAATTTGTATTATTTTTATTATTTTAATATTAATTTTTTTTTTTTTTTTTTTTCAGTATTTATTTATTGAATCTTCATATATTAAATATGAACTAACAATAATTAATCAAATCTTATCCTAATATTTACTGTATGTCCTGCCAGTGCTAGACAAAAAAGATTTAGTCATCACGGTTTCTGTTCACATATGTAGGTGTTTATCGCTCATCTGATTGGGTGAGTGCTGCAGTGTCTCTTTTTCTTAAGCGAGTGTGGCCGCCATAACTAAAAATATTTCGAGCTAATGGATTTGGGTGCAGTTCCCGCCTTTTTAAATATTTTACTGCATATTTCGTTATCATAGTTTTTACCAATGGCACATTGAGATCCTTGTGGATATTTGAGTTTTTGACACACCAGGGAGCGGCTGTGATTATTCGAAGAAGTTTATTTTGGCGCCTTTGAATTTTTTCGATATAAGAGGCAGAGGCAGTGCCCCATAACTAAATACCGTAGCACCAAATTGGCTTTAAGATAGAGTTGTAAAGTAGAAGTTTGCAATCGAGACTAAGAACAGAATTTCTTTCAATGAGCCAATTAATTTGAATTGCTTTTAGTTTCATTTGAGTTAATTTTGCTTCTATGTGCCATTTCCACGTTAAACGCCGATCTTGATGTATACCGAGATATTTTACATGCGAGTGTTGGGGTATTATTTGATTATTGCTTTTAATAGGGGGGCATGTTTCCCGACGCAATGTGAATGTTATATGTGCGCATTTTTGCTTATTGATCTTTTAATATTAATGTACTTCCTTATTTTGTTGTTCAGAATCAATCGCTTGATGAAGTAGAGTCTTTCTGTTACCTGGGGAGCTTATTGGATAAAAGCGGTGGCTCCAAAGCCGACATATCTAGTCGCATAAACAAAGCTCGACAGTCATTTGGCCAACTGAAATCGGTGTGGAACTCATCGTTTATGTCAAGAAGGACGAAATTAAAAATTTTTAATTCTAACGTAAAATCCACGCTGTTGTATGGTTGCGAGACGTGGAATGCAGCACCAAATGATATACACTCCATACAAGTTTTTGTTAATAAATGCTTAAGAAAAATTTTGCATATATTCTGGCCTATAACAATCTCAAATCATCGTCTCTGGTTAGAAACTGGGCAACAACCAATCCAAATTGAAATCCGCAAACGTAAATGGAATTGGATTGGACACACACTGCGTAAACAACCCAACGATATTGCTAAACAAGCCATAGAATGGAACCCGCAAGGCAGTAGACGTATAGGTAGACCATCACACACATGGAAACGGCAAATTGAAGCTGAAATATCCCAATTACACATGAGTTGGAATGAAATCAAATACCATGCATCAGATCGAACTTATTGGAACAACATTGTAGCGGCCCTATGCTCCTTGTAGGAGTAAAAGGAACAAATATATATATATTATTTTGTTGCTCTTACTCTTCATGGTTATTTTTGTTTTTTTTTTATCTTTTCTAATGTTTTTCATTTCTTTCAATGGGCAATACTGACTTTAAAATAAATGTGTTTTTCCATGAACTTATTCGACATTTATATAGTGTTTTTTGTTTTTGTTTCAGAGTTGTGAGAATTCATATTCTCTTGTTTAAGTAAACAAAAAAACTGCTTCCTATTCGTCTCTTAAATTTCGTGTGTTGGTTGCTTTCATTTCATAGTTATTGATCTTAATGAATACAAACGAAGCAAATACGAAATTATAATGAAAGTTTCATGAACATCATTCTTAAGTTTCATGCAGATGTTTAATGTATAATCCTGACATTTTTCGTATCTGTTGAATCTGTAAGCAAAATGTACAGAAATAAAATATTAAACTTTTCGTATTTGATAAAGTTTTTTAAAGGTATCATTTCGTTATAAATACTTAAAAAAAACAGTGACAACTAAATAAAATTCGTAAACACGGTGGTCAGACCTTACAATATTGGTAAACAGCGTAGCTTAAATTGCATTAAAATTTACTAAAAAGTCTTGCTACTGTGTGAACAAATGAGCTTACAATGTTCACTGGACATTGTAAGCTCATATGTATTTGGCAGACGTGTGAAATTAATGCATATTTCTATTGGAAACCATGCTTACAATATTGTATGATCTGACCACAGTCAATCTCGAAATTGTTAACTTAATTTTTTTGTTTTACCTTTTTTATAAAAACAAAATTCATTCCCTTGAGAGGATAGGGCACACGATATTGAACTCTGATATTTGTTTGATTAAACCCGTTAATACTGCCATTGAAAACGAAAGAAGAAAGTTAAACTTTGTTATTTCTTTTAAGCGTGTCCAACATTTATTAAGAAATTTTAATATGAGAAGTGCTGAATATAATTAAAGAAGAAAATTAGTTTAACATATTAATCTCTTTTGAAATGCACAACAATTAGTTATTAACAAAAGTGTTTGTTAATAACTAATTATAAAAAACATTTATCTTTTGACTTCCAAAAATCCCGATATTCCGAAATATCCCGATGGGAAAACCAGTCCCGATGGGCATCCCTACACAAAACGGTAATTACCCCTACAAGAACAATGACGGTCATTTGATGCATCATCTGATGTTCATTGCTGATGGGTTTATACATCAGAAGTTCCTATAATTTTATTAAGGGCAATATGAAAAAACTGATGTAAAAATTCGTGTACGTGTGATTTTGTTTCCCTCTCATACTTGTGAACTTCGTGAACTAGTAAATTATATATCTGAACTGCTCACTCCACAGTATTTTACTAATCAGTACTGATGTGAATATCGTCAGAGCTGAGTAATCGGAGCTGATGTAAATATCGTCAGAGCTGACTAATCAGAGCTGATGTAAATATTGTCAGAGCTGACTAATCAGAGCTGATGTAAATATCATCAGAGCTGACTAATCAGAGCTGATGTAAATATCGTCAGAGTCCTGATGTATAAACCAGCCATAGTTGACTGGTACATAATTTCCAAAAAATATTGTTTTTAATTTTTTTTAAATATATATCTTAAAAATTTTGTGCAAAATAACATTAATTATTTTCAAAAAATTAATTATTTTTTTTTTCTTAATTTTTCTAAAAATAAATTTTTTGTTTTTGCATGTGGTTGCTTTTGTCCAAAGCCTTTCTTAAACCCGGGGACCATCTCCAATTCTTGGGAAAGACATCTGAAATTTATAAAGTAAAATAAAACAAGTGCTTATATTTCAATTTAATTAATTCATTGGTAGTGCAAAATTTTTACATACCTCTTAAAATCTTATTGAACAGCGTCAAGTTCTCCACTGCATCAGAAACTATAACTTCCCTTACCTTCGGCAAATTCTTTTCAACACTTTCGCTAACATCACTCATTAAACTTTTATATTTCGGACTCAAAATACAAATTTGAAGATGTATTCTTCATTGTTAATTTTTTTTTTTAATATATTTTATAAAGTTTATTTTTGTTTTAATGTTGTTTTTTCAAGTTTTTAATAAGTTTTTGTTTTTTTTTTTTTTTTTTTTGTTTTTCTTATTTCTCATGGTACATGTACCATGTTATTTCTTTAGTTCTTTTATTTGTTTTTTTTTTAAGTTTTTTGTCTTTTTTCAATGTTATTATATTTTGATTTCTTTTAAAGTTTTTTTTAATTGTTCTTATTAGGCACTTTTTCAAATTTTCAATTTGACAATTTTATTTCAGTACGCGGGGATTCACAACAATAAAATGACATTTACATGTTAAACGACTAAATATGCAACCCTGCACTATGCAATTTAACATGCAGTTGTCTCTCTCATACTCATACATTTTTCGCCTGTATGAATCAGCGCTGCCATTGCGTAATATTTTTTATTAACAATGTCTTGTTTCAAAAATCCCCACAATTCCATAATATATAAATTAAAAATATTTCCATGAAATTTATTTTTAAAAAAGTACAGAAAAACTGAAACGTTTGAAAAACATACTATGATGATCAAACACATATATAAAAATGATGTCGAAACAAAATTAAGTATAAAAGAAAATTTTACAAAATATTTGTACGAAAACCCCCACTATGGCAACGCGCCGACAGCAACAATTTAGTATGAAATTGCTGCAAGAGTGTTAGTATATAGGTTTTGTATGTTTTTGTTTTAATCATCAATTTCTTGTAGGGACCGCACGGTTCACATCACTGCCAATTGGGATTTTAAATGGGGCTTTAAATTTTCTACCAACTTCCAAAAAAATGTACTTTTTGGACCTTCACGGTATCATTTTTTTTAAATTGGTTAAAACAACAAAAAAGTACATAAAAATTCAATTGTACACAAAAAAACAAGACTTAACATTAACATACATTATATGTATGAATAAAATAAGGTACATAAAAGTCTAATAAATATATGAGATCAAAATCAGGCACTTATTAGTTTAGTTAATAAACCATTTGGCATTTTTACATCATAGCAACATGAATTTGTCGATCTTAACCAATCCTTTGTTTGTATGAGACTTGATAGAGCTGGCACATGTAGTCTGTTTCTTTCCCTAGTTTTTATTATATTTTGAAAAGAAAAAACTCTTTCCACATTTGGATAACATTCTAGCAACGACTCTAGAAATGTCAGGAAACATATGGACATTCAGTTTTTTTTTTTTTTTTTTTTTTTTTTTTTGTTGTAAATTGGCTTCCACCGACCAAAAACTACAAATGTTTTCAGCTCGACATCAGCCAAAGCTCTAAATTGATTATTTATTGAATTTGCTATTTCATTCGGAAACATTTTTATTAGAAGAGGTACAATGCAACTTGTTTTACCTAAAATAACCTTTTTAGGAGTAAATGTATGGATCCACATTAAAGCTTAATTATTAAAGTTGAATTTGGTTCTCAAGACTTTTTAATTTTATATAAACTTGTTTGGCATTTTCTTTAATTTCTTTAACAATATCAATATTGATATTATTAGAAGAAATTTATAAATCCACTTCTGTTGCGCAATAAATTTCAGGTTTTCACTAATGTTGCCTTGTCTGTGGTTACCATAAGTCCCCTTTTCCAATGTGGCAAGTGAAAGGCAGACAGACGAAGTTTGTAGGCGAGAGAGGAAAAAACTAGAGTGTGTCATACATACAGCGACGCCCCCTTACCTAGAAACTTCGACTGTCTGCCTTTCCCTTGCCACATTGTAAAATGGGACTAAGCCCTTTACATTAACGATTTGTTGTACAGCATAAATGCAATGAAAAGGACTCAATTAGCCATGTCACAGTACACTTCCGTTCGGAAACGGAATTCTTTGCGATATTAAACCATTTTTATTTACATGAACGGAATGGGACTTTTCTGTCAATTTTTCTATCAATAAACAAATATGTTTTCTTTGGTTCCGAACGGAATTGTACTGTGTGACATGGCTGAATAATTTGTTTGCTATACTAAAAAATTCAAAAAGAGGGAACTATGACAAATTTTTCAATTGTACCAAATGAGTCACGGTAGTACCACGGTGCTTAGAAAGTCAAAATGTACCAAAAAAGTACAACTTTTACATCCCTGACTGCCAATAAAAATTTTATGTTTAGTGTAATTTTAGATGTTAATGCGTTCACAACATACTTTGAAGTTAATTTGCTTATAAAAATTCACCATGAGTGCGCGTTTTTAGAAAAACAAAATTAGAGTTTTTTATATTTGTTTAGACCAGCACTAGGAAAATTGGAAAGAGGGAGTAGTGCTTGTGAACATTCGACTTGAATTTATTCATGTGGAAAGTAAGAGGGACGACTTCAGGTTATTCCCCATTCGAATTTTCCCTGTAATACGTTGTACGATTCACCGGCCAATCGAATACAAAAGGATGGGCTATTGAGGAAAAACGTATATTACGAACAAACGTAAGGGTTTCGGGAACCAAATCCCTAATTCTATCAGAACACATCCCGTTGTAGTAACGATAAAACAGGAAAATAGAACCCACATTGCGATGGTGCTCAAGGAAGTCAATAGAATTAGATACACTTTTGTCACCAATGAGAACCTTCGCCATCTCTTGTACGCGTTCGAGAAGCTCCAAAGTAGACTTTGAAGCTTCGGCCCACACATGAGAGTTTTATTCCATTCGTGGTCGGGTGTAAGGGGTATAAATTGTAAGGAGATCAGATGGAGTGAAATATATCTTACACCGTTTTAAAAACCCGAGGTACTTGAATGCTTCTTTCGACACCTTAAAAATGTTTTGTCCATCGGACATCACATTGTATCTTCGTGCCCAGAACATCAAGAGATTCTGATTCTTCAATAATTAACCCCCTGATCCGTCAGGGTGTTAGTGTTGGTGTTTATTCAACCCCTGCACAAATGCATTTTAAAGCCGTTTTAAGACATTCGTTTGTTTTTTGTATGCTAATTGTCGATTACTCTTTGCCAACACAGCGTTAATATTTGACAGTACTGGCAAGACCGTAATGCTATGTTCATACGACGATATAAGCCAGGGATGTTAAATGGGGTTTTAAATTTTGTACCAACTTCCAAAAAATGTACTTTGGGACATTCACGGTACAATTTTTTTTAATTTAATAAATAAAGCAACAAAATTAGTACATAAAAATTCAGTTTTACACACAAAAAATAAAACTTAACATTAACATACATTATATGTATGAATGAAATAAGGTACATAAAGTCTTATGAATATATGAGATCAAAATCAGGCACTTATTGGTTTAGTTAATAAGCTACTTAGAATTTTTACATCATAGCAACATGAATGTATTGTACGTCTGTGGAAAAAATCGATAGCACAACATCCTTTGTAAAAAAAAAATAATAATGATAAAAATTTGATCTTATTTCATTATAAGGACCTTTAATTTTTAATTATTATAAGGAGTAAAGACTTTTGGATCAATGGTCATATTTATCATAATGGAAGTGTGTTTTTTTGAAACGAACCATGACCGAACTAAAATTTACATATTGGCAACAAATATTTGCGTTAAACATAAAATAATTTATCAAGCTTTTAACATTTTTCAAGATATACCGATAAATAAAGAGGGTTCCAATTTTTAAGAACATTTTTAATTCTCGATTTTACACTACCTAAAATAATGTTGTTTGAATTAAAATTTTTATTGCTATTTTCTCCATTTTCTTTAGATTTTTATTTTAACAAACACTTAACCGGGATATTTTCTTCGGTTATATTTAACAACAACTTTTTCGTTAAATAGTTAATTGTAGATTGTGAAAAGCAAATTTTGCTAACTTACGGTTAATGTGTCAATTAATATTTAATCATAGATTGTGAAAGGGGCCGTTAAACTCATACAATTCAAATGTTTTTCCGAAGAATTGTAGGTAGGGTTTTGCGAAAAAATACACGAATGTTACTATGTAATGCATTTTCGATGTGAAAATTTGAACATCGCACGGGGAAAATATTTTCAAAATTCAATAAATCGAAAGAAGAACATTAACTACTCAATTTTATGTATATCAAACAAAAAACTAAAATCTTGTGAAATGAGCGAATTCACTTAATTTATGATATTTTGCATTTTTTATTTTACAAGACCATTTGAACCAAACACTGAACTCGGCTAATTTAATTTTTCATATTTTGCACTTATCAGCAGTGATGCCATTAGGATACGAAAGATATATTTTTCATATCTTTTGATGACTTCATGTATCATGTATAATAAAGGGCTGCATGAATAACTTTATTCATGAACATACTGAAAGGTTTATTCAATGAAGTTCGTATTCAAATAAAATTCATACCACTAAACAAACTGTTGTTTTATTCATGCTACTAGCAAACACATTTCGTTTCATATGGCAAACACAAAGACTTTGTTCAATGAAACGCCTTTTGTTTTACAGTTTTCACTCTCTCATTTTTTTATATAAATACCAGTGATGGAAAATTGAAAAATTGAGATGGTACTAACCACCAATCGAAAACGAGGTTGATTTTACATTTTTCGGTAGAGATTTCAATTAAAAATTACTTCATGTTAATCTTACATGATTAAACAATAAGTGGAGAACAACAGTTTTTCTTTCAAAATAACTTTAATTCATATTAATTTAATATTCCAACAAAGTTAAAGCATCACTGACATTAATATTGAAATAACACTACGAATCACGTTGAATTATTTCAAGTTTAAACAACGTGAATTTAATGTCAAATGAATTTAATTTGAGTGAAATACCAAGGAGAAGAAGAAAGCTTTTATTTATTATATATAGTACTAGCTTAACCCGGTGCGCTTCGCTACACTGACCCCGCACATTTTTATATTGAAATTTATAGTTTACTATAATAGTAGCTTTAACCACGTTTGAAGACTCTCCCTTTAATAGTGCTTCAGTTGGGCGATATTTAATGTATGCATCCTATGGGAGGTATTTCCCCCCCTGCGCCTACCCGCTTTATTTTTATTTTCAAAAGTGTAGTATACCATAAGAGTGACTTTTAGAAAGTTTGAACATTCTCACTATTACAGTTCTTAAGATATGCGATGTTAAACATTGGCGTCCTATGGGGTATTCCTATACCCCCGCTGCTATTTTATTTCAATTCCGGGGCTCAGAAGATCCTACTACAAAAAGTTCAGCAAAATGCGTGCAGCGGCTCTTAAGATATGCGATAATTAATATTGGCATCCTATGGGGGGTACCAATTCCCCTGCCCCTATCGAAAAAATAAGTAGCCTATTTTATTTTTAGGGCTCACGTGATGTTACTGTAAAAATTTCAGGAAAATCGGTTCGATAATTAATATTGGCATCCTATGGGGGGTACCAATTCCCCTGCCCCTATCGAAAAAATAAGTAGTCTATTTTATTTTTAGGGCTCACGTGATGTTACAGTAAAAATTTCAGGAAAATCGGTTCGATAATTAATATTGGCATCCTATGGGGGGTACCAATTCCCCTGCCCCTATCGAAAAAATAAGTAGCCTATTTTATTTTTAGGGCTCACGTGATGTTACTGTAAAAATTTCAGGAAAATCGGTTCAGTATAATATTGGCATCCTATGCGGGGTACCAATTCCCCTGCCCCTATCGAAAAAATAAGTAGCCTATTTTATTTTTAGGGCTCACGTGATGTTACTGTAAAAATTTCAGGAAAATCGGTTCAGTAGTTTCGGAGTCTATAAAGCGACAAACATACAAACATACAAGCATACAAACATACAAACACACATAATTTAATTTTTATATATATAGATTTATTTTCCCGTTGTACTTTGTTTTTTCCGATGTTTTTAAAAGATCTCACAGTTAAAAGACACCAGCAGAAAAGGCCCGATATGTTTTCGTCATCATTCTACTTCGAAAATTTGATGTATTCAAATAAATAATTATAACGAAAAGAAAACGAATACGGGCATTTTTCTTCTTTTTAAATAGGAAAATAAAAAAATTCATGTTTTTCTTCTTGTAGTGTTGTTGTTGTTTTCGCACAAAACACGTAAAACAGGATTTTATGGATTCAATATTAAACAAAATCAGCCATGTCACAGAGTACAATTCCGTTCGGAAACGGAATTCATTTCGTATTTTGGTGCTTCAGAAAATTGCGAAAAAACTTTGCGGAATGAAACCATTTTTGTTTTCATGAACGGTATGGGTGTTTTCTGTATCTCAAAGACCAAAAAACTATCAAAATATACTTTCTATCAATAAACAAATATGTTTTCTTCAATTCCGAACGGAATCATTCCGAACGGAATTGTACTCTGTGACATGGCTGAATGTTCTATTAACATTATTGATTCAAAATAAATATGAAACATTTATCATTTTAAATAAAGTCCGTACTTTAGCAGAAATTGACTTTGATTTTCAATCAGCATTGCACCTGGTTAATTTGACATTTGTTAACTATTTGTGAGTAAAAATAGTGAATACATACTATGTTATACAGTTGTCGAAAGCATGTACTTGAAACGCATTTAAAATGTCATTGGTGCCTTAAGAATATAAGTATTTTTACAACAAAAAATATAAACAAAAAAGAACAATAAATTGTATGTGTACTAGGGATGCCAATCGGGACTGATTTTTGAAAATCCCGGGATTCGGGATTTTGAAATCCCGATCCCGAAATTCCGGGATTTTGTGGATCCCGGGATTTTTCGGGATCAATGTGTTGCCTTAAAATGCTAATTTTTTTTAATAAACAACACTTTTTAAATATTCAAAAGGTTTTATATACGTAACAGAAATTTTTAAAAATGAAAACAACAAAACAATTTATATTATGCATATGTTTATAACACTGGCCTCACCCATGATCAAACTGATCAGATTCTGAAAAAAGCTTAAAAAAATATACGTATTTCTTAGTTTTTCTAGATCAATTCATTTCGGTTTTTTGACAGCAATTCCATTTTTAATGTGAATTAAGTTGTGACGACATTAATACACTGCAAAGTGTAGTCCCTCATCGATCTCGATAGCTGAGTTAAAAACTGTAAAACTATGTCGACTGCAGTGCAGTACACCTCTAGGGTGAGGGCGAGATTCATAATCAATAATTTAAGTACGTTTGAAATTTATTTTAAAACAAAATGTTTATACAAATGTTTCTTAAAACAGATTTCAAGTTAAAATAATTTATTTATGAATACGTAATAGTGTTTATTTATAAAAAAAAAAAATTATTTTATTTACCGTATGTTTTTTTAAGCAAATTTTTTATTATTATTGGACCGGAAGGAATATGAGCTATTTCATCAATATTACGACTTAATTGTTATACTTATATCAACTTTTATTCTTTAGTTTCTAAATAAAACTTTAATTGGATCGTGAATAATTTTTATTTTTTGCTTGATACATAACAATTATTTCTTGATTTCTATATTTTGCATAAAGATAATGATTTTTATTTTGGAATTATGTCTTGAGCCAAAGCTGAACTTGCTAAACGTAATTGTAAAAAAGGCTTTAGATGTGAGTCTGCAAATTGGTTTTTATTAAGCAGAATACAAATATTCAGAAATAGTCGTCATATATCAAGCAAAAATTGCAAATTTTAAATACTCGCTGTGTTCCAAAAACAAAAATTAAACTCAAAAATAAGAATTATTTGCAATAGAAAATTAAACTCAAATAAAATTTTTAATAATTTTTTGTATATAGTATAAAAATTCAATAAAAACGAACAGTTTTGTACATAAAAGTTGATATGTTAAAAATCCCGGGACTCATAAAAATAAATCCCGGGATTCGGGATTAATCAATCCCGAAAAATCCCGGGATTTCGGGATTTGGGATTTCCCGTTTGGCATCCCTAATGTGTACCCTGTATGTAATTGGCACGTAGAATATGTTGTCAATGTTTAAAAAAAAGTCACACTTTATTTCTTCACAGGCATAAAAACAAAAAGAGTACTTAAACTGACGTGGGGGTACTGCGGTATTTATGAAAAGAAAAAGTACTGAAAATAGTACCATAGTACTGAATTTTCCATCACTGACAAATACTCATTAGCAATGTTGCCACCAGTGCTGCCACGGCTAATACATTTTTTACAACCAAAATTTTTGAAAAAGTAACCAAATATGCAAAAATATAACCAAATTAGAAATGCCTTTTGTTACTTGATAAAATCACTGAAATTTATTTTGAGTTGCATTGTAAGACAAAGGCTATTTGCACTTAATAGGAAAATATTAATTACAAATTAAGAAAACAAAACTAGAAATGTAATTCTTGTACCTATTAAACAAATAACAATACACTTAAATTATTTGAGACTTTTTTCATAAAACATATTTTTATTTTATAGTTAAAGTTAATTTCCATACAAAATTCAGTATATTGAAAGTTATTAAATTGAATTTTTTGCATATGTTCCTTCAAATAAAAGAAATTTGTACTTCACAGTTATAAATAACGATTTTAAACTATCAGTGGCAGGGCTGTAAAATGTGGCGATTTTCTAATGACTTTGGCGATTGAAATTTACGATGGGCGATATGGCGAATTTGGAAACTATTGGCGATATGTGAAATGTGAATATTTTCTAATTTAATCTCAATTATTATAAAAATGGGAATAACTTGTTGCTCTTGTTTGTAAATTGTTTTGTAAATTTATAATTCTTATTATTACTGTTTCAAAATTGTTCTATTTGAAATAAAGCGTGATCCATTTCGAGGTTCTCTACATTTTTAATGAAAAAAACACAGAAAATTAAAATTTAATGGGGAATGTTTATTATCATTTGAAAGAACATTCTTTGGCATTTATTTTTTGAAGATTATGTCTATCAAATGTTGGCCGTTGCTACGTCGTTGAGTCTAATTTTCGATGACTCGTTCGAGCATTTCGACTCGTAACTGGCGAATAACACGCGTGATGTTTCCTCCAAGGCCTAAATCGAAGGGGTTTGTCCGCATAAACTTTAGACTTTACATATCCCCACAGGAAAAAGTCTCACGGTGTGATATCACACGATCTTGGTGGCCAATCGGCCGGCACAAAACGTGAAATTATGTGCTCACCGAAGTGTTCTCTCCAGAAATCCATTGATTGATGCGATGTGTGGGAAGTGGCGCCGTCTTGCTGAAACTAAATGTCGCCGAGATTACGAGGTTTAATTTAAGGCATCAAATAGTCGGTTATCATGGCACGATAACGGTCGCCATTGACGGTTACGTTCGCACCGGCATAATTTTTAAAGAAATATGGACCGATGATTCCACCGGCCCACAAACCACACCAAACCGTTGTTTTTTCTGGATGTAGTGGCAGTTCTTGAATCTCTTCAGGTTGCTCTTCGTCTCAAATGCGGCAACTTTGTTTGTTTACATCCCCTTGAGCCAGAAATGGGCCTCATCGCTGAACAAAATTTGCCTCAAAAACGTCGGATCTTCTTGAAACTTTTCAAGAGCCCATGGAGCGAAGCGATAACGTTTGGGAAGGTCGAGCGGCTTCAGTTGTTGCACAAGCTGTATTTTGTATGCTTTCAAGTTAACATCTCGACGTAAAATGCGCCAAGTCGTTCCATACGTCAGTCCGAGTTGCTGCGAACGGCGCCGAATCGACTCCCCATGGTCTTCGTGTACACTCTCAGCTACGGCCGCTATATTCTTCACAGCATGCTGAATGTGGTCTATTTGGTCGAATATTATCCAATAATGAACGCTGGGTCTCAAAATGGGTGATGGTGTTGCGAATAGTACGCTCAGTATGTTGACCATAAGTTGAGCGAAGTGCACGAAACACATTCCTCAGAGAACGTGAATTTTCGTAATAAGTTGAACGATTTGTAAACGTTGTTCAGGCGTAAGTCTTTCCATTATGAAATGCCAAACAATACTAAACAAAAATAACATGACACGACTCAAACGTGATGTGTCGAAAAAGGGTATTGAAAAAGTATCTCTACTTGAATCACCCATTATTTTGTGAATCATTGCATAATATTATAACGAATATAAAAAAATTCGTATTTCAAAACGTACAGACAATGGGCAAAACGTATATGACTGACATATATGATAAGGTTTTTCTTATAAATTAAAAATCATTATCTACAAAACATTAATTAAATATACATACCGGCAGGGTATAAAAAGTAAAATTTAAAATGTCTTAAATTCGCGCCATTTTCTTAGAGTAACTTCTAAAATTATAGATTATATATCAATTTATTTTTCAAAAATCTTTAAAATTCCTATGTGTATTTTAATCACCCTTATTCTGCGTTTCGATTAAGTTCTCGCATTCAGTTACGCTCGAATCGAAAATAGGTATTCTATAAAAACCTAACCGAAAGAAAAAGAAGAAGAGAAGAGTATGTTTAAATCAGCTGCTTTGTTATGAAACGTATGAAATAGAAACATAAAAAATAAAAAATTTTGTAAACATTGTAATTGTTAAACAATAAAAAAATAGTGATAAATACATATGTATGTATATAAAAACTAAATATTGTGGTAACTATAATTAAATGAACTCATCAGTTAAGTGCGGAAAGGAAGAAAATAGCCAGATTATAAGCAAACGGAATTTGTGGCCAAACTATTCCAGTGTGAGGAATCCTGAAGCGCCGGAGCAAAATTTTCATTTTCTATACATCATTGCAAAAGAAAAATTTAGTTTATAGAATAAATGGAATCGATAGCAGCGTCGTTGTTGTTGGAAGAGGAGAACAACGTGGTCCAGAATGCAGAATCAAGACTTGAAAAGCGGAAATTGAGAGTCAGTTGCAATCCATTCGAGATGAGTGATAAATTGTAAGATATTTGTTTTAGATTTGTGTGAAACAATTAATTTAATTAATTTTTAAATTAAATAATATTAATTAAATAAATAAATTAAATAAAGCTTTAAAGTTACAAAAAAAAAAACAAAATTGATTACAAAATAAATTTATAGCATTTTATATTCACATTTTATTTAATTATACACTTTTTTAACTACAGAAACAAAAATCGAATAATTTCCGTTAGTAAATTAACAACTTGAAAAAACGTAGCTACGATCGTAACGCAGAATACATACAATCGAAAAACAAATCGAATCGATACGGGGAACGGAACGCAGAATACCAAAGTTGCCAAGCTGAGAAATTTACGATCCGAATCGAAACGCAGAATAAGGGTGAATATGTTAAAATATACTACTGGAAAAAATGTAAATTTAGAACATTTTAATTTTATTAAAGTTTTTAGAAATACTACATAAAACTAATTTTGTGTACTTTTTCAGTCCTATTCTGAAATCGATTCAGCGTGATATTATGCACTTTCTACTCTAAGTACCACTTATCTTTACTACTTTTAAAATCATTTAAAAAATTCATTGGAAATCTTCATCGATTAAAACTTCATTTGATTTACATTTCAAAACATGGCTAATTCTAATACAAACATAAAATTTTACAATTTTTTTCAAACAAAAATCTTAAAAAAAATATCTGGTAGCTGTTTTGAAAGGAATTTTTTGTTTTCGATAAAGTATAACAACTTCCGATCATTTAAACAAATACTGAGAAAATAGTAGTGCAAAGTACACATTATTCGCTTCGAATCGAAATACGTGATGCAATTGTATCAAGAACAACATATTCAAATGTATTTAATACTTTAGAAAAAGGTAACCATAATGAAAAAAATATTCACATCTCCACATAGAGAAAAAAAAATTACCAATTTTGGTTAGAAATAACCAAAAACGGCAGCTCTGGTTGCCACTTAGTAAATTTCTTTTTTGTTACCTTTACAATAATATACAATACAGTGAGCCACATCCAAAATTGAACACTTTAATCATTGTCATAAACTTTGTGTTAATAATAACACTGTGCTAGTTGACAAGCGGGCACCTGGCGCTTTAACCTAATTCGGGTACGCTGAATCCAATGGTGTTTACCGATTTTTTAGGTTAGCTTTTGTTTTCGAGATATACCGCTATTTCGAAACTGGAGTAGGTTGCACAACATATATTAGCGCAACACAAAAACAGTTAAGTTTATTGAATAAACTTTGCAACTTCGTTTTTTATACGTCTAGAAAAATTAACAGCATGGCTTCATTTTCCAATTTTTTTGCAATAAAAAAAAATTATGTTTCTAAAACGACAGCGGCGATTAGAAAAGAGTTTAGCCTTTCCTAAAGGTAGTTTTACTGCGGAATTTTTTTAGCATATTCAATAAACTAAATAATTTTTGAGTTACGCGTCAAATGAAAGTAAACACCGAATTTTGATTTAAAAAAATATGTATTATATTTAAACAAACAATGATATAAAAAAAAAACAATTAAACATAATTCATTAGTAATACAAATTAAATTAAATGCATAAAAACAAAATACTAAAATAAAGGCACATAGGAAAAAAAATTTGGTTTTTATTTATATTACACTAGTTTACGCGTCAAATGAAAGTAAACAGTGGCATCCATGTTAGAAAAAATATGGTGAAATACAAGAATGGTGGCAACTTTTTAATATATTTTTTTGTTTGTAAGTATAAACGGAAAGTACCGTTTTAAATATTCATTACTTTTAAGGTTATGTCAAATAAGAAACTATTTAGACACAAAATAAACAATGGGAAAGCAAACTTCAAACGATGTTCGTCAAATCATAATAGATTTGCGTAAAAAGGGAAAATCACTTCGTGAAATAAGTAAAATTGTGGGCAGGAACCATTGTACTATAAAAAAAATTATAGACAAATACGCAAAATACCAAAAAGTGGAAAATTTGCCGCGAGGAAGACCGCCAAAGTGTCTTACGGATAAGCAAGTAAGAGCTATAGTTAGGGAAGTGAAAACAAATCCGACTTCTAGTGCAGTTAAAATAGCTGAAAATATATCACAAAATTCTGGAAAGTCAGTAAGTGCTAGCACAATAAGAAGATCGCTGCACCAAAATGGCTTACATGGTAGAGTACCACGTAAAAAGCCTTATATTTCTAAAGCAAATCAAATTAAACGAATGAATTTCGCAAAAAAATATAAAAATCAGCCATTAGCATTTTGGGAAAATATTCTTTTTACGGATGAGAGCAAGTATGAAATATTTGGTGCAAAAAAACCGCCAAAAATATGGCGAAGTGCGAATGAAGCGTTCAACGACAAGAACGTGATTAAAACCGTAAAACATGGTGGAGGCTCAGTAATGGTCTGGGGATGCATGGCGGCATCGGGAGCCGGAAACCTAGTATTTATAGAATCAACGATGAAGAAAGAAGATTACCTACGCATTCTACAACACAATGTTGCCCCCAGCGTAGAGAAATTAGGCTTATCAAGGAACTGGATATTTCAACAGGACAATGATCCAAAACATTCGTCCAAAATTGTGAAGGAATGGTTACTCTACCGTACGCCTAAAACACTTGACCATCCACCACAATCCCCAGACCTCAATCCTATTGAGCATCTGTGGGAATATGTGGACAAAAAAGTGAGAGAAAGGAATATTTCTTCCAAAGACGGCCTAAAGGCGGCGCTGCAGGATGAATGGAGAAAAATTCCACCTGAATTTACAAAAAAATTAGTTGAATCAATGCCCAGGAGGTTAGAAGCTGTAATTAAGTCAAAAGGACGCCAAACCAAGTATTAAAAATTATGTTTTATATAACGTAAACACTTTTGTTTACTTTCATTTGACGCGTAAACTAGTGTAATATAAATAAAAACTGAATTTTTTTCATATGTGCCTTTATTTTAGTATTTTGTTTTTATGCATTTAATTAAATTTGTATTACTAATGAATTATGTTTAATTGTTTTTTTTTATATCATTGTTTGTTTAAATATAATACACATTTTTTTAAATCAAAATTCGGTGTTTACTTTCATTTGACGCTCACAGTATGTTGTGCCACCTCCTCCGTTTTGGAAATAACGTTCAATTTTGAGTGTGGCTCACTGTATGTAATTTGTAAAGCTTTTTTTTAAATTATATTTAAATTTTTTCCTAACAACTTTTTTATGTACTTCCAAGCAAAATACATGGCTGAAAAATGTTTTTTAAAATAAAATGAAATTTTTTTGAAGTTTAAAAATTTGTATTATTTTTATTATTTTAATATTAATTTTTTTTTTTTTTTTTTTTTTCAGTATTTATTTATTGAATCTTCATATATTAAATATGAACTAACAATAATTAATCAAATCTTATCCTAATATTTACTGTATGTCCTGCCAGTGCTAGACAAAAAAGATTTAGTCATCACGGTTTCTGTTCACATATGTAGGTGTTTATCGCTCATCTGATTGGGTGAGTGCTGCAGTGTCTCTTTTTCTTAAGCGAGTGTGGCCGCCATAACTAAAAATATTTCGAGCTAATGGATTTGGGTGCAGTTCCCGCCTTTTTAAATATTTTACTGCATATTTCGTTATCATAGTTTTTACCAATGGCACATTGAGATCCTTGTGGATATTTGAGTTTTTGACACACCAGGGAGCGGCTGTGATTATTCGAAGAAGTTTATTTTGGCGCCTTTGAATTTTTTCGATATAAGAGGCAGAGGCAGTGCCCCATAACTAAATACCGTAGCACCAAATTGGCTTTAAGATAGAGTTGTAAAGTAGAAGTTTGCAATCGAGACTAAGAACAGAATTTCTTCCAATGAGCCAATTAATTTGAATTGCTTTTAGTTTCATTTGAGTTAATTTTGCTTCTATGTGCCATTTCCACGTTAAACGCCGATCTAGATGTATACAGAGATATTTTACATGCGAGTGTTGGGGTATTATTTGATTATTGATTTTAATAGGGGGGCATGTTTCCCGACGCAATGTGAATGTTATATGTGCGCATTTTTGCTCATTGATCTTTTAATATTAATGTACTTCCTTATTTTGTTGCTCTTACTCTTCATGGTTATTTTTGTTTTTTTTTATCTTTTCTAATGTTTTTCATTTCTTTCAACGGGCAATACTGACTTTAAAATAAATGTGTTTTTCCATGAACTTATTCGACATTTATATAGTGTTTTTTGTTTTTGTTTCAGAGTTGTGAGAATTCATATTCTCTTGTTTAAGTAAACAAAAAAACTGCTTCCTATTCGTCTCTTAAATTTCGTGTGTTGGTTGCTTTCATTTCATAGTTATTGATCTTAATGAATACAAACGAAGCAAATACGAAATTATAATGAAAGTTTCATGAACATCATTCTTAAGTTTCATGCAGATGTTGAATGTATAATCCTTATATTTTTCGTATCTGTTGAATCTGTAAGCAAAATGTACAGAAATAAAATATTAAACTTTTCGTATTTGATAAAGTTTTTTAAAGGTATCATTTCGTTATAAATACTTAAAAAAAACAGTGACAACTAAATAAAATTCGTAAGCACGGTGGTCAGACCTTACAATATTGGTAAACAGCGTAGCTTAAATTGCATTAAAATTTACTAAAAAGTCTTGCTACTGTGTGAACAAATGAGCTTACAATGTTCACTGGACATTGTAAGCTCATATGTATTTGGCAGACGTGTGAAATTAATGCATATTTCTATTGGAAACCATGCTTACAATATTGTATGATCTGACCACAGTCAATCTCGAAATTGTTAACTTAATTTTTTTGTTTTACCTTTTTTATAAAAACAAAATTCATTCCCTTGAGAGGATAGGGCACACGATATTGAACTCTGATATTTGTTTGATTAAACCCGTTAATACTGCCATTGAAAACGAAAGAAGAAAGTTAAATTTTGTTATTTCTTTTAAGCGTGTCCAACATTTATAAAGAAATTTTAATATGAGAAGTGCTGAATATAATTAAAGAAGAAAATTAGTTTAACATATTAATCTCTTTTGAAATGCACAACAATTAGTTATTAACAAAAGTGTTTGTTAATAACTAATTATAAAAAACATTTATCTTTTGACTTCCAAAAATCCCGATATTCCGAAATATCCCGATGGGAAAACCAGTCCCGATGGGCATCCCTACACAAAACGGTAATTACCCCTACAAGAACAATGACGGTCATTTGATGCATCATCTGATGTTCATTGCTGATGGGTTTATACATCAGAAGTTCCTATAATTTTATTAAGGGCAATATGAAAAAACTGATGTAAAAATTCGTGTACGTGTGATTTTGTTTCCCTCTCATACTTGTGAACTTCGTGAACTAGTAAATTATATATCTGAACTGCTCACTCCACAGTATTTTACTAATCAGTACTGATGTGAATATCGTCAGAGCTGAGTAATCGGAGCTGATGTAAATATCGTCAGAGCTGACTAATCAGAGCTGATGTAAATATTGTCAGAGCTGACTAATCAGAGCTGATGTAAATATCATCAGAGCTGACTAATCAGAGCTGATGTAAATATCGTCAGAGTCCTGATGTATAAACCAGCCATAGTTGACTGGTACATAATTTCCAAAAAATATTGTTTTTAATTTTTTTTAAATATATATCTTAAAAATTTTCTGCAAAATAACATTAATTATTTTCAAAAAATTAATTATTTTTTTTTTTCTTAATTTTTCTAAAAATAAATTTTTTGTTTTTGCATGTGGTTGCTTTTGTCCAAAGCCTTTCTTAAACCCGGGGACCATCTCCAATTCTTGGGAAAGACATCTGAAATTTATAAAGTAAAATAAAACAAGTGCTTATATTTCAATTTAATTAATTCATTGGTAGTGCAAAATTTTTACATACCTCTTAAAATCTTATTGAACAGCGTCAAGTTCTCCACTGCATCAGAAACTATAACTTCCCTTACCTTCGGCAAATTCTTTTCAACACTTTCGCTAACATCACTCATTAAACTTTTATATTTCGGACTCAAAATACAAATTTGAAGATGTATTCTTCATTGTTAATTTTTTTTTTTAATATATTTTATAAAGTTTATTTTTGTTTTAATGTTGTTTTTTCAAGTTTTTAATAAGTTTTTGTTTTTTTTTTTTTTTTTTTTTGTTTTTCTTATTTCTCATGGTACATGTACCATGTTATTTCTTTAGTTCTTTTATTTGTTTTTTTTTTAAGTTTTTTGTCTTTTTTCAATGTTATTATATTTTGATTTCTTTTAAAGTTTTTTTTAATTGTTCTTATTAGGCACTTTTTCAAATTTTCAATTTGACAATTTTATTTCAGTACGCGGGGATTCACAACAATAAAATGACATTTACATGTTAAACGACTAAATATGCAACCCTGCACTATGCAATTTAACATGCAGTTGTCTCTCTCATACTCATACATTTTTCGCCTGTATGAATCAGCGCTGCCATTGCGTAATATTTTTTATTAACAATGTCTTGTTTCAAAAATCCCCACAATTCCATAATATATAAATTAAAAATATTTCCATGAAATTTATTTTTAAAAAAGTACAGAAAAACTGAAACGTTTGAAAAACATACTATGATGATCAAACACATATATAAAAATGATGTCGAAACAAAATTAAGTATAAAAGAAAATTTTACAAAATATTTGTACGAAAACCCCCACTATGGCAACGCGCCGACAGCAACAATTTAGTATGAAATTGCTGCAAGAGTGTTAGTATATAGGTTTTGTATGTTTTTGTTTTAATCATCAATTTCTTGTAGGGACCGCACGGTTCACATCACTGCCAATTGGGATGTTAAATGGGGCTTTAAATTTTCTACCAACTTCCAAAAAAATGTACTTTTTGGACCTTCACGGTATCATTTTTTTTAAATTGGTTAAAACAACAAAAAAGTACATAAAAATTCAATTGTACACAAAAAAACAAGACTTAACATTAACATACATTATATGTATGAATAAAATAAGGTACATAAAAGTCTAATAAATATATGAGATCAAAATCAGGCACTTATTAGTTTAGTTAATAAACCATTTGGCATTTTTACATCATAGCAACATGAATTTGTCGATCTTAACCAATCCTTTGTTTGTATGAGACTTGATAGAGCTGGCACATGTAGTCTGTTTCTTTCCCTAGTTTTTATTATATTTTGAAAAGAAAAAACTCTTTCCACATTTGGATAACATTCTAGCAACGACTCTAGAAATGTCAGGAAACATATGGACATTCAGTTTTTTTTTTTTTTTTTTTTTTTTTTTTTGTTGTAAATTGGCTTCCACCGACCAAAAACTACAAATGTTTTCAGCTCGACATCAGCCAAAGCTCTAAATTGATTATTTATTGAATTTGCTATTTCATTCGGAAACATTTTTATTAGAAGAGGTACAATGCAACTTGTTTTACCTAAAATAACCTTTTTAGGAGTAAATGTATGGATCCACATTAAAGCTTAATTATTAAAGTTGAATTTGGTTCTCAAGACTTTTTAATTTTATATAAACTTGTTTGGCATTTTCTTTAATTTCTTTAACAATATCAATATTGATATTATTAGAAGAAATTTATAAATCCACTTCTGTTGCGCAATAAATTTCAGGTTTTCACTAATGTTGCCTTGTCTGTGGTTACCATAAGTCCCCTTTTCCAATGTGGCAAGTGAAAGGCAGACAGACGAAGTTTGTAGGCGAGAGAGGAAAAAACTAGAGTGTGTCATACATACAGCGACGCCCCCTTACCTAGAAACTTCGACTGTCTGCCTTTCCCTTGCCACATTGTAAAATGGGACTAAGCCCTTTACATTAACGATTTGTTGTACAGCATAAATGCAATGAAAAGGACTCAATTAGCCATGTCACAGTACACTTCCGTTCGGAAACGGAATTCTTTGCGATATTAAACCATTTTTATTTACATGAACGGAATGGGACTTTTCTGTCAATTTTTCTATCAATAAACAAATATGTTTTCTTTGGTTCCGAACGGAATTGTACTGTGTGACATGGCTGAATAATTTGTTTGCTATACTAAAAAATTCAAAAAGAGGGAACTATGACAAATTTTTCAATTGTACCAAATGAGTCACGGTAGTACCACGGTGCTTAGAAAGTCAAAATGTACCAAAAAAGTACAACTTTTACATCCCTGACTGCCAATAAAAATTTTATGTTTAGTGTAATTTTAGATGTTAATGCGTTCACAACATACTTTGAAGTTAATTTGCTTATAAAAATTCACCATGAGTGCGCGTTTTTAGAAAAACAAAATTAGAGTTTTTTATATTTGTTTAGACCAGCACTAGGAAAATTGGAAAGAGGGAGTAGTGCTTGTGAACATTCGACTTGAATTTATTCATGTGGAAAGTAAGAGGGACGACTTCAGGTTATTCCCCATTCGAATTTTCCCTGTAATACGTTGTACGATTCACCGGCCAATCGAATACAAAAGGATGGGCTATTGAGGAAAAACGTATATTACGAACAAACGTAAGGGTTTCGGGAACCAAATCCCTAATTCTATCAGAACACATCCCGTTGTGGTAACGATAAAACAGGAAAATAGAACCCACATTGCGATGGTGCTCAAGGAAGTCAATAGAATTAGATACACTTTTGTCACCAATGAGAACCTTCGCCATCTCTTGTACGCGTTCGAGAAGCTCCAAAGTAGACTTTGAAGCTTCGGCCCACACATGAGAGTTTTATTCCATTCGTGGTCGGGTGTAAGGGGTATAAATTGTAAGGAGATCAGATGGAGTGAAATATATCTTACACCGTTTTAAAAACCCGAGGTACTTGAATGCTTCTTTCGACACCTTAAAAATGTTTTGTCCATCGGACATCACATTGTATCTTCGTGCCCAGAACATCAAGAGATTCTGATTCTTCAATAATTAACCCCCTGATCCGTCAGGGTGTTAGTGTTGGTGTTTATTCAACCCCTGCACAAATGCATTTTAAAGCCGTTTTAAGACATTCGTTTGTTTTTTGTATGCTAATTGTCGATTACTCTTTGCCAACACAGCGTTAATATTTGACAGTACTGGCAAGACCGTAATGCTATGTTCATACGACGATATAAGCCAGGGATGTTAAATGGGGTTTTAAATTTTGTACCAACTTCCAAAAAATGTACTTTGGGACATTCACGGTACAATTTTTTTTAATTTAATAAATAAAGCAACAAAATTAGTACATAAAAATTCAGTTTTACACACAAAAAATAAAACTTAACATTAACATACATTATATGTATGAATGAAATAAGGTACATAAAGTCTTATGAATATATGAGATCAAAATCAGGCACTTATTGGTTTAGTTAATAAGCTACTTAGAATTTTTACATCATAGCAACATGAATGTATTGTACGTCTGTGGAAAAAATCGATAGCACAACATCCTTTGTAAAAAAAATAATAATGATAAAAATTTGATCTTATTTCATTATAAGGACCTTTAATTTTTAATTATTATAAGGAGTAAAGACTTTTGGATCAATGGTCATATTTATCATAATGGAAGTGTGTTTTTTTGAAACGAACCATGACCGAAATAAAATTTACATATTGGCAACAAATATTTGCGTTAAACAAAATAATTTATCAAGCTTTTAACATTTTTCAAGATATACCGATAAATAAAGAGGGTTCCAATTTTTAAGAACATTTTTAATTCTCGATTTTACACTACCTAAAATAATGTTGTTTGAATTAAAATTTTTATTGCTATTTTCTCCATTTTCTTTAGATTTTTATTTTAACAAACACTTAACCGGGATATTTTCTTCGGTTATATTTAACAACAACTTTTTCGTTAAATAGTTAATTGTAGATTGTGAAAAGCAAATTTTGCTAACTTACGGTTAATGTGTCAATTAATATTTAATCATAGATTGTGAAAGGGGCCGTTAAACTCATACAATTCAAATGTTTTTCCGAAGAATTGTAGGTAGGGTTTTGCGAAAAAATACACGAATGTTACTATGTAATGCATTTTCGATGTGAAAATTTGAACATCGCACGGGGAAAATATTTTCAAAATTCAATAAATCGAAAGAAGAACATTAACTACTCAATTTTATGTATATCAAACAAAAAACTAAAATCTTGTGAAATGAGCGAATTCACTTAATTTATGATATTTTGCATTTTTTATTTTACAAGACCATTTGAACCAAACACTGAACTCGGCTAATTTAATTTTTCATATTTTGCACTTATCAGCAGTGATGCCATTAGGATACGAAAGATATATTTTTCATATCTTTTGATGACTTCATGTATCATGTATAATAAAGGGCTGCATGAATAACTTTATTCATGAACATACTGAAAGGTTTATTCAATGAAGTTCGTATTCAAATAAAATTCATACCACTAAACAAACTGTTGTTTTATTCATGCTACTAGCAAACACATTTCGTTTCATATGGCAAACACAAAGACTTTGTTCAATGAAACGCCTTTTGTTTTACAGTTTTCACTCTCTCATTTTTTTATATAAATACCAGTGATGGAAAATTTAAAAATTGAGATGGTACTAACCACCAATCGAAAACGAGGTTGATTTTACATTTTTCGGTAGAGATTTCAATTAAAAATTACTTCATGTTAATCTTACATGATTAAACAATAAGTGGAGAACAACAGTTTTTCTTTCAAAATAACTTTAATTCATATTAATTTAATATTCCAACAAAGTTAAAGCATCACTGACATTAATATTGAAATAACACTACGAATCACGTTGAATTATTTCAAGTTTAAACAACGTGAATTTAATGTCAAATGAATTTAATTTGAGTGAAATACCAAGGAGAAGAAGAAAGCTTTTATTTATTATATATAGTATTTATTTTCCCGTTGTACTTTGTTTTTTCCGATGTTTTTAAAAGATCTCACAGTTAAAAGACACCAGCAGAAAAGGCCCGATATGTTTTCGTCATCATTCTACTTCGAAAATTTGATGTATTCAAATAAATAATTATAACGAAAAGAAAACGAATACGGGCATTTTTCTTCTTTTTAAATAGGAAAATAAAAAAATTCATGTTTTTCTTCTTGTAGTGTTGTTGTTGTTTTTTCACAAAACACGTAAAACAGGATTTTATGGATTCAATATTAAACAATCAGCCATGTCACAGAGTACAATTCCGTTCGGAAACGGAATTCATTTCGTATTTTGGTGCTTCAGAAAATTGCGAAAAAACTTTGCGGAATGAAACCATTTTTGTTTTCTTGAACGGTATGGGTGTTTTCTGTATCTCAAAGACCAAAAAACTATCAAAATATACTTTCTATCAATAAACAAATATGTTTTCTTCAATTCCGAACGGAATCATTCCGAACGGAATTGTACTCTGTGACATGGCTGAATGTTCTATTAACATTATTGATTCAAAATAAATATGAAACATTTATCATTTTAAATAAAGTCCGTACTTTAGCAGAAATTGACTTTGATTTTCAATCAGCATTGCACCTGGTTAATTTGACATTTGTTAACTATTTGTGAGTAAAAATAGTGAATACATACTATGTTATACAGTTGTCGAAAGCATGTACTTGAAACGCATTTAAAATGTCATTGGTGCCTTAAGAATATAAGTATTTTTACAACAAAAAATATAAACAAAAAAGAACAATAAATTGTATGTGTACTAGGGATGCCAATCGGGACTGATTTTTCGGGATCAATGTGTTGCCTTAAAATGCTACTTTTTTTTAATAAACAACACTTTTTAAATATTCAAAAGGTTTTATATACGTAACAGAAATTTTTAAAAATGAAAACAACAAAACAATTTATATTATGCATATGTTTATAACACTGGCCTCACCCATGATCAAACTGATCAGATTCTGAAAAAAGCTTAAATAAATATACGTATTTCTTAGTTTTTCTAGATCAATTCATTTCGGTTTTTTGACAGCAATTCCATTTTTAATGTGAATTAAGTTGTGACGACATTAATACACTGCAAAGTGTAGTCCCTCATCGATCTCGATAGCTGAGTTAAAAACTGTAAAACTATGTCGACTGCAGTGCAGTACACCTGTTGCGTTTCTCTAAACTTTTAAATCTTTATTTCCAAAGGGAATTATGTTTTGTTTTGTCGTGGTCTGTGCTTGGAAAGTTTTAAAGGGCTACGCTCGTCGGATGGGGAGGTCCTTGACCAAGCAAAACACTGCACAACACGAAAGAAAAAGGAAACTTTGTATCTTTCCAAGTCTTAAAGGGAAAAAAAAACTATTGGCTATTGAAGTAATTAACTTATCTTTTCATAAAAACTAGTATAATACCCTTAAAAAAATTATATTGTTGACCCAACATCGACATTCCCAATAATAACTAACTACTCAGTATTTATATCCATTATAACTAAAATACATATTTATTAGTTTTCATCTTATGTTTAAGAAATATATAAACTTACTAACTGAATGGTTTATAATTACTTCATAATTTGTAATCAATTAATAATTTTTAAGTGTATGAATATTTTTAAATAAAAAAAAACTCACTCTTTTATATTCGCGAATACTTCGCAATGTTATTGGTTATTTATCTTTTAAATGCCTCAGATGTTTTGAGCTCAAATCACCGGGAACGCTGTAATTTAAAAATGAATATTAGCTGTGAAACTTTAATTATTGATATATAACCATTTGTTTTGTAACCGGCGATACTAAACATTATGTGATACATCATGCAAAATAAAATTAAACTTTCAAAAAAAAACAAATGGAATATTGGTTGAACTAATTTAAGATTACTGTATGCACTTTACTAGTATTTAGAGTTTAATTACTTTTTATTTAAAAATTTATAAATTCAATCATTAAAGTAAAATGCATACACAAATTTTAATAAACTTATTTCTAATTGTATTCTTTTATTACAAACTTCATCTATTCTTTATTTTATTTATTTTTTTTTTTTTTTTTATGTTACGTTGGGCAGGATTAATTAAAAATTAATATAAGAAAAGCTTTTAAAACATACAAACATATGTATGGGTGTCTAAATTCTCCTATTTTCATTTGTTTCTGTTTTCTGTTAATTCCGCCAGAATACAGAATAATGTTAAGCGATTAACATTTTTGTACGACCGATTAACATAATTTTATACTTATCATTACTTTATACTCCGCGTGACGTCATCAAATTAATAAATTGCGTTTTAGATCGTTATTCATATTTCATTTACATCGATCACTATTATATTAGGTACATCCACCTTTAAATTGTTGGTTGATCGATATTAACACTTAACAAATGGTCAGTGATGATGCATATATTCAAATAGTGTTGGACAAAATTGTATCACTTGTAAAGGATTGAGGTTATGTGACATATGACCTTTTATATATTTTTTTTTTTTTTTAACCATATATTAAAACCCTATGAGAAATATAATATTAATTCCATTAATTTTACAAAAACTAAACTAATCTCTTACCATGAATTATGGGGTTTTTTTTTTTTTTTACAAAATAGGCACGTATGCCTAGCAGAAATATAAAATTGAATTTTGGCAATTACCGGTGGGTGGATCTTTTTTGTAGTTTGTAATTTACATCAGATTAACTATTACTTTGTTTAATCAATTGTATCAATTAATTAAAAAAAACTTTACAATGTCTTTTGCTTGTTTTATATAGCAATAGTTATAGTTACCAATTGGAAATTAATCAAAGCTTTATCTCCGATGAGATTTTATCATGATGAAGACTAGATTAAAAAGGCAAGTACAAAGGTCATTTTGTACCACGTCGTCTCAGAGACGGCAAAAAAAAAACTTTCGATAACTTTTGTAAAACTTGGCATGTAATTATTAACACCAATGTTGCCTACTGTTAGTGAGTGTATTCAACTCAACTGCAGAACATAACATAAAGGTGTCCCGCAGTATAACATAAACTATCGTAATGTGAAGTGACATTATGTTCATATGCAATTTTCCTCATCATTATCCTTATTTTTCCTTCTTTTTTTTTTTTTTTTTTCACACATTAATCAAATATAATGCTATGATTACTTGACTCACCTATATTATATTGTCTATACAGATATACTGTATATACATATATGTATGTTTTTTTATGTTAAAATTGCGCTTAGAATAATGGTATAACCATAACCATAATTAAAATTCTGTGAATTCATAAAAAAAATATTTATTTATTTTAAAATTCCGCTTTCACTGTGGATAATCTGCAACATACCTTCTTGTAGGAGGAATACATGACGATCGAAAAAAAAGGAGACAGATTATAACGTGTGGCTCGACTACGCCCTGAGCATAAACTAGCCGGGTAATTATTCAAGAACTTTTTATATCCTTAGCATGGTACTTGCCCACAAATTTTCCACTAAGATTTTCTAATTCATACAAGGAGGATCCTAACCTCTTTCTTATTCTGCATTTTATGTAACGTGGAAGTAATTTAGAGTTTACCCCCTTTTTAAAGTCTGACTGTTGGAAGTTTCTTCTAAAAACTTCTTGACCAATTTTAAATTGTACCTCTCTACACCTAGTATTGTAGGTTCTAGTAGCCTTTTCGTGAGCAGATGCCAAATTTTCTTTAACCTTTGCATGTAAGTTTGACATCCTGGCGTCATGTGATATAACATTAAATTGCCCCTCAGTTAGGCATCCAAGTTTTTGAATTATAGGATAAGATGAGCCATGTTGGATCATGTTATATCCAAAAACGCAAAAATAAGGTGAGCATTTAATAGCCTCGTGATAACTGCTTCTTAGGATAGAAGCTATTCTGGACACATAGAGGTCCCACTTATCCTGTTTGTCCTTTAACATAACGCGAAGTTTTACTAAAAACTCTCTGTTAGTTCTTTCAGAGGCGTTAGCCTGTGGAGAATATAGTGCAGTTTTTACATGTTTTATACCATAAGATGTTAAAAAATCAGACATTTGTTTGGAAATGAATTGTTTTCCATTATCTGAATGTATATATTGCGGTATCCCAAACTGATCAAATATACACTCTTCTACAAAATGTATAATTGAGGTACTAGTTGCCTTTTTTAAAGGTTTTAAAAAAATATATTTTGAAAAATGATCTAAGGCTACAAACACCATAGAATTTCCCATTTTCGTCCTTGGATATGGACCAAGTAAATCCATATAAATTCTTTGAAATGGACGTTCTGAAATCAAAGCCTGACCCATGGGTGGTCTTAAAATTCTATTGGATGGTTTAACAGTTTTACAAGTTTCACAATTGGTTATAAAGTTTTTAATATCACGGGCCATATTTGGCCAAAAGAATTTCTGTCTAATAAGATTCAAAGTTTTAGAAAAACCTCCATGGCAGGAAAATGTGACATGGTTGTTAATTATTACCTGCTCGTGCAGTACCCTCGGTAACCATAAACGCCACAGTGATTCCTCATCCTCATATTCACCTTTCCTAAATTTTACCCTTTGATATACCAAGTCCTCTGATACAATTGTGTCTGGAAATTTTTCAGGCCTACTAAGAATTTGAGATTTAAGCTGACTATATTCATCGGATTTAAATGAATTAGATCCCAGATCTATTTCCTTGGCTATCGGCACCTGTGCCTCCAGTTCATCCACGTCCATTCTTGACAAGGCGTCTGGAACAATATTTGCAGAACCTTTTCTGTACTGAATCTCAAAATCAAAAGACTGCAATTTCAAACTCCATCTTCCTAATCTACCCGTTAGGTCCTTTTGTGACATGAGCCACCTAAGGCTTGAGTGGTCTGTTATTATTTTAAATGATAACCCTTCAACAAAAGGCCGAAATTTTTTTAAACAAACTATCGCCGCTAAACATTCTAACTCAGTAACAGAGTAATTTTTCTGACTCTTGTTGAGCTTTTGCGATACGAATGCCACAGGGTGCTCTTTTCCCTCATCATCCTTTTGTGTAAGAACGCCGCCAACCCCAACCCTCGATGCGTCACACTGTATAACGAAAGGCTTACTAAAATTTGGTTGCACCAGTACAGGAGCGGTGACCAAAGCCTCTTTTAACTTAAAAAAAGAAATTTGCGCCTCAGGAGTTAATTTAAATTTCTTTGACTTTTTCAGGCAATCTGTCAAAGGTGCAGCTAATTCCGCAAAATTTGGTATAAATTGTCTATACCACCCCGTCATACCAACATATCGTCTTATTTGTCTCGGGCTGCCAGGCATTGGGAAGTTTTCAATCGCCTCTATTTTTGACCTGTCCGTTTTCAAGCAACCTTGCCCTACTATATAGCCTAGATATTTAATTTCCTTTTGACAAAAACGACTTTTCTCAACATTTATTGTCAGATTAGCCTCTCGCAAACATCTAGCAACATCCTGCAAAATTTTCAAATGACTCTCAAAATCCGCGGTGCATACCAATAAATCGTCTAAGTAGATGAAAACGTTCTCACGGATTCGGCTAGGAATTACCTTATCCATTAAACGGCTCATCCTTTGTGCGGCATTGCACAGCCCAAAAGGCATAACTGTAAAATGATACAGCGGCCGTCCTGGTACTGCAAAAGCTGTTTTTTCTTTAGAAGACTCATCCAAAGGTATTTGCCAAAATGCATCTTTAAGGTTAATACCCGTAATGTAATGAGTGTTCTGTAATCTGCTGAGCAGACCATTTATATGAGGTAGTGGATAAGCGTCCTTTTTAGTCAATGTGTTCAATTTCCGTGAGTCCAAGCAAAGTCTTATTTTCCCTGGTTTTCTAACTAAAACAATTGGGCTGCAATAGGGGCTATTGCTTTCCTCAATCACACCTAACCCTATCATTCGATCAAGTTCACAATATGCTTCCTGTTGACGAGGGGGTGAAAGTGGATAGTGTTTAATCTTAAATGGCTCAGAGTCACCCGTGTTTATCGTATGGGTTTCTAAAGTTGTCCTACCAAGACCACATTTACTAAAAGATGGAAACTCCCCTATTACTTGATTTAATTTGCGCATCTCAATATCGTTTAATTCATGAAAATTTTCATGAAGAAAAGTTTCTGCCTGCAAAGTTACTTCAGACAAAAATAATTCTGGAGCTATATTAAAATCCTTCCAAAAATTTACACCTAAGTAAACTTTCTGCCTTAGATTCGGCGATAGATAAAAAAGTATAGCCTTTGTAATATTACGGTATGTCACAGGAACTATAGCAAACCCTATAACCTCCTGCTGACCTCCATCCGCCGTCCTCAAGGAGCTATGGATGCTCGTGTATTTGATTTGAAGCTCACTTAGTATATCCAGGCAATTATTACCCAAAACGCTAATTGAAGCACCTGAATCTAATAACGCAAACATTTCCACATTACCTATACATATCTTAGCATATGGTCTGTTATCACCCAAATCGTTTACTGTGGTCGACTCTATAATTTTGTAATACTCGCGCCTTTTCCGAAATCTCTCCCTACATTTTGCAATTTTTTTTGAAACCTTGCAACCCTCATTGTCTCGACTTTCGCCATCCTCCTGCCGTAGCCTTTTCTCATGTAAAACTAAAATCTTATCATTTCCCGTATTATGTGAATGTGCTTTATTATTAATTCCACCAACATTTAAATTCAGTATTGTTCTGTCCGGCTTATCAATATCTAGAATTTCATTATCCTTTACCAAAACATTTCCCGAGGGATTTATATACCGGAACGAGTTACCCTCTTCTACTCGTTCATATACCTGTTTTTCTGATGTTTTTTGCATTGAGGTGTTGATACATTTTTCTCCCCACACCTAAAACAGAATAAATTCCTCTTTTCCAGGGGACAGTCGTAGAATGAGTGTCCAACTTGGTCACAATTCCAACATTTGTAGTGACTTGTATCAACTTCCTTTCTTGTATTTTGCCTATGTTGTATAGCAGCTACTTCGTACTGCTGTTCCTCGTTTTCTTCTCCCATCGACTGTTCTATTTCTGACACAAATCTTTTTTGCACTTTTAACTGATGCTGCTTAGCCAAAAACTTTTCAGCCTTTCTTGCCGCATCTCTCAGGTGTTCTAAACTAAATAATTCATACGAAAAAAGAAGTGTTCAAAGTGATTCCTTAACGTTATTTTTAATAAGATCAACCATCTTGTTGTCGTTCATCGGTTGAGATAGCCTGGAGTTCATTCCTATCATCTCCATAAAATAATCATCAAAAGGCTCTTTGGGCAATTGTCTTCTCTCTATCATCCTGACTATTTTATCACATTCATTTTCGCTTTGCCCAAACTGTTTCATAATTGCTAACTTTAACTGATCATAGGTCGTATTGGTGTTTTGTCGTAAGTAAGACCAAAACCAAGATTCGGCTTTTCCCTTTAGAAGTGTATGAAAACTTGCTACTACCTGTTCCGATGAACAATTCCAACGGTTTTGAGTGTATCAATTTTAAATAGGAAGTCACTAACATCTTGAGAACCATCGTATATAACATTCCATTTTTCTACTCTACATGAGCTAGTGGAAGTTAAACTCCCACCAGAATCTGAATTTAAACTTCTATTGTGAAACGATTCATTTCTTATGTTTTGGTTGTTATTTGAAGTTTGATTAACCGCATTTTGTGGAGAACTTGTACCAGTTGAATTTCTATTTATATTTCCAACCAGTGCTTGTTTTAAGCTTGTTAGTTCATTCATAAAAACCGTGTGGTTTAACGTCAAAACCCTTTCTAATCTACTTGATAAGTCCTCAATATTGAAACTACTACCTACTGCCTCAGGATTGCTATGGTGGCCACTGCCACCAGGAATATTACGACTTGCGTTATTATCTTCCATAATATCGCCGGGTTGCGTTAACAAAGCTGCTGCCCTAGATCGTGTCAATATAGGACTTTTACTAATTCTTGGTCGGGGTATAAATGGGTTTTCCGACTCCTCATCAAAAGTATAATCTATTTGTGTATCACTATTATAAGATCCTTCGTTATCAAGTGCTATCTTTCTTCTTCTAGTTGTCATATCAAACTTCCATAAATTGAATTAAATTATTGTTCAAATTTTAATCTTACATACATATAATTGGGAATGTCGACAAAAGGTTTAAACATAATAATTAAAAAAAATATTATAATCTACGAAAAGTACTCTCCCCGCAAGCTATATGAAATATTTTGATCTATCATTTAATCGCAAATAAAATAACCTATTTAAAAAAAATTATGATATGACTTACTAAAGTTAAGACCAAGTCTATTGAATCTAAATAAATAAAAAGCAATTATTTCACATAAAGTATCAAAGTTACACTAAATTGTCTTTAGTATTAGTTACCGACTTACTCATATGAAATAGTATAAATATTCAACTTAGAACTCAATTATTGCTAGATATGACAATTGTATTGCAGCCATTTTTTCATTGACTAATAACTGAGGCATAAGTGAATTTAGACAGACTAAAAGTTACTGCTTAAACTGAATAATTCAATTACCTTCAGAAAAAGGACTAACTATTCTGTAATGGAAAAATTGGTTGCCCAAAGTAAACTTTGTCAACAATAAAAAATTGGAAATTAGGTCAATGTTATTTGGCCTAACCCGTTGGGCGCCACCTTTGTGTTGCGTTTCTCTAAACTTTTAAATCTTTATTTCCAAAGGGAATTATGTTTTGTTTTGTCGTGGTCTGTGCTTGGAAAGTTTTAAAGGGCTACGCTCGTCGGATGGGGAGGTCCTTGACCAAGCAAAACACTGCACAACACGAAAGAAAAAGGAAACTTTGTATCTTTCCAAGTCTTAAAGGGAAAAAAAAACTATTGGCTATTGAAGTAATTAACTTATCTTTTCATAAAAACTAGTATAATACCCTTAAAAAAATTATATTGTTGACCCAACATCGACATTCCCAATAATAACTAACTACTCAGTATTTATATCCATTATAACTAAAATACATATTTATTAGTTTTCATCTTATGTTTAAGAAATATATAAACTTACTAACTGAATGGTTTATAATTACTTCATAATTTGTAATCAATTAATAATTTTTAAGTGTATGAATATTTTTAAATAAAAAAAAACTCACTCTTTTATATTCGCGAATACTTCGCAATGTTATTGGTTATTTATCTTTTAAATGCCTCAGATGTTTTGAGCTCAAATCACCGGGAACGCTGTAATTTAAAAATGAATATTAGCTGTGAAACTTTAATTATTGATATATAACCATTTGTTTTGTAACCGGCGATACTAAACATTATGTGATACATCATGCAAAATAAAATTAAACTTTCAAAAAAAAACAAATGGAATATTGGTTGAACTAATTTAAGATTACTGTATGCACTTTACTAGTATTTAGAGTTTAATTACTTTTTATTTAAAAATTTATAAATTCAATCATTAAAGTAAAATGCATACACAAATTTTAATAAACTTATTTCTAATTGTATTCTTTTATTACAAACTTCATCTATTCTTTATTTTATTTATTTTTTTTTTTTTTTTATGTTACGTTGGGCAGGATTAATTAAAAATTAATATAAGAAAAGCTTTTAAAACATACAAACATATGTATGGGTGTCTAAATTCTCCTATTTTCATTTGTTTCTGTTTTCTGTTAATTCCGCCAGAATACAGAATAATGTTAAGCGATTAACATTTTTGTACGACCGATTAACATAATTTTATACTTATCATTACTTTATACTCCGCGTGACGTCATCAAATTAATAAATTGCGTTTTAGATCGTTATTCATCTTTCATTTACATCGATCACTATTATATTAGGTACATCCACCTTTAAATTGTTGGTTGATCGATATTAACACTTAACAAATGGTCAGTGATGATGCATATATTCAAATAGTGTTGGACAAAATTGTATCACTTGTAAAGGATTGAGGTTATGTGACATATGACCTTTTATATATTTTTTTTTTTTTTTAACCATATATTAAAACCCTATGAGAAATATAATATTAATTCCATTAATTTTACAAAAACTAAACTAATCTCTTACCATGAATTATGGGGTTTTTTTTTTTTACAAAATAGGCACGTATGCCTAGCAGAAATATAAAATTGAATTATGGCAATTACCGGTGGGTGGATCTTTTTTGTAGTTTGTAATTTACATCAGATTAACTATTACTTTGTTTAATCAATTGTATCAATTAATTAAAAAAAACTTTACAATGTCTTTTGCTTGTTTTATATAGCAATAGTTATAGTTACCAATTGGAAATTAATCAAAGCTTTATCTCCGATGAGATTTTATCATGATGAAGACTAGATTAAAAAGGCAAGTACAAAGGTCATTTTGTACCACGTCGTCTCAGAGACGGCAAAAAAAAAAACTTTCGATAACTTTTGTAAAACTTGGCATGTAATTATTAACACCAATGTTGCCTACTGTTAGTGAGTGTATTCAACTCAACTGCAGAACATAACATAAAGGTGTCCCGCAGTATAACATAAACTATCGTAATGTGAAGTGACATTATGTTCATATGCGATTTTCCTCATCATTATCCTTATTTTTCCTTCTTTTTTTTTTTTTTTTTTTTCACACATTAATCAAATATGATGCTATGATTACTTGACTCACCTATATTATATTGTCTATACAGATATACTGTATATACATATATGTATGTTTTTTTATGTTAAAATTGCGCTTAGAATAATGGTATAACCATAACCATAACCATAATTAAAATTCTGTGAATTCATAAAAAAAATATTTATTTATTTTAAAATTCCGCTTTCACTGTGGATAATCTGCAACACACCTCTAGGTGAGGGCGAGATTCATAATCAATAATTTAAGTACGTTTGAAATTTATTTTAAAACAAAATGTTTATACAAATGTTTCTTAAAACAGATTTCAAGTTAAAATAATTTATTTATGAATACATAATAGTGTTTATTTATAAAAAAAAAAAAATTATTTTATTTACCGTATGTTTTTTTAAGCAAATTTTTTATTATTATTGGACCGGAAGGAATATGAGCTATTTCATCAATATTACGACTTAATTGTTATACTTATATCAACTTTTATTCTTTAGTTTCTAAATAAAACTTTAATTGGATCGTGAATAATTTTTATTTTTTGCTTGATACATAACAATTATTTCTTGATTTCTATATTTTGCATAAAAATAATGATTTTTATTTTGGAATTATGTCTTGAGCCAAAGCTGAACTTGCTAAACGTAATTGTAAAAAAGGCTTTAGATGTGAGTCTGCAAATTGGTTTTTATTAAGCAGAATACAAATATTCAGAAATAGTCGTCATATATCAAGCAAAAATTGCAAATTTTAAATACTCGCTGTGTTCCAAAAACAAAAATTAAACTCAAAAATAAGAATTATTTGCAATAGAAAATTAAACTCAAATAAAATTTTTAATAATTTTTTGTATATAGTATAAAAATTCAATAAAAACGAACAGTTTTGTACATAAAAGTTGATATGTTAAAAATCCCGGGACTCATAAAAATAAATCCCGGGATTCGGGATTAATCAATCCCGGGATTCGGGATTAATCAATCCCGAAAAATCCCGGGATTTCGGGATTTGGGATTTCCCGTTTGGCATCCCTAATGTGTACCCTGTATGTAATTGGCACGTAGAATATGTTGTCAATGTTTAAAAAAAAGTCACACTTTATTTCTTCACAAGCATAAAAACAAAAAGAGTACTTAAACTGACGTGGGGGTACTGCGGTATTTATGAAAAGAAAAAGTACTGAAAATAGTACCATAGTACTGAATTTTCCATCACTGACAAATACTCTTTAGCAATGTTGCCACCAGTGCTGCCACGGCTAATACATTTTTTACAACCAAAATTTTTGAAAAAGTAACCAAATATGCAAAAATATAACCAAATTAGAAATGCCTTTTGTTACTTGATAAAATCACTGAAATTTATTTTGAGTTGCATTGTAAGACAAAGGCTATTTGTACTTAATAGGAAAATATTAATTACAAATTAAGAAAACAAAACTAGAAATGTAATTCTTGTACCTATTAAACAAATAACAATACACTTAAATTATTTGAGACTTTTTTCATAAAACATATTTTTATTTTATAGTTAAAGTTAATTTCCATACAAAATTCAGTATATTGAAAGTTATTAAATTGAATTTTTTGCATATGTTCCTTCAAATAAAAGAAATTTGTACTTCACAGTTATAAATAACGATTTTAAACTATCAGTGGCAGGGCTGTAAAATGTGGCGATTTTCTAATGACTTTGGCGATTGAAATTTACGATGGGCGATATGGCGAATTTGGAAACTATTGGCGATATGTGAAATGTGAATATTTTCTAATTTAATCTCAATTATTATAAAAATGGGAATAACTTGTTGCTCTTGTTTGTAAATTGTTTTGTAAATTTATAATTCTTATTATTACTGTTTCAAAATTGTTCTATTTGAAATAAAGCGTGATCCATTTCGAGGTTCTCTACATTTTTAATGAAAAAAACACAGAAAATTAAAATTTAATGGGGAATGTTTATTATCATTTGAAAGAACATTCTTTGGCATTTATTTTTTGAAGATTATGTCTATCAAATGTTGGCCGTTGCTACGTCGCAGATGGTCTATCCGTTGAGTCTAATCTTCGATGACTCGTTCGAGCATTTCGACTCGTAACTGGCGAATAACACGCGTGATGTTTCCTCCAAGGCCTAAATCGAAGGGGTTTGTCCGCATAAACTTTAGACTTTACATATCCCCACAGGAAAAAGTCTCACGGTGTGATATCACACGATCTTGGTGGCCAATCGGCCGGCACAAAACGTGAAATTATGTGCTCACCGAAGTGTTCTCTCCAGAAATCCATTGATTGATGCGATGTGTGGGAAGTCTTGCTGAAACTAAATGTCGCCGAGATTACGAGGTTTAATTTAAGGCATCAAATAGTCGGTTATCATGGCACGATAACGGTCGCCATTGACGGTTACGTTCGCACCGGCATAATTTTTAAAGAAATATGGACCGATGATTCCACCGGCCCACAAACCACACCAAACCGTTGTTTTTTCTGGATGTAGTGGTAGTTCTTGAATCTCTTCAGGTTGCTCTTCGTCTCAAATGCGGCAACTTTGTTTGTTTACATCCCCTTGAGCCAGAAATGGGCCTCATCGCTGAACAAAATTTGCCTCAAAAACGTCGGATCTTCTTGAAACTTTTCAAGAGCCCATGGAGCGAAGCGATAACGTTTGGGAAGGTCGAGCGGCTTCAGTTGTTGCACAAGCTGTATTTTGTATGCTTTCAAGTTAACATCTCGACGTAAAATGCGCCAAGTCGTTCCATACGTCAGTCCGAGTTGCTGCGAACGGCGCCGAATCGACTCCCCATGGTCTTCGTGTACACTCTCAGCTACGGCCGCTATATTCTTCACAGCATGCTGAATGTGGTCTATTTGATCGAATATTATCCAATAATGAACGCTGGGTCTCAAAATGGGTGATGGTGTTGCGAATAGTACGCTCAGTATGTTGACCATAAGTTGAGCGAAGTGCACGAAACACATTCCTTAGAGAACGTGAATTTTCGTAATAAGTTGAACGATTTGTAAACGTTGTTCAGGCGTAAGTCTTTCCATTATGAAATGCCAAACAATACTAAACAAAAATAACATGACACGACTCAAACGTGATGTGTCGAAAAAGGGTATTGAAAAAGTATCTCTACTTCAATCACCCATTATTTTGTGAATCATTGCATAATATTATAACGAATATAAAAAAATTCGTATTTCAAAACGTACAGACAATGGGCAAAACGTATATGACTGACATATATGATAAGGTTTTTCTTATAAATTAAAAATCATTATCTACAAAACATTAATTAAATATACATACCGGCAGGGTATAAAAAGTAAAATTTAAAATGTCTTAAATTCGCGCCATTTTCTTAGAGTAACTTCTAAAATTATAGATTATATATCAATTTATTTTTCAAAAATCTTTAAAATTCCTATGTGTATTTTAATCACCCTTATTCTGCGTTTCGATTAAGTTCTCGCATTCAGTTACGCTCGAATCGAAAATAGGTATTCTATAAAAACCTAACCGAAAGAAAAAGAAGAAGAGAAGAGTATGTTTAAATCAGCTGCTTTGTTATGAAACGTATGAAATAGAAACATAAAAAATAAAAAATTTTGTAAACATTGTAATTGTTAAACAATAAAAAAATAGTGATAAATACATATGTATGTATATAAAAACTAAATATTGTGGTAACTATAATTAAATGAACTCATCAGTTAAGTGCGGAAAGGAAGAAAATAGCCAGATTATAAGCAAACGGAATTTGTGGCCAAACTATTCCAGTGTGAGGAATCCTGAAGCGCCGGAGCAAAATTTTCATTTTCTATACATCATTGCAAAAGAAAAATTTAGTTTATAGAATAAATGGAATCGATAGCAGCGTCGTTGTTGTTGGAAGAGGAGAACAACGTGGTCCAGAATGCAGAATCAAGACTTGAAAAGCGGAAATTGAGAGTCAGTTGCAATCCATTCGAGATGAGTGATAAATTGTAAGATATTTGTTTTAGATTTGTGTGAAACAATTAATTTAATTAATTTTTAAATTAAATAATATTAATTAAATAAATAAATTAAATAAAGCTTTAAAGTTACAAAAAAAAAAACAAAATTGATTACAAAATAAATTTATAGCATTTTATATTCACATTTTATTTAATTATACACTTTTTTAACTACAGAAACAAAAATCGAACAATTTCCGTTAGTAAATAAACAACTTGAAAAAACTTAGCTACGATCGTAACGCAGAATACATACAATCGAAAAACAAATCGAATTGATACGGGGAACGGAACGCAGAATACCAAAGTTGCCAAGCTGAGAAATTTACGATCCGAATCGAAACGCAGAATAAGGGTGAATATGTTAAAATATACTACTGGAAAAAATGTAAATTTAGAACATTTTACTTTTATTAAAGTTTTTAGAAATACTACATAAAACTAATTTTGTGTACTTTTTCAGTCCTATTCTGAAATCGATTCAGCGTGATATTATGCACTTTCTACTCTAAGTACCACTTATCTTTACTACTTTTAAAATCATTTAAAAAATTCATTGGAAATCTTCATCGATTAAAACTTCATTTGATTTACATTTCAAAACATGGCTAATTCTAATACAAACATAAAATTTTACAATTTTTTTCAAACAAAAATCTTAAAAAAAATATCTGGTAGCTGTTTTGAAAGGAATTTTTTGTTTTCGATAAAGTATAACAACTTCCGATCATTTAAACAAATACTGAGAAAATAGTAGTGCAAAGTACACATTATTCGCTTCGAATCGAAATACGTGATGCAATTGTATCAAGAACAACATATTCAAATGTATTTAATACTTTAGAAAAAGGTAACCATAATGAAAAAAATTTTCACATCTCCACATAGAGAAAAAAAAATTACCAATTTTGGTTAGAAATAACCAAAAACGGCAGCTCTGGTTGCCACTTAGTAAATTTCTTTTTTGTTACCTTTACAATAATATACAATACAGTGAGCCACATCCAAAATTGAACACTTTAATCATTGTCATAAACTTTGTGTTAATAATAACACTGTGCTAGTTGACAAGCGGGCACCTGGCGCTTTAACCTAATTCGGGTACGCTGAATCCAATGGTGTTTACCGATTTTTTAGGTTAGCTTTTCTTTTCGAGATATACCGCTATTTCGAAACTGGAGTAGGTTGCACAACATATATTAGCGCAACACAAAAACAGTTAAGTTTATTGAATAAACTTTGCAACTTCGTTTTTTATACGTCTAGAAAAATTAACAGCATGGCTTCATTTTCCAATTTTTTTGCAATAAAAAAAAATTATGTTTCTAAAACGACAGCGGCGATTAGAAAAGAGTTTAGCCTTTCCTAAAGGTAGTTTTACTGCGGAATTTTTTTAGCATATTCAATAAACTAAATAATTTTTGAGTTACGCGAAAATATGTTGTGCCACCTCCTCCGTTTTGGAAATAACGTTCAATTTTGAGTGTGGCTCACTGTATGTAATTTGTAAAGCTTTTTTTTAAATTATATTTAAATTTTTTCCTAACAACTTTTTTATGTACTTCCAAGCAAAATACATGGCTGAAAAATGTTTTTGAAAATAAAATGAAATTTTTTTGAAGTTTAAAAATTTGTATTATTTTTATTATTTTAATATTAATTTTTTTTTTTTTTTTTTTTTCAGTATTTATTTATTGAATCTTCATATATTAAATATGAACTAACAATAATTAATCAAATCTTATCCTAATATTTACTGTATGTCCTGCCAGTGCTAGACAAAAAAGATTTAGTCATCACGGTTTCTGTTCACATATGTAGGTGTTTATCGCTCATCTGATTGGGTGAGTGCTGCAGTGTCTCTTTTTCTTAAGCGAGTGTGGCCGCCATAACTAAAAATATTTCGAGCTAATGGATTTGGGTGCAGTTCCCGCCTTTTTAAATATTTTACTGCATATTTCGTTATCATAGTTTTTACCAATGGCACATTGAGATCCTTGTGGATATTTGAGTTTTTGACACACCAGGGAGCGGCTGTGATTATTCGAAGAAGTTTATTTTGGCGCCTTTGAATTTTTTCGATATAAGAGGCAGAGGCAGTGCCCCATAACTAAATACCGTAGCACCAAATTGGCTTTAAGATAGAGTTGTAAAGTAGAAGTTTGCAATCGAGACTAAGAACAGAATTTCTTCCAATGAGCCAATTAATTTGAATTGCTTTTAGTTTCATTTGAGTTAATTTTGCTTCTATGTGCCATTTCCACGTTAAACGCCGATCTAGATGTATACAGAGATATTTTACATGCGAGTGTTGGGGTATTATTTGATTATTGATTTTAATAGGGGGGCATGTTTCCCGACGCAATGTGAATGTTATATGTGCGCATTTTTGCTCATTGATCTTTTAATATTAATGTACTTCCTTATTTTGTTGCTCTTACTCTTCATGGTTATTTTTGTTTTTTTTTATCTTTTCTAATGTTTTTCATTTCTTTCAACGGGCAATACTGACTTTAAAATAAATGTGTTTTTCCATGAACTTATTCGACATTTATATAGTGTTTTTTGTTTTTGTTTCAGAGTTGTGAGAATTCATATTCTCTTGTTTAAGTAAACAAAAAAACTGCTTCCTATTCGTCTCTTAAATTTCGTGTGTTGGTTGCTTTCATTTCATAGTTATTGATCTTAATGAATACAAACGAAGCAAATACGAAATTATAATGAAAGTTTCATGAACATCATTCTTAAGTTTCATGCAGATGTTGAATGTATAATCCTTACATTTTTCGTATCTGTTGAATCTGTAAGCAAAATGTACAGAAATAAAATATTAAACTTTTCGTATTTGATAAAGTTTTTTAAAGGTATCATTTCGTTATAAATACTTAAAAAAAACAGTGACAACGCAGTGACAAAGCACGGTGGTCAGACCTTACAATATTGGTAAACAGCGTAGCTTAAATTGCATTAAAATTTACTAAAAAGTCTTGCTACTGTGTGAACAAATGAGCTTACAATGTTCACTGGACATTGTAAGCTCATATGTATTTGGCAGACGTGTGAAATTAATGCATATTTCTATTGGAAACCATGCTTACAATATTGTATGATCTGACCACAGTCAATCTCGAAATTGTTAACTTAATTTTTTTGTTTTACCTTTTTTATAAAAACAAAATTCATTCCCTTGAGAGGATAGGGCACACGATATTGAACTCTGATATTTGTTTGATTAAACCCGTTAATACTGCCATTGAAAACGAAAGAAGAAAGTTAAACTTTGTTATTTCTTTTAAGCGTGTCCAACGTTTATTAAGAAATTTTAATATGAGAAGTGCTGAATATAATTAAAGAAGAAAATTAGTTTAACATATTAATTTCTTTTGAAATGCACAACAATTAGTTATTAACAAAAGTGTTTGTTAATAACTAATTATAAAAAACATTTATCTTTTTACTTCCAAAAATCCCGATATTCCGAAATATCCCGATGGGAAAACCAGTCCCGATGGGCATCCCTACACAAAACGGTAATTACCGCACGGTTCACATCACTGCCAATAGGGATGTTAAATTTTGTACCAACTTCCAAAAAAATGTACTTTTTGGACCTTCACGGTATCATTTTTTTTTAAATTTGTTAAAACAACAAAAAAGTACATAAAAATTCAATTGTACACAAAAAAACAAGACTTAACATTAACATACATTATATCCAGCTATGGGCACCACTACATTGAAAGCTTTGCATGTGTGGCATTGTATTGGTTTGTTTATGTTTGCATTTGTTGGTTTTTGTACATTTGTACGCTTTGTTTTTTTCTCATTTCAAGCCATGCGACGCACGTCTGTTTCGTTCGAAATGATCTGCTAGACTAAGTACAATTTCTTTTCTCTGCTTCGCTCATCAATTTTGTGTATGTACACATCGTTCGCTCTTTTTGAACTTTGATTTTGAATTTGCCCATAGCTGACTATATCAGAAGTGGGCACAACCAGCGTTACCGTTGGATATTTTCAAAAAGTATCAAAAAAAGGGGATTTTTACAAAAAAAAAGTGGCACCAAAAGGGTGATTTAAGAAAAAAGGCGGTACATGTTTTAAAATAGGAAAAAGTAATGGTTTTGCATGTGCTTTGTTTAATTTATTTAAAATTTTAAATAACATTTTTAAATGGTAAAAAAATTCCAGAAAATATTATATCTGATGTAAGCAAAAACTTTTTTATGTGATTTTAATTGACCTTAGCTTGCTTAATCTAAAACTGTTCAATGTTTAGTTCTATCAGGTCTAGTTTTTTAAAAGCCTTTGAGTCATCCATATACATTTTTTTATATTTTCAATTGTTTCGGCAATAAATTTTTTACAAAATTAGTACTATTTTTGTTTTCAAAAATTCATACAAAAGTTATAAGGACATTAAAAATTCATAAAAAATTTATAAGGATTTTAATAATTAATCTAAAAGCCACAAGTATGAATAAATTACGGCATATTTCATGAAAATCTTAGGAGAAATGTTAATTTTATGTATTATTCATTGTTGGCATGCTGCTAATATGGGTATTTCATCATGACTTGGGAGCGATATTTCCGATTTGGATGCTATTATTAGCGAATGATTTGGAATTAAATTCCCTTTTAGACATCTTACCAATAGTTTTTTATATTTTCAACAGTTTCGGAGATACTAAAAAAAAGTGAATAAATTTTCAAAAAAAAAAAAAATTAGTTTGCCAAAATTTACCAAAAAAAAAAATTATAAGAGCAAAAATTTTACATTTTTATAAATTATCTGAAAGCTAGGTATATAAGCCATAACCCATAAAAATGTTTATTTAAGTGTTATATAAAAATCAAATATTGCGATTTTTGGCGAATTTTTCGTAACAAAAATCTTAAGAAAATTAAATTGATCGAATTTGGGCTATTTTCGGTGTCTAATTATTCCCGAAGGTGAAAAATTCTGACAGCCCTGATTCATACAGGCATAAGTATATGTCATGGTATAAGTATTTATTTCATGAAGAGAACTTGCTCGCGAATAATTGATATGTACACATGTTACATAATATATTCGGAAGAAATGCATAAGCTTATCACGATAGACAAAAAAATTTTTCATATAAGCTTGCTTACATGTATACATATATATTAAAACAATTACAGCTTATATTAAAGCTGGGAGTTTTAATAAAACAGAAAGTTTAAAAAGTATCTCATCATTTAGTAAAAAGTACCAGAAAAGTGGCAAGAATTACAAAAAGTATCAAATTTGGGTGCATTTTGTAAAAGTAGCAAATGGTGTCAAAGCTGTCGAAAAAGTGGCAAATTGCTACTTTAGTAGCACCAACGGTAACGCTGCATATAATGCAATGGTGGGCGCTCCATAGCACAATTGTGCTGAGAGATTTCACACGTATTCTATGCCTCTTTAATTTAGTTTAGTTTTTAGTACATTTTTGAAAACGTTTATTTTATTTTAATTATTTTTTAAAAAATTTACCCACTATTTTTTAATATCTCCGAAGCTGTTGAATATATAAAAACTTGGAATTTAACTTTGGAATTTAATTCCAAATCATTCGCTAGTAATATAATCCAGATCGGACATATCGCTCCCAAGTCATGCTGAAATTTACATATTTGCATCATGACCCCAACAATGAATAATATATAAAATTAACATTCGTCCTACGATTTTCATGAAATATGCCATATTTTGATTAAAATTTCTAATTTTTGTTCTTATAACTTTTGTATGAATTTTTGAAAACATAAATTTTCCAAAAAATGTATTGCCACTATTTTCTGAATATCGAAGTTGAAAATATAAAAAAATTTATATGGACGACTCAAAGACTTTTCAAAAACCATTGAAACAAAATTTCATTCGGGAACATTTTTTCTACTTGTTTTACCTGAAATAACATTTTCAGAAGTAAATTTATGAAACCACATTAAACATTTGGTTGACTTTGGTTCTCAAAACTTCGCAGAATTTTATATAAAACTGTTTTGCATTTTCTTTCAATTCTTTAAAAATATCAATTTTGATATTATTTGTGGAAATGTATAAATCCACTTCTGTTTCGCAATAAATTTCTTTAAAGGGCCTGTGAATTTTGTAAATTTCTACAATAGAGATATAACATTCATCCAAAACATTTGTATTCATGAAATAACGTGAAATTTCTATTCATGATATTACGTGCTATTTGGCGGAACAAAAAATTAGCCTTTGTAAAAATACATGCATTCGAGCATCTTCAGATTGCATTTCTAAATTAACCATTTTAATAATTTTAAGTGCATATTGCAAAAATAAAAATTGCAATTTAAAAGAAGGATTTTTAAATCTTTATGAAATAAATAATAATTAAACAAGTTAGAGTGCCATATTCGGCTGTGCCGAATCTTTGATACCCTCCAACGACAGGAGTGAACAGGAGGTAAAACCTTTTCTAATATGCGCAGGCGTTTTAAAAACATAATTTTTTTTTATATCAAAATTTCGAAATTTTTGTTTATTAAAAATTCATAAAAAATTGGAAAATGCTTTAATTTTTTCCAGACGTATAAAAAACCAAATTGCAAAACAAGGCATAAATGATTGAAATCCGTATCAACTTCTAAGAATTTCATAAAACGCAATATTTGTATGGGAGCACCCTAAGGGGTGGAGATAAAGGGAAAGTACGATTTGAGAAAATATTAAGGACGAAAAACTAATCATATATTTTATCCCACTAGGAGTAACTCCTAGGCAGTTGTGGAACCTTGTCTTGAATATATATATACATTTTTTATTTTTCGAATTTATTCTATGAGTTAAGTTTCAGTTATGTATTTTATAAAGTTTTTATCCAGCCTAGGATGCCCCTAGATGGGTCAAATGTATGACCATCTACCAACCCGCTATCTCCATTACTTAAGGGGGCTTCCATACAAAATGTTCAATGCAGAGTAGAAATATATTGAAGAAAAAGTCCCATAAATGCCCAGGAGTCGCCCCTAGGGAGATAAAATGTATGACTGACCCCCATTAGTTTTTTGTTCTTACATTTTCTCAAATTTAACTTTCCCTTTATCACCATCCCTTAGGGGTGCTCCCATACAAATATTGCGTTTTATGAAATTCTTAAATTAATTAAAATTTGTCGACTTTTGTGAATAAAATCAAAAGTTGCTAACAGATTTTAATTATTTATGGCTTGTTTTGTTTGCAGCTTCGTTTTTTATATGTCTGCAATTAGGAGCCTAGCTGCATTTTTAAATTTTTATGAATTTTTAAAAAACAAAAATTTCTAAATTTTGATAAAAAAATTATTTTTTTTTTTAAAAAAAATATTATGTTTCAATAACGACTACTCATATTAGAAAAAAAGTTTTTGTTTTCTAAAATGAAATTTTATTGCGGAATTTCGGTTTTTTTAGTAATTTCAATAAACTAAACCGTTTTTGAGTTACGCGAATATATGTTGTGCACCCTCCTCCATTTTCAAAATAACGGTATAGCTCGAAAACCAGAGCCAATCTTAAAAAACCGTGGGCACCACTGGATTCAGCGTACCCGAATTATGTTAAAACGCTATGTGCACGGCTTGTCTGTTTTTTCAACAAAGCATAGTGTAATTGTAAATTATTCTGTACATACTTCACTGCTATCCAACAGATAGCTAAGGTAAAATGTAACAAGAAGATACAAGATAATAGTCTGGTACTGCATAAAGTCATTCATAAAAAATTTAAGGAATAGAACTATTACAAAAAAATTTATAAAATACATAACTGAAATTTAACTCATAGAATAAATTCAAAAAATAAAAAATGTTGAATATAATAAAGTTGCTTATGAAAAGAAATAATTCCCAATATAAATTTTTTATTCAACATTATGTTTATTTGAAGAATGCAGAAAATTTATTGTCACTGAAATTTTTTTTTTTTTTTTGTCACTATTTGTTTATTGAATCTTCATATATTAAATATGAACTAACAATAATTAATCAAATCTTATCCTCATATTTACTGTATGTCCTGCCAGTGCTAGACAAAAAAGATTTAGTCATCACGGTTTCTTTTCACATATGTAGGTGTTTATCGCTCATCAGCTAATGGATTTGGGTGCAGTTCCAGCCTTTTTAAATATTTTACTGCATATTTCGTTATCATAGTTTTTACTAATGGCACATTGAGATCCTTGTGGATATTTGAGTTTTTGACGTACCAGGGGGCGGCTGTGATTATTCGAAGAAGTTTATTTTGGCGCCTTTGAATTTTTTCGATGTTAGAAGCCGAGGCAGTGCCCCATAACTGAATACCGTAGCACCAAATTGGCTTTAATATAGAGTTGTAAAGAAAAAGTTTGCATTCGATACTAAGAACAGAATTTCTTCCAATAAGCCTATTAATTTGGATTGCTTTTAGTTTCATATGAGTTAATTTAGCTTCTATATGCCATTTCCACGTTAAACGCCGATATAGATGTATACCGAGGTATTTTACATGCGAGTGTTGGGGTATTATTTGATTATTGATTTTAATAGGGGCATGTTTACTAGGGGCATGTTTCCCGACTCAATGTGAATGTTATAGGTGAGCATTTTTGTTCATTGATCTTTATCCTCCATTTTTTTAACCACCTTTCCAGTTCAAATATGTGATCCTGTAAGTAACGAGATGCTTGTTGACAGTTTGCGTGTACGCTTAGAAAAGCTGTATCGTCCGCAAATGTTGAGGTATGGGTGAAGCTGTTTGTAGGCAAGTCCGAAGTATAAATTAAGTATAATAGAGGGCCCAGGATGCTGCCTTGTGGGACTTCAGCGTTAATTGGCTGAGGAGAACTTAAAAAATCGCCTTATTTAATAATGAATTGACGAACGACTAATTAGCTTTCTAACAGCTTGTGTATGTTTGCTGGTAAGTTTTGCTGCAATTTCAGTAGTAAGCCTTCATGCCAGACTTTACCAAAAGCTTGAGACACATCGATGAAGAGTGCTGAGCAATATTTTTTTTCTTATGACATTTACTATTCGATGAGTTTGTTCAATTGTGCTGTTTTCTTCTAAAACCGAATTGATGATTGGGAATACATCTGTTTTCATTTAAAATCGGCGTTAATTTTGACACTAGTAGTTTCTCAAATAGCTTTGATATATTAGACAATAAGCTTATAGGTCTATATGACTCAACTTTTGTGGGATCCTTTCCTGGTTTAGGTATCATGGTAACTTAGGATACTTTGCACTCTTGTGGGTAGTATTCAAGGCGTAAAATAGCATTAACAATTAGTAGAATAATTTTCTTTGCTATGCTGGGTAGCTCCAAAAGCATTTTGTTACTGATCTTATCAATACCAGGGGCTTTCTTGGGGTTTAAATCATGAATAGCCGTCTCGATTTCTCTTATCTTTAATTTTAGAGGAACAGCTGATCCAACAGCAACTGGTGGTAACTCGACCGCAGTAACGAAAGATGTATGAGGGGTAAATACGGTTTTCAAATTGTTCTATGTCATTTCGGGCCCAACCTCCATTCAAGTTTCTAAATGGCGGTTTAGTGGGCGACTGGTCTTTAAGATTTCTAGCTGCACGCCATAATGAGTAGTCAGATTGAGGAGTTGCATCAAGTTCCTTAAGATATTTTTCCAGAGAAGCCGTTTTTTTAGACTGCAGTAAGTTTCTTGGCCTTTTTGTGCACTCTTTTAGTAAATTTTTAAGTTGAGGGGATCTGTGCAATTGCCACTCTCTTCGAACACTCCTTTTTTCAGTCAAGAGACGGTCGACATCTGTAGAATATATTTTACTATTTTTGATATTTTTGCGGGCTTTGCTAGAATGTTGAACAGCGAGTTTGATATAACTGTCAAAATTAACAATTTTTTGCTGATCAGTAGGCCAATAAGTTGGTTGTCCACTCGCGACCACATTTAAATCCATTTTAGACATTGTATTATACAAATCACGACCCTTTGGAGTAATGAGCCGTGACCCCCAGGAAAGTATGTTTAGCGTTGTTATCGCCAGCGGCTAGAAAACAGGGTCCTAATGATTTAAAATATTTATAATATTGGCTTTCTGATATTGAAAATCTAGGTGGAGAGTATAAAAATGAAAGTACTTAGTTTCTATTTAGCTCTTCAACACAAATGTTCGTTGCTTGCAGATAATCTTCACGATGATCACACATTAAGTAGTGTTTGATTCGGGCTTTTATCAGAATAGCAGAACCTCAATAAGCTCTATCTCGAGGGTGCTTGGTATCATATACTATATAACCATTAATTTTAAACGTATTTCTTGAGGTCAAATGAGTTTCAGAAACCATCATTACATCAATTTGTTTACTTTTAAGAAAGTATTCTAGTTCATTTTTATGTTGGGGAATGCCGTTTGCGTTCCAAAATCTTAACATTCTTAACATTTCCTGCATCATATTACCCATTGTGTTTGTAAAGTTATTTACTGTTTGTACTTATGATTCCATGGTTTTCTCTAGACGACTTAAATAAGAAACTGGAGTTTCATTATTATTTGGCAATTCTCCTTGCATTGGCATATGGTTTGATTTTAGCACGTTAGCGTAGGATGTTCTGTTATTACTAGGCTGCGGTACCTGAACGTCATTAATGTCCTTTATCACTACCTGAAGACCTTTACTGCTGTTCAGTTGGTATGTATAAAAGTTTTCTTTTAGTGCTTCTAATTTGGTTATTGCTTTACGAAAGTCATTTTCACGATAAACTTTTTTGTTTGTTTTATTTATACTGCCACGTTTATTGCAGCTACATAAAAAGAATTTTCACCTATTACCGAGATCAAATTCTTTATTAAATCACTTGAGTTTTGCTCTCTATATCGGGGGAGGCTTAGAAGATTTGGTAACGGTATGTGCTTCCGAGGATTCCTCTTCTAAAATTGCAAACCGATTTTGTGAACTTGTTCTATCAGATGTACCCTCTTTTTAAACTTTTGGGACCGAAGCAACTGCAGAAGAGGTTGGGCTGTGACCCCGTTTTAGCACTGTTATGTAGCTATCAATTCCAATTTGTACTTGAGGCTTTTGACCACTTTTTACCTGTGATACTGAGTTTCCCATCATGCCTGATTTGGGGGTAATCTTTTCATCATTTGTTAAAATCGTTTCTGCCGCTGAGGCACCTCTTGCAGGTTTGATATTTTTTATTGTATTAAAATCAACCGTATTATTAGACACCGAAGGTGATACTGAGTTTTCTATTATGCCTGATTGAGGGTTAATATATTTATAACTTATTAAAATTGTTTTTGCCGTTGAGGCAATGCTTGAAGGTTTTGTATTTGTTAGTGTATCAACCGTATTATTAAATTCAGAAGGTGTGAGGAATCGCATGAGTTAACTGTTTGGTGAGAAACAGTGTTTAAATAAAACAAAATTTATATTTATTTTTCTGACGTTCTTTAGAACGTCTTATTTATTTTAAATGAATCTTAAGACTAACTTTTTAAAATAATTTATATTTAGATATTTACAATATCAAATTAAGCTAAGCGCAACGGTAAGCAACAAAAATGCTTACGTCGCTGCCTGGCTAGGTGTATGGGAAAATAAAATTTAATTAGAAGACATGGTTCCCTACACTTGCCCAGCCAATACTATTATATTAGGGAATAGGTATGTAACTCGTGCGAGTAATAGAATTAGCCGTTAGGTATTTGCTATTATCGATTCTTTTTTTTATTTCTGCATTTGTTTCGTTAACACTCACTGTGATATATGCATTTCTATCATTATGTTTAATTGTTTTTGCACTGTTTGCACTCATAAGAGTTCGAGAATAAAAAATGTGTATGTTTATGTATGTATGGACATACATGTACTTTTTTTTTTCTTTTACTTACTTTTTTTTTAATACTTTATTTGTTCACGTTTTTAAAAAAAATAAACCGTATGCCGAGCTTAGAAAACACGTCTATCTTTAACGAGCGCGACAGACAGTAAAATTTTTTTATGCGGTTTTTGTGCCATTTACCAAACAAAAGAACAAATATTACGAATTTATGCTATTCCAAAGAAATATGCATACAACATAACCAAACTTTCACTTTGCGGGAGGAATGTTGAAAAAACCACAGTTACCGATTCAAAAATTCTTAGAATTAAGAAATAAAGTCATACATTTTTACATCTTTTTATTTAATTGTGCGGATAAAACCGCACTAATCGGTTTGGAAAAAACCTTGACCAGGTAGAAATATAAATCATGATAGTCTCGACAGGTACTTTGATTAAAACAATTACAGTATAAATAAAAGTTCCTCAACCCCTTCATTGTCATATGATAAGTGCTTGCGAAAGTGACTAGTGAACAGTGTGGCCATTTTGGCATTTTTGCAGCTAAATTTAGCATTAAAGATTTTTATTTAGCTGCAAAATTTTCATTTAGCACTTGGCACTTTATTTAGCATTTTTGGAAAATGTTTTTAGTTTTTTTTAGCATTATTTATTTTAAAATTTTGGACGAATAGTTTTATTGATTTTACAAATTTTTTTTCATAAATTATAATAAATTTTGACTAAAAATAGTTGTATCAAAATTTCGTATGAAAATGGACAATTCTTATGTTAAGAAACATCTTACCTTTCTTGTTGAAAAATAGACTATTCAGGGAATATTAGAACTAGCCTTGTCATGTTGATTGAAAATATTATTTTCCCTTTGATATTACGATATAAACGTACAAGGAAGTTTCACTTTGAATTTAAATAAAAATTCAATAGTGTCAAATGTTTGAAAAAATTGTTTGCTCTATACTGCTGAAAAAATAATTATTTTAAAGCTTCAACTTTTCTTAAACTATAAAAAATAAAATGATCTAAACAATTTTGTATATCATAGAAATTAATCGTTTGAACTTTGCATATATCAGAGGTTTGCAAGCGCCCTAAATTTAACATTTAATTTCAACTACCTGTGCTACATATTTATACATATGTATCAGATGCTTTAGCCAAATCTAGCCATTTGTTTAAATATAACCATTTATTTCAATTTCGTTCAAAAATTATCGCTTTTCAATTTCGTTCAAAAATTGTCACTTAAATGTATTTAGTTTCGAATTAAATTTCATACATTTTTAACAAAAATCTTTAAAAAATTTTAGCATTATTTTAAGCATTTTTTAAAATCATTTTTAGCATTTTTTGGCCTTGTCCTAATGCCTGATTTAGCTGTAAAATTTTTTTAGACCTGGCCACACTGCTAGTGAAGTTTAAAGCCCCTGACAGTCTTGTATATAATCAGTTATATTAAAATATATAAGATGGAGTTTAATGACTTTTGTAATGTGTGTGGGAAATATGTCAAGTCGCCGTAAGATCACTATTGAAACATAGAGCTTGTATTAAACATATTTTTCTTTAAGTGTTTTATATGGTAAGAGTTGGACACCATCAATAGTTGAAGATGAGTGTTATGCGTGCGCAAATTATACAGCCGGTATGAACAGAAGAAAAATGATTTCTATATGTTACACAGCAACAACATATGGTCGATTTCCTCTTCTACATTCTAACGAAATTCCTGTTCCAGATAGCCAAATACCAACAGAACATATTCCCTAAATAATTCATTCTGTTAAAGCGTGTAGACCAGCTACTTAAATGTACCAACCGTCATGCATCACGGTTCCATGCAGTCACAATAAAATCACGCAAGATAGTTTCGATGTAATGATACGGCGCCTAAAATTTCCCCAAAGACACATCATTCTCTTGGCAAAAGAGTTAAAAAGAGCTAATATTTTAGCACAAGATGTACAAATATACGGGGCTGTCAATCGCCATAGTCTATTTGCCGCTCTTATTATATCTATTAAGAATAATTCTATCGCGTATTGTACTGTTATCCGTGGCTTGGTTTTAACAATGCAACATGAATATAATCCTGGAGATTGCGCTTATTCATTAATTCTTCCAAAAGTAGCTTAAAAGCAGTTTTGCTACATGTCACTAATTTAAAAAGACCTATCGGAAGCACTAAGCACAAATACTAAAGAGACATACGCATCAATGAAACAAATAATACAGTTAATAAAATAGAGACCACAAGTTGAAAATATGCGAAGACTTAAAAATGGTAGCTCTTTTGGGCTATGCTAAAAATATGTGCTTCATGTGCTTATGGAATACGCGTTCCGATGGCGAACAGTACAATACACGCGATTGGGCTTTACGTGAGTAAAGCAGATTGCATAAAAATAATATTATTGAATTACCACTTGTGCCGATGGAAAAGATTTTGTTTCCCCCACTCCACACAAAACTGGGTATTGTAAAAAACTTTATAAAAGCATTGAGCCCAGATAGTGTTGCTTTTACCAATTTGCGCCGAATTTTTCCACGATTAAGCGGCATGAAAGTAAAAGAAGGTATGAACTCTAACTACTTTATTAAATAAGATTTATATATCATATCAAAATGGGCTTATTTTACAGGAATTCTTAATAGACCGGACATTCGTCGTCTTATGAAGGACCATCAATTTGAAGTTGCATTGAATGATATCGAGGTATTGGCTTGGAATTGTATATTAGGAAATCATCGGTCTTAAAATTGGCGAATTTTAATTAAAAATATTCTAACCGCCGAGTCTGATGAACATGATTAGGGTTTGCACCAAGTAACAGCTAGGCGGAAAACAACTTCATTCGCTATTAGGGGATATTTGTTGGAATCTGTAGGAAGATGAATAAATTTCTAAATAATAACTTAACTTTAATAACCAACAAAAATAAATGTTTTAAAATTTTTAAGTCTCGTCTCGTTATTATAAAAAATAAAATCTTTTGTGAACTAAATAAAAAATTGTAGACAGATTTTAATTACTTATGGCTTAATTTGTTTGGAACTTTGTTTTCTATACGCGTAGAACCCTAGCCTTAAATTTTGCCCCTGAAGCGGCTGAGATACCCCTAGACGGGTCAAATGTATGACCAGCCCAACTGGATTTTTCATCCCCATCATTTGTTTCTAAGGCCTAGGAGTCACTCCTAGGGGGATAAAATGAATGACGGAGCTCCATTAGTTTTTCGTCCTTAACCTTTTCTCAAATCATACTTTCCCTTTATTTCCACCCCTTAAGGGGGCTCCCATACAAATATTGCGTTTTATGAAATTCTTAGATTTAATTAACATTTTTCGTCTTTTGTGAATAAAATCAAAAATTGTAAACAGATTTTAATAATTTATGGCTTGTTTTGTTTGTAATTTCGTTTTTAATACGTCTGGGAAATTAGAGCTGTCTAAAACGACAGCGCATATAAGGAACAAGTTTTACCGTTCTTTATGTTCGCGTCTCTGAGTCACGCGAACATATGTTGTGCAACCTCCTCCATTTTCGAAATAACGGTATATCTCGAAAACCTAAAAAACAACCACTGGATTCAGCGTATCCAAATTAGGTTAAAGCGCCAGGTCCCCGGCTTGGCTGTTTTTTCAACTAGCACAGTGTAATTACCAATTTATTTTATTTAACATGCATTTTTGATTGTTTTTTGTTCTTTGTTTTGAAAATACATATTAGTTGCCAAAAACACTACTTACTGTCTGCGTAACGTAGGCGTCCAGACAGTAGTTAAGACAGTTTTCTTTTAAAATAAAGTCTTACGTGAATGTCGCAGTGCAAGTTCCAGCTAAACGGATTTTATATGAACTTGACAAATTAAAAATAGCATTTAACAACTGTTTCGTATGAACACACTTAAGTAAAACATACAAAACCAAAGAATAAGTTATTAATTTTCTTTTAATTGTTGATTTATTTTTTACTTTTGCGAACAAAACTTCAAATTACTGTCAGCAAATGTCAAATCACGTCCAATTTTACTGTCTGCATAATTTGCAAGACAGTAGACAATATAGTTGCAAAAGTGTACATGGATTAGTGATAAAGTTTACATGTATTGCAACTGTCTTGCCAGTACTGGCAAATTTAAACACCGTGTAACGAATCAAATATTATATTGTGCAAAACACATACCCAAAAAGAATAGAAACACACAAACTCAAATGGATTTTAATTAGTTTGTTATAAACGATCAATTGCGAAGTGTAAAGAGTAGAGATGAGCGATATTTCTGTACCTGTGATTTAATCACTGTTACTGAAAAATCACGAATCACAGTTGAGACCAAATCTGTTAAGTAATAGGTACTTGCTAAGTCGTTCTTTTGGTTTTTTGTTACATACACAAATTTTGGATATTTCACTGTTTAGTGGGTAATTGCATTTCACTGTTTGTGTGGGTAATAGCGTTTTTTCAATGCAATAACAAATAATGTTGCTCTTCCTTTTATTCTCTCGCCTACTTTATTAGCATTTCTTTTTGTGTATATGTAGAGTTCAGGGTTGTAAGTAGAGATGAGCTATAATTCTGTACCTGTGATTTAATCAAAGTTACTGGAAAATCACGACTCACAGTTTGACCAAATTTGTCAAGCAACAGCTAGTTGTTAAGTCGTTATTTGCTCATTTTGTTCCATACACAAATTTATGATATTTTACTGTTTGTGTGGGTAATAGCGTTACTTGCATGCAGTAACGAATAATGTTGCTATTTTTTTTTATTGACAGCAAGAAATCCACAATGTTTTTGTACATGATAAAAATACCTTCCTTAAAAAACTTTATTTGTAAAAATACATATGTTAGCGCATATCTTGTTGTTTTTTAGGTTTTGAATCTATTCACTTGATTCGTGCAATAAAAAATTTAACATCTCTAGTAAAGAGTACGGAATATACTCCTCACATCAATGAAGTAAAACAAATTACATCAAACACACCGAAAAAAAGTAGCAAAATAAGTGATATAAATAAATTTGAAATATGATGACGCATTTATGCATTTATCCATAGGTAATATTTTAATCCTTCAAAAAAAAACATCCTTAATATGTTTTAAATCAGGAACCGTGACGATTCTAAGCAATATCATAACAGTTACAGTTTCTTATTTTCCAACTTTTATTTTTTGCTTGTCGAATAAGATTTATTTTTGATTTTTATTTGTTTGCTCAAACAAAATTCAAAATTTGTTTGAAATGTAAGTTAAACGAAAGAATTTTGCGCTCGTCTTCTAAAAAAAAGCAGTAAAACCGTCTGGTTTTTAAATATAAATAAAAACTTGTGTTTGGGAATTAACATTGAAATAATAATAAAAATCTCTAATCTGTTTTTGTTTTCAATATAAATTTCCAAATTAAAATCTTTATTTTTTTTTTTAAACATGCAGTCGATCGTTATTTTTCAGCCAAAAAATAAGCATTACTTTACGATCTGTAAATTTAACTCAAAAATAATTCTTATTCGTCAAGCAAAAAACTTAAAGTTGGAAAACCGCAACATCATATCTTTGAACGTTTGACTTTGTGTTTGCTGGGTAAGTATTCTTGCATCCTCCGCACTGTATGCTGCTGAAAACAAATATTTTATGTTGTTTTAGAAAAAATTTAATATTTGTGAATTTGATCAGAACTAAATTATGACTTCTCGCGAGATTTTTTTGTTATATTAGTGGGATAATAGTCCGTAAGAAATGGTTCATCAATGTATCATTTATACCCGATGTGTTATAAATTGTTTCCCCACGTTATATCTTTTAGTTAAATCCAAATTTCAGAGGAGGATAACTTGTTAGGTTAAAAATGGGTTAGAGAGGTTTTAGTACCATCAGAAAGCTAAAAGTGTCCTCTTTAACCCCATATACACATGTGCAACTGTTTGGAACTGCCTGTCGAACACTTTTTTTCATTTTAATGAAATTACTCGCAAAATTTTTTTGCTCTTTTTATTTAAGCTACTCATATGACTGAAATATAACACAATGGTTTACAAACGTTTTGTTTTAAATGAAATTTTAAACTGTCAGCCGGGTAGCTTTTGAGTTGATTTGAAAGAACACGGGTCCAGTGAGGGTCGGGAGAGTGACTTGCGGACCTCTACATTTTTTATATTCCAACTGTTTAGGCCGCTGGCAACACTGACCAATACCAACGACTCGCTGGGTTTTTGTTTTTATTATACATTCTTAATAATTTACATATTGCAAGTAAAAGAAAGTCAGTCAAGTGTGAGTCAGAGTGCCGCGAGGTTAAGTCGTCGAGAAAAAACAAACATCTTGAAATTTTCATTAAATCAAATAAATAAAGCAAAATATTAAAAACAAAATCATTGTCAAAAATAAGATAAAAACAGATTAACAAATAATTCATTTGTGTATTGTATAAAAACCGATTAACAAATAATCCATTTGTGTAGTCTATAAAAGGTTTAGAAAAGTTTATTCTTATTGTAAAATTTAAAGAGAATTATCAAATAAAAGCGAACAACTACCGTTGAAAAAGGTAGCTAAGAATTAAAAAGTGAATTTGTTTTCTTTATTAAAATTAACGCAATTTCGGTCTGTAGACAATATAATTTATATATTGTGATATTGAAGAGTTTATGAACTTTTTGTAAAGGTCTTTTATTAAAGTGACCGCTTCACAAAACAAAGGAGAGTGATTTCTGTGGTAAAAGCCATCTAGCGACATTCGTTTTTTTTTTTAGCAAGTTCAACAAAGAGGAAAGAGTGCGCGAACAAGTGGAACCAGAAAAATTATAAAAGTGCCAAAACACAGAACGAGGATTCTGTACACCCATTCTGCCTCTGAAACCCCCTTTTTGAAGCCGAAACTCCTAACATCACCAGCATTAGGTAAGTCTTTCGTTTGCTACATTTTTATATACTTACTTCTCCCTCACCCCTTTATCTTGGTCCTTGGATCCGGTACCCGGGAACCCGGCAATCCCTTGTGTTTTTTAGCACACCCCATAGTCTATACACCCTGTGTATACCCTCTAAGAAACATACCCTGTCTGTACAGTTTCGTCAAAACATTGGTTTGCCAAAAGTGCATTACATTTTTGAATTTGTCTTTCCCTTTCATATTCAAAGTCATTAAAAGTCTTACCAAAGGAAAAGACAAAATTCAGCCTACCAACAAAATCCTAAGAGCACGCAAACTCATAAAAGTCATACGACTTAGCAACAGCGGTGTACGCGCAAATTTGCAAATTTCTTTGCACTTTATTATATTACAAATAATAATAATAACCTGTATGTATGTCACATACCTACATATGTAAATACATACAACCATACCTATTGGCAAGTGACGATCTCGTCTGCTGTCGACCTTTTTTTCCTGCGTAACATCTTCCCACCAACAAAATACCATACTCACTTCAACCCATATGTATGTGTCGACTCCGCAACCAGTGTTTTATTTATTTTGTCAAAAAGGAAAAAAAGACATAAGAACAAACCAACCTGTATGCATGTCATTATATGTACCTACATACATTCATACATACAACCATACATGCTGACAAGTGACGATCTCGTCGGCTGTCGAATTTTTTGCGCACCCATATAAGGGAAAACAAAACAAGCAAAAATTCAAATTCAAGTTCATGCGCTTGCAGCTACATAGAAAAAAAAACTATAAGAAAAAAATCCAAGAGCATAATACAAAATCAACCACCAAAATACGGTGGCCTTTTGTTGTTGTAATTTTGCTGCTCTTGTCCATTTTTTTCTTAATAAGCATGAGCCAACGAATCATTTGTTCTCTCACAACATAATAATAAACGGTATGCATGTACGTAACAACAACAATAAGTAAAGTGAGTCGACCTACATTTGTTCATCTACACAAGTACGAGGGTCGTCACAGAAGTGACGACTATAATTGCTAATAATTTGTAAAATGGAAATAATTATCGAAATTAATTAATATTTTTTCGCTCGCTAACGTATTTAATCCCCCTTTACCAACATTTTTATTCATTTTTATTACCCCCACTGTACACACTAGGTAACCCATATTTTTTCCTTAGGCATTAATTACAATATTAATGCAACTCACGACAAACATACATACACCTCAATACACGCAGGCCGCTTCTACGAGGCGCCTCTGATAATTCCTTAGGATTTGGTATCAGAACTTATTAAGTATGTATCACCCTTTTGGCATCCTCCTATGAGGCCCAAGTGAAAATTGTTGATAAATTTTCAAAATCTACTTCTCTCCGAGAATAGATCCCTATATATTTTCTTGCGAAAATAACCACCCGTGGATAGTTATATTGCTTGTCGCTTCTACGAGGCACAACAAACCACACCCCTTAAAACTAAATTATAGGCCAACGTTACACGTTGCCTTTAGACGCCATTGTTGAGTCGGATTATATTAACCATCGCTTCTACGAAGCGCCCCCTAAAATCGTTTTTTAAGCTTTGCGCTCATTTACCCCCACCCCATACGGTGCGCAAGGTATAATAAAGCGTTTTTCCTTAGCGTTTCTCCGAAACTATATCAACATTTTCTATCAAGTCAACACAAATCTACTGCTCTCCGAGCATAGTAACCCATTCTTGTTTACATTAATTGAACGGAATAAAACATAATTTTACGTCATGGCATCGTTAAAGGCAATGATAAAAGCAGCTGATCGCGTTAAAGAGTTCGAGACTTACTTTTGCGGTTTACCTGTTGAGCTCCATACCGCACACTCCTTAGAAATTCAGAAGGCCGAAATCACACGGCTATGGGAGGAGTTTAAAACCTGCTATGAAAGGGTTTTGAGAGCTTACGAAGACGCTGACGAGACAGCTTCGTCGAAAAAGGACACTGCTGACTTGGCTCCGATCAAGCAGAATTACTTCTCCACCTATGAAAGCCAGCTTAGGGCGACCGTAAAAGTCCAAGAGCTTCTTGATACTTTTCGCAAGATACCCAAAGCTCAAGATCGCGATGAATCAGATCGTGACCAATCCTCGTTTATATCGCTACCCCCATGCGACACAGAAATTTTCCATGGCGACTATAAATCTTGGCCCACCTTCCGCGATTTGTTTACGGCCCTCTACGGCAAAAACAAACCTCTCTCACCGGTAGAGAAAATGTGTCATCTCTTAAAGAAGACGCAAGGGGAAGCTCGCGACCTGCTGAAAACATGTCCCATAACAAACGACGGCTTTGAAATGGCATGGCAAAATTTAGTCAACCGATACGAGAACAAAAGAGTTCTAGTCAATGCGCAATTAAAATCTCTGTTTAATATCTCTCCCATTGCCAAGGAGACTGGTCCTAATATTAGGCGTTTGCAACGCACAATAAACGATTGTGTGACCAATTTGACCTTACTTCAAATTGACACCAGTAATTGGGACATCATATCTGTATATATCTGTTCAACGTGCTTGCCAGATATAACCCTCAATTTGTGGGAACGCTCTTTACCCCACACGGCGGAACTCCTCTCATGGAAAGCCATGGACGCTTTCCTAACCTCCCGTTTTCAGACTTTGGAGTCTGTGGCAGACATTTGAGCCACTTTTTCGAGTTCTCACACCTCCAAATCCCCTCAAACTGGTAATGCTCATAAAGCCAACTCAGCCCACGGTAAAAGAGTTCAAAATTACAAGACGAGATCTCTCATCAAAAAAATGATAAGTCTCAAACGGGAAACCATAAGACAGGAACACCGAAAATGATACTGTATGACCTCTGTGCTCAGAATCGCCCCTTGCGACAGTGCCCTAACTTGCTCTCACTCTCTATTTGTTATGCTTGTATAAATAAAAATACTTTATTTACTATTTTATAAAAAACGAATGCTAGTTTATTTAATTTCAATTACTAGCTTATTTTAACAAAACCTTAAAATTCAAAAACGTGTTCTTCTTCTCCTTTTGCATAACCTCCTCATTCTCTAGCTGTCAAATCGGGTTGCCACCTATTCACATCAATCACTTATATTAAATCGTGTAGTCAATCAAAGTATTGTTCCAACATCCTCCCTTGTTTGAAGTTATACTCTCGTACGAAGCTGATTGGCATGTTTTCGTTGCAGCATGTTCCTATCATCAGCCTCCACTGAAACGTTGTACATTACAGAGCCAAACTTCTCTATAACCTTTCCAGGCGCCCAAGCAAACTTATTTCTTCTAAATATTTTCGCGAAAACTAAATCACCTTTTAGAAAACTTCTGTTTCTAGCACCATGTTTCCTATTATAGTCATGTTCCATTTCTACGTTTCTTAGATATTCAACGTCTTCCTTCACCTTCAAAAGATCCATTTGCAATTTCAAATTTCTACCAACAAACCATTCGGCCGGTGATTTATTTTCAGGCACATTTGGATTTGGCGTTGAACGATATTGGCCTAGAAAAATCAATAAATTAAGTTTATCATTTTTGGAATTAGTCTCATAAGCTTTTTGTAACGATCTTTTAACCGTGTCCACAAACCGTTCCGCCTGCCCGTTTGATTGTGGGTGATAAGTAGGTGTAGTCAAATGGTTAATACCATATATTTCACAAAAATGTTTAAATTCAGTACAAACAAATTGTGTACCATTATCGGACACTATTGTATTGGGGGCGCCATATCTACTTACAAATTCCTCCATTTGTATAACTACAGATTTTGCTGAAATTGAAGATAATTGAGCGACCTCCGGCCATTTGGAAAATGCATCTACCATAATTAAATAATAATGTCCTCTCACTGGTCCGGCAATGTCTACATGAAGTCTCTCCAAAACTTTTTGTGGTAATGGCCAGGAACTGAGTTCAGTTTTCGTTGGAGATTTAGCAGCGGAACAACATCCAGAACATTGTTTTACGTAAACAGAAATATCAGCATCAATAAATGGCCAATATAAAAATGATCTTGCTATTGCCTTCATCCTTTCAGTGCCTTGGTGGCCTCGATGAAGTTGTTTTAAAAGTCTCGCCTTAAATTCCAAAGGCACAATAACACGTTCTCCGAACATTAGACAACCATCCGTCACGCTAAGGCCATTTCGTCTATTGAAAAATTGTAATAACTCTGGTCCAAAATCTTTGGTACTTGAAGGCCAACCTTCCTGCGTATATTTATAAACCATCTGTAACGTTGAATCAGCTTTCGAAGCAGCACGAATCATATCCCTTGTAACTGGTAGTTCCTGCAAGTTCTCTTGTAAAATTGCTTTAACGTCTGCCTCAACAGATATTGATGCAATTATGAAATCTTCCACGTCTGCTTGTTGATCACTAACAAGTCTAGATAATACATCTACGTTGCCAAATTCCTTTGTGTTAACATACTGAATATCAAAATTATAGTTCATCATTGTTAAAGCCCATCTTTGTAATCTATTGGCGGTATGCGTTGGAATTCCCTTTTTTGATCCAAAAATAGCTAGTAGAGGTTTATGATCCGTCAGCAAAGTGAATTTTCGACCATAGATCATTTTGTGGAACTTAGTGCATGCAAATATTATAGCCAACGCCTCTTTCTCTATTTGGCTATAACGCTTTTCAGTGCTTGTTATGGCTCGAGATATGTGATAAATTACTTTATTAGAACCATCTGGCATTGAATGATAAATTTGACCACCAATACCCACCATGGAAGCATCTGCAGCTACTGTTATTGGCAAATTGGGATTATAATGCGTGAGTAACAAGGGTGAACTTAAATTTTTCTTAAAGTCTTGAAATGAGCTTTCACATTTATCATTCCATTCCCATTTAACACTATCTTTCAAAAGCTCGTCCAATGGGTGACGCAGTTGTCTCATTTTAGGCAAAAATTTTGAATAATAATTTACAGCCCCAAGAAACGATCTAAGTTCTGCAACATTGTTTGGTCTGGGTAAATTTTTAATGACTTCAATTTTCATTGGATCTGGATGTAAACCATTAGAGTTTAAAATGTGACCCAAGTATTTGATGGAGGTTTTAAATAGTTCACATTTATTCCAATTAATAGTTAAACCGTTATCATTAAAACGACTAAAAACGTTCATAACTAGCTTATAATTTTCTTCAATGTTTGGAGTGGCAATTATGATGTCATCCAAATATGTTACAACACCATTCAGACCAGATAGCACAGTTTCCAGTGCTTGCTGAAAAGCACCAGGGGCAGACATAACACCAAAAGGTAATCTATTATATTCAAATAATCCCTTATGCGTGTTCACCGTCAATATCTTTTTGGAATTATTATCCACTTCGAATTGAAGATAAGCATCTGATAAATCTAAAGTGGTAAATATTTTGCAATTCGCCATTTTCGAAAAAATATCATCCACATGTGGAATTGGATACTGATTTTTCTCAATACATGAATTTAAACCTGTAGAATAATCTCCACAAATACGAATCTTGTCATTAGGTTTACGTACTACAACAATAGGTGCAGCCCATTCTGAGTGTGTCACAGGTGTTATTATATTAAGTGCTTGAAGACGATTTAGCTCTTCTTCCACCTTATGCAACATAGCATAGGGAACAGATCTTTTTGGCTTAAAAACTGGCTTACAATTTTCCTTTAACTCCAGATGAATTTTAAACTTTTTGCAATGGCCCGTTGATTTATCTAAAACTGCTGGAAATTGTGTTTTAATTTCATTGAAAATAATCTCTTTATTCAAATTCGTTGGAATGTTTAGACAAACGTTACTGATTGGTGTATCCCAATACCCAAATCTTTCTATCAAATCGATTCCAAAAACGTTCAGTGTGGTAGAATTTGCAACGTTAATCGTCGAAGAAACAGCTTTCCCCAAATGGCAAATAGTCGTTCTCAGTTCACCAATAATAGAAATATCATTATCTGATGCACACGTTGCACTACGTAAACAGTTAGTAAGCTTTGGTTTTCCAATCTTAATCCAGTTTGTCTTCGATATAATGGTTATATCTGAAGCGGTATCAAATTGAAGCTGTATTTGATTATCATTTATATAGACAGTGATAAATTTTCTGTACGAAGTGTGGTCCCGTACTTGATTGATTTGTGGACCTGAAACAATATTTACTTTTTTTGAAGTAAAATTTTTACTAAAATGCGACTGACTTGTGCTGTGTTTGTCCTCTTTATCAATGTATTTGAAACATGCACAATACCCATCCTTATGGCCGATATTATCACATATTTTGCATTTGTGGTTAGAATAATTGCAATTTTTAACAAAATGCATAGCCCCGCATTGCCAGCACGGTCTGTTTGGGGAAGCATTTTTTTTAGTAGGTTGAAAATTTTTTTGTTTGTATATCTTTTGAACTTGAGTATCATCAGATGATACCACGCTGACAGATGGAGATGGAATTTCCATCAGCTTTACATCTTCCTTCAGCGATTTAAATCGCTGCGCTTCCGCTACTAGAACCTCAAGTTCCAGATTATCTGAAGATGTCTCTAAAGTAGACAAAAGCTTACCACGTAGTTCGGCGTCTTTAGGTGAATTGAGACCAATTATGAATATTAAACATTTAAGTTCATCTGTTGTCATTTGACCATGAACGAAATGTTCGCATTGTTTGTTAACTCTGGCAGAATAACTAACAAAATCTTCCAAATCATTTTTTTGTGTCTTCAAACATTTGTACCGAAGACTAAATAAAGATTCCTTTTTATCAAATAAACTTCTAAGTTGTTGTACGGTTCGCTCAAAATTTAATTCTTTGGGTTTTTTCGGTAAAAGGAAATCGGCATACTTTGTATAAACATTTTGATTTAACTTTCGAAGAAGCAACCGAGTTTTAGAACTGTCATCAAGACTCCTGGCATCCACTAAAAAATGTTCTTCAAAGCGGCTAAACCAATTTGAAAATGTTAAATTATCATCCGGATCATATCGAAATTCTTGAACGTTCCTTGCAATTATATCCATTAGTGTTTCCTGCTGTTGTGACTGCGAGGAATCTGGATGCACGGTTAGTGAATCTTCAAATTTCTTAGCAAGATGTTCCATTAACTCTTGTTGCTGCTGCAAAAGCAGTTGTGTAAGTACGTTTTCCAACGTAGTCATCGCGTGTATTCTAATAATCCTCGTCGCCAATTGTTATGCTTGTATAAATAAAAATACTTTATTTACTATTTTATAAAAAACGAATGCTAGTTTATTTAATTTCAATTACTAGCTTATTTTAACAAAACCTTAAAATTCAAAAACGTGTTCTTCTTCTCCTTTTGCATAACCTCCTCATTCTCTAGCTGTCAAATCGGGTTGCCACCTATTCACATCAATCACTTATATTAAATCGTGTAGTCAATCAAAGTATTGTTCCAACACTATTGAAGACCGCTACGCTGTCGTCAAGAAAACAAACCGCTGTACCAACTGTTTAGGAAACTCTCATCATGTCAGGGCTTGTACCAGCAAATACGTATGCATGTTTTGCAAGAAGAAGCATCACTCACTGCTTCATCGGGTCGAGCCTGAGGCAGCTTCAAGCACAGCCTCTAAGCCTCCAAATATGGCCAACCACACCCCCCTACAGCCCTGGACTTAGCCCCTTCTACCTCCGCGGAAGCAGCGAACCGTACGTTAAGATCGTTATCAACGCAATTGCAAGGCCCTGCTGTACCGCCTACCTCGCCATCTGTCGTACTTGGCACCGCGCTAGTGGATGTTTTTAACAACGATGTCAAATGCACTGTTCGGGCCTTAATTGACTCTGCCTCAGAAGCAACCTTTATTTCGCAAAAGCTTCAAATGACGTTAAATTTGCCTACTCGTTCCTCACAGGCAAAAATACATGGCCTGAATGATTCGTTAACCGCTACCTCTACAATAAGTTGCCATTTTCGCATCGGGTCCCCTGTCGATAAGTCGTTTAAATTTTTCGCAGACACTTTAGTCGTCAAGAAGCTTACAGGTCAGGTTGCACATTACCCCTCGTCTACACTAAAAAATTGCAGATTTTCACATTTGCAATTGCCTGATACCCATCGCAGTGGCTGTTCAGAAGTCGATTTACTTCTTGGTGGAGATGCGTACCCGAAAATAATTCAGGATGGCCTACAGTGGGATACACAACAGTCGTTAGTTGCCCAAAAAACCGTCTTCGGATAGATCATTACTGGCAAGATAGCTCACAACCTGTGTAGAAGCTCAGTCTTTTCATACTTCAATGCAGTAGACCACCAACTCCAGCGCTTCTGGGAGCTAGAGGAAATCCCGAGGAAAACAAAGTCGTCCCCGGAGGACGCATTCTGCGAGAAATTGTATGAATCCACTACCTTCCGAAATAATGACGGTCGATTTGTTGTCTCCCTCCCTTTTAAACAAGAATACCCCGAAAAATTAAACATAAGTCAATCCCGAAAAATCGCTTTCTCCCAATTTTTGAGTATTCTATTCTACTCTGGGTAAAATGACCAAAGTAAACCCCGTAGCTGGTGATAGCGGCACATATTACATGCCCCACCATGCTGTTTTAAAACCAGACAGCACCACACCAAAGTTACGCGTTGTATTTAATGCCTCAAGCCCCTCATCCAATGGTAAGTCTGAACGAACTTCCACACACAGGTCCGGTTCTTCAAGCGGACTTAATGATTTTAGTTCTGCGATGGCGATTTTTCCGCTATGTGTTTAACGCGGACATCGAAAAAATGTACCGCCAAATTATCGTACACGCCTCACACACCCCCTATCAAAGAATCGTGTTCAGAAATCACCCCAATGAGGTACCCCAAGATTACGAAGTAAACACAGTCACCTTCGGTGACAACTGTGCCCCTTATTTAGCAATTAGAACATTGCTTGAGCTCGCCAAGAAAAACGAAAGCATTTACCCTAAAGTGGCTGAAATCTTACGAAATCACATGTACGTCGATGATGTACTGACGGGATCTCACACTATATATTCTGCTGTAAAGATGCGAGATGATCTCCTAACCGTCCTTGATACGGCTGGCTTCCCGCTGCGTAAATGGACAGCCAACAATGAAATGTTGCTGCACGGCCTGCCCTCAGCACATTTGCTAGACGGAGAATTTTTTAAGCTCTCAGATTCTAGTATAACCAAAACTCTCGGATTGCGGTGGAACGCTGGAAGCGACCATTTTTATTTTAGGTTTAAATCTAGCCCTGATCGTAACTTGACCACAAAAAGGCGTGTTCTATCGGAAATCGCCAAGCTTTTCGACCCGGCAGGTTGGTTATCCCCTAAAATCATCGTAGCCAAAATTATTATGCAGCAGATATGGAAGGATGGCACCGGCTGGGACGACAATTTAAGCCCTACTACTATGCAACAATGGCAGGGATTTCTTGATGACTACCTGAGGATAGAACAAATCAAAATCCCCCGCTTTATAGATTACACGGCTTCTGCGACGCATCCGTTTTTGTGGACAGATTCCACTATTGTGCTGGCCTGGCTGCAGAAGCCGGCTCATAAATGGAAGACCTTTGTAGAACACCGAATTTCGTCGATTATCGAGAAAGTCGGAGCAGAAAACTGGGCTCACGTTGAGTCCAAAAGCAACCCTACCGATCTGGCATCTCGCGTTCTTACCGTCCCTGAATTAGTATCTAACGATCTGTGGTGGCATGGGCCTTCATGGCTCAGACAACCCCATGCAGAGTGGCCGTCACGTACTTCTGCATTCGTGACGGAGGAAGAAAAAAGGTCAGTGCGAGTGCTTGCCACCCTCAAAGGAGACCACGATCTTCTCAAGGACTTCTCCGATAAAGAGCTAAGAGTCACGTGCTATGTCTTTCGCTTCTACAACCGACTCAGGGCCACACATGGATCCACACGGCGTCATAAGGATTAATGGGTGATTAGCGAACTCTCCCACTTTAAGTTATGATGAAAGATACCCCATATTACTGCCTTATCACGCTCGTTTTACAAGATTGTTTCTCGTTCATCTCCACAAATACACAATGCATGGCCAAAATGCGCTTCTATACCGCTTGATGAAACTCCACTATTATGTCCCCAAACTCAAAACGTTAATCAGGACAATAATATCTCAGTGCGTAACATGCGTGAAACAAAAACTACAACTCGGCCAACAGCTTATGGCCGTGTTACCCCTCGAACGAACAAGTCTATCCCGACCGTTTTGCAACACCGGAGTAGATTTTGCGGGACTCTTCGACATCAAATCATATGTCGGTCGTGGCTGTAGGGTCACTAAGGGATACGTTCTAGCTTTTTTATGCTTTTCCACAAAGGCGATACATTTAGAAGCGACCGGAGAAATTTCCACCCAAGCTTTTTAGCCGCCTTTGCGCGCTTTTTCTCACGGCGTGAAACCCCTCACGCTATGTATTCCGATAACGGCACCGCGTTTGTCGGCGCATCTCACATTCTACAGCGAGATAAGGAGCACTTCCTAGCTCTCGTACAGAAAGGCCTCATGACTCAAAATGCCTTTAACCCCGTTGAATGGCATTTCTTTCCCCCTGGCGCTCCCCACATGGGCGGCCTCTGAGAAGCCGGTGTCAAGAGCTTCAAGTCCCATTTCAAAAGACTATGTCACTCCCAAAGCTTCACGTATGAAGAATTTAGCACCATGCTTGCACGAATTGAAGCCTGCTTAAATTCCAGGCCCCTAAGTCCAATGAATGAGGACCCAACGAATCTCTGCGCATCAACCCCTGGTCATTTCCTGGTCGGCACCCCTCTTTTATCCCCTCCAGAACCCGATCTGACGAGCCATTCACTTAGTTACGTGAATCGTTGGCAAAAGCTACATTTGTTGCATCATCAATTAGCTCGCAGATGGAAAGAGGAGTATTTAACCGAGCTTCATAAGCGACATAAATGGCAATACCCCCAACGAGAGTTCGCGAAAGGCGATATAGTAGCTATCAAACAGGACAACCTGCCCCCCAATCAGTGGGGACTAGGTCGTATCGAAAAGAATTTCCACGGCCCCGATGGCCGGGTCCGGGTTGCCGAAATCCGAACCGCCAACGGTATCCTCACAAGGCTCATCGTTAAGTTGGTCCTACTCCCCATTTCCCTATCGACGAGACATCAATTTGTCCCCCCATCTTCATTCATTCCCTTTTTTGTATTTCCCACTGCAGTCATCATGCGTCCTCGTGTACGTCAGCGCGGCTCGCCCATAGAGGAACGTCAACGCGGCTCCCTCATAGAGGAACGTCAACGCGGCTCTCTCATAGAGGAACGTCAACGCGACTCTCCCCGAGAAAAACGTCAACGCACTCGTCCCCAAAAGACAAAGAAGCCGGACTGTCGCCTTGCCGCAAGGCTCACCCCCTTCGCAGCTGCGCAAAATTCAACAAAATGGAGGTCTTCGAAAGAAAGGATGTCGTGCGGCGCCACCAGTATTGCGTGAACAGTCTTGCGCACTCCCACCGCACCTCCGCCTGCCGTAGTCAGCGACGTTGCCAGCACTTCAATAGCAACCATCACACCCTCCTCCACGTCGAAGCCATAACACGGCCTAAGGATTTTGTGACCATGGCCGACACCGGCAACGTAGTTCCCACCGTCATTGTAAGGATGCACCTAGACTGAGGGTGGCACCTAGTCCGCGGTCTCCTGAATCCGTGCGCCGGCTCAAGCTCCATCGCAGCGTTTATTGTAGAGCGCTATCATTTGCCCTTCGAGCGGTTTGGCCAAGACAAGTGGTGTCAGGTGACGTTTCGCACCCGGTTTGCAGAGGAAGGAGGTACCTTTACGGGGAGAGCTAAGGTGTCCGACCAATTGCCTGAGCGACTACAGGAGAAAAAGCTTGACCGCGTCGTTACCGATGCCTACAGGAACCTGCGTCTGGCAGATCCAGACTTTTTCGAAAATAACACGATCAACTTTGTATGGGGAGCGGATATTTATCCAAGGTTGATCCGCAACGGTTTGCAACCGTCATCCATTGGCTCACCGCTGGCCCAGGATACCGTGTTGGGATGGGTCATTATTGGACAGTTCGCAGCTTGACACCAACAACAACTTTATTTTTATCAGTACTCCGTACTTCATTTTTTTATATAATTCGCATGAATTGCTTACCTCTATTGATTTATACTTTAAACATTTTTATGAAATTTTGTTTTTTTAATTATATCCATACACATTTTATATTTGTATCAACCCCTATGAATTATATCGATTTATATTCTTACTTTTGTATCTAAACCTCAAATTATATCTATTCATGTTTAAATATTTAAATACTACGCACATTTGATGTCTATTTTGCACTAGTGAATACCCCAACCTTTCATGCTGACCCTCGTTGCTATCATTAATATAGCAAGGGGGGCGGGATGTTTAGGCCGCTGGCAACACTGACCAAAACCAACGACTCGCTGGTTTTTTGTTTTTATTATACATTCTTAATAATTTACATATTGCAAGTAAACAAGTAAAAGAAAGTCAGTCAAGTGTGAGTCAGTGTGCCGCGAGGTTAAAGTTTATGCATCTTGAAATTTTCATTGAATCAAATAAATAAAGCAAAATATTAAAAACAAAATCATTGTCAAAAATAAGATAAAAACAGATTAACAAATAATTCAGTTGTGTATTGTATAAAAACCGATTAACAAATAATCCATTTGTGTAGTGTATAAAAGGTTTAGAAAAGTTTATTCTTATTGTAAAATTTAAAGAGAATTATCAAATAAAAGCGAACAACTACAGTTGAAAAAGGTAGCTAAGAATTAAAAAGTGAATTTGTTTTCTATATTAAAATTAACGCAATTTCGGTCTGTAGACAATTTAATTTATATATTGTGATATTGAAGAGTTTATGAACTTTTTGTAAAGGTCTTTTATTAAAGTGGCCGCTTCACAAAACAAAGGAAAGTGATTTCTGTGGTAAGAGCCATCTAGCGACATTCGTTTTTTTTTAGCAAGTTCAACAAAGAGGAAAGAGTGCGCGAACAAGTGGAACCAGAAAAATTATAAAAGTGCCAAAACACAGAACGAGGATTCTGTGCACCCATTCTGCCTCTGGAACCCCCTTTTTGAAGCCGAAACTCCTAACATCACCAGCATTGGGTAAGTCTTTCGTTTGCTACATTTTTATATACTTACTCCTCCCTCACTCCTTCACCAACCAAACTTTTGAGAATTTTCGCTTATATAGCAATTATTACCATTGCTTTTAGTTTTAGGTACTTTTAATCAGTTTTATGGCTTGTTAAAACTATATAAAATTTTCGCTAATTTTTGCAAACTTCACCAAATTTTTAAATTTTTGCGATGCTTTGCTGCTCTTTGAGTTAATCAACTTCGTTTTTTAAATAGCCCCATATATAAATCGAAGTCTCCTACCTATTTTACTGGGCACTAGCAACACTGTCGATTTATAAGGGGCGAAAAGTTCAATGCCTAATGCCATTAGTAAGGGTGATTTTTTAAAATAAAACATGCTACCCTTTTGGAGAGCAAAACATTTGTAAGAAACAAATACCAAATTGCATTTTTTAAATTAAATGTCAAATTTTTTGTAGAAAAGAAAACACCAAAATTTTTTCAATAAATAAAAAATTTTATATATAAAATATAGCAAATATGTATGTATGTACATGAGTTTTTTTTTGCTTTTAGAGAAATTGTACTTTAATTTGTACTTTACTATCGAAAATCTAATTTAGAAGTTGTAAAAAATGTTATAAAACAAACTCTTAAGAAAAACTAACTATTTTTTAGGAATGTGCGTTCTTTATTTTGTTATTAAATCTTCACTTGAAGTCCATGGCGCATATTCATAAATGATCACAAAGTGTTAATTTTTTGAAGTACCTATTAAAGTTGTTCACAGTTGGTTACTTTCAGCATAAAAAGTTTAGGCTTAATTATGGGTAAAGCAGTAACTAAATGCTAACTAACTAATACATTCGAAGAAGATTGATTTAATTGTATAATTTATTTGAAAAGTACAAAATTTTGAAGTGATTATAAAAAAAATAAAGAAATGGAAAAAATTATAAGAGATATTCAAATATTATCAGATGAAAACATAACGAAAAAAGTTAAGACATATAAAACACGCTGCAATCCATTTGAAATGGATGATGAAGACTTCTATGAAAGATATAGGTTTGACAAAGAAACAGCGTGTTTTATAATTAATTTAGTGGACTCCAAAACATTTCAAACAAGGAGAGGTAAAGCAATTCCAATAAACTTGCAAGTCCTTTCTACCTTGCGTTTTTTGGGGCGAAATGTTCACCAAAGTGATATAGGTGGGAACTTTCATAGACATGCATGCTCTGTTTAACTTACTTGCAATTTTTAGGTGATCTTCACGGTTTATCGCAACCATCAGTAAGCCACATAATAAAAAATGTGACAAAAAAATTGGCATTACGACTTCCGGATTTTGTAAAATTTCCACAAGAACCTGAAGAAGTTAATAAAATAAAAAACAGGTTTTATAATATAGCCCGCTTTCCTTGCGTTATCGGTGCTATTGATTGCACGCACGTGCGTATTAAATGCCCAACAAGAAATAATGGCTGGACATTTTAGAAATAGAAAAGGATATTATTCCTTAAACGTACTGGTATATACATACATATATACTTTGAAACACATACACAAATTTACATTAGTACATATTAACAAGAAGAATCAAAAATTCCAGATTGTTTGCGATGCCGATTGCAAAATTTTAGATATTGTCGCTCGCACTGTCCACGATGCCAGAATTTGGTCTATGTGCTACTTAAAATCTAAGCTTGAAACATCACAATATCAACATAAAGGTGTATTACTGGGCGATGGCGGATATCCAGCATCTTCTATATTGTTGACTCCTGTTAGGACTCCAGCAACAGAAAAAGAGAGACGGTATGAATTATATTGACAGTTGCTTTTTTCCAGTTAAAGAAATTTCGAGTTTTATAGCAATTTTTGGTTAAAATTTGGTATAAAGGAGGCAACATTTTTTGAGAAACAAAAACACTATTAATCTTAAAAGCAGAAACCGAAAATAGCAGTTACTTTCAAATTTTAAAACAAAAATAATAAAATATTTCTTTTTAATTTTTTTTGAGCAAGAATAAAAAATCTTTTTTGATTTTTCTTTTTTGAGCAAAAATAACAGCAGCGGAGTTCAGTTTCTGATGCAGAAGGTCTTGCGAAAGTGCAAATGCAAAATAATGTAGCCATTGTTTGCAATCCAACAACAAATTGCAATTGTCATATCATTGCTTTTGCTCAATACTTAAACTGTATTGCTTTTTCAGCTACGTGTATTGCGTTTGCATACCTGATACTCGAACAGCTATCAATAAATAAATAATCCAACATCTTTTTGTAAATTTTCACGATAAATAATGCTTTATAATACCTATATTTGCTCACTCACCTTAAACGCACCAAATACTGAATACCGCCAGTTATTTTTTCATTTTTTGGTTTGAGAAAAAATAACACTTATTTTTTTAATTTTTATTTTTTCGAGCAAAAATAAAAATAAAAATCAAAAATATCATCTGACTTTTATGAATAACTGTTACGGTCGTTGCTTTAAAGTATTCATACTTTTATATGTTCAATTAAAGATATAATTGAAGTCACACGGCAACATTGTCTCTCGCGCTCGTTGAAGATAGACGTGTTTTCTAAGCTCGGCATACGGATTATTTTTTTTTTTAAACGTGATTATTGATTTGTGTATTTAAAAAGTAAATACAAGAAAAAGAAAAAAAAATACATGTATGTACATACATACATAAACACACATTTTTTTTATTCTCGGTGTTGATAAACAATAACAAATAAGAAGAGCACAACTGTAAACAGTAAAAAAAAAAACTCTTATGAGTGCAAACAGTAGAAATGCATATATCACAGTGAGTGTTAATGAAACAAATGCAGAAATAAAAAAAGAATCGATGATAGCAAATACCTAACGGCTAAACCTATTACTCGCACGCGATCCCTCTCGCCGTCTGTATTTAATAACACGGTTGATACAATAACAAATATAAAACCTGCAAGCTTTGCCTCAACGGCAAAAACAATTTTTAAGTGATGAAAATATTAACCCCCAATCAGGCATGATGGAAAACTCAGCTCCACAAGTAAAAAGTGGTATTGATAGGTACATAACAGTGCTTAAACGAGGTCGCAGCCCAACCTCTTCAGCAGTTGCTTCGGTCTCAAAAGTCTTAAAAGATGGTACAGCTGATAAAACAAGTTCACAAAATCGTTTTGCAATTCTGGATGAGGAATCTCCGGAAGCACAAAACGTTATCAAGTCTTCTAAGCCACCGCCGATATATCTTAGAGAGCAAAACTCAAATGAATTAATAAAGAATTTGATCTCGGTAATAGGTGAAAATTCTTTTTATGTAGTTGCAATTAAGCGGGGTAGTATAAATGAGACAAAAATACAAGTTAATCGTGAAGATGATTTTCGTAAGGTAATTACGAAATTAGAAGCATTAAAAAAAACTTTTATACATACCAACTGAAGAGTAGTAAAGGTCTCCAGGTAGTGATAAAGGGCATTGATTCATGCGTAGACCCAGGTGAGATAAAAACGTTTTTAGAAGAAGGGCTTCAAAATAAAAAACGTAATAAATATTAAAAATAGAGAAAAAAATCCCCAGCCACTATTTCGAGTGGAGTTAGAACCCGGCGACGTTAAGCTTAAAAAAAACGAAACGCATCCCATTTACAGTCTGAAATATATCCTGTATAGGAAAATAACGATAGAGGAGCCGCACAAAAGGAACGGTCACGTACAATATTTAAACTGCCAAGAATTTGGTCACATTAAGGCATACTGCCATTTAACCCCTGTTTGCGTTGTATGTGGAGAGTTGCATGGTACAGCTCTCTGCAATAAGTCTAAAAACGACCCCAATGTAAAAAAATGCAGCAACTGTGGTGGTAATCACACTGCCAACTATAGAGGATGCCCTGTATACTCTATAGTCAAGCGCTTGGTTGGACCGAAACCTAATCCCCCTCAAATGCAGGTATCACATCAAGTTAACACTAATGACATTCAAGTACCGCAGCCTAGTAATAACAGAACATCCTACGCTAACGTCCTAAAATCAAACCATATTCCAATGCAAGGTGATTTGGCAAATAATGATGAGACTCCAGTTTCTAATTTAAGTCGTCTAGAAAAAACCATGAAAACACTAGTGCAAACAGTAACTAACTTTACGAACACAATGGGTAATATGATGCAGGAAATGTTAAGAATGCAATCAATGTTATTGCAAGCTGTACTTAACAAGCCATGAATTGCTTAAAAATTTGTTTTTGGAACGCAAACGGCATTCGCCAACATAAAAATGAACTAGAATACTTTCTTAAAAGTAAACAAATTGATGTAATGATGGTTTCTGAAACTCATTTGACCTCAAGAAATACGTTTAAAATTAATGGTTATATATTATATGATACCAAGGACCCTCGAGATAGAGCTTGTGGAGGCTCTGCTATTTTGATAAAAGCCCGAATCAAACACTACTTAATGTGTGATTATCGTGAAGATTATCTGCAAGCAACGAACATTTGTGTTGAAGAGCTAAATCGAAACTTAGTACTTTCATCATTATACTCTCCACCTAGATTTTCAATATCAAAAAGCCAATATTATAAATATTTTAAATCATTAGGACCCTGTTTCCTAGCCGCTGGCGATTACAACGCTAAACATACCTTCTGGGGGTCACGGCTCATAACACCAAAGGGTCGTGTTTTGTACAATACAATGTCTAAAATGGATTTAAATTTGGTCGCGAGTGGACAACCAACTTATTGGCCTACTGATCAGCAAAAAATTCAAGATGTCATCGATTTTGGCGTGGTTAAAAACATCCCCGCGTGACGTCAGCAACACAAATAAATTGGTTAAAATATAAAAAATATCTCAGTACCCACTGGACTGAAAATATTCCGCTTAAAACACCGGAAAATGTGAATCTTTCTATTGTAAATTTTGACAATTATCTGAAACTAGCTGTTCAACATTCTAGCATAGCCCGCAAAAACATCAAAGATAGTAAAATATATTCTACAGATGTCGAGCGTCTCTTGACTGAAAAAAGGAGAGCTCGAAGAGAGTGGCAATTGCACAGATCCCCTCAACTTCAAAATTTACTAAAAGAGTGCACAAAAAGGCTAAGAAACTTACTACAGTCTCAAAAAACGGCTTCTCTGGAAAAATATCTTAAGGAACTTGATGCAACTCCTCAATCTGACTACTCATTATGGCGTGCAGCTAGAAATCTAAAAAGACCAGTTTTCTCTAAACCGCCATTAAGAAACTTAAATGGAAGTTAGGCACGAAATGATATAGAAAAAGGAAATATTTTTGTTAATCATTTGAAAACCGTATTTACCCCTCATACATCTTTCGATACTGCGGTCGAGTTACCACCTGTTGTTGTTAGATCAGCTGTTCCACTAAGATTTGAGATAAGAGAAATCGAAAAGGCTATTCATGATTTAAACCCCAAGAAAGCCCCTGGTTTTGATAACATCAGTAACAAAATGCTTTTGGAGCTACCCCGCATAGCAAAGAAAATTATTCTACTACTTTTTAATGCTATTTTACGCCTTGAATACTACCCACAAGAGTGGAAAGTATCTTTAGTTACCATGATACCTAAACCAGGAAAGGATCCCACAAAAGTTGAGTCATATAGACCTATAAGCCTTTGTCTAATATATCAAAGCTATTTGAGAAACTACTAGTGTCAAAATTAACGCCGATTTTAAATGAAAACAGATGTATTCCCAATCATCAATTCGGTTTTAGAAGAAAACACAGCACAATTGAACAAACTCATCGAATAGTAAATATCATAAGAAAAGCCTTTGAAGAAAAAAAATATTGCTCTGCACTCTTCATCGATGTGTCTCAAGCTTTTGATAAAGTCTGGCATAAAGGGTTACTACTGAAGTTGCAGCAAAACTTACCAGCAAACATACACAAGCTGTTAGAAAGCTACTTAGTCGGGCGTCACTTTATTATTATAGTTCTCCTCAGCCAATTAACGCTGGAGTCCCACAAGGCAGCATCCTGGGCCCTCTATTATACTTAATTTATACTTCGGACTTGCCAACAAACAGCTACATCCATACCTCAACATTTGCGGACGATACAGCTTTTCTAAGCGTATACGCAAACTGTCAAGAAGCATCTCGTTATTTACAGGATCACATATTTGAACTGGAAAGGTGGTTAAAAAAATGGAGGATAAAGATCAATGAGCAAAAATGCGCACATATAACATTCACACTGCGTCGGGAAACATGCCCCCCTATTAAAATCAATAATCAAATAATACCCCAACACTCGCATGTAAAATACCTCGGTATACATCTAGATCGGCGTTTAACGTGGAAATGGCATATAGAAGCTAAATTAACTCAAATGAAACTAAAAGCAATTCAAATAAATTGGCTTACTGGAAGAAATTCTGTTCTCAGCCTCGATTGCAAACTTCTACTTTACAATTCTATCTTAATGCCAATTTGGTGCTACGGTATTCAGTTATGGGGCACTGCCTCGGCTTCTAACATCGAAAAAATTCAAAGGCGCCAAAATAAACTTCTTCGAATTATCACAGACGCCCCCTGGTACGTCAAAAACTCAAATATCCACAAGGATCTCAATGTGCCATTAGTAAAAACTATGATAACGAAATATGCAGTAAAATATTTAAAAAGGCTTGAACTACACCCAAATCCATTAGCACGAAATATTTTAAATTATGGCGGCCACACACGACTAAGAAGAAGAGACACTGCAGCACTCACCCAATCAGATGAGCGGTAAACACCTACATATGTTGTAATGTGTGAGGATCGGTAGGATCTCTAAGTAATGTATTGTGTTTAAAGTGTTTTGGTCCCTATAGCCCTTGGTTAATTTTAAATAGCTGTCAGGGTTTCAGCTGTTAATTAAGGCGTTCAAAAGAACTGCCGAATTATTGTTGAGTCTTTCAATTAAACACAAGGCAGGTTGTTGCCGATATTGTATTGTAATTTCAAGTCTACTTTATTTTTAATTTACATGCACTTAAATACTATTCATGAATTTTTAACTTAGCCTGTCTTACTTATTCTACTTATCGATAAAGTTCTGGTTGTCTTTGTCGATATTATGGACATATGCATAATTACCCTGATTACAATTGCTTTGACCAATAGGAATATTTGTGGATACACTCATTCCTATTTGTCACTCAATTTACAATTCTTATTGAGTAGAATTGTTCGTTTGTTTTTATCATACTCATACCCTAATTAACTTGCATTCCAATCAATGTGTGTCGATTGGTAAATGCCGTTATTTGATCTTGCATAATTACCCTACTCTATTTAGGTTGGTGTGTATAGATTTAAGAGTAGTTTAAGGGTAGGCGGTGGCAACTTATGAGGTACACTACACCCTCACCGCTAAGAGAAAAATTAGGGGATTGATTTTTCTTGATATATTCATATTACCGACAATATTTGTAAAATAGTTCTTAATTTCTATTACATATGTTATAGTTTTACAAAGTAATTCTTATATAGTATTTAATATTTTAATAGTTTTATAATATGTATTTACATGAGTTATAGTTTTTAAAGTAGTTCTTAATGTAATTAATATTTAATTTATAATTATTTAATTATTTAAAAATAGTAGTAAAAATAGTATTCTTATAGTACTTAATTATTGTCTCTTAGGCCTATATATGGTTTTAATTGATTATTATGAAATTCTTTTTCAATTCCGTGGTAGTCTATTATAGTATTTACACCGTTTTTTCTAATAATGCTATATGGGCCTTTGTACGGGCTTTGATTCTTTTTCCTATTCTCTACTTTTATTAAAACTAAATCTCCTATATTTAGATTTAACCTTTTATTATATCTATCTTCTAAATTTCTTTTTTCTTTTATTTTATCTGTGAAATCTTTAGCTCTAATCAAAGAATATTTTAATCTTTGTTTCAGCTCTTTTGCATAGTCATCATAATTGTATATTTTGTTATTATCAGTTTCATAAAATTCTGATGGTAGGCATGGCAATCTACCATATACCAATTCAAATGGTGTGTAACCAGTGTCTATGTGTGGAGCCGTGTTGTAGGCAAAAGTAAAATAGTTTATCCACTTATCCCATTCGTAATCATTTGCTGTTGTCAGCAAGAATTCATTGAGAACCCTGTGATTTCTTTCTACCGCACCCATTGTTTCATGGTGGTAAGGGGTTGAAAATGTTTGTTTGATATCGAGTAGTGAACATATGTTATGCATGAGTTCGTTTTTGAATTCTGTCCCGTTGTCTGATTTGAGCACCTTAAATTTACCGAATTTTAAAATTAATTGTTCTACAAGTGTTTTAGCAGTTGTAAGTGCGTCTTTTGTTGACATTGGGTGAGCAATAATGAATTTTGTTAGCTCGCATTGCATTGTCAATATGTATCGGTATCCGTTTGAAATACGAAGAGGTCCTACAGTATCAATTGATATTGTTTCAAAACTGTTGCTCGGTGTGTCCGTTATTGTAAGTGGTTCTTTAATGTGTTTGGTTTGTTTGTTTATAGTACACTTGTCACAGTATTTTACGAATTGCTTTACCATCTTATTCATGTTTTTCCAAATGTATCGCTGTTTTAATTTAATAATTGTTTTTCTTATTCCTAAGTGGCCTGCGTGTGTGGCATTGTGGAATTCATCGATGAGTTTATATTTCAGTATGTCGTCTGTTATTCTTGTTGGGGCATTGTAAATTAATATTTTTAGTTGAGGACTTTTGTTGTTTATTCTTATCTTTGTATAGGCTTCTTTAAAATCTTTCATTGTATATACTTTAAATATTTTATCATTCTTTGCTAGCGCTAATTCTTTTATATTTTCCTTGTTCATTTTAGATATCAGTTTCCTCAGACTCGAATCTAGTTTCGCTGAGTTATCGCTGAATCTTGCATGCATATTATTATCATTTTGTATGTTTTTGGCATGTAACTTCTTCATAATCGAATCTTGTTTCGATGAATTATCATTACATCCTTTATTCATATGATTATTATCTTGGGTACGTGATTTCTTCATAGTCGAATCTTGTTTCGATGAATTATCATCACGCCCTATGTGCACAACGTTATCTTTTATATATATATCTATATCCTCTATATTTTCAAATTTATTAAACTGTACTTTCTTCATTTTCTTGACGTCATTTATGGATGTGCATTCCCATATTAGAAGTTGATCAGACTCCTGAGAGATGCATTTTTCCACATTATTTCTATTCGCGTTGCTTCTATCCGGATTATTTCTATACGCGCGCGCTTTATTCATATCTATTTCTTCATTTGCCTCATTATTTGTAACTTTATTTGCCTCTTTTTCATTTCTCTTTGTCATTGCCCTCGTAGTTATTAGTATTCTTTTTTCTTTTTCATCATTTTCTAATGGTATCATTTGTTTTAGTACGTCTGAGTTTATTTCTATCCTTGATAATGCGTCCGCATTAGTGTTAATTTTTCCTTTTTTATAAACTATCGTAAAGTCATAATCGCTTAAATCTAGTCTAATTCTTGTCATTTTTGATGAGGGATTCTTATGTGAAAATAGTGATATCAATGGTCTATGGTCTGTTACCACTATGAATTTTTGACCGTATAAATATGGTTTGAAGAAATTTATTCCCCAGTGAATTGCGAGCAATTCTTTTTCAATAATGGGTTTGTTCATATCATGCTTTTGAAGTGATTTACTTGCGTAAGAAATAGGTAAATCTTTTCCAATTTCACCTTGTGATAAGACTGCTCCTAACGCGTAGTTTGAGGCGTCAGTCGTCAAAATAAAAGGTTTGTCAAAATTTGGGTACTGTAAAATTGGTGGGTTCATTAATTTGTCTTTTAGTGTGTCAAAAGCATTTTGGCATTCATTTGTCCATAAGAATTTTACTGATTTTCTTAATAGCATATTTAAATGTTTTGCAATGTCCGCAAAATTCGGTATGAATTTTCTATAATAGTTACAGAATGCAACGAAACGTCTAACTTCATCTGCGTTTTTAGGTATTGGGTAATTCTTTATAACTTCATATTTAGCTGGATCTGTTTTCACACCGTCTTTTGTTATTAAATGTCCTAAGTAAACTACTTCTGGTCTTAAAAAACAACATTTCTTTGGATTTAGTTTTAAATTGTATCGCTGAAGTCTATCCAAAACTTTCACAAGATTTTCATTGTGATGGTTCAAACTACATCCATAAACAATTATGTCATCGACATAAAGAAAAGCTTCTGAATCAAGTCCCGAAAGTGCTATCGTAAGCATTCTCTGAAAACTGTTTGATGAAATTTTAAGTCCAAATGGTAGTCATTTAAATTGGTAGTGTCCCTGTTGTGTAGAAAAAGCTGTAAGTGGTCTTGAGTCCTTGTCCAACCGAATTTGGTGAAATGAGCTAGTCATGTCAAGAGTCGAAAACCATTTAGCTCTTCCTAGTTTATCCAAAATATCCTCTAATCTAGTTAGTGGAAATTTGTCATTAACTATTTTGTCATTTAACTTTCTAAAGTCTACTACAAGTCTCCATTTTCGTTTGTCTTCCGTATTCTTTTTGGGTACCAAAAGAAGTGGAGCATTGTAGGGGCTAACCGATGGTTCTATTATATCGTCATTTAGCATACTTTGTACTTGTTCATTTATTATGTCCGAGTGTGTGTGGGGTAGTCTGTAGTTTTTTATATATACCGGAGTTTTATCTGAAGTTGTAATGTTTTGTTTATAAAAATTGTTTACAGTCAATTTTTCATTATCTAAATGAAATACATTTTGATATTTTTTGAATATGTTTATTAATTCTGATTTTGCATATTCATCAGTTTCATTTAATTGCAAGTCATTTAGAATTTGTTGAAAACGTTCGTCATTGTTTATATTTGTGTAACTTAATACGTCATAATTCTTAAGTGGGTCAGTGTGCAGTTTAACGCCCTGTAAAATTTGTGTCTCATTTGTTGTGTTTAAAATTTTAATATGTGTCATTCCGTTTTTTGGTGCTATTGAATTACTTAAAAAAATACCGCTTTTTAATTCATTATTAAGTATTACGCAATCTTCAGTAAGGTTTAATTTCAATGGTTGTATGATTTCTGTTCGGGGGGGTATGGTAATTTTTAATGTGTCGAATGCTTTTGATTGCATGGGCAAAATTATGGTTTCATTGTTGGTAAAGAAAGAAATTGTGAATGTCTCATAATCTATTTTACATAAATATTCTCTTAAAAAGTCTCTTCCTATTATGCCGTCTGTCTCTATTGGAAAATTGTCATCTACTAGATGGAATTTGTATTTGCATGTTTGGTCTGCTAGTGAAAGTTCAAGTTCACTTGTCCCCAATGAATATATTTCTTCTTTAGTGATGCCTGTTAATTTGCATCTGTTTTCTATACTTAGTGGTTCATCATCAAAAATTGTTTTATTGCGACATAGTGATATGTCGGCTCCTGTGTCGACAAGAAACGTTAATTCTTTACTTTTGTATTTAGCGATTATGTAGTTTGTGTTATTATTAGAAATTTTAAATACCTTTAATTTTGGCTGTCCGGAATATCCCTGTATTCCGAGCCTTCCCCGTTTCCCTCGTCTTGTACTACATGTATATTTCTTCTATTGTTATTATTTCCGTAGTTGTTGTTGGTTCTATTGGAATTATTATTGCTATTATTATTGTTGTCATTCCTGTAGTCTCTATTACGGTTGTAATTGTTGTTTGAGTTATTGCTATTTCTAGCGTAGTTGTCAAAGTTCCTGTTGTTTCTGTTACTGTTTGAACTATTGTTCCTACTGTTTGGGAAATTATTGTTATTCCTAGTGTAGTTGTCAAAATGTCTGTTGTTTCTATTATTGTTTGAGTTGTAGTCGTTAGTACTACGGTTTGGGAAATTATAGTTGTTCCTGTTATTAATGTTATTCCTCGCGTTATGAAAATTGCTATTGTTGTGTCTAGTATCATTATTATTACGATGTTGTTGTTGTATATACTGCACTGAGCTAGTAGTTATTTTATTTTCATTTTCTAGTTCTAGCGCAAGTTCTACCGCGTCCTGTAAAGTTTTTGGACGAGCTGCAAAAATGGCTGTCTTTAAATTATCATTAATTCCTCTCTTAAATGAATCTAGAGCAAGCTTTGAGTTTAATCTGATAATGACATTTTTTTCCGCCTCTGTAGCGTCACTACTAAGTTCTTCTATTCCTAACTTGTTCAGGTTGTCTATTACTGTTAATATTCTTTCCCTGAATGCGTTGACAGACGTTTTCCCTTGGTAGATATTGCTTAGTGTGGACTGTAGTTCTGGAATGGTCTTTGTACTTTTGTACCTTTGTTGTAATTGTGTTTTTAAAGTACCGAAGTTTTCGGGTTTCGCATAACTACCTATCGCTGTTCTTACCTTTGAGGTTAATTTGGCGTGGTAGACATATTGTAGGAAATCTTGTTTTGCTGTTTCAGCAAGAGTTTTCTCAATGAGTTCTGCTGTTATTAAAAAACTTTCCAGTTCTTCAAAGTTTCCAGTAAAAAGTGGGAGTGCTTTAGACACTGTTTCTAAACTAAATGCTGCCATTGTATTTCCTATTTCTGAAGGTTCTGCCTCTAATGGGGTTTTAATGTCTTTGATTAAGTACTCTTTGATTTTCCTAATAATATTGCTAAATTCTAATCTGAGCACTGCTATTTTCTTTTCGTCTTTTTCTTCTAGTTGTGCTAACTCAAATTCTTCTGTTATAATTTGTATATCCTTTAGTCTAAGATTTATTGTTTTTCCCGAATATGTCCTTCCTGGACTTTTCTTTAAATTCTTTAATATGTCTTTAAGTTTTATTAAACTTCCTTCCATCTATCTTCACTTTCTATACTTCTGTTATCTTATTTCTACTATTGTTTCTGTTTTTACAACTATTAATAAACTTATACATGCTTTGTAATAAGAATATGATTAAAGCAATAATTACTAAGACTTTTATTATTTTAGACAACATTAATAATATTTATAATTGTACAGCGAAAATATTTGTTTTTCTTTACCTTGTTTTATTTTATGTATATTTAAATTATTAATAGTATTGCGTACAATTAGTTTTAAATTGTATCAAATTTATTTTTCCTTTACCGCCTGCTACTAAGTATTGCATACATTAACCTTATGATGTAGGCAATTACTAATATAGCTAATATGATTATCACTATTATTTCAAAAATGTTCACATTCTCTTCTTTATGTTCACTTTGTATTCTTATAGCATTCATATATTCTATAATTTGCTGATTGTTCTGTTCGCTTTCATGATTTTCATTCTTTCCTACCTCGTATCCTGCAAAAACTAGTGGAATTACTTTTAGAATGTTCTTCCACCATGCCATCTTGATAATATTCTCTTAACGATTGTATTTAATTATGAAGTATATATATATATTTTTTTTTAAAACTATCGGATTTTTGGCTTGACCATTTTAATATTAAACATTACAAATTCTTTTTATATATAAATATATATTTTTTTTTTTTTTTTTTTTTTTTTTATAAAAACTTGATTTTTAAAAATGATTATCCTTGAAACTCCTTATCTCTGATCTTATAATTCTTTGCGTTGCCTTCTCTGTTGCGAAATTAAGGTCCCTGTACAGTATCGCCAGTTCCTTCCTCCTTTGGTACTGCTTCCCAGCTCGTTTCTTTTTCTTCTTAATTACTGTTGTCTGTACTACTGGTTTATTTTGTTGACGTTTTCTGTACTCATCTATCGTAATTGGCCTTGGTCCCGCATTGACTGGGAGTGGTTCATACGGAGGTGCATCTTGATTTGCCGGCTCTGGCTCGTACTTTTCTTCTTTTTTGGTGTTTAAATAAAGCGTCCAGCGCGCAAAAATTTCGTCCACTTCCACGGACATCTATTATTGTAGGATCATACAATTTTCGCTGGTTCAAGGTTATCAGGATCAGTTCGTAGTCCGCAGGATCGCCATGTAATGTGTGAGGATCGGTAGGATCTCTAAGTAATGTATTGTGTTTAAAGTGTTTTGGTCCCTATAGCCCTTGGTTAATTTTAAATAGCTGTCAGGGTTTCAGCTGTTAATTAAGGCGTTCAAAAGAACTGCCGAATTATTGTTGAGTCTTTCAATTAAACACAAGGCAGGTTGTTGCCGATATTGTATTGTAATTTCAAGTCTACTTTATTTTTAATTTACATGCACTTAAATACTATTCATGAATTTTTAACTTAGCCTGTCTTACTTATTCTACTTATCGATAAAGTTCTGGTTGTCTTTGTCGATATTATGGACATATGCATAATTACCCTGATTACAATTGCTTTGACCAATAGGAATATTTGTGGATACACTCATTCCTATTTGTCACTCAATTTACAATTCTTATTGAGTAGAATTGTTCGTTTGTTTTTATCATACTCATACCCTAATTAACTTGCATTCCAATCAATGTGTGTCGATTGGTAAATGCCGTTATTTGATCTTGCATAATTACCCTACTCTATTTAGGTTGGTGTGTATAGATTTAAGAGTAGTTTAAGGGTAGGCGGTGGCAACTTATGAGGTACACTACAATGTGAACAGAAACCGTGATGACGAAATCTTTTTTGTCCGGCACTGGCAGGACATAAATCAAATATTAGGATAAGATTTGATTAATTATTGTTAGTTCATATTTAATATATGAAGATTCAATAAATAAATACTGAAAAAAAAAAAAAAAAAAAAAAAAAAACGGCAACAAGAGCCAAAATTTAATGTTTAAATGAGCAGCTTAAGTCTTAATTTCAGTTTGTGTTGGAAAGAATTCGTGTAGACTTAGCTACCGCCAAAAACATTATTGTAGCTGTTGCAGTCTTGCATAACATAGCCAAGGAGAGAAACACGAAATGTAAACTTATAAATTATACAAAGGAGCCAGATATTGTATATACATATATATAATATATGTATATATTTTTAATTTTTCAGTTCTGGATGACACTGCAGATATTCACAACCTCATTGCTGGCGAAACTGGAAGAGCTTTTAGATCAGGATTCATAGAAAGGCATTTCTAATGATTTTATTTCAAACGTGTTATTTATTATAATCAAATCAGGCAATATTAAAAAAAACTTAAAAGTAAAAAAACAAAAAAATAAATGTACTTCTTTCAAAAAGTTAAAAACGAATACAGAGATCAGAGATTGTCTTTAACTCTACGAAAAATATAATATATAAAATATATTAAGCATTCAGGTATGTGATTGCTTGTTGTACTAAAGGCATTTAGGTTAGGTTAGGTTAAGAAGGGTTATGCGCCCAAGGGCGCAACTCCACTCGGAGACCAATGAGGTCCATTGTGAATCCCTTCAGTAGAGGAGAAAAAAGAGAAGAAAAGAAGAATAATAGAAAATAGACCTAAGGTTCGGTATATTTTTAGAAGCGCAGGACAAATTCCCCCCTACGGCCCCCCCAACTGAAACAGCCGTCCTACTTCCCTGACAAACCCCAGCAGATCGGTTGGATTACATCCAGCGATACACCCCAGTTCGTCGTGAAACCTAGCCCCTAGCCATTTCTCCCTGTGGCCGTGCATCCTAGGACAGTGGCACAGTACATGCTCAACCGTCTCGAGCTCCTCGGCATCTCCGCACAACCTGCAGAAGTCCGGTCTCCCAATGTCCCATTTACCCATAAACGCCCTAACAGAACAATGCCCCGTCAGGAACCCTATCAGAGTCCTGAGACTACTCCTATCCAGTCCTAATAGAACCCTGGTTGCACCTGCGTCCAATCCGGGCCATAAGGCCCTTGACACCCTGCAATCCGTTCTATCCCTCCAGGACCGGTTAACGGCATCACGAAATCTTTCCGGCAACACCCCATAGTAGTGACATAAGGGGGGTTTTACCCCTCTGTCCCTTACCTCTAAGTCCAGATTCGAACCCCCTCTCGCGAGTTCGTCCGCCACCTCGTTGCCATCCACCTTGCAGTGTCCTGGTACCCAACACAGCCTTATTGTGAATGCCAACATGAGCTCTCTCAGAGCATTCCTACACCGAGCAACCAGGCACGATCGCACCGTGTGATTTGTCAATGCCCTTAGCGCAGCCTGACTATCGACGTAGATTGTCACAACAGATCCCCCCACGATGTGATCCAGTATCACTTCCGTAGCCCTCCAGATCGCTAGGATCTCAGCCTGGAAGACACCGCACTCATCCGGGAGTCTGAATGACCTTTTCACGTCAGTGTCAGCAATAAAAACACCAGTGCCAGTGTCCATCTTGGACCCGTCCGTATATACTGCCCACCCCTCAAACAGTCCGTTGGATCCACGCCAAACTTCCCTATCCGGGAACTCCACCGGTGGTGTTACACCGAAGTCCAAGGTCATACTCCTATGATCCGAGATTCCCCCCGGAACCCTTTCCTGATCAAGCAGACCCACTTCGTATAGAATCCTTGTGTGGTCATCTCGCCTAGGTCTAATCAACGAAGACTCGTAGAGTCTAAGTAAGTTCCTGGCAGCCACACTCTTCGCATAATGTTCAATGGGGGACAAATGTAGTAGGATGTCCAACGTCGCCTGCGGCGTGCTTCTCCTTGCACCAGTGATGCCAAGTGATGCACTCCTCTGGGCCTTGTTAAGCATCTTCCTATAGCTGTCCACTCTCAACGCATCCCACCAAACAGTGCATCCATAGGTAAGAATAGGTCTAACCACCGATGTGTAAATCCAGTTTACCATATCCGGTCTCAGTCCCCAATTCTTACCGATGGAGTTTCTGCATGTGTAGTAGGCATTGAGTCCTCTTTTCATCCTCTCCTGGGTGTTTCTTCTCCAAGACAGTTAACAGTCGAGGAAGTTACCCAAGTACTTAGCACAGTCAGATAGAGTTAGCTCGACGCCATCTAACACTGGCCCCTTAAAACCTTCTATCTTGTACCTTCTGGTAAAAAGAACCAGCTCAGTCTTCGCCGGGTTTACCCCCAGCCCTCTATCTTTTGCCCAATCCGAAAGTTCGCCCAACATCACCTGCATAATTTCACTGATCGTGGACAGAAACTTTCCCCTGACCAGTAGAACTATGTCATCCGCATAGGCGACGGCTTTCATACCCTTGGAATCAAATGTTCTGAGAATACCGTTGACCGCGAGCAACCATAGTAGAGGAGATAGAACCCCCCTCTGTGGTGTCCCCCTGGTAACCTTCCTCCTTACCCTATGATCCCCCAGGCTCGAGTTTATAATCCTGCTGCCAAGCATGCAGACTATCCACTCCACCAGAAAGCCCTGAACTCCCAGCTCCACTAAGGAATCCTTGATCGCCTCAATCCTAATGTTATTGAAGGCTCCTTCTATGTCCAGAAACGCGGCGAGAGTATATTCCTTATGCCTCAGGCCGTGCTCAATGCAACCCACCACCTCGTGTAGCGCACTCTCAACAGATTTACCCTTAAGGTAGGCATGTTGAGCGCTGCTAATGAGGTGGGTACCAATATTACCCCTAAGATAGAGGTCTACCAGTCTCTCTAGTGTCTTCAATAAGAATGAAGACAGACTAATAGGCCTGAAATCTCCCGGCTTCGAGTGGCCTGCCTTACCAGCCTTGGGTATGAAAATTACCCTGACCTCTCTCCACCCCCTAGGCAGATACCTCCCACTGAGGCATTTCCTAAATATATTCACTAGCAGAAATAATGCGTCGTCCGGGATATTGCAGAGCATGGCCGGAAAAATACCGTCCGGACCCGGTGATTTATATGGGTCGAAGGTATTGACAGCCCACTTAAGCTTCTCCCTTGTGACTATTTCCTCGACGCAGGCGGACTCATGACTCGATATCACAGACATTCCGTCCCCTTGACTATCGTTCATACCTCCGTCTTCCGTGCACCCAGGAAAGTGCGTCTCCATGAGCAAGGTTAGGGTCTCAGAGCTAGACTCAGTCCATGAGCCGTCATTCCTTTGGACATACCCCAGGGTCCTAGGATCCTTGGATAAAATCCGTCGGAATCTAGACAACTCGTTGACATTATCAATGGATTCACAGAACTGCCTCCATGAGAGCCTCTCTGCCCTTTTAAGATCCGCCTTATACTTATTGAAATGCACCTTATGGGTGTTCCAATCACTCGATGCTCCCGTGAGCTTGGCCCTGTTAAACAGCCTTCTTACCGTCGACCTTTGAACCTGAAGTTCCCTGGTCCACCATTTGGGCTGTTCACGCCTACCCGGAAAAGTTACCGGGCAAGACAGCTCATAGCTCTCTCTTAGCAGATGAGTGAATCTGTTCACATCACCTTCCACATCAGTTGGCAGCAAGTCGCACAGGGCCCATTGCGCCACCCCAGAGCGGACCCTTTCTTTAAAGAAGTCCCAATTCGTCCTCCTCGGGTTCCTAAACGGATTAACCCTAGACAGGTCAAAATTCAGTGTAAAGGTTATACGGCTATGGTCTGAGAAAGTACAGTCCGTTGCCACCCTCCAATCCGCAACAAGTTGCTCGTCGCGGTTCACTAATGTCAGATCTATAACTGCCTGCCTATCCTTATTTCTGAACGTCGGAGTGTTACCCATATTACAGATAATAAGATTGTTAGTAGTTATAAAATCAAACATTAACTCACCTCTTTTGTTAATATCAGCGCTCCCCCATTGGTTATGATGTGCATTTGCATCACATCCCAAAACCAGGATGGCGCCACTCCTTCTTGCATACGCCACCAGCTCTTCCACCTTTGCGCCAGGTGGATCTACTGCCTCGTACGGCATATACACCGAAGCCAGTGTAAGGGTACGCTTACCTTTGGCTTCTCTATTAACGACGCGACGGTCAAGTCACCGCACCTAAAAGAATGAGATATTAGAAAATTCAATTCATTCCTCGCCAGTATACACGTTCTTACCTTGTCCTCTGTGGACGGGACAAAAAGAGTGTATCCCGTAACCTTTAACCCGCAAACCTTATTTTTGTTTATCCAAGGCTCTTGGATTAGGGCTACGTCCGTCCGAGTGTTGTTGAGGAAGGTTGCTAGTTCGGCTGAAGCTGCTTCACAATGGTGCAGGTTTATTTGCACCACTAGCAGCTTCTTTGGTCCTGTCATGTTTCGGATACCGGAACCTGACACAACCTAGACCGAACTTAACAACCCCCCAACTTCCTCTAAGAATTTCATGGACTCCCGATCCACGGCGAACCGGAAGTCCTTCCCGGTGTTCTCCTTACAAGCCAGTGAGGTCACAAGCCTCCATTGGTTGGTAAGGAGCCTACCGTTCTGTTTGCCCATTACTGCCAGTATGGTTTCCACCGGGCGTACGGGTGGTGGAATCCATACTGTCACTATGGACCTGAGTGGCAGTTCGGAGGCTTGTATAACTTCAAGCTTAGCCTCTGGGTTAAAGTCACTACACTTGTCAATTGTGGTTCTTAAGAATTCCAAGGAATTCTTGTTACCACAGTTGACAGTCTTCACTCCCTTAACCCAGTCTGCCCCATTGAAGGATACATCCTCCTCTTTGCCACTAAATACGGCCAATTCGTCGATGAGCCTACCTTCAACCAACTGCCATAGATCGGTACTGATCCTCCCATCTGGATCATTCCGATCGATGACGGCTACCTGAAGATGGTTATCCAGGCTCGTCGACTTCTTCGTTCTCTTGTTCGATGAAGAAGGCTGATCATCTCCAGATCTGACTCTCTTAATGGTCTCCTTGTTGTTGGGACCCTTAGGAGCTTCAGCCGATGATGCACCAGACAACTTCATAGATTTCCCTACTACCTTGGGTGTCGCTCCTTTGCCCTCCGCAGCTCGTTCCGAAGACATGAGCGCCTTGGCCATTGGGGTAGCACCCTCTATGTTGCCTACCCTGCAGCAGGTTGATGAAGCTACCAGCCCTTTACTCTTCTGAGCAGTGTCAGGGTTGGAAGCAGCATCCACCTGCTTCTTCCAGGGAGAGGACCAACCCAGAACGGTACTGACAGGGCCGTAAATTCTTTCGAACTTAGCGACGCTTTGTCGGTGCCGTCTCAGAAGGTACCTGTCCCTCGCGGAGAACGTTGAAGGATCTCTCTTCGCCATCTTATCCAGATACACCAGAGAGTTCCTTGTCCCGCTCCGCGCCTTCTCCTCCTTCGTTCGGCCGGTGTTGTTAATACCACGTGGAGGGGCACTTGGCATCTCCTCCACGGCGCCCTGCCGAACAAGTTGTGGACATTCTTCTCCCGAGTGTCCCCTTTGGTGTCCCCGGCCTCACCGGTGGAAGGGACAGGCTCTGTACTCTGACTGTGAGCAGATATACTTGCAGTATCCTGCTCCTCGTCAGAGATCAGAGTCAGCCGCTTCAACCCCTGAGTAGCCCCGGTTTCACCACAGGAGTCACTCGACAGTTCCAGAAGACTGTCCACCTGTAGGTCGGTCAGCACTTGTCTCTCCTGCCCAATGATGCTGCAATGAACAGCCGATAGGGTCAGACCCCCCACACAAGAACTGACCGACTCCCCGACCGTGACGTCCGATCGACCCTCGACTCCTCCCTGGTCGATCACCTCGTCCGTCGCGTCCTCTTTCCGTCCTTTTAAATTAAATTTATTATTTTCAAGTTTTCGATCATTCATTTTTGTTCCCACGAGTAGGCCGTAAAGTCGGACCATCCGCACAGTGACGGCGTGCGCAGACTAGGCAACTGACATACAACAGCGCTTTGCCATGACGCTGAGGGGAGCTGTTAATGACTAGTTTCTTTTTGCACTAACTAGCCACCCAGGCCCTCGGCACTGCTACCTTCACGTTGGCCTTAAAAGTGCATCAAGGCATTTAAATTTGAGCACTTTTGATAATGGTAACTATTGTATATCACATATTTAAAGTATTTGTAAAGCTATCACGATTTTTATTAGTAATTAGCTTTGACAATAATTGCTTTTTCATTTCATGTAGCTCATCCGCATGTTTTAATTGTTTTTCATGTAGCTCCTGCAAATAAGCTATTTGCAAATTGTTCATGGTGTCCTGGTACATCATTTCAGCTTCTTATTTATGAATTTGCTTTTTCTGCAGTTCCTCAGCAAGTGCAGTTTCCTTTTTAATTAAGTTTTCTCTTTCCTCTAACACCGACAATTTGGTTTTGGGTTTCGACAAATATCTCAATTGGTTTATGTATGGTGACAGTTGCGCTGTATTTTCTTTCTGCTTTACAGTGCTTTTTTCTAATGAGTACAACATCTCTTGCGGTTCAGTCATATCCAATTGAAAGTTGCTATCTTTAAGCACGTATCTTCCGTTAACTCCGGCGCAATTAAATTTAAAATTTCCTCGTAATTTTCGTCGAGAGAAGGAATTGGAACGTGATTTCCTGTAGCAATAGTGGCCTTACGGACAGCTGCCAACTTTGTTTTTGTTTGAGCTTTCATCCTGTTCCATTGTTGCTTCAAACGACTAGTGTCCCTCATATAGCCCATTGACATCATTTGTTCGTTAATGTGCTGCCAAGCTTCTTTTTTTCTTAAAAATCATCTTTGTATCGTTTCTCTTATCGTCGATGACTTTAATATATTTGGACACCAAATCTTTAAATGCCGTTTTTTCATCTGGCGACCAATTTATGTCTCTCTAAAATGAACAAAACAATAAATACTCTTATAGTTTTTTAAATAATTAACCTACCTTATTATCTTTGCAACTTGCGTCCATATTTACTGCGTCCAAAAAACATCCATACAAAAAAAAAAAAAAAAAAAAAAACAAACTAGAGATGTGTTTTTGGTCAACAAAATTCTATTCAAATTTTTTTTTACAGGCCCTTATTTTAATTGATTTATATACTAACTATAACCCAAAAAAAAAACACTTTTTAGAGTTTGTATTAATTTTTTAAAGAACAGAAATATTTTTTTAATAGCTTGGTAAGCTTTTTAATTAATTACAAAATATATCGTTAAAAATACTATCGACATTTAACTTTCTCTACATGCCAATATACTCGGTTGCATTTCTTCTATCAGCTTTGAGCTCTTGCTACGTTAGTTATGAATTGTGAATAAGATCTATAACTATCTATGAACTATTTTTTAGTCTCTGTTTTGTTAGTTCCGACTTTAGTTATGCTTTCTGAATATGCGCCCATACTCTATCTCCGCTTCGAACAAATTAAGAGCATGGAATTGTAAATTTCTAATTTGAGACTGTTCCAAAGTTTACTTTGATCAATGCTAATTTCGAAAACACTTGTTTAGCTGAAGCACTACTGTTCAGCAGTGTTGACAAAAAACAAAGAGGGTCAAAAAATGGCACAATATAATTAAAAGTGATCAAAAAGGTTAATTTAAAAAAGGGTCATAAAGGGTATTGAAGACCGTCGAAAAAAGAGTAAAATTGATACTTAAGTATCACAGCGGTAACGCTGGTCACTAGACGGAAGATATTGCCCTTTTTGCATTTTTCTTTGCACCATTGTTTGTGCTACAATACAATGAATTTAGTTGATATTTATTTGCAGAACTGTTGTAAAAATTATCTTTTAATATTTAAGCAAGTAAATAACAATATACATAAAACAAAACCAAATTTTGTATAAACCGTTTAGCTTAGCCAGGAAAATCACAACTAAAGCAATCAGGCAGGCAAAGGCAACATAATACGCAGATTAATTCGCAAATTCAGTAGATTCAAGAAAGACCTAGAAAGCCATAGGGAAAATTGGAATAGTTCCACAAAAATGCACTACCGAGATTCCTATATTAGCTCCAAACATGTTAAATGTCAATTTTGCAACAATAACCACACCATAAGCGGATCAATTGTATTATCGCGACTTACAACTTGACGAGTCACCCGTAAAATCGTTTAGTTTTGATTGTGTTTGGGATTTTGGTGTCATAATGGGCTGCCTTAACATTAAATCGAAAGCCGTAGGAGTTGATAAAATCCACCCACTTTTCATCAAAATGGTCCTTTCTTGATGCAGTCCTATCTCACTGGCGGAGAATAGTACATAGAGGTTAACTCCTCAACAGTGTCAACTTTCTTTCCCGTTACCAAAGGCGTACAACAAGGCTCGATTCACGGACCTCCTCTCGGACAATCCTCTCTTATGTATACGTGAACGACTTGCGTAGTCAGGTAATGCACAGTCGTATTATTGCTTTTGGCGAAAACATACTTTATTCCTAAGTTAACATATGCATGTGAAATATTTTCTAATTGTGACGCAGATCGAAAGCAGATCGAGGCTTAACGTAACATTTAATAATATAACAAGATACTTCTTTGGCCTCAAACCCTATGGGAGGCTTCAACTCTAGCAAATCTGCGGGGTTCCTCTGTACAATCGTTTCAATTTCACCCGCTCTGAAAGGAACAAAACAATGATACCCATAAGATATCAAACACTAATATCGTAACGGCAGTTCTTTATTCCCACTTTATTCCCATCAAACATTACGGCAGCAAACACGCACTAGATTTTAAGAGGAAAATGTTTCAGTTTCATTCTCGAACGTAACTTTTATATTTTCAAATATTTCCAATAAAACTTATTCTACACACATTTCAACATACATATTAATATTAATTTCAATTATTATTATTTTTACAGCGCTTTTTATTTTTTATATATAGCGCTGCCACTTACAGTCCGATCTTATCATATCACATATCGTATTTCATTGCTTGATAATGGCTTCATGTTTGCCTTTGGTGACTTAAAGGATTAAAAAATCAAATTCAGGTGGCTAATTCTGGCAGTCGTGATCGAACACTTATTCGATTTGAAAGCAATTTTATTTCTCATTCTTTCAGTCGATACTGAACGAATCGAAGGTTTTTTTCAGCGTTGTAAGCACCCAAATAAATGCTTTACAACACTGCAGAATTAATTTCGATAGGTTCAGTATCGACTGAGAGAATTAAAATAAAATTGCCTTTGAATCGAAACCGTATTCGATCACGACTGCCACTAAGGACATCTCGGATTCTTCCTCCAAATGACAAATTTCTTGCACGAGCCAATTAAGCCCCTTTTTCATATACTAATTTATTAAAACTTAAAGCCAAACCAAAACTAAATTATTTACATATAAGTAGCTTAACAAATAAAAGATTAAATCATAAAGTGCTAACGTAGTCCAGGTGCCAGTTTAATAATGTGGCAATGTTGCGATTCACTTGTTCTCGGCATGCGTAACAAGACACCGCTGTGATTCAGCTTACGAATTAACATAGTGTTTTTTAGGTTTATATCATTTATAAACACTATTTGCCTTGATGAGTAAGTCGTAATGTTAATATATAGTGTTGAATTAAAGTGGCGGATAACATATGATCCATTGAGCCAGAGGGTTGAGTAAGCCGCATCAATTTGGCCACTGAACTTATTTAGGAACAACATGCCGTCTTCATTTATTTCTATTGAGTTAATTTGCTGGTTGTTCGTGCTAATGCATCTTGATGTTTGACTTGCCAATAATCTGCAAATATTTTTTCGTTATGTTCTGATTTTAGTATGTTGATTATTTCATTAGTTGTATTTTCCAAAATTTTATTTATTTTTTTCTCAATGATCTCACAATCTTGATGATCTGGACTTCCTACGATCCACTTCCATGCAGTACCGAGGAAATCCAGTGAGCGTTTAGAGTTTATTTTTGGTTTTAATCGGGATATGGAGGATTTTATTTGGGATATGGTATATTCAAGGTAGCACATTAGAGGATTATGGGCGACGTTCTGGACAAGGTTATGTTCAATTTCGCGTACGAGAATATCATAACTTTGGAGATCAATATTATGGATTATTTTAAAATTTCCAGTCTGAACATTTGCTAGGCCATAATGCATTGCAAATAGTTTAGAGTTGGAAAAACCCACAATTTGTGTTTCGCCTGCACAAGGGGCTACCAAATTAAAAGTCTGAAAAATAAAATAGTAACAACAAATTAGTTCCTAATCTGTTTCTTGTTGACAATTCTTTCACTCTTCGTGACTACAGTGGAACTCCGATTTTTCTTTACTATTTCTTCTTTAAATCTGTCGGAAAACTTTGTCCCTTATCTTTTGATGATTTTTAAAAATATTGTCTGTCCGGAAATGTACTCTTTTCCATCCTGCTTTTTCTATTGTGATATTCTAAGTTCCGTTTTGTATTCCTTGTATTCTTTCCATACAACATACAACAGCATTTCAGACAAAAAAACAATGAAAAATGGTAATTCAGAATAACTAATAAAAACTATATTTTTAATTTAAAGAATTTGACCAGAAAATTAATTAAAATTAAAAAAGGCCTGTTTTAGAACTCGAAAAGGGGTCAAAATCTAAATGGTATTCTAATTAAGACTAACAGGATTGATAGCTTAGGTATTATCAAGTTCTAAAGTAGGCCCTTTTTTAATTTTAATTCATTTTCTGGCCAAACTCTTTAAATACAAAATGTATGGTTTATTAGTTATTCTGAATTAACATTTTTAATTTTTTTTTGTTATCTGAAATTGCTTATATTTGGCAAAAAAAAAACACCCATTCTGTTGTCTTAACAGTCTTTGAGTGAGAGCAATGTTAACACAAGTTGTGTGTTCAGGAAACTTGATAGTCAACAAAACGAAGCTAACTGAAGGAGCTAACTTCACACACATGGACAAGTGGTCCATATCGATATATTTTCCACAAATAGGATGTTGGTAATGACAGCCTTGGATAAGTTCTCGAAGTATTCGCAAGTAAGGATGCTAAATGGAAAATCTATCAAAGATATAAGGAGCCCTCTAAGGGATATCCAATCTTTTCTTGGTGTTCTCAAGACAGTTGTCCTGGGTATGAGGGTATGGGTGTTTCATTTTATTTTGGGTTGTTCGGATGTCTATCGTACTTATTAATTTTACGTTTAGAGCACAGTTTCACTAAAATACAGTTTTTCTAAAATTTGCTGTTTGTTTTCCACTGCATGCCTATGAGCTCTAGTATGGGTTTCAATGCCGATATTTTCCTGATCATTCTGCGAGATTACATTATAATTTTTTGCGTAATACGAACCTTATGGTTCCGAAAAAAAAGGATAGATTTCCTGTATTTTTCCTATTATAAATTCTTGAGTTTTTATACCATTATTGATGGAAGGGTTTAAGTATCTTTTTAAAAACATAAGCAAGTTGTCCGGGTTGTATTCCCTCTCTACAATGATATGTCTATGATAACCCGGGAATATGATTTGGAATTGATATGATGCTTCCTCTCCGATATTTAAAAATATCTGGTTTTAAACGCGTTTATAGGTCCTTCAACGCTAGGTATCAAATCTTCTGCTGACGACTCATGACTATGCACAGTACCTGTGAGATAATTTACATTCGTAACTATTGCATCAGCCACTACGTTTGATTTCCCCGGTTTATCTTTAATATAATTTTCAATGCTCCCAGTATCTATCAGGGCTGGCATTTGAAAATCCTTCTACTGAACCCTCCACGTGGGTGCCGGCTGGAAACGGGTACGAGTGGGTACACGGCCAAGATCAGGGTTTTGAGCATAGTGTCACAATGTAATGCCTATTGTCACATTACTGTGATGGGTCCTGATCATAGGTAGGAGGTAATCGTGGGGTTTGATTCGGTCCGGGCGTCTGTTCCCCAAATTGGGCGGCTTACGGGTTGGAGATGACTCCACGATTTTTAAAACCCAGGCGTGTCTATTCCCATATTTGTCGGCTTCCTGGTGCGCGTCTGTTTATCCGGTGGATTGGCGTTATTTATGGACATGGCAGCATGTATAAAATGCAGGTTGGGTGCCTAAGGCGTGTTCTCATACTGGCGACATGAGGAAGGTCATTAGAGGTATATGACCTGTTGGTCGGCAGACCAACCAGCGGACCAACCCTTTTCGATGATAAATGCAATGGAAGAAAAATCAGAAAAAAGCCGGGCGGTAATATACGCCCAAATGTCGGTGTTAGCAGTGACAGCGACCACCGGCGGGCACGGGGGAGAACCAGTATCTCCTCTACGTGTCGCCAGCGGTCACACATTCTCTGCCGTGGTTAAGGCGCCTTACGGTGGAAGTAATAAAGCCATAAAGATAAATACGACATGTACGGATGCCGTTGTCGATTCAGACTCGGATCTTGATAGCGTCAAAACGATCACCTCTAAAGAGGAATGTGAGCTGCTAAGTTCGCCTGGAACATCTCGGGGAACCCATTCCACAAATAGGAACAGGCCAAAGAGAAGCAAGGAAGGACTCAGAGCTCTTTCAGAATATAAAGCTGCGGTCCGGATACAGCATCGGCTTGGATCCCAATCCAATCTCTCCAACGAGGAGAAAGAGCGGATGAAGTGGGCAACGGGTGCGATTGCAGAAGGCCGAGCTAACTTTTCCATGAACCCCAAATACGCTGCCAAAAATCAGGGTTTCCACAATTGCATTGAAGAAGCCGTGATTAAGAGCATGCAGGGTAAAAGACAGCGGTCAGTTGATGAGTCTCCATCTGCCGCAAATCCTAAGGAGACAAAAAAGCCAAAGAAAAACACCGAGGACGTCAGACCTTCGACATCAAAAGCTGCCACTGTACCGTTGCCAAAGGCTGCAAGAGTCAGTGAAGTGGCCAAACGTCCTCTGAGCGTGGCACTTCTCGACATGAGCAACCCTTTCGGTCAAATGGCCACAGAGCGGTGGAAGATCGTGGAGTCTAAGATCTTCAACGAAATCGTCGCTAAGATGGAAGCCGAACCCGGAAGACCGCTGCCCTTATTTGATGGGGCTGGATGGTTCAACGGAGTACAGCTCATCAGCTGTAAGGACGAAATGACGCTGGAATGGCTTAAAGGAGTCATTGCGAAACTCAAGGGCCTGTGGTCGGATTCACAACTCAAGATTGTGGATAGATCGCACATTCCGGCTGTACCGAAGGCGAAGGTGAACTTTCCGCGCATAGTAAAACCGGAAGTCGCTCTTCGCCTCCTACAAAATCAGAATCCTGACATTCCCACTAAAGAATGGAGGATTCTGCATGTACAAAAAGGCAACAAAGACGGACAGAATTACATACTCCAGATTACAAAAGAGGCAGAAGACCTTTTTTATCCACGGTATGGAAAAATGTCTTGGGGAGTAGGAAGTGTGTTTCTCCAGTTGAAGAAACGACATCCACAAGACTCCAACCACAACACACTGGAGGTCGATGAAGTGGAGCGAGATCTGGCGGCTGCCACTGCGGCCACTTCTGAACTGAGTCTGGGTGAGACGGCCAAGGATGATGGAGCCGACCCCGAGCGGGTGATCTTAGTTGATGACGCTAAAGATCCTGCAAGTCAACCTCCAGCATAGTAAGATGGCTTCGGTCGAACTTCTCCTCACGCTAGAGGAGGGTCGCTACGACGTGGCTTTAATCCAGGAACCATGAATCTCCACAGGAAATCGGGTATCTGGACTGAAGTCACGTAATTTTAACACGTACTTCTCAAAAGTGGTAGGTAGAATACGATCTGCAATACTTGTTAGGAAGAATATTTATTCATACATTCTATATAATTACAGCACTGACGATCTAACAGTAGTGGCCTTGGAAGATGGCAGAGATGACATAATAATATTTGCATCATCCTATATGCCACACGACAGAGATGCCCCCCCAGTAGAACTCCAAAGACTAGTCGAAGAAGCTTGTAGAAGGAAGCAAAATCTGGTGGTGGGCACGGATGCTAACGCTCATCACACAATATGGGGCAGTAAAGACATCAACAATAGAGGTGAGGATCTTATTGCTTTTATATAACAGAATAATATACAAATTGCGAATAGAGGTGAGGTCCCAACGTATAAGGGTCCCACGTCGGAAAATGTGCTTGATGTGACGCTTTATACCGATTATAAAACAGTGATAGATTATTGGAAGGTGCTTATGCAGCCATCCTTCTCTGATCACTCATATATATCCTTTGTATTAAATTACAATGTGCCTACTGAAACAGTGTTTAGGAACCCAAGAAATACAGATTGGGCCAAATACTCTTTACTTCTTAATAGGGACCTAGGTCACTCGGGAACACTGGCTAGTTCAGAGGACATAGATTCTACTATAGACACATTGACATCGGGCGTTATTAGATCCTATGAAAAGTCGTGTCCTTCCACACGAGCTAGGCGTAAGTCCAGACCACCTTGGTGGAATAAACAGCTGGACTGTGGAAGACGCGAACTTCGTGAGCTACTCAAACTGGCGAAAATTGTCGACCGGTCTGAATGCTGGGGGCAGTATAGGGACGCTCTTAGGGTGTATAAGCGCGACGTGCGAAGAGCCAAACGAACTTCGTGTAAGAGTTTCTGCGATAACATAGAGGAGACGACTGAAACGGCAAGACTGCGGAGGCCGCTAGTGGGCAGTCCAGTAGTGCCAAGTACAGTTTGTAGGGATAACGGAGAATGGACAAAGAGCAGCATGGAGACGCTGGATGTACTCGTTGATACACACTTTCCGGGCTGTTCTGAGGTTCCTATTCCAACGGATGAATTTTCTTTTATATCAAATGGTGATAACGACATTATCTCTTACGAGGGGGTGGAATGGGCCATTGACTCGTTCCAGCCATAGAAGTCGCCTGGTCTTGACGGAATCATCCCGGTGCAACTACAGCGGGGTACCATGGCTGGTAAAAATCTTTAAGGGATGTCTGAGGATAAACTATGTGCCGAAATCTTGGAGGATATCTAAGATTGTATTTCTACCGAAATCGGGTAAGAGCAATCACATGTACCCGAAAGATTTCAGACCTATAAGTCTCACATAATTCCTGTTGAAAACGTGGGAGAGAATTGTGGACTATCATGTCAAGGGTAATATTGGGCCGACTATTCTCTCTGTAAATCAGCACTCTTACACAAGGGGCAAATCAACTGAGACGGCACTCAATTCAGTTGTCTCACTGATTGAGAAGACCCTGGGATACAAGGACTTCGCAATGGGCGTGTTCCTGGACATCGCGGGAGCTTTAAATAATGTGTCCATAGAGGCAATTTTGGCTAGCTTGTCGCGTACGGGGGCACACCCACACGCTAAAAACTGGATCGGTAGCCTGCTAAGGTGCCGAACTATATCTGCGGCGTGGGGTAACGCCAGGATAACGAGGAGAGCACACCGGGGAACTCCCCAGGGAGGGGTGCTCTCAGCAATGTTTTGGACGCTTGTCGTCAACGAACTTCTCAATGGACTTCAGGACGGGGCACCAAAGATAACTGCATACGCAGATGACGTGGCGGTAATAGTTGCTGGCAAGGATCTGAATACTATTAGTTCTGTAATGGAGGCTACATTGGCGTTGGTCGGCCAGTGGGCGGCCGGAGTAGGACTGGGAGTAAATCCCGAGAAGACGGACCTAATACTATTTACGAATAGGTACAAAATTGGCCCATGGAGGAAGCCTAAACTAGGAGGTACTAGCCTGGAACTTAAGCACCACACAAAATACCTGGGAGTAATACTGGATAGCAAACTATCGTGGAGATTGAATGTGGGAGAAAGGGTGAAAGAGGCAACGAATGCGTTCTACGCATGTAAGAAAATGCTGGGCAAAACGTGGGGTCTAACCCCTGCTCTTACACATTGGGTCTACACGGCGGTTGCAAGACCAATCTTACTCTACGGGATACTTGTGTGGTGGACGGCCTTGGGGAAGATATCGCACCGGAAAATGCTAATGGGCGTGCAGAGACTCGCCGAACTCAGCATCACCGGTGCTTTGCGTAGTACGCCGACTGCGGCACTGGATGTGATCCTGGACTTGCAGCCGATTCATCTAGTGGCAGAAGGAACTGCGACGAAGTCTGCGATCCGCTTAAAGGCGACGGGACAATTTGTATACAGACCTTATGGTCACGGCAGTATTATAAGGGGAATAGATTGTAGCAGTGACTACACCATTCCGAGGCTGTCACTTGGACGGAAACCGCGAGTTACCCTGGAGGAGGACGGCTGGTTGGCAGGGCTCCGATCTGGCCACAGGACCTTCAGTTTTTACACTGATGGATCCAAAATGGAATGGATGCCGGGAACTTGGTATTCGGGAATCGTATAAGCTCCCCGATTACTGCAGCATTTTCCAGGCGGAGATATTTGCGGCCAAGATGGCTGCTGATTTGGCACGTAGCTCCAGTACTAGGAACTCACACATAAACATTTTCATCGATAGTCAGGCGGCGATCAGGGCGATATCCGCCAAATTTTCATACTCTTCTATCGTCCAGGAGTGTAGGGACTCGATAAATAGACTCTGTACCAATAGGAGGGTGACATCTACTGGGTTCGCGGGCACCAGGGCATAGAGGGCAACGAGGAGGCGGACAAATTGGCGAAACGGGGGTCCAGTTACCATACGATAGGGTGATGGCCATCCCGGCTCCAATTCGGAATATTAGGAGAGATACGGACTCTGCTATACGGAGGAGATCAGAGGCAATTTGGAAAAACACCGAAACGTGCAGGGTTTCCAAGGTAACGTGGGGATTCTATGATCCGGAGTCGACGAAAATTCTTCTGTCACTATCGAGAAGTGATTGTATACTTCTGGTAGGTTTTATAACGGGTCACTGTTGGAATGCGGTATACGCTAAAAGGGCGGGGCGGCTGAATAGTGACAATTGCAGATTCTGTGGGGTACCAGGGGAAAAGGAGACAGTGGAGCATATACTCTGCTACTGTCCGGCACTCGTGCGCTCCAGGGCGAACTGTCTGGAAGATCATTACTTCTAAAATCTCAGGGAAATCTCTGGAATTGGGTTAATGAGACTCCTGGCTTTCGTCAAGAGAGTGTGGGAAACTCTGAGTACCATCACATCGGAATGACCTTTCTTATTTCGGCCACTCTAACCTAACCTAACCCAGTATCTAAAGGAATTTTTAGTATTTCGCCGTTCCTCGTTTTACTCTTGAAATATGGCAGCGAGGATCTATTTAACCAAAACAAATTAAGATATGCTTTTAAGTCCTCAGCTGTATAGTTCTCAACAAGTGTGTCCGAAGTTCCTGTAAAGTGGTGTACCCACTCGCCTAGGTATTCATTGCTAACAAAATCAACATATTCATCAAGATTCGATGTACCTCCAACAGCTCCTTCTAGTGCTTCAGCGTCAAAGTTACGCTTCGGATCCAACGTTCTGTTAACTTCTTGATTTGATGTGTTTCCGGTTCCAAAATAAAAGTTCCGCTGAGCTTTATTTACCGATCCTTGATAACTTCCTGCGTTGGGGATAATGTTGCTGATTTGGGGCGTATGATTGTAGCTTCTGATGTCCATTTGAGTAATATTGTTGACGTGGTCTATGTTGAAAATAGGTTCTACAGAGGGAATGAGAATTACCTAAATACACTCAAAAAGTCTTATTTGCAACGATATCAGACTTTTTGAGTGTATGTAGGTAATTCTCATTCCCTCTGTAGTCTTGTTTGCTGATAGCTTTGACTTTTCTAAAATTATTTAGGAGAACGTTTCCTGATGATCTGGCCTAAGCAACCAGTGAAATGCGCATAGGAACAATTAATCCTCCAACAATAAATTTCAGTATTTTTTATCAATTATAAAAAAAGGGAATTAAGCACAACGAACAAAATCTTTTAATTTAATACACAAATCTAAATTTGAATTAAAGTCAATTATTTGTTTTAAAATACCAATTACATTTATCATCAATTGCATAAATACAACTCTGTGTTATTAAATGACATTTATAGTTTGAAAGACACATGTAACATTGTTATCACTGATTTTGTTTTATGTTATGTCCGTATATTTTTAAGCTGAGTGAGATATAATAAATCATATTTAATAAAGTTGATAAGCAAGCCAGCCGTCAAACTGTAAAGATCTCCACGGAAAAACTAAATTGTTGTTAGTTAAATGAATTAATAAAGCAATATAACCCTTGAGGACTATTAAGACCCTTGTGAATATTGTTAGGCTGAGGACTAAAGCTGACCTTTGCGTCTCTTAAGGACCAGTCTATAAAATTAACTCTTATTAAATTATAGCTCCCCGCTACAAAACTAAATTATTTAAATATAGATTAACAAGTAGTAGCTTAAATCATAAAGTGCTGACGTAGTCCATGTAACTGTTGAATAGTGTGGGTATGTTGCGATTCACTTGTTCTCGGCATGCGTAGGGTAGCCAGATTCAAAATACGGAAAGGCAGTGCAATGAATACAAAAAAAATAGTAAAATCAAGGAAAATACAGTACATATTTTTTTTAAGAAAACGCATGTAGCTATTTTTTTAAAATATTAAAAATGTTAAACTTTTCATTCAACACGCAACAACAACAATATAAAGAGATAAACTTGAAAAGTAAAGGAAAGATTTAAATTTTATGGTATTTCATATACGAAATGACACCATTTGCGTTTATAAAGCAAACATCACAAACGAAGCATTTGGCCATAGTTCATGTTCCAATGTATAATCTTTAAATATTCTGTTTTATATGTCACTTTGAATTTGTTACAAAATTTTGCAAAAATAAGCGTTTTTTTTTTTAAATATAAGGACAGGAAAAGAATAGCAATGCTGTTACATATATAAGAATGGCTAACAAGAATGACTTGCTTAAAAAATTAATTTATTGATTGTGTTAGTAGGATTTTCTTTAAACATATTTGTACTTAAAGCATTGTTCACCACACACATAGTTGCAAAATCGTATAGAATTTGAGGAAATGATGGTTTCCTAGATTAATTTTCTAATTTCCAACAATTTTTAATGTATAGAGGCCAATTTCACCAAGTTCAGCTTTAAATAACTATGCATTAGTATAGCTGCTAGTTAACAATAGGTTTCTTTTTTAAAAAAGTTTTTGTATTGTATTGTAAAATATTAGGATATTATGACAATATAACTTGATAGCATACCATTTGAGACACCCAAATATGTGTTACTTCAACAGGGGGTTTCTTAATATCATTGTTTTTTGTAGAGTGAACCAAAAAAAAGTACAAAAATCAGTACAAAGTGTAAAAAACAGTACATTTGCGTGCTGTTTTGGGTGTTGTGCATAAAACAGTACAATTAAAAAAATAAGTAAATGTACTGTTAAAAACAGCACGTCTGGCACCCTTACACAGGGTCTCCACCTGAGATAAGATATAAGATTTTTATATCAGAAAACGTCAAATTCAATCGCAGAGAGTATTATCTTACGTGTGGACTCTGAAATAGTGTTAGTATTAATATTATAATAAATGTTATAAGACAGTTGTTATGAGAAATCTTATAACAACTATCTTATAAAATGAGCTGTCAAAAATACACATACATACATACATATAAATTAATATTAAGACGCCATCATTAAAATGTTTAATTTTTTTTATTACAAATAGTGTAAATCTTGTAAAAAGTGCATAAAAACAATATTAAATACTAAAAACAAAGAAAAAACTACAAATAATAAAAAACGACACAAGTTTACTGTAAAAAAATCAGTAAATTATGAAATCTTATAAGATACATGTTCCCCTTATTTAAGATTAACATGAAGAAATGTGCTCTCTCATTCTGCCGACGTTCTCTCACATATTATATCAGATATTATCTCAAGTGGAGACCCTGTGTTAGGCATGCGTAACAAGACACCGCTGGAATGTTAGTGTTGCCGTTGCGGTTCGTGTATGGCAGTTGCAATGTGTTATGCGTTAACTTACATATTATATTATACCACGTAGATGTGAAGACCTTAACATTTATTTTAATAAAGCGACTTTTTAATCTTACGTCAAATTGTAGATGACATTTTAAGGGTGGTCTAACCAAAACGCACAATTATGCCCGAAACTAAATATCGGACAAATACTCGCCACGGCTTCGGTGGAATACCTCTATCTGATGGTCCATATATTCAAGGACGGATAGAGTTATACCACCGAAGCCGTGGGGAGCATTTGAACCATATATTGTTTCTTACATAATTGCCATAAAAATTGTCATAAAAAATATTGAGATAATTCTCTAAAAACTTTTTGTTTTTTTAACAATGATCATCGTGCGTTTTGGTTGGACCACCTTTTATAATATCTCGGATTCTTGTCCAATTTTTATAAATAGAAAAGAAACCTATCTGAGTCTTTGTAAGTGAAGTTTTCCAAATACTCACTTTTTACTCACGCCTAAATATTATGCCCATTATATTATTTCCTCACATAGTTACTGCATCGCCCCTTGAAATCTGATCGAAAAATATTATTATAGTCATAATACAACCTTATAAATTGTTATTTGTCCCTAACATTTTTAAATTCGCTATAATATTATATGGTCTTTTACACCTAAAAAGTTACTCGGATCTAGCTAACCATTTTAAATTATTTAATATGTTTGCTACTATAATATATGTATTTTCAACTATACAATTAAAATCATAATATTGCTGCACACAAAAGGTATTTTTAATACCATAATTTCTGTTTGCTTTAAAGCACATTCTCTTTATTAACGATATAAATTATTATGCATTTATTGAAACAGGTAAGTTATTTATATATAATTATAAAAATATATAAATAAGCAATTCCTTTGTCTTTCTTGCAGCCAAAGAACCTACAACACTGAAACCAGCATATAAATTTCGGCACAAGATGTTGTCATTAGCCCCGATTTTTTTCAATAACTGTTCATCAGCATATTGATATAGTATATTTCATAAAAGAAATAAACGGTAAATTTGATTTTACTTTATCTTAACAAATCTCAAGTGAGCGGATAAAAATAATGAAAAGTGTTAATGTATGCCGAAGTAAGGCTACATATGTAGATCTCCTTTTTTTGGATAAATTTGTACCATAAAATATAATTTATAAATTGACACACACACATGTATATAAATGTATGTATTTAATTTTATTTTTGAATATAAACAATAATTTATTTATTAATATATGCTGTATATTTGTAATAAAACATAAATTTTTGAAATTAATTTTTTTATTGTTTTTATTGCGAGAACCATATTGCATGTTGAAATAGACCTTTTGTATGGGGTTGAAAAATAAAGAAACATGGTTTGAAAGATCGTTTGCGTTGTTCTTCTGAACATAATAATATGTTTGAGACAATAATTAGCTAAAAACATTCTGTCTGAACATATATTGTTGCTGAAGACGTGTTAGACACAATCATAACCACAAACATGAATGATAGTTTGCGATTGTGATTGTATCAATGTTATGTTCGGCGTTTATGGCCGAAAATTTAATTTAAAATAAATGATTAACGCGGTGGTTTTTTAGATTTTATGGTAAATCTTTATTGATTCATGGTTTTTGTGTTTCTGCTTAAAAATTATATTAATTTGTCATATATACTTATAATTATGGTGATACTTAAAATTAAACAAATTTGAGGGTAAGTGAAAATACATAATGACTAGTCGCCAATAATGTAATGCGATCCAACGACGGTATTAAATTAATGTGCATACCTAAAATGTATCGTTTGTTGGCATTAAGTATTGGAATCAAAATTAGGTCAGTCATTGACTTTAAATACTTTAGTTTAAAATATTATTATTATTAGTCGTTCATTTGGCATTTTTACTACACTAAACTTAATTTGTAAGAAGATACTTTTATAATGTAGTTCAGAAGCTGTTTAATGAAGGTTGATCTAGCTAAACGTTTTGAAAAATCAAAATTTTTTTTATCTACGTGATTTATGTGTGGAATTAGAAACCACGACACATACTAACAGGAGATAGTGGGTAAGACCCGTTAATGTACCAAGGGATTCGGATGGATTTTTCAATACATGCTTGCAGCAGATTGAAAGCCAGGATGAGGTAAATTTTCATCAAGCAACAAGAATGAGTGTTTCTCAATACAAGCTGCTCCTTTCTCTACTCAACCCGAAACTTTAAACTATATGGTTTAAGTAATAAAGCAACACTTCCCGATGGCAAATCGTTCTTTTGCTTTCACTTTTTATACGTATCCCGTATATTACAAAATTTCTTTTTAGCTTCCTCAGCTAAAATTAAGTAAAGTCTGACAAAAAACTAAGATAACTAAAAGAAATTCGCTTACCTGGTACGCCAACATCTTGGTCAATTTTGCACCACAAATCTTTTTTATACTGGAAGTTTTTGTAACTTCCCGACTGCAAATTTTAGAGACAGTCATACTTCCTTACGTCTTCGATGATTCTTTCGTTTTTGTCCATTGTTTCTTCTTTATATTTTATGACAAAAATTTATGAACTTCAAAATAATGTTTTTTGTTTACAATAATGCCAATTATTTAAAAACTATGGCAACATCAGAAAGAGTGTCAAAAATTTACAGAATAAGAAAGTCCGCAATGAAAATAAAATAGATTTTAATTTTATGTCAGGTGTTATTTGAAATTCTTTCATTTTAAAACAAATAATTGGGTGATTCGCAAGGTGTGCTATCAAGTCATATCGTCATAATTTCATGAATAATATTTTACAATTGTTTAAAAAAAACTATTATTGTGTTTCAAACATAAAAAAACTTTTAATGCTGTGTTCATTGATTCGTTATAACTGTACGGTAGAAATCTAAAGTGCTAGCGGTTGCCCACAGCAGTCATATGTATTTCTTCTAATTACACAGTACAACAGCCAATCTGGGGGGTCAGAAATTCCAAGTCAGGGTGATGGTACTAGGCCAGTATAGTAAAACCCTCAAAGGGTTTGGCGTTCGTATGTGTCAGTTTTTTTAAAAATTAAATTTTTTTCCTTATCTTGATGTTTTTTCGCTTAGTTGTAACATTTTGGCAAAAACGTAGTTTAACATAACTCGAGAACCACTTGTGCTAAAACAAACTCAAAAAGATTTAGAATTACAATTTCTTTAATCCGTTCATATAACGTTTTTCTTTATAATCAACAGTTTTGCCGGTAAAAATAAATTTGTGGAAAAAAAAATATTTTTTTGCCTAAAAATTTAATATTTTTTTTTTAAATTCATAAAAATTCCAAAATGGAAAAAAGGATCAAGTGTTATTAATTTCATGTAAAGTCACATAACCTATAAACAAAATGCGACATAGATCATAGAAATCGATTAACGCGTTCTGCTTTTATTTACAATTAAGTGAAGGTATCCCATGTTGACAAAAATATTGATATTTGTTTTTATTCAAAAAAGTGTCATTTATCGCCTTTTTTATAAATTTTCCCCAATAACTCCAGACTTCTGGCCATAAACTACTAAAAAAATTAAGTAAACATTTTTATAATTTTTTATTTTTATTTTATTTATTTATTTTTATTTATTTTAATAAATATTGCCTAGACTTTTTCGATGGTGGTTGTTCGGGACTAGTGGCATCGCATTCATCGCTATCATCAGCTTCTGAACCACACATGATGTCAATGTATGACTCCACTGTTGGCCCTTCTGCATCTCCTGAAAATTCTTTATCATCAAGATCATCCTTGTCTTGCCACACAAGCTTACTCCACCAGCAAATTTCCGCAATTATTGCACTCGGCGACTTTTTGCCTCTATATCTGTAAGTTTTTGTTTTATTAAAATGAGTTTGAAAAAATAAAAAATCAGTATTACCTCATTTCAAATGGCATAGCAACTTGATGATAGCGTTCACCTTGTTCATCAGATTCGGTAGCCAATTGTTTGCTGAAGTAGTCCAGATGATGATGTAAATAATGGATTTTCAAGGACATGGGGAAAACAATTTCCGAGAATGCTCTTAACATCCTTGCGACAGAAACATCGTAGTAGTTAGAACGATGCTTTCCCAACAAGCCTTCTATTACTTCTTTGATTGCCTGCCATGCATTCAATTCAGCGTCAATCAAAATATTGTTGAATGCGTCACTTTTAATCAGCTTTCGTATATCTGGACCATTTAGTACGCCTGATTGGAAAAAATTAATTTGTTAAGATGGAAAATCATGGGAAATGAATTTGATATTATAACTTACCTTCTTTAATTTTACTTTCGCTGAGTCTCGGGTAAATTAGTTTCAAACACAAGAAAACTTCATCTCTTTTGGCGACAGTTTTGATAAAATTCTTAACAATTCCAAGTTTTATATGCAGTGGAGGCAGCAATATCTTCTCCTTCGGCACTAGAGGCTCACGAATAATATTGGCCGTTTGTAACCTGCTGTGCTCTCTGAGTTTCCATCCGTGGCATGCATATTGGTCACCGAAAAATCGTGTGTCCCAATCGCACAAAAAGCACATATACTTTATATAGCCGCTTTGAAGACCGCAAAGCATTGCTACAACTTTTAAATCGCAGCATATGCGCCACATATGTTTGGCGTAGTTAACCATTTTTAAAATATTTTCCAGTGCATCATATGTTTCTTTCGTTTCTGTACTATAGGCGATTGGAACTGAAGGTTTTTTATTGGTCTTATGCAGTAAAACCGCCTTCAAGCTGAGTTTTGAACTGTCAATAAATAATCTCCAGTCATCTGCTTCATATTTTATTTCCATTGCGTCCATCAATTTTCCTACATCCGGGCAATATGCAGAAGTTTTTTCATCATTCACAAGGAATAAACTTTGGAGTGTTGCCTGACGACTTCGATAAGCTGTGACTTTCACACCGTGTGCCAACAAATAGTTTGATTTCAAAATGGAAGCCAGCTCTTCCGATTTATGCTGTGTTAATTCCAACTTGGCAACAATTGAATCAAGTTTATTTTGATTTATTAAAATTGGCTCATTGGATACTGATGGCTCATATGGGGGATCATCAAGTGCATGATATGTCGGAGCAGTCGTAGAAGAGAAAATATCTGGGCTAGAAGCTTTTGGTACAGGAATGTGGTCCGAATGAGGCAATGGTGTTGCGGCACTTGCAACACCAACGTAATTATACGATTTTCTTATCCTTTTTGCGGCTCCTTTATTCGCACATGCATAGCAATTCAATGGATTGTGACCTTCGCCAGGATTAGTCCAAGTCATTGGGATACCGAATGGCATACTTTCACGTCTTCTATTTTTCCAATCCATTAGACGGTTGTAGCAGCTTTTACACACTATATTTGGTACCCAATTTTCGTTCACTATAACATTTTGGTTGAAGTACATCTCGTATGTTTGAACAAAATCAGTACTGAAATTTCCCCTTTTTTATGTGTTGAGACATATTGACCACAGCAGTAGCAAAAGCTTATATCTGGCTTGCACAGTTCCATATTCTGTTCTCTTTTGTTCACTTTTAAAAAACTGGAGAAAAATCACTTTTACTGTTCGCGTTCGTCGGCACTTGTTGAATGACAAAAATCACAGAACCAGTGTGAGAAAGAGAAGAAGTATAATTACAATGCATGTTTTATGTGAACATTACAGAACCAGTGTTGCCACATCAATATTTCTCTTTTAGTACAGTAGAAAAATATGAGAGAGTTCGGCTTGTGAGTGTCAATGTTTTCTCCAAATAAAGTTGTGCATATCTGGAGCAAATTTTTGAAATTCATACATTTACCTAATTGCGAATAAATGAGAAACGCGTGCATCGATTTTCATGATGCCTTTTTTGCTCATGAGTTATGTGACTTTACGCGAAAGTAATTAGTTTTGGCACTTTTTTCCATTTTGGATTTTTTATGAATTTAAAAAAAAAAAATATTTAAATTTTTAGGCAAAAAATACTTTTTTCCCTTCATACATTCATTTTTAACTTCGAAAGTGTTGCACATATAGGAAAACGGTATAGAAACAGATTAGAGAAATTGTAATTCTTAATTTTTCTAAATTTGTTTCATCAAAATCGGACAAGTGGTACTCGAGTTATGTTAAACTACGTTTTTGCCAAAATGTTACAACTAAGCGAAAAAACATCAAGATAAGGAAAAAATTTAAAATGTCATAAAAAAAAAACTGACACATACGAACGCCAAACCCTTTGAGGGTTTTACTATACTGACCTAGTACCATCACCCTGACTTGGAATTTCTCACCCCCCAGACAATAATCCCAAAAATGTTCCATAGTGTTATTTTAACACATATGGCTTTACAACTTTATGACTATCTTGTGAGTCTCCCAAATCTTATATATAAATCGGCAAAGGTAAAACAGTTAAGAACACTTTCCTCCTCTGTTTGCACAACAACTAGAAAAAAAGATACACCATTTTAAAGGCATTTACTTACAGAAGTGCACAATATATATTTAATTAAAATCCGTTCCGTATTTTCGGAGTTATAAGCGTTCCAATTTGCAACTACAACGTATGCAAAACAGATAAATAAAAAATTAGTTTTTTCCAATTATACAAAGTTTTTTTATCAAACAAAAAATTAAAAAAAAAAAAATAAGGTGATCGATTATTCGACATTTTTCAGAAAATGGTTTTTGAATATATAACCGAACCTCAATGGGGGGAAAAAGTATAACGCACTGATTCTCTCTTAAGTAGATGTCAAGTGGTCGAATTTCGGCCACCGGGCGAAACTAGTATGTATAAAGACTAGAGTTTGCCAAGTGATCGAAATTCGACCATTATTTTTTATGCAAAGAAAAGAAAACATACATATAAGTATATATGAATTTAAATGTTTAGAGAATTCGTTTTTTTCGTCTTCGTGGATCGATTTGGCTAGGTACCAACCTCCGAACCAAATGTTCTCTTCTACTCAAGTCCGTGAATTTTTAATTTAGTTTTTTAATTTGAATTATATGAAAAAAGTCAGAAAGTACCAATTGAAAAAGAAAGAGTACAAAAATTTCGGCTCTTAAATATAGTTTCTCAATCACTCAGGACTCTGCATGCTGAATTTTATGTTTCTATGTTCAGTATTATTAAAAATTCAAAAACCACCAGTTAAAGAACGAAAAGTACCAAAAACCTGTTCCTTATAGATTGTTATTTGCTCAGAGCCATGCATGCATAATTTTATGTTTCTAGGCCCAATACTAACGGAAATTCAAAAAGGACCATTTGAAGACCAAAAAAGTTCCCTCTTATAGATTCTCACCCATTCGGGACATTGCAGGTTTAGTTTTATGTTTCTAGGTCCAATATTAAAGGAAATTAAAAAAAGTACCAGTTGTAGAACAAAAAAGTGCCAACATTTTTCATCTTAAAGGTTCTCATTCACTCAAGACCTTGCACAAAAAATTTTTTATTTCCAAGTTCAATATTACAAAAAATTTAAAAATTACCACACGCAACACGGAAAAGTAAAAGAAAGTAATTAAATTTCTAAAAATTATTTCGCTCCGTTGAAGTATCACAAATTTCATTGTTGTAGTGGGAGACCATAGTTTATTGCGTTATATGTCAATATACAGAGAAAAATGTTTTTAAAAAAACGTACCTGTTAAGACTTACAGTCAGTGAATACCCATACTAATCACAATACCATTAACTTGAATTATTTTGTCATTTTATTATTTGTAATTGTACCTCAAGTTCATTGATTTAAAGTTATTTTATTATTTGTAATTGTACCTCAAGTTCATTGCCTTTTAAGTAATTGTGTCTTATTGTTGTTAATTGGTATTATTTTGCCGACTTAACATTCTCACCTCCAGTTCATTGCTTTAGGTTTATTATTTTGTAGAAATATAAAATTAATATAACAAATACAGCAATTTAACATTTTTGTCAAATCAACATATTTTAGTTTGTAAGTTAGTATAAATAGCATAATAAAACTTTTAACAATTGTCATTAAGATCAAATATAATCAATTGTTTGCATTTTCATTGACCCATCACTCTTCAAGTTCCAAGTGCTTGAAGAGAACACAAAACAAAACAAATTAGTGTCAGACCAGATTTATGTGTTTGGTTTGAGCTGTACTAATAATCCAGTTCATTTAACATTTGGTGACCCCAGGTTTATATATTTAAAGTTTCCCCCCACCAGTGGTAAGGGACTTCTAATAATCTAAAATAAAGAAGCACACAACCTTCAGAGGCGTAATCCAAGGCATCAGGACACCAAAACATTGGTGATCACTATTCCAGACGTTTTTGTGAACATTTTATACATCGTCAGGACAGAATAACGTTTGGTTACTCCTACGATCACAAATCCTTTTACTGATTGGCAGTCTAAGGATAATCTCATAATCCTTCATTAGGACATCAAGATATTTTGCACAGCAGCAATTAAAAAAAAACAGGTATTTTGAGATACCATAGAAAGTCACCCACCAGTGATAAGGACTTTCAGAACAAACAACAACTCACTTCAAGGAATCAACGATATTGAGTAAGAGGCCACTTATAGAGGATATCCATCATTAGCACCTCAGAAGAGCTGTTTGACTCAAAAAGGACTCATCGGAGAGAAAAACAAATGCAGGTTACTACGAGGAACGGTTAAGGCGACTAACAGAGGCTTGGGATTAATTTGAAGCCCAGGATACAAAGTTGCGCAAGCTAGGTGATGCTTCAAAATTAAGAATGGAGCATGAGTATTTCACTGACGATTATTACAGCAAATTGAACACACAAACAAATACCTATGTGGAAATATTTTCAGCAGAAATTAATCGTCTCAAATGACTAGAAGTGCCGCTGAAATCAGTTGAAGACAATCAGCAACCTCAGAGCAACGTGAGGAGATCAATAATCATCAAGGCCTCATTCGAAGTATAAAAGCGAGAATGACAGCACTAACACGATTGATCAAAGGTGTAGCTCCCAAGGAGGAAAGCCAACCACTCCAGTATTACGAATTTAAAAGCAATACCATCAATAAACTCTGGAGTCAGATCCAGGATTTATATTATGATATTTGCCGACAACTTGAACAACCAACAAAGCACGGATTCGAAATTAACGAATACCACAATTTAGAAGATACTGTTCAACAACAATTAATACATCTTTCCATTTAAAATGGCGGCAGTTTGTTTTCACAAATGGTAGACAGACAACCTATTCCTCTCATACAGAAGATGTGGTATTTAAAATCAAACTTATCCGGCGAAGCTGAACATTTAATCAGACAGTTCACGTTAACAGAAGAAAATTATACTACCGCATGGCAGACGCTGAAAGAACGATATAATAATAAGAGAGTGCTAGTATCAACCATGATTGGCAAAATACTCAATTAATCAGTATCTACCGTCGTCAGTAGTTGCCCTTAAGAGCTTACATGACACCACTAAAGAATGTCTGTTAGCTGTCAACAACCTCGGCATCGAAACTTCATCATGGGACCCCATACTATTACAATTATTGACCAAGAAGGTTGACAGAAAATTACATATCCAATTTGTACAATCATTGGAAAAACCAAAAGAAGTGCCATCTATCTCAGAGTTTTTAGCATTCTTAGAAGTCAAGTTTCAAGCGTTAGAGGCAACAGGACATATTGAGAAGCCCACCAATAAGGTTACCTCATCTATTGGTGCAGTAAGCACAAACCATACTTCATGCCAATACTGCAACGACGGAGCCCATAAAATTTTTAGAGCTATCAGCAGCGAGGCGATTGCAATGGGTTCAAAAGCAAAAACTATGCGTAAATTGCTTAAAAGCTAATCACTCATCAAGAACTTGCAATTCAAGAAATTGTATGAAATGTTCAAAGAAGCATAACACTTTACTTCACTTGGAAAAGAAGCAAGAAGCATCAAAACAAATACAAAGTATTAACAAAACATCAGAATCAAGAGAGATGCTTCCTTCATCAAACATCCAGCTAAACACATCCTCCACGAACGGCGTGACAGTCACATCAGCTGCTACAAGCGCTGCTGGGAGGCGCCAGGGTTATGTATTATTGGCAACGGCCAAGGTAATCATTACTGCTCCAAATTGCGCTTCAGGCGAATTTAAGGCTATACTGGATTCCGGGTGACAAGTCAATCTCGTTTCAAAACGCCTAACCCAAAAATTAATGATTTCCCCATCAAAAGCCTCACTCTGCATTGATGGCATCGGCAAAATTCAAAAAAGATCAAATTATCGTGTGAATGTAGGCATGATGTCAACGAATTCAAAATTCTCAACCAATTTAGAAGCATATGTTCTACCAAGTATCATACCACCCCAACCAGATCATCAAATTGACATATCTACGTGGAATATTCCATGCAATATTCCATTGGCAGATCCACAATTTTATAAGCAAGAAAACATAGATATCTTGCTTGGCGCAGAATTCTTCTATAAGCTCATCGAAAGCGGAACAATACAACTTGGAAGCAGTTTACCCATACTTCAAAATACAGCTCTTGGTTGGATTATAGGTGGATCGATGACAAATTATCCAGGTCGTTCTAAGCAAAATACGTTCACATGTGCAGTATTTAATAGTACAACCTCATTGGAAGAAAGTATAGAACAACTCTGGAAACTAGACGAAGTTCAATGCACCGAAAAACTGCTCTCACCTTCAGATAAAGAGTGTGAGCGACATTTTAACCAGCATGTACGCATAAATCCAGATGGACGCTTTGTTGTCAATATTCCTTTTCGAGAAAATCCAAGCGCATTAGGAGATTCACACACAATAGCTCTCAACAGGTTTATAGCACTGGAAAGACGACTCTCAAAGGATAAACAAGTACAATCTCAGTACACACAATTCATGAGGGAATATGAGCAGCTGGGACATATGCAAAAAATCAACATTGAAGCCTTGGAAAATCCCAAATACTTAATCCCACACCACTGTGTCATGAAACCAGATAGCTCCACAACAAAATTAAGAGTTGTGTTCGATGCATCAACAAAAACCTCATCCGGCTATTCACTGAACGACTTGATGCATATTGGCCCAACGATTCAAAGTGAATTATTTTCAATTTTGCTTCGGTTTCGACTAAAAAGATTTGTCCTTACAACTGATATAGAAAAAATGTATCGTCAAATATTAATCAACTCAAATGACCATATACCAATTAGTTATTTGGAGAGAGGATCCAAGGCTGCCTATAATTTACTTCAAACTCAACACAGTAACATATGGAACACGAGCAGCACCATACCTCGCAACAAGATGTCTACAAAGGATTGCGGAGGAAAATGCTACTAATTACTAATAAATACGGTTCTCAATTCTTAAAGGACAACTTCTACGTACACGATGGTGCAGGAGGTGCGGACAGCTTAAACACCGCCATTAAAATACAGGATGAGCTTATAACAATCTTAAATCGTCATGGATTCCAGTTAAAAAAGTGGTGTGCAAACCACCCACAGCTACTCAAAAGAATTCCAGTAGGTGACCAAGAGGTAAATCTTGATTTCAACAACAGCAACGGTGACGTAGTAAAAACACTAGGTGTCTCCTGGCACCGTAAATCCGATCATCTTCGAGTCAAGGCAAAACTAAGTTCTACCCAGACAATCACAAAACGTACTACTACATCTGATCTAGCAAGGGTGTTCGATCCTCTTGGACTATTAGCACCTGTTGTTGTTAGCGCAAAAATATTCATTCAACATTTGTGGCAACAAAAAATAGATTGGGATGATCCACTTCCAGAAAACCTCAACAGTTTATGGAGTTCATTCAGAGATGACCTTAACAATCTAAACAACATGGAGATTGTGCGACATATCTTCAAGGGAGAACTTCCAACAAGTACTCAACTACACATATTTGCGGATGCCTCCGAAAGGGCATTTGGTGCAGCTGCATACCTTCGTGCGATTCTACGAGATGGCCGAATAATTGTACATTTACTCTGTGCCAAACCAGGGTTGCTCCATTGAAGCAACAAACTCTTCCTCGCCTTGAACTCTGTGCCGCAGTCATAGCAGCTCAACTGTCCAAAAGAATTCAGACTGATCTTCATATTAGAAATCAACCAATTTATTTATGGACCGATTCTGAGATTGTTTTATCTTGGATAAACACACAATCAATTTTATATCATACCTTTGTAGCTAATCGGATAGCCACTATTCAATCCCTAACTTTAACTGATCAGTGGCACCATGTTCCATCAAAGGACAATCCCGCCGACATTCTATCAAGAGGTCTACCAGCAGACAAACTTCGTACATGCAATTTATGGTTTTGCGGGCCATTGTTTCTGCACGGAAAGGAAGAAATATGGCCATCTAATGTTCCTCGACTAACAAGTTGCGATGTAGAGCGGAAGAAAGCAAATCCAATTACAATCAATATCGTCTGTTCCGAGGAGTTTATTTACAAAATTCAACATGGAAATTCCTTCAGGAAACTACAAAGAATACTAGGTTACGTTATTCGATTCATTAAAAACCTAAGGATTCAAAAAACAGATTGCCCAACACACAAGGCTTTGATTCCAATCGAGTTAGATAACTCGTTATTCATGATCATTAAAACCATTCAAAGAGCAGACTTTTCATCGGAAATCAAAATGCTTGAGAGGAGTGCTGAAATCGATAGAAAAAGCTCAATTATCAGTCTAACACCTTTTCTCGATAAGGAAAAGATTATCAGAGTTGGAGGACGACTCCACGCCTCCACATTGCCATACGATGCAAAACATCCTATGTTAGTCCCGTATAATGACCCTCTCATAAAACTACTTTTTATTATGGTTCATGAAGGAAATAAGCACTGCGGACCACAAACTCTATTGTATTTAATACGGCAACGATTTTGGCCGATAAAAGGAAAAATAATGGCACGATCTACAGTTCAAAAATGCATTAGATGCGTCAAGGCACAACCCCAATTATGTCAACAACTCATGGGCAACCTACCTCAACCTCGGGTCATTCCAGTACGACCTTTCATTAATACTGGAGTTGAATACTGCGGTCCATTTTGGATACATTACAAGGTCCGAGGTAAAAAACAGACAAAGGCATATATAGCTGTATTCTGCTGTTTTGCAACAAAGGCCCTCCATCTTGAATTGGTTTCCGATTTAACAACCGAGGCATTCATTGGTGCATTAAAACGATTCATTAGTCGCCGCGGTCGCTGTCAAAACATGTATTCAGATAACGCCACCAATTTTGTAGGCGCTAAGAACCAGCTATCAGAGTTAGCTGAGACTATTTATTCTGAAAAGGGTCAGGAAAGGATTATCTCCACTGCCAGTAAAATTGGAATACATTTCCACTTTATTCCACCAACATCACCACATTTCGGAGGACTTTGGGAAGCGGCTGTAAAATCAGCAAAATACCTTCTGTTATGCAGCATTTCAACAGCATCCCTAACACAAGAGGAACTAGAGACAATCGTAATAGAAATCGAGGCAATACTTAATTCTCGCCCGTTGACTCCAACATCTAATGATCCGAACGATCTTAATGCATTAACCCCTGGTCATTTTCTAATAGGCGAAGCCCTTACTTCACAAATAGACAGTATATCCACATCCTCAAGCAAAGCTTCGAGTCTGTCACATTGGAAGCTATTATCTCATCTCAAACAAGAATTTTGGAAGCGATGGTCTTCGGAATACTTGACTGAATTACAGCAACGCCATAAATGGAATAAACAAGGCACCAACCTTAAGGTGGGAGATATGGTAATCATAAAAGAGGACAACGTGCCCGTCATGGAATGGCCAATTGCCAGAGTTGCTCAAGTATTTCCTGGTGATGATGGAATAGTTAGGGTCGTGGAAGTCAAAACATCGAAGGGACTATTTAAACGCCCAATTCACCGATTAGCTCTTCTTCCCATTGACCAATATTCCGAACCAACCACAATCAACAATAATGAAATACTAAACAAAGATACGTCCAACTCAGATGGAGAACTCAAAACTAAGAAACAAAGGTTCCAAAAAAATCATCTTAGCCTGGCATTACTAACGATACTAATTATGTTTCAACTAGCGTTCGGAGCTCCTGTCGAAAATAAGAAGTTCGGTAATCAGTTAGGAATTCATTTTGAACATTTGAGTACAATAACTCTTTTAAACACTGAGTGGAATTTACTTGTTTACTACGATTTAAAAGCTTACTGGGCCGAAATATCAGTTCTCATTGACGGCACACAATGCTTGCAGTCTTTATGTCAGCTGATGCGACCAAATTCATCATGTATTGAAATCATTGATCATTTTAAGCATATGGAAAGTGATTTGCAACTGGATAATCGGCTGCTTCGTACTAAAAGGGGAGCTTTAGACGTGGTAAGCAACGTTGCACATGTATTATTTGGCGTATTGGATTCTGAATACGCAAATCAGATGTCAGAAACGATACAAAGGGTTAATGAAAATGAGTCATATTTGCTGAAATTATTAAAAAACCAAACATCAATTGTCGATTCAACAGTCAATGTTATAAAACAAAATCAAATTGCAACAAGTGCAAGGTTTGAATATTTAGAAACAGAGCTAAAACTTTACACTGACAATATAAGTAGAACGCTAACACAACTTCAATTGTCTCAACTGTTTAATTCTGCAGTACTTGAATTGACTCTCATTTCAACAAACTTAGTAAAAATACAATCATCAATCCTTGATACACTGATCGACAGTCAGCCCGGAAGAATCAGCCCACTTCTTCTCGCTCCTCAACAATTAAAAAATGAAATCAGCCAGATAAAAGGTCACCTGCCTTCGTCACTAAGGCTGCCATTCGCAGAAGAAGATGAGCTACTCCAATTACTTAAGCTGATGAAGGTTAAGGGTGGACTCTCGCGTCAACATGCTATTTTTAAAATAACCTTACCATTGATTGAACATGAAGAGTTTAAACTAGTCCATCTTACCCCTGTTCCTAAGATAGTAAACAAAACCATGGTAGCTATTAAACCATGCACCAACGTTTTAGGTATCAACGCTTACCGAAAGCAATTTATTCTTATCTCAAGCTCACAATTGAAGACTTGCGAAATAGTAAATCAAAACATATTTCTGTGTGCCAACATTCAAATCCGTTATAACTACGGATCAGAGATATGCGCATGTGAAATACAGCTATTCAACAATAAAACTTCGCCAACATGCAACATTGAAAAAACTGATCAAGGATGGATATCATTAAACAGCAAGAATCAATGGATTTATGCAAGTCCATCACCTTCACAGGCCACCGCAGTGTGTGACAGAGAAATTATTACTATCTTGGTTAAAGGATCAGGACTACTCACTCTGGGTCCAGAATGTATCCTAAAACACAACTTTGCCACTATAAATGGTCGACAAACGATATCAAGTACAGTAAATTCATCATACACAAGCTTTTGCCCAGGTTCAAACTTATCATTTGTAATTCCTCACACTCATCTTGCAGACAGCAACCAACCAAGGCCTAATAAGTCTGAGAGTTTATATGCAGAAAATTTAAGACATATTGAAACATTACAAAAGTCGCTAAAAGATCACGACATCATGGAACTTCCTAACAAGTTAAGTACTCATCAAAGGCATTCTTACACCATAAGCTACCTAGCCTTTTCCTTGAGTCTCATCACATCAATAATAGCACTAATAATATTCAAGAAATCAAAAACAAATGAACTAATTAACGAGGATATTAAGGTTCCAAAAACACATATATCGATGCCTCGACCACAAGCAACAACACCTATACCGATGCCTCGACCACAAGCTACAATACCTCTACCGATGTCTCGACAACAAACTAAATTTACTATAGATATATAACTTAACTAGAATGTATTTTATACCTTTTATTTTACCATTGTACTTATTTTATCCGCCTTGTTTAATTCAACATTTCTGTTCACCCTATTTTTACTTGTTGAACGACTGTTCAACGAGGGGGAGAATGTTAAGACTTACAGTCAGTGAATACCCATACTAATCACAATACCATGAACTTGAATTATTTTGTCATTTTATTATTTGTAATTGTACCTCAAGTTCATTGATTTAAAGTTATTTTATTATTTGTAATTGTACCTCAAGTTCATTGCCTTTTAAGTAATTGTGTCTTATTGTTGTTAATTGGTATTATTTTGCCGACTTAACATTCTCACCTCCAGTTCATTGCTTTAGGTTTATTATTTTGTAGAAATATAAAATTAATATAACAAATACAGCAATTTAACATTTTTGTCAAATCAACATATTTTAGTTTGTAAGTTAGTATAAATAGCATAATAAAACTTTTAACAATTGTCATTAAGATCAAATATAATCAATTGTTTGCATTTTCATTGACCCATCACTCTTCAAGTTCCAAGTGCTTGAAGAGAACACAAAACAAAACAAATTAGTGTCAGACCAGATTTATGTGTTTGGTTTGAGCTCCACTAATAATCCAGTTCATTTAACAGTACCAATTGGTACGATTATATCCCTTTAAACATCCGAATTTCGAAAAAGTACCAAATTTATATTTGTATTTTTTAGATGAGATACGAATTTGGTATAGCCTTTATTCCTATACTTATTGGTTTAAAAGCTAAATGGGGAACCGAAAAGTTCCAAAATAGAGGTTAAACCAGTTTACTCTCTGAAAGGGCCGAATTGCAAAGAGAACCAGACACCTGTCCGCTTATTTTTTTAATGAACAACGATACGTATAAATTTTTTTTTTTTTTGGGTTTCTAGTAGTTTTGGAGATATGAAGTCACCGAATTTTTACCCTTTTTACACTCTTCTGTGCTGTTTTCACAACACAAGTGATTAAGCGTGTAGTAAAATTTTTATGAAAAGCACTCAATTTTTTGAGTGTTTTTCATATAAATTCTACTGCTCGTTCAAGCACTTGTGTTGTGGAAACAGCACATTAATAAAATATACATTGTGCACTTCTGTAGGTGAATGCCTATTAAATGGTGTATTTTTTGTTATCGTGTTCTTAACCGTTTTGCCTTTGCCGATTTATATATAGATTGCAGTTATTAAATTTATACCATTTAAGATATTGTTGATCTAGAAAGTCCCTGTTTATTAAAAAAAAAAGATTTCCATAGTGTTGAGATTGAAAGTGATTGGCGCCAGATCAACAATTAGATTTCGAGAAATACTAGCTTCATAGTGATTTAGAACCCGAAGTTTAGTGGAAAAAGAAGGTATTTATACTAAAAAAAAACCCCTGGAAGAAGATATGTTTCCAATATTACAAAAAGTAATGAATTTTGTGTTTGCTTTAAAATTTAAAATGCTTTAGTTAAGAAATATTTGGCGCCCTTAACATTTGTTAAACTGATTTGTGAAACAGACTTTCATCTGAAACCATTATAGGAATTTTATTAACTCAGTAAAGTATACAAAGGAACGGCAATGAACAGTTTGAACCTTCCCTAGATATATGGAAGTAGAACTTATTATTTTAAGTTTTTATTTCATTTTTATTAATTTACTAGCTGACCCGGCAAACGTTGTTTTGCCCTCAAATTTTATTTTCACTGCAAGTCTGGTTTCGTTGCAGGAATAGGCAATAAGGATCCTGCTTTGTGATATATTTGTCCTTGGACTTTAAATGTTGGCATGAAACTTCCACTAACTATATTGTCAGCACCAAATGACGTCATTTGAAAGCAATTACACTATGATAGTTGAAAAACAGACAAGCCGGGCACATGGCGTTTTGACATAATTCGGGTACGCTGAATCCAGTGGTGCCAGCGGTTTTTTAAGATTGGCTCTGGTTTTTGAGATATACCGTTATTTCGAAAATGGAAGAGGTTGCACAATATATATTCGCGTAACTCAAAAACGGTTTAGTTTATTGAAATTACTAAAAAAAAACCGAAATTCCGCAATAAAATTATATTTATGAAAAGTAAAACTTTTTTTCTAATATAGTAGTCGTTATTGAAACATAATTTTTTTTTGATAAAAAAATTAATTCTATTATCAAAATTTCGAAATTTTTCTCTTTATAAAAAATTTTGAAATGCAGCTAGGCTTCTAATTTTTTGCAGACATATAAGGCTGCAAACAAAACAAGCCATAAGTGATTAAAAACTGTTAGCAACTTTTGCTTTTATTCACAAAAGTCGACCAATTTTAATTTATTTAAGAATTTCATACAACGCAATATATGTATGGGAGCCCCCCTAAGAGGTGGTGATAAGTGGCAAGTATGTCTCGAGAAAATGTTAAGGACAACAAATTAATTGAGGTCGGTCATACATTATATACCACTAGGGGCGACTTCTGGGAATTTATGGGACTTTTTCTTCAATATATATGAAGAATATAATTTATATGGAGCATTTTATAGGATTTTTTTTAATTATTAAATTCTTTATTCAACATTATGTATATACAATATATATTATGAAGAATGTGCCAATGTAGAAAATTTATTTTAAATGACATTTTGACGTAAAATTTTTAAATGCGGTTTTTGTGCCATTTACAATTAGTCAATTCACAAGGTATCCTAACATGTCATATTGTCAAAATGTCCTAATATTTCACAATGGTTTAAAAATATTGTTGTACGGTTTATTGTTACGACAGCACAATAAACACAGCAAGCAACGTTCTATTTATTTAAGACACTTTTTGTTAACAAGCCAACAACAATATTTTTAAACCATTGTGAAATATTAGGACATTTTGACAATATGACATGTTAGGATACCTTGTGAATTGACTAAATATAAAACAAAAGAACAAATATTCAAATTTATGCTATTCCAAAGAAATACGCATGCATTATTACCATACTTTCACTTTGCGGTAGGAATTTTGGAAAATCCACAGTTACCGATTAAAAAATTTTTAGAATTAAGAAATAAAGTCATAAATGCTAACTAATATCTTTGTATTTTATTGTGCTTACTAAACAATCGAAGACTTTTTGACAATGTTCGCTGGAGACGGAACGAAATGGTGTAAGTTTTCCCTTAGTCATTTATCCCACCCAACCTTGCTGATGACTATTTTAATTCTTCAGCCCTCAATAATGTTACCTTTTACCCTACCCCTCTACATTTCATCAACTATAAACAATAATTTACCAAAACATGTCTATACCGACTTTATTTATAAAAAAATCTACTCAAAAATAAAAATACAAAACTTAATAAGTATTATTAACATTTTAGTTAGGGTTCATTCCCCAAACAAAAGAAACAGGGCAAAAATACAAATTCGGCAAATATAACATAAATTCCAAGTGAGAAAATTGATCTTATTGACCAGAGAGTGTTATGTTAATAAATTCAAAACAAAATGCAAGTATTTAAGGGAGTTGGAAACCCAATGGAAGCATATTACTTATTAAGAGAGTGAGAGTGCTTTCCATACATTGATTTTGTTTCGTATTATCATTATTCTATTGTACTTTATTAAAAAAAAGTTTATTATATACTTATAGGTAATTATTATATACATTTTGCTCTGGGGCTCTTCTCTCTGTTTATGAATATGCTTTCATTTATACAATATTATAAAAAAAGTAAATAAAAAAACTAAATTGCTATAAAACGAATGGAGCAGAGCACAGTGGTTTCCCCCATAGGCCAAAACTCAAAAAAATTATTGTTTTTTTTAAGCTTTATTGCACAAAATTTATTGATAACACTCTAAATTTTATGAATCTAACAAATTTTGTGGTTTTTTTTGGCGAGATTTATTGTTTGTGTCCGTTGAAAGTGGAGGTATGTTTATATTGCATATATTGTGGTTGCTTAGTCATAAAAGAAAACTTAATTTTATCCAAAAAGTTATTCGCGATATTGTGGCAGAAGTTTCCAAAAACCCTACAAACATTAAATTTTAACTTATTTTCTACCAAATTAAATAACAAAAGCTGCAAAAAAATGAGCCCATAAAAAAATCGCTAAAGAATACTTTTTTGACCTTTTTAAAACACACGTTTTTCAAAAACTTCTTTTTCACGTAGACTTTTAGTGATATGGCCCTCATCTGCCCACAACGCCTTATGCATCAAATTGTAGGTTTTTTATCCCTCTTTAAATTAAAAAATATTGTGGCCGCGGGTTTTTGCATATTTTCGCATATGGGTGTGATTTACATAGTCATCCGACGAAAAATAGTGAATCGCATTTTGTTTTGTACTATTTATTTTTAAGAATATGAGTAAAGAGAAATTAATTTTTTTTTAATTGTTGTTATTTTAAACTTTATATTGCAATTTTATGGTATTTGATTTACAGTTATGAATAGAGAGAAACATTTTTTTTAAGAAATTGTTGTTTTAAACTTTTTATTGCAATTTTAAGGTATTTGACTTTCAGTTTAAGTGAAGCTTACGCATTGCATTTGAAAAGTGTCAAAACAAAGGTAAAATTTTAATTCTAATAATTAATTGTTTTCGCGATAGTGATACAAGTTTCAAAAATATCAATATGGAAATTAAAATAGAAGGTTTATTCTGTCAGTGCCAATTTTCTAGAATGTATGTGCTTGATATTTGGAGTTCTACAGTTGGTAATTATCATTCGAAAGCAAACAAAATATTTAAAATTATGGAGGAAAAATTTAATGCAGAAAAAACTAAATTCGACCTTAGCAATTTAACAAAAGTTTTAAAAAGCATTTGTAAGCGGATTGGTAAGCTTTGGACGAAAAATCATCGAAGCAAATTAATTATTTTGAAGGAATATAAAAAATGGTTTGAAAGTTTTGAAACTATTCAGCTAGAAGCAAAATCCCTTGAAAAAGAACAACCTGCACCTAGCCAAAAGCGTGGTCGTCCTGCTAAGGAATTTTTAAAGTGTTCAGATAGAACAAAGAGGCGTAAAATGTCTAAAATTAGTCAAGTTGATAATTCTTTAACCGAAGTTTTACAAAATCGCAACTTTCCCCCGACACACAATGTGGAGGATTACGAGGTTTTGGCTCTTTTCGTTGGAACAAGACTTACTAAGCGACAGTACTTAACTATAAAAGATTTTGTGAATAAAAAAATATCAAAAATTTTTTTCCCAGGCTATAAAAGTATCTTGGCAGCTAAAAAAACTTGTTATCCAAGCACAGAAAACATTACTGTTACAGAGTCGAGTGCAGAGGTCGATCAACAAGCTCTCCTTGATCATACGGCTAATCGAATTGTGCAATTGCGAGATCAAAATGGGGATTCGATGGCAGTTCTGGTCATAGCCAATTTAAGCAGAAGTCGAATAGGCTTATGGATGACAGTTCCCTCTTTGTGACATCCTATGTTCCTCTTCAACTTGTCACGGAAAACAAAACTATAATTTGGAAAAACCCGCGCCCGTCATCCACTCGTTATTGCAGGCCGCTGAGGTTTCAATTTAAAAAAGAAACTTCGCAACTGTATCAAAATGAGGATCGTTATTTTAAATGGAAATTTTTGCACTTTCTCCCACCGAAATAAATAAAACAAAACAAAAATTACATATAAATCATGACATAAAACTGACCATGGTTGACGGTAACGTTTGTAACGCTCTAACGGAAACTTCTTCTGCAAAATGTCACATATGTGGTGCCTTACCTACAGAAATGAATCACATTGAAAAATGCCTCGAGAAAAAAGTAGATGAAGCTCGTTACGAATTCGGACTGTCACCATTGCATGCCAACATACGATTTTTTGAGTACTTTATTCACTTATCGTACAAATTAGAGCTAAAAAAAATGGAAGACCAGTAAGAACGAAAAGTCATGTGTTTTGAAGAGAAAACAATTTATTCAACAACGGTTTCGGGCCGAAATGGGACTTTTGGTAGATAGGCCAAAAGCTGGTGGTTGCGGAATGATGGCAACACAGCGCGGAGATTTTTTCAAAATGTTAACCTTTCATCAAAAATAACAGGAATCGATAAGGATATTTTTCAAAGATGTGCCACAATTCTCCAATCTATAAATTCTGGATTTCAAATTGATGCCGAAAAGTTTGAGGAATATGCTGTAGAGACAGCAAGAAAACTTGTGAAGGAGTATCCCTGGTACTACCTCCCTCCATCGGTACACAAAATTCTTATCCATGGAGCTGAGGTAATCAAGCATGCATTAGTGTCAATAGGTGAATTATCGGAGGAAGCAGCTGAAGCGAAAAATAAGGATATAAAACAGTTTAGATTGCAACATACACGAAAAATATCGCGCATAGCTACAAATACAGATCTTTTACATCGCCTCTTTTTAAGTTCAGATCCATTTGTTTCTGGAGCCCGAAACTTACCAACAAAGAAAAGAAGTAGTTTAAGTCAAGGAGTTTTAAACTTGCTTAATATTTGATATATATTACTACTATTTTACTTTATCACCTTATATTACTTAATAATACCCTATATTGCATTATTTAACTTTGTTTAACTTTTTAATTTATTTTTTTTCAGTGTATATTTCGAATGAATTAAAATGAAATAAAAATTTACAAAACTTGTTTAAAACAACCAAATTTTCATATTAAAATACTTTATTTCAAACATTTTTAAAACAGATCTATAAGCCAATTAATCCTTAAAAGATCAAATGGTTACTGTGGCTACAGTTGTTAATATTTTTTCCTAAAAATTTGCCAACGTTAAGTTCTTCGGGCATGAAATGAGCTGAAAAATTTGCACCCTAGATTTTTTAGTTTTGGAGAAATTGTTTTTGACCGCTTTTTCATATAAGGAAAACCACTGTGCATAGTAGTACAAAAGAGTGTGATAGGGTTATTCATTCATTCTTATTTTTTTTCTTACTATCACTATTCCTCGGTTTTTTTTTTTTTTTCTTTTTAAAACATAATTCATTGTACATACATACATATGTAGGTATATATTTTCTGTTGGACTCTTCTCTTTGGTAATACGCTTTAACTCATAAAATTTTTTACCTAAAAACTTCAAAATGCGTTAATTATATTAAAACTTAAAGACTTACATATGTATTTTATTGTTGTCCATCGTAGTCAGCAGGTCTGTTGATTCCGTGGATACGTGTACTTTTGTTGTTGTATGATAATTTTACAAGAAGTCGGGTTTCAAATTTAGGAGTTAATTTTGCATTTGGTTTTGTTAGGAAAAATGATTAAGCGATAAATTTAATGAAATAGCATTAATATTAGGGATTATGGAGGTAGTTCAGTGGATTTTGTCTTTTGGCTTATTTTTTTTTTCGTTAATAAATTTAGGAGTTTTAAGTTAAACTGAATGTACCCTACTTTAGGTATGTATACCTATATAAGTACCCTCATGTATATATACATAGGTATTTATAAAGGTATATATCCTATTCTATACATATGCAAATATGTATTAGATTTATAAACATGTAAATGTAGATAATAAAAAAAAGTGGATTCGTAGGTAGGGATGATTTGGATTTCGAATTAGAGAAATTAAAGTATTTAATACACAATGGATTTACTAAGTAAGTTAACAAAAAAAAATAATAAAAATTTAGCCGATTATGTTTTTTTTTTGTATTTATTTATTGAATCTTCATATATTAAATATGAACTAACAATAATTAATCAAATCTTATACTAATACTTTATTTTTGTCCTGCCAATGCTAGACGAAAATTTTTCTCCTCACGGTTTCTGTTCACATATGTAGATGTTTAGCGGTCTTCTCGTCGGATGAGTCCTGCAGTATCTCTTCTCCTTAATCTAGAGTGTCCACTGTCATTTAAAATATTTCGAGCTAGTGGATTTGGGTGCGACTCAAGCCTTTTTAAATATTTTGCTGCGTACTTCGTAATAATAGTTTTTACTAATGGCACATTGAGATCCTTGTGAATATTAGAGTTTTTAACATACCAGGGAGCGACTGTGATTATTCGAAGAAGTTTATTTTGGCGCCTTTGAATTTTTTTCGATATTTGAGACCGAGGCAGTGCCCCATAGCTGAATACCGTAGCACCAGATTGGCTTTAATATAGAGTTGTAAAGTAGAAGTTTGCAGTCGAGGCTAAGAAAAGAATTTCTTCCAATAAGCCAATAAATTTGAATTGCTTTTAGTTTCATTTGTGTTAGTTTTGCTTCTATATGGCATTTCCATGTCAAACGCCGATCTAGATGAATACCGAGATATTTTAGATGCGATTGCTGGGGCACTAATTGATTATTGATTTAAATAGGGGGACATGACTCCCGACGCAAGGTGAATGTTATATGTACGCATTTTTGCTCATTGACCTTTATCCTCCATTGTTTTAACCACAAGTAACGGGATGCTTCATGACAGTTTTCGTGTACGCTTAAAAAAGCTGTATCATCAGCAAATGTTGAAGTAAGGGTGTGGTTGTTTGTTGGCATGTCTGAGGTATATATAAGGTATAACAGTGGGCCCATGATGCTTCCCTGAGGGACTCCAGCGTCAATTGGCTGAGGTGAGCTTATAAAATCACATTCTTTAATAATAAACCTTTGACCGACTAAGTAGCTTTCTAACAGCTTGTGTGTGTTTACTGGTAAGTTTAACTTCAATTTATGTAATAAGCCTTCATGCTAATTTTGACACTAACAGCTTCTCAAACAGCTTTGATATATTAGACAATAAGCTTATAGGTCTATATGACTCAACTTTTGTAGGATCCTTCCCTGGCTTAGGTATCATTGTAACTAAGGATACTTTCCATTCTTGTGGGTAGTATTCAAGGCGTAAAATAGCATTAAAAATCAAGAGAATAATTTTCTTTGCTATGCTGGGTAGCTCTCAAAGCATTTTGTTGCTGATCTTATCAAAACCAGGGGCTTTCGTGGGGTTTAAATTATGAATAGCCTTTTCGATTTCTTTTATCTCAAATCTAAGTGGAACAGCAGCTCTAACAGCAACAGGTGGCAACTCGACTGCAAAATCGGGAGATGTATGCGGGGTAAATACGTTTTTTAAATGATTAACAAAAAGATTTCCTTTTTCTTCATCATTTCGTGCCCAACTTCCATTTAAGTTTCTTAATGGTGGTTTAGTGATAACTGGTCTATTAAGATTTCTAGCTGCACGCCATAATGAGTAGTCTGATTGAGAAGTTGCATCAAGTTCCTTAAGATATTTTTCCAGGGAAGCAGTTTTCTGAGACTGCAGTAACTTTCTTAACCTTTTTGTGCACTCTTTTAGTAAATTCTTAAGTTGAGGGGATCTATGCAATTGCCATTCTCTTCGAGCTCTCCTTTTTTCAGTCAAGAGACGCTCAACATCTGCAGAATATATTTTACTATTTTTGGTTTTTTTGAGGGTTATACATACTAAAATGTCGAACAGCTAGTTTCAGATAACTGTCAAAATTTAAAATAGAAATATCCACATTCTCCGGTGTACTAAGCGGAATATTTTCAGTGCAGTGGGTACTGAGATATTTTTTATATTTTAACCAATTTATTTGAGTGGCTGACGTCACTAAGTTATCAGACGGAGATACAATTCGATTATGTGATGAGTTTTTCGTAAAATTCAGTAGTTAACTTCAGTTGCCTTTCGACACAGAAAACTCGGTGGGTAAACCGGTCAAATTTATAGGTAGACAATGTTGATTATAGTTAAATTCATGAGGATTCTCGCTTCAAATTTAAACTGTATGATGGTGGTGTGTAGAACTAACCATACCTAGACGACATTAGGGTAGGCTCTAGATGACTTTAGGGGACTTAGCCCCGACCGCCTAATAACAGTTATGGAATTATATAACCCAAAAAAAATTTGGAAAAGTTGTATAACACGCCTACAGGGGAGGGTTGGTTTGCTTTTCTCACACTGATGTACTTACTTCTAGAGCGGATTGTGTTGTGCCTCAATACATAAATATATATATACGGATATATATAAATATTAAATTGTTACTTATATAAAGACCCTGTGGATTTATGTAACCCACCTGTGGCTTTCCGTCTCTTAGGTTCAGTCGGCACTGTATGCACTTTGCCCTAGTGGACTCGACAACTCCGTTTTTCAGTCAAACTTCAGAATTTGGTTTCCCAATATATTTGGGAAAAGCACAAGACTTTTTTTTATAAAAAAAAACAATACTTCTTTTAACTCACAAATTATTGTATCTGAATAAGTTTCAAGCTATGCAGCACATTTATGATTAAGAATTTTTCTTTTCAATGCAAAGCCACAATAAACATTGCGTGTTGTGTGATGACGTCAAAATTACGTCAGAACCACATGCGCATGTGTCTTTTTACATGCCGTGTACTATAGGCTTAAGTCTGCTTCGTCATGATTTCTCTATACTAGTTTTTTTTTCTCTTTCCCTCTTTTTCTTTGCTATTCTATTTTACGCTACCATTCAGATTATTCAATCATGGTATTCATTCATAAAAGGTAATTGATTTATCAATTACTTGATGGTATTGCCACATTGAATTGTAGCCGTTTTAGTGGGGTTACACACGATGCAAAATTAGGAGAAACATGGCAGGTTTCTTGAAGTAAGGTTTATGGCTGAAGTTCGGGCTACTTTTTAGTCCCCCAAACATTCAAACAGTGCTTAATATTTTTTTGTATACCCACACCATGTTTTTGCAATGAGCGGAGGGGGAAAATTATTTACAAAAAAAAAAAAAAAAAAAAAAAAAAAAAAAAAAAAAAAAAAAAAAAAAAGGAAAATTTCATGTTGTGAAAATTGGACAAAATTTTATAATTGAGCATAAAAATTTTGCAAATTTATGCGGCAGAAAAGGTGATAGTAAAAAAAAACAAACCAAACAAGCCTAGTATATAGGTTAAGGGCGTAATAAACCACACAAATAGCTTGGCAAACATGTCACAATTTCACGTTTGTACAAATATTTTGTGTTGTTAATTGGGGTGTTTGCTGTTTGGACAAACATTTGAAGCAATGTTTGTAGAAATATTAAAAATTTTTAATATTTGGCAGACATGTTGGATATTTGTCAAACTTTTTGTTGAGTCTAGTGCTAAAAGTTTCAGCGTAAATTGTAATTTTTTAATAGCATTGTTTGCCCCAAAACAGCTCGTTGTTAGAGTACTCTTTACACCAAAATTATTTTTTTTTTTCATTTATATTTTTTCTCCGTTTTAAACAAACAGCGAGCCAAATTGCCGCAACACAATCGTAATCTGCATTCATTGAAAATAAAACAAAAATGAAAAATTGATGTTTGTACGAAATATGATTGTGTTGTTTATTGGCAAACAGAAGCAAAAACAAAGTACATGTTGGTTTATTATGCCCTTTAGGCAATAGTCTACTGGAAAACGCGCAATACCAATGTTTTGTTTCTAGTTTCCGCGTATGTGGTAAGAACTGAAACATGAGTAGCACACATGTCCAGCCCTATGTAACTCCATACGCAGCATTAGGTTCAAAGCCATAGTGAATTAAGTACCAGTCATACACAAAGTACTGTATCAACCATCACAAATCATATGTTTATTAAGGAAGTCTGAAAATTAAAATCTTGAAAAAGGGTGATAATGAAGATTACTCTCTACCAAATATCATTTACATGGAATGTGTTTCTATTATTGGACCCCATATCCTGCAAAACATAGATAGCGGTTTCCCAATTTTTCTACAACTTTGCACTCAACACCAGTAGGGGCTAGTTTCGCATTAAAGTGCTTTAACAGATTGCTTTCAGCAAAGTTTCTTCTAGTTACAATTTGTCCTATATCGAAATTTCTGTTTCTAGCACTCAGGTTGTAGGTACGCACATTTTGCTCATAGGAAGATTTAATGCGATCTTTGATTTTGTCCCTAATAAATTGAAAGTGATCCTGCCGATCTGTAAAAGTGACTTGCTCTGTTAACAGCCCCAAGTTACGGATAAGTTGATAATCGTTACCATGGGTTATCATGTTCTGTCCAAAAACGACGAAATATGGAGAACAGCCTAAGCTTTGATGTATGCTATTACGCAAGGCAGAGTTTATGCCACTTAGGAATAAATCCCAGTTCCGCTGATCCGATCGTATGTATTAACACTAAGGTTAACGCGTTCACTGGCATTCGTCTGTGGAGAATAAACGGCGGTTAAAACCTGTTTCACTCCCAATTTTTTTACAAATTGAGCAAACTATTTACTCTTAAACTGGCTTCCGTTGTCAGAAACGATTACCTCTGGAACACCAAAAAGTCAAATATATTTTCTTTATGATAGGGGATGATAAGTTTTGAATTCATTTTCTTTTAGGGTTTGCTAAAATGGTCTAGAATAATAAAGACGCCGATATTTCCACTTTTGCTGCGAGGGAATGGGCCTATAAAATCTACATATAAACGTTGGAACAGTCTATCGGAATCTGCCATTTGACCCATTGGAGGTCGCAATGCGCGGTTTGGGGTATTAGACGTTGTACACAATTCACAACTGCTTACATAACGACGAATATCTGCTACCATGCCTGGCCAGTAAAAGTACCTTCGAACCCTATCTAGAGTTTTGGCAATCCTACCATGAGAAGCTGAAACTTGATTGTGAGAAGCAACTAATACCTCCTTTCTCAATCCTTCAGGCAAAAAGAGTTTCCACTCCTGAGACTCTTCTGCTGAATCTCTTTTAAAGTCTGTTCGATGGTAAATAAAACTTTCCAATTACATTACAATCGGGCATTTCCAGTTTGGAAAACTGTTCCCTTAATGCACTATATTCAGCAGATTCAAACGTTTCAGACGTCAGGTCAATAATGGGTACAGTTTTCACCTCTATGGCCTCCACTGGTTCATCGTTAACAAATGACCGAGACAATGCGTCCGCCACTACATTTTCACTCCCTTTACGGTGTTCTATAACAAAGTTAAATCCCTGCAACTTAAGTGCCCACCGTGCCAACCTACCATTGAGATTCTTCTGACCCATAAGCCACTTAAGAATGGCGTGATCCGTGGCTACCGTAAACTGATGACCTTCCATATATGCTCCAAATATTTTTATGGCAAGAACTACGGCCAAACACTCCAGTTTAGTAACGGAGTAGTTTCTTTGCGCTCGGTTCAGTTTGTGGGACTTGAAGGCTATAGGGCGCTGATCCCCACTATCGTCTCGTTGAGCCAAGACATCACATTGGACAATAAACGGTTTACGATAGTCTGGATGAGCAAGAAACGGAGTAGTCGTTAACCTCGCTTTCAATGTCTCAAAAGCGGCTTGGGCATCAGGGTTCCATGTAAAATTTTTCTTCTTCGAGAGAAGTTCTGTCAGGGGAAATGTAATGGAAGCATAGTCTGCAATAAAGCGCCTATACCAGCTTGTTAAACCTAAGAATTGACGCAGTTGCCTAACAGATTAAGGAACGGGATACTCCGAAATTGCCTGTACCTTTTCTGGATCTACCATTAAAGTACCATTGCCTACCACATATCCCAAGTATTTGACTTTGCTCAAACCAAATTGGCTCTTTTTAATATTAATAGTAAGACCAGCTTTTCTTAATACGGCTGCTACTTGGAGGAGGTGTATAATATGCTCATCAAGTGAATGTGATACCACCAGTAGATCATCCAAGTTAACGAAGACATGGCTTTTTAAATCGTAGGGTATCACTTTGTCCATCAATAGGCACATAGTTTGTGGAGGATTACATAGCCCAAAGGGCATTCTCACAAACTGGTAAAGTGGCCGATTGGGGACAGCAAAGGCGGTTTTTGGACGGGACGATTTTGACAAACTAATTTGCTAAAATGCGTCCTTGAGATCTACTTTTGATATCACGTTTACTGGAGGCAAACGAGAAATTAAACCATCAATATTTGGTATAGGGTAAGCGTCCTTAATAGTGACTTCATTCAATTTACGAGAATCAAGACAAAATCGTGTTTTTCCTGGCTTTACTAAAAGTAAACCTGTTGAAGACCAAGGCGAACTATCACAAACTTCTATCACTCCTAAACATAGCATTCTGTCAATTTCTTCGCAGAGTAGTTTTTCCCTAGCATGCGAAATAGGGTAGTACCGCTGTTTTATTGGACAAGCTGTACTAGTATCAATTTGGTGTACGATAAGATCAGTAGAGCCTAGTCCTTCTTCTTCAAAAGATGGAAAGGATAAAATAGCTAAATTAAGCTTTAACTGCTCTGAAGGGGTTAATTGTAAAACATCAGAATTATCGACCGTAACCTCACTAAGCATACTATTACCATGGGATTGTAATACATCCCCATTAACTAGAGGTGTCAATATTTCAAAACCAAAACTATTCCAGAAGTCCATCCCGCAAATAATATCCTTCCTCACAGAAGGAACTAGCAAAAATTCTATTTTTTTAATAATATTTCCGTATTGTACCTCCAGAGAAATCGAACCCGCGACTTGTTGTTGATGTCCGTCTGCAGTCCTTACTTTTCCTACATATTTCGTCCAACTAGAGTCTGATCCACTTAAAATTACCTTACATAAATTTCCAGCAATACAAGATTTATTTGCTCCACTATCGAGAAGAGCTAATATTGTTTTCTTCAAAATAGAGAGATTAAGAAATGGTCTGGTATCTAAATTATCATTGGTAACCGCAGCAACTATATAACTCTTTAATTTTTTCTTACGACCCCAAAATAGTCTTATTCGTGACAAAGATCTTAAACGTTCTTTGAGAAAGTTGGCTTTGAAAATATTCTCGAGCCTTTCATGATATGGTAAGACTTTGTTTTGAGTTGGTGTTTGATTTGACCAAGAATTAGTGCTTACATTAGTTGTAGAGAGAGAAAAATCCGGGTTTTGAAGAATTTTGATTGGATTATCCGAGTCGTTAACTAAATTTTTATAATTTAATTATTGCGCCATTGGTTTGGATGCCCGTTTATTATTGTTCGACGGACATCCGGAATTAAGTTTTCCGACTTCGGAGAGCATTTAGAACACGAGGGTCGATATGTATCTATGGCTCCGCAGTACGAGCAGGAATTCAAACAGCTTAAAATCAAATCACCCCATATTAAAGCGGATTTCGAGAACTATATAGAGGAATCCCGGAGAACGCTCCAGAGACTGATATCATCCCCCACTTCAAGCAACTTAGTTATTAGCACGCAAAACATGGCGTCAATATCAACAATCATGAAACTTGTTAACAATATAGTCCCTACCTTTTTTGGCACCGAAGGACCGGATTTGACTTCGGAAGTTTTTCGTTTTATTCAAGGATGTAAGTTGGCAGAGCGAGAACTTATTACTGGCGATAGCAGAGCCATAACTCCAGAAGTCATAGAGTGCCTTAAGTTACGGTTAATGGGTTCTGCTTACGTGCGAATAGCACCCCATTTCTTTGGTACAGTAGATGCTCTCTGTAACGCGATAAAAAAACTGTACCTGAAGAAAAAAACGCTAGACCAGATCAGGGAACTTGTTATCTCATGCAGGCAAGGAGCAAAAGAACCAGCAAGCCGTTTTGGTAGCCGAATAGAAGCATTACTTAATAAAGCGGAAGGTATCGCAGTGAATGAATGGAGCGATGTAAACAGTAGACAAATCATATTAAAAGAGATTGGCAGTAAAAAGATTCATTAAAGGGCTCCGAGATCAGGCACTTAGAACAAGGTTTGTAGGCGAGGAAAATGAGGATTTGGAAAAATTAGTGCAGATAGTAGAAAATGCAGAAGACCTTTTTGGCGATAGTCAAATTGGGATATACACTGTAACCATAGGACAAATTGCGAAGAGAGATTAAACACACCATATTGCGTAAAATGCAGCATGAGGAAGGTCCATCGTGTAGGAGTAACGCAGAAGAAAAAGTAGAACAATGCGATTTCTGTCACCGTAGGGGCCACAACCAAATGGAGTGCCTAAAGAGGTTACGCACGTTGACCTGCAGGATATGAAGAACAAATGGCCACACGGAATACAAATTTCGCCAGCAACCACAACAGAGATATCCCAACAATCAAGTACGTGGCCAGAATACGCAGCCGAGTACCGATTGGCAAGGGGCTAATAATTTCGGCTCCAGAGGGAGTAATAATATGCCAAGAGAATGGCAGAACCATTCATTCATTTCTGTTTCTATCCTCCTTTTCAGCTTCATTTTGTATCATTTTATTCTTCATACATCTCGTTATCACCAGCGATTTTTTGATTGTGCTATCAAGACTCTTAGGTATCATCTCCTTTAATATCTCTAAATCTAATTCTATTCTTGAAAGAGCGTCAGCATTTGTGTTACTACTTCCCTCTTTATATACTATATGAAAATCATAATCAGATAGTTCTAAACGGATTCTTGTTAATTTAGAGCTCGGATTTTTATGTGTAAATAATGCAACTAACGGACGATGATCCGTCACGACCACAAATTTTCTACCATATAGATACGGTCGGAAAAACTGTATACTCCAGTGAATGCAAAGTAACTCTTTTTCAATAACCGATTTGTTCCTTTCGTGTTTATTTAAAGAACGACTAGCATATGATATTGGTTTATCCTCTCCAATTTCACCTTGTGATAACACAATATACATACCGGGTTTGACAGTGTTCAGTCCATTCAAACTTTACACCTTTCTTCAGTAACTGATTTAAACAGCTTGCTATGTCGGCAAAGTTCTTTATAAACCTCCTATAGTAATTGCAGAAAGCTACAAATCTTCTTACGTCATCTGCATTTGTTGGTATTGGATAATTGGTTATTGCCGCAAATTTTTCAGGATCTGGTTTTATTCCCTCTGGAGTTATTAAATTACCAAGATATATCACCTCCGGCTTCAGAAAACAACATTTATTGGCGTTCAGTTTCAGATTATACTTTCTCAGCCGATCCAATACTTTTACTAAGTTGGCATTATGATGTTTAAGGCTACATCCGAAGACTATTATATCGTCAACGTATAGAAAAGCTTCAGATTCTAACCCTGGTAAAGCAATAGTTAACATTCGTTGAAAGCTGTTGGACGAAATTTTTAACCCGAAAGGCAATCTCATATACTGGTAATGACCATTAGGTGTTGAAAACGCTGTACATGGTCTAGATTGGTGATCAAGCTCTATTTGGTGAAATGAACTTGTCATATCCAATGTAGAAAAATACTTAGCTCTACCTAATTTATCCAAGATATCATCCAATCGTGTTAACGGAAATTTATCGTTTACGATCTTATCATTTAATTTCCTAAAATCAACCACTAACCTCCACTTTCTTAGCTCAGTTTGTCCCTTTTTTGGAACTAATAAAAGGGGTGCATTGTACGGACTTACTGAAGGCTCTATTATATTAGTTTCCAACAAGTTCTGCACTTGTGAATTTATTTCTTCCGTATGTGTTTGTGGTAAACGGTAATTCTTTATATAAACTGGACTACTGTCATGCAGACTTATTTTCTGCTTATAGAAATTGTTGACTGATATCTATCCAAGATACCTATAATTTCTTCTTTGTCATCACCTTTTAAGTCATCTAATTTAAGATTCTGTAACAATTTATGGAATCTTTCTTTTGTATCCTTGCCACTATTTTGGCCAGTGTTAAAAGTGCAGATTTCGTAGTTGCTTAATGGAACAGTTTTTATTTCTAGATTCCTTACAGTCATGGGTCTATTTGTAACATTTAACATCTTTATGTGTTGATTGCCATTTTTAGGTACTATGGCATTCGCCAAATACAAACCTTTAGTGACCTCACGATTTAAAACTACGACATCTTCTTCTAATTCGATATTGAATGGAACAATAATCTCACTACTACTTGGTATTCTTACATGGTTTATTCCAAATGTATTGTCATGTATCGGAAGGGTTACAAGATCGTTCTTGATCTTGAATGACAATATGTATCTATCATAATCGATGTTGCACTTAAATTTAGAGAAAAAATCTCTACCAAGAATTCCGTCTGTTTTTATTGGGAAATCGTTTTTTACTAATTGTATTTTGTGTTTAATCTCATAATTATCAAATTTTATTTTTACTTCTGTGGAACCTATCGATTTTATTATTTCTTCTGAGATTCCCGTCAGGTTGCAGTAATCATCTGGATCCTCATTATAGTGATAGACTAAACTTTCCTTACAGAGAGATACGTCAGCTCCTGTATCTATTAAGAACGTTAAAGGATAGTCTGTATTAAAAATATTTAGTTTGACATAATTTTTGAGATTCGATGAAATACTACAAATTTTCTTTTCGTTGTTTAGTCGAGATCCTCCGGAGATCCCTGCTGAATGGTCTCCGGGGTTCGTAAGTTTCCCTGACCATTGACGTGGTTAATATTTCGGTTTCTGTTATTCCAATTTTGGTTGTTTCTGCGGTTGTAGCTATTACTTGAATTTCTACTGTTTGAATTGCTGTTGCTACTGCTATTCCTGGAACCACTAATGCTTGAGTTCGCTGAACCAATTCTCGTCAGACATTTGCTTGCAAAATGATTTAGTTTCCCACACTTATTACAAGTTTTTCCGCTGGCCAAACACCTATCGCCATGTATTCTGCCGCACTTCCCGCATTGGGTAGAAACATTTCTTTGCCTTGGCGCCAAATTTTGGTACAGTATTTGCCTTTGTCTAGTTCTGGACGAGGCCTTTTCTGCGATTTCTAACGCTTCAGTGAATGTAGAAACACGACTAGCGTCTATGGTGGCAACAATTTGAGGATCTGATAGACCATTCAAGAAAGAATTGTAGGCTATCTTGCCGTTTGCTCTAATTATTGACGACCTACTTTCTTCTCCTTCTTCCACTATTTGTAACTCATTCAATTCTGTTACCAAATTCTCTATCTTACTAGCAAATCTTATTAGGTTGTCACCCTTTTGAGATATACCTGTAAGCTCATTCAGGATACTATTAGAGTTTCTTGTAGATTTATAGGAGTTCTTCAAAACCCGTATCAATTCCTCTACTGTTGTAGGAATGGTACTCTGTTTGATCCTATTCTGGACCTTCAGGTCTAATCTGGAACTAAAAACAAATTGGAAAAAAGAGGTCTGTTTTGTAGTTGGGATCGTTTTAGAGACTATATCTAAATTTGTTACGAAACTGTGCAATTCGTCCTTTTTTCCCGAAAAAAGTGGGACTAGTTTGACGATTGCCGTTAACTCCCCGATTTCCATATTTGACATTGTCACGGATAAGTTTCTCCTTGAATTACTTTGATTTTTGGCTATGTGTGAATTTAATACTTTTGCTGCCTCTAACTTTAACCTGTCAAATTGTGATATTTCCTCTACAGAGACTTTATCCTCTGAAGTAAACTCATTAAATCTTTCTGTCAATTCTACCAATTCCAATTTTTTTTCTGCTATGGTATTTTCTGAATAAGGTCGGTTCAGTGACTTTTTCGCATTAGAGATAATAGATCTTAACGAATTGAAAACAGAATCCATACACGAATAACGGTTGACTTTATTAGAAAAATGTGAATATATTCTTAAGTGATTCTATACGCTCCTGCATTAATATATATGCCCCAACCGAAAATCCGATAATGAGTGAAAATACTAGCAGTACAATTAATTTTATAATATTTTTTATCAAATCTTTTATTATTATGCTAGATATGTAATAAATTTTTTATATTTATGCTACTTAAGAATTCATCCGTTGCTTCTATAATTCTTGCTTTTGCTGTCTCTTCTATTCTAGGTATGAATGTTATTACAAGAATCATCCATAAAATCATAAAGAATGGTACAAATATATATTTCATATTACTAGTGTCTACTTATTTTTGTATTTTTTTTTTCTAAATATAATTTAATAATTTTCTCCAACTCTTCTATGCGCTGCCAAAACTCATTCGCGTGCTGCCATGGTGGTGGTGGTGTTGCGTTCACTAATTTTCTTGCGTTGGCAGGATCGCCATGTAATGGGTTTTGTTTTAGTCACCCAAAAAAATTAAACAAAAGTTTATATTTTTCTTTTTTAATATTTATTCATAATTATTTTTTTTCTATTAGTTATTTTTCCTTACTTAAAAGCATTCGGAACTATTTCTAGTTCTAGTGCTTATTGCTTCTTAAATTAGACTGTCTCTTAATACTAAAATGTTTTCTCTTAAATTCTATTTTCACATTTTACATTCTTAATCTAGAATTCTAATAATAATCTTGACCCAATACACAATAACAAAAACCCCGACCTTCCACAATGTAGTTCTACACATCTGGTCGACATAAGTGCAATTCTAACCCACAACATTCAACACATGTGCCAATGTGTGTGTTCCTCAGTTTGTTTATTGTGATCATAAAACAAAAAAATCACAAACAAACTGACAAAATTGCAATACGATCTTGTTATTTTTGTTACCAAGCACTTGGTAACTTGGGACAACAGCCCGTGTCTTCACCACTTGATGAGCCAAATAGGGATCATTTCCGTCATTGAAGAATGAGGGATGAACCAATAAGATGCTTCGATTGTAATAGAGTGGGACATATAAGGACCAATTTCCCATTGAGAAATCCGGGAAACTCCGGGCGGCCCAGACAAAACTAAATGGCTGGGATGCCGAAAAAATTCAGTCACCCCCAGAAAGACTTTGTAATAAAACCTCTGGTAGTAGTGTCAAGAACAAGAACAAAAGAGTACGCTGGAGGTAAAATATCTACACATATATTCCGGAGCCTAACGGAAATTTTTTTTACGAATCAGAGTTACAAAAGGAGCAGAAACTACGTATGGAAAGCCAAGAAATTATAGGAAGAAATGACGCCTTCATACAATTCCCATGTGCTGAAGCACTTTTTTTTTTTTTTTTGCAGTATTTATTTATTGAATCTTCATATATTAAATATGAACTAACAATAATTAATCAAATCTTATCCTAATATTTACTTAATGTCCTGCCAGTGCCAGACAAAAAGATTTAGTCATCACGGTTTCTGTTCACATATGTAGGTGTTTATCGCTCATCTGATTGGGTGAGTGCTGCAGTGTCTCTTCTCCTTAATCGAGTGTGGCCGCCACAATTTAAAATATTTCGAGCTAAGGGATTTGGGTGTAGTTCCAGCCTTTTTAAATATTTTACTGCATATTTCGTTATCATAGTTTTTACCAATGGCACATTGAGATCCTTGTGGATATTTGAGTTTTTGACATACCAGGGAGCGGCTGTTATTATTCGAAGAAGTTTATTTTGGCGCCTTTGAATTTTTTCGATATTAGAAGCCGAGGCAGTGCCCCATAACTGAATACCGTAGCACCAAATTGGCTTTAAGATAGAGTTGTAAAGTAGAAGTTTGCAATCGAGACTAAGAACAGAATTTCTTCCAATGAGCCAATTAATTTGAATTGCTTTTAGTTTCATTTGAGTTAATTTTGCTTCTATGTGCCATTTTCACGTTAAACGCCGATCTAGATGTATACCGAGGTATTTTACATGCGAGTGTTGGGGTATTGTTTGATTATTGATTTTAATAGGGGGGCATGTTTCCCGACGCAATGTGAATGTTATATGTGCGCATTTTTGCTCATTGATCTTTATCCTCCATTGTTTTAACCACCTTTCCAGTTCAAATATGTGATCCTGTAAGTAACGAGATGCTTCTTGACAGTTTTCATGTACGCTTAGGAAAGCTGTGTCATCCGCAAATGTTGAGGTTTGTGTGTAGCTGTTTGTTGGCATGTCCGAAGTATAAATTAAGTACAATAGAGGGCCCAGGATGCTGCCTTGTGGGACTCCAGCGTTAACTGGCTGAGGAGAACTTAAAAAATCGCCTTCTTTAATAATAAATTGACGACCGACTAAGTAGCTTTCTAACAGCTTGTGTATGTTTGCTGGTAAGTTTTGCTGCAACTTCAGTAGTAACCCTTTATGCCAGACTTTATCAAAAGCTTGAGACACATCAATGAAGAGTGCAGAGCAATATTTTTTTTCTTCAAAGGCTTTTCTTATGACATTTACTATTCGATGAGTTTGTTCAATTGTGCTGTGCTTTCTTCTAAACCCAAATTGATGATTAGGAATACATCTATTTTCATTTAAAATCGGCGTTAATTTTGCCACTAGTAGTTTCTCAAATAGCTTTGAAATATTAGATAATAAGCTAATAGGCCTGTATGACTCAACTTTTGTGTGATCCTTTCCTGGCTTTTGTATCATGGTTACTAAGGAAACCTTCCATTTATGAGGGTAGTATTGAAGACGTAAAATAGCATTACAAATAAAAAGAATAATTTTCTTCGCTTTACTTGGTAGCTCCAAAGCATTTTATTACTGATCTTATCAATACCGGATGCCTTCTTGGTGTTTAAATTACAAATAGCCTTTTCGATTTCTCTAAACTCGAACCTTAGGGGAATAGCTGCTCTAACATTTACAGACGGTAAATCGACTGCTATATCGTGAAATATATTATGGGTAAATACATTTTTCAGATGATTAGCAAACAGATTTCCTTTTTCAATATCATTTCTTGCCCAACTTCCATTCAAGTTTCTCAATGGTGGCTTAGAGATAACTGGTCTATTGAGGCTTCTAGCTGCACGCCATAATGAGTAATCTGATTGTGGAGTTGCATCAAGTTCCTTGAGATATTTTTCCAGGGAAGCCGTTTTCTGAGACTGCAGTAACTTTCTCAGCCTTTTTGTGCACTCTTTTAATAAAGTCTTAAGTTGGGGGGATCTGTGCAATTGCCACTCTCTACGAACTCTCCTTTTTTCAGTCAATAGACGCTCGACATCTGTAGAATATATAATTTAGTTTTTAGTTTTTTTTGAGTGTTATGCTGGAATGTTGAACAGCTAGTTTGAGATAACTGTCAAAATTAACAATAGCGAGATCCACGTTCTCCGGTGTGCTAAGCGGAATATTTTCTGTGCAATGGGCACTCAGATATTTTTTATATTTTAACCAATTTATTTGTGAGGCTGATGTCGATAAGTAACCAGACGGAGATACGATTCTATTTGGATTCATTATAGTAACAATTGTAGGTGTGTGATCTGAAGATAATTCTAGGGACGCTTCCGCATGAATCGTGTCTATGGGGATGTTATTAACCACGCCAAAATCTATGACATCTGGAATTTTTTGCTGATCAGTAGGCCAATATGTTGGTTGTCCGCTCGCGACCACATTTAGGTCCATTTTACAAATTGTGTTAAACAAAACACGACCCTTAGGTGTAATAAGTCGTGACCCCCAGAAAGTGTGTTTAGCGTTATAATCGCCAGCAGCCAGGAAGCAAGGTCCTAATGATTTGAAATATTTATTATATTGGCTTTCTGATATTGAAAATCTAGGTGGGGAGTATAATGATGAAATTACTATGTTTCGAGATAATTCCTCAACGCAAATGCTCGTTGCTTGGAGATAATCTTCACGATTATCGCACATTAGGTAGTGTTTTACTCGGTTTTTTATCAAAATGGCAGAACCTCCACAAGCTCTACCTCGAGGGTCCTTGGTATCATATAATATATAACCATTGACTTGAAACGTGTTTCTTGAGGTCAGATGGGTTTCAGAAACCATCATAACATCAATTTGTTTATTTTTAAGGAAGTATTCTAGTTTATTTTTATGTTGGCGGATGCCGTTTGCGTTCCAAAAGGAAATTTTTAAACAGTTCATGGCTTGTTTAGTACAGCTTGCAATAACATCGATTGCATTCTTAACATTTCCTGCATCATATTACCCATTGTTTTTGTAAAGTTATTTACTGTTTGTACTAATGTTTCCATGGTTTTCTCTAGACGACTTAAGTTAGAAACTGGAGTTTCATCATTATTTGGCAACTCACCTTGCATTGGCATATGGTTTGATTTTAGGACGTTAGCGTAGGATGTTCTGTTATTACTAGGCTGCGGTACCTGAACGTCATTAATGTAAACTTGATTTGTTGCCTGCATTTGAGGGGGATTAGGTTTCGGTCCAACCGAGCGCTTGACGATAGAGTATACAGGGCATCCTCTATAGTTGGCCGTGTGATTACCACCGCAGTTGCTACATTTTTTTACATTGGGGTCGTTTTTAGACTTATCGCAGAGAGCTGTACCATGTAATTCTCCACATACGACGCAAACAGGGGTTAAATGACAATATGCCTTAGTGTGACCAAATTCTTGGCAGTTTAAACATTGCACGGGACCATTCCTTTTGTGCGGCTCCTCTATTGTTATTTTTCTATACAGGATATATTTAAGATTATAAATGGGATGCGTTTCGTTCGTTTTGAGCTTAATGTCGCCGGGTTCTAACTCCACTCGAAATAGTGGCTGAGGATTTTTTTCTCTATTTTTAATGTTTATTACAGTTTTTATTTTGAAGCCCTTCTCTTCTAAAAACGTTTTTATCTCACCTGGGTCCACGCATGAGTCAATGCCCTTAATCACTACCTGAAGACCTTTACTGCTCTTCAGTTGAAATGTATAAAAATTCTTATTAAGTGCTTCAAATTTAGTTATTACCTTACGAAAATCATCTTCACGATTAACTTGTATTTTTGTCTCATTAATACTACCCCGCTTTATTGCAGCTACATAAAAAGAATTTTCACCTATTACCGATATCAAATTCTTTATTAATTCATTTGAGTTTTGCTCTCTAAGATATATCGGCGGTGGCTTAGAAGATTTGATAACGTTTTGTGCTTCCGGTGATTCCTCATCCAGAATTGCAAAACGATTTTGTGAACTTGTTCTATCAGCTGTACCATCTTTTGAGACTTTTGAGACCGAAGCAACTGCTGAGGAGGTTGGGCTGCGACCCCGTTTAAGCACTGTTATGTACCTATCAATACCTACTTGTACTGGAGGCTTTTGAGCACTTTTTACTTGTGGAGCTGAGTTTTCCATCATGCCTGATTTAGGGGTAATATTTTCATCACTTATTAAAATCGTTTTTGCCGCTGGGGCACCGCTTGCAGGTTTTATATTTTTTATTGTTTTAAGATCAACCGTATTGTTAGACACCGAAGGTGATACTGAGTTATCTATTATGCCTGAATGGGGGTTAATATTTACATCACTTATTAAAATTGTTTTTGCTGTTGAGGCAACGCTAGCAGGTTTTATATTTGTTATTGTATCAACCGTGTTATTAAATAAAGACGGTGAAAGGGATCGCGTTCGAGTAATAGGTTTAGCCGTTAGGTATTTGCTATCATCGATTCTTTTTTTTATTTCTGCATTTGTTTCGTTAACACTCACTGTGATATATGCTGAAGCACTTAATAAGAATTTTTCCTTGCTCGTAGATACGGGAGCGGATACCACGTTAGTAAAAGCGGAGGCTTTAGCACCACACATTCAGAAAAATGCGAACGAACAAAAAAGTCTGTCAGGAGCTTTTGGGGGAAGTAGTACATCCATAGGAACAATAACCGCACGGCATGCAAGTATAAGCAATTTATCACTACAAATGCATGTAGTACCCGAGGGAAGCCGACTCCCGGCAGATGGCTTGCTAGGCAGAGATATGATGTGGAACAGAACTGTTACTGATATCATAAGCAAAAACCTAAAATTTTTTGATAACCAACAACAAATAGCCTCCCTGCCTCTCACATCGGAGGGAAAACCACCGCAGCTATACATACCGGGTAACTTGTCTATAAAAGGACGCTCCCACGTGATCGTGTCAGCGATAGTTGCATCGGCCAAAGGAGATATAATTGTGAATAAATCAGAAATATCCCCAAGAGTTTTCGTGGGTGATATGATTCCATTATTAAGCATTTGGCTTACTTGTCTATTGCATCGGCCAAAGGATATATAATTGTAAATTAATCAGAAATATCCCCAGGAGTTTTCGTGGGGGAAACCCTAACATCAGTCAAAGCTGGCAAGGGACTTGTCTCTATCCTTAACACTAACGATTTTGCTGTAAGGCTAAGTAAAAGGGTAAGCCTGAATTATGAAAGCTACAAAAATTTCAGTGAAGAATCCACAGCAGCAATTAATACGATTAGCTCGGCGGAAAAATCAAGAAGAGAAAAATTACTTTTAGAAACAGTGCAGCTTAGCCAGGATTTGAATCCAGAGGAAAAGGTCTCGATAGGAGTCATCTTGAAATCGTACGATGACATTTTCCAACTACCCGGAGATGGCCTAACCCACACGGATGTCCTAAAGCATTAGATACCGACACAACCCGGTCAACCTTCAATAAATACAAAGCAGTTCAGATTACCCGAAGGCCATCGCAACGAAATCAATAGACAAGTAAGCCAAATGCTTAATGATGGAATCATATCACCCAGTTACTCCCCTTGGAGCTCCCCGATCCTATTAGTTCCCAAAAAAGCGGGAAAAAATGGCGAGAAAAGATGGCGTATAGTGGTGGATTTCAGAAAGCTAAATGATGCCACAATAAAATAGGTTTTTCCGATACCAAGGATTGATGAAATCCTAGACCAGCTAGGATGCAGTCGATACTTCTCTACCCTGAATCTGGCGAGTGGATACCACCAAGTCTTAATGGACCCAAAAGATAAACAACAAACAGCATTCAGTACCAATCTATGACATTTTGAATTCAATCGTATGCCTTTCGGGTTGACAGGTGCACCAGCCACTTTTCAGAGAATAATGAACTCAATATTAACCGGGCTGCAGGGAATCGACTGTTTTGTCTATTTGGACGATATAGTTATATATGGCAGAAATCTAACGGACCATAATTCACGTTTGATGAAAGTTCTGGACGTCTTGCGAAAATACAACCTCAAATTGACCTCAAATGAGAAATGTAATTTTCTACGCCACCAGTGCTCAGAAAGAGGAGTGTTGCCAGACCCGAATAAGACTAGGGCAATACCACCCCCTAGAAATATCAAGGAGCTACAAGCGTTTTTGGGGCTGGTGAATTATTACAGAAAGTTCATACCAAACTCGGCACAAATCTTTCTACCACTTAACCGAATGCTGAGAAGGGACGCTAAATTAAAATAGACACAAGAGTGTCAGGAAGCAATGGACAAGTTAAAGGAAGCTGTAACCAATCCTCCTCTGCTCCAATACCCCGACTTTAACAAGCTTAAGACTAAAACTATTGGAATATGATTTTGAAATGCGTTACAAATCTGGCAAGACAAACCAAAATGTGGACACTCTCAGCCGCCTGCCAGCCGAAGAAGTGAACATAGGTGCAATAACTAGGTCGAGAGCAAGGAGCATGGAAGACCAGAATAGGCAAATCAGAGGGGTACGGGAAGAAACAGAGACGGACAGAAACAATGAGCAAGAGGATAATACGGTGTACTTAACGGACGCGGGAGATATACATAACGTAATCAAAACGTGAAACCCCGTTGGGAGGACACCAAGACGCACTTAAAACATATTTCCGCATAAGATCGCAATAAAAATGGGCCGGTATGCAGGGTCAAATTAAGAAGTATGTTGCCTCCTGCAAACTTTGCTAACAGAACACAAGTTCGAAAATAGATAGGATGCCAATGACCCTGACCACAACCCCTAATATGACTTTTGAGAAAATTTTCATGGATATTGTGGGACCTTTACCCGAATCTTCAAGTGGCAACAAATATATAATAACCTTTTTAGACGATTTTTCTAAATACCTAGCCTGCGCAGCCATCCCCGACATGGAGGCAACAACCGTGGCAAGAGAGTTCTTCAGGGAAATAATTGCACGATTCTTCATCCCCAAGATCCTGCTGACGGATAACGGAAGCAACTTTACTTCGAAATTATTCAAAGAAGTTTGCAAAATGCTTGGAGTGAAAAACATATATACCGCACCGTATCATCGTCAATCCAATGGTTCTTTGGAGAGGACGCATAGACCCCTGACAGAATATTTAAGGAGTTTTGTGAAACTTGACGGAACTAACTGGGATGAATGGCTGCATCATGCCATGCATGTGCACAATAATACCAGACATTCGTCCACTAAACAAACACCGAATAGGGTCCTGTACCGATTCGAGTTTGAAATACCTGTAAGACTCAAAAAACGGCCAGCGCCTCTCTGTAACATATATGACTACAGCAAGATCCTAAGGTATCAGATTCAACGAAGTTATGAAGTCGTGAGACAAAACCAGGTTAGAGCAAAGGAAAAATCAAAACAATATTATGACAAGGGCACGAGAACTAGACATTTTAGGACAGGATAAATGGTTTAGATAAAGAATCAGGCGCGTAAAAATGAATTCTCACCTATATGGGTGGGTCCCTACGAAATCACGGGAATACCAACACCGGTCAATGTGAGAATAAGACACAAGAACTCGGAAAAGGTTTATCACAAGAATTTGATAACGCAAGCGAAATAAGTGCTGATAAAAAATGGTAAAGTGCAAGGGGATAGATTTCGATATGTTCAAGGAAAAGGGGTAGTTTTCGTTTTGTTTTTATCTTCTGGATATTATATTTGATTTTAAAGAGCATGAGTTACTCCATTTTCGTTTCAAGTTATTTTGGCTCGAAACCAAAGGTACAGGATGAATAGGAAGTACAAAGAGGACACTCAGCAAACACTGATTAGGTTTCTATGCTGCACCGCTATGGGTAGTGGCCTACAACAGGGGAAATTAGTGCGACAATTTGATATGATTTCAGCTGACAGCAAACGCAATGGGGGGTGGAAAGGAAAAGTTTGGGGTAGACATAAAAAGGATTAAAAAAGTATCAAGAAGATAACAAAGAAAGGTGGTAGCAACAATAATAGTAAACTGAATAGCCAAGAGGCCATATAATATAAGGGAAGTGTATCAGTCAACCCATTCTCTAATTCTAGTTACTTTGGCTCGAAACCAAAGCTACGGGATAAGGAGAGAATGTAAGGGCGATACTCGAGAAAAATGGCCGAAAATGTGAGTAAAAATAAGGAGATAGACCAAGGGAAAAACAAAAGGGGGAATATGACCAGACGGGTCGTAAAGAAATAAAGAAAGTGACCAGAAATAATGATAGAAATAAAGACAGGACAAGGACGGTCACATAATGAAAATAACAAAAGGAAAGTATAGGCAAGATATTCGAGAGTGAAACTAAAATATATAAACAGAGGGGCGGAAATGACCATAAGGGTCGTATAACGAAGATGAAACGCAAAGTAGAAATCTAAATAAACTCCTAATTTTTAACGCACTCTGCACTAAAGCACTTTGACGGGAGCTTCTTGGCTCATATGTAGTAAAATTACAGATGTACATTATTTGCGAATTGGAGTACTTACCCACAAACTTCTTGTCAACCAATTATTATCTCCAACATTAGCATTGAAAGAAAATCTCTTCCGCAAACGGCTTGTCTACCTGAAATAAAAACCGGACTTTAGTATAGGTTCCTCTACAATTTAAAATACATTTAAATATAACTCGCAGTTTTTCTGATACACTCGAGGATGGACCTGCAGTGGGAAAGGCAAGAGTCCCAGAAAGCTAAAAGAAGATAAGGAATTAGTATAGATTCAATAAGAAAAATCAATTGAAACGAAACGGACCTGCTGGAATCCATTCGGCCTGGGATGGGCCGAAGGGACCTTCCTTTAGACTTATGCACCATCCGGGCCCATGAGCATCCTTAGAGCATTCTGGTCGAGTAAGAATTTTCTGCTGAAAGTAACAAAAATAAATAAAATTGTTGTAAAAATAGGAATTCTAATGCTCATTTTTCAGATTTTCAAAAAAGATCAATTTCAATTGAAAATTACTTACCTTCTCACTTGGCCGGACAATATAAAATGCACTTTTAAAATTGTTTTTTTTTATCAATTTATACTTGGTTTCTTAAAGAATTTTTTTTAAATTTTTTTTTTTGTGTATAAATCTCGTTTAATATAAATTTTTACCATATTTATTAAATTTTTTAGGTCCAGATGTTGTATTTCAAGAATAAATTTTCCTTAAATTCGTTTTTTCTTCTTTTTTTTTAAGTCCACTAATAACTTTATCACCAGTCCCCAAAAACACAACCTTTTAAAGTGATCACTAAAATAAGACTTTTTATAAGACAGTAGCCCTAAAAATTGTTTTCTTTAGATGCATGCTGCTCTTTAATAAAAAAAAAAAAAAAAAAAAAAAAACACAGTCTTAGAACTATTTAAAAGACGAAGAGAATAATTTTTTTTGTTTTTTATTGCAAAGCTAAATTCAACAGAACAGTTCAATGAATATTTTAGAATGTATTATATTTCTTTTATTTTTTATTCTTGTGTAGATCTCAGCAAACACTAGCTGGGCAAAAGAAACATAACATATACACAAATACTTGTTGCTCTTCAGTGAAAAAATTATACACTTGGAGGAACAAATGTATCAATGACAGGAATTGATGTCATTCTGGGCATAAAATATTTGCAAAGAGTCAAGCTCTTTATACATATTTACAATGCCCGAATTGAAAAAAAAAACTTTTAAATATTCTCGTAAAAATTACTACAAAAAACATTTTTTTTTTTTTTTTATTTCTATAACTTTACAAATATGAGGGTTTTCTTAGTCAAGTATTGATTTGATAACAGAAAATTTAAAAGAAAAATGTTACCTACTCCTTTTTTCAATAAATTTAATACTTGCGCGAAATTTTCTGCGTGTAAATAAATAATTTTATTTAAAAAAAAAATAAATTTTTTGTGTAACAAAAAAACAACTTAAAAATTATTTTAATTGAATTAAAAACAATTATTTAAGTAGTTTTAATTTTAATTAATTGTACAATCACAAAAAGTCTTAAAAAAAATTGCAGAAAAATTTAAATATTGGATTTTAAATTGTAGAACAAAAACGTTTTTATACCTATTACTTAAAAAAAAAAAATAAAAAAAAACTAAATTTTTAATACAAAAAATTCAATTTCTATAATTCATACATAATTATACTTAAACATTAAAATAAATAACTTTAATATTTTGTTGAATCTAATTATAAAAAAAAACTGCATGTTTAATACAAAAAATACAATTCATACATAATTATACTTAATTATTAAAATATTTTGTTGAATTTAATTATAAAATCTACAAATTTTATTAAGAATGCCTACCACAAATAGGAATCCAACTAGAGATATGAGTTTATGCTGATATTGTTTTATAATTGTTATGTCTTTTATACCTATTGTCTACATAATTTTGCATGTTAAAGTGCGTTTTCGTTTTGTGTTCGTCAACATAAAGACGCGTTTAGTCCACTAACGGCAGCAATTCCTATGGGTATCAATTAATACCCTGCTCTCATCATGCTCAACAACCGACGGGGTAACCGCGCAGGAAGGCATAACGATGCGGCATGATGTCTCCACACATTCCAAATGAAAATGGTGATTCTTGTTCGGATGTCTTGGATTATGATAATTCTGATGAATATGATATGAAGGATAGTTTAGCTCGGCAAACCGATAACTCTGGGGTTTTGAATACATGTCGTAAGAATTTCAAGATCTATGACGGAAAACTGTGATGATAAAAAAGGTAAAAAGTCTGAAGTATATATATGTTCTTGTTTCAGTTCGAATTCCAGTTTCGATTCTGATGAAAATGATAAAAAAAAAAAAAAAAAAAAAAAAAAAAAACCCCGATGGCCAGCAACAAGATGGTCAAGCTGAGAGCAGCTCTTGTGATTGCATTGGGGTAGCTAATAATAATTTAACAGATGAAAATGGCCATTACTCTGAATCGCATATAGACTTTAATAGAAGTCCTGCCAGACAAAATTCGTATGAAACAAGGAAAAGACATCCAAGTCTACCTTCGGTCCTTTAAAAAGTGGCCTCTGCCCGCAAAAGGTGGACCCGAGGGTTCCGAAGATTACAATCGGAATATGCGGCCAATCTAAACAAAATACACCTGAACACAAATCCACAGAATCCGATACGCAAAATCATACACATCTATCAGAATCACCACTACTTGAACAGAAACCTTTTTCTTAGAAAAAGCTTAACGGGATCCCAGCAACAACATATTAAGAAATTTGTTCACAACAATTTGTACACGCCAACACGATAAAACGCAGATCCACTAAGAACAACATCAGCAGCATCTACCAAAAATGCATCAACACCAAACGAAAACCGCACTTTTTCATAAAGGGGGAGGGATGTTAAGAGTCACCCTCGTATATTATAAGTTTTATTTTATTTAGAATTAAGCAATCAAAAATAGTGCTGACTCAATTATGCGAGTCAGCACTTTAGGAACATACTGACTTTAGTGCAGTCAGCATTTTAATTTTAAGAACTAGGTATAAATAGTGGATAAGAATAGTTTTAAAGAGAGTTGTAATTAGTAAGGCAATATCAATCTACCTGCGATCTCCACGGAGCACTTAAGGTTGAAGAAAATAAAAATAATAATAATAACAACAGCAATTGTATTCTAAATTTTACCACCATAACATAACCCCGTATATAAATTCAACGATAGCTAAGTCATCGTTTAAACCAGAATACTTTAAATGCCAATTATTAATTAAATTAGAAATTTGATGTGATGTTAGAGGTGAATTATCCATTTTTAAAGGTGGTGTTTCCCCACGTCTACGTAAGGGAGAAGGTCTAAATGAATGTTCGGGTCTACAAGGGTTATCTTGAGGCCAATCTGGTTTAAGGTCATTACCAAAATTAGAGTTTGATGAACGATTCGTCCTTCGGTTTAAAGAATTAGGTCCGGATGACCGATTATCACCCATATCGTTTGGATTATTAGCTATATTGTTTGGATTTAACTGGTTTTCTTAATTTAGATTTCGAAACATGTTCTGAAGTTCACCAGTAATCATATTTGAAAGTTCTGTTCTAAAAGTATTTAATGTCTCAGAAATAATATTATGAACTCGTTGTTCTGAAACTTGATTTTGGGAAAAATCTGTCGTCCGGTGACGATTTCCAGGTGTTCGAATAGGATCTAATAAACTTAAACATCGTTGTTGTTGTTGGGAATATAACCGTGTATTAGGCCGATCGCGTGGAATAGCTCCCCCTCTATTTCTAGGATTAGATGTTTCAGCCGGTATGGGCAATACGGGTTGAGTATGCGAATCTAAATGGGTACAAGGTTGTCGACACACTGGACAAGTCTGACTAGTTTCCAACCATTTTATTAGACAAGAAGAGTGAAAGGAGTGACTACAAGGGGTAGTCGTTTTATTTTCGGAACCTAAGCTCTCATTGCAAATGATACAAAGCATCTGCTCCGGAAAATCTACAGACTCAGCACCTGCTTGTCCAGGACTATGCGTCATTGGCATTGTAAATACATTTTCAAAGTGTTACGCAAATCAAAAGGGAAATAAATAAGCCAATTCTACCTAATTCCTAGCAGAATCGTTAGCTTGAAACAAACTTATAATTTTATTATAAATATATAATATATGTATGTATATTAGGGAGATCGATTATTCGGCTTTTCTTAATAACCGGTTTTCGAATATTACGAATAGTTGCCATTTTAAAAAACCCGGTTTTCGGCTAAGCAATTTTTAAATAACCGGTTAACCGGTTTTAATTCGAATACTTAAAAACACAAAAAACAAAACAATTTGCAAAGGTAAGGAACTAACAAAATACATGATATGACTTAGATCAGACCTAACAAATATTTTACGATAAAATCCAAGAAAAGTGGGACCAGTAAATTGATCAAAAATTAGCCAAATTTTCAACAATTTTTTATTGATTTACTTAACTTTATTCGTAAGAAGTTATTTGTATAATGTAATTTCGAAACTGTTGAATGATATTTGATCTAGACAAACGTTTTGTAAAAGCAAATAAATTATAGGAATTTTATAAAGTTATTATTTGAAATATTCTCTCAAATTTATTTTGAATGGCTTTTAATTTGTTGGTGGTTAAATCAACCATATTTTTCAAAAGTTGCAAACGCCAGGATTATTTATTTCAAATTATTTTGCTTCAGCATTATAGAAAACTGGTAGAAATTTTTCCCATATCGTTGATTACGCCGTAATATTGTAGTTTTCAGCAGAAAAAGATTAGAACTAATTAAGAGTTTTTAGTGCCTTAACGGGCATTTTGTCCTCGGCAACACAACGGGCTAATATTTCACCCAATGATTAATTTTTTGTATAGTAATGGGTGATTTTTTTAAGAGCTATAGGAAAGTTTAAAAAAAAACACATAAAATTCAGAAAAATGCATTAAATCTTTATTTGAATCGATAGTACGGTCCATATAATTTAATGTTTGAAGATTATTTCATGCAAATGTTGACCGTGACTGCGCCTCAAATGGTCCATCCGCTTAGTCCAATTTTGGCATACTCTTTCCAACATTTCGGCCGGTATCTCATGAATAAATGCTTCAATGTTGTCTTCCAATGCGTCAATTGAAGCGGGCATGTGTGTATAGACATGAGCTTTGACATAGCCCCACAAAAAAAATCTAAAGGCGTTAAATCGCACGATCTAGGCTGCCAATTGACCTGTCTCGAACGTGAAATAAAATGTTCACCGAACTCGCAGCTCAATAAGTCCATTGCTAAGCGTGCTGTGTGGCATGTGGCACCGTCTTGTTGATACCACATGTCATGCAAGTCAAGCTCTTGCATTTTGGGCAAAAAAAGTTGGATATCATCTCACGGTAGTGCTCACCATTCACAGTTACGTTACGATTCGCATCATCTTTGAAGAAGTACGGTCCAATGATTCCACCAGCATATAAACCGCACCAAACTGTGACTTTTTCTGGATGCATTAGTAACTCTTGCAATGCTTCTGGCTGATATTCACTCCAAAATCGACAATTCGCTTATTAACGTACTCATTGAGCCAAAAATGAGCTTCGTCGCTGAACACAATTTTTCGATAAAAAAGTGGAAGAAGCGCGCGATGAACTTTCTTAACAGAGCACGCATTTTGATAATAAAATTCAATAATTTGCAAGCGTTGTTCGTTTGTAAGACGACTCATGGTTAAATTATAGACCAAACCGAAGATGTTTGACAGTGAAACAAAACACGAAACGTGCTAAAAAATCACACGTTATTTTAGTAAAGTATTATTTGTCGTCTCCTTAGAACTACTTCGAACGGAGTTAGTTTTATTTGGATCACATTAATGTCAAGCATGTATACTAATTAAAGGTGATAATTAAAGTGTGATATAGAAGCACCTTTGCAACTTATCATTTTAGGGTACTTTAGGCAACTATCTTTGTCTTTTAAATCGCGTTCGAAAAATATCTAGAGATAAACTTTATATAAAAATATATTTAATATTTAGAATGCTCTTGTACAAATTACTATTTACTTTTTAACTGCCCCCTTTTTGTAGTATTTTGAATAGTTTTTGGTTTTTTTTCTACAAGAACACACGCTTTTATAAGCGATTTGTTTTTACAGTGTTCATAATGTTTTTTCACCTTTATTACACTTTGTTTTGACATTCTTTATAAAAAGTTTAAGTTTGGCCAATATTCAATTAGAAAATACTTACATAAATTACGGGTGCATCTACAACAAGAGTAAGGATAATGTATATAAATTACATATTACTACAATAACCGGTTTATTATACCAAAATAACCGGTTTATTCGATATTCGAAAAATGGGCATTTTAAAATAACCGACTTGGGCAAAGCTAAAATAACCGGTTAAAACCGGTCGAATAATAACCGGCCGATCTCCCTAATGTATATATATATATTTAATTCAGGGACGAAACAGTTATAAGATAAACGATAAAAAAATCAGATTTAACAATTATTACTGATACATTTACGTAATGGTTATGATCAACCATTAATAAGTAATATATTTTATTTTGGTTATTTTAACCAATTTAAATGAGAAATATATTTTTTTGGTTATAAATAATCGTTATATAAACCAAAAAATTTTTTTGTCGAAAATAACCATTATTTCAACCAAAAAAAAATTTTGGTTGAAAATAACCAATATAAAAAAAAATTTTTTTGGTTACTTCTTCAAAAAATCGACTTGTTTAGTGCCTTACGAATGAAGAAATTACACAATGCGAGATCGAAACTCGGTAATTACACTAAAATAATTCAACATGGCTCAGGAAAAAGTCAGTCCACATATAAGCAAGATATCGGTCCAAAACCTATATTTTAAACACAAATATCTAAAATCTAGAACCTGAGTATGCCCTAAGGTCCTGAAACATGAGTTAACGAACTCTTTCGACGTTAAAAATTAACATAAGTAAATGAATTTTTTTAAATTATGTTCCTATACATATGTATGTATGTATCTGTTGTCAGGCTTTCAATATCAGTATTTTAAACCCAACATACACATTAGTGTGTTAAATTTAAATGTAGAAAGCCTTACGTAGAATCGCACTAAAAGAATTCAACGCGATCTCAAAGAAGTTGGTCTCATTTATTAACATTTTTGTTTAATTTAACAAACATTAGGGATCTTAAAGAATTCTCTGAGAGGTTACATCTAAGATCACTAAGGACCAGTTTAAGGGCTGAGAATGCGCGCTCGACACTGACTTCAGTAGCTGGAGCTGCATGAACAATATCTACCAGCTGTTTTAAAAATGGAAACGTATATTTTTTTTCTTCCCAGTATTCTAAAAGGTTGGCATATATATCTACTCTTCCTTCCCGGTATGTTTCAATTTCTCCGAAAATGTTTAAAAGCACTTTTGACACTGCGCTTGGAGTTTCATCATCTGAAGACGAATCGACTTCCAAGCTTCGTAAGGTCTGGCGAATCAATGAAGACGTGCTCGTTTGTGACATTTCATCAATAAATACATCGCTTTGTAGCGGACTCTGCATAGCTTGTGGGAGATTTCTTTCGACCTTAAACAGAACAAAACGGTCGATATAAATATAAAGCAAATGTAAACATGAACACTTTCTAACCTGTTCTATTGCATTTAATTGTGTTGCCAGCTTTTTCAAGTGAGCTTTCGCTTCTTCCTTTTTATTTGGTGGAAGCAAGCGCCGGAAACGTGGGTCTGCGCGTTAAGAACGAGTGCGTTTAGCAAAGTCGGTTCTCTCGCTTTGATGCAGTCCAATACAGCCGTTGATGCCTGTATATTTAGGGATTCTAATTTAACCTTGAGCTCAAAAGCAACGGATTATCTCTTTAATTATCAGTGCACTCACATAAAAAGTTCCTCCAGCAATTTTGTTCTCTTTTCATAAAAGCAAAAATATTGTAGTATATTTGAGTTTGATACCTAAACAATATACATTGTACATATGTATGTATGCATAAATGTATATACAAACTTGGTGACAACAATAAACCTTTGAAATTTTTGGAATTTTTTCATACATGATAACCAAAAAAAATCAATTTTTTTCGATAATGGTTATTTTCAACCAATGGTTATTTATAACCAAAATTTTTATTTTCTTAATTAATTAGTTACGGTAACCAATATAATATAAAAGTCACGATAATGGTTAAAAATACCCAAATGCAGATAAAGGTCATTTTTGCCTAACCTTTTTGCCCACAAATAAAAAAATAACAGTTATTTTCGGTCCCTGATTTAATTTATATATAAATATATATATATACTTTTTTTCAAGGATAAACTAAAAGTTGATTACTATGTAGAGTAGATAGAGGTAAATAAATGAATCTTGTAAATTTCTTTCAAAATTTACGAAAGGCTAGCGAAACATGTTATCAAAAAGTTTAGTGTATAGAAAAATATTGTTATTTAAAAATAGTATTTCAGTAAATTTTATTAAGTGCAATTCTAGATGTTTAACATCTAAGAAAGAAGTCTAAAATCAAAAGTTTACTGAAAAAAGTGTTTGTACAAGTTAACTTTTTATCACAACTGGTATGTAAACGCAAACTGCACTTAGAAAAAATCCAAAATAAATGATAAAACAATTAAACATTGACAAACTATATTATCCATCTTTAAAATTGGTTAGTGTACGAAATAATTCCATGTCACTAAAATTCCCAATTTTAAATTGCCTGAAACTGATTTTAATATGTTTTAAGATTAAGAAATATTTGAAAATAAATGTGTACAAATTTAGCATTTTTTATTGGAGCCTTTCTAAATATAAAGTATTGGGTGTTATTTAACTAGAAATGTTGTTAGGAAGGCCCCACGTTGGGCGCCATTAAATTATCTGTAACGAACAATCAATCCATCCCAGGTTATGACAGGTTTGCACACCTAGCTATGCTTAGCTCAGGAAAATGGGCATGGGCTGTGATACCATTAAGGGATGAATTCACGTTACACAATTTAAGTTGAAATTGTGTGCAAAAGCAAAGAAAATCGGTGTATACTCGTAGCTAGAGAAAACTAAAAACTGAAATTAACAATCGAAGACTTTTTGACAATGTTCGCTGGAGACGGAACGAAATGGTGTAAGTTTTCCCTTAGTCATTTATCCCACCCAACCTTGCTGATGACTATTTTAATTCTTCAGCCCTCAATAATGTTACCTTTTACCCTACCCCTCTACATTTCATCAACTATAAACAATAATTTACCAAAACATGTCTATACCGACTTTATTTATAAAAAAAATCTACTCAAAAATAAAAATACAAAACTTAACAAGTATTATTAACATTTTAGTAAGGGTTCATTCCCCAAACAAAAGAAACAGGGCAAAAATACAAATTCGGCAAATATAACATAAATTCCAAGTGAGAAAATTGATCTTATTGACCAGAGAGTGTTATGTTAATAAATTCAAAACAAAATGCAAGTATTTAAGGGAGTTGGAAACCCAATGGAAGCATATTACTTATTAAGAGAGTGAGAGTGCTTTCCATACATTGATTTTGTTTCGTATTATCATTATTCTATTGTACTTTATTAAAAAAAAGTTTATTATATACTTATAGGTAATTATTATATACATTTTGCTCTGGGGCTCTTCTCTCTGTTTATGAATATGCTTTCATTTATACAATATTATAAAAAAAGTAAATAAAAAAACTAAATTGCTATAAAACGAATGGAGCAGAGCACAGTGGTTTCCCCCATAGGCCAAAACTCAAAAAAATTATTGTTTTTTTTAAGCTTTATTGCACAAAATTTATTGATAACACTCTAAATTTTATGAATCTAACAAATTTTGTGGTTTTTTTTGGCGAGATTTATTGTTTGTGTCCGTTGAAAGTGGAGGTATGTTTATATTGCATATATTGTGGTTGCTTAGTCATAAAAGAAAACTTAATTTTATCCAAAAAGTTATTCGCGATATTGTGGCAGAAGTTTCCAAAAACCCTACAAACATTAAATTTTAACTTATTTTCTACCAAATTAAATAACAAAAGCTGCAAAAAAATGAGCCCATAAAAAAATCGCTAAAGAATACTTTTTTGACCTTTTTAAAACACACGTTTTTCAAAAACTTCTTTTTCACGTAGACTTTTAGTGATATGGCCCTCATCTGCCCACAACGCCTTATGCATCAAATTGTAGGTTTTTTATCCCTCTTTAAATTAAAAAATATTGTGGCCGCGGGTTTTTGCATATTTTCGCATATGGGTGTGATTTACATAGTCATCCGACGAAAAATAGTGAATCGCATTTTGTTTTGTACTATTTATTTTTAAGAATATGAGTAAAGAGAAATTAATTTTTTTTTAATTGTTGTTATTTTAAACTTTATATTGCAATTTTATGGTATTTGATTTACAGTTATGAATAGAGAGAAACATTTTTTTTAAGAAATTGTTGTTTTAAACTTTTTATTGCAATTTTAAGGTATTTGACTTTCAGTTTAAGTGAAGCTTACGCATTGCATTTGAAAAGTGTCAAAACAAAGGTCAAATTTTAATTCTAATAATTAATTGTTTTCGCGATAGTGATACAAGTTTCAAAAATATCAATATGGAAATTAAAATAGAAGGTTTATTCTGTCAGTGCCAATTTTCTAGAATGTATGTGCTTGATATTTGGAGTTCTACAGTTGGTAATTATCATTCGAAAGCAAACAAAATATTTAAAATTATGGAGGAAAAATTTAATGCAGAAAAAACTAAATTCGACCTTAGCAATTTAACAAAAGTTTTAAAAAGCATTTGTAAGCGGATTGGTAAGCTTTGGACGAAAAATCATCGAAGCAAATTAATTATTTTGAAGGAATATAAAAAATGGTTTGAAAGTTTTGAAACTATTCAGCTAGAAGCAAAATCCCTTGAAAAAGAACAACCTGCACCTAGCCAAAAGCGTGGTCGTCCTGCTAAGGAATTTTTAAAGTGTTCAGATAGAACAAAGAGGCGTAAAATGTCTAAAATTAGTCAAGTTGATAATTCTTTAACCGAAGTTTTACAAAATCGCAACTTTCCCCCGACACACAATGTGGAGGATTACGAGGTTTTGGCTCTTTTCGTTGGAACAAGACTTACTAAGCGACAGTACTTAACTATAAAAGATTTTGTGAATAAAAAAATATCAAAAATTTTTTTCCCAGGCTATAAAAGTATCTTGGCAGCTAAGAAAACTTGTTATCCAAGCACAGAAAACATTACTGTTACAGAGTCGAGTGCAGAGGTCGATCAACAAGCTCTCCTTGATCATACGGCTAATCGAATTGTGCAATTGCGAGATCAAGTTCTTGATGAAGCAGTAGGCCCAGGAGAAAAACACTTAACACTGATTGGAAAATGGGGATTCGATGGCAGTTCTGGTCATAGCCAATTTAAGCAGAAGTCGAATAGGCTTATGGATGACAGTTCCCTCTTTGTGACATCCTATGTTCCTCTTCAACTTGTCACGGAAAACAAAACTATAATTTGGAAAACCCCGCGCCCGTCATCCACTCGTTATTGCAGGCCGTTGAGGTTTCAATTTAAAAAAGAAACTTCGCAACTGTGTCAAAAGGAGGATCGTTATTTTAAATCGAAAATTTTTGCACTTTCTCCCACCGAAATAAATAAAACAAAACAAAAATTACATATAAATCATGACATAAAACTGACCATGGTTGACGGTAACGTTTGTAACGCTCTAACGGAAACTTCTTCTGCAAAATGTCACATATGTGGTGCCTTACCTACAGAAATGAATCACATTGAAAAATGCCTCGAGAAAAAAGTAGATGAAGCTCGTTACGAATTCGGACTGTCACCATTGCATGCCAACATACGATTTTTTGAGTACTTTATTCACTTATCGTACAAATAAGAGCTAAAAAAATGGAAGACCAGTAAGAACGAAAAGTCATGTGTTTTGAAGAGAAAACAATTTATTCAACAACGGTTTCGGGCCGAAATGGGACTTTTGGTAGATAGGCCAAAAGCTGGTGGTTGCGGAAATTCGAATGATGGCAACACAGCGCGGTGATTTTTTCAAAATGTAAACCTTTCATCAAAAATAACAGGAATCGATAAGGATATTTTTCAAAGATGTGCCACAATTCTCCAAGCTATAAATTCTGGATTTCAAATTGATGCCGAAAAGTTTGAGGAATATGCTGTAGAGACAGCAAGAAAACTTGTGAAGGAGTATCCCTGGTACTACCTCCCTCCATCGGTACACAAAATTCTTATCCATGGAGCTGAGGTAATCAAGCATGCATTAGTGTCAATAGGTGAATTATCGGAGGAAGCAGCTGAAGCGAAAAATAAGGATATAAAACAGTTTAGATTGCAACATACACGAAAAATATCGCGCATAGTTACAAACACAGATCTTTTAAATCGCCTCTTTTTAACTTACCAACAAAGAAAAGAAGTAGTTTAAGTCAAATAGTTTTAAATTTGCTTAATATTTAATATATATTACTACTATTTTACTTTATCACCTTATATTACTTAATAATACCCTATATTGCATTATTTAACTTTGTTTAACTTTTTAATTTATTTTTTTTCAGTGTATATTTCGAATGAATTAAAATGAAATAAAAATTTACAAAACTTGTTTAAAACAACCAAATTTTCATATTAAAATACTTTATTTCAAACATTTTTAAAACAGATCTATAAGCCAATTAATCCTTAAAAGATCAAATGGTTACTGTGGCTACAGTTGTTAATATTTTTTCCTAAAAATTTGCCAACTTAAAGTTCTTCGGGCATGAAATGAGCTGAAAAATTTGCACCCTAGATTTTTTAGTTTTGGAGAAATTGTTTTTGACCGCTTTTTCATATAAGGAAAACCACTGTGCATAGTTCTACAAAAGAGTGTGATAGGGTTATTCATTCATTCTTATTTTTTTCTTACTATCACTATTCCTCGGTTTGTAGGTATATATTTTCTGTTGGACTTTTCACTCTGGTAATACGCTTTCATTCATATGTGCTTTTTAAATATGTGTTTTTTTTATAATTGGGAAGAAAAAGTTGCGTAAATGTAATGGCGTAACAATATTATTTTAAATAATAGTACATATCGTTATCTAAAACGAAGAAAGGTCCTATTTAACATTTTTAAAATTTTAGTGTTGCAAAAAACTAAAACGATACATTTATAAATTGCATTAAACTGTTTAACTGTTGTTTTGTTAATGTTGCGTATTATGCAAACTGTTAGTGAAATCTTTTATTGATTATTGTATTATCTTTTGTAGATAGGCCCGTTTATTTTTTGTTAACAAAATTGCTAATTTTGTTCGAAAAATTCCAAAAATTTTTGAGGACCAATGAAAAAGGTTTTGATTTTTGGTTCGTTAGGGCCTTTTGCATTTTAGGTTATGAAATACATATATTATTTTATTCGCTGTAAAATAAAATATTGTTTTCGCTATAATATCGTTCTATATTATATCTAACGGCGATTTTAATATTATATACAATTATTTAAAACGATATCATTACGACCTTACCTTTTTAAATATCGTCGGGTTATATGCAGATGGCACTATTTGCCATCGATTTGTTAGTCTCTTACCTGGCTTACGCATTTAACACCATAAAGCTTTGCCAATAAACGACATATCTTATGCGGTATCGATTTGCATTTTTACATCAAAACTTTCTGAAGTTGGTTAACAAATTTGTATCTTGACAGTAACAAATTTCCTTCTTGCTGCATACAAAATCCGGTTGATTTAAACATGGGATTTTTCACTTGGATATTTTGCATTCTTATTTTTCTTTTTATTCTTTTGATGAACCTTGTCTTTTGATTGTTGACTTTTGCAGATACCTTCCTAATGTCCCACTTTCCGGCATTGTTTACATTTGTGCTAAGCATAGTTACAATATTTGGAATAGTGCATGGCACCACAGTTCCAACATGGTGATTTTGGTATTTGCTTACCTTTGAGGTTGTCGTTTTTATTTATGTAGGACTTAATAGCGTTTATAGATGACTGTGAGTTTACTTCTACCATCGCTGTATCATGTTTTAAATTTAATAACCGTTGAGACTTAGAGATAAGTTTGTTTAAATTTTGATTATGGTCATCTTCAAGATTTGAAAGATATATCATTCAAACTTCCCAGTCTGTAGGAGATTGAAAACCACAAACATATATTAAACATTTAAATTAATTTTCTTTTCACTTTAAATCTTGATAGATAAAATAAGAATGAATGTAAATATTTAAAAACCAATTATATACATTATTTTAATGGATATATGATTTCAATAAATTAGGTTTAGAACAAGTAATTTAGTAAGTGACTTCAACAATTATCAGGCCAAAATAGTTGGTTATCATAGGGACATGGCGGTCTGAATTGACGGTAACGGTTCTTCCGATATTTTTCTTTATAATCGTGCCAATTCCTTGCACAGTTGGTGTTTATGACGACCATAATCACCCCGGAATACTTTCGTATAAATTCTGTGGCATACCTGATTATCGTTTTACTTTTTATTGGAAGATACAGTAAAATTAGGTAATAGCGTAGACTTAGCTTTTAATATACATATTGTGATTGTAGTTGCAATTTTTCTAAATAAAGATAGTGATGCTATATTTTTCTTTATTTTTTTTGCTGATTTTTTATAATATCTTTAAAAACTGCCAACTTTTTCGGATGAAATTTTATAATTTAATAAAAATATATGACTTTTAACATTTTCTAATTTTAAAACAAATAGAACGTTTAAGTACTGTTAAAAATTTTGATTAACATCTTGTATCAAGTTTTTCAGATAAGTTCTACGTTTTTCCATTATTTATCAACTTTTTGCAAAATGTTTAATTGAAAACCACAATAAATACAAGATAGTACTATCGACATTATCGATGGTTTTTGACTATCGTATCATCATCAATAGTTTTAAATATTCTAGGTTACGCTGGATACACACTATACAATGCATTTACGCAATCTAGCTAATTTCATTCATTTTCATTTATTCGAATGAATAAAATTTGCTAGATTTCGAAATGCCTTGCATAGTGTGTACCAAGCATTAAAGTTAAGTTGTAACAGTGGAACAGTATTTACGCGGCCGATAAAATCCTACCTTTAGCTATCGGTAAGTTTTGAAAACAGGCTTAGCCTAGCAAAAGTGAATGGGCTTAATGTATTGATTAACTAATGTAACCTTTATTTTTTTTCATTAGACAGTTAAAGTCTCCTAAGGTACCCATACATTTCCAATATTATTGAGTACTTTATTGCTGTTTTTATTTTCAATTTGCTCGACTTTATTGAATATGTTGGGTAATATAAAAACATATATATGGCGCAATGTTTTATTAAGCACATGCAAAAGTGAACAAAATCAGCGCAGACATGTGCGTATTGTACAATGTTGTCAACACATTAAGAAATATTTCTTTTGGAGCAATATAAATCAAAAGACTTTGGTTTTATCCAATATATATTGATAAATACAGTATCATTATTGAACAATAATATTGCTAATGTGTGGGTACCTTTATTGATTTTGTTAAAAATGTTTTGTATTTTGCAGGAAATATTGTAAGTTTTAAAGACTTTCGAAAACTAGCGATGGTTTTTAGAAAACTAGCACATACTATCGTTAGTGTCGACTAAGGACAGTTTCAGACAACTAGTACAAGGTCTTAATTTATCGTAAAAATTAGGTGCTTATCATCAAATTAAATACTTTTGAAATACAAATAAGGTGTGTAAATATTTTTTATATATGAATTAACCAGTTTCGTCCTGTTTCTTTTAATATTACTTCCATCCAGTCTATACACTTCTGGCAACACAGTCACCATTTAGGCACGGAAACATTTGGAAGGGAAACATTTAGTTTAGTAGCATATTACGGGTGAGGAAGAGAGTATGGTTTTTGTGTTCGATACTCGGCTACACGCTTTGTTCATATTTTCTTTGTTGACATTTAATGATGCAACGGAATTTGAGGGTTCCACTTCAGGCAAAAATTCTTAGGCCCATAATTAAAACGTCGACCTTAACTTAAAATTTTCTCTCATTTCTTTCGTTCTTTTGTTCTTTGTTTACAAAATGTATGAAATTGAACGAAAGTGTGGTAGCATGGTTGGGAGAATAATTGTCTCTATGTGAGAGCATGAGAAAAAACGTTTTCAAAATAAAATTGATTTTATTTCTCGACCGCATTCTCTTTTATGTCAAACTGTATGGAACTGGGTCTGAACGATGGCCCCAGCTCTCTTTCATCATTTACTTTGATTTTTGACAAAAAAGCAACAATAGTAACAAAATGTTGCCGGCAACATGTTCATCTGTATGACCGCGTTTTTTTCATCAGAATAAATAAAGGTGCTATTTTTTCATTTTTCAAAGTGTGTAATAACCAGGGAAACCATAAATATGCAATTGCATGTTTTTTATTGAGCGACTAATGAAGGCAGATACGATATATTTATTTGTTTGATATTGCATATTTTGATACATGTTAAATTTTTTAGATGCAAGAGAAATTACAAGAGCTTTCGCAGCAAATAAAAACACAATTATTTAAATTCTGGTTTTTCTGTTTTAAATATCTACCTGTATACCCAGCGTGTGGCTTCAATTTCGCCATTTGTATTTAATTTTTACTCTAAAATTTTAAGCAGGTTGTCATTAAAGATAAATGGTTTTTTAAACTTTCAAATTTTATATTTATGTAAGCAAAAATTTAAAAAGAGTAATTATATACGTTTTTGGCGATGTAATACATAGAAATCTGGTTAAATCACTGTTTAAAGTGATCTAACGACGTCCATCCGTCCGTCTGGCTGGTTGTCTGTCCATGTTAACTTTGTGCGCTAAGTAAAAGTTGAAATTTTGTAGACAATTTTATCAATTTTCAGTGCATATTTTCGAGTTTCTACTGCATATTTAATAACCATAAAACGCGTCTTTAGAGCATATTTCTGGTTTTTCTGGTAATAAGTGCTGGTTCACACTCTTCAAGTGTTAGCCGTTAAGGCTTGAGTTTTTAGGAGAGAAGGGAAAACGGAGAAGTTTAGATAATAATTTAATTTTAATAATTAACATTCTATTATGATTACTTAGTTAAAACAAAAATCGCAAAATTCTTAACATTTTACTGAAATTCCCCCAAAAATATTTTTTTAAGTTTCTTAAATATTTTATTTTGAAAAATATCTGAAAAAACAATTTATTGTCAGTTTAAAAAAAGACTGTAATATATGTATGTAAATTAGACCAACCCACATCACAAATTCCTTCATGACATCTCTATCATCATTAGTAGTTAAATCGAGTTTTCTCACATTGTACGTCTGTGGCTTCGCAATTATCCTTTCAGTTTCCTTGGCTAAAGCAAAAATTAATTTTTGAGACGCACACGTAAGTTTTACATAACGTTTCGAATACCGTTTACAAAGGCCTCGGTTTTGAAGTGATCCAAGAATGAATGACTCTCACCAGGATAAGTAAACTGCACCAACTGCTCAATCTCCAGTGTAAAGCCTTTTGCATTCTAAGCCGTTATTCCATTTTGTAGATTTCCTTCTTGTGGTTGCCACCATATTTACGCTGCAGTGCAACCATTACGTCATTATAATTGTATCTACAGCTACTTGGAACACTTTGCAGAACTTCCGCTGCCGTTCCTTTTAAGGCCAAAATTTATTCAATTGCCTTTTCTTCATTGCTCCATGCGTTTTTGTTAGCAACTGTTTCAAACTGGAACTTAAACACATCAAATGGAATGCTACCATTAAACCTTGGGGCTTTTATTCTTCTCGAGACTTCTGGTAAAACTCGCATTGCTGCCTCCTGGCATTGAATATTATTAATTTTTGGCTTCAGATGGTGTAGTTTTTCATAAAAAACCGTGACTTGTGTTCTTTTACATCCGTGACTTGTATTTTCACATCCGTGACTTGTGTTTTTACATCAGACAGCTTCTGGTTGAATTCTATTTCGATGTCATTCAGTCTTTCATTTATTTCAGTAAAAATTTCCTGAAGCTTCTAGTTTTTAGACTCAAGCTTCGCATTAGTTATTCTAGAATTCTTTTGAATTTCAGCTAATATGGTAACAGAATTTTCCTTTACCATTTTTTCTATATTTCTTGAAGTTTCATCAAGCAAACATTGTGTTTAAATCAATATTACTGCACGAGTACATACATCTATTTCTTCTTCGTGGCTAACAATGCCAATATTGCGTCGCTCGAATTTATCTTTTAACCTCTTCTGCAGCTTTGCTTTATTTCCCGCATATGGTAGATCTAACTTGCTCAACTCCTTCTTGAGCTGTTCCACTTTAAGTTCTTTCAATTTCATTGCTTCCTTTTTTTATTTATTATTTAATATTTTTTTTTTTTTTTTTTTTTTTGACAATCCCACTTCTGACACCAATTGTTACGTTATTGCCTTTTCAATAACGTTTTTGGTTCATTTCCTAGAGACCACTTCCCGTTCATCAATATTTAAGTGTTATACATCAAAATTCTTGGTTTTTATAGTAGATAAAGAAAATCGATGTTCATGAAGGAATTTCGAAAAAAAAAATGAAAAGTGAGACGGTCTAATCTATAGCTTCAATGTTAACCAAATGTTGGCTTAAACAAAAATTATGTGAAATATTGAAGGACAAATGGTAAATTTAATAAAAAAGATATATTAAAACTGCAAAATGCAATGAATAATTTTTTAATTAAGGGTTTCCATTATATCGCTTAAAATTGCCATTTGTGCAAATGGGCAAACTTGTGATACTCGTTTCATGAAGACTTTTTTTAATTTTTGTGAAAACTTAAGCAATTAATGTCAGTTTGTAAAAAATGTCTATTCAAAAAAAAAAAAAAAAAAAATATAAAAAACATCTTGTAATTGATATGTGAAATTTGTTTTTAAAAATGCATAAAGGAAGCCGAAAGAATTTATTGTTTGTGATTAATAAACACTAAACTTTTTCATTGAAAACAAAGGTTGACAAACAAACTTTTCAAAAAGAAGTTTTAAATAAAAATATTTTGCAAAATTTATAAGCTAGTGTTGATTTTTAAAATTATTAAAAATATTTATGCAATAAGAAATCATACTTTTGTTTAACTTAAGACAGATATTTCGATATTTTTATTGCTAAATAAAATTACGAACTTGTTAAGAAAAATCCCTTATTTACTTTGTTTTGCTTTTAACCGATCAGGTGTTGTTATTAGTACTGTGAGTATAATGGTTACCTAGAACCCGATACTTAACACTATTGCAGTACAATACCCCATTAGATAAAAAATTTGTTTTCAAATTAAATTATTTACAAAATTAAGGATTCTTATTCGGGCTAATTGCGTATGGCGTTGTCACTAACGAATGAGTCGTTTTATGTAACAGATTAAAGTAGCACAAAACCTGTGTTCTGTAATCTATTACAAAAAACGACTCACTCGTTAACGACTTCAAATTTAATGGGGAATGTTTATTATCATTCGAAAGAACATTCTTTGGCATTTATTTTTTGAAGATTATGCCTATCAAATGTTGGCCGTTGCTACGTTGCAGATGGTCTATTCGTTGAGTGCAATTTTCGATGACTCGTTCGACCATTTCGACTGGTAACTGGCGAATGACACGCGTGATGTTTTCCTCCAAGGCCTGAATCGAAGCGGGTTTGTCCGCATAAACTTTAGACTTTACATATCCCCACAGGAAAAAGTCTAACGATTTGATATCACACGATCTTGGTGGCCAATCACCGGCCCGCAACGTAAAATTATGTGCTCAATAAATAGATTCTTATATTAGATATTTATTTTTTTTTTTGCCTTATAAATATTTTTATTGTCAACAAAGTGTTTTTTTTATCTTTTATTATTGATGAAAACCCGAATTCTTCTTTCACCTCCTAAATAAAAATAAAATTCAATTCATGAATTATTTGTTCTTAAGCAAATTAAAACAGCAGGTGTCTCAATTCAATGCTTGACTTTATTCGTCTTATTGCTTTCAACTTCAACTTATAACTAACTCAAAAAAAAGGAAAGACCGGTAACGGATATTATAAAAAATATAAAAAAAAAAAAATAAAAGAAATGTTTCAAAAGAGAATAGGAACAAAATTAAAGACTTCTTGTCTTATGTACAAAGAATAAGTAAATATAATTATTCAGGAATGGCAAATCTACGGTCCTAAGCCCTGACAAGTATATACAAAAAAAATATTTTTATAGCTGTTGAACTCGATTCAACATATTCCGGCCTCTCAAGTGTGGCAGATACAACCGCTCCAATTCCTGGAAATGATCCAGCCGAATGTGGACTTCTGTACAGTAGCAAAACTAGTGGTTGGTGGAACATACTGTGGCTTCATCATTCTGGAAGCGATGTCTTCTCCTAAAACTCCGTCGATTTCTCCACATGTGGTGAAGGCGGGGTGAGCTAGGGGCTCATAAGACGTAAAATGGCTTGCGGCTGCCTTATCGTTAATCGAATTATGTGAAGTATAGGGCAGGTGATCCACTAGCTTTAAAGTGGTTTTGATTTTGTGATGTTCTGGATGTGGGAACGCCGGCTCGAGCACAAATAGTCCAGATAGGTTTCCGGTAGGACCAATGATTTGAATGAATTCTGGGAGCATGCGAGCAACATGGTGAAGAAGATACGACTGCGGTTTACTCCGGTCGAGTATGAAGGACGTATACATCTTTTGTCCATTATAATTTAGGTTAACCCGAACAAGGGCGGCAATCACTAATGGGGAGTGTACAGATTCATTAGCAAAATGTGTTAACATCTTGTACTTTTCCTCATAAGGAGGGAAGTCACCCTTTACTGGGGTTTGAATTTCAATTGCTCGACCTTCCTCTTTGTGTGGAGGGGTAGACCCGTTTGCGGCATCGGGACTAACTGCGATTTCTTGGGTTTCGCTTAAAGAGTAGGGAAAGTCCTCGTATTCAACCTCATAGCTCGACGAAAGTGGGTCATATACAGAGTGGTGAAGAAGAGTATGGTGTTTAGCTTCACATAGCCGATCGTCGGCCACCCGAACGGCGCATCGGCCTCTCGAATAGCAAAACTCCCGCGTGTGGAAGTGAGCTAGGCAATTTAGGCAGTATCCCCTATTTTTTATCGACAGCCGTCGAAGGTCGACACTCCATGTCAAGAACTGCTTGCAGTATTTTAGAGGGTGATGTTTACCATACAGGTGACATCGGGGCCGTCTTTCTTCCATCTCTACTTCGTGGGAAAATCGGGGTTTGGAGTCGCAACTTGGGTGGACTTAGGGGGGGGGGGTTTAATGGTCTCTCTCGGTTGGAAGTATACAGAGCTTCACGACAGGTCTTCGGATGACTCCACCTTGTGTTAAAACGTCTGCAACTCAAACCTTACTATCTTTCCCATAGACTACGGCTTTGACCCGCCCCAGCCGCCATTCGGTGGGCGGTAACGAATCGTCCTCTACAATCACGATGTCATTTGGTTTAATATTATCCTTTTCCCTTTTCCATTTATAGCGGCGTTGTAGCTCGGTGATATATTCATTTTTCCATCGTTTAGCAAAAATAAGCTGTATTGATTTCAAACGTTCCCAACGTCTCAAAAAATGCTAGTCATTAACTTCTGGGTCAGCTGTAGTCTCAGGTGGAGCCACAAGAGGTGCGCCGCGTAGAAGATGTCCTGGAGTTAGAGGTAAAATCTCGTTGGGGTTCTCGGTTATCGGGGAGAGTGGCCTCGAATTCAATACAGCCTCGATTCTAATTAGTAATGTGGTGAACTCCTCGAACGTAAATGAGAGGGAGTTGGTTACCTTTTTTAGATGCGTTTTCATGCTCTTAACGGCAGCCTCCCATATACCACCCATGTGGGGTGCATAGGGAGGGATAAAGGACCAGGTAAATCCTAATATGCTGTATTTATTTATTAAGGCTTGTTCTGCTGTCTTGAGAAAGTGATCATGGGTCTTGAGTAGAGCCAGGTTTGCCCCAACAAAGTTTCTTCCATTGTCGGAAAACAACGTCTTCGGTAGACCTCTACGTCCCGTGAATCTGCTGAAACAAGCGAGGAAGGCATAAGTGGAGAGGTCAGAACAAGGCTCTAGATGAACCGCACGTGTAGAAAAACAAAGACTGCGGCGTAGGCTTTTAAAATTTTTTGCATTTCTTAAATTAGAGGTCTTAAGGCTAAGGGGCCCAGCAAAGTCAACTCCCGTGTAGCTGAACGGTAGCGAATATTTAACTCGTTCTGGGGGAAGAGCCGTCATGATCTGCTGTTGCACCTTGTGTTTGTAAACAGTACACGTCTTATAGTTGCGGATGCGTTTTCGTACCAGATTTTTCAACCGGGGAATGTAAAATTCTTGCCTGATTGCTCGTAGCATAGTATGGTGCTCGGCGTGCAGCAGAATACGATGTGTAAAATCGACCAACAGCTTAAAGAAATTAAATTTTTCAGATAGTATAATCGGATGCTGCTCCCCATAGCTCAGTTCAGAGTTGTTAAGCCGCCCACCCACACGTATAAGTCCTTTGTCATCTATAAATGGATTTAGAGTTAAAAGTTTGCTTTTTCGAGACAAAGGGGTTTTCCCTTTTAAACATTTGTAGTCAGAATCAAAGTAGAGTTGTTGTGCGATGCTTACAAGTCTGTATTTGCTAAATGTAATTTCTTCGGCATTTATAAAACTTTCAGTGGAAGTTTGCTTTCTCATTATGCGATGAATAAACCTTAGTTGATAGCTAACGATGAAAATTCTTCCAGAATGTCATTAAGCTCATGGTGCTGTGCCTCTGATTTGTTCAACGTTGAATCTATGGCCTTAGTTTGCAAATGGAACAGAGAACTATGTTCTGCGCAGATGTTTTCGTTGGTGACATTTTTCACTCCCTTTGTTTCTAAATCGACGGGGTCGAATGTCCTGGTAGTTGGCCAGCTTGATGTTGGTTGTTTAAGCCAAGGGGGTCCCTTCCACCAGAGGGTATTCTGTAAGAGTTCTTGTGGATCGCAGCCTCGACTACCTAAATCTGCTGGATTTTCTAAAGTTTTAACATGTTTCCATTGCTTGGTGCTCGCAACGCTGAGAAATTGTGCAACTCGATTTCCAACAAACGTCTTAAGTGTATTGAGATGTTTCTGTAACCAGCCGAGTACAATTGACGAATCTGTCCACAAGAACAATTCGTATAACGATTTTGGATACTTTATAACCCTTTTAATCAATTTGGTCAGCAAAAGAGCTCCGCATAATTCAAGTTTTGGAACAGTAGTTTTCTTTATAGGCGCGACCTTTGTTTTTGATATCAATTGGCTTACATTTATGTGGCCCTGGGCGTTTTCAGTCCTTATAAAAATCATAGCGCAATACGCCCTCTCCGAGGCGTCGCAAAATCCATGAATTTGGATACAGTCTTTTGGTGCAAAATTTAACCAACGACATACTCTAATATTCTGTATATACGGTAGATTTTCAGCGAACGACCTCCACTTATTATAAATTTCTGGTGAGACCTCCTCATCCCACCCGGACTTTTCTTTCCATAAGTCTTGCATCAACATTTTGGCAACTAATATAACTGGACTTACCCATCCTAGTGGGTCAAACAATTTCGCAATTGCCGATAGAATTTTACTTTTTGTAGTGGATGGTGATATTTCTAGCGAATCTACGGCATAGTAAAAATAGTCGTCTTTAGCATTCCAGCAGATCCCCAAGGTTTTCACTGTGCATGAACTAAATACCAGCAATAAATCTTCAACTAGAAGATCCTCCCGCGGCCGCCGGACAAAATGTCGTCGACGTAAATTTCCCTTTCCAATATATGCGAGGCTTCAGGGTACAAATATCGACAGTCCTTACTAAGCTCTTTTTGAGTCCGAATTGCCAAAAAGGGGGCACAATTGACTCCGAAAGTCACCGTTTTTAGTTGGAAAGTTTTAACTGCACCTTTCCCGTTTTCCCGAAACAAAATTATCTGATATGACCGATCAGCTTCGTTCACCAAAATTTGTCGATACATCTTTTGGATGTCGCCGGTAAATACGTACTTATAATGGCGCCAACCTAAAACTATTTGCATCAGGTCGGTTTGAAGTGTTGGGCCCTGATGTAATATGTCATTTAAAGAAAATCCACTGTTGGTCCTCTTTGACGCATTAAACACCACTCTTACTTTAGTGGTTTTGCTTCCCGGTCTAAGGACCGCATGGTGTGGAAGATAAAACGATGATTGTTTCTCGGCTTGGGTTTCAAAGTGGACCACCGGTTCCATGTGATCGAGGGCTAAATATTCCTGTATTACCTTGGAGTATTCTTTTTTCAATAGCATATTTTTGTCAAGGGTTTTTTCCATGCGGTAATACTGTGCAAGTGCCGTGCTTCTTGAGGGACCAAGAAAGATATCTTGTGGAAACTCTTCCTTAAAAGGAAGACGAACAACATATTTACCGTCATGCTGCCGGAGAGTGTTCCTTTGATAAAATTGTTCGCAGAATCTGTCGCTTTCTGACTCTATAAATGTCCTTTCTGCCTCTTCTAATTCCCAAAATCTTTTTAGCTGTTGTTGAAGACACACTTCATCAGAGGGCTGCACTACTGTTGAGAATATATTCAATTCGTGATTTGGCGCGGGGCCTGACAGATACTATCCGAATTGGGATTCCCTCGCTTCTAAGCGGTCCGCTACATTTAGTTTTACCCCCGATAAATTTATGGATGGTAAGTAATCACTGCCGATTATCATGTCTATGGCCTGGACTTGCACTCTAAAATCAGATAATCTTGACTTTAGCGTTAAAACACATCTTCCCTTTGAATTTCCGACTACAGTTCCTCCCAGTCCAGCTATTTTCGAACTGTATCTTTCAACCGGTATAGAAAGCTTTTGTTGAATTCTGGAGGAAATAAATGTTTTTTCGGACCCTGCATCTAATAACGCTCGAATCGTAAAATGTTCTCCACATTCTTCAATATTTACCAATGCAGTGGATAAAACAGTGGTTCCTTCATTGCAAAACACTGCTAGGTCTTGTATCGGAGCGCCCACCGGGGGCGACCGCTGGTGATACCTGGGGGTTAAAGGGCCCGTTCGACCGTTGGTTCCCAGATATTGTTGGCTTATCGTCATCTTGTGGAAAGTTCTGTGCTTTGCTTGGAGGCTCAGAATTATTATTCCACTTGTCCTTCTGATCCATATGTAGCATGGTGTGATGCTTTTTGTTACATTTAAGACATAGATTTGTACTTTGGCACTTGGATTTAAAATGATTCGGAGAAAGACAATTGACGCAGTATTTGTTAGAAAATACGAATTAACTTCTATCGCCTGTAGACAACGCTCTAAATTTTTTGCAAAATCGTAAAGGGTGATTTTGATTACACAATTTTCAGTAACCCTTTTTTGTACTTTGCTCTACGTGAGAGTGAAATGATTGGGGTTTACCTCCTAAATTATCTTTACTACCGGGCTTTCTCAGGTCTGAAACAGTTTCCAACATTTCCACTCTCTTGGAGAGATAGTCCGACATATCTTGCCAAGTAGGCCAACTCTTGTGGTCAGCTAAAGTATTCTCCCATGCGCTCGTGGTTTCTTCAGGAAGCTTGGAAACACATAAATATATTAATATGGCATCCCAGGTTCTTGTGAGATGTAGTGAATCGAAAATAGCCAAACTCTCATTTAGCATACTTTGCACATTTCTCAGTGTGTATAGCTTGGATGTTGAACATCTGCTTCATTTGTTGATGAGCTAAGATTCTTGGATTTTCAAATCTTGTTTTCAAAGCTTCCCAGGCTAAAGCAAAATTTTCATTTACCAAATCAAACCGTTTTACGATTTGGTTGGCCTCCCCCCTCGTTTTGCTGCGCAAATGATACAGTTTTTGAGCTTCAGATAAATGAGGATAATTTCCCACCACGGCCTGGAACATGTCCCTGAACGCTGGCCACTGTGCATAACCTCCTCCAAAAGTTTCTATTTCACATGGTGGTAACTTAAGTGTCGTCGAAGACTGGTGTGCCACTGCATTGTCGCCTCCCTGGGGTTCATTTGCTAATGTCCATGAAGTCAATAACCCTAATATTCTTGCCTTGGTTTTATGGGCGTTTTCGCAAGTTTTTTCGCCACTTACCTTTTATTTCCCCTGTTTAAACTCATATCGGAAACCCTTTTTGTTGTTAACAATTAAATTTGTTTTGTTTTCTTCTTGTGGAATTTGCAGTGCACCGTTAATGAACAATATATTTATGTATGTGGGTTTGTATATTTTTTGGCTTTATTCTTGTGGAATTTTTATTATTTCTTTAACACAAATTAATCCTTTTTATTGTTGTTCTTTTTTTTTACACGATATAACTTTTAATTTTTCCACATTTTATAAATATTCAAAATTTCCTTATTTTTTTTCTTTAATATTCACACCGGCACTTATGTACATGCAAATTCTTTTAACACCACTTTGATACTTGTTGCTTTGACTCGCCGTTCGTTTGCTCTGATCAAGTGGTTGTTTAATATAGAAACGTGTGGAATCGGGTACAGCTGTGTGAGTAAGAAGAGTATGCCTAACAGCCTTATGTACTATTAAGCTGGGATCACGCGATTGCCGCAAATGCACCAATATGACACAATTTGATTGTGCTTTATTGACGCACAATAATGAAATTGCCCCAATAAAATATTCTGAAATCACACGATTGCAATGTTTTATACAAATTTAATTGCCGCTATTTGGTACAAAGCGAAATGGGTATAATAATTGCCGCAGCACAGTCACACGATTTTTCTTACTTGTGCGAACTGCGAAAACAGCTGTTGTGGTAGGTTTTTTATTTGTTTCGAAGATCTAGTTGGCTTGTTTATTAAAAAAAAGGAAATTTTATCATATATTCAAACAAATTTTTTAAGTAATATACATGAAATTCCAAAAATTAAACAAAGTTAAATTCTATTTTAAATATATAAAGAAATAGAGAATATTTATATATAAAAACAAATTCGCTTTAAAGAATTTCAATACATTTTGCTTCGTTTTACTGTATACATATATTCTTTTATATTGTCCTGAACAGCTATTGGGGATACAAAATTTATTATTAATTTTTTTATTAATGACTTGCTAAATTCCCAATTTTTATTTTTGATAAATTCAATTTCTCCTTTTAATTTATTCCTACTAAAAGAAACACACAAAAGTAAATTGATTAAAAAAGGCAAATATTGGCGCGTATTGTGCTGTTTAATTGCCGCACAAGAAACCAATAAATATTGGTACATTTTTGTCATTTTTATTGACGCGCGTTTGCATATCAAGTAGTCACACGATTGCCGCACCAGGGTTGCATTTTATTGGTAAAAGTAAGAACAATATTGCCCTCGATTGGTACATGAGGCAATTGATTGTGCAGTCACACGATTGGGGTATTAAAAAGTGTGAAAATTTGTGCATTGTGGCAATCGTGTGATCCCAGCTTTACATATGCCTAAATTGCTTCTGTCTCGTTAAAATTTTACCAGTGGTGCTACTTTGTAACGGAGATAGTATTTTATAAATCAGTGATGGGCTAATATTCTTGAAATATGTATTTACTTTTAATACTGCGAATGTTGCTTTTGTTTTCTTTTATTATACATATGTATAACGACTTGCTTACAAAATTTTCCAGTTTTAGAATAATTAATGGGTACTCAAATATTCCTGTATATTCGACACTACTTTAACTTACAAATTTTGGCCGGCAAAGTGTTCATTTACTTTTTAGTATTTTTGAGAGTAATTTCTTTAAAGTCCTACTTACTCTCTCTTTGCAAGTTTCTGCTAGTAAAGTAAATGAACACACCTATTGTCTCTGTTTTTTTATCTGCAGTTATTGCAGAAACCAAAGTAGTTCTTAGTTTCAAACTAGAGTGTCGCCGAGAAAAGAATTTTTAGTTGCGGCGTAAAAGAGTTCAGCCATCTTAAAATTTTTTTCTTTATATTCGAAGATACCAATTTAGGATCTTATAATGGAACGTTTTATATGTATATATGTACATAATTTTTATTCAATGGTAAAATGATCATGCATATATCGGTATTATAAAATATTAACTTCAACCGATTTATGATTCCGTAAATAGTGGACCGCCGCTGCCGGTTTGTTCCCGGCATAAATTTCTGACATAGCCGATGTCAGATGGTTTGTCAGAACAAAATAGAGCACGCTCTAATTGAAATTTTATCAGATGACTTTGCGTCTGACTTTTACAGAAGCATTGTTTTAAAGGTAAAGGTAATGTATGTATTTTGCAGTGGGAAATTTGACAAGTAGGTAAAAAAACATGTCGTGTACATGCAAGTTAAGTGATTATTTTTAAAGATTTGTAAAAGAAAAGTTTTTTGGTCGTAAAAAAGTTTTTTTTTTTCAAAAAGATTTGTGGAAAAAAATATGACAACACTGTATACAACATACATACATAAAAGTCGCACTTTACTTTATTTGGTGTAGCAGACGGTTGTATTTTCGACGCCGTCGCTGAAAATTTTTCAATCATATTAAATTTTAGTCGTTGTCAACTATATTTGTGGTAAGCGATCTTTATGTCTGCAATTTCAAGTTAAAGCGGCCAATGTTGCTGGTTTAAACTTTATCAACATATGTCAACACATACACAGTGGAGCTGTGGAGTCAGAGTTGAAAAGTTGAGGCTTTTGTACCGGAGTCGGAGTTGGAGTCGTAGTACTCACAAAAACTCGCGGCTTCGACTCCAAAACTTTTCGGCATACAAAATTAAAAAAAATTTCTAATATTTTCCAAGATAAAAGTTAAATATTTCAAATATCAGTTTGAAATTCTTACAGAACTATTTTCTTGCTATATTTAACCATTTAAATTGCAAACAAGTTAAAGTGCTTTATTCGGCTGTGCCGAATCTTTGATGCCCTCCACCTAGGGTTCCCATATGACTTATTTTCAAAAGAGAACTTTCGTTCTAAATAAGAGGACATTTTAACTAAAAAAGAGTTTACAATAAAAAAATTATTTATTAAATAATTAATAATTTTATTGATGTTATAATTATTTAATTAATTATTATTAATGATAGAAACAACGAAATAAATATATAATAAAACAATAAAAAACAAAAAGAATCACATTTTCTTTGCTGTGTAACTTTTTTCAACGTTTTGCGACGCTGCCAAATTTCTCAGTAGCTGGAGTGTATCGTTTTTGCATGTTGTTTATTATTTCGTTTCAGTTGATGATTGAACGTGAGCAGAAATAGTTGACCGTCAACTAAGAAAAGGTAAATTTGACCCAGCCGTGCTCTGAACATATAGCTCCTTATTGCAACGAATGCTCAAACTCCTTGCAGAAAGATAATGAAAATTACATTTTTTAATATATAATTAACACCCATGTGATGAATTTAGCAATTATTTTTTGTTTTTTTTTTAGATTTTAAGTTTATGGCATTAGACTGATTGAAGTTCCTTATATTTTTAAGTTCATTTATTGTTTTTTTTAAATTAATAAATTAAAAAATTTAAAACAGTTTATATATGTTTTTTTTTTTGCATATAACAAATAGCTAAACGAGTCATGTATATATTGCATACAGATACGTTTATCAAATTTTGAAAATTATGCAAGATACAATGTCAAAAACCAGGGTCATATTTACCCACCTGACTGTCGGTGTTTCTTCTATCACGTGCCCGACGCCGGGTTAAAGTCCACTCTGTTTTTTATATTTTTATACAAACCGGCATCATGTTTTTATTTACCTATTTTGCCAATTTTATAAACGTCAAATTTCGCAATATATATTTCATAAGAATCTTTGAAATTGATATTTTTGTTGTGTTTGATTTCGCCATCCAAAGAATTTAAATGAATCTCATACATTAAGCCTATGAAGTATTGAAATTATTTACTCTTTTGCTTTTATTATAAGCTTTTAAGGCATTTGAATAAATTAATAATAAAGATTTTTGTTTTAACTTTTTATTTAAAATAAATTCATATATGGCTATGTTTTAAATAAACTTTTATTTTGCTTAAAAAAACATAAACAAAATAAATTAATATATAAAAATTAATTGAGATCAATATCTGATTCTGATGAATCGGAATTATACTTTTTTGAGCTACTTATTAGGGCTAAGTATTTTTTATCGTTAATAATTAAATCTTTAAAAGATTTTACATTTTAAATCCTTAAGATTGTATACAACCGTGAGAATCGATCTGATGGTTGAAATTTTGAGTTTGTTCCGCTCTTTCGTCCATTGTGCCCCAATTAAAGAAAATATTCTTTCGACATTTGCATTTTGTCCTGGTATGCAAAAAAAAAAAAATTGACAAATTTTTAGGAGTTCCGAATAATACTCTGAATTATTATTATTTTCAAAAAACTTTAACCATTTTGCACTTGATATTAGTTTTTTAAATTCATCATCGGTATCAGATAGTTTCGCGGCCACAAAATTTTTTAAGTTACAAAACTGGTCAAAACCTTTTGAATCATTGAAACTTAATTCGACACCTTTCGAAGATATATATTTGACCGTAAGTTCAACTGATGTCCACTCAGGTACTTCGTCCAATTTCATCCAATTGAAGCAACTGAACTCATCCAAGTGAATTGTCCATTTTTCGAGGTTTTTCAATGATTTTCGGTAGCACTTCATACAATCATTTTTAAAAGAATTAACTTCAGTTTCAAATCCGTTCCTGATTAATTCAAGTAATATTGTATTTGTGGAAATTGGCAAAAAGTTCTGGTCAATTCTGCACTTTAAAGTGGTTTTCAAAGATTTCACGATTGACGATACCTCCAAGATTGAATTTGTTTCCATTTCCATCTCTTTACTTCTTTCGTGAAATACATATTGCAATGAATGTACAAAGTACAAAAACGCCTCACTTAAGTTTGACTTAAAAAATCGTTCCAGAATAACTGGACAGTTATCAATAGATAAAAAATAAGATTTTAGAGCTGGAAAAACTTCTAGAATTCGATTCACTGCAGGAAATAATGATAGCCATCGTGTGCCTGAATGTCCTAGCAAATTTTTATATTCTATTTCAGTGAAGCTGCAAAATTCCTTTAAACTTTCGGTTCTTACTGTGTAAATTGAAAAAAAATTAAAGATTTTTATACAAATCAATTCTACATCAACAGGAAACGAATCAAAACCAGTTTTGGCTGAGTTAGAAGTAATGTGAACTGGGCATCCGATTCCAATTAAATCCTTTTCCAGTTTTGATTTCAATTTGCAATAAACATTATTTTCGCCAGCTCTCTTTATTCCACCGAAATTCGTATTGCAGTTATCTGCGGAAAATGCAATACACTTTTCTAACAAATTAAATTTTGTTAAATATTTTATTATATAATTCGCTATGGTTTCGGATTTTTCATCTTGTAAATTATTCAGATGTAACATTTTCGTTTGAATTCCAGTTTTTGCATTGAAGTATTGGCTTAATAATGGAAACATTTTAATTGAACCATGGTTGCATCCATCTGTAGAAACAGATATATATGGAATTTCGGAAATTTCCTTTTTAATATTTTCAATACAAAAAGGTGTTATCACATTTTTTGCAATTGCCCTGGTTTTTGTATGCGCAGACCTAACCAGTTTTGCAATTTGGGAATCTTCAAATATTTCTTTAAATAAACTTGAACTGCAGTCGGTGGAACGGAAACTGAAATGGTGTTTAAGAGTATGGAAAGCTAAGGTACCTTCTGCAGCAGCTACCTTGTCATCCAGCTTTGTATATTTTGGTATAAAAAACTGGGTCAAACTACTCGAACCTTCACCTGCCTGTAATGATTGTTTGTGCCTTTGCGAACCAATATGTTGCTCCAAATCATATCGTCCTTTATTTGCAATCGCGATTTTGGTGTTGCAAATCGTGCAGAATGCTTCATGTTTTGCAAGTTCTGGTTTGGCAATGAACGATTTGTATTTTGTTTGTAAATCATGGTTAAAAACACATTTTCTTTTGCTCATCTCTAGGCTACGAAAAAAGTTTTTATATAAATATAAAATAATAATCAAAGTTAAAAAAATAGATTACCTTATTGCTTATTAAACTAGCTAAACCATTAACTTTAAGGCTTTACACAAAGCAACCACGCTGCAGCGTGGAAAAACAAATAACCAAAGAGTAACAAGAGGCGACACCGATTGACAACTTAATGAAAAGAGACAGAACATTAGTCCAATTTCAGTGCTTTTTTTATTGCTGCACTCCTTTAGTAGGTTATCATAATTAGACGAGTTTTATACGAGTTTGTATGAAACAGCTGATTTTCTCTTTTTCATCAATCATTTTCGTCTTCTCTTGTTACTCTTTGCAAATAACAATAAACAATTTGTATTTGATTTGACAGCAAACGGTTTGCTTTTGGCAGAATGACAGATTTAACTTGTCAACAGATTTAACCCAGTAAACAATTAGAGCGTGTTATCGAAATGCCGAGAAAAAGTCCATAGCTCTGATTTCTGTGGCGAATTCCTACTAAATAAATAAAATTCCATCAATCTAGGATTTTTTTTTGAAATAGAGTACATAAAGAGCACTGTTGGACAAAAAACTACCGCACCAAAAAAAGAGAGTGAACAAAAAGATACGAACACAAAAAGAGAACATGTTCTCTTTAAAAGAGATGTAATGGACAGCCTACCTCCACCGACAGTTAGAATATATGAGAGATATAAATTACACTATGCTAGTTGAAAAACAGACATGCCGGGCACATGGCGTTTCAACATAATTCAGGTACGCTGAATCTAGTGGTGCCCGCGGTTTTTTTTAAGATTGGCTCTGGTTTTTGAGATATACCGTTATTTCGAAAAGGAGGAGGTTGCACAACATATATTCGCGTAACTCGAAAAAGGTTTAGTTTATTGAAATTACTAAAAAAAACCCGAAATTCCACAATAAAATTTTTAAGAAAAGTAAAACTTTTTTTCTAATATGAGTAGTCGTTATTGAAACATAATTTTTTTTTTGGAAAAAAAAATGAATTTTTTTATCAAAATTTCGAAATTTTTGTGTTTTAAAAATTCATAAAAAATTAAAAAATTTTTTGCAGACATATAAAAAGCGAAGCTGCAAACAAAAGCGATAAATGATTAAAATCTGTTAGCAACTTTTGATTTTATTCACAAATGTCGACAAGTTTTAATTAATTTAAGAATTTCATAAAACGCTCTCATACCCCTAAGAAGTGGTGATAAGGGGCAAGTATGTCTCGAGAAAATGTTAAGGACAGAAAATTTATTGAGGTCGGTCATACATTATATACTACAATGGGCGACTTCTGGGAATTTATGGGCCTTTTTCTTCAATATATATGAAGAATATAATTTATATTGAGCATTTCATAGGATTTTTTTTATTATTAAATTCTTTATTCAATATTATGTATATACATATGAAGAATGTGCCAATGCAGAAAATTTATTTTCAATGACATTTTGACGTAAAATTTTTTAAATGCGGTAGGAATTTTTTCATTTTGCGGTAGGAATTTTGGAAAATCCACAGTTACCGATTAAAAAATTCTTAGAATTAGGAAATAAAGTCATAAATGCTTACATCTTTGTATTTCCTCAACCCATTCACTGTCATATGGAGAGTGCTTGCGAAAGTGATTAGTGAAGTTTAAAGCATTTGAGAGTCTTGTATCTAATCAGTTATATTGAAATATCTAAGATGGAGGAGTGTAAAAAGTTTAATTACTTTTGTTATGTGTGTGGGAAATATAAAAATTATGCCAAGTCGCCGTAAAATCACTATTGAAACAAGTACCTTGTATGAATCATAATTTTCTTTAAGTGTTATATATGGTAAGAGTTGGACACCATCAATAGTGTGTACACACTGCATTTACCATTTAAATAAGTGGGGGAAAATGGAGGCGCCATGCCATTTGGTGTTCCAATGATTTGGAGAGATCCCATAGTTCATGTTGAAGATGAGTGTTATGCGTGCATAAATTATACGGCGGGTACGAACAGAAGAAAAATTACTTATATATATTATACTGAAACAGCATATGCTCGATTTCCGCTGCCACATTATGATGAAATTCCTGTTCCGGATAGCCAAATACTAACAGAACATATTCCCTCAATAATTCATTCTGTTGAAGCAGGTGGACCAACTACTTCAATGTATCAACCGTCATGCATCACGGTTCCATGCAGTCTCAATGAAATCACGCAAGATCGTCTGGATATAATGGTACGGCGTCTAAAATTATCTCAAAGACAGAGCATTCTCTTGACAAAAGAGTTAAAACGATCTAATATTTTAGCACCAGGTGTACAAATATACGAAGCTATCAATCGCCATAGACGATTTACGACTTTTTTAAATCTATTGAGAATAATTCTATCGCGTATTGTACTGACATCCGCGGCTTGTTTTTAACAATGCAAAATGAATATAATCCTGGAGATGGGCGCTTATTCATTGATTCTTCCAAAAGTAGCTTAAAAGCAGTTTTGCTACATGTCACTTATTTTAAAAGTCCTATTCCGACAGCACTAAGCACAAATACTAAAGAGACATACGCATCAATGAAAAAAATAATACAGTTAATTCAATATGAAGACCACAAATGGAAAATATGCGCAGATTTAAAAGTGGTAGCTCTTTTAAGAGGCATGCAATTGGGCTATACTAAAAATATGTGCTTCATGTGCTTATGGAATACGCGTTTCGATGGACCGGACATTCGTCGTCTTATGAAGGACCATCAATTTGAGGTTTCATTGAATGATATCGAGCTATTGGCCTGGAATTGTGTGAAATCAGTAATAGAAAATGTATTAGGAAATCATCGGTCTGAAAACTGGCGAATTTTAATCAAAAATATGCTAACCGCATTTAAAAACTTAAACATTAGAATGTCATTGAAAATACATTTTTTGCATTACCATGACGAAAAATTTAATGAACAATCACCAGCCGAGTCTGATGAACATGGCGAGATATTTCACCAAGTAACAGCCAGGCTCGAACCAGGCGCCAAACAACTTGATTCGCTATTAGGGGATATTTGTTGGAATCTGCAGGAGGAAGAAGAATAAATTTCTAAATAAAAACTAACTTTAACTAATTAACAACAAAAATAAATGTTTTAAAATTTTTTAGTTTGGTTATTATAAAAAATTTCATCTTTTCTGAAAAAAAATCAAAAGTTGTAGACTGACTTTAATCACTTATAGCTTATTTTGTTTGGAACTTTGATTTTTCTACGCGTAGAACTCTAGCCTTAAATTTTGCACCTGCAGCGCCTGATATACCCCTAGACCGGCCAAATATATGACCAGCGCAACTTTATTTTTCATTCCCATCATATGTTTCTAAGGCCTAGGATTCACTCCTAGGGGGATAAGATGTATGACCGACCTCCAATATTTTTTGTTCTTAACATTTTCCATATATCTCCACCCCTTAGGGGGGCTCCTATATAAATATGGCCGTTAAATGGATGCCCCTAGATGGGTCAAATGTATGACCCCACTATATTTTTCATCTCAATCATTTATTTCTAACATACCCACCCGCTATCTCCATTCCTTAAGGGGGCTTCCACACAAAATGTTCAATGCAGACTAGAAATATATTGAAGAAAAAGTCACATAACTGCCCAGGAGGCGCCCCTAGGGTGATAAAATGTATGACTGACCTCCATTAGTTTTTTGTTCTTAACATTTTCTCAAATTATACTTTCCCTTTATCACCATCCCTTAGGGGGGCTCCAATACAAATATTGCGTTTTATGAAAATCTTAAATTAAATAAAATTTGTCGACTTTTGTGAATAAAATCAAAAGTTGCAAACAGATTTCAATCATTTATGAATTTTTTTGTTTGGAATTTCGTTTTTTGTACGTGTTAGAAGAACAGCTGCATTTTCCAATTTTTTATGAATTTTTAAAAAACAAAAATTTCGAAATTTTGTTAAAAAAATTATTTTTTTTTCCAAAAAAAAAAATATGTTTCTAAAACGACTGCGATTAGAAAGTTAATTTAGATTTTTAAGTTTTTTCAATAAGCTAAAGCGTTTTTGAGTTACGCGAACATATCGATGCCTTACTCTCTCAACCTCGTATCTTAAAAAAATACGGTTTGGACTTTTTCATATAAAACGATTGTTTTTATTATAACCTTGTATATGGGTTAGGAAATGTTTTGATTGTGGTGTTGTTCCAGACACCAATGAAAGTAATGGTTCCGGTGGTTGGCTTAGTTGTGGCAGCTTTACTTTGCCATTTGCGCAGCATAAGCCAGGTGTTTCCTTTTTATATTCAAATGTTTTGCAATGGACACATAATTGATCCATGCTTCCCATATTTATATGTGCATTATAATCAATTGTCGGATCGTAATTAAATGCAAGACGCTAAAAGAAATGCGATTGGTATTGTGTATTGCTGCTCTGGAGGCTCTTCCCGCAGCACGTTGTCGTTCGTTCCGTATTTCGCGATTTCCTTGTGAAGAATTTTGGCGTAAAAGTGACATTCGATTGCTGGCTTGTTCGTTGTCTTCGGCGCGCTCCTCTTGTGTCTGCTGTGAGCGCAGCACACTCATATGATTTGTGTGCAGTGCACGGTGACCAATATTTGCACGTGGGTGTGGCATTTTGTACTGCAATATTCGTTTTTTATGATTGATTTTTGTTTTTTTGTTTGTTATTGTTGGGGTAGGAAGGCTGCCCTTTGTTGTCTTACCTGTTTCTTGTTTACTTTCTTCGATAGCTTTCAATAATACAATTAATTTACTTTCCGTAACACCTTGGGTTAATTTATTAAAATGTATGTAATATTTAATAATTTAAATAAATTAAACTTCAATTTAATAAGTTTTTTTTTTCGTTTGACTCCCACGCACTTTTCACGAAAAGAGGTTATGTACTACACATAAAACTACTCACGGCCCATAGAGCATGCATATAAAATTTGGTCAAAATCGGTCCAGTAGTTTTTGAGTTTAGCGATCACGAACATACACGTAATTTTTATATATGTAGAGATATGGGGTTTTAATTGTTATTTTGTTGATTTACTTCATGAATCTTAATAATACGACTATTTATTTAAGTGAATAGGGTACTATTAGTTTGTGCTGATACATGAAACACATACAAATATTTGTTGTAGTATATCGATTGACTTAGAATCAGTATCTGAGTCGTCCGTTCTGCTGGCGGGTTGTCTGTCCATGAAGACCTTCTGGGTGAAGAACAGGTCGCAATTTGTAAAATAATTTAATGAAATTTGGTTAATACGTTTTTTGAATAGTTTCACATAGCCTCAATACAAATTTTTTTCTAATAGAGTCTTTGCGCCCATAAACCATCTTATTAAGTTGGTATTTTACAACATTTGGCCCAAATACATACCCAGCAAAAAACGTGCTGCATAAGGAGCAGGTTTTATGTATGAATTCATACCTCAAATCGCCTCAAACCTGCTGATGGGATGCCTGATTTTTGTATGGAGTGTTCCCGGTTTGGAGGACTATTTTCTGCTGACAAAAAGCGCTTCTTTTAACATAATAAAAAAATGCAAATGAAGCACTCCTAAAGTGCTTTTTTAAGGTCTAATTATATTAACATATTTATAAATGTTTTGATTTTACTGGCTTTAATGCCTTTTTTAAGCATTTTCATAAACCATAATATATTTTTATTTTTCGCTTTAAAACCTTCTTCGTTGTCAGCACTAAAATGGCAGCTTTTTTTGTATGTTTTATTCGTTATCATTTAAGGCTAGTTTACATGGTAATACAATGTATTACGACTTAATAATATTAATATTATGAAATTCTGTCCGTGTTTAAAAAAAAAAAAGCTGTTGGTAAGTCTTTTTCATGTTTACACGGATGGTTTAAGTAAAATAAAAGCAAAGTGAGTTAATAACAAAAAAGCAGATAGTTGCAGTTTTACAATATTTACAAGAACAACATGAACATTTCCTGAGTTGATTCTGCTTGTTTTTGTAATTTTATAAAAATGTTACCACCTTCAATATACTATGTTAAAATGCGACTCTGGTGTGATGAGAATACATAAGTTTCTAAAATGGTTTAGAAAATAAACATTTACCGACCGATTGTCATATTTTTATCCGTATTCTCTCTTACTCAATGCATTTTGCTTTTACATGACAAGATTTTTCTCATTCTACATAATTTTTTAAAATGTCGTAACACATTGTATTACCGTGTAAACTAGCCTTTACTGCTGTTTAAGAGCTCTCTTATTGAAGCGCTCGATTATGCGCTTTTTCTCTTAAGTGCTTCAAAAAACACCATTTTTTTTACTGGGTATACATATTTTATTGCAACCTTACTTATCTTACCAAATTAGTTTTGGAATCATTCCACATTTGACCATGGCTCCCATAAAAATACCTTTTACGAAAATAGCTGGTAATGCCATAATTGCTTTATAAATATTGGTATGTAGTAATAAAAAAATTGCTACTATGCCATGACATAGCTGGAAGGTAAAGCATTAAACATTGGTCATGTATAAACCCCCTCCCTGAAATTACTTTTAGAAAAAAAAATCTCAAATAGATGTACCCAGATAATATTCGCCGTACAGAATTCTTATATTATTAGTCTTGCAGCCAGTTTTTAGAAAATGAAAATATTTGTTCGTTCGTAAAAAAAACGAACGAAAACTTATTTAGGTTTTCATAAAATTAAAACACATTTTAGGTGAGTAACTGAAAAAGCTTTCATTTTTTCCACATACGTTTGGTTCTTATAAAATGAACATCTTCGTAATAAATGAACACAAATGCCAAAATAAGACGATAAGTAAAAGGCATTCGTTTAAGAAAATAAATAGAAAATAAAAAGGATATTTTACTGAAAGAACCCTAAATTATTTACAATATTAGTCCCAATTTCCACAATGCAAGTCTTATTGATCAGCTTGCTACTTTGTAGGCGAGAGAGACGAGGGGAAAAGAAACGAGGACTCAGCTTGATGTACTTGCCATATACGAAATTAACATTTTTGTTTTCTCATTCGTAATTTTCAGCAGGTCTATTTTGAGAATTATCTTTCATATTTAATTTCGTTGTACAAAGTTAATTTCGTAGCGTGTTTGATTTTTTGTGTGTAAATTTTTTTAAATATTTGTTATTTAACAAAAACAAAAGAAGTTTATAATTAAAAGTACATTTAATTAATATTAAATTAATTAAATAAATATGTGTTCAAAGTGGAAGAGAGAGGATACAGAAACATTAATTTTTACAATGCAGCAGCATCCCTGCCTGTACAACATACGTTCCAGTGAATATTTGGACAGAACTGTAAAGGCACAGGCATTCAACAACGTTTTGGAGGTAATGCGAAATACGATGAGCACCATAAGCTTGGAGGAAATAAAACAGAAATGGAGAAATATAAGAACGCAATATGTACAAGAATTGCGGATGACAACAAATTCAAAAAAGTCTGGTTCTGGAAAATGTGATGTATATATTCCCAAGCTTTGGTGCTTCAACCAGTTATCTTTTTTGAAAAACAACACAAAAATGAGGCAGAGCTGTGATAACGTAGAAGTAAAAACAAATAAATATACAAATAAGAGTGCTATGTGCGGCACTACCGAATCTGTAAAGGGCATCAGCTACTACAAAAAAATAACTAAAAAAATATTTTTAGGAAAATGAGGAAGAGTATGAAGGTTTTACATAAAACAGCGCCGAAGACGAACAAATAATCGAAGAACCACCAAAAAAAAAAACAAGGTAGCATTAAAAACGTTTGAAGGCTTAAATATTTTACAATACGCGACCTTCTCCAAAAAGAAATGAATATTTTGTCAATTATAGTAAAAGGTGTTTTAAGATTTTCATTTATATTAGAGGAAGTCACGTATTGTATATTTGGTCCTGTTTGAATGTATGTACATATTAACCAAATGTTTAAAAAATTATTTTTTTTAGCGTATCGCAGGTACAACGGAATTGAGAAATGATCTTCTAAGTTTTAAAAATATGTTAGGTGAGCGCAAAAAGGAAAAAAAGTTTGCCTGGTTAGGAACATTAGTGGCTACTCAAATGGAAGATATACATCCTAATGAACAGGCTGATGCCGCCTGGCAAATCCAATGTTTAATGCGTAAATTAACATCAAAAAGCAACGCTCATTCTTCCACAAGCTCCTTAACATGTACCAAAGATATTTTAGAGCTATCTATGAATGGAGTTTTTGACGAAGATGACTTTAAATAACTGGTAGGAACGTAAATATTTGGAATTTATGTTTGTACATATTAACGTTTTATTAATTATTTTTCAGCTTAAAATTTCCATTACTGAATTTTATTAACTCCTAGTACAACAAATGCATACCTATGTACCTATATTATATTAATTTTTTTTATTAACTTCACAGTGTGAACTAAAGAAGAATTTAAATAGACTGAAAATTATAATGTGATATTTAAAATATAAGCCCCTTATTCATGAAAAATATTTTCATTTATAAAACGTTTTAAGCATTTAACAAACCTTTTTTAACATGTCTGTCTCTCTGTTTTAAAGTCAGTTCATTTTGTATGAAATAATTTAATGTTAATTTTAATATGTAAGTTTTATATTAATTGTTTTATGTACCAATTTAACCAGACTTGTACATTGGCATGGCCTTTACTTTTTTTTTTTTTGATTTCTTATATTCATCCCTATTATGACAGTAATTGTATTTTCTTAGTCGTTATTGACAATAATCGATTACTATTGTTTTTTTTTAAAAGATAGTCATATGCAAACAAATTACATATTGTATTTTTTTTGTACATAAAACTTATCCGATTTGGGGGGATACAGTATATGAAATCAAAAAAAAGTAACTCTCACTGCAGGTGTTTTTAATGAATTTTAATATCGAGCCATAACCGCAAAAATTTTAATTGAATTGAAATTGAAAATAATGTCGCTTAAGCTATTTTTGCAGTTATGACTAGATATGTTGATTTAGTATTGTTTATATTATTAACTTATGTGAATCTTAATGAATTCAATAAAAATTTATCAAAAACAGTCAATTTTAGTGAAGATGATTTTTTATTTATTTCTTTTATTACATAATTGAACCCTTAGGGACTTTCATGGTTAATGAAAGCTACTAACTAAATAATTAACATCAGTTGTTATGCAATAAATTTAAAATACTTTCATTTATGCGTAATAATTTTTAAAAATTTTGTTTTATTATTTGTTTTTGCTGTTGTAGGTATGTTGTTGCATATATAAATACGGGAAATTTTTTTTGAAGTTGTACATGTTATACATGTACATACAGAAGAATACAGAAGTGTCTACATAGAACCTGTTGTGTTAAAATTGATGAATAGGTAATACATCCAATTTTACATCCAATCCAGCTTTCCTTCATTATTAAAATATGCCATAAATTGTTGTCGAATCGATTCGGCCTCACCCTTCCTCGGATTGTATGGGCTTTCTGTATTACTTTTCTGAACACTTAAACTTTGCGGTGTACCTAAATAACTTTCATCCGATTGGCCTAAAAAGTTTTGGAGTACACAACATGCAAATGTAATTTTCTCCACTGTATCTACTTTTAAATTAATGTGGGTTAAAAATACTCTAAATCGATTAGAAAGTATTCCAAAAGCGTGCTCAACTACATGCCGAGCTCGGGTGAGGCGTGCATTAAATAATTGTTTTTCCGCTGAATTGGTTTGGTACGGATAGGGTTTCATTAAATGCGTTTGCATAGGAAATGCATCGTCCGCAACAACAACATAAGGCAGACACCTGTCATTACCAACAACTGCATTTGGTGGTATTTCCTTGCCCTCTAGCAAAATGGTTCTAAGTTTGCTCTGCAGAAAAACGCCTGCATCATTATTGCGGCCATTGCAACCAATATACATTTGCAGTTTGCGTCAACAAGGGCCATTAAAATTATGCTATTTGTTCCCTTATAATTATGATAATATGCACCATCTCTGCGTGGTGAGCGGAAGTTTATGTGCTTCCCATCCAAAGCACCTAGGCAATTAGGGAATTGCCACTTTAATGCAAACTCTTTTGCAATACACTCCCATTCGGATACGTTGTTGGGGAACTGTTGGAAAACATATTTTTTTAATAAAAGTAATAAACAAAAGTTATTGTTGAATATTCTTTTACTTTTCAAATCTATTTTAAGCAAAAGCTAAATTGTGCACTTTTTACCTTTAAATATGTGGCTTTCAAATTCTTCCAAATAGATTCGCAGACTTTAGGTATTACACGAGAAATACAAGTCTTTGATATACGAGTTTGGTAATCCAAACTTTGAAACGTTTCCCCTACAACATTTAGTTAAATTAAATAAAAAATGGTCTTCCTGCAAATTATGTTACTTTTTATTAACTTGCCTGTAGCTAGAAATCGCAAAGTCAATGCAAGTTTCTGTGCAGGTGTTATTGCTTCTCTCATTAGAGTGTTGAAACTTGTTATGTCCCGCTCTACTAAATTTAGCAAAGTTTGAAATTGGTATTTTGTCATCCTTAAATAATTTCTATAGGATGACTCGTCACTCAATAAGAGCTCATTTGTCAAAAAAGCAAATGACCCACGCTCGTTTCTAGATTTTCTCCAAGGCTTGACCCACTGCCTTTTACTACGTTTTACTGGAAGTTATGTGGCCTTGCTGCTTAATTCGGTCAATGCTAATACAAATTTTAAAATCAATAGTTAAGAAACTGGAAATATAATTTATAGTATGTATGCATAGCGCTTACCTATGAGTATGTCCTCCTTTTCACTGTCATCGGAATCCAATTCCATAGCTTCGCCAATGCATTGGATAAATTCACTGAGTACTTCATTCCGAGAATTCATTTTTAATTAATTTCTTTAAAATATAAAAATTGTGCAAAATTAAAAGAAAAAACAAACAATAAAAAAATTTTGATTTATAAAATATGGCATTTTAAAACTTACATATGTATGTATGTATGTACTTATGCACATATGGCAATCAAAACACAAATTTTACACAACTTTAATTTTAAATTAAACAATTGTTAAAAGATTCAACACGAATTTGAATTTAAATAAATTTTAATAAGAAATATGTATGTTTTAAGCGAAATGTCAAAACGCACATATACTTTCATACAAATGGAATAACAGAAAACTAATAAGACTTGACTCGTGAAAACGCCGAAGCTGATTCAAAGAAGAAAATGTGATAAGTTTATCAATTAGACTTGCATTGTGGAAATTGGGACTTATTAAAGGTTTGTGTATCTATATATGTATATGTATATAGAATTGCAACATTATTGACTCATTGATTTATGATCGCACGGCCTTAACGCCTGAAGCTAAAAAATTTCTACCGGTGGCTGGACTCTTCCCAAATAGATCCACTAAACGGGATTTTTGGAAAGTCGAATGTTTATTAGTGGGTAAAAAGGGTAAATTCGGTAACCATATATTTTCAAAACTTAGAGAGCTACAAGAAATGTAATACTTATCGTTGTCATTAAAAAATAAGTGGACGAGTGTCTGGTACTTTTTGAAATTCTTCTCTTTCAGGGAGTATTTTGGTACTTTTTTTTTTTGTCATCCCATCTATCTTTTAAGCCAATAAACATAGAAATAAAAGTTATATCACATTCGAAACTTTTCTAAAAAATTCAAAGTCAAATTTGGTACTTTTTCGACTTTCAAAAGTTTAAGGGGCGAAAATCGTAATTTCTTTTAATTTTTTTAAAAAAACATTTTTTTCCATTACCACTACAATATTGAAATTGTTAACAATTAAACGGGGAGAAAAAATTATCAAAAAGGATAAATAAGAGAAATTAAATATCTTTCTTTTGCTTTTGTGTTCTGCGTATGGTAATTTTTGAATTTGCAAGGTCCTGAGTGATTATCATCCCAGAAGATAAAAAATGTTAGTAGCAGAACTATAACCTTTGGTACAATATGATCATAAAAAAGGACCCGACAAAGTAGCGAATTAAATGCTAGCATTTAAACAAGTTAAAACCTAGAAACATAAACTTTGTCATAAAAATATGCTTACGAAAAAAGTAGACGTTAATAAAGTAGCGGGTTAAATAATACTAATAACATAAATATGCATTAACAGGCTCAAATAATTCTAGAAACAAGTATGTACATAAGTATGTATGTGTATATAAAAGTTCTTCCGTATGTTTTAAAAAATTTGTGCTATCACGCAAATACCTTCACCATTTCTATATGTTAATATGTAGCAAAAAATCGTCCTCATATATTGCGTTTATTTATTGCAATTTTTGTAAACATTTTAATTCAACATTTTTAGTTTTTACCAATTTGCTAACATATTTTTATACTAGTTTTTGTTTTTTGAATTTATAATTTATTTTTGTAAACAAAAGCCAGGGTTTACCTTGAACACAAAATCTTTATATGCAAAAAGCCTGAAAAGGTACGAAAATAAACGCATTGGCAATAACGAGACTTAACGATAGAAAAAAGCTCTATTTATGTCAAACATGAATAGACGAAAGCTTTTAAATGTTTTTTAAAAACCAAATTTAAAACGTTTTCGTTTTAATACGAAAACTTCAAGTGAGAACACTTGTGTTTTACAAAAACAGGCTGTTGAGCCCATAACATAATTTTATTTAAATAGGTGCATAATTGCGTATGGGACTTACCAAGGGAATTAGCGTAAATATTGTGGTATATCGTATCAAATTTTCAGAATTGACCAACTATGTACTTTCTATTTTGTTCTTTTTTGTAAGATCTGTTTTTTATAATTTAACGTTAATTTGATATCAGGTGTAATTTAGTTATTGGGTAATTTTGCGTCATCTCAAGTGTAGTTTTAAATTTTGCTGCTGGTAGCACTGGTTCAGACTCTGAATTCTGTACTCTCGTGGGCTAAACAAAAGAGCGTAAGAATATGTGTGAATTAATTTCGACAATTGTGGTATGGACACTGTTGCCAGAAATGCAGATTTATCTGCATTTTGCAGATCTTGTGCCCCTAAAATATAAAAATGCAGATATGCAGATTTTTGACCGAAAAGTGCAGATTTTTTAGGATAATAATAAAATAATCTAAACAATACAATCAAATGTATTTATATTTTTTTATGTACGTTCTGGGTATAATTAAAAATAATATAATTAATAAGAATGTTTCAAAGCGAAGACACTGAGATCCACAATCTATATACCCAAATTCAATAACAAGTAGTCACTCTAATTCAATTTTCAAATTTGTTTAAAGAAAATAAGAATACGATCTGGACTCTGAGTTTCGAGAACAAAAACGGTTCAACTTAATCTTAAATAAGGAAAAAAATCTGAAATCAAACGTGATGGTTCCGGCTATGATTTCCCTCATCTAACTAAATTTGTTCAGAATATACTGATTTTGTCACATTCATCGGAAAACGTCGAGACAACAAATAAAACAAAAGTCCAAAATCGTTTGGAATTGGATCCGTAGTCGGAATATTGCTCACAAAAGATTATATAAAACTTAAAACGCTTTAGCACTTTAGTACACCCATAAAATTATTACAGTAACTGATTGTAGGTTATTAAATTCGTTTTCCGTACTGTTAAAATTTAATGAAAATATAGTTATTTTACGAATAAATTTATTTTTTACATTTTTTTGTTATTAAAAAAACAAACTACATTCAACATAATTTATTTTTCGAATTTATTCTATGAGTTAAATTTCAGTTATGTATTTTATAAAGCTTTTTGTAATAGTTCTATTCCATAAATTTTCTTCCTGTTACATTTTACCCTAGCTATCCGTTGGATAGCAATGAAGTATATAGTATGTACAGAAAAATTTACAATTATTATACACCAGCAGAATGTAATGCATTTTCTGGACCGCTACGGCCTTCGTCATTCTTTGTGTCACACTGGATAGTGATACTTTATAAATTGAATGTATTTAACTCAATTTTTAACAAATAGATATTGGGAATTATTTCTTTTTATAAGCAACTTTATTATATTCAACCTTATTTATTTTTCGAATTTATTCTATGAGTTAAATTTCAATTATTTATTTTATAAAGCTTTTTGTAATAGTTCTATTCCTTAAATTTTCAGGAATGACTTTATACACAACGTTCTCCGCGAGGGACAGGCACCGACAAAGCGTCGCTAAATTCGAAAGAATTTACGGCCCTGTCAGTACCGTTCTGGGTAGGTCCTCTCCCTGGAACAAGCAGGTGGATGCAGCTTCCAACCCTGATACTGCTCAGAAGAGTAAACGGCTGGTGGCTTCATCAACCTGCCGGACGGTAGGCAACGTAAAGGGTACTGCCCCAATGACCAAGGCGCTCATGTCTTCGGACCGAGCTACGGAGGGAAAAGGAGCGGCACCCAAGGTAGTAGGGAAATCTATGAAGATGTCTAATGCCTCATCGGCTGAAGCTCCTAAGGGTCCCAACGTAATGAGTGAGGTTTAATTTTAATGGTTGTATAATTTCTGTTCGTGGGGGTATAGTAATTTTTAATGTGTCAAATGCTTTTGTTTGCATTGGCAGAATTATGGTTTCATTATTGGTGAACAAAGAAATTGTAAATGTCTCGTAGTCTATTTTGCATAAGTATTCTCTTAAAAAGTCTCTTCCTATTATTCCGTCCGTCTCTATTGGAAAATTGTCATCTACTAGATGAAATTTGAATCTGCATGTTTGGTCTGCCAGGGAAAATTCAAGTTCACTTGTTCCTAATGAATGTATTTCTTCTTTAGTGATGCCTGTTAATTTGCATCTGCTCTCTACATTTAGTGGTTCATCATCAAAAATTGTTTTAGTTCGACATAATGATATATCGGCACCTGTGTCGGCAAGAAATGTTAAATTTTCATTTTTATATTTAGCGATTATGTAATTTGTGTTATTATTAGAAACTTTAAATACTCTTAATTTTGGCTGTCCGGAATATCCCTGTATTCCGAGCCTTCCTCGTTTCCCTCGGCTTGTACTTTATGTACATTACGTCTGTTGTTGTTGGTTCTATTGGAATCGTTATTTATATTGTTATTGTTGTCATTCCTGTAGTTTCCATTATTGCTTCTAGGTGTATTACGGTTGTAATTGTTGTTTGCAGACGAATTTGTGTTGTTTCTGTTATTGTTTGAGTTGTAGTTGTTACTTCTATTGTTTTGGAAATTATTGTTATTCCTAGTGTAGTTGTCAAAATTTCTGTTGTTTCTTTTATTGTTTGAGTTGTAGTCGTTAGTACTACGGTTTGGGAAATTATAGTTGTTCCTGTTATTAATGTTATTCCTAGTGTTATGAAAATTGCTATTGTTGTGCCTGGTATCATTATTATTACGATGTTGTTTTTGTATATACTGCACTGAGTAAGTAGTTATTTTATTTTTATTTTCTAGTTCTAGCGCAAGTTCTACCGCGTGTTGTAAAGTTTTTGGACGAGCTGCAAAAATGGCTGTCTTTCAATTATCATTAATTCCTCTCTTAAATGAATCTAGAGCAAGCTTTGAGGTTAATCTGATAATGACATTTTTCTCCGCCTCTGTAACGTCACTACTAAGTTCTTCTATTCCTAACCTGTTCAGGTTGTCTATTACGGTTAATATTCTTTCCCTGAATGCGTTGACAGACGTTTTCCCTTGGTAGATATTGCTTTGTTTGGACTGTAGTTCTGGAGTGGTCCTTGTACTTTTGTACCTTTGTTGTAATTGTGTTTTTAAAGATCCGAAGTTTTCGGGTTTCGCATAACTACCTATCGCTGTTCTTACCCCTGAGGTTAATTTTGCGTGGTAGACATATTGTAGGAAATCTTGTTTTGCTGTTTCAGCAAGAGTTTTCTCAATGAGTTCTGCTGTTATTAAGAAACTTTCCAGTTCTTCAAAGTTTCCAGCAAAAAGTGGTAGTGCTTTAGACACTGTTTCTAAACTAATTGCTGCCATTGCATTTCCTATTTCTGATGGTTCTGCCTCTGGGGTTTTAATGCCTTTGATTAAGTACTCTTTGATTTTCCTAATTATATTGCTAAATTCTTTTTCTTCTAGTTGTGCTAACTCAAATTTTTCTGTTATAATTTGTATATCCTCTAGTCTAAGATTTATTGTTTTTTCCGAATATGTACTTCCTGGACTTTTCTTTAAATTCTTTAATATGTCTTTAAGTTTTATTAAACTTCCTTCCATCTATCTTCACTTTCTATACTTCTTTTATCTTATATCTACTATTGTTTCTGTTTTTTACAACTATTAATAAACTTATACATGCTATGTAATAAGAATATGATTAAAGCAATAATTACTAAGACTTTTGTTATTTTGACAACATTAATAATATTTATAATTGTACAGCGAAAATATTTGTTTTTCTTTACTTTGTTTTATTTTATGTATATTTAAATTAATAATAGTATTGGGTACAATTATTTTTAAATTGTATCAAATTTATTTTTCCTTTACCGCCTGCTACTAAGTATTGCATACATTAACCTTATGTTGTAGGCAATTACTAATAAAGCTAATGTGATTTTCATTATTATTTCAAAAATGTTCACATTCTCTTCTTTATGTTCATTTTGTATTCTTATAGCATTCATGTATTCTATAATTTGCTGATTGTTCTGCTCGCTTTCATGATTTTCATTCTTTCCTACCTCGTATCCTGCAAAAACTAGTGGAATTGCTTTTAGAATGTTCTTCCACCATGCCATCTTGATAATATTCTCTTAACGATTGTATTTATTTAATTATGAAGTAAATAAATGTATATATATTTTTTTTTTTAAAACTATCGGATTTTTGGCTTGACCATTTTAATATTAAACATTACAAATTCTATTTATATATAAATATATATTTTTTTTTTTATAAAAACTTGATTTTTAAAAATGTTTATCCTTGAAACTCCTTATCTCTGATCTTATAATTCTTTGCGTTGCCTTCTCAGATGCTAAATTAAGGTCCCTGTACAGTATCGCCAGTTCCTTCCTCCTCTGGTACTGCTTCCCAGCTCGTTTCTTTTTCTTCTTAATTACTGTTGTCTGTACTGTTGGTTTATTTTGTTGACGTTTTCTGTACTCATCTATCGTAATTGGCCTTGTTCCCGCATTGACTGGGAGTGGTTCATACGGAGGTGCATCTTGATTTGCCGGCTCTGGCTCGTACTTTTCTTCTTTTTTGGTGTCTAAATAAAGCGTTCAGCGCGCAAAAATTTCGCCCACTTCCACGGACATCTATTATTGTGGGATCATAAAAATTTCGCTGGTTCAAGGTTATCAGGATCAGTTCGTAGTCCGCAGGATCGCCATGTAATGAGTGAGGGGTGGCAGGATCACCATGTAATGTGTGAGGATCGGTAGGATCTCTGTGTAATGTATTGTGTGTTTGATTTAAAGTGATTTGGTCCCTATAGCCCTTGGTTATTTTAAATAGCTGTCTGGGTTTCAGCTGTTAACTAAGGCGTTCAAAAGAACTGCCGAATTATTGGTAAGACTTGAAATTACAATACAATATCGGCAACAACCTGCCTTGTGTTTAATTGAAAGACTCACCAAGAATTCGGCAGTTCTTTTGAACGCCTTAGTTAACAGCTGAAACCCTGACAGCTATTTAAAATAACCAAGGGCTATAGGGACCAAATCACTTTTAATCAAACACACAATACATTACACAGAGATCCTACCGATCCTCACACATTACATGGTGATCCTGCCACCCCTCACTCATTACACCAACAACAAGGAGACCATTAAGAGAGTCTGATCTGGAAATGATCAGCCTTCTTCATCGAACAAGATACCGTAGAAGTCGACGAGCCTGGATAACCATCTTCAGGTAGCCGTCATCTATCGGTTCAGACTGGGTTAAGGGAGTGAAGACTTGCAACTGTGGTAACAAGAATTCCTTGAAATTCATAAGAACCATGATTGGCAAGTGTAGTGACTTTAACCCAGAGGCAGTACGCGCGGTGGAAACCATACTGGCAGTAATGGGCAAACAGAACGGTAGGCCCTTGCCAACCAATGGAGGCTTCTGACCTCACTGGCTTGTAAGGAGAACACCGGGAAGGAGAACACCGTGGATCGGGAGTCCATGAAATTCTAAGAGGAGGTTGGGGGGTTCTTAAGTTCGGCTTAGGTAGTGTCAGGTTCCGGTATCCGAAACATGACAGGACCAAAGAAGCTGTTAGTGGTGCAAATAAACCTGCACCATTGTGAAGCAGCTTCAGCCGAACTAGCAGCTTTCCTCAACAACACTCGGACGGACGTAGCCCTTATCCAAGAGCCTTGGATAAATAAGAATAAGGTTTGCGGATTAAAGGTTACGGGATACACTGTTTGTCCCATCCACAAAGGACAATGTAAGAACGTGTATACTAGCGAGGAATGAATTGAATTTTCTCATATCTCATTCTTTCAGGTGCGGTGACTTGACCGTCGTTAATAGAGAAGCCAAAGGTAAGCGTACTCTTACACTGGCTTCGGTGTACATGCCGTACGAGGCAATAGATCCATCTGGCGCAGAGGTGAAATAATTCGTTGCGTATACAAGAAGGAATGGTGCCATCCTGTTTTGGGATATGATGCAAATGCAAATCATAACCAATGGGGGAGCGCTGATATTAACAAAAGGGGTGAGTTAATGTTTGATTTTATAACTAATAACAATATTATTATCTGTAATATGGGTGACATTCCGACGTTCAGAAATAAGGATAGGCAGGCAGTTACAGATCTGAAATTGGTGAACCGCGACGAGCAACTTGTTGCAGATTGGAGGATGGCAACGGAATGTACTTTCTCAGACCATAGCCGTATAACCTTGACACTCAATTTTGACCTGTCTAGGGTTAATCCGTTTAGGAACCCGAGGACGACGAATTGGGACTTCTTTAAAGAGGGGTCCGCTCTGGGTTGGCGCAATGGGCCCTGTGCGACTTGCTGCCAACTGATGTGAAAGGTGGTGTGAACAGATTCACTCATCTGCTTAGAGAGAGCTATGAGCTGTCTTGCCCGGTAACTTTTGCGGGTAGGCGTGAACAGCCCAAATGGTGGACCAGGGAACTTCAGGTTCAAAGGTCGACAGTAAGGAGGCTGTTTAACAGGGCCAAGCTCACGGGAGCACCGGGCCTATTTATTTCAGGCCTATTAGTCTATCTTCATTCTTATTGAAGACACTCGAGAGACTGATAGACCTCTATCTTAGGAGTAATATTGATACCCACCTTATTAGCAAATCTCAACATGCCTATCTTAAGGGTAAATCTTTTGAGAGTGCGCTACATGAGGTGGTGGGTTGTATTGAGCGTTTCTGGACATAGAAGAAGCCTTCAATAACATTAGGATTGAGGCGATCAAGGATTCCTTGGTGGAGCTAGGAGTTCAGGGCTTTCTGGTGGAGTGGATAGTCTGCATGCTTGGCAGCAGGATTATCAATTCAAGCCTGGGGCATCATAGTGTAAGGAGGAAGGTTACCAGGGGGACGCCACAGGGGGGGCAGTTCTATCTCCTCTACTGTGGTTGCTTACGATCAACGGGATTCTCAGATCATTTGATTCCAAGGGTATGAAAGCCGTCGCCTATGCGGATGGCAGTTCTACTGGTCAGGGGAAAATTTCTGTCCACGATCGGTGAAATTATGCAGGTGATGTTGGGCGAACTCTCGGTTTGGGCGAAGGATAGATGACTGGGGGTAAACCCTGCGAAGACTGAGCTGGTTCTTTTTACCAGAAGGTAGAGGATAGAGGGTTTAAAGGGGTCAGTGCTGGTTGGCGCCGAGTTGACTCAATCTGACTGTGCTAAGTACTTAAGTAACTTCCTCGACTGTAAACTGTCTTGGTGAAGAAACACCCAGGAGAGGATGAAAAGAGGACTCAATGCCTACTACACATGCAGAAACTCCATCGGTAAGAATTGGGGACTACGACCAGATATGGTAAACTGGATTTACACATCGGTGGTTAGGCCTATTCTTACCTATGGATGCACTGTTTGGTGAGATGCGTTGAGAGTGGACAGCTATAGGAAGATGCTCAACAACGTCCAGAGGAGTGCATCTCTTGGCATCACTGGTGCAAGGAGAAGCACGCCACAGCCGGTGTTGGACATCCTACTACATCTGTCCCTCATTGAACATTATGTGAGGAGTGTGGCAGCAGGAACTTATTTAGACTCTACGAGTCTTCGTTGATTAGAACTGGCGGGATGACCACACAAGGATTCTATACGAAGTGGGTCCGCTTGATCAGGAAAGTATTCCGGCGGGAATACTTTCCTCTGTCCTCTCAAACAGAGGGGTGGACAGTATATACGGACGGTTCCAAGATGGACACTGGCACTGGGGCTGGTGTTTTTATTGCTGACGCTGACGTGAAATGGTCATTCAGACTCCCGGATGAGTGCAGTGTATTCCAGACTGAGATCCTAGCGATCTGGAGGGCGACGAAAGTGATACTGGTTCAAATCGTAGGGAGATCTGTGGTGACAATCTACGCCGATAGTCAGGCTGCGCTAAGAGCATTATCAAATTATACGGTGCGATCGTGCCTGGTTGCACGGTGCAGGAATGCTCTGAGGGAGCTCATGTTGGCATTCACAATAAGGCTGTGTTGGGTACCAGGACGCTGCAAGGTGGATGGCAACGAGGTGCCGGCGAACTCGCGACTTAGAGGTAAGGGACAGAGGGGATAAGCCCCCCTTATGTCACTACTATGGGGTGATACGGGAAAGATTCCATGATGCCGTTAGCCGGCCCTAGAAGGATAGAACGGACTCCTGGGGGTCGGGCCTTCTGGGACGTATTGGACGCAGGGGCAACCAGGGTTCTATTAGGACTGGATAGGAGTAGTCTCAGGACCCCTATAGGGTCCCTGACGTGGCATTGTTCTGTTAGGGCTTTTATGGGTAAATGGGACATTGCGATACCGGACTTCTGCAGGCTGTGCGGGGATTCCGAGGAGCTAGAGACGGTTGAGCATGTACTGTGCCACTGTTATAGGAAGCAGGGCCCCAGGCAGAAATGGTTAGGGGCTAGATTTCACGACGAACTGGGGTGTATCGCTGGATGTAATCCAACCGATCTACTGGGGTTTGTCAGGGAAATAGGACGGCTGTTTCTGTTGTCCCCGCAACATAGGGGGGATTTGTCCTACGTGGTATTTACTTATCTGTACCAAACCTTAGGTCTATTTTCTACTTTACTTCTCTATTTCTCTTTTTCCTCGTTTCTCCTATACTGAAGGTATTCACAATGGACCTCATTGGTCCCCGAGTGGATATGCGGCCTTGGGCGCATTACCCTTCTTAACTTAACCTAACCTACTATAGCCAACACTAAACAAATTCCCAATCGTAAATTGGAAAATTGTTGTATCTACTTGGCGTGACCGAAGTAGACAACTCAAATTATTTATCACGAAATGTAATAAATATGTGGATGGTACAATAGTGGGGGGGGTGTCTTATATCAGCGACAATTAATTAAATTCAAAGGGATTGAATGTACTTACTTGCATTAGGTTTCTTGTAAAGAAGCAGACGATGCAATTGAGTTTAATTAAAGAGAGTTTATTAATGCCAACGATCGGCTAAGTTTTAATTCAGTGTTTGTATTTCGGTTTCGTTTAAGAGATTGTGTTTTTTTGTTTGGTTTGATTTTGCTTGTTTCACCTTGTGTTCGTGTGATTGTTCTTGTTTGTTTATATTGATCTGTCTGTTTAAATTGTTCTTGTTTGTTTACACTTTGTGTTTGTTTTAATTGTTCTTATTTATTTAACTTATAAAATTTAATAAACTTTTGTTCACTATTTATTCTTTTGTTTTAATTTTGTTGTTTATATGTTGGTTTTAGGATTTTAAGCTGCTGCTCGGGTTTTATGTAGTCGATGACTGCCGAGAAAAACCTGGCGCCATGCCAGTACGGCCTAGGCCGTTTTTACACGGAGCTTATCCGAGGCCGATGCTGCTTAATCGAGGTCGATCAAATGGTCATCGAGATCGTCAGACGATCGATCCTCGACATGGCGCTCCTCTTGCACTGGTGCAATGTTGAAAGTGCTAGTCAGCTGGTTTAGGGCGGTTCGTATTTGTCGGACCAATCTTTGTGCATCTGGTGCAGCATCGGCTCCATTATTCTGACGACGTCGTCGGCTAATTTGTGCAGATGGTTGTTGTTGTTGCCGTTGCTGGTGTTGCTGACGTTGGCGTTGTTGTTGCGGGCGTCGTTGAGGTTGCTGCTGGCGTCTCTGACGCGTTGGTTGCTGTGACGTTTGTTTTACTGAACGCCGCTGACGTGGTGGTAGCGCTTGTGGGTCACGACGCTGACGGGTTGGTTGGGTGGTATGCCGACGTGGAGGTAGTGATGGTGGGCTACTCCGTTGAACTTGGGGTCGGTTTTCCACACGTGGTCGTACTGCTTGCTCTGGGTGCAGCATGGAGTGATGAAGATCGCCACAGTATTGGCACGCCCCCATCGAAGTACATCCTCCAAGTAGATGCGTTCGAGCAAAGCAATTACCACAGTAACGATGTACTCGAACGATATATTGTCGCTGTTTAATCGTCATTCGCTTAAACTGCTTGCAATAGCGAAGGGGGTGATAGCGGAAGCATACCAGACACAATTCGGATGATTGCATGGGGTCCATCTGTAAGAAGGAGATAAAAGAAAAACAGAACAGCAGAATTGGGCACTCAAACAGATATTTGAACGGTTTAAACAGCACGTATAACGAACATAACTGTAGTCAATCTACCGACACCTCACACACCGGAAGTATGCACAGTTTAACTATTGGCCTGGTAATAGTGCCAGAGGCTGTTCGCACATTAGCTACGCGAACATGCTTATCGGCTCCCGTGTGAACCGCTTCAACTCTACCCATTTTCCATTCACATGGCGGAAGAAGTTCGTCTTTAACGATGACGAAATCACCAATTTGTAAATCCCGTTTAGGGTGTTTCCACTTATAACGCTTGTGAAGCTCGTGAAGGTACTCAGTCTTCCATCGTTGACTGAAACGATGGTGGAAAACCTTTAGGCGCTCCCATCGGTTAATCAGGGATATGTTACCTGCTGGAAGTTCCGGAGCGAACAGTAGGGGCCCTCCCCGCAGGAAGTGTCCTGGGGTCAAAGATTGTAAATCTTCTGGGTCTTCAGACATTGGAGAAATTGGCCTGGAGTTAAGAACACTCTCGATGCGAGCTAAAAGAGTTGAAAACTCTTCAAACGTAAATTTCTGATTTCCAGCCATTTTTCGGAAATGTAATTTAAAACTTTTAACTCCAGCTTCCCAGAGACCACCCATGTGGGGAGCACTGGGCGGTATGAATCTCCATTCAAAGCCATGAATCGCATATTTTTTAGAAACTTCCTGCTCTGATCGCTTTAAGAACAAGGAATACTCTTTTAAAAAGGACCGGCTAGCCCCAAGGAAATTTGTACCGTTATCGGACATAACTCGCTTCGGAAGGCCTCTTCTTCCGATAAATCTTGCAAATGCTGCCAGGAATGCGTCTGTGGATAAACTGGAACAGGCTTCCAGGTGTATCGATTTTGTGCAAAAACATACAAACACACAGACATATCCTTTCATATATGGAGAGTTTCGCAAGTTTCCAGATTTTATCTGAAATGGACCAGCAAAATCGAGACCAGTATATGTAAAGGGTAATGAAAATGATGATCTTTCCTTAGGCAATGCGGCCATTATTTGAGACTTGACTTGCTGTTTGTATCGTGTACAAGTTAAGCAGTGATGAACACACCTTTTGACTGCCCTTTTCAGCCCAGGGATATAAAAGGTACTACGAACAGCATTCATCATTAAAGCAATATCTGCATGCAGTAGTGTGCTGTGAGTAAAATCTAGGAATATTTTACAAAGCTGTGATGAGTGTGGTAGTATGATAGGAAACCTTTCATCGTATGGTAAAGGTGAGTTTGCGAGTCGACCGTTAACTCGTAATACTCCGTTAGAATCCAGGAATGGATTTAAGGTTAGAAGAGAACTCTTTTTTGAAATCGCTCTTGAGTCAGATAGGTCATCATACTCATTAGAATAGTAACTCTGTTGAGTTATTTTAATAAGACGAATTTTCGCATCGTCAAGTTCAGTGTAACTTAAACTTGGATTGAATGGCTTGCCCCTTAAGTGTGGTTTTCTAGCAGCATTTAAGAACCGTAAAATATATGCTGTAACAGCTAACGCCCGAGGATAAGATGAGAATCTATCCACAAAGCTTTGGTCAACTGCTATCGAAAAACAGTTTTCTACTTTTCTTTGTTCGGGAAGAACATCTACGGTAGGCATACTTTTTGGCCAATGGTCCTGAGAGCTCAAGAGCCACATTGGCCCATGCCACCATAGAGGGTTTTTAATCAGATCCTGTGGCTTACAACCCCGTGTGCCCAGATCAGCGGGATTCTGACTGGTCGGAACGTGATTCCACTTAGTGTTACCAACATTTTCAATGATTTGAGCCGTTCGGTTGGCCACATAAGTTTTCCAGACAGATGGAGGCTTAAGTAACCATGCAATTACAATTGTTGAATCAGACCATAAATGCAATGAATTATTCGATATAGGTAACTTGGCAAGAGTATGGCTTATCAGTTTAGAAAGCAAGAGCGCTCCACACAATTCAAGGCGAGGTAGACTGATACGTTGCAGCGGAGCAACTTTACTTTTAGCGACCAACAAATGGGACTTCCTGCCACCAGTAGTGTCTGATACAACATATAAGGTGGCGCAATAAGCCTGTTCAGATGCGTCACAAAATCCATGTATTTCAATTTTATTCTGTGGATGATAATTAATCCATCGAGGGATATTAATAGTTTCAATATCCGGGAAACCTTCAATGAAATTATTCCACTTTAAAAGAAACTGTGGTTTAACCTTTTCATCCCATCCTACCCCGTCTTGCCACAATTCCTGTAAAAGGATTTTAGCTTGAATTATAACTGGCGTAAGCCATCCTGCGGGGTCAAAAAGTTTCGCAACAGTAGAAAGAATCTGCCTCTTTGTTACTATTGAATTCCTTTGGAATGGTTGTACTTTATAAGAAAAGGAATCGCTTATGGCATTCCATTTTATTCCCAAAGTTTTTGTTGAGCTTGAATCATAAAATTTCAAGAATTCAGAATTTAGAAGGTCTTCAGACGTAATCTGAGACAACAAGTCGGGATGGTTTGCCGTGATTTTTTTCAGCGGGAACCCCGCAGACTTTAAAGTCTTAATAAGTTGTTGTTGTGACTCAACCGCAGAAGATAGGGAATGACCCCCCGTCAATACATCATCAACATAAGTTTCCTTTCTAAGAATTCGAGAAGATAAAGGGCTATCTTTTTCAGATTCAGATGCTAATTGTAGAAGGGTTCTTATTGCTAAATAAGGTGCACATCCAATACCAAAGGTAACAGTTGCCAACTCAAAATCTTCAATTGGACCTGAAGGATTTTTTCGATATAGAATTCTCTGATATTGGCGATCAGATTCATGTACCAATATTTGACGATACATTTTCTCAATGTCTCCATTGAAGACGTATTTGTAAAATCGCCAGTTTAAAATTATTGTCATTAAATCGGATTGCAACGTGGGCCCGACGTGGAGCACGTCGTTTAACGAAAAGGAACTTTTGGTTTTTCGTGAACCACTAAATACAACACGAATTTTTGTTGAAGCACTTTCCGGCCGAAAAACAGCATGATGTGGTAGATAATACGAAAAGTACTTTCCATCCGAACAAATTTCTCTATGACTAGATCTTTTCATGTGACCAAGATCAATATATTCATCTAAGACATTATTATACATGGTCAGAAGCATATTATGGGTTTTAAGCCTTTTCTCAGTATGTAGATACTGTTGCTGAGCAATATATCGTGACGATTGTAAATACATCGAGCCTGGAAATTCGGCCTTAAACGGAAGTTTAACAACATATCTTCCATCATCCTCACGATACGTGGTTTTCCTATAAAGTTCCTCACAGAAGAAATCTGCTTCCGAATGAGCATTCGGTTGAGGGACTTCCTCCATTTCCCAAAATTTTCTTAGAATCGAGCACATATCCTCCGATTCCTTCTCACTGCTCAAACTAGCCGTCAGCGAAATGGTATGCAATTTTAATGGGCCATAAATATACCAGCCATAAATAGAATTCTGAGCTATCAAATTCCCTAAAATATTCTTCTTCAACCCATCCATTGCGATATGAGGAATTATATCGCTACCTAAGAGCATATCAATTTGAGCCGATACTAAGAAATTAGGATCTGCCAAATTTAGGTTATCTATCTCGGACAGACTAGAAACGGTTATTGAGGAGTTTGGCATTAAGTTTGTCAAATTGGGCACTATTATGACACATGTGTCCAGCTTAAAATTGTGCCTTTTGTTATATAAAGTGACTGTGCTCACCTGATTTGAATTTGCAACAACTGTACCACCTAAACCGCAAATTTCAAAATTCGCATCCTCAGTCTTTAAACCCAATCTTTTACTAATTCTACTAGTTAAGAATGATCTTTTTGATCCAGAATCTATTAGGGCTCTAACAGTGAATGGCTCACCACAATGCAGAATTTGAACAAGAGCTGTTGGTAGTAAAATTTCGTCCTGATTAATCGTCAAATGTGTTTGCGTATTAAATGACTTTTTAAGCGATTGGGAACAACACGGTGTATCTGAGAGATCAGAATCTTCCACCCCTTGTTCACTTTCAATACTTATTGGCTCAGCATGAAAAGACTTTATTAATGAATCCTTATTTGATTTCTTTTGACCAGTAGTGTTTACATTTTTATTTAAATGAAGCATACTATGATGCTTATTACCACACTGATTACACCTATTATTGCTTGTGCATTCAGTGACTTTGTGAGCTGGCGACAAACAATTTGAGCATATTTGATTTTGCGAGACAAAATCATTTCGTTGCTTGGGAGAAAAACTAGAGAATTTTTGACAAAATCTTAAATAATGATTTTTCTCACACAACTTGCACTGTTGTGCCTGTAGGTTTTTATTCATATTTCTTGGTCTAGATGTTGTGTTATCATCAAAGGCTAATCTACTAACATCTTTGGTGATACCAACTACCCTCTCTACAACCCTATGTCGTTTAATCAAAAATTGCTCCATTTGTGACCATGAAGGCAAAATGGAGTTTGAAGCAAGAGATTGCTCCCAAAGAGACAATGTTTCACTAGGTAACTTAGAAGAGCAAAGGTATATGAGAATCGGATCCCAGTCATCAACCTTTATGCCATGAGACGTTAACATTGCTAGACAATCACTTATTGTTGTCTGTATTTTATGAATCGCCTCAGCGGATTCCGTTCTGGCGGCTGGAATGTTGAAAAGGGATTTTAATTGTACATCAACCAGGATCCGTTTATTCTCATAGCGAGCTAGTAAAGCTCCCCAAGCAAGTGAAAACCCATCATTAGTCAATGGGTATTTATTGACTATCGAACTTGCTTCACCTTTTACCTTTTTCCTTAGATATAGCAGTTTTTGAACATCTGGCATTCTAACTTTGCTGATGTAAACAGCATTAAACATGTCCCTAAATGAAGGCCATTCCTCATACGACCCATGAAAATCTGGTGCATCGCATGGTGGAACACTAACTCCCATATCTGGCGCTTCATATGTAATGTTCATGGGATAGTAACTAGACGGATCAATTGCAGAGGAATGAGCCGGACCACATCCTCGTTGAGCATTTTCATCAGCAGCCCTAGCAGCTTTAATAAAGTCTGTCATTTCAGCCTTTGTTTGCTGATAGCTATCCCTACATTGCTCAAATTTAGCCTTTGCCTTTTCCTTGAAGTCTTTATCAACAGCTCCATCATCGGCTAAATACACTCCCTCATATGTCCGCTTAAGCGATTGCCAATCCTCTTCCAGGGTTTGCATTTTTATCTCGAGAAGAGATTCCGTTAAGTCATCGCAGCCTAGACTTGAAAATTTACTGCAAACCCCCATTAAATTATCCGATTCGTGAACGAATCTTGAACAAATTTGAGAACCCATTTCTGCAATTGATTTGGCCGATAAAACTGTTCTACAAAATCAACAATTCTTCACAATTGACCGTTCGTTTAAAATTTTTCCACGTCTTCCCTACTTTAATAATAGGATCTCGAACTGATAATATTATGTATAAAGTGTATAGTTCACGTCGGTAAGCAACTACCCAAAAAAGCAATTACACAATATGGATTGTTATGTAAATTATTTTTAAATAATAACCAAGTCGTACGTTGTACCAATAATAACTTCTAAAGTGTAGGGTGCACGGAATGATAAATCAAAGAATAAGGTAATCTGATATCTGTTATTTCCTTGTATCTTTAAATACGCTCCCGTACAAACAGAACGTAGTACTAAAATTACTAACTTATTACGTGTAGGGTACCCACACCACAGTGCAACAATAAGTACAAAGGTATTTTTATTTTCTCTTACGCTTAATTCTCTTTATTTATGTACGTGTGTAGGCACATACAATTATATAGCAATGCAGCAGCGCGAATAATAAAGAGATATTCCAATGAGATTTAAAGCAAATGTAAAAGAAAAAACCACCACCAAATTTAATACCAATAACAACACAATATTTCAAACTGATAAAATATGTATGTATGTATGTCAATCAATATGTAGCAGATATTAACACTGTATGATTTTTTTTCTTTGTTGAAAACAAATTTGAACTTAATAAAGTTATTTTAATGAAATTAAAATAAGTTTATTAACTGATTCCTTGACGGATTCAAAAGGACCATAAACAAATTCCCAATCGTAAATTGGAAAATTGTTGTATCTACTTGGCGTGACCGAAGTAGACAACTCAAATTATTTATCACGAAATGTAATAAATATGTGGATGGTACAATAGTGGGGGGGGTGTCTTATATCAGCGACAATTAATTAAATTCAAAGGGATTGAATGTACTTACTTGCATTAGGTTTCTTGTAAAGAAGCAGACGATGCAATTGAGTTTAATTAAAGAGAGTTTATTAATGCCAACGATCGGCTAAGTTTTAATTCAGTGTTTGTATTTCGGTTTGGTTTTAGAGATTGTGTTTTTTTGTTTGGTTTGATTTTGCTTGTTTCACCTTGTGTTCGTGTGATTGTTCTTGTTTGTTTATATTGATCTGTCTGTTTAAATTGTTCTTGTTTGTTTACACTTTGTGTTTGTTTTAATTGTTCTTATTTATTTAACTTATAAAATTTAATAAACTTTAGTTCACTATTTATTCTTTTGTTTTAATTTTGTTGTTTATATGTTGGTTTTAGGATTTTAAGCTGCTGCTCGGGTTTTATGTAGTCGATGACTGCCGAGAAAAACCTGGCGCCATGCCAGTACGGCCTAGGCCGTTTTTACACGGAGCTTATCCGAGGCCGATGCTGCTTAATCGAGGTCGATCAAATGGTCATCGAGATCGTCAGACGATCGATCCTCGACAAACACCATTCGCAAATTTGAGTCCCAGGTTACACTAGTGGATGATACTTGACCGGTTAGATCACATCCAGCACGTAGTGAGGTGAATGTAGTAGCTTATGACCGTGACGAATCGATTCGTCGTCGTTCTCAGCAGCTTGGCACCATGTTACCGGACTATTTGCTTCCTAAAATTCATTAATTAGGTTGTTTATCACCTCATAAAGGTATCTTATCAGGGGTTCAAAGTAGCCCTTATAAGGTAGGTAATTTTCATTTGTAAATCAGTTGCATTAATGCACACTTGTGATAACATATTTTAAAATTGGTAGCAAAAAAAAACGAGTTTTTTGTTATGGAATATTCTTATGAAGGTATGTACCCTATTGTGACTTATATTTTTTATAAAAAATATGTTTACTTTTGGTGTAACATCAATTTGTAAATGTATAGATAAATCCGACAAGTTGCATATTAATTGTAAACTTTAAAGAGTAGCAACTTTTTTTATCGGACTGAGGACTCAAGGCCCTGCCATATATTATTTTTCTTAAAATCGCTATAATACACAATTGTTCGATTGCAATAATAATAAGGTATTTAAATTGATATTTATAAGTTATATTATTATTATAATTAATATTTATTTAATGCAAATTTAATTTACAGAAAATGTATAAAGAGAAAAGGACTGGCTGCCAAGGCAAAAATTTGAGAATAGCGGCATAATAGAAAAGTTTAATATTTACTAAAAATCGTTAAAGCTGTAAAGAATCAGAAAACTTACAAAAAAATGGATTCTATCGCGAACATGCCTTAAATTTGCGAATTTACGCTAATTTAGCCATTATGATGGAATTTTCGCCATTCCTTATAGTGTTAGGGACTTTTAATCATTTTTATTGCTTGTTTGAAATTTTCGCGACGCTCTGTCGATTTTATTAATTCAACATTATTATTATTGAAAAATTAAAAAATTTTAAAATTGTTTCGACACCAATAAGACTGACGACAAAATCAGAGTCAATTTATATCGATGCAGACGTTAACGTTGCGTACGGCATACCAAAAATACATCGACGCTTATCGATAAGACTTGATATTGACAATGGGCATACCAATTTACAACAATCGACACGAAAAGACATCGTTTCGTATTGATGACGCTAAATGGAATAAGGGTGAATGTGAAAAATACAAAAAGATCCTTTATTGAAAAATGGGTAAAAAACAGTACACATTTTTTAATTTTTGTTTTCTTAAAATAGCTTAAGATGCCTGGAATATACATAAACAATTGAAATAAGTGAAGAAATAATTTTGTCCCGTTACAAGCTACAAGCTATACAGCGCTTGAAACAATGATCTTGTTGAGAAATCGTTTTGATGAGCAATTAATTTCACGTTTTGCTACGATAAATTGATGTGCTATATCACACCTTTGGACTATTTTCTCTAGGTATACGCAAAGGCTGGAGTAAGCCAGTTACGATTGAGGCTTTGGACACCAACATTAATCTTGTTATTCGCGAGATACCAGTCGCTATGCTGAAACGAGTCGTCCAAAATTGGAATTCCCGAATCGACCACCTCAGTCGTAGTCACGGCCAACATTTACATGATATAATTTTCAAACAGTTAATCCCATAAATTGTTCTTTTAACCGATAATAAAAAATTAAAGTTTCATTTTAAATTATGTTTGGGGTTTATTTTTGAGCACAAATAAAATTTAAAGAATTAGCATATAAATTTTTTGGAAACATTGCATTGAAACTGTTATCTTAAATTTACATTAATTATTTTTATCGTTACAATCCTATTAATATAATCTTACGAACGTGGTATAGGAGCGCAACCTTCCATATATAACATCAATGTATCTTCGTCCATTTTGCTATTTTCTTTGGGTGGTTTATAATCTGCAACATGGTCGACTCGCAACGTACGTTCTAAAATCTGAAAAAAATAAATATACATATATGTATATATATATATTAACAATCCGGGTTGCTATGGAATCTGATTGCTGTCGGAATTGAAATCGACAACAAAATGCTGTTGGTGTTACAGAAATCAATATTATGTTCGAATCAGAGTTATGTCAGAATTAGGTGTTATAATAGAACTCAATGTTAGGTTTTTTTTTTTATTTTTGTTTTGTTTTGTGTTTATTTATTTCTTTAAGCTGCTAAAAATTGGCGCACAATGTAATTAAAACTAAATATACAATGTATTTGCATAACAATCTAAATAAAGAAATAAAGAAATATTTAAATAAATTGTTTGGTTTATCTTTTTTCTTGCTTTTTTATGCTTATATTTATTAAAAAAGTAGTTTCTGTGTCTACGTTTTTCCTCTTCATCCATTTTGGTTCTACCCACTGAGGGCATACATGTTAGGTAAGGTGTCCGGTCATAAATCTATAGTTGTCATCAAAGCCAAAGTGTAAATACAACTTCCTGTAGTGCGATTTACTATGCTGTTTTAAGGCCTGTATTCACTATCATACATAGTCGTTCGATTCATTCACACGAAAATCTGACGGAATTCTATCTGACATAAAAAAAATTTCTGCAAAATCTGCTGTCAAAACCAAACTATCCCACAAAAAAGATGCAAACTCAAATGACTTAGCTACTTTACAAGAAAATGCAACTCTGATCGCATATAATCTATCATTTTATGAAAATTTTCATAAACATTTGCCAGTCGGACAGACTTGTCAAAAAAAATCTGTCATACATTATGAGCACACACGATTTTTTTGACATATCGTGCGACTAAATAGGATAGTGAATACCGGCCTTTAACAACAATTGTTTCGTTTAAAAATATTAACCACAAAATTAACCATTGTGCTATTCACTCAAACTTTAAACGATATTTGCTGGCGTTCAAGGCCAGCTGTTTCTGTCAGTTGTTATTTTTAGCAAAACAAATTGTGGTTTATTAACACCAGCATTTTTGGCGTGGTTTAATCCGTTTAGAAAACTGTATATTTATCGTCGTACCTATACAATTGTTGAATATATTCACGCCTATTGTGAAAAACAAGTGGAATTTTTGTTCCCATGAAATTTTTATTCGTCTCGCAGGGAAAAATTCTATCAGTCGAAGAGAAAATTTCTATCAGTTCTCAGTGAATGTAAAAAAGAAGAAATATTAAAAAACATAAAAATAATTTTTATTGTTCAAAAATATACACCTATATTTTAAAGAAAAGTTGCATGTTTATACCGGTCCGGATCCACTTTTCCCATACACATTTTGGCTCATGCCTACGCTACAGTCGGCATTTAAGTAAGTCGATAGATACGCTGCTCTAAAATAAGAACATGGGGAGAAAAAAAAAACATAGCTGATAAGAGCTTTTTTATTTTTTGTGTGTGTTTATGGAGAGCCAGATGGAGGGATGTTGTTGTTGTTTTGCTTGTTGTAATGACCGAGTGCGTACGAAAGAAAAGTATTTGTTGTGGGTATATAGATAGACAGACAGACAGACATACATGGAGAGCCAGATGCAGGGGATTTTGTTGTTTTGCTTGTTGTAATGATCGAGTGTATACGAAAAAAAAAACAAATTTTGTTGTGGGTAGATAGATAGACAGACAGACATAGAGATAGATAGATAGACATACAGACCTTGTAGAAGCAATTGGAAAATATTGTTGAAAGCCTTTCTTTTTTTGTTTTGAATTAGGTGATGAAAAAAAAAATTATTGGATGGACAGAAAAAAAGGGGAAAAAATAACTAATTAAATTGTGAATTTATTAAGTTATTAAAAATTTTGCAGATGTAATTGATGTTTAAAATTCGGTTACTAAATAATAAAGAATTTATGACATACATATACCTAAATATTTTCAGATAAGAAAGTGTGTGTTATGGAAAAATAGTCAGACAGACAGGCCGGCTTTGTAAATGCAATTGGTTTTTAAATTTTATTTGGGTGGAAGAATAAATTCAAAGTATTTGTTTTGATTGATAAAAGAGAAAAAAAAATATATGTCTGCAGTAGCGAATCGGGTGGAAAATTAAAATATTTTTGATAAGCCTTTCTTTTGTTTATTGTTCCTTTTTATTTTTCGAATAAGACTTATATGGAACTTACCCCCTAATTTATTACACCCCTAATCAACAATTAATGATATAAATACGACTACTTCTGGGGGGACACAGAACCATTCTTGTTCTGATAGTTAAATCATTGAGTTCTTACTAAAAAAAAGTAAAATGGCTGGCGGGTTTATTTGTGAATTTTGCGGAAAAGCATTCACTATTAATACAAATTTAAGAAGACATATTCGATTACATCATGATGGACCATCCTCATCGTTTAAATGTCAAACATGTAATATACATTTTTCGGATCGTTGGGAATGGCATCGACACTCACACTCTTATACAAAAGATGACATCAATGATGATGAAATTAATATTTATTGTAAATATTGTAAAAAATATATAACAAACATCAAAGGTTCTCAATACATTCCATTACCACGCAAAATACAGAGAAAGTTTGCATGTATCAATGTTCAAAACAATGACAAAATATTGTTTTAAATGGGCTATAATATCAGCACTATATCCAGTTGATCTAAATACTCGTAGCAACAGATGCTCATCATATAACATTAAAAATATAAAGGACGATGTAATAGTGATGGATAATGGAATTAAATTAAATGTCATCAATTTAAATTTCCCTCTACCAGTTAACAAAATAAGAGATTTTGAACAAATTAATCCTTAAATTAGTGTGAATGTGTTTGGACTAGAAGGTGATATCATAGTGGGACCATATTACTTCACCAAAGAAGAAAAGTCCAAAAACATCAACTTAATGCTGCTAGAGAATGGAGAAAGGTCCCATTATGTATAGATAAAAAATATATCGAAATTAATAAGTAATCAATTAACAAAACATGGACATAAAATATATGTATGCAACATCTGTTTAGCACATTTTACAAGGAGACATCGTTGGAACAACATAAGAAGGAATGTAATAAAATAGTTACCAAAATGCCTAGTAAAGATAAAAGTAAGCTTAGTTTTAAAAATTTTAAAAAGCAAATAGATGTGCCATTTGTAGTTTATGCTGATTTTGAGTGTATACACGAATCAGTTACTATTCAAAATTCAGTTAATGTTCAATCAGTACAAAAGCATATTCCATTTGCTTGAAATTATTATATTATATGTTCCTATAACTCAGATTTAGATATTTTTATAATTTACAATGGTATTGATGCGCCACAACATTTTATTAAAAGTTTAGTTGACGACATTTCAACTATTTACACTTGTCATCTAAGTGTAATTAAACCAATGAATTCCTTAACACCCCTTCAACAGATACATCATTATGAAAGCAAGACTTGTCATATTTGTACCAAATCTTTATCTAATGAAGATAAAGTAGCTGACCATTGTCGTCAACTGGTCAATATAGGGGTTCTGCTCATAATCAGTGTAATTTAGAATATAAAATTCCAAATTTCATCCCTATATTTTTTCATAATCTTTCGGTATATGATTGTCATCTGTTTGTAAGAGAATATTATACCATTAAATAAGGAGCTTTATGTGTCTATATCAAAAAGAGTTTCTGTAAGTGAAAAAGATAATACAATTGAGTTACGTTTTCTCGATTCATTTAGGTTTATGCCATCGAGTATAGCAAAATTAGCAGGTTATTTGTCCGTCAGTGATATAACGGTAGTAAAATCAAGCTATCCAAATGATGAAGAATTCAATTTAATGAAACGTAAAGGTGTCTTTCCGTATGACTATTTAGATTCAATGAATCGTCTTGAAGAAGTTCAATTACCACCTCGTTCAGTATTTTCCAATAAATTAAATAATGAGTCGTGTAGTGTAGAGGATTATGAACATGCACAAAAAGTATGGAAAACATTTAAATGTACAACATTAAAGGATTATTTACTTTTTTTTTTACATGTCAGTATTATACTACCCCAGGTTTACCCTGGGATGCAATGTTGAAAACAACTGTAATAGAATTGGATTTGTTGACTGATATAATTATATATAATTTTGTTCTTCAAGGTCTCAGGGGAGGTATTGTTCAATGTTCTAATCGACATTTAATTGCTAATAATAAATATATTAGTGATTACGATTCTAACAAAGAATCAAATTACTTAATATATTTAGATGTTAATAACTTGTATGGTTATGCAATGTCACAATACCTCCCCTATAAAAATTTTAAATGGGTTGAAAATTGTAAACATTCCAACGTTATAAATATAGCAGAAGATTCCCCATTAGGATATATATTAGAAGTAGATCAAGAATATCCATTAACATTACATGACTTTCATAATGATTTACCATTTTGTGCTGAGAATAAGAAAATTGAAACCATGAAACAAAAGAAACTAATAACTGATTTAAAAAGTAAAACTAATTACATAATACATTACCGAAATCTTTAGCAATGTATTCAACATGGTTTAATTTTAAAGAAAATACATAGAATTCTTCAATTTAATCAATCAAATTGGTTACAAAAATATATCGATTTAAATAACCATCACAGAACACAAGTTAAAATTTCATTTGAATAAAATTTTTTCAAATTGTTGAATAATGCAGTATACGGGAAAACTATGGAAAATGTTGATAAGAGGAAAGACATTAAAATAGTATGTCAATGGGAGAATAGAGGTTAACGCTTAGGAGCTCGAGCTCTTATAGCTAAGCCAAATTTCGATAGTTCACTTCAAATTCATGAAAATATGCATGCTATCCAAATGAATAGAATTAAAACTGAATACAATAAACCTATTTATATTGGATTTTCAGTTTTAGAAATATCCAAATGGAAAATGTATAGTTTTCATTATGATTACATAAAGCTTAAATATCGTGAAAACATTAAACTCAATTATATATAGTTAACTTAATACGAAAAGGCCCTAAATCATGTTTTTCATAGTTTACAGGAGAAGGAAAAAACTAAATAAAAAAAGATGCAATATTGATACAAAATTTTTTTAAACGCAATATTTATTAAAAACACTTTACAAATTTAGTGTCATATTAGTTTTATTATTTTTTTTTAATTTTTATTTATTAATATGAGTAAGGGCTTTTTGTTGTTGTATTTTCTGAAAAAAAATGAGTTGGGGCTTTTTTTTTTTGACGAGAACAAAAAGTAATTTAAAAGAAATTCATGTTTTAGACAAAGAAACAAGGAAATTAAAAAAATTATAATCATATTACATTGAAAAGTAATAAAATCTTCATAATATATTAGTTTTTATATGGTAAATTTTCATAAAAGTGATGGCAGTCTTTGGGCAGCAACTTCTTTAAATCTTGCAAGTGATCCCACTTCTTCTTGGAGATTTCTAATTTTGAAGTATAAAGGGGGCCAGGTTCAATATGTTTATTAGCAGACTTTGTTCTTTGAGGTAGAAGCTCGTATTCGCCACATATATCTGTTTTAAAATAAATTAATCCTGAGTGGTCGTATCCTAATGCCCGTAGCAAGTTTACAGTAGGGTCGCCACTACTTCGACCTGAAGTTGAATCAACGTTTTGAATATGAAATTTTTATATTATTTTTTAAGACTATGTATGCTTAGGAATAGCCTCGAAGTCCAAAAAAAAATCATAATGCACTTGGTGTGCTTGTAGAGGTGCTGGGCATTTTCGTGCTTCTCTTATAAGTTCTACAAATTGTGAAGGCAAGTATATTTGTTTTTTTAGCCACTTTTCTTTCAATGAGGGAGTGTGTTGCGTCGCACTCCATTTGAGTGTGTCCACTTACTAAATACTTCTGCTCGATTGATACGTTTGTTTCCTCGCAGAAAGCAAGCAATGCATTGTCCAATGTTGCATTTTGGTTTTGGTAAAAGCAACCATCCGAATAAATGATTATATGATGGATTTTAGGCCAACGTGCAAGGAAATTTCTTAAGTGTTTTACAATACATGTTGCAAAAACTGAAGCAACGAGATTACCATCAGTCTCATCCTAAACATAGTTATCAGATTCATGATTGACAACATTATAAATTGTGAAATTATGTACCTGTAATTTCATTTTATAATATGCAGCGTTCGCATTTAATTGAGGCACTAACTTAACTGCTTGCATATCCATACAAAATACAGCACACAATCCGGACTCTGCATTTATTATGTCATTCCGTTTCTCTTCTCGCATCTTTTCTATTTGTTCTCGGTGTTTTTGATAAAGTTCATCTGATATGTTCCTTACTTTATATGATGTGCAAATATCGCATTCATCTTTTTTAGGCTTAAAAATTGAATAATTTGACTCTTTTATTATATTTGCGAAAATTGGATACGACAATTTTTGCATATCACTTTTTTTGTTTGATGCACGTTTATCCACATAAAGCTTATAAATCTCTTGATAGGTCGAAAAATTGGATTCGAAATACAATTTTTTTGTTTGTTTTCTGCAGTAATGCGATTCCATCTTTGGTAACTCATCTAGCCATTTTTGTAAAAACGCGCGTCTTTCCTTATTGCGATAGTTAGTGTCTTTTCTTGATTCTATGACAGCGCTTGAGTATTTTTCGGGACTGAGTACTGTGCCATGCTTTCCCCCAGAGTTAATCCAATTTCGAACAGTTTTTTCTTTTAATCCTACTGTTGAAAGAAACATCTGGCGGCACACTTGCATTCGGTTTAAATTTTGTCTTAAAAAATATGCCTTAGACTGAACTCGTGTTGAATTTTCACAAAATATTTGTTTTTTCTCTTCTAAGGACACTAGCCCTATGACATATTGGTGCTTCTGATTCCATGACATCTCCCAAAACATTGTAAATATTTCTTTTCGCGTTGGCTCACTGAACTCAGAACAATGTCTTAGTGCACTTTTTTTGCAATAGTTTGATTTGCAGGCCTCACCTTGTTGTCTTGGGGGCTTTAGGCTAACACTATTGTCTGATAATCCAGAATATTCTTCACCTTTCATTCGTTTCATTTGATTAATGTTTCGCTTCCATTCCAATTGCTTCGGAATAATTCTTCTAATCCGGTCAGTATTTTTAGTTTTTTCTGCATCCGTATCAGTATTTTCTTTCACAAAATCCATAGTTTTTTAGCTTTTAATATTTTTTATTTTGCACACTTTTACTCTAAAATTTTGAGTCTAAATTTATAACGGCATTTTAAAACTCACTACCACACATAAATGCCAAGGCGTATATAACAGGTGGGAGCACTAAAACAGCTGACTGCCATTTAATGCTCTATGCACAATCAAAGTTAATAAATAAAATAAAAGCAGCACATCGCGCAAAGCAAACACTAAACAACAACAAAGATTATAAAAATTGATGCTTAGTTGCTGTTTCCTCAGCAAAAATGAGTTAGGGCTTTTTTCTTTAGAAAATTTTTAGAGATGAGTTAGGGCTTTTCGTTTTTAGGCTATAACTTCGGTATTTTTTTCCGAATTCATCTGTTTTTGTAATGTGTATCTAGTAATGGTCTATCGAAATATGTAAAAATATCGATTTCGAAAAATTTTGAGTTGGGGCCTTTTCGTATTAAGTTAACGATGTATACTGATTCCTTTATATATGACATAAACACAGATGATCTATACAGAGATATTAAAAATGATATAAATACTCATTTTGATACATCTGCATATCCGATAGATAATGTCTACAATATCCCACTTCTTAATAAAAAAGTTTTAGGGATGATGAAGGATGAGTGTAATGGAAAAATTATTAAGGAATTCATTGGATTAATAGCTAAAATGTATTCAGTGAAAATTGACAGGGTAGGTCAGGAAATTAAAAAAATTAAGGGGGTTAAGAATTGTGTAACTAGTAAATTAAGTATAAATGACTTTAGAAAATGTCTATTAGAAAAAAAATATATTATGATTCAATGTTTATATTTAGATCTAAGATACATCAAATTTACACTCAAAATATAAGTAAACTAACATTAAGTTATTTAGATGATAAGAGATTTATTAGAGATAATGGCGTTGATACTTTTGCATGGGGTCATTATAGAATAAATAACTATCCTGAACTTGTGGAAGAGGATCATGACATTCTTCTCAATGTAAATATAGATTTTTAATTAATTTTAAGTTTTTTTAAATGATGAGTAAAATTGTAAATTTAGATAATAAAAAAAATTATGTGTTCCTGACCTGAGTATTTATATCATTTTTAATGTCTCTGTATAGATCATCTGTGTTAATGTCATATATAAAGGAATCAGTATCCATATAATTGAGTTTAATGTTTTCACGATATTTAGGCTTTATGTAATCATAATGAAAACTATACATTTTCCATTTGGATATTTCTAAAACTGAAAATCCAATATAAATAGGTTTATTGTATTCAGTTTTAATTCTATTCATTTGGATAGCATGCATATTGTCATGAATTTGAAGTGAGCTATCGAAATTTGGCTTAGCTATAAGAGCTCGAGCTCCTAAGCGTTTACCTCTATTCTCCCATTGACATACTATTTTAATTTCTTTCCTCTTATAGTGCATTTACACCTACGCCATAAACAGGTTATAAGTTGTTTATGACGATAAACTAGTTTGAGAAACTTGTTTATCCATACAAATTATAAACACGTTTGTAACTTGCTTTTGAGATAAACTAGTTACAAACAACCAGTTTTTGTTAATGCAACTCTGTTTTTTCAAATTTTGTTCTGGCAATGCTAGTGATATTTGACATTTCCTCAAAAATAAAAAAAATTATGTGAAAAAAAATTTACTTTTATCTGTAAAAAAAGCCAAAACAATAGTAAGAAAAATAAAATAAACAAAGAAAATGTTTAAAAAAATTCCAAATTTATAAGAAATGATAGTTTTTTTACATATTTTCTTTTAGATGGACAACGGAAATAAAAGGTTTGTTTATATGTTCGTATGTATGTGCATCAAGGTTTTTTTTATTATTGGGGCTAAGAACTTGTCAAAGATAAACATCTTAACTGTCAAAAATGCTGATGTAAACGGTATAGTTTATGAAAGTAGTTTACGATCATAAACTAGTTTGAAAATTACAAGTGTAAATGCACTATTATCAACATTTTCCATAGTTTTCCCGTATACTGCATTATTCAACAATTTGAAAAAATTTTATTCAAATGAATTTTTAGCTTGTGTTCTGTGATGGTTATTTAAATCGATATATTTTTGTAACCAATTTGATTGATCAAATTGAAGAATTCTATGTATTTTCTTTAAAATTAAACCATGTTGAATACATTGCTGAAGATTTCGGTAATGTATTATGTAATTAGTTTTACTTTTTAAATCAGTTATTAGTTTCTTTTGATTAATGGTTTCAATTTTCTTATTCTCAGCACAAAATGGTAAATCATTATGAAAGTCATGTTATGTAGATGGATATTCTTGATCTACTTCTAATATATATCCTAATGGAGAATCTTCTGCTATATTTATAACGTTGGAATGTTTACAATTTTCAACCCATTTAAAATTTATTAAAAGTTATTAACATCTAAATATATTAAGTAATTTGATTCTTTGTTAGAATCGTAATCACTAATATATTTATTATTAGCAATTGAATGTCGATTAGAACATTGAACAATACCTCCCCTGAGACCTTGAAGAACAAAATTATATATAATTATATCAGTCAACAAATCCAATTCTATTACAGTTGTTTTCAACATTGCATCCCAGGGTAAACCTGGGGTAGTATAATACTGACATGGATCTAAATTATAAATGCTTGCACAAACTTTTCAGAAATTTTCAAATATATCACAAAGTTAAAGAATATCTACTTTTAAATATAAAAGTATATAATCCTTTAATGTTGTAAATTTAAATGTTTTCCATACTTTTTGTGCATGTTCATAATCCTCTACACTACACGACTCATTATTTAATTTATTGGAAAATACTGAACGAGGTGGTAATTGAACTTCTTCAAGACGATTCATTGAATCTAAATAGTCATACGGAAAGACACCTTTACGTTTCATTAAATTGAATTCTTCATCATTTGGATAGCTTGATTTTACTACCGTTATATCACTGACGGACAAATAACCTGCTAATTTTGCTATACTCGATAGCATAAACCTAAATGAATCGAGAAAACGTAACTCAATTGTATCTTTATCATTTACAGAAACTCTTTTTGATATAGACACATAAAGCTCCTTATTTAATGGTATAATATTCTCTTACAAACAGATGACAATCATATGCCGAAAGATTATGAAAAAATATAGGGATGAAATTTGGAATTTTATATTCTAAATTACACTGATTATGAGCAGAACCCCTATATTGACCAGTTGACGACAATGGTCAGCTACTTTATCTTCATTAGATAAAGATTTGGTACAAATATGACAAGTCTTGCTTTCATAATGATGTATCTGTTGAAGGGGTGTTAAGGAATTCATTGGTTTAATTACACTTAGATGACAAGTGTAAATAGTTGAAATGTCGTCAACTAAACTTTTAATAAAATGTTGTGGCGCATCAATACCATTGTAAATTATAAAAATATCTAAATCTGAGTTATAGGAACATTTAATATAATAATTTCAAGCAAATGGAATATGCTTTTGTACTGATTGAACATTAACTGAATTTTGAATAGTAACTGATTCGTGTATACACTCAAAATCAGCATAAACTACAAAAGGCACATCCATTTGCTTTTTAAAATTTTTAAAACTAAGCTTACTTTTATCATTACTAGGCATTTTGGTAACTATTTTATTACATTCCTTCTTATGTTGTTCCAACGATGTCTCCTTGTGAAAATGTAACAGATGTTGCATACATATATTTTATGTCCATGTTTTGTTAATTGATTACTTATTAATTTCGATATATTTTTTATCTATTCATAATGGGACCTTTCTCCATTCTCTAGCAGCATTAAGTTGATGTTTTTGGACTTTTCTTCTTTGGTGAAGTAATATGGTCCCACTATGATATCACCTTCTAGTCCAAACCCATTCACACTAATTTAAGGATTAATTTGTTCAAAATCTCTTATTTTGTTAACTGGTAAAGGGAAATTTAAATTGATGACATTTAATTTAATTCCATTATCCATCACTATTACATCGTCCTTTATATTTTTAATGTTATATGATGAGCATCTGTTGCTACGAGTATTTAGATCAACTGGATATAGTGCTGATATTATAGCCCATTTAAAACAATATTTTGTCATTGTTTTGAACATTGATACATGCAAACTTTCTCTGTATTTTGCGTGGTAATGGAATGTATTGAGAACCTTTGATGTTTGTTATATATTTTTTACAATATTTACAATAAATATTAATTTCATCATCATTGATGTCATCTTTTGTATAAGAGTGTGAGTGTCGATGCCATTCCCAACGATCCGAAAAATGTATATTACATGTTTGACATTTAAACGATGAGGATGGTCCATCATGATGTAATCGAATATGTCTTCTTAAATTTGTATTAATAGTGAATGCTTTTCCGCAAAATTCACAAATAAACCCGCCAGCCATTTTACTTTTTTTTAGTAAGAACTCAATGATTTAACTATCAGAACAAGAATGGTTCTGTGTCCCCCCAGAAGTAGTCGTATTTATATCATTAATTGTTGATTAGGGGTGTAATAAATTAGGGGGTAAGTTCCATATAAGTCTTATTCGAAAAATAAAAAGGAACAATAAACAAAAGAAAGGCTTATCAAAAATATTTTAATTTTCCACCCGATTCGCTACTGCAGACATATATTTTTTTTCTCTTTTATCAATCAAAACAAATACTTTGAATTTATTCTTCCACCCAAATAAAATTTAAAAACCAATTGCATTTACAAAGCCGGCCTGTCTGTCTGACTATTTTTCCATAACACACACTTTCTTATCTGAAAATATTTAGGTATATGTATGTCATAAATTCTTTATTATTTAGTAACCGAATTTTAAACATCAATTACATCTGCAAAATTTTTAATAACTTAATAAATTCACAATTTAATTAGTTATTTTTTTCCCTTTTTTTCTGTCCATCCAATAATTTTTTTTTTTCATCACCTAATTCAAAACAAAAAAAGAAAGGCTTTCAACAATATTTTCCAATTGCTTCTACAAGGTCTGTATGTCTATCTATCTATCTCTATGTCTGTCTGTCTATCTATCTACCCAAACAACAAAATTTGTTTTTTTTTCTTATACACTCGATCATTACAACAAGCAAAAAAACAAAATCCCCCGCATCTGGCTCTCCGTGTCTGTCTGTCTATCTATCTACCCACAACAAATACTTTTTTTCGTACGCACTCTATTATTTCAACAAGCAAAGCAACAACAACATTGCTCCATCTGGCTCTCCATAAACACACACAAAAAATAAAAAAGCGCCTATCAGCGTTTTTTTTCTCCTTATGTTCTTATTTTAGAGTAGCGTATCTATCGATTTACTTAAATGCCGACTGTAGCGTAGGCATGATCCAAAATTTGTATGGGAAAAGTGGCGCCGGACCGGCATAAACATACTACTAAGAAAAGTAAAAAAAAAAAAAAATAAAATATATTGTATTGGAGTGATAGTTTGATTGCAACATTAGCTTATTGCGCTTTTATGTAGTAAAATAATTTCTAAAATTCTGCCGCCACGTCTTTGAAACGCTTCATAACTCCTCAGGCAGTCGACCTGTTTTTTGCATTTTGTTGAACAATATACATATAAGGTTGTGCCTCTTTTAACGAAAAATTTATTTTATAAACTTCAATATTCGAATTATGAGAAGAATTTGTTGACTTTTTAAAGGGAAAAGTGAACAAATTACGAGGGAAAAAATTGTTCACGATAAGGGGATTTTTTTCCGCGAACATTTTTTTCACGTTATTATTCTCCTATGAATTAATTTTTTCATGGGAGTTTTTCATGATCGCAAGTACGTGAAAAAGGAAAAAATCACGAGGAAAAAATTATTCACGATAGGGGTGAATGGCTTCGGAGTATTTAGCCTACAATTTATTGGAGAATGGGCCATTTGACAAAGCTCCTTAAGTCAACTGGCATGAGTTTTGTCATACTGATTATCCTGCTGAGTTGGCAGCAACAGAATTTAAAAAACTCTACCGTTTAAGTAATTACCTGCAGGAATTTTGATCCAACTTGATGGTATTTTAATAGGTTTAGGATAACTTTAGGAATATGGGTTGAAAAACAGGTATAACAATATACTCCGACGTTGTGTGAACCAGACATTTCTTGCAAATGTCTGTCTTCATTCTTAGAGACTTCTTTCAGATTTCTGTCAGATATTGATTAAACGTATCATAGTATAGAACTAGTATACCCCTCACACATATAGGCACTGTGTGAATTAAACACACATAAAAACAACAAAAACAAAATTTTAAATTTTTCAATTAAAAATGTTTCACAATATAACACTTTTTGTTTAAATTGATGACACAAACACATAATTAATATTTTTTTCCAATACATTTTCCTAATTTGCTTTTGCAAAATGTTTTTATTTTTCACAAACTAAAAATTTTTAAATAAATTTATTTGACACTAATTTTTTTCTGTTGTTAATATTATTAAAGCCAGCAGAGTAGCATTTTGTGGTATGAAAATAATATTTGAAATCATAAATTATTTAAATATTTTCCGATATTGCAGAATAAAAATTTATAATCTATGTTTTTAAAAGTTTATAAATGCAGCCATCATTAAATAAATTGAAAATTTATTGAACTAAGAAACTTTTATTTTAGAAAAATAATTTTTGCCACATTTCATACTATTTTATGCAAATATGTTTAGTGGTGGAAATAGTTTTATACACCAATACATTTGAAAAAAATCTTACTAATACAAACATAAGTTAGGTACCACTGACAATTGAGTTATGTACCTGTCAAAGAGTCGGCATACTTATTAGTTGTATACTATGAAACGTATTGTATGGCTGCTTTCTCATCGATTTAGATATATCGAGAGGAATTTAGGTACCGATATGTCTAATTGAATTCTGATTGAATTCATATAGATGGGTCTAAGTTGTTATCTGTTTTTCTTTTTTTAATAATTGTAATTCTCATTAATTGAAAATTTTTTTATTTTATATATTTTATTGCTGAAAAAAAGATTAAAAGAAATGGTATGTATGTTAAATGTTTAATTATAAACTCGTATTTTTCAATAATATAAAAGATATCATACAGAAATCTGTGCGGTTATTATATTAAAATTGTATTCCATATTCTGTCAATTATCTATCAAAAGACAATAAGAATGTCGACTAACAAAGATAAAGTTCCCAATGACACAGGAAGAACGTCATACTGCAAAAGCAATTTTTGCATCAGCTTCGTCACCTTTTATTGCGGGTACAATCGATTGCACACATATAGCAATATTAGCTCCAAAAAGCCATGAAGAATCTTACGTCAACCACCATGGATACCACTCAATTAATGTCCAAATGGAAAGTAAAGCATTAAAAACCAACAATAAGATCGTCTTTTTTTATGATCCCAACTTGATCATTTTAAATCTAAATACCCAGGAACACGACATGATTCTTACGTATGAAGCTTCTCTTTCGAAAATGGAAACACAATATGTTTTTAATTGGTATGTAAATTTAAGATTTTTTACTTAAAAAACAGAGACTATCAATTTATTAAAAGAGTTTTGATTTAACTACAAAACTTCCATTTGTATTTTTATTTATCATTTTTATAAAATAATTTTAACTTTGATTTACAAATATAGATGAGTTATTGAAAACTCCTCATAATTTTCAACTACAAAAGTTGGAATAATAAATAAATTTCTCATAAAAATAGATAATTCTTATATATAGGCATTCTATACACTCACCACCACTAGTGGTGAATGAGCGTATTCACCACTAGTGGTGAATGAGCGTATACTAAGTTTGTCAATCCGTGTAAAAACTTTTTTATCTATATATATAAAATTGTAACGTTACTGACTGACTGACTGATTCATCATCGCACAGCCTAAACGCCTGAAGCTAAAAACTTGAAATTTGGATCAGGGGTTGGTCTCTCCCCAAATCGATCCACTAAGACGGGATTTTTGGAAATTCGAATGTTTAGGAGGTAAAAAAGGGCAAAAACGGACAAATTCGGTACCCTTATATCTCTAAAACTAAAAGATATACAAAAAAAATTCAATACTTATCGTTGTTCTTTAGAAAAATAAGCGGACAGGTGTCTGGTACTTTTTGGAAATTCAGCCCTTTAACGGAGTAAACGGGTAAAACCTGTATTATGGTACTTTTTTGTCACCCTATCTATCTTTTAAACTAATAAACATAGAAATAAGGGTTATATCACATTTGAAACTTGTCTAAAAAATCCAAATACATATTTGGTACTTTTTTGAAATTCTGACGTTTAGGGGGTAAAAACCGTTACTATTTTTGGTACTTTTTTACAAAACATTTTTTTTTATTCATTGACATATACGTATTAAATTATGGGCTCCTACTACAATATTGAAATTTTTTATGCTTCAATGGGGAGAAAAAAGTACCAAAAAGGAGAAATACGGGAAATTTTATTTCTTACTTTAGTTTTTGGTTCCCCAACTGACAATTTTTTTAATTATCGTTAATATTGGACCTAGAAACATAAACTTCAACATGCAATGTCCTGAGTGGATAACAACCTCTGAGGGTACTTTTTTTTATTTTTTGATCTTTAACTGGTACTTTTTTAATTTCCGTTAGTATTAGACCTAGAAACATAAAACTGAGTGAATAAGAATTTGTTAAAGGGATCTTTTTGGTACTTTTTCATTCTTTAACTGGTACTTTTTAATTTTCGTTAATATTAGACCTATTGACATAAAATCAAACATGCAAGGTCCTGAGTGAATGAGAATTCGTTAGAGGGGCTTCATGGTACCTTTTGGTCTTTAACTGGTACTATTTGAAGTTCCGTTAGTATTGGACCTAAGATCAAAAAATTCAACATTAAATGTCCTGAGTGGACAAGAACCTGTAAGAGGGATCTTCTTGGTACTTTTTCGTTTTTTAACTGGTACCTTTTTTATTTTCGTTAATATTGGATCTACAAACATAAAATTAAAAATGCAATGTCCTGAGTGAATGAGAATCTGTAAGAGGGGCGTTTTGGTACTTTTTGTTCTTTACCAGTTACTTTTTGAATTTCCGTTAAAATTGGACCTATAAACATAAAATTAAACATGCAAGTTCCCAACTGAATGAGAATCTGTAAGAGTAGGTTTTTGGTACTTTTTTGTACTTTATTTTGTGCTTTTATTGTTGTTCATTAAATAAAAAAGAGAACAGGTGTCTGGTACTATTTCGAAATTCGGCTCTTTTAGGAAGTAAAAGTCTAAAACCTGAATTGTGGTTCTTTTTTGTCCCCCATCTACCGTTTAAATCAATGCACATAGAAATACAAATTATATAAAATTCGTAACTTATCTTAAAAATGCCAAGTGAAAATTTTGTACTTTTCTGAATTCGAACGTTTAAGGGGTAAAAATCGTACGTAATTTTGTTTCTTTTTCCAAGATATTTTTTCTTCATCTATTTATTTTCAGCGCACAGCCTAAACGCCTGAAGCTAAAAAGTTGACATTTGGACCTGAGGCAGGCCTCTCGCCAAATTGATCACGCTGACCTCATAGCTGCTAAGCTAAAGGAGATACAAAAAAATGTAATACTTATTGTGGTTCAATAAAAAAAAGGCGGTAAAAACGGAAATTCGCTAACCTCATATCTGCTAAACTAAAAGGGATACAAAAAAATTGAATACCTATTAGTGTTCATTAAAAATAAGCGGACAGGTGTCTAGCACTTTTTTGAAATAAGGAGTAAACGGGTAAAACCTGTATTTTAAAACTTTTTTGCTATGCCATCTATCTTTTAAACCAATAAACATTAAAATAAACAATATATCACATTCGTAACTTATCTAAAAAATACAACTACAAGTTTGATGCGTTTCGAAATTCGAACGTTTAAGGGGTGAAAATCGTACCTAATTCTGTAATTTTTTTCAAAACATTTTTCTTCATCTACCTATATAATATAAAATTGTAAAGTTACTGCATGATTCATCATCGCACGACCTAAACGCCTGAACTAAAATGCTGAAATTTTGTCCACATAAGAAAAAGGGGCGCTAACGAAGTAGCGGGTTAAATGCTAGTTATAGATATAAAGCTGAAGGTCCACACAATGCGTTTATGCGTATGATACTTTTGTGCATTTCATGCGTTCCTAAATTTAAGTGACATGCAATGCGTTGTATGCGCCAATTTTTTTTATCATCTGTTGTGCTAATATGTTTATCAAATAAAAACAATTTGGCAAAAATGGAAGGTGTAACTGATATTTTAATAGAATTTATTTATAAGAATTCATAGAGAAGTAAGCTTTTATTTTAAAAAAAATGCGTAATTTTTCATGGTGTTAATAAGATTCCCTTTCAAGGCATTTGTAAAAAAAAGTAATAAGCACAACGAAGATGGCACTCAGAACATAAAAATAATCGATAGCTTGAACGGCAAATTTTGGTTATGAAAAAATTGTTCTAAAAATAAATTTCAATGTATTTTGTTCTTGAAAGTAATTTCAATCTTTATTACGAAAGCTTTTTCTTTTATTAAAAACCTTTTTTAATACAAAAAATAGAAAAAGGAATCCATTACAAAAACATAGTTATCGATAACATTGAAAATAAAATATGATTTGTCATCCATGGCCGTCAAAAACAGTTGACATTTTTTCACCACACCTGCGACGCATACAAAAGTAGAAAGTAAACCTACTTTCATGCGTCAATACGTATATGCATTCTATGCGTTTTGCTGTGTAACTTGCCACATACCATTATACTGATTCTACTTTTTGAAATATGCATAAAAAGGAACAACGGCATGGGCCTTCAGCTTAAGACCCCAAAAATTATATATATTCAGGCTGCTTGAGTAATTCTAAGTCAATTTAGCCATGTCCATCGGTCTTACCGTATGTTCTTAAAATAAAAGCACAATCTTGGTGTCAAATTGCTTCGAGTTATCCTAAGCAGCAAATCGTTGAGAAGATCAGAGTTATGAACAACAATATAGAACCACCAGGTACGGCAGGACCTGTACCTGGACTCTCCCTGCTTTGGAGATCGTCACTCTGTATGATCTCGATTGGCTATGGTGGATGAATTTCACCCGGTGGCCGGGCTTGTGTGTCTGCCACGCACCCTCCACTACGTGCTTGAGGTCGTTCGGCCATGATGCGCCCTCCATTAAGTGTTGGCTTCCCGGTGAACCGCTGACGTCCGGAAGCGGGGCCGCTGTCTTATGGACGGGCCTGGTAAGTGCCCCAGGTGCGACCGGTGACTGTAGGACAATAGTGGTATTGTTTACCTCATGGTGGTTGACGCGGGGTGGTGAAGCGGACGTACCAATACTGGTTGAGCTGGACAGATTTACCGAGGCCACTGACCAGGAGGTGCAAATGTTCGTGGGACCTCCCGGGTGTGACCTCGATTAACGATCCTGTGGTGGAACTTTCGGCCTGCTGGCTGCTGGGGGTTCCCCCGGTGCTGATGGGCTGCCACGTATCGCATCTAGACCACCAGAAGCGGTAGGTGATTGTCCGTTGAAACCCGGTGTGACCCCCAATACTGTGGCATCTGGCGTCTTGTACATCGATCGTACCCCAGCCTCTGGCTCTCGGTGGGGTACTGGCTTCACTCGGGCTACCCGATTCGCTAGGCTGGCTCCCGGGTGGCGATTTGATGGCTAGGGTGGTATCGAACTCCCCGAGTTCTGGCCGGAACAACTCCTCCAGATCGGACGGGGTGCCATCCCATTGTGACGACGTGCCTGTTGTACTGATGTCATCTTCTAGTTGCTCCGCTGGTAACTTGTTCACTGGTGAGTGGATTAACCCCAACCGTCTACCGGGTGTTATTGGTACATTCGTTTCCTTGAGATTTGGAGTGAACCATGGCAGGTCATCTTCAGTCGAAGGACTGGGTCCGTCACCCTGTTGGCCTTCTTGGCGATTTGGGATCTGTTGTCCAGGTGTCGGAGGGAGGGGACCAGCGCTACTGTCCGCACTACTCATGTTTTGTAGTTCCGCATCTTTCGGAGGACCGTCTTCTTCCTCTGAGCTTACGCAAATGATGACTGGGTCGATTGTGGATTGTTTGCGTTGCGCACCCTGCGATGTACTTGGCTTCTCCGGTGCAGCGAGGACCGTATGCAGCGGTTGTTTTCCCCGGCATTGGACTTATAGCGCGGGTCACCTACGGTGGCTCTCGGTGTGGCGGTGGTCATGCGGTAATGGGTCGCTTTCGCTGCCTTTCGGGGCTCTTCTCTTCCCCCTCCACGAGTCCCGGTCGAACCGTCGTCCTCTAAAAAGGTCGTGCGCCGCCTTATGGACTGTTCCTCTTGCATCCGCTCACGAAACTGTCGACTTGTGTTTTTGAAATGTTCCTCACTGTTCATACTGGTCTCGTGGGCGAATCTGAGATTAAGTTGTCGGAAATCCATGCATGTCCTCCAGGCGCCATTTTTCTTCTTGACCAGGGTGATCGGGAAACAATAGGGGCTGTGTGATCGTTCAATGCAACCTTGAGCAATCAACTCGTTCACCTCGGCGTCTATGATCGCCTGCATCGCGGGATTCCTGGGCGCGTAGCGAATCTTTATGGGTCTGTCGTCTGTGAGCAAGATTTTGTGACTGGCAATATTCGAGACCCCGTGTAGCTCCTTAAATTTCAGGAGTTCCTTTTCCAAGAAAGCAGTAATCATCGCCTGTTCCGTCGTTACTGGCTCTGCCGGGGGTTCATGGCACTGCAGTACCTCCCCGCAGGTGGTGGGCTTAAGCACGGCCGGGTGGACTGGTGGTTGTGTGCCAGCTTCTTGACTGGAACAGTTCAGAGTCAGGCCGGCAATTTGGATGCACGTATCAAAGTTTTGTAAGAACTCGAGCCCCAGGATGACATCTCCACTAGCGTTGGGCATCAAGATATACAGACAATTTCGTGTCCGGTTTCCTAGGGTTGTTGTTAGTTCTATAGCCTTTGAGACCCGGCATACTGCCCCATTGGCTAGCATGACGTCCAGTTCTTCCTGGTGATACGTCGGGGATGTGGTGAGTTGTGATATAACGTCCGGGCGGATGAAGTTTCGGCTAGCGCCGGTGTCTAACACTGCTTTAACTGCGACTTTGTTGACCAAGATGGTGGCCGTCAACTGCGTTTCTTCGCGGTGTAGGCCGGTCATACCGGTGGAGGATGTATTGCTTACCTCGGGAGGTCCGACCATCCTCAATTGCGTCGGCTCCCATTGGCATTTCCCGAATTTCGGGTTTCGGCCCGAGGACATCTATTGGCGTAGTGTCCCGTTTCCCCACAACTGTGACAGCGTGCTGTTTGCCCGTTACCGGTTCTTCGCGGGGAAGCGGCTACATTCCCTGGATTTTGTGTGGTACCGCCTGGTATGCTTTCCAGATCCTCGGCCATACGTATTAATTCAGCAAGGGAGCCAAAATCTTTTCGCCTTATATATAGTTTATATCTTGACTGGGCGTTCTGGAAAATCCGCTGCAGCTTCTGGTCCGCTGTTAATTCGGAATGCCTCATCAGGGTTTGTATCTCTAAAACATAATCTTTGAACGGTTCCCCTGGTTGCTGCACCCTGGCTCTAATTTCGTCTTCTAGCCGCTCGAAGTACTGGGTAGGGAGGAAAAAGGAAAGAAAATCTTGTCTGAACGCAGACCATACCTCCCAGAGCTCGTTGTTGTTTCGATACCACGCAAGAGCTCGTTCACCCAAAAATTCTGGCATCACTCGGGGTAGTTGGTCCAACGTGACCCCGTAAATGTCTGCTAACTCCTCCACCCGCTCAATAAAAGCCAATGGCTCAATAAAAGCCATGGTAAGACAGGCCCCACTTTCGTACCTGATCCATTAGGTGACTCCTGCTGGGAAAATTCTTCCAGGGAAAATTCTTGCATGCACGACAGTAATTCTTCCCGCTTAAGCGGATATATATTCATCCCGTCTTTACCATTGTCTAAGAATTACTTTCTACTATTTTCACTTTTTCATAAGTTCAATCATTTTTGTTCGCCAATTTTAGTATGCGCGACACACCTGCGTAATTTTTTTTTTTTTTTTTTTTTTTTACCAAAATTATTTTAGAAATATAATTTTCAACAGTACATATTATTTTTCTCTTAAAACTTCGTGGTTTGCTTCATTAACACAATTTGGCGTTTTTAATACCGCATTTTTATTTTGCCACTGTTTTATTCCGTTCCATTTTATTCCGTTCCACGACTCACGCATTTGCCGAATCTATCCGATAGTGTTTTTTTTACCTATTTTAACGGGTCCCTGCTCGGGCGCCAACTGTAACGAACCTTCTTGGCTGGGGTATAACTTGCCGGTTATCCAGGGTTCACTTTCCAGTAAATTTCTAATTAGTTCCTGACCTCATTAATAAAAAACAACACACTTCATCAACTATTTGGTTTCAGCAAACACACTTTATTTCTTATTTAATATACAGGAAACTAAACAAACGGCTTTTTCGATACGACAAGACACCCAGGCTACACCACCAAACTACAGCAAATCTGCGGGATGACCACAGATCCGCTGCGTTGAGTTGCTCGTAGACTTATACCTGCGGGATGACCACGGTGTAGCACTAGATTGCAGCTTGCGGGATAACCACGGAACTTCAATTAGCTCTACACAAACACCACTACAAACCAAACTAAACAAACTACCAAAAATATACAGCGGGATAACCACCATAAATTACAACTTACCAACCACTGCGTGCAACACCGACTGATCCTGATTTTAATTTTCGGTCTGCTTTTATACTTTCTTGTCGTCGTACGTACAAGGTGGCTGCAACTGCCCATCTGTTTGGTCAGCTGTTTGGCCCATATGTTTGGCATGTGTTGTTTGCTACGCGCCGCTAGGGGTCTCAGATGCCAATTCGAATCTACTGGCTTCCACTAGAGGTCGCTATAAACGGCCGTTAGTAAATTCAAATTCATTTTTGTCTTATAGCTATTTACAACTGTTCATCATATTTAATAATACTAATAAAACTAAAGGAAAATAATAACGACAACATATCAACAGTTCATTTTAAAGAAATATCATCTTCATGATGATCGCATAATAATAATAATACAATAAAAAAATAGACTACAAAAAAAAATAAAATAAAGTAGAATAAATGACCTCAACGGTACTCATGGTGTAGGTGGAAACGAGGGTTCCGACTTCCATCGTCACATACTCTTCACTTGTGATAAAGTGTATAAAAAGAAATTGTGTAATATACATACATATAAAAAAACAAATGCTGTATGAAATTCATATTTACCAATTTATTGTTTGGTATTTTGTTTAAGCTTTGATATCGTTGCAAATAAAACTTTTTGAGGGTATTGTAGGTAATTCTCATTCCTTCTGTAGTTTTGTTTGCTGATAGCTTTGGCTTTTCTAAAATTATTTAGGAGAACGTTTCCTGACGATCTGGCCTAAGCAACCAGTGAAATGCGCATAGGAACAGCTTATCCTCCAACAATAAATTTCAGTATTTTTATCAATTATTAAAAAAGGGAATTAAGCACAACAAACAAAATCTTTTAATAAATATTTGTATTCCCAAAAACAACTTTGATAATAAATTTTTGCAAGTGCACGTGCATAAAAAACTGAACGGACAAATGGTTTTTATTTTGTTTTCTTACGAAAACAATAAAAGTACTTTGTTTTTAATATGTTTTTTCTTTACCCACTTACAGCTACAATTAATGTTGGGAGAATTCTAACTAATTGTAGTGGGAAATGTAAGAAAAGATAAAAAATCATCACTGTTTTATTGTTTGGTATTTTGTTTAAGCTTTGATATCGTTGCAAATAAAACTTTTTGAGGGTATTGTAGGTAATTCTCATTCCTTCTGTAGTTTTGTTTGCTGATAGCTTTGGCTTTTCTAAAATTATTTAGGAGAACGTTTCCTGACGATCTGGCCTAAGCAACCAGTGAAATGCGCATAGGAACAGCTTATCCTCCAACAATAAATTTCAGTATTTTTATCAATTATTAAAAAAGGGAATTAAGCACAACAAACAAAATCTTTTAATAAATATTTGTATTCCCAAAAACAACTTTGATAATAAATTCATATTTACCTTAATGCCATTTAAATTGTCGACAGCTAAAATTGTTGAACGTTGATCTTCGTAACAGACAAAACAAAATCCTTTTGACTTTCCAGATTCTTTGTCGCGTATTAAATTTAAATTAACAATTTCTCCATACTGGGAGAATACGCAAATGATATCACCTTCAGTTAATGTGTATGGAAATCCTCCAACAAAGATCCAGGCAGAGTCCATATACATATCATGCCAAGATCCCTTTCCTTTCGTAGCTTTTAACTCAAGTTCACTGAGTTTTAGTACGTTTTTCATGTTTCTGAAATAAGTTTTTGTTGTTAATATTAGTGTCTTATTAAAATTATAGATCTTATTATTTTTGAATTTAATTTAAAAACCCAATTACGACGTCGTTTTTTAACTCCCTTTTGAAGCAACTTCCAAAAATTCTTTGCGTTCATACGATGGTTTTTTTTAACATGCCTTTTTTACAGTAGGGCCTTAATACATTTACGTAATTCGATAAACCGGCAACATCAATTATCCGTGCAATAAAAATAATTTTTTGTATCGCTTTACATTTTTTTTGCAACTATTATCTCTATCATCCAGCATTACCTATAATCAAATTGGTTTTTTTTTCGTTTCTTTTGTACATTAAGCGAAATGTGAATAAACGATGAAGGGGAATAATTTTGTTATTTTACGTTAGTATATAGATACAATATTTGTTTATAACTTAATAGGATACACACAAAAAACTACTCGAATAGAAAAAATTATGTCAATACCTACAATAGTTTTTCGCATCTGTTACTTTAATTTTGCAATTTTCGGGAAAAACTAATTTGTTGGTCATATTTTGGCAAATCAGCCCAATTTCCTTACTGTAATGAACTTTAAGTAAAATTTATTAAGAATATATTAGTCCATATAATTTAAAATCGATACTTAAACCGAAAAATATGAACCCTAATCATGAAGTGCCAAGGTAACATTTTGACATATTCGCAATTTCTAAAGGAACCATATACTATAAGTTCAAACAAAGGCAAACCAGTGCAAAAATGGAGATTAACTCTTAAATGCACTTGGGGTCTTTATGACCCAACACTTTTTAGACTTTGAAAAACCTGTCAATTTGAATGTTGCTAAACATAATTAGATTAATAATGAAGGTAAACTAAGCAATTTGTGAGAGTGGACATTTTCAATGCTTAAAAATTTAAAAAACCGATTAATTACTACCCAATTAACAGATCAGTTAATTTAAAGTTAGCTATTTTCGACTAACGATTCAACCGGTTAATTTCCGTCGATTAAGCGATGTGGCAACAATTTTAAATTTTTGTAGTATTATACCATACCTTTTTGTGTTTTTAGTTATTTGTTTCGTCTCATATACAAAAGGTATGTGTTTAGAAACTTTATTTCATACAAACAAAGAAGGTGCTCAATGAAGTTCATTTTAAATAAGTGTTTGCTGTCAACAGCTCACGTACTTTTTATATGTATGAGTTTAGTAATTTCCCTGCAAAAGAACGTGGAGGTATTGACGCCTGGCGAGTGGTGATGTACTGCAGTAAAAGTTAGTAGTGGCAATGGATACAATTTTAGACGGGCGGCAAGTACAGTTAGACTACTCGCAAATATTATACTCGTTTTTTTAAGCCGGCAACACTACCAAAATATACATAATTTGGCAACGCTGCTAATAGCTGTCAACAATTGGTTGGTTGTGAAATTTATGTTTAGTTGAAAAAAAAAATTGTGTCGTAAATTTCTTTATTAAAATAATAAAGTACGTAAGAAAAAATTATAAAATTAATAAACGCACCTTTCAACGAAGTGTAGCAAAACAAAAAAATTATTATAAAAAAAGAGTATTTGATAAGTGTCGTGAAGAAATGCCAAGAGGTGAAAACATAGAAGCAAAAGTTTGTGAAAACAGCGTCATGTGCGGAAATGACAGTCTGGCAGAAGATGAGTCTAAATTGTTATTAAATTCTAGGTTTCCTGAACATTCTAAGTTTTCTGAAAAACGGAAATCGTGGTTCATTGATACCAAATCAACTAAAATGTGCGTAGAGAAATTGTTGGCAATTTTAAAAGAAAAAGGTTTGATATGCCTTTATGTTTAGAAACTCTATTGGGAAAGCAAAAAATTGCACTAACAAAACACATATCTCCAAGTGTTTACTGCCATTTCGGCATCGTAAAACAGATTTTAAAAATTGGCACTTTACTGCAAAGCTATAACGAAATTGTGATCGATATTAATATCGATGGCATGTCCTATTTGCTATGGCCTATTTTGTTTAAAATTATTAATACAAAAGAAAAATTGGAACCGTTTCCAATAGGTGTTTTTGTTGGAAAAAGTAAGCCGCACTGTGTCCATGAATTTTTCAGAGATTTTGTGGAAGAAGTGAAGCATTTAGATGCTTATATTGACATAAATAATGGAAATATATGTATGAATTTTAGATGCTTAGTATGCGATACCCCGGCAAGGTCTTTCGTATGTGGCGTTCCTGGGCATACTTCAAGTCACGGATGTATGAAATGCACTCAGAATGCAAAAAAAGTGAAAAATGTTTTAACATACTGCTCTACATCTGGTTATCCCATAACAGATGATGCTTCTATGAACGAAAGTATCCAGAACACCATTTACCACGTTTCCAACAAACAAAGAGTCCCTTAGAATGTATTGATTTTAAAATGATTTCACAAACTCCTCTAGACAGCATGCATTTAATTGAACTTGGGGTCATGAGAAAAATGCTTGTACGTCTAGTAAATCGACAAACTCAACCTTAATTATCAAAAAAAAAAAAAAACGTTGAAAAGATATCAACACAGCTAAAACCCCTTAAAAAATTTGTTCCGAAAGAATTTTCTAGAAAGCTTATACCGCTCCATTTGTTTTGCAAGAGATAGTTGATAACGATTTTTATTACGAATTTCTGCTATTGCACTTTGCGTACAGAATGTTAAGCTGTCCCCGGCATGTAAAAAGTAATATCCAATCAGCGCAAGCTGCCTTGGAACTTTTTGTGGAAAATTTTCAAATTATATTTGGAGAAGAAAGTGTTTCATGTAATGTTCGGTCGAACTCCTCCTCACGCTTGAGGAGGGTCGCTACGACGTGGCTTTAATCCAGGAACCGTGGATCTCCACAGGAAATCGGGTATCTGGACTGAAGTCACGTAATTTTAACACGTACTTCCCAAAAGTGGTAGGTAGAATACGATCTGCAATACTTGTTAGGAAGAATCTTTATTCATACATTCTATATAATTACAGCACTGACGATCTAACAGTAGTGGCCTTGGAAGATGGCAGAGATGACACAATAATATTTGCATCATCCTATATGCCACACGATAGAGATGCCCCCCCAGTAGAACTCCAAAGACTAGTCGAAGAAGCTTGTAGAAGGAAGCAAAATCTGGTGGTGGGCACGGATGCTAACGCTCATCACACAATATGGGGCAGTAAAGACATCAACAATAGAGGTGAGGATCTTATTGCTTTTATATTACAGAATAATATTCAAATTGCGAATCGAGGTGAGGTCCCAACGTATAAGGGTCCCACGTCGGAAAATGTGCTTGATGTGACGCTTTATACGGATTATAAAACAATGATAGATGATTGGAAGGTGCTTACGCAGCCATCCTTCTCTGATCACTCCTATATATCCTTTGTGTTAAATTACAATGTACCTACTGAAACAGTGTTTAGGAACCCAAGAAATACAGATTGGGCTAAATACTCTTTACTTCTTAATAGGGACCTAGGTCACTCGGGAACACTGGCTAGTTCGGAGGACATAGAGTCTGCCATAGACACATTGACATCGGGCGTTATTAGATCCTATGAAAAGTCGTGTCCTCCCACACGAGCTAGGCGTAAGTCCAGACCACCTTGGTGGAATAAACAGCTGGACTGTGGAAGACGCGAAATTCGTGAGCTATTCAAACTGGCGAAAATTGTCGACCGGTCTGAATGCTGGGGGGAGTATAGGGACGCTCTTAGGGTGTATAAGCGCGACGTGCGAAGGGCTAAACGAACTTCGTGGAAGAGTTTCTGCGATAACATAGAAGAGACGGCTGAAACGGCAAGACTGCGGAGGCTGCTAGTGGGCAGTCCAGTAATGCCAAGTACAGTTTGTAGGGATAACGGAGAATGGACACAGAGCAGCATGGAGACGCTGGATGTACTCGTTGATACACACTTTCCAGGCTGCTCTGAGGTTCCTATTCCAACGGACGAAATTTTCTTTGAATCAAACGACATTATCTCTTACGAGGGGGTGGAATGGGCCATTGACTCGTTCCAGCCATACAAGTCGCCTGGTCTTGACGGAATCATCCCGGTGCATCTACAGCGGGGTAGACAACGGATAATTCCATGGCTGGTAAAAATCTTTAAGGGATGTCTGAGGATAAACTATGTGCCGAAATCTTGGAGGATATCTAAGATTGTATTTTTACCGAAATCGGGTAACAGCAATCACATGTACCCGAAAGATTTCAGACATATTAGTCTCACATCATTCCTGTTGAAAACGCTGGAGAGAATTTTGGACTATCATGTCAAGGGCAACATGGGGCCGACTATTCTCTCTGTAAATCAGCACGCTTACACGAGGGGAAAATCAACTGAGACGGCGCTCCATTCAGTTGTCTCACTGATTGAGAAGACCCTGGGATACAAGGATTTCGCTATGGGCGTGTTCCTGGATATCGCGGGAGCTTTCAATAATGTGTCCACAGAGGCAATTTTGGCTAGCTTGTCGCGTACGGGGGCACATCCACACGCTAAAAACTGGATCGGTAACCTGCTAAGGTGCAGAACTATATCTGCGGCGTGGGGTAACGCCAGGATAACGAGGAGAGCACACCGGGGAACTCCCCAGGGAGGGGTGCTCTCACCAATGCTTTGGACGCTTGTCGTCAACGAACTTCTCAATGGACTTCAGGACGGGGCAGCAAAGTTAACTGCATACGCAGATGACGTGGCGGTAATAGTTGCTGGCAAGGATCTGAATACTATTAGTTCTGTAATGGAGGCTACATTGGCGTTGGTAAGCCAGTGGGCGGCCGGAGTAGGACTGGGAGTAAATCCCGAGAAGACGGACCTAATCCTATTTACGAATAGGTACAAAATTGGCCCTTGGAGGAAGCCTAAACTAGGGGGTACTACCCTGGAACTTAAGCACCACACAAAGTACCTGGGAGTAATACTGGATAGCAAGCTATCGTGGAGATTGAATGTGGAAGAAAGGGTGAAAAAGGCAACGAATGCGCTCTACGCATGTAAGAAAATGCTGGGCAAAACGTGGGGTCTAACCCCTGCTCTTACACATTGGGTATACACGGCGGTTGCAAGACCAATCTTACTCTACGGGATACTTGTGTGGTGGACGGCCTTGAGGAAGATATCGTACCGGAAGATGCTAATGGGCGTGCAGAGACTCGCCGAACTCAGCATCACCGGTGCTTTGCGTAGTACGCCGACTGCGGCACTGGATGTGATCCTGGACTTGCAGCCGATTCATCCAGTGGCAGAAGGAACTGCGAGGAAGTCTGCGATCCGCTTAAAAGCGACGGGACAATTTGTATACAGACCTTATGGTCACGGCAGTATTATAAGGGGAATAGATTGTAGCAGTGACTACACCATTCCGAGGCTGTCACTTGGAAAGAAACCGCGAGGTACCCTGGAGGAGGACGGCTGGTTAGCAGGGCTCCGATCTGGCCACAGGACCTTCAGTTTCTACACTGATGGATCCAAAATGGAAGGCGGAGTTGGAGCTGCAGTCTACTGCCGGGAACTTGGTATTCGGGAGTCGTATAAGCTCCCCGATTACTGCAGTATTTTCCAGGCGGAGATATTTGCGGCCAAAATGGCTGCTGATTTGGCACGTAGCTCCAGTACTAGGAACGCACACATTTACTTTTTCATCGATAGTCAGGCGGCGATCAGGGCGATATCCGCCAATTTTTCATACTCTTCTATCGTCCAGGAGTGTAGGGACTCGATAGATAGACTCTGCACCAATAGGAGGGTGCACATCTACTGGGTTCGCGGGCACCAGGGCATAGAGGGCAACGAGGCGGCGGACGAATTGGCAAAACGGGGGGTCCAGTTACCATTCGATAGGGTGATGGCCATCCCGGCTCCAATTCGGAATATTAGGAGGGATACGGACTCTGCTATACGGAGGAGATCAGAGGCAATTTGGGAAAACACCGAAACGTGCAGGGTTTCCAAAGTAATGTGGGGATCCTATGATCCGGAGTCGACGAAAATACTTCTGTCACTATCGAGAAGTGATTGTAGACTTCTGGTAGGTTTTATAACGGGTCACTGTTGGACGGCGGTATACGCCAAGAGGGCGGGACGGCTGAATAGTGACAATTGTAGATTCTGTGGGGTACCAGGGGAAAAGGAGACAGTGGAGCATATACTCTGCTACTGTCCGGCACTCGTGCGCTCCAGGGCGAACTGTCTGGGAGATCATTACTTCCAAAATCTCGGGGAAATCTCTGGAATTGGGTTAATGAGTCTCCTGGCGTTCGTCAAGAGAGTGTGGGGTACTCTGAGTACCATCATATCAGAATGACCTTTCTTTCTTATTTCTGCGGGTTATCGTGCAACGTGGTAACGCTAGGGACCTATTTGGTCTATGCGAGGTCTTTGCGACCGGCCACTCTAACCTAACCTAACCTAATGTTCACAGCTTGCTACACATAGCTGAAGATGCAGCAAAATATGGAACACTTTCAGAATTTTCTGCATATGATTTTGAAAACAGACTTCAAAAGCTCAAAAAACACGTCAGGAAGTCTACTCACATAATTCAACAAATTTTAAACAATGAAAGACATGAAACATTTATAAAAGAAGAAAAAAGTGGGCTTATACGTTCCAAAGAGGGTATCAAAGGTGTTTATTTTAATCGTTGTTACTTTTCATGTACCAGCCCAAACAATGTTTGCGCAGTTGATTTAGATACTCCTATTCAAATAGTTGGCTTTATAGAAGGTGAAAATAATATTGTTGATGGGAGAAGAATTTTGGACATTAATAGTTTTTATAACCTATTGATTCCATACAACTTGGGATTATTATTTCAAGCCTAATTTTAGGGGAAAAAGAACCAATTCCCTTAAAATCAATCACATACAAATTTTTATGTTTTTCTTTTAAATCTCAATTTGCACTCATTCCAATTTTGCATAGCTGTTCATAATCCGTGATCGCAACAATGGCCTCAAAAATAAAACTCTTTCCGAGAACTGGTGAGTTAATAAGACTGTAAACATTTTGTTCAAAGCTTAAACTAATAATTTTGCATTTGCATTTTAGGTGGTTCAAAGTGTGATGGCTGTGCAGCGCTTAATAAAAAACTGGACGATATGAAAGGTAAGTTTTTACAACAGATTAATTCTCAAATTATATTCAATCTTAAACCTTTAAAAGAAACGCTTGAACAACAACAGCAACAAACACAACAGCAAAATATAAAAATATGTGAGATACTTGCCGAACATAAAGTGCTGCTGAATCAACTTGTGGATAAAAAGAAGGCCATCGACACAGTTATGCAGATTTTCCCTTTAACTTCAGAGCGCCAACTTCATGAGCTTGACAATCTACTTACAAGCCAGAAAGATCTGTATGTAAGTAATTATCACATTATAGAGAATATAAACTTCAATATAACCTAAACTGTTGCAGGCTCGCTACATAAAATCGCTGATAAAAGGCGATATACTCAAAAATCTTGTCCTTTAACGTTGAAGGAGTTCAGGGTAAAAGAAGTTGAAAGATTTTAAAAATGTGTACGATGCTATAACCGGTATGTATATGTTAAAAAAGCTTCCAATAGACTTTCATTGACTTATTTGTTTTTTTAGATGCAATTTCTGATGAACGAGCAGAAGAAAAATTAAGAGCCGCACTCCACCACGAAAATAATAAAAACCACAAACTAAAGAGCAAGCAAAAGGCCAAAGAAAATCGCGCTCAGTTAAGTGTGGATGATCCTGAAGAGCCGAAAATTCAAGTTGTAAAAACAACAAAATTGAAGCTCCTTTAAGTTTATGAATTTCATAAGTAGTTTAATTTTTAATCTTCCAAAGAAAATCGCGCTCAGCAAAGTGCAAGAATAAATAATTTTTTGGTTGTGATAAAAAAGCTAATAAAATGCGTTTTTTCCATTTTTTTATTTTATATTTTAATACCTCATTAAATAAATAATTGAAAATAAACGAATATGTTAATACATATTAAAATAAAAATCTGCATTCTTTAATTTTTCTCAATACCAAATTACCAACAAACTACCTACTCGTGGATTGCTTTAAAGGCGATTGGTGGAAAGGTACTCCCAAAGTCTGCACTCGTGGACTACTCCGAAAGCGATAGAACGGCGAGGGCTGGTTTTCATATGACAGTCCAATGTTAAAATCAGCACTTGAAAGCATTAACAGGGAAATGAAGAGAGAGTAGTGGCTATCGCTCCGCGAGTACTCGAACAGTAGTCCTGCACTACTAATTTTTTCTGAAGGGTTGTTTCTTCGCATAAACAAAAGGTAAGTGTTGTGAAATTCTTTTACATACTTTATATCAATTTACAAGTATTTGCTTTAAAAAATTTTCTTTTTTATTTCATTTCGCGTCCTTATTTGCATGATTGGTTTTTTGCAGTACAAACTTCATAAGAAAGCGACAAATATTTAATTTTATATCACAAATCGTCAAAACGATTTACTAAAACCGTCACAAAAATCGTCATTAAAAAAAACACAAACTTTTGTAATTTTTTTAAACTTTTAGCTATTTTCCGCTTGTCTTATTTAAAATAATAAAAAAAAGTCATCCATATTTAGTTGTAATCTCCAAAAAAAAGTTAAAAATAAAACCGTTAAAATACGCCTGCGACTGTTTGGTAATAGATTAAAGGAAATAAGTATACGTTCTATTTAATCTATTACCAAAAAGTCGCAGGGGTACTTTAAATTCGCCAACCACGATACTGAAAACTTTTGTAAATTAGTACAAAATTTGTCATTTGAAAAATCGTCAAATTTATGGTATAAATCGTCAATAGGACATTTTTTACTCCTAAATCGTCAAATATGGCAGCCGTGATTCAAAAACAAAGGGGTCTTTATTTAAATATTTAATATTATGCAGATAAAAACATGTGCGGTTGGTTAATTTTAATTAGAAAGTGCGTGTCTTTCAACAGTTTTATTTTTCATTTACTTTTGCACCATTGTTAGTTTTCTTGCAGTAAAAAATCATAGAGAATCGAAAAATATTTTACTTATATGACACTCTACGTGAAGATAATTTTATAAATGTAAGTTGATACTTGAATTGATTAATATTGCTCACAAAATGGTCTGTATATAAATAATTTTTGTTTTGCAGGTAAAAATATTTTAGTAAACGAGAATGGCAAAACTGAAGCAAAATGTAAGCATTGCCCCAATGTTTTAAAGTACTGTGGTTCATCATCATCTTCTTTGTCCTATCATCTCCGCAAGGTTTACAATAACAAACTGGATGAAAATGTGATTTCAACAACATGGCATATAGCAAAAAAAAAAAAAAAAAAAGCAAAGATATGAAATCATCTTCGCTCCATAAGCTAGAGGAAATAAAAGTAAGAAGTGTGGCAGAGGACGGGATGTCGGCATGAACTTTTAAGAAATCTAAAGTGAATGTGTCTCTGCTTAACGTTAAGGGCGTGAAGATACCATCAAGTAGCTTATAGCTGATATTAAAAAAGTGGTAGAAAATAAAGGACGTTTTTTAATGAATGTGGAAGAATGGTCTGACTTACCATACCTTAAATACATATATCAACGCTACCCTCAGATACTACGATCTAGCTATTTTAAAATTTACAATTTCGGATTAGAAGAGCTAAATCAAAAAGGCACAGCATTAAAAATTACTGACACAGTAGAAAAAAGTGCAAGAATTTGGGATCAATTTCGATAGACACATTGTGTGTTCTGCTCACAACGGCGCTGCTGTAAAGAAAAAGTATGGAAAAAGTATTTCCGCTGAAAATTGATCAAACTATTAACCGTGTTCGAAAATGCTGTGAACTTTTTAATAAGTTAAATGAGAAACATCAAAAACTATAAGCATACGTAAAGATGCACGAACGCAACGAGTTTCGTATATATAAATGTGTGAATCATGTTCTGGCTGATTTCGATTTAGATCTTTTCTCTAATTCAGATATACAAGTTTTAGAAAACTTAAGTTAAACTTTAAAGCCTTTGGACGTGGCTATAAAAAAGTTTAGTAAAGACTCTGCTACTCTAATTGAGCTTGAGGGAATTATTAAATTTTTGATTAATAATTTAATAAAAGCCAATAACACTATTGCCAACAATTTAATTAAAAATCTAAGAAATGTTTGGTGCTGAGCGTTGTCAGGATGAGCCAGATGATGACCTGACAACAGAAGAAACTCTCGATAGTAACACAAACAATCTTGTAACAGAATTAACCGAAACAATTATGTTAGGTTAGGTTCCGTGGGCAGCCATCGAGAGACAGCTCACTTGGGTCCTTCAGCGGTCCCTTTGTGATACCCAGCGCTAATGCCCATCCCAAAGATCAGGTACTCAGATGACTGCAAAGTTGAGCCAATTCGTCTTCCTAATTAAGAGAAGAAGCAATCTTAGTTCTTTTTTAGATAGATCCTCCAAGCAGGAAAACACCGGCTCTCCCAGGTATTTCTCCCTGACGTCCCGTAGCCCAGGGCATTGCCAGAGAAAGTGAAGTACAGTCTTCTCTTCCTCCTCATCATGACAACTTCTGTTGTAGTCATTGAATTCCAGACCCATTCTCCTAGCATGAGTCCCAACAGACCAGTGTCCAGTCATAACCGACACCAGTCCTGATTTGGTCCCTATTGAACCTAAGTAGAGATTTGGTTCTCCGTTCATCATAGCCAGGCCAAACTGCCCTGGATATGGAGCAGATGGACTCACAGGTCAATCCCTCTTGCGCAATTCTGTAATACTCGCACCGAATGAGTGACTAACAGTGAGCCATTGGAAGGCCAATGAATTGATCAACGAATGTGTCATCCATGCGGCCACCTTCCTTGGCCAGCTCATCTGCTATCTGGTTTCCAGGGCAGTTTGAGTGCCCTGGTATCCATATAAGCGTTAACCCTGAATGCTCAGCAATCTCATTCAAAAACATTCCACAGTTAACCTAGATATCGTACATATCGATGGTCTCAAGTAGAAAGGCTCTAACTCGCATTTTTTACGAATTTGAGTTTTCCAGTGATTCCAATAAATTTTACACAAATACACATCGTCACAAAAATTTATTGCATTGTTGTAAAGAATAACGGCTTTACAAGAAGTTGTATGAGCAAGTCTACATTATGATACATACCGTTTCTATTATGTTTTTACCTTCTCCTATACAGTTACAATTATTTGAGTTAGGGCCTTTCTACTTGAGACCAACGATATTTATATCTCTCGATACGCTATAATACTTTAGCCAGTTGGCTGCCTGCAGGACACTACATTCATCCGGCAGACGAAAGGAAACTTTTACGCCTAGTTCCTCTATGTAGAAACCTCCACCAACTCTTTCGCCCTTCCTTGGCCCATCAGTGTATACCCCCAGGGCTGGTTCATGGAAGGTGCCCAAGACCGACAGCGCACTTCCTCGCGCCAAAGGCTCCGGAGTGCAGTAGTCCACTCCCTCAGGGACAATCGAGCATCCAATTACCCTGGAGTGACCATAATCGCGGGTCGACCAGCCGTGTGCCGCGTTCAACCGTGTCGCAGAGCATAGTCATCTGTCTGGCTGTGATGTCCACCGGGAGCCAGTTTAGCATTGTAAACAGCGCCCTGATGGGAGTGGAGCGCATTGATCCTGTGATCATCAATGCGAACAGTCTGTGTACCTTTTCAAGCATCGCAAGTTACCTGCCCGTGTCCAGCGCAGTTCACCATACAACAACACCACAATACCGAGTCGGCTTTACTACAGCCTCAAAAATCCAATTGACACACCTCGGGCCCAAACCCCATTTCCTGCCGATTGCACCTCTGCACGCATATATAGTAACAATTGCCTTTTCCATCCTCGTCCGGATGTTCAGCCCCCACGACAGCTTACTGTCCAAGATTACGCCCAGATACTTGGCGCTATGAGGGAAGTTCAGTCCCATTTAGCCTCGGAAGTCTCATGGCCTCGGTCCTATACTTCCTCGTGAAGGGTACCAGTTTCATATTAGACGGATTAACACCCAATCCGCATGATGCGCTCCAGGTGCTAAGTACCTTTAATGCAGCCTCCATACACTGAGACATTATATTCAAATGCTTCCCCGTAATGGCCACTGCAACATCGTCAGCATACGCCACACTTTTAATCCTCATGTCGCCCATCTTCGTCAACATGGTGTTCATAGTCAGGTTCCACAACCGAAACAATTAGAAGTGTTAAAAATTAAAAAAAAAAATTTAAAAAACAGGACTCTAGTGGTATAATGGAAGATTTTATATGTTTAGAGAAATCCAGGAAAAAGACTGAAAAATTAGATTTTCTTTATTATAGGTTGCTTTCGATTTCTCCAACATCTACGAAAGGTGAACGAATTTTCTCCAAGTCAAGTTTTGTCGGCATTCAGTCCGTCGTGCTCGTTGACGATAGGCGTGTTTCCTAAGCTCGGCATACGGCTTATTTTTTATTTTTAACATAAATTACTTTTTATAATGAAAATGGCAAGAAAATGGACGCACTAATTGAATAATTTTTAATTTAAATTATTTAATATGCATAAAAGTGAATAATAAAATTATTAAAGAAGAAAATGCAAAAAAAAAAAGAAAGCATATATAGGCAAACACATACGTGTGTATTTTATAGTAAAGTTAGTACTATTTGACTCTACCGCTCTCAGTGTACTGCAGCTTTGCCATAATTTAAAAAAATGCATATAAAGAAATACCTGATTCAAACTTTCAAAACTACAGATAAAAATAGCCAAAATAATTATATAATTTATTTAATATTTTTAGCACACGAGTAAAACAGAAACAAATACAATATTATTATATTAGAGCAGTTAGTGGGCTAGAATTTTAGGTCAAAATGGTCAAAATTTAACGTTTTTCTAATTTTTTCGCGTTGTTAATTGGGGCATTTGACAAAATATAAAAACATGTTTGTAGAAAAATCGAAATGTTGAATATTATCTAAACTGTTTGCGCTGATTAGTGGTAAATTTAATCATTAAAGCTTGCCACTGATAATTGATTAGGTTAAATTATGGCGTAAGAAATAAAATAAAAATGGATAATATTCAATATTGCGATTTTTCTACAAACATGTTTTTATATTTTGTCAAATACTCTAATTAACAACACAAGCGATTTTTACAAACGTACAATTTTGACCTACAATTCTAGCCTACTAATTTCGTTAATATAATAATATTGTATTTGTTTCTATATTACACGTATGCTTAAAATATTAAATAAATTATACACTTATTTGGTCTATTTTTTTGCAGTTTTTTTAAGTAACAATAAAGTTCGTTTTCTTTATATGCAGTTTTTGAAAAAAACAAAATTATGGCAACGCTGCAGTACACTGAGAGCTGGAGATTCAAACAGCACTAACATTACTATAAAATACACATGTATGCAGTGTGGCCGTTTTGGCATTATTAGAGCTAAATTTAGCAATAAAAATTTTAATTTAGCTGCAAAATTTTCATTTAGCACTTTGCATTTTATTTAGCATTTTTAGAAAATGTTTTTAGCTTTTTTTAGCATTATTTAAAAAATAGTTTTATTAATTTTACGTAAATTTTTTTTTATAAATTAGGGGTGCCAGACGCACTGTTTTTAGCAGTTCATGTAATGATTTTTTCAATTGTACTGTTTTATGCACAACACCCAAAACAGTACGCAAATGTACTGTTTTTATTTATTTTTTAATTTTCAGTAAACTAGCCTATGGGCCATAATCAGTAAACTAGCCTATGGTCCATAATATAAATAATATTTTAATTTAAAAGTCAATTAAATTACTCAAAAATTAAAAACAAACCCCAACAATTCCAAAAAATTTAAAATACATAAAGACATTTAATAAATTATCTGACATGAGCGCTTACTATGTTTCTCTTATGGACCTTGCTTACAGGTCACATCTATCTGATAGGACCAGTGGTAATTTGAAAGTTTTTTGCCGCTATAGGATTCATGTTAATCCAGTTATAAGAAAAATAAATGGAGAGAGTGCACAGATCCTTCAAATAACAAAGATATTTAAACTAACACAATAAATGAATTAATTTTTTTAAGCAAAGTTAGGTTTTTATCTCTTTGTCTCTTTTGATGTTATGGTACAACTGATATAATAAGTTCGCAAAATCGTTTTTCAATTCCGGATGAGGCCCAAAATGTTATCAATTCGTCTAAGCCACCCCCGATATATCTTAGAGAGCACAACGCAAATGAATTAATAAAGAATTTGACCTCGGTAATAGGTGAAAAATCTTTTTATGTAGCTTCAATAAAGCGCGGTAGTATAAATGAAACAAAAATACAGGTATATCATGACGATGATTTTCGTAAAGTAATTACTAAATTTGCAGCACTTAAAAAAACTTTTATACATACCAACTGAAGAGCAGTAAAGGTCTTCAGGTAGTGATAAAGGGCATTGATTCATGCGTAGACCCAGGTGAGATAACGTTTTTAGAAGAGAAGGGCTTTAAAATAAAAAACGTAATAAATATTAAAAATAGAGAAAAAAAATTCCCAACCACTATTTAAAAAATTTTCAAAAAGGGGCAAAAAAGGGATTTTCAAAAAATAAGTGCAACAAAAAGGGGAATTCTGAGAAAAAGGGGCAACTTGAAAAACAAGAACATTTTCAAAAATTAAACATATTTATTAAGTTATTTTCACTGAAAACAAAACATAAAAAAAAACTTCTGATGCATTAATAAGACCTAAAATCTGTCGTCACAAGCAGTGCTGCCACGACTAATAACATTTTTACAACCAAAATTTTTGAAAAAGTTACCAAATGTGAAAATTGAAAAAAAAAACATTGAAATTAATAGGAAAATATTAATTAAAAATTGAGAAAACAAAACAAGAAATGTAATTCTTGTACATATTAAAGAAATAACGAGAAACTTATATTAAAAGTTTTTATTTTTTTTAAAACCTTTTTCATAAAAACCCGTAAAATTTCCATACGAAATTCAGTTTACTGAAAGTTGATATATTGAATTTTTTTGAATATAGCCTTTACACTAAACGAAATTTGTACTTCACCGTTATAAAAAATAAAAAGAAAAATTAAATAGTTTTCCGCTTTTTAACTGTCATTCGCAGGCAAAAATTTTGCAATTTTTAATCCTCTTGTTGATGGAAATTTACGTTTGACGATACGGCCATTTTTTACAGTAAAGTTCCATAAATTCTAAAATAAAAGATTATATATCAATCAATTTTTAAAAAATCTTTAAAATTCATATTTGTACTTCAATATATTAAAATATACTAATGCAAATAATGTAAATTTCGAACATTTTTCTTCTATTCAAGTTTTTTAGAAACATTAAATCTTTACTACTCTTAAAATTATGAAAAACTCCGTTCATTTAAAATAAAATTAATGGAAAATCTCCACCGATTATCACATTTGGTAGTTTCTTTTTAACAAAAATCTTAAACAAATATCTGGAGGCTGTTTTATATGTCATAGTGCATATAATATATATTTTGTACACATTAGTCGTAAATAATTTCCTTAGAATCGAAATACGCGATAACCTCCCATGTAAATAAAAACGTTAAAAGTTTAAAAAAACGTAAATTGCAAGTGTATCAAGGAAAACATATGGGCATTTCCTCCGAATGGTCAACCAGGATGGAAAAATAAAATGTTGATAATCATCGTGTCTTATTGTTTATAATTATAAAAAAGTCTATGTTTTTATAATAGAATGCTACATATGATATCTTTGCTGATTTACTTGAGGAAATTGGGCTGGAAAATTTAATATTTTCGTTTTAAGCTACTTCTAAAGACATTTTTATATTCAATTATTTTACATGCAAAAACATTTGTTATGCTTGCACTCTTTCTTTAAAATCTCTCTATTACAATTAATTAAGAAGAGAAAAGTGTAAGTAGAAGACAAAAAGTTCGATTTACGGTTAAATAACGGTTAAAACATATGGAAACATCGTACGTTCGCGACCGGTAGTTAAGCCAATTAAACAAAAACCAATAGAGATAGTTTATTGTGTAAATACTGGATAGAGACATACATTAATACACTTTTAAAATAAATTAATCACGTTTGAATATTCCGTTCCATTTCGCAGATTTTTACATTTCACTACTGTCAGCCAAAGTTGACTTCTATTTTGCGTACGTACGTGACCACATGTTTATAACTATCATAATAAACTTTGCACGGGACCATTTCTTTGGTGAGGCTCCTCTATCGTAATACTCCTGTACAGGATATATTTTAGACTTTAAATGGGATGCGTTTGGTTTTTTAAGTTTAAGAAAACTTAAACTCGATTAAATCCATCTTTTGCACTAAGCATAGAGCTACCAAAATGCTATCGAATTGCAAAAAAAATGCTAGGAAAAAGTTTTATTTTCCATATTATTTGTACATCAAAAGCGTACGAACGTACGTTCGTGACCCCAGGAAATGCCCATATGCATACGTATTGTTATTTTAGAAAAAAAGTAAACAATATGAAAAAAATCACATCTCCATATTGAAGAAAAAAAATTACCAATTTTGGTTAGGAATAATAAAAAATGGAAGCTCTGGTCACAAGCAATAACCGTCTAAGTCGAAATATTTTTTGAGAAAAGGCACTTTATATTTATGCTCGGGTTTCTGAAAAAAATTATTACAGTTTCCTGACACAAATTGCCATATTTCTAAAAAATATGGTCAGTTCTTTTATTTAAAACTGTAAGATTAATAATAGCGTCGGCTAAAGATATGTTATGCGAAATTTGAAATTAAATTCGTGGTAATACGCAGCCTCGTTACAATACGGGCCACTGGGTGATAGGAACTTATGCGCGGAGAATGGGCCTTGATTACAATGACTGCTTTAGAAGTTGTCATGATGAGGAGGATTCGGTGTTTCACTTTCTCTGCCAATGCACCGATCTCGGGGATATTAGATTAAGGCGTTTCAGGAGACCGGAATTGCCATGCCTGGACGATATGTCCAATGTGGGACTGAAATCGGTCTCTCTATACTGCTGGGGTGGTTCGAGGCTGAAGTGACTTCTGGAAAATAGTCTGGTGAATACTGGCTGACTCAGATGAAAGTTGTATTTATTTCAGAAATATTTAATAAAAACAAATATAAACTCAATTGTTTCTGAAGTCTACTTAGGCGGTTATAGCTTGTGGCCACAGATATTTATATGTACATACGTATAAAATATAAACTGCAAATTGTTTGGGAAATACATATACAGTCAAAATTCCCTATAATAAATCCGCATCGGACCAGAAAATCACTTCCTTATATAGAAATTTCATTATACAAACCTTTAAGTTTTTTTTCACTTTTGTTTATAAAAACCGGTATTTTAGTATTGATACCGGTGCAGCTGTTATCGATTTGACCTTTGCTTCATTAATATCCTTTAAAGGTCAAGTTTAAATTCTTTTGCGTTAAGTGCTTAATTGCTGGTTTCTACAGTTTTAAAATTGCCTATTAAATAAGGTGCTGCAAAAAAACTGCTTAGCTACAAAACTTTGTGTTACTGCTTTGACTTTAACTGCTGAAATTCTCTTAAAACAAATGCTCCTATATTTTCTTTCACTAAACACGAGCGTTTACTGTAAAAATTTTATCACAAAACCTTTTTCTTTTATTTCTGTTTTCATCTAGGGGTATCGCTTATAAAAAAGTTTTTGAAATAATTTATAATATGAACACAAAAAAAAATTCTCTTAAAACAAATGCTCCTATATTTTCTTTCACTAAACACGAGCGTCTGCTGTAAAAATTTTATCACAAAACCTTTTTCTTTTATTTCTATTTTCATCTAGGGATATCGCTTATAAAAAAGTTTTTGAAATAATTTATAATATGAACACAAAAAAAATTATATTTGAAAAAATTGGATCATTCTGAAGAAAACTTCATGGTATGGAAATTTATTATAAGGAATTTAGAAAAAATTCGATCAGCGGATGCACTTCTATAAAGTAAAAAAGGGGCAAAATGGATACAAAAAAATACGAAATGATACTAAAGGGGATTTGAAAAAAAGGGGCAAAGAAAGTGGCAAGACAGTCAAAAAAGGGGCAAAATTTATTCGCATTACGGCGTTAAGAGTTACAGCCACAACAATGTTCACAATATAAAAACATACAAACATTGACATACATATGTATGTTTGTATGTACTTTTATTATAAAATTACTTTCAAGACGGTTGTCATATCGGCGCGTGTAACTCTTCCGCCACCATCCAAATAATTCTTTGGAATTATTTGCAAACACTAAACAAAAACATACAAACATTGACATACATATGTATGTTTGTATTACTTCCAACATTTACAAGATCGTTGTCATATCGGCGCGTGTAACACTTCCGCCACAATCCAAATAATTCTTTGGAATTATTTGCGAACACTAAACAAAGAAATAACAAATCAGGTCAATCGACCGACGAGTTCACAGAACTGTATCAGGCCACTGAAAGTTCCCCATAATTTTGTCTAAATAGATTGCTGAGATCTCTCTTTTCCATTCTTCAATTAATACTTTATAATTACTATAAATAATAAGTATCAAAAAAGATAGTTGTCAGTTGTATCTTATACTTAGTTGTCTTGCTGTGCATTACCACAGCAGACAAAACAATAAAATCGATTTAAAAAGATAAACAGTGTGTTTTTTTTATTTAATAAAATTAACATTCATCTAATTGGCGCAGTCGGTAGGATTCGCGGAAGGATAATACTCTTTCTTTCATATTAATGAAAATTTTTTTTTTTTTTTTTTTTTCATTATTTATTTATTGAATCTTCATATATTAAATATGAACTAACAATAATTAATCAAATCTTATACTAATACTTTATTTTTGTCCTGCCAATGCTAGACGAAAATTTTTCTCTTCACGGTTTCTATTCACATATGTAGATTTTTAGCGGTCTTCTCTTCGGATGAGTCCTGCAGTATCTCTTCTCCTTAATCTAGAGTGGCCGCTGTCATTTAAAATATTTCGAGCTAGTGGATTTGGGTGCGACTCAAGCCTTTTTAAATATTTTGCTGCGTACTTCGTAATAATAGTTTTTACTAATGGCACATTGAGATCCTTGTGAATATTAGAGTTTTTAACATACCAGGGAGCGACTGTGATTATTCGAAGGAGTTTATTTTGGCGCCTTTGAATTTTTTCGATATTTGAGGCCGAGGCAGTGCCCCATAGCTGAATACCGTAGCACCAGATTGGCTTTAATATAGAGTTGTAGAGTAGGAGTTTGCAATCGAGGCTAAGAATAGAATTTCTTCCAATAAGCCAATTAATTTGAATTGCTTTTAGTTTCATTTGTGTTAGTTTTGCTTCTATATGGCATTTCCATGTTAAGCGCCTATCTAGATGAATACCAAGATATTTTACATGCGATTGTTGGGGCACTAATTGATTATTGATTTTAATAGGGGGACATGACTCCCGACGCAAGGTGAATGTTATATGTACGCATTTTTGCTCATTGACTTTTATCCTCCATTGTTTTAACCACTTTTCCAATTCAAATATATGATTCTGCAAGTAGCGAGATGCTTCATGACAGTTTTCGTGTACGCTTAAAAAAGCTGTATCATCAGCAAATGTTGAAGTTAGGGTGTGGTTATTTGTTGGCATGTCTGAGGTATATATTAAGTATAACAGTGGGCCCATGATGCTTCCCTGAGGGACTCCAGCGTCAATTGGCTGAGGAGAACTTATAAAATCACCTTCTTTAATTATAAACCTTCGACCGATTAAGTAGTTTTCTAACAGCTTGTGTGTGTTTACTGGTAAGTTTAACTTCAATTTATGTAATAACCCTTCATGCCAAACTTTATCAAAAGCTTGAGAAACATCGATAAAGAGGGCGGAACAATATTTTTTTTCTTCAAAGGCTTTTCTTATGGCGTTTACTATACGATGGGTTTGTTCAATTGTGCTATGTTCTCTTCTAAAGCCGAATTGATGGTTAGGAATACATCTATTTACATTTAAAATTGTGGCTAATTTTGACACTAACAGCTTTTCAAACAGCTTTGATATATTAGACAATAAACTTATAGGTCTATATGACTCAACTTTTGTAGGATCCTTCCCTGGCTTAGGTATCATTGTAACTAAGGATACTTTCCATTCTTGTGGGTAGTATTCAAGGCGTAAAATAGCATTAAAAATCAAGAGAATAATTTTCTTTGCTATGCTGGGTAGCTCTAAAAGCATTTTGTTGCTGATCTTATCAAACCCAGGGGCTTTCTTGGGGTTTAAATCATGAATAGCCTTTTCGATTTCTTTTATCTCAAATCTAAGTGGAACAGCAGCTCTAACAGCAACAGGTGGCAACTCGACTGCAATATCGGGAGATGTATGCGGGGTAAATACGTTTTTCAAATGATTAACAAAAAGATTTCCTTTTTCTTCATCATTTCGTGCCCAACTTCCATTTAAGTTTCTTAATGGTGGTTTAGTGATAACTGGTCTATTAAGATTTCTAGCTGCACGCCATAAAGAGTAGTCTGATTGGGAAGTTGCATCAAGTTCCTTAAGATATTTTTCCAGGGAAGCCGTTTTCTGAGACTGCAATAACTTTCTTAGCCTTTTTGTGCACTCTTTTAGTAAATTCTTAAGTTGAGGGGATCTATGCATTTGCCATTCTCTTCGAGCTCTCCTTTTTTCAGTCAAGAGGCGCTCGACATCTGCAGAATATATTTTACTATTTTTGGTTTTTTTGAGGGTTATACTAGAATGTCGAACAGCTAGTTTCAGATAACTGTCAAAATTTACAATAGAAATATCCACATTCTCCGGTGTACTAAGCGGAATATTTTCAGTGCAGTGGGTACTGAGATATTTTTTATATTTTAACCAATTAATTTGAGTGGCTGACGTCACTAAGTTATCAGACGGAGATACAATTCTATTAGGATTTAATATAGTAAGAATTGTAGGTGTGTGATCAGAAGATAATTCTAAGGAAGCTTCAACATAAATCGTTTCTGCGGGGATGTTTTTAACCACTCCAAAATCGATGACATCTGGAACTTTTTGCTGATCAGTAGGCCAATATGTTGGTTGTCCGCTCGCGACCACATTTAGATCCATTTTAAAAATTGTGTTAAACAAAACACGACCCTTAGGTGTAATAAGTCGTGACCCCCAGAAAGTGTGTTTAGCGTTATAATCGCCAGCAGCCAGGAAGCAGGGTCCTAATGATTTGAAATATTTATTATATTGGCTTTCTGATATAGAAAATCTAGGTGGGGAGTATAATGATGATATTACTATGTTTCGATTTAATTCCTCAACGCAAATGTTTGTTGCTTGGAGATAATCTTCACGATGATCACTCATTAAGTAGTGTTTTACTCGGTTCTTTATCAAAATGGCAGAACCTCCACAAGCTCTGTCTCGAGGGTCCTTTGTATCATACAATATATAACCATTGATTTTAAACGTATTTCTTGAGGTCAGATGAGTTTCAGAAACCATCATAACATCAATTTGTTTATTTTTAAGGAAGTATTCTAGTTCATTTTTGTGTTGGCGGATGCCGTTTGCGTTCCAAAAGCAAATTTTTAAACAGTTCATGGCTTGTTTAGTACAGCTTGCAATAACATCGATTGCATTCTTAACATTTCTTGCATCATGTTACCCATTGTGTTATTTCATATTAATGAAAATTACGCGAATCTGCAATAAGCGAACCTTGCATTACCAAGGACTAAACCGGGAACCTGAAAATAGTCGGGAACAATAGTGCAGTAGTCCTTACAATACTAAGGAAAAACAACCTTTAAATAAAAAAAAACTAAAATTAAAGACGTGATATCCTTAAGAACCACAGTCATAAAATTTTTTCTTAAAAGACTAAAATTAAAAAGTGAAACACAGTCATAAAATTTTTAAGAATCACATTCATAAAATTTTTTCTTAAAAAGACTAAAATTAAAAAGTGAAACACAGTCATAAAATTTTTAAAAAGACAAAAATTAAAAAAAAGTGATATCCTTAAGAATCACAGTCATAAAATTTTTTCTTAAAGGACTAAAATTAAAAAGTGAAACACAGTCATAAAATTTTTAAAAAGACAAAAACTAAAAAAGATATATCCTTAAGAATCACAGTCATAAAAATTTTATCTTAAAGTACTAAAATTAAAAAGCGAAACACAGTCATAAAATTTTTAAAAAGACAAAAACTAAAAAACTGATATCCTTAAGAAACACAGTCATACATTTTTAAAGGACAAAAATTAAAGAAGTGATATCCTTAAAAATCACAGTCATAAAATTTTTTACTTGAAACCAAATCAACAAACCGAAAAGAGAAGACCAGCAGCGAAAACCAGGTCAAGCTAAAGAGTAAGAGACCACAGAAATCAAATCAACAAACCGAAGAAGGAAGACCAAGAAATTCGTGAGCAGTGGGAAACAGGTAGAGCTAAGAAGTGAGAAACCAGAACAACAACAACACGAGTTCCAGCAAACCAAGGAAGGAGGACCAGGAAATTCGTGAACAATAGCATAGTAAGTTTCATTTAAGTATTAATAGTATAATATACATATACGTCTTATGAGTGACACGGAATCAGTAGAGTCAACATCGGATTACGATTCCGATAGAACTGGACCCAGGATTTGACTCAAACGACGGCTACCTGACCGAGGTGTACGAACATATTGGACAAAGAAACAATAGCGACACTCAAGAAAGACGTACCGTTAGAAGACGACGAAGACAACGACCCATTAGACCAAGACAACATTTTTGAAAGACTTTTCCGTTTTCAATAGACACACTAGCAAAATGACACAGCCCAACCCTCCAACCATTGTTCTTGACCCCATCAAATAAAGGCTTCCCGAATTTAATGGGGACAAACGTGATCTTTATAATTTTATAACCCTAGTGGATAGAGTATACCCACTTCTCAGACAATATGACGAAATGTCACAGTTAGTATTCTCTGACTTGAATAAAAGTCGTCTTAGGGTCAAAGCTAGGGAGACAATTGAAATTAATTTTCACGCACAATCCTGGACGGATGTAAAAAAAATATTAATGAATAATTTTGGCGAAAAGTATAGCATAGAAGATTTATTCGATCAAATGAGAGCCGTCTCATTCAAAACAAACACAATCGAATTTTACAACGAAATAAAAGAAAAATTAAGAAATTTGAATAACAAATCCAGCATGATAATGGGCGGAAACACAGGAGCAGGTCAAATCGCTACAAACAATACGCAAAGCGCCTTGAATATCTTCAAAGAAAAAATACCAGAACCCATGAGGACTATTCTAGCCTGCCGTAACCCGAGCACCCTAGAAGATGCCATGGAAATTCTATTCAAGTCGGGTTATGCATACTACGGTAATAAAACAGTCAAGCCAGGTAACAATTCATACGGTACCAACAAAAGACTGAAAATAGAAAACAACTTAAATAGACAATCTAGCGGACATAGTAATTCGAGTAACAGACAAATATACCAGAATTCCCATACAAGGAAAAATAACCACCAAGCACCAAACCAGCACTATAACCCACATTATCAGCAGAATCCAAATAACACTTTAGTAATCCGAACTGGCGACAGCATAATTCCCATTACCAACAGAACCCTAATTACCAGAATTACCAAAGAAATTTTAATAGCCCGAACATACCAAACTTCCATCAAAATGGACAACCAAATCAAAGAAATAATTTTTTGCCCGTCCCTGAACCAATGGACGTAAACCTCGTTCACGATTCCGAAGAGTCATATATACCTCAAGAGGCATCATTCGAACAATACTTCGACCAACAAGAAATACAAGATACTGATTCTTTCGAAACCCCCCAAAATTTTCCTTTAGTAGCCTCCCCGGAGAATTACCACATATAGTATTAAAGGGCGACCTAAAATTTATAATTGACACTGGTGCCACGCACTCAATCATCAATCCGGGGTTATGCAACCCCAAATGGAAGGTTGATGTACCACCAGTAAACCTCAAAGCATTGCAAAACAATGTGAAAACAAACACGGTATGTAAAGTGCCATTGTTTTCTGAACTAGGGAATCCACAAGACTGGATTTACTTAATCGAATGTAAATTCCATAACACATATGATGGTATAATTGGGAATGACATCTTACGTAAATACAAAGCAGTAACAGACTATAACCAAAATATTTTAAAAATAAATAACCAGATAATTCCCTTGAAATTTCCGAGTAATCATACAGTTAAATTTGTCACTAATGTAGAATGCGCATTGGTACACATTACAGATTTCCGTTCTTCCAGCGGCGAAATAATTCTTAGAGAGGGAATATATAATTCAGAAAATTTTAAAGTCGAAATAGAAACCAATCTTGAATGTCCCGAAATAATTTACATTAAACCTGAAAATGCGTGGCCAGTAACAATGGAAAACTACTTTCTTTCAAATGAATCAATAACAAGTGATAATCACAGTGATTTACCATTACGGGACCAAATTAGAATAGATCATTTGAACTCTGAAGAAAAAACGAAATTTTCGCGATTAATAAACAAATACTCCCAATTTTTCTATCAGACAAATTCTAACCTAACTTTCACTAACGCTTTTAAGCACCATATTAATACTGTTGACAACATTCCAATATATTCCAAAACTTACCGCTACCCGTACATACACAGGGAAGAAGTGAGCCGACAAATCCGTGAAATGCTAGAAAACGGGATAATTAGACCGCCAAATTCACCGTATTCAGCTCCAATTTGGATAGTCCCTAAAAAGGACGATGCAAGTGGACAAAAAAAATGGAGGCTTGTGGTAGACTATCGTAAGCTTAATGAAAAGACTGTGGACGATAGATACCCCATCCCAAACATAGATGAGATCTTGGATAAACTTGGTAGAAGTCTATATTTTACTACACTTGATCTCGCTAAGGGATTTCACCAGGTCGAAATTGCAGATAGCGACATCCATAAAACTTCGTTTTCAGTTGAAGGAGGGCACTACGAATTCCTTCGTATGACATTTGGCTTGAAAACCGCACCCGCCACTTTTCAACGCCTAATGAATAACATCCTGAGCGATTTGCTAAATAAAGTGTGCTTAGTATACTTAGACGACATTATCGTCTTCTCAACCTCTCTTGACGAACATTTAAATTCACTACGTTTAGTAATGGATCGACTAAAAGTTGCAAACTTGAAGATACAAATCGACAAGTGCGAATTTCTAAAACGCGAGGCAGAATTTCTTGGCCACATTGTGACCCAAAATGGTATTAGACCAAATCCAAAAAAGGTGGAATGCATATTAAAATACCCGATCCCCCAAAGCCCAAAACAAATTAAACAATTTTTAGGACTTAGTGGGTACTACAGAAAATTTATTAAAGATTACTCCAGAATAGCAAAACCTATGACGAACTATTTAAAGAACTATTTAAAGACGCTAAAATTGACTTACATAACACTGAATATCAGAAAAGTTTCGAAACCTTAAAAACTCTACTTGTGAATGACCCCATACTAGCATACCCAAATTTCTCTAAGCCCTTTGTTTTGAATACCATGCAATATACTACGCAAGCAGGACTCTAAACGAACATGAACTTAATTATAGTACGATAGAGAAAGAGCTTCTTGCTATAGTATGGGCGGTAAAATACTTTCGACCATACTTATTCGGTAGAAAATTCTCTATCCACACTGACCACCAACCACTACAATGGCTATTCTCGATCAAAGAACCAAATTCACGACTCGTTAGATGGAGACTTATATTAGAAGAATTTGACTTTACTATAAAATATAAAAAGGGTACGAATAATGGAAACGCTGACGCGCTCTCCCGCATCAAACTACAAGTTAACTATTTCAAGCAATTCATGACTAGCGTTATAACAGAGAAAAATGGCCCTATAAATATGTACAGAAACCAAATAATAATTCGAAAGGTGGGGTCAGGATCTCTAAAGATAAGGAACCAAAAAATTTTCAATAACATCAGGAAACTTATTACCGCAAAAAACTTCGACGAAGCCACAATGTTGTTGATAATTAAGAATCACTTTGATCCCAAAAAGCTGAACGCTGTCTTTATCGAAGACACTGAAACTTATGAAATATTCGAAAAAATAATTTCAATATACTTCGGACAAAGTAATGAATTTAAGATTATTAAATGTAACAACACATATCAGGAAAGAACACATGAGAAATAATCATAGAGGTATAAATGAAAACTTCCAGCAATTAAAATATAGCATTTATCACCCCAAACTTAGAAAACGTATAACACAATTTATTAATAATTGTGACGTCTGTAATAGGGAAAAATATGAAAGGAATCCCATACGACCAAAACTGGACCTGGACAAATTGTACATATTGATGTTTTTATAGCTTGAGAAACACCTTATTCCTGACTTTTATAGATAAATTTAGCAAATTTGCACAAGCAATAAAGATAGAAAACCGAACATGGATAGAATTTAAGAGAGCGGTTACTCAGTATCTGAGCATAGTGGGTAGTATAAAAGAAATTGTTACACACAACGAGTTAGGTTTTAAAGCGCTACCTCTAAAGGATTTCCTCAAAGAAAGAAATATAGAGATCCACTTTACATCGAATAATAATCATTCATCTAATTCAGACGTTGAACGCCTGCATAACACAATTAACGAACATATTAGAATCCTCAGACACGATCCTGACAAAGAGATCGATACCGTTGAAGAGAAATTAAACAAGATAATAACGTTTTACAACAACACCATTCATTCCACGACCGGGTGCAGACCCTCAGATTTCATAAACGGAAAGATAACGCAAGATAACTATCCATTGATAAAAGATGAAATCCAAAACACAAAACGTAGGACGATAGAAAAAATTAATCAAAACCGCGAAGACTGTGAACTTCGTACCGGGGACGTTTACATAAAACAAGATAGGGGCGGGAAAAATCACTCAAAATTCCGTAAAGTTAATGTCACAGAGTTCGACGACAATCATGTTATCACAAAAAATGGGCATATATATTATAAATCTCATTTAAAAAGGAAAAGGGCACTGCAGTAACCTCCCTGTTATTTACAGATTCATGATGATGAAACCACTAATTATTCTACTTCTAATAAGGACCGTTAAGCCACAAGTTCTGGACGTACAAGACTTGAGCAATAATCACGGATACCTACCCATAAAAATCAGAGACGTGAACATAGTAGACTACTATATAAAGGTTATCCATGTAATCAACACTACCAAATACATAGACACGGCAAACACGATAAACGACAATATACAAAAATTAGGAAATACATATTCTAACGTTACCCCTTTACTAGAAAGTATTGGGAAAAGTATGGACCTTTGTAGGACAAAGATTTCTAACCTCATACCTAAATTCAGACAGAAACGTGGTCTTATTAACATAATAGGAAAAGGACTAAAATATGTTACAGGGACGATGGACAGCGATGAGGAACAAAACATATTTAACCACTTTTCCAGAATAGACAAATTTAATAACGAGACATCAACAGAAATAGACCAATTGACTTACTTAAGTACGACATTATCGAACAAAGTCTCTAATATAACTTCACACATTAATAACCAACAACATATTATACAGACATATATTCACCACTTTAAAAAATATATAGGAAATAAAATCCTCAACCTAGAAGACGAAACCACATTCCTAGAAAACATATTCAGAATTAATAACGATGTGATCTTACTGACAAACCATGTAGACGAAATAGGACACGTTATATTTAACTCTAGACTAGGAGTAATACCATCCGACATATTGACAAAAGAGGAATACGAGCTCATGGATAATATTGAATCCTACATCCATACCAATATTTCCGTAAAATACAGACATAATTTAGTTATACTTACTCTACAAATTCCTAGATTCTTAAACGAGACATTTACTGAAGTTTTAATTGAACCAATTCCAAATAAATTTAACAGATCACTAGCCTTAAAAGATAATACTTTTCTAATACATAATAATGAAACCTATAATAGCGACACTTTTGATCATAAGAAACTACGTAAAATAAAGGATAACTGCATCCAAAATATTGTAAACAACAAAGAACCAAATTGTAACATGAATATGTCAATTACGGAAGAGGAAAGAGAAATATATCCTGGATTGCTAATATTTAAGAATTTTAAAAGCAAAATCGAAACTAATTGTAACAACACTGTAAACTTTGGCAAAATTAAAACATTCTTAATTAAATTCGAAAACTGCAATGTAAAAACAGAACACAGATCCTATGAAAATTATAAAATTAATGTTAAAGAAATGTTTGTTATAGAAAGGTTCATGTTAAAAATTAAAGAAAATAATGAATCTCTTCCAAACTTACACTTAGATCCACTAAAATTTAACGACACAATAACACGGATAAACAGAAAACTATTAAGTATTCATATACTAAATATCAGTAGTAATGTAAGTGCCTTGGTTGTCATTGTATCTATTATTATCCTAATCTACATAAGAATGAACAAGAGAATTTACATATTATCTTCGTCGGAGCCTCGAACTAACGGTGGGGGAGTTACAGCCACACTAATGTTCACAATATAAAAACATACAAACATTGACATACATATGTATGTTTGTATGTACTTTTATTATAAAATTACTTTCAAGCCGGTTGTCATATCGCGCTTCCGCCACAATCCAAATAATTCTTTGGAATTATTTGCAAACACTAAACAAAAACATACAAACATTGACATACATATGTATGTTTGTATTACTTCCAACATTTACAAGATCGTTGTCATATCGGCGCGTGTAACACTTCCGCCACAATCCAAATAATTCTTTGGAATTATTTGCGTACACTAAACAAAGAAATAACAAATCAGGTCAATCGACCGACGAGTTCACAGAACTGTATCAGGCCACTGAAAGTTCCCCATAATTTTGTCTAAATAGATTGCTGAGATCTCTCTTTTCCATTCTTCAATTAATACTTTATAATTACTATAAATAATAAGTATCAAAAAAGATAGTTAGTTGTCTTGCTGTGCATTACCACAGCAGACAAAACAATAAAATCGATTTAAAAAGATAAACAGTGTATTTTTTTTATTTAATAAAATTAACATTCATCTAATTGTTAAGCTTAAAAAACGAAACGCATCCCATTTAAAGTCTAAAATATATCATGAACAGGAAAATTACAATAGAGGAGCCTGAGCTGTGTCATCCGCAAATGTTGAGGTTTGTGTGTAGCTGTTTGTTGGCAAGTCCGAGGTATAAATTAAGTATAATAGAGGGCCCAGGATGCTGCCTTGTGGGACTTCAGCGTCAATTGGTTGAGGAGAACTTATAAAATCACCTTCTTTAATAATAAACCTTCGACCGACTAAGTAGTTTTCTAACAGCTTGTGTATGTTTGCTGGTAAGTTTTGCTGCAATTTCAGTAGTAAATCTTCATGCCTGACTTTATCAAAAGCTTGAGACACATCGATGAAGAGTGCTGAGCAATATTTTTTTTCTTCAAAGGCTTTTCATATGACATTTACTATTCGTTGAGCTTATTCAATTTTGCTGTGCTTTCTTCTTAAACCGAATTGATGGTTTGGAATACATCTATTTTCATTTAAAATCGGCGTTTATTTTAACACTATTAGTTTCTCAAATAGCTTTGAAATATTAAATAATAAGCTAATAGGCCTGTATGACTCAACTTTTGTGTGATCCTTTCCTGGCTTTGGTATCATAGTTACTAAGGAAACCTTCCATTCCTGAGGGTAGTATTGAAGACGTAAAATAGCATTACAAATAAAAAGAATAATTTTCTTCGCTTTACTTGGTAGCTCCAAAGCATTTTATTACTGATCTTATCAATACCGGGTGCCTTCTTGGTGTTTACGTCCCGAATAGCCTTTTCGATTTCTTTAAACTCGAATCTTAGGGGAATAGCTGCTCTAACATTTACAGGCGGTAACTCGATTAGCAAACAGATTTCCTTCTTCAATATCATTTCTTGCCCAGCTTCCATTCAAGTTTCTCAATGGTGGCTTAGAGATAACTGGTCTATTGAGGCTTCTAGCTGCACGCCATAATGAGTAGTCTGATTGTGGAGTTGCATCCCTTAAGATATTTTTCCGGGGAAGCCGTTTTCTGAGACTGCAGTAACTTTCTCAGCCTTTTTGTGCACTCTTTTAATAAAGTCTTAAGTTTGGGGGATCTGTGCAATTGCCACTCTCTTCTTACTCTCCTTTTTTCAGTCAATAGACGCTCGACATCTGTAGAATATATGATTTTATTTTTGGTTTTTTTGAGGGTTATGCTGGAATGTTGAAAAGCTAGTTTGAGATAACTGTCAAAATTAACAATAGCGAGATCCACGTTCTCCGGTGTGCTAAGCGGCATATTTTCTGTGCAATGGGCACTAAGATATTTTTTATATTTTAACCAATTTATTTGTGAGGCTGATGTCGATAAGTAACCAGACGGAGATACGGTTCTATTTGGATTTATTATAGTAACAATTGTAGGTGTGTGATCGGAAGATAATTCTAGGGACGCTTCCACATGAATCGTGTCTATGGGGATGTTATTAACCACGCCAAAATCTATGACATCTGGAACTTTTTGCTGATCAGTAGGCCAATATGTTGGTTGTCCGCTCGCGACCACATTTAGGTCCATTTTACAAATTGTGTTAAACAAAACACGACCCTTAGGTGTAATAAGTCGTGACCCCCAGAAAGTGTGTTTAGCGTTATAATCGCCAGCAGCCAGGAAGCAGGATCCTAATGATTTAAAATATTTATTATATTGGCTTTCTGATATTAAAAATCTAGGTGGGGAGTATAATGATGAAATCACTAGGTTTCGAGATAGTTCCTCAATGCAAATGCTCGTTGCTTGGAGATAATCTTCACGATGATCACACATTAAGTAGTGTTTTACTCGGTTTTTTATCAAAATAGCAGAACCTCCACAAGCTCTACCTCGAGGGTCCTTGGCATCATATAATATATAACCATTGATTTTAAACGTGTTTCTTGAGGTCAGATGAGTTTCAGAAACCATCATTACATCAATTGGTTTATTTTTAAGGAAGTATTCTAGTTCATTTTTATGTTGGCGGATGCCGTTTGCGTTCCAAAAGCAAATGTTTAAACAGTTCGATCGATTGCATTCTTAACATTTCCTGCATCATATTACCCATTGTGTTTGTAAAGTTATTTACGGTTTGTACTAATGTTTCCATGGTTTTCTCTAGACGACTTAAATAAGAAACTGGTGTTTCAGCATTATTTGGCAACTCTCCTTGCATTGGCATATGGTTTGATTTTAGCACGTTAGCGTAGGATGTTCTGTTATTATTAGGCTGCGGTACCTGAACGTCATTAATGTTAACTTGATTTGTTGCCTGCATTTGAGGGGTATTAGGTTTCGGTCCAACCGAGCGCGTGACGATAGAGTATACAGGGCATCCTCTATAGTTGGCAGTGTGATTACCACCACAGTTGCTACATTTTTTTACATTGGGGTCGTTTTTGACTTATCGCAGAGAGCTGTACAGTGTAATTCTCCACATACGACGCAATCGGGGGTTAGATGACAGTATGCCTTAGTGTGACCAAATTCTTGGCAGTTTAAACATTGCACGGGATCATTCCTTTTGTGCGGCTCCTCTATTGTTATTTTTCTATACAGGATATATTTCAGATTGTAAATGGGGTGCGTTTCGTTCTTTTTAAGCTTAATGTCGCCGGGTTCTAACTCCACTCTAAATAGTGGTTGGGGATTTTTTTTCTCTATTTTTAATGTTTATTACATTTTTTTTTTTTGAAGCCCTTCTCTTCTAAAAACGTTTTTATCTCACCTGGGTCCACGCATGAGTTAATGCCCTTAATCACTACCTGAAGACCTTTACTGCTCTTCAGTTGATATGTATAAAAATTCCTATTAAGTGCTTCAAATTTTGTTATTACTTTACGAAAATCATCTTCACGATTAACTTGTATTTTTGTCTCATTAATACTACCCCGTTTTATTGCAGCTACATAAAAAGAATTTTCACCTATTACCGAGATCAAATTCCTTATTAATTCATTTGAGTTTTGCTCTCTAAGATATATCGGCGGTGGCTTAGAAGATTTGATAACGTTTTGTGCTTCCGGGGATTCCTCATCCAGAATTGCAAAACGATTTTGTGAACTTGTTCTATCAGCTGTACCATCTTTTAAGACTTTTGAGACCGAAGCAACTGCTGAAGAGGTTAGGCTGCGACCCCGTTTAAGCACTGTTATGTACCTATCAATACCTACTTGTACTGGAGGCTTTTGACCACTTTTTACTTGTGGGGCTGAGTTTTCCATCATGCCTGTTTTGGGGGTAATATTTACATCACTTATTGAAATCGTTTTTGCCGCTGAGGCACCGCTTGCAGGTTCTATATTTTTTATTGTATTAAAATCAACCGTTTTATTAGACACCGAAGGTGATACTGAGTTTTCTATTATGCCTGATTGAGGGTTGATATATTTATCACTTATTAAAATTGTTTTTGCCGTTGAAGCAACGGTTGAAGGTTTTATATTTGTTAGTGTATCTGCCGTATTATTAAATACAGAAGGCGAGAGGGATTGCGTGCGAGTAAAAGGTTTATCCGTTAGGTATTTGCTATCATCGATTCTTTTTTTTTATTTCTGCATTTGTTTCGTTAACACTCACTGTGATATATGCATTTCTACTGTTTGAACTCATAAGAATTTTTTTTACTACTGTTTACAGTTGTGCTCTTCTAATTTGTTATTGTTTATCAACACCGAGAATAAAAAATGTGTGTTTATGTATGTATTATAATGTATGTTTGATTTTTGAGTAAAATGTGATTAGTGTAAGCTTTGCTAGATTTTTTGAATGCTGCTTCTAGCTGAAGCACGTTTTAATTCTTCTAAGCACCTTTCAGTGCTCGGGTAGAATGGTGAGAAAGACGATCTTAATTTGTTAAATCAAAAAAGTATTCTGATTTTTATTTCCAAATCTTACAACTATTTATACCAAATTTAAATTATTTACAGTTCTTAATTCTATGTTATGTTCTATTCTTTCTAACCTACGGTGTGGCTTATTGAGTCAAAACACTAGATTTTGATTGGTCAATGTTTTAACTCAATTCTTGCTCAATCCCTTGCTTTCATTTTCATTCAATCTTTTTTTTTTACTTTAATGTTTACCCAAAATATTACTCAACTATCAAAGTGCATTGCCTTTTTCCTAAATGCTTGCATTTGTGTTTTGAAATATTATCCATCGTAATATTCCAAATGCAATGCATTTAGTTCATTTGCTTGCATTGACAAATTTCTCAAGTGCAATTCCTTTTGCTTGTACACATAAACATTATCATATGTGTGGTCTCACTTAAGAGTGTGCCAAGCGGTTTCATGTTGCAGTAAAATTAAATAAAGAATTTTGTATTGTTGTTGTTGGTTGGTTGTGTTATAACAAACACACTACCCATTGTTTTTAGGTAGTTGTGATGCGTTTTGACAAACACACTACACCTCTGCCCTTAAGATTGAATTTATGAATCGAATTTAATCTTAAAAATACTTGTGTTTGTAAAAATATATGATTATATATATTTATGTGTATGTTATATCAATAAGTAATTAAAAGTAAAAGAATGTCTTATCATCTTACAGTTATATTTCTTATTGTCTATTTGTAACATTAGGTTTATATAATTTAAGTATATTGTTATGATAAATTTTTTCCATATTGTCTACTTTTAATAAAGAATTTACTCCTAATCTTTTTATTATTTCATATGGTCCCTTGTATGGGTTTTGATTTTTTTTTTCTAGATTCTAATTTTATTAATACTAAGTCTCCTATCTTAAAGTTACTGTTATTTATATCTCTGTCATAAATTTCTTTTGATTTTTATTTAGATATTTCTATTAGTTTTTTAGCGTTTTCCAAGGATTTTTTTCAATCTTAATTTGACTTCATTAGCGTAATTCTCAATGTCATAAATTTTATTATTGTCGTCTATTTTGTCTGTGGGTAAAGTTGCAAGTTTACCATAAATTAATTCATAAGGTGAGTAGTTAGTGTCAATGTGTGGTATTGTGTTGTAAGCGAATGTATAGAAAGGTACCCATTTGTCCCATTCATAGTCATTTACAAAATTAAGTAAATATACATTCAACACACGATGATTTCGTTCAACAGAGCCTATAGATTGGTGGTGATATGGTGCTGAAAATGTTTGGTTTATGTGAAGTAAATTGCAAACTTCTTTTAACAATTCATTGTTTTAACAATTCATTGTTTTAAAACATCCATACTTTAAGATAAACTGTTCAACCAATGTTTTAGCAATGTTTTTAGCTTCTTTTGTTTCGATTGGGTGTGCTATTACATATTTGGTCAATTCACACTGCATTGTGAGTATATACCTGTTTGACATTCTTAAAGGTCCTACTGTATCTATTTGTATTGTCTAAAAACTAGTGTTAGGTGTTTCTGTTACAATCATTTTCTCTTTAATATACTTTGTCTGTTTATTTCTTAGGCACTTATCGCATTTGTTAATGTAATCTCTAACCATTTTTCGCATATTTTTCCATACATAACGTTGTTTTAATTTCAGTACTGTCTTTCTAATACCGAAGTGTCCTGATAATGGCGAATTGTGGAATTATTTTATGATGTTGATTTGTGATTTCTTATTTTTAATATATTGCAAAGGTTTATATAATATAATGTTTAATTCAAAATTTTTATACTTATTTGATTTCAATATTCTTTGGTATACCTCATTATAACTTTTACTTAAATATTCAATTGATATGAGCTCAAAAATTTTATCTTCGCATGATAAAGCGAGATTTTTTATATTCTGCTTATGCATATAAATAATCAACTTCTCTAGAGACAAAACGTATTTTGCTAGATCTTCATTAATATTCATTACAAAGCTGTTATCTTTATTTTCTATGGTGCCATCTTTAGGTCCATCTTTCATATTTCTTGTACCGGTTTTAATAATATTAAATTTTAATTCGCGAATATTCTTTATATCTTGTAAAGATGTACATTCCCACATATGATTTTTATGTTGGCCTTGGGATATGTCACTATCATTATTTATTACTTCATTGTTACACTGGGTCTCCACCTGAGATAAGATATAAGATTTTTATATTAGCAAACGTCAAATTTAATCGCAGAGCGTATTATCTTACGTGTGGACTCTCAAATAGTGTTAGTATTAATATTATAATAAATGTTCTGAGACAGTTGTTATGAGAAATCTTATAACAATTATCTTATTAGAAGAGCTGTCAAAAATACACATGCATACACACATATAAAACAATAATAAGCCACCATTATTAAAATCTGTAATTTATTAATGCAATGTTTAAAAAAAACAATATTTTAAACTAAAATATCAAAAAAACTACAAAAAAAAGAATACAAAATAATAAAAACGATACAAGTTTACTGTACGAGAATCAGTCGATTATGAAATCTTATAAGATACGTGTTCCCCTTGTTTAATATTAAGATTAACATGAAGAAATGTATTCTCTCATTCTGTCGACGCTCTCTCAGATATTATATCAGATATTATCTCAGGTGGAGAACCTGTGTTAGAAATTTCCTTTGCTTTCATTCCACGTGTTGATACTAAAATTTTTGATGGTTTACTACTATCAATGTACATACATGTATTTTTTTCTTTTCTTTTTCTTGTATTTACTTTTTTTGATACTTTATTTTTTCCCGTTTTTATAAAAAAAAAAAAAAAAAATAAACCGTATGCCGAGCTTAGAAAACACTTCTATCTTCAACGAGCGCGACAGACATAATGAAAAGTTTAAGTTGCCAAAAATTTGGTCACACTAGGCATACTGCCACTTAACCCCTGTTTGTGTTTTATGTGGAGAATAACATGATACAGCTCTTTGCGATTAGTCTAAAAACGACCCCAATGTAAAAAAATGTAGCAACTGTGGTGATTACCACCACTGCCAACTATAAAGGATGCCCTGTATATTCTATCAACAAGCGCTCTGTTGGACCAAAAACTAACCCGCCTCAAATGCAGGCGACAAATCAAACTAACACTAATGACGTTCAGGTACCGCAGCCTAGTAAAATCAAACCATATGCCAATGCAAGGTGAGTTGCCAAATAATGATGAAACTCCTGTTTCTAATTTAAGTCGTCTAGAAAAAAACCTGGAAAACACTAGTGCAAACAGTAAATAACTTTACGAACACAATGGGTAATATGATGCAGGAAATGTTAAGAATGCAATCGATGTTATTGCAAGCTGTACTTATCAAGCCATGAATGGTTTAAAAATTTGTTTTTGGAACGCAAACGGCATTCGCCAACATAAAAATGAACTAGAATACTTTCTTAAAAGTAAACAAATTGATATAATGTTGGTTTCTGAAACTCATTTGACCTGAAGAAATACGTCTTTTGTTAATTTTGACAGCTTGCTTAAACTAGCTGTTCAACGTTCGAGCATAACCCTCAAAAAACCAAACCAAAAAAAAAAGGAGAGTTCGAAGAGAGTGGCAATTTCGCAGATGCCCCCAACTCAAGACTTTATTAAAAAAGTGCACAAAAAAGCTAAAAAAGTTACTGCAGTCTCAGAAAACGTCTTTAATAAAAAAATATCTAAATTACTTTATGCAACTCCACAATCATACTACTCATTACGGCGTGCAGTTAGAAATCTCAATAGACCAGTTATCTTTAAGCCACAATTAGGAAACTTGAATGAAAGTTGGGCAAGAAACGATATTGAAAAACGAAATCTGTTTGTTAATCATCTGAAAAATGAATTTACTCTTAATATATCTCACGATATAGCAATCGAGTTACCACCTATTAATATTAGAACAGCTATTGTCTTTTTATTTTTAATGCTATTTTACGCCTTGTATACTACCCTCAAGAATGGAAGGTCTCCTTAGTAACCATGATACCAAAGACAGGAAAGGATCACACAAAAGTTGATTCATACAGGCCTATTTCTAACATGAGATAAATTTTATTTGCCAAGAAAGATGTGCGCACGTATATACAGATATTTACGCACAATATCTGCATGCAAATATGTATGTCTATACTGAGAGTGTAACACTCCAAGAAGGCTGAAAAGGAGAGGAGAAGGGAAAAGAGAACATCGTTTCATAGTAATGATAAATTCGTTAAATCAACTTGAAATTAAAATGCGTAATTAGTGTTACAAATAAAGGTCACAATTGTAAACTCTGTTCATTTGTAAAGTGTTTGTTGTACAGTAAAGAAGTGCAAAATATCTCATTGTAACCATAATTATAATAAAAAAGAGTAAAAAGGCAAAAGGGAAAAAAAATCTTAATCCGAATAAACTGGGTAAAATTATAAAGTAATTTGTTTTAAAACCCGAGTGGAAAACGTGTCAGAATCTGGACCGATTTAACAAAAAGGACTTTTTTCTTGTAAATTTCAAAAGGTAAGACAGATTTTGGGTTTCATATATTGTTCCCGTGTTTTAACATAAAAAAAATTTTTGTTAGGGAATTCCTATTATTTTGAACCCTTGGGGCAACTAATTCGCTTAGAACAATAGCCACTTGGGCGAAGGTCCCACAGACAAAGTGGTGCCTTACGGAAACCTGAAACCCAACAACATAACCTTACCGTATTCGGCGACACAAGTTTGAACGTCATATTAGTGGACCTAAATCAAATGTTTTGAGAAACCACATGTGGTAGTCATGCAAAAGAAGCTGCATACCGATTTGGAAATCCAAGCCATAACAAAGATATCTAAATTATCTCTAATCATAACATTTTAAAACCCCAATTGGTTAAATTTAGTTAAAAACAAATATTCAAAGTATTAATTATTAGTAGAACATAAATTCCTAAAGATCTACTGAATTATTAAAATAACCCAATTCCTCAATCCTATGTATCCACTCATGTACTTGAATTAACTAATTAAAACATTTACAGAACCTTAGGTTATTTAGATTGTTTTTGTCCCCCTTCTTAACTAAAACTATTAAATTAAACCAAACTTTTATATTGTTAAATGCTAAATATTTAACCACCTATCAACTAATATTTAAATTTGAGATGTTTAACCGGAATTAAAGTTGATTTTATTAGTGTTATTAAAGAATGAAAAAAAATGAAAAGTGAATTAAATTTATTAACGATCTAGAATTACTTAAAGCAAACTACACCTTCAATTATTATTATCATTTCTTCTTAATATATGATCTTAATAAATTCTTTTAAATTAGCAGTAATATTGACATGAATTGATAATCTATAATAGTATATAAATTAGATAATCAACTTTATTTCTACTATATTAACTAGAATTATTTTTTGAGTGTAAGAATGTCTTTACTTTTCAGTCAATTTAATTTACTACTAATTATTATTTACGATTAACAATTTAAGCAACAACAACGATCTTCATTGACTGCTGGGCCCATCATCATCAATGGAATTGAAAAACAAAAAAAAACATACAACTTGTTATTGTAAGTGATGATTCTTTTTATACCCTCCACCACCACTGTGGTGAATGAGGGTATACTAAGTTTGTCATTCCTTGTGAAACTTTTTTATAATACATCTAAGACCCCATAAAGTATATTTATTCTGGCTCCTTGAGTAATTCTAAGTCGATTTAGCCATGTCCGTCTGTCTGTCCGTCTATCCGTCTGTCCGTCTGTTGAAAACACGCTCACTTTCGAAAAACGCAAAAGAAAAGAACAAACTTGGTCTCAAATTGCTTGTAGTTATCCTAAGCAGCTTGGGATTGAAATCCAGCAACATCGGTTTAGTAGGATCAGAACTATGAATCAAAATGTGGAACCAATACCCAAAAAAAATTGATAATTTTGATACAAAAGCTATCGTAAATGGTGGAATAATGCACGGAATGACATAAAATTTTACACGAATTCGCTTTATACGACTGCAAATCGGTCCGTGAAGATCGGTCCGTAATTTACCATAGGCCCCATATAAACCCTTCTCGCGGAAAACAGTTTAGTACGCCTAAAACCGCAATGCCTAAAACCGCAATAAATAACGCTAGCATACTTAAATTTGGTACGTCACAGTTTCATAGGACCTGAAATCACACCGTAAAATTTTTTGAAGATCGGTCCACAATTTACAATATGCCCCATATAAACCCTACTCCCGGAAAACAGTTTAATACGCCTAAACCTGTAATAAATAACGCTATAATACCAAAATTTTGTACGTCACAGTTTTATGGGACCATAAATCAAACTGTAAAATTTTTTGGAGATCGGTCCATAATTTACACTAGGCCCCATATAAACCCTTCTCGCGGAAAACAGTTTAGTAAGCCTAAACCCGCAATAAATAACGCTAGCATACTTAAATTTGGTACGTCACAGTTTTATAATACCGCAAATCACACTGTAAATTTTTTTGAAGATCGGTCCATAATTTACACTAGGTCCCATATAAACCCTACTCCCGGAAAAAAGTTTAGTACGCCTAAAACCGCAATAAATAACGCTATCATATTAAAATTTGGTACGTCACAGTTTTATAGGACCAGAAATCACACCGTAAAATTTTTTGAAGATCGGTCCACAATTTACACTAGGTCCCATATAAACCCTACTCCCGGAAAAAAGTTTAGTACGCCTAAAACCGCAATAAATAACGCTATCATATTAAAATTTGGTACGTCACAGTTTTATAGGACCAGAAATCACACCGTAAAATTTTTTGAAGATCGGTCCACAATTTACAATATGCCCCATATAAACCCTACTCCCGGAAAACAGCTTAATACGCCTAAACCTGTAATAAATAACGCTATAATACCAAAATTTTGTACGTCACAGTTTTATGGGACCATAAATCAAACTGTAAAATTTTTTGGAGATCGGTCCATAATTTACACTAGGCCCCATATAAACCCTTCTCGCGGAAAACAGTTTAGTACGCCTTAAACCGCAATAAATAACGCTAGCATACTTAAATTTGGTACGTCACAGTTTCATAGGACCACAAATCACACTGTAAAATTTTTTGGAGATCGGTCCATAATTGACACTAGGCCCCATATAAACCCTTCTCGCGGAAAACAGTTTAGTACGCCTAAAACCGCAATAAATAACGCTAGCATACTTAAATTTGGTACGTCACAGTTTTATAGGCCCAGAAATCACACTGTAAGATTTTTTGAAGATCGTTCCACAATTTACACTAGGCCCCATATAAGCCCTACTCCCGGAAAACCGTTTAGTACGCCTAAAACCGTAATAAATAATGATATCAAATTGAAATTCGGTACGTCACAGTTTTATAGGACGAGAAATCACACTGCCAAATTTCGTGAAGAGTGGTCTATAATTTACCCTAGGCCCCATATAAGCCCTACTCTCGGAAAATAGTTTATTGCGCCTAAAACCATAATAAATGATGCTATCAAATTGAAGTTCGGTACGTCACAGTTTTATAGGACAAGAAATCACACTGCCAAAAAAGATTAGTCCTTAATTTGCCCTAGGCCCCATATAAACCCTACTCTCGGAAAACCAAATAAAGCCCACTTTGGGAAAATAATTAAATTCGCCAAAAACCATCACATATACAGATATTGCGGTGAAATTTTTTACCTTAATTCATATGGCTAGAAAAAATATCATGCAAATTTGTGAAATTTACTGTTAACGCTAAAACTTATGACACTGCTGTATTGAAATTTATTCTAATTTATTTTTTGTAATACCAGAAATCAGTCTTCAGAATTTTGGGATGATTGGTCCATAATTTACCATAGGTCCAAAACAAATAACGCTCCTAAACATTATTTTAGTTCCGCTAAAACTTTTACGAATCATGATATTTTACTCAAGCTAGTTCTAAGTTCTAACAAGAAACGCATAAAATGTTCTTATTGTCGGTCAATAATTAATTTCAGGTCTAAACCGTAACTAATTTTAATGCTAACGCTCGTTTTTTTGAAGAGTTGTTTATAATATATATGTATGTATTTATCATATAGAGCCGACTCCTGTCGGTGGAGGGTATCAAAGATTCGGCACAGCCGAATATAGCACTCTAACTTGTTTTTCCTTTCTTTTGATTTTTTTTAAGTATTATTTTCATTCATTAAATTTATTTTGATATTTTTTCCTTTCCAATATTGTCAGTCCGATTCACATTCGTCCCACTGTAAAAAAAATATTGTTCAGCAATATTCATCGATGTCTCGCAAGCTTTTGATAAAGTCTGGCATGAAGGCTTATTATATCCTCTGCCCTCTATTTCACTTAACTTACTTCGTACATTTCAACAAACAGCTACACCCAAACATCAACATTTGCGGATGATACAGCTTTTTTAAGCGTACATGAAAACTGTCATGAAGCATCTCGTTACTTGCAGGATCATATGTTTGAAATGGAAAAGTGGTAAAAGCAATGGACGATAAAGGTCAACGAGCAAAAATGCGTGCATATAACATTCACATTGCGTCGGAAAACATGCCGCCCTATTAAAATCAATAATCAAATAATATCCCAACACTCGCATGTAAAATACCTCGGTGTACATCTAGATCGGCGTTTAGCGTGAAATTTGCATATAACAGCAAAATTAATTCAAATGATTTTGGAAGAAACTCTGTTCTTAGTCTCGATTGCAATCATATACCTTACAACTCTATCTTAAAGCCAATCTGGTGCTACGGTATTCAGTTATGGGGCACTGCCTCGGCCTCTAATATTGAAAAAAATCAAAGGAATCAAAATAAACTTCTTCGAATAATCACAGCCGCTCCCTGGTATGTTAAAAACTCTAATATCCACAAGGATCTCAATGTGAAAACTATGATTACAAAATATGCAGTCAAATATTTAAAAAGGTTTGAACTGTACCCAAATCCACTATCTCGAAATAGTTTAAATTACTGCAGCCACGCTCGCTTAAGTCGAAGGAGCACTGCAGCACTCACCCAATCAGTAGATACCGTGATGTCGAAATGTTTTGTCTGGCACTGGCAGGACATAAAGTAAACATAAGCATACGATTTGATTAATTACACTGTAATAGAATTTGATACTTTTTTTGAGACAAGCGAGGGACTTGGCGTTTTAATCTAATTCGAAAATGGAGGTGGTTGCACAACATATATTAGCGCAACCAAAAACAGTTTAGTTTATTGAACAAACTAAAAAACCAAAATTCCGCAATAACAAATTCAATAACAAAATTAACCGATTATTAACCGATTAAACCAAAACCTCGGATTATTATTCGAGCGTTTAACCGATTTAAGCAAAAGCCCGATTAAATGAATACCCTAATACATACATACATACACAAAAAGAAAAACACTCGGCATAAATTAAGTTGTTCGAGTCGTTCTTACAATTTTAAGTACGATAAAATCAAAACAAAATCTTAATGAAAAAAATTAAGCCAGAACTCATTATGGAAAGAACCAAATCTTGGAGCAATGTTTTGGCATCCCTTGATAAAAAATTCTTCTCCCTTTTGGAATATTTCAAAACTGCTTCTTAAGAAACATAATCTCATGCCAATTCTGAAATATAATGGTAGTCGTCACTCTACTGCTCAAGAAAAATGTGAATTGCTTGCTAATATATACATTAAAATCAAACCACCCAATAAAAAATGGAGCTTCCAACGAAGCAAATTTGTAATATGGCGAGTTCCCACTTTGAAGCAATACATTTTTGACACAGAAATTGGTGAATGTAACGATCAGATTTGCACACTAAATTTTTTGTTACGGTTATTCTTAAATATTCTCCCTTACAAACCTGCTTCGTAGTAAGGGAATGTCGTGGCTCTTAAAATTTTATATATTTTTTATTTATTTACTACGAATTCCTAAGCATTCCTTACTGCATCTCATTTTGTCTTATTGCGTAGCGCATAAATATGTGCTTACCTTTTTAAAATGTACCATAAGTGCTTCGCAAAATAAGAAATTTTTTTATTGGGTAGTTTAAAGTACTCTGAAACTCGGATTTTTTCGGCGAAATGTGATTTTTGCAAAACTATGCTGTTCCGTCCAAATTCTTAATACAAACTTGGTAATGGCGGCAAAAATTTGGTTTCAGATTAACTAAATCTAGTTTAACTGAGATCTCAAACACCCAGCCTTAGGAGCCACTTTTAGAACGACTTTTTTGTAAACCAAATTCTCATTCTCCACAAATATAACTTATAACTAGTATATTTCTAAATTTTTTTATGAACAAAAAAGTACAAAATAACATAAAAATATGCATAATAGGAAATTACACACATACCAAAAACCTAAAAGAAAACTTTGTTATTGTTATTTTGTTTATTTAATTGTTGGCTGAAAATATGGAAATGTATATTTTTTGTTTGGGTTTTATTACATTACTGGTTAAATGCTTTTTTTAAAATCAATTGCATTGTTGTTATAACCAAACAACAAAATAATTTGTTATATAATAATCTACAATTCTAATTTTATCTTAGCCTTTTTCTAAATCGTCAAATTTTCTTTATGTATAACGGTTTCTTATGTCCATTTCATTCGTTCGGTCGTGCTCGTTGTCAACAGACGTGTTTTTTTTTAACTCCGCATACGATTCTTTTTTTTAACATAAATTTGTTAATAATATTTAACAAGCGAATTTGGACGCTCAAAATTAAAGTGAACAATAGAACAAGTAAAAAACAAACAAAATAATAATAAGTAAAAAAATACATGAAAAAAAAAGTATACGTATGAACGTACATATGTATGTACATACATAATACAAATAATCTGTGCAAAAAATTATTTATTCTTTTGGTATTACAAAAACATAATACATAATAAGAAGAGCACAGTCAACAAAAAAAAATAAAAACAACGGTGAAAAAAAACCAAAAACAACTCTCTATATGAGTAATAACAATGAATCAATAACAAAAATAAATAATATTCATGCTAGCGAAAGCAATGTGGAAATAAACATAACAACAGAAAACAATAACAACAACCTAACGGCTAAACCATCAAGTGTTACCATTTCAAAGACATTCCTAGTAGGAAATGATACCATGAACTCAAACACAGACGCAACGGAAAACACACAAGTAAAAAATTTTCAAAAACCACAAGTGCAAGTTGGTATGGACAGGTATATAACAGTTCTCAAACGGGGTCGCAGCCCAGCCTCTTCAGCTGTAGCCTCGGCCTCTAAAGTTCCATCTTTTGATAGAATAAATTCGCAAAATCGTTTTGCAATTCTGGAGGATGAATCTTCTGAAGCACCTAACGTCATTAAATCGTCGAAGCCACCCCCGATATATCTTAGAGAGCAAAACTCAAGTGAGCTTATAAAAAGTTTAATCTCGGTGATAGGTGAAAATTCGTTTTACGTTGCTGCAATCAAGCGTGGAAATATAAACGAGACAAAAATACAGATTAATCATGAGAATGATTTTCGTAAAATAATTAATAATTTTGAAGCACTTAAAAAAAGCTTCTATACGTACCAACTGAAAAGCAGTAAAGGTCTTCAAGTTGTGATTAAGGGCATTGACTCATGCGTGGACCCCGATGAAATAAAAACATTTTTAGAAGAAAAAGGCTTCAAAATAAAAAATGTTACAAATATTAAAAATAGGGAAAAAAATCCCCAACCCCTATTTCGAGTGGAGTTAGAGCCCGGCGATGTTAAGCTAAAAAAAAATGAAACGCATCCCATTTACAGTTTAAAATACATCTTGTACAGAAAAATCACGATCGAAGAGCCGCACAAAAGAAATGGACCCGTTCAGTGTTTAAACTGCCAAGAATTTGGTCATACTAGGGCATACTGCCATTTACCCCCTGTTTGCGTCGTATGTGGAGAATTACATGGTACCGTCCGGTGCGACAAGTCCAAAAATGATTCTAATGTAAAAAAATGTAGCGGTGGTAATCACACTGCCAACTATAGAGGGTGCCCGGTATATTCGATTGTCAAGCGTTCTGTTGGACAGAAACTTAACCCCCCTCAAACGCAGGCAACTAATCAAGGAAACACGTACGGTGTCCAGATACCACAGCCAAATACTAACAGAACCTCGTACGCTAATGTCTTAAAATCTAATCCTATGCCACTTCAAGGTGATGTACCAAATAATGACGAAATTCCCATTTCTAATTTAACCCGGCTAGAAAAAACGATGGAAACATTAGTGCAAACAGTTAACAATTTCACTAACACAATGGGTAACATGATGCAAGAAATGTTAAGAATGCAATCGATGTTATTGCAAGCTGTACTAAACAAGCCATGAACTGTTTAAAAATTTGCTTTTGGAACGCAAACGGCATCCGCCAACACAAAAATGAACTAGAATACTTCCTTAAAAATAAACAAATTGATGTTATGATGGTTTCTGAAACTCATCTGACCTCAAGAAATACGTTTAAAATCAATGGTTATATATTGTATGATACAAAGGACCCTCGAGACAGAGCTTGTGGAGGTTCTGCCATTTTGATAAAGAACCGAGTAAAACACTACTTAGTGAGTGATCATCGTGAAGATTATCTCCAAGCAACAAACATTTGCGTTGAGGAATTAAATCGAAACATAGTAATTTCATCATTATACTCCCCACCTAGATTTTCTATATCAGAAAGCCAATATAATAAATATTTCAAATCATTAGGACCCTGCTTCCTGGCTGCTGGCGATTATAACGCTAAACACACTTTATGGGGGTCACGACTTATTACACCTAAGGGTCGTGTTTTGTTTAACACAATTTTTAAAATGGATCTAAATGTGGTCGCGAGCGGACAACCAACATATTGGCCTACTGATCAGCAAAAAGTTCCAGATGTCATCGATTTTGGAGTGGTTAAAAACATCCCCGCAGAAACGATTTTTGTTGAAGCTTCCCTAGAATTATCTTCTGATCACACACCTACAATTCTTACTATATTAAATCCTTATAGAATTGTATCTCCGTCTGATAACTTAGTGACGTCAGCCACTCAAATTAATTGGTTAAAATATAAAAAATATCTCAGTACCCACTGCACTGAAAATATTCCGCTTAGTACACCGGAGAATGTGGATATTTCTATTGTAAATTTTGACAGTTATCTGAAACTAGCTGTTCGACATTCTAGTATAACCCTCAAAAAAACCAAAAATAGTAAAATATATTCTGCAGATGTCGAGCGTCTCTTGACTGAAAAAAGGAGAGCTCGAAGAGAATGGCAATTGCATAGATCCCCTCAACTTAAGAATTTACTAAAAGAGTGCACAAAAAGGCTAAGAAAGTTACTGCAGTCTCAGAAAACGGCTTCCCTGGAAAAATATCTAAAGGAACTTGATGCAACTTCTCAATCAGACTACTCTTTATGGCGTGCAGCTAGAAATCTTAATAGACCAGTTATCACTAAACCACCATTAAGAAACTTAAATGGAAGTTGGGCACGAAATGATGAAGAAAAAGGAAATCTTTTTGTTAACCATTTGAAAAACGTATTTACCCCGCATACATCTCCCGATATTGCAGTCGAGTTGCCACCTGTTGCTGTTAGAGCTGCTGTTCCACTTAGATTTGAGATAAAAGAAATCGAAAAGGCTATTCATGATTTAAACCCCAAGAAAGCCCCTGGGTTTGATAAGATCAGCAACAAAATGCTTTTAGAGCTACCCAGCATAGCAAAGAAAATTATTCTCTTGATTTTTAATGCTATTTTACGCCTTGAATACTACCCACAAGAATGGAAAGTATCCTTAGTTACAATGATACCTAAGCCAGGGAAGGATCCTACAAAAGTTGAGTCATATAGACCTATAAGCTTATTGTCTAATATATCAAAGCTGTTTGAAAAGCTGTTAGTGTCAAAATTAGCCCCAATTTTAAATGTAAATAGATGTATTCCTAACCATCAATTCGGCTTTAGAAGAGAACATAGCACAATTGAACAAACCCATCGTATAGTAAACGCCATAAGAAAAGCCTTTGAAGAAAAAAAATATTGTTCCGCCCTCTTTATCGATGTTTCTCAAGCTTTTGATAAAGTCTGGCATGAAGGGTTATTACATAAATTGAAGTTAAACTTACCAGTAAACACACACAAGCTGTTAGAAAACTACTTAATCGGTCGAAGGTTTATAATTAAAGAAGGTGATTTTATAAGTTCTCCTCAGCCAATTGACGCTGGAGTCCCTCAGGGAAGCATCATGGGCCCACTGTTATACTTAATATATACCTCAGACATGCCAACAAATAACCACACCCTAACTTCAACATTTGCTGATGATACAGCTTTTTTAAGCGTACACGAAAACTGTCATGAAGCATCTCGCTACTTGCAGAATCATATATTTGAATTGGAAAAGTGGTTAAAACAATGGAGGATAAAGGTCAATGAGCAAAAATGCGTACATATAACATTCACCTTGCGTCGGGAGTCATGTCCCCCTATTAAAATCAATAATCAATTAGTGCCCCAACAATCGCATGTAAAATATCTTGGTATTCATCTAGATCGGCGCTTAACATGGAAATGCCATATAGAAGCAAAACTAACACAAATGAAACTAAAAGCAATTAAAATTAATTGGCTTATTGGAAGAAATTCTGTTCTTAGCCTCGATTGCAAACTCCTACTCTACAACTTTATATTAAAGCCAATCTGGTGCTACGGTATTCAGCTATGGGGCACTGCCTCGGCCTCAAATATCGAAAAAATTCAAAGGCGCCAAAATAAACTCCTTCGAATAATCACAGTCGCTCCCTGGTATGTTAAAAACTCTAATATTCACAAGGATCTCAATGTGCCATTAGTAAAAACTATTATTATGAAGTACGCAGCAAAATATTTAAAAAGGCTTGAGTCGCACCCAAATCCACTAGCTCGAAATATTTTAAATGACAGCGGCCACTCTAGACTAAGGAGAAGAGATACTGCAGGACTCATCCGACGAGAAGACCGCTAAAAATCTACATATGTGAATAGAAACCGTGAAGAGAAAAATTTTCGTCTAGCATTGGCAGGACAAAAATAAAGTATTAGTATAAGATTTGATTAATTATTGTTAGTTCATATTTAATATATGAAGATTCAATAAATAAATAATGAAAAAAAAAAAAAAAAAATGTCCATTTATGATGAAATCAATTAACCGTTTTTTTTTCTTTAGATTTTATTAGGTCTGCATAACAGTGGGATTATTCGTTTAAATAACAAAATATAAAAAGAGGTAGGTTAGAAATTCAATGTCTGTTTTTAATACCTTTTTTTAATATTTACTAGAAGGAATCTTCTACCAAATATTTCGTCTTTTTTTCTCTTTATGTTACTTTTAAAAGCTTTGCATTAATCATTTAAAAAAGTGGTATTTTTTTTTGGAGTTTGATGTTATATTTAGTCAAATACATATAAAAAGCCTTCTATAGAACTGATTAAATGAAGGTTGATACAACAAAAAAAAAGATTTTAAAATTATTACAAAAAGTAACAAGATAAATTGTAACTTATTACTTCTTACAATTCAAAAGGAGTATTAATCAGATGAACCAACTTAAGAACCTTTAAAATGGGTTTATATAATCACTTTCATTAAGCCTAAGCGATTTTACCACAATAAAAACGGTTTACAACGCTATAGATTCTTTCCAACACGTACAATATGCTATTAACAACACAAGGGAACAAGGTTTTTGTTGATTAAAAACTGAATGCTGCTTTTCAGTTTATTTGGAAGGCTGAATGCAAATCTGCACTTAGATTTTTCTATCAGCTCCACTTTTCGCGATATACCGTTATGTCCAAAATTACAAACAAATATTCAAAATTCAACAATATTGTCTTTAAGCCGTCCGTACATTGCTTTTAAATTTGCCCAGTAATTCTGAGATATAGTCAAAGTTTTGAAAAAAAAGAACAAATAAAAAAAATTTTTTTTGTTTTTTAAAAATGTTTAATCCAAATTTAGATATTTTTAATTATGCTTAAGTTTCGGTCTACCAAGGTAAAATACCATGTTAAAGATTGATGTTTGACTAATGACGTCATCCGTCGTCAATGGCGGTGAGAGCTAAACGGCAAACCCCACTGAAGAGATTGTGTGGTTACAATCGAAACTAGTCTGGGCAACCTGTCCGTGAAAACCTGGGTTTAATTCCCAGCTCAGTCAAGAATGAAAAATTATCAATAAATTTTAATTCATTTCATGTTGTAAAATTCCTTTCTTCATAAAAATAATTTAATGAAAATTAAATTCAATGAACTTAAACCTAATTAAAATATCAAAATTTGGATTAAACACCATTAACAGTTCAATAAAATAATCACAATACTAATTATTGTTAGCATAAAAACTTTTTTTATTTAAATAGGTTTTTGTTACTTTTTGCCTAATCATATAAAATTATTTTAATATTGAGCAGAGTAGTTTGAGGCATGCTAGGGCCTATTTAAAGGTTTAGGATATTTAGGTGGTAGGTGATGAAGGGCGGCTGTAGGTAGACATTTGAGGTTGCACCTAAATACGCAAATAGGGTAGATAAGCCGTAGCTTGTTGGTAAGGTCGCTGGTTTAGTAATTGGAAGCTTCACTTTGGAACAATCTTGGTGAGGATAGATAATAGGTATGTTCATTTACTTTACTAGCAGAAACTTGCAAAGAGAGAGTAAGAAAGAAATTGCTCTCAAAAATACTAAAAAGTAAATGAACACTTGCCAGCCAAAATTTAAAAGTTAAAGTAGTGACGAATATACAGGAATATTTGAGTACCCATTAATTATTCTAAGACTTGGGAAATTTTTAAAAATTACGGTAAAAATAATGTGATTTTATTAATTTATATTTGTTTATGTTGAATAAAATGAATCATGAATTGGATTTTATTTTTTTTATCTAGGAGATAAAAGATAAAAAAAACCCCTTTGTTAACAATAAAAGTATTTATAAAGTAAAACAAAATATTTAATTTAGCAATCTATGTATAACCTATGTATATACGTATATAAAATTTCAACGTTACGGACTGACTGACAGATTCATCTTTGCACAGCCTTAATTTGAACTGGATGCTGGTCTCTAGGTAAACCGATCCACTAAAAATCGAAGAAATTGCCTAATAGTACGAAAATTGTGTTATAAAAATAATTTATAAAAATTTTTAGGAAATGTAATTCACACATATATTTATTCATTTATTTATTTATTCCAGTCTATGGAACAACAAAATTCCTTACAGACTATGCAACTAACTTACCTAGAAAAATATATTAAAAGGTTGAAAAAGTTAATAATTGTAGTATATACATTTATGCTATTTATAAAATACTCAAAAGAAATAACTTAAATTATCTTTTGATGTGCAAAATTAAATATGCGATTTAGATTTTTTTGAAGTCATATATTTAATTTATTAATATTATGAAATGCTCTCGTTAAGGTGCCATTAAGAGCATAATTAGTACGATTAACTGAAACTTTAACTGCCCGTTCGCCGTTTCAAAAATTGTTTTTGTGTTAAATGTAATTTTCTATGCGAACGTTAATGTTCGATATCGGCGAACAGTCAGTAAATGTGTCAACTTTCCTCAAGTTTCTAGCTGGTATATTGAATGGTATTAAGGATAACAATTCAGGACAATCAACGCTTGCATTAATTATATCATAAATGAGTAGGACAGACCGTAATTTTCTACGGTATTCTAAAGTTCTCAAACCAATAAGGAGACATTTAGACTCATAAGGCGCAAAATGGAATTGAGTATGTGAGCGTAAGGCATATTTAATAAACACACGTTGTACTCTCTCAACACGAGAAATGTAAACAGCAATATACGGACTCCAGATAACTGAAGCATATTCCAACTTTAATCTAACAAAAGATGTATAAATATGTTTGAATGTATGTGGGTCACGGAATTCAGAACAATTCCTTTTTAAAAAACGCTAACGTTTTATAAACTTTAGGGATAATATACTCAATATGCTGACTCGCATATTCTCAGCGATGAGATTGGCTAATATGGACTTTTTAGCTTCAACAAAGTGTGTAGCTCGTGTTACATACAGAAGGTATGGTAACAACGACTAGTCAAACATACTACAGATTTTTCGAAACAAGATATAATATAATTGATAAATAAATTGAAAAATAATGACCCTAAAATACTTCCCTAAGGTACACCAGATGTTTGAATATTAGGTTTAGATTCATAGCCCTCAATCACAACCTTACGCATTCTGCCAAATAAATAAGATTTTATTCAGTCTAAAAAATTAGAATGGAAGCCAAATTGCCAAAGTTATAACAAAAGGACTGAAGGAGACAATTTATCAAACGCCTTTGAAAAATCAGTGTAGATAACCTCCACTTGAATATTATGGTCAAGAGCGTCAAGACAATATACACTAAAGACAGTTAAATTTGATATCGTAGATCTGCCGGCAAAAAAACCATGCTGGTTAGGGATAATCCAAGATTAGGGAAGAAAAACAATTTTTTGTATATAATACGTTAAAATAATTTTTAAGCAAATGATAATTTAGATATAGGTCTGTAACATGTAACATCATCCCTATTACCATTTTTAAACACTGGAGTTATACATGCAGCCTTCCATCGATCAATAAAAACTCCCTCTTTTAATGGCAAATTAAAAACGTAGGTAAGCACTGACGACAACGAAGCAAGACATTTTTTCAATAAATGAGTGCAAATGCCATCAAAATCTAATTTAGTAAAATTTTTCATTTCAAGAATAGCATTCTTCACATCAATCTCAGAAATGACAATAGACCCTATATTCAGTTTATCAACAGCACTAGGGGTATTATTATTGAAAACATGATTGAGAGTTTCATAGTTAGATTTAAAATATGATGCAAACATATTAACAGAATCAGCGCATGAACAAGCAATATTGAGCTCCATATTCCTTTGTTTGAGGAATATTTGAAGACTGGCTTTTAGATCTAACAAAGTTCCAGAAAGCTTTTGGGTTCTCTTTAATTTCCTGCTCTTTTTCCAACAGAAATTTCTTATAGAGAAAAATCACGCTGATAGTAAGCAAAAAAATATTTTGATTCAGAATCACCCAGATCTAAAAATCGTTTATGATATTTATTCCGAAGATTTTTAAGTTTCTTTAGACCACTAGTATACCATGGAAGCTTGTAAGATTTAGATTTTTTAATTGGAATTTTACTAGCACATACACTAGCACAAGAACGTTATTTAAAAATATTTTTTAGAACATTCTGATACTTTTAGTTCAGAAAATAAATCAATTCAGTCTATTGATTTAAATAAAGAATTAAGCACATCAAAATTAAGCTAGATTTACACGATTAAAATTTTCTTCAAAATTGCTCTTCAAAATGCTTCAAACTCGTGTAAACAGCAAAATTTCTTCAAAATTTATTGATCAAAATTTATTTTACAATGTGGCAAGTGGAAGGCAGACAGACGAAGTTTGTTGGCGAGGGGTTGTAGAGGTAGAGTGTGTAGTACATGGCTGTCTGTACTAGACATTTTTTGTCTTTCTCTTCCACTTTTCGCAATTTTCATGTTGTTGTTTCATACCATTTTTCTCACACCAATATAATTTAAGTATCAATGCCTGTAAAATGTTCAACGGCGATAAAGAACGAAAAAAAGAAACGAATAATTTCTGTCTGTCTATTAATTTCGCGATTGTGAAAGGTTTAGGCAAGTTTAAAAGAGAATAAGAAAAATGTCTGCCTTTCAATTTCAACATTGTAAATTGGGACTAAGCGTTTGCTGTCAACAGCTTTTTGTTTCACGTACTTTTTATATGTATGTGTTTATTTATTTGTTTCTTCTCATATCAATCCTTTAACAGAATTAACCGAAACAATTATAAGTATAAATAAAAAAATAATACAGGGCTCTAATGAAAGATATTATATCTTTAAAGAAATCCAGGAAAAGGACTGCCAACTTACAGCCATACCTAAACATGAGCGGAACGCGTTTTCTAGCTGTTAAAAATCCTCATGCCCATACAATATGTATGAAGCATCCCCAAATAGCACGGCGTCAGCGCTTTGCAATTGGATAATCCGATTTTGACAGCGCGTTAAAATAAACAGGGCTGCTATATTTGTTGTTTTGACAACCCTGTTTTTATTGTTTGATAATAAATAATGGCAAATTAGTTATTTTTAGGTCAAACTAGCGGTTTTAATTCAATTTCTTATGTCTTTTAGGAGGGTTTTAGTCGGCACGAAAGTTAACACTACTGGTTATGGCACAACGCTGACGCTCTTAAGGCCGTGTCAGATACAACTTTGTCGCTTTGCGTGACGTTTCTACCTTTGGCAGAAAAGCGCAAAGCAAAAGGTATATGACACAATGAAAACTTTGACAACACTCACGCATTGTTTATTTACTTATAAAAGCGGTTGGTAATTTGTACATTTAACTATTTGTTATAAAAATAAAAGTTAAAAATTCAATTGGACGGTTTTTTAGAATTCAATTTGGCAAAAAAAATTAAAAAAAAAAGAAAATTATACTAGCCAATTGCCAAAGCGCGCTAAAAGATGAGAGTTGGCTAACTTTTTGCTTCGCTTCGCTTTGAAAGTACTTTATGTGACATATTTCGTATAAGTATGTATATTTTATCTTAGATGTCAAAGCGAATCGGTAACGCAACGCGAATCAAAACTAAGGAAGAATCGCTTAAATCCTAAAGATTTAAACCAAATAATTTTTCTAAAATATTATTTTTTATTGCTAAAGTATTATCTTAAATTTACAATAATTTTAATATGTTTCAGCCAGTTTCGGCTTATCAACTTAAATATATGTAATAAATGAGAACAGATTTCAAAAAATTTTATAATACATTTTATTTTAAAGATCTCCTTAAACTATTGAAATATCTAATAAAATTATCTCAAAGTTTTTCTTAAATTAATACATATTTATGTATTAATTAAAAATATGTAAAGAGCTCTAAGGGAATGGAGAGGGGCCTTCGTTTCATCCTGCTGTATTACCCGGCAGCGAAGCCTATTAACGTCCTCGACATCATCTACATCCTTGATGTCAACGACGCTCTCGTCTCCTCCCACCCCTCAGCAACAACAACAGCAGACACAACACCAGCTGCCGCAACAACAGCAGATGCCACAAATTGCTGCAAATATTCCTGAAGTGACGATATTAATGCAGTTTAATTGTAACGGCCTCCTAAATAAGTTCAATGAGAGAACAAGATTTATGCAGCTACACAGTCATGATCGCAGCGATCCAAGAGACGAAAATAACACACAACTGCCTATTCTGAACGTGGATCGCACACGAAGCGGCGGTGGAGGAATCGCGTTTATCGTCCACAATTCTGTACAATACAGCTCTATTTCGCCTGACCAGAGTATACCGGATCCATACATGGAACTACAGGGGATATCGGTCAGGAGCTGCCGAAATAGAACTGTACAATGTGCACATTCCGGTCAACAGCCTACCTGCAGGGTATCACCCAGACATAAGATTCCTTCTGGAGGGTGATAACCGAATTTTGATGGGAGATTTTAATGCTCATCACGAACTCTGGCTCTCGAATCTCGGGGATGATCAGAGGGCACAGATTGACTACTTCAAATTTTGTACAGTAAACGACGATGCCCACACCAGAATTATGGGTAATTGCACCAGATCGCCAGACATCACCATTTGTGCTGCAAGTCAGATAAACTATGCGACTTGGCAACCCATAGTTTCTCTGGCATCAGACCACTTCCCCATAAATTTTAAGCTTCACAGACCGACAGACTTTGTGATCCCTGAACGCCGAACCCACATAAATCAGAAAATCGCAGAATGGGCGGGCTTCAGAGTTTACCAACAAGAAATTTAATGATTTACTAATACCTTCTGACATGCGCTCCGCAGAAAGGAAGTTCCGGAAAATCGTTCTCGCAGCAGCCGCTACCTTCATCCCTGCAGGAAGGATCCCGGTCTTAAGACCAAATTTCCCGGCGCCAGCAGCGGAGTGATGCCCGAATCAGCCAACTCAATCGGGACATCAGCAAATTGGTGAACGAATATAGACGGGAGAAATGAGTAAATCATTTAAATACGTGCAACCTAACCTCCGGAGCCAGCAAGCTATGGTCGAGTCAGATCTCTGGCGAATCAACAGAAATTTGACGATGGGTTCTCGATTACCTTCAATGCCAACACCATATCGGACCCCAAAAGGTGATCTAACTACTTGGCGCGGCAATTTATAGAGCACCCGGTCAGAGATAAGAGAGAAGTATCGTGAGGAAGGTACACGGTCTTCGAGTCATTGGCACGCCATATGCTTCTCCATCGAGCGGGGTTGCACAGGTCATCAGGGCAGCTAAGCCATCTAAAGCCCTTGGCCCCGACGGAATATCCATGCTTATGCTTAAAAATCTGGATGAGCTCGGAGTAGAGTATTTTACAAGCGTCCTCAACCTCTCACTAGCCACCCTAATAATACCTGAAGCCTGGAAAGTGGGTAGGGTGGTTCCCCTGCTAAAGCCGGGGAAAGATGCGACCCAGGGAGAATCATACAGGCCAATCTTCCTGATTTCACCAGTCCGCAACGTTGGACGGCAATACGAAAAAGCCAGGGACTGTAACAGTCCCGGCAACCAAAGAAGATCGGCCTAGGCTGATCGGAAGTGGCAAGGCAGCTCGACCAGAAGGCGGCTGCTCTAAAAACTGCGGCGGGGTACCTCTGCACTTCAATCCAAGTACCTCCAAAGCCGCATTAGCCCTTTCCGTCATTGGAACGGATAAAACCCCTGCTTCGGGTGCTGCTAAGTTGGGAATGACAAAGTCGCCCAACATTGCAGCTTCCCATATGCCCATTGTGCAAGGAGGGATGGCGATGAAAACATCCAATCCCAAGGTTGCACCACCCCACGCCAAATGCGGCGACCGTAAAAAGTCCCCAAGGCACAAAAACCCTACAAAGAGGGCATCCAACACAAGGCGTGCCGCCTTGCGTTTCATTAAGCTTCTAGGCTCCAAAAAAGCTGAAGAGCCCACCAGTGAGCAAAAAGCTTCACTGGCATGGGCAAGAGCCCATATAGCTGGGCTGCCAAGTGCTACTCCTTCAGTCCCTGCGAAGGTGACGATGCCTAAACGGCAACGTTCGGAGGAGGAAGCTGCAGCCGTAAAACAGCAACCAGGGACGAAACGTCCCAAAATTGCACCGAAATCGATGAATAAGTCCTTCAGCGAGGTGGCCAAAGGTCACCTTGTGCGGGCTATCATCGACAGAGGTGTTGATAATGGCGCCATCTCCCATACCAAGTGGGACCTGGTTAAACAAAAATTAATGGGAGTGTTCTGGACGATCCTCAAGGAGAATCCAGGGCCACCTCCTCAATGCGATGATGCTGGTTGGTTCCAGGGTCACGTGAAACTGATGGCTTGTGCAGATGAGCGCTCAGCATTGCTTCTGAAGCGGGCCATCCAATTGTTAGGAGAGGTCTGGGAAGGTGCTAGGCTCGATGTGGTGTTAGTTGGTGAGATACCACGGAGGCCTAGATCGATTGCCACCATCCCTGCCGAACCATCGGAACCTGAGGAGATCTTGAAGATCATTCAGTGCTGCAACCCTTAACTGCCCACACAGGACTGGAAAGTTGTGAAGGTTTCGGCTGCTGAAGGGTCCTCAAGGACGGCGATTGTGGTGATTAACCAGCAATCCTTGGAACCACTGAGGGAGAGGCAGGGCAAGATCTACTATGGTTTTAGTACGGTCTTGCTCCGCGTCTACCGAAGTGATAACAAGGGCAATCCGGCTCCTCCGGTCAGTGAGGCCAAGCCGCCTGATGAAGGCATGGCTGGTGACGATGCCGTAAGCTTAAGCGACAAAGAGGATACCCAGTCTGTCTCTGGATTGGGTGACTTCTTTGGTCGCTTGGGTGATATGGTTGATGAGGACGTGCTTCTGGAATCTGACCAGGAGGACGTCAACATCACGGTGGTCGCCAGAATGGATCATGGTGAAGGTCCTACAAATTAACCTACAAACCTACAAATTAACTTAAAGCAGCATCTGCTGCATTGCTCCTCCGTGTGGTAGAAAGAGGGGAGGAGCTTGTGATGGTCCAAGAACCCTGGATTCATAAGGATCGGGTTTGCAGACTTAATCTCAAGGGCTATAAGCTATTGTTTGCGAAAGGTACAGGTAACATAAGATCTTGTGTCTTAGCTAAAAATTCGTTGAATATCTTCATTCTCTCTGATTACAGTGATGAAGACACCACAACCGTTGCTCTCGAGACACGGGACGGTATAATCTGGATGGTCTCGGGATATATGGCGCATGATCACGGACAGGACCCACCCAATCGGCTCATCCGTGATGCAGTAACGAGGGCAGCAGGCACTGGAACACCGATCATAATCTGTGCCGATGCTAATGCGCACCACACTATATGGGGTAGCACGAATACGAATGTAAGAGGTGAGTCACTATTCTCCTTTATTATGAATTATAATTTAGGAATAGTAAATAGGGGCCTGAGGAGATCTTGAAGATCATTCAGTGCTGCAACCCTTAACTGCCCACACAGGACTGGAAAGTTGTGAAGGTTTCGGCTGCTGAAGGGTCCTCAAGGACGGCGATTGTGGTGATTAACCAGCAATCCTTGGAACCACTGAGGGAGAGGCAGGGCAAGATCTACTATGGTTTTAGTACGGTCTTGCTCCGCGTCTACCGAAGTGATAACAAGGGCAATCCGGCTCCTCCGGTCAGTGAGGCCAAGCCGCCTGATGAAGGCATGGCTGGTGACGATGCCGTAAGCTTAAGCGACAAAGAGGATACCCAGTCTGTCTCTGGATTGGGTGACTTCTTTGGTCGCTTGGGTGATATGGTTGATGAGGACGTGCTTCTGGAATCTGACCAGGAGGACGTCAACATCACGGTGGTCGCCAGAATGGATCATGGTGAAGGTCCTACAAATTAACCTACAAACCTACAAATTAACTTAAAGCAGCATCTGCTGCATTGCTCCTCCGTGTGGTAGAAAGAGGGGAGGAGCTTGTGATGGTCCAAGAACCCTGGATTCATAAGGATCGGGTTTGCAGACTTAATCTCAAGGGCTATAAGCTATTGTTTGCGAAAGGTACAGGTAACATAAGATCTTGTGTCTTAGCTAAAAATTCGTTGAATATCTTCATTCTCTCTGATTACAGTGATGAAGACACCACAACCGTTGCTCTCGAGACACGGGACGGTATAATCTGGATGGTCTCGGGATATATGGCGCATGATCACGGACAGGACCCACCCAATCGGCTCATCCGTGATGCAGTAACGAGGGCAGCAGGCACTGGAACACCGATCATAATCTGTGCCGATGCTAATGCGCACCACACTATATGGGGTAGCACGAATACGAATGTAAGAGGTGAGTCACTATTCTCCTTTATTATGAATTATAATTTAGGAATAGTAAATAGGGGCCGTGAGCCAACGTTTGTTGTAGCAAATAGGTGTGAAGTTCTTGATGTCACGCTGGTTAGCATTGACCACATTGACATGATCGAAAACTGGATGGTTTCCAATGATTGTTCACTTTCCGATCATAGATATGTGGAATTTAGTCTGGTACTTAGATCTGTAGGATCGAGTGCTATGTTGAATAGGAAACGAACGCATTGGGGGATTCATTCCTCCTCTCTGGTTCGGTCTCTATCTGAACCTCCCCGGGTTGATGATATAGGGGGGATCGATGCGGCAGTGGGTCTGCTTACAGACTCACTGCAGTTAGCGACTTCCTTGGCGTGCAAGCCAATGGTGCATAGGGGCAGGGATCGTCCACCGTGGTGGGATCCTGATATTGCGCAGGCAAGAAGAGACTGTCGTAGGTTGTTCAATATGGCTAAGCGTCATGGTAATTGGGCGGAGTACAAGTCTTCACTGAATAGATTCAGAAACTTGGTGAGATCGGCGAAAAGGAGTGCTTGGAGGAACTTCTGTAGCGGCGTGGAAGGATCCTCTGAGACAAACCGTTTACGTAAGATAATGGCTTCGAGCCCTGTTGTCCCGACCTATATCCGAAAATCGGATGGTTGCTGGACTACGACTAGTCAGGAAACACTCGAGGTGTTAATTGACACTCACTTTCCTGGAAACTCCCAAGGGAGCTTGCGGGATCAGGTTTGTGAGTCGATGCCCGGTCCTTTGTCCATCCCAATGGACTACGATAGGATTAAGTGGGCTGTTGACAGCTTTGACCCGTACAAATCTCCGGGTATGGATGGCATAATTCCGGCGGACTTGCAGAGGAATTCGACTGTGATTATATCCTGGCTGATGGCTATATACAGGGGATGCGTTAGATTTTCGTATGTACCTGTGAGCTGGACCTTGTGTAGAGTGGTCTTCATCCCCAAGGGAGGGAAGACTTCTCACACCGAAGCGAAGGATTACAGACCGATTAGTCTTGCATCCTTTCTTCTCAAGACTCTTGAAAGAGTTATCGACATTCACTTGAGGATGACCATTCCCAAGTGTTTACTCTCGACCTCTCAACATGCCTACACAAAGGGTAGGTCTGTTGAGACGGCTCTTCACTCATTAGTTGGAACTATTGAGAGATCACTCGAATTTAAGGAGTGTGCTCTGGTGACCTTTCTAGACATTGAAGGGGCCTTTAACAATGTCAACCCGGATTCTATTGTTGAATCTATGAGGAGTCTGGAGATTGATGACGGCATATGTAGATTTGTGGATAATCTACTCAGGAATAGGGTTATCTGTTCCACGATAGGTGAGGCCAGCGTTCAGAGACTGGTAAACAGGGGTACTCCCCAAGGAGGAGTACTATCCCCACTATTGTGGAACTTGACTATGAACACCATGTTGACGAAAATGGACGACATGAGGATTAAAACTGTGGCGTACGCTGACGATATTGCAGTGGCCATCACGGGGAAGCATTTGAACATAATGTCTCAGTGTATGGAGGCTGCATTAAGGGTACTTAGCACCTGGAGCGTATCATGCGGCTTGGGTGTTAATCCGTCTAAGACGGAACTGGTGCTCTTCACGAGGAAGTATAGGACTGAGGTCATTAGACTTCCGAGGCTAAATGGGACTGAACTTAAGTTCTCTTACAGCGCCAAGTATCTGGGCGTAATCCTGGACAGTAAACTGTCGTGGGGGCTGAACATCCGGACGAGGATGGAAAAGGCAATTGTTGCTATATATGCGTGCAGAGGTGCAATCGGCAAGAACTGGGGCATGGGCCCGAGGTGTGTCAATTGGATCTTTGAAGCTGTAGTAAAGCCTGTTTACAATGCTAAACTGGCTGCCGGTGGACATCACGGCCAGACATATGGCTCTTTGTTCGGCGATGCGGTTGAACGCGGCACACGGCTGGTCGAACCGTGACTATGGACACTCCAGTATAATGGGATACTCGATTGTCCCTGAAGGAGTGGACTACTGCACCCCGGAGCCTTTCTTTGGCGCGAGGTATGCGACACATATAGCGCACGAGGGTGCGCTGTCGGTCATGGGCACCTTCCATGAACCAGCCCTGGGGGTATACACTGATGGTTCAAGGAAGGAGGAAAGAGTTGGCGGAGGTTTCTACATAGAGGAACTGGGCGTTTAAGTTTCCTTTCGTCTGCCGGATGGATGTAGTGTCCTGCAGGCGGAAATCTCGGCTATAAAGCGGGCAGCCAACTGGCTAAGGTATTATCGCGTATCGGGAGATATACGTATATTTACTGATAGCAAGGCTGCCATTGCCTCTCTTGCGGGTGTCTACACGACATCTAGGTTGACTGTGGAATGTCGGATGTCTTTGAATGAGATTGCTGAACATTCAGAGTTAACGCTTATATGGATACCAGGGCACTCAAACTGCCCGGGAAACCAGATAGCAGATGAGCTGGCCAAGGAAGGTGGTCGTATGGATGAAACATTCATTGATCAATTCATTGGCCTTCCAATGGCTCACTGTAAGTCACTCATTCGGCGCGAGAACTATAGAATTGCGCAAGAGGGATGGACCCGTGAGTCCACCTGCTTTATATCTAGGGCACTTTGGCCTGGATATGATGAACGGAGAACCAAATCTCTACTTAGGTTCAATAGGAACCAAATCAGGACCGTGGTGTCGGTCATAACTGGACACTGGCCTGTTGGGACTCATGCTAGAAGAATGGGTCTGGGATTCAATGACTACTGTAGAAGTTGTCATGATGAGGAGGAAGAGGAAACTGTGCTTCACTTTCTCTGTCAATGCCCTGGGCTTCGGGGCATCAGGGAAAAATTACCTGGGAGAACCGGTGTTTTCCTGTTTGGAGGATCTATCAAAAATAGAACTAAGATTGCTTCTTCTCTTCATTAGGAAGACGAATTGGCTCAACCTTGCAGTGACGCCATCTGAGTAGCTGCTCTTTGGGATGGGCATTGGCGCTGGGTATCACAAAGGGACCGCTAAAGGACCCAAGTGTGCTGTCTCTCGATGGCTGCCCATGGAACCTAACCTAACCAGTCCGCAAGAAACTTGAGGCTACTCCTCCCGGAGCTATTGGAACATTTCCAATTGGCGAATCATCAGCATGAATCAGCATGAGTAGCCGGCGGCACTTGGGGCATGGAAAACGAGACCTTGTTGGCTGCATGTAAAACGATTGGCCGGTCTGTGATTAATTACGCAGCGCCTGCGATACTCAGTGGAAGAAGCTTGAGAGCTGTCAGAATGCCGCCCTAAGGACCGTAACGGGCTGCGTTCAAATGGCATCAATAGAACAACTGCATGATGAAGCGACGATGATGCAGGTCAGGGAGCACAACATAATGTTTACAAAGCAGTTCCTTCTGGGATTTCATCGGAGGGGGCATCCGAATCACCATCTAACGGAGTTAGACCCGACCCGGAGACATATCAGGAAAGATCTGAGCGTGAAGTCCAACAACAGATGGACTATATGGCAGACCACACCTAATACAGGGCAGCTCTGAATGAAATTCATAGGGAGTCGGTGGAGTGTGCAATGAATAGTCACCGAGAAAATGTTGTTTTTGGAGGTCGTCCCCCACCGGTTTCAAACGAAGAACGGGACTTACCAGAGTGACTGAGGACGGGATGGTGCACACGTCTAAGTTCGTACTGGTCCAGAATAAATAATACCATCCCAGACCTCAGCCTTGCATGTGGAATAGCCCCACACGACGTACGACACCTATTCAACTGTCGCTCCTCACAATTTTACTCTTTTAACCATTAGTACTTGGAGTAATTGGAACTTCAGTAGACATAAACAAATTTGGAACAAAGGCAGGAATAAATTTCGAGCATATTGGCGCAATCGTCCTTCCAACCAGCGAATGGAATTTATTAGAATATTACGATGTGAACTAGAGATGAGCGATATTTATGTTCCTGTCATTTAATCACTGTTACTGAAAAATCACGTTTGTGTGGGTAATAGCGTTTCTTGAATGCAATGGCGAATAATGTTGCTGTTCCTTTCAATCTCTCTTCTATCTTATTAGTATTTTTGTTAAGCCAAAGTTTATTTGTTCAAGTGTGTATGTATATGCAAGTAAACAGCTTTGAAAGCTCTTACAATTCGTTGTTGTTTCTTCGCAAAGTACTTACAAAAGCTCTTGTGAAAGCTCGCGCATTGTACATATAGCTTGGCTGCACTTTCTGTAAAAGAACTAAAAACTGACAAGCCGTGATCACAATCACCGGTTTAAGAAGCAGTGATTTTTAAATCACGTTCACTAATCACGATGTTCTTTAAAAATCACGGGATCGCTCATCTCTAATGTGAACACATACTGGTCTGCAAGATCAATAATCGACTCCTACGAAATAAAAGGGGAGCAATGACCATTGTTGGTTATGTTGTTCACTTCTTGTTTGGCATATTGGATTCCGAGTATGCCAACCAGATGTCAGATACTATACTAAAAGTAAAAGAAAATTAAAATGAAGCACATTTGTTGCAATTATTAAAAAACCAAACATCAGTTGTTGATTGAGCAATCATATATAATGCGCCAGAATCAATTGGTGACAAAAGCAAGATTTAAGCAACTAGAGCAGGAGATTAAATTGTCCTTCATTGAATCTTCCTGTAACAGACAAGAATGACTTGCTGCAACTTTACAAACTAATGAAGTTTAAAGGTAGAGTTACACATCAACATTTTTTCAAAATAACCTTAACATTGGTCAAAACATTAAAACTTTAAGACGTTCTAATTGACTCCAATACCCAACACAAGTAACGGTACCATGGTAGCCATCACACCAGGTTCTGCTGTTTTGGGCATAGCCGCATCTCGCACACAATACATCTTACTTGCAGAATCAGAGCTTAGCTCTTGCGATGTAACGCAACAAGACGTGTTCCTTTGTTCTAATGTGCAAATGCGTTACTACTAAATTAATCTTTTCAACAACAAAACGACACCAGCAACAAAACGACACCATTTTGTAGGCAATTATAACTTATTCCCCCATATTGTAATTATAAAGACGTCACTTTGTTTGCTAGGTATTTTTAGCAATCCCGTTTATTTGATACCCATATTGTAGGAATGTTTTAAAAATATTAGTACGCCATTTTGGGTGTTTCACCGTGTTGGATTTAGAATAACGTCACACAGCTAAACATGTATTGTATTAAGGTTTAATTTTAGACGGATTGGAGTAACGGAGTTTATGTTCAGTATCTTATTTTTTTATAACTCGCATTTGTATTCTCAGTAAGTCCTTCATTTGGTATCCATATTGTAGACATGCGTTTAAAACTTAGTCCGTCATGTTGGATTTAGAGTGTCGTAACTTTATTTTTCATTTGGTAACCATATTGTAGGTGTATAAAAAATAGCTAGTCCGCCATCTTGGGTGTGCCGCCATGTTGGGTTTATAATGACGTCACACACAGTGCTGCCACGACTAATACAATTTTTACAACCAAAATTTTTGAAAAAGTTACCAAATGTGAAAAAATATTTATTAGCAACTTAGAAAAGCCTTTCGCTAATTAAAAAAAACATTGAAATTTATTTAAAGTTTCATTGTAAAACAAAGATTATTTGCCCTTTATATTAATATATTAATTACAAATTAAGAAAACAAAACAAGAAATATAATTCTGGTACATACATATTAAAAATAATAACGAAAAACTTAAATTAAAAGTTTTTATTTATTTGACACCTTTTTCATAAAACATACATATTTTTATTTTATAAGAGTCAAACGCGTCAAATTTCCATACAAAATTCAGTATAATGAAAGTTAATATATTAAATTTTTTTTGAATATGTCCTTTACAATAACCGGAATTTGTACTTTACAGTTATAAATAACAAAAAAGGAAAAAATTAAATGTCAGTCATGTTCTGAAATCGATTCCACGTGATATATGCACTTTCCACTTATCTTATTTAAAAAAACTTAATGAAAATCCATTTGATTTTAGTTTCAGAACATCACAGTTTCTAATATTAAAATAACATTTGGCAATTTTTTTTTAGCGAAAATCCTAAAAAAAAATTCTGGTAGCTGTTTTGAAGGGGAGTTTTAGTTTACGATAAAGTATAAAAAACTTCCGCTCATTTTAATAAAATAATGAGAAAATCGTAGTGCAAAGTACATACATTCTTCGATGTTGTAAATAATTTCCTTCGAATTGACCCCCCCATGTAAATAAAAAGGTTAAAAATTTAAAAAAACGTAAATTTAGTCTATTAAGAAAAACATATTTTTAAAAAGTATTTTAATTTTTTTTAAAAAATAACCAAAATGAAAAAATCACATCTCCACATTGAGAGAAAAAAATAACCAATTTTGGTTAGAAATAACCAAAAACGGCAGCTCTGGTCACACAGTTTACCATAAATTGCCATCCAAACAGAACGTGCATACCAAATTTGAGCTCAATCGGTTGAAGATATCTGCTTTAGAATTAAGTTGCAAGATTCCACCCTAACAAACATGTTTATATGTATTAATTAATTCATTTATTAATGGCGTGCTAAACTCCCATAAAGGGAATAATAATTTTAAACACTCAGGTGTAACAATATCAAAGCCACAACAGTAAATAGTGAGTTTATGTTTTCTTACATTATTTTATGGTTTAAAAAAGATTAATAAAAATGGTACGTATGTACATATGTATGTAAAATGTTTAATTATAAACTTGTATTTTCCAATAAAATAAAAGACTTCTTAGAGAAATCTGTGCGATTATTAGATTTGAATTTTATTCCATATTCTTTCAGCTATCTGTCAGAAAACAATTAGAATGTCTGCCAACTCATTAGAATTTTCCATGCCTTTTTCATAAGATTTCTGTTGAATATCTATCAGAAATGCCGTTAAAAAAAAAAAGAATTTCCACCTACATGTCTGACCGAGTTCGTGTTAACCACTTCATACATTTTTGGGTCATAAGCGATTCCGACTTTTCGTCGACGTTTCTCTAAGTATCTGGAAGACATCGGAGTATTTTGTTGGCTGGGTACTTTTAATATTAAGAAATAAGTTTTAACAAAAAATTAGTAATTTTTCTTATTTGCTCTTATTATTAAAAATTTTAATCAAAAAAATTTGATCACTTTTATCCTTAAAATAAGATTTTCTTTTCGCCATATGATGACTTTATTCCCAAAGCTTCTGGCAACGCTGATGGTATATCTGTTTTGACAATATTTTATGAAACTTGACCGACTAGTATTTATGTATGTATATGAAAACTACGGAGGTCCATAACTCTAAATCTATGCGTTTGCAAGACTTTTACTATGTTATATTTTATTTTTCAATTTTCTATCGTCCTTTCTACTTTTCTATTAGGAGCTGCCTCTATAAACCAGATTTATTCCAAATTTTTTTTATTTTGAACTCACAGCAAAGTTTTCTTAGGGCCATTATTACAATTTCCCGTTATTAAAGGTAGTATTTAGTCTGCCCGATAAATAGCTGTGCATTATTACAACTTCGATATTTTACTGTTATTATTATTAATATTTAGGGACAAAAAAACGCCCGCCCACTAAGTGGTATGTGTGAGCACTCAAATTAATGGTAATTGTGCAAGAAAAACGAAAATAATAACATTTCGGACAGGCGCGACTTCTGTCGCTCTCTGGGGCAAAAAAGTGCCCCCTTCCCCCTACTTAAATTTATGTGTGTATAGTCATATTAAAAGTAATTTCCTCACGATTGTAAAAATTTGGGTTTTTTAATGTTTTATGCGCAATTAAAAAAAAAATTTAATTTTTTTTGTAACTAACGATTCTCTGCATATCCGACCTTTGGCCTAGCGCAAGTATATTGTCCTCTAACAAATACCGGCTTCGCTAACTAATGTTTCTCTACATAGCCGGCATTCGCCCGGACAACATCAAAACGTGTTGATATTTTGAGATTGCATTGATGTAGATTGCACCGTATATGTCCAGTAGGATATTCATTTAATCGGGCTTTTAGGTTTTGGTTTAATCGGTTAATATTGTTATTGATCGGTTAGCCGATTAATAAATTTTTTTTATAAATCAAGTAATTTCAATACATAAAATTAAATAAATTATTTATTATTTGGAGTTTATTAGTAAAAAAAAACCAATAACATAACAAACGGCAATTCTTGAACTAAAATGAACAAACAAAAAATAATTCATACATATGTAATACATATTATGTTTTAATTAAAAAATTAACTGTAAGATCATTTTATTAGTTATTTCAGTAGTTTAAGAAGATCTTATAAAATAATCATTTTTACAAATAATTTGGTTTTAACCAATTAAACCCAATTAAAGCATCAATAATAAAATCAGTTTTAATTAAAAATTTAATCAAGTGAATTAAGCGTTCAATCAAGTGAATTAAACGTTTAATCAAGAGAATTAAAAGTTTGTGGTATTATTCAATTCTGCATCGGGTGGCATTTTTTTTCAGCCGGATTTTGTCCCACTTTTAACAAGTTTTTCACCATCACAACTTTGTTTTAAACTAAGGTGAGCAATATATTAAAGTCAAGTTCATCCTGCCTGGTAGGTTAAAGTGGATTAAATGACAAAATCCTACCTTTATCTATCGGCAAATTGTAATAATGACCCTAAGTTGTAAAATTTTGTCAATAATTCAAACTCGGATAAACTAGATTAAAGCGCAAATATGAATGTATTTTGAATGTATTTGTTGAAATACATAAATTTTATTTTACTTACGTCAGAGGATTCATTCCAAAAGATTATTGTAGCACATAAACTAAAACAATTATTATTTACATAAATTTTTGTTTACCAGATTTACTATTAGTAACAGTGATGGAAAATTCAGTACTTATCAGGGCTGCCAGATGAAAATTATGAAAAAATAAAAAATCGTCTTTTTCTGTTTAAAAAATCGCCAAAAAAAATGGACAATTTAAATTTAGATTTTAAACAAAGTTTGTTCGATTTTTATATAAATACAAGCAAACAAAAACATATTATATACATACATATCCCCCCGTATATTTATGAAATTGTTTGTTAAAGTTAAGGAACAAGTCCAGTTTACCAACGCAGCTCCAAATAAAAAAAAAGTACATAGGGTGATAGAAAATTGAAAAATAGGAAGAAAAAATAAAATGGCAAAATTCTCGGAAACGCATAGTTTCCGAGTTATGCACCTCGGAAGTTTTCATATGAATTTGTGATTTCCCACTACATTTCTGAACGTATATGGCCAATATTGGTATCATTTGAAAGCTTTTGGACAGATCTTTCTGGAAATGCAAAATTTTTTTAAAACTTTTTAACTCTTTAGCTCCTAATACAGTTTTTACAAAATTTTATATCAAAATGTTACGGAAGTGCACTAGGTAATAAAAATTTTATCAAAAAAATCCCAGCTTCGCTAAATAAAGTTTCTCCACATAGCCGGCCTTTGACCGGGCGCAAGGGTTTTCTCCTCTATGGTATAATAAACACCGGCTTCGCTATATAAAGCTTCTCCACATAGCCGGCCTTCGGCCGGGCGCAAGGGTTTTCTCCTCTATGGTATAACAAACACCGGCTTCGCTAAATAAAGCTTCTCCGCATATCCGGCCTACGGCCGGGCACAAGGATTTTCTCCTCTATGGTATAACAAACACCGGCTTCGCTAAATAAAGCTTCTCGCATAGCCGGCCTTCGGCCGGATGAACAGATTTTCTCCTCTATGGTATAACAAACACCGGCTTCGCTTACTAATGCTTTTCTGCATAGGTTTTCTCCTCTACCACCTCTATCACTTACTAAAACTTCCCTGCAAAGTAATTAATACGTAAGTAAACCAACAAATATTTAAATAAAATAAAGCAAAATAGGGAATCAGAAAAACCTTAATACATGTATGCACATACACATGCATATATGTATATCAAAAATAGTAAAGCATAAGAGATTACCGTTATTAATGTAAGTATAAGTCATTTTAAAAATTTTGGCATCACATTTCAAAAAAAAAATGGAGATCAATAGATCAACGCAAATTTTTTCTATTTTTAAAAATAATTTAAAAGGGCCTATTCCACACGAAGCCCTCCCAATTTTAGTGGATTGGGGACTAATTCCAAAGGAAGACGATTACCTTTGTAATAATGGTCATCCTTTGAAATTAGTCCCTAGTAATAACATTGACGGATGGACTTGGAGGTAAGTAAAAGTAAATTTATTTAGATTTATAAAATTAAATATTTATGTATGCATATGTAGATGCTGGCACAACTTGCGGGAAAAGAAATTAAAAGGCCACAGGTGCAACGCAAATGTGTCCTTAAGAAAAAATAAATTTTTTAGCAAATCGCACCTTAATATATGCCAAATTCTAATATTTGCATACCTGTGGACAGAAAATGTATCCCTCGACTTTATAATGAGGGAAACAGACATTGAAAGTCGGACGACTGCTGTCGACTGGAACAACTTTTGTCGGGAAGTGGTTTTGTTTGGCTCATTCCAAACAAATTTACAAATAGGAGGCCCTGACATTATCGTTGAGATTGACGAAAGCAAAATCGGAAAGCGAAAGTACCACAGAGGCCACCATGTAGAGGGACAATGGGTCTTCGGAGGAGTTGAACGAATAATCGGAAAATGTTTTATAGTTCCAGTAGAAGACAGAAGCCGCGAAACGTTAATACCGCTAATTCAACAATACATTTCTCCGGGATCAATTATTGTTTCCGATTTTTGGAAGGTAAGTGATAAAGAATAAACAATATTTTAATGAATCTAAGTTACAAACATACATATGTATATATTTTCAGTCATATGATGCTTTAACAAATATAGGCTACAAACACCTGAAAGTAAACCACTCCGTTTCTTTTGTGGATGCAGAAACTGGCCAGCACACCAACACCATCGAAGGCCTGTGGCGGCACTTAAAACAATCAGTGCCAGAATACAATAGGAGGAAGCATTTTTTTAACGGCTATGTGCAAAAGTTTATTTTCCTTCGTTGGTGCAAATCACAAAATAAAAACAAATATGTGGAGTTTTTAAAACTGGCAGGTAAAATGTACAACCCTTTACAGCCCAATAACAATAGTGAAAATGTTACCTTAATGGCAGCAGAGAGCTCGTTGGACGAGGAATCAGAGAGCGAATAATTTTTTTAATTTTTTTTTTTTGATTTCTTAGTATAGTTAGAAATAAGTATGTATGTATAAAAGTTAAGTTTATTTTAGAAAAAAGTGAATTAGAAAACAAATTTAAAACATAAATACATATATTGGTTTTTATGCTTACTAAAAAATTTTGTTTTTTCGTAAATTCATCGCCGCTCCTTAATGGATTAAGAACTTTTAAATAAAATGTTTATATCCAGAAAGATCTATTCAAAAGCTTTCAAATGATACCAATATTGACCATATATGTTCAGAAATGTAATGGGAAATCGCAAATTCATATGAAAACTTCAGAGGTCCATAACTCGGAAACTATGCGTTTCCGAGAATTTTGCCGTTTAATTTTTTCTTCTTATTTTTCAATTTTCTATCACCCTATGTACTTTTTTTTTTTTATTTGGAGCTGCGTTGGTAAACTGGATTTAAGCCAAAGTTAATAAACGTTTGTTAAGAAAAATTTTCATAAAAAATTTGTTATTATATTATAATAATCTTTTTCAAAGTCTTAAGAATAAAAGATACTTTCAATCGGGCCATTTCCTAAGAAATTTCAAATTTGTATACCGTTCACCACAGTGGGTATATATACAAGTTCGTTTTTATATAAGTTTGTCATTCCTTTTTTAATTGCTACAATATTAATATTAGGCCCTATAGAGTATATATGTATATTTTGAGTTCTTATGAATAGCAAAGTTGGTTTAACGATGTCAATCTTACCATGTGTTTGTTCAAATGGGATTTCCAAAGACTCGTATATAAACATTATTATACATTTATATTAGATATAGTACGGAATAGTGTGCTATTATACTTCAGCCAGATCAGTCTATAAATGCCTAAGATATGAACAAAAAACCACGACTGCCTGTAATTTATAAATGTCTAATTTTGACCTGTAAGCTTTACCTTCCCTTAATCTTCTTATAATTGATTGTTATTTTTTTCTTTTTTGCCTGAAATAATCTTTCTTCGCGAAATTACAGTTTTGGCACCGTGGCACCCATATAAGCTTACAAAATAAAATTTTTCTTAAAAATTTTTCATATTTATCCCCACACGAGTGAACACTCAATCTCAAAGTCAAGGTTTTGATACGAATTTTTACTTAAATTGACTTGACTCAAAATTTTGCTTTGGGATGAATATAAAAATTTAAGCTTTCTTGTGTACAAAAAAAAATTTTTTTCTGTGCTGCCTAATAAAAAACATCAAAACATTTAAAATTGTCTTATTTTGAAGACTGAATAAAATCGTAACTTTTAAGAAAAAAATCAGCAAATCGGCTTTTGCTAATTTCGGAACCAAAAATCGTCAAAATGACGATACATCGTCAAATCTGGCAGTCCTGGTACTATTCAGTACCATAGCTAAATCAATTTTCAGGTGGCATTGAAAGCACAGCTGTGCTACATGTTTTATCTTCGTGAACAAAACAAACTTTTTGGCAAACTTTTTGATCAATGGTGGGCGCTCCATAGCACAATTGTGCTGAGAGATTTCACACGTATTCTTACAGCCATACCTAAACAAGAGGGGAACGCGTTTTCTAGCTGTCAAAAATCCTCATGCCCATACAATTTGTATGCAGCATACCGAAACAACGCGACGGCAACGCAACGGTAGCGCTTTGAAACTGGAAAATCCGATTTTGACAGCGCGTTAAAATAAACAGGGCTGCTATATTTGTTGTTTTGACAACCCTGTTTTTAATGTTTGATAATAAATAATGGCAAATTAGCTATTTTTAGGTCAAACTAGCGGTTTTAATTCAATTTCTTATGTCTTTTATGAGGGTTTTAGTCGGCACGAAAGTTACACTACTGTTTATGGTACAACGCCGACGCTCTTATTTACCTAGCATTTACACATGCCACTGCCAGTTCGAAAAACTCAATACACTCACGATTTTTTACTAATACACTCACATTTTTCGCAATGGCAGCTCCAGTGGCAGCAAAAATTGCATGCGAGTGGAAATTTGGCACTTGCATGCCACTAAATGTCAAAACGATTAGCAATGTTACCCTGTTCAATATTTAATGCAAATCGACTGGACTGTTGTCGAACTGTAATTTAAGTTTTAACTGATAAATGCATTTTTATGATTAATTTGTAGTAACGGGCGTTAAAATAAGTAAGTTTCCTAATTATAGAGCATTAATTTTGCTAAAATAATGCTAATATAAATAAATGTAAACTATTTCCCCAAAACTAAAACTATGTGATGAAGTCGGCAACTCTTTTTTGTTTTCTGGTACTTTTTTTTAATTTGAGATGTAAACAAATTATCTCAAGTTGACGTTCGACGACATTTTGAAAATGAACTGGCAATGGCATGTGTAAACATAAACGCAAATGGCATGAGATTCGACTATTTCGAACACTTTTTCGTTTATAATATGTATAGAACAGTGGCATGCCACTACTTGCATGTGTAACACCCAGGCTACAACTGACATCAAATGGTTAACATTAACACTAACATCATGTTAGTGTTAGGTATAGCCTCTTCATGTTAGTGTTTTGTTTGTGTTTTAACAGCGTTGTTAAGCAATCTGTCTTGAAAGCTCTTTTATAACATAACTTGACGTTTAAGTTTGACAGACAGCTTTTTTTGTTGCTTTTTATTAACTTTTTTATACAACTTGTCAAAAATACGCGCGTGGCTGATAAATAATTAAAATTAAAGCGCAAAATAAAGTGCAAAATAAGTTTTCCGAAAATAAATTCATTTTAAAAGCGATGTATACTATGTTTAAGCGCTAAACTTTGTCTTCGCTATGAATATAACACACAATCTGTCTTTAGCTTGTTTTTAAACTTATGTTGTAAGATATTTACGTGTTCTCCACCTAAAACACATTGGCAATTTGACGAAGTTATTCTGCCGGCGTTATTGCTTGTGTTAAGACATCACAAATTGCACGTGTGGCCGTAGGGTAAAGGCAACGTTAAGGTATGGCATATCAGCGCAGGGATGGCATTAAGGATTTAAAAATTGTACCAACAACTTTTACAAATTATACTTTTTTGACCTTAATTGTACTAAAAGATTTTTTAGCTCAAAGTATTTTTTTTTTATTAAAAACAACACTATGACATAACAAAAAACTATTCCGGTTGGTTTATAAACTATTAAGATAAAGAAGGTACGTACTGGTTTTAAATTATATTTCCAGATCAGAATTACAAAACTGATAATAAATTATTTCGTATATTTGCATCATAACAAATGCAAATATACGTTTGCATTTGTTATGATGCAAGTTTAATAAGTCCTTTGTTTTTATTAAGCCGCAAGACTTTGATAAGAAAAGATTCTTTTCCCATTTGCAGATGAATGTGGAACTAATAATATTCCTCTCACGATTTTCGAGAGTTTTGAAAACAATAATTCATTTGCCTCATTTTGTATTTTCCAAGCTGTAGGACAGTAATCACTTATACTTAAATCTTTGTTAGATTTTAATATTCCAATGTCAGCAAGAGCTCCAAATTGCGAATTTATGTTATCAAAATATAAGCATTCTTTTGGAAACATTTGTACTGATACAAGACAAGCTTTAAGCTTCACGGGATTATCATGAGAACTTTATGTAATTTAGAATTTTTCAATAAATAAATAAAAAAATAGTTTTTCCATAAATTACATTTTCTGGACCAAATTTACTAAACCATTTTAAAGATTAATTTTTAAAGTCGAACGTTGTTCTTAAAACTTCGCCAAACTTGAAATAAAAGTTGTGTGCAATTGTTTCAAACTGAATTACTAATCGTCCCATATTTTCAATTGCATTGGTTTCCATATACATATGTATAGTTCTACATCAGTTCCACAGAAAACATCGTTTAAAGGTTGATAATTTGCTTCTTATTTAAGATTTAACTCATTTATATTAAATTTATCTAGGTACATACATCCCTTTTCAAATAATTACGCGCGATTTGACTTAAAAAAACGTAGTTCTTTCTAAAAATAATATGAATACGAGCACTTTCTGCCTGCATTTTTTTATACATATACCAAGTGGGAAAACTCAGAAGACCTTCTTACTTCAGGCCTTATTGAAGGTCTGCTTGCCTCATAGAATGCCTCGGCTCTTTTGTATAAAATATAAGACGCACTCTCAACACTCGCTTCTATAAGAAGGAAAAAGGGAAGGCGTAGCATTTTTTTTTTTTTTTTTTTGCCAAAGCAAAAGTAAAAGAATTATTTTTTTATCCAGTTGCCATTCTTAAGTACCTGCCAAACAAAGAAGCGAGAGCGGAAGGCCTACCCTTTAATATCTACATGTGTAAAAAAGATATGAGTATGGAATGGAGCAAGCAGGACTCGTACAACCAGAAGAAGGAGTACAGAGGCCTTCGAGAAAGCATCCGTACTCCTTCTTTTTCCCGCTGAGTATGTTCATACTTCTATTTACACATGTATGTATGCATGCATTTTCAGTTATAAGACTAAAATGATAAGTTGCCATATGAAATTACTAAAACTGCAAAGATTCCTTAATTGTACTAAATTAGCCATTGGTGTACCATTGTACTTTTCGAGTTTAAATAGTACCAAAAAAAGTACAATTGTACCAATTTTACCATCCCTGTATCAGCGTAATAGCTACGCTGAAGAAAACGTTCCGCCTTCCGCTCTTGTTTAGGTACGGCTGTTAAGGCCGTGTCAGATACAACTTTGTCGCTTTGCGTGACGTTTCTACCTTCGGCAGAAAAACGCAAAGCAAAAGGTGTATGCCACAATGAAAACTTTGACAACACTCACGCATTGTTTGTTTACTTATAAAAGCGGTTGGTAATTTGTACATTTAATTATTTGTTACAAAAATTAAAGTTAAAAATTTAATTGGACGGTTTTTTGGAATTGAATTTGGCAAAAAAAAAAAATTAAAAAAAAAGAAAATTATACTAGCCAATTGTCAAAGCGCGCAAAAAGATGAGAGTTGGCTAACTTTTTGCTTCGCTCCGCTTTGAAAGTACTTTATGTGACATGTTTCGTATAAGTACGTATATTTTATCTTAGATGTCAAAGCGAATCGGTAACGCAACGCGAAGAATAAGTTTTATCTGACATCCCCTTTAGCCTTTTTAATTTAGTCTTCGATGAGACATCATCGAATGCACATGAAGCGGATGCTTACATATGTGTAACTAAGTTTATTATACGATCAAGTTTTGTCTATCAAGTTTTAATACACTCACACTTTTTTTCCAATACACTAATACTTTTAAAAGTTTTAGCGAACTTGCCTTTAAAGTTCTCTTTCAAGTGAGCGATTTACGTTCAAGAAAACAGCTGATTACAAGTTTGATGAGGAAATTTTTCGTTTGTCTTTATAAATTGTGCTCTTGATGGCATCTTGAAAGTAAATTGCTTCAAAATTGCGTGCAGCCTACATCACAGCTTCCAATTATTGGAAATCTTGACAAACTGTATACATATGTAAAAGACTATCAAGAAAAACTAGATCGTGTGGCTGCAGTGTTACAGATTTGCGTTTTATTGTATTAATTTCTTTGTCAAAAATGGTATGTTTTAGCATCAATGTGCAAAATTCAAGTGCCGTTATATTTTCTTAAAATTTTTCAAAGCGCCATTGTACTTAACAACATGCAAAAATCTCTGCAAGAATATTTTACAAAAAAGACAAGTGAACTACAACAAAATGATTTAGATTCTAAATCAGAAGCTAACTCTGATAGTGAAGTTTTTAATGTGGAAGAAAAAACTATAAAATATTACCAGCAGTTGTTAAATAAAAAACAAAAAATTAAAGAAGTGTCTCACATTAAGACACTGTATGGAAGTGGAGAGTGTTGGCAATATTTTGGTCATTTGGTTCAGGTGAAGGAAATTGTATATTTTAATTTTTTTTTTACTTTAAAGCTTAAATTTTTATTAATAATTTATTGCAGAAAGCTTTACTTTTTTGAAATGAATATGGGTATGTGGTCCTACAGATAACATCAGTTTAAAACAGCAATGAGGAAAAAACGAAATTGCACTAATCCTTTATAATTATTTAATGTTTTGTACTTTAACATAAAAATAAATAGATATAGAAATGATTAATAGTTTTCCTTAAATAACAATTTTAAAATTTTCAATCCGACTAGATGACCCGTGCGAATATTTCGCACCGTTAGTTGTCATTTTTGTAACATAAAATGAAAATAATTAATAGAAATTTTATTAACTTCAATACATTTTGTTAAAAGTATAAAAATATTAGAAATCATAATATATATCATACACATCAAGGCGAATTTACTATAGGTGGCGGCGAGACTACAACAAGTCAACAACACAAAAAACAACAGGGTGTTTTATTGTTGCTTTAGTTGGTCGGGTTGTCAATAAACGTAAACAAGGCGAATTCAATTGTAAATAACTTGTGACATTTCTCTACATAAGTTTGAAAAAATAATAAATAATAGTAATAAATAAATTTATCTCATAGTGTGTATTAAAAATTGCAAGTTTATTTAAAACTTATTTAATACTGGTATGTTTTAATCCTTCACTACTTATTAAAGGTGGCTCATTGGGCTGTCGCTTATTTGTGCTACAAAGTAGCATATCCAGACATTATGCAGTCACTTTAGGTAAGCTTTTTGTTACATGAAGCCAATGGTTTCATTATAATTTGTATATATTACAGGTAGGACCACCGTTTCAATAAGGTCCTTGGTTCAACAGGGCCACATCAAGGCAATACCCATTAAAGAGGAATTTGTTCGCATGCACTAAGAGCAAAAACCCCATGGAGCTGCTATTACGGCAGAAAAATAAAAACAACAGCAGAACTAAAAATAAATGATTTTGTGATTTACAACGCAAATTAAAATCGAACGCAGCAAAAAATAAGTTGTGTTAGAAAAGAAATAAGTTTTGTGTAATCGTAAAATAAAAGTTTTTTTAACATGGAGCCAAGAAATATTTCCAAACCCCCATCATCTTGATTTTTCCCTTAAGCAATATAACCACGATGTTACAAACAGAATGTATTGCATACGTTTTAAATTTTAAAGCATGGAGATGGTTGTCTATAACTAGAAAGTTTTTACTTTTTCTTCCTTTAAAAATCATCTTCATTAAGCTGTGTAGATAATGAATATTTTTAAATATATATATATATATATATATATATGGTTATTCATAATCGAAAACTTTAGTTTTTTTTATATATAATACAGTAAATACAACAATAAAGATAAAACGTTATACTATGAACTGAAACGATTTAATGAATTAATTTCTTCTGGGGCCACAAACAAGTAAGTCAAGGCCTTCAATATAGTTGATACATTGATAGAATAATAATATGTTGATATCAACTTTTATATTTGAGCAGCATCGTCCGATTTGATTTGCTACCGTAACACTTTTTAGCCAACACTTTTTATTATGTCTTATAAATAAATAAATAATTTATACAATATGTACATATAAAATATTACTTTTATTTTTTATTTACAATAATAAATTTTTCACTATGACCTTTTCACGAATCATTTGGGCGAAGGGCATAACACGTTTCATAAACTTTTTTAATTCTTCCCTTTTCTCATGGAATCTAGCACACAGCACTGCCAAGGTGGATAGGTCTTGGCAACCCAAACTATAGCTCTATTTGGTTTAACTGAATCAGGATCTACAGCCTTTTCCTTGCCAAATTCAATCGGAAGGAATTCCGATAATTGCGAGTACATAATATCAACTTCATTAATGGCACCTACTTCGGGCCATTGAGCATCAAGTATAGACTGTTTGTTTCCCAACAAACCCCAAACATGTTCAGCCACATGGGGACAAATGGGAGCCATAAGTAAAGCTTGACGGCGTATGATTTCAAATACTAATTCTTCTTGCATGCCTGGAATACCGCACAGCTCACGGTATTTATCCCTGGTCAATTGTAGCTCGCAGAAACCAGTACACAAAGCTTCCTTAAACAAAATTTTTGTATAGTGTTAATCGGTTTGTTTTGTTTTTAAGTTCATTTCACTAATGAAAACCTTATCGTTGAAGGTATGTTTAGATCCTTTGCGCATGGCAGGACGGGCAGCTATCATTTCCTTGACCCATTCAATGAACGTGTACAACCTTAAGATACCAGCATCGGCGGTGCTTTCTACAAAATTGACATCCTCTACACTGTCGCCAGCATCGGCCAAACACAAGCGCGTGACGTCAGCTTCATGTAGTGTTAAGAAATTGCCATCAGATTTAGACATTTTGGCGGAGTTTAAAAGTAAATGGCCGTTGACACGCATACCTTTGGGCCATTTAGTTTCATCCTTAGGCCAAATGGAAGCATGATTGTAAATGTCAAATGTATTTTTATCAAATCCTTTCCCGATACTCTTAAAGTCATTGGATACCAATACTCAAATTCTCTTCTTAAAATATCCAAAGTTTCTTTTTTTTACATTTGTGGTAAGTGGAATCCTTAAAGAATACATAGTCCCATACCTCAGGAGTCATATCCTTGGCTTTGGTGCCTAAAGGACTGGGTTTTTCACCACGGAAAGAACCAGCTTGTAGCAAATGTACGACGGTGTAGAAGGCCATATAAATGGTGGAATCAGATAAAGATTCTATGAGCCATTGCTCACCGAGGGTAATTTGGTGCCCAAACCGTAAGTACGCGAGCAGGCATATTCATGTAACCAAGTCAAACAATGTTCGAAATTGTTACGGGCCTCTTCATGATAAGTTTCCATATCTGCTAAAATCTTAAAGGCCTGGGCTTGCTATTCTGCTTCGCCATAGTTTCTTTTAATTTTTTTACTTTTTAGCAACCACTTTTTATAATTTTTTATAAATAAATAAATAATTTATACAATATGTACACAAAAAATATTTCTTTTTTTATTTATAATAATAAATTTTTCAAAAACTTCCGTTTACTATGTAAACATAAACAAATTTTGACATTTCTCTACATAAATATGGGGAAAAATGTAAACAACTTTTGACATATCTCTACCCAATTATGCAAGAAAAAAGTAGCACAGCTGTATTTTCAACGCCACCTGAAAATGAATTCGCCTTGATACATATTTACATACATATGTTTATATGCTTTTATAATACTTCTTTGAATACAATGTTAGAGGTAATGACATGATCATCGTTAACTTTTTGCCCGTACGAATCCTTAATACAAACAAAAATATCTTTAAACGTACGCAATTATATATAACTGACTTAGTAATAAACGGCATTATAGTAAATAGCGGTATTGCCAGAATGGATTTTAATACATACTATATTATGTAGAACTGCATTACTATTAGGCGACCCTGTATTACCACACTTGAACAAAAACATATAATCATAATGACAACAGTATTATCATGCAGTTCTATATAAAATATAATTTTTATCAATGAAAATATTAATTTTTCAATTTCTAATTAGTGTTAGAAATAAGCTTTAAAATGAGATACCATTCATTATATTTGATGCGGTGGTATGGGAGATACTTGCAACCGACAAAAAAAAGTGCTTTAGAAAAAATATATTTCAAGCCGATATTTAAGCCGCCGCCGATTCATTGACGTAAACGCCGTCGCCGCCGATCAATTATACCCGCGCCGCCCCCGCCGATCAAACGCCCTCGGCTTGGTTCTCTGTTTTGATCTTCGTGAACAAAACAAACTTTTTACATTTAAATTTAGTTTTCCGCTCATAACTTATATTATATAACTCATATTTAGCTATTGTCAATCGATAGAGAATAAAAATCTGAACCGACACCGATATAGCTTATTTTCTTAAAGACTTGGGGGAAAAAGTTATAACGCAACAAGCTTTGCATTTTCCATATACATATGTACATACAGTCAGCGTCAAGAAAAAGTGTACAGCGATCAGTTCAACATTTATAAGTCTAAAACATATAAACTGTTTTAGTTTTTTTCAAGTGTATTCAGTACTTGTTTATTTAAATAAAAAAAATTTGTCATTTATTTCTTCCTCATCTTTGGGAGAATTTGGCAGTTCTATTAACAGATGCCATAATACTATTAAAAAAATATATGATAAGTAAAACAGGTGAAAAGTGTTAAAGACCTTCCGCGCTCTGGCAGGCCTAAAATTTTGTCCGGCATAGATAAGAGGACAAGAGTTTGAAGAGTAAAGGCTAATTCCTGGTGCAGGGCAGTAAAAATATCAGAGGAACGGACAATAACACTAGGAGCAAGGGTACGCGCCAGTTCTGTTCGCCAAGCACTACATGAAGATGGGCTTTATGGTAGAGTTCCCAGAAAAAAGCCACTTATATCTGTGAAAAATCAAAAAAATCGTATGGAATGTGCGAAAAAGCATCAAAACAAAGACAATTCATTTTGGAATAAAAATATTTTCTTTATCTTTGTTTAGCATTTTGGAATAAAAATATTTTCTTTATCTTTGTTTAGATGCTTTTTCGCACATTCCATAGACTTGGGGGGTGAAGTTATAGCGTTGTAAACTTTCTACATTTTCCACATATGTACACATTTAAATTTAGTTTTCCGCTCATAACTTCGAAACGATTCCGCGTGCACATATCTAGATATTGTCAATCGATAGTAAACAAAAATCTGAACAAAAGTGAGACCAATTTTAAATGTAAATAGTTGTATTCCTAACCATCAATTCGACTTTAGAAGAGAACATAGTACAATTGAACAAACCCATCGTATAGTAAACGCCATAAGAAAAACCTTTGAAGAAAAAAAATATTGTTCCGCCCTCTTCATCGATGTTTCTCAAGCTTTTGATAAAGTCTGGCATGAAGGCTTATTACATAAATTGAAGTTAAACTTACCAGTAAACACACACAAGCTGTTAGAAAGCTACTTATATGCCATTTACACCTAAGCGAAATCTACTACTTACGGGATTTCAAGCCAAATCTGGTAGATTTTGATGAGATTTCCCATACAAAACAAAATGCAGCAAATCTAGTAGATTTCGCCAAAATCTTTCAAAATCTTGCACTACTTACTAATACAACCGTGATTTTTCTATTAATGTACTAAAAAACGCAACACTGTTCAATTAAATTTTGACACTTTGACAATAAAAAAAAACAAACAAAGTGCGGTATTTTTTGGAATTTTTGCGGCAAAATTTAAAATCGTAATAATTATTAAAGATAATTGGCAATGGAGCACCAAATAGTAAATAAAGTGTAAGTATATTGTTGTGTACTTTTTTAAAAACAAAAAACTCATTGTGAAGCTCACAGGAAACGCGTAATTAAGAAAAAGAAACATTGGGACTTCAACGAAGAGTCCCTTTTTGTTGCTGTATGGGAGGACAACATCGGAGCGCTCCGTGGCTCTAGAAAGAACAGCCACATATACGAGGAGATGGCACTAGGGATGCAAAGCAGTGGCTTTGATTTCACTCCCGAGGAAATAAAAATAAAAGTTCACAATTTTACGAACAAATACAGGTTTGACAAACAAGCAAGAACAATCAAAAACAGTGTTAAATTGTTTTAATTTATAATTTTAGAGCCGAAAAACGTAAAGTTGGGCCTTCCGGAGGATCGCCGTCGAGCTGGCCTTTCTATGAAAGGATGCATTCTATGCTGGGGTCGTATAAATCCAACGCAATAGAAAATAATATGGATGAAAGCATAGGTAAATAAACATATTTGTTTTTCGATTTTTTGTATTTATAATTTAATTTTCTTATCTTTTAATAGAACCTTCCTGTTCCACAAGCCGAGAGACAATTTTGGATTTTGAAGTTGAGACGTTGGGCGATGAAAGTGATGAACTCATCGAAACTCCTCCCCCCAAAAAGAAGAGAAAGGCCAGCTTCCACAGCGAAATCCTTAAGAAAATTCAATACTCTACAGAAGTTATTGAAAAAGAAATAGAAAGAAATAGGGAAGTAGATGCTAGAATTTTTAAATTGCAGGAGGAAATGGTCGAGATTGAAAAAGAAAGAAATGACATATTCAGAAAATTAATCAATAAATAATTAATAGTTTAGTAAATAATTAATAGTTTAGTAAATAATTAATTGTTTAGTATGTAAGGTTTATGAACTAAAAATCGTTTTAAAACTTGATACAAGTTTAAAATTTCAAATAAGACTGAATTGTTTTGTGTTTTGTTAGTTTTATTTAGTTTTTATAAAAAAAAATTACTGAATTGGTTTGTTTTTATATTTGTTTTACAAGTTTTTGTTTTTTAATAAAATTTTTCCATTAAAAAGTCCGCAATTGCGTTTCTTATTTGTTCACCTTTAGGGTTATAGTCGTAAATAAACTCCTCACGATTTGGCTGCTCCCTTTCTGCTTCATTAATTTTTTCCCAAGTATCATTAATTCGGTCATTATTACTATTTAAAAAGTTGTGTAGGACACAACAACATTTTATAACGTTATTGACTTTGTCAATTTTGTTATCTATTCCTTTTCCTAGTCTGCGGAATCTTGCCTTCAAATGACCAAATGCATTTTCAACAACTCTTCGACATTTGGAAAGGCTGTAGTTAAAGTTTTTTTGTTTTGCAGATGCGTTTACATGAAATGGGTATGGTTTCATCATGCAATCGGAGAGCCGAAATGCAGAATCGCCCATTAGTAAAACGGGAACTTTAACTCCACCATAAACCACAGCTTGCTGCTTAAATAAAGGATCTCTCATTTTGTTTCTAAAGGCAGATCTCTCAAATATACCGGAGTCATTGCATCGTCCTGGGCATCCAACATTAATGTACAAAAATCTGTACCTGTAATCGACAACAGCCAACAAAATAGTGGAATACCACCCCTTATAGTTGTAATAGTCAGATGTTTCTGCAAATGGGGGATGAACTTCAAAATGACATCCATCTGGAAAAGGTATATCAAAAAATTTGATCAAAAGTGGGTTTATTTAAAAACAGGTATGTACTCGTATGTACATACATATGTAAAACTGTACCAACCTATTGCTCCAAAACATTGTGGAAAGCCCAGATTCTTAAACCCTTCAACGCATTCCTTAACTTTCGTTTCATTTATGAAGTTTGAAGGTAAATATTCTTCTGAGAGGTTTCTCCAAACCTCAATACAAAACTCTTTTAAAATCAAACATACACTGGCTTTTGAAACGCCAAACATATGTCCTATGGATGCATACTCTGATGAAGATTTCAAACAATAAATAGCAATAGCTATTCGTTTTTCCAGGGGAATGCATTTCCTAAACCTGGTATCAGTTCTTTTCATTGATGTTAACTTCGAGCACAGTAACTGAAAAGTTTCGCGGCTCATTCGAAAATTTTCAACAAACGTTTCTTCAGACATAATAGGGACATCTTTTTCATAAAAAAAACCAATACGGGTCTATAATACAAACGAATTAAGTAAAATCAAACTTAATTATTTCAAATACTTACATGTGTCCACTCTAACCTGCTATACAACAATTGCGTGTAATATTTGCAACAGTTTATGAAACCTTATATTTAATAAGTGCTGCTGCTTTTTTTTACGCAAGGGTATTAATTCTGATTGAATTTTTCTACACCTTGACGAATAATACATTAAAATTTCAATTTTTCTTTCCATTTTTTGCCACAAAAAAATTTAAAAATTTTCCTTCCTTTTTAGTCAGCTGTTTTTATTATGAAAATGAAATCCCACAATATGACAAAAAACAGTAGTGTAAACGGCAAAGATTTCCTTGAAGATTTAAACTGAAATCTAGTAGATTTTGCGTAGATGTAAATGCAGTATTAGTCGGTCGAAGGTTTATTATTAAAGAAGGTGATTTTATAAGTTCTCCTCAGCCAATTGACGCTGGAGTCCCTCAGGGAAGCATCATGGGCCCACTGTTATACCTTATATATACCTCAGACATGCCAACAAACAACCACACCCTTACTTCAACATTTGCTGATGATACAGCTTTTTTAAGCGTACACGAAAACTGTCATGAAGCATCCCGTTACTTGCAGGATCATATGTTTGAACTGGAAAAGTGGTTAAAACAATGGAGGATAAAGGTCAATGAGAAAAAATGCGTACATATAACATTCACCCTGCGTCGGGAGTCATGTCCCCCTATTAAAATCAATAATCAATTAGTGCCCCAGCAATCGCATGTAAAATATCTCGGTATTCATCTAGATCGGCGTTTAACATGGAAATGCCATATAGAAGCAAAACTAACACAAATGAAACTAAAAGCAATTCAAATTTATTGGCTTATTGGAAGAAATTCTGTTCTTAGCCTCGACTGCAAACTTCTACTTTACAACTCTATATTAAAGCCAATCTGGTGCTACGGTATTCAGCTATGGGGCATTGCCTCGGCCTCAAATATCGAAAAAAATTCAAAGGCGCCAAAATAAACTTCTTCGAATAATCACAGTCGCTCCCTGGTATGTTAAAAACTCTAATATTCACAAGGATCTCAATGTGCCATTAGTAAAAACTATTATTACGAAGTACGCAGCAAAATATTTAAAAAGGCTTGAGTCGCACCCAAATCTACTAGCTCGAAATATTTTAAATGACAGTGGCCACTCTAGATTAAGGAGAAGAGATACTGCAGGACTCATCCGACGAGAAGACCGCTAAACATCTACATATGTGAACAGAAGCCGTGAGGAAAAAAATTTTCGTCTAGCATTGGCAGGACAAAAATAAAGTATTAGTATAAGATTTGATTAATTATTGTTAGTTTATATTTAATATATGAAGATTCAATAAATAAATAATGAAAAAAAAAAATATTTACAGACATGGGCAGATTTAAAATGTAGGACAAAAACAAAAAAACGGACAAATATTACTGAATAAAGTAGCAAAGAAAAAGAGTGAATTTACCCGCATTCCATTTAAAATACAAGCAGCCCATCACTGTCTACAACTGTCACGTAACCTCGTAATGAAATTCTATTTTTTACAGGTTGGCACGTTACAGTTATGTGACATTACAGTCAGTTAAGCATTTGTATTGCTTTCCATATTACAGAAACGGTCAGCTGTTTACATTACATTTACATTTCTACATTTACGGTCGGCTAACGCGGCCTTAACTTTAGCTTTTTAGTTCCACATCTGGCAATTTGTTTAATTATCGTTAATATTGGACCTAGAAGCATAAACTTTAACAAGCAATGTCCTGAGTGGATAAGAACTGGTACTTTTTGAATTTCCGTTAGTATTAGACCTAGAAACATAAAATTAAACATTCTTTAACTGGTACTTTTTTAATTTTCGTTAATATTAGGCTTTTATCAAAAAATTAAACATGCAAGGTCCTGAGTGAATGAGAATATGTAAAAGGGCTTTTTGATACTTTTCTGTTCTTTACATAAAATTCAACATCAAAAGTGGACAAGAATCTATAAGAGGGAAATTTGTGGGACCTTTTTGGTTTTTGACTGGTACTTTTTGAATATCCGTTAGTATTGGCCCTAGAAACATAAAATTGAGCATCCAAGATCCTGAGTTAATGAGAATCTGTAAGAGGTGAGTTTTGTTTGTAACTGACACCTTTTTTATTTTCGTTAATATTGGATCTACAAACACAAAATTATGAATTGAATGCCCTGAGTGAATGAGAATCTGTCAGAGGGGCTATTTTTGTACTTTTTCGTACTGTATTGTTGCCAACAGGTATTTTTTAAATTTTTTTAGTATTGCATCTTAAACATAAAATTAAAAAAAGCAAAGCGTTGAGTGAATGAGCATCTGTAAGATGCAATTTTTTGGTACTTTTTGTGCTTTAAATGGTACTTTTTGGTTTGCTGTTAATATTGGACCTAGAAACATAAAATTAAACATTTAAGTTCCTGAGTGAATGAGAATCTGTAAGGGGGATTTTTGGTACTTTTTCTTTCTCTAGCTGGTACTTTTTTAATTAAAGTAGTACTTTTTTAATTTAAAACTTATTGTTGTTCATTAAATAAAAAAAAGAGAACAGGTGTCTGGTTCTATTTTGAAATTCGAATTTTATGGAGTAAAAGGGTAAAACCTGTATTTTGGTAATTTTTATCGCCTATCTATCGTTAAAATCAATGCACATAGAAATAAAACTTATATAAAATTCGTAACTTATCTAAAAAATGCAAGTGCAACTTTGGTACTTTTTCGAAATTCGAACGTCAAAGGGGTGAAATCGTACCAAATTCTGTTAATTTTTTCAATTTTTTTCATCTACCTATATAATATAAAAATGCATAGTTTCTGACTGATTCATAATCGCTCGTCCTGAAGCTAAAATGTTGAAAATTGCCCGGGGGGTTGGCCCCTCGCTAAATCGATTCCCTATGATGGGAGTTTTGGAAATTTTTATGGTTAGAGGTTAAAAAATCTAAAAACGGGTAAATTCCCTAACGTCATGTTCATTAAAAAAATAAGCGGATAGGTGTCTGGTATTTTTTTGAAATTCGACCCTTTTGTGAAGTATCCGGGTAAAACCTGTATTTTAAAATTTTTTGCCACGCAATCTATCTATTAAACGTTTCTAAAAAATACTAATGAAAATTTGGTACATTTTCGAATTCCGAACGTTTAAGAGGTGAAAATCGTACCTATTACAAAGTAGCGAGTTAAAACCTAGAAACATCAACTTTGGCGTAAAAATATGTCCAAGAAAGTAAAGGAGACGCTAACGAAGTAGCGGGTTAAATGCTAGTATATATATATTAGGGCAGGTCGATTTGTAGGGAGTGAAAAAATTCACCAATTTCCCTATGATTTCCGTATTCTATGGGTTATTCCATGAAAATTTGCCGAAGGAACCATACCTCTATCGTTAAAATCGAGTCCCCTACTTTTTGTTGGTAGATTTTTTCCCAAATTGACGTTCGCATGAAATATTACCTACACGTTCACATCCATAACTCAAAAACTATCGATCGGGTTTAATCGCCAGTAGACGCGTTGGAAAGGTGAGCTCATTTTGATCAATTTACAACATTGGTCCAACGGTTCAAAACCTTCAAATTTTAAACTCTTGTTAAAAAAATAATAAAGTGCTAAAAATTAATGAAATTATTCAGCCTTGTCACAGAGTACAATTCCGTTCGGAAACGGAATTCATTCCGTATTTTGGTGCTTCAGAAAATTACGAAAAAACTTTGCGGAATGAAACCATTTTTGTTTTCATGAACGGTATGGGTGTTTTCTGTATCTCAAAGACCAAAAAACTATCAAAATATACTTTCTATCAATAAACAAATATGTTTTCTTCAATTCCGAACGGAATTGTACTCTGTGACATGGATGATTATGTAAAAACCGCTAGATTTTCCACTAATAGAACATTAAAACTTTTATTTAAAATCGCTGGATCTGACAGCGTAAATATAGTATGGCAGCACTATGGCAACAATAGATTAGCAGCACTGCTTGTACATTTTTTGTTTACAAAGTTATTTGACGGACAAATATAAATATGTATAGAGCAATTCCATATGAAAGCGATCACCTTTTGGACGACCCCTCTCCGATTTTATAATAAATAGTCTCAATCGATTGCCCAGCAAAAAATAATGTACCTACATATTTTTTTTTTTTTTATGGTGACTGGTTTAGTGGTGGTGTACACCACTGTCATGTGACAAAAAACTACTAAAGCGATCGCAACGAGTGATAGCTCGTTGGAAAGGTATTGAATCAGGCTTTAATTGAAAAATAAAATTTTCCTAACTTTTCTTAGAAATTTACCTTTAAATTTTCCCAAGAAAACTAAATTTTCCGATTTTCCACAGAAGCTCCTAAATTTTCCGGCTAATTTTTTTTTTTTTTGGATTCCTCATAATTTTTGCTTTAAGAATCAGCAATAAAAAAATGGGCCCCGACTCCTTGTTTGGACAGGAGAAGAGCATTTAAGAGACCACATTGTTAAAAATACATGTTAAAAATTATTTTACAGTTAAAAATACATTTATGAAGAAAAAATAAATTTTTTTTTTAAGAGCCCCAAGTTGAGTGTGTAGTGAATATGGTCTGCCTGCCTTCACAAGATCGGCCATAAATCCATGGATAATAGCAGCAGTGGCATGTAATGGCACACCAAACCCGACTGAGGCTACAGATCATAAAATGTTTTGTAAATTTTTTAAATTACCAGGTAATAAATATTTCGCCTAAAATGACACGTGCAGAAACAAGTCATAAAACACGGATTTTCCATAAATATGGCGAAATATTTATTACCTGGTAATTTAAAAAATTTGCAAAACATTTTATGACCTGTGGTCGGCTTATTGGCAGTAACCAATTAAGTCCCTTTTAAAAAACATTTTATGACCAGTAGTTCACGCAAATTTTCCTATTAAAGAAAAGCAAATATCGCTTATTTTTTTTTTACCTATTTTTTTACCAATAAATAAATATAAATACTTCACACACTCTGAGTCAAATTTCAGTTGAATACTAAACGTGAAAGTGTTTTTTTTTGTAAAGTAAAGAGTGAAGCTATAAAGACAATTTAAAGTAAAATGAATAAATTTTGCTGCAATCCGATTAACAAGAGTGGACATCGTTCGAAAAAGATAAAAGTATTAAAATTAACTGGTGTTTCGAAGCGATACATGAATGAATTAAATATACAATACGGTGAAGAAGCAGAATTCATTTGCCCCAAGTGTAAAATCGATTTGTCTCAACAAGCAAATGCATTGAAACAAATGCAGCCACAATCCGAGAGTGAAATGACAAGTAAACAAAATGTTTCATCTGATAGTGAGGCAGACATTCCGATGGTCAATATGTCTTTGAGTCCTTTGAATGAGGCTATTACCACTTTAGGTGAAACGCCTATTAGAAAAAGAAAGTTGCGAAGTGAAACATACAGGAAAGAGAAAAAAGGCAAGGTTATGAGTGCAATCGCGACAATATTTGATGAAGGCTCTGATAACGAATGCAGTCAAGCAGATGACGTTGATGACGGCAAACAAATGATTGAGCAGTTGAAAAGAAAATTCAATTTAGCGACCACTTTTCCGGAGAAATATCTCATGTTATCTGTGCTGCCTCAATCATGGTCTATACGCAAGATTTCTGAACAGTTTCAAACATCTTTTTACATCGCGAGAAGAAGCAAAGAATTAGTTCGACAGAAGGGCATATTGGCGACTCCCACCAAGAAATTTGGCTCAAGGACCCTCAGCGAAGCAACGGTGAAATTGATTCAAGATTTTTACTGCAATGATGACAACAGCCGCGCCAGCCCAGGTACACGTGACTATGTTATCACACGTGAAGATGGAGAAAAAGTACACAAGCAGCGCAGATTATTATTATGTAATCTATCCGAAGCATACCATCAGTTCAATGAGAAATACCCAGCAGAAAAAGTGGGATTTTCTAAGTTTGCCATCCTACGACCAAAAGAATACGTGCTGGCATTAGACAGGCACGGAACGCATTCAGTCTGCGTTTGCATGTTTCATCAAAACATCAAATTAATTTTCTTTCCATGCAAGAAATTGAAAGTATTTCACGGTGAAATTGAAACATATAGGGACCTCCTGTCGAAGTCGTTGTGCGCATACCCCACGGAAAATTGTCATCTGTCCAAATGCGACAATTGTCCGAAGATTGACGAGCTAGAGCAATATTTGTCGGAAAAGTTTGAACAGCTGTTAATTCAGGAGGTGCATTTCAAACAGTGGATAATTAGCAGCGGCAGATGTTCCCTTGAGACCGTGGTAAAGCAGATTCCGGATGAATGAACTGAAGGCGCACCATTTCATATCCGAGATGCAATCGAAATTTCTAAAGGAAAGTAAGGAGAAATTAGCCCAAAATGAATTCATTGTGATAAGCGACTTTGCCGAGAATTACACTTTTCTCGTTCAGGATGAAATTCAGGCTTATCACTGGGCAAACGACCAGTGCACGGTGCATCCTTTTTGCATTTATTTCAAAAACGAAGATAACGAACTACAGACCGTAAGCCTTGTTGTTGTCGCGGAGAGTCTAGCTCATAATTATGTGTCCGTTTATTTATTTCAAATGAAACTGTTTGAATTCTTAAGATCAAAATTCGATGCAATCGACAAAGTAACGTTTTTCTCAGACGGCGCGGCTTCTCAGTACAAGAATAAAAAAAATTTTTACAATCTTTGCATAATTGAAGAAGAACAAAACTGCAAGGTCGAGTGGCACTTTTTCGCGACGTCCCACGGCAAGGGCCCATTCGATGCGTTAGGGGGAACCCTAAAACGCAGGCCATATACTGACCAGATCTTAAATGTACAAATGTAACACAGTTTTATGCACTCAAAAAGAACACGATGCCATGGAGCGACGAATTCAAAACAGATATAATAATGTCAAAACTATAACTGGAACGCAAAAGTTTCATTGCTTCATACCAAATATTTCTGATATGTCAATTAATGTAAAGCGGTACTCTTCGTCTGCCGACGTGCTAAATTTAAAGTTACTTTAATTTTATAATGATGCCAAGACAATTGAAATTTTTAATAAATATTGTAATTAAGTATAAGCAGCAAAATAAGAAAGATTTTTTCTTCATAAATGTATTTTTAACTGTAAAATAATTTTTAAAATGTATTTTTAACAAGGTGATCTCTTAAATGCTCTTCTCCTGTCCAAACAAGGAGTCGGGGCCCATTTTTTTATTGCTGATTCTTAAAGCAAAAATTATGAGGAATCCAAAAAAAAAAATTAGCCGGAAAATTTAGGAGCTTCTGTGGAAAATCGGAAAATTTAGTTTTCTTAAGAAAATTTAAAGGTAAATTTCTAAGAAAAGTTAGGAAAATTTTATTTTTCAATTAAAGCCTGATTCAATACCTTTCCAACGAGCTATCACTCGTTGCGATCGCTTTAGTAGTTTTTAAAGCAACTTTCAATGAGGTCCCTTATGACGAATTCTTCAATTTTGTCACATGACAGTGGTGTACACCACCACTAAACCAGTCACTATAAAAAAAAAAAAAAAAATATGTAGGTACATTAGTTTTTGCTGGGCAATCGATTGAGACTATTTATTTTAAAATCGGAGAGGGGTCGTAGAAAAATTTGCCAATTTTGATCGTTTTCATATGGAATTGCTCTATATGTAATTAAAAATATTTCTAACGCTATAACCAAAGACTATAGATTTATAAAGATGTTGCACTTAGTACATTTGGAATTTACAAAAATGTTGTGCTTCTTATTGATGAGGGGGGGAAGTAAAAAGGAAAGCAAAAACTTGGTGCTCACATTCAGAAAACTGAAGAGAGCAAAAAACCACATGCATTAATACATGCATACATATGTTTTTTGTTTTTGTCAACCAACGTGTGTGTGCGTATGTTTTTTTCGCTAAAACCGGTTTTCGTGCTCACATTCAGAAAACTTAAGAGAGCAAAAAACCACATGCATGCATCAATACATACATACATACACATCCCTGCAAGAAATGGTTGACCGATACTAACACACAATTTCTTTTACTAATACATGTGCAGATATTTTCTACTTTTCTAAACATATGACTGTCATTGATGATAAAATATCCGTCATCGTTGACCAATGTATGTTGCAGTTTTATTTTTGACATTTTTCGTCGTTCAAACTTATATTAACGTGAATCCCCGAGAAGATAAGTTTACATTTTTATGTGACGAGCTAAGTTTAAAAAAATTGCATAAAAGTACATAAAAACAAAATAAATATAAAAAAATAATAAATAGTACAAAATAAAAACGTAATAAAATTGAAAATTAAAATTTTGTACAAAAAATTTTTAATAAAAACCTAAATGAAATTAAAAATAAAAACTGTGCATAGTTTTTGTGAAAATAAAAACTAAATAAAATTAAAAATAAAAAAACTGTGAATATTTTTTGTAAAGAAAAACATAAGAGATAAGTATACCTTTAAATTGTGTTTGTTTAATTTTTAAAAATGAATAAAAGGCATTTTCAAAATTGCCTCTCAAAAGAAAAAAGGACATATGAGTCCAATGTAAAAAAATATAAAAAATTTATGGAAAAGGAACGTGAAAGTGCAGAATGTTCCAAAAAAATAGAAAGGACGCCAATTGTTACTCCTGAAGTAAAAGCATCCACGTCCGCAGGTTTTGTTTTAAATGAGTCAAGTGATAGTGTCCATAGTATGTCAGGTGGTAATATTTCTCCTTTCGTAGAAGCTGCAGAAAAGAGCGATGGTAAAGAAAAATGTAAAGAAATAAAGTCATCGGCTTTAAGAAATAATATATCTCAAATTGCGTTAGAAGACTTGTTGCATACTTTGAAAAGGGTAGGAGTGGAAGATTTGCCGTTGTCTGCCAAAACTCTTTTAGGTTCGAGTAGGGAAAAAATAAATATTTCTACTATTCCTGATGGAGAATTTTTGTATTTAGGTATACAGAAACATTTTCTTTCAAGCACATTTAACTATTTAGATGAAAAAGAGGAAGTTTTAATCGATATAGGAATTGATGGTTTAAAACTCTTTAAAAGTTCTAACAGGGCCTTGTGGCCTATTCTTGGAGCAATCGTAGGCATTCCTAACGCCAGTCCATTCATTATCGGGTGTTTTTCAGGATTTACGAAGCCAAAAAGTTTGGATGCATTTATGAAAGATTTTTGTGCAGAGGTGAAGGAGATTAAAGAAAATGGTATAAAAGTAGGTTTTAATGAAAAGTTAATGCGGTTCAATGTTCGGTTGTTTGTTTGTGATTCTCCGGCTAGGGCATTTGTTACAGGTGTTGTGCCACATAATGGAAAGAATGGTTGTTCTAAATGTTGTCAGCAAGGGTTTTACAAGGAGAGAAGGGTGTGTTTTTTAAAAGAAGTCGGTCTTCCATGAACCGATGTGACGTTTCAATCGAGATGTAATCCTTCTCACCACAGAGAAGAATTTCAAGGCAAAAAAAGTGTTTTAGAAGATACAGGCTTTGGGATGGTTTCTCAGTTTCCCATAGATAGCACGCATTTAGTTGACTTAGGAGTTACTAAAAAACTGCTTAAACTTTTAATTTGTAAAACAAATAAAACAAAAATGAACGAAAAATTTAATTCAATCGCTAAATATGTTCCTTCGGAATTTTCTCGCGCATCTAGAAATTTAGATGAAATAAGTAATTGGAAATCTACTGAGTTTAGGCAGTTTTTGTTATATACAGGTATTTTTATTCTGAAAGATTGTGTCAGTAGTGATCAATACTACCACTTTTTACTGCTACACAGTGCTGTGAGGCTTTTGTCTAATGAAAGGTCGCATATAATAGAGGCAGATATTTCCCAAAAGCTATTAGAAGATTTCGTGAACTTTTTTGGCATATTATATGGTGATGAGTTAGTAAGTTTTAATGTTCATTGATTACTGCATTTAACGGATTGTGTCAAACAATTTGGACAACTGGATTCTTTTTCAGCATATAAATTCGAAAATTATATGCAATACATCAAAAAGATTGTCAAGAAGCCCAACAAAATTCTGCAGCAGATATATCGTAGGATCGAAGGAACGCATGGACTTAAGTCGGATTCTCAAAATGTTTGTAGCTTAAAATGTTTTACTTTAAATCACAAAAAAAAAGATAGCTTTTGTTTTAGCAAAAAGTCAGGGGTAATGAAAATTATTAGTAAGGATAATTTGTTTGAATCTGATGCATTTCTATGCAAAGTTTTCCAAAAAACGGAAAATTTTTTTGAGCAACCATTTCAGTCCTTTAAAGATCTAGGCATAGTTATTGCAAGTAACTTAAGTACTTAAACCATATCAGTGATGAAGGAAGATATAGACCATAAGTATTTTTGTATTCCACATAATAATAAATTTCTTCTAATACCACTTTTACACTACCTTTTCCACGAATTTTCTAACTAGTAGTGAATTCCAGCACAAGCTGAGAATGTATAATTCTAAAATGATGTGCAAACTCTTTCTCGTATAAAATTTTTCAGCGTACCCATTTAGACTAATAAAACTCCATTTCGGTTTGGCCCATTCAGCTGCCATTCTAATTTTACGGCCTATTGAATAAATTAGATAAAACTTAATTTTTTCAAAGAACATGCAATTTTTCTCGGAAGCCAATTGGAATTTCCCTGTCTTCGCCACAATTGTAGCAATAGACTAGTTATATACACAATTGTAGTTATAAATTAACTAACTAATAAACTAAGAAAAAATATTCTTCATAGCATAAGTCATAATTTTTCAGAACATTATAATACTGTAAAATACTTTTTCACAATTTCCAGCTTTATTTTACATCAAAAATTCAGGATATATACATATGAAAAATGCAGCAAAAGGTAAAAAAACATGAACTAATCAATTTTAATTTTTACACATTTCTCGAATTTTCTATGTATTATTATGTATTTTAATGTTCTGAGAAATTATGAATTGTATTATAAAGAATATATTTTCTTAGTTCATTAGTTAGTTAGTCTATAACTACAATTGTGTATATAACTAGTCTAGAAATACAATTGTGGCGAAGACTGGGAAATCCCAATTGGCTTCCGAGAAGACTTGCAAGTTCTTCGAAAAAATTAAGTTTTATCTAATTTATTCAATAGGCCGTAAAATTCGAATGGCAGCTGAATGGGCCAAACGCAAATGGGGGTTTGTTAGTTTAAATGAGTACGCTGAAAAATTTTATACGAGAAAGAGTTTGCATTTTATGTGTTACATTGTGTTATACTTATAACAACATATAAAACTTGTTATAAGTACAACACTATATACAGTGATGTGGACAATAATAGAGACACGAAATAATATAGAGACCTAACATTAAAATTCAAATGGGCGTATATTAAAAAAGAAATCGAGTATAACAAACAAATTAATGTGGTTTGTGGATAATTTACCTAGCCTTTGTTATCATCTAATTTAGACCAGATTATATAGGTAATGAATATGCTACGAGGTTCGAACTGGAAAATCAAATTATTCTAATATATTCAAGTTGTTAATTTTGTATTTTTGAAAATAATATAGTTGCTCATTTTCAGTTTTCTTACAATATTATTACTGTCCAACAAAAAAGTTGTTGTTAGAGATTTCCGTTCAAACAACAGCAATTTTTTTGTTGGACAGTAATAATATTGTAAGAAAACTGAATATGAGCAACTATATTATTTTTAAAAATACAAAATTAACAACTTGAATATAATAGAATAATTTGATTTTCCAGTTCGAACCTCGTAGCATATTCATTACCTATATAATCTAGTCTAAATTAGATGATAACAAGGGCTAGAAAAATTATCCACAAAGCACATTAATTTGTTTGTTATACTCGATTTCTTTTTTAATATACGCCCATTTGAATTTTAATGTTAGGTGTCTATATTATTTCGTGTCTCTATTATTGTCCACATCACTGTATATATATACTTATCGCACTTAATCAAAAAAGGGTATTAACTCAAAATTTAAACATTTTCAGTAGAAGCAAAACAATTTTTAATTTAACATTAATTAATACCCTCAAATTTCTACTTTTTCGTAATGAAACGGTTGGTTTTAAAATTCTTTTTCATATAATACAATGTTAAATTAAAAATTGTTTTGCTTCTACTGAAAATGTTTAAATTTTGAGTTAATACCCTTTTTTGATTGATATAAATATATATATATATGTTTATGTAGCAATACTAACTCAAATTATACATGAATAATTTAGAAAACCTTTTTGAGCCAGAAGAAACTACAGGAGAGTTAACCGCAGCTCAACAAATACTGCCGAGATCGTCGTATGTTTTAAGTGAGGAGCCAACTCACCAAGAACCAAACAATGCAGGTTAATTAAATCAAATATATTTTTATTAAATAATATATTTTTAGTCGTAAATATTGCCATTATAATTTTTTTATACCAGACATTCTAGTGCTTCTTCAGCAGCTGATCGAAGGGCAAAACGACCTAAGGGCTCGGCTCGAAAGAATAGAGCTTAACCAAGGAATGTTGAGCAACGGGCAGGCTGTTCTAAATAAAAACCAAGAACAAATTGCTGATAAGTTGGTGGCGGTCGAGGACAACGTAAGTATCTGACAGTTTTGTTCTTGCTAATTTGTCTTTAAAAATCAAATATTTACAGAGCGTATCAAAACCAGAAATGATGGCCCAGTCCAAGCTACTAATGGAATGTAAGGTGGGTATCAAAAGAACCCAAGATTCCATATTTCGCATGACAGGGGAGAAGAGTGATAGCGACATTGATGAGGTCGCTAGCATGCTTCCCCTTCGAACACCTGAGAATGTGAAGGAAGTTGAAGAGAAGCTAAACTCTTCGGTGTTTGCTCAAGCAATGGTAATAAACGTTAAAATATTGCACACTTTTCAATTTTTAATACTTTTTACACTTTATAGAATAACTACATTTACAAAATTAAAGGCATTTCGGAGAATGTTGGAAGCGTCATCCGTGCCATTTTTACGGACGACGTACTGGCAAATTACAATTGGGATGGGCGTAGCGAAAAGCTTTCTCTGGCAGGCCTTAATATAACAAATAAGGTTCTAAGAAGTATGTACATATAATATACATACATAATTTTATATATATTTTACATAAACTATGTTTACTTACTAATGTGTTAATTACAACATTTTTACAAATTACAGACATTTTCCAAAAACAAAGCGCTTTAGAATTTGAAAAAAGCGTAAAGAAGGCCGTAGAACACGCTCACCACCGATCCAAACAAAAAAAATATTTGTTGAAAGTAAAAAATTAATTAATATTTAGTTTTATTGACTTTCTTTGTTTTGTTTTTTTAATTTCCTTTTGAATTGTTCTAGGTCAAGGCGAATTCATTTTTCAGGTGGCGTTGAAAGCACAGCTGTGCTACGTTTTTCTTAATAAGAGAGAGAAATGTCAAAAATTCTTTGTGTTTTTGACATACATATGACACCAACGTATACATGAATTCGCCTTGTTGTAGGTCTTTTTTTAGGAAAAACAAAATTGAAATATTTAATTATTAACTGCCTGTTTTTCAAACTAAAATAAAAAATTTCGTTTAGAAATTAATATTGAAAACAATATTAATTCCCAAGTAAATTTTTTTTTATTTTTAAAAAGAGGCGGTTAAATTTTTTCAATATTTCGGTTAGGTTAGCATCTTTTTTAATAAAATTATAAAAATTCTGAAAAATATTTGTCATAAAATCCAGAAAAACATATTAACAGAAATAAAAATATCAAAAACAATGTACATGTATGTATATATATTCTTATGGCGACTTCAACATAGATCTATGCACATAAACTAAATTCATTTTGCATCTAACATTCATATAACACATATACATATCATGCAGTATTGTTCGCTATGTTTTTCCTTGAGTTATGACACTATTGAAGTAACTAAATTTCTATAATTATTAGCTTTATCACTATTGATGTACATGAACGATATGTATGTATGTATATGTGTTATATGAATGGTAGATGAAAAATAAGTTTAGTGATGATGAAGATAACATAAGAATATAATATATACATATGTACATTGTTTATAATATTTTTATTTTTATTACAAACATTTTTTAGAATTTTTAATTAAAAAAAAGATGCTAACCTAACCGAAATATTGGAAAAATTAAATAAATATTTCAATTTGGTTTTTCCTTCAAAAAAAGACATAACTAAAAATATACAATGAAATTCATTAATTTAACTTTTTTTTTATTATTTATTATTAAAGTATGGAAAACATTAATTTAAGTTTTTTTTATTATTTATTATTAAAGTATGTATGAAAAACATTAATTTAAGTTTTTTTTTTTTTATTTAAAATTATATTATTGAAATTTAATTTTATAAAAAGTATATATTAGCGGAGTTCAGTGTTAAGTGCAAATGGTCTTGCGAAAGAGCAAATGTAAAATATCATAGCTTTTTTGTTAAATCCAACAACAAAATACACAGAGTTTCCCTTATATTTCATAAAAAAGCTACGAAATTTTGCATTTCCTCTTTCGCAAGACCATTTGCACCAAACACTGAACTCCGCTATTGAATTGGAAGAAATTGTGTTTTATTTAAAGTTGTCTATTCGCAACTATGACTGGTAAATTAATCAAGACTGACCAGTCAACTGCGACTCATATATTCATCCAGACTGACTAGTCAACTGTGACTAATATATTCATCCAGACTGACTAGTCAACTGTGACTGGTAAATTAATCAAGACTGACCAGCCAACTGTGACTAACATATTCATCCAGACTGACTAGTCAACTGTGACTAATGTATTCATCCAGACTGACTAGTCAACTGTGACTAATAAATCCATCAAGACAGCCGTTAAGCAACATTAGAGTAAGCAGTTCAGAAATATGTACTACAAACGATAAAATTGATAGGTGAGAGAAGGATGCAAAATCACACGTACACAAAAGTTTAGGTCATTTTTTCATATTGGCCTTAAGAAAGTGATTCTACGCGATGACCCTTATTCTATCATCAATGGCAGTCAAATGACAGGTAAAATGACCGTCACAGTTCTTATAGGGATGTTTTCTGTTTTTGCAAACCAACGTGTGTGTTCCTATGTTTTTTTCGTTATAACCGGTTTTCGGTATTTTTATTTTTTAAGTGATTTTGTTTTGTTTTCAAGCAAAAATGCGACCGATTGTTTAATTGGTAGGGTAAACATATGTGTTTTATTGTTGTAAAAATGAAATTATAACGATTCAAACCGAATTATTATTAAAATTTTTAGACAATTCAACTATGTATGTTCTTATAATATGTGTATGTATGTATCAAACGAATTTATTATAAAACAAGTGTGTTTTCTTAGGACGTGTGTGAGGCGATAGAAAAGAGCGAATGCAAGTAAAATGTTGACACTTCTGAAATTAAAAAAAATTTCAATAGACCTGGGGGCTAGTAGAATTTTTAAAACAACCAACAAAATTTCTGACAAGCAGCAAATCGCAAATTGTAATTGAAAAAGTCAAATAAAAACGTTTAAAAAATGTTGGGAATTCAAAACAATAATATAAAATAAAATGTATAGAGCCACCTGCAAAAAAATTGTATTTTCCTAATTTGTTCATTATTTTATACAGTACTTTTCGTTTATAGTAATTTCCATTGTTAGTCACATTAGCGATATAGTCCATTTAATCTTTATTTTTGCCGCTATACAGAAGATTAATAGAAAGTATTTACGTTATAATCCATTTAGCGATATAAGCACATTTACAAAAGTAAAGCAAATTATTAACGTTTTAGTCACATAAGCCTAAGTTTTTTGTTTCTTTCCGAAGTTTCAAACCATATCAAAGAATCAAGAAATGAATCGTTTACTTTTTCTTATCAACTCTCCAATCGAAAAAAATTAGTTTTTGTGTTTGGTAACAGTGATGAAATATGTTATTATTGTTTTAACTTTTTTAAAACAGTTTGCAACTCTGTTGCAAAGCTATAATCCCGCTGTCAGTGTTGTTAATATGATTTTTTATTTTACAAATTCATATTAAATTCGCCAAACATCTGCAAAAAATTTTCAATATTTAGCATTATTCCAGTAGTGTGTTTTTATTATAGTTTTTTGAACGATTTAAAATAAATCGGGCATGCTCTGATAATCGTAGAACGCTTAACATTCTTACTTGAAATCGTATAATATGTGTTCTGTAAATCGCAATAGCACGAGGTTTGGCGAATTAAAATTACAAAAGTATGCTGAAGGAAACTAGACTTTTTGTAAGAAAATATGGCAAATCGCAAGCATAACGCACGAGTTTCCGAACACTGTAAAATAAATCTGGTGTTTTGCTTTTTTAAATCGTGCGAATATCATAACAAGGCTGAATATCTTAAAACTTAGAACTTCAGAGATCAGTGAATTGAATTTTGCAAAAATATTAATTTTAAGAAATTTTTAAAATTCCATTTAATATACAATCAAACGCGATTAAATTTTTAGAATTTATTTTCCAAAATTAATTAAAAATTTACTTGTTTTCTTGAAGAGATCCGAAGTTTGATAACTTTTGGCAAGGAAAATGTCTGAAAATCAAATGAAGCTTAAGCTTTATTCCAAGTTTCTAAAGCAACTATTTTTAAATGTGTTTAATGTAATTATCTGGCAATATTATCAATTTTTCATCTAAAACATTCTCATTCGTATTGCGATTTTAAAATTTGTTAGCAATTTAAAGAAAAAACTATAGCCTTGCTCATAATTTTTTTTTATATAATTAAGAAAGAAAGGTAAATTGCTTTTCATAAATCGCTACCTTTTTTAAATGTTGCCAAAAATTTACATATGTATGTGGCACACATATACATATGTGAACTAGGCGTATAGTCATTCTAGCGATGTAGTCCACGATTTGTGACTTAAAGCAAAAAGTACTGTTCATAGTATTTTTTTTAAATATTTTTACACAACGTCAAAATTTTATATCGTCAAAAAAGATATAATTTTTTCCAACGATATTTTTCAAAAAAGTTCTTATAATGCAGACCATAACCAAACAAATAGTAGTTAATATAACATACACTGTCCCGTGTTCGAGCACTAGTGTATTTACAATCATAAAATCTAAGGTGTTTTTTTTAGGAATTTTGATAAATTAACTTGTAAGTACTGCAATACATACATAGCTATGTATTAGTATAATTAAAATGGGAAATAGATTAGAAACAAAAGAAAAGTTTTAGGCACCATATCGGTGTAGCCACAATTTTTTTTAATATACATATGTATAAGTTTGGCAACATGTTGTTATCCCTAAATGGATTAACATAGGTAATTTAATTGCAGTTTATTTCGTTGACTCGTCTATAAATGTGGTATACTACCTTAGTCCCATATTTTGAATATATCCTTATTTATCTAAGTATACGATGAAAACGCATTCTTTATTTCGTTAAAATATATCATTTCACACAGCAGAAACATGAATTTTTTCCCCACATGGAAATACTTTGTTACCATAGTACTTTGCTACCGTTTCACACACGCCCTAACTATTTACCACGAGTATTTAGGTAATAATTTTACTTATTGGCTCTTTACAAGTTTAATGGATACAAATTTTAACTTTTTCAGTATGTAATCGATGATTTGAAGGTATTTAAATGTTTCCCATGTGTATTGCTTCCGTCATAATATAAGGAAGGACTAGTAAATTTAACATCTCCAAACCAAAAACTATAAATAAATTAATAAATTTTTCATTTTCATTGCTTTATTTAGTAAAAATATTTTTGCAGACTTTTATAAGAATTAAACAAACTTCTAAAAGTAAGACTTCGAAAGCCTGATTATTTTTCATAATTTGTAATAATTATTTGTTGTAATAATAAATAAAATTGGATTTTTCCTCGGAAACAATTTAATAATATGTCAAATAATTCAATTTTAACAAAAAAAAAAAAACATTTTCATACATTTTTAAACAAAAAAATAAATAAAATTTCAAGATATTACGTGCACACACATCAATCTGGCTTTTTATGAAAATCAAAAGCATTTTGATTATGTCGCCATGTCGCTTTAGTAAACATAAAAATATCTTTTATAAATAATCAGTTAATTTTTTTAGAAAAAATATTTTTTATATTCCTACAATTGTTTAAATTTAGAGTCTAAATTTTAGACAATAACAGCATTTGAACTTCGGTGCAACTCGATATAGTTTCATCTGTACAACAATAAAACACATACAGCCCAATTATGAATAAAAATTCCCTGGGAGTTTTTTCCCTTTTCCCATTTCTACAATTGAATTAACATAGGAAAAATGGGAAAAGGGAGAAAACTCCCGGGGAGTTTTTCTTTCATAATTGGGCTGATATTATTGCCCTACAATTAAAAATCGGTCACATTTGCTTTCACATAGGTTATTTGCACATAATTGCATGAAAACAAAAATTCTTTTGTTAGGTTTTTTCTTTATTTTTACTTAAATGTGTCTTCAACAAAAAAAAACTTCTTATAGTTTGTTTTTACTTTTTTATTTGCCATGTACATACATACACACACGCGTGTATACGCACATATGCGCTGAAAGATGAGAAATAAAAGTTCTCTGAGAGTAATAAGTTCTCTGAGAATCAAAGTAGCAGTAGTCGTACTGCCGTTCAACAAATTTAGCACTGGCCGTACAATGTATGGCAGTGGGATATCTTTATATATTTATAGTCTTTGCTATAACTTTTTACCCCAAGTCTTTTAGAAAATAAGCTATAGCGATATCGGTTCAGATTTTATGCTCTATCGAGTGACAGTAGCTAGATATGTGCACGCGGAATGATTTCTCATCCTATAAAACTGTGACATACCGAATTTGATTATGATAGCATTATTAATTACGGCTTTAGGCGTACTAAACTGTTTTCCGGGAGTAGTGTTTATATGGGGCCTAGTGTAAATAATGGACCGATCTTCACGAAATTCGGCAGTATGATTTCCATTCTATAAAACTGTGACGTACCGAATTTCATTATGATAGCGTTATTAATTACGGGTTTTGGCATACTAAACTGTTTTCCGGGAGTAGTGTTTATATGGGGCTTAGTGTAAATAATGGCCCGTTCTTCACGAAATTCGACAGTATGACTTCTCATCCCATAAAACTGTGACATACCGAATTTCATTATGATAGCGTTATTAATTACGGTTTTAGGCGTACTAAACTGTTTTCCGGGAGTAGTGTTTATATGGGGCCTAGTGTAAATAATGGACCGATCTTCACGAAATTCAGCAGTATGATTTCTCATCCTATAAAACTGTGACGTGTTCGAATTTTATATCATTCCGTGCATTATTCCACAATTTATGATAGTTTTTGTATCAAAATTACCAATTTTTTTAGGGTGGTGGTTCCACATTTTGATTCATAGTTCTGATCCTACTAAACCGATGTTGCTTTATTTCAATCCCAAGCTTCTTAGGATAACTACAAGCAATTTGAAACCAAGTTTCTTCTTTTTCGTTTTTCGAAAGTGAGCTTATTTTTAACAGACGGACACGGCTTAATCGACTTAGAATTACTCAAGGAGCCATAATATACATATTGTTACCTAAAAAGCAACATTAACATTTTGAAAGTTTTACAGGAGAAGCAAAAACTTTTTAATATGATAAATTTATAAATTGCATTTAACTGTTTAAAATAAATTTTTCTTCTATTTTTCTTGTAAAACATTGCAGCTGTTTTGACAATTAGCAATGTTGCATATTATGCAAATTGTTAGTTAGTCCTTTTAGCATTTTTAGCGTTATCTTTTGTAGATAGGGCCTTTTGTTTTTGGTAAAGAAATTCAAAAGGCCTTAGTGCAAACGTCTTTCGATTAATAATAAAACCAAACACAAAAAAAGGAAATCTTGTATTTAAGTTTTTTAAAGCTAAAGGTTTTTCTTTTTTTTTAATAAACCTTATTAAAAAATACTAAATATTAATAAATACAATTATTTTATAGTTAAAAAATATATGTATTTTCTTTGCTGCAAATTTTAAAGCATGCAATTCAAGAATAGCTTTTTTATGAATTTGAATTTTCAGTTTTTTGTTTTACATTTACAATTTTTTCAGTTTTTTTGTTAAGTGTAATAATGGACTCTTGATCCTCGGGGGTAATGTCCTTATCGCCATAGCCCCAGAGCTCATGAGTACATCACCGGTACGCTTTACACGCTTTTCAATGATTTCGGGAGCAACAGATTTCAAATCGTAAGCTCAGCCAATCTTGGCAAAGAAATCAATGAAAGCAGTGGTCAAGTTCATAGAATAGTTGTTCGGCGGTATTTTAATCCCAGGGAAATACATGATGGTAGTTGTGCCAGTCTTCACCAAAAGCAAAAGCAGCAACGGCAGCATTTTGAGAGCGGTTAATGTTTCTTTAAAAGAAAACACAATTTGTATTAAGATAAAACAAAATGGATAAAAACTTAGCGGGAGTTTACACGGTGTCTATTCAGACATGTCTGACAAACACGTCTGTTTTGTTTGTAGGCGATCGGGGTAGAGAAGAAAGAGGGGTTGCCAAACAAACACGAAATGAGTTTTCATGTTTGTTAATCGTATTTCTTTTTGTACTTTTTTTCTTCTTCTTGTGCTGCTTTATTCTCTTTTTTAATTCGAGGTGACAGTATAGTCTATGACGAAAAAAATATTGGAAATAAAAATCAAAGAAAATAAAAATTTTAATTAAAGCAAAATGTATGTAAATTGAAAAATATGTGGAATCAAGAAATTGTGCAGCAATTAATAATAAAATATGAGGAAAATGAAAATTTGTACAATGTACGAAATCCTGATTATATAAACCGGGTTAAACGCGCAAAATCTTTGTTTACTATTTGTGAAGATCTTCAGGTAATGAACAATAAAAAAATAAAAAAAAAAAGATCCACACCTTGAGAGCACAGTATATTAAGGAATCCCGTGATATAGCTAGTAGCAAAATAAGTGGGGTTGGTACAGACGATGTACTTCTACCAAAGCTTTGGTGTTTTGAGCAGTTGAAGTTTTTAAAGCCACATTGCTCAGTACGAAAGTCAGAGTCAAATATTTTTGCGGTAAGTACATGCATATTGTAAGTATTTATTCATTTGATTAAAATTATTGCTAGTATTTTTTTAGACTGATGAAGGTGACACAAGTTTTGAAATTAACTCTGAACCTGCTGAGCCATATAGCCAAGCCGAAACGCAACCCCCTTGTAATAAACGTGTAAGTTTTCTTTTTGGATACCACATATGATTAATTATTAAAAGTAGGATCAACATGTGCAACACAAACGAATCGCTTTCTAGTAATAGAAGTATGTACATTAGTTTTGATAAATGGTAAAAAGAAATGAATGTAATAAAAGCGTGGCTTCTTTCCTAAACGTGTTTCAGAATGTATCACTGCATTATTTGCACCATCTTGATGCATTTTGTACTTACATATTTTCCAACGTTGTATTGTTTATAGTCTCTTAAAGACGAAATAACCTATCTGCAGTTTTCAAAAGTTCACAGGAGGGAAAAAACGTTATAAAATTTAAACTATTTACAATATTGAAAAAAAAATAACACATTTTGATTAAAACGAAACCAGAAATATACATATGTAAATCGGTTGAGAAAATTTTGTTTTTATAAACACAGCTTATGTTAATTGTTGATAATGTCAGGCTTTCTAGTTTAAATTTTTGGTGCATGGGTCTTTGCATTTTTTAGCCTTGGAGCCAAATTTGCGGTGATACCAACATAATTCATTGTCCCGTGAGCTGTTACGGGAATTATCAGGGCTACGGTTGCGTGGTCTATGACGGCTGCGTGAGCGTTGGAAATGGGTTTTTAAACTCGCCACCTCCTTTGTCAGTACAAATCTGCTGCTGCAATGTTGAATCGGATGTAGCGTTGGGGGTGATGTTGAAATTTCCTGCACTGTTTTATTATCATTCACTTCAGATATTTTGTCAGCCATAACTGCGATTTTGTCTAGCGGTTCACTGCTAACAGAAATAATTGCTCTCATATGTGTTGGTAATCTCGACATCCACATCGACCTTAATAATGCGTCATCTACCTGCTTGCCGGCTAAGCTCTTCATTTCGCGTAGTAACTGCGAAGGCCGTAGATCCCCCAATTCGATATCTTGTAGTAACTTTTTTAAACGTTTTTGCTCTCATTATCCGGTCTCACCAGCTGTGAAAAAATTGATGTACGCAGAGCTTGATAGGATGCTTAACCTTGGGGTCATTGAGTCAAGCGAGAGTCCTTGGAGCCACCCGGTTACTCTCGTCCGTAGGGGTGAGAAGAACCGTTTGTGTCTGGACGCTCGTAAGCTGAATGCTCTCGCGGTTAAGGACGCCTATCCTCTGCCGCACATCGAAGGTTTGCTCAGCCGGTTGGGGGATACGTACTTTATATCTAGCGTCGATCTCAAGGACGCGTTCTGGCAGATACCACTAGATGCATCTAGTAGAGAGAAAACTGCATTCACGGTGCCAGGTAGACCACTTTACCATTTTACGGTAATGCCTTTTGGGCTGTGTAATGCAGCACATAGGTTATGCCGTCTTATGGACAAGGTGATCCCCTCAGCCCTTCGTGAAAGAGTTTTTGTCTATCTAGATGATCTTTTGATAGTATCGCCAGACTCTAAAACCCATCTGGAATTGCTGGATCGGGTGGCGCATTGTTTGGATTCGGCGGGGCTGACCATCAACGTAGCGAAGTCGAAGTTCTGCTTCAGAGAGTTGAGTTACCTAGGGTATATAGTGGGAGGGGGTAAATTAAAACCTGACCCAGAAAAAATAGATACAATAGTGAGATTTACTTACCCGAAAACCGCTAGGCAGGTCCGGAGCTTCATGGGGGCTACTGGCTGGTACAGGCATTTCATCCCAGACTACGCGGCAATCTCGACTCCGATCTTCAACGCCCTTAAGAAGGAAAAAACCTTCAGCTTCTCTGAAGACGCTAAAGAGGCTTTTGATAGGTTGAAAACTGCCCTGACCACCGCACCCGTGCTCACTCATCCCAATTTCGACAAGCACTTTTATGTGCAGTGCGATGCCTCAGATATCGGCCGGGGGGCCGTTTTGTTTCAAAAAGACGAAGACGAAGGGGAGCATCCGATTGCTTTCTTCTCCCATAAATTGACCAGTGCGCAGAGAAATTATTTGGTCACTGAGAGGGAGTGTTTGGCGGTAGTAATGGCCATAAAAAAATTCCGGCCCTACATCGAGTTGATGCCCTTCACAGTAATCACGGACCACAGCAGCCTTAAATGGTTAATGTCCCACAAGGATTTAAGTGGTCGATTAGCCAGATGGAGCCTGCATCTTCAGTCTTTCGCCTTTACCATCGAACACAGACCCGGTGCCAAAAACGTCGTACCTGACACCTTATCGAGGTATAATATGGAAGAGATATCTGCAGAGGTGAACAATTTAATAGATATGGATTCGAAGTATTTTAAGGAGCAGTCTTACCTGGAGCTAGTGGCGAAAGTAACCGAAAACGCCGCAAATCTAGAAGACCTTAAAGTAGTGGACGACCTGGTGTATAAGCGAGTTCTACCGTACGACGAAGTTCAGACGAATGAAGACTTTGCCTGGAAGTTATGGGTACCGATAGAATTAACGCACGAGATAATAGAATAGTGCCACAATCCCCCCCAAGCTTCGCACGGAGGATTCGGCAAAACGCTCAGAAGAGTAAAAGAGTACTTTTATTGGCCGAGACCAGAACGTACAGGTTCGTGCCTTCGTAGCAAATTGCCAAATTTGCCGAGAGACTAAGCCTGCTAATTATATTCTAAGGCCGCCGATGGGAGCTGAATCGCCGACTGAACGCCCGCGGTCTAAAAATGGAAATTCTTTTATATTTATCGTACTAGACCACCTCACTAAATTCGTCCTGCTTAAAGCTATGGGTAAAGCTAATACTAAGAACGTAGTTAAATTTCTTATCTCAGAGGTTTTCCACAAATTTGGAACACCTGAGGCAATTGTGTCTGATAATGGTAAAGTGATAATCAGTAAAGAGTTTCAAGATATGGTCAGTAGTTTTGGCATAAAACACGTAAGGACGGCCATACACTCGCCACAGGCTAATGAATTCTGTCCGCAATTCGGTCATACCTGCAGGAGGAGCATACTGAGTGGGATAAATACCTGTCAGAAATCGAATGCTCGCTAAGGTCGTCTGTCCAGACGTCCATTGGAGTTACGCCGTACTTTGCGCTTTTTGGTATGAACATGATCCCTCATGGCAGTGTGTATCAGCTGGTTAAGAAACTACAGAGTCTGAGCGATCCTGAGGTCAATATACTACCAAAATCTGTAAAAATGGACTTAATCAGACAGCGAATTCGTGAAAACCTGCATAAAGCCTACCTAAGAAATGAGAAAACGTACAATACACGTTGTCGTCAAGTAAAGTTTATTCCTGATCAGGAAGTTTTAGCTTTAAAATCGTTGGTGGCCTTAGTCCCAACGTTTCCGCCCGTATACCAAACGCAAAGGGTAGAATGTACTTTCGAATATTTTTTTTTTTTTTTTTGGTTAGTATATACTGGCTACACGAAACTACAAGTAGTTAATAATAGGGGATTTTTTTATTTATTGGTGAGCCGTACTCAATTTTAAATTTAATAATAGAGTGCCTTTTTCGTTGTTTTTTTACCCTACGGCAGGGACTATTGTATGGTTGGGGGAACAATTACCCGTCGAAGTCGGGTCACTATGTTACGAGTAGTTCATTGTCATGCTCATCGATGCCAACTTAACCATTATTAATCACTTGTGATTATCCACCCACAATTGATGCAATTCCGTAAACACTCTGGGGAACTATGCCATTAAGAGCTGGGAATTGTTAGTCATCTTGTGTGGCGAACTGTTTTAGGTATAACTATGGCAGAGATCAATTTTCAACGATTACCTAGCAAGCATTTCATAAAGAAATACGTGGCTTACTCGTAACAGGGAGACTCTAAACCGACGGTGATTGGTTCTCACCAAGCGAATCGTACCCGGCGAAAATTGGATTAAGTTTGGGGGAATTAGGATCTTAACGATCATCGAAAATAGAGGCAATATTTTTTTTTGTTTTTTTTTCTACTGCGGAATCAAATACTGATACTAACGTTAGACTTAACAGGATAGCTTAAAAACTAAGGTGTTAATAGGGGCTAATAAAGAATTTTGTTTCACTCACCAATTTAGTCTGGGCAGCAGTAACTTTTCCCTGCGGTTCAGGTTTTCTCGGCAGGAATTCTGGATTCGCAAAATTACCTGTTGAATTAGAACAAAACAATTTGTTTCTTGTATTAAAGGTGTATATTGTGATACTGGTATCGATCGATATATAGAATCTAGTTGTTTCTACTTACCTTAAAGTAAGTTTTTTTTTCATTTTTCTATTAGAAAATGGCAGTTTTTGCTTATATACGGGCCTGTTCTGAAGATCACTTTTATTTAAGTCACGTGATTTCAAATCACATGTGCATTTTAAAATCGCACGTTTAATATTTTTGTGTTCTGTTTTTGTATGTTTTGGCGTGATTTTCAATTGCCGAAAGCATACCGAGACCCATAAAAACGAAATGTTTTTCAGAAAACCACAAAATCACACGCGTGATTTTGAGGGCACGTGGTTTGAAATCACGCGATTTTCAGAACATGCCCGATATATTGTTTTTTTTAATTTTTTTTTCTTGGAGAAATGGCAGTGGGTATTTCCCGCCAAAGACTCGAGGCTGTGACCGAAGATCTTTGGTGGACTTAGTCCTTGCATTTCTATTTAGGTGAAAAGAAATTGTGGAATAGGTTACGGCATGGATAAAGACTTACCAGTCCGAAATTGTCCAGGGACCACGCTTACCATCCGCTTAGTCGCTTTTGAATTGCCAGACCTGTAAAGAAGAAAAGATTAAGAATTGTCGTTAATCACCCAATTCATACTAGCTTCATAGAGTCAAGCAAATAATTTGCAAGGATTATATAGATTACTAGAGAGTAGAAATGGTTTGAATGGTTGAATTAAACTCGGTCGCGAGCGAGTCCAATTCGAGCGAGTTTTATTTTCTACATTGAAAAGAATTATTCTTTACTGCTCGCGAGTTTTATTTTTGAGAGTTGAAAAATATTGCTCGCGAAAAGAATTCAAATTTTAAGAGTCAAAAATAAAACTCAACTCGCGAGTCGAGCTAAAAAGAATTGTTCGCGAGTTTTATTTTTGCGTATGAATTTTTTTTAATTAAAAATATCTTTTTCCTGTTTATTTGTTTGTATGTGTGGATAAATGTGTGTATGTATGAATATTTCATCGAAACACAGGACAGCATTAGCAAATGGATCAGAAGTAAGGTGGGAAAAGGTATTTATTGATACAGCAAATATTACGTTGTGACAAGTATAACTAACCATGAAGAAGAAATAGCAAAGGAAAGGATTCGTTTAAAAGAATGCAATCATGTTATACGTTTCGAAAATATAAAAATACTATGGAGAAACAGTTTTTAGTTTTAAATTTGGAAATATTTACTAACATAGTATTGAAAATAAATGTTTGTTACTATCAGTGTTGCCAAGAGCTGAATAAAAACTAAGCTAAATTCGTATTTTTAAATAAAGACTAAAAAGGCAAAAACTTTGTTTTTATTCATTGTGATCTTTATTATTAAATAAGTAAAAATACATAAACATATTTTATACAGTGCATAACATTTTTTTTAAGACTCCATAACAATAAAACTAAAAGTAGTTAGTGTACTAATAATTGTGTTGATACTGAAAAAGTTTACATTAAAATGTTTAAAAAAGAGGAAACTAGGAATAATTTTTATTAATGTGAATAAAGTTAGGTTTATAGCAATTCCTCACTGGTATCGCGAGTAATTGTTATTTGTTGGACTAAATTTTTATTTAGTTTAACTAAAACACACTTACCCAGTGGACTTTTTATCACATACATCTTCGGTCTTAGACTAACGAAAATGTAAGTGCGACCCATCCAAAGTCTGTATTCAATTCCTACTTACAATTACACAGAGATGGCCTAGGCTATCAGATTGATCCGACACTACATACATTGTAAGTGAAGGTTGGATGGGTCCAATGATTGTGGTGATTCAGAGGGTACTAAGATTTATCTCGATGTAATCAGTCCTTTGTAGCAGACATTGTATAAGTATTAGATGGGTCCGAATAAGATAAATCATCGGATGGGTTTAATCTATTTGAATAAAGTAGAAATCCATGTTTTTTTAAACGATTTTATATTTATATTTGTGTTGGTTAATTAAATTAAAAATAATATATGTATGTAATTAATTAATTTTTTATATTTTTAATACTTAAAATAGGTATTTATATTTTTCAACAAATTTTTATTTATTTTTTTTAATAACAATTACACGGTTTATTCACTTGCACTTTTGAACGCACTTTACACTTTGAACTTTTACTTTAAAATTTTCAAAGAACAAATTGAAAAAATAACGGAACAAAAAGTAGAAGAAAACAAGCAAAATACACAATTGAAAATGTACAAAAAAATATGATACATTACTAAGCCATCCAAATCAGATGCAAGTGCGATGGCTACATTTTATTCGCGTTTGTTTTGTTTTTGATTCTTATTTACATTTTATTTAACAACGGGATATCAATAAGACTAATCTGATTTGGATGCTAGTTGTATGCGATTAATGAACTTGTTTTTTATTTTTCCTATTGACATTATTGTAAACAATCGGATGTGTTTCAATTTGTAATAACTTTTTGACCGCTGGGTATCTACCTGTTTATGAGCAGCATTCACTTGTGTGCATTTTTTGGAGTATAAACATTACTTTTACAACCCTTTCCCACACGTCTTGCCAGCCATTTTAACATAAACATTAATATAATAAGTTTTTCAGACCCATTGCACTGACATTTAAACACTCACTAGGGATCAAACAAACATATCAATGATCACATTTTCTATAAACAGTCGTGATTGTTTACTACCTGCTGATGTTTTCTATAAGAATCAACTAATTTGGTTGTCACAAGACAATTATGTGATGGCTTTTGCTACCCTAAAAAACTCTTAATTCATTTATAACACTGGTCTTCAAAAACAAATGTAAGTCTTTAAATAAAAACATATAAAATATAAAGATTTTGAAGCTTTTTTTAATCCGTTTGCAGTTTCAAATTTTTTATGGGCTTGACTAATATTCCGCCCGAAATAATTGCCGAATTTTATAAAAACACCAACAAATGATTATTAATAATATTTCCTTTAAGGCAAACGAATAACATTTTTTATATTTTCCACTGTTTCGGACATTTTCAGAAATTAGTGGCGATAAACTTTTTTTTCAAGCAAAATTAGTACTATTTTTTGTTTTAAAAAATTTGTTAACAAATTTAGAACAATTTTTTTTATTAATTATCAGAAAGCCAGATATATTGCGAATAAAATGAGCCATGAAAATCGATTGACAAATGTTTATTTTATTCATAATTATTAAAGGCAGCTTTTATGAAAATAATATGTTACCAATCTCAAACACTTTTATTTAAGTCATTTAAGAACGCATACATTTTATTACACATCATTAAACATTTTGCAGGTTTACATATTTTTAAACAAGAAAACATTTATACATACAAACACACATACATTCTTATCAACATGGTTATGCCCAGCATTCATATGTGTGCATATGTTTTTATAACCCCTTTCTACACATTTGCCTGCCCTTCGTTTCTAAAAATTCATATGTATGTATATTTTTACTTCGCACAAGCAAACATTAATTTTTTTTAAGCGAGTTGCTCGATTTCAACTCGTATGCGCTCGTTTTCAGCTCGCATAAAATTTGTGCTCACGAGTTTAAAAATAAAACTCGCGAGCACAAATTTTAAAATGAGAGAGTTGACTCGAATTGTGCTCGCGAGTAGAATTTTTCCTACCCTGGTTCTGCGCAATTAATTAATATTTCAATTGAAACTTTATTTCAAAGCAATTAAAATGGTAATTAAATCAAAAGACTATTTTTAGTTTTATTTCAATACCAAAGAAGGAAAAAATTAATTTATTTGATTATCCCATTGTTTGAATTGAAGGACCATTTCTAAAATTTTTTTTCTTTGAAACGTTTTTTTTTAATTAATAGACAAGCCAATAATAATTTTTCTTGTGTTCATTAAATCGTTTTTTTTATGATTGTTATTTTTTTGAACACTCACTCTTGTCACTCACTGTGAAAATAATTTTTCATGCACTCCCACTTCATAGTATAGACCAGGGGTTTCCATTTCTTTGCACAATTGTGCACACCACTACTAACACATATTTTTATACTCTTCAATTCAGTCGTCGATGTGACTTCGTCAAGTGTGCATGTCTAGCGGATGCTATATTATTTTGTTTCAGCTTACACTCAAAAAATATTGTGCGGTCAAAAATGCTTTTGGTAACATCCAATGCCTTGCGTGCAGTTTTTATTTAGAATTTAAATTTTAAGACTTAAATGTAGAATAATGTAACATTTCATAAGTTTATATGCAAAGCAAAGAACTTTATAAAATGGTAATTATTTGAGATTTAAAAGCAATTTTTAATATTTCAGATAAAAAATTTCAAAATGTCTAACAGTCCTATGTGGAAGAAGCTGATAGTCACATTTATTATAGGTTTTATTTTACATACCTATATGGATTCGGTTCTTATAATTTTACAGCACTTTTTATTTTTTCTTATGCAATACTCAAAATTATTATTATCACTAATTCCACTAACACCGTGGTAATAGTTATAAAACAGATTACCCAGTTTTTTTGTTAAAAAATATTAATGTGTTCTTATAAAAAGAATTAAAAACTCTGCTAATTGTTTTATTGAGTGTGATTATACATTATGCTGTTAAAAAAATTATATATTTATTTGATGATACGTCATTTTTAATTTTGTAAATAACTTAAAATTATATAAAAATACATATGTAACGTGAATACAAACCATGTACAATATACCTGGTTTGGTCGCGGTACCGTCTCCGTTGGGAGAAATCTCCCCGCTCTCTCTGGAAAAAAAAAAACGTGAATCCTAATCAACAAAAATTTCAAATTTTCAAATAATATCCACATTGTTTTGCATTTAAGCTAACGATATGTGTTTGCGGGGGAGTTTTAAAATTTATTTTATGCGAAAAGACAAAATACACAAGATGGGATTTAGAGTTATTAAACACTTTATTTTTACTTAAGAAAAAAAGCACAAATGCACTTGCCTTGAGGTGGGGAGCTAGTGAACTGACCACAGATTACTACACAGATATGTCACGAGACGGAAGATTTTGAGTTTTTTTTTTGTCTCTTTCTACGAAAGCTGCACTTTTTGCATTTCTCTTTGCATCATTTTTGTGGCGCAAACGATGAACACAAAGCAAAATCGAACAACAATTTTTCATTGTTTTCTAGATTTTGTGAAGGTGAGTAAAATTTTTTGGTAAAATATTAAATATTTTAAAAGAATTTTTTATTTTTCATTATTTATTTTTATTTATTTATTAAAACAAATATTTTTCCGTTTTTTCGTGTAGATTTCAACAGAAAAGGTTTTATTTGGCATTAAAAAATGTAAGTAAGCCAACAAACTGTGAACAAAATGATAAGTACGTTCAAAATTCTAAATGTTACGGATACTTATGCTTCAAGGCCACAGACTCCTATGACCACACCAGGCGCCCTGCGATTACAAAAGAAAGGTACAGGTAGTGGCTTAGATTTGTCTATTTTTGAAGATTCCATGGAGAAAAATTAAAAAAAAGTTAACACCCCCTGGTCCAACGAAGTTTATAGATAGAAAAATAGAAGCCAAAGTGACAACAGAAAACCTTGTAGAGGAACCCATGAATCAAGACGATTCTTTTGAATTTTTTGGACATACTCCTCCTAGGGCAACTAAACAGTTTATAACCAAACAAACTGAAAAGGGTCACTTATCGCAAATAAGAACTGCTGCAGATTCTAGAACTCCTTTAACATTTGATGCAAAACGTTTCTGTGAAAAAGATACTCCATATGTACAAAAAGGTACCTTACAACCGCCCATGAAATTGCAAATGAACAATCCACCCGTTTAAAGAATAATATGAAAGATTAATTTTTGGCTGATTTTTTATTGATTGATGATGCTCAACCAATGCAAGGTAAAGTAAAACCTGAAAGCAAACCCGTTTTTAGTGATTCTTTCATTCCTGATTTCTCAATAATTGAAGGTTCTCAATTACAAAGCAGACAAGTTCCAACGAAAAATTCAGAAAAAACTATAAACGAGTCAATTCTACCCGAATTTTCAATAATTAAAAATACCCAACACAAAATGGCAACACAAACTGGGTGAATCGAAACAGGCTAATCTACGTAATGTTTCATTACTAGCAGATCTCTCGCATATACCCGAAACTCAACCTAATGAATCCGCAATATGCTCAGAGCCCATGGAACCTAGATTATTAAAACAAACATCCATAAAATGTGCTTTGCAATCATCACAAAATGATTTTTCTAAAGAGGACTTGGCTAAAAACAAAGCTGAGGATAATATTTATTGGAAACAAACTCCCAATCCCAAACCGATTTCAAATAGAACACAGGATAGCAAAAATTTAAAAAGCATTCTTATGGATACATTTATAAAAGGTTTTTCAGAAATTAATGAACCACCTCCCAAGCCTAATGATACCTAGGAAATAACTATGGAACAGCCAAATAAAACCACTTCCACATTACGATTTCTTAATGAGTCTGTAAAACAAAATCCAGAAAATGCAAGAAATTTTCATGAAAACGATTCCAAAGTTGTAAATATATCCACCACCAGTCAGGAAACAAAATTAAGCAAAGAGAAAAAACGTTCAAGCGGCACAATTATCAGAAAAATTGTTACCTATTAAAGCTACAGAGATTACCTCAAATTCACTCGAGATCTAGTTCGAGTTTAAAAGGTCCTTCACAAGTATTACAAACTGAGAACTCAACAAAACAGAAACTTAATTTTATTGATAGGTCTCTTAGCAACAATGATTTTAGTATTGAAATTAGTGCATCTGAATTGGCGGCCATTAATGCTAAAAAACTACCTAAAAATTCGGACAAACCCATTGAAATTTTAGAATCACCTGAACTTAATGATGATGATTGTGATATGAGTATTTACCATAAACAAACACCGAAAACAATGAAACCACGAGTTCATATTTGGGATGATGCTGATGCATATAGAACATCCGCTCAAAACAATTATGTTCATGCAGAGCCTGATCTTAATAAAACACATCAAATTACATATTAAGAATATATGTACTGATCCAAATGTAAATCCATTCAATGTTGATTCGATAAATGCCTTCCTAGAGCAACACTATGTTATCAGCTATCTAGAAACCTTGCCAACTTGCAAACTTGTCGGTTCAACACAACGTCTAAAGCAACATGCCAAAATCAATATAAACGATGTTAATTTTGAAGTTATGAAACTAATTGGCGAAGGAGCGTATGGTGCAGTGTTTTGGTAAGTTAGTTTATTTAATTTACTAACAAACTCTTATTAACGAGCTGCCAAGCGTTTGCCAACTTGTGAAAAATAGCCGTTGAGTGTTGAATAATTTTGTTTGGTTTTTTTTAATTCACTGTAATTTTTTTAATTTAGAGTCCTTTTTAAAATTTAAAATTTGTATATGGGGAAGGAAAAACGTAGTGTACAAACGGTGTCTAACTTTTTGTTATAAATAAGGCTGTAAATCTTTTGTTAAAGCAAAAGGTTTATGCAAAGCATATATTTTTGGGTAAACTTGAAAAATACACAAATCCATATCGCCATATGATTTCAGAAAAGCCATATGCTACAAAAAATTAAAAATCGACTTTTTGATCGATTATCATTTAAAAAAAAAGACTTCAGCCAAACTAAAAAAACCTGGTAAAACCGGTCGAATAATAACCTTTCGACCTACCTATTATTTATTCAAACTCGAGTTTTCATTTTTTGTTTTTTTTTTAATAAAAAAAATTTTAAATAAAAGAAAATAATAATTATGATAACTTAAATGAAAAAATACAAAAACAATAAATATTACAACCAAAAAAAAATAGACACAATGAAATAACTTAAAAAAAGTCATACATACTTTACAATAAAAGAAACGGAAAATTAAATGGAAATAATTTTCTCTCATTTTACTTTTTGATACGATTAAATATTTATTATTATTTTTTTATAATTTCTATAATGAATAGTTTAAAGCTCTTAGTATGAGCCTTAAAAACTTGTAATATGTATAGAAAAATTGGATGGGTTTGAAATATTTTTCGTTTTTGCTTTAATTATTAAATATGAATTGTTAACTATAAAATCCACAATATAAAAATGAGGCGACTCCTTTTCAATGATTTTGTTATTAAAACTATTATATTAACCCTTTTTTGAATATGACATATTTTAATGTGATATATTTTTGCAATCATTCCAGACACGAAGGTCGAGTTTGGTATAGTGAACATCGTGGCCGCTTATGGATAGCTTCTACTACAAAAGAACCCAAATCGTAAGATATACAGGAGTTGGAGAACTTTAACAACAATACAATAATAGTAAATAATTTATTGCAAAACACAAATGGTTTTATACATTTTATCCTACCGGCTGTCTTTTGGGGCGTGTTAAGGTTGATGATTGTTTGGCCCAAGAATAATATCGTGAAATTTATCTTGAAGGAAAGTCAGATTCACCTTATGTATTTGTATGTTTAAATCCTGAACAATTGCCAGTCGTATTTCCAATTAAAGGACAACATAAGATATGCAAGTTTAAAAATATGTTTAAATGTGTTTTTTAATATTTTTCTATTTGTAATTTTAGATCAAATTGATCCTAAAATTCATAATGCTGCCTGCAAAACGGTAATGAGGACAAAAGCTACAAAGGGATAAGTGCGCTGAATGAATATTTAAAACATTCCTGAAGAATAATTAAAAATAGAATTTTATGAATTAAATTGTTTTTAAAAAATAAAGACTATCGTGAATAAAAAAAGAATTTTTCTCTCTCGCAATTTTGGTTTTCCACACACATTTTTTTAGGGAAATGATTTTCACAATAGGGGCGATTATACCAAATTTTGTTAAGGATTAGAGCGTTTAATACCTGCAATAGAAGGAAAATATACCATGGAAAGAATAAGTAAACATGTTTTTCAATTGGCTAAATATGGTCATGATAAATTAAAAAATTTAAAGCATCTGTTTACGTCAGTTTGGAAATTACAAGAAAAAATATTGATCTTATAAATACTTCATTCTGTCAGAGTAAAGTTTGTGAGGATTTGGTAACTGGTTATGATTGTGGCGATGAAGTGGCGAGTTGGTTGAGCGATTGCTTGGAAATTCCTGGTTTAAAATTAATAAGACAATGTGCTGAAAGATATTCCCAAACAGATTCTGCAAAAGACATTGTTTTATCGAATAAAGCCCAATTTTTATTAATTAATCGTGCATCCGTGCGATGGCTTACTCATAAAATTTCTTTGGAAAAGGAATCTGAGCAATACCGTCGATAGATTTAGAGCAAATTTAGTGCTAGACACAAATTGCCTTTGAAGAGACAAACTTTGAAACATTAACCATAGGTGATACAAAATTTAATGTTGATGGTTTTTGTACTCGCTGCCATATGATTTGTATAGATCAAAATAGTGGCCAAAAAACGGCTGAACCCTTGCGAACTATAGCTAAAGAATTCAATGGTAAAATACATTTATGTTGAATATTTGTCACTTAATTATACACCCAAAGATGCGCAAATATATTGTCATGATAAAGTTTTAATAAAAAAGAAAAAGTAATTACAAAAAAATGCATTTTTTTACTTTTATTAATGTGTATGGATGGGTATCATACATACATATGTAGGTACATACAATTTTTACATTATCGTACAATTTTCAATAGGCTGTTCTTTTGTTTTTAGCATGGGTTCACCGCGTTCCACTCTATTTACATTTTCCAAAATACTTTGATGATCAGGAAATGCTAAGGACTGTAGTTTTGAATTTTAACTTCAAATGATCCTTGGCGTCCTTTGTGGCACAACGTTTCAGTGTTCGGGTTTTGTTCTTGCAAAAAATGTTGCAACATTTTACACTGCCATTGGACGAAGCATTGGTGACGTATAAAATGCATTGGTGGCAGTAGATTATTATTATTTTTTTATTCGTGCAAATGAAACGGCCCTCGTCAGGTGTCTAGCGCATTTCCAGACACTCGGCTATATGGGGAACTTGAGGATGCACTTGGAATTCCATTTGAAAATCCTAAGGCTCAATATCAGGCGGCTGACTTGCCAATAATTTAAGACAATCTTTTTCACGTTTATCCAGTTTGTGCATCGATATTGGAGGATAGTTGGCTTTGAGTGCCAGAAAGATCTTGTGAAAAGCCATATACATATGTATATTTATTTGTACAAAGCTAAATTTTAATTTAAAAAATATTTTTCACAGATTCTGTGATATTTTTTTCAACTAGTTTGGTTTTTGTTTTTTAATTTTGTTTTGATCACGAAATTTGTGTACAAATTATATCGGCTTGCTTTTACACATTACCATTTCACTATAAAAAAAACTTTTTGTCTCTTTCTTCGAAAGCTGCCCTCGCAACTGATTTGGGCCTTTTTCACACGTCACTTTTTTCACCTCTGTGGTACTCTGTGGAACTGACTGATCTAGTTAAATTGAAACTGCAAGAAGCAGTAATTATAAACTGTTCCCATTGTAGGAGAGTGTGGTTTCTCTTGCAAGGAGAAAAGCTCTTGCAAGGAGAGAAACTACACAGTCAGTAGTGACGAGGCGTTCACACAGACAATATGTGTTTTGTTTGTGAAAAAAATTCTTTGATGCCTGTAAGAGGGTCCCTTTTTCTTTCGTTAAAAAGACGTACCTAAATGCAGAAATTATTAAGAAAAAAAATAGCCACCTATACACATAAAAGCAAATGTGACAGCAGGTAACATTTTTGGGTAAGAAGATGTGTTTTATTGATGTATTAATGAAGCGTTATTGTCTGGCACTATTTTTATTGCTTACTTTTTTATGCTACATATATGATCGAGTCCAAAGAGTTAACCTTACTAATTTATTGCATTTATTTAACGTACATAACTTTGACCTGTTATAATGACTTTCTACATTTTTCAGGTGCGCATTTGGTATTTTGTAAAAAGTTATGATATACCATTAGCAAGAATTAAAATGAATGCACAGATGTTTGAAGAATGAGTAACCCAACAACGTGAATACCTTTTCTATTTTACTTACCACTATGAATACCCTAACTTTTTACTAAAATAACTTTTTCACGTTATAATTCTCATGTAATTTATTTTATTTTTGAATAAATAGACCAGGGAAATCCATTTCTATGCACAATTGTGTATACCACTACTAATACATATTTTTGTTTCAGGTTAACAGAAAAAACTTTATGATGGCACTTAAAAAATATGTATTGTGCGGTCAAAAACGCTTTTGGTAACATCCAATGCCTTATATGCTATGCAACATTTAAGGAAGGAACGGAATATGTTATTAAACGGCACTGCGATCGTTTTCATAATAATATAAATAATTTAAATGATAAGAGAAGACCTGTTTTATAAAAATAAAACAATTTTTTTAGAAAAATTGAAAAAATGGAAGAGGAAATTTATGAACCAAAATCAGTTCCCAAATTGAAAAAGGAGATTTCAAGTTTAGTAATATTGGAAATTGTTAAGAAAGGAAGACCATTGTGGGATGGTGTTTTTATCAAGCAATTGCTAAAAAAAATTTGGGAAAGGCTTAATTTAATTATAATACTAAATTTATAGAGTATCTTTCCCTGTCCAGTCAAACTGTAGGCCATCGTACTGTTCAATTAGGAACATGTGTAGAATCTGCAATTAGGGAAAAAGTAATTAATTGCGAATTTTTTTCAATTTGTTTAGCCGAAAGCACAGGCATAAATGATCTGTGTGAATTTGTAATTTGTATTCGATGCGTAAAAAAGCGAATACACTATTTTTGAGTCCATGTTTACTTTAGAAACATTTTATGGAAATGTAACTGGTACGTTGTTGTATGATGTTGTCACAGAAAAGCTTCTTTTCATTGTAGACATAAACAAATTTGCTGGAGTCTGCACAGATGGAGCCAATGTAATGTTGGGCAAATATAATAAAACACGAATTTGCAGTTCATAATTTTCACTGCATAATTCATCAGACCACTCTTGCATCGAAATTCATATATGATACCCCAGCTATGAAGACAGCAGAGGATATAATAAATAAAATTCGATGTCCGCCTCGAGCGTGCAGTTTTAAAATCAGCGACATTGAATTGGTAAAGAATTGCTACAAATTTTTTATCAACACAAAAAATTTTTAATTTTGTACCTTTGTGTTATACAACTTATAAAATATATTACTAACATTTGATTTCGGCTGTAAATGAATGCATTCTCTCAATTTTTTTACTCTCTGGTACTCACTACTACACAACCAAAAAATTTTTGGAAATCCATGTTATAGATCAGGGGTTTCCATTTCTTTGCACAATTGTGCACACCACTATTAACACATATTTTTATACTCTTCAATTCAGTCGTCGATGTGACTTCGACAAGTGCGCATGTCTAGCGGATGCTATATTATTTTGTTTCAGCTTACACTCAAAAAATATTGTGCGGTCAAAAATGCTTTTGGTAACATCCAATGCCTTGCGTGCAATTTTTATTTATGTCGATTTCTTTTCTGGGAAAAATGTTGCATAAATGGTACATGCTCTACACAAAAGAGATAGAGCATGTACCATTCTTGCAACATATTTATCAGAAAAGAAATCGCCATTAGAGTTTAAATTTTAAGACTTAAATGTAGAATAATGTAACATTTCATAAGTTTACATGCAAAGCAAAGAACTTTGTAAAATGGTAATTATTTGAGATTTAAAAGCAATTTTTAATATTTCAGATAAAAAATTTCAAAATGTCTAACAGTCCTATGTGGAAGAAGCTGATAGTCACATTTATTATAGGTTTTATTTTACATACCTATATGGATTCGGTTCTTATAATTTTACAGCACTTTTTATTTTTTCTTATGCAATACTCAAAATTATTATTATAAATTATTATCTGATCACTAATTCCACTAACACCGTGGTAATAGTTATAAAACAGATTACCCAGTTTTTTTGTTAAAAAATATTAATGTGTTCTTATAAAAAGAATTAAAAACTCTGCTAATTGTTTTATTGAGTGTGATTATACATTATGCTGTTAAAAAAATTATATATTTATTTGATGATACGTCATTTTTAATTTTGTAAATAACTTAAAATTATATAAAAATACATATGTAACGTGAATCCTAATCAACAATAATTTCAAATTTTTAAATAATATCTACATTGTTTTGCATTTAAGCTAACGATATGTGTTTTGTTTGTGAAAAAAATTCTTTGATGCCTGTAAAAGGGTCCCTTTTTTTTCGTTAAAAAGACGTACCTAAATGCAGAAATTATTAAGAAAAAAATAGCCACAAGAATTTGTTGGTATTTTGCGCTTGTAAAAATATTTTTGTTTCTGTACCAATCGCGTCGGTGGGTTTTTTTCTTTGAAAACACTTTTCTTAAGTATGTAAAAATATTTAAAAAACAAGTTAAAAAAGTCTTGTTTTCCTACAATTTATGTGTAAACCTATACACATAAAAGCAAATGTGACAGCAGGTAAAATTTTTGGGTAAAAAGATGTGTTTTATTGATGTATTAATGAAACTTTATTGTTTGCCACTATTTTTATTGCTTACTTTTTTATGCTACATATATGACCGAGTCCAAAGAGTTAACCTTACTAATTTATTGCATTTATTTAACGTAACTTTGACCTGTTATAATGACTTTATAAATTTTTGCAGGCAAATTCAGGTTCACATTTGGTATTTTGTAAAAAGTTATGCTATACCATTAGCTAGAATTAAAATGTGTGCACAGATGTTTGAATTATGAGTCTGCACAGATGAAGCCAATGTAATGTTGGGCAAATATAATGCTTATAGGCCGATTAAAAAAACACGAATTTGCAGTTCATAATTTTCACTGCATAATTCATCAGACCGCTCTTGCATCGAAATTCATAAATGATACCCCAGCTATGAAGACAGCAGAGGATATAATAAATAAAATTCGAGGCGGACATCAAGCGCTTACCCACCGAAAATTTGTAACCTTTTTAAAAAACAAAAATGCTGTGAATTGTGACCTGAAAATGTTTACAGAAGTTCGGTGGCTAAGTCGCGGTGATTGCCTGAATAGACTTTATGATTTAAGAGAAGAAGTTCTTCAGTTCCTAGAAACTGAGAAAATAGAAAAAGTTTTAATACAGTGTTTAAAAGACAATAATTTTATTTTAGACTTAGCTTTTTTTGGCAGATACAAGTATGTTAAATGAACTTAATTTGGAATTGCAAGGAAAGGAACGCAATATATGCGACTTGTCAAAAATCATTCACAATTTTAAAACAAAACTTTTTCTAATTTTTCCCAAATTAAAACTGGTGATTTTTTCAATTTTCCAAAAACTTCACTTGTTTATAGAAATCTCGAAATCGACAAGATATGAATATGCCGAAATATTTGAAACACTTTTCAATAATTTTCAAGACAGGTTTCAAGAGTTCTGGAAAGATTTGGATGGCGAGTTCTATCCCGAACTAAAAAAAAATTCTTTTAAGTGCCTCTCTTTATTCGGCACAACTTACCTATGCGAACAAATTTTTTCGGATTTAAAATTTATTTGTTCCAAGCAACGTAATAAATTAAGTTCATCCCATTTGAAAAGCATTCTACTATTAAGAAACTGCCATAAAATTATAATTTTAGAAGATTTTATTTTATAAGTTGTATAACAAAAGAGAACAAAATTAAACATTTTTTGTGTTGATAGAAAATTTGTAACAGTTCTTTACCAATTCAATGTCGCTGATTTTAAAACTGCATTTTTTTTTCTATCAGCTGTGATTTGCGTGCAATATTTATTTTTTATGAATTTTTAAAACATAAATATCTTTAATTTTTTTTACAATTGTTTGATAAGATATTTGAAACTGATTTAGAGTCAAAAAGCTTCCGAATAAAAAAAAAGCGCAGTTTTAAAATCAGCGACATTGAATTGGTAAAGAGCTGCTACAAATTTTTTATCAACACAAAAAATTTTTAATTTTACCTTTGTGTTATACAACTTATAAAATATATTACTAACATTTTATTTCGGCTGTAACTGAATGCATTCTCTCAATTTGTTTACTCTCTGGTACTCACTACTACACAACCAAAAAATTTTTGGAAATCCCTGATCTAAAGCATTCTACTCGTCGAAATGTCTGTAACTTTTTCGACATTCCTGGGCGAATCGAGATTTTATTACCTTACAGCGAATATCATTATGGATTAACACTGTGGCTGAATTTAAATTGATTTATACATCAATAAACTAAAGCATACTTTATGGGTTAAAAATAATCTTAACACTATTATCTTATACAGTTATCTATAACAATCATAACATTACATTTGTACTAGAAAACTCTGTACAGTGGGTTTACATTAGAAATATGCGAAACTAATACAATAACATTTTAAACTAATAAATTAAACTTATTCTTAACTAAAGTTACTTTCGTAACAATATGTCTTAAGGTATGTTCAAACTTAACAAATATTTGAAGATGAAATTCAAGAAAAGCGTGACCAGTAACTTGATCAAACTTAAGCTTTATTTTTAACAATTTCTATTTATTTACTAAACTTTATTTGTAAGCAGATAATTGTATAATGTAGTTTAGAAACGGTTAAAAGATGTTTGATTAAGCCAAACGTTTTGCAAATGCAAATAAATTTTTCATAAAACTAGTGTTTACGTGTAGGACGTCAAATATTTAATAGGTGGGTGTGAATATAGCTTTAGAATTTTTGAAGAACTTTGGTTTTACAAATTATAGGAATTTAATCAATTTATTATTTGCCATATTCTTTCAAATTTATTTTAAATGAGTTTTAATTTGTTGGTGGTTTCAATATGAATTAGTAGACTTCAACCATATGTATTTGAAAAGTTGCAAACAAACCCTCTTAGCCAGGATTATATATTTCAAATGATTTTTCAACATTATAGAAATGAAAAGTAATATTAACATGCTTCTTGTATGAAATATCTGTCCAATCGTCGACCACAATTAAAAGCCTTAGTATGTGGCATTGTTAGATTTCTTCAACTTTGTGTTTTAGTGCTTGGTGTTTTAATAAATATAAAACTGATGTATTTTTTACATATCGTTGATTCCGCTGGAATGTTTTAGTTTTAAGCATTAAGATATGCTAAAACTACTTTTTAGACTTTTTAGTGCCTTAACGCATTCCGGCCTCGACAAACTTTGCAACTTATCATTTTAGGGCACTTCAAACACCTTTGTATTTTAAATCCAGTTCGAAATATCTCCAGAGATGACATCTGTATAAAAATATATTTAATATTTAGAATACTCTCACACAAATTAGTAATTACTTATTAAACTGAAGCTTTTTTTGAGGTATTTTGAATTGTTTTTAGTTTTTTTTTACAAAAACGCACATTTTGATTTGAAAGTTAAATTTTCCTACTATTGAATTAGAAAAATACTTAAATTACTGGAATATTTACAAGAATAGGAAATAAAAGTATAATAATTACACATTATTAAAATAACGGGTTTATTATACCAAAATAACTGGTTTATTCGATATTCAAAAAAATGGAAATTTTAAAATAACCGGCTTGGGCAAAACCGGTCGAATAATAACCGTTCGATCACTCTATTACCAACACAGCTCAAAACAAAATTAAATTACAACAGAATGATAGAAAATTTAAAAATAAAAAGAAAATATGAAATGGAAAATAGTCTCGGAAACGCAGTTTTCGAGTTATGGACCTCTTTAGTTTTCATAAATATATATATATGCGATTTTCCACTACATTTCTGAACGTATAAGAATAATATTGGTGTCATTTGAAAGCTTTTGAAAATTCTTAAGCCATTAAGAAGCGAGTAGGAGTTTGCGAAAATAAAAGTTTTCAGTAAGCATAATAATAACTATGCAGAGTTTTAGTTAGCCAAGACGGTTATTGTTTTCCATAGAGGGGGAAACTATTGCGCTCGTCCGAAGGCCGGCTATGCGAAACAGCTTCAATTAGTGAAAGCAGTGTTTGTTATAGGTACCATAGAGAAAATCACAGAAGCTTTAATTAGCGAAGCCGGTGTTAACTATTTAATAATTTTTATTTTTACACGTTTATTGGAATAAACTAATAGTGCACTTCAGTAACAATTTGAAAAAACTGTAATGGAAGCTAGAGTAAATAATTTTTGTGTATCGAGAAAGATAAATTCAAAAGCGCATAAATGTGTGCATAAAAACTTCATAGGTTTATAACTTGGAAACTATACGTTTCCGAGACTTTTTCCATTTAATAATTTTCTTTTAAAATTTTCTATCAGCCTATGTAATTTTTATTTTGTTACGAGCTGCGTTGGTAAATTTTCCATTCTCAACTTTTTGTTGAGTTGGATAAGTTCAGTATTATTTTTGTCTTCGGATGTTTATTTTAAACAAAAACATTGTCACATTTTTACACATAAACAGCTTTTATTTTATAGACTTTAAATAACATATTGCCGATTATTTGATTTCGGCAGAAGGAATGAAAGCAAATACAGACATAATATAAGCAACAAGATTTTTTTGTTTTTAATATATTTAATACTTCAGCGAACTAAATCTTCAGGGTTGAACATGCCCTAGAATAAAAAATTAGTAGTTTAAGTTTTTTTTTATTTTAAATTACAACCACAGCTTACCCTAGCACGTCTTAAAATGGAATCCTTACTAGCATCATATGGATGATCTTTTGAAGGAATTTCGAGTACTGCCGGAACAGGCGAAGTATGGGCATCAATCACATGACGTATCAGTTCAGCATAGTTTTGGTTGATTAAAATTATATCAATGTCATCCCGTTTAAGGAAACGTTTAAAGCAATCCTCAATTTCACTCACAGCTGTATCTATAAAGAGCATAAAGTAAAATAAGAATATTTGTTTCAGTTTTGGCATTTAAAAGTGATACTATAGATACACAACTCTTATCTACAACCATGAAGTTGGGATGACGATTTTTGTTGATTTCACCTACTCCACCGAGCAAAAAACCAACACAAGTATCCTATAAAATTATGTATTAAAATTTTATTTTTAATCAAAATTGTAATATTTACCTCATCACCAATAACAGAAATTAATTTTCCCTTGGCAGCGGAGTGTAAAGCCATTTTTTCACTTTCCAAAACTTGAATCAATTGGTAAAACTTTTTTACTGTCAGCTGACATAAGTCAATTGAAAGTAATCACGAGAAAAAGTAGTGCCAAGCTGTATGGAAAATTTCTATCAACAGAGTGGTTAACTGTTAATTTCAAAACGGACCAAAATCGAGAAAACTCGCGTTATTTTCGGAAAAAGCACTAAGCTGTAGGTCAACTGTACAACAAAACTGCTTTTAAAAAATATTGCTTGTACAAAAAACGTTTGCGTTCGGAATATCTATGAAATAACGTTGATAGCACAGAACTAACGTTGATAGAGTAGTACTCTGTTCATTTTGTGAAAAAGTTGCGAAATGTTTCTGGCAACATTTTTTACAACTGTGAAATAATAATAATAAGTCCCCTTTTACAATGTGGCAAGTGGAAGGCAGACAGACGAAGTTTGTTGGCGAGGGGTTGTAGAGGTAGAGTGTGTAGTACATGACTATCTGTACCAGACATTTTTCGTGTTTCTCTTTTACTGTTCGCAATTTTCATGTTATTGCTTCATATCATTTTTCTCACACCAATGTAATTTTATATATCATTGCCTGTTAAATGTTCGTCTCCGTCAACAGCGAAACAGAACGAAAAAAAGAAACGAATAATTTCTGTCTGTCTATGAATTTCGCGATTGTAAAAGGTTTAGGTAAGTTCAAAAGAGAATAAGAAAAATGTCTGCCTTTCAATTTCAACATTGTAAATTGGGACTAAGCAAATGCTCTTTATTTCATAACCCTGCGTCCACACGATCAACTTTTTATTGATAGCCTTTTACATATACTGTTTGTCAAAATTTACATAAATTGAAAGCTGTGACGTAGGCTGCACGCAATTTTTAAGCAATTTACTTTCAAGATGTCATCAAGAAAACAACTTACACCCAATTTTCACGATGATTTTTTCTCCTATTTTTAAATCATGTCTTTTTTCGTTTGATAGCGAGCGGGGTAGAGAAGTCAGCAGGGTAGAAAAAAAGACATGAATCGTATTTCTGTGTTTCTTTTTTGACATTCCTCTTTGCACTTATTTGTGTTTTTTAATTTCTGTTTTATTCTTATTTCAAAATGTCATGTGCTTATTAAAATATAGAAATATAAAAAATTTTAATTAAAAAAAATTCAAAATAGGTATATCAAAATTATGTGGAATAACGAAATTTTAAATATTGTTACGAATAAGAAACTAAGAAAAAATCAGCTCTGACTGCAAAAAAAAAGAAACATGGTGAAAATTTAACAAGTTTTTGGAAGTTTCTTTAAAAAAGAAATACAAAAAAAGACATGTGTTTTAAATCATCGTGAAAATTGGGTGATGAATCGTATTTTATATGTTTCTTTTTTGACATTCCTCTTTGAATTTATTTGTGTTTTTTAATTGATGTTTTATTCTTATTGCAAAGTGACAAGTGCTTATTAAAATATAAAGAAATACAAAAATTTTATTAAAAAAAAATTCAAAACATATCAAAATTATGTGGAATATCAAAATATTAAATAATTTTATACGAATAAGGAACTAAGAAAATCAAAAAAAAAACAATTCTGACTGAAAAAAAGAAACATGGTGAAAATTTAACAAGTTTTTGGAAGATTCTTTAAAAAAGAAATACAAAAAAGACATGTCTTTTAAATCATCGTGAAAATTGGGTGTTATACTGACAAACGAAAAATTTGCTCACTAAACTTCTAATCAGCTGTTAAATTGAACGTAAAATTTCCAAACAAATGGATAGTTAAAATTGAGAGAAATCTCTTCATCAATATAAAAAGTGTGAGTGTGTTAGTAAAAAAAATGAGAGTGAGAGTAAATTGCAAGGAATTGAAAGACGAAAATTGATCGCGTGGTCTCCATGTAAGGAATTTTGACAGCTGTAAATAAAGTTTTTAACCTACCGTTTACATTTGCCAGTACTGGCAAGACAGTAACTTGGAGGCCACACGATCAATTTTTGTCTTTCAATTCCTTTCAATTTGCTCTCACTCTCATTTTTTTCACTAACACACTCACACTTTTTAAATTGATCACGAGATTGCTCTCAGTTTGAACTATCCATTTGTTTGGCAATTTTATGGTCAATTTAACAGCTGATTAGAAGTTTAGTGAGCAAATTTTTCGTTTGTCAGTATAAATTGTTTTCTTGATGACATCTTGAAAGTAAATTGCTTAAAAATTGCGTGCAGCCTACGTCACAGCTTTCAATTTATGTAAATTTTGACAAACAGTATATGTAAAAGACTATCAACAAAAAGTTGATCGTGTGGCCGCAAGGTAAGCAAATACATATTAGTTGCAAAAAACATTACTTGCTGTCTTCGTGACGTAGGCGTTCAGACAGTAATTAAGACAGTTCACTTTTAAGAAAATGTCTAACGTGAATGTCGCAGTGCAAGTTCTAGCTAAACGTGTTTTATATGAACTTAACAAATTAAAAATAGCATTTAATAACTATTTTTTGTGAACATAGATAACCCTTAAGTAAAACATGCAAAACCAAAGCATAATTTATTAATTTTCTTTTAACTGTTGATTTTTTTTTTTTTTACTATTGCGAACAAAACTTCAAATTACTGTAAGCAAATGTCAAATTACTGTCCATTTTACTGTCTGCAAAATTTGCTAGACAGTTTGAAAAGTGTACATGTATTAGTGAAAAAGTTTGCATGTATTGCAACTGGCTTGCCAGTACTGGCAAATGTAAATACCGTGAAATAAATTTTTCACAAAGATTATTAGCAACCAGCAATGTATTTTGAAAATTACTTTATATTTTATTTGTCGAAACATGTGCATATTTCACTAAATGTTGTTACGTGTGTGGGGATGTTTCTGGTGGAAATTCGTGTTGCGTTTTTGGTTTCTCAAATATCAAAAATTATTGTTTTCAAATACAATGTTTCATCGTATGTGGCGATGTTGACTGTTTTTTCTTTCTCATTTTGTTGAGAGCAGCTGTTGAGTGAGGTGCTTTTGCAATTCTCAAAGAAAAAAGTATGAAGAAAGAAATCGGAAAATGGCAGCAATTGCAAATTATGAGAAAAAAATTATAATTGAATATAAAATTTTTCCATATTTATGGGACATAAAATATGATAGGTATACAAACAAAATAAATACATAATTATTTTTTTTTGTATAGTATATTCAAAAAACACGCAATACTAATGTTTCGTTTTAAGTGTCATCGTCTGTGGTAAAAACAGAAACATAAGTAGTTACACATGTTTCGACAAATGTTGCCTCGTCTGTTTGTACCTTTACTTTGCGTGTTGGAAATCAGCTGCTTCATTTTGTTGTATGTAAAGCAACGTAATCCAAGGTAGCGTCGACGAAATAGTGTCGAATTTGTGAATTTAAAAACCGGCAAACCAAATACTCAAATTATGGTGATTTACAGAATAAAGGGGTCTGTAAAGGGGTCTGTCAAAATGCTTGTAGTGCCGGCTAATTCACACGTGTACGTGTCACACATACAACCACATTTTCAATAATACTACCATATCGCTTGATGAGAAATGCTTGACCGTGTGCCACAGGGTCTCCACCTGAGATAAGATATAAGATTTTTATATCAGCAAACGTAAAATTCAATCGCAGAGAGTATTATATTACGTGTGGACTCTCAAATAGTGTAAGTATTATGGCCAATTTTCAGGATTAACATTAAAACACATTTATGTTTAAAATCGTTTTAAATACAAAATTCTCTTCTTCACTAAACACTTAAATCAAACTTAAGTCACCGATGTGGTACATTTAAATTCAACTTAAGTTTCCATTGGATTAACTTAGCAAGGTGGCCTCAATATCACAACAATACAAAAACAACAGACAAAGTAATAAGAACCAGCTGTTTTTTGAGATCACCTTGTAAATAGCAACACTTTTTTATGATATTTTTTTGTATTTAGTAGTGCTACCATACTTTTATCTTAATTAAATAAGACTTTTCATATAAAACTCAAAGAATCAATCTGTAATTAAATACGATTTAAGTTTTTATGAAAATTAACATAATATAGATTTAAATACTATCCTGAAAATTGGGCATTAATATTATAATAAATGTTGAGATGAGCTGTCAAAAATACATTCACACATATGAAACAAAATCAACCTCCATTATTAAAATGTGTAATTTATTAATACAAATAGTGTTTAAAAAAACAATATTTTAAATTAAAAAATCAAAAAACTAAAAAAAGAATAAAAAAGATGTATGTTTACTGTACGAGAAACAGTTGATTATGAAATCTTAAAAGATACGTGTTCCCCTTGTTTAATATTAAGATTAACATAAAGAAATGTGTTCTCTCATTCTGCTGACGTTCTCTCAGATATTATCTCAGGTGGAGAATCTGTGTACAGACCCTTAAGAACAAAAAGTTACCGTCGATTTTTGAAATTTATGGGGATTTGCAGAATTCGACCAAAAAGTTAGCGTCGAATTTAGGAATATAAGAAGAGAAAGTAAAAATATTTAATATCTATATATGTGTATATAATAGACAAAAAAAATTTCTATGTCCTCTTTAGACTCTGGAACCACCCAACCGATGTGCTTCAAACCGGTGTCATTATAAAGGTAATTTTCCAGGGATGTTTTTGGGCTATGCATTTTTTCTCTGAAATTACCTTATCGATTTTAATGAAATTTAAAACATTGATATTCCCCTACTTATATGGACACATTAAAAATACATTTCTTTAAGCTAAGGACCACGACGGGTGGTGAAGATGGTTTTAGGCTATACAATTTTGCAAAACTAGGACCAAAAGGGGAAATTTCTGCCTCTCCGAAACCATCTAACAGATTTTAATAAAATTTAAAACACAGAACGATCCTTACTTATACATTTTTTAAAAAGAGGACTTCGAGAGGAGGTAGGGGAAAATGTATGCCTTTCCGAAACAATCTAAGCGATTTCTAAACAATCCCTATTTAGATAGACACATGAGTTATGAATTTTTTCACAAATAGGACTTCTAGAAGGGGGAAACGTGTGATAGCACGCCGGATATCCGCTAGTTTTTAATAAAAAATACAAACAATATTTTTTATTTTTCGAATTTATTCTATGAGCTAAATTTCAGATATATATTTGATAAAGCTTTTTGTAATAGTTCTATTCCTTAAATTTTTTAAAGTGATTCCTACTCATTGACTCTGCTGGAAACTAACGACATTTGCCAAAAGAATAATATCCTAACCAGAGCTAAGCCTCAGAAAGCAAATTAGGGAATAATCATCCGATGCAGGAAAGGAATCAATACTTATATATCAATAACTTTAAATCCACACACTCGGAATAATTAAACCAAATTTTAAAAAAAAGATAAACCAAAACAAAAGCTAGCAAGGAAAAGATTAAAGTGAAACTAGAATTGTACCGATAGCAACCAAAACAACTAATCCAATTTTAACTAAATTTTAAATTTTAATCCAATAAGTGCCAACCGGGAATTGTTACCAAATGATTAATAAACAATTAAGTCCCCAGAGACAAATACGAAATCAAAAGTCATAAATATATATATAGTAGATTACATAAGCAAATCAATATAGATTCAAGAGGCCCTCAGCTTCTAGGTGATTATTGCACTATTAAATTCTAAAACTTCCGAAAGCTGAGGCCCCACGCTGGGCGGCAAAAATCTTTAACGATTCCTTATATTATTTCTTTATGGGAACAGGGCTACCTATTACTATCGGCTGTGCTCGTCGGTGGGCGTGTTCCCTAAATTAATGTTATGTTCCCTAAATTAAACTAATCTTAATCATTTATCTGAGACTTTAACTTAGGTAGTTTTTCTACACACAAAAACTAATCCTCTAAGAAAATAAACTAAAAATGGTTGTCCAACCTAGTGTAGCTGATGGTGAATGTCGCTACACAATTTTCCTATGCCCTCCCTCCATGTTGACCAGAATTGAAGATCACTGTCAGCCCAATTAAACACAAACCAAAAACAAAATGTTTACCTAACTATCCCATACCTTTACCTTGCACGTTTCGCAAATTAAAGTACCAAAAGTTCAAAATTTCGTTTTAACGTCCATATATTTCATATAAAGTAATTTTTTTTAACAACAACCACATAATAATCAGTATATAAGTTTAAATTTCGTATTAATAAACGAATAAACGAATTAATTAATTTCTTAAATGGCCACCTCCAGTATTTACTGTATATGACAGATTTTAATAATAAATATAAGGGGGATTTCATGTCAAGTGACCCAACTTTTGAAATCGATGTCTTCCGATTTGGACCAAGATTAGTCCTATTGGACTAATTTAGACACAAATTTTCAACAAGATCGGTCAAAAAGTTTCTAAGTTACCGGGGGTCAAAATTTGATATTTTTGCCAAACAGGTGTTCTTTCTCATCCAAACTTATTATCTATTGGTGTTAGCAAAATTTGTCCTAAACAAATTAGATAGCTATTTCTTCCAGCTTTCGAACTTTTTTTTGAAGCGGATATTTTTTTTTGCTCAAAAGAAAGCTCAGGTCTTTTCCTTTAAGTTAGTTCTGTAGCTCGTTTCTGTATTTCTCGCATCGCAAATTTTCTCACATTAAGTGTGAAACAAAAAATTTCATCGTTTCTCGATTTGTGAGAAAAAAGTGTTTCTGTATTTAAATGCGAGAACAGACAACACAGATTCTGTTTTAACTGGAATACTTCCAGTAATTAAGTGTCAAATGCAAGCGAAACGTCAACGAAAGAAATATATATAATAAAAATAAGGCTGCCAGATTTAAAGATTTATCGACATTTTGACGATTTTTTTTTGTTCCAAAATTGGCAAAGTGAAAATTTGCTAATTTTTTTCTAGTGACGATACAGTCTTTGAAATAAAACAATTTTAAATAGTTTTATATGTTTGTGTATTAGGCACCACAGAAAACCGATATCTTTAAAAACAAGGCAGATTAAAAAATGTATCGGCAAAAGCAAAATTTCGAACGGAAACTGTTTAATTTTAATTTGCTTGGATTATTTAATACATTTGTTTGTGTGATCAAAAGATTAAACTATTACCCCATATTTCAGTCAATGCACTTTAGGAAATTTTTGCCTTTTACTTTGTCCAAAAGTGTTTATTTTATTTCAATATGATATTTTGTCACTCCTTTGTGTGATTTCTGCAGGGAAAAATAACAATCTGAAATTTTAAACTCTTATCGAATTAAGGAAAATAAAATAAATAATTTTATTTAAATAGACCTCAAGCTTTATGTATGTATAAAATATGTATTTTATTAATGAACTTAATGTTTTTTTTTTTTTTTTTTTTTTTTTTTTTTTTTTTTTTTTTTTATTAAGTGTTTATATGATAAAAATTTGTGGTTATATGATAAAAATCGAACAAAATTCGTCAAAATTAATTTTAAATTGTCCGAAAAAAATAGACGATTTTTTTATTTTTTCTTCGGATATTGACGTTTTTTCACAAATTTATCTGGCAGCCCTGCATAAAACAAGCACAATGAAAGGCTAAAAAAAATTTTAATAACAAAATATAACAATTGTGTTTTATATACTTACATATTTTCATCATTTAAATTCTTTCTTTTAAAATAAAATAAAATAATACACATTCTTGTGTACATACATAAATAATTTGGGCTCCATTTTTTTAAATTTTTTTTGTCTCGCATCAATTTCAAATATGACTTATTTTGAGAGTTCTTGTGAGAAACTTTTTGCAAACTATTGTTACAGAAACACTTGTTCTCACATCCTTCCAATAATTGCTGGAAAATAATTTAAATGACAGATAATTCTCGCAAAGTAAAAGTACAGAAACACTTATGTGAGAAAAACCATTTTTTGTTTCATATTGCACTGTTTTTGTCATAATTCACTCGTTTCATGCGGGAAATTTTACGATGCGAGAAATACAGAAACGGGCTACTGGTCGCTATTTGGGCCGCGTGGGTTATGCATAAAAAAAATTATTTTTAAGTCAAGACGAGTATTTTTATATTTTTAATATATGCACTATTTTGAATTTTTTCCTATTTGTGTGTAAGTGTTTCTAAAATCTTAAAAATAAAACTTATGCTGAGAAACTAATTAAGCTTTCCGACGGTATATAACATACCTAACAAGCATTTCATACCCTCGATACTGTATACCCACAATATGTTAATCCCAGGAATAAAATAAAATTAACAAATTAAATGTTTTGATTTATTTGTAATAATAATTAAATTAATATAAAATAATAATAATAAAAACAAAAAGATAAATAATCTAAAAAATTTAATCTTAATCACATCCTTAAATAAATTTTTTTTTTGGTTTTTTTTTTAAATTTTTTTAAATTAATTTTTTTTTTAAATTTAAAACTATTTTTGTATTATTTTAAGGACTGAAAGATGGACATTGAAAACAATCTTTTCAAATGTGCATGAATTTGTGGAAAAATGTGTAGAGGATTGCTAAATTTAAGAACCCATGACTTTTTAGTCAATGAGCATTGGTCATTCTTCAAGGAAAAAAAAAATATCCGCTTCAAAAAAATAAAAATAAGTTTTAAATTTAAAAAAAAAAAAAAATTTATAAAATTTAAAAAAAAACAAAAAATTTTTTTTTCGAAAGCTGAAAATTTGTTTGGGACAAATTTTGCTAACACCAATAGATAATAAGTTCAATGGATGAGAAAGAACCCCCGTTTGTCGAAAATGTCAAATTTTGACCTTCTCTAACTCAGAAACTTTTTGACCGATCTTGTTGAAAATTTGTGTCCAAGCTACTATCCAATAGGACTAACGTTGGTGCATTTTAAACTTCCACCTTATTCCACCTTATATATTTTTTTTTTAGTATAATTGCTTCTTTTTACAACATTTTCGTGCACTGAATACGGGGGCTGCTATCAATACTACTCTTAATTGAAAAACTCTTTCATTCTTCTATTTAAATTTTTCAGAAATTTACTAATTAAAATTTACTTCTTGCTCCGTGTATAGCGTTGTAAGTATGGGCTACAGAAGTTTTTTTGAAATAATTCCTTATATGGAGACAAATGTGCATGTATGTATGTATATGAGTCAAATTTTTGTTTACAAAAGTTGTTTATTGCAAAGAAAAATTCAATTGAGAAAATTTATTATAAGGGCACTGCTACACGTTCAATAAATATCGTGATATTTCTAGTATCACGATATTTATTGAACGTATAGCATGCAATTTTGATGGATCGCGATCCATATCGCATAATAGCCTAATTTGATGTGATCCAACAATATGGATCGCGATCTAAATATCACAATATATATTGAACGTGTACCAGTGCCCTAAGGAGATTAAAATACACTTTATTTATAATTGAAAAGTTGGCTTTTTAAAATCAATTTATAGTTAAATTTAATGAGGTACATTTTTTAGTTTAATCCACTTCTAATTAGAAATTAAAATCAATAAAAAACTATAAATAATATGTCATAATATCTCTAATAATATAACATCTCTACGTTCTCAAATGCAGTACTGCCTGCGCTGAATCAGAAAATCAAACTTGTTTCACCATGTCAAGGCAACACTAATGATGCTACATATTAATTGTGTGATTATCATTTTTATATGAGCATATAACCTTTATATTCTATTATACCTGTAATTTAACAAACATATTTTATTATTTAATATTTTAAATGTTTGTTTTACTTAATACTGTCATACTTTCGTTGATGATGCGTCGTTTTGTCATATTGTTAAATAAATAACTATAAAAATAATATTTTCCATTAAAACTGAATCGGTTATCGCATTTTTATCCTAAATATTTTATATAGCTTTTGTAAATCAATTCATTTCCATTTTGCAACGTTTTTTGCTTCTCATGTAAACTGTGATGGTATATTATTCTGCATTTAAGATGACGATATGTGCAGTTCTTTTACTTTTTTTTTCAATAATATTTGCCTACAAAAAATTCAACACACACGTTGGCTGGTTGCCTTTACCAAAAATATTTTTCAAAAAGGAAGAAACAAAAAAAAAAAAAAACGCAAAATCTTCCATCTCGTGACTTATCTGTGTAGCAATCTGTGGTTTGGCGCAGACCTACTAATTGGGCCATGAGTGAAATGGTATAAAAGTGTGATAACAAAAAATTGGTATCATATAAGTCTCAATTTACACGTTTCATCTTTTGATGCTCAACTTCTTTTTAATTCCCTTTTGAAGATGCCATTATGTTCACACGCAGCAACCGGTTTCAACTTTTTTTGCTTCAAAACAACAACACATTTATTCAAAGCGAACCAAAGAGAAAAATAATGAGAACACAAAGCGTACTGCCGAAGTACAGGCATATCCGTAACAACCCCTTTTCTTCCTGCTTCCCCCCCTTAAAGCACAGAGTTGAGCATCAAAAGATGAAACGTGTGAATGTAGACTGTACCGATTGTTCAGCTGAAAAAGGACCCTAAATTGAGAAAAGTACACATTGAAAAAAAAGTAAAAGTAACCAAAACGGCAACGCTCATTGTATATATTACGTTGCCTTTACACATGCCAGAAGTAGAAAAAGTACCAGAAAACAAAAAAGAGTTGCCGACTTCATCACATAGTTTTAGTTTTGGGGAAATAGTTTACATTTATTTATATTAGCATTATTTTAGCAAAATTAATGCTCTATAATTAGGAAACTTACTTATTTTAACGCCCGTTACTACAAATTAATCATAAAAATACATTTATCAGTTAAAACTTAAATTACAGTTCGACAACAATCCAGTCGATTTGCATTAAATATTGAACAGGGTAACATTGCTAATCGTTTTGACATTTAGTGGCATGCAAGTGCCAAATTTCCACTCGCATGCAATTTTTGCTGCCACTGGAGCTGCCATTTCGAAAAATGTGGGTGTATTAGTAAAAAATCGTGAGTGTATTGAGTTTTTCGAACTGGCAGTGGCATGTGTAAATGCTAGGTAAGGCAAGGTTGCAAAAAAGTTATAAAAGTTTAGCCCAGCTAACAATAATCTGTGAATTGCTTTTGACGATGTTTTTAATAAAAATAAGAAAATTTATAATTTACTGAAAATTAAATTTTTTTTGTGAGAAACTTTACCAAAAAAGGGTAAATAGTCGCAACAAAATTAAAAAAGTCGCTGATAAAAATGGTCAAATTACGACTTTAATCGAGGAAACGGTAGCCCTGGTCACACTGCAGGCATGTAGTACAGATAATGCAGGGCTCAAAGAGCTACCAGATGATATTTACAGTATATGCAAAATATCTGGTAACATTAATACTGCACATGTTTTGTAAACATTTCAGTAGCCGCTGTAAAATATTAAAATAGTAAAACATGGATAATTATTTGTCAATTTTTCAAGGAATTTTATCAACTGAAGGGACGTTCTTAAATATATATTTGGAGGGCTTGGATGAGCAGAGAAAATTAAGTGTACAGGTAAATACATATGTTTGTTACTTACAAAATGGTTTACATATATGTACATATGTATGTATATACATTGAAACAAGAAGAGACATCTAAATTGAAAAAAAGAAGAAAATATATGGAGGTATCGGTAACGCATAGTTTTCAAGTTTGTACCTCTGGAGTTTTGGCTTAAATCTATGGACGTTTAAAGTTTTCATATAAATATGTGATTTTGCACTTCAAAATATATATGGCTAATATTTAGGGTTGCCAGTTTTAAAATCAGAGAAATCAGTACATAAGAGAAAAAAAATCAGTACAATTGCATAAAAACAGTACATATACTTTTTTTTAATATAAAATTGCATATTAATAACATAAAAAGCTTTATTCTTTTTAAACCAAAAGTTGAATTTGTTCTATAATTTGAACAGTGATAAAATTTAATTAATAAAACTTAAGGCTGAAGTGCACTTTACGGGGCGTACGAAAAAAAAATATAAAAAATATGCCACCCGATCCAGAATTAAAAAAAAAAATATCAAATTAATATTTAAGGGGGCTGAGGGCCGTGGGGACCCCTGGGTCCATAAAACCGCACCGCCCACTGAATGGTATGTGTGGGTACTCAAATTAAAGGTAATTGTGCAACAAAAACGAAAATAATAAAATTTTGGGTGGGCGGCATTTCTAGGGCCCTCTGGGGCAAAAAAAGTGTCCCCCCATAACACTTATGTATATCTGTGTGGATACTCAAATTAAAGGTAATTTGCTCACGATTGCAAATATGTATTTTGTTTTTGTATTCGTTTAATATTTTCCTCTCTAGGTTAATTTATGTATCTTTTATAGCTATGCAGAGAAGTTTTAGTTAGCGAAGCCGGTCTTTGTTATACCATAGAGGAGAAAATCCTTTTGCCCGGCCGAAGGACGGCTATGCAGAGAAGCTTTAGTAAGCGAAGCCGGTCTTTGTTATACCATAGAGGAGAAAATCCTTGCGCCCGGCCGAAGGCCGGCTATACAGAAAAGCTTTAGTTAGCGAAGCCGGTCTTTGTTATACCATAGAGGAAAAAATCCTTGCGCCCGGCCGAATGCCGGCTATACAGAAAAGCTTTAGTTAGCGAAGCCGGTCTTTGTTATACCATTGAGGAGAAAATCCCTGCGCCCGGCCGAAGGCCGGCTATACAAAGAAGCTTTAGTTACAACAAAATAAAAAAATAATAAAACTCATTTGAAAATTTTAGCGCATAGGTATAACATTAAAAAAGCAAAATAGAAACAAAATATTTACAATCGTAAGCAAAATACCTTTCATTCGAGTACCCATACATAGTTATAAGGGTGGGAGGGGCAATTTTTTTACCCCCAGAGGGACCCAGAAGTCCCGCTCGACCTAAATTTTATTAATTTCGTATTTTTTACACAATTACCTTTAATTTGAGTACCCACACATACCACTAAGTGGGCGGGCCGCTTTTTTTGATCCATGGGGTCCCAGGGGCCTCAGCCCCCTTAAATTTTAATTTTGGTTTTTTTCTTTTTTTATTCCAGAGGGGGTCCAACTTTTTTTTTTTTTTTTCCGTACGCCCCGTAAAGTGCACTTTTGCCAAACTTAATTTTTTCAAAACAATAATTCAGTTCCGTATATATTTTTAGCGGGAATACAAAGTGAAAACAAAAAAAAAACTAAAACACAACAAATTGGTAAAAATTCGATTCTTAATTTCTTGTTAGCTACTTGGTTTAATCTTTTTCAAAGAAACATTAGTTTTATTAAAAGCAAAAAAATTTTATTTCCTTTATTCTATTATATTTTTTGAATATAGATCAATATAATATTAAAGAAAAAGTAAATAAAAGTAATTTTTTGCAATATAGAACAGCTTCAAAAAAGTTTTGCTAGCCATTTTCACTTAGAATTCTTCTATAAAAAACTAAAATCAAATTTTTTCAAAAATGAATTATTTGACATTGGCCTTTTTAGCACCATTCTACAGATATAAGGACAACAATGTTAAAAAAAAACAAGCTCAACACATGAAATAACGAAGCTTGTTATGTATTTATCTTCAAAATATTTTAATAAAATTATTTAAAAGTGATTTACAACTAATTATTATTAATAATTGTAATTATTGCAAAAGGCACAATCGTTTTTCAGGCGATCTTATACCATTTATTTTTATAAATAATATATTTACATATGTATGGACTTAAATATTTACAATGTTACAAGTTAAAAATATTTATGGCCTTATTATACATTGTCCACAATTTCTTTCCTGTCTTCAGTCTTCAAGAAATTGTAAAACTTATTACAACTATAACCAAAGTTGTCTTCTCACTTTCTAGGTTTTATATTAGGAGCCTGTTTCTCTCTTTTCACCACTTTGAAAACTAAAGACTCGTTCTGTAAAAGCGTTTCAATGTGGAATGGAAGAAATAAAATTATACATTTCCTCGAATTCGTAAAGGCACCACCATTTAGAAACACTTTCTATTTTTCTTCTACTGTTTTTTTCACCTTAAAGCTTACATTTTTATAAATAATTTATTGCAGAAAGCTTTACTTTTTTGAAATGGATATGGGTATGTGGTCCTACAGATAACATCAGTTTAAAACAGTAATGAGGAAAAAACGAAATTGTACTATGCCTTTATAATTATTTAATGTTTTGTACTTTAACATAAAAATAAATAGATATAGAAATGATTAATAGTTTTCCTTACATAACAATTTTAAACATTTCAAGCCGACATTGAAGCCGCCGCCGATTCATTGACGCAAACGCCGCCGCCGACGATCAATTATACCCGCGCCGCCGATGCCGATCAAACGCCCTCGGCTTTGTTCTCTGGTCGGTGTATGTTATAATAAAAAGATTTAGTTGTTGAATTTTGCAGACTTTGGCTCTGTTCATTAAAGTAAGTGCCAAGACCTATCCAATAGGTCTGCTTACCGCTACAACAATACAACAGTACAAAAAACAACAAGGATTTTGTTTGTGTAATTTTCCTTACGGTTGTCAAAATCTTACTACTACATAGGGAAAACAAGGAAAAACGTGTTTTGTATGCATGTATGTGTGGCAAAAAACAGAAAACGTAAACAAAAATATACATGTATAAGCAAAATGTAAACAACTTTTGACATGGTTGAGGAATAAACCAAATAAACAGATGACCTAATGTATCTATATACCTTGGTCTATATCTTTATTTGGTTATTATTCTGTACCAAAGTTCTTATATTTATACATATTAAAATGAGAAGTTTTAGAATCAGTGCCTTTATTCTCTGACAGGCAGTCCAAATTATCAGAAGAAGATTTCGAAATTTTTAATTTAGCAGGTAGAAGTTTGTTTCCTGATTTATCAGGAGGTAAATTATTGTCCAAATATGAACGGTAATTACACATTTTTTTTTTTTTTTTTTTTTTTTTTTTTTTTTTTTTTTTTATTAAAACAATCAGCAAAAATAAAAGAAATTTAACATTTCAAACAATTATGAAGAAAAATTGAAAATTCGGTTTCTGAACACTTAGCAGGCCAGCCTGATTCAACATTTTACGCACTTTTTCCAACAGTTCATCTTTTCTAGTTTCTGAACTAATGCTTTCAAAATTTTAAAAATTCGTTTGATTTTTCTTTATGTAATTTACGTATAAATTTGTAGGAAAATCATTCAATTTTAAATTAGATTCCCTTGGATATCTTGAAAAATAGTAAGCTACTTTTCGATTTAATATGGCATTATCAAATTGATAACCCGACAAAATTAATGCTAAGCGATGCAATCTGTTTGAGGCCATGCCAGGAATCCCCTTTTAAGGGTGAAAATGTGATGCAAGGGTTTGTTGTCAGTATAAACTGACGGCCCACAGTGTTGCTATTTTTGAAATAACCGCCAATTTATAAAAGTAAAAATTGCGTTCTCTACGTAAACATTTTCCCTATAAACTGGTTGATTCAATATGCACCTTTTTATTATCTGACTGAAAAGTATGATTTTGTAATAAACTTTTTATTTTCAAAGGGATGAAATAAACGGCATTCGTGAAAATGGTTTCATAGCTTTAAAATCAATGTAGACATATCGTTGGCTGATAACTTAATTGTCGTATGTGGATTCCGCTAGTTTCGAGTAAATTGATTTTGAAGTTTGAACTCTTATAAAATCCACATACGACATTTAAACAATAAATGAATTTTTTGGTCGTTATATATGAAAATTTGTCGTATGTGTCAGTTACATACGACATTTAATTTGAAAATTGCTTCAGCAAATACCACATACGACAAACTCAACACTCCATATCTCAAAACCCGTATGAGGTATCGAAAAACTGATTACTCAAAATGAAAGATCAGGTCGGAAAACCTAAGGAATCGATCTTAACTCAAAACCGCAAAAAATTCACATACGACATTTAAATTATCAACCGACGATGTGTGTTCACCACTTTTAAAATCGCTTTTATATTATTTTTGAAAATGTGTTAAATTTTACATAAATTTAAGGTTTGATGGACTAGAACCTTAGGGAATTCCAAATAGTCCCTAAAAAACATAGTACCATTTTAAAGTTTTATTTGAATTTTTTTGTGTTGTGATGAGAGGTCGGTTTCGAATCGACTTCTGTAACATACGTGGGCTGAGAACGAATTTTTTTTCTGTATACGCTCACGTTTGTCTCCATCGGCCGGATGTTTTCGCCTTATGTGAAACACAGGTATCTGAAAATTCTGATCCACTGGATTTTCAGATTCCTGGGTATCACCTTCTATCCCTATTTGATCTTCATCGGGGTCTTGCTATATATATACGCAATGAAGTTGTGTATCAATGCCAGCAACCAATGGGCATGTTTGATGCGGAATTTAACTGTCTTTGGGTTAAATTCAAAATCAATACGCACTTTTTGCATTTCGGGTTTCTTTACAGAAGTCCAAACGCGGGAAGGGATATCACATTATCGCGCTTCGACTCCCTTTCCGACTCAATATCGAAGATTCTTGAGAATTGTCCGGACAGTGAAATCGTTGTTGCTGGTGATTTCAATGTCCACAATTCTTCTTGGCTTCACCACTCGGGCCGTACAACCTATGAAGGCCAATATGTTGAGCTATTTGCTGCACATAATCACCTCGTGCAACTGGTGAATGAACCAACACATATTCCATGTGTTGATGGGCACCAACACAATACCCTTGACCTCTTCCTCTCTTCGCACCCTCAAAAGTACGAAGTTGAAGTTCTAGCACCTCTCGGTAACTCGGATCATTGCACCATTTCTGCCTCTTTTCCGTTCTCCGAACTTCGGAACGTTTCACGACAGGCTATGAAACGATCAAAATTTGTTTACGGAAAAGCACGTTGGGTTGAACTCAACGACTTTTTTCGGCATTTTAATTGGAAACTTTGTTTCCTTGACAATGATGTCAATGCCATGGCGAAAATGGTTGAAAATGTTATTATGCTAGGAATGAAAATGTTCATTCCAGTTAAAAATACTTCGAATAAACCTAGGTCCAAATCTTGGTTTAATCAGACGTGCAAATCAGCAGTCAGATCCAGAGAGGAAGCATTCAGAAATTGGCGTGTCAATAAAACCGCTGACACTGAATTGCTACGCAAAATGGCAAGATCGTCGTGTGCCAAAGTGCTAAGACGGGAAAAAACTCTTCACGAGCAACGTCTTCGTGCTGAAGTTCTTACTGCTCCCCGGGGCAGTAAAAGTTTCTGGTCATTCGTTAAAAGAGTAAGGGTTAATGCTAGTTCTTCAATACCAACTCTTTTAAAGGATGGCCAAACATTCACGAACCTGGTTGATAAGGCTAATTGTTTTGCCGAATTATTCGCAAATAATTCTAACTTACCAGATAGCAATCAACCACTACCCGAACTCGAAAAAGTATCCGTAACTATGCCTAAAATATTTTTTCGGGCTCGAGCTGTTAAAAAGGTTCTTGCGGATCTCGACATAAACAAGTCTCCTGGCCCGGATGGTATACATGCACTGGTCTTGAAGCAGTGCTCTTCGACGCTAGCTCGTCCCTTAGCAAATCTTTTTAGCACTCTATACCATGCTGGTGAATTTCCCGTCTGCTGGAAAGTTGCTAATGTAACACCAATTCCTAAAAAGGGAGTGGCTAATAACCCTGAAAATTACCGCCCAATTGCAATTTGTTCGGCACTTTCCAAAGTTATGGAGAGTATGGTAAATCACCATCTTGTAAAATTTTTAGAGTCTAATTACCTACTAAGCGACCGCCAGTATGGCTTTCGTAGAGGTCGTTCTACTGGAGACCTACTGGCCCTGTTATCAGAAAAATGGTGTCGTTCCATTCACCATTTTGGCGAAAGTAAGGTAATTGCTTTAGATATTTCCAAGGCGTTTGACAGAGTCTGGCATGGTGCACTCTTGTCTAAACTGGTTGCATTTGGTGTCGGTGATAATTTCTCTCGATTTATATCGAGCTTTCTCAGAGATCGCACTATACGGGTTGTTATAGATGGGGTTTCATCAAACGAGTTCAAGATTCATTCAGGGGTACCGCAAGGCTCCGTTCTTTCTCCTACTCTATTTCTTATTTTTCTAAATGACCTCTTATGTCAAACTTCCAACCCTATCTATTCTTTTGCAGATGACAGCAACCTTTGCCATTCGTATTCATTTGGTTACAGACCAGGCGTGTCCGATGTTTGTGCTATGAGACAGAACATGAATGATACGCTTGGCCGTGACCTAGACATAATCTCAGAATGGGGTCGTGCGAATAGGGTCGAATTTAATGCCCGAAAGACCCAATGTTGCGTACTAACGCATAAACGCGCGACGGATCAAGGTGCCTCATCTGTATGTATGGGTGGTATAAATATTGAGGAAACAGAATCTCTTGATGTTCTGGGCATGAGGATACAATGTGATGTCCGATGGACAGAACATATATTCAAGGTGTCGAAAGAAGCATTCAAGTGCCTCGGTTTTTTGAAACGGTGTAAGATATACTTCACTCCATCTGATCTCCTTACTATTTATACCACCTATATCCGACCGCGAATGGAATACAACTCTCATGTGTGGGCCGGTGCTTCAAAGTCTATTTTGGAGCTTCTCGACCGCGTGCAGGAGAGGGCGAAGGTTCTCATTGGCGACAGTAGGGTATCCAATTCTATTGACTCCCTTGAGCACCGTCGCAATGTGGGTTGTACTTGCCTATTTTATCGTTACTACAACGGGATGTGTTCTGATGAAATTAGGGATTTGGTTCCCGAAACCCATAGCTTTGTTCGTAATACACGTTTTTCCTCAAGAGCACATCCTTTTGTGGTCGATTGGCCGGTGAATCGTACAACGCATTACAGGGAAAATTCGTTTTTTGGCCGGACTGTTCGTATGTGGAATAACCTTCCTGCTGAAGTCTTCCCTCTCACTTACAACATGCAAAAGTTCAAGTCGAATGTTCACAAACACTACTCCCTCTTTCCTCCTTCCCATAACCTATTTTCCTAGTTCCAACACAATGCATTGCATTAGTAGGGGTCATCCCCTGAGTGCTGGTCCCAACAAAAAAAAAAAAAAAAAAAAAAAAACATACTCTCTCCTTTATTATATACCCATTTCGTTTTGCTTTTTTCTTTTGTTTGTTTAGAGCTTGATCAATTTATCTGACTCAAGTCTGATGTTTATACTCCATACCAGCAAATATACATATATGTTGTATATTAAAAATGCATTTTTGTAAACAAAGTACAGGTCGCAATTTTCAACGGAACTCTATGAAAGTTTGTATACTGTAATTGTACCGAACCTTGTTGAATTGGACGTAAATCGGTCCACTTTTTTGGGTACCTCCCATAAAAATGACCTTCCGGAAAGCAATTAAACGCTAATAAATGTCCAGCAAAAACAGATATAACGATCAAATGAAGCCAGAAGAACTCTTGTATGAACATAAAATATTACACAAAATTTTATTACAATAGTTTCAGCTTGGACCGTACCCCTCATATAACTCCCACTCCCGAAAGGCACTTTAATGTTATACAGATACAGCCCACATAGAGGTATTTTGCAAATATAGCCAAAAAATGAAATTTAAGGGAAGTAAAAATTTAAGTACGCAGCTCGACAGACAACTAAATTCTGCATTGTATAGTAAATTTTCAAGTTTTTCACTTGATATTGAGAGAAATTGCATCAGTTTTTATTGACTTTTTACGGTTTTGAGAGGTTTAAAATATGATTTTTGGGGATAGGTAGGTAGAAAGGCTGGTGTGAAGTCTCCTTCACACCTTCGTCCAGAGACCAATATGGTCCATTGTGATGCCTTGTTTAGAAATAGATAGCTGGAAAGTAGGTGAAATAAACAGCGAAAGCATTAGAAAAGATAAAGAAGATAGATATGAAAAGAAGATCTGACCAAGCCCGGGAGAAAACCTCACTCAACAAAACACAATTCCGCCGTATGTGCGGCTAGCTCCCAGTCTCTTGCTGCACAACCAGGCCATCCCCATCACGAATCCTATCAGACTCTCCAGTCCTCAGCCCGAGACATTCCCTATGTGCTCAATCGTCTCCAACTCCTCCGGGTCTTCACACAACCCGCACATATCCGACACGTGGAATCCCATTCTCACCGCCATACTGCCTATCATGCACTGGCCCGTGATAATTCCTATCATGGTCCTCACGCAGACCCTACTTCTGCCCAGCAGCGACTCCGAATCGGACTTCCTAAGCACCGGCCACAACGGCCGTGATACCCGGCAGTCCGTTGGGTTCCTCCAGGCCCTATTGGTCGCGCCCAGAATCCATTCTCTGATCCTTCCAAAGTAGAAGCCTATTGGAGGCCTAATCTCAAGACATACTCTCCTAAGGCTCCCTCCAGAGCCCTCCTACAACCGTCAACTAGCTTGGAGTTCACATAACAGCCCCTTAAGGCCATAAGGGCCGCCTGGCTGTCGACGTATATAGTGACTTCCGAGCCCCTATCAATGTTGACCCGAATCAATCAATTCCACGGCCCTCAAGACCCCCAGAACCTCCGCCTGAAAAACACTACAGTCGTCAGGAAGCCTATATGACATTCTGATGTCCAGATCCTTAATGTAAATCCCGCACCCGTGCCTCTCATCTTCGAGCCATCCGTGAAAATAGCAAATCCACTAAATAATCTGCTCCTACCTGACCAACTCTCCCTAGAAGGCGTTACTACCTCCGGCAATCGCCCAAAATCCACCCTAGGCTGTAACCACCAGCTTCAATCTCACCCAGGATCCGAGAGTAACCCTGCGTGAAATTCCCTATCAATCCTAGATCCCTCAGTCTAAGAATGCTTCTGGCTGCCATTCCCATCACATACTGCTCAATGGGCAGAAGATGTAGAATGTCATCCAGGGCCGCTTGAGGAGTACTTCTCATGGCACCTGTCATGCCAATTCAAGCACACCTCTGAGCCTTAGACAGAAAATTCCTTCGACTAGCCACTCTCAATGACTCCCACCAAACACATCATCCATACGTAAGAATGGGTCTAACCACCGAAATGTGTAGCCATCCCAGCTCCTACCTATCGATGATCTGCAAGCATAGTAGGCATTGAGACCTCTCTTAATTCTCTCCTGAGTATTTCTTTCCCACGACAGCTTGCTGTCCAGAAAAACTCCTAGATACTTAGCGCTATCAGATAGTCTAAGCTCTACTCCTCCTAGTACCGGTAGCCTAAAATTCTCTACCCTGTACCTCCTAGTAAAAAGAACCAACTCGATCTTCTCCGGATTAACTCCCAATCCCTTATCAGTCGCCTACGCTGACAGTTCGCCCAGCGCCCCTTGCATGACTTCGCTAATTGTCGGCAGAAACTTGCCCGATACCAATATCACTACATCATCCGCGTAGGCCACAACTTTCTGACCCATTCTGTCAAAAAGGCCCAGAACGACATTGACAGCTAAGAGCCATAATAGGGGAGAGAGAAGTCCCCCCTGTGGGGTCCCCCTAGTCACCCGTTTCTTTAAGGGTTCGAACAGTGGAACGCCTAGATCCACCAGTGCCTGCCTAATAGCCTCTATCTTCAAATTGTTAAAGGCGCCCTCTATATCCAGGAATGCCGCCAAGGTGTATTCCTTGCTTCGCAATCCCCGCTCTACATAACCCACCACATCATGAAGCGCACTCGACACAGATCTACCCTTAAGATAGGCGTGTTGAGCGCCTTTGATGATGCCGGCATCAATCTTCGTCCTCAGATGTAGATCAATCAGTCTTTACAACGTCTTCAAAAGAAAAGACGATAAGCTGATTGGTCTAAAATCCTTGGGTTTAGAGTGACCGGTTCTTCCCACCTTAGGTATGAAAACCACCCTGACCTCCCTCCACCCTTAGGAATGTGCCCGTTCAGCACACAGACCCTAAACAGTTCCACCAACAGCAGGAGTGATGATCTCCCGATATTCTGTAACATCGCCGGAAAGATACCATCTGCTCCTGCTGATTTGTAAGACCCAAAGGTATTAACCGCCCATGTTACTTTATCCAAGGTAATCATGTCCCCCACCGTCTCTCTCTCCTCACCGTCCGAGTCTGACCCAGAGAAGGGGTCACCATATTCAATCTGTTCCCCCACCCCAGGATCCACACATCCCGGAAAGTAAGTCTCCATTAGCATACAAATAGATTCAGAGCTAGATTCCGCCCATGAGTTGTCTGGTTTCTGAATAAATCCCGGGACTACAGGGTCCTTGGATAGAATTCTTCTGAACCTGGACATCTCATTTACAGATTCCACTGACTCGCTTAACTTTATCCACGAGTCCCTTTTCGCTCTCCTAAATACTATATATTAAATACTATATTAATAGCTACGTATAGTAAATGTAAGAAAAATTTTAATTTAAATTTTTATTATAAAAAAATTCGTTCGAAATTAAAAAAAAAAAACGATTTTTCACTTTTTTTGTAAAATAAAATAAAAGATTTTTGAAAGAAGTGAAGGTAGTCGCGATCCTAAAAATGTTATACATCACGATAATATTGGAAATTTGTACATTTTTGCGTTTTTGCGCCATAATTTAGGGTGATTTTTATTTTAGTTTCTCCTTTTTCTGTTTTGCTCATCCTGCATAGGTACATATTAGTAAGGAACCCGTTTGTCAGGCATGGGTTTTAAATAATTGTTTGTAGACTTTTTTTATTTAAATTATTACACCTAATACTAATATTACCTGTGTAAAAAAGGAATGTGCGAAACAGTAAGTAACGGGCTTTACCCACCTGTGCAGCTGCGTTCTGAATGACGTTATTTTGTGGAGCAAAATAAATGTACCTGTTTGAAATAACTTAAAATTATTAACAACAAAACTAATATATACAAAACCCAAATCTGGGCTCCAGGTACTCAGTTTTTTTACTATATATTGTGGTTATTGCATAAAATTGGTTTTGAATAAAACCAATAATATTTTTTAATGCCTGAATAGTAACTTTAAGAAAACACCAATGATCCATTTTTCGGATCTGTATATTTGAAAAACTTCCAGATGTTATTAGCCTTGCTTTCGAAACTTCAAAAAAAAAAAAAAAAACATTAATGACTTTAAGGGAATCCTCAACACCTACAACTAAAATCGATTTTCTAATACTTGCTTATCTGTAAAAAACGAGTATATATATAAATTTTTTTTAAATAATTTCTAAGTTGGAAAAAATAATCCTTAAGGCAAATCTCGTAAAGTGGAGTGAAAATTAAAAAAAAATATTTCAAAGTAAAAGTTCGGTTCTTATCGGAAGACCTGTGAAACCAATTGATGAAAGCAGTGAACGATCCCGGATACGAAAACTTAAAGACACAAATGCGAAAATTACTGATCAATAAATTATTATTATTATTCTGTTCTTTATTTAATATGATTAATGTATTGGTATTTATCAATAATGAGTAAAAAACTTACTGCCTGTTCAACGATTTCGAACGTTAACGTTTGCATATAAAATAACATTTAAAACAAAAACAAATTTTTAAATTTTGTTGCTGTTTTAAATGTTGCTATTTTCTATGCGAACGTTAACGTTCGAAATCGATGAAATGACAGTTAATAACTAATTAACTACTAATAATTGGGCTAATCCTTGGATGTAAATATGGATACTTAATGATAAAAATTGACCAGCTTCCGTTAAAAGCTTGACGGTGACAATTCAATAATTCTGTTGCTGATAGGAAAATCGTTATAAGCCTACATGAGCTCGCCATAAATGATTTATCGTAATAAGAATTATTAATTCTAAGCAAAATTAAGTTAGGATTTCTAGTTGATCTGGAAAATTGGTAAAAAGGATCTATATATAAAATGGCACGAGATTTTATAATATTGTGGAAAGAATATAAGGTACGTATTTTAACATAGTGATGAAAAGAACATTCTAAAAATTTGTAAGCACAGTTGGATACATGATCATGGTTGCGTAAGCAAAATATATATTAAATAATTGGATTAAATATAAGCCTAACCCGCCTCATATTAAAAGAAGTTGTGCCACTAAAAATCTCAAGACAATAGCAAATGTGACACATTAGAAGTGAGTGACCCAAATTCAATTTAATTAAGGATTCCTTTTACTACAAAGTGGGACCTCCAAAGAATAAAAAAAAAAAAAAAATTGAAATAATTTAAAAAACCGTAATTGCAAGACCTAAACGTGTAAAAAGAATATAAAAAAGCATATCCACTCCAAATGAAGATAAAAAATTTACTACTGAGGAAGCTCTCGCGCTATTTTTAGCATTTACACTCACAGGACATCAGTACATGGAACTGCGGAATGGCACAAATCAGAAAAATTGTGCAATTTTTTCAGTATACAAAGAACTTATTTCTATTAAAAATTATTGCTTACCACCACAAGAATCTATTCACGTAAAAGAAAATTCTTCGGAGGTTAAGTTACAAAATATTTTGAATCACACTGCAGAAAGACTATTAAAAACATTAAATTAAAGTATCATTAAAAAACTTGGAAATTGTCTTACATTCATTTAAAAATGGAGATGAAAAGGAGCAATATAAACAACGTAGTGTGGACAACTCATCAGTTTCAAACCTTTTTATCATTTCTTTTGTTCCATTGTGGGTAAAAAAATATTTTGGATTTTGAACCTTCGACAAGTACATCCACAGAACTCGATATATGGAAGAACTCGATTAATCTGCTTTAGCCAATAACATTTGATATTGATGGTCAACAAATCGAAATAAATTATTAAATGCTTCTTACTATGATTGACGGAAAGGTTGCAAGGCCTTTACAAAAACAAAATCTTTCTCGAGTTTCATTATATGTGAAAAAAACTTCAATCAGCTAAACCAAACTCCATCAGAAGACAAGTTTTTCAAAGAAGCTTACGAATATGGATTATCCCCGCTTTACACAAGAATTCGCTTTTTAACTTAAATTGGGTTGTGATCTAAATTCTGGTCCGAATGGAGAAACTGTCAGCAAAAATTCCGACAACCAAGCTAAAAGGAATCAAAAGAAAAAGTTAATACAACAAAAATGCTTAGAACTTGGCCTAATAATCGACCAGCCAAACAAGGTGAAAGAAACAGCAATGATGGCAATTCGGATCCTGAAACTGCTGCATCCATTACTGGAGTATATTTTGAATTAATCCACAGATTTAAAATCATAGTACAAGTTCTGTCGTGCAATAGAAAAATTAGTCCCAAAAAATTTGATATACAGTCAGAGACTAAAGTTTAAATACACCTCAAAAATTGTATGTTTAAAGAAAAGTAAACGTTTCAGAAAAACTTAAAGTATACAGTTTTATTAAGTTTCATAAATAACAAAAAACAATAACAAAAAATATAGACTTCATTACAAACATAACGGTAATTCTTAAAAATACGATAAAATTCACTGGACAAAAGTTTAAATACATCTTAGAATGTTAAAACATTTTTTAAATAAATTAAAAAAGAAAAACATTTTAATACTTTGTTGGACCGCCTTGACTATCAATTACTGCCTGCAAGCGGCGTGGCATAGAAAGTACCAAGCTTTCTGTTTCAGAAGGCGATATTTCTGACCAGATTTGTTTAAGAGCTTCTTTAAGCGACTGTTTGCTCGTTATTGAAGTTGATGCTAATTTGCGCTTCATTAAATCCCAAACGTGCTCAATTGGGTTTAAGTCTGGTGATTGAGGTGGGCTATGGAGCTGTCTGGGAGCATAAAAAAGCAACCACTCTTTCACAAGAAGTGCAGTGTGCTTAGGATCGTTATCCTGTTGAAAGATCCAACGGGGTCCAAGGCCCAAGATGTCGACGGATGCTTGCAAATTTCTTTCCAATATACTCTTGTATGTATGCTGATTCATTATGCCATCAATAAACTCCAAATTCCCAACCCCCGCTGCTCCAATCGCTCCCCAAACCATTACATTGCCACCTCCATGTTTTACCGTAGGAACCAAATTTTGTATTTGAAGGGCAGTGTTTGGCTTGCGCCAGACCTGTGCACGTCCATCGCTTCCAAATAAATTAAATTTGCTCTCGTCTGTAAAAAGAACTGTTCTCCAAAACTCAGCGTCTTTGTCTTTATACTTATTTGCAAACTCCAGTCTAAGTTTTCTGTTTTTTTCACTTATTAGTGGCTTTTTTCGGGGAACTCGGCTTTTATATCCATTGTTTCGCAATGCTCTTTGAACAGTTCTTGGATGAACATGTTTGTTATAGTTCTTAGCGATATCAGCTGCAAGTTTTGGGGCACTTATTCTTGGATTTTTTTTCACTTCTCTTACGATATGGTTAACATCACGATTGGTAAGTTTTTTTGGACGACCGCTTCTTGGCATATTTGCTACAGAGCCATTTTCCTTATATTTTCTAATTATGTTTTGGATACTGGAAAATGGCACATTTAATAATTTTCCTATTTCCCGATAGGATTTTTCTTCGTTAAAATGTTTTATTATTAAATGTTTAATGCTGGACTCAATTTCTTTACCTTTGCCCATAATTTTCGATAAAACTTGGAATGCTGACAATAAGAAGGTTACTAATAACAAGTGCTGGCTTGTAAGAAAAGAATTTCATCGAAACATAAAATATAACTGTACTTTGTTTTTGAGAAATAAGAGAGAGTTCTTTGTTTTGCAAGATGTATTTAAACTTTTGTCCGCTGCATTTTGTAGTTATTGTGGGATTTACCGTTATGTTTGTAATGAAGTCTATATTTTTTGTTATTGTTTTTTGTTATTTATGAAACTTAATAAAACTGTATACTTTAAGTTTTTCTGAAACGTTTACTTTTCTTTAAACATACAATTTTTGAGGTGTATTTAAACTTTAGTCTCTGACTGTATATGACAGTGCACCCGCAAAATTGTATAACGAAAAATATGAATGGAGACATATGCCTTCAACAGTTCATAAGGTCTTATATCATTGTGAAAAAATCACTGAACACAATATGCTACCAATTGGAGATTTGTCAGAGGAAGGTCAAGAGAAACGAATCAAGGACTACGGATACTTCCGCGAGCAAATGTCCAGATGCAATACCAATGAAGATCTTTTAAATATTTTGCTTTGTACTTCAGATCCACATATGTATATCCAGCATTCGTCAAAAATGGAAATCAACACAAATCGAACTAGCCAAGGAAGCCATGCAACTTCTGGAAGATGAAAATCAAGAATATTTAGAAGATATTTTCACTTTGAATAAAGATGTGTTGTGTTGTAATTATGTGATGTGCTGTAATTATTACTATTTTTATTAAAAACTACTATTATTATTATTTGTATATCTTTACTACTATTATGATTATTTATTTAATTTTATTGGAAAATAAAATATTTCTAATAATTCTTTTCTAAGAAAATTCAACACTTCATTTAACATTTTTTTAATTATTCGACAAAAAGATGGACTCAGTAACCCCCCGTTGCCACATGCAAGTGCAAGTAAAAAAATAAATACACTCACACTTTTTTACTAGCACCTTGACATTTTTAGTACTTGCAAGAGAATTTGCTTGCAAGTAAATTTTTGACACTTGCAGCAAGTAAAATGACAAATAATGAAACAGTGTTACCGTGGATGCCTTTTAAATCAATTTAATGGGTGATTCAAGTAGAGATACTTTTTTCAATAGCCTTTTTTTGCCAGATCACGTGTGAGTCGTGTCATGTTATATTTGTTTAGCATATCATAATGGAAAGACTTACGCCTGAACAACGTTTAAACTTTATTACGAAAATTCACGTTCTGTGAGAAGTGTGTTTCGTGCACTTCGCTCAACTTATGGTCAACATAATCGGCCTACTGAGCGTACTATTCGCAACACCATCACCTATTTTGAGACCCAGCATTCATTATTGGATAATATTCGACCGAGTAGACCACGTCCAGCACGCTGTGAAGAAAATAAAGCGGCCGTAGCTGAGAGTGTACACGAAGACCGTGGAGAGTCGATTCGGCGCCGTTTTACGTCGAGATCTTAAATTTAAAGCATACAAAATACAGCTTGTACAACAACTGAAGCCGCTCGACCTTCCCCAGCGACATCGCCTCGCTCTATGGGCTCTTGAAGGGTTCCAAGAAGATCCGACGTTTTCGAGGCAAATTTTGTTCAGACATGAGGCCCATTTCTGGCTCAATTGGTATGTAAGCAAACAAAATTGCCGCATTTGGGACGAAGAGCAACCTGAAGAGATTCAAGAACTGCCACTTCATCCAGAAAAAACAACGGTTTGGTGTGGTTGGTGGGCCGGTGGAATCATCGGTCCATATTTCTTTAAACATGATGCCGGTGCGAACGTAACCGTCAATGTGCCATGATAACCGACTATTTGATGCTCCATCAAATAACGTCATGCAGAACGCAGTTGCACAGGTGGGTAAAACCCGTTACTTACTGTTTCGGGATTTGAAGAAAATCTTTTTTTAAAACTTTAGTAAATCTATGTCGGACTCGTATCTTTACAACTCAATTTCACCAAAATATTTAAGTTTGCTACAGCTTAAGGCTTATTAAGCTATAATTTTTGAGAATGACCTTTATATAAGGCCTATGATAAATTATAGACCTATCTTCACGAAATTTTATTTCTTGTCCTAGCAAACTGAAGGGAAGATTTTGCAACAATATTATAATGCTTTGCGGTTAAGTACGTAGTAAAGTGTTTTCTTAGATTGTGTTTTATATGCGACATTTCAAGTGATTTTGAGTCTTATGAAAGTAGAAATTTCGTGCCTTATTAAATGAATTTGTTGAAATTTAATGACAAAAGGTGCATTTCGCCACAAATTTATGTTAGTTTTTGTTGAGTTTTTAGGGAGGTCGTTCCACATTTGGTTGCATAACTCATTTCCTACTGAACCGTTTCTGCAGGAATTCAATCCCAAACAGCCTAGAAGATCTAGAAACAATTTGACACCCAAATAGCTAAATCGGCTTAGAATTAATCAAGGGCTAATAATACAAATACTTTATGGGACATAAGATGAATATTAAAAAAGATTGCCATGGAATGACAAACTTAGTATACCTTCATAAACCACTGCTGATTAAGTTTTATAAAACTGTATAAAAATATATTATGATAGACCACGTAAATAATATTTATCCTTTCCAACTTCGTAATGTTGAGCTTTCAGTTCCAAATCGCCCTTCGAGAAATTTTATTCCCTTAATGCTAGAAACACAACTGGGTCGTACGCCGTAAGAACGTAGGACGTAACGCCGTACATTTAAATCGTAGACGTACTTTGTTTTCATTTGAAAATAATATTAGAAAAATCCATATTTACTGAAATTGTTGTTAGTTTTATTCTTCTTTTTATTTGTTTTCAAATATTCAGGTATTATTAATTTTTCACTTTATATGACAATACGACCGTAACCGGCATATGAAATATTAGATCTATGTCGACGTACGATGTAGCTTTTACGTTTGCGCCAACTATTGTGTGCCTTTGTATTAAATATCACTAGTTTTTATTTTACAACGTATCTACGTCCTACGCTACTACGCCCATACGGTGCAATTGTGTTCCTACGGTAAGACTTTAATACTTTCATTCTAATTATGCAAATTAGTTCTAAATTTGACAATGTATATATGTATATTGATTTCTTTGATCCTATTTGAATCAAAATAACCTCTTAAGTGTGTTAACATAATGTTAATCTTAAATATTTTACGTTTTTTGTTATATAATAGGTACTAGATTTATTTATTTTAAACGTAATAGAAAGTAAGAAATATTAGTTTCATTGGAGAAGTAAATTCAATGCAATTCCGGGATTCCGGGAATATGATTTATATTTCCCGCTTATCCGAGAATCCAAAAAGTGCGCGAATAAAAAATATTTAGTCAATTCACAAGGTATCCTAACATGTCATATTGTCAAAATGTCCTAATATTTCACAATGGTTTAAAAATATTGTTGTTGGTTTGTTAACAAAAAGTGTCTTAAATAAATGGAACGTTGCTTGCTGTGTTTATTGTGCTGTCGTAATTAATCAGAATACTCCAGTGCTGAGCGGCTGAGCCGTACAACAATATTTTTAAACCATTGTGAAATATTAGGACATTTTGACAATATGACATGTTAGGATACCTTGTGAATTGACTAATTAGTTAAAAAAACATATGATGCAATTCTTTAAAAACTAATATATTGTAAGCAGTTTAGCAACGGTTAAAATGTTGAATTTTATTATAAAGAGTTCTTAACAATATCGAATTCGATAGTCGTAAATTAATATCGATGTATCGATATATGGGTATTTTATATATATAAATATAGATATTTTGACAAATCGATATTTATTGCGCATCCCTAGTTCAGATCCTCAATGTAGGTCTCCGCACCCGTGCCCTTCATCTTCTAGCCAACAGTGGAAATAGAAAATCACTCATATAATCTGCCCTGACTTTACCAGCTCTCCCTATACGGTAATATCACCCCTATCACGACCCTATTGCCCACTTAAACCGTGGAGCCGGGCGAGCCCAGGTTATAACCCCCAGCGCCAATCTGCGGCGTAAAATTGTCTAACAGTCGTTACTCCCTTTATCTAAGAACATTCCTGTCTGCTATCCCCATCACATACTGCTCAATAGACAGAAGATGTAGAATAAAATCCAGGACCGCCTGAGGAGCACTTTCCATGGCCCCTGTCATGCCAGTCGCAGCACACCTCTGAGCCTTATACAGAAGGTTATTCCGACTTCGCAGCCTCATGCCTCCCACCAAACACAGCATCCATATGTAAGAATGGCTCTAACTACCGATGCGAGAACCATCTCACTTCTGACGGCCGGAGTCCCTAGTTCCTACCTATAGATGATCTGCAAGCATAGTAAGCATTAAGAGACCTCTTAGGTCTCTTCTGAGTATTTCTCCTCCAGGACAGCTTACGGTCTAAAAAACTCCAAAACACTCAGATAGCCAAAGATATACTCCCCCTAGTATAGGCAACCTAAAATTCTCTACTTTACACCGCCTATTAAAAAGAACCAATTTCGTCTTCTCCGGATTAACTCCCAGGACCTTTTCCGCGCCCATGCATAAAGTTCGCCCAGGGCCAAATATTAATTTCACTAAGTCATCCGCGTGGGACGCGACTTTCAGTCCCATCCTGTCGAAAAGTCTTAAACGACATTGACATGTGCCGCTAAGCATCAGAGATATCCATTCGCCCAAGAATAATGAAAACCCTAAATCACAAAATAGTAGCTGCCTGGTTGTCTCTATCCTCATATTGTTAAAAACGCCCTCTATATCCAGGAGTCAATTTTCATCCTCAGATGTAGATCAATCAGTCTTTCTAATGTCTTCAAAAGGAAAGCCCATAACCTTACTGGTCTAAAAACCTTGGGTTTCGAGTGACCGGTTTTACCTGGCTTAGGTATAAAAACAACCCTGACCTTCCTTCACCCTCTAGGAATGCATCCGTTTTGCATACAGACCCGGGATATTCTGTAACATGGCTGGAAATATACCATCTGGCACTACCGAATTGTATGACCCAAAAGTATTAACCGCCCACGTTACCTTATCCATAGTGATCATATCACCCACCGCTTCCCTTACCTTCACTCCCGAACTCGACCCAGAGAAGGGGTTACCACATTCTGTCTGTTTCCCCGACCCAAGATCCATACACCCCGTGAAGTAAGTCTCCATAAGCAAAAACAGATTCAGAGTAAGATTCCGATCACGAGTAATTCGGTCTCTGATCCTTAGTTAAAATTTTTCTAAACCTTTACATCTCATTTACAGAATCCACTTACTCGCTTAATTTTATCCACGAGTTCCTTTTCGATCTCCTAATGTCTCCCTTGTACCTATTATAACTTATCCTTATAAGCAGGTCTTGGATTTTCATGCAAATGCATATTTGCAGGCGGTAATCCAAAATCAGTTTAGACCAGTTATTTTTCCATACCAAAGGATTTGTAGGAAAATGGCATCGATTTGTTTTTGCATATTTCTGCATATTTTGTTATAAATGCATATATTTGCATATTTTGCTTTTAAGTGCATATATTTTGCATTTTTTATTTTTGTTATGTATTGTTACTATTTTTAAAAGAAATTTAAATCAAATAATAATTATTTAATACTTTGTATTAAGAAATATCTCACAAAATTGAACATAACTTTAATCTGTATTGCAAAAAAATATAGGATTTCATGAAATAAAAAAAATGTAAGATTATTTGATTTTAATAATGAAAATAAAATTTAAAAATTAATATTTTCCCATGAAACTGGCATCATTCAAATATGCTCCCTTGACTTCCGTTGACGTTGAGCGTACATTTTCAATGTATAAAAACTTTTTGCGTCCGAATAGACAGAGTTATGTTTTTGGAACTTTGAAGAAACTTTTACTTGTTTATACTAATAGAAATTTAAATTAAATCAAATTACCTTTTTTAAAAAGAATTAACAAGTGATTGAAGTTTGTTTTTAGTTCATTTTATCTTACTTTTGTGTATATATTTTAATATGCATATATGTATGTTTACGTAGTCACCTGAATTATTCTTTTTGTTATTAATAAATATAATTTAAACAAATAACTTGATATGTTTTTCATATATATTTTAGTGCATATTTTTCTTATTTTAAATGCATATTTTTTGATTTTTTAGTGTATAAAAATCCAAGGCCTGCTTATAAGATACCCCAAGATAACTATTAACTTGTCTCGTCCTTCTTGCATTTCTATATGGACACCTTTCTAACTTTTCAAGGATCAGACTAAAGGACAGATGACTATGGTCAGATAATGAAAATCCCAAAGCCACCCTACAATCCTCAATTAAGTCCCTTTAGTTCGTCAATGTTTTTTTTTTTTTTTTTTTTTTTTTTTTTTTTTTCAGTATTTATTTATTGAATCTTCATATATTAAATATGAACTAACAATAATTAATCAAATCTTATCCTAATATTTGCTTTATGTCCTGCCAGTGCCAAACACAAAAGATTTCGTCATCACGGTATCTGTTCACATATGTAGGTGTTTATCGCTCATCTGATTGGGTGAGTGCTGCAGTGTCTCTTCTTCTTAAGCGAGTGTGGCCGCCATAATTTAAAATATTTCTAGCTAATGGATTTGGGTGCAGTTCCAGCCTTTTTAAATATTTTACTGCATATTTCGTTATCATAGTTTTTACTAATGGCACATTGAGATCCTTGTGGATATTTGAGTTTTTGACGTACCAGGGGGCGGCTGTGATTATTCGAAGAAGTTTATTTTGGCGCCTTTGAATTTTTTCGATGTTAGAAGCCGAGGCAGTGCCCCATAACTGAATACCGTAGCACCAAATTGGCTTTAAGATAGAGTTGTAGAGTAGAAGTTTGCAATCGAGACTAAGAACAGAATTTCTTCCAATAAGCCAATTAATTTGGATTGCTTTTAGTTTCATTTGAATTAATTTAGCTTCTATATGCCATTTCCACGTTAAACGCCGATCTAGATGTATACCGAGGTATTTTACATGCGAGTGTTGGGGTATTATTTGATTATTTATTTTAATAGGGGGCATGTTTCCCGACGCAATGTGAATGTTATATGTGCGCATTTTTGCTCATTGATCTTTATCCTCCATTTTTTTAACCACCTTTCTAGTTCAAATATATGATCCTGTAGATAACGAGATGCTTCTTGACAGTTTGCGTGTACGCTTAGAAAAGCTGTGTCGTCCGCAAATGTTGAGGTATGGGTGTAGCTGTTTGTTGGCAAGTCCGAAGTATAAATTAAGTATAATATAGGGCCCAGGATGCTGCCTTGTGGGACTCCAGCGTTAACTGGCTGTGGAGAACTTTAAAATTCGCCTTCTTTAATAATAAATTGACGACCGACTAAGTAGCTTTCTAACAGCTTGTGTATATTTGCTGGTAAGTTTTGCTGCAATTTCAGTAGTAAACCTTCATGCCAGACTTTATCAAAAGCTTGAGACACATCGATGAAGAGTGCTGAGCAATATTTTTTTTCTTCAAAGGCTTTTCTTATGACATTTACTATTCGATGAGTTTGTTCAATTGTGCTGTGTTTTCTTCTAAAACCGAATTGATGATTGGGAATACATCTGCTATCATTTAAAATCGGCGTTAATTTAGACACTAGAAGTTTCTCAAAAAGCTTTGATATATTAGACAATAAGCTTATAGGTCTATATGACTCAACTTTTGTGGGATCCTTTCCTGGTTTAGGTATCATGGTAACTAAGGATACTTTCCACTCTTGTGGGTAGTATTCAAGGCGTAAAATAGCACAAAAATTAGTAGAATAATTTTCTTTGCTAGCTGGGTAGCTCCAAAAGCATTTTGTTACTGATCTTATCAAAACCAGGGGCTTTCTTGGGGTTTAAATCATGAATAGCCTTCTCGATTTCTCTTACTTCAAACCTTAGTGGAACAGCTGATCTAACAGCAACAGGTGGTAACTCGACCGCAGTATCGAAAGATGTATGAGGGGTAAATACGGATTTCAAATGATTAACGAAAATATTTCCTTTTTCTATGTCATTTCGTGGCCAACTTCCATTTAAGTTTCTTAATGGCGGTTTAGTGATAACTGGTCTTTTAAGATTTCTAGCTGCACGCCATAATGAGTAATCAGATTGAGGAGTTGCATCAAGTTCCTTAAGATATTTTTCCAGAGAAGCCGTTTTTTGAGACTGCAGTAAGTATCTTAGCCTTTTTGTGCACTCTTTTAGTAAATTTTTAAGTTGAGGGGATCTGTGCAATTGCCACTCTCTTCGAACTCTCCTTTTTTCAGTCAAGAGACGCTCGACATCAGTAGAATGTATTTTACTATTTTTGATATTTTTGCGGGCTATGCTAGAATGTTGAACAGCTAGTTTGAGATAATTGTCAAAATTTACAATAGAAAGATTCACACTCTCCGGTGTTCTAAGCGGAATATTTTCAGTGCAGTGGGTACTGAGATATTTTTTATATTTTAACCAATTTATTTGTGTGGCTGACGTCACTAAGTAACCAGACGGAGATACAATTCTATAAGGGTTTGATATGGTAAGAATTGTAGGTGTGTGATCAGAAGATAATTCTAAAGAAGCTTCAACGTGAATCGTTTCTGCGGGGATGTTTTTAACCACGCCAAAATCGATGACATCTGGAATTTTTTGCTGATCAGTAGGCCAGTAAGTTGGTTGTCCACTCGCGACTACATTTAAATCCATTTTAGACATTGTATTATACAAAACACGACCCTTTGGTGTAATGAGCCGTGAACCCCAGAAGGTATGTTTAGCGTTGTAATCGCCAGCGGCTAGGAAACAGGATCCTAATGATTTAAAATATTTATAATATTGTCTTTCTGATATTGAAAATCTAGGTGGAGAGTATAAATATGAAAGTACAAAGTTTCGATTTAGCTCTTCAACACAAATATTCGTTGCTTGCAGATAATCTTCACGATGATCACACATTAAGTAGTGTTTGATTCGGGTTTTTATCAAAATAGCAGAACCTCCACAAGCTCTATCTCGAGGGTCCTTGGTGTCATATAATATATAACCATTAATTTTAAACGTATTTCTTGAGGTCAAATGAGTTTCAGAAACCATCATTACATCAATTTGTTTACTTTTAAGAAAATATTCTAGTTCATTTTTATGTTGGCGAATGCCGTTTGCGTTCCAAAAACAAATTTTTAAACAATTCATGGCTTGTTAAGTACAGCTTGCAATAACATCGATTGCATTCTTAACATTTCCTGCATCATATTACCCATTGTATTCGTAAAGTTTGTTACTGTTTGTACTAGTGTTTCCATGGTTTTTTCTAGACGACTTAAATTAGAAACTGGGGTCTCATCATTATTTGGCAAATCACCTTGCATTGGCATATGGTTTGATTTTAGGACGTTAGCGTAGGATGTTCTGTTATTACTAGGCTGCGGTACCTGAATGTCATTAGTATTATTTTGATGTGTTTCCTGAATTTGAGGTGGATTAGGTTTCGGTCCAACCGAGCGCTTGACGATAGAGTATACAGGGCATCCTCTATAGTTGGCAGTGTGATTACCACCACAGTTGCTGCATTTTTTTACATTGGGGTCGTTTTTAGACTTATCGCAGAGAGCTGTACCATGCAATTCTCCACATACAACGCAAACAGGGGTTAAATGGCAGTATGCCTTAGTGTGACCAAATTCTTGGCAGTTTAAACATTGCACGGGACCGTTCCTTTTATGCGGCTCCTCTATCGTTATTTTCCTATACAGGATATATTTCAGACTGTAAATGGGATGAGTTTCGTTTTTTTTAAGCTTAACGTCGCCGGGTTCTAACTCCACTCGAAATAGTGACTGGGGATTTTTTTCTCTATTTTTAATATTAACTACATTTTTAATTTTAAAGCCCTTCTCTTCTAAAAACGTTTTTATTTCACCTGGGTCTACGCATGAATCAATGCCCTTTATCACTACCTGAAGACCTTTACTGCTCTTCAGTTGGTATGTATAAAAGTTTTTTTTAGTGCTTCTAATTTAGTTATTACTTTACGAAAATCATCTTCACGATTAACTTGTATTTTTGTTTCATTTATACTACCACGTTTTATTGCAGCTACATAAAAAGAATTTTCACCTATTACCGAGATCAAATTCTTTATTAAATCACTTGAGTTTTGCTCTCTAAGATATATCGGGGGTGGCTTAGAAGATTTTGTAACGTTTTGTGCTTCCCAGGATTCCTCTTCCAAAATTGCAAACCGATTTTGAGAACTTAATCTATCAGCTGTACCCTCTTTTAAAACTTTTGGGACAGAAGAAACTGCAGAAGAGGTTGGGCTGCGACCCCGTTTTAGCACTGTTATGTACCTATCCATTCCAACTTGTACTTGAGGCTTTTGACCGCTTTTCACCTGTGCTACAGAGTTTTCCATCATGCCTGATTTGGGGGTAATCTTTTCATCACTTGTTAAAATCGTTTCTGCCACTGAGGCACCGCTTGCAGGTTTTATATTTTTTATTGTATTAAAATCAACCGTATTATTAGACACCGAAGGTGATACAGAGTTTTCTATTGTGCCTGATTGGGGGTTAATATTTTTATCACTTATTGAAATTGTTTTTGCCGCTGAGGCATCGCTTGCAGGTTTTATATTTTTTATTGTATTAAAATCAACCGTATTATTAGACACCGAAGGTGATACAGAGTTTTCTATTGTGCCTGATTGAGGGTTAATATTTTTATCACTTATTAAAATTGTTTTTGCCGTTGAGGCAATGCTTGAAGGTTTTATATTTGTTAGTGTATCAACCGTATTATTAAATACAGAAGGTGAGAGGGATCGCGTACGAGTAATAGGTTTAGCCGTTAGGTATTTGCTATCATCGATTCTTTTTTTTATTTCTGCATTTGTTTCGTTAACACTGACTGTGATATATGCATTTCTATCATTATGTTTAATTGTTTTTGCACTGTTTGCACTCATAAGAGTTTTTTTTTTACTGTTTACAGTTGTGCTCTTCTTATTTATTATTGTTTATCAACACCGAGAATAAAAAATGTGTATGTTTATGTATGTATGTATGTACATACATGTATTTTTTTCTTTTCTTTTATTTACTTTTTTTTTTTTTGTATACTTTATTTGTTCACGTTTTTATAAAAAAAAAAATAAACCGTATGCCGAGCTTAGAAAACACGTCTATCTTCAACGAGCGCGACAGACAGAATGAATGCCCATTGTGGCTCACTATATTTTATTTAACTGCTTTTATATACGTTGCTTTTATATAATTGAACTTAAAACCATAATTTCTAATATAAAAGTGAAAAATCCACAAAGGGTACCGGGGTACCCGGTTATTGACTAACGTATATATTTTTGGTTATTGACCGTAGGGATATTTATCTTATTTCCATTTTAAATTTAAAAAGTATTAAAAATTCCTAAAAAAAAAACCAAAAGTGTTTATTTACACTGACATTTTTTCTTTTCTTTTTTATAAAAAAAATCCGAAACAACTGGAAACAAATGCATATACATGCAGTCCGCCAATGTCGTATCAAAAATATTCGATTCCACATATTTTGTGACGGCTTCATGCGCATATAAAAATGTTGAATGTGTCGGAATTTATATGTAACAGGGTAGTAAACGGCATGTAAAACTGTGACATGTGCTTTGAAAGCTGTATGGTATTCACATGCAAATTTCTGCTATATGTGAGTGAACCAAAAAGTGGAAGTACACGGCATGTAGCCATTGTGGTTTCGTGATGACGTCAAAACTACTTCAGATCCACATGTACATGTGGTATTTTAAATTTCGTGTACTGTAGGCTTTAGGGTGGATTGTTGTAAATTTTTCTGCATATAGTGCTACTTCATTACTTTGGAAATATAAAATAACATTTTTGAAAATTTGACTTCTTCATTTAATTTTTTTACATTTTGTCGTACAAATATCACTTCTCGCCACAATGGAAATTCCCATATATAAGTTGGTTATTCCGTTTGTTATTTTTACAATATGGATTTTACACCCTATAGAGTATATATATTATGGTTCCTTATGAGTAGCGAAATTTATTTAATGATGTCCGTGTGTTCGTTAAAATCTGTTTTCCAAGGACCTTAGTTATGATGGGAATGCGTTGCTATTGAAATTCACCCATTTCGGTTCATAAATGGCTAAAATATAAGCAAAAAACCACGACTGCCTCCAATTTATTTCATACAATCCCATGTTGCTCTTATTTTTATACCCTCCAACACCACTAGTGATCATTCCCTGTGAAAATTTTGTGTTATACATCTCAGACCCCACAAAGTATAAATATTCTGGTGATTCCAAGCCGACAACTCAAAAGAAAGAAAAAAACAATATTAGCATCGAATTGCTTCTAGTTATCCTTTGCAGTTTGGGATTGAAACCCAGATCAGTAGGATAAGAGTTATAAGTCCAAATGTGGAACCACCTGGCTAAGAAATTGGTAACATTAATGGTGGTATAATGCACGGATTAATCTTAGAATTCGTTCTACATGTTTCGTAAAGATCGTAGCATAATTTTTATAGGTCCCATATGAAGCCTGCTGTGGGATCCTTTCCTGGTTTAGGTATCATGGTAACTAAGGATACTTTCCACTCTTGTGGGTAGTATTCAAGGCGTAAAATAGCATTAAAAATTAGTAGAATAATTTTCTTTGCTATGTTGGGTAGCTCCAAAAGCATATTGTTACTGATCTTATCAAAACCAGGGGCTTTCTTGGGGTTTAAATCATGAATAGCCTTCTCGATTTCTCTTATCTCAAATCTTAGTGGAACAGCTGATCCAACAGCAACAGGTGGTAACTCGACCGCAGTATCGAAAGATGTATGAGGGGTAAATACGGGTTTCAAATGATTAGCAAAAATATTTCCTTTTTCTTGATCATTTCGTGCCCAACTTCCATTTAAGTTTCTTAATGGCGGTTTAGTGATAACTGGTCTTTTAAGATTTCTAGCTGCACGCCATAATGAGTAGTCTGATTGAGGAGTTGCATCAAGTTCCTTAAGATATTTTTCCAGAGAAGCCGTTTTTTGAGACTGCAGTAAGTTTCTTAGCCTTTTTGTGCACTCTTTTAGTAAATTTTTAAGTTGAGGGGATCTGTGCAATTGCCACTCTCTTCGAACTCTCCTTTTTTCAGTCAAGAGACGCTCGACATCAGTAGAATATATTTTTGCGGGCTATGCGACAATGTTGAACAGCTAGTTTGAGATAATTGTCAAAATTCACATTCTCCGGTGTTCTAAGCGGAATATCACTGAAAATATGGGTACTGAGATATTTTCTATATTTTAACCAATTTATTCGTGTGGCTGACGTCACTAAGTAACCAGACGGAGATACAATTCTATAAGGGTTTGATATGGTAAGAATTGTAGGTGTGTGATCAGAAGATAATTCTAAAGAAGCTTCAACGTGAATCGTTTCTGCGGGGATGTTTTTAACCACGCCAAAATCGATGACATCTGGAATTTTTTGCTGATCAGTAGGCCAGTAAGTTGGTTGTCCACTCGCGACCACATTTAAATCCATTTTAGATATTGTATTATACAAAACACGACCCTTTGGTGTAATGAGCCGGGACCCCCAGAAGGTATGTTTAGCGTTGTAATCGCCAGCGGCTAGAAAACAGGATCCTAATGATTTAAAATATTTATAATATTGGCTTTCTGATATTGAAAATCTAGGTGGAGAGTATAAAGATGAAAGTACAAAAGTTTCGATTTAGCTCTTCAACACAAATGTTCGTTGCTTGCAGATAATCTTCACGATGATCACACATTAAGTAGTGTTTGATTCGGGTTTTTATCAAAATAGCAGAACCTCCACAAGCTCTATCTCGAGGGTCCTTGGTATCATATAGTATATAACCATTAATTTTAAACGTATTTCTTGAGGTCAAATGAGTTTCAGAAACCATCATTACATCAATTTGTTTACTTTTAAGAAAGTATTCTAGTTCATTTGTATGTTGTCGAATGCCGTTTGCGTTCCAAAAAATTCATGGCTTGTTAAGTACAGCTTGCAATAACATCGATTGCATTCTTAACATTTCCTGCATCATATTACCCATTGTATTCGTAAAGTTTGTTACTGTTTGTACTAGTGTTTCCATGGTTTTTTCTAGACGACTTAAATTAGAAACTGGGGTCTCATCATTATTTGGCAAATCACCTTGCATTGGCATATGGTTTGATCTTAGGACGTTAGCGTAGGATGTTCTGTTATTACTAGGCTGCGGTACCTGAATGTTATTAGTATTATCTTGATGTGTTTCCTGAATTTGAGGTGGATTAGGTTTCGGTCCAACCGGGCGCTTGACGATAGAGTATACAGGGCATCCTCTATAGTTGGCAGTGTGATTACCACCACAGTTGCTACATTTTTTTACATTGGGGTAATTTTAAGACTTATCGCAGAGAGCTGTACCATGCAATTCTCCACATACAACGCAAACAGGGGTTTAATGGCAGTATGCCTTAGTGTGACCAAATTCTTGGCAGTTTAAACATTGCACGGGACCGTTCCTTTTGTGCAGAGGAGCCGCTATTTTCCTATACAGGAAATATTTCAGACTGCAAATGGGATGAGTTTCATTTTTTTAAGCTTAACGTCGCCGGGTTCTAACTCCACTCGAAATAGTGGCTGGGGATTTTTTTCTCTATTTTTAATATTAACTACATTTTTAATTTTAAAGCCCTTCTCTTCTAAAAATGTTTTTATCTCACCTGGGTCTACGCATGAATCAATGTCCTTTATCACTACCTGAAGACCTTTACTGCTCTTCAGTTGGTATGTATAAAAGTTTTTTTTTAGTGCTTCTAATTTAGTTATTACTTTACGAAAATCATCTTCACGATTAACTTGTATTTTTGTTTCATTTATACTACCACGTTTTATTGCAGCTACATAAAAAGTATTTTCACCTATTACCGAGATCAAATTCTTTATTAAATCACTTGAGTTTTGCTCTCTAAGATATATCGGGGGTGGCTTAGAAGATTTTGTAACGTTTTGTGCTTCCGAGGATTCCTCTTCCAAAATTGCAAACCGATTTTGAGAACTTAATCTATCAGCTGTACCCTCTTTTAAAACTTTTGGGACAGAAGCAACTGCAGAAGAGGTTGGGCTGCGATCCCGTTTTAGCACTGTTATGTACCTATCCATTCCAACTTGTACTTGAGGCTTTTGACCGCTTTTCACCTGTGATACTGAGTTTTCCATCATGCCTGATTTGGGGGTAATCTTTTCATCACTTGTTAAAATCGTTTCTGCCACTGAGGCACCGCTTGCAGGTTTTATATTTTTTATTGTATTAAAATCAACCGTATTATTAGACACCGAAGGTGATACAGAGTTTTCTATTGTGCCTGATTGGGGGTTAATATTTTTATCACTTATTGAAATTGTTTTTGCCGCTGAGGCATCGCTTGCAGGTTTTATATTTTTTATTGTATTAAAATCAACCGTATTATTAGACACCGAAGGTGATACAGAGTTTTCTATTGTGCCTGATTGAGGGTTAATATTTTTATCACTTATTAAAATTGTTTTTGCCGTTGAGGCAATGCTTGAAGGTTTTATATTTGTTAGTGTATCAACCGTATTATTAAAAACAGAAGGTGAGAGGGATCGCGTACGAGTAATAGGTTTAGCCGTTAGGTATTTGCTATCATCGACTCTTTTTTTTATTTCTGCATTTGTTTCGTTAACACTCACTGTGATATATGCATTTCTATCATTATGCCTAATTGTTTTTGCACTGTTTGCACTCATAAGAGTTTTTTTTTTTTACTGTTTACAGTTGTGCTCTTCTTATTTGTTATTGTTTATCAACACCGAGAATAAAAAATGTGCATGTTTATGTATGTATGTACATACATGTATTTTTTCTTTTCTTTTATTTACTTTTTTTTTTGGAACAAGTCCAGTTTACCAACGCAGCTCCAAATAAAAAAAAAAGTACATAGGGTGATAGAAAATTGAAAAATAAGAAGAAAAAATAAAATGGCAAAATTCTCGGAAACGCATAGTTTCCGAGTTATGGACCTCGGAAGTTTTCATATGAATTTGTGATTTCCCACTACATTTCTGAACGAATATGGCCAATATTGGTATCATTTGAAAGCTTTTGAACAGATCTTTCTGGAAATGCAAAATTTTTTTAAAACTTTTTAACTCTTTAGCTCCTAATACAGTTTTTACAAAATTTTATATCAAAATGTTACGGAAGTGCACTAGGTAATAAAAATTTTATCAAAAAAATCCCAGCTTCGCTAAATAAAGCTTCTCCACATAGCCGGCCTTTGACCGGGCGCAAGGGTTTTCTCCTCTATGGTATAATAAACACCGGCTTCGCTATATAAAGCTTTTCCACATAGCCGGCCTACGGCCGGGCGCAAGGATTTTCTCCTCTATGGTATAACAAACACCGGCTTCGCTAAATAAAGCTTCTCCGCATAGCCGGCCTATGGCCGGGCGCAAGGATTTTCTCCTCTATGGTATAACAAACACCGGCTTCGCTAAATAAAGTTTCTCCGCATAGCCGGCCTGCGGCCGGGCACAAGGATTTTCTCCTCTATGGTATAACAAACACCGGCTTCGCTAAATAAAGCTTCTCCGCATAGCCGGCCTTCGGCCGGATGAACAGATTTTCTCCTCTATGGTATAACAAACACCGGCTTCGCTTACTAATGCTTTTCTGCATAGGTTTTCTCCCGAATCAGAGAGCGAATAATTTTTTTAATTTTTTTTTTAATTTCTTAGTGTAGATAGAAATAAGTATGTATGTATGTATAAAAGTTAAGTTAAGTTTATTTTAGAAAAAAGTGAATTAAAAAACAAATTTAAAACATAAATACATATATTGGTTTTTATGCTTACTAAAAACTTTTGTTTTTTCGTAAATTCATCGCCGCTCCTTAATGGATTAAGAATTTTTAAATAAAATGTATATATCCAGAATGATCTATTCAAAAGCTTTCAAATGATACCAATATTGGCCATATAGGTTCAGAAATGTAATGGGAAATCGCAAATTCATATGAAAAATTCAGAGGTCCATAACTCGGAAACTATGCGTTTCCGAGAATTTTGCCATTTTATTTTTTCTTCTTATTTTTCAATTTTCTATCACCCTATGTACTTTTTTTTTTATTTGGAACTGCGTTGGTAAACTGGACTTAAGCCTTTTTTTTTGTATACTTTATTTGTTCACGTTTTTATAAAAAAAAAATAAACCGTATGCCGAGCTTAGAAAACACGTCTATCTTCAACGAGCGCGACAGACAGAATCGCCAGTTCGTCAATGTAATACAATTTATTACTGCCTCCCTATCCCTTGTTCTGAACTTGGGCGTATTTCCCCTATTTCAGATATAAATATTTTTGACAATTATGAAATCAAATACAGACTCACCCCCTCTGCTGATATCGGCTAGGTGGGTATGCTGTGCATTGGTGTATCAGTATCAGCCTTCTACTGGAGTACTGCACCAACTCACGCACTTTCTCACCATGTGGGTCGGTAGCCTCTTGTGGTAGGTATACCGATGCTAGTGCGAGGACCGTTTTGTCCCTAGCTTCTCCTGTCTCGACCGTGAGATCTTCATTACTGAAAGAATGAGAAATCATCCATTTATGCTCATTTCTTGCTTGTATACAAGTTCGTACCTTCTCATCTGTTCGTACCTTCAACTTTCACTGACTCGTATCGAACAGTAAATTATAAGTTATTCAAAAAATTTGTCGAAGTAAAATATTTACTGCCTGTTTTTTAAAATAAAATAAAAATTTTCGCTTGGGAAAATTATATATTGAAACAACAATAAAACAACTTAAATTTGTTATTGTCTTCAATAACAAATTGAAAAACAGTCAGTTAGTCTTTTTCTTTTTAATTTTAAATTTATTCAATACAAAAATTTTAAATACATTATTTTTAAATAATCAGATATATTTCAAATTATTTTTTAATGAGTAACAAATAAATTTAAAATAATTTAATTTTTGAAATAGAATTACAAAAGGTAAATAGTTGATTTTGAGCCAGTATTAAGAATAAAATTATTCACAATATACAGCTATGATATGTACATAAAAATTTTTTGAAAAATAATTTAATCACAGTATTTAAAAAGAATTATACGAACATTTATTTTTAATAAAAATTTCTATTTTTAGAGTAATGACGGAGCAAGTCTTATGCAACAAATTAGTTCTTTACTAACAACATCATCCACTCGTGTCCTCGGACTTCGCCTGCTTGATAAGTTTATAGATAATTGCTCTACTGACGTTCTTCAAAAAAAAGGAAATTTGTGGACAACATTGGTATTAAAAGCATTAAACAATCAAGAGCTACAATGCGATGATCCACTTATTTTTCAAGCATTAAGTGAGATTTTATTGATATAAATATTTGTATATAGTTTTTCTTTATAATATCTTTTTAGAGAAAATTGTAAAAAGGTCTCAACAAGCTCCTGATCTGGCAAAATCTTTTGCAAGTATTCATATTTCTAAAGTTTACGAGAGCCTTACTAATGTTCCGTTGTCTAAATCAAAATATGCCTTAAGTTGCATTGAGTCATGTTTGAGCACATATCCTGGTTCAAGTGGTCCTTCAAGAGGCATAATTGAGCGATTTTTGTGGAAAAACTTGGACCAACTTAATTCTGATGTGGTCAAAAATTGTGGTAAATGCTTACATCTTCTTCAACAGGTCAAAGGTGGTGGAGTGCAAGGCGTTAATCATAAAATGCAATGGAAAAACTATCAACTTCAATTATTAGGTGCCATACATGATGTATATAATGGAATGTTTGCAAACTGTATAGAAATGTATGAAGATAAAATAGAACAAGAACACTTACCCTGGAGATCACAACAAATTGAGTTTGATCTTGAGCCAGTTAAAAAGGCAGCACAGATGTATATACGGTGTCGTAATTTGTTAACATATCTTATTATCGCTTTAAGGTAATTATATTATTTTAATTCAATATTCTTTAAAACAAACCAAAAGAAGAAATTAATAAAAGAATAAATATTTTGTTACAGGGAGCCATTCCCAGTGGAAAAACCTATCCTGCTAAAAAAAATTTTAAACATTATTATTAGAGGCCTGAGCGTAAACGTGTTAATGTTAGAGCAAAATCCAAATGCGGAAAATATTGCTCTTAGTATTCTATTGCCGAAGTTACACGGTGACTTACTTAATTTACTCAACGTTACATTATTAATGTAAATTAAGAAAATGTACCTATAAATTTAAATATATAAATTGTAATTAAATTTTTTTTTTAGATTACGTGGCCATCTTCGTCCTTATTCTGAACATATTTTAGGTCTTATATTCGATTCCCTAAAATGGACATCCACTAAAAACGGTCATGGGGAACAAAAAGTCTTGCAGTATGTATATATTTATTTTCTTTTTTTATTCGAGCGCATAATTATTACTTGCATCATTATAAGTTACTGTTTTTTCAAATGGATTTTGATTCTTAAAGTCTTGAGCTACAATTGGCGATAATTTTTATTTCATAATAAAGTATTGTAGTAATGTATAAGACTGTCTATTCAGTTTGACTTCCGCTTTATTAACGAATCTTTTCTCTTCAAGCTGAGTAACAATCCATAAAAAACATTGAACAGTAAGAAGATAAAAATACTTACATAAAAGCTCAGTAACAATCAGGAAATTACTTAACTAGGCAGAAAAGGAGAGATCTATTTATTTTCAAATTTTTAAATCTAGTTTCTATAGTTAATAGTTCACAAAAAAAAATTAAAAAAGTAAGAATATTCACACCAACAAAACATTATTACAATCTCAAAAACAAGTGTAAACTTAAAGAAAAAAAAAAAAAAAAAAAAAAAAAGTTTGGCAACGCTATGCCTGAATAGAACGTGTTTGTTACTCAGCTGTCACTTAAACTTGGAAAACTAAAAACTTTAATTGTGTAAAATAATAAATTGTTAAATTTTTGCCTACATAATTACCCCTGGATATTATATTATTGAAATATTATAAAAAGCCAGAGTTTTTTTACGTTTTTATCTGCCTTAATAAACTTGCTGTTTCTGCCGTGGTGCCATTTTATTTTGCTGTATACACATTGTTGTTGCTGTTGCTTGTATTTACTGCTTACGTTTATTTAGTATTACAAACATGCCCGCCACAAAAGTCTTTAAATTTGGTATCTGCCAAGATTCCATTGGAAAAACCCATGGTAGTATCCAATGCAAGATATGCAAACAATGGCTGCATTTACAATGTGCTGATGTTTCGGAAAAACATCTAGCGTTATTTAGAGATAGACCAAAATCATTTTTTTTCACATGCAGTGGCTGTGCTGAAGTTTGTTCTGATGATCGCCATACTCGTGATGATGTGAAGGCAATAAAAACAAGCTTCGACGAATTTGTAAAAGCTAGTAAGGAAGACAATACTGCCTTTAAAAATACAATGGCTCAGGTACTGTCTGATTTTAAAAATGAAATATCGTTATGCATTAAAGAAATTAAGTCAGATATAGTGACATGCAATAAATTAATAGACAAAATTAGTGCCTCAACTACTTCTAAATTATCTGCATTGGAGACAGAAAATAATATTTTACATAGGCGTCTGAATCGTGGTGATATTGTGGTAAATGGATTACCATCGGGCCTAAATAACCTCTCGTCCACTGTTATTTCCCTGTGTAATCATTATAACATTAGAATTTCTGAGCAAAACTTGAATCATGTTTGTTATATGAGTGATAGAAAACTTATATTGGTTAAATTTAATAATGTTAACGTTCGTGACTCCCTAATGAAGGAATACTTTAAAACAAGATCGCTTAAAGTTAAAAATATTCTTGGTGGCGAAATAGAGAGCCGTGTATACTTAAACGACCATTTTTCTCCTGCTGCGTCGAACCTTAACTCTTTATGTCGAAAAATGATGCGTCAGAAAATTATCACCAAATTTAAACTTATAAACAAGGATAAGCCAAAAGCTGCAATAACGCTATGTGATGGTAAAGAAGTTGTTTATGATACGTCTGAATGTGCTGATCTCTTAAATAGTTAAGTTATTTAATTCTATATTTTTTATAATTTATTATTTTTACTTTTATATTTCAAGGACCAAATTTAACAAATATTTATATGAATTGATCTTGTTTTGCTAACATTAAACTACTTTATTTTTGTTAAATCTGGTTTTTGTAAAATAATTATTGTATTTTATTCTTTAATAATATCTTCTACTGATCTCCTTATTTGCCTTACTGTGATGACAGCGAGTATTAATTAAATTATTTTGTATTTAAATTAGAAATTTTTATTGAAATTTAAAAATGTATTTTCCACACATATTTAATTTTATATTGTTCCCTGCCATTATTATTCTAAATTTTGATGTCAGTTGACAATGATAATATTGGTCCCATCATAAGCAATAGTTCTTTCCTTAAATCAAGTTTACATTCTTTTTCTAACCAGCTCAAAATATCGCACATGAACTGCCAGAGTATTAGGCCATTTCAAAACAAAGTTAAATTTGATGAATTTAAGAATATTGTTAAGGATAATTTTGAGATAATTGCTGTATCTGAAACGTGGCTAAAACCATATATATCTGATTCATCGATAGGTATGGATAACTATAAAATAGTCCGAAATGATCGTATACATCGTAGAGGTGGTGGAGTTTGCATTTATTTGAAAACTAAACTCAAATATATAGAGTTGTTTTGAAAGCTTCCTCTGATGATTGTGAATCCATCTTTATTGAAATTAATTATGAAAACATCAAGATACTTTTTGGTGTGGTCTATTAACCGCATGGTAATATAAATGCTTTTGAAGATTCTCATTTTGAGTTGCTCTTAAAATACTCTAGCATTATTGTTGTTGGTGACTTTAACTGCAACATGTTTAATACTATTAAGGCAAATTTGATGAGATCCATGTGCGCTAGATTGGGAATTTCAATTCAACATAATTCTCGCCCAACCCACGTTGATGTGGCGCATCGATCTACATCCTTATTAGATTATTGGTTAATAAGTGATCACTCTATGATTTTATATTCAAATCAGGTTCAATGTCCTTCGATTTCTCACCACTCATTAATATATGCTGCATTTCGTCTAAACTTTTCGCAATTTTGCGAAATTTTGGAGTATCGTGATTTTAATGCGATTGATTGGAATGCCCTCTTAGCATTTTTATCTACGTTTGACACATACTCATTTTTTAATTCGTCTGATGTTAATTTTCAGAATACTGTTATTGATTCACTTATTAACTCGCTTTTCAGTTTTGTTCCTGTTGTTAGACGTAAGATCAGGCGGGATAATATAATTCTGCTGGCAACTTCCTTACGAGATTTGGCGTATTCTGCTTTCTTGGCTAATAAGTCTAGATCGAATTGGTCTATTTTCTGCAGATACCGGAATAGAGCAAAAAATGTAATTCGTAAGGAAAAAAGAAGGTTTTATAATAAATTATTTTCTAGTTTAGATGGCTCAGGCATTTGGAAAGTTTTGAAAGGGAATGGCATAATTGAGAACAATGAACTGGTATGTAACTTTGATGTAAATGATATAAATGAATATTTTGTTAATAATAATACTGTTGATAATGACGGCTGTGGGAAAAATCGCCCATAGGAAAATGGCCCAAAAAAAAAAATTAAAAATCGCCCAAATGAAGAATCGCCCAACAGAACATGAAAAATGACCCAAAAAGTTATATATGAAATTTTGCCCAAAAGAAACGAAAAAGGGCCCAAAAAAAAAATGAAAAATGACCCAAAAAGCAAATACGAATTTTTTCCCGGTGGCATGTTATAACGTCCAGTGTCATAGTGTCCATGGACGTTATGACACTCCAAACAGTGTCATAGTGTCCATGGACACTGCGCTAACTAAAGCTTCTCTGCACAGCCGGCCTTCGGCCGGGCGCAAGGATTTTCTCCTCTATGGTATAACAAACACCGGCTTCGCTAACTAAAGCTTCTCTGCATAGTCGGCTTTCATTTGGAAACAAGGCAGATTTTAGAAGCTTTACTTAGCGAAGCCGGTGTTTGTTATACCATAGAGGAGAAAATCCTTGCGCCCGGCCAAAGGCCGGCAGTGCAGAGAAGCTTTAGTTAGCGAAGCCGGTATTTCTTATGCCATAGAGGAGAAAATCCTTGCGCCCGGCCGAAGGCCGGCTGTGCAGAGAAGCTTTAGTAAGCGAAGCCGGTGTTTGTTATACCATAGAGGAGAAAATCAAAAAAATGGGCCATTTTTCATACAACATTTTTGGGTGATTTTTCATTATTAAAAAACGAAAAATCACCCAACAATAACGAAAAATAGCCCAAAAATTTTAGGTCACTTTTCATATGAATTTAGGCCCAATTTTACATGGAATTTTTTTGGGCGATTTTTCATTTCTTTTTTTGGGCCATTTTTCTTTGGGCGATTTTTCCCACAGCCGATAATGACCCTGTTGATTTTGGATCGTTTGATGTGTTAGATGGATCGTTTTCTTTTCGTTGCGTAAGTGAGAGTGATGTATATGATGCTATTTGCAAAGTCAAGTCCAAGTCTGTAGGTATAGACATGATTCCTATTCGGTTTCTTAAGTATATCTTTCCATATATATCTTTAATTATTACCCATAATATTAACACTATTTTGATTTCATCTACATTTCCTTCCTCCTGAAAGACGGCTCGTGTTGTACCCATACCTAAATCGAAAAACATTTCTAGACTAGAAGATTTGAGACCAATTTCCATTCTTCCTGCATTATCTAAAGCATTTGAACATATTATGAAAGATCAGATACTATCTTTTGTTCGAAATAGAATTGTTCCTTCGCAACATGCCTTCCGCTGTGGACATAGCACCACATCTTTATTAGTCAGTTTAACTGAGGACATAACGACCCATTTGAATAATGATAAGTTAGCGGCCTTGTTATCACTTGATTTGTCTAAAGCATTCAATTCAGTTAATTTTCGTGTAATGATAAGGAAATTAAAAGAGAATTTTAATTTTTCTGGAACTGCAAATAAGTTAATATTTTCATATCTATCGAATAGATATCAATTTGTAGATGTCAACCAAACATATTCTAATGTACTTCGCCTTTCATCTGGTATCCCTCAAGGCTCTGTTTTAGGCCCAATTTTATTCGTATTGTATATAAATGATTTATCTTCTTACGTTGGTAATCATATTTGTAAGCCGTATTTATACGCTGATGATGTATTTCTTTTGATTATTGGCGAGAAGTCTGAATTAAGTACTTTTCAACTAAACGTCAATGACATATTTCAGCGTTTCATACTTTGGTCTTCCGATAATTATTTGTCAATTAATTTTGATAAGACAAAAGCTCTTGTGTTTGGAACGAATGACTTTAATTCGTTTAATCTTAATATAACGGTTGGTGAGTTTAACGTGGAGACTGTCGAACGTTTGAAATGTTTAGGTGTATATTTGGACAGACGCTTAAATTTTGAGAGCCATTTGAATTTTATAAGTCAAAAGATTTCTGGATCTTTACGTCGACTTTATTCTTCGAATATATGCTTGCCGAATCGTATTAAGTCTCGTCTAGCGCATGCAATATTGATGCCACAGATTTTGTATGGTATTGAGCTTTTTTCAGGAGCTATGACATATATTACTTTTAGATTAAATCGTCTTGTAAATATGGTTGTTCGTTACGTTTACAATGTTCGAAGACGTGATCACGTTTCAGTGTTTGTAGAACGTTTCTTGGGTTGTTCTTTTCATAATTTTATGATTAGTCGGAACTTAATTTTTTTCTATAAGATCATTAAACGGGGTTTTCCTACGCAACTTTGCTCTAAATTCAATTTTTCTCATTCCTCTAGAAACCCTCAACTTTTAATACCAAGAATAAATAATACTTTATTTGAAAAATCGTTTATTGTAAGAACATCCCGACACTGGAACTATTTGCCTTTGGAACTTCGTCTTTTCTCCCATACGAATAATGCTTTTCGCCTGAAACTACTGTTAGCCCTTACCCAATTGTAATAAACTTGATTATTTATATTATTTATATAAATTGCTATTGCTTTTTTTTTGGGATCAATTACTATAACTTCTTACACTCTCTTTAGTGCTTGTTTGTTGTTTGGTTTGGGAACAAATATAAAAATATAATTTTATGTGTTGAAGTAAAAAATTTTATTGTTAATTATTTCTCTTTTTGAAGTATTTAGGAATATGATATGTAATATAAGTCAATTGGCCTAAAGAGGCTTATTATATTATTGTGAATAAAGAAATAAATAAATAAATAAATAAATAAATAAATATCTAGAAACACACAAACTATCTACAATTCGGTCATACTGACCACGAGATCGCCTGATCTCGGTTGTGTCATCTAGCGACCTATGCCCTTTAAACCAAGGACGGATATTACCAATTGCATTTAAAAAAACCATGCATATGCCAATTTAATTTGTGATTTAATAATGATATTTTTTCTCAATTTTACCCAATAGAATTGCCAAGAATCCCTACATATTTTATAAACACTTTGGGAGGGGAGCCTACATACAAAATTTCAAGTCTGTGGCTTAAGTTATTTGGGATGGAAGATGATTACCCAATCAGTTACGCAAACCTTATCTAAATAGACGAAGTCACTTAATATGCTTAAGTTACTAGGGTGGCACTTGGTTGAAGCGGAAATTTATAATAATTTATTTTGATACTTAACAGTAGTATATGTGCACTTAACCTCCCCTTAAATTTGGTTTCGTTAAGCTCTTATCTATTTTTAAATTAACTCACAATCACTTCACATATCCAAAAAATGGCGCGCACAAAATCACAATTATCACATGGAATGATTAATTACTAGGTTAGGTTAGGTTAGAAAGGCTGGTGTGAAGCAAACTTCACACCCTCACCCAGAGACCATTATGGTCCATTGTGATGCCTTTATTTAGTGAAACAAAGGAAGAAAGAAGAGAAAGATATCTAGTGTGACAGAGTAGGAGAAGTAAATGGTGAAAGCACAGGGAAAGAAGATAGTGGAAAATAAGAAATCGGAAAGAACAAGCAAAACACAACCCTACCAAACAGGAAAAACTGCCCTACATGTTTCCCAGCCTCCTGCCGCGCAACCAGGTCATTCCCATTACGAATCCCGTCATATTCTCGAGCCCGCAGCCCGAGATATCTCCCAATTCGTGCAGGAATCTGCTACCTAGCCACCTCAGCCTGCTGTTCTGTAGCCTGGGACAGTGGCACAGAAAGTGCTCAACTGTCTCCAGCTCCTCTGGGTTCTCACACAGCCTACATATATCCGATAAGCCAGACCCCATTCTCACCGCCATTCTGCCTATCATACAGTCGCCCGTGATAATACCTATCATGGTCCTGACGCAGGCCCTACTCTTACCCAGCAGCGCTTCCGAATTTGACCTACTAAGCATCGGCCACAGCGTGCGCGATACTCGGCAGTCCGTTCGTCCCCGCCAAGCCCGATTAACCCTGTTCAGAATCCATTCCCTAATTCTCCCAAAGTAGAAGCCCATTGGAGGCCTGACCACTTGCAAACTGTCAGGATCTTCCATTCCCGAGCCCAGTCTTGCCAACTCATCAGCTATCTCATTGCCGGTGATGTTGCAGTGACCCGGTACCCAGCAGAGCCTCACAACATAATTCCCTAAGATTACTCCTAGAGCCCTCCTACAATCGTCCACTAGCCTGCAGTTCACATAACAGCCCTTCAAGGCCCTAAGAGCCGCCTGGCTGTTCACATATATAGTGACCTCCGAGCCCTTGGCAATGTTAGCTCCTACCAATTCCACGGCCCTGAGAACCCCCAGAACCTCCGCCTGAAATACACTGCAGTCGTCGGGAAGTCCATATGACTTTCTGATGTCCAGATCCTCAATGTAGACCCCCGCACCCGTGCCCTTCATCTTCGAGCCATCAGTGAAAATAGCAAATCCCCTATACAATCTGCCCTGCCCTGACCAGCTCTCCCTAGAAGGCAATATCACCTCTGGCAAGCGCCCAAAATCGACCCTAGTGACTAAATAATCCGTAGAGCCGGGCGAGCCTAGGTGATAACCACTAGTACTAATTTCACTCAAGATCCGCGAGTGACCCTCCGTGAAATTTCCTAACAGTCCTAGCTCCCTCAGCCTAAGAATGCTCCTTGCTGCCATTTCCCTCACATACTGCTCTATAGGCAGAAGATGAAGAATAACATCCAGAGCCGCCTGAGGGGTACTTCTCAAGGCACCTGTCATGCCGATCGAAGCACACCTCTGAGCCTTAGACAGAAGGTCCCTCCGACTAGCCAGTTTCAATGCCTCCCACCAAACACAGCATCCATACGTAAGAATGGGTCTAACCACCGAAGTGTACAGCCATCCCACAACTGACGGCCGGAGTCCCCAACTCCCACCTATCGACGATCTGCAAGCATAGAAAGCATTGAGACCCCTCTTTAGTCTCTCCTGAGTATTCCTCCTCCAGGACAGCTTACTGTCCAGAAAAACTCCTAGATACTTAGCACTATCAGATAGCCTAAGCTCTACTCCCCCCTGTACCGGCAGCCTAAAATTCTCCACCTTGTACCTCCTAGTGAAAAGAACTAATTCTGTCTTCTCCGGATTAACTCCCAAGCCCTTATCAGTCGCCCATGCTGACAGTTCGTCCAGCGCCCCTTGCATGACATCGCTAATTGTCGGCAGAAACTTGCCCGATACTAAGGTAGGTAGGTAGGTAGAAAGGCTGGTGTGAAGTCTCCTTCACACCCTCACCCAGAGACCAATACGGTCCATTGTGACGCCTTGTTTATAGATAAGAAGCTGAAAAAGAAGGTGAAGAGAAACGGCAAAAGCATTAGAAAAGATAAGAATAGATAAGAAAAGAAAGTTCTGACCAAACCCGAGAGAAAAGCCTCACTCAACACAACACCAATCCGCCCTATGTGCGGTTAGCTCCCGGTTTCCTGCTGCGCAGCCAGGCCATCCCCATTACGAACCCTATTAGACTCTCGAGCCCACAGCCCGGGACGTCCCCTAATTCGCCTAGGAATCTGCTGCCCAGCCACCTCAGCCTGCTGCACTGCAGCCTGGGACAGCGGCACAAAATGTGTTCAACCGTCTCCAGCTCCTCCGGGTCCTCACACAACCCGCACATATCCGACACGTCGGATCCTAACCTCATCGCCATCCTGCCTATCATGCAATGACCCGTGATGATTCCTATTATGGTCCTCACGCAGACCCTGCTTCTGCCCAGCAAAAACTCCGAGTCGGACTTCCTGAGCACCGGCCACATCGTCCGTGATACCCGGCAGTCCGTTCGGTTCCCCCAGGCCCTATTGGTCGCGTCCAGAATCCATTCCCTTATCTTCCCAAAGTAGAATCCTATTGGAGGCCTAACCGCCTCTATGTTATTAGGCTCCTCCATCTCTGAGCCCTGTCTCGCCAACTCATCAGCAATCTCGTTGCCGTTTATGTTGCAGTGACCAGGCACCCAGCACAATCTCATCATATACTCCCCTAAGGCTCCCTCCAGAGCCCTCCTGCAACCGTCAACTAGCTTGACCTGTTCTGTCGCATCTTGCCGAACAACGAGCTTTGATACACTCGCCAATCCTCTCTCCAACCCGAGTGTGACTCCGGAAGTCGATGGCCCAACCCTATGGCCCTCATCATGAGCAGAAATCAGTGTTATTTCGTGCTCATCATCAGAGCCCAGAGTTAGGTCACCGAGTCTTTCCGATGCCCCTGTACGAGACGGAGAGTCGATTGGCGAGTCTATCCTGTCCGTCTCTGTCATGACTGTCAGTTCTGTCATTAACTGACTCTCTTGCAGCAGAATATCTCTGTGAATACCCAGCAAGTCGGAGTCCGAATCTGACCCCGAACCTGCTGAGCTGACAGAGACATTCCCTGCGCCAACTCCTTCATTTCGTTTTTTAAAATTTTTATTATCCAGTTTTTGGTCCCACGAGTATGCACGTAAACAAAGAGACCATCGCGCGCAGTGACGGCTTACGCGGACTAGGCTAGAATTACAACTGACCCTTGCCATCGGCATCAGAGGGAAGCTGTTCACGACCAGTTTCTTTTACCACTAACTAGCCATTCAGGTCCTCGGCACTGCTATCAACCACCTTGACCTTAAAAGTGGGGGATGTAGGGTATCAAAGGGGGAAGTAGGTAGGATTATAGGTAATGAGGATGGGATATGGGATGGATAACCCTTGGTCATGCTGGCTTTAAAGCTTATGCCTTCAAACTTGTTCCGGTTAGCCTGACCGAATCAAGTTCCAAGACATACACTACCGCCGGCATTTAAGCCACCACATCGCGGCAAGATAGTTATCCAGGTGGTGGTGCCCGATACCAATATAACTACATCATCCGCGTAGGCGACGACCTTCTGACCTATCCTGTCAAAACGTCCAAGAACGACATTGCCAACCAGGAGCCACAATAAGGGAGAGAGAACTCCCCCTTGTGGGGTCCCCCTAGTCACGAGTTTCCTTAAGCGCTCGTTTCCCCAGTCCGAGTGAATAACTCTGCTGCTAAGCATCAGAGTTATCCATTCGACCAAGAATAACGAAACCCCTAAATCACTCAGTGCCTGCCTTATGGCCTCTATTTTCACATTATTAAAGGCCCCCTCTATATCCAGGAAAGCCGCCAAGGTGTATTCCTTGTCTCGCAATCCCCGTTCTATATAACCCACCACATCATAAAGCGCACTCTCAACAGACCTACCCTTAAGATAGGTATGCTGAGCGCCGCTGATGATGCCGGCGTCAATCTTCGTCCTCAGATGTAGATCAATCAGTCTTTCTAATTTCTTCACAAATCCTTGGGTTTAGAGTGACCGGTTCTACCTGCCTTAGTTATGAAGATAACCCTGACCTCTCTCCACCCTCTAGGAATGTAGCCATTTAGCAGACATACCCTAAATAGTTCCACCAGCAATAGGAGTGATGATCCCTGGATATTCTGTAGCATAGCCGGAAATATACCATTTGGTCCTGCCGATTTGTAAGACCCAAAAGTATTAACCGCCCATGTAACTTTATCCAAGGTGATGATATCCCCCACTGCCTCTCTTATCTCACCCCCCGAGCCCGATCCAGAAAAGGGGTTACCACACCCCACCTGTTCCCCCGTTCCCGGATCCACACAACCCGGGAAGTGAGTCTCCATAAGCAAACAGAGAGATTCGGAGCTAGATTCCGTCCATGAGTCGTCCGGTCTCTGAATAAATCCCGGGACCACAGGGTCCTTGAATAAAATCCTTCTGAACCTGGACATCTCATTTACAGATTCAACTGACTCGCTAAATTTGATCCACGAGTCCCTTTTAGCCCTTCTAATATCTCCCTTCTACCTATTATAACTTATCCTAAAGTTACTCCAGTCCTCATCCCTACGCGTATGCTTCGCTCTATTGAATAACCTTCTGACAGTGGTCCTTTGAGTCCTCAACTCACCTGTCCACCATCTCGGTTGCGAGCGCCTACCCGGAAAATTCAACGGACAAGATCGCTCATAGCTACTGGTCAACACCTCCGTAAAGGTACCCACCAGGTGCTCCACGCCGGCCGAAGTCGACCCCCAATCGTGTGTAACTCTAAGGTTAATATTCACCAATCCCCCCGAGAAGGAATCCCAATTCGTCCTCCTTGGATTCCTATAAGGACGCCTTTTTGACTTTTCGAAGTTTAGATTAAAGGATATACGACCATGGTCAGAGAAGGAAAATTCCAAAGCTACCCTCCAATCATCTACTAAGTCTCTATAGTTCGTCAATGTTACATCTATTACTGCCTCCCTATCTCTAGTTCGGAATGTTGGCGTATTCCCCCTATTACAGATGTAAAGATTGCTAGCAATAATAAAATCAAACATAGACTCACCCCTTTTGTTGATGTCGGTACTTCCCCATTGGGTATGGTGTGCATTAGCGTCACAACCTAGTACCAGTCTCGAGCCCCTTCTGCTTTTATAAAATGAATATTCCCTACTACTGCACAGAAATCAAACCCCACACCATCACCGACCCGCCCCCATACTTGACCGTAGCCCGAATGTTATTAGACGAAAACGCAGTATTTGGCATACGCAAAACGTACTGCTTTCCATTTGATCGATTCAGTTAAATTTACTCTCAGGTTAAAAATAATCAAATTAAACAGGTTTTTGCAAACTTACCATGTTCCAGAAGTCAGAATCTTTTAACAAATAGCCCTTACAAAATTTCACCCATGCAGTTTTATATTCTTGACTAATATAGGGTTATTTTCAGGCTATTCGCCAATGTAAAAAAATTATACATTGCTTAAAAATATATTTTAAAAACAAAGTATATTCTGTACTGTGGATATAAAATGTACCTACAATACTATGCCTAAGTATAGTACATATATGCATTCTCATTGTTAGTAATGCCAAACAATTTTAATTAAAAAACAAAAATGGTTAAAAAAAACTCAGAAAAAAATAATACATCCGGCTCAAGCAGTCAAAAAACTCGTTTCCGGCTTAGCGCCGTTTCAAAACTGTTAACCTTCCAAATCTGCATTTGACTTATAGATTTTATTGACATTGATACAAAAGTTTCACGGCTATAATGAAATGAAACACATTTTCATTAAAAAACGCGAATCCCAATTTGTGTCATTGAGAAATAATAATATGAAAAGAGAAATGATAATATGATAAAATAAAAAGTTGTTTCATTTCACAGAACCAGAATCGACCACCAGCTTTTATTCTAGTGCTGCACTCATGCCCCTTTAATTAAAATGAGAGTTGATCTACAATCTACATGATTTAATTTTTTTTTTAATTTAAAAGAGAACATCAATAAGAAAAAAGCACTTTATACTTTTAAAATAACACATGTTTTTCAGAAAAGAACATAACGAAATGTAAAAGGCGGAATAAATGCAGAATTTTACTCAGAAAAGAAATCGCCATCAATTTACACTTTCACCATTCTAAAACGAAGTATTTTAGTACAATTCAAACAGTTAAAAAAATAACCAAATGTTTTTTTAATTGTATTGTTAATTAAAATATTATTTTCTATTAGACATTTCTGGAGATTTGAAAAATTAGTTTATATTGCTTCTAATAAGCGAAAATCGTCCCAAGTTTTATTATTTATCTTCCATTATAGAGTCCCTGCTGTCGTTTTTTAATACACTAGCTATTTTAATAAAACTTCTATAAATTTAAAAAAATTAATTTGTTGTAATGGACTTTTTTTAAAAATAAATATTGTTAAGTTATATCTTTCAATTAAGTTTGTATTTTTACACAACAATAATCTTACACAGAAAAAATTAAAAATTGTCTCTAATAACCAAATGTATACCAAATTCATAGAACCAAGCAAACAAGTTGTTGATTTTGCACCTATTACCAAAATGATTATATTGATTACTTAAGATTGTAATAATTGTAAAATTTTGAATATTTTTTTCAATAAATGACAGTGATGGAAAATTCAGTACTATGGTACTTTTTTCAATACTTATTCATTACAAAAAAATACCACGGTACCCCCACGTCAGTTTTCTTACTCTTTTGTTGTTATGCTTCTTGTTGAGAAATTAAGCGTTTCTATTTTTTTTAACATTGACAACATTGCCTACACAAAATCTATTGTTTTTTTTTTCGTTCATGTTAAGCCAAATTAAGAACGAAATGAAAGAACTTTTGTTTCCTGATAATTCACGTATTGCCATTCTTCCTGCATTATCTAAAGCATTTGAACATATTATGAAAGATCAGATACTATCTTTTGTTCGAAATAGAATTGTTCCTTCGCAACATGCCTTCCGCTGTGGACATAGCACCACATCTTTATTAGTCAGTTTAACTGAGGACATAACGACCCATTTGAATAATGATAAGTTAGCGGCCTTGTTATCACTTGATTTGTCTAAAGCATTCAATTCAGTTAATTTTCGTGTAATGATAAGGAAATTAAAAGAGAATTTTAATTTTTCTGGAACTGCAAATAAGTTAATATTTTCATATCTATCGAATAGATATCAATTTGTAGATGTCAACCAAACATATTCTAATGTACTTCGCCTTTCATCTGGTATCCCTCAAGGCTCTGTTTTAGGCCCAATTTTATTCGTATTGTATATAAATGATTTATCTTCTTACGTTGGTAATCATATTTGTAAGCCGTATTTATACGCTGATGATGTATTTCTTTTGATTATTGGCGAGAAGTCTGAATTAAGTACTTTTCAACTAAACGTCAATGACATATTTCAGCGTTTCATACTTTGGTCTTCCGATAATTATTTGTCAATTAATTTTGATAAGACAAAAGCTCTTGTGTTTGGAACGAATGACTTTAATTCGTTTAATCTTAATATAACGGTTGGTGAGTTTAACGTGGAGACTGTCGAACGTTTGAAATGTTTAGGTGTATATTTGGACAGACGCTTAAATTTTGAGAGCCATTTGAATTTTATAAGTCAAAAGATTTCTGGATCTTTACGTCGACTTTATTCTTCGAATATATGCTTGCCGAATCGTATTAAGTCTCGTCTAGCGCATGCAATATTGATGCCACAGATTTTGTATGGTATTGAGCTTTTTTCAGGAGCTATGACATATATTACTTTTAGATTAAATCGTCTTGTAAATATGGTTGTTCGTTACGTTTACAATGTTCGAAGACGTGATCACGTTTCAGTGTTTGTAGAACGTTTCTTGGGTTGTTCTTTTCATAATTTTATGATTAGTCGGAACTTAATTTTTTTCTATAAGATCATTAAACGGGGTTTTCCTACGCAACTTTGCTCTAAATTCAATTTTTCTCATTCCTCTAGAAACCCTCAACTTTTAATACCAAGAATAAATAATACTTTATTTGAAAAATCGTTTATTGTAAGAACATCCCGACACTGGAACTATTTGCCTTTGGAACTTCGTCTTTTCTCCCATACGAATAATGCTTTTCGCCTGAAACTACTGTTAGCCCTTACCCAATTGTAATAAACTTGATTATTTATATTATTTATATAAATTGCTATTGCTTTTTTTTTGGGATCAATTACTATAACTTCTTACACTCTCTTTAGTGCTTGTTTGTTGTTTGGTTTGGGAACAAATATAAAAATATAATTTTATGTGTTGAAGTAAAAAATTTTATTGTTAATTATTTCTCTTTTTGAAGTATTTAGGAATATGATATGTAATATAAGTCAATTGGCCTAAAGAGGCTTATTATATTATTGTGAATAAAGAAATAAATAAATAAATAAATAAATAAATAAATAAATATCTAGAAACACACAAACTATCTACAATTCGGTCATACTGACCACGAGATCGCCTGATCTCGGTTGTGTCATCTAGCGACCTATGCCCTTTAAACCAAGGACGGATATTACCAATTGCATTTAAAAAAACCATGCATATGCCAATTTAATTTGTGATTTAATAATGATATTTTTTCTCAATTTTACCCAATAGAATTGCCAAGAATCCCTACATATTTTATAAACACTTTGGGAGGGGAGCCTACATACAAAATTTCAAGTCTGTGGCTTAAGTTATTTGGGATGGAAGATGATTACCCAATCAGTTACGCAAACCTTATCTAAATAGACGAAGTCACTTAATATGCTTAAGTTACTAGGGTGGCACTTGGTTGAAGCGGAAATTTATAATAATTTATTTTGATACTTAACAGTAGTATATGTGCACTTAACCTCCCCTTAAATTTGGTTTCGTTAAGCTCTTATCTATTTTTAAATTAACTCACAATCACTTCACATATCCAAAAAATGGCGCGCACAAAATCACAATTATCACATGGAATGATTAATTACTAGGTTAGGTTAGGTTAGAAAGGCTGGTGTGAAGCAAACTTCACACCCTCACCCAGAGACCATTATGGTCCATTGTGATGCCTTTATTTAGTGAAACAAAGGAAGAAAGAAGAGAAAGATATCTAGTGTGACAGAGTAGGAGAAGTAAATGGTGAAAGCACAGGGAAAGAAGATAGTGGAAAATAAGAAATCGGAAAGAACAAGCAAAACACAACCCTACCAAACAGGAAAAACTGCCCTACATGTTTCCCAGCCTCCTGCCGCGCAACCAGGTCATTCCCATTACGAATCCCGTCATATTCTCGAGCCCGCAGCCCGAGATATCTCCCAATTCGTGCAGGAATCTGCTACCTAGCCACCTCAGCCTGCTGTTCTGTAGCCTGGGACAGTGGCACAGAAAGTGCTCAACTGTCTCCAGCTCCTCTGGGTTCTCACACAGCCTACATATATCCGATAAGCCAGACCCCATTCTCACCGCCATTCTGCCTATCATACAGTCGCCCGTGATAATACCTATCATGGTCCTGACGCAGGCCCTACTCTTACCCAGCAGCGCTTCCGAATTTGACCTACTAAGCATCGGCCACAGCGTGCGCGATACTCGGCAGTCCGTTCGTCCCCGCCAAGCCCGATTAACCCTGTTCAGAATCCATTCCCTAATTCTCCCAAAGTAGAAGCCCATTGGAGGCCTGACCACTTGCAAACTGTCAGGATCTTCCATTCCCGAGCCCAGTCTTGCCAACTCATCAGCTATCTCATTGCCGGTGATGTTGCAGTGACCCGGTACCCAGCAGAGCCTCACAACATAATTCCCTAAGATTACTCCTAGAGCCCTCCTACAATCGTCCACTAGCCTGCAGTTCACATAACAGCCCTTCAAGGCCCTAAGAGCCGCCTGGCTGTTCACATATATAGTGACCTCCGAGCCCTTGGCAATGTTAGCTCCTACCAATTCCACGGCCCTGAGAACCCGCAGAACCTCCGCCTGAAATACACTGCAGTCGTCGGGAAGGCCATATGACTTTCTGATGTCCAGATCCTCAATGTAGACCCCCGCACCCGTGCCCTTCATCTTCGAGCCATCAGTGAAAATAGCAAATCCCCTATACAATCTGCCCTGCCCTGACCAGCTCTCCCTAGAAGGCAATATCACCTCTGGCAAGCGCCCAAAATCGACCCTAGTGACTAAATAATCCGTAGAGCCGGGCGAGCCTAGGTGATAACCACTAGTACTAATTTCACTCAAGATCCGCGAGTGACCCTCCGTGAAATTTCCTAACAGTCCTAGCTCCCTCAGCCTAAGAATGCTCCTTGCTGCCATTTCCCTCACATACTGCTCTATAGGCAGAAGATGAAGAATAACATCCAGAGCCGCCTGAGGGGTACTTCTCAAGGCACCTGTCATGCCGATCGAAGCACACCTCTGAGCCTTAGACAGAAGGTCCCTCCGACTAGCCAGTTTCAATGCCTCCCACCAAACACAGCATCCATACGTAAGAATGGGTCTAACCACCGAAGTGTACAGCCATCCCACAACTGACGGCCGGAGTCCCCAACTCCCACCTATCGACGATCTGCAAGCATAGAAAGCATTGAGACCCCTCTTTAGTCTCTCCTGAGTATTCCTCCTCCAGGACAGCTTACTGTCCAGAAAAACTCCTAGATACTTAGCACTATCAGATAGCCTAAGCTCTACTCCCCCTTGTACCGGCAGCCTAAAATTCTCCACCTTGTACCTCCTAGTGAAAAGAACTAATTCTGTCTTCTCCGGATTAACTCCCAAGCCCTTATCAGTCGCCCATGCTGACAGTTCGTCCAGCGCCCCTTGCATGACATCGCTAATTGTCGGCAGAAACTTGCCCGATACTAAGGTAGGTAGGTAGGTAGAAAGGCTGGTGTGAAGTCTCCTTCACACCCTCACCCAGAGACCAATACGGTCCATTGTGACGCCTTGTTTATAGATAAGAAGCTGAAAAAGAAGGTGAAGAGAAACGGCAAAAGCATTAGAAAAGATAAGAATAGATAAGAAAAGAAAGTTCTGACCAAACCCGAGAGAAAAGCCTCACTCAACACAACACCAATCCGCCCTATGTGCGGTTAGCTCCCGGTTTCCTGCTGCGCAGCCAGGCCATCCCCATTACGAACCCTATTAGACTCTCGAGCCCACAGCCCGGGACGTCCCCTAATTCGCCTAGGAATCTGCTGCCCAGCCACCTCAGCCTGCTGCACTGCAGCCTGGGACAGCGGCACAAAATGTGTTCAACCGTCTCCAGCTCCTCCGGGTCCTCACACAACCCGCACATATCCGACACGTCGGATCCTAACCTCATCGCCATCCTGCCTATCATGCAATGACCCGTGATGATTCCTATTATGGTCCTCACGCAGACCCTGCTTCTGCCCAGCAAAAACTCCGAGTCGGACTTCCTGAGCACCGGCCACATCGTCCGTGATACCCGGCAGTCCGTTCGGTTCCCCCAGGCCCTATTGGTCGCGTCCAGAATCCATTCCCTAATCTTCCCAAAGTAGAATCCTATTGGAGGCCTAACCGCCTCTATGTTATTAGGATCCTCCATCTCTGAGCCCTGTCTCGCCAACTCATCAGCGATCTCGTTGCCGTTTATGTTGCAGTGACCAGGCACCCAGCACAATCTCATCATATACTCCCCTAAGGCTCCCTCCAGAGCCCTCCTGCAACCGTCAACTAGCTTGACCTGTTCTGTCGCATCTTGCCGAACAACGAGCTTTGATACACTCGCCAATCCTCTCTCCAACCCGAGTGTGACTCCGGAAGTCGATGGCCCAACCCTATGGCCCTCATCATGAGCAGAAATCAGTGTTATTTCGTGCTCATCATCAGAGCCCAGAGTTAGGTCACCGAGTCTTTCCGATGCCCCTGTACGAGACGGAGAGTCGATTGGCGAGTCTATCCTGTCCGTCTCTGTCATGACTGTCAGTTCTGTCATTAACTGACTCTCTTGCAGCAGAATATCTCTGTGAATACCCAGCAAGTCGGAGTCCGAATCTGACCCCGAACCTGCTGAGCTGACAGAGACATTCCCTGCGCCAACTCCTTCATTTCGTTTTTTAAAATTTTTATTATCCAGTTTTTGGTCCCACGAGTATGCACGTAAACAAAGAGACCATCGCGCGCAGTGACGGCTTACGCGGACTAGGCTAGAATTACAACTGACCCTTGCCATCGGCATCAGAGGGAAGCTGTTCACGACCAGTTTCTTTTACCACTAACTAGCCATTCAGGTCCTCGGCACTGCTATCAACCACCTTGACCTTAAAAGTGGGGGATGTAGGGTATCAAAGGGGGAAGTAGGTAGGATTATAGGTAATGAGGATGGGATATGGGATGGATAACCCTTGGTCATGCTGGCTTTAAAGCTTATGCCTTCAAACTTGTTCCGGTTAGCCTGACCGAATCAAGTTCCAAGACATACACTACCGCCGGCATTTAAGCCACCACATCGCGGCAAGATAGTTATCCAGGTGGTGGTGCCCGATACCAATATAACTACATCATCCGCGTAGGCGACGACCTTCTGACCTATCCTGTCAAAACGTCCAAGAACGACATTGCCAACCAGGAGCCACAATAAGGGAGAGAGAACTCCCCCTTGTGGGGTCCCCCTAGTCACGAGTTTCCTTAAGCGCTCGTTTCCCCAGTCCGAGTGAATAACTCTGCTGCTAAGCATCAGAGTTATCCATTCGACCAAGAATAACGAAACCCCTAAATCACTCAGTGCCTGCCTTATGGCCTCTATTTTCACATTATTAAAGGCCCCCTCTATATCCAGGAAAGCCGCCAAGGTGTATTCCTTGTCTCGCAATCCCCGTTCTATATAACCCACCACATCATAAAGCGCACTCTCAACAGACCTACCCTTAAGATAGGTATGCTGAGCGCCGCTGATGATGCCGGCGTCAATCTTCGTCCTCAGATGTAGATCAATCAGTCTTTCTAATTTCTTCACAAATCCTTGGGTTTAGAGTGACCGGTTCTACCTGCCTTAGTTATGAAGATAACCCTGACCACTCTCCACCCTCTAGGAATGTAGCCATTTAGCAGACATACCCTAAATAGTTCCACCAGCAATAGGAGTGATGATCCCTGGATATTCTGTAGCATAGCCGGAAATATACCATTTGGTCCTGCCGATTTGTAAGACCCAAAAGTATTAACCGCCCATGTAACTTTATCCAAGGTGATGATATCCCCCACTGCCTCTCTTATCTCACCCCCCGAGCCCGATCCAGAAAAGGGGTTACCACACCCCACCTGTTCCCCCGTTCCCGGATCCACACAACCCGGGAAGTGAGTCTCCATAAGCAAACAGAGAGATTCGGAGCTAGATTCCGTCCATGAGTCGTCCGGTCTCTGAATAAATCCCGGGACCACAGGGTCCTTGAATAAAATCCTTCTGAACCTGGACATCTCATTTACAGATTCAACTGACTCGCTAAATTTGATCCACGAGTCCCTTTTAGCCCTTCTAATATCTCCCTTCTACCTATTATAACTTATCCTAAAGTTACTCCAGTCCTCATCCCTACGCGTATGCTTCGCTCTATTGAATAACCTTCTGACAGTGGTCCTTTGAGTCCTCAACTCACCTGTCCACCATCTCGGTTGCGAGCGCCTACCCGGAAAATTCAACGGACAAGATCGCTCATAGCTACTGGTCAACACCTCCGTAAAGGTACCCACCAGGTGCTCCACGCCGGCCGAAGTCGACCCCCAATCGTGTGTAACTCTAAGGTTAATATTCACCAATCCCCCCGAGAAGGAATCCCAATTCGTCCTCCTTGGATTCCTATAAGGACGCCTTTTTGACTTTTCGAAGTTTAGATTAAAGGATATACGACCATGGTCAGAGAAGGAAAATTCCAAAGCTACCCTCCAATCATCTACTAAGTCTCTATAGTTCGTCAATGTTACATCTATTACTGCCTCCCTATCTCTAGTTCGGAATGTTGGCGTATTCCCCCTATTACAGATGTAAAGATTGCTAGCAATAATAAAATCAAACATAGACTCACCCCTTTTGTTGATGTCGGTACTTCCCCATTGGGTATGGTGTGCATTAGCGTCACAACCTAGTACCAGTCTCGAGCCCCTTCTGCTTTTATAAAATGAATATTCCCTACTACTGCACGGAAATCAAACCCCACACCATCACCGACCCGCCCCCATACTTGACCGTAGCCCGAATGTTATTAGACGAAAACGCAGTATTTGGCATACGCAAAACGTACTGCTTTCCATTTGATCGATTCAGTTAAATTTACTCTCAGGTTAAAAATAATCAAATTAAACAGGTTTTTGCAAACTTACCATGTTCCAGAAGTCAGAATCTTTTAACAAATAGCCCTTACAAAATTTCACCCATGCAGTTTTATATTCTTGACTAATATAGGGTTATTTTCAGGCTATTCGCCAATGTAAAAAAATTATACATTGCTTAAAAATATATTTTAAAAACAAAGTATATTCTGTACTGTGGATATAAAATGTACCTACAATACTATGCCTAAGTATAGTACATATATGCATTCTCATTGTTAGTAATGCCAAACAATTTTAATTAAAAAACAAAAATGGTTAAAAAAAACTCAGAAAAAAATAATACATCCGGCTCAAGCAGTCAAAAAACTCGTTTCCGGCTTAGCGCCGTTTCAAAACTGTTAACCTTCCAAATCTGCATTTGACTTATAGATTTTATTGACATTGATACAAAAGTTTCACGGCTATAATGAAATGAAACACATTTTCATTAAAAAACGCGAATCCCAATTTGTGTCATTGAGAAATAATAATATGAAAAGAGAAATGATAATATGATAAAATAAAAAGTTGTTTCATTTCACAGAACCAGAATCGACCACCAGCTTTTATTCTAGTGCTGCACTCATGCCCCTTTAATTAAAATGAGAGTTGATCTACAATCTACATGATTTAATTTTTTTTTTAATTTAAAAGAGAACATCAATAAGAAAAAAACACTTTATACTTTTAAAATAACACATGTTTTTCAGAAAAGAACATAACGAAATGTAAAAGGCGGAATAAATGCAGAATTTTACTCAGAAAAGAAATCGCCATCAATTTACACTTTCACCATTCTAAAACGAAGTATTTTAGTACAATTCAAACAGTTAAAAAAATAACCAAATGTTTTTTTAATTGTATTGTTAATTAAAATATTATTTTCTATTAGACATTTCTGGAGATTTGAAAAATTAGTTTATATTGCTTCTAATAAGCGAAAATCGTCCCAAGTTTTATTATTTATCTTCCATTATAGAGTCCCTGCTGTCGTTTTTTAATACACTAGCTATTTTAATAAAACTTCTATAAATTTAAAAAAATTAATTTGTTGTAATGGACTTTTTTTAAAAATAAATATTGTTAAGTTATATCTTTCAATTAAGTTTGTATTTTTACACAACAATAATCTTACACAGAAAAAATTAAAAATTGTCTCTAATAACCAAATGTATACCAAATTCATAGAACCAAGCAAACAAGTTGTTGATTTTGCACCTATTACCAAAATGATTATATTGATTACTTAAGATTGTAATAATTGTAAAATTTTGAATATTTTTTTCAATAAATGACAGTGATGGAAAATTCAGTACTATGGTACTTTTTTCAATACTTATTCATTACAAAAAAATACCACGGTACCCCCACGTCAGTTTTCTTACTCTTTTGTTGTTATGCTTCTTGTTGAGAAATTAAGCGTTTCTATTTTTTTTAACATTGACAACATTGCCTACACAAAATCTATTGTTTTTTTTTTCGTTCATGTTAAGCCAAATTAAGAACGAAATGAAAGAACTTTTGTTTCCTGATAATTCACGTATTGCCATTGGAATTTTGTCAATACCCCATTTATCAGCAGCAGTTGAGCGCACGTTTTCAGTGCAAGATGCTATAAAAACGAAAAAAAGAAATCGGTTGCATGTGCAAACTCTTTCAAATTGAATTAAAACTAAAGATATATTCATATCAAATGATTCTTGTTGTTACGTGTGTACCTTATATTAAATCATAAGCAAATACATATGTATGCAATAAAAAATATGTTTAAAAAAAGTACAAAAATATTGAAAAAAGTACTCTTTTGGTTGGTGGTCAGTACCATCTAAATTTTTAAGTTTTGATATTTTTAATTTTAATTAGAAAAATTATCAAAAAACTTTGCCGTTTCAAAACATGTGTTAATTGATTTGATTAAAAATAGCTCAGGTTTTGACACTTCCCAACAATAATTCTACAAGTTTAAAAAATTTTATTTTTACGAAAAAATCAATTAATATTTTTTGATATTTAGTTAATATTTTAATTAAAAATTTATTTCAAAACAAGTAAAATGTTAATTAAATCAAAATTATATTTTCAATTTTCTTTTTACTAAAAGAATAAATAATTGATTCAATTATCACATGAATTAAATTGAAATACTTTTTAAACAAACTTTTAATTGATTAAAAACTACTGATAATTTTTTTCTGAGTATAAATAATGTTGAAAAATAAACAAAAATTTGATTTAAAATATTTTATTTTTAAGGAATTTGCGTAAACAAATTTACGACACTGTATCGCTGTGGTGTAAAATATTCTGCAGTGGAAGTCATTGTGAAACTATTGCTGAATACTTATTTCAAGAAATTCTTAATGATATTACTCCTACACAAAGTGAATTTAAATTAAAGGTAAATACAAAGTTCATATAATTTGTCTAAAATATTGTTTTTAAGTTTTTATTTCTAGGTTTTGAGCGGATCTCGAAAACATATGTCTAAAAAAGCTAGACGGCAGCTACACAATGCACAAAATGAAAAATCAAATATGGCTAAAAACCATTCAAATGATATCAATCGAAAAGAACACTTCTCAGAAAGAAGAAATCAAGAATTGTGCAAATCAGCATTGCGTTGTCTTCAATCAATACTATTTTCAGCTGCGAATTTTTTGAAACCAACTTTATTAAAGGTAATTAATATCTACATTATTTTTTAAAATTGTTGACTTTTCCAAGAGAAATAAAAATGCGACTAAAATACAAAAGGTTGACAAGGTTCAACGAACTTAAGGCCATGTCAGATAAAACATTTGCTTCGCGTTGCGCTACCAATTCGCTTTGACATCTAAGATAAAATATACATACTTATAACCATGTCACATAAAGTACTTTTAAAGCGAAGCGAAGCAAAAAGTTAGCCAACTCTCATCTTTTTGCGCGCTTTGACAATTGGCTAGAATAATTTTCTTTTTTTTTAATTTTTTTGCCAAATTCAATTCAGAAAAACTGTCCAATTAAATTTTTAACTTTTATTTTTTTAACAAATAATTAAATGTACAAATTACCAGCCGCTTTTATAAGTAAACAAACAATGCGTTAGTGTTGTCAAAGTTTCCATTGTGTCCCACACCTTTTGCTTTGCGTTTTTCTGCCAAAGGTAGAAACGTCACGCAAAGCGACAAAGTTGTATCTGACACGGCCTTTAAAATTAAAGAAAATAATGAAAAAAAATATCAAGTGAGAAAGAGTAAACAATATAGACTAAAAAATAAATATCAGTATTGCAATGTTGCACAAAAATCCACTATCATAACACTCCTTCACAATACTTATACATATGTATTAAAAAAAAAAAAAAAATAAAATAATGATTCTACAAATTCACAAAGCCTAAAGCCCCTACCAATTTCACATGACTGACCGCAGACAAATTTTTCGTCAAAATATCAGAAATATTGGAATTACTATCACAATAATCTAAATCAATTAGCTTCTCAACAAATACATTTCTCATATGGTGATACTTAATGTCTATGTGTTTAGTTCTATTATAGTAAATTGGATTATCAACTAAATGTAAGGCGCCTAGGTTATTCCCATGTATTATAATTCTTTCCGGATTATCAATATTTATCTCACCAAAAAGTTTTCTTAAGAAAACTGATTCCTTTGCTTCAGATGAAAGGGCCATGTACTCCGCTTCCGCGCTACTTAAGGCCACTGTAGCTTGCTTTTTTGACTCCCATGAGAATGCACCAGCAGCGAGAACAAAAACATATCCTGTGTATGATTTTCGATTTTCTGTATCACCAACCCAATCTGCATCAGCATAACATACAACTGGACGGTTAGTCCTCTGGTATTTCAGTTGATATTTAAAAGTTTTATTGAGGTATTTCAAAAGTCTTTTCGCTGCTGCCATATGCTCATGATGTGGGTCCTTGTTCTTTTGTGATAATTTACATACAGAGTGCAGTATGTCAGGCTGTGTGCAAATAGCTTAATACATCAAGGATCCAATAGCTTGATGGGTTAACTCTCTCGCATTCATTATTAAAGCAAGTTTCTTAGAATTTGGGTTCCAATGGAGTAGAGACTGGAGGACATTCTTCCATTCCTTATTCTTGTAATAATTGTTTAATATATTTTTTCTGATGAATACAAATTTGTCCAGTGGCACCATCTCTCTCAATTTCAATCCTAAGGAAGTTTCTGGAAGGACCCTTATCCACTACAGATACCTTTTCTGAAATTTGTGATTTTATTAGTTTGAGTTCATTCAAGTCAGTACACGCTATAAGTAAATCATCTACATAAACAGCGATCAAATTGATGTTACAATTGTTTCCCTTTCGGTACAGGCACGGTTCACTTTCACAAGTATGGAAACCAATTCCCTTCAGCATTTCGTCTAATTTTAGATTCCATTGGCCAGATTGCTTAAGTCCATATAACGCCTTTTTCAATTTCAACAACTTGTTGGGAAATCTTTTATCTAGAAACAGGTCAGGTTGTGTCATATACACATCATCAGTCAATTCGCTATTTAGGTACGCTGTTGATACATCAATTTGATGCAGATGGAGCTGGTATTCAGTTGCAAGGGCAATCACCATTCTGATGGTCTCGTAGCGCACAACAGGAAAAAATGTTTCAGTATAATTTACACCATAAGTTTGTGCATAACCCTTAGCAACTAATCTTGCCTTGAAACGTTCAATACGCCCATCACTAGCTCCCTTCAAAGCAAAGACCCATTTACATCATACAACTTTCTGCCCATGTGGCAACTCTGATAACTTCCAGGTTTCTTTCCCAAGGATAGCTTTATACTCCTCCTGCATTGCACTCAACCAATATTCAGAGTATTCACCCGATGAGGCCTCGTTTACCGTGTCAGGAATTTTAATGTTGTCCGCACAGATCAAGTTCTACGTATTGTACTGCTTTCGTGGTCTTCCTGGCTGACCCGTACGCAAAATTTTCGGTCTTCCCGGCCCATTCTGATTCTCATTACCATGTCGAAAACCAACGAGTTCCGAACCACACATTACTGCACCAGGATCTGGGTCTTCGTCTTCTGCAAACTCGAACTCACCGTCACTTTGATTATGGTCATCTTGTTGAATTACATTCTCCTCAAATGATGCAATACAATCTTTCTCTATTTCCAAGCACAAGAGATCTTTATTTTCTTCAACTTTTACTTCACCATTATTCTCCGCCAGCATACTATTTTCCAAAAAGTAAACATTGCGACTGATTGCACTTCCTCCCTTTGCTTTTTCAAATAGGCGGTACGCCTTCGAAGTTTCCGAGTAACCAACCATGAAGTACTCCTTTCCTTTTGGACTGAAATTGTGGTGAGATGTCTTGTCTAATGCGACTGCCAAAGACCCAAAGATTTTAAGATGACCTACATTTGGTTTTTTTCTGTACCAAACTTCATATGGTTTGCAATTATTTAATGCTTTAGTCGGCGATCTGTTCCTGAAATAAGCGGCATTGTTGACAGCTTCTTCCCATAATGACTTCGATATTTGAGGATACTAGCATGGCCCTGGCCATTTCAACTAACGTCCTATTAAAGCGTTCAACCACTCCGTTCTGTTGCGGTGTATGAGTTACAGTAAGTTGTCACTTAATTCCATGTAATTTCAAAAAATCATCAACATTTTAATTTACAAACTCTGTACCATTGTCAGATCTTAGCATTTTAATTTTCTTGTCCGTTTGAAGTTCCACCATAGCTTTATACTGATTAAAGGTTTCAAATATTTGGCTTTTGTTTTTTTAAAAGTAAACGAAAATATATCGTGACTGGTCGTCAATGAAAGTCAATATGTAACGTGCGCCACCTGATGAATTTCTATTAATGGGACCGCAAATATGAATTACCTCCAATAACTCTGTTGCTCTACTTTCAGAATTAGGGAATGGTTTAGTTGTACATTTACATTTCATACAAGTAATGCAATCCATTTTATTAATAAATTTCACATTCATACCATTTACTAAATTATCATGCGATAATTTTTTCAAGCTTAATACACTTAAATTGCCGTAACGGTTATGCCACTTCAAAACTTCACGCATATTTGTTGTCGCCATGAACCAAGTATTCTTCATTCTCGGCTTCGCTGTTGTTAAATTTCACAACGTCTTTCACCGCTACTCTGCCGACCGAAATGAAATTGCATTGCAAATTTGGTACAAATAACACATCGTTTAAAATAATATTCAATTCACCAATACATACTGTACCTCTACCCTCTGCTTTAATTTTGTTCTGTCCAGCAAGAGTGATCAATTCTGCATGTTCTTCAAACGTTTTAAAGTATTTGCGATTACAACACAAATGAGCAGAAGCGCCGCTGTCTAAACACCACACATCACCGTTTAGTATGCTGTTTCCGCTGTTTCCAAGAAATACAGAGTATGCGTGTGTGTTTCTATTTTCCCGTTGTTCTGCTTTGTTGTATGCCTCTTCCTTGCTGCTTCTTCACTGAGCTGCGTAATGTCCTCTGCGACCGCATTTAAAACAGTTTAAATTTTGTTTTCTTCTGCCGGCTTGACCCTTGTTTTTCTCGTGGTTGTTGCTGTTTTTGCCAATGTTGTTGCCAATTATGTTGTTGTTGTTTCTTTTGGTGTCTGCTTGCGATATGAATACTTGTGCACCTCCTTCACATTGTACAGTCTGCTTCACCGTTTTCCTTCTCTCGCCCTCTTCTGTCAACTTTAACTCTAATGCGCTAAGTTCCGGTAAATTATCCCTTGCTTCCAGAGCTATGACGAAATTCTCGTACGATTGCGCCAAACTTGCCAATAGCATTATGGCAAATAGGTCATCTTGAAGCTCTATTCGCGTTTCGGCTAGCTTTTCCACAGTTGACGAAAAATTACAGACATATTGCTGGACACAATCAGCTTCTCTCATTCTCATATTCAGCAGTTGTCTAAAAAGGGTAACTTTTCTCACTGGTCCCTTAGGTCTGTGTACCTCACGCAATGTATTCCATGCTGCACTCGCCGATGAACAAGTCTTAATGTAGTTTTTTTTAATTTCCGTTTAATCACTTCCAATTACTTTTTCTTTTTAATTAAAAGAGCACTCCTGGGCCCATAACCTGTTGACTTTTCTAGGAGAAATAAAAATGCGATGTTTCACTCTTGAACGATTTATTCCGCCTAAAATACAAAAGGTTGACAAGTTTCAACAAACTTAAAATTAAAGAAAAAGAGAGTGAGAAAGAGTAAACCATATAGACTAAAAAATAAATATCAGTGTTGCAATGTTGCACAAAAATCCACTATTATAACAAAAATTAAAAAGATAAATTTTAATTTTTGTGATATTAAATCCATCCTTCTCCCATTTTTCTTTTGCAAATTGTATACACTCAACCACAAAAAAATGAACCTCAAGAACGAGATATTTTCTAAGCTAATTTGGGGCTGCTGAACACGAATATTGCATTTATTTATTTTTCTCAAGAAGCGTTTTCGAGATATTCGCGAAAATCGTGTTTTTCTGCAGTTGTTTTAGCTATTTCGAAAAATTTCGAGAACTGTTCACCTGAATTAAAACATTTGCATTGAAATGTATATTCTCTTTCAGCCCATATATATACTGTCTCGATCGGATAAAAATTTACTGAGCTACAGGGTTTAAAACTTGATTTTTTTACGTTTTTTGAACCTAGGTCCAATTCCCAACTCAGTCCAGATTGAAAAATTATCAATAAATTTTAATACATTTTGTAAAATTCCTTATAATTTAATGAAAATTAAATTCAATGAACTTTAGCCTGATTAAAATATCAAAATTTGGATTAAAAACCATTAACAATTCTATAAAATAGCCACAATACTAATTATTAAAATAAATTTAAAAAATAGACAACAAATTAAAAAACGACCGTAAATTAAAAAAAAATTGTTTGACATTAAACGGCTGTTTTTCACAATTTGGCAAACGTTTGTCTGCTCGTTAACAAGAGTTTAGGAAATAGTTAGCCAGAGTTTGGTAAGTGTATTATGAATAAACTTTGTGCTAACTTAATGCCAAATTTTCAAATTGTTCAATCGTTGTCAGTAAATATGATTACCATGAAATTATGAACTTAAGGCATTGTTTAGAGAAAAGTTGTCTAGTCTATGACACTATTACAACCTTGGTTTAAACTAAAGTGAGCAATATGGTAAAGGCACGTTCAAACTACTGGGTAGGTTAAAGTTAAGTTGAAATAATAAATAACTTGTTATACGTTCGACAAAATCCTACCTATAACCAAAGGCAAGTTGTAATAATGGCACTCAATGCTGCATTGCATTATTTATCATTCGGGAAGCCAGTTGAATGGAGGGATCCAACTGATCATATGCCTGATCAGGGACCGAAAATAACAGTTATTTTGAAATTTTAAAACAAAAAAAGCTTATAGAAGTAAATGCTGGCAAACTGATTCAAGTATAACATATTGATCCTTATGAACTTTTCTATGATAAAATATTATGATTTTTAAAGTTTTGATTTTTATTTTTTCGATCAAAAATTACAGTTATTTTTTTGGACAAAAGTAACAGTTATTTTTTTATTTTTATTTTTTTGTACAAAAATAACAGTTACTTTTTGATTTTTATTTTTTCGATCAAAAATAACAGTTATTTTATGATTTTTATTTTTTTGAACAAAAATAACAATTATTTTTTGATTTTTATTTTTTTGGGCAAAAATAAAAATAATGCTTTAAAGAAATGTACGTGTTATAATTATTGAGTTGTCTTTAAATATTTATTTTAATGTGTGATCATCATTGGGATATCTTATGTGCATTAAAATTAATATTTAATGCCAACTAATTATAGCACGTACAATTTTTTAAAGAATAATTTTTATTTTTGCTCGAAAAAATAAAAATCATAAAATAACTGTTATTTTTGATCGAAAAAATAAAAATCAAAAAATAACTGTTATTATTGTTCAAAAAAATAAAAATCATAAAATAACTGTTGTTTTTGATCGAAAAAATAAAAATCAAAAAATAACTGTTATTTTTGTTCAAAAAAATAAAAATCAAGAAACAACTGTTATTTTTGTTCAAAAAAATCAAAATCAAAAAATAATTGTTATCATCTGACTTTTATGGAAAAAGGAATAACTGTTACGGTCCCTGTGCCTGATTGCTATTTCTGCATTACCAAAATGCAAGGCGGATAAAATGGCAATGTTATTTATTTAAATAAAGAATCAATTGCTCTCTGTTCCCAAAGTGAAAATCTCCAGCATTAACCTTTTCGACCCGGACTGTACATATATGTACCACTTAAAGTCTAAACGTCCCTAAAAGTTTCAAATATAATGTTGCTGGGTTGTGAAATGTACCTTATGGTCTTTGAGCTCTTCTGAATTCATTCTTATATATTCCGTTGTGTTTTTTTGTTGCCTCTATTTACGGTACCGCTTTTTGTAAGTCACAATGCTACCAAAGTGAAGTGCATAGTTGGTTTTTGCATCATATTGTGCGTTAAAAATCGGAAAATATTAAAAATAAAGCAGAATTTACAAGTGCTTATAATTGCGGCTGGTAAGTATTTGTACAAAAACATTTTTTTTATGCTTTTTTAGTAAATGATACCTACATGTACCATTCGTATGGTATGGTAGTCTTATGAGGATGGTATGCCGTTTTGAAGAAAATTTATTGTTTTCCTAGAAAATGGATCCTGAAAACATTTGAAAAATTTTGGAAGATGAAGCTAATAGTGCTAGCGACTTAGAATATTTATACTGAAGAATTTGTGCCAAGGGGAGTCTCTGGCTCCAGCGATAACACTTGTCTATAATGAGACAGCTAACAGTGCGTTTATGCTTACATCTGTGCATTTATTGGATCCCATATCATTCCCAGCCGGTGGCACTGTTCCAGCAAACAGAAAATATGCCTACATTTTCTGGTAACAAACTTCGGAGGGAAACGGAGTTCAAGTGCACTTTATTGGGACCTCTATGCGCAAAATGGTAACACTAAGTAAAATTACTAAGTAATTGTCACAAACCAACAGCTACGATTGTCACAAAAAGGTTAAAAAAAAAAAAAAACCAAAAAATTCAAAGGTCATGTCCAAATAAAATGGAATTTTATCACGCGATCATGGGAGGCGTATACTTGTTTGATCAAATGTCTGGTCTTTATGAATTTGATCGAAAATCAGATAAGTGGTGGAAAGCAGTTTTTACCGTTATCTAATGATTACAGTCGTGAACGCGTTAGTCATTTATAACGACATCACCCGAAACAAAATGTCCTTTAAATCCTTTCTAGTTACCTTTACTAATGAATTGATTGAAGGGCTTAAAAATTACAGCTATTCGTCGATCAATAAAACCAGGCCGCGCACCTAAAACTGGCAATCGCTAGGGAAAGCATCTTCCCGTTGAAGGAACTACATGACGTCGTTGTGCGTTCAAAACACTGTAGCGTTCAAAAAAAAAAAAAAAAAAAAAAAAAAAAAAAAAAAAAAAAAAAAAAAAAAAAAAAAAAAAGACACACTAATGGCTAATAAATCAGTGAGTGTTTAAACGCTGGTTTAGTTGAACTAAACTTAAATTTATTTGTAGTTTAAACTCAACAGTTGTAAATCAGTGTCCCATGTATTATATGTAGTGTAAAAAGTAACATGTGGCAGCACTACGATAAATGTTGACAAATTCATATGGTTTGTATTGGTAGTTTAAACGCCCAATTTTATGCGCTTAAAGATAGTTTATATGTTTTCTGATTTATAGATTTGTTGGCTTAAACGCATTTTAAACCAAAAATAGAGTTTAACTTGCTCTGATTTATTAGCCCTAAGATAATATGTAAGAAGTACAAAGTGCCGCTTTGCAAAATTTGCTACATTGTTTGAAACAGGAAAATCAATAAAATATGATTTACTGTTACCTATATATCTTGGAGAGCAGAACTCTAATGAGTTAATTAAGAGTCTGATCTCGTTGATAGGTGAAATTTTTTTTATGTAGCTGCAATAAAGCGAGGTAGTATCGAGACAAAAATACAGGTTATTCATGAGGATGATTTTCGCAAATAATTACTAAATTTGAAGCACTTAATAATAACTTTATACATACCAACTGAAGAGCAGTAAAGATCTTCAGATAGTGATCAAGGGAATTGACTTATGCGTAGACCCTAACGAAATAAATACGTTTTTAGAGGTGAAAGGCTTTAAAATGTAACAAATATAAAAAATAGGGGGAAAAATCCCCAACCACTATTTCAAATGGAGTTAAAACCAGGCGACGCACAGTGGCGCCCGTAGAGCAAGCGAGGTTGCAAAAATCAAAATTTTCATGAGTGCCGACGAAGTTTTGAATAAACCCATGTTATAGGAAACTTTTCAACGATTTCAAATATGCCACTCTTAATAATATCACATTTTTAGTTTAGAAGATATAACCGTTCAAAGTTGACCGACTTTCGGTTTTCAAAAAAACACACAATTTTTAGTCAATTTGTTGCGATTTCAGGTGTAATATCACGAAAAATAGGTAACGAATCGCCTTTTTTTTATTTGTATTGATTGATGTATTTATTAAATGTATAATGATAAAAAAAAAATTAACTGTTTGCTTTGTGTTTCTCCTGGTAAATCACTATTTAAAAACTATCCGTTTTTTCACTATTTTTCAACTTTGACGGAAAATAAAAAAAAACTATATTTTTCTATATTTGCCATACGTGCAAAACCTGTTCTTTGATTATTTCTTTGCATAATTCAAAAGGTTTTATCTGCCCGTACGTGCCCGTTTGGCTTCTAGAGGAAAAAAAGTTCAAAAAGACATGGTTGCAGAAATTGTATGGCGTCCATCCCTTATATGTTTTGACTGACAGTAGTTTGATCTAATAGTTTGAAAAAAACTACTCATTGAAATTAGCAGGTACGTACCTCACATAAACAATACTTTTGCGTACAAATGGTCAGGAACAATATTGACTTATGGTCCCTACAGGTAGGCACAAATCTTATTTGGACACGTGCATAATATCAAAATTGCATTATTTAGCCTAAATCCATATGTATGCAGGGAACAGGTAAATTTTTAGGCATGGTAGCATAAGCCTATATATTGCAAAATAAGCATAATGCCTGGATTAGTCTACGCCTGAAAGTTGGCGCAACAATTACTGAAACCATTAAACAATTTAAGTACTGAAAACATGGCGTTGAACAATTTAAAATTATTTGAACTGTTTAGAAAGTCAACCACACCAAAGTTTTTCACGGAAGTGAAAATTCTTCCTGAGAAGTTGACATTGATCAGCAAATGGGGCTGCGATGGATCATCCGGACAAAGCGTTTATAAGCAAAGGATATCTTTCGATGACGCTACAATATCGGACGGAAATATGTTTATGGCATCTGTTGTTCCTTTGCGGCTAAAATCGGATGATTCCCTACACTGGAAAAATCCACGTCCGTCATCAGTGCATTATTGCCGACCAATAATGTTTCAGTTTGCAAGGGAATCGGCAGAACTCATAAGGACTACGGTGAAGGACATTGAAGAACAAATAAGCAAGATTAAGCCTACAAAGCTGCAAATTGGAGAAGGAAAATATATTGAATGCAATTACGAGTTCCACCTGACCATGGTTGACGGAAAAGTCGTAAACGAACTGACAGGAACAACCTCAACAATGTCATGCCCGATTTGCAAAAAGAGTCAGAAGAACTTTTTTCAATTCAATTCAATTTATTTCATATATAATATGTTACATCTCAATTTTATATAATTAGTTGTAAAGAGTTTAATATTAGTATCTTTTTCTGCTTAATTATAATATATTTCAATTAGTTATCATAGACAGAATTATATTGGAGGTAAAAATTTAGCAAAAACCTATCTAAACCCCTTTTTTCGTATTATTTTTATATTTTTTTTATCGATTTTATATTATTATTTGTCAGAAGAACTTTGGTAATTTAAACGATTCTACAAATGAGGAGAATTACGAATATGGAATGTCACCATTGCACGCAAGGATAAGGTGTATGGAATTCTTGCTAAAACTGGCATATACCCTACCACAAGAGGAGGAAAACTTCGATGAAAATACATCAATAAAGGATAAGGAAAAGATCAGAAAGAAGCAAATACAGGATGGTTTTTTTGAAACAAGTTGGACTAAAAGTAGACTGTCCCAAGCACGGATACGGTAACTCTAACGATGGAAACACTTCTAGGAGATTTTTTGAAAATGATGAGGCAGTAACTAGAATCATTGGAATTGACAATCAAATCGTGAAAAGATTGGGAACGATCTTGGATGTTTTAAACTGCAAAGAAAATGTCAATTCTACAAAATATGGAGAATATGCGTCGAAAACTGCATCTCTTTTAGCAGAAATGTATCCACAGAAGAAGTTGACCCCGACCGTCCATAAAATATTGGCGCATGGCAAAGATATAATTGAGTACCAGTCTTTGCCAATTGGAGAGCTTTCTGAAGAAGCACAGGAGTCTCTTAACAAATTTTATAAAAAATATAGATTGCAGAACACATTCAAAGCATCAAGGGTAAGGCAAAATAAGCCCCTCTTCAACATGTTGGCAGCATCTTCCGATCCACTTATTTCTTCCCTGCGGCATGTGAAGTCACGAATAGAGTTACAAAATAATTATAGTTTAGAAATTGTTAGTCTTTTAGATATACCTTCTCTTACGAATTGTGATGAATATTTTACAGAAAATTGAAAAAATAAATTTAAAAAAAAAATAATTTTTTTTTTAATTTGTTGGGTAATAATTTAAAACATAAAACCCTTAAGAAAAAAAATAAAAACAATCTAAAAATGTAAAAAAAATTTTTTTTAGTTACCATAAAATTGATTTTTCTACTAATTTTAACTTTGATAACCCATAAGTAGGCCCCTACAAAGCGTAGCACCCTTTCCAAACGCTCATTTCATAGGCTGAACAGTTATCTATCATATGCTGTTTAAACTGTTCAATTATCTTATTCGGTTCAAAAGATATGATTTTTGCAACGAAAAAACTCAAATGGCGCCACTGTGCGCTGGCGATTATAACGCTAAACATACATTCTGGGGTTCACGATTTATGACACCAAACGGTCGAGTTTTGTTCAATACAATTTCTAAAATTTATTTAAATGTGGTCGCGAGTGCTCAACAAACATATTGGAAAAAAATATTGCTCAGCACTCTTCAACGATGTTTTGCAAGCTCTTGATAAAGTCTGGCATTACGGCTTATTACATAAATGGAAGCAAACATTACTAGCAAACACACACAAGCTATTAGGAAGCTAATTAGGCTGGGTTTTTGAGATCTCAGTTAAACTATGTTTAGTTCATCTAAAAACAGATTTGTGCCGCGATTACAAAGTTTTGACAAATCAGCTTAGTGTTGCTTAAAGTGTTGGTCTTAAATGTAATAATAAAATAAAAATCACATTTCGCCGGAAAAATACGGGTTTCGGATTACGTTAGCTTAAACTTAATCCACATCTCAAAAACCTGCTCTTAGTCGGTCGTAATTTATAATTAAAGAAGACGATTTTTTAAGTTCTCCTCAGCCAATGGACGCTGGAGTCCCACAAGACAGCATCCTGTACCCTTTATTATACATAATTTATTCTTCGGGCATGCCAACAAACAACTACTACCGAACTTCAACATTTGCGGATAATACAGCTTTTCTAAGCGTTCATTCCTTCTGTCTCTCGCGCTCGTTGAAGATAGACGTGTTTTCTAAGCTCGGCATACGGTTTATTTTTTAATTTTTAAAACGTGATTATTGATTTGTGTATTTAAAAAGTAAATACAAGAAAAAGAAAAAAAAAAATACATGTATGTACATACATACATAAACACACATTTTTTTATTCTCGGTGTTGATAAACAATAACAACATAATAATAAGAGCACAACTGTAAACAGTAAAAAAAAAAAAAAAAACTCTTATGAGTGCAAACAGTAGAAATGCATATATCACAGTGAGTGTTAATGAAACAAATGCAGAAATAAAAAAAAGAATCGATGATAGCAAATACCTAACGGCTAAACCTATTACTCGCACGCGATCCCTCTCGCCGTCTGTATTTGGTAACACGGTTGATAAAATAACAAATATAAAACCTGCTAGCGTTGCCTCAACAACAAAAACAATTTTAATAAGTGATGTAAATATTAACCCCCAATCAGGCATAATAGAAAACTCAGTATCACCTTCGGTGTCTAATAATACGGTTGATATTAATACAATAAAAAATATAAAACCTGCAAGCGGTACCTCAGCGGCAAAAACGATTGTAATAAGTGATGAAAATATTACCCCCAAATCAGGCATGATGGAAAACTCAGCTCCACAAGTAAAAAGTGGTCAAAAGCCTCCAGTACAAGTAGGTATTGATAGGTACATAACAGTGCTTAAACGGGGTCGCAGCCCAACCTCTTCAGCAGTTGCTTCAAAAGTCTTAAAAGATGGTACAGCTGATAAAACAAGTTCTCAAAATCGATTTGCAATTCTGGATGAGGAATCTCCGGAAGCACAAAACGTTATCAAATCTTCTAAGCCACCGCCGATATATCTTAGAGAGCAAAACTCAAATGAACTAATAAAGAATTTGATCTCGGTAATAGGTGAAAATTCTTTTTATGTAGTTGCAATTAAGCGGGGTAGTATAAATGAGACAAAAATTCAAGTTAATCGTGAAGATGACTTTCGTAAGGTAATTACGAAATTAGAGGCACTAAAAAAAAACTTTTATACATACCGACTGAAGAGCAGTAAAGGTCTCCAAGTAGTGATAAAGGGCATTGATTCATGCGTAGACCCAAGTGAGATAAAAACGTTTTTAGAAGAGAAGGGCTTCAAAATAAAAAACGTAATAAATATTAAAAATAGAGAAAAAAATCCCCAGCCACTATTTCGAGTGGAGTTAGAACCCGGCGACGTTAAGCTTAAAAAAAACGAAACGCATCCCATTTACAGTCTGAAATATATCCTGTATAGGAAAATAACGATAGAGGAGCCGCACAAAAGGAACGGTCCCGTGCAATGCTTAAACTGCCAAGAATTTGGTCACACTAAGGCATACTGCCATTTAACCCCTGTTTGCGTTGTATGTGGAGAGTTGCATGGTACAGCTCTCTGCGATAAGTCTAAAAACGACCCCAATGTAAAAAAATGCAGCAACTGTGGTGGTAATCACACTGCCAACTATAGAGGATGCCCTGTATACTCTATAGTCAAGCGCTCGGTTGGACCGAAACCTAATCCCCCTCAAATGCAGGTATCACATCAAGTTAACACTAATGACATTCAAGTGCCGCAGCCTAGTAATAACAGAACATCCTACGCAAACGTCCTAAAATCAAACCATATTCCAATTCAAGGTGATTTGCCAAATAATGATGAGACTCCAGTTTCTAATTTAAGTCGTCTAGAAAAAACCATGGAAACACTAGTGCAAACAGTAACTAACTTTACGAACACAATGGGCAATATGATGCAGGAAATGTTAAGAATGCAATCGATGTTATTGCAGGCTGTACTAAACAAGCCATGAATTGTTTAAAAATTTGTTTTTGGAACGCAAACGGCATTCGCCAACATAAAAATGAACTAGAATACTTTCTTAAAAGTAAACAAATTGATGTAATGATGGTTTCTGAAACTCATTTGACCTCAAGAAATACGTTTAAAATTAATGGTTATATATTATATGATACCAAGGACCCTCGAGATAGAGCTTGTGGAGGCTCTGCTATTTTGATAAAAGCCCGAATCAAACACTACTTAATGTGTGATCATCGTGAAGATTATCTGCAAGCAACGAACATTTGTGTTGAAGAGCTAAATCGAAACTTAGTACTTTCATCATTATACTCTCCACCTAGATTTTCAATATCAGAAAGCCAATATTATAAATATTTTAAATCATTAGGACCCTGTTTCCTAGCCGCTGGCGATTACAACGCTAAACATACCTTCTGGGGGTCACGGCTCATAACACCAAAGGGTCGTGTTTTGTACAATACAATGTCTAAAATGGATTTAAATGTGGTCGCGAGTGGTCAACCAACTTATTGGCCTACTGATCAGCAAAAAATTCCAGATGTCATCGATTTTGGCGTGGTTAAAAACATCCCCGCAGAAACGATTCATGTTGAAGCTTCTTTAGAATTATCTTCTGATCACACACCTACACTTCTAACTATAGCAAACCCTAATAGAATTGTATCTCCGTGTGGATACTTAGTGACGTCAGCAACACAAATAAATTGGTTAAAATATAAAAAATATCTCAGTACCCACTGCACTGAAAATATTCCGCTTAGAACACCGGAGAATGTGAATCTTTCTATTGTAAATTTTGACAATTATCTCAAACTAGCTGTTCAACATTCTAGCATAGCCCGCAAAAATATCAAAAATAGTAAAATACATTCTACTGATGTCGAGCGTCTCTTGACTGAAAAAAGGAAAGCTCGAAGGGAGTGGCAATTGCACAGATCCCCTCAACTTAAAAATTTACTAAAAGAGTGTACAAAAAGGCTAAGAATCTTACTGCAGTCTCAAAAAACGGCTTCTCTGGAAAAATATCTTAAGGAACTTGATGCAACTCCTCAATCTGACTACTCATTATGGCGTGCAGCTAGAAATCTAAAAAGACCAGTTATCACTAAACCGCCATTAAGAAACTTAAATGGAAGTTGGGCACGAAATGATATAGAAAAAGGAAATATTTTTGTTAATCATTTGAAAACCGTATTTACCCCTCATACATCTTTCGATACTGCGGTCGAGTTACCACCTGTTGTTGTTAGATCAGCTGTTCCACTAAGATTTGAGATAAGAGAAATCGAAAAGGCTATTCATGATTTAAACCCCAAGAAAGCCCCTGGTTTTGATAACATCAGTAACAAAATGCTTTTCGAGCTACCCCGCATAGCAAAGAAAATTATTCTACTAATTTTTAATGCTATTTTACGCCTTGAATACTACCCACAAGAGTGGAAAGTATCTTTAGTTACCATGATACCTAAACCAGGAAAGGATCCCACAAAAGTTGAGTCATATAGACCTATAAGCCTATTGTCTAATATATCAAAGCTATTTGAGAAACTACTAGTGTCAAAATTAACGCCGATTTTAAATGAAAACAGATGTATTCCCAATCATCAATTCGGTTTTAGAAGAAAACACAGCACAATTGAACAAACTCATCGAATAGTAAATGTCATAAGAAAAGCCTTTGAAGAAAAAAAATATTGCTCTGCACTCTTCATCGATGTGTCTCAAGCTTTTGATAAAGTCTGGCATAAAGGGTTACTACTGAAGTTGCAGCAAAACTTACCAGCAAACATACACAAGCTGTTAGAAAGCTACTTAGTCGGGCGTCATTTTATTATTAAAGAAGGCGATTTTTTAAGTTCTCCTCAGCCAATTAACGCCGGAGTCCCACAAGGCAGCATCCTGGGCCCTCTATTATACTTAATTTATACTTCGGACTTGCCAACAAACAGCTACACCCATACCTCAACATTTGCGGACGATACAGCTTTTCTAAGCGTACACGCAAACTGTCAAGAAGCATCTCGTTACTTACAGGATCACATATTTGAACTGGAAAGGTGGTTAAAACAATGGAGGATAAAGATCAATGAGCAAAAATGCGCACATATAACATTCACATTGCGTCGGGAAACATGCCCCCCTATTAAAATCAATAATCAAATAATACCCCAACACTCGCATGTAAAATACCTCGGTATACATCTAGATCGGCGTTTAACGTGGAAATGGCATATAGAAGCTAAATTAACTCAAATGAAACTAAAAGCAATTCAAATAAATTGGCTTATTGGAAGAAATTCTGTTCTCAGCCTCGATTGCAAACTTCTACTTTACAACTCTATCTTAAAGCCAATTTGGTGCTACGGTATTCAGTTATGGGGCACTGCCTCGGCTTCTAACATCGAAAAAATTCAAAGGCGCCAAAATAAACTTCTTCGAATAATCACAGCCGCCCCCTGGTACGTCAAAAACTCAAATATCCACAAGGATCTCAATGTGCCATTAGTAAAAACTATGATAACGAAATATGCAGTAAAATATTTAAAAAGGCTGAAACTGCACCCAAACCCATTAGCACGAAATATTTTAAATTATAGCGGCCACACTCGATTAAGAAGAAGAGACACTGCAGCACTCACCCAATCAGATGAGCAGTAAACACCTACATATGTGAACAGAAACCGTGATGACGAAATCTTTTTTGTCCGGCACTGGCAGGACATAAATCAAATATTAGGTTAAGATTTGATTAATTATTGTTAGTTCATATTTAGTATATGAAGATTCAATAAATAAATACTGAGAAAAAAAAAAAAAAAATATATGTTTGCGTGCAAGGCGGAAAAAAATGAAATAAAAAGACAATTTGTTTTGTATTTAATTCACTTTGAAAAGGATTAAATTATTTACATTAAAAATTTGGTAGTGAACGGATATACGGAACTTGATATACTACAAAACTTGAAGATGGCGAAAACAATGTTTGATTAACCGTTACGGTATTTTAAATATAAGTACATAATCACTTCGAAAGAATAAGGTTGCTAAAAAGGGCAGCAAACCTTAAACCTTAACCGAGCAACCAATTGTTCAGCCTTATTGTGGTTGTCGTATACGAATGTGTCGTTTTTTGTAGTAGATTAACACGTTGACTGCCAAAGCCTTTTTAGAATTTTGATCGTTCAGTAGCAGTGTCATTTAACAATTTTGGTCACCTGAGGCCAACAACTTATTTTTGTTCTTTTTTGTTTCTTAGTGCCTAAAAATAAGTTTTGACTACTCGCGACTTTATTTTGGTCCCTAATTTTGCAGTTATAACGGTTTTTTTGTGTCGCACCTTTTCGTGCGACATGGCCTGGGAGAACATAAAACATGTTGTGGGGCCACGTCGCACGAAAATGTGCGACAGTAATTATATTATACTAGTTATGAACTTGCGCGTTCCATGCTACATCAAAATTCCCACCTTGTTGGAACATTACGGGCCAACAAAAAGAATTGTCCGGCAGAAGTTATGAAAGCTAATCTGAAAAGAGGGGAGATGGTAGCCCGTGAGGAGGAAAATGGAGTGGTTGTGTTAAAGTGAAAGGACACCAGAGATGTTAGGATTCTTTCGACGAAACACCCTCCTATTATGGTAGCCACGTCGAGCCATCCAAATGTAGACAGTAATGAACCATCCACCAGTACCAACAACCCACCATCCACCAGGAATCGAAAGCAACGAGCTATTGAAAAACCTCCTGCTGTTATTGATTACAATAAAGCCAAATTAGGTGTTGACATATCCGATCAGATGACCTCCTACGCCACCACCCTCAGAAGAGGTGTTAAGTGGTACCGCAAAGTGGCTTTTGAACTGTTACTTGGAATGTCTGTCGTAAATGCCTCTATAATATATAAAAAGGCTACAAACAAACAAATTTCAATAACCAAGTTTCGGCAGGAAATTTCAAATGCTTTGTTGGACTTCATGTCTCCAGAACCCATAACAAAAGGAAAACATTTCATAGAAAAAAGAAACGACGATAACGGAAAAACAATAAGGCGTGCTTGCGTATTGTGTTATGCCATGTCAAAAAAATCTTCTGATAGGGTAACAGCCAGAAAGAGCTTAAAAACGACCACCACCTACTGCCCAATATGCCCCAATAAGCCGCAACTATGTGTAGAATGTTTTCCTAAATATTCCCACCAGAAAAATTAATTTTGATAAATTTACATTATTTTTGCACTGATCATTTAATTTTTAATTTTAAGTTTATTGTTTTTCTACTGATCTCCAAATTGAATTTCTAATTTTAAGTTTATTGTTTTTAATTTTAAGTTTATTGTTTTTCTACTGATCTCCAAATTGAATTTATAATTTTAAATTTATTGTTTTTGTACTGATCTCCATTTGGATTTACATACATATATATTTTTATATTTTTTTTTGCTCATAAATGAATTGATTTAAAAGAATTAATAAAAATAAAAATTGAAATTTCCAACTTTTTTATTATCCAAAAAAATAACATTAAAAATACACAGCGGCCATGGGAAATACACCAAAATGTTCACCACAGGCCAGAGAATTCAAATTCCATGTAAAATTCCATATTAAAATGTTCGAAAATGTGCGACGTGGCCTCAGGGTAACATCTGGGTGTCGTACGAAAATGTGCGACGTGGCCTCAGGGTAACAGCTGGGTGTCGCATGAAAACGTGCGACGTGGCAGCCAACGTGTTAAAGAACACAGGTTGTGTGCTACTTTAATGTATTACAAAAAACGACACAGTCGAATACATTGCCGGCCACCTGGCAAGAATATAGTTTATTGCAACAAAAAAAAATTTACTATAAGTCTATATATATATATAAACATTTGTGCTGTGTATGTGCTCCTAAAACTCAAGAACCGTTGTACCAATTGACACCAAAATTGGACAATAAATTATCTTAGTTTAATCGCGACAGGTGGCGCTGTTGTCGTGATATTATTTTTTTATTATTTATGGTACGATTTGCTTGAAATTCACAAAATATATTTATTAAACAAAAATAAGTTTCCTGATAACATTTTGACCCGGTAGATAGCGCTGGGGTCAAGTTATTAACAAATTTCTCCAGTATTAAATACTTTATTTTTATTTAAAATAATCCCGAGCAGCGCCGGGACCTAACAGCTAGTAAATTTATTTAAATAAATCTTAAATTGTAAAGCAATAATTCAATATTATGTATATATTTATATAGATAAATTAAAAAAATACAACATTATTTAATTCTATATATTTATATAAATAATAAAAAAAATAAACGAAGAACATGTTTTTTATAACAGATCCATCAACTGAGTGGGGTTTAAATTGTTCTTATGACATATCCAATAACTGATATTTGAGGCGTTTTTACGACAGATCTATCAACTGATATTTGAATAATTAAAACGGCGATAGACCCGAAATGGACTATCCAAATATTGTGTTTTGCGCCAGAAGACCACACGGACTCGTTAAACTTTGTCCAGTAAGCACCTGAGAACCAGAAGGACCGAAAACCAATGCTACCTGACACCTGCATGGTAAAATGTCGGGTTCGCATATTGAAAACCAGGAAACAATGCACATACACTTTTATCCAAGTCCTCAATAGACGTTTTAATGCCGTTAATTTTTTTTCTTACTTTAACAGTCGGTATCGTTGGGTCGTAAAAAGATCCAACTCTGACACGACAATACGAATCAGCGACATCAATATCGAACTTTCTCACTTAACTTTTAACTTATGTATTTTATGCTACAACACAAATCAATAACTATCCGCTCTTAAAAAGACCTTTCACCAATAGTGAGTTTATCCTGAAAAGTTGTCCTAGACTCTGTTGGCGTTGAAACGCGACGTTTAGGGGAACATAGAGAATTATTCTCACCCTGACACTTAACACAATTTTTCTTGCTAGTGCAATCTCGATCGAATGGTTGGCTAGTAGATGCTGGGACATGGCATAATTTCTTTTCGTGGGCCAACTGACGGAAAAGGAAACAACCTCTCAACGGATAAGGTTTCTTGCAAAGGCTGCATTGAAGTGGTTTTGGCTTTAGCCTCGAAGGTTGGACAGGTTCAGCCTCAGATTTTTAACCAGGATTGTCAACCGGGGCTAACGTGTCATTCTTCGGATCCACCCCGTCGAACTAGGCAGATAAACCATTGAAGCCGGTTCAGATGACGATCTATTGATTGCCTCTGAAACCGCTGTTGCTGTTGGTGATAGTGGTGGTAATGGTGATGTTAGGATGCTTCATCATATTCCTCAAGCAAGGCATCCTCAAAGATGGTAGGTAAAGCGTCCATGTTACTAGGAAACAATAAAGTTAAATATACATATGAAAAATAAAAATAGACATTAACTGGTCAGCAAAACCAGCTGTGTAATTGGTTGTTTTACAACCGTTTGCTGTTCGTATATCAACAACGCTAACATGATTTTTACTTCCCGGATATGTCTTAACTACTCATCGCATTTTCCAGGAATTCGGCGAAAGTTGTTCATGAGGAATCGCAACCAAATCGTCAACAGCTATGTCTCTCTCTGGAAACTTGTATCCTTATTGTATCTTTTATGCAAATTTTGCAAAAACTCTTCTTTTCATAGTCGACAGAAGTCCTGAGAGAATGCCTTTATCTTGCGATACCGAATTAATATACTCACATGCGTATCAAAAATAGAGGGCTCCGGCGGAGCCGAGAGAGGACACCCTATCAAAAAAGGGCCAGAAGGTAAAGCTACAGGATCATCAGTGCTGTCGACATAAGGTACAATGGACGAGAATTCCAACAAGCCTATATCCTCGCAAGTATAGTATAAAACTCTTCAAATGTATATTTGAAGTTTTGAACCTTCCTATGAAAATGTGACCTAAAACTCTTAACTGCGGCCTCCCACATCCCGCCCATGTGAGGGGCACTGGCCGGGATAAAACGCATCGCAAGACCCTCCCCAATAAACGCGCGAAAGGTCCTTTCAATCTCATTAGAAACTCCTACAAAATTAGTGCCATTATCCGAAAAAACTTAAAGGGCAACCGCGTCTGGCAAGAAACCGATGAAAAGCAGCCAAAAACGCCAAATCAAAAATTGCCTCTAAATTAACTGCCTTTGTGGAAAAACAGACAAATATGCACACATATCCATTCGTTATCCGACAAGAACTGCCACTAAAATTCTTCATATAAAAAGGACCTGCGAAATCCACAACCGTTGTGGTAAACGTTCGGTCCAACGTAGTTAGCTCGAAGTAAGGCTGCCATCATTTGATTGCAAGACCGCTTTCTATGCAATAAGCAGCGTTTGCAACAATTTTGTTTTCTTTCGTACCAAGATTTTAAGTTGAGGTACCCAATATTCAATGCGAATAATGCGCAGCATGAATAGAAATAATATGCACAAATCAGCCAATAAAACGGCATGAATATGGCAAAATGATCGGATACTTCTCCGTATTCTACAGAGACGGAGATTTTTCCAGCCTACCATTTAGCCTCATTTCCCCATTATCATCTAAAAAGGGGTTAAGAGATCGCAATGAACTTTTCGGTGAAATTGACCTACTTAACCCTAGAACACTAAACCCCCTGTGCGGCGCAACAAATGGTATTTTTATGTGTTTCAATACGATCTTGTTCAAGTTACAGGACGAGCTTTTAAACGACCGCAGTATTTTATCTGGTGAGCGGACGTTTATTGCAAAAAAAAATTTTGGTAAGAAGAGAGGCGAGGTTTAGCTTTACTGGTATTTTTCTGACTAGATGTTCTTAGTAAATTCATATTTCCGAGGACCAGAAAACAAACTCAGAACCACACAAAAAGTAAGGGAAAAGGTTAATGTGAAATTAATGTCCACCAAGGAAGAGTGTATGAGTGTTTTTATTGTTTAAATGCAATAAAACGTACTGTCTGGAACACAGATCTCCAACTTGCTATTAAAAAAGGTCTGAAATAATATTTCAATACAAAGCAAAATATAAATGATAAGTATGATGAAACTTTTTATATGTTAAGAAACTAAGTACTATAAGCTTTATGAAAAATGTGCACAGAAGTCTTTAATTTTATATATTATATATTTTTCAAAGTTATCTCTTTGTAAAAAATACTTGACGTGTGCTTTTAGTGAGCTTTTAATTGACTTATAAAAAAAAAATTTTTAAATATTTTTTCTTCTATAAATTAATTTTCCGTCGTTTAAATATAAGCTTTTTCGAAATAAAAAAGGTATATCAAGAATTAGAAAAACTCATTTTTTAAAAAGTTAAAGAAAAATGTTGAGTTTTCTAGGGTTAATAATAGAGCCTGATATTCGTCACCATAGTAACCCTCTGAGCCAAAATTCCCAGGCATTGTCTAATGTTAATTAACTCATCACTAAAAGCCTCGGCAGAAGTAAACTTGTATATGCTCTATGCGAAGAATGGGTCCTATAGAAGAATCTAAGAAGATAAGCTATGAACCCAAGCGCAAGCTCCAGTTTTGAAAATCTCCAGAATGTCCTCGTAATTTGACAAACGCGATTCTCAACAAACGTTGTCCAATTACTAAGAGTTTTCTTTAACGAGCGCAGAACAAGTGTAGAGTCCGCAAAATTCCAACCTTAGTCTTACATGGAAGCAAGTATGTATAAATTTGCCCGGATGCCTTAATACGAATATAAATTTCCCCCGCCTATGCTTTCTGGGAAGCATCTAAAAACACATGGAGCTCAGCCGACGTACCAGGCGAATATCTTACCCACCGTGGGATCTGAACATCATTCAATTCCCTATAGTGCCCTATGAACTTCTGCCATTCATTCCCGTAGAGAGAAGGAGATATTCATCCCAATCAATATTGTCCTGCCAAATACGTTGCATAAATGTTTTCGGAATCGTAGATAAAACCCCCCTCTTCGTATAATTCGACTTATTCACAATAGGCTCAGTTCTAAAATAAAATGAATCCAGCTGGACATTCCATAAAATTTCCAGTGTTTTCGAGCTACTAGATTCAACAAACGTAAGTAGCTTTGAATCTACAAGATGGTCTGAAGGAAGATCCCTAAAAATTTCCATTTCATTTGAGGTCCATTTTCTCAGATCAAATGTTGCCGAAGACAAAACTTTCCTCAGTTGATCCCGAGCCTTCAAAGCAGATGAAATATCATGAGCGCCCTTTAAAACGTGTTCAATGTACATAGACTTGCGCAAAACTTAAGCCGCAAGAGGATACTCATCCCCGGAATCATCAGCTAATTGTAGCAATATCCTCAGCGAAAGGTGAGAAGCATAATTAATACCGAAAGTTATAGTCTGAAATTCATATGTTTAGCCCTCCTCCGTCGGGGAAACTCGTTAAAATATGCATTGATATGGCGTATGAGCGGGATCAAGACGAATTTGTCTATACATTTGGGTAATGTCGCAATTAAAAACGATATAGCCTCTAACGAAAAATGAACAGCTCTAAATCTGATTGTAATGTGGGGCCCACATAAAAGCAATAATTTACGCTATTACCGTTAGAAGTTTTACTATCAGGTTTAATTATTGGGTGATAAGGAAGATAACACGAAGCAGAAGAATTTAGATAATGAGTTAAAACAAGTCTAATTTGATCTAAAACCAGATATTCATTAACGACACTATCATATAATGCCTTAATATGAGGTTTGCATAGAAGCGAAGTTTCACTTCTCAAAAATTGAGCAATAACATTCTGTCGAGAAAACCCCAAATTTAACAAATAAGGAAATTCTGGCTTGAAAGGTAGCGTCACTACATAACGGCCTTCGGAGTCGCGTCGCGTAGTTCTCCGATAATTTTCCTAACAAATTTCTTCTGAAGGGGTCATTATCTTCCGCTTAGGAGTTTCCTTCATTTCCCAAAATCGAAGAAGATTCCTATTCAAACTATCCTTTATAGAAACATCTACAGTCTTCTGAGCCACTAAAGATCCTAAAGCATCACGTATAATTTATTTTTAAACTTTTTTGTATCATTACGAACAAGGGTAAATTTCCAGAGATATTGGGCATCATAAAGGCCAACGTTTCCAAACTAAGAGGATGGTCTAAATCAGAACTTATTTTTAGAGCGCGAAATTTCCGTGTAGTCGAATGTGCGAATGTTCAGAGATAAACGAAGACTCTGAAGCAGGACGTAGAAGGCAAGGACGAATTCATATTATTCCGGCCCACATTGCCCGAAAATGAAGCGGAATTATTTCCTGAAGTATCTTCAGATGTAGACACATCACGGTGTTTGTTACACGTGAAGCATTTAAAAATTTCTGACCTGTTCTCGTGATAAACAATTAATACAATTTTTTTCCCTGTCGAAAGTCTTTCCGATATTGAAAGATTTTTAAATTCCGTTCCATTTCTTAAAAAATGTTCCGATAGACGACAAAAGCACAAGAAGTATAAGAAGAACTAGAATTAGAGTTCACTACATGAGCCTTAGTCTTCTGCGAAGAAGAAGATTTTGCAGAAAGCTGTGAATCTTTAAGATCACGAACGCATTCAAGAGTTTGAACGCTTTCTATCAAAAAAGTATCAAAATCTTTCCATCAAGACAAACCAGTTTTGTTCTTAACACGCAGTTACCATAAGCTAACCGTAGACGTAGGCAATTATTGAAAACACATAAAAATTAAAATCGGATCCCAAATGTCAGTCGATGTATTATAAAGTGCAAGAGATGTCAGGCAATTATTGATACCGCGTTGAAAAGTTTTAAGACCGGCACTAGACTTCTTTTTAACCGAAGGTAAATTAAATAATAATTTCAACTGATTTATAGTGTACGTATACTAACTTACAACACTGTTGTACGTACTACACTGTTAGAAAGTAATTTAAGACATTTGATATTAATAAACTGTAAATATTTTAATACATCAGCACAATTAAATTAAATATTATGACCACTAGTGCAATATCACTATGTGCAAGCGTCAACACATATAACGTGGTTATTAATAATTGATAATATATTTTAGTATATAAGTTAGCATAATAAAATATGCTAATTCAACTCTTAACTGAAGTGTTTTAATTCTCAATAATCGTGCATTTTAATGCTCGGCAGTTAGTCGGCAGAAGTGCTCAAATAATACTTACAATAATTTTTTTTTTTCAAAATTTAATTCAACTAACATAGATTTACCCTTCGGAAATCTCTACACGTTTGAAACTGCCCTCTGTACCCCTTTTTTAAAATCAACACATGGCGATCCTGCCCATTTCAATCCTGATTGATTATTTTTTCCTCTCATCCTTTAAAAAATTTTAACCTGCAACAGCCGTTTTTAATTTCTCAATAAGCTCGCAGGAAGAAGTAAATAAAATTTTTAAAAAGTGGGGAGAATTACTGGAATACGTTCCCACATCAGTTTGTAGTAACACCACTGACCCACCAACATATACTCCCCAACCAAAAACTACTGGTCCTAAACCAATTTCTATACAAGAGTATAGAGAACGACAGGCAGAATACCAGAAAGAATTAAATACATTTAGAGGACCACCAAAAACGTATTCTCCCAAGAAAAGACGAGGAAATTCCAAAGAACCTGCGCCGAAGTACAAAGAATAGTGAATATAAGCATTGGAGAACAAAATAAGGAGCTAATTAAGAAACTAATAAAACTAAAGGAAGACGGATAGAAATGAAAAAAAAAAAATAAATGCATACGTTCAATATAACTGAAAAAGAAAGAATAAAAAATATATTTGAAAACATCAAAATGGGAAAAGCAGTTGCAACAGAGCAAGGACAGGCAAATGTCTATGCAATAAATGATAATAAAATAACAATTAGCTTAGAAATAGTTATAATTTTATTTATTATACTTATATTAATTGGGTTATGGAAATTTCTACAAAATTATATTAAAAAGCAGGCAGCAATTAATGCTGTAAGAAACTTATAGGAATGGTAAAGTTAATAAAATTTAATTATAGAAATTTTATATAACTAATGGAAAAAATTATTAAAGACTTACAAAAATTAATAATCAATGCAGAATAATCCATAAATAGAAAATATTCAGAAGAGACAATAAAAGAAAAACAAAAATTTATTCAGCAACTTAGCAAAAAATTCGGAGAATTAGTCAGACATCTTTCCAATCCATGTAGACAGGAGAAAATAAATGAGCTTATAGAATTGAGACATACAGCAATTAGGATATTAATGGGATGCTCAGGAAATAGCAATCAAGATATACCTCGTGCAACATCCATGTCTAACTTCGATAGCAAGAAGGGCTCGGACACAATTCCGACCTTTTACGGATAATAAAAAAATTTAGATATATTTTTTTAATGGTAGAAATGGTTTATAACGGACTTTTTAATGAACAGGGAAAAACTAACTTGATAAAATTTATCATTGCAATGAAATTGATCGACAAAGTTAGGAATGTATTAATGACAGAAAAAGTTCCTACCACATTTAATGAACTTAAAGAAATTTTATCAAAGAATTTAAAAAACACTAAGACTGCCAGTACTATCCACTGCGAAATAAGAAGTATAAAACAGAATGGTAATGTTTCCAATTATAAGGAAAAATTAACGTTATTGATAGTATAACTTACTTTAGTTCAATAATTAGTATTGTGATTATTTTATTGAACTGTTAATGGTTTTTAATCCAAATTTAGATATTTTTTTTAATTAGGCTTAAGTTCATTGAATTTAATTTTCATTAAATTATTTTTATGAAGACAGGAATTTTACAACATGAAATTAATTAAAATTTTTATTGATAATTTTTCATTCTCGACTGCGCTGAGATTTGAACCCAGGCGTGCACGGACAGGTTGTCCAGACTAGTTTCGATTGTAACCACACAATCTCTTCAGTCGTCTTTCTCACTCGGCTATTGCAGCCGGGCAGTTCATATATCAGATTTAGGAGAAAGTCCCAAAAACGTAGCTTGTTTTACAATAAAAATGTTAAATCTAAAATTAGCATTAGAAATCTTTCAAAAAGGATTATATGAAGGGATAAGAAATGCAGTAGTAGCTGCACATCCACAACCTCTTAATCAGGCATAAGAATAGACACTATAACAATAATATCCCCAGAAACTTTCAAAATGATAGAAGGCACAATGATAACCATACAGTAAGCCAGTTCTAAAGAAACAATAATTCAAAAAGTAATAACAATAATAATTTCAATAGTAATTGTAATCCCAATAACAACAACAGCAATTCTAATTATAATAACAATTCCAATGATAATAACAATTATAGAGGTTATAAAAGGCCACATCATAATGACAATAGAGGTCAGAATAATCACCAGTCCAATGTAAGAATGATGCAACAACAGGGAAACGTAAAACACCTGGAGACTCACCACGAATCTCCAGACAGGGAAAACTAAGAATATATTCAATAAATCCAAAAACCTCAAATTTTCTTAAGTTATTTGTTAAAAACATAAATTACAAACTGACATTTCTACTAGACACTGGCTTAGAAATATCTTTATGTAAAGATAATATAATACACAGTTATAGAAATATTAATGACACTTGCCGATTGAATGGCGTAACAAATGAACACACAAAAACAATAGGATCAACTAATTTAGAAATAGAATTAGGAGAACAAATTTTGATGCACAAAATTCACCTAGTGGACAATGAACTTCCAACTGATACAGATGAATATTAGGAATGGGGTTTTTTTATAGGTTTAACTGTAAAACTAATTTATGACACACACATTTTATATTTTCACTTAAACGAAGACTGCATAACACTTCCAATAGAAATAAATAAAAAAAAAAAAATATCTAATATAAATATACCACCAAGAAGTGAGATAATTATACCAATCAATATTGAAATAAGCGAAGATATCGTTGTTTGTAACAAGGAAATAGAAAACCAATAAATACATTAGAAATTCCAATAAGTTTAACAAAACTAAAAATCTCTACAATACCGTTAAAACGTTACAATGTATACAGAGCAACACATCAAAATAAAGAATATTATTCAGAACAAAGACTTCAAAATTTATTTTAAAGGCAATAAAATTCCATGATTTTGAAGAAGAAAACAAACAAGCTTTATACAACATCTTAAGACAGTATCAGACAATATATTCACAACTATCGTGAATAATTTTTCCTTCGTAATTTGTTTCCTTTTCACGTATTTGCGACCATGAAAATCTCCCATGAAAAAAATTAATTCATAGGGGAATAATAACGTGAAAAAAATGTTCGCGGGAAAAAATTCCCCTTGTCGTGAACAATTTTTCCTCGTAATTTGTTCACTTTTCCCTTTGAATTTCTCACTTTATTTTTGCTGGGGAACGAAACATTTATGTATGTAATTCTTCTCATAATTCGAATATTAAAGTTTAAAAAATTAATTTTAAGGTCAATGTCCGTTAAAATATTGTTTAATATTTTAAAATATTGTTCAACGAAATGCAAAAAAGCAGGTCGATTGCCTGAGGAGTTATGAAGCTTTTCAAAGACGTGTTGGCAGAATTTTAGAAATTTTTCTTACTACATAAAAGCGCAATAATGTTGTAATCAAACTATCACGCCAATACAATATATATTATTTTGTTTTCTTTTTTTTTGCTTTTCTTTAAAATATACGTGTATATTTTTGAAAAAAATAAATTTTTTTAATGTGTTTTAATATTTCTTCTTTTTACATTCACTGAGAGAAAAATGTTTCAAGGGAGTTTCACGATAGCATTTTTTCCTTCGAGGGGAATAAAAATTTCATGTGAACAAAAATTCCACTTGTTTTTTACGATAGGGGTGATTATCTCGAAGGCGAACAATTGACAACCAGCAACTTTTACAAACAAAACATTGAATTACAAGATAGACACAAGTAAATGAGATAGATATACAAGACAATGACTACTAAATGAACATGTCATAGAGCCACCAACAAGTCTATATAACTCACCATTGCTATTAGTACCAAAAAAGAGGCAAGACGATATAAAAAAATACTTTTCCCCTCTTGACAGTACACAAGACTGCCATTCGGACTCAAAATATCATCCAACAGCTTTCAAAGGATGTGAACAATAGCTCTATCAGGTTTGGAATAAGAAGCATTTTTATATGTCGATGATATTGTTTTTGGTTGTAGCCAGAAACATCACAACGAAAATCTTGTTAAAGTATTTGAAAGACTTAAACGATACAACTTAAAAGTCAACGCCGAAAAGTGTTGTTTTTCAGACCAGAAGTCTTATACCTAGGACATTTGATAACAAAAGACGGAATTAAAACCGACCCTGCTAAACACAAGGTTATAGAAAATTATCCGGTTCCAAAGAATACAGATGATGTTAGACTACTACAGAAGATTTATTCCAAACTTCGCACAAATAGCTACATGTCTAAATAATTTATTGAAGAAGAAGAAGGACAGAAGAATGACAGGTAGCTTTTGAAACTTTTAAAAGAAAATTAATACGTCCATCAATACTTCAATACCCTAATTTCTATAACTCATTCATTTTAACTACAGACGCCTCAGACATAGCCACGGCAGGAGCAGGGCTTTCGCAAGGTGAAATAGGAAAAGACTTACCAATATCCTTTGCCAGCAGATCCTTAAATAAACACGACAGAAATAGGTCTGTTATAGAAAAAGAACTACTAGGCATGTATTGGAGTATTCAATTCTTCAGACCATACTTATATGGCAGAAAATTTAAAGTCGTCACAGACCACAGACCCCTCATAGCTTTATTTTCGCATAAAAACCCGTCATAAAAATTGACAAGAATAAGACGAACTAGCTGACCGCTGTGATATTAAAGTATCAATTTGAGCCTTTTTGACGGTCTTGATATCATTTATGATCCTTTTTTTAAACTACCCCTTTGTATAATTTTTAACTATTTTGTGCCACTTTTTGACCCTTTTTGAAAATAGCACTCACATTTAGTTTTTGCTAACACTGTTGAACAGTCGTGCTTTAGCTAAACAAGAGTTTTCGAAATAAGCATTGCTTAAAAATAAACTATGGAATAGTATAAAAGTAGAAACTTACAATTTCACGCTATCCCCTCTTAATTTTTTCGAAGCGGAGATGGAGGAATTGACTTCATGTGAAGTTTTTATAACAAAATATAGAACGCACATTCCTAAAAAGTAGTTAGTTTTCGGATGAATTAGTGTGAAAATATTTTTCCGACTTCTTAATTAGATTATCGATAGTAACGTACAAATTAAATTACAATTTCCATAATATCAAACATAACTCATATACATACATACATATTTGTTATTTTTTATATTTATTGTTACTTTATTGAATAATTTATCGTGTTTTCTTTTCTACAAAAAATATTTTTAAAAATTGCAATTTGGTGTTCGTTTCTTAAAAATGTTTTGCTCTCCAAAAGGGTTTTATTTTAAAAAATTCACCCTTACTAATGGCATAAGGTATTGAAATTTTGCTTCGTATAAATCGAAAGATTTGATAGTGCCCTGTAAAATAGTTGACTTCGGTTTATATATGGGGCTATTTCTAAAATGGTGACGATTGCCTCAAAGAGCAACAAAGCTACGCAATAATTGAAAAATTCGGAAAAATCTTTATATTTAAAACAAGCCATAAAACTGATTAAAAGTGCCTAAAACGAAATGAATGGGAAATTAATAAAATTTTGCCAACAGCAGTTTGATAGCAAAGGTTAATATTAACTAAAAATCTTTAAAACTTTTATGAATCAGCAAACTTATAGGGAAAAATCGCTTGCATCGCGAACATGTCTAAAATTCGCGAACAGTTGTAAAATTGGAAACAAACCGCAAAAATTTATTTGAAATCGCTAAATCGGTTTAAAACAAAATGTGGGAAAATAACATAAAAAGCGTTAAAAAACAAATTTTTTAACAGGAAAGGGCATTCCTTAAAAAAGTTAAGTTTCTTGAGCACTTCCTACCTAAAATAAATATTTTTTGTTTGTTAATAAAAAAAACTTGGTCTTTTTATTGTCTTTAAAATGGGAAATACTGCTTATAAAAAACTTGACCCTTTTTTAATTGAAACTCCCTTTTTCTAGAAAATTCCGACAACAAGAAGAAGAAAAGCTCAAATAATAACTCAAACTTTTTTCTGCCCTATTTTTATTTTATTATGCGCACGTTTATATAAAATATTCTCTTTAATTTACAAATAATTTTCAAATTTGATTTATAAATTATTTTCAACTTAAATTTATAAATTATTCGACTTAATTTGTAAATTAATTCCAAATTTACTTTAATAAAATTATACATGTCCGTCCACGTAAACAAACGCACGGTCGACAAAAAAAGTAACCACGAGAAAATGAATTAAAACAAATTAAACAAACGTAACTTGTTAGTGTTGTAAAACGATCAATCATAATGTATGTATGTATACGGGGGATTTCATGTCAAGTTTAAAATCGATGTCTTCCGAGGTTAGTCCTATTGGATAGTAGTTTATACACAAATTTTTAACAAGATCGGTCAAAAAGTTTCTGAGTTGGAGAGGGTACAAATTTGAAATTTGGCCAAACATGTGTTCTTTCTCATCGATGTAACTTTACCTATTATATATATGTAATCCTTTAATTCCCTGTGGAACATAGGGCCGCATTTAAACCACTTGATGTTATATGTTCACCGCTATCTGGCCAACGTATCTCGCTCAATCCCATAATAAGCACGTTGTAGTTGTTGAACTCTTTGTCGATTTGCGCGAGCTTAGTTGTTTCTAGCATACTACGAACGTTCCAAGATCCAAATCATGTCCTTTTTTTCATTCCAATAGTCGTCAACGGGGGGATCGAATTATTATTATTATTATATACATTTGCATAGGTTTCAGTAATCGTTTTAACATCGGGGAGAATAAGTGATTGGCCTATAGCTCTCCTAGGCTGGCGCTGGGGATGCCAGCTAAGCCAACAGCCTAGCCTGGCTTGGTGAAAGTCAATAGCAAACTTAACAAATATGCCTACTTCCCGAGACGTAATTTTTTTTAAATGACCATTCGGATATGCTGAAGACCGTCGCTCGAATTAGCTTCCACCTCAACAGAGGTGGTCCCCAGGGAATACCACGAGGAGGCCACTGCCGTAGCAATGGGATCAGCGCGCTGACCTACGAGTCGACTTGAAGTGAATTACTTAGGTTAGTGGGAACACTTTACCTTATACTCGTCAGTTTTTGGGATGACAAGTCTTACTAAGGAACGCTTTAACCAATTTGCCTTACACACTCCCATACTCCCCACTTTAACTATTGGTGTAAATAAAATTTGTGACAAACAAATTAGATAGCTATTTATTCAATCTTTAGAATTTAGAATTTTAATTTTTTTTTAAATTTAAAATTTTTCTTTAAGCGGGTACTTTTTTTTGTTTTCCTCAAAAGAAAGCTTATATCTTTTCCTTTAAATGCCGCGTTAGCCGAAAGTAAATGCAGAAATGTAAATGCAATGTAAACAGCTGATCTATCTTATCTGGCTCTATCTTAAATTTTTAAAATTTTTTTCGGAAGTGAACTTAAACTGTTATTATTACAAAAACAGTTAACGATATTAACCAGAAAAGCCCGTCACAATAGTTACCTTTTTATTAAGTTAATTATCTCTCCTGAACATTTTTTTAAAATGAAGATAGCCCTTTTGCATTTAATATTACGAAATTTATGTATATGTGCTTTTGAAATGAAGTATAATTATAATTGTATAAAGCTATTATTCTATTTTTTGTAATAAGAAATTTATAATAAAAACAAAAAAATAACAAAAACTAAAGGTATATAAGAATTCATTGTTTAAAAACTACATGTATTCATTGAACATATGCAATAATTAATATAAAAAACACATAATAAAAAATTATTCACAATTTATAAACTTAAGTTTGTGCAATTTTTCAAAAATAGTATTTAATTTTATAAGACTTAAGCCGAGCTCCAAAACATCCTAATAATTTGCAGACAACGTAAGAAATGTATCGAACAGAGATCAATGCATAGTTTACTTATTCTTTATACACGGTTAAATTGTAGAATGCTTAAAAAAGCGAGTTACTCTGCAACTGCCGTTTCGGAACTCACCTATTCTTTCTGCAAGTGCTACGGCTCTTATACTATTGACTTTATAAAAACATGATACAAAATACAGTATCAAAACATCCCACTATTCTATAATTCTTACAATATTCCTCCAAAGAAGTCTACCTGTATAAGAAACACCTCATATCTTTTTGGGTGTACAATTCTTTTATTAAACTTACTAGTCACAAAGCCTGTCCCTGACATGCATAAAAATCTTTTAGATAATAACTAACATAGTAACGCTTATAAAAGAAATTAAACAAAAAATGATTATTCAATGTTTTAATATATTTAATAGGTATATGAAAAAAATATGTAAAAAATAACAATAAGTAAGTAACTAAATTATAATACTTCTTTAAAAACAAAATTTTTTGAAAATACTGAGGAGCAACCCTTTTTTAACATACCCTGTTTTCCATCTACATGCATCACTTTTACCTTAACATCATCTTTTTTTCTCACTCTTGAGAAAGCAACGTACAATTGTCCATGACTAAAAACTGGTTTGGGTAAAAATATCCCCACCCTCTCTAACATTTGACCTTGAGCTTTATTGATGGTGATGGAAAACGCCAACCTTATAGGAAACTGTCTCCTAAGCAAAATAAATGGTAGGTCGGGATTTTTGGGAGCCAAATCAATCCTCGGAATAAATGCAGGATTGCCTTTTTCAGTGCTGGTTAATATAGTTGCACATATTAGATTCTGTGACAATTTTGTAACTTGCAGTCTTGTGCCATTGCATATCCCTCTTTTAGTGTTTAAATTCCTCAGAAGCATGATAATGGCTCCCACCTTGACTTGCAACTTATGAGGAGGCATTCCAGATGGCGATAGGCTGTTTAAAAATTCCACCGGATAATTTTCCCTTTCAGCAATGTTATTGCTCTCACCGTGTCAACGCTCAAAAATGTAAAACATTCACCCTCTAAAAGACTTCTTCATTAATTTGGCATACTTCATCATTCTTAGGGCATAAAATGGCAAATTTACAATACTGTTCTACATCAGACGGCTTTAAACATTCACCGAAGATATTTTTAACGATAAAGTTTTCAGCCAGCATTTCGTTTGGTAATGCAATAATGTCCTCTCCAAATTCCGAACTGAGTTCACCATTCCCCATTTTTAAAAGCCAATCTCTGTAAATATTATCCACTGCACGAATATTGATTTTAAGTTGTAAAATTTTAAAGTTGGACCAAAGATTAGAAAACTTAATACATGATTCGATAATGGCCGTCCTGTGAGCATGTGGTACCACTGGTAAACATTGGCGAAAATCTCCTCCAAGAAGCACAACTTTACCTCCAAAAGGCTTGTTATTTTTCATCAATGTTTTAAGCATCTTATCAATAGCATTTAATGCATAGGTAGGTGCCATTGTTGCCTCATCCCAAATGATATACCTAGCCCTTCTTATCTGCTTTGCATCCTCTGAATTTGCTCTCATACTTAAAGTTGATGTTTCTGTCAATGGTACTGGTAGCTTGAACTGAGAATGATATGTGCGGCCCCTTTTAGAAGATTCGCTGCAATTCCTGTCGACGCAACTGGTAATACAATATCACCCTTTCCTCGAACTACGCATAATAAAGTTTTGTACAAATAAGTTTTCCCACTTCCACCCGGTCCATCAAGAAAGAATCAGTAAGTGCTGTGTTGACGATTGTATATTGCATCAATGATGGTTTGAAATGCATTTCTTTGCTCAACATTTAGAAAAGATTGAAGCCTGGATCCTTCCATTTTTTCTTGTGATGTACTAAAAATATCTTGCATGTCGTTCGGAAGGTTTTCGGAAGGTTTCTTTAAACCGAAGTCTGTGAATGTCTTTCCATGCAAAATAAAAATATTTTGTACTTGTTGTAGGGCAAAATGTTCGCAAGTCTCACAATTTCGTGCTTGACATTTGTGTCGGCGAACAAAATCTTCAACAAAGTGTTAAAGGTATTTATCCCAAAGTTTTCCAAATACACATATGTAACCGAAAAGCTGTCTGATGAAACTGGCATGCTCATTGCTATTGCCTCTTCAAGAGTCAACTCCCATACTGAATCGTCTTCTAAGAGGCCAAAAGCCAGTGCAGCTTCCTTGAAACTGGAGTGCGTTATCCCATTTATAGTTTTTAAATCATTATAGCCTAGCGCACCGGGAATATGCAACAGTAGTAACCTGAGATAGTACCTCTCTCCTTCAGATACACTAACAGTGTACATGCGCCCGATAATTTTACATCTGTCTCTCGCTCCTTGTTTCCAACCACTTTTCTTATTAAATACATAATGTCCCGGGATTTCGGTATAGTAAAATTTTCTAGCATTAATATCTTTTTCATTGAGACAAAACCATGCAATGAGAGTTGAGTTTGAAAGGGGAATACTATTGACTTCTGGATCAACGTTGTTTGGTCTAAAATATACAATTTGGTGGTTCGGTAAATGTATTGCCAGCCGAATTATTGCATGTGACTGGTCGTGCATTAGTTTTGCCAAGATTCTCCATGCAGCCTCTAGAGCGCTTACATATCTTGTGTCTATAAATGTCCTGATTTCATCATGTATTAAAGAATCTTGCTCCGTAATTTCAACATTAGCACAGTCATAACCCTTATAGGCGTACTTAAAAAGATATTTGACGCTTTTAACTGAGGCACATACTTCTACGTTAATATGGCAATTATATTTTAAACTTAAAAATGGATTATATGACACAATCCACTGATTTGTTACCTCAAATCCCGAAGCAGTTTTGTAAGTGACATCAGAATTTTTACGCCTGTATCTGGGATACCCATCAAGATTACATACAGTTTCCTCTTGAAATTGTTTTGGGGAACCTTCCGAGCATTTTCCATCTTCCATGCAGGGAGAATTCATATTATTGTCTCCGCAAATCCCATGTACCATATGCTTTAGAACAATGCTATGGAGCCTAGGATAATCTTCCGGATTGGATATCTCTGCTGAAACAATGGTATCAATAACATCCCTATCGCGAGGCTTATCGTCCTCAGACAACATTATAAGCATGTGAGCATGAGGGAGACCTCTTTATTGGAATTCAATGACATGGATTTTGGCAACAACTTTACCGAATATATGTCTTTTACAAATGACCGTAATCAGTTCAGTAAGTTTTATATGAAAAACATGTGCTATTAAATCAGGTCGATCTGTTTGATACGATTCCATATTTTCCGTTATTTCTTTCCACTTAGGATTACATGTCATGGTCAAGAAAATATCCGGCTTACCAAACTTTCGTACGATTGTCATTGCATCTTGATAGTTTTGCTGCATATTTCTTGGGCTCCCTATGAAAGAGGACGGTAATATAATAGGCTTACCAGCAACGGAACCATCCTCCGCAGCTCTTGAATGCAAAAATCCATAAGGCCTTGATAACTTTCAGCACGGAGCTCTTTTTGGTGTTCTTTTAACCAATGAAGACGGTTGGATTCCATTTTGACGTAAGAATCTACAAAGTCGTGTTGCGTTAGTTTTCCTACGCTCAAAAATGGATTAAAATCTCCACGCACGGCAATCCGATAACTGTAGTAACCCATCTGAGAAACCCGTGTTCTTTTGGAAGTGGATATATTTTGTTTTAAAAGTATACCTGGATGCCATCCAGACTCTCCAAATGGAAATAGTATTGGATATCTCATAGGCTCTAAACTTGGATGAAGTATACTGATACGTTTAGTACTGGTACCTTTGGGGTCTGATGGATCTGGCCTCAAATGTATAAGAAGATCTCTTTCAAATGGAAATATTGCAGCTACTTCGTTGACTCTCTGTGCATTATATCTTCTGTTATCAAGAGATCTGTCGTGCTTTATTGCCATTGAAACTAACGGTACTCGGATCCCTCTTTGTCTGGCCTCAGCTTCTACATCCTTCTCCACTTCATACAACATTTTGTGTGCCTTTGCCAATGGATTGTGTTGGTTGAAGAAGTTACCTAACATCAGTTACCTACATCCAGTGTTTCCAGAATTCTTCATACGCTCTTCAGTCGCTTCATCAGGATCAAGAATGTACAGTTGAGCGTATTTTCTTGTGTCACCGGGTACAGGATGAAGAGTTAATGCCCTATGGTAAATTTGACCATCAATGCGGAAACAATATGAACCGTATCCTGGTGGTGCTTTAATTTGACGCAAATGAAAATGCACTGTTAAAGGATTGTATATGTTTCAAGAAGTTTTTCGATTGCCCGTGTTTTCCGGTTATTAAATCCTTCAAAATGGCAGGAAAAGGTTGAGATGATAAGGATGTAAGGTCAACTTTTCCTTTCTGACAACAGTTTGAAAATTTTCCATCTGGTGCCTTTTCCTTATGAAAATGTTTTGCTGCACAAATGGAACATTCAAAAGTCATACCTCCACAGTAATGCTCCTCAATAGAATCTTCTTTTCCCTTTTGTTGTCTGCCATTCTTGCAACTCTGCAAAAAATTAACATGTTGAATATGTATTTTAGGAGGCAACACTACGTTGCTTTCATTCTCTTGCAGTCGTTTATTTGCCATTCTTTTTCTGCTTTCTTCTAATCTCCTTCTTTTCGCACAAACTGGTTCAACATGTCTTTCAGCTGCTTTTCGGTTTGCATCCTCCTTTAAATTTTCCATTTTTTGCTCATCTGTTTCTTTTAGTTTTTGAGCTGCCTTTCTCTTTCTGTTCTCCTCTAACCTCTTACTTCTCCGCAAACTGCATTCAGTAAGTCTTTTGGATGCGTTTCGGATTTTTTTTCGTCCAATCTCTTTCTTTTCTGCTCATCATCTTCAAATTGCCTATTTGCTATTTTTCTGGATGCATCATTTTTTAATCTTTTATTTTTATCTTCTTCGGATTCTTTAAATTTTCGTAATGTTTCTGTCCTTGAACGCCTCAACTTTTTACCTAAACTTACTTTTTTTCTATAAGATAGAAGTTTTCTCTTTTTGTCGTTGTTCAACCGTGCTATTTGATCTCCAAAGTTTTCCTTATTTTTGAAATGAAATTTCTTTCTCTCCCTTTCTTTTTTAAGCTTGGTCCGAAATGATCTTTTTCGTTTGGGCAATATAATTCTAGTCTTATGCACAACATTTCACATTTGTGGGAAAAGTTGGTTAGGTGATGAAATATTCTCATAGACATCAAAATGTCCACTTGAAATATTCCCTGAAAAACGAAGTTTTTTAACAGGGTGTTGTTCATTTCCAAAGCGTAAAAATATGGCCCCATTTCTCCAAACCTCAAATAAATATGGAAATATTTCTGCGGCAGCTTGAAGTTCTCATGAAGTACCATACTTTCCTCTTTTTCTCATATCAATAGAATATACTTCAACATTATCATAGTTGTCACCCTCTGGTGTGGTAGTAAAAAATTTGAAACGGTTCCAACTTTGGACCACATAATCCACAATAATATTACGCATTTCCATTCCCCTTGAAGCTGTTCCATAGACTACATGAGCAAGGGACGAAAACAAACAATTTCCGTTCCCATCAATTGGAAAGACTTTGTAACAGACACCGTCCAAAACATCCATCATTGCATATTATTATTTAAAAAATAACTGAAAACGAAATTGTTGTAAAATTTTTTTTAAATTTAAATGTATGTAAACCCCCTCATACGATTACTTCTTATTGCAATAGGTATACAACAAAAACAAAGAATATAAATTAGGGAAGTTAATTAAATAAATTTAATTAAATTTAAAAAGTTTTTTTTCATATTACAATAGGACCGAGTTTTATTCAATTCTAGGATTGCTTTTTTTCCATATTGTGTTTTGTACTGAAAAATATACTGTTTTATCGCCAAGACCTGTGCAGTAGGATGTCCTAAAAATTATTTTTTTCTGATACTAAACGAAGGAATCAAAGAAATAATAATATCGTTAATTTACTGCAACAACGTCATAATTCAAAATTCACTGTTTTTAAACTGAGTACAAAATAAATCGCCTTTTATCATTCAAACCTTATCTCAGTTCCTGGATCACATATCGAAAGCAAGAATTTCGCTTCATGTTGGAGTGAAAAGCTAAACATTAAGCTACATTAAACTTTCCGAAAATGTAATTATGTAGAAGAGAATTAAACTAATCGCAAAATTTCTTGAAATTTCAAAATCTTTTTTCTCGAAACAAAGTTTTTTGAGTTACGACGATTTTGCAGCAAATGTTATTGAGAATTAAATATTCATTGGTTACAAATTTTAAATATGTATAACTCTGGAACGTTATGCCCAAATTCCATTTTCTTTGTTTCAAATCTTTAAGAACCCGTCTTTAAAACCGCATCATTATTTTTTCATCTTTACTGAAATTTTAAAAGCTATAAACCATTTTTAAAGAACTTATTCAAAAGCAACTCAAAGAATAAAATATGTGGTATCTTATTGGGCCAAATTGTTGCCAGAACTTATAGTTTATGCGCATGGAATTAAAGGTTGGAAATTTCGTTTAATATTAAAAAAAAAAAAAATTAAAAGCACGTGATTATTGACGAAATATTAATAAATAAAGTTAGAAATAAGGGCAAAAACCCCCTTTTTGATGAAAACTCGACTTGTACGACCTCTAAACCTTCGAATAATCTGAAAAAAAATTCTAAGTTACTTCACCACATAAGTTTTTAAATTATGCTTTAGAGTGTTTACATGAGACATGGGCAGAAGAACAACGAATTTTATGTATGAGGAGGATTTTTCAAAACTTGATAAATCCACTTTTTGTATTTCAGCACAATTTAAGAAAATGTTTTTTAAGTTATGCCCACTTGTATTTCTTATAAATTTGTGTTGCAGTAATGCAAACGGCAAGGTTAGTCATTGATCCATACAGGATTTAGCTATGAGATAATTCGAAAAAATTCAATTTTTCAAGTGGATTTACCAAGTTTTGTTGCGATCGGGCTGGATTTATCAAGCTTTGATGCGACCGGACTGAATTTATCAAGTTTTGTGTTCAACCGCTATGAAATAATCTTTGTTTTGCTGAAATTACTTATGTATAAAATATCCTTTATACCCTTAACCTTCATGTGTAGAAGGTATATATAAATTTGTAATTGAGCTTGTAACTTCTGCAATATTGGTCTAATACGTCATGAAGTTTATCTATTCTAGATCCCTATGGGTCTAAGAAACCTAAAATATATCTACACAGATATCCGTCTGTCCATTTGTCCGTCCGATTATCTTTTTTATGTTGAAAATAATGTAAGTAACCGTGAAAAGTATGTTTTAAAAAATTTGCTTGTCAAAGTACTTCTTTTGGAGAAGGTACGTTTTTACAAAAAGGAATATATTTACAAAGAAGCACCTTCTTGCAAAAAAGTAACTTTCTACCAAGATGTATCTTTTTACAAAAAAGTTCATTGTATTTTACACATTCGAGATGATCGTACTTGGCCCACTGTGCAAGCACTAAGTTTCTCATTAATCCAAAATTTGAAAGCCTAAATTGTTTTCTGTTAAGTCGCTAAATTTCATCGAAATCCACCCAGTAATTAAAAATTTATTGAATTAGTATGAAAAGAATGAAGTGGATTTATAAAGTTTTGATGAAATCATGCATATTTGTTCCTTTTTTCTGGCTAAACTAACTATAGAGTTTTGGTCCAACTTTTTTTCGCTGCGTTTTCATTTCAAAGTCAACAAACCAAAAAAGAAATAAAACTTAATTCGGTTAGATATGGATTTATTAAGTTTTGATAAGATCCTCCTCATATATTACGGGTGGTAGCAAATCAGAAGCAGCGCCCACCAATAAATTACATTTTTGCTATGTGTTGTAGGGTGCCTTGTGGTTGAATTTGACCAGTTTTTTTTACTTGTTTCTTCTGCTTCGTTCTTTACTCTCAGGTTTTGCACCAAAAACAAAATACATGTAAATCACACAATCTTCATCTGGGTCTATAGCTTTAATTAGAAGTTGAAACTTTTAAAATGTTGCTTTTGTGATATGTACCTACTATGTATGTTTAGTAATTGTATCAGACATATGGAATTCAATGAAGAGTATGTTTCGAGTGAAAGAGAGCAACAGGTTTTAGATTTCTTTTGTGAATCATTTTAGTGAAAAAACTCTTTATAAGAAATTAACTCAAATATTCTTTCTCAGTTTGCAGTCAGCGATTTTTGCCCGTTTTAGCTTAAACGTTTTTTTTTCTATTAATTCTCTCATTTGCTTTTGTATTTTTCTTTTTCTCTGCGTTTTGCAGTTGTAATAATTTTTTATATATTTTTTCCAAATATTGAAAGATTAGAAATTACACAGGCCTTCGAAAAAAAACTCTCAAGTAATGTAATAAATTTTTTATATTTTTTGATATGTTAATTCCGTAGATATACAGCCCAATTATGAAAGAAAAACTCCCCGGGAGTTTTCTCCCTTCTCCCATTTTTCCTATGTTAATTCAATTGTAGAAATGGGAAAAGGGAAAAAACTCCCAGGGAATTTTTATTCATAATTGGGCTGATAATGAAAAAATCGAACATATTCCCAATTTTTTTAAATAAATTACCTTTTTATATTCTCCTACTTTGAAAGGTCTACAAGTAATTAGTCCATAGGTACATATTTACATATCTTCCTAAAGGTTTCATTTGTTTAGCCGTTCTGTTCAGCTGTTCGATTTTTGAATACTCTTATATATATTTACGATCTCTGATTTAAATCCTCGCCGTTTTACATATTGCTGGTTATAAACCATCCACCAAACCGAAGTATAGTAAAATGTTAACGTATGAAACAGTTGATACCAAACACCGAAAAAATCTGCTTGTTTTTACGAAAACTGACATACACCGTACGAAATATTCGTAAAAACGTGTTTCGAAATAATAGACAACGAAAGTTTTTCGTAAAATTTCGCATAAATTTTTTTTGGATGTAAATAACAAAATATAACCTACCTTGAAGAGGACTTTGAGCAGCTTTCAAAATTATTAATGACTTAAGTTAATTAGTTGATTTTTGTAAAAAAAAAGAACTTTAACTTTATATTTATAAAATTATATAAATTCACTTCAAATAGGTAGTTATAATTTCTTCCTTTAATGATAATTTAAAAAACGCGCAACGCACCGTAAATATGTAGTTCAATCCAATTCGAATGGGCACAATGAAGAATAAATTCCAATAACTCCAATACTTCCAATAATTTAGATGAATGTAAATAACCGTTACTTTCTCTTAGAATATGATTGTTCTTCAAATCACTTTACAAAACAAATCTTGAAAATCAAAACAAAAACCCAATATTTTTGTTAGTAATTATGTATGTGATACAATAAGATTATCTCTACTTTTCAACAGCAGTATTAAAATCTGATTCCACTATGATTTCTGGCAGAGAAAGTACTTTCAGTATAACAAATTTTATATTGTATAATATCTATATATATAAAATTGTAACTTTACTGACTGATTCATCATCGCACAGCCTAAACGCCTAAAGCCAAATTTGGAGTGGAGGGTGGTCTCTCCCCAAATCGATCCACTAAGACGGGATTTTTGGAAATTCGAATGTTCAGGGAATAAAAACGGGTAAATTCGGTAACCTTATATCTCCAAAACTAAAAGAGATATAACAAAAATTTAATACTTATGGTTGTTCTTAAGAAAAATAAGAGGACAGGAGTCTGGTACTTTTTTTAAATTCGGCCCTATTAGGGAGTAAACGGGTAAAACATGTATTTTAGTACTTTTTTGTCACCCCATCTATCTTTTAAACCAATAAACATAGAAATAAAGGTTATATCACATTCGAAACTTATCTTAAAAATACAGATACGAATTTAGTACTTTTTCGAAATTTGAACGTTTAAGGGGTGAAAATCGTAACTATTTTTGGTACTTTTTTTACAAAATATTTTTCTCCATTCATTGACATATACGTACTAACTACAATATTGAAGTTTTTGATACATCAATGGGGAAAGTTAAAACCTAGAAACATAAACTTTGGCATATAAATATGTCCACGAAAGAAAGTGAGACGCTAACGAAGTAGCGGGTTAAATGCTAGTCGAAAATATAAAAATTCTTTAAAAAATACATAATGCAAAATTGAGGGTTTTATGATGAAATAAGCCACATGTACAGCCCGGAGACCGAAAATTAGGAATCTGGCAATGCTATGATCTTCCTCAGACAGTGGGCTTTAAATATAAAAAGTGTCATTAGGAAAACGCAAAATTTTCCTGCAAAAAATCGGGCTCCGTCTTGCACCAGTGGAGCAAATGAGCTTTACATTTGCCAAATTTCATCTTTCTGCGACTTCAAACGGCTTCAGAAAGCCGCGGAAAGAGAACCGGACATACATCCGGACAAACAACGAAATTATATATTTAGATTCTTTTAGAACTTTAAAAATTACCACAAAGAACCTGAATATTCTTTTCATTTCTGACTAAGAACACTTGATGCCAATCCGACCAAAGTTTTTAAAGGAATATTGTTTGTTGATACGTTTTTTATAAGAAGAAAAATATAAACGGCATCTGAATTGATATGCTCAAATAAGATGACAAAACTAGCCTTTATAACACTAACACCGTCAAAGTAATACATTTAATTTCATTGCCACCTCCATAGTTTCATCAACAATGCAAACCAATTTTGCGTTTTTGAAAAAGATATAAGACTTGCACTTATCTTTTTTGCGACCAATGTTCTAAATTTGTAAAAATAAACAAAAAGTACATTTTCTCAAACCGACCAAAATTAGGTTTGGCCTGCCATCCGACCAAACGAAAAATATCCGACCAAATTTGGTCGGAAAAGACCAAGTGCGGCAACCCTGGTGCCAACCTGTAGAAAATAGAATTTCATTACGAGGTTACGTGACAGTTGTAGATAGTGATGGACTGCTTGTATATTAAATGGAATGCAGGTAAATTCACTCTTTTTCTATGGTACTTTTTTAGTAATAATATCTGTGGACTTTTGACAAAATAACTTACAATACATACATATTATCATTTATACAAATATATGTGTAGATGTATAAAACAAAAAAATTCATACATATACACAAGCAATAAAAACTGTGGTTTTTAATGGTATCAAAACCTAGTTTTATGTAAGAACATTTTCAAAATAATGTAAGTAAACGTGAATGTATATGCTATAATACATATTTGTTTATTGTAAATCTATAATATAATTAACAAGTTTTAAATTATTTATATTTTTATACGTACAAGAAATACATTCTTAATACCATTTAAATCACTTGGTACTTTTCCTGCAAAGCGGTTACCATTTGAACATTTTAAATTCCCATCACTGTGTGTGTTGTTTTATGTATACTAATGCTTTTTTGTTTATGTTTTTGAAAAACAGATGACACGTTCTTACATGTTCTATAAGTGCACAAACGGGCTTACGGTACGTTACATTATTTACGGTCGGCTAAAACGGCCTTAAGGAAGTTTAGGTCGCTTAGTGGGCGTGGGATATTTATATAAAAAAATAATTTCTAACTCAAGACGAGGGTTTTTAAATTTTTTTAATTTGTCAACATTTAGAAATATTGACAAATTAAATTTTTTTTATTTGTAATAATAATTAAATTAATATAAAATTAAAATAATAATAATACCTAATAATAATAATAAAAATAAAAAGATAAATAATTTAATAAAATTTAATCTTAATCACTTTAGATCCTTATACATCATAACTATTTTTACACTTAGTTTATTGTAGCTGATGAAGTGTTCAAGTTTTGCAAATTTTTAAATACAACGTCTTTCATCCTCCCTATTTATCGCCATTATTTTCTGCTATTTTTGCCAATAATTTCTTGCCGTTACTAGGTTCAGCTGTTGATTTTGCTGCTGGTTTATTTTTTGGCTTTGGAAAGAAAACGCATTGAGTAGACGCAGAGAACTTTTTCAACTTGAGTCTTCCATCGACAAGCGGTATAAAAGCATGGTATTGAGCGCTGCCATCGCTTGTTACCGCAGCATCGAATCTGCTCTTCAGTGTTTTGAATGTTTCTTCATGATTCGCTTGGCTACCAAAAACTTTTTCAGTTTCTTTACAATAATTCTTTGTCCAATGGAATAAAGCAGTTGCATCTAAAATGCGATCTTGATGAGAGCACTGGAGGCTATACTTCGCTACATTTCTTTTGAGGTTTGTTCCAATACCATCACATGCTTTTGATTATTTTTTAAATAGATTTTTTTAGAAAGATTGAAAAAATAGCTATCTAATTTGTTTGGGACAAATTTTAAAATTTTTTTTAAAAATTCAGTAGTGAACGGTTTGTAGTTATGTCAATTACTAACTTGTTATACAACAAAACTTGAAGATGGCGAAAACAATGTTTTTTTTTAACCGGTAACGGTATTTTAAATATAAGTAAGCACTCCGAAAGAATAAGGTTGCTAAAAAATGGCAGCAAACTTAAAACCTTAACCGAGCAACCAAATATTTTTTTAGTGAACCTCTTCCTCTCTTCGCACCCTCAAAAATACGAAGTTGAAGTTCTAGCACCTCTCGGTAACTCGGATCACTGCATTATTTCCGCCTCTTTTCCGTTCTCCGAAAGCGACACGTTTCAAGATAGGTTATGAAACGCTCAATATTTGTTTACGGAAAAGCTCGTTGGGCTGAGCTCAATGACTTTTGAAAGCATTTTAATTGGAAATTTTTTACTGGACGTCAATGCCATGGCGAAAATGGTTGAAAATGTTATAATGCTAGGAATGAAAATGTTCATTCCAATTAAAAAAGTTTCCAATAAACCTAGATCTAAATCTTGTTTTAATCAGATGTGCAAATCAGCAGTCATATCCAGAGAGGAAGCATTTAGAAATTGGCGTAACAATAAAAACGCTGATACTGAATTACTACGCAAAATGCCAAGGTCTTCGTGTGCCAAAGTACTCTAACGGGAAAAAACTCTTTACGAGCAACGTCTTCGTACTGAGGTTCCTACTGCTTCCTGGGACAGTTAAAGCTTCTGGTCATTTGTTAAAAGAGTAAGGGATAATGCTAGTTCCTGAATACCAACTTTTTCAAAGGATGGCCAAACATTTTGGCGTGGTTAAAAACATCCCCACAGAAACGATTCATGTTGAAGCTTCGTTAGAACTATCTTCCGATAACGCACCTACGATTGTTACTATAATGAACCCAACTAGAATTGTATCTCCGTCTGGTTTCTTAGCGACATCAGCCTCACAAATAAATTGGTTAAAATATAAAAAATATCTCAGTTACCACTGCACAGAATATATTCCGCTTCGTACACCGGAGAATGTGGATCTCTGTATTGTAAATTTTGACAGTTATCTTAAACTAGCTGCTCAACATTCCATCATAACGCCCAAAATATCAAAAATAATAAAATATATTATAAAGTGGCAATTGCACACTGAAGGACTTATTATATTGAAAAAGGAAATATGTTTGATAATAATTTGAAAAACGTTATTACCCCAAAAGAGTAACTACCTGTCAATGTTAGAACATCATTCCCCTAAGATTTGAGATAAGAGAAATAGAAAAGTTTATTTGTGATTTAAACACCAAGAAGGTACTGGTATGGATAAGATCAGTAGATTTTAGAGCCACCTCGCATAGCAAAGAAAAATATTCTCTTTATTTTTAATGCTTTTTTACGCCTTGTATACTACCCTCAAGAATAGAAGGTTTCCTTAGTAACCATGATACCAAAGCCAGAAAATGATAACACAAAAGTTGAGTCATACATGCCTATTAGCTTATTACCTAATATTTCAAAGCTATTTGAGAAACTACCAGTATCAAAATTAAAGCCGATTTTTAATGAAATAAGATGTATTTCAAACCATCAATTCGGTTTAAGAAGAAAGCACAGCACAATTGAACAAACTCATCAAATAGTAAATGCCATAAGAAAAGCATTTAAAGAAAAAAAAAAATAAATAAATATTGTTCAGCAATCTTCATTGATGTTTTGCAAGCTTTTGATAAAGTCTGGCATGAAGGCTTATAACATAAATTGAAGCTTACTTACTAACAAACACACACAAGCTATTAGAAAGCTACTTAGTCGGTCGTAATTTATTATTAAAGAAGGCGATTTTTTAAGTTCGCCCCAGCCAATTGACGCTGAAGTACCACAAGGCAGCATTCTGTGTCTTTTATTGTACTTAATTTATTCTTCGGAAATGCCAACAAACCACTACACCCAAACTTCAACATTTGCGGATGATGCAGCTTTTCTTAGTGTACAGGAAAACTGTCATGAAGCATCCCGCATCATATATTTCAACTGTGAAAGTGGTTAAAACAATAGAGGATAAAGGTCAACGAGCAAAAATGCGTACATATAACATTCGCTTTGCCTCGGGAAACATGCCACCCTATCGGCCCCTTATATCGAAAAAATTCAAAGGCGCCAAAATAAACTTCTTCGAATAATCGCAGCTGCTCCCTGGTATGTTAAAAATTCAAATATTCATAAGGAACTCAATGTGCCATTAGTTAAAACTATGATTACGGAATACGCAGTAAAATATTTAAAAAGGCATCCGAATCCACTAGCTCGAAATAATTTAAATGATCGCTTAAGGAGAAGAGATACTGCAGGGCACTTTCGATAAGAAGAGCGCTAAACACATATAAATGTGAACAGAAATCGTGGGAAACTTCGTCGTACGGCACTGGCAGGACATAAAATCAATTATATGAAGGTTCAATAAATAAATAACGCAAAAAAAAGTGGAAACACACTTAGGCCGGTGTTTTGAGAAGTGGATTAAGTTTAAACTTAGTTTAACGTACTCTGAAACTCGGATTTTTCCATTTAAGACCGTCATTAAAGGCAAACCTGTTTCGTCAAAATTTTGTATTCATACTTGGTAATGCCGGCAGAAATCTCTTTTCAGATTAGCTAAACCTAGTTTAGTTGGGATCTAAAAACCACAGCCGTAATAATTTATGTCGTGACTTAAACTTGTTGAAAGAGAACTCGAAATTACTCGCTTTACGCTTCAAAAAAAATAAAAAGGATTTCGGACACTAGTTTTTAAACTATTACAATCGCTCCAAGTTTTATGGAATGCTTTTCAGAAAGTAATAAGTGGGTATTTAGGAAACCACAGAAACCATAACGACATTCAACTAATTCCAAATATGATGGAAGATTTTTATGCCATAGGTATATATCAAATAAGTAAAATAATTCAGTATTATTTGAAGTCAAATGGGGTTTTTTATTACAGGAGCACACATGTCATTGAAAATACATTTTCTTTAACACTTTTTATACTCAATTCGTTTTGAAGAATTAGGTGAAAAATTTCACCGAGCTCTTGCAGTAATAGCAAAGCGTTTTCGATGATCAGACCATGATGGTTAAATACTGCAAGATAAAAAAGAAACCAAACCGGAAATATATAATATTTTCGACCAATTGAAAATTTAAACTTGGATGTTTTGACTAACACAGTACAACATTTTTCATGTGATCGATTCGGGACTCAATTCTGATAATTGCTTATGAAAGTAGACCCACAAAGAAGAACTTCAGCATCATTAGTTTGGTCAAGGTACATAAAATAATAATTTAAAAATTAATTTAAGGTTAGTAAGTATCGTATAGGGGAATTTGTCACGTATAAGGCTCTTTTCTTTGCCATAACTCGAGAACCACTAGTCCGAATAAGCTGAAACAAATTTAAAAAGAATAACAATTCCTTTAATCTGTTCATACAATGTTACGCTACATAAGCAACGGTTTCGCAGTTATAAATAAATGTATGAAGAAAAAAAATATTTTTTGCCCAAAAAATTGAAATTTTTTATTTTTAATTCATAAAAAATCCTTTGGAAAAAACATTGATGACTTTTTCAGCTTATTCGGACTTGTGTTTCTCGAGTTATGGCAAAGAAAAGAGCCTTAAACGTGACAAATTCCCCTATACGATACTTACTAACTTCAAATTAATTTTTAAATTATTATTTGATGTACCTTGACCAAACTAATGATGCAAAAGTTCTTCTTTTTGGGTCTACTTTCATAAACAATTATTAGAATTGAGTCCCGAAATCATGTGTTGTACTGTGTAATTATATTGAGTCTTTTTATTTTTTGTCCGATGATAACAATTTTTTGACAAATATGTTTGGAACAAAATTGTCTTTCAGATAGTGCTGGTTCACACTCTTCAAGTTTAAGCCGTCAAGTCTTGAGCTTTTTGGAGAGAAGGGAAAAGAGAATGCCATTTTTTTTCTAAACCAGTGGTATTAAGAAGTAAGAAAGTATGTATAATCGGTGTGTATTATAATCATTATGTATAATTATGTTTTGAGTTATGTGTGCCTAACATATCTGGATAATATTAGATATTTTTATTTCAATACCAATATTTATTTGGGAAGCTTTGTATCTCCCAAATGAAAACAAATGAACATTTTATTTTTAACTGATAATTATTTAAAGTTTATTTAAGTTTTAAAATGCAAATTAAAGTAAATTATTTAGTACGTTTTAACAGCGTGCGAACCTAATTTAAACTATTAGGTAAAGTTGTAGTAAGTTGTGTTGTGTTAAGAAACTCGGTAACTAATCGAGATCAGACACAATTTGACACAAAAGTAGGTTTCAATTGATCAATTGAATGTAAGAAAGAAAAAATTCACTATTTATTGTTGTGTCTTTGTTGAAGCTTTGATATTGTTACAAGTAAGAGCTGAGTGTTTAAAATTCTTATTCACTTTATGGTCTTACTTGTATAATATTTTTAGCTTTTCTAAAGTATTTGGAAAAAGTTTCCTGACGAGCTGGCCTAAGCAACCAGCGAAATGCGCATAGAAACTAGCTTTCCCACAACAATAAATTTCAGTGTTTTTTATCATAAATTGGGATTATTAGCACATCATTTATAAATGAATTAATTGATCAATACAAATGTTGCTATGACAATCTCGCATTTAAATGGTAAAAAATTTATCGAATTTTTTAATCACCAGAAATGGACCATCATACGAATGTGTAAGTAAACGTCTGACTGAATTATTTCGGTCGAATACGTGTGAAGATGTTTGAAGAAACGCAATAACTTCTCGTTTAAAATCAACTTGCAATGCAAGAAAAATTGTTGTTAGATGATGTACCCACTTTGTTGGATTATGACACAAGATTACAGACTTTAACGTTCGGTACCACCTCGCAATAATGCTATTATATTGTGGATGGTAAGGTGTGTTCGTTAATGCGTTGTACTAATTGTACTGACCAGCTCTGAAAAAACAGACGATTGAAATTGACAACCACCATCCGATGTTATTCTTGACGGAACTCCAAATCAAGAAATCCATTGAGACAAAAGAGCTTTAATCGTGTTAAACGGTCTATAATTGTTAGACAGTATCGTTGTTGTTGAAACTTTACTGGAAACTCAAAAAAGCCGCACAGTTTGAAATACAAATGGAAAATAAGCAAACAGTTTTATTAAAACAGAGTTGACTAAGATTAGGTAGTGTTGCCCATTAAGCGTTTAAATATATTTTACATTTCGACAGTTATCCTTCGCATAGTGGAAACGAACCAATGATGTCGATGGTTATGTGCTCGAAGCGCAGTTTTGGAGAATCGTATATAACGGGTGTTGATCGGGTGTGTCGTTGAAACTTTTAACCCATCTTTCCTAATCCCAGAACAACAAAATCTGCCGGAGAGCAGCTTGTTGAAAGCGTTTGTTTATCTTTCGGAATGTAGATGTGAGGTCGTGGCGACGCGTCGTTGAGCCACTAACCAGTGGGTCGATGCAACCTGGAATCGAAAAATATTTAAACTTCAGTGAACTCATTTGTATACCTGAATTTTGAAGCAATTGTTGAAGCTCCTCATCATTTTGTTGGGCAGCCGCTATGCGAGATTAGTTCGCGACAGTGTCGATCTATTCGATACGAGAAAGTGCATCGGCTGCTGCGTTTTCTAACAAGTGGATGATGTTCGGAACGAAATAAGAGGATTTTCAATCATATATTGAAAATCACAAACAGCTTGGTGTATTGCTGCTAGGTTAGGTTAGAAAGGGTTGTGCGCGCAAGGGCATACCTCCTCTCGGAGACCACTGCATTCCATTGTGAATCCCTTCAATATAGAGGAAGAAGAAAGAGAGAAGAGAGGAAGAAAGAAGATGACAGACAGATTTAAGAAAGTTAAATACTGCCCACACATCAAACAGCCCATTGGATCCACGCAAAACTTCTCTATCCGGGAACTCCACCGGTGGTGTTACACCGAAGTCTAAGGTCATAATCCTGTGATCCTGTGATAATCCTGAAATTCCCTCAAGAATACTACCCTGATCAAGCAGAACCACTTCGTACATGATGCACCTGTTATGTCAAGAGATTCACTCCTTTAAGCCTTGTTGAGCATCTTCCTTTAGCTATCCACTCTCAAAGCATCCATAAGTAAGAATAAGCCTAACCACCGATGTGTAAATCGAGTTTACCATATCCGGTCTTAGTCCCTAATTCTTACCGATGGGGGGTCTGCATTTCTCATCCTCTCCTGAGTATTCATCTTCCAAGACAGTTTACAGTCGAGGAAGTTACCCAAATACTTAGCACTGTCATATAGAGTTAACTCGATGCCATCCAACACTGGCCCCCTTAAACCATCTATCTTATTTCTTCTGGTAAAAAACACCAGTTCAGTTTTCGCAGGGTTTACAGCCAGCTTCCTGTCCTTCGCCTATGCCGAGAGTTCGCCCAGCATCACTTGCATAATTTCACCAATCGTGGACAGAAATTTTCCCCTGACCAGCAGAACTATGTCACACTCATATGCAACGACTTTCCTACCCATGGAATCAAATGCTCTGAGGATCCCGTTGATTTATACGGTCTTCGTCGTTGTGAACAGACGTGGTATTTTTTATAGCTCCGCTGAGATTGTCACTATTTGCAATTTGCAATATCCCTTGTGAAAATTTCAACAAACAAAGATAAAGCAAAGCATTGTGACAATTTAACACAAAATATACAAAAAAATTAAAACAAAGCATTAAACAGAAGATAATAACACAAAATAATAGGAAAGGAAAATAGGTATATGAATACAAAAATACAAAACCTTAATCAATACAAAATAAAAAAATCTCCCACTTAATTCAAACAAACAACTACAAAAAACACAAAATAATAACAAAACAATAAACACAAACTAATAAGAATAAATAGAAAACAAACAACAAAAAAAAACCGCGAACCAATTGTAAAACAAATGCGCAAATAAGACAATATACAAAATAACAAAATACACAAAAAACCTATTCTGTGACAACTACAAAATTAAAATTATTTAATAAAATATCAACAATAACAACAAATAAAAAATGATTACACGAAGTGAATCGACAGTAAAGAAATTAAGAGAGACAAAGCAATGTTCAACTCTTGAAAACTCACCAAATATACCGCGCTTAACAAGTGATGATAAAGCTTTCATTAGAGATTTAATAAAAGAGAGTGAAATTATCACTTCGCAAGTCATTTAGAACTCAATAAAAAAAAGCGAGGAAAAACATTTTGATTTTATAAATAATCTCATAAAAGATAGTGAAACTAGAATTCTCTCTGTAATTGAAGACAAAATAAATAATATACAAGTTCAAATAAATAATATAACTGAAAGAATGAACTACGAAGAGAATAAGAGTTTAATAGTGGACCAAATGAATGATGAAATTACTGATTTAAAGAGGAAAATATTGAGGCAAGAAAACTCTGTTGTGGCTGGCGGTATACGAATTAGTGGTGTACCCTGCTATGAAAATGAAGACCTTAACAAGATCTTTAGTAATATATGTACTTCTTTAAAAATACCTACACCGAAAATAGAAAATATTTACAGACTAAAAAAATATATAAAAACAATAGGCCGTATGAACCAACGGATGAAATTATAGCTGTGAAATTACAGTCACCGTTTGAAAAAAATTTTGTTCTTAAGTCAATTTCAAAATATCGACGCGAAAACAAAACTGCATTATGCTTAAGAAATGCCGGGTTCGATAGTAATTAGCCCATTTATGTGAATGAAAACCTAACACCATATTATCATCAAATATTTAAAGCAGCACTTAATCTAAAGAAACAAAAGAAGATAAAATCCACATTTACACTACGAGGTCTCGTATATATAAAGAGGCACGAGTCAGATGAACCTACTTTAGTTGAATTTCTCGAGGAACCAACAATTTAAATTTCCTCTTTCAATCTAATTTCATTATTATTATTTATATCCAGTCCTTATTTTTTTATTCCTGTTTAAAAATATTTGTCTTAAATATGTATTTAATAATAATTTGTTTTCTATGTTTAATTAATAATCTGATTAATGAAACTGATAAATGTTTGTTTATTTGCGTTGATCTAATATGTTCAAATGACAAATATTTTATATGAACAAATTGGTTCTAGAGATGCTTTCTTTAATATGATTAGAATCCTAGCTAAACGAAAACAGGGCTTTAATATCTGCCACATTAACGCTTAAAGCCTTGGCAATAAGTTGGATGAATTCCGTTATTTATTCGAAAACTCTGGAATTGATGCCATATGTGTTTCTGAAACTTGGTTTTCTAATAAAATAACGATCATTTTTATGGCGTTAATGGATACCGTGTTTTTCGGTCTGATAGATACAAACATGCTGGTGGAGTATCAATATATGTAAGAAGTAATATACCATGCAAAATTAATACTATCTTCAATGAACCGAATGATGTTGAATATGTATTTATTGATGTCTACCACAACGGTAACACACTGCTCCTTGGTTGTGTCTATAGACCGGATAAAACTATAAAACTTGATACACTTGTCAATCAACTAGAGCTTTTATCAGCATTATATCCAGAAGTAATAATAGCTTGTGACTTCAATTGCAATTTGTGCGCTGATGCTAGACTCACTACTTTGATTTCATTATTTAAGTTATTTCCTGTTAACAGGACTAGACCTACTCACTTTACAAATACTAGTAGCACCCTACTTGACCTATTCTTCGTCAGTAATGAAACAAAGTTTTACACTATGATCAACTTACGGCACCAGCCTTCTCAAAACACGATCTAATTTTTGCAGTATACGACTTTGCCATAGAGAACACCGCAACAACGTTTACTTACCGTGATTTTAAAAGTCTTAATATTTTGGCCTTGGAATCTGATCTTGACAATATACTATGGGATCAAATGTATTGTTTGTCGTCAGTTGATGAACAAGTCACTCTTTTAAATTCTATTATCTTACACCTTTATAACAAGCATGTTTCATTGAAAACTAAGATAATTAGAAACTGTGTACGGCCATGGTTTACCAATGATACAAGGTTGTTAATACAACGCCGGGATAATATATACCATATGTGGAAACGATACAGGACACCAGAATATCGTGAGCAGTATCGTCTAGCTAGAAAAGCTGTTGGGACTAAGGTAAAACACGATAAATCTGCCTATTATTCTAATAAATTCAACAGCGCTGTTGACACAAATAAGACCTGGAAAATAATACGTGATATTGGCATTGGTAAGACAAAAAATCGTGAAGATGATATTGATGTCAATTTGCTTAACCAATTCTTCGTTAATATTCCCTTGCCAACAGTAAACCCTGGCGTTTATGCTCAAACACCACCATATGATCCTTACGTTGCAAAATTCAGTTTTAAGTGTCTTAATCGAAATGATGTTGCAGAAGGTTTCTATAAAGTCAAATCAAACGCCGTCGGACTGGATGACATTAATCCAAGGTTTATAAAGTTAATACTAACACGTTTAATACACCCTATCAAACATTTGTATAACACAATTATAACCACCAGTAATTTTCCGACGGAATGGAAATATGCCAAAATTATTCCAGTACCAAAAACAAGCAACGAATACCGCCTAATATCAATTTTACTATACCTGTCCAAAGTTTTTGAGCGACTTATATATAAACAAATAGTTGAATATATAAATCAGTACAATTTATTAACTGACCGTCAATCAGGTTTTAGATCTCAGCATAGCTGTTTAACCGCCCTAACCGATGTAATCGAAGATATAAGAAGTAACTTAGAAAATGGGAGAATATCATTCTTAGTTTTGCTCGACCATTCAAAGGCCTTTGATACGGTTCACCACTCAATACTTTGATTCAAACTATCTAAAATGTTCAACTTCCCAACAACTACAGTTAGATTGATGTCAACATATTTAACTGACAGGTGGCAATACGTCTCCAAAAAAGAACTTCTTTCTTACCCTCTTCCTGTGACAAGAGGTGTTTCGCAGGGTTCCATACTGGGACCGTTGCTGTATTCGATCTATGCTAATGATATACCAAAACAGCTAAAATATTACAGGATCCAGATGTATGCTGATGATATTCAGGTCTACCTTGACATCTCTAAAGCTTCCATTATCACTCGAGTTACAGATCTTAACACCGATCTAAACAAAAATTTTCTGTGGGCGACTGCAAATGGTTTACGAATTAACCCTAAGAAGTCAAAATGTATTATTATTTGTAAAAATTCTGTAAAAGTTGAATCTCGAATTAATGTTTTTCTGGGTGGCAGCAAAATTGATATTGTAAATTCTGCAAGAAATCTTTGCGTGTTTTTCAACAGTACACTAACTTGGTCAGATCATATCAACCAATCATGTGGAAGAGTGTATAGTATGCTAAGGTGTTTATGGGCTACACAGTATTGCACACCATTAAAAATAAGACTACTCTTGGCTAAAACCTACTTACTACCAACTCTGCTGTACTCATCAGAAATCTTCTCTGGCTGTAACTCAAAAGACACTGCTAAACTAAACACAACATTAAACAACATCGTTCGTTACATATTCCGCTTGAAGAGATTTGATCATGTTTCTCAGTACTCCAGTCGCGTCTTTAATATTACCTTTAACAACTACTTAAAGCTTAAAAACATAGTTTTTATACATAAAATTGCAGCATCGAAACAACCAAAATATCTGTATGACCGATTAAGATTTATGAGGTCCTCAAGAGGAAATGGCATCATGCAAATAAGACATCGGGATACGGCGTCCGAGAGACAATTTTTCATATTAACTATCCGTCTCTGGAACCGACTTCCTTTAAACTTGCAAACTATTATCAACGCAAATAAATTTAAATATTTACTTAATCAATTTTACCGAACGTAATCTGTAACTTATTTTTTCTATATTTCTATATTATTTCTCTGTTCTTAATTAATTAGTATTATTCTTTAAATTTATATACTTACTTATGTATGTGATTTCTACTCATTATGTTTTATCAATATAACTTTTCAGATTCTAATACTATAATTTATAAGATATTTGGGGTATTCACAAGGTGTGCTATCATGGTTTATTGTCATAATGTTCTAACATTTTACAATGGTTTAAAAATATTGTTGTTGGTTTGTAAGCAAAAAGTGTCTTAAAAAAATAGAACGGTGCTTGCTATGTTTATTGTACTGTCGTAATTAATAGCACATTAAATTATGAGGGGTTGCTCACAACAGTCGTATTTTTTCATGTTATTATTTTAAGACATATGACTTTATGACACCTTGTGAATCCCCCAATTATGTCTTGTTGTATTAGAAATTCGAAATTTAATAAATAAATACAAATAAATTTAAATACAAATACCTCAAGCAGCCACAGTAGAGACGATAGAACCCCCCTTTGGTGACCCCCTAGTAACCTTCCTCCTTATACTTCTTATACTATTATCCCCCGGCTCGCGTTGATAATTCTTCTGCTAAGCATAAACAAAAAAGGGACAGCAGCATAGGCTTCTCCAGTGCTGCTACCTTGTGTAAATGTACCTTGTTTCAAAGTAAAAGTTTTACACCCACGCCAAAATGTTAGTGAAATCAATATAACCTATTTATAATTCATTCTGTTTGAAATTATTTGAATATTGCTTTTACAAAAATTTTTAAATCGTGATTAGAAAATGGGAGGGTGATGGTTGAGGGTAAAAATTTAGGGCTATATGTACGGTCACCATATTATAAAAATCAAAATACCGAATACTAATATTTGATATTCTTCAAGTAGATATTACCGATAAACATTAGCTATGCCGTGACGCGTCAACTACGAGTTGATTTTTTCAAACTTAGGCCATTTTATAACTGTAATTGTTTCTTAAAATTTTCGAAAACTTCCATCTTATTTCTTGTTTTAAAAAGTACGAATTATAACCAAAAGAAACATCCTAAATAAACAAACAAACCCTAAAATTTAGGTAGCTGTTACAGCAATAACCTAAATTTTAGAGTTTGCTTTCAATTTTGCAATTTTTCGCGAAGTGTTGCTATGTTTGCGATAGAAGCGAGTTAGTCTGTAAGTTTTCAGATTCTTTACAGCTTTAACGGTTATAAGCAAGATTTTTAAAATTTTTGCAAGTTTAGAGAAGCTTGGTTGCTCTTTGAGACCATCGTCGCTATTATTAAAATATACCTACATATAAACAGAACCCCCCTTTTTTACAGAGCACTATAATCACTGTCGATTTATACGGGGTGTAAAGTGCCTTATGCCATTATTAAGAGTTAATTTTTTAGAATAACATATGCCACCCTTTTAGAAAGCAAAACATTTTTGAGAAACCAACACCAAATTGCATTTTTAAATAAAATGTCACATTTTTATGTAGAAATGAAGACACCATAAGTGTTTTTAAACTTTTTAAAATTATTATTTCTTAAAATGTTTCAAAAAGAAATAAAAATTGTGTAAGTTTCCAGTAAAGAGAAAAGTCGTAAATTGGGAATGTATCGCTATAAGTTATTTTATTAAATACAGATCATTTAACTTAATACAGAACAATTTAATGTTTTTCACTAGAAAATAATTCACACAGAACAAAGCTCTAAAATACAGTACTGTTCTCTATAATACAGAACGGATCATGGCAGTAGTTATAGGTATTTGTTGAAGCCAAATAAAAAAATGCGAATAGAAGTTTTTGGCAAAAAAATGGGAAATCATTTTACGGTTTCGGAGGAGTTCAACACAAAATGGACAAAAATTCTACAAAAGGAACACCCTAATGACAAAGCGGTATGAAATATTCTTTACGGGCTATTCTCATGCTTATCAAATATACATAAAAAATTTCATAAAAACTGGTTGGGCAGTTTCTGAGGAGTTCTAATACAAACATCGTGCAACGAGATTCTTAAACCCTCCACCACCACTAGTGGTGAATGCGGGTATACTAAGCTTGTCATTCCGTGTAAAACTTTTTTATTATACATCTAAGACCCCATAACGTATATACTATATTCTGGCACCTAGAGTAATTCAAAGTCAATTTAGCCATGTACGTCTTTTGAAAACACTCTCACTTTCGAAAAACGCAGAATAAAAGAACAACTTGGTCTCAAATTGCTTGTAGTCATCCTATGAACCAAAATCTGGAACCACCACCCTACAAAATTGTTATGTCATTTTGTTACAAAAACTAACATAAATAGTGAAATCATAGCTGTTAAATAATGATAAGTAATCGTAAAGATTACGTATTAGATTACTTTTTTTTAAGGGTAAAGTAATGATTACAATTACGATTACTTTTGGTTTTGCATGATTACTAATTGATTACGATTACAAGTAATCAAAAAATAATCAGAAGTACCGGCGATTACTACAAAATAATCAAAAAGAATCAAAAGTAATCAAAATGTAATCCGATTATTTTCAACGATTATTTTTGATTCTTTTTGATTACTTTCAAAAATTGCGTATTTATTCGTACAATTATTATTAATGGAAACAGTTAAATGTTACCATTATTCAAAAATGTACTGGCGAACACTTTTATCCATTTAAAATTGGACCAATATTTGACTATATTTATTTATTACCAAACAAAAAATTTAATCATAGAGCAATTCCATATGAAAACGATCAAAATTGGCAAATTTTTGGACGACCCCTCTCCGATTTTAAAATAAATAGTCTCAATCGATTGCCCAGCAAAAAATAATGTACCTACATATTTTTTTTTTTTTTTATAGTGACTGGTTTAGTGGTGGTGTACACCACTGTCATGTGAAAAATTGAAGAATTCTTCATAAGGGACCTCATTGAAATTTGTTTTAAATTTTTCTAGTTTTTCTTAGAAATTTACCTTTAAATTTTCCCAAGAAAATTAAATTTTCCGATTTTCCACAGAAGCTCCTAAATTTTCCGGCTAATTTTTTTTTTTTTGGATTCCTCATAATTTTTGCTTTAAGAATCAGCAATAAAAAAATGGGCCCCGACTCCTTGTTTGGACAGGAGAAGAGCATTTAAGAGACCACCTTGTTAAAAATACATTTTAAAAATTACACTGTGCACGAAATTGACACTTTTTTTTCGTGACAAGCTGGGCACCTGGCTAAGAATCTTAAATATTAATTTAATTATTAATTTAAGAATCTTAAATTAATCAAAATTTGTCGACTTTTGTGAATAAAATCAAAAGTTGCTAACAGATTTTAATCGCTTATGGCTATCACTCGTTGCGATCGCTTTAGTAGTTTTTTTTTAAAACAAATTTCAATGAGGTCCCTTATGAAGAATTCTTCAATTTTTCACATGACAGTGGTGTACACCACCACTAAACCAGTCACTATAAAAAAAAAAAAAAATATGTAGGTACATTATTTTTTGCTGGGCAATCGATTGAGACTATTTATTTTAAAATCGGAGAGGGGTCGTCCAAAAGGTGATCGCTTTCATATGGAATTGCTCCATATTGATCGGTATTATATTTAATAACTTGATACTTAATGTAATAATATAACATATTCAAAAATTTTTTATGTATTTATATCCATATTAATTAGGTTCCCGGCTAAGAATGTGTTAAAAGGCAACAAATTAATGTTAAGATTTTGTGTGTCCCTGAATATTGTTTATCGAATTTATTGTTATTATCTGCTTGCATTTTTCTTAATTTCTTTTTTTTGCAATTGAAAACAATTGCTTGAGGTATTTATTGTTGTTATTATTATTTGAGATGGGACCGTTATAGTTTTCTTATCAAAAATGTTTTTTTCAATAATGTACTACTTTCACTTGTATTTAATAATTTCGGAAATATTTAAAAAAATTTCAATCCCATTAAAGTTTTTTATCAGAATATTAAATGAGTCACGAACAATCACGCAAAAATCATACTCTTGCACTCTCACTCAGGTTAGCTGTGCTCATCACTATTATTTAAAAATTCCAATTCTAAAACGGGATTAAGTTTCTGTCATATACAAAAGGTGCGTTCGAAAACCCAAAAGTTTTTAATATTTTTTACTGAATTGAGAGCAATTTTTCAGTTTACTCAGTAATTACTCATTAACAGCATTCTACTGTAAAAGTACTCGAACGCACCTACAAAAACAAAGTGAGAGAAAATAGTCTTCAATAAAAATTTAATATAAAATATATTTTGAAACGTGTTTGCGAGTGTGAAGTTATTTTTAGCATTTTTTTCTTTCATCTTTAACTTTAGGCCTACTTTATAGTTTTGCTATTTAATTCTTTCGAATTCATTTGTTTATTGTTTTTTTTTTTAAATCAATTGAGCTACAATTTGTACTTTGTTTGTAATACATTCTGTTTGTTGGTAAGTACGAAAGATGTACATAATTTTTTGAAGACTCTTGTAAATAATATTTTATTTTAGCTTTAAATATGTCAGAAATTGATTCCGAAAGTGATTTTTGTTCAGATGACAGTTTGAAGGACCCAGACTTTTATCCTTCTACAAGTAACAGGAAAGAAAATTAATTAAATATTCAGAACGGCCCCTTAAAAAAGTATGTTTGCTTTCATTGTCTGATTGGCAAAAAATAATTTTCAAAAACGAATTTTACATGCATGTATTATTTTAAATATTGTTTGATTTTTAGCGACTTAACTTTACAGATGAAGAAATTGATACAGGTCCTTCTCCACAAGACCATATAAAGCATCAATTTTTCAGCTATCTAAACGATAGTTCAAGCCCTGACGGGAATTGGCAAAAAATATTATTTGCTAAAGGAAGCATTTATATACTTTAATACTCCCCTAACGTCTTCAGCTCCAGTGGAACGACTGTTTTCTTTTGCCGGGATCGTCAACAGTCCAAGGTGACAATCATTATCTGATTTTTCCTTTAAAAAATTAGTTTTAATGAAGGCCAATTGTAAAAATATGTTATTATAAGTGTCCGACCGATTATTCGGCCAATAATCGTTGCTCGGCATTTGTTAATAAAACTTTTTTGTTTGTCTTTTTTTTATTACCAAAAATTGTTATAAAATTATTCTTTTTTTTTTTTTTTTTTTTTTTTTTTTTTTTTTTTTTTTTTTTGTTTAATAAAAAAGTTTACAACTTACTATTTCTTTAACTATTTTTCTTCATCTATTTTCAATTACGTGCTGTAGTTAATTTTGTTTGTGTTATTTTTAAAATAAATATATTAAAATTTATTGATTATTAAAACTTTAAACACGTTATCAACTGTTTAAAAAAAAAATTTTAGTGCAAATGAATACGCAATTTTTGAAAGTAATCAAAAAGAATCAAAAATAATCGTTGAAAGTAATCGGATAACTTGTTGATTACTTTTGATTATTTTTGATTATTTTGTAGTAATCGTCGGTACTTCTGATTATTTTTTGATTACTTGTAATCGTAATCAATTAGTAATCAGAAATTTTTTCTAATAGAGTTAAATAATCGTTACGATTCTTTTTAAAAAGTAATCTAATTGATTACTAATCGTAATCGACATTTAACAGGTAAGAGTGAAATAATGCACGGAATGATATCAGATTTTTTAAAAAATTCATTTTATACGACTGCAGATCATATTGTTAAATTTCGTGAAGATCGGTCTATAATTTACCCTAGGCCCCATATAAACCCTACTGTCAGGGTAATTCCTGGGGTATACCCTCCACTAGTGGTGGAGGGTATAAAATGAGCTTAAAGTCAAATAAGGACCAGTCTTATATACATTTATCATCAAGGTAAGAGTAGGATTCGGAGTCGCAGTTAAAAAATATCTTCATTTCGAGTCGGAGTCGGAGTTAGTACTTTTTTCTGACGACTCCAGAGCCCTGGTTTTTATGAAGATTAGTTAATAATATATATGTAGATAACATATAGAGCCCACTCCTGCCGGTGGAGGGTATCAAAGATACGGCACAGCCGAATATAGTACTATAACTTGTTATATATTAGATAAGAACTATATCTTAGTTTCTCAAGCAATAGGGAAAAATCAAGCCCTCAGTAATTTTGCAAATTACTTGCAGAAAATAAACACTTATTCGAATGTACTAACCTTTTTTTTTTTAAATATGTTATAAATTTATTTAAAAAAATTTTTGGACTATTTAAGCCACAATAGTGGATCAAGTTATTTATGTTTTCTCTGATGATTTATTGCTTAATTTGTAATTTGCTTAATTTTTTCTTACAGATGATGCAAACGAGTATAACACAAATTGCTGCGATATTATATGAACTTTCTCTAAAGCCTACTCATTTGTATAGTAATAATATTTGTCGCATAGAAATCTATAATGCTCTCTATGCTCTTCTTACCACAACACATCATTTATGTCCACCACCTACGGAATTAGCCTTAACAATTCTTAAAACTGCTTACACACGTGATGTAAGTCTTAAAGTGCGAATTCGATGCGGTTTCATTTTACAAAATCTTGAGAAAGTTATTCATCCTCAAAAAGAAAGCTTACTATTTACTATCGAGGCCCGTGATATACGCAATACATTTATCAAGATGGGTCAAGAAAATTTACTAAGTGAATTTAATATTTCAAATGTATTATCCAACAATGCAAATGAAGATGAGAGCATTGAGGAACCTAACGAAACTACAAATTTGCAATATCTTAATGCTGAATTATATGGAAGGGAAAATATTGATAAAACACATTCAAATAGTTCCACAATTTATGAAAATAGTGGAAAGATTAATAGTAAAACTACTGATGTCGCTGATATTGTTGTTGATGAATCTCATAAAGATCAAGTAACTGATGTCAACATAACTATTGACGATCAAATGGATGAACACAATGAAATATTTATGAAAGATATCCCTAATAAAAATATTGATATCCTATCAGATTCTCCAGAGTTTGTGCTCCGTGTTGATGATGACGGCGATATTGCAGCAATAGAAGATAAAAATATATATATACACAGCGAAAGTAACATCGATGAACCAATGGCAAAAAAACAAAAAAAATGTGAGCATAATGAAGTGCAAGATAAAACAGACGACGGAAAACTTAACCCTGAAACTTATGAAACAGAAAGTTTCAAACTGAAACTGTTGAAGCAAAAGGACCAAGATGAAGATCATTTATTGGCAGAAATTGCTTCTCAGTTTGTAGATGAGCTGAATTAATTCTTTTTATAATTAACACAGCGTTTACATTTCACAGTACTGGCAAGACAGTCAAAAAATACATATTAGTTGCCAAATACACTACTGACTGCCTTCGTGACGTTGGCGTCCAGACAGTAGTTAAGACAGTTCACTTTTAATTTCGAACGTGAATGTCGCAGTGCAAGTTATATATATACGAGTTTTATATGAACTTAACTAATTAAAAATAGCATTTAACAACTATTTCGTGTGAACATAGATAACACTTAAGTAAAACGTACAAAATCAGAGCATCATTTATTAATTTTCTTTCAATTGTTGATTTTTTTTTTTTACTTTTGCAAACAAAATTTCAAATTACTGTCAACAAATGTCAAATCACTGTCCAATTTTACTGTCTGTACAATTTGGAAGACAGTTGGAAAAGCGTACATGTATTAGTGAAAAAGTTTGCATGTATTGCAACTGTCTTGCCAGTAATGGCAAATGTAAACACCGTTTAAAGTTTAATTTTATGTAGAAGTTGTTGCATAAATACAGTGACCATGTTTTTGAAACCTAAATACAGAACAGAATTTTAAATGTTAGTTTAAATGTTTTATTAAACTGTGAAATGAAAAGTTTTTCACATTTTCATAGTACTTTTGATTCCTGTATTGTAAAAAAATGAAAAATATAGATATTTTTAATTAGGCTTAAGTTCATTGAATTTAATTTTCATTAAATTATTTTTATGAAGACAGGAATTTTATTTTAATTAAATTCAATGAACTTAAGCCTAATTAAAAATATCTAAATTTGGATTAAAAACCATTAACAGTTCAATAAAATAACCACAATACTAATTATTGTTAACAGCTAAGGCACGAGCTATGTTTACATTTGTCCTTCAAGTTGTGCTGAAAAAGGTCAACAAGAAAAAAGAAAGACAAAAACATCAAAAAAAACAAAAATGTACTTTGGACTTCAAGAAGAATTCTTGACAAAAAGTACGAAAAAACAGAAGTTAGGAAGAACATGTAAATCAATTAAAATAGATAATCATTCATTCAAAAAGCAAATTTCGATCTACCATGGTGAAATACCATTTGGTTTAAGGATTGATGTTTGACTATTGACGTCGCCCGGCCTCAATAGCCGAGTGAGTAAAACCACAATACTAATTAAAATGAAAAATATTTTCATATAAAAAAAAAATGGAACGAAACAAAATATATTTCACAGTTACACAACTCTGTCGATTCCTTTTTTGTGATAAAGTAAAAACTAATACCAATATATTTTCATATAAAAAAATAATTTACATGGAAAATTTGTATGTGAAAAAGCGCACATTGCGTAAAGTGTGCCAGTGAAAATCAAAGGAATATATAATCAACCATTTAGAAAGTAATATGGACACCAAAAATAACCGTTACTAATAAATTTTTTTTTAAATTGTTACTGCAGATGGTGGCAAATTAAGAGAAGGAAAGTGAAAAGAACCAGCAGTGGTGTTAAATTGCCTTGGTAATGGCAAGGTTAATATTATCCACATAAAAATGAATTCCTTTTTCGTTTATTTAGAACCTATTAAACTTTCTAAGTACCAATTAGGCATTAATAAGCTGAAGATTCTTTTTTTTTTTTTTTTTGGTGGGATACAATGAAAATAGTATTGTTATTAATTAATAATTTAGTTAATAATCTGCAACAAGAAAAGAAAGATTACTTAAATAACGAAAATAAAGGAAGTCGAACGTGATGAAAGGCCAAAAAAGGGATTCAGTCCTATCACAACCAATATCAATATTGAGGAGTCACTTAGTGCAGCTGTAGACGACTGTGCAGGAAATATTGTCACTAGGTGCTGGCGTTAAATAAACCAACGAGAGTTAGAAAATAAAATCTTTGGTAGAAGTGGTATACTTATGTACATATGTCAATAAACTTCTAAAAATTAAAGAAAAGTCTTGCTTAAATGGACATAGGAAACCTCCTGTTTTAAAAAAGCAAACAAAAGCTGCCTAAAAGCAAACAAGATCTATTTGGATTTTTGTTTTAAAGAAATTTGTATTTTTTTCGAATTTGATTTTAAATTTTGATAATTTAGTTACAAAAGTTTCATAGGTACAAACGGAATGAAACATTATTTTCATAGCATAAACGGGAATACCAAAATATGCATTTATGAAAAGCTAGAGTGATAAGTTTCAATGAAAACGAAAATTAATTTATTATTTTCACTTCACATTATCATAAAACAGGAATTGGCCCCGAGGGGCCAGGGGTCTATCCTTAACTGATTGACGAATTCGCATAATGCCTTTTTAAAAAGTAAATTCTCCAAAGTTTCCGCTATAGAAGGAGATTCTTGATGTTTTTTGCTAGGCATTATTTTTTATAATCTTTATGGTTAAGAATTAAAATTTCTGAATACCAAAATAACTTATTGGATAACTTTTCAAAAAAAATCAATTTTTCTAATTCGTAGACATATTTGATCTTTTTATTAAAATTATCAATTCCGTCACTACGTTCAAATATCAAATTGTTTGGTTCACTTAAATCAACCTTTGGTTTAAATAATTAAATTTTATTTTACCAAGGAATCTTGTTTTATTAATAAATTAAAAAAAAAAAAGTTGTTTTAAATAATGTTTACTGGTTTGATCGCACTAATCAATTAATATTTATATGAAATTAAATTTTTCGATGCCAGTGTGAACACAACAAACAATTTATTTTTTCAAATTTGTATTAAATTAACTTTTCGATGCTAGTGTGAATGCTTCGCAATATACAGGTGTTATCAAGAATGATAGAAATAAAGATTACGCCTTGCGCATGTGATGACGTAGTATTTCCCTTATAAAGGTTACCAAGGCTTTTTTATATGTGAAATTTATAATTTCTTGGAAAAAATGTATGTATTGCGTAATAGTTGGCTACCCTGCAATTAATTTACTCAGAGAGTTTTAAAAAAAAATTTTATATTAATTGTCAAACAAACCAATAATTTTAATAAATATTTTTTATTTTAAAAATTGAATAGAGTAAAAAAAGAGTGAAAATATGAAGTGTGCAGTGGGCAAATGCAAATAAAGTAACAGCAAAAAAAAAAAAACAAGTGAGAAATTGTGTACATAATAAAGTTTAGCGTGTTTTTAAAAATATGCTAACATTTTTGGCTATATCTGTATCATTTTACAATTTTCCAAAAGATTCAGCCCAAACTAAGCTATGGGTAATATTTTGCAAGCGAGTAAAATCAGTAATTTTGAATAAAGAAAAAATTTGTGCTATACATATCACACAAGAAGATTTTGAAAGAAACTTAAAATTTTAAATGGGAAAGTTAACTAAAATTAAATTTTTGCAGTTTATTACTAAATTATATTGAATAAGATTTAGCAATCGTCGTGGACCAAAATAATAGATAACCTAAATTATTCATGGGTTAACCACCTAAGTGAAGGTGGGTTAAGTAAGCCATCAAGTGCATTAATGGAAACGTTGAGATTTTGTGATGCTATCTTCTTGCAATTTAATGGGAAAAATTGTTGTTTAAAAGTAAAATATTTGCAAAATCATTTGTTAGAAGGAAAGGAATTTGAAGTAAGTTAAGACATGAAAAAACTTTTTTTAGATGTAGAAAGTATTTTCGAATGAGGTTACTAAATGCCGAGATTGCTTAAAATTTCAACAAGCCAAACAGGAAACTAAATAAAATTGATATAAAAGAATTTTCCCTTTTTCGTCTGCTTTAATTTATGTAGTAAAGATAAAGTTAATGTACATTATGTATGTATATATTTATGTAATAAATAAAACTATGAAAAAATAACCTTAAAAAAATCTTTTATTTTAAATAATTTAAATAGAAAAATTATAAATTGTCCCACTGTTATGTTAACACATAAATATATCAGTTTGAGAGCTAACAAATTTTAGCCAATAAGAACTAAAGACGTGCACGGATATATCTGTTTGTACAAGTTTCTGTGTGTTTACTAAAGTGAGTGTGTATGGATGAGTTGTCGAGTGTTTCTGATATAAGTTGATATGGATATTTTTTGTAACATAGTGGATATGAGTTGATAAAAAGAGAATGAGAGTAACATATCTGTTTATATCTGTTTTACAAAAGCAGATACTAGTTGATACTGATCGAATACAATGAGTTACTCATTGTACGATGCCGTTTTTTTCAATTGTCTTTCAACGAAAATATTTTGTTTTTGTAACAAATTCTTTGATGCCCTTAAAAGGATCGGGTCTTTTCGTTCAAGAGACATGTAGAAAAAAATTATTGAAAAAAAATTACCAAAAAAAAAACCACATGTATTTTGTTTTTGTAACAAATTCTTTGATGCCCTTAAAAGGATCGGGTCTTTTCATTCAAGAGACATGTAGACAAAAATTATTGAAAAAAAATTAGCAAAAAAAAACCACATGTATTTTGTTTTTGTAACAAATTCTTCGATGCCCTTAAAAGGATGGCGTTTATTCGTTCAAAAGACATGTAGACAAAAATTATTGAAAAGTATAATAAAAAAAAAAATTACCAAAAAAACAACACATGTATTTTGTTTTTGTAACCAATTCATTGATGCCCTTAAAAGGAAGGGTCTTTTTCGTGCTGTGGTATTGAAAATTGCTGAGCAACAACAACAAAACTAGCGAGAAGCGTTGCGATCAGGCCTGCCATATTTACCGATTTATCGGTATTTTGCCGATTTTTTTCTCTAAATTATCAAAGTGCCTATTTACCGATTTTTTGATAAAAACTTAAAACACGGTAGCTTTTGGTTTGTGTTATATACATTTTTAATTTTGGGTAACTTTTAACGTTACAAAGAGACAACTGTTATTAATTCAGCGCTTATACTTAAGGAAAATGGGTTATATTTATTCCATATATGTACATATGTATGTAGTGTTTGTCTAACCCATCACACACACACATTATGAAAAATATTCAACTAGGTATAAAGAATAAAAACATTAACTCCAAATGAAAGAAAAAAACTTAACGATTTTTTGACCAAAGCTAAAAGAAGAGATAATTTATTTTTCTAAAGGAAAAAGGGATTATTACTTACAAAAGAGTAAAGTTAAGCTTAATTTATATTCACTGTCAATGTAAATATTTAATTTTATAGGATTATATGCAATTGAGGATAAGGCTTATACCTCCGGTAGCCAATTTAATTTAAGAAAGTAAAGTAACTATTCAAGTTTTTTTGCAAAAAGAAAATCAGATTTAAAATGCGAGAATTCTTCCACCTTAAAATTAAATTTCGATATCCACTGAAAAATTAATCTTTGCTAGGAATTATTTTTTTTAAAGATTATTTCAAATTTAATAATTCGATTTTTATGCTTATATTTAAAGTTTTTTAATAAAAGTGTCAAACTCATATATGTATAATAATAAAAAATTAAAACAAAAACTTTTTATATCCATAAAAACAATTAACCAGGAACGGTGGCAGTTATAACTGGTATCAAAAAAGTTCTTTCAAGGATCGTAACAGTTATAAAATAAGCGACAAAAAAAATCATAGAAAATATGTCTGTCTATGTAAACGTTGTACGTAAAGTTCAGGTCGCAGTTTTGAAAATAAATTGCTGAAATTTGGTACAAAGGCTCTAATTGTCCTAAGGAACAAGCATATTGTCGATGGTGAGAACTTTGACATGAATCTTAACTTCATAAAATAATGGCGTGGTCCATGAGCTACACTCTTGAAAAGTTATCTCTAAATAATGTGGTGTGGAGCATCGTAGGGTCGGGCATGCAGACTACTTTCTTATTTGTTTGTAATGGATAATTGCAACCAAAAAAATAAATTATTTGTTTATAATGGAAAAATAAATGCTTTTTTATAATACATATTTCTAACCGAAAAATTTTTTGGTTGAAAAAATGGTTATCAATAACAAAAAAAAAAATTGTTACTTTAATTGGCTACGATAACTCAAATAAAATATATGTAGCGATAATGGTTAAAAATTCCCAACTGGAAATAAAGGAATTTTTTCATAGCCTTTCAAAAAAATAATAATTATTATTATTTTCAGTCCCGGAGTTATTTTGTGAATTAAAAACAAAAAGTCCTTTTTAAACAGTTATCTCTTTAACGTAAATATAAAAGGTCAAATTAAGCTCTTAAAAAGGGAGTTCGATTTAGCCGTCATAAATTAAAACTCAGTTGAGGAATAAAAGATCGACACTCAAAGCTTGGCGCTGGTCAGATTTTTACAATTTGTATAGCAGTATAATGTCCCCTTTCAGACAGGCAAAGTTTACTTTGACAAAGTCTGTTGAATTCTCTTTTAAACTTTGTTTGGTGCTCAGACACACAAAGTTTAATTTGACAAATTTTTGTTTTCTCTTGTTTGAATATAATATATAAACAGCGTTGCCAGAATGATGATTTTATCATATTTTGCCATATTTTTTTTAACAAAAATATGATTAAAGATTTTTATCTCAAATGATGATTTTTTATTTTTAGAAATTCTGATTTTTTTCTTTAATTTTGCTTATAGAAAATACACGATTATTTAAACAGTCAATTTTTAAAACACTGAAGTCTTGCATCAGCTTGATGTGTGTTGGTGCTGCACACTTTTGTACCCAGTATCTAGAATACACAAAATTGCATCATTATTTCTGGACATAAAAATATTAAAAAAGGCATATTATAACCTATTTCCAATGTGCGAAAGAATTCCTTCTTAAATAAAAAAAATAAATTAGCTTTTGCGCTCATTTTTACTATTTGTGTAATATATTATTATTTTTGAACATTTTCATTAAATAATTATTTGATGCAAATATTTATTTTAGTCTGAACGCATGGCAAACAAAATTTAATTTATTTTATTTGAAACTATTTGCCAACTGTTTCAACAAACAAAAATTGTCAAATATTTGAGCTTAGTTTGAACATTAAACAAAATATTATTTTGTTTCACACAGTTTGATGCAAATATCAGAACAAATATTTTCGTTAAATATTTCATTAGTCTGAACGTACCTTAAGAAGTAAATAATTCTTCCGCACATCGGAAATAGGCAGTTAGAATATTGATAAAAAAAATATTTGTGAAAAGAAAAAATGTATTTTTATAAAGTTTCATATACTGACGAATTATGTTTTTATGTATTTCAATTTAAATAATAAGAAGTATGTTTTTATAAAAAATTAATAATTCTTACTATTTTGCCCTTGTTTTAAAAAATTTAAATTAAGAAAAAAAAAATTTAAGATATTCCTCTTCAAAATATGATTTCTTTCGCCATATGACAATTTTTATTCCAAAGATTCTGGTAACGCTGTATATAAATATAAAGTTGCAGCCAACTTCAGGTGTAATCTACGAACGAAAAACAAAACGAATTTGTGAGTACAGCAAAGTATGTACTCCCCCGCTATGCTCTTTTCCCTTCTCTTCTATAAACTCAAGACTTTGCAAAGTAAACTTTGCTTGTCTGAAAGGGGTCTATCTAATCAGCTTGTGCTGCAATTAAATTGTCATTAAAAAAGGAAGAAAAACAAAATGAGTGTTATTATCAGTGTTGCCAGTGAAATTTCGAGATACGCTTTTTTTTCCAAAATGATACATATTGGAAAACATTTGAAAATCCATTTTTAACGTTTAACATTTATTAACATAACATTTTTTGTACATAGTTAATGAATATTATAAAGAAAATGATATCATATAAATTAATTTTTATATTTTTTTAAGTCATAAATATAAGGTATGTAAATTTAAAAATACAGTAAGCAAACTTTAAAATTCATTATATGTCACTATCTTTGGATGTTATCAAAACAAATTCATTTTTGGAAAAATTAATATACGAGTTAAGGCGTATATACTAAGGCGATCAAAAAGATCATATAAAGTTTTCTTCTAAAATTTCATCTTAACCACATACACAAGAATAAGCAAGCTACAGAAGAACTTAGAAGACCTAACAACAAAATACATGTTATTTTTGTATTTAGTTGTCACTGTTTTTTTTTAGTATTCATAACGAAATGATAACTTAAATAAACTTTGTCAGAGCAGAAAAGTTTAAATTTGATTTCTGTACATTTTGCGCACAGATTCAAAAGATACGAAAAATATCAGGATTATACATAGTACCTGAAGTCATCAAAAGATACGAAAATTTTTTCTTTCGTATCCTAATGGCATCACTGGTTATTAAAGACGTAAAAATATTAATCCTTAAAAGAGTTTTATTTGTTGACAGCCAAGTGAGTTTTATTTTAGGCTGAAAGCTCCTCAAGTTTAATTTTTTTTAGAGAGAAAACTCTACTTTTATTGTTTAATCCAAAATTTTATATTTTCGTTGAAAAATTAGTCTTAACTGTGGAGTTAGAGATGGTTTTTTCTAGATCACCATAGATTCTGAAAGAGCACTTTAATACGAATCTATTGTTATATGACAGTATGTCTCCGTTGGCTCTAATATGGAAAATTCATATAAATTTTTAATTAACTAATATTTATTTATAAAACGTTTATTTCTATTGATTTTTATGTTAAAAGCATTAGGTAATGGTAAATTGTTGCTTTGTTTTTTGTCATTAAAATATGTTTTATTGTGTTTAAAAAAGGTATTTTTAATATGCCGATTTTTTTAAATTAAATTTCCGATTTGTTTTTGATGATATGCAGATTTCTTACCAAAACCATCTGGCACCCCTGGTTGAGATCGTATATAAATTTTTATAAGCTCTGTTATTTGCATCAACTCTCCAACAATATTTGAAAATACAACAGATAACAACAAGTATTGTTAAAATACCATGGTGACAACAGATATTTGTGAGCAAAAAAAAAAGGTTATGATATACTCAATCCAATACCATAAGCAACTGTTTTGGTTTTTAGGATATGGTGAGTGGACAAAAGCAAAACCATACAATATCAGTTACAGCCGTACCTAAACAAGAGCGGAAGGCGGAACGTTTTCTTCAGCGTAGCTTTTACGCTAATATGCCATACCTAAATAAGAGCGTCAGCGTTGTGCCATAAACAGTAGTGTTAACTTTCGTGCCGACTAAAACCCGCATAAAAGACATAATAAATTGAATTAAAACCGCTAGTTTGACCTAAAAATAGCTAATTTGCCATTATTTATTATCAAACAATAAAAACAGGGTTGTCAAAACAACAAATATAACAACCCTGCTTATTTTAACGCGCTGTCAAAATCGGATTTTCCAATTGCAAAGCGTTGACGCCGCGTTATTTAGGGATGCTTCATACAAATTGTATGGGCATGAGGATTTTTGACAGCTAGAAAACGCGTTCCGCTCTTGTTTAGGTATGGCTGTTACACTCATTCTCTCATTGATATCAATAGTAACAGGTACATATCTGGTGTATCTGTTTTGACAATACTTTATGGTACACTCGTGCAGGTCTTTAATAAGAACACAGGTTGTGTGACGTCAGAGTTACTACATGCGCAGTAAAATCATTTTATGCCTGCCTAATGTCGTAATCTTTATTTCTATCATTCTTGGGTGTTATTATAGCATTGGTGTTCAAAAATGTTTTGTATATGTATTCTGGAAGAATTTTTTAAATACAGTGACGCAAAACTAAACGCACAATTTTTATTAATATTTAATAACAAGAAATTGTTATGGTTGTATAAAATTTTTAATAATGTAGTTCCAACAAAATATCAAAACAGCTTCCGTACATATGCATTCGTCGCTTAGTGACGAGCAACTAAATCATTTCATCGTTATTTATTTAAAACATTGTATTTGAAAAAATATCAATACAGTTACCGTCCATGTGCACTTGTTGCTCTTACACGTACGACAAAAGCAATGAGCGTAAAAAACAAAGGGGTGGGGCTTCTAAACAATTGTTTGCCTGAATGAGCATCACTGTATTATAGCTAAAGGCAAGTTTACATGGTAATACAATGTGTTACGACATGTCAAAAAATAATGTAGAATGAGAAAAATCTTATCATGTAAAAGCAAAATGCATTGAATAAGAGATAATACGGATAAAAATATGACAATCAGTCGGTAAATGTTCATTTTCTTAACCATTTTAGAAACTTATGTATTCTCAACACACCAGAGTCGCATTTTAACAGTGTATATTGAAGGTGGTAACATTTTTATAAAATTACAAAAACAAGCAGAATCAACTCAGGAAATGTTCATGTTGTTTTTGTAAATATTGTAAAACTGCAACCATCTGCTTTTTTGTTATTAACTCACTTTGCTTTTATTTTACTTAAACCATCCGTGTAAACATGAAAAATACTTACCAACGGATTTTTATTTTAAACACGGAGAGAATTTCATAATATTTTGATTCCACAAAGTCGTAATACATTGTATTACCGTAAAGCTAGCCTTAAGTGGTATATAAAGGTATGGAATGAAACCGTTATCTTGAAATTTGATAAACGAATATAATGGTACCCACAGACGATGCAACATTTGTCGAAGCACGTGTTACTATTTATGTTTCAGTTTTTACCACAGACTATGACACTAAAAACAAAAATTTTTTTATTTTCTTTGTATACCTTTCATATTTTATGTCCCATAAATTTGGAAAAAAATTATATTCAATTATAATAGTTTTTCAACTCAAAATTTGCAATTGTTGAGATTTTCCGATTTCTTTCTTTATATTTTTTTCTCCGAGAGTTGCAAAAGCACCTCACTCAGGGCTGCCAGAAAAAATTGTGAAAAAATCTTCAATTTCCTGAGAAAAAATAAAAAAATCGTCTTTTTCTGTTTAAATAATCGTCAAAAAAAATCGGATAATTTAAATTTAGATTTTAAACAAAGTTTGTTCGATTTTTATTTAAAAACAAGCAAACAAAAACATATTATATACACACACATATCCCCGTAAGTTAATGAAATTGTTTGTTAAGTTATCAAAGTTGTTTTTGGGAATACAATTACTTATTAAAAGATTTTGTTTGTTGTGCTTAATTCCCTTTTTTAAATAATTGATAAAAATACTGCAATTTATTGTTGGAGGAAAACTGTTCCTACACAGAAAAAATTATTAAATTTCTCCAATCTCCAAATTTATTCCAAATTCATAATATCAAGCAAACAAGTTGTTGATTTTGCACCTATTACCAAAATGATTATATTGATTACTAAAAATTTTAAAATTTTGAAAAACTTTTTTCGATAAATGATATTTTTAATTTTAATTAAAAAAGTGATCAAAAAACTTTGCCATTTCAAACAATGTGTTAATTTATTTAAATAAATATTGACAATTCCCAACAACAATTCTAAATGTTTTAATTATTTTATTTTAAACAAAAAAAGTCAATTAAGACTTTTTGTTATTTAATTAAAATTTTAATTGAAAATTTATTTCAAAACAACTAATATGTTAATTAAATAAAAATTTACTGCCTGGCCCACAATGTCGACAAGAACATTTCTTTCGTATATTTATATTGAAAACAAAAACAAGTATTAGTTTCTTATTATTGTTTTCAATATAAAAATGCGAAAGAAATGTTCTTGTCGACATTGTGGGCCTGGCAGTAAATTTTTAATTTTCATTTAACAAAAAAAATAAATGATTCAATTATCACATTAATTAAATTTAAATACTTTTTAAACAATTTTTTTAATTGATAAAACACTTTTCTGTGTATGCGCATTTCACTGGTTGCTTAGGCCAGATCATCAGGAAACGTTCTTTGTTAAATTTAACAAACGTTTCTTAAGGAAAATTTTCATAAAAAATTTGTTTTGTAAACCTTTAATTACTATATTATATTAATCTAAGGTTTTTTCCAAAGTCTTAAGAATAAAAGATACTTTCAATCGGACCATTTTCTAAAAAATTTCAAATTTGTATACCGTTCACAACAGAGGGTATATATTCTTATATAAGTTTGTCATTCCTTTAGTAATGGCTACAATATTAATATTAGGCCCCATAAAGTATATATGTATATTCTGAATCCTTATGAATAGCAAAGTTGGTTTAACGATGTCAATCTAACCATGTGTTTGTTGAAATGGGATTTCCGAAGACTCGTATATAAACATTGCTATACATATATATTAGATATAGTACGGAATAGTTTGCTATTATATTTCAGCCAGATTGGTCTACAAATGCCTAAGTTATGAACAAAAAACCACGACTGCCTGTAATTTATACCCATAAATCTCTCATTTTGACCTGTAAACCTATATCTTCTTTAAATTTATTATTATTTTTTCTTTTTTACCTGAAATATTCTTTCTTCACGAAATTATAGTTTTGGCATGAAGCTAGGATGATAAATTTTGGCTTAAAAATGTCTCATATACATATATAGAGTATTAAATGTTAAAAATGAGCCAAATCAGTCCATAGCTCAAAAAATCTCAATCAAGGTTTTGGTACGAGTTTTTACTTAAATTGACTTGACTCAAAATTTTGCTTTTGCTCATAAAATTTTTTATGGAAAAGAACAAAAATGTTTTTTTTCTGTGCTGCCTAATAACAAACATCAAAAGATTTAAAATTGTCTTATTTTGAAGATTGAATAAAATCGACACTTTTTAGAAAAAAATCAGCAAATCGTCACTTTGCTAATTTTGGAACCAAAAATCGTCAAAATGACGATAAATCGTCAATTCTGGCAGCCCTGACCTCACTCAACAACTGCTCTCAACAAAATGAGAAAGAAAAAACAGTCAACATCTCCACATACGATGAAACATTGTGTTTGGAAACATGAAATATCAAAAATGTTTGATATTTGAGAAACCAAAAAGGTAACAAGAATTTCAACCAGAAACTTCCCCACACATGTAGCAACATTTAGTGAAACATGTCTATGTTTCGACAAATGTTGCCTCGTGTATGGGTAACTTAAAAATAAAAGAATACATAGTAACAAATTAAGCATTAAGGATAAAACAATTGAGTCTTCAACTTTAAGCAAAAATCCTAAAGCGCATAATATAAACGTCGACAATAACTCCAAATTCACTCTCATTTCTTTCTTTTTCTCTTGTTCTTATTTTTCTTTGTTTACAAATTGTATGAAATTGAATGAAAGTATGGTAGCATTGTTGGGAGAATAATTGTTTAAATGTGAGAGCATTAGAAGACGTTCTCAAAGTAAAATAGATTTTATTTCACGACCGCATTCTCTGGCAAAATTTTATGTCAAACTGCCCCAGTTCTGTTTCATCATTTAATTAATAAGTTAATAAAATTAAATAAATTAACACGCGAATATTTTTATTTAATTTTTACGTGCAAAAATATAAATAATTGTTTGCTACAATAAAGTGTCGACGCACAGTGGCTAAAAATCCTTTTTCGTCGTGCAAAAATCTATAAGTTTTCAACCGATACACAGTGGTCCAAGATGCCAATCTAGCTGGAAAAAAGTCATAACTTCTCTTCGGAAGCAGCTAGAAGGATGAAACTTTGGTATTATGTACTTCTTATTGAAAGCATTCCTTGCGCAAAAAGTGGGCGTTGTAGATAAAATGGGCGTGGCAATTTTTAATGGCGTTTTAAGAATATCAAAATGTAACGATTTAGAATGTTAATGTATTAATTAAGAAGAGGAGAAAACTCATTTTGGAAATTTTAAAATTCGACTGCATATGTGCAATCGAACGAGGCTTTCGGGCACAGCTTTTTAATATTAATAATAAATATGAAAAATTTTAAAATAACAAATTCTTTGTAATACATAATTGCGAAATTTTCATTAAAAAGTTTTATTTGAATTTAACATATAACATACATATGTACATAAATATCATGAATCATTTTACTTAATTTCAATACATAACATTTAAAATTAAGTTCATAAGTTGTATGCTTTTCTTCATACTTTTCCAAATATCAGGAAAAAATGGGACTTCAAAAAAATATTTTATTTTAATTTCTAAAAAAAATTTTATGAAGAAAGTTAAAAATTTGTTACGTTTTTGGATTATCACGATCACATTTCAGCAAAATATAGGGAGTAAGTATATGCGTGATGTTTTTCTGAAACATTAGAAGTTTTTCCGGAATGAATTGAGCGATTTGAAAAGCATTCAAGAAAGCGCGTAAATTCGCTTATTTTTATGTTATTTGTTTGCAATTTTTCTCCTAAAATCTCTGCAATATACTTACATACCATAAACTATTCATAACTTTCATTTTATTTGCGAAAAACTCAGTATTAAGGCAATAATTTGCACCATGAATAAAGTTCTAATATTTATGAGCAAGTTTTTAAAATCCAATGAAAAAGTTTTGGGGGAAAAAATTCATGCTAGATTCATAATATTTATTAAAAAATTCCTGGCAAATATGTATTTCTTTTTTCTGTGTACATACAAAACAACATAATAATATTAATATATAAAAAAAAAAAAATCTTTTATTTAAATTATTCTATATCTTCCTGTATGAAAGGATCTAAAAGTAACGAAATTTCTTCATCATCTAATAGTTCTTCATTTCGAGGGCTAAGAAATGGTTTTGTTGAAAAAGACGAAGTTAATGGATCTGATGACATAAGCAAATATTTAAAAAGATCTTCCATTGTTGTCTCTCGTGACATCTTTCTAGTGTGATGTTCACGAATAAATCTGAAATCTTTGTTCCGAGACTCAAGCGCATCCTCCGACATCATTCCTATCGGAAGTGCCGCATTTTGAATTATGTCTGCGCCGTGTATCAAAATGTTGTGCACACTCGATGGCATATAGTACCATTTGTACAATTCCACGTATAGTTCCGCAGTATCCATTGTATACTTTCGGAACGCTTCCACATTAATTGCATAACCAGATGACATAGTTCTCAAAATTATTCCTAGCCTTTTTATTAAATTTTCATTTACTCCTGTTATTTGAGAAGTTAAGGAAGGTTGCTGAAAAAATTTTCTAGCGGTATTACCGTCATTTGAACTTCCCTCTCCCGGCTTTGGAATATCAATAAGCAAATTCATTTCTGATTTCAGAGCATTAATTATCTCTTTTTTTCTGTTATTCTGTGAAGCTTTATCAGATTCACTACGAGCTTGCCATTTTTTAATTTCAATTTTGTAAGATATATGCAATACACATTCCAGGCACCTTATCCACGCATGCAATGTCGATAATCCATATTCGTAAAAGTTGGCCCTTACACTCAAGGCTTTAATTTCATTTAATTTATTCATAGTGGTTGGCGTTGCTCCACAAATACCACATGTTTGAGTAGAGGAATCGCTAAGAATTGAGAAAACCTTGCCATCAATCATTGTCAAATAAAAAACATGTTTAACAATAACTGTGTTATCTTCAATTTTAGTGGATGTTGACACTATTGCATCAATTTGATTTTGTATATAATTAGTTTCGCTTTGAATCAAAGATTTTGTTTCCTTTTCAAAAATCAGTTTAATCGGTCTTCAAAAACGTGTAGATGATGGACGTGGGTTTTCCCATACAATATCGTCACCGGACTTTAGCTGCAAAGGCACCAAGCAAATTGCAAACAAATATTCATCTGTTTTGCGGGAATCATTTGAAATAAATTTTTGCTTATAGGTTGAGTGTCCACTGCTACCATCACAACCCCATTTATAAATCAAAGTCAATTCCGTACAACTAAAGTTATTTATGACCTCTTTTTGTAACTTTACAATTCTACATGCAGTGTGATCAACAAAGTCCTGCAGAGGCACTTCTGCTATAACATCGGATACTTTTATTCCATTACTTGGGTAGCACTTTTGTTTAGCTTCTAAAATTCTATGATATGATGGGTATATGTCTGCGTTACGAATCTTAGCACCAGCACGCATCGCATTATAACTTGCGTTCGTATATTTTCCATCGATAAACAGACGTAATGCTTCTTCATCTGTATATGGTATTGGTTCCTTCGATTGTCCACTAAGAATTTTTTTAATCTTAGTTGCTCTTGTTGGAGATTCATTTATGTTTTTTAGAATCGCGGCAGCATCCCTCTTGCCAGATTTATAAAGACTAACGCCAGCAGCGAAAGCTAGTTTCTCAGGTGAACATTCACCAACTAAAGCTGACACTTCCAAGCGCTTTCCCTTTTCAGATTTAGCAAAAAAATCTGATCGAGGTCTGCCAAAATTTGACGTTGACGGTTGGATCCCTAAATCCTCTGGAATTTTTAATGTGTTTTCAGAAGGAAGACAAAAAAGTCCATCTAACCAAATTTTGTTGGAGTCTTCAAAATGTTTTTTAGATCTTTTTGCTTTTATCCATCTTTCGTTAATTGAATACGTTAGTCTCCGTACAGCTAACTTAACTTTATCGCAATAATCTTCCGTTTTAATTTTCTGTAACCCACTCTTAGCAAAAAATACCTAATAACAGCATTTGCCTTTTCTTTGCTTTGTATTTCGGCAATCCACACATTATATAGTTCTCTCCGTGTTATGGGTATGTTATCTATTTATGTATATAAAAAGTTTACCGGTCAATAATTGCAGCTAATTTTTTTATCATCTTAAGTGGACATTACACAGATAAACACGGCACAATTCATTTCACGGGAATCCACGGGAATCCTATTTAAAAGTTACTCTAAAAACCATAAAATGCTAAATATTGACTTCACAAAATACATATTTCCTCTTACCCATTATTTTACATACAAAACATTTAAATTCAACATTTATTTATAATATAGATAGAACATACCTGACATAATGCAGTTTAAAAAAAATTAATTCAAAATGTGTTATTGTTTGATGTTACAAACAGTTCAAAAGTGATGCTGTGAATCGACTGGCCTTCTATAACAACAGAGACAATGCAGTTGATCATTTTCGAAACATCATAACAAAGCAAATAAGAAAAAAATAAAAAAACCTGATATACAGTTATGTACAGTGGATAGTTGTCTAACAAATACCAAACAAATTATGTGAATTTTGAAACATAAAAAAATTGACTTTTTTCCAGCTAGATTGGCATCTTGGACCACTGTGCGATAGAGATAATTATTTTTTGCTAGAGGGAAGACGTCTTGAACATTCCTACAGTTTTTATTTTATTAAAATCGGCTTAGGAGTCAAAGTTTAACTTTAATTGTTTTTTAGCATTTAGTATGAAAATGATTTTGATTGAGATTGAGAATCATGGCATTTTTATACCCTTCACCGAAGGTAAAAGAGTATATATAACTTTGTCATTCCGTTTGTAATTTCTACAATATTGATCTAAGACCATATAAAGTATATACATTCTGGCTTCTTATGAGAAGGGAAGTTCAAATCCGGTTGTCCGTCTGTCCGACCGTTGAAATGGGTTTTCCGAATACCCCATATATGATGAAGGCTAAGTTGTTATACATTTATGTCACATATACGCCCATGTTCTGAAAAGCGCAAATCGCTTAAAATTTGCGTTTTCAATTTGAAAACGCCAAATAGGTGTTCTGAAAAACGCAAGTCGCTTAAAACTAGATTTTTCGATTTGAAAACGCCTGTTTGGCTAGTGTATACTTAAGCGATCTGTAGCTCGTTTCTGTATTTTTCGCATCGCAAAATTTCCCACATGAAGTGTGAAACAAAAAATTCCATCGTTTCTCGATTTGTGAGAAAAAAGTGTTTCTGTATTTAAATGCGAGAACAGACAACACCAAGTCTGTTTTAACTGGAATACTTCCAGTAATTAAGTGTCAAATGCAAGCGAAACGTCAACGAAAGAAATAGATATAATAAAAATAGGGCTGCCAGATTTGACGATTTATCGTAATTTTGACGATTTTTGTTCCGAAATTGGCAAAGCGCAGATTTGCTGATTTTTTCTAGTGACGATATTATTCAGTTTTCGAAATAAAACAATTTTCAATATTTCTATATATTTGTGTATTAGGCACCACAGAAAAAAGATATCTTTAGAAACAAGGCAGCTTAAATTTTTGTATTTATCCCTATTGTGAAAATTGTCCTCGAAATTGTTTGTCTGTTCCATAAAAAAAGCAAATTATCGAAAGAAAACTGTTTAACTTTTATTTCTTTGGATTATTTAATACATTTGTTTTTGTGATCAAAACATTAAACTATTACTCCATTTTTCAGTCAATGCACTAAGGAAATGTTTGCCTTTTTTTGGCCAAAAATGTTATTTTTAGTTCAATATAATATTTTGTCACGCCTTTGTGTGAATTCTTCAGGCAAAAATAACAATCTGAAATTTTAAATTGCTATCGGATTAGAGAAAGAGTAAAATTATTAATTTTATAAAAATAGACCTCAAGCTTAAGTATGTGTGTATAAAATATGTATAAAATACCCATGAACTTTAACTATGTTTTTTTTTACTATATTTTAATTAAAGTCGAACTAAATTTGTCAAAATTAATTTTAAATTGTCCGATTTTCTAAAACAAACAAGACGATTTTTTTTATTTTTTCTCAGGACATTAGCGATTTTTGCACAAATTTATCTGGCAGCCCTGCAATTAAGATAACAAAATATAACAATTGTGTTTTATTTATTTTTATAATTTAAATACTTTATTTTCAAATTAAAAACAAATAATACACATTCTTATTTACATACATGTGTATATGTATATACATAATTATGTTTTCGGATAATTTGGTCTCCATTTTTTGAAACTTTATTTTTCTCGCATCAATTTCAAATGGGACTTATTTTGACAATTCTTGTGAGAAACTTGTTGCAAAATATTGATACAGAAACACTTTTTCTCACATCCTTCCAATAATTGCTGGAAAATTATTTAAATGACAGATAATTCTCTCAAAGTAAAGATACAGAAACACTTATGTGAGAAAAACCATTTTTTGTTTCAAATTTCACTGTTTTTGTAATAATTTACTTGTTTCATGCGGGAAATTTTACGATGCGAGAAATACGGAAACGGGCTACTGGTCTATTTTATTAAAACTGCACTTTAAAGAGAAAATGGCGCACAATTTCAATTTAATATGTTTTCTTTTTATTTAAGGAAAAGCTTGTAACATTTTTTTACGATTTTAATTAAAAAAAATGCAATTTAAAAATTAGCTGTGAGTTTGTCAATTGTTTGTGGCAGTAGTTTTCTTATGAACTGCAAACAGCTGTTTAAATTGATCTTCGAAAAAAATTTAATGCTAGTGGTGTTAATTTTCAGAGATGCTAAACTACTTACAATTAACAGCCATACCTAAACAAGAGCGGAACGCGTTTTCTAGCTGTCAAAAATCCTCATGCCCATACAGTTTGTATGAAGCCTCCCTAAATAGCGCGGCGTCAACGCTTTGCAATTGGAAAATCCGATTTTGACAGCGCGTTTAAATAAGCAGGGTTGTTATATTTGTGGTTTTTACAGCCCTGTTTTAATCTTTTGATAATAAATAATGGCAAATTAGCTATTTTTTGGTCAAACTAGCGGTTTTAATTCCATTTATTCTTTCTTTTATGAGGGTTTTAGTAAGCACGAACGTTACCACTACTGTTTGTGACACAACGTCAACGCTCTTGTTAAGGTATGGCATATCAGCGTAAAGGCTACGCGGAAGAAAACGTTCCGCCTTCCGCTCTTATTTAGGTACGGCTGTAACACATTTAAGCTGTAATATCCCTTTCTACAATAGTAAAGTTCAAAATCATGCGGAGGTTTTATAAGTCGCACATGGGTTCCAACACAGATCCAATTACGACGGGTATTTTATATTTTTCATAAAAATTCAGTTTGGATTCTCTTGCTTCTGATTCGGTCATCTTTAACTGAATCCAAAGTGGGCACAGCCTTTCCTCAAGAATATTAAGTACGTCCCATAAAACTTTACAGAAAGTGCTACGGCCCATACTTATATTCATGTCACTGGCGATCACACCTTGGAAGGACCCGACTGCTAAAAATCTTAAAACGCCGACCAAAATTGAACTTTTACTCATATGCTGGGAAGTTCCTTCCAGAATCATCAAAAATGCAGATTTGTTTAACCTGTAGAGAGCTATGAAACTAAAAGCGCAAAAACTTGACATGAAACCTGATCTCATTGTCAATGTATACGTTTGTTAGTGTTTTTTTTTTTAATTAACTCTTCGTTTGATTGTAGCTTTTTTAAAGCCAATATACCAAGTAAGAACGCTGTAGGCATTTTAAATTTATTTCACAGAACTAATTTGAAAATTATTTGTTTGTTTTCGTTTTTTATGATAAAACATATGTTTTCTTTGCTCAAACACAACTTCGAAAAATAGCAAAACGCTAGCAAATCGCCTAGTTTTCAGAACATGCTGAAATACGTTTTGCGTTTTTCAAATCGTAAGCGATTTGAAAACGCTGCGTTTTCCAGAACATGGACGATAGTCGGGAACTGTTTAAATCAGGAAGATCGGTCCATAAATGGCTGAGATATGAGCAAAAAACCACGACTACCTCTAATTTTTCCCATAAATCCCATGTTGTTTTTTAAATTATTTTTTTCTGTATATCTGGAGAACGGTAAGAGCTAGGGCTTTGCCAATACACCAACTCTACATTTCTGTATATCTGGAGAACGAAACGAGCTAAAGTTCCCAAATTAGGTACAAACATATCGGTTATCAATACACAAAATATGGGCGGGATTGGAAAAGTGGGCGTGGTACCTCCCGTACAAAAACATTATTGAAAATACCAACATTTTTATTTTAGGGCTCTAGTACTGCGATCGGCAAAATCAGGGCGCCGCGTTTTCTCTTTTCTCTTTTGTTACGTACGTGTGCACACACATTGCAGAGAATTAAACAACATTAACAACAACATATGTAAAATGTATACAACGCATACAATCGCAAAATGTAATGGTTTAGGTTGCCGATCGCAGCTCTAGTATGACATTTGAACACGTTTTGTATATTAAAACATCAGAAATTTTTAGCAGAATATATTTCCCAAAAACCCTGAAAGTTTTTTCCCAGAAATGGAAGAGTAATGCTCAAAATAAATATTTTTTTAAACATACCCATTTTCGGGAAGAAAAGATCTTTCCGAGTTTTATAATCTAAATAAATTGTAAATTTCTTCCTAAAGACGTGGGTATATAAATCTGCCAAATCGGCTAAGAAATGGGCAAGTTACTAGTAAAATACTCCAAAAATGGGCTAAAAATTTTGGAGCTGACCTATGGATACGTCTAATATATTAAAAGACCGGAAATCTTTAGTAGAACATATTTGCTGAACAACTCGGAAAAATCGGTTCAGATACAAAAAAGTTATTACCAAAATTTTTTAAAGAAAAATACCTATTTTCGGGAACCGTGTTTCTTTCCCAGTCCAAGTTTTATTACCAATGTAGTTGGTAAATTTCTTTCTTAAGACGTCGGTATATAAATCTATCAAATCGGTTGAAAAATGCCCGAGTAATGACAAAATTACTGAAATCCCAATATTTCCTTTTTTTATATAATTTAGTTGTTTTATTTGCAATATAATAAATGCGCATTTTTTTCTGTGGCTAATAATTTTATATAAAACCAAACAATTTATTTTAGACAAACCCCTAAATATCTCAAAACAAGAAATTTCGACTTAAGCCATTTTTATTTAATACCACAGATATATTGTATATTTATATTTATATAAATATCCTTTTGTTCTTATCGCACCATGGTGAAGGGTATATAAGATTCGGCATTGCCGAATATAGCACTCTTACTTGTTTTATTTAAAAAGGGGGATGTTTTTGAGTGCACTGTTTATAACTTTTTAGTCTACATAACTGATAATTATGATATCTTTATTCATGTCTGATTTATAGTATGTCAAACCTTTAATTACTATTTTTACTCAAATTTAAAGCCCTTTCATTCATTTGCACCATACATAAAAATGATAACCCTACAAGAAGACCACTATATTGTGTAAAGTTTCTATTAGTTTATTAAGAGCAAAATGAAAAAACTAACCGAAACTTTGTGTACATGTGATATGTCTCTCTCTCTCTTTCTCTATCTTATTAATTAAATGTAAAATTGTTGCAAGTGTGTTAGTAAAAATAATGTTTTTGTAGTTTTGGTTATGCATTTCTTGTAGGGAACTTTAATGTTTGACATTTCATGAATCTGACAAACTTCCAACCCCGGAAAATCGCTTTTAAAAAAATTATTTTTTTTACAAAAATACTATCACTGTTTACCACTGATCAGAATTTTTTTTAGAAAATTGTGGACATGTTAGAATACTCTTCTAGTTTTAAAAAAATCGGTGTGTTTAATTATTAGAACTTTTTACTTAAATGAATTGTTGTTTGTTTGAAAAATTAGAAAAAATTCATAAACAATTCGTTTCATAACCCTAATCATAATATTTTTTATGGATTTGGGGGTAAACATATTATTTGTAGGTTAGCTCAAGTCTAAATTCTTTCCACTCCATAAATACATATATTTTTGGCGTAGTTTTAAAAGTTTGAATATCCAATGTTTCCAATTTTAGAGGTCCACAAGTCACTTCCGCGACCCTCTATGGACCCGTATTCTCAAAAGCTGCCCGGATGCAGTTTCAAGAATTGCATCGATGCAAACATTAGTTGGGAATGATTTCCCAAACTTGAAAAATTTGGGAACAAAACCACGTAGAACAGCAAAGTTGGCAGAAACTGATCCGACTGCAGCGGATGCCAAATGTGGTGTATATTTAGAACAAAAACAAATTTGTTCAGAATTCAATGTTTCTGAAGTTCTTGCATTAATAATTGAAACCAATTTAACAAAACATCAGTAGTTGTACAACCGAGATTTTATGAACTCTAAGGTTTTCGTTAGTATATTCCCTAGTTACGAAAAGGCGTTGAAGGAAGAAAAAATACCGCCGTGAGTGAACCTCTACTGAAGTAGATTTACAAAATTTGCTTGACCGTACAGCTTTACGTATTCTAGATCTAATTAATTTTTTCTAACTTTTACACGTATTAAAGGTATTCACGTAGGGTTGCCAGTTTTAAAATCAGAGAAATCAGTACATAAGAAAAAAAAATCAGTACAATTTCATAAAAAAAAACAGTACATATACTTTTTTAATATAAAATTGCATATTAATAACATTAAAAGTTTAAATCTTTTTTAAAACAAAACTTGAATTAATTCTATAATTTGAAAAGTGACAAAATTTAATTAATAAAACTGAATTTTTTCAAAACAATAATTAAATTCCGTATATATTTTTAGCGGGAATACAAAGTGAATAACGAAAAAATCTAAAACACAAAAAGTTGCTAAAAATTCGATTCTTAATTTCTTGTTAGCTACTTGGTTTAATATTTTTCAAAGAAACATTAATTTTATAAAAGCAAAATTTGAGTTTATTATGTCTGAAGAAAGGGCCGGCCAATGACAATATTTTGCTGTTTTGAGTTAATTGTTGCATTAGGTCTTTTTTTAACCTACGGTCACACCTAGCAAATATTTGACTAAAAAAACGTGACCAACATGTGAACTAAAATTTTATTTCCTTTATTCTATTAAATTTTTGGAATATACATAGGTCAACATAAAATTAAATAAAAGTAGTTTTTTGCTATATCTCCCAGCATAATTAGTTTAATTTTGCAATTAAAAGGCCATGCTGCATCTCTTTTATTTTGCGGAAACAGCCAATGTCTAATTTAACCGAGAACAGCTTCAAAGGGGTTTTGCTAGCCAATTTCACTTAGAACTCTTCTATAAAAAAACTAAAATTTAAATTTTCTCGAAAATGAATTATTTGACATTGGCCTTTTTAGCACCAAGCTACAGATATAAGGACAACAATGTTCAAAAACAAATTAAACACTTGAAATGACGAAGCTTGTTAAGTATTTATCTTCAAAATAATTTAAAAAAATTATTTAAAAGTGAGTTACAACTAATAACTATTAATAATTGTAATTATTGTAAAAGGCACAATCGTTTCTCAGGATCTTGCACTATATATTTTTATAAATAATATATTTACTATGTATTGACATAAATATTTACAATGTTACAAGTTAAAAATATTTATGGCCTTTATGTACATTGTCCACAATTTCTTTCCTGTCTTCAGTCTTCAAAAAATTGTAAAGCTCATTAAAACTATAATCAAAGTTTGTCTAGCTGCAACTCACTTTCTAGGTTTTATATTAGGAGCCTGTTTCTCTCTTTTCTCCACTTTGAAAACTAAAGACTCGTTCTGTAAAAGCGTTTGAATGTGGAATGGAAGAAAAACAATTTTCTCAAATTCGTAAAGGCACCACGATTTAGAAACACTTTCCATTTTTCTTCTACTGTTTTCTTTTTTCGTACTGACTCGGCAAAAATCTTCTTAATAACTCATCGATAAGAACATCTATATTAATATTTGTATTGTAAACAATTTGACAAACTTTATACTGAACAAAATTAATTTATAATAACAGTACAAAAACAGTGCATTAACGAAAAAATCAGTACATTTGCGTACTGATTTGCTTGTAATGCATAAATCAGTACTTTGAACAAAAAACAGTACATGTACTGATAAAAACAAACACCAGCTTCGCTTAAGGTGTTATGATACTTGCTATTTTTTGTATTTTTTCTATATTGGAGAACAGTGCAAATATATTTGCATAGGAAAACTGACTAAGTGTAAAGAGTTTGATTATACCATAAAAAATCTTGAAATGTCAAAAAAATAAACGTGTGTTATCGATAAATAATCTTAGACTGTCAAAAAAAAATATAAAAATATGTAACTTAAAATTGACATTTCCAGATTAAATGTTAGCACTGCTGCTAACTTTTTTAGTTTTTGATCGAAAGTAGCGGGTTTTAACTTTTTTTTGCGATTTATAGCTTATTTTGACGGTTTTTGTGGGAACAAAACGTGGGCAATATTGTTTGTTTTGCTTACATTTTATATTGTATTCTTGTTCTTTCTCGCATTTGTTGTTTCATTCAGTCAATCCTAAAAAAATCCAATACAAAAAATAGCAAGTATCATAACACCTTTACTAATTTTTCTCTGCAACGTAGTTATGCTTACTAAAAATTAGAGTTCAGAAAAATTCATATATGACCGCTCATATTTAACCATTCATGAATTTTTTCATGAATGAGGAATTTAAAACGTGTAATTTTTTTTCCACAGCCATGAATGAATTGTGAATTTTTCGCCAATGCATTTATGAGCGTGAGGAAAAATAAATGTTTGCCTTTCTTCAGTCATGAAGAATGAGGAATCTAAAAATTTTCGTAACGCTACTCACCAATAATGTTGTTGTTGCTCGACAGTATGCATAACCACAGCACCATGGCCCAATTAGTAGGTCTGCGCACAACTACAACAATGCAACAATAGAGAAAACAACACGCGTTTTGTTTGTTTATACAAATGGTAAAAATGTCAAAAACTTGTCACCTGTTAAGAAAAATGTGTTTTGTTTTTATCATGTATTTATTTTGTTTAATGAACATTTTCAACCGGAATTTTGGCGTACAATGCTTGCTTCCGAAAAATCGTCTGCGCAAATTTCATGTGATGGGGCCAAATTCCTGCCACAAATTTCACCCCATTTTGCACTTTCCACTGGTTCTTTTGGCACTGAAAGTAACGTACCGCATCCACTTTTAAAATGTTTTGTAGCGTAATCGCTCTCAGGCAGAGAGTGATAAGCTGCCAAAACGGAGGAAGATCCGAAACAACTCGATCACTCTGGGACCATTGAGCTCTGCAACAACAAGGAAAACCTTAAATGAAGTGCTATAGGATCACCTATTAGTGGCCTTGGCAAGCGAAAGGAGTGGCCATCTTACCCCTGTGGTAACAGAATGGGGCGCGATCGAGTCCAAACTGGCTGAGCTCGTTATGAAGCACGTACTCTCCAATTCGGATAGTGCTACGCCTCGTTTTGACTCCGGTGAGATTCACCGGGGCTACAGGGAAATCAAATGTTTGGGCGCCTTCTCAAAGGACTTTCTAAGCAAGTATATCGCTAAAATAAGCGATGCATGGGATGGTTTAAGTCTTAAGCTAATTCCCGCCGAAGAAATTCCAATGAGACCGCGGGCAAAAATTTGGTTACCGAAGGTAGGCTATGACGGGCAGAAAATACTGGGATGTCTGAAGAGACAGAGTCCCAGTATCCCGCTGGATGAGTGGACTGTTATTCGAGCCGAAGATCACGGGGATTACAGTATTGCCTTACGCTTGCCATCACGGAGGAAGGTTCAACAAAGCTCGATAAGGCAGGCCTGCAACTTTTCTTTGGAGTGCGGGACGCTAAGGTGAAAGTGTTCCGCCCAACAAGCTCGGGAGATTGGTGAAGCGGATGAGGTCGATGTCGCCCACAATCTGCTCCCCGGTATGCAGCTCTCCGAGTCGGAGAAGACGCCAACCGATGACAATGAGAGTCGTGCAGATTAATCTGCAGCACTCGAGATGTGCTTCCGACAATCTCGGGGTTCTTTTAGCTGAGAAGGACCTCGACTTAGCGCTGGTTCAGGAACCCTGGATGGTAAACGGAGTAGTGAGAGGGTTCCCGACCAAACAAAGGTAGGCCAAGAGCATGTCTAGTTACGAAAAAATACATTAATATCTTCTTTTGTACATAGCTTAGCTCAGCAGACCTCTCAGTAGCAAGGGTCGAGATGGCGGATAAGAAAATCTTTCTGATTGCCTCGTGCTATATGGAACATGACAGGGATGCTCAAACTTACCATCTGTATGTGGTTCTAAACCAACATTTAGATTTAAGTTTAACGGAATTCTCGAGCGTTGACGCAAAAGAGTACCAGTTATCCAGCATTCAATTTCTGCACTCGATGGAGGTGGAGGAGACCTTCAGTGGTGCGCTGACTAGGGCGTTTGAAATCTCCTGCCCCATTACAAAGGCCAGGAAGAGCTTCCCTTCCTGGTGGAACTCAGAACTCTCGGCTTATGCCAGTAGGTCATGGTAGGAGTACCGAAAAAAAAGAGGGCATATAAGAAGGCAATATCAGTCGCAAAGAGAAAATAATGGCAGAACTTCTGCGAGTCAATCGAAAATACCAAGGAATCTACCAGACTAAGCAGAGTTCTGGCCCAGGGACAATTCGAACCCAACGTATGTCAAGAGAGCGGTGAATCATCGGCGGAAACACTTGACATTCTACTTGGCACTCACTACCCTGGCTGCTCGGACGCAACTGTTTGGGAATCAACGATGATTCGTTCTTCGAGATTGACAAATATATCATTTCTGAGGAAAGAATCCTATGGGCGATCAAACGTTTTGCCCCGTACAAATCCCCGGGACTTTTCCTAAGATGCTGCAGAGCGCAAGGAAGTATGTCACTACCTGGTTGAGGATAATGTATAGACTCTGCCTATCCCTCAATTACGTACCGGCTAATTGGAGGAGAGTAACAGCCGTACCTAAATAAAAGCGGAAGGCGGAACGTTTTCTTCCGCGTAGCCTTTACGCTGATATGCCATACCTAAACAAGAGCGTCGGCGTTGTGTCACAAACAGTAGTGTTAACGTTCGTGCTTACTAAAACCCTCAAAAAAGAAATAATAAATGGAATTAAAACAGCTAGTTTGACCAAAAAATAGCTAATTTGCCATTATTTATTATCAAAAGATTAAAACAGGGCTGTAAAACCCACAATTATAACAACCCTGCTTATTTTAACGCGCTGTCAAAATCGGATTTTTCAATTGCAAAGCGTTGACGCCGCGCTATTTAGGGATGCTTCATACAAACTGTATGGGCATGAGGATTTTTGACAGCTAGAAAACGCGTTCCGCTCTTGTTTAGGTATGGCTGTAAGGGTGGTGTTTATACCTAAAATCGGCAGGAGTAGTCATGAGACTGCAGTCCAATCCGTTTATCATCTTTTCTGCTCAAAACTCTGGAAACACTTCTGGATTCACGTGTAAGGCATCGACTGGAGGGTACATCACGACTCTCATGCAGTCAGCATGGCAACCTTAAGGGTCGGTCTTAACCCTCGACTGGTCAAATGGCTATACACGGCAATAGTACGACCTATTCTTACATATGGATTTCTGGTATGGTGGGCCTGTTTTGGAATAGCGAGCGCATTACGCACTAATCCTTCAGAGGCTCTGAATACTATACTGCACCTTATACCAATAGAATTACACCTTATGGCCATATCGGATAATATGATAGCCCGTATAGACTTTGATAAAAAATTCAAGGTCATATTTTCGTCAAGGCGGGAATGGAGCAGGGGAATCCTGGCCGGGGAATACCACACGAGGGTTTCCACAGATGGGTCAAGGATGACTTGTGGTGTTGGCTCTGGGGTTTTCTTGGAGGAACTGCACGTGAATCTCTCTTTCCGCCTGCCAGATTGGACCAGCGTATTTCAGGCTGAAATATTGACGATAAGAAAGGCATGTATAACACTTAACAGCATGAACATCAGCGGCAAAATTGGCATTTTCGTCGATAGCCAGGCGGTCACTAAGGTCACATAAATGCTGTAACCAAGGTAACATAAAACAACGTCCATTCTCGTCAACCAGTGTAAGGAGGAACTACCCAGACTAGCAGCCTATCTGACATTACCTTAATTTGGGTCCCTGCGCATAGGGACCATTACGGTAATGAACAGGCGGATGGGCTGGCCAAGACTGGAGCCGCTCTTGATAATTCAAAGGGTGTGCCAGTCGCAACACCCCTGGGAACTATCAGGAATCTTCAGACACTATCTGGATATGGCTGACGATAAATGAAGGAAACTGGATGGCTGCAGGGCTACCAAAGCAACGTAGCACACATGACATAGGTCGCTCTGCAACTTTAGTCGGAAAGACGTGTCGAAACTTATATACGTACTTACTGGTAACTGGACGATCGGTAAGCATGCTATGATACTCAGCCTCCTTTTTAATGAATGCTGCCGCAGCTGCGGGGAACCAGGAACTGAGGAGACAGTATTTCATCTTCTTTGTGATTGCCCATCGTTTAATTCAATACGACATGGATTATTTGGGAATTACCTTATTCAAGGACTCTCGGAGATATCGCGGGCGAAACTCAGGAACTTGCTGAAATATCTCAACGTAACGGGCAGGCCCCTGGGTCAAGTTTTATTGGGTTTCCAATTCTTGACGAGTTGTGTGGTGTCAAAACGGAGCCACTGTCGACTCTACTTGCAGCTCGCAAAGTTCTGTGCGCGCTACCACGTTAACCAACCAACCATCAACAAACTCTGAAATTAATATCAATGTCAAGGGTATATCGACAGGAAAAAAGTGGAACTGAAAAGAAGCACACCCCACAAATCTTAAACAATTGGATAAAGCAAGGATTCAACAAATAAGAAATTAATTGCTATGTAAGCTTAGGCATTTAAGAACAAAACAAAAAGGATGAAAAATACTTATAGATATATTATTATTCCTTTAAAATAAAAGTGATAAAGACAGTATAAATAAATATTTCGTTAAATTTAAAATAATATATCTTTTGAAGAACAACTATTTTATATTTTGGCGAAATAAACGAATTCATATATTTATTAAAAAGAAGCAGCGATTCACAAGAGACCCTCCAGTAAACCTTTTTGATATACATATCTGGTTTTGCATTTATTATACAAAACAACAGATAATAAGAAATAAAAATTATAAATATTTTAATTAACTAGTATATTACATAGATTACGTGAAACAGACACTTATACAAGTATATGACATAATCCACACCCTCACCCAGAATTCCTCCCAGAGAAATTTTCGAATCTCTTAGAATTCGTGACGCAGTAAAAGATTTACCGCAATACGACGGTAACCCCGCCTCTTACACGATTTTATATATAATGTAGATTTCCTTTGTGTTTTGAATGATTTTAGCACATCGCCATTTTGCAAAAATTATTCTAAGAGCTATAAGAAACAAAATAGTTGGACCAGCCAATGAAGCCCTTAAGGCTAGATTACACTATCTCACAAGCCTTACGTATTCCATAATACTTTGTGAGATAGAAATCAAATGAGTTTTGTTTCGACTGTCAAAAAATCTAATTTAACATGACAGTTTGTGTTCACACCAGAGTTCGAAAAAAAACTGTACACTAACGCAGTGTACTTGTCTTACCACACAAACTCTAAATCTTATTTTTTTGTTTGTGCATTTGTACACAAACAAAATATGGTACATAACTATTGTGAGCTGACGAACAGAAACACTTAGATAACTTACCGAACTTATTTTAGAGTCCGTGTTAAGTTCTTTTGAGGTACTTATCTGTACTTTTTAGTGAACACGTAGTTAACTTTTAGCTAACATGATATGTTTTTTTTAGTGTCTGCGTAGTTTATTTATTGAGAAAAGAACCCAAAATATAATTTGAAGTTGAGTTTTATAACAGGAGTGCAGAAATATAAGAAACAAATAGTGCAAAAATATATGAAAAATTTGAAAAAATTCACGTTAAAATTTAAGAAAATCAAGTAGTAAAGAGGCCTAATAGAAGGCCTTTGTGCAGACTAAAGATCTCCCAGCCGCATGCTAACTTTATTACCAATTAACAAGGTGTGTCATTGGACACTAACACCTTGCACTTTTGCATCAATTTTAAGCACTTCTGGAAGGGTTTCTAAAAAGATTTAAGAATAAAGCTTTATCCAAATTTTATTGTTGTGGCAAATAATACGAAGAAGGTCAATTAAAAACTAAACTTGCAACACGTTATAACATAACTACTAATAAAACGATTGCGACAGGCCTTATCTTAGAAAAGAAAAATTTGAATTTGTAAAATATTTAATAAAAACTTTTCTAAAAGACCTTTTCAAAGAAGGCAGAGTGGAGTAAGTAAAAGTTTACTTACAATTTAATTGTGAACCTTCTTAAAGGCCTAACAAGTGAATCGCTTGCAATTTTCACCGCTGGGCAGCACGATTAGCCTGTGTTTATTTTTTTTTTTTTTTTTTTTGTAAAATTATTTCTTGACTGGTGAACCAAAATGTATGTGTTGTTTTTTTTTTGTAGGCAAATATTCTTGAAATAAAAAAAAAACTAAGAGAACTGCACATATCGTCATCTTAAATGCAGAATGTTGTAACATCAAATTTCATAAGTTTACATGAGAAGCAAAAAACCTTGTAAAATGGAAATTATATGAGATATTAGAGTATTAAATATTTAGAATAAAAATGCGAGAACCGATATATTTTTTATAAAAAAATATTATTTTTATTATATTCAATATTTTTGATTTTTCGAATTTATTCTATGATAGTGTATAAAGTAATTCCTGAAAAATTTAAGAAATAGAAATATTACAAAAAAGCTTTATAAAATACATAACTGAAATTGAACTCATAGAATAAATTCGAAAAATAAAAAATGTTGAATATAATAAAGTTGCTTATGAAAAGAAATAATTCCCAATATCTATTTATTATTTTTATTGTTATTTATTTAGTTATGTGTGTTGCGTTATTTTAAATTGAATGTGTGTTGCGTTATTTTAAATTCTCTGAAACAAAACGACGTATCATCAACGAAAGTATGATAGTATTAAGTTAAACAATCATTTAAAATATTAAAAATTTAAATATATTGTTAAAAATTACAGGAATAATTGAATATTAAGATACTATAATAGAATATTAAGACAATAATCGTATAATTAATATGTAGCAAGAAGTAAATTTTAATTAGTTAATTTCTGAAAAATTTAAATAAGAAGAATGAAAGTTTTTCAATTAAGAGTAGTATTGATAGCAGTACCCGTATTCAGTGAACGAAAATGTTGTACAAAGAAGTACTTATCCTAAAAAAAAATACTATTAGTATTTAATAAAGCCGTAAAAGGATTAACAGAAAATATAGCTAAACAATTTATATTCCAGCACTTTATAGAAAATGCTATTATGTATGTGATGTAGAAGACAAGTAATTTATTATTTAACACAAAAATCTTTATAATAGTCTTTTTGAGGATATTGATGAAGGACAATTTGGAAGAATGCAATCCTAAAAAAAATAGAAGATTATTTTAAATAAACGTGGAAAAAATATTTCTATTGTTTTATAAACATTCTATATCAATAATGAAAAAATATTCTGGTCCAATAGTAACAGATACATTATAGGAAACTCGTCTGTATTAAAATTTATTAAAAAGTATATATGTACATACGAGTATATTAACTCATAACACTAGAAACGAAACAAATAATGGAAAAATCAAATCATAAAAATAATGGCATCCTGCTGGAAGCAAAAATCTAAGGATCTGCAGATGTTACTATTTATTCTTGGAAATTCTGAGCGTATGGGAGTGCAATGGGTTAAGCTGTGTAATTTCTAACAGTCCAATGAAGAAGAAGCGGATAGTCATACTTAATATAGGGTTTCTAATACATACATATATATGGATTCGGTTTATATTAATTTTACCGCACGGTTTTCCTGTTTGCTTATGCAACAATTTGCAATTTGATCACTTATTCCACTAACACGTTCAGAGTGTGACCCAGAATATCCATTTTTGACGTAAAAAATTAATGTGTTTGTAAAAATATATCAAATACTCTGCTAATTTTTTTTTAAATTAAGATTATTCATTATGTTGTTTAAGGAAATTATATACTTAATGATAAGCCATTTTTGATTTTGTTAATAGCTTGGATATTTTTTAAGGTGGAAGTTTAAAATTTTTTTTAAATATTTAACGTAAATCGTAATCAATAATAAAGTCTATTTCAAAATTTTCAATGATACATTGCTTTGCATTTTAGCAAACGATATGTATACTGTTGTAAAAAATTCTTTGATACTTTTAAAAGGGACCGTTTTTTTCTGAAGCAGACATAAAGGCAAAACTCATTCAAAAAAAAAAAACTCCAAGTACTCAATACGTGTTGTTGTTGTAATACAGTTTTGGTTTTACCAACCAAAAAAGTGCACTCACAATATTCTGTACGTAAAATTAACTGAAATTGTAATATAAAATAAATGAATATCCAGTTCAAAACCGATCTACTTATTTTTCATTTATTTTTAACGAAGCGTTCATTTAATTTTTACTGTCAAAAATTCATCTGCGAATTCCGTAAAAACAAATGAATTTTCAGTTATTTTATTAAAATTAACTATCAAAAAATAACTGACAAATTCCGTAAAAACAAATGAATTTTCAGTTATTTTATGTAATTCAGTAAATTTATATAATACAGGTTTTACTCGAATTTCTAAAAAATACCAGACTCCTGTCCGCTTGTTATTCTAATGAGAGAGAGAGAGAATATTTATTTTTATTTACTTACCCCGTTATACCTATATGTTTGTTTTAGTTTTGTTGTACTGGCCACTTTGTTTACAGAAGAACTTTCCATTATTAGACATCAGCAACATGACCGATATGGTATTCGCAATCATTTGACTTTACAAATTTAATATATTTAACTAAATAATTTTAGCAAATAGAATATGGAAATTTTCTACACAAAACAAGCAAATCGTTTTTTACTTTTACTTTTTGCCACAGATTTATAAATAGATTTATTTTTTGGTAGTTAAATTATATAAAATATAATGATATACCAAATCAAATTAAATTCTCAAGTGTTCAAATGTATGCGGATGATATTCAAATTTACCTTAAAAGTTCTAAGTATTGTATTAACTCCAAAGTAAATGAACTGAATTATGATCTAAACAAAATTTTTCTTTGGGCATCGGCTAATGGATTAAGCCTTAATCCAAAAAAATCGAAGTGTGTTCTTATTAGCAAAAACTCTGTTAAAGTTGATGTTGAAATTAACGTAATTTTGGGAGATGCTAGAATTGAAGTAGTAAGCTCGGTCAGAAATCTTGGAGTTGTCTTTAACAGCACACTTACTTGGTCTGACCACATTAGCCAAGCATGTGGTAGAGTGTACAGTATGCTGCGGAATTTGTGGACTGTGCAATATTCTACACCACCCAAAGTAAGACTGTTGCTGGCAAAAACTTATCTTCTACCTACTCTTCTTTATGCATCGGAAATATTTTCTGGATGTAACTTAAAAGACTTTATGAGGCTTAAAACGACATTTAATAACATTGTACGCTATATTTATAGTCTAAAAAAATTTGATCACGTATCCCAATATTACTGTCGTGTGATCAACGTAAGCTTCGAAGACTATTTAAAATTAAAAAACCTTGTGTTCTTACAGAAAATTATAACGACAAAGCAACCAAAATACCTGTATGACCGTCTTCAGTTCATGAGGTCTTCGAGAGTAAACAGCCTAGTCCAACTTCGACATCGTGATGCAGCATCTGAGAAACAATTTTTTATATATTCAATCCGTCTCTGGAACCAACTTCCTGTATCTTTACAAAATTTAACCAACGCAACTAAATTTAAAAATACTTTCAATAAAATCTATAGCATTAGAAATAATTAACCTAACTTTAACATTTTAAAATCTAAATATTTCCGTAATTTTAATTAAGTTTCTTGTTAATTGTAATAATTGACCTATTTATCTATTATTATTACTATATTTGCAGATTAATTTTATTTTAATAATAGGACACATACATATATGTTTAAACTAACTTTTCTGATTCTAATACTTTAATTATAAGATAATGTATCTTGTTGTATTAGAAAATCATTAAATAAATAAATAACTAAATAAAAAAAAAAAAAAAAAAAAAAAAAAAAAACTAAAAATTCATTTGTTTTTACGGAATTTGTCAGTTATTTTTTGATAGTTAATTTTAATAAAATAACTGAAAATTCATTTGTTTTTACGGAATTCGCAGATGAATTTTTGACAGTAAAAATTAAATGAACGCTGCGTTAAAAATAATTGAAAAATAAGTAGATCGGTTTTGAACTGGATATTCATTTATTTTATATTACAATTTCAGTTAATTTTGCGTACAGAATATTGTGAGTGCACTTTTTTGGTTGGTAAAACCAAAACTGTATTACAACAACAACACGTATTGAGTACTTGGAGTTTTTTTTTGAATGAGTTTTGCCTTTATGTCTGCTTCAGAAAAAAACGGTCCCTTTTAAAAGTATCAAAGAATTTTTTACAACAGTATACATATCGTTTGCTAAAATGCAAAGCTACCTATGAATCCGGCCGTGCTCAGGGAAAATGAGGGGTGTTCTTTCTTCCATATAGGTGGACTAAACCATTAACAAAATAGTTTAATAAAGGTAGCAGAAAATTAATTTTCTAAGTCGATCACAAAAACAAAGATAATTTAAATAAAAAAAAATTAAAAAAAAAACAAACTAGGAAACAAAACGGAAATACGCGAAGGAGTTCATATTGAGGACCAAGACAGAATTAGCCCTCTGTCTCTACCCACCCTACCATGCTATTTTTACTCTCATATTCTCCAAATAGCCCAACAATAACCCGACATTATTGTACCTAAACTTTTCGTGGAATTATTTACAATTTAGTAAATCATCGTGAATTAAAAGTACATTTATTTATTCAAAAGATAACTTATTTATAATAGAAAACATAGTAAGTTTAGGGAATTAAAAAAAAAATATGACAAATTTGAGTAATAAAATGAATGAAAAATTAATAATAACAATGTTAAAAAAAAAAACCAAAATAGAAATGAAAGCAATAATTAAATTTCAAATTTGCGTTATATATGTATGTATGTAGTATATGTATGTATGTATATAGTATATGTATGTTAATCAATTTTTTCCATTCTTTTTCAATTAATATTTAAATATTTATCATTGTGCAGAAATGGTGTTGAAATTCAATAAAAAAAAAAATAATAGTTCTTATATGTAAATGTTCACTTACCAAACAAAATCCATCGAAGATCCCAGCGCTGTTATCTCGAAGTAAGTTAGGTTTTATGATAGTTACGTAGGATACAAAGTAATTAAAATTTATGAACAAAAATTTATATTCTTAGAGCAGGGTGCATGTATTTATAGTGTTGAGAATTTATTTATGTATGTTGCGTAATTGGTAAAATAAATAAGTGGTTATGTGTGTAGGGTATGTGCAAACATGTTAAATTTTAAAATTTGAAATTTTTACATGTATATAAAGATTTTCTATTTGTTTCTTTCCCTTTAAAAAAAAACTAACCGCGAACTTTCTACGTTTTGTTAATTAATGTTACGTTAAAATAAGAATTTACTTTAAAGTTAGATTACAAATTTATTTTAAATTTTAACGTGTTATATTTTTTTTTTTCTTTTTAAATATGTTTATTCTCAATGACTAGCAATAAAATTTGTCTTCATAACCGATATGTTAAACCAGAATGCCAATGTAGTCTAGCAAAACCAAAATTAGAAGTTGAACGTTTAATAATAAAAAAAAATATATTATTATTCTAATCCTTATTAGTTTTATGTGCACTTGGTGTAGGGTGACCTGTTTTAACTATCGTATGCTTAACCCCAAAACACATCTACCACAAAAATAATATTTCGAAAACTGAAACGATAATGATAATCTTGATAATCACACAATTGTCCAGGTGTTTAACTCCTTACACAGGATTTGAGCTTTCGTTCAAAGAAAGAATTTTCAATGGAATTTTCCCCTTTTTAAACAATCTTTTAGCCAATTATTTCTTAAATTTTCAATTAAAATTGTTGTCCCTTCTTCTAAAGAAAATATCCAAGCAATCAAATTTAGCAAACCAAAAAAAATGTTTGCGCACTTAACTTTTCAAACCACACACTATAAAAATTAAATTTCATTTCTATCCAACGGAAAGCTAAGGTAAAATGTAACAAGAAAATACAATATAATAGTCTGGTAGTGTATAAAATCATTTCTAAATAAATTTAAGGAATAGAGCTATTACAAAAAGCTTTATAAAATACATAACTGAAATTTAACTCATAGAATAAATTCGAAAAATGAAAAATGTTGAATATAATAAAATTGCTTATGAAAAGGAAATAATTCCCAATATCTATTTGATAAAATAGTTGAGTTAAATACATTCAATTTATAAAGTATCACTATCCAGTGTGACACAAAGAATGCTGACGAAGGCCGTAGCGGGCCAGAAAATGCATTACATTCTGCTGGTGTCTAATAATTGTAAATTTTTCTGTACATAAATATACTTCATTGCTATCCAACGGAAAGCTAAGGTAAAATGTAACAAGAAAATACAATATAATAGTCTGGTAGTGTATAAAGTCATTTCTAAATAAATTTAAGGAATAGAGCTATTACAAAAAGCTTTATAAAATACATAACTGAAATTTAACTCATAGAATAAATTCGAAAAATGAAAAATGTTGAATATAGTTAAATATTTAAAAAAAAATTTAAACTTCCACCTTAAAAAATATCCAAGCTATTAACAAAATCAAAAATGGCTTATCATTAAGTATATAATTTCCTTAAACAACATAATGAATAATCTTAATTTAAAAAAAAATAGCAGAGTATTTGATATATTTTTACAAACACATTAATTTTACGTCAAAAATTGATATTCTGGGTCACACTCTGAACGTGTTAGTGGAATAAGTGATCAAATTGCAAATTGTGGCATAAGCAAACAGGAAAACCGTGCGGTAAAATTAATATAAACCGAATCCATATATATGTATGTATTAGAAAACCTATATTAAGTATGACTATCCGCTTCTTCTTCATTGGACTGTTAGAAACTACACAGCTTAACCCATTGCACTCCCATACGCTCAGAATTTCCAAGAATAAATAGTAACATCTGCAGATCCTTAGATTTTTGCTTCCAGCAGGATGCCATTATTTTTATGATAGGATTTTTCCATTATTTGTTTCGTTTCTAATGTTATGAGTTAATATACTCGTATGTACATATATACTTTTTAATAAATTTTAATACAGACGAGTTTCCTATAAAGTATCTGTTACTATTGGACCAGAATATTTTTTCATTATTGATATAGAATGTTTATAAAACAATAGAAATATTTTTTCCACGTTTATTTAAAATAATCTTCTATTTTTGTTAGGATTGCATTCTTCCAAATCGTCCTTCATCAATATCCTCAAAAAGACTATTATAAAGATTTTTGTGTTAAATAATAAATTACTTGTCTTCTACATCACATACATAATAGCATTTTTTATAAAGTGCTGGAATATAAATTGTTTAGCTATATTTTCTGTTAATCCTTTTACGGCTTTATTAAATACTAATAGTATTTTTTTTTTAGGATAAGTGCTTCTTTGTACAACATTTTCGTTCACTGAATACGGGTACTGCTATCAATACTACTCTTAATTGAAAAACTTTCATTCTTCTTATTTAAATTTTTCAGAAATTAACTAATTAAAATTTACTTCTTGCTACATATTAATTATACGATTATTGTCTTAATATTCTATTATAGTATCTTAATATTCAATTATTCCTGTAATTTTTAACAATATATTTAAATTTTTACTATTTTTAATTAGGCTTAAGTTCATTAAATTTAATTTTCATTAAATTATTTTTATGAAGAAAGGAATTTTACAACATGGAGAATTAATTAAAATTGTTATTGATAATTTTCATTCTTGACTGACCTGGGATTCGAAGCCAGGCTGGCTGGCGTGTGATTCGAACCCAGGCGGCTGGTTACCCTGACATGTTTCGACCTCAACCACTAGGTCTCCTCAGAGGGTTTTGCCGTCTATCATACTTTCGTTGATGATACGTCGTTTTGTTTCAGATAATTTAAAATAACGCAACACACATTCAATTTAAAATAACGCAACACACATAACTAAATAAATAACAATAAAAATAATAAATAGATATTGGGAATTATTTCTTTTCATAAGCAACTTTATTATATTCAACATTTTTTATTTTTCGAATTTATTCTATGAGTTCAATTTCAGTTATGTATTTTATAAAGCTTTTTTGTAATATTTCTATTTCTTAAATTTTTCAGGAATTACTTTATACACTATCATAGAATAAATTCGAAAAATCAAAAATATTGAATATAATAAAAATAATATTTTTTTATAAAAAATATATCGGTTCTCGCATTTTTATTCTAAATATTTAATACTCTAATATCTCATATAATTTCCATTTTACAAGGTTTTTTGCTTCTCATGTAAACTTATGAAATTTGATGTTACAACATTCTGCATTTAAGATGACGATATGTGCAGTTCTCTTAGTTTTTTTTTTATTTCAAGAATATTTGCCTACAAAAAAAAAACAACACATACATTTTGGTTCACCAGTCAAGAAATAATTTTACAAAAAAAAAAAAAAAAAAAATAAACACAGGCTAATCGTGCTGCCCAGCGGTGAAAATTGCAAGCGATTCACTTGTTAGGCCTTTAAGAAGGTTCACAATTAAATTGTAAGTAAACTTTTACTTACTCCACTCTGCCTTCTTTGAAAAGGTCTTTTAGAAAAGTTTTTATTAAATATTTTACAAATTCAAATTTTTCTTTTCTAAGATAAGGCCTGTCGCAATCGTTTTATTAGTAGTTATGTTATAACGTGTTGCAAGTTTAGTTTTTAATTGACCTTCTTCGTATTATTTGCCACAACAATAAAATTTGGATAAAGCTTTATTCTTAAATCTTTTTAGAAACCCTTCCAGAAGTGCTTAAAATTGATGCAAAAGTGCAAGGTGTTAGTGTCCAATGACACACCTTGTTAATTGGTAATAAAGTTAGCATGCGGCTGGGAGATCTTTAGTCTGCACAAAGGCCTTCTATTAGGCCTCTTTACTACTTGATTTTCTTAAATTTTAACGTGAATTTTTTCAAATTTTTCATATATTTTTGCACTATTTGTTTCTTATATTTCTGCACTCCTGTTATAAAACTCAACTTCAAATTATATTTTGGGTTCTTTTCTCAATAAATAAACTACGCAGACACTAAAAAAAACATATCATGTTAGCTAAAAGTTAACTACGTGTTCACTAAAAAGTACAGATAAGTACCTCAAAAGAACTTAACACGGACTCTAAAATAAATTCGGTAAGTTATCTAAGTGTTTCTGTTCGTCAGCTCACAATAGTTATGTACCATATTTTGTTTGTGTACAAATGCACAAACAAAAAAATAAGATTTAGAGTTTGTGTGGTAAGACAAGTACACTGCGTTAGTGTACAGTTTTTTTTCGAACTCTGGTCACAACACAACATTTGGCTTGGATACCAATAAAATAATAAATACATTTAACCAAATAAAACAATTTGGTACAAAAAAAAACTATCATATTACGAAAATATGATTGCATTATGTGGCAATAACTATGAACTTCAAAAGTTTGGAATAAAAATTATAAAAAACAAAAAAAAAAAAAAGGTGGCAGATTCATTAACCTTCTAGCAGACGACGCACAGTGGCAGACAATTTTATTTCATTGGCCAAAAGTCCAATTTTTGTTTGTCACAGATTTCCAAAATTTAAATTTTATTTAATAGTTAGCATATTAAACCTAAGGTTGCCAAAAAATTGGGTCAAAATATTGGTAATTGTGGTAATTGTTAAACACAACTTTTTTTAAACTCAGAAAAAAGTGATTTTTTTTATATTTAATCCGAAAGAAATTATCATTGCTCAAAAACTATGATCGATAATGACCTGAATTAAGTAGACAAGACCTTTCACGTTTTAAAGTTGTAAACGAATTAATTTATTTTTATTTTTCTTTTCATTTTTATAGTTACTTAGCTTAAAATAATTGGGTTAAAATAAAATCTAAAATACAATTTAAATAAAATTAAAATACAATTTATGCTTACATTAAAGAATAATTAATATTTAATACAAAGCGGAAATGAATATTGCTGACGTCTAGGAAGTATGTACTTAATTTAACTTAATTTAAATTGGGTTGTCTTTTTAGGTTTAATATTTATGTGCTGTTGTTATTGTTGTTGTTTATACGTTTTGGTTTGGGTGGTGGTTGTTGTGTTAACTGTTGTTTACACGTTTTGGTTTGGGTGGTGGTGTTAACATAACTCCTCCCTCTTTAGTGTAGAGCGAAGACCACAACGAATTTGGTGGTGGTAGAGCGACTTCAAAAGGTTTTGGGTAGTAATGAATTTTGGGGTTCCTCCAAAAGATGATTAGGCCGGTAATTGTTACTATGATAATTCTTAGGTGGAGAATGTCATGTTTGTTGGTGAAGCTGTAGTCCTTTAACTTCTCCAGGCTCAAAGTTTCGGTTACTGTTGTAATATTTATTTTGTTAAGGTTTGGTGGGCAACAAAAATTGAATCCCAATGAACTGATGGAGCAATTTGAGCAGTGAATGAGTGCAGTTCCCTTAATTGTAAAATTTTGTCTGCAAGTGGAAAATATTAATAGCTGTTCTACATTTATTAAAATTATTTAGTTGTCTGCCGGCTGGAAGATATTTGAGACGTATCCCACGTCGCACAGTGGCGCCATTTGAGTTTTTTCGTTGCAAAAATCATATCTTTTGAACCGAATAAGATAATTGAACAGTTTAAACAGCATATGATAGATAACTGTTCAGCCTATGAAATGAGCGTTTGGAAAGGGTGCTATTATTACCCAACAAATTAAAAAAAAAAATTATTTATTTTTTTAAATTTATTTTTTCAATTTTCTGTAAAATATTCATCACAATTCGTAAGAGAAGGTATATCTAAAAGACTAACAATTTCTAAACTATAATTATTTTGTAACTCTATTCGTGACTTCACATGCCGCAGGGAAGAAATAAGTGGATCGGAAGATGCTGCCAACATGTTGAAGAGGTCCTTATTTTGCCTTACCCTTGATGCCTTGAATGTGTTCTGCAATCTATATTTTTTATAAAATTTGTTAAGAGACTCCTGTGCTTCTTCAAAAAGCTCTCCAATTGGCAAAGACTGGTACTCAATTATATCTTTGCCATGCGCCAATATTTTATGGACGGTCGGGGTCAACTTCTTCTGTGGATACATTTCTGCTAAAAGAGATGCAGTTTTCGACGCATATTCTCCATATTTTGTAGAATTGACATTTTCTTTGCAGTTTAAAACATCCAAGATCGTTCCCAATCTTTTCACGATTTGATTGTCAATTCCAATGATTCTAGTTACTGCCTCATCATTTTCAAAAAATCTCCTAGAAGTGTTTCCATCGTTAGAGTTACCGTATCCGTGCTTGGGACAGTCTACTTTTAGTCCAACTTGTTTCAAAAAAACCATCCTGTATTTGCTTCTTTCTGATCTTTTCCTTATCCTTTATTGATGTATTTTCATCGAAGTTTTCCTCCTCTTGTGGTAGGGTATATGCCAGTTTTAGCAAGAATTCCATACACCTTATCCTTGCGTGCAATGGTGACATTCCATATTCGTAATTCTCCTCATTTGTAGAATCGTTTAAATTACCAAAGTTCTTCTGACAAATAATAATATAAAATCGATAAAAAAAATATAAAAATAATACGAAAAAAGGGGTTTAGATAGGTTTTTGCTAAATTTTTACCTCCAATATAATTCTGTCTATGATAACTAATTGAAATATATTATAATTAAGCAGAAAAAGATACTAATCTTAAACTCTTTACAACTAATTATATAAAATTGAGATGTAACATATTATATATGAAATAAATTGAATTGAATTGAAAAAAGTTCTTCTGACTCTTTTTGCAAATCGGGCATGACATTGTTGAGGTTGTTCCTGTCAGTTCGTTTACGACTTTTCCGTCAACCATGGTCAGGTGGAACTCGTAATTGCATTCAATATATTTTCCTTCTCCAATTTGCAGCTTTGTAGGCTTAATCTTGCTTATTTGTTCTTCAATGTCCTTCACCGTAGTCCTTATGAGTTCTGCCGATTCCCTTGCAAACTGAAACATTATTGGTCGGCAATAATGCACTGATGACGGACGTGGATTTTTCCAGTGTAGGGAATCATCCGATTTTAGCCGCAAAGGAACAACAGATGCCATAAACATATTTCCGTCCGATATTGTAGCGTCATCGGAAGATATCCATTGCTTATAAACGCTTTGTCCGGATGATCCATCGCAGCCCCATTTGCTGATCAATGTCAACTTCTCAGGAAGAATTTTCACTTCCGTGAAAAACTTTGGTGTGGTTGACTTTCTAAACAGTTCAAATAATTTTAAATTGTTCAACGCCATGTTTTCAGTACTTAAATTGTTTAATGGTTTCAGTAATTGTTGCGCCAACTTTCAGGCGTAGACTAATCCAGGCATTATGCTTATTTTGCAATATATAGGCTTATGCTACCATGCCTAAAAATTTACCTGTTCCCTGCATACATATGGATTTAGGCTAAATAATGCAATTTTGATATTATGCACGTGTCCAAATAAGATTTGTGCCTACCTGTAGGGACCATAAGTCAATATTGTTCCTGACCATTTGTACGCCAAAGTATTGTTTATGTGAGGTACGTACCTGCTAATTTCAATGAGTAGTTTTTTTCAAACTATTAGATCAAACTACTGTCAGTCAAAACATATAAGGGATGGACGCCATACAATTTCTGCAACCATGTCTTTTTGAACTTTTTTACCTCTAGAAGCCAAACGGGCACGTACGGGCAGATAAAACCTTTTGAATTATGTAAAGAAATAATCAAAGAACAGGTTTTGCACGTATGGCAAATATAGAAAAATATAGTTTTTTTTTATTTTCCGTCAAAGTTGAAAAATAGTGAAAAAACGGATAGTTTTTAAATAGTGATTTACCAGGAGAAACACAAAGCAAACAGTTAATTTTTTTTTATCATTATACATTTAATAAATACATCAATCAATACAAATAAAAAATAAGGCGATTCGTTACCTATTTTTCGTGATATTACACCTGAAATCGCAACAAATTGACTAAAAATTGTGTGTTTTTTTGAAAACCGAAAGTCGGTCAACTTTGAACGGTTATATCTTCTAAACTAAAAATGTGATATTATTAAGAGTGGCATATTTGAAATCGTTGAAAAGTTTCCTATAACATGGGTTTATTCAAAACTTCGTCGGCACTCATGAAAATTTTGATTTTTGCAACCTCGCTTGCTCTACGGGCGCCACTGTGCGTCGTTTAAAGGACAAATTGGTGGTTTGTCATTTGATAACTTCTTCGAAGTCGTTTGATCTTTGGCAATAGTAAGTATTCTCAATCTTTGGACAAATCTGTGTAAAGTACTGGAGGTTGTGTTTGTTGAAATTAACATAAGGTTTAGTTTTTATAAGTTTTGTTTTGTTGATTAGAAGAGGAATGAGGTGGTAAAGTGTGTTGGTTTCATTAGCAAAATTCGGCAATTTAACATTAAAAATCAATTTGTTTTTATTGTAGTAAGCTTGGAGTTCAAAGAGTTCATATAAATGTCCATCTGAAATTAAGTTGATATATTGGGAAGGCAAATGATCTCGGATTTCATCTTATTCGTCTGGTTGAAGGATAAGTTTTGAAATAATGCCTACTTTAGCTAGCATTACCGCTTCGATTATATCTGAAATGTGGTATGTCAGTAATTCTATGTTGTAATCGAGTTTCTTCATGTATTGAAGTTCCTCTAAGGCATTTGTTTCTTTTTGAATACTGTTGGTAGTTTCAAATGAAAGTTTTCTCAAAAATTTAGTTATAGTTTCTTGTTGTCTGTTTATGTGTTCTGTTAAATTCTTAAATCTTTGTGCCATTTGAGTATTTATACTTTTTTGATATTGCATTTGATTATTCGAATTTAAAGTTACATTTTTCAGTTCTTGGAGTTGTCTGTTTATAGTTTCTGCGTCGTTTGCGTCCATATTCCCTGTTATAAAAGCCGTTAAATAGGCTTCGTTTTTAACGTCTGTATGGGCTAGAAGTCTGTAATTTGTTTTCTAATGCTTTTAGTTTTAATTTGCAAATTTTAGTTGCATCTTTTAGTACGCTGTGCTTTTCGAATAAGTTTATGATGCCGGATAGTTCTGATGTTTGTGTGTTATAGTTGTCCAAGTCTATTACATGTATCCGGTTAAAATAGCTTTCAATGGTTCTTGCTTGACCAATTATTAAAGCAATCATATTTTGGTCTTTATCGAATTTCTGTATTTTTAAAATTTGTCCGAGTACAAGGGGTATGCTGTGAGAAAAAGAAAGTTTGTGAATTTGACTATTTTCGTTTTCTTAATTTCATTTTGGATTTATGAAGTTTTTTATTATTTGTAGTTTGGATAGTACACCGTTGTCTTTTAACACCCTTTGTTTTGAAAATCGAGGGGTTAATTTGTTACGTCTACATTCTTTTCTATATATACTCTCGTTTTGCTCTTTATTTTCGGGTGAATTTCTTGTTTTATTAAGTTAATTTATGTTTTTCAATTTGGCTCTCATTACTTTTTCCTGAACGGTTGGGTATAGAATTACTTTGAATTCATTAAGTTTGGTTAAGTACTCGTGCTCGTTATTAAATTTTATAGAATTTGAAAAGTTGTATGGTTTTCCAAAAAATAATTCGTGTGGCGTAAATTTGGTGGAAGAATGAATTGTGTAGTTGTAAGTCAGGAAGGTTTCGTCCAGTATCTCGTCATGGTCTGTCTGAAGTTTTTTTTTGATTTCCTGGTACTTAGGATAATTCTGTAAATTTCAGTCAAAGTCGAATGGAGTCTTTTTACTGGAGTGTTACTGCTTGATTGTTGGAAAGATGTTAAATGGAGTTCAATTTCATATTGTTTGCAAAAATCTGTGAAATATTTGAAGTAAATTAGTACCTTGATCACATACTTTATTTTTTGGTATTCCTAAGAGGTTCATAAAGGACTTTAATGATTTAAGTACACATAAACTCGTTCTTGCAGGTAAAGTATACCTGGAAAATTTATCAATAATAGTTAAGATACATTTACCGTTTACGGTATATATATCAATATGTAAAATTTGGAGTGGTATGTTTGGGGTTTCTGTCAGTTGAAAATTAAGTTTTGGGGAGTGTCTGTTATATTTCAAGGTATTATAGGTTTCGCAATTGTTTATTGTTTTATTTATAACGGTCTGCATGAGAGGAAAATATTATTGTCTTTTGAGATATTCATAGGTTTCAGTTATGCCTCTATGGTTCCTATTTTCATGACAGTTTCGTAAAAGTTTTACCTGTTTGTCTTCGTCCGTTATATCTATTAGAATTTTAGTACAGCGTACAAAACGAAATTGTTTTGCATTTGCGAAATATTCTGAATATACTTGTTGCAACATTTTAAACTTAATGTCGTCCGAAAATATTGCCGTAAGTTTACCTGGTGGAATACATTTTTTTTTAATATTTGAGTTAAGGTATCTTGAGAGAAGTCCTTTTCTTTAATAGTTCGACGTTGTTTGTTTCTAAAAATTGTTTTGTTCATATAAGACTCCTCATTTGATTTCTCTAGGATAAGCTGTAAGTTGAATTCATTCAAAGGTTTCTTCGAAATGCCAATCCCATCATTAAGATTTTCGTCGCTTGACTGAATTGTGGATACTTGACTTGACGTGTTCATTTTGACGTCAACAACATTACTACTATCTATTCTGATTCTACTCAACGCGTCTGCGTTACTATTTAACGTTCCCTTTTTATAGACTATTTCGTAGTCGAATTCCTCGAGCTTGAGGCGCTATCTAACCAGTTTCGAGTCAGGTTCCTTTAGACTCATTAAGCATGTCAAAGGTCTGTGATCAGTGACTATTTGGAACTTACGACCGAAAAGGTGAGGCCGAAAATATTTGGTAGCCCATACAATTGCCAGTAACTCTTTTTCGATTGTTGAGTAATTTATCTCGCTTTCGGAAAGAGTCCTGCCTGCGTAACAAATAGGTCTGTCGCTCCCTATACGACCTTGGGAGAGTACAGCTCCTAATGCAATGTTACTGGCATCTGTTGTGAGAATGAATGGTTTTGTGAAATCAGGATATTGTAATAATGGGTCGTTCATCAAAAGGTTCCTAGTTGTCTCAAAAGCTTTTACGTACTTTTCATTTAAATTTATTGTTCTTCCTTTTTTTAAACACTCGGTTATGGGTTTTGTAAGTTTGGCTAAGTTGGGTATGAATTTTCTATAATAGCTAAGTAAGCCTTTATATGATTTTATTTCACGGTTAGTGCGAGGTATTGGGAATTTTTTGATGGCCTCAATTTTTGAAGGGTTGGGTTTAATCCCTTCTGTTGTGACTATGTGTCCCAAAAAGACTATTTCCTTCTGTAGAAATTCGGATTTATCTAATTGTACTTTAAAATTGGATGACTTTAATTTAAGAAAAACTTTTTCCAAATTTTCAATATGTTCTTGGAGAGACGTAGAAAAAAATTATAATGTCGTCTAGGTAAACTAGACAAATTTTTCCAATTAATTCTTTTAGAACATTGTCCATAACCCTTTGAAAAGTTGAGGGTGCATTTTTGAGACCAAAGGGCATTCTTACGTATTCGTAGTGACCCCCTTCTACAGTGAACGCCGTTTTTTGGATGTGCTTGGGATCCATTTCTATTTGGTGGAATCCACTGGCCAGATCTAGTGTAGAAAAATATAGACACTTGCCTAATTTGTCTAATATTTCCGATATATTTGGAAGTGGATATCTGTCTGAAATGTTTTTTTCGTTAAGCTTGCGGTAATCAATTACAAGTCTCCATTTTACTTTGCCTGATGCGTCTTTTTTTTTTTGCACAATCCATACTGCTCTATGGTGAAAAACTTGGTCGAATAATTATGTTCTTCATCTTTATGAACATAAGGGTATCTATAGGACCTTGTATGAATAGGAATGTCGTCTGTCGTTGTTATTTTTTGATTGACCTCATTCGTAAACGTTAAGTTTTGTCCGTCTTTAAAAAAAATTTCGTCATATTTTCGACACAATTTTAAAAGCTTTTGCTTTTCCTCACTATTAGGATGATTTGTTCGTAGAAGTTCCGAAAGATTTCCAAATTTTTCTTTATTTTGGTGTGGGTCGATATTATAATTATTAAATTCTACGAAATGTTTTGAATTGTATGGACTTGTTTTTATGGGTTGCTCTAAGAAAATTAATTTATCATCGCTTGTAGAGTTAGCGACTTCTAGTATACTGAACCAATTTTTTGCAGTGTAGATCCCAGGAGAGATAAATAATCCATTGTCAAGGGTTATTGTATCCAGGAGTATATCTCCTTTCTCTAGATCGACTGGTAATTTTACAAGATGTTTCGAGTGAGCCATTATTGATATTTTTTCAGAAGATAAGCTGGGCTTCAGTTTAAGAGGTATTGTTACTTCTTTGGTAATTAGTGTTTTGTTTTTTAAATCTATTTTTGCTCCTATTTTTGTTAAATAATCTAAGCCTAATAGCCCGTCAAAGTAACCATGAAATTTAAAAACCAAAAACGTATCTAATTTTTTAAATTCTTTATATATAGGTAATGAAACTTTCTCATTTATTTTGTATTTGTGTAGAATTGTTGATATAGTCGTCGATTCGCTTTTTTGAAGATCATTAGAATTTACGAACTCTGGGTTAATAAAGGACGAAGTAGCTCCGGTGTCAATTAAGAATTTCAAGGGTCGACCAAATGGGGAGGCTATGTTTATGTATGCTAAAACGCTACCGTGTTTGTTAAAGTCTATATACCCTGTCTGTTGTTTGAGGCAGAGTTTAAAAAACCCTAGTTATCGTCAATATAATTTTCATATTGATCTAAATATTTTGTTCTAGTGTCCTCATGGTCAGTGCCGAGAACAGTATTACTGTCTCTAGGGCTTCTAAAATCTTTGTTATTATTTACCTAGAATCTTTTTGATACCCGACTGAACTGGGTGCTTGGACTTGCCTTAAATTTGTTAGTATTCCTTTCAAATTTAGAAAATACACTGCTCGTGTCCATGGGTTCTGGGGCTGGAGGTGATTGCCTCTGATTAGCTTGGCCGGAAGTGTTGTCAAAACGTTTGTGATTTTGGAAGTTTTCATGTGGGTTTTGCGATTGCTGCCAAGAAGACTGACGGTTAAAGCTATTTGGGTTTTGAAATAAGGTTGTGTAGGGTAAATAGTATTTCTACGAGGGTAGTTCAAATTGTCGAATTTCGGACGGATATATGAGTTGTTCTGCGGATATCTTTGATATAGTAAAGTTTGAAAGTTTTGTTTCCATTGAGGATATTTAGGAGATTTATCTGATCTCACATAATTGATATTTTGTTCCCTAATAAAGTAATCAAAGGCTATTGGTAATGAATTTGGCCTCATGGCTCTTATAATGGAACCCATAGGTTCACGTAATCCTGATAAGAATGAATTTAAGCACATTTCAGCAAAAATATTTCTTTTTGCAATAATTACGTTTCTATCGGATTCATGAAGAGAGAGGTTATTGGACAAGGCCGATTGAATTTCTAAGATTTCACTGTAACAATTTTCAAGGGGTTTATTGTATTGCTTCAAGGTATGAAGGTATCTAATTAGTGAAGTCTAAGTTCGCTTATCGGAGTAGTGAGAAACTAAATTTGTTTTTATTTCATCCCAGTTAAGGGAAGTTCCGTGCATATTCAAAACTTCATTTGCCTGTCCGTCTATTTTATTTTGTATGGCTCGTAAAAGTATTCATCCTTGAGTGGTTTTGTCTGTTTCCTTCACATGAAACAGTATTTCCTCAACATAATTTATAAATTCGTAGAGTAGTCGTTGATTTCCGTCAAATTTTGGTAAGTCCTTTATTGCGTCTGGAATTCTAAGTGAATTGAAAATGTCTAAACTTTTTTCTGTCGTTTGGGTCATTGTGAATTCGATTTTGGAAGTTTGTGTGTTAAAGTCTATACTAAGGTTTTCGGTAATAGTAGTAAGGTTTCTTGATTTAAAAATGTTGGTATGTGGGAAAATCTAATTTTTTTACTCATAAAATGGACAGATCAGAAACTGCGATTAAGTAGTCTGTAGAACTCAAACTTTAAAACACTTGATAAATATTTTATAGTTTTTTGTAAAAATTTTATTTTAACTAATAATTTTCAATTTTGGATTTTCTTATAAGATTTTTATATTGGTGTTTTCTTTTTGTGTCTTTTTTTTTTTTTTTTTTTTTTTGAATGCTTTTAATTTTTTCTCATTTCCAATTTTTTTTTTAAATAATATTTTGTAAAAATTTTATTTTAACTAAAAATTTTAAATTTTGGATTTTCTTATAAGATTTTTATATTGGTGTTTTCTTTTTTTTTTTTTTGAATGCTTTTAATTTTTTCTCATTTCCAATTTTTTTTTTAAATAATATTTTGTAAAAATTTTATTATAACTAAAAATTTTCAATTTTGGATTTTCTTATAAGATTTTTATATTGGTGTTTTCTTTTTGTGTCTGATTTTTTTTTTTTTTTTAATACTTTTAATTTTTTCTCATTTCCAATTTTTTTTTAAATACATAATATTTTTTTTTTATATTTTCTCTTAAATCTTTGTATATATCTATCTTTTTATTATTTTTTTATTTTTCCTTAAATTTTCTGGGTTTTTTTTTTTTTTTTTTAATTAAATATTTTCATTTCATGCATTGACTTCATCTGAATTGTTGTTGTTGTTATCTAGTTCATTACTGCGTTTAATTCGATTCAATGTTGAAGGTTTGCAGGTTCCTTTTTTTCTTTCAGTAGCTAAGGGTCGATACCCATTCGGTTATTGCTCCTTTTTTTTTTTTTGTGTGTGTACCTAGTGCCGATATTAATTCGACACCTGTAGATAATTCAATGTACCTTTGAATTCTCTACAACGGTTGTAAGCTTTTTGGTGAATTAACCTGGTGTCGATGTCACTTCGATACCTGTAAAATAACTCTACTTTCTCGATTTGTTTTTACAACGGTTTTTGTTATTCACTATTACCGAACTACTGGTCTACCGACTTCGCCAATTAAGTAGACAAGACCTTTCACGTTTTAAAGTTGTAAACGAATTAATTTATTTTTATTTTTCTTTTCATTTTTATAGTTACTTAGCTTAAAATAATTGGGTTAAAATAAAATCTAAAATACAATTTAAATAAAACTAAAATACAATTTATGCTTACATTAAAGAATAATTAATATTTAATACAAAGCGGAAATGAATATTGCTGACGTCTAGGAAGTATGTACTTAATTTAACTTAATTTAAATTGGGTCGTCTTTTTAGGCTTAATATTTATGTGCTGTTGTTATTGTTGTTGTTTATACGTTTTCGTTTGGGTGGTGGTTGTTGTGTTAACTGTTGTTTACAAGTTTTTGTTTGGGTGGTGGTGTTAACATAACTCCTGCTACGTTGGTAGTCTTGTTATCTTTGAAAAAGTAATATGTACGACTATTGTGCTTTTTATATTTAAGATGTTAAGACATAGGTGCCTATTATGAACTTAATTTGATTTTCGACAGCAGTCGAATAATTTGATCGAACGAATTTTCATTTGGTATTATGGCACACATTCGATAAAAAAGTACTATTGTGATTTAGTTTATTCACAGTAGTACATTTTCTATCAGCTGTCACTTTAAATACAAAATTTTTGTTAACAAATTTAAAAAATAAAACTAATATAAGTCATGACTACGACGGAATTATGGTATGATGATTCATCTGATGAAGATGAACGCTTACTGGAACTGGCCTGTACCTGTAGCCTGAACTTTTGTAAAAATTCCTTTTGCCAACAAAGGATTTTGTTCCATAAGGGAAACAAGCTTTTCCAACTGCTGCTTACTACTGTCGACTTTAGACCTGCATAAAATAACCAAAAATAATTCAGAATGTGGAATTTGCACACCAAAACTAATAAATTAACAAAAACTTACATTTTCAACAATTTTTTTTTAAATTTTTTACACCGTCGAAAGCAAATTTGTTTTCGTTGAAAAATTCGATGCACAACGAAATTTTCGACAGTGCTGCCAACTCATAATACCAATATAACATTCGATAGTCGATGTTCGACAGCCAGCGAAAATCGTTTATCGAATGTAACTCATAATAGGGGCCATATTTTCTAAACTACTATATTTTTGTCAAATGTCAACTTAAAGGTGCCTTTTATGAACTGAATTCGATTTTCGACAGCAGTCGAATTAGTTGATCGAACGAATTTTCATTTGGTATTATGGCACACATTCGATAAAAAAGTACTATTGTGATTTAGTTTATTCACAGTTGTCACTTTAAATAAAAATTTTTTGTTAACAAAATCGTAAATTCTGGTACGATGATTCATCTGATGAAGATGAACGCTTACTGGCACTGGCCTGTACCTGTAGCCTGAACTTTTGTAAAAATTCCTTTTGCCTACAAAGGATTTTGTTCCATAAGGGAAACAAGCTTTTCCAACTGCTGCTTACTACTGTCGACTTTAGACTTGCATAAAATAACCAAAAGTAATTAAGAATGTGGAATTTGCACACCAAAACTAATAAATTAACAAAAACTTACATTTTCAACAATTTTTTTTTAAATTTTTTACACCGTCGAAAGCAAATTTGTTTTCGTTGAAAAATTCGATGCACAACGAAATTTTCGACAGTGCTGCCAACTCATAATACCAAATTAACATTCGATAGTCGATGTTCGATAGCCAGCGAAAATCGTTTATCGAATGTAACTCATAATAGGGGCCAAAGTCTCAAATCTGTATCCAGCATATCATCACATAACAGCTGCTAAAATGGACTGTTTGCCATTAAAGGACACTATTACAATCACATCAATTTCGGCAGAGGTACAACTACAATCTCTACTTGATCACACAGCCGAGCGCTTGCTTCAATCAATAAAAGGAAGTGAGTTAAAGAAATATGGAAACACAAAGTTAATTCTTTTTTGTAAATGGGGATGTGATGGTTCTTCCGAACAAAAACAATACAAACAAGTAGTATGTAAAAAAATTTCGGACTCAGATATGTTCATGGTATCATTTATACCATTGCGATTAAAAAAGATTTTGGAAGATTCAGAGCCTTCGACTAGTTCAACGCAAACAAAGGATGTTTGGAAAAATGAATTGAATTCAAAAAAGAAACTCATGATGCCAGTTAGTGATATCAAGGCCCAAATTGCAACACTACAGCCATTACAATTAGATTTAGATGGGCAGCAAATTGATGTTAACTACCAATAAGTGCTAACAATGATAGATGGAAAAGTAGGCCAGGCTTTGACTAACACGAAGGCTGCATCCAGCTGCAGCATATGCCATGCAACATCAAGCCAATTAAACCAAGTCCAGACAAAATCATTAGATAATACTGATGCATATGAATTTGGATTATCACCACTAGATGCAAGAATACGACTTATGGAACACATACTAAAAATCAGTTAAAATTTGGATTTCGGATCTTCAGGATCAATAAAAAACAACGGAACCAACAAGGAGTTAAGAAGTTCAAAAAGGCAAGATGAATATCGCAAATTTGGGTTGATTATAGATCAGCTAAAACAAGGGCCAGGCAATACAAATGATGGCAATACCGCAAGAATATTCTTTTCAGATCCAGAAATAGCATCTGAAATTACAGGTGTTGATTTTAACCTCATTTTTAGATTTAAAATAATCCTAGAAGTATTGCACGCAATGAAGAAATTGACTCTAAAAAATTTGGAGATTTTGCTAAGGAAACTGCAAAAATATATACAACCAAGTAACCATGGAGAAATATGTCTGATACAGTTCACCAAATCCTTTATCATGGAGAAGATGTCATTAAATATCAGTTGGTGCCACTTGGAGATTTATCAGAGGAAGCTCAGGAAAAAAGGAATAAGGATTACAGATTTTATAGAGAGCACAATACTAGAAAAAATTCACGAAATTCCACAAATCAAGATCTATTTAATATATTATTTGCAACGTCAGATCCGTCCACCTCCGAAAATATTACTAGATAAAATAGACGGACAATTTTAATCTTGCATTATAGACGAAAAACAACACTGGATTCACTCCATAAACGAATTTCCCAATTAAAATTATTATATAATAAAAAGGCTATATATTTTAAATAAAAAAATTTACTAATGCACAAAACAACACAAACATCCATGGCGAAAAGAAAGAAACTGGTAGGAACTTTAATAATAAACAACATTTTAATAAGAAATCTTCAAATAATTTTCAAACCAACAACGTTCAAAACAAATATACCGGCAACCCTCCGCCTCAACAATATAGAAATAGTCCCTTACCGATGGATATAGGAAATTTAGAAGACAATGCAGCAAATGAAGTAAATTGTCTTTTAAGCCCACAAAACGATTGCTACCCCTAATAACAGTCTCAATAGGTAATAAAAAGAGTTATTTGCTTAATTGATACCGGCGCATAAACTAGTATTATAAAACCAAATATGTTCTCAAATTAATTTTTCGAAACACAACTAAATAAGCCTTTCATGTTCCAACTATTAAATGGAATCAACTCAACATTAAAAGGCATAATAACTACAATGCCTCAAGAGTTTAATATTCCTGGTACACTTTCGTGGAAAATAATTAACTTTACAGGTAGAAAATATGATGCCATTACTGGCCAACATTTTCTTATTCCACTGAAAGCCAAAATAGATTTAGAAAAAAATATATTGACATATTCGGAAAGAAAATCCTATTTAATGAAGAATCTTCATATCATATAAACAGTATTTAAACTATTAACGATACTAAATTTCAAAATATCTACGAATTAAATTTAAGTAATTTAAATAACGAAGAATACCGAAAAATAACAAAACTATTAAACGAATACAACAACTTATTCTATAAAGATGGCGATATTTTAACTTGTACAGAAGAAGTACAAAATGTAATTCCAACAACTATTAATACACCTCTATTCAAAAATTTACAGATACCCCCAAATCCACGAAAAGGAAATCCAAAATCAAATATTGGAGATGCTCTCTCAAAATATCATTAAGGAATAGATAGTTCCGAAAAAAATTGACAATTCTGGTAACAAAAAGTGGAGACTCGTTGTGGATTAAAGAAAACTCAACGAGTTTACAAAAACAGACAAATTCCCTATTCCGCATATGGAAGCTATACTCGATAAAAAGGTTTCCACCAAATTTTGGTAAAACCGAAGGATAGGGAGAAACCCGTATTTTCCATTCTCCATTCGGTCACTATGAATTCATAAGAACGCCGTTTGGGTTAAAAAATACACCATCGACCTTCCAAAGGCTCATGAAGTCCGTGTTGAAAGATTATATAAATAAAATTTGTATCGTATATTTAGACGATAAGTTAAGCCGCCGACAGGCAACGGGTTAAGCAAAAGCGTCTGCGTAGGCATTTAATTTAAATTAAGTTCATTTTTTCTTTTTTGTCAAAAAATTGTACTGACTTCAAGTAAACCTTTTAAATTTCATTTTGCTGATTACTTTATTCAGCATTAAGTGTGTGGTTGCGAAATAAATTTTACACGGATCAGATTACCTCTTTTTGCTGTTGCCTAAAGGTTTGCCAAACTCAGCATAATGAGTTTTTTGCTTTAATATTTTTTTGCTAAGTCGAAGGTTTCGTTTGGAAGAAATAAAAATAAAAAAGTTAGTCTTGACAAGTCTCTATGAAGAGACAACTTAAATAAAAAGAAATTAAAAATAAATAACTTACCAATTGTTAAATAAAAATAAATTAAAAATAAATAACTTACCAAATGTTAAATAGTAAATAAAAACTATAAAAAGTAAATGAATAACAACAAGTGTTTTATTTTCCAAAAAATTTATTAACTGGCGCCCAACGAAAAAAATCCTCATAGAGGATAAAGAAAAAGGACTCACGGAACTTAAAGATTAAGTGTAAAAAATCCTTATATTGAGGATAAAATTAATTATTAATAATAAAAAATCCTTATATGAGGATAAAATTCAAAACTAGTTGAATAACATGAAAATAAAATTTACTAGTGTGAAGCGAATGCGATATTAACTTAAAACGTGATAATTTAAAATTATTTTCATAACGCAAGTAAATTCAAATAATAAGCAGTTGTGAATAAGAAGGAAAAAAACTTTAAATATTTCGTGACACCAAACATACAAAACGGAGAACAGTCAGAAGTGGTACGATTGACAAAAAATTAAGTGATAATAAGAACAGTTCGTGCCGAGAACTGCAACTCTCAACACAACCTAGCCTAGAGGAACAACACCCGGTTGAAGGACGAAAATGAAGATTCATTTCATTTATTTGTAAGCGAACAATATTATTTTTAAATATTACAATATTCATAGAAATTTCTAATAAAAAAGGAAAGAAATAATTATAAAAAAAAGCAATAAAACATAATTAGAGTAGGGAATATTAATTTTAAGTGTGTACATTTTAACCTAAATAAACCACAGATTATTTTTGTATCTAGAATATTCAAAATTTTTGTTGGCATTGTTCAAGTTTAGGAAAGGATTGGTTAACGTAAGTTCCCTATTTCTGTATGAGCTCTGATCAACTGGGTACGCTTGACGACTTAGCCGATAGATTAAACAGACTCTCCGTACGCAATAGAGTAGGCATGGACGCTAATCAATTACAGTCTCTATTGGACACGGCAATCAGCCGGGCGACAGAACAGGCAAAACGGGCATTCCAGGGGCAAATTGACGAACTCACTAGTAGACTTGCTTCTCTAGAAGCACCAGCCAGGATAGAAGAGTACAGGGAGGTGCAAATTCGGCCCGGTATTGAGTGTAATGAATCACTAGAAATTGTAAAATCACTCCCAGAATTCGATGGCAGTGCCGCCAAATATGTCTCATGGAGGCAAGCAGCTAGTACTGCACACAAATTATTTGAGAAATTCGATGGTAGTAGCCGCTACTATCAGGCTATCGCTATTATTAGGAATAAGGTTACAGGGGCGGCAGACACGGTGTTAAGTTCCTATAACACAGTGCTAAATTTTAAGGCCATACTAGCACGACTAGATTTTTCGTACGGAGACAAAAGAACATTGTTCACCTTGGAACAGGAATTGTCCACGCTGAAGCAGGGATCGAGAGGTATAATTGATTTTTATGACGAGGTTGAAAAAAGACTTACCATGATCATCAACAAGGTCATAATGACGAATGAGGGAAATGCTTCTCTGATTGAGTCATTGAACGCAAAGTACAGGCAGGATGCGCTGAGAGTCTTTATATCAGGTTTACGTCGCCATATGTGCGACATTCTTTTCTCATGTAAACCACAGGACATGCCATCGGCACTGGCTTTAGCACAGGAATTAGAGACGAATCATGTTAGGTATAATTTTGCGACAACTTATTGGAACAATTCTAGGCAGGGCTCGTCCTCTCCCCACCATCAACACGCTAGAAACCATCCACACTTGCGACAGGGTCAGATGGGTCATCATCCAGATACCAGCAGAAATCAGACAGGGCCACAGGGCCGAGATATGCAAACCCACAATGTTGGAAGGCGCAGCGACAGGGTACAAAGACCCGAGCCTATGGAGGTAGACAGAAGCATGAGAAGCGTACAAAGGGAAATGGACAGAAATAACCCGCAGGCTGTAAAAAGATCTATGGAATCATCTACCTTCCAGCGGCAAAGGCTCAAAAGGTGAATCAAATGACTCATGAGTGGGAAAACAACAATAGAAGCGAAGTAGAGGATTTTGAGGTAGGATCGGTCTATGATGAGCACGAAAGTGACTCAGAGTGTTATGAGATAGAAGAAGTTAATTTTTTAGGAGCCGTTCCCTCCTCCCGTATGTAGAACGGGTATTAGAAGGGAGGACTATTAAAATTTTATTAGATACTGGCACTTCTAAGAATTATATTAAACCAATGAGTAGTCTTAAGGGCGTTAAAAACATATTGAACCCATTCCTTGTGAAATCTGTACATGGTTGTTCTAGGATTATGTGCAAGTGTGTAGTTAGAATTTTTGAGAGGAACGCAGATTTTTTCCTTTTGCCGGAACTGGGAACCTTTGATGCAATAGTAGGGGTAGATCTTTTAAATGAAGTAAAAGCAAATATAGATTTTGGGAAAAACAATATTGAATATGTCGGAGGACAGGAGAAATTAATGTATGTTCACTGTAGAGATGTAAATAAATCACTCAAGAGAATCAAACCGCTTGCCAAGGAGCTCTGGAGAGGCTATTAACGGCTCATATGAAGGTCTTTGCCGACCCAGATGAAGCTTTACCCTACAACACTTCAGTAGTAGCAGCCATCAAAACAAGTGATGACCAACCGGTGTATTCAAGACCATACCCATACCCTCCTGCTCTAACGGAATTTGTGGACAGAGAAATTAAGGAATTGTTAAAAAACAAAATTATCCAGCCGTCGCGCTCCCCCTACAATAATCCCATCTGGAATTTTAACAAAAAAGGAGTGGATGAGGACGGGAGAGCAAAACATCGCATGGTGATTGACTTCAAGAAACTCAATGAGAAAACACATAGTGAAAGATATCCAATTCGGGATATTTCGGTTATTTTGGCAAGCCTGGGGAAATCATCGGAGTTTTCAACCTTAGATCTAAAGTCTGGGTTCCACCAGGACCAACAGAAGACCGCCTTTTCAATTAACCATGGTAAATTCGAATTTTGTAGACTTCCCTTTGGGCTGAAAAATGCCCCTAGTATTTTACAAAAAGCGATTGATGACGTGTTGCGAGAGGAAATAGGTAGATGTTGCTACGTCATTGTATTTTCGAGCTCTTTAGAGAAACACTTCGAAGACGTTGACAGAATCCTCGGTAAGCTTTATAATGCGAATATGAGAGTGTCCAAGGAAAAGTCGAGGTTTCTTTTAGAGGAAGTGGAATATTTAGGGTTTGTTGTCTCAAAGGATGGCATAAAAACTTGCCCCGAAAAAGTGAAAGACATATTGGAGTACGAAACTCCGAAGACCTTGCGAGGCCTGCGTTCTTTTCTTGGATTGACAGGGTATTATAGGCGATTTGTAAAAGATTACTCGGCTATAGTAAAACCCCTGACTAGGTACCTAAGGGGGGAAAACGGCTCGGTAGGAGCAAATAAATCCAAGAATGTTAAAATTGAATTAGACCACGAAGCCTTAGTAGCTTTTGAGCAGGTGAAGAGGATAATTGCATCAGAAGATGTCTTATTACTGCAACCCGACTATGAGCAGCCTTTTGACCTCACGACTGACGCATCATCAAATGCAATAGGTGCAGTCCTGTCGCAAAAAGGAAGACCAATAACAATGATTTCCCGCACCCTTACAAGAACGGAGGAAAACTATGCTACCAACGAGCGTGAGCTTCTAGCAATTGTATGGGCCTTACAGAAGTTGAGGAACTATCTGTACGGTGTTAGGAAACTAAACATATTTACTGACCATCAGCCTCTTACGTTTACTATATCGGATAAGAACCCAAATTCTAAGATAAGACGATGGATGTCTTTTATTGAGCAATTTTCGCCAAAATTCGTTTACAAACCTGGTAGGGAGAACTTTGTGGCAGACGCCTTATCCCGACAACACATTAATACGCTTCACTCGTCTTCATCGGCGAGGACAGCACATAGTGAGGTGTCCTTGAGTAAGGTTATTAAATCAGTTTCGAACCCAATAAATTGCTTCAGAAACCAAATAGTGATAGAGGAAGGCGAAACTCCGAAGGTTTCTAGAAGAGTTATGTTTAGATCCCAATTGAGGCACATAATTGTGCTTAATTCTATTGAAAACTTATTGAGAGACATGAAAGATTGCGTAAATCCGAATGTTACCAATGCATTGCTGTGTGACTTATCCGTTCTTGGCAAAATTCAGAACGAATTATGTAAAAGATTTCCTTCTACAAGATTCGTTTACACTCCTCTCCAGGCAATTGACGTATTTAACGAGCGAGATTATAGCCGCAGAGCATAACAGGGCACACCGGTCAGCAAAAGAAAACGAGAAACAAATATTAAAGGACTATTTCTTTCCGGGAATGAGGAGGAAGTTAATAGAGGTTGTAGCTAATTGTAAAATATGTAAAGAATCAAAATACAACCGACACCCAAAGAGACAAGACGTAGGCATGACTCCAATCCCGAATTACACAGGAGAAATTTTACATATAGATATCTTCATCACTGACAAAAAACACTTCTTGACGTGCGTGGATAAGTTCTCTAAGTTCGCTGTTGTCTTGCCGATAGCCTCGAGGGCCATAGTGCATGTAAGGGAGCCTCTTTTACAAATTCTTAACGTGTTTAGCAATACAAAAATTATAGTGTGTGATAACGAGAAATCCTTAAACTCGCAAACTATAAGAACATTGCTAAGAGATCATTTTGGGATAAAGATATTTACGTGTCCGCCTATGCATAGCACCTCTAACGGTCAGGTAGAGCGCTTCCACAGCACCCTCGGTGAAATCGCGCGCTGCCTGAGAGCTGGGAACAAAATAGAGGACACAGCTGATTTAATTCTTTTAGCTACGATAGAATATAAAAAATTTATTCACTCCGTGACAAAAAAGAAGCCTATAGAAATAGTGCATTCTGTGCCCGCAGAACTGAGGGACTTGGTAAGAGGAAGAATAGAGAAAGCGCAGGAAGCATGTGTAGCGAAGCGTAACGAAGTGACTAGTAGTAGGGAATTTAGTGAGGGAGAAAAAGTCTTTGTTAAGACAAATAAAAGACTTGGAAACAAGTTTTCAAAATTGTACGTTGAAAAGGTTATTCAGAAAGATCTTGGATCTACAGTTTTGATTGACAACAAGGTGGTTCATAAAGATAATATAAGATAATTTCTAATCTTACAGGTTCTTATTTTATTCGGCAAACTGCGAAGTTCAGATATTGGACTACTCGAACTCGGAAATAGTGACCCTTGGGACCGGACGCACACTAATACAGGATGGGGACTTCAGATTGATTCATGTAATTGACATATCCCTATACGAGCGAGAGCTGAGACTAATAGACGGGCACATCAAATATAGGGTGCAGTCACCAACCCTTTACTGCCATTCCTAGATCATGAGCTAAACAGTATAAGAGACATTATAGACAGAATTAAACCCTTCCATAAGACGAAAAGATCCATAGATGCGTTAGGATCCGCCTGGAAATGGATCGCTGGAACTCCTGACAGGGACGACTTTCGGCTACTAGATAAAAATAAATAACACTATGAGACAAACAGAAAACCAGATCGTCATTAACCACTTGATCGAAGATAAACTCAATGAAATTGCGAACAGAACAAACAAAATTTTGAGAGACATCCACAAGGACGTACAAAAAACGGCTGCACTTGGGCTAAAGTTTAAGTTGGAAGTTCTTAAGGAAGAGGTAACAAAAATAGAACAAGACTTAATGTGGGCTAAGAGCAATGTTATTAACGCATTTCTTTTTTCTGAAAAACAAGTAAGCTTGTTAAAGAATTCAGTTAAGCAGCAAAGGTTTCCATATTATAACCTTGAGCAATGCCTAAAATTTGCTGATTTGAAAATAGCTACTAATAGTTCTATTATCTTGTACATGATTATCTTGCCTATTGTAAAATCGAACTATTGTCAGTCAATGCTAATAAAAGAAATAAAGAAATTGTAAAGTTAGATAGCTCCAATGTAGTGACTTGTCAAGATGAAATTTATGAAATTAAGAGTACGTGTAAATCATACGATGATTTAAGCATGTGTGAACGCGGTAACATAAGAGATATAACGCGCACGGAATGCATTCCTAACCTCCTCAGAAGTAAAACAGCTGTATGCAAGAAAAGTAATGATTCTCATATTCCTTCTTTTGAAGTTTTACAACCTGGCATTCTGCTTTTCAATTCTTACAACGGGAATGTTGTTGTAAACAATAACCAGGTGACCATAAACGGTACGTTTATAGTAACCTATCATAATGCATCGGTATTCGTTAAAAACACCAGGTACGATTTTTATGAAGAGTTGGGATATAAACCATTGCCAGCCATTCTGGCCTCCCTAAATTCCACTCACATCTTTGAAGAAACGCTGTCGTTACAATTAATTAAAGAACTACATTAAAATAACCAGCGATACATAGAGTCGGTAAGGGGACAGAGCAAGGCAAGCTCTTTACTAAGCCTAGGAGCTATGGTTCTTACTTTACTCGTGGTAGTGGGCTTTGTCCTTGGTGGTTGGGTCAAGAAGAGACAATCTCGTGTTATTACCAATTGGTTAGATAGTGCAGCAAACAAAAATCCTAGCACCGCAACCGGGGACGCTCGCGTTTAAGGGGGGAAGAGTTAAGCCGCCGACAGGCAACGAGTTAAGCAAAAGCGTCTGCGTAGGCATTTAATTTAAATTAAGTTAATTTTTTCTTTTTTGTCAAAAAATTGTGCTGACTTCAAGTAAACCTTTTAAATTTCATTTTGCTGATTACTTTATTCAGCATTAAGTGTGTGGTTGCGAAATAAATTTTACACGGATCAGATTACCTCTTTTTGCTGTTGCCTAAAGGTTTGCCAAACTCAGCATAATGAGTTTTTTGCTTTAATATTTTTTTGCTAAGTCGAAGGTTTCGTTTGAAAGAAATAAAAATAAAAAAGTTAGTCTTGACAAGTCTCTATGAAGAGACAACTTAAATAAAAATAAAAAACTTACCAATTGTTTAATAAAAATAAATTAAAAATAAATACCTTACCAATTGTTAAATAAAAATAAATAACTTATCAAATGTTAAATAAAAATAAATTAAAAATAAATAACTTACCAAATGTTAATTAAAATTAAATTAAAAATAAATAACTTACCAAATGTTAAATAGTAAATAAAAACTATAAAAAGTAAATGAATAACAACAAGTGTTTTATTTTCCAAATAATTTATTAACTGATATTCAAATATTCAGCACATTTTTTCAATCGGCTCCGAGAAACTAAATTAAAAATACAAATTGATAAATGTAGTTTTCTACAACGCCAAACTGAGTTTCTAGGTCATATTCTCACCCCTCAAGGCGTAAAACCTAATCTAAAAAAAGTTGAAATTATCCAAAATTTTAAAATTCCAAATACTCAAAAGAAAATTAAGTCTTTCCTAGGGATGACTGGGTTTTATCGGAAATTTATAAAGGATAATGCCAAAATTGCATTCCCAATGACAACATTTTTAAAGAAAATTTAATAAATCAATGTTAATGATTCCAATTTCATTGTAGCTTATAAAAAATTAAAAGATATTTTTATAAACCCTCCCATATTAAGGTAACCAAATTTCAATAAAAAATTTAAATTAATAACAGATGCTAGCAATTTTGCACTAGGGGCTGTTTTTACACAATATGGCCATCCAATCTGTTATGCATCCAGAACACTTAACGACCATGAAAAAAATTACTCAACCATCGAAGAAGAGCTCTTAGCTATAGTCTGGGGCACTCAGTATTTTAGACCTTATTTATACGGTTTATGATTTCATCTTAGTACAGATCATCAAGATTACAAAGATGGCTTGTCCTCCTTATGGACTTTAATGCCAAAATTGAATACATTAAGGGAAAAGAAAATCATATTGCGGATTTCCTTAGTCATATCGAAGAGAGATTCAGCAGCAAATATAAATGTAGGTGAAAATTTGATAGAAAATAGATCTACATCATCATTAGAAGTGGAAACAATGCATTCTCAAGAGAAAAATGTAACCGACAATTTCAAAATTTTAACCACAGTTGTTAATCGCTTTAAATTTCAAATAGTGTATATTTGACAAAATCAGAATCTTTCTAGATAACGATGACCTAAATTCCCCGGGAATAGGTAATTATCTCAAACAATTTCCACTTAAGGGACAGGTTGCAGTATTTTAAAATGTCACTGAAAGAAAATATTATCAATTTCAAAAAGTTATAGAAAATTTATACCAGAATAGAACCGATGTAAAATGTTTTAAATATTCATATTTTGCTAAAGATATTGATGAGCTGAAAAAACAAATATAGTTATATCATAAAAATGAAACGGGTCACTTCGGAATCAACCCATCATACGAAGGAATAAGACACAAAATATGTAAGCCCAAAATAAAATTAACGCTTCACGAAGTAATAAATAACTGCGAAATATAATAGAAACCCAATAAAACCGAAATTGCTCCTTACCGAATGTCCCCCCACCACTAATGAAATAGTACGGCTGACTTCCAAAACGTACCAATACAAACAGGGTTGCCGTTTTTGGTTATTTCTAACCAAAATTGGTTATTTTTTTTCTCAATGTGGAGATGTGAATATTTTTTTCATTTTGGTTACTTTTTTTCTAAAAGAATAATACGTATGAATATGTTTTTCTTGATACACTTGCAATTTACGTTTTTAAAATTTTAACTTTTTTTTATTTACATTGGGGGTTATCGTGAATTTCGATTTGAAGAATATTATTTATGACTTCGAATAATGTGTACTTTGCACTAAGATTTTTAATTTTTTGTTTCAAATACTTTATCGAAAACAAAAAAGTCCTTTCAAAACAGCTACCAGATATTTTTGTTAAGAAAAAATTGCCAAATAAAATCTTTATATTAGAAACGACCATGTTCTGAAATTTAAAGAAAATTATGTTTAAAAAATATAGATATTCAATTAATTTTTTGTTAATGAGCGTAGTTTTTCCTGATTTTAATAGTAGTAAAGATAAGTGGTACTTAAAGCAGAAATTGCATAATATCACTCGGAATCGATTTCAGAACATGACTAAAAAAGTACACAAAAGTAGTTTTAGTGTTTCTTAAATCTTAAATATATGTAAGTAAAATGTTCCAAGTTAACATTATTTCCAGTAGTATATTTTAGTATATTGAAATACACATAGGAAATTTAAAGATTTTTGAAAAATAAATTGTTATCTCAATTTATGTCTATAATTTCAGATTTTATGGAATTTACTGTTAGAAACGGCGTGAATTTAAGAAGTTTTAAAATTTACTTTTTATAACCTGTCGGTATGTATATTTATTAAATGTTCTTTAGATAATGATTTGGCAATATTTTTAATTTATAAAAAAACCCTTGGCTGTCAGTGATATCCTTTTTACCCAAGAATGATAAAAATAGAGATTACGCCATGCGCATGTTTTCCCGTTAGATGACGTAGCTTAACCCAAGCTAGGGTTACCTATTCGTGTATGTTTCGTGACGTCATTTGACCCACCTGCGCAGAAAATTCAATTTTGAGTTCGTGTTGTCGTAATCTTTCTTCTATCATTCTTGCTTTTTACCTATTGAATGTATGTTCTGAAGTACGAATTTATTTAAACTCGCCATACAATGATTCACAAAATATTTCAAATAGAATAACTTTGAAACAGTAATAATAACAATTATAAATTCAAAATACAATTTACAAAGAAGAGAAAAAAGTTATACCCGTTTTTATAATATTTTGGATATATGTAAATTAGAAAGTGTTCAAAAGAAATGCATTTCGCATATCGCCAACAGTTTCAAATATCACCATATCGTCAAACGGACGTTTCCGTCGCCAAATGGATTAAAAAATCGCGACATTTTACAGTCCTGCCACTGACAGTTAAAAATCGGAAAAGAATTAAATGTTTCCTTTTTTGTTATTTATAACTGTGAAGTACAAATTTCACAGTGAAGTATGTATTAATATAACACGGTGTTTACATTTGCCAGTACTTGCAAGACAGTTGCAATACATGCAAACCTTTTCACTAATACATGTACACTTTTCCAACTGTCTTGTCTACTGTCTTGCAAATTTTGCTGACAGTAAAATGGACAGTAATTTGACATTTGCTGACAGTAATTTCAAGTTTTGTTCGCAAAAGTAAAAAAAAAATCAACAATTAAATGAAAATTAATAAATTATTCTTTGGTTTTGCATGTTTTACTTAAGGGTTATCTATGTTCACAAAAAATAGTTGTTAAAGTATATTTTTAATTTGTTAAGTTCATATAAAACACGTTTAGCTAGAACTTGCACTGCAACATTCACGTTAGACAATTTTTTTAAAAGTGAACTGTCTTAACTACTGTCTGGACGCCTACGTCAGGAAGGCAGCAATTAGTGTTTTTGGCAACTAATATGTATTTTCTTACTGTCTTGCTAGTACTGGCAAATGCAAACGTTGGGTAAGATAAAAATATTTTTTATGAAAAACGTCTCAAAAAGTGAAAATTTTTAATTTAAGTTTCTTGTTATTTTTTTAATATGAACAAAAATTAAATTTCTTCTTTTGTATTTTCCTATTAAGTGCAAATAACATTTGTCTTACGATGCAACTTAAAATAAATTTTAAAATTTTTCTCATTTAACAAGAGGCATTTCCAATTTGGATATATTTTTTCACATTTGTTAACTTTTTCAAAAATTTTGGTTGTAAAAATTTCATTAGTCGTGGCAGCACTGAATACAAAGTTGGTATACAGTTTTACTACTGTATTTTAACCATGTCCCCTTTCAGACAGGCAAAGTTTACTTTGACAAAGTCTGTTGAATTCTCTTTTAAACTTTGTTTGGTGCTCAGACACACAAAGATTAATTTGACAAATTTTTGTTTTCTCTTGTTTGAATATAATATATAAACAGCGTTGCCAGAATGATGATTTTATCATATTTTTGATTTTTTTTTTTAACAATAATATGATTAAAGATTTTTATCTCAAATAATGATTTTTTATTTTTAGAAATTCTGATTTTTACTTTAATTTTGCTTATAGAAAATCACAATTATTTAAACAGTCAATTTTTAAAAAAATGAAGTTTTGCAACAGCTTGATGTGTGTTGGTGCTGCACACTTTTGTACCCCGTATCTAGAATACACAAAATTGCATCATTATTTCTGGACATAAAAATATTAAAAAAGGCATATTATAACCTATTTCCAATGTGCGAAAGAATTCCTTCTTTCGAACAACTACATTTAAAACAAAAACAAATTCTAAAGACTTTGTTTTTGTTTTAAATCAGTCTGATGAAATATTTGAAAGCAAACATCAAATATTTCATTATCGTAGTCTGAACACAAAATATTTTTGAGTATCAAATAAAATAACAGCTGATTTTGAGCAAATAAAAGTATTTGCCGGCAAACAAATATTTGTCCAATGTGAACATAGTGTGAACACAAAAAATCAAATATTTTAGTAATTTTTGAGAAAACATTTATTTGATATTAAAAAAAAATTGTAAGAGCAAACAACGACAAATAATTTTAGCCATGTTCCGGATAGAAGCAATTTTTCCTGTAAGTTTTCGGATTCTTTACAATTTTAAAGATTTTTTATAATTATTAGACTTTGCTATTATGCCGCTATTAGCAAATTTTTGCGAATTACCGCTAATTTAGCAATTTTTATAGAATTTTTGCCATTCCTTATAGTTTTAGGCACTTTTACTAAATTTTATGGCTTGTTTGAAATATTAAAATGGTTCGCGAATTTTCGCTATTTTTGCAACATTTTTTTTTTGTTTTTCCCCTACATTTTGTTTTTTAACCGATTTAGCAATTTCAAATATATTTTAGGGTTTGTTTCCAAGTTAGCTTTTTTTCGCGAATTTTAGCCATGCTCGCGAAGAAGCGATTTTTCACTGTGAATCTTTAGAGCTTTAACGATTTTTAATAATTATTAGGCTTTGCTATCATACCGCTATTAACAATTTTTTGCGAATTTCCGCTAATTTAGCAATTTTTATCGAAGTTTTGCCATTCCTTATAGTTTTAGGCACTTTTAATAAATTTTATGGCTTGTTTTAAATATTTAAATTTTTTGCGAATTTTCGCAATTTTTGCAAAAATTTTTTTTCTCTACATTTTGTTTTTTAACTGATTTAGCGACTTCAAATATATTTAAGGGATTGTTTCCAAGTTTGCAATTATTCGCAAATTTTAGCCATGTTCCAGTTACCCATTGTCTTCCAGTTTTTTTATCTATAACATTCTCCTGTTCTAACACTATAAAAGATGCTGATCCACAGAAAAAAATAAAAAAATTAGCTTTTGCGCTCATTTTTACTATTTGAGAAATATATTTTTATTTTTGAACACTTTCATTTAATAATTATTTGATGCAAATATTTCTTTTAGTCTGAACGCAATGCAAACATGAATTAATTTATTTTATTTAACACTGTTTGCCAACTGTTTCATCAAACAAAAATTGTCAAATATTTGAGCTTAGTTTGAACATTAAACAAAATATTTTTTTGTTTCACACAGTTTGAAGCAAATATCAAAACAAATATTTTCGTCAAATATTTCATTAGTCTGAACGTACCTTAACTGCCTATTTCCGATGTACGAAAGAATTATTTACTTCTTAAGGTACGTTAAGACTAATGAAATATTTAACGAAAATATTTGTTCTGATATTTCACAAATAGTAAAAATGAGCGCAAAAGCTAATTTATTTTTTTCATTCTGTGGAGCAGCATCTTTTATAGTGTTAGAACAGGAGAATGTAAAAGAAAGAAAAATGGAAGCCACTGGGTAATGGGAACATGGCTAAAATTTGCGAAAATTGCAAAGTTGGAAACAAACCCTAAAATATATTTGAAGTCGCTAAATCGGTTAAAAAACAAAATGTCAAGAAAAAAACAAAAAAAAAATGTTGCAAAAATAGCGAAAAATTTAGATATTTCAAACAAGCCATAAAATTTATTAAAGGTGCCTAAAACTTTAAGGAATGGCAAAAACTCGGTAAAAATTGCTAAATTAGCGGAAAATCGCAAAAATTTGCTAATAGCGGCACGATAGCAAAGTCTTATAATTATAAAAAATCTTTAAAATTGTAAAGAATCCGAAAACTTACAGGAAAAATTGCTTCTATCCGGAACATGGCTAAAATTATTTGTCGTTGTTTGCTCTTACAATTTTTTTTTAATATCAAATAAATGTTTTCTCAAAAATTACTAAAATATTTGATTTTTTGTGTTCACACTATGTTCACATTGGACAAATATTTGTTTGCCGGCAAATACTTTTATTTGATCAAAATCTGCTGTTATTTTATTTGATACTCAAAAATATTTTGTGTTCAGACTACGTTAATGAAATATTTGATGTTTGCTTTCAAATATTTCATCAGTCTGAGCGTACCTTTAGAATATTGATAAAAAAATATTTGTGAAAAGAAAAAATGTAATTTTATAAAGTTTCATATACTGACGAATTATGTTTTTATGTATTTCAATTTAAATAATAAGAAGTATGTTTTTATAAAAAATTAATCTTACTATTTTGCCCTTGTTTTAAAAAATTTAAATTAAGAAAAAAAATTTAAGATTTTCCTCTTCAAAATATGATTTCTTTCGCAATATGACAATTTTTATTCCAAAGATTCTGGTAACGCTGTATAAAAATATAAAGTTGCAGCCAACTTCAGGTATAATCTACGAACGAAAAACAAAACGACTTTGCGAGTACAGCAAAGTATGTACTCCCCCGCTATACTCTTTTCCCTTCTCTTCTATAAACTCGACTTTGCAAAGTAAACTTTGCTTGTCTGAAAGGGGTCCATGTACATGTACAAAGTACCGAAACAATGCAACTATGTGTTTTGTTTATTTAACGTTGCCTTTACACATGCAAGTAGTGGCATGCCACTGTTCTATACATATTATCAACGAAAAAGTGTTCGAAATAGTCGAATCTCATGCCATTTGCTTTTCTGTTTACACATGCCACTGCCAGTTCATTTTCAAAATGTCGTCGAAGCGTGAGATAATTTGTTTACTTCTCAGATTAAAAAAAAAGTACAAGAAAACAAAAAAGAGTTACCGACTCATCACATAGTTTTAGTTTTGGGGAAATAGTTTACATTTATTTATATTAGCATTATTTTAGCAAAATTAATGCTCTATAATTAGAAAACTTACTTATTTTAACGCCCATTTCTACAAATTAATTATAAAAATACATTTAACAGTTAAAACTTTAATTACAGTTTGACAACAATCCAGTCGATTTACATTAAATTTTGAACAGGGTAACATTGCTAATCGTTTTCCACTCGCATGCAATTTTTGCTGCCACTGGAGCTGCCATTGCGAAAAATGTGAGTGTATTAGTAAAAAATCGTGAGTGTATTGAGTTTTTCGAACTGGCAGTGGCATGTGTAAATGCTAAGTAAACGTTTTGAAATGTAAGTGATGTTTGCAAATGAAATGTTAAATGTCAAAAAGCATCAATTTTAAAACCGATGCCCTGTGCCCATGTTCTGTAACTCCCGCGGCGAGAAACTTTTCGATTGAAATGTGAGAAATGAAACAAAAATGCCATAAATTGAAACAAACAGCTGTTTTTCTCACTTGACTGCGTCTGTAACATTTTTGGCGAGTAAAAATTGTCACGTAAGGAAATTACTCGCCAATATACTGAAAATGTGTGTCTGTAAAATTTTTGTGAGAAAGTTCCCGCTTTGAACTGTCAAATAAATTCACGCATAAAAAAGGGGTGAGAAAAAATGTTAACACTAAAAGATAAATTAAAATGCAAAATGCAGTGAATATAAACACGGGAGAGATAAGTATTTTGTTCTTGGCAGATTTTTCATAGTTTAATTATATAGCTTTTAACATTTTTGAAAAATATACAAAGCAATTTTGTAATCAACAAACATTAAAGTCGCACTTTACATTTTTTGGTATAGCCGACGGTTGTATTTCGCGGCCGTCGTTGAAAATTGTTCAATTTTAGTCAAATTTGGTCGCCGTCAATGTATGTTTGACTGGCGTTCACAACATCTGCAATTTCATATCGGCTTGACTGGAATATTATGACATTTATAACGTAACGACGTAATCTCTTTTGATAGTTTTCGACATGAGTTACAGACACACTTTTTTATCACATTTCGAGAAACGATGGAATATTTTGTTTCACATGTTTTCGACGCGAGAAGTTCTCACCAAAGTTACAGAACATGGGTACTGATTGCTGTTTTTCTGCGTTACTAATACTTAACAGTGATGTTTTTGAAGGGTTTGCATAGTATATATTTTGTACTGCGGCGTTATGAAACATTATGCTCTGTTCTAATACAAAGCAATTGACGTTTTGGAAGTCAGCCTACATGTCGATACATACGTTTTTTTTTATATTATTCCTACACTAAGTCCCGCGAAGCTTTTCGCTTGTCTGCACACGAAACAATCGTTCATTATTTTCATAGATAAATTCTCAAAGTTCGCCATTCATTTCCACCATAATTCAAAAACTAAGAGAATTTTTAGCTATTAAAGGCAATGTAAAAAAATTCGTATTCGACAACGAGTTCAACACCGTCAATGTTCGAAAATTCCTAGATAATAACAATATCAATACATCATGCAACAAAACCAAATAGCCCCACAGGGAATTCGGACATAGAACGCCTTAACAATACCATAACCGAAAAAAAATTAGAGTATTAAACCTAGAAATAAATATACCAATTATATTAAAAATGGTAAAAGCAAAAAAATTCTATAATAATACTTATTATTCATCAATTAAATGTACATCCTTTGAAGTGGAACAACATAAAATAGATCACAATATAATAAAAAAAAGAATTGAGCAAACAAATAAAGAGTACTAAAAAATAAAACGAAAAAAAAGGAATATATATAACAGAATAAAAAACTATAGCCTCTTCAATGGAATTGCACTGCTTTTTCATTTTTGTAGGTACATTTTCTGCAAATTAATGCCTTTGTAATGCTACACAGTTTATTTTAATTCAATTTTCATACCGCTTATTAGTTATTGGCTTATCCATTTTCACAAATGTTTATTTTTGTTAATTATTAATTTATCGCAAATGTATTTTCCCCGCTCTTTTTATATATTTTTGAAATTTATTCTTTTTTTTATCAGATTTTTCTTGTTCAGAGCTGTATTTTTTTAGTACATTAGTATGAAATTCATAGTTGTATCGTTGAGTATTGCAAGATTTTGTGATTAGATTTTGTTTTGTATGGGAAATCTAGTAGAAATAAACAAGATTTCGCTTAAAATCCCTTAAGTACTAGATTTTGTGTAGGTGTAAATGTAGTATTATATTAGTTTCATAGTTAAATTTTTCAAATGTTATTTCATTTTTGTTAAGATATACATAATTATCAATTTGGATTTCACAATTATAATAGGATATTAAATGATTTCCATTCAAAATAAATTCCCTATCGTCACAATTTTGAATTAATTGTTTTTTATTATTATTGTTTCATCATCGACAATTATTATTTGAAATTTTTTGTTTTGCCTTAACTTGCAGTTTCTTATTAGTATACAGCTTGAACTTATGACCATGTATTTTAATGGGGTATTTTCTGTAAATTTGTATGTTGTGTTATCAACATTTACAAAATATTCTATATTATAGTCTATTCAATAAAACTTTGAATTTGGCATTAGGAATATTGCCCTTAAATCAGTGGTATAAGAATTTAAAGGTATTTTTAGGGCAATCACTAATAAATCGTCTTTGTAGTACATAACGTCTTGTTTTATAAGTTGAAGTTTGTAAAAGTCAATCTTAAAATTCATGATTTCGTCAGATGTAAGTATGTTTGGGTGTTATATGTGGTTCTTAGCTGAAGCAATGATGTTCTGTATTTGATTAACTTTATCTTCAATGTAATTTAGTTTTAGCATAATGTCTGCATATAGCTCTTGAACTGTTATATGATTATTTTTCGTTTTTAAATCTTCGAAGGCAGTATTGATTGTATTGCAATCTGATTGCATAGTAGACTGAAGCAAATTTATACTTTTTTTAAATTGATCATTTATTATGATTTGTTTGTTGAGGTTTTCTATAGCATAGTGATTATTTTCGGATACTAAATTTAAATGGGTTAGAATGTCATTTCTATCTTCGTCATCCATAGTACCAAACAAAAATTTCTGTGCTGAACCAATAATATTTAGTAATCATCTCTTTTTCCTGTGAGTGGAGTTTCGGGGGCTTATTGATTTAATTTTAGTTTTCAGGCTTTGTATTTGACTTGATAAGACCATTTAGGAGTATATGTAAATTTGTTATTTTAAATTCTATATCTTCTATTATTTTATAATATTGATTAGTGTATATTGAATGAAGTACAGTAATGGTTTGATTAATTATTTCCACTGGTCTCATGTTATTTTCGTTTAGTATGGTTTGGCATTTCATAATGGAAAGACTTACGCCTGAAGCACGTTCAACTTTATTACGAAAATTCACGTTCTGTGAGGAATGTGTTTCGTGCACTTCGCTCAACTTATGGTCAACATAATCGGCCTACTGAGCGTACTATTCGCAACACCATCACCCATTTTGAGACCCAGCATTCATTGTTGGATAATATTCGACCGAATAGACCACGTCCAGCACGCTGTGAAAAAAAAATATAGCGGCCGTAGCTGAGAGTGTACACGAAGACCGTGGAGAGTCGATTCGGCGCCGTTCGCAGCAACTCGGACCGTTATCGTGCCATGATAACCGACTATTTGATGCCTGAAATTTAGGCCCTAATCATATAAAACGCAGCGTAACGCCAAAGAATAACATTGAAAGCACAAACAATGCTAAAAATATTTTGTAATTTTGTTGTTGCTTCCTACAGAAATTCCCATTACGTTTTAAAATTTCAAACGCTCCATTGGTTGTGTCGTTGAAAATTTTAAAACGGTACATGAATTTCTGTTGAAAGCAACAACAAAATTACAAAATATTTATGACATTGTTTGTGCTTTCAATGTTATTTTTGACGTTGCGCTGCATTTTACATGATTAGGGCCTTAAGCTCGTGATCTCGGCGACATTTGGTTTCAGCAAGACGGCGCCACTTTCCACACATCGCATCAATCAATGAATTAATTGAGAGAACACTTCGGTGAGCACATAATTTCTCGTTTTGGGCCGGTCGATTGGCCACCAAGATCGTGTCAAATCACACCGTTAGACTTTTTCCTGTCGGGATATGTAAAGTCTAAAGTTTATGCAGACAAACCCGCTTCGATTCAGGCCTTGGAGGAAAACATCACGCTTGTCATTTGCCAGTTACCAGTAGAAATGCTCGAACGAGTCATCGAAAATTGGATTCAACAAATGGACCATCTGCGACGTTGCAACGGCCAACATTTGATGGACATAATCTTCAAAAAATAAATGCCAAAGAATATTCTTTCAAATGATAATAAACATTCCCTCCCCATTAAATTTGAATTTTTTGTGTTTTTTTATTTAAAAAAGTAGGGAAGCTCGAAATGGATCACGCTTTACTATATGAAAACTATTACCAAAATATAGAAGAAATAAAAGAATTGAAGTTACATAAATATATAAGCCATGGAATAAGTTTTTCAATAATAATCACAATTATTATTATAATTGTTGTACTAACTTGTTTTCGGAAGAAAAATCAAGTAAAAATTAATATAAATGAACCCTCTCCTAAAATAAAAGAAATTGAAAAAATATGAAATAGAAGAATAAATAATTAAATTCAGGAGAATTTTTTAACAAAGGGTAGAGGTGCAGCGTTACCGTTCAAATTTTTCAAAAAGAGGCACAAAAAGGGGATTTTCAAAAAATAAGTGGCACAAAAAGGGGAATTCTAAGAAAAAAAGGGACAACTTTAAAAGCAAGAACATTTTTAAAAATCAAACATATTTATTAAGTTATTTTCATCGAAAACATTAACATTAAAAAAATAAACATCTTGCACAAAGAAAATATATCAATGGTTAATTAACATGGCGAAATGTTAATTGAAAATCATAGTAAATTTCTACAAAAGCATGGTCTTTATATAAAACTGTCAATGTTTTATATTAAACACGAAAACCCAAAAAAATATTTTTTTTTTTTTGAAGGGTTGATGTTGTTTCATCTTTTGGTATCGCCGAATAGAACATTTTTTTAAATAATTTATTATATGCAGACAAAAATGTATGAAAGTGAAATTTATATTTGAAAAATTGGATCATTCTGAAAAAAACACGGTTTGAAAATTTATTATAAGGAATTTTTAAAAAATATACGAAGTAAAAACATATGAAGATAAAAAAGCTGGCAGGCACATGTGCGTTCATAGACTGCCAATTAAACAACTGCATTACCTTAGAAGAAACTGTCTCGGTGTAATATCCCTCAATTTGTTATGCTTGTCTTTTTTGTTCTCAAAATGTGAGCAATTGTCAATACCGAAACAGTTAATTAAATTTACTCATAAAATGATAAAAGTGAGATCGATGGAAATCTCGTTTTTCTTGAGTAAATATTGGTAATTTCCTGTATGTACGCAGAGACATAACAAAATTAATAAAAAAGCGTGTCAGAACTTTTTTTCTAGGCACATACTGATTTTCATAAAAAAACAGTTTTTTCGTTTATCTTGATTCAGTGACTAATTATTCGGTTGTTAGATCACCAGAATTTCCAAAATCTTACAAGACAAAATGAGATTTATGGTAAAATAAGCATATCGATGAGTTTCTGAGATTATCATTTTTTAAAAATGAAAGATAATAAATATTTTGTTTAAGCAAGAAAAGATGATATTGTTTGTGTTTTGCGTGGACAGGTACTTGTGTTGTCTTTTGAGAACATGGGCATATTTTTGTATGGTTATCTTGTTGTAGCCCTTTAGTCTACATTCACACGTTTCATCTTTTGATGCTCAACTCTTGTGTTTTTAGGAGAGAGAAGCAAGAAGAAAAGGGATTGGTACGGAGATGCCTGTACTTGGGCAGTACGCTTTGTGTTCTCATTCGTAGGTATATGCACAACAATGGCTGCATGTAAATTTTTTTCTTTTCTTTTTCTCTTTGGTTCGCTTTGAATAAAAGTGTTGTTGTTTTGCCACAAAAAAAGTTGAAACCGGTTGCTGCGTGTGAACATAATGGCATCTTCAAAAGGGAATTGAAAAGAAGTTGAGCATCAAAAGATGAAACGTGTAAATTGAGACTTACTGCCACTATAAAAAAAAATTAGTTCAAAAAGGGGCAAAAGTGATACAAAAAAATACAAAATGTTACTAAAGGAGATGTGAAAAAAAGGGGCAAAGAAAGTGGCAAGTCAGTCAAAAAGTGGCAAAAATGCGACTTTAGTAGCATAACGGTAACGCTGTAGAGGTGTTACATATAACTACTGCTTATATGTATATATTTGAATATACCATATAACTACTGCTTATATACATATGTATATATATATTTGAGTTTACATACATACATATATAAAACATATAAATATATGTTGTACTTCACTGCAATCTGATAGTTTTGTTTTTGTGTACAACACAAACCCATAACCGCCAGACTGCTGACTTTTAATTTTAATTTTAGCTCTAAGTTAGACTGAATTGAAGAATAGCGACAATTCATATTGTTAAGTTTGAAAATTTTTGGGAATAAAAATTCAGTTTTAAAATAATTATGTTAATCGCGCGCAGTAACACCAACGGACAGGTGTCTGGTACTTTTTTGAAATCGGCCCTTTTAGGTAGTAAGCGGGTAAAAAAATAAACATAGTCATAAAGCTTATATTAAATACGCAACTAATCTAAAGAATACAAATTTAGTAAGAGTATTTTATCAAAATTCTAACGTCTATAAAGCCTGATACTCTGTTCAACATTTCACGTGAAATGCTGTCAAAACTCATATGAAAAAAACTTGTACGGAATATCTATGAAATAATGTTGATAGAGTAGTACTCTGTTCATTTTGTGAAAAAGTTGCGAGATGTTTCTGGCACCATTTTTTTACACCTGTGAAATAAAGCAAATACTCTTTATTTCATACGGAATTTTGAAAGCTGTAAATAAAGTTTTTAATAAATTTTTCACAAAATTGATTAAAAAGATTATCAGCAACCAGCAATGTATTTTGAAAATTACTTTCTATTTTATTTAATTTTTTATTAAAAAAGTAAACACTTTTTAGTAAAGTGCATGTAGGTTTTGTTTATATACGCAAAACAATTTCGCATACTTTGAAAGATTCAAAACTTCAAATTGTGCAAACTCTCGAGATAGGTAACATTGATACATATCAAATTTTTCGTATGAAATAATGGTGGCTATTCTTAAAAACGCGTCGAAGGAGTGAACATTTACATGAAAACAAAAACAAAATTTACGCAAATTGTTTTTGTTATCTATACTCTTTTAAAATTAAATTAACGTGAGAGATTTAACGCGTTTATGTCTCTTTTAAAAACTGTAAATTTTGTATGATAAACAAAAACAATTCTTGTAAATTTTTTGTAAATTTGTTTTTGTTTTCATGTTAATTTTTACTCCTTCGACGCGTTTTCAAGAATAGCCACCAATAAATGTTGCTCAACATTTTTCACAGATTTGAACAGAGTACTAGGCTTAAAGACTGAAAATCTTAACTATTTATGGTACTTTTTTACAAAACATTTTTCTCCATTCACTGACATATACAAGTTTGATTTTGTGGAAGAAATATTCTTAGTATATCAAGGTATGACATCACATCCCTTAAAAAATTATTACTAAAATTTAATCCAAATTTTTACTATTTTAATTAGGCTTAAGTTCATTAAATTTAATTTTCATTAAATTATTTTTATGAAGAAAGGAATTTTACAACATGGAGAATTAATTAAAACTGTTATTGATAATTTTCATTCTTGACTGACCTGGGATTCGAAGCCAGGCTGGCTGGCGTGTGATTCGAACCCAGGCGGCTGGTTACCCTGACATGTTTCGACCTCAACCACTAGGTCTCCTCAGAGGGATTTGCCGTCTTACACTCGCAGCCATCGATGACTGCTGACGTCAGTAGTCAAACATCAATCCTTAAACCAAATTGTATTTTAACCTTTGGTAGATCGAAATTTGCTTTTTGAATGATTATCCATTTTTAATTGATCTCACATGTTTTCCTTACTTCTGTTTTTTCGTACTTTTGTCAAGAATTCTTCTTGAAGTCCAAAGTACATTTTTTGTTTATCATGTTTTTGTCTTTCTTTTTTCTTGTTGACATTTTTCAGCACAACTTGAAGGACAAATGAACACATAGAGCTTGTGCCTTAGCTTTAACAATAATTAGTATTGTGGTTATTTTGTTGAACTATTTATGGTTTTTAATCCAAATTTTTATTATTTTAATTAGGCTTAAGTTCATTAAATTTAATTTTCATTAAATTATTTTTATGAAGAAAGGAATTTTACAACATGGAGAATTAATTAAAACTGTTATTGATAATTTTCATTCTTGACTGACCTGGGCTTCGAAGCCAGGCTGGCTGGCGTGTGATTCGAACCCAGGCGGCTGGTTACCCTGACATGTTTCGACCTCAACCACTAGGTCTCCTCAGAGGGATTTGCCGTCTTACACTCGCAGCCATCGATGACTGCTGACGTCAGTAGTCAAACTTCAATCCTTAAACCAAATTGTATTTTAACCTTTGGTAGATCGAAATTTGCTTTTTGAATGATTATCCATTTTTAATTGATCTCACATGTTTTCCTTACTTCTGTTTTTTCGTACTTTTGTCAAGAATTCTTCTTGAAGTCAAAAGTACATTTTTTGTTTATCATGTTTTTGTCTTTCTTTTTTCTTGTTGACATTTTTCAGCACAACTTGAAGGACAAATGAACACATAGAGCTTGTGCCTTAGCTTTAACAATAATTAGTATTGTGGTTATTTTGTTGAACTATTCATGGTTTTTAATCCAAATTTTTACTATTTTAATTAGGCTTAAGTTCATTAAATTTAATTTTCATTAAATTATTTTTATGAAGAAAGGAATTTTACAACATGGAGAATTAATTAAAACTGTTATTGATAATTTTCATTCTTGACTGACCTGGGATTCGAAGCCAGGCTGGCTGGCGTGTGATTCGAACCCAGGCGGCTGGTTACCCTGACATGTTTCGACCTCAACCACTAGGTCTCCTCAGAGGGATTTGCCGTCTTACACTCGCAGCCATCGATGACTGCTGACGTCAGTAGTCAAACATCAATCCTTAAACCAAATTGTATTTTAACCTTTGGTAGATCGAAATTTGCTTTTTGAATGATTATCCATTTTTAATTGATCTCACATGTTTTCCTTACTTCTGTTTTTTCGTACTTTTGTCAAGAATTCTTCTTGAAGTCCAAAGTACATTTTTTGTTTATCATGTTTTTGTCTTTCTTTTTTCTTGTTGACATTTTTCAGCACAACTTGAAGGACAAATGAACACATAGAGCTTGTGCCTTAGCTTTAACAATAATTAGTATTGTGGTTATTTTGTTGAACTATTCATGGTTTTTAATCCAAATTTTTACTATTTTAATTAGGCTTAAGTTCATTAAATTTAATTTTCATTAAATTATTTTTATGAAGAAAGGAATTTTACAACATGGAGAATTAATTAAAACTGTTATTGATAATTTTCATTCTTGACTGACATGATAAACAAAAAATGTACTTTGGACTTCAAGAAGAATTCTTGACAAAAGTACGAAAAAACAGAAGTAAGGAAAACATGTGAGATCAATTAAAAATGGATAATCATTCAAAAAGCAAATTTCGATCTACCAAAGGTTAAAATACAATTTGGTTTAAGGATTGATGTTTGACTACTGACGTCAGCAGTCATCGATGGCTGCGAGTGTAAGACGGCAAATCCCTCTGAGGAGACCTAGTGGTTGAGGTCGAAACATGTCAGGGTAACCAGCCGCCTGGGTTCGAATCACACGCCAGCCAGCCTGGCTTCGAATCCCAGGTCAGTCAAGAATGAAAATTATCAATAACAGTTTTAATTAATTCTCCATGTTGTAAAATTCCTTTCTTCATAAAAATAATTTAATGAAAATTAAATTTAATGAACTTAAGCCTAATTAAAATAGTAAAAATTTGGATTAAAAACCATGAATAGTTCAACAAAATAACCACAATACTGATTATTGTTAAAGCTAAGGCACAAGTTCTATGTGTTCATTTGTCCTTCAAGTTGTGCTGAAAAATGTCAACAAGAAAAAAGAAAGACAAAAACATGATAAACAAAAAATGTACTTTGGACTTCAAGAAGAATTCTTGACAAAAGTACGAAAAAAACAGAAGTAAGGAAAACATGTGAGATCAATTAAAAATGGATAATCATTCAAAAAGCAAATTTCGATCTACCAAAGGTTAAAATACAATTTGGTTTAAGGATTGATGTTTGACTACTGACGTCAGCAGTCATCGATGGCTGCGAGTGTAAGACGGCAAATCCCTCTGAGGAGACCTAGTGGTTGAGGTCGAAACATGTCAGGGTAACCAGCCGCCTGGGTTCGAATCACACGCCAGCCAGCCTGGCTTCGAATCCCAGGTCAGTCAAGAATGAAAATTATCAATAACAGTTTTAATTAATTCTCCATGTTGTAAAATTCCTTTCTTCATAAAAATAATTTAATGAAAATTAAATTTAATGAACTTAAGCCTAATTAAAATAGTAAAAATTTGGATTAAAAACCATGAATAGTTCAACAAAATAACCACAATACTAATTATTGTTAAAGCTAAGGCACAAGCTCTATGTGTTCATTTGTCCTTCAAGTTGTGCTGAAAAATGTCAACAAGAAAAAAGAAAGACAAAAACATGATAAACAAAAAATGTACTTTGGACTTCAAGAAGAATTCTTGACAAAAGTACGAAAAAACAGAAGTAAGGAAAACATGTGAGATCAATTAAAAATGGATAATCATTCAAAAAGCAAATTTCGATCTACCAAAGGTTAAAATACAATTTGGTTTAAGGATTGATGTTTGACTACTGACGTCAGCAGTCATCGATGGCTGCGAGTGTAAGACGGCAAATCCCTCTGAGGAGACCTAGTGGTTGAGGTCGAAACATGTCAGGGTAACCAGCCGCCTGGGTTCGAATCACACGCCAGCCAGCCTGGCTTCGAATCCCAGGTCAGTCAAGAATGAAAATTATCAATAACAGTTTTAATTAATTCTCCATGTTGTAAAATTCCTTTCTTCATAAAAATAATTTAATGAAAATTAAATTTAATGAACTTAAGCCTAATTAAAATAGTAAAAATTTGGATTAAAAACCATGAATAGTTCAACAAAATAACCACAATACTAATTATTGTTAAAGCTAAGGCACAAGCTCTATGTGTTCATTTGTCCTTCAAGTTGTTCTGAAAAATGTCAACAAGAAAAAAGAAAGACAAAAACATGATAAACAAAAAATGTACTTTGGACTTCAAGAAGAATTCTTGACAAAAGTACGAAAAAACAGAAGTAAGGAAAACATGTGAGATCAATTAAAAATGGATAATCATTCAAAAAGCAAATTTCGATCTACCAAAGGTTAAAATACAATTTGGTTTAAGGATTGATGTTTGACTACTGACGTCAGCAGTCATCGATGGCTGCGAGTGTAAGACGGCAAATCCCTCTGAGGAGACCTAGTGGTTGAGGTCGAAACATGTCAGGGTAACCAGCCGCCTGGGTTCGAATCACACGCCAGCCAGCCTGGCTTCGAATCCCAGGTCAGTCAAGAATGAAAATTATCAATAACAGTTTTAATTAATTCTCCATGTTGTAAAATTCCTTTCTTCATAAAAATAATTTAATGAAAATTAAATTTAATGAACTTAAGCCTAATTAAAATAGTAAAAATTTGGATTAAAAACCATGAATAGTTCAACAAAATAACCACAATACTAATTATTGTTAAAGCTAAGGCACAAGCTCTATGTGTTCATTTGTCCTTCAAGTTGTGCTGAAAAATGTCAACAAGAAAAAAGAAAGACAAAAACATGATAAACAAAAAATGTACTTTGGACTTCAAGAAGAATTCTTGACAAAAGTACGAAAAAAAAAACAGAAGTAAGGAAAACATGTGAGATCAATTAAAAATGGATAATCATTCAAAAAGCAAATTTCGATCTACCAAAGGTTAAAATACAATGTGGTTTAAGGATTGATGTTTGACTACTGACGTCAGCAGTCATCGATGGCTGCGAGTGTAAGACGGCAAATCCCTCTGAGGAGACCTAGTGGTTGAGGTCGAAACATGTCAGGGTAACCAGCCGCCTGGGTTCGAATCACACGCCAGCCAGCCTGGCTTCGAATCCCAGGTCAGTCAAGAATGAAAATTATCAATAACAGTTTTAATTAATTCTCCATGTTGTAAAATTCCTTTCTTCATAAAAATAATTTAATGAAAATTAAATTTAATGAACTTAAGCCTAATTAAAATAGTAAAAATTTGGATTAAAAACCATGAATAGTTCAACAAAATAACCACAATACTAATTATTGTTAAAGCTAAGGCACAAGCTCTATGTGTTCATTTGTCCTTCAAGTTGTGCTGAAAAATGTCAACAAGAAAAAAGAAAGACAAAAACATGATAAACAAAAAATGTACTTTGGACTTCAAGAAGAATTCTTGACAAAAGTACGAAAAAACAGAAGTAAGGAAAACATGTGAGATCAATTAAAAATGGATAATCATTCAAAAAGCAAATTTCGATCTACCAAAGGTTAAAATACAATTTGGTTTAAGGATTGATGTTTGACTACTGACGTCAGCAGTCATCGATGGCTGCGAGTGTAAGACGGCAAATCCCTCTGAGGAGACCTAGTGGTTGAGGTCGAAACATGTCAGGGTAACCAGCCGCCTGGGTTCGAATCACACGCCAGCCAGCCTGGCTTCGAATCCCAGGTCAGTCAAGAATGAAAATTATCAATAACAGTTTTAATTAATTCTCCATGTTGTAAAATTCCTTTCTTCATAAAAATAATTTAATGAAAATTAAATTTAATGAACTTAAGCCTAATTAAAATAGTAAAAATTTGGATTAAAAACCATGAATAGTTCAACAAAATAACCACAATACTAATTATTGTTAAAGCTAAGGCACAAGCTCTATGTGTTCATTTGTCCTTCAAGTTGTGCTGAAAAATGTCAACAAGAAAAAAGAAAGACAAAAACATGATAAACAAAAAATGTACTTTGGACTTCAAGAAGAATTCTTGACAAAAGTACGAAAAAACAGAAGTAAGGAAAACATGTGAGATCAATTAAAAATGGATAATCATTCAAAAAGCAAATTTCGATCTACCAAAGGTTAAAATACAATTTGGTTTAAGGATTGATGTTTGACTACTGACGTCAGCAGTCATCGATGGCTGCGAGTGTAAGACGGCAAATCCCTCTGAGGAGACCTAGTGGTTAAGGTCGAAACATTTCAGGGTAACCAGCCGCCTGGGTTCGAATCACACGCCAGCCAGCCTGGCTTCGAATCCCAGGTCAGTCAAGAATGAAAATTATCAATAACAGTTTTAATTAATTCTCCATGTTGTAAAATTCCTTTCTTCATAAAAATAATTTAATGAAAATTAAATTTAATGAACTTAAGCCTAATTAAAATAGTAAAAATTTGGATTAAAAACCATGAATAGTTCAACAAAATAACCACAATACTAATTATTGTTAAAGCTAAGGCACAAGCTCTATGTGTTCATTTGTCCTTCAAGTTGTGCTGAAAAATGTCAACAAGAAAAAAGAAAGACAAAAACATGATAAACAAAAAATATACTTTGGACTTCAAGAAGAATTCTTGACAAAAGTACGAAAAAACAGAAGTAATGAAAACATGTGAGATCAATTAAAAATGGATAATCATTCAAAAAGCAAATTTCGATCTACCAAAGGTTAAAATACAATTTGGTTTAAGGATTGATGTTTGACTACTGACGTCAGCAGTCATCGATGGCTGCGAGTGTAAGACGGCAAATCCCTCTGAGGAGACCTAGTGGTTGAGGTCGAAACATGTCAGGGTAACCAGCCGCCTGGGTTCGAATCACACGCCAGCCAGCCTGGCTTCGAATCCCAGGTCAGTCAAGAATGAAAATTATCAATAAGTTTTAATTAATTCTCCATGTTGTAAAATTCCTTTCTTCATAAAAATAATTTAATGAAAATTAAATTTAATGAACTTAAGCCTAATTAAAATAGTAAAAATTTGGATTAAAAACCATGAATAGTTCAACAAAATAACCACAATACTAATTAGTGTTAAAGCTAAGGCACAAGCTCTATGTGTTCATTTGTCCTTCAAGTTGTGCTGAAAAATGTCAACAAGAAAAAAGAAAGACAAAAACATGATAAACAAAAAATGTACTTTGGACTTCAAGAAGAATTCTTGACAAAAGTACGAAAAAACAGAAGTAAGGAAAACATGTGAGATCAATTAAAAATGGATAATCATTCAAAAAGCAAATTTCGATCTACCAAAGGTTAAAATACAATTTGGTTTAAGGATTGATGTTTGACTACTGACGTCAGCAGTCATCGATGGCTGCGAGTGTAAGACGGCAAATCCCTCTGAGGAGACCTAGTGGTTGAGGTCGAAACATGTCAGGGTAACCAGCCGCCTGGGTTCGAATCACACGCCAGCCAGCCTGGCTTCGAATCCCAGGTCAGTCAAGAATGAAAATTATCAATAACAGTTTTAATTAATTCTCCATGTTGTAAAATTCCTTTCTTCATAAAAATAATTTAATGAAAATTAAATTTAATGAACTTAAGCCTAATTAAAATAGTAAAAATTTGGATTAAAAACCATGAATAGTTCAACAAAATAACCACAATACTAATTATTGTTAAAGCTAAGGCACAAGCTCTATGTGTTCATTTGTCCTTCAAGTTGTGCTGAAAAATGTCAACAAGAAAAAAGAAAGACAAAAACATGATAAACAAAAAATATACTTTGGACTTCAAGAAGAATTCTTGACAAAAGTACGAAAAAACAGAAGTAATGAAAACATGTGAGATCAATTAAAAATGGATAATCATTCAAAAAGCAAATTTCGATCTACCAAAGGTTAAAATACAATTTGGTTTAAGGATTGATGTTTGACTACTGACGTCAGCAGTCATCGATGGCTGCGAGTGTAAGACGGCAAATCCCTCTGAGGAGACCTAGTGGTTGAGGTCGAAACATGTCAGGGTAACCAGCCGCCTGGGTTCGAATCACACGCCAGCCAGCCTGGCTTCGAATCCCAGGTCAGTCAAGAATGAAAATTATCAATAAGTTTTAATTAATTCTCCATGTTGTAAAATTCCTTTCTTCATAAAAATAATTTAATGAAAATTAAATTTAATGAACTTAAGCCTAATTAAAATAGTAAAAATTTGGATTAAAAACCATGAATAGTTCAACAAAATAACCACAATACTAATTATTGTTAAAGCTAAGGCACAAGCTCTATGTGTTCATTTGTCCTTCAAGTTGTGCTGAAAAATGTCAACAAGAAAAAAGAAAGACAAAAACATGATAAACAAAAAATGTACTTTGGACTTCAAGAAGAATTCTTGACAAAAGTACGAAAAAACAGAAGTAAGGAAAACATGTGAGATCAATTAAAAATGGATAATCATTCAAAAAGCAAATTTCGATCTACCAAAGGTTAAAATACAATTTGGTTTAAGGATTGATGTTTGACTACTGACGTCAGCAGTCATCGATGGCTGCGAGTGTAAGACGGCAAATCCCTCTGAGGAGACCTAGTGGTTGAGGTCGAAACATGTCAGGGTAACCAGCCGCCTGGGTTCGAATCACACGCCAGCCAGCCTGGCTTCGAATCCCAGGTCAGTCAAGAATGAAAATTATCAATAACAGTTTTAATTAATTCTCCATGTTGTAAAATTCCTTTCTTCATAAAAATAATTTAATGAAAATTAAATTTAATGAACTTAAGCCTAATTAAAATAGTAAAAATTTGGATTAAAAACCATGAATAGTTCAACAAAATAACCACAATACTGATTATTGTTAAAGCTAAGGCACAAGCTCTATGTGTTCATTTGTCCTTCAAGTTGTGCTGAAAAATGTCAACAAGAATAAAGAAAGACAAAAACATGATAAACAAAAAATGTACTTTGGACTTCAAGAAGAATTCTTGACAAAAGTACGAAAAAACAGAAGTAAGGAAAACATGTGAGATCAATTAAAAATGGATAATCATTCAAAAAGCAAATTTCGATCTACCAAAGGTTAAAATACAATTTGGTTTAAGGATTGATGTTTGACTACTGACGTCAGCAGTCATCGATGGCTGCGAGTGTAAGACGGCAAATCCCTCTGAGGAGACCTAGTGGTTGAGGTCGAAACATGTCAGGGTAACCAGCCGCCTGGGTTCGAATCACACGCCAGCCAGCCTGGCTTCGAATCCCAGGTCAGTCAAGAATGAAAATTATCAATAACAGTTTTAATTAATTCTCCATGTTGTAAAATTCCTTTCTTCATAAAAATAATTTAATGAAAATTAAATTTAATGAACTTAAGCCTAATTAAAATAGTAAAAATTTGGATTAAAAACCATGAATAGTTCAACAAAATAACCACAATACTAATTATTGTTAAAGCTAAGGCACAAGCTCTATGTGTTCATTTGTCCTTCAAGTTGTGCTGAAAAATGTCAACAAGAAAAAAGAAAGACAAAAACATGATAAACAAAAAATGTACTTTGGACTTCAAGAAGAATTCTTGACAAAAGTACGAAAAAACAGAAGTAAGGAAAACATGTGAGATCAATTAAAAATGGATAATCATTCAAAAAGCAAATTTCGATCTACCAAAGGTTAAAATACAATTTGGTTTAAGGATTGATGTTTGACTACTGACGTCAGCAGTCATCGATGGCTGCGAGTGTAAGACGGCAAATCCCTCTGAGGAGACCTAGTGGTTGAGGTCGAAACATGTCAGGGTAACCAGCCGCCTGGGTTCGAATCACACGCCAGCCAGCCTGGCTCCGAATCCCAGGTCAGTCAAGAATGAAAATTATCAATAACAGTTTTAATTAATTCTCCATGTTGTAAAATTCCTTTCTTCATAAAAATAATTTAATGAAAATTAAATTTAATGAACTTAAGCCTAATTAAAATAGTAAAAATTTGGATTAAAAACCATGAATAGTTCAACAAAATAACCACAATACTAATTATTGTTAAAGCTAAGGCACAAGCTCTATGTGTTCATTTGTCCTTCAAGTTGTTCTGAAAAATGTCAACAAGAAAAAAGAAAGACAAAAACATGATAAACAAAAAATGTACTTTGGACTTCAAGAAGAATTCTTGACAAAAGTACGAAAAAACAGAAGTAAGGAAAACATGTGAGATCAATTAAAAATGGATAATCATTCAAAAAGCAAATTTCGATCTACCAAAGGTTAAAATACAATTTGGTTTAAGGATTGATGTTTGACTACTGACGTCAGCAGTCATCGATGGCTGCGAGTGTAAGACGGCAAATCCCTCTGAGGAGACCTAGTGGTTGAGGTCGAAACATGTCAGGGTAACCAGCCGCCTGGGTTCGAATCACACGCCAGCCAGCCTGGCTTCGAATCCCAGGTCAGTCAAGAATGAAAATTATCAATAACAGTTTTAATTAATTCTCCATGTTGTAAAATTCCTTTCTTCATAAAAATAATTTAATGAAAATTAAATTTAATGAACTTAAGCCTAATTAAAATAGTAAAAATTTGGATTAAAAACCATGAATAGTTCAACAAAATAACCACAATACTAATTATTGTTAAAGCTAAGGCACAAGCTCTATGTGTTCATTTGTCCTTCAAGTTGTGCTGAAAAATGTCAACAAGAAAAAAGAAAGACAAAAACATGATAAACAAAAAATGTACTTTGGACTTCAAGAAGAATTCTTGACAAAAGTACGAAAAAAAAAACAGAAGTAAGGAAAACATGTGAGATCAATTAAAAATGGATAATCATTCAAAAAGCAAATTTCGATCTACCAAAGGTTAAAATACAATGTGGTTTAAGGATTGATGTTTGACTACTGACGTCAGCAGTCATCGATGGCTGCGAGTGTAAGACGGCAAATCCCTCTGAGGAGACCTAGTGGTTGAGGTCGAAACATGTCAGGGTAACCAGCCGCCTGGGTTCGAATCACACGCCAGCCAGCCTGGCTTCGAATCCCAGGTCAGTCAAGAATGAAAATTATCAATAACAGTTTTAATTAATTCTCCATGTTGTAAAATTCCTTTCTTCATAAAAATAATTTAATGAAAATTATATTTAATGAACTTAAGCCTAATTAAAATAGTAAAAATTTGGATTAAAAACCATGAATAGTTCAACAAAATAACCACAATACTAATTATTGTTAAAGCTAAGGCACAAGCTCTATGTGTTCATTTGTCCTTCAAGTTGTGCTGAAAAATGTCAACAAGAAAAAAGAAAGGCAAAAACATGATAAACAAAAAATGTACTTTGGACTTCAAGAAGAATTCTTGACAAAAGTACGAAAAAACAGAAGTAAGGAAAACATGTGAGATCAATTAAAAATGGATAATCATTCAAAAAGCAAATTTCGATCTACCAAAGGTTAAAATACAATTTGGTTTAAGGATTGATGTTTGACTACTGACGTCAGCAGTCATCGATAGCTGCGAGTGTAAGACGGCAAATCCCTCTGAGGAGACCTAGTGGTTGAGGTCGAAACATGTCAGGGTAACCAGCCGCCTGGGTTCGAATCACACGCCAGCCAGCCTGGCTTCGAATCCCAGGTCAGTCAAGAATGAAAATTATCAATAACAGTTTTAATTAATTCTCCATGTTGTAAAATTCCTTTCTTCATAAAAATAATTTAATGAAAATTAAATTTAATGAACTTAAGCCTAATTAAAATAGTAAAAATTTGGATTAAAAACCATGAATAGTTCAACAAAATAACCACAATACTAATTATTGTTAAAGCTAAGGCACAAGCTCTATGTGTTCATTTGTCCTTCAAGTTGTGCTGAAAAATGTCAACAAGAAAAAAGAAAGACAAAAACATGATAAACAAAAAAAGTACTTTGGACTTCAAGAAGAATTCTTGACAAAAGTACGAAAAAACAGAAGTAAGGAAAACATGTGAGATCAATTAAAAATGGATAATCATTCAAAAAGCAAATTTCGATCTACCAAAGGTTAAAATACAATTTGGTTTAAGGATTGATGTTTGACTACTGACGTCAGCAGTCATCGATGGCTGCGAGTGTAAGACGGCAAATCCCTCTGAGGAGACCTAGTGGTTGAGGTCGAAACATGTCAGGGTAACCAGCCGCCTGGGTTCGAATCACACGCCAGCCAGCCTGGCTTCGAATCCCAGGTCAGTCAAGAATGAAAATTATCAATAACAGTTTTAATTAATTCTCCATGTTGTAAAATTCCTTTCTTCATAAAAATAATTTAATGAAAATTAAATTTAATGAACTTAAGCCTAATTAAAATAGTAAAAATTTGGATTAAAAACCATGAATAGTTCAACAAAATAACCACAATACTAATTATTGTTAAAGCTAAGGCACAAGCTCTATGTGTTCATTTGTCCTTCAAGTTGTGCTGAAAAATGTCAACAAGAAAAAAGAAAGACAAAAACATGATAAACAAAAAATGTACTTTGGACTTCAAGAAGAATTCTTGACAAAAGTACGAAAAAACAGAAGTAAGGAAAACATGTGAGATCAATTAAAAATGGATAATCATTCAAAAAGCAAATTTCGATCTACCAAAGGTTAAAATACAATTTGGTTTAAGGATTGATGTTTGACTACTGACGTCAGCAGTCATCGATGGCTGCGAGTGTAAGACGGCAAATCCCTCTGAGGAGACCTAGTGGTTAAGGTCGAAACATTTCAGGGTAACCAGCCGCCTGGGTTCGAATCACACGCCAGCCAGCCTGGCTTCGAATCCCAGGTCAGTCAAGAATGAAAATTATCAATAACAGTTTTAATTAATTCTCCATGTTGTAAAATTCCTTTCTTCATAAAAATAATTTAATGAAAATTAAATTTAATGAACTTAAGCCTAATTAAAATAGTAAAAATTTGGATTAAAAACCATGAATAGTTCAACAAAATAACCACAATACTAATTATTGTTAAAGCTAAGGCACAAGCTCTATGTGTTCATTTGTCCTTCAAGTTGTGCTGAAAAATGTCAACAAGAAAAAAGAAAGACAAAAACATGATAAACAAAAAATGTACTTTGGACTTCAAGAAGAATTCTTGACAAAAGTACGAAAAAACAGAAGTAAGGAAAACATGTGAGATCAATTAAAAATGGATAATCATTCAAAAAGCAAATTTCGATCTACCAAAGGTTAAAATACAATTTGGTTTAAGGATTGATGTTTGACTACTGACGTCAGCAGTCATCGATAGCTGCGAGTGTAAGACGGCAAATCCCTCTGAGGAGACCTAGTGGTTGAGGTCGAAACATGTCAGGGTAACCAGCCGCCTGGGTTCGAATCACACGCCAGCCAGCCTGGCTTCGAATCCCAGGTCAGTCAAGAATGAAAATTATCAATAACAGTTTTAATTAATTCTCCATGTTGTAAAATTCCTTTCTTCATAAAAATAATTTAATGAAAATTAAATTTAATGAACTTAAGCCTAATTAAAATAGTAAAAATTTGGATTAAAAACCATGAATAGTTCAACAAAATAACCACAATACTAATTATTGTTAAAGCTAAGGCACAAGCTCTATGTGTTCATTTGTCCTTCAAGTTGTGCTGAAAAATGTCAACAAGAAAAAAGAAAGACAAAAACATGATAAACAAAAAAAGTACTTTGGACTTCAAGAAGAATTCTTGACAAAAGTACGAAAAAACAGAAGTAAGGAAAACATGTGAGATCAATTAAAAATGGATAATCATTCAAAAAGCAAATTTCGATCTACCAAAGGTTAAAATACAATTTGGTTTAAGGATTGATGTTTGACTACTGACGTCAGCAGTCATCGATGGCTGCGAGTGTAAGACGGCAAATCCCTCTGAGGAGACCTAGTGGTTGAGGTCGAAACATGTCAGGGTAACCAGCCGCCTGGGTTCGAATCACACGCCAGCCAGCCTGGCTTCGAATCCCAGGTCAGTCAAGAATGAAAATTATCAATAACAGTTTTAATTAATTCTCCATGTTGTAAAATTCCTTTCTTCATAAAAATAATTTAATGAAAATTAAATTTAATGAACTTAAGCCTAATTAAAATAGTAAAAATTTGGATTAAAAACCATGAATAGTTCAACAAAATAACCACAATACTAATTATTGTTAAAGCTAAGGCACAAGCTCTATGTGTTCATTTGTCCTTCAAGTTGTGCTGAAAAATGTCAACAAGAAAAAAGAAAGACAAAAACATGATAAACAAAAAATGTACTTTGGACTTCAAGAAGAATTCTTGACAAAAGTACGAAAAAACAGAAGTAAGGAAAACATGTGAGATCAATTAAAAATGGATAATCATTCAAAAAGCAAATTTCGATCTACCAAAGGTTAAAATACAATTTGGTTTAAGGATTGATGTTTGACTACTGACGTCAGCAGTCATCGATGGCTGCGAGTGTAAGACGGCAAATCCCTCTGAGGAGACCTAGTGGTTAAGGTCGAAACATTTCAGGGTAACCAGCCGCCTGGGTTCGAATCACACGCCAGCCAGCCTGGCTTCGAATCCCAGGTCAGTCAAGAATGAAAATTATCAATAACAGTTTTAATTAATTCTCCATGTTGTAAAATTCCTTTCTTCATAAAAATAATTTAATGACAATTAAATTTAATGAACTTAAGCCTAATTAAAATAGTAAAAATTTGGATTAAAAACCATGAATAGTTCAACAAAATAACCACAATACTAATTACTAAAATTTAATTTTTGTCACAACACAAAGTTACACGCCCATTTTGTTTTTTGCTGACTTAGCGTCCGCACATTTATTTCCAATACATTTTTGTTGTAACATTAAACCCTTGTTTTTAATTTAAACAACACAATTGCATTTCTGACAAAAAATGTAACGTAAGCTAACATTAAATTGCTTTTTGATTTTAAAAAGTTAGTTAGGTCTAGTTTAGATGTAAATAAGAATGTTGAAAAATAAAAATAAATTTTTTTAAATAAAAAAACGGTTCGAAAATTAATTGGGGGCTCAACCGGGATCCTTCCTTAAAAACGTTTATCCTGACATGCAAAAAGCACAGACTACACACAGATATGTAAAAAGTGACGTGTCAAAAAGGCCCAAATCAGTTGCGTGGACAGCTTTCGAAGAAAAAGACAAAAAGCGTTTTTTGGTAGTGAAGTGGCAATGTGTAAAAACAGGCCGCTACAATCAATACAAATTGCGTGATCAAAACAAAAATAACAAAACGCAAGCCAACATTAGTTCAACAAACGTTTTATTTTGTTTAACAAATTGTATTTAGTAATATTGTTTTGTTTTATAATGTTATTTAATTACTTAGATATTACATATTTACTAGTGTTGCGATTCTTTTTTACGATTTAATTTTTACAACGGTTTTGCAAATAAATCTCAACTAAATAAATTTGTGTTCATTGCATTGCGGCATAAAAGATGGTTTAAAGAGAAATGAAAAAAGGGCAGCTTTCTAAGAAAGAGACAAAAAATCTTCCGTCTCGTGACATATCTGTGTGTAATCTGTGAAAAAGTAAGGATATTTTTTCTGGACGTGATGCTCAAAAAATAAAAAAGTATCCTAATAAAATAGGAGAAAATAAACCTAAGCATATTGTGACAACAAAGTGGCAAAATAATAAAAATTATCCTAATAGAATAGGAGAAAACATTTAGCGACAAAAAGTAAAAAAAATAGGAGAACAATTAACTTAAACATATATAGCCATGTCACGGACTACAATTCCGTTCGGAAACGGAATTCACTCCGTATTTTGGTGCTTCAGAAAATTACGAAAAAACTTTGCGGAATGAAACAACTTTTGTTTTCATGAACGGTATGGGTGTTTTCTGTATCTCAAAGACCAAAAAACTATCAAAATATACTTTTTATCAATATCCAATATTTTTATCAATTCCGAACGGAATTGTACTCTGTGACATGGCTGATAGTGACAAAAGGAAAAAGTTTAAGTAACATTTAAAATTTTTTTTTTTTGTAAAAATTATTGAAAATATAACAAATAAATATTTAACAAAATATTCAACATTTTTTATTTTTCGAATATATTCTGAGTTAAATTTCAGTTATGTATTTTATAAAGCTTTTTTGTAATAGTTCTATTCCTTAACATTTTTAGGAATGACTTTATACACTACCAGACTATTATCTTGTATATTCTTGTTACATTTTACCTTAGCTTTCCGTTGGATAGCAATGAAGTATATTGTATGTACAGAAAAATTTACAATTATTAGACACCAGCAGAATGTAATGCATTTTCTGGCCCGCTACGGCCTTCATCAGCAATCTTTGTGTCACACTGGATAGTAAATTTTTCTGTACATACAATATACTTCAATGTAACAAGAAGATACATATAACAATAAAGTTTATCATTCAAAACGAAAAACAGATGAAGGATACTTACATAAAACATTACAAGCTTTGATTAAAGGATAAAGGAAAATAATAAAAACTAAAATTAGTGCAGTCAAAAAAGATGAATTCGCTTTTTAAACATCTACTTTGAGCAAAGTATCAAAACACGAAATACATAAACATCATCAAAATACAAGTTAACATACTACACCTCAACCAACATGAGTGAGTGCAACGACCCAACTTGTACACGAGCATACTATAAATTGCAACTAGGCAATTATTGTGGATAAATGTGTTGTAATGCGAACCCTTGTTTGCGCTTGCATTGCAAAATCATGGGAATATAGCTCTTCATCCGTTCCCATTAATTTAAGTTAGAATAAGCATTTTTTTAAATTAATTAAAATTCTTTTATAATTGTTTAGACTTCATTAATTCAATTCAATTCTAGCTGTGCTTTAATAAAGTCTAATAATTTAAACCGCAACTTTCTATTTATTTTTGTTGTATGAGTACACATCCGATACCTTTTTTAAATCAAGGAATGGTCGTACATATATCAACAAATTTATAACGACATTAAAAAACAACAACAATAAGAGAAGACTCCAGACAGCGGGTTCCAGTAATTAATTTAATTAGCCATCAAGTAACATCTTTTATAGTAAGATACTTTTAAAAATTTTTTATTTTTTAAGTAATTATTTCTTTGAAAAAAAAAAAAAAAATATTCTTTATACTTCTTTGTTAAAATAAAATTAATAAGAGAAAGTTAAAAGCGCAGGATAGATAAAGCTAAATTTATAATAAATTCCACTTTTCAAATTGGATTCAGAGATAAATAATTTAAACACCTTGTTCGGATCTTTAGAAACTGTTACAATGCAACTTCAGAACAAGTTAGAGTGTTAGTAGAAGCTCAGGTAACATCATTGTTTACTAGAATAGAAGAATTGTCTAACAAATTAGGCGAACTGACTGCACACGACACAGTAGGAGAATTCGGTGAGGAGAAAGTAAATATTGGTTTGCGATGTGACAAACCGCTCGACGTCATTAAATCCATGCCGATTTTCGATGTCAAACGTTCTTATGTCAGCTGGCGAGAAGCCGCTGCCCATTCTCTGAAGCTATATACTAAAGGAAGTAAGCGCTACTTCGCTGCTTTGACCATCCTACGTAACAATATTATCGACGACGCTAATGACACTTTAACTAATCACGGGACTGTTCTTAATTTCAAAGCAATTATTAGCCGTTTAGACTTCTCGTTCGCGGATAAGCGTCCCTTGCACCAAATTGAGCAAGAGCTAAGCGTAATGCGCCAGGGGTCACAATCCATAATGACCTATTATAATGAAATCAATAAAAAATTAACGGACCTTATCACTAAGACTATCATGACGCACGGGACAAATTCCGATATTACCAGAGAACTTAACAACAGAAACAGACAGTTGGCTCTTAGAGTATTCATGACTGGACTTAATCCTCCTCTAGCGGACATATTATTTTCAATAGCACCAAGTAACTTGCCAGAGGCGTTATCAAAAGCTCAAGAGCTTGAGGGAGATAAGGTACTTGCTAATTTCGCACTACATTTCAACAAGTCACAGGTACCTAAATCATAACTTTAAAGGAAACAATTTCTTACGGTTTTCCGATCGAAGAAATAGGGAGTCGCGACCCAATGAGACCAGAAACCCTGAACATATTGGTTAAACAGTTTCAACCTTCGTATCCTAGAAACCATCCAGTTGAGGCGTATAACATTTATAATCTAGGAAACTTTCAAAAAAAAATATTTTATTAACGACAATCAGGCGGTAAAAAGACATGTTCCTCTAGTGACCAGATAAGTCAGCAGCCACAGCCAAAAGCACAAAGAGTAAACAATATACAAGAAATCGCTTTTTTAGAAGCAGAAAAGGGCTCCCTTACGTGTTCAGAACACTTAAGTCAAATGGGAGCTAACTAAAAGTACTAATAGATACAGGGGCAACAAATCGCTACTGTCGTTCAGGTACTTTACCTGTTAGAAAAAAATTAATCATTATGAAACGTGTGGAAACAATCCACGGATATTCTATTATAACACCCTATTATGAAACTATATGGAAGGACACCATTTACTCAAAAGAGCTGGAGTAAATCTTGATTTAGAAAAAGGGTCGATTAAGTACAATGGGAAATTTGAGGAACTATTTGAAGCAAACCGAAAAAGGTTTGACGAGGGTTTGCATAAGATTAATCACTCAAGTAGCTCGCAAGTAGAAGGCGATAACGAAAAATTTAAATTATTAAGGCCCTAATCATGTAAAACGCGACGGCAGACGCCTCAAATGCAGCCATAGGTGCAGCTTTGAGTCAGGGCGGCAGGGCGATCACTTTTATTTCAAAAACTTTGCATTCAACAGAGCGCAACTACGCCATCAATGAAAAAGAACTATAAGCCATAGTCTGGGTGTTGAAAAATTTGATAAACTATTTCTATGGCATAACGAACTTGGAAATGCATACGGTCCATCAGCCATTAACCTTTACTTTATCCTCAAGAAAATGCGAAAATGAATGCCATCGCTTCATTTTCGCATTTTCTTTATTTAGGAGTTTTCACTCAAAATTCTATATAAGCCAGGTGACGCAAAATGTGCTTTAAATCAGATATCCGATAGTGAAACAGTAAATAGTACCCAACATTCTGTTGAGAGCAGTGATGAGGTTTTTATAAAGGAAACATCCAGGTCTCTCAATGAGTTTAGGCAACAAATTTTATTAGACAAAGGAAGGTATACAATCCATGAATTAATTAAAGAATTTGGTAGAACAAGGCATATCATTCATTGAGTATGACACAAAGGAAAATTTGAAAATTTTTACAACCCACATTGGTGACGGGATTACACTGTACACCAGAGGATTTATACGAGTTTAGGTGAACGGTAAAAGGCGACTTCAACAATAAATTTATTTACACAAGAACATTTCCTATGAATGTTCCTAATTAAGATGACCACCAGGCTATAATTGAACAAACACATATTAGGGCTCATAGAAATGCTAAAGAAAACTGCAAACAAATATTTGCACAGTACTTTTGGCCTAAGGTGTTAGATGGATTGAAGGAATTAATTAGACATTGTGACATTTGTCGGAAATCAAAATATAATCGGCATCCACAGAAGGTACCAATTGGTGATGTTTTGTTACGAAAGTAACTTGAGTTAAGAATATGTTTTATTTATTAGTTATTTTATATTTGCTAGTAATTTTATTAGTTTAATTGTTTATTGTATGTATAAGTTACGCATATTTCTAATGTAAAACCACTGTACAGAATTTTCTAGTACAAATGTAACGTAATAATTGTTATACATAATTGTATAACATAAAAGTGTTAAGATTATTTTTAACCCATAAAGTATGCTTTAGTTTATTGATGTATAAAAGCTAAATTTAAATTCAGCCATAGTGTTAATGCATAATGATATTAGCTGTTAAGATAATAAAAGCTCGAGTGGTCCAGAAATTTCGAAAATGTTTCTGACATTTCGAAAACGTCGAATGTTCTAGAGTCACCTAGATGCCAGCAAACAGAGTATTAGTACGAACATTTAAGTGTGTAGATTGTAAATATATGTGGTTTAATTGACTAAGTTCTAAATAAAGTGGTGTGAATAGTTTATAGTACATCTTTAAATAAAGTGTTTTATTTATTTTATTAAAGTTGCAATAAAAGAACTCAAGAGGTTTATTATAAAGGAAATAAACCAAACACGTTATTGAAAAGGCAGTAACGTAACAATATTAACATATTGTATGCTCAAATATTTATATTTTTAACCTTTATTGACTCCTATTCAAAGTATTTAGTTATTAAAGCTATTGAAAATAAAGTAAACCATACCGAAAAGGTGCTGGATATATACAGAGCTCTCCAGAAGCAAAGAAAATCGCTCTCGATAATGAGCCGGCGCACTATGGCTGAAAATTGAAATTCATCGGCCAAAAGTCCAATTTTTTGTCATCGCCGATTTCAAAAATTTTAATGCCATTCGATAGCAAACATATTAGAACTAAGGTATCAAAAAAACTAGATTAAAATATTCGTAATTGTGGCTGTGGCATGCTGCTGGAAACAAATATTTTATTTTGTTTTAGAAAAAAATTAATTTTTGTAAATTTGATCAGAACTAAATTATGATTTCTCGCAAACCGTTATCAATAATTGGTCGAAATTTTTGTTATATTAATGGGATAGTAGTCTTTAAGAAATGGATCATTACATCAATGTATCATTTATACCTGATGTGTTATTAAATGTTTCCCCAGGTTCTATATTTTAGTTAAATCCGAATTTTAGAGGAGTAGAACTTGTTAGGGTCAAAAGGGGTCAAAGAGATTTTAGTACCATCAGAAAGCTGAAGGTGTCCTCTTTAACCCCATATATACTTGTGCAACTGTTTGGAACTGTCTGTTGAACACTTTTTTGATTTTAATGAAATTACTCGCAACATTTTTTTTGCTCTTTTTATTTAAGCTGCTCATATGACTGAAATATAACACAATGGTTTACGAGCGTTTTGTTTTGAAAAATAATGTTGCTTCTTATGAACGGCTGAACATATTTGAATGAAATTTTAAACTGTCATGGCCGGGTATTTTTTGTATTGAATTGGAAGAACACGGGTCCACGGAGGGTCGGGAGAGTGACTTGCGGATATCTAAAAAATATGCTTAAATGTTTAGGTTATCTCCTTTGCTTTTGGAGATATTCGGATAAAACGGATTTTTTGGCTTGATTTTTATTATGTTTTATGTCAACTGTTATCAATAGTGGGTTCAACATTTTTTATATTGGTAGTAAAGCAGTCTTTAAACAATGTTATGTTTTATTACTGTACCGATTATACCTGCTGTGTTATTAAATATTTTTTCAGGTTCTATATTTTAGTCAAATTGAAGTTCAGAAGAATAGAATTTATGAGGTCAAAAGGGGTTAAAGAAATTTTACTAGCTGTAGGTAGGTGAAAGAATCCACTTTAAACCCAAATGCACTTTTGTACCTGTTTGGACCAGCCTATAGAACACTTTTTTAGTTTGTGTAAAATTATTCGCAACATTTTTTTTGCTCTTTTAATTTTACCTATTCATATGACTGAAATATAAGTGTACCAAGCCAAGTATTTTATATTATATAATTACCAATACCTGTGGGATTTTAAGCGTATCCTACTTAAGCCCATTTTAGTTCTTTATTCTTTTTGCTACCTAGGAACACAGTATAACGCAAGCTATGTATAAAAGCCAGTGGTATTCGAATAAAATCTCAGTTGTTAAAATATATCTAAGCAATAACAATCTAATTTTTTTAATATCTATAAAAATGGAGAGCTTCAGCTATAAAGAATTATCCGAAGAGTATTTTAAAAATAAAAAGGAGGAAGATGTTTTAAGTTACATTGAAGGAAAACTCAATATATATTCCTGCAGCACTGAAATACGATCGGAACTGCAAAATAAAATAACCGATTTCGTCAAAAACTTAAAAAAGCGCTTCAAACAAGTTGGATGGAGTAAACCTAGATTTTACAACAGTTTTGCAAACTGGTTAGATGGCGAACTCAGTGTCCAGATATCTTCAGAAGGTACAAATGAAAAGAACCTTGGGAGACCAAAGAAATCACTTGAGAACTGTAGCGATAGATCTAAAAGGCGGAAGCTTAAGGATATCAACGAAGAAATCGGGGATAAAAATATTCAAGAAGCTTTGCTATATCAACTGCGATCACAAAAACAACTCACAAAAGTCGATATTATTGAAAAAGTGTTTATCGCTAGTCCCAAGAGAACAAAACGGATTCTTAAGAGTGTTCCAACGCCAAGTGATGAAAAACAGTTGTCAAATGAAGAGGCATTAGCATTATTTTTAGATTTGAAGTTAACAAAAGAGCAATATATTCAGCTCAGAGTACGTGCAATTGAAAAAGGTTCAAATCTGTATCCTGCTTATCATCACATAACTGCTGCTAAGAAGGAATGTTTGCCACCAAGGGACACTATTAAAATCACACCAATTTCGGCAGAGGTAAAACTTTAAGGTCTACTTAATCATACAGCTCAGCGTTTACTATAAAAAAAATAAAACATTTAATAATTTACACTTATTTATTTTTTTAATCTAAAAAGTATTCCAGTGGAACTGGTTCCAGTTGAACCTGTTGTAGAGTTGATAATGTAGAAACCTATTCGCAAAATGATCATAGGTATTATAACATGCCTATGCATTTTTTTTAAAGGTATATACGAGGCGAATGTATATGCATATAAAGGTTATACGAATACTCATTTGTTCTTTCGCTGATAAAAAAAATATTTTCTCCAGAAATAACTAAAAATGTTTATATTTTTCGAAAGAAAACATTATGAGTATGCTTGTAGAAGCAATTTTTAGTCAGTTTAACATCTTTACTCCCATATGCCCTATTCCAAATCAAATTTTTCAAACAAAAAAAAAAAATAATTTGAGTAAAAAATTCTAATAATTCAACACACCGATTTTTATACAATTAGAACAGTAATGTTTTCTAATATGTCCATTATTTTCTAGAAAATTCTGATCAATATCGAGTGGTAAATTGTATTGCCTTTTTTGAACAAAAAAAAAAATTTAAAGCCGTTTTCCGGGATTGGGAATTTGGGTATTTCTTAATCAAAAATGGGGATGTTTTTCAGTCCACTGTTTTAAGAACTTTTTAATCTACATAACTGCCAAAATTCATTATGATACCTTTATTCATGTTAGATTTATAGAATGTCAAACATTAAAATTATTATTTATATAGTGTAAATGAATAAAAGGGCTTTTAACATGAGTAAAAAATAATAATTTTAAGGTTTGACATTCTATAAATCTGACATGAACAAAGATATATTAATGAAATTTGGCAGTTATGTATATTAAAAAGTTCTTAAAACAGTGGGCAGAAAAACATCCCACTTTTTGAATAAAAAATACCATAATTCTCAATCTCAATCATTAGCATTTTCATACTAAATGCTAAAAAACATCAAAAGTTCAGGTAGGTAGGTAGGTAGGTAGTAAGGCTGGTGTGAAGTCTCCTTCACACCCTCACCCAGAGACCAATACGGTCCATTGTGATGCCTTGTTTATAGTTAAGAAGCTGAAAAAGAAGGTGAAGAGAAACAGCAAAAGCATCAGAAAAGATAAGAATAGATAAGAATAGATGAGAAAAGGAAGTTCTGACCAAACCCGAGAGAAAAGCCTCACTCAACACAACACCAATCCGCCCTATGTGCGGTTAGCTCCCAGTCTCCTGCTGCGCAGCCAGGCCATCCCCATTACGAATCCTATCAGACTCTCGAGCCCACAGCCCGGGACGTCCTCTAATTCGCCTAGGAATCTGCTGCCCAGCCACCTCAGCCTGCTGCCCTGTAGCCTGGGACAGCGGCACAAAATGTGCTCAACCGTCTCCAGCTCCTCCGGGTCCTCACACAACCCGCACATATCCGACACGTCGGATCCTAACCTCATCGCCATCCTGCCTATCATGCAATGACCCGTGATGATTCCTATTATGGTCCTCACGCAGACCCTGCTTCTGCCCAGCAACAACTCCGAGTCGGACTTCCTGAGCACCGGCCACATCGTCCGTGATACCCGGCAGTCCGTTCGGTTCCCCCAGGCCCTATTGGTCGCGTCCAGAATCCATTCCCTAATCTTCCCAAAGTAGAATCCTATTGGAGGCCTAATTGCCTCTATGTGATTAGGATCCTCCATCTCTGAGCCCTGTCTCGCCAACTCATCAGCAATCTCGTTGCCGCTTATGTTGCAGTGACCAGGCACCCAGCACAATCTCAACATATACTCTCCTAAGGCTCCCTCCAGAGCCCTCCTGCAACCGTCAACTAGCTTGGATTTCACGTAACAGCCCCTTACGGCCATAAGGGTCGCCTGGCTGTCGACATATATAGTGACCTCCGAGCCCCTATCAATGTTGTCCCTCATCAGTTCCACGGCCCTCAAGACCCCCAGAACTTCCGCCTGAAAAACACTGCAGTCGTCCGGAAGCATATATGACATTCTGATGTCCAGATCCTCAATGTAGACCCCCGCACCCGTGCCTCTCATCTTCGAGCCGTCAGTGAAAATAGCAAATCCACTAAATAATCTGCTCCTACCTGACCATCTCTCCCTAGAAGGCGTTACCACCTCCGGCAACCGTCCGAAATCCACCCTGGTGCCCACGAAATCCGTGGAGCCGGGTGATCCCAGGCAGTAACCTACAGCTTCGATCTCACTCAAGATCCGTGAGTGACCTTGCGTGAAATCCCTAATCAATCCTAGTTCCCTCAGTCTAAGAATGCTTCTGGCTGCCATTCCCATAACATACTGCTCAATGGGCAGAAGATGTAGAATGACATCCAGTGCCGCTTGAGGTGTACTTCTCATGGCACCTGTCATGCCGATTGAAGCACACCTCTGAGCCTTAGACAGAAAGTTCCTTCGACAAGCCACTCTCAATGACTCCCACCAAACACAGCATCCATATGTAAGAATGGGTCTAACCACCGAAGTGTACAGCCATCCCACTACTGACGGCCGGAGTCCCCAACTCCTACCTATCGATGATCTGCAAGCATAGTAGGCATTGAGGCCTCTCTTAAGTCTCTCCTGAGTATTCCTTCCCCACGACAGCTTGCTGTCCAGAAAAACTCCTAGATAGTCTAAGCTCTACTCCTCCTAGTACCGGCAGCCTAAAATTCTCTACCCTGTACCTCCTAGTAAAAAGAACCAACTCGGTCTTCTCCGGATTGACTCCCAATCCCTTATCACTCGCCCATGCTGACAGTTCGCCCAGCGCCCCTTGCATGACTTCGCTTATTGTCGGCAGAAATTTGCCCGATACCAATATCACTACATCATCCGCGTAGGCCACAACTTTCCGACCCAATCTGTCAAAAAGTCCCAGAACGACGTTGACAGCTAAGAGCCATAATAAGGGAGAGAGAACTCCCCCCTGTGGGGTTCCCCTAGTCACCAGTTTCTTTAAGCGCTCGTTTCCCCAGTCCGAGTGAATAACTCTGCTGCTGAGCATCAGAGTTATCCATTCGACCAGGAACAGAGGAACGCCTAGATCCACCAATGCCTGCCTGATAGCCTCTATATCCAGGAATGCCGCCAAGGTGTATTCCTTGTTTCGCAATCCCCGCTCTACATAACCCACCACATCATGAAGCGCACTCTCAACAGATCTACCCTTAAGATAGGCGTGTTGAGCGCCGCTGATGATGCCGGCGTCAATCTTCGTCCTCAGATGTAGATCAATCAGTCTTTCCAACGTCTTCAAAAGAAAAGACGATAAGCTGATTGGTCTTAAATCCTTGGGTTTAGAGTGACCGGTTCTTCCCGCCTTGGGTATGAAAACCACCCTGACCTCCCTCCACCCTTTAGGAATGTACCCGTTCAGCACACAGACCCTAAACAGTTCCACCAACAGCAGGAGTGATGATCTCCCGATATTCTGTAACATCGCCGGAAAGATACCGTCTGGTCCTGCCGATTTGTAAGACCCAAAGGTATTAACCGCCCATGTTACTTTTTCCAAGGTGATCATGTCCCCCACCGTCTCCCTCTCCTCACCGCCCGATTCTGACCCAGAGAAGGGGTTACCACATTCAATCTGTTCCCCCATCCCAGGATCCACACATCCCGGAAAGTGAGTTTCCATTAGCAGACAAAGAGATTCAGAGCTAGATTCCGTCCATGAGTTGTCCGGTCTCTGAATAAATCCAGGGACTACAGGGTCCTTGGATAAAATTCTCCTGAACCTGGACATCTCATTTACAGATTCCACTGACTCGCTAAACTTGACCCACGAGTCCCTTTTCGCCCTCCTAATGTCTCCTTTATATCTATTGTAACTCAATCTGAAGTTACTCCAATCTTCTTCCCTACGCGTATACTTCGCTCTATTAAACAACCTTCTGACAGTGGACCTTTGAGTCCTCAACTCGTCTGTCCACCATCTTGGTTGTGTGCGCTTGCCCGGAAAGTTCAAAGGACAGGATCGCTCATAACTACTAGTCAGTACCCCCGTGAAGGTGCCCACCAGTTGCTCTACACCGGTCGAAGTCGACCTCCAGTCGCGTGTAACTCTAAGGTTACTTTGTTCAACTTTGACCTTAAATTTCTCAACAACTACTGAACCGATTTTAACAAAATTAACACTGCAAAAAAGTTCAAGAAGTCTTCTCTCCTGCCAAAAAATTATCTCTATCTCTATAGGTTCAAAAGTTACAGATTTTTGGCCGATGAAAAACGATTTTCAGCCACTGTGCGGCGCTAGCCACTGCACAATTTAAATCCTTAATGCAAAGGTTAAGGATTGAGCTTTATTATTGGTCACCAAAGCAGTGCTACAAATGGTCAGGTTGAACGAGTTTATTTAACACTCACTGAATTAGCTAGATGTACTAAGGAGGAAGACCACTTGATAGATGATACGGAGGTTTTTTGTAGATCTGTACAACAGTACAATAATTCTATCCAATCAGTCACAAAAATGAAACCAATAGATGTTTTTTCAATAAAAAAGAACATGAATTATACATAATGACAGCGTAAAATCTTAGATTTTTTTTTTTATATATTAAGGTTAATTCTTACGTTTCTGGCAATGACAGTACGATCGGAGTTGCAAATATTAGACTATACGAACTCACAACTTATTTCAGTGTACCAAGGGAAAGCTAGACTACAGAACGGAAATTTTAAACTAATTCATATATTGACGAATACGAACGAGCTGTTAACGATTTAAGCAATGCAATTCAAAGTAAAATATTAAAAAATAGCACATCGCTACCATTTTTACTTCATGATGTAGACCAAATAAGAAATCAAATTAAAAGGATGAAACCGAGAGCTAAACGCTCAATTGACATTATTGGCACGGCTTGGATATGGATAGCACAACAGGGATGATAAATGACATTTTTCAAAATTGTACTTAATTTAGTAAAAATTGTACTTTTTAGACCCTAACTGTAGTAATGCCAAAAAATATATTTTTAACAATTCTATTTTTCGAATAACAAAAAATTTACGAACTATACATTTACATTTAAAATATTAATTTGGTAATTAGCACAAAAACAAAAACAAAAAGAAAAAGACTGTAGCTTATTTTTTTTAGAGATGATAGTGCAACAGGGTGAAATATTTTTAAAAGGGTAACAAGTCCAAAAGATATTGGCCCATACTCCTAGTCAAAATAATGTATACTTTAAACAAAAGCCGGCTTTAAATGCATGGGAACACCATTGTTGAACTTAAGAAAAAGTCGACTTAATTTCTGAATATGATTATGGGCCATTGTCTTAGAAAGTAAGTTTCTTTTGTATTTGGTATCCCGCTAAAAGCCGTTATATGTCGTTTGACCGTACTTCAAGCTAAAAAGTCTTCGTCTGAATGCCAAATTGAAGTATTGATATAGTTCATACTATGTACTTATATCGGGTGATTCATCGTGAAGTTTGATTTATAATGTAAAATAAAAACCATAACTTTTAAATTCTTATTATCAGTTAAAAGAACAATTTATGGCATTTACTGTTTGAAAATTATATCATGTAAATGTTGGCCACGCACTGTATTATGACTCGTAGCAACGTCTTGTTGAAACCAGAGCTCACCGAGACCATGCACTTTAATTGCTGGTAGCACATAGTCCGTTAACATGGTGCTACAACGGTAACTATTGGCGGTATCATTCTTATTTTCCTAATTTTTTAACAAATATGGACCAATGATTCCACCAGCCCATAAACCAAGCCATACCATTTTTTTAATGGATGCAAGGGTAGGTCTTGGTACTCTTCGGGTTCCTCAAATACGGCAATTTTTTTAATAGAGTTGGTAATAGTGGTTTCGGTAAGTCGATTATGCGCACCGTAAGTTCACCAAATCGCACGAAAAATATTTCTCACCGAACGCTGATTTTCGTAAAACAGCTAAACAATTTGAAGACGCTGTTGTGGTATGAGCTTTCCTTGATGACTTGCCACACGACACTAAACAAAAATGACAAAAAAGTTTGATATGAGCCACGCGTGATCTGTAAAAAACATATTGAAAATCAAACCTCACGATGAATCACGCTTTATATCCATAAAAAATTAAACTAAAAACTTACAAAAATCATGTATAATAAGAAACATAAAATTATTTTTTTTTTTCAAGGAGAACAAAGTCCGATTGACGAAGGAAATGAACATATCGAGCCTTTGGTGCAATACCGTAGTAAGTCAAAAAATCGCGAACTGAGAAAAATGCATTTGAAGTTTTGAATCACCTTTTTGATAGTATTTTCGTTTACTAAAGTTATTTTTTTACAAGTTTTTTAATAAAGAGGAATGTTTTATAATTAAATTAGGTAAAAAATTACTAAAAATATGAAATATTTATTTATATTTAAGTATTTTGTATCAACCTATCAATAATGTATCGTTATTGTCACAAAATTAACGACAAAATTATGAATTAATTCGGAATATATCGATATAGCAAATAAAGCATAAGAAGAAATGATAACTAATTTTTTTTCAACAAAGATGAATTGTGAAATAATACGAACAAGTAAAAAAGAACACAAATTATGCAGTTGTGTTTTTGTGCCTAAAACGTAGCAAAAAAAATTATTGCCTTATTGTTTTTTCACAATTTGTTTTCTGTTTGTAAGTTAAAGGAAATATTTCATTATTGCAAATAAATATTGTTGGACAAAGCTAGAGGCAATAAAGCCATTTTTAGCTGTAAAATCTGAACAGTTAGAGATAGAACCATAATCTTTTTTTCTTCACATAGATATACCCCAAAGATCATTACTGCATACCCAGTTCAAAAAATTCAAATTTTGAGTTACTACGGTCTTGCACCAAAGGCTCGATATAATTATTGTTTTTAATTTAGAACATAAAACTTGATGAAGAAGAATATATAAAAGATCTTACGTTTAGTTTCAGAACAATTAAAAATGTAGGAAAGGTCCTACAAAATTTAGGATATGTCCTACATTTCTTATAGTTATAAAACTCTACATACAGAATTTTAAAAACGAAACGATTTGAAACCGAAAATATCGTTTTAAGTATCTTTTTAAATGGATTTTTAATACATATTCCTTTTATTTTCTTTCTTTATTCTTTCATATTTTATATAACATATGTCAACTGAAGTGTATTCTGAACACAAATTTAAGACTATAATTCAGAAGTGGATTTTAAAATCGCTCGAAATTCATGACACCTTTTAAAAACGTTCGTTTTAAAATTGATCGACTTTCATCACATAACTGATAAGCTTTTTATATATTCTTTTTTTTTCAAGTTTATTGTCTTAAATTTAAAAAAAAATTATATGTTAAATCATAGCTGTTAAATAATGATTAGTAATCGTAATGATTACGTTTTAGATTACTTTTTTTTAAGAGTAAAGAAATGATTACAATTACGATTACTTTTGGTTTTGCATGATTACTAATTGATTACGATTACAAGTAATAAAAAAATAATCAGAAGTACCGGTGATTACTACAAAATAATCAAAAAGAATCAAAAGTAATCAAAATGTAATCCGATTATTTTCAACGATTATTTTTGATTACTTTCAAAAATTGCGTATTCATTCGTACAATTATTATTAATGGAAACAGTTAAATGTTACCATTATTCAAAAATGTACTGGCGAACACTTTTATCCATTTAAAATTGGACCAATATTTGACTATATTTATTTGTTACCAAACAAAAAATGTAATCATATTGATCGGTATTATATATAATAACTTGATATTTAATGTAATAATATAACATATTCAAAAAATTTTTATGTATTTATATCCATATTAATTAGGTTCCCGGCTAAGAATGGCTTAAAAGGCAAACAATTAATGTTTTTGTGTGTCCCTGAATATTGTTTATCGAATTTATTGTTATCTACTTGCATTTTTCTTAATTTCTTTTTTTTTTTGCAATTGAAAACAATTGCTTGAGGTATTTATTGTTGTTATTATTATTTGAGATGGGACCGTTATAGTTTTTTTTACTCATGATCACGTGGGTGGCCTTTTTATTTATATATATATATATATATATATATATATATATATATATATATATATATATATGTATATTTATATATTTAAAATGTATATTTATATATTTAAAATCTTATCAAAAATGTTTCTTTTTCAATTTTCAATTTACTACTTTCACTTGTATTTAATAATTTCGAAAATATTTTAATTCAACATTTTTAATTTTTCGAATTTATTCTATGAGTAAAAAAAATTAAAGGAATAGAGCTATTACAAAAAGCTTTATAAAATACATAACTGAAATTTAACTCATAGAATAAATTCGAAAAATGAAGAAATAATTCCCAATATCTATTTGGAAATATTTTAAAAAATTTCAATCCCTTTAAAGTTTTTATCAGAATATTAAATGAGTCACGAAACAATCACGCAAAAATCATACTCTTGCACTCTCACTCAGGTAAGCTGTGCTCATCACTATTATTTAAAAATTCCAATTCTAAAACGGGATTAAGTTTCTGTCATATACAAAAGGTGCGTTCGAAAACCCAAAAGTTTTTAATATTTACTTAATTGAGAGTAATTTTTCAGTTTACTCAGTAATTACTCATTTACAGCATTTTACTGTAAAAGTACTCGAACGCACCTACAAAAACGAAGTGAGAGAAAATAGTCTTCAATAAAAATTTAATATAAAAGTTATTTTTAGCATTTTTTTCTTTCATCTTTTACTTTAGGTCTACTTTATAGTTTTGCTATTTAATTCTTTGGAATTCATTGGTTTATTGTTTCTTTTTTTAAATCAATTGAGCTACAATTTGTACTTTGTTTGTAATACATTCTGTTTGTTGGTAAGTACGAAAGATGTACATAATTTTTTGAAGACTCTTGTAAATAATATTTTATTTTAGCTGTAAATATGTCAGAAATTGATTCCGAAAGTGATTTTTGTTCAGATGACAGTTTGAAGGACCCAAACTTTTATCCTTCTACAAGCAACAGGAAAAGAAAATTAATTTAAGATTCAGAACGGCCTCTTAAAAAAGTATGTTTGCTTTCATCGTTTGATTGGCAAAAAATAATTTTCAAAAACGAATTTTACATAGAAGTAGAAAAAGTGAGATTTTTTGTTACTTAAATGAAGCCAAGTATATACATATTTATAACATTTATTTTCAGATTTCAGATAAGACAACGTGTGCTAAGTGTGTTGCATGTCATCGCGTGATAAAAGGAAGCTATGAAGTGACTTCTAACGTTATTAAGCATTTACGAGTCAAACATACTGAACTTTTTAAAAAGTACAATATTTATAAGACAGGTAGTCCTTATGGCGATAAAGCGCAATCTGTGTTTGATGAAAAACTCTTACTCGCAATTATCGACTCTGCATTGCCCCTTTCAATTCTTGAAAAGGAATCTTTCGTGAAACTTTTTGAAGATACGGGTATGAAAGTGATGTGCAGGCAAACATCGGCGGAAAAATTGAAGGAAAAATACACGATAATGGTGCAAAATATAAAAGAACAAATGTCTTCCTCCAATTACTTTTGTACCACAGCAGACATTTGGTCTGCAAACCACAGAACCTTTCTTGGATATACATGTCACTGGCTTACGGAAAATTTTGAACGCAAGTCGGCAGCTTTGGCACCGCTGAAAATATTGCGCAGATGATCACAGAAATTAACACCGACTTTGGTCTGAACAGCTCAAACATTGTTTTAACCGTTATGGATAATGGTTCAAATTTTGTAAAAGCGATCAGAGACTTTTCGAAGGTGAAATTAATGACTGTCTGCCAGTCTTTTATAATGAGAAATGGTTGCCTACACATCAGAGATGTTGCAGCCATACTCTCAATTTACTTGCTTCAACAGACTTCGAAAAAATTTTTAGAACTGAACAGCCACTGTACATACAACATAATATGGTAATTAAATTGAGTATTTTTTATCAGCTGCAAAATACTTTAATTTTTTTAGACGCTCGATAAATGCAACAACTTGTGGAAAAAGTGAAAGTGGCCAAAGTCTTCGGAAATAATTTCTGAGCACTTGGGATTGTTACTCGCCGGAACTCATTATTTGACGCAGTAACAAAATTATTTACCTACAAAGAGAAGTTGAATAGTCTGTGCGATAAGCTTACTTTATAAAATTTTTCTGCAGGAGACTAACAGTACTTAGAGATGTACAAGTTGGTAATGGAACCAATTGCCAAGACGCTGGACTTCCTTCAAGGAGAAAACAACATGAATTATGGTACTATAAGTCGGAGTTGATTGTAGCGTACCAAATTTTAAATATTAAATTATATACTATGTAAATTTCTTTTAACACAGGATTCTTAATACCGACTCTTGTGACATTGAGCAATAGGCTACATAAACTAATTAGGAAACAGGCGCTGCAACAAGTATCCTCTATTATTTTGAAAATGGAACAACGGCTAAGACAAAGGATTCAACCATATTTCACGTTGCAGCCTGAGGCAAATATCACGATTGCGGCAACAGTATTAACTCAAAGCATAAAAATTAAATGGCTCAAGGCGTTACAAAGATTAAGCTCTGAATTGCCGGAATTACACGTTGAGAATGTAACCAGCACAGTTTTGGATACACTTTACAGTTTTTACGCCAAAAATTGCAGAACATTAAATTATGAAATTAAAAATTATTTATCGGCTGTCCCTGATTTTTTTGATTTTAGTAATGATGGTGAGCTAATGCATGTATTATTTTAAATATTGTTTGATTTTTAGCGACTTAACTTTACAGATGATGAAATTGATACAGGTTCTTCTCCACAAGGCCATATAAAACCTGACCGACGATCCGCTATAAAGCATAAATTTTTAAGCTATCTAAACGGTAGTTCAAGCACTGACGGGAATCGGCAAAAATATGATTTGCTAAAGGAAGCATTTATATACTTTAATACTCCCCTCTAACGTCTTCAGCTCCAGTGGAACGACTGTTTTCTTTTGCCGGGATCGTCAACAGTCCAAGGCGACAATCATTATCTGATTTTTCCTTTGAAAAACTAGTTTTAATGAAGGCCAATTGTAAAAATATGTTATCATAAGTGTCCGACCGATTATTCGGCCAATAATCGTTGCTCGGCATTTGTTAATAAAATTTTTTTGTTTGTCTTTTTTTATTACCAAAAATTGTAATAAAATGATTGTTTTTTTTTTTTTTTTTTTTTTTTTTTGTTTAATAAATAAGTTTACAACTTACTATTTCTTTAACTATTTTTCTTCATCTATTTTGAATTACGTGCTGTAGTTAATGTTGTTTGTGTTATTTTTACAATAAATATATTAAAATTTATGGATTATGAAAACTTTAAACACGTTATCCACTGTTTAGAAAACAAATTTTAGTGCAAATGAATACGCAATTTTTGAAAGTAATCAAAAAGAATCAAAAATAATCGTTGAAAGTAATCGGATTACTTTTGATTATTTTTAATTATTTTGTAGTAATCGCCGGTACTTCTGATTATTTTTTGATTACTTTTAATCATAATCAATTAGTAATCAGAAATTTTTTTCTATTGCAACAGGATCCATTAGACTGTAGATAAAATTTTGTCCGAATAAAAATTCGACGCAGTATTTACATAAAGGAGATTTCTGTGCTTTGATTTTATAGACCAAAAAGCTTCAATGTTAAAGCGTTTGAAATTTTTAAATTGTACTAAGCATGTCATTGGAGTACTTCAGTACTTTTGCAATGCTAATAGTACTGAAAAAAGTACAATTGTACTAACTTTATCATCCCTGGATCACAAAATTGTATTGAACAGAGTAAACGGACTACTCACGATCAACGAACGACAAAAAATTATAAATGACGAGCACTACTAACAATATTTTAAAAACAATTCAGTCTTTAGAAGAAACGCAAAGAATTATAGAAGACTCTATTAGAAATATATAGGGGAACGCTCGTTCAACCATATATCCCCTTAAAGATCCGTAGAGCGGCAACTGGCAATATGGTCCGACAATTATGCCGGCATACTGTCAATTCCGCAACCCACAACTGTGTGGAAATGTCACTGTACCTCACATGAGGTCAGATCTGACATAAGTATAACCTGTCCAGACGAAGTCGAGATCGCTAATGCTATACGTGCACTGAAGAATGGCAAGGCGCCAGGCGTGGACAACATCAATCCTGAACTGCTTAAGGCTGATCCGGTTCTAAGTGCTGCAATAATCGGATCTATTATCAGGGACTTTTGGACATCCCACTGTCTTCCTGCTGAACTGAGTGAGGGGGTGATAATCAAACTACCCAAGAAAGGTGACCTAACAGAATGCAAAAACTGGAGGGGTATTACTCTTCTGACTATGATTAATAAGGTGTTAGCTAATATAATCCATGCTAGATTGTCATCATCAATTGCAACAGATCTTAGAAAGGAACAAGCTGGTTTCAGATCACATCGATCTTGCATTGATCACATAAATACCCTACGGATCATAGTGGAGCAATCAGTGGAATTATATTTATCGACTTTGCCAGGGACTTCGATACAATCCACCATCAGGCAATTTGGCATGCACTTTGATGCAAGGGAGTTCCACCTGAGCTTATCGACATTATTAAAGCTTTGTATAGCAACTCAACAAGCCGGGTACTGCATGAACGCGTGTTAGGCAACCCGATTGGTGTAAGTACTGGTGTACGACAGGGATGTATCCTTTCCCCGCTGTTATTCAATATTGTACTGGACTCAATAATGCAGCAATCAACTCGCACTAGAAGAGGCATCACATGGGGTATGAATAGTCGATTAGAAGATCTGGACTATGCTGATGATATCTGCTTACTCGCGCATAACTTTACCGACATATCAGCCAAATTGGAACAGATACACCAGCTAGCTTCGAATGTTGGTCTTCATATTAACATCGACAAAACAAAGGTTATACGCATCAACACAACTAATCTCTCTAAGCTCAGGGTCAACAACATAGAGCTCGAGGATGTGCAATCGTTTTGCTACTTAGGAAGCATAATTTCCTCCACGGGCGGCTCCCGTGAAGATATTGCATATCGCATAAAAAAGGCAAAGCAGTCATTTGGAGCACTACAAAGAATATGGAAAAACCTGGTCTGAAATAAGACTTATGGCACAGGATAGATCCGGATGGAAGGATTTCGTAATGGCCCTTTGTTCCAACTTGGAACCATAGGAATCAATATATATATATATATATATATATATATTAGAAATAGAATAAGTATTGTAAAAACTGATGTTGTTAATATAAAGTATGCTTTGCAGTGGACAATGGTAGGAGCAATTAATTCATTTATATTGTCGGAAAAATAAATAAACGAAGCCAAACAATTTTTGGATCTTGAAGAATTTCCCTACAATAGTTTAGATGAGGCGTTAGGTTTTGCTACAGTAAGGATAGCGGCAGACTATTCTTCATTGGTTTATATAATAAATTTAGCTGCAATTAGTAAAACCAACTGTGAAAAATTGTTAATTAAGCCAATAAAGCAAAAAATTATAAAAATTAATTCTGAAAATGTAATTAGATGTAAGGATAAAATCTTAGAAATAAGAACTGATTGTAAGCAATTTAATAATTCATGTATTTGCAATAATGAAAATCTAGTAGACATTAGTGAAAAAAATTGTATACCAGCACTTTTTAAAAGCAAGATTACTGTATGAAAATTTATAGTTAATTATATTTTTTTGTTATTTTATCTTAGAGAGAGGCACTTTTGCTATTTTAAATTTCTATTATAGTAGGCGATGACCTTATTTTCTTATTATTGATCGCATTGCCGTACACAAGTCAGAAATTTTGTAAAAAGGTTATATTTAGGAAAAAAAAAAATAATAATTTCGGTGATCGGGCGATATTAAAAAAAAAAAATTGGAAGTATTGATACATGCGTAAATAAGTACTTACTTAAAAAAAAATTGCAAAAAATAAATTGTAGGTTCTTTTGTGGACATTTGAAGGTAAATTTTTAATATATTCGGCATTTCCTAAAAACCGAGGGAGCTACATAAGAAGACTATTATTTTTCTGGCTTCAGCGCTTTTACATTACCTTAAATACACAATTTCAGATTTTTACCTCGACACAAATCATTTTTGACCCTGAAAGGGTTAATAACACTGTCACAAATTTTCAACAAAATCGTGACCAAATGAATCTGACAGCTATTCCTTATGTAAAATTTTAAGCTGAATCCGAATATGAAGTCAGAATGGTCAAAATTAGAACAGTTTTCGAGATAATACCGATTTTCCCTTTAAACAAAATTTCTTCGAAAATATTCAATGGATGTTTTATTTGTTTTTTTTTTTGTTGAAAGATAACAAAATTACCAAAACAACCACAAGTCGTTTGTAAATATTGGTCAAGATATGACTGACTTACAGTGGACCAAATTTAAAATTTCACAAAAATTTTAATGATTTTTTGGAATATAGATTTTTTCAACTTCTTTAGTTAGTTTATTTTAATACAAACATTTTGTGCCCCATAGGATCTAGATCGGTGCAAAAATGGCAAAGTTACAGTAGATTAATTGAATTATCCCACTTTTCGATTTTTATCAAATAAAAAAAAAAAAAAAAAAAAAAAAAAAAAACCGTAAATATACAAAACTAATGGTAGTAACAATTAATATTAAAAATGGCTTAAAACTGTTGAGTGATTTTGCCTATTGTGATTATCTTCTGCCTCTCGCACAAGGAACCAATAGTAGTCGCCTAACATCGCCTCATCATACGCCCCTTGATACCGACGCTCCATTTCTTGTATTTATTGGTGAAAGCGCTCACAATGGTCGCGACTTTCATCGCCAAGGTTACTTGGGAAGAAATTTAAGTGGGAATGCAGAAGGTGTATTTTTAAAGACATATTTGCTCTTTTTAAGTAAGATGTAAAAATGAATATTAATTTAATTCAGGCATATGAGGAGTTGGTTTTGTGAATGAGTTTACATCTGCATATTGACCAGACTTATGACGTCCATTTTGCTTTATCTTGGCTAAGCAAAAATAACAGTCAACGTCGTAGTTCGTAGGTTTACGCCAAATTGAAGAATAATCAAATGGCATATACCGACTGCGGTATAGGAAATTAACATAAGATTCTGAAGGCAAATTTTTTAAACATAAAATTAAGAACACATTAGAGATGGGCGATCCCGTGATTTTTAAAGATCATCGTGATTAGTGAACGTGATTTAAACATCACTGCTCCTTTAAACTGTTATTGTGATCACGGTTTATCAGTTTTCTGTTCTTTTATAGCAATTGCGGCCAAGCTATATGTACAATGCGCGAGCTTTCGCAAGAACTTTTGTAAGTACTTTGCAAAGAAACAACAACAAATTGTAAGAATATCTGTTTACTTGCATATACATACATACTTGAACAAATAAACTTTGGCTTCAAAAAAGTCTAATTAGATAGAAGAGAGAATGAAAGGAACAGCAATATTATTCGCCATTTAATCCAAAAACGCTATTACCCACACAAACAGTGTGGGTAAATTTGTATATGTAACAATATATAAAAAGAACGACTTAGAAAGTACCTGTTACTTGACAAATTTGGTCACAACTGTGATTCGTGATTTTTCAGTGACCTTGCCTTTACACATGCAAGTAATTACTTGCAAGTAGTGTATATGTATTATCAACGAAAATGTCGAAGAAATAGCCGAAAGTCTTGTAAGTAGCTTGAGTGTTTACACAGTCAGTTGTAAGTGTATTTTTCAAATGCTCTCGAAGCGAAAACATCTTATGAAAATAGCTTCATTTTTGGGTTGAAAAAACCCAACGAAATTTATTTAATAATATTAAATATAAATAATTCAATTATTTCTTTTTTTTATTTTTGGTCCATCTTGATGAAAAAATTATGTTTATTTTTAAAATATGTGAATCCAGTATTGCCGTAGTTACCGATATCATAAAATTTCTGGGAAAATATTTTGATTAACAATTTTTTTTTTAAATACTTGCAATTTATGTTCTAAATTTTGTTATTTTGTTTTTATTTTTAAAAACACACAGAAAATCAACTATAAACATAATTTTTATATTACTAAGTACTAGTAAATTGATACCAAAGGCATCCACGGTAACACTGTTTCTTTAAGTTCCCTGCAGGCAATTCAGTTAACTTTCAATTAATTTAAAGCTAACTATTTCTCAAGTAGTGGTGGTTGACAATTGGATTACTTTTATATGTAATTAACTAACTTTTTTAACATTCCGATGTCCTAGGAAGTAGTCAATTGTCCGACTCTGCATTACTTTCAGTTAACTTTAAAGTTAGTTACCTAACCGTTAACTTAAAATTAACTTTTTATAACTAGCTGTAAAGTTACTACTTCAAGTTAGCTTTAAATTGGGTTTTTTACTTAACTATATGTTAGAGAAATTGCAGTCAACGAAAAGTTAGTTGCCTACACGTTGGTTCGAAATAAAATAGTTTTTAAAAATTCGTATTTTAATAAAAAACAAAAATTTATTAAAAAATATTTAAATTAAATAATGCACTGTTAAGTAAATATTGAATTTACATAAATATATTGAACATACATAAGTGTGAGTGTAGAAATAATTAAAAAAAAGGATTTTATTTTCAAAATAGTATACATACAATGTTGGAAACAAAAATAAGAAAGCAAAATAAAAATTTCTTTGTACATAAATTATCCAAATTTTATTTCGTGCATATAAGTCATAAATCGACCAAAATGGAGTCATTTTGAAAACCCTGGCTGACATCAAAGTATTAACGGAAAGAATTTTTACCAAGAGGTAAAACAAAATAAAAAGAATTGAATTCCTTATATTGTGTTTTTAACAGTAATTTTAAGTTTATTTGAGGTCAAAACATAAAATATTTGAAAATGCAAATTATTTGAAAATTAATACATTTTGATGCGATTTTTGAAAATAAATGCTGAAAATTAATAAAATAATCCTTTCTTACTTTTAAAATAATCTTTTCTATACTAATATACAAACCTTTATACTATATAATCCCATTTTTCTGTGGGGGACCTTAGTGAATCCACTCCGTACTTTATGTCAAAAATTAGGCTTCGTACTCTAAGGGTTAAATACACTTTTAAATAAAATTTGTAAAACTTCTCTTTAATTTTTCGATCGCGTTTGTTTATTAATCAGCACTTCAATTAAGCCGATAGAAAAATTTGACGGCGCAAAAAAACTGGTCTGCAGGTGTTTAAGCTTTAACGCCGTCACTATCTAATATTTTAATCAACGTATGTGTCTATTTTGCGTTAAATTTGTATATCTATTGGAAATATTGAAAAAAATAAATATACCCCCTACATAAATAAATTGCAAAAGAAACGAAATATGTATTCTTCTTTAAAGCTTAGTAATACATTTGCACAGAAAAAATATTTTATATTTTACAAACTCTTGTTTGCAGAAAATTTAATGTTTAAATACTTTCTTATTTCGTTTTATTAATGCTTTATACACATATTTATGTTGATTTTTCTTTCTCGTTTCTCAACCAAATACAATATTTTTCCTACTACTCGTTGACGAATTATTATGAATCGTTTTAATTAGATTTACTATTTCGTTTAAAAATTTATGTTGGACGAAGAATTTTTGACTCACTAGTTACAGTAAAAAGTTTGCAATGGCTGGCAAAAACTTTTTTAAAATTTTTTAAAAATAATACCTGCTAAAATGCCTATCACGATTAGAAAAGCGGCTACTTGAAGCCGTTTTAAAGTTTTTAAATAAAGGCTTGGTGAACATAACACCAAAAGCAAATAAAATAACTGCGCAAAATATGAACACTTTGATTTGGGTAAATTCTGGATTACAATGTAGTTAGCTTGTAGTCAGCCCATAAAAATGAATTATAAGTTAGTTTTATTTGTAGTCGACTACCAATTTACTGGCAGGGTTGGGCTGCAAGTACGAAAAATGTGATGGTGTTAGTAAAAATGTGTGAGTGTATTGAGTTTTTCGAACTTGCACTTGCATGTGTAAACGCCGGGTTAGATCGAATTCTATGTTACAAGAAAATCAAAACGTTTACCAAATAATTTGCAATTGTAAGACCCCTTTCAGACAAGCAAAGTTTACTTTGCAAAGTCTTGAGTTTATGGAAGAGAAGGGAAAAGAGAATAGCGGGGGAGTACATACTTTGCTGTACTCACAAATTCGTTTTGTTTTTCGTTCGTAGATTATACCTGAAGTTGGCTGCAACTTTATATTTATATACAGCGTTACCAGAATCTTTGGAATGAAAATTGTCATATGGCGAAAGAAATCATATTTTGAAGAGGAAAATCTTAAATTTTTTTTTCTTAATTTAAATTTTTTAAAACAAGGGCAAAAAAGTAAGAATTATTATTTTTTTATAATAACATACTTCTTATTATTTAAATTGAAATACATAAAAACATAATTCGTCAGTAAATGAAACTTTATAAAAATACATTTTTTCTTTTCACAAATATTTTTTTTTATCAATATTCTAACTGCCTACTTCCGATGTGCGAAAGAATTATTTACTTCGTACAAATACATTTAAAACAAAAACAAAGTTTTAAGAATTTGTTTTTGCTTTTAAATGTAGTTGTTCGAAAGAAGGAATTCTTTCGCACATTGGAAATAGGTTATAATATGCCTTTTTTAATATTTTTTATGTCCAGAAATAATGATGCAATTTTGTGTATTCTAGATACTGGGTACAAAAGTGTGCAGTACTATTACACATCAAGCTGATGCAAAACTTCATTGTTTTTAAAATTGACTGTTAAAATAATCGTGTATTTTGTACAAGCAAAATTAAAGTAAAAATCATAATTTCTAAAAATAAAAAATCATCATTTAAGAAAAAAAATTTTAATCATATTTTTGTTAAAAAAAATATGGCAAAATATGATAAAATCATCATTCTGGCAACGCTGTTTATATATTATATTCAAACAAGAGAAAACAAAAATTTGTCAAATTAATCTTTGTGTGTCTGAGCACCAAACAAAGTTTAAAAGAGAATTCAACAGACTTTGTCAAAGTAAACTTTGCCTGTCTAAAAGGGGACTAAGCTGTCCATAAAAACAATGTCAGCTAAAAAGTCAGTTAGGGTTGCCATTCGTACTGTTTTTATCAGTACATGTACTGTTTTTTGTTTAAAGTACTGAATTATGCATTACAAGCAAATCTGTACGCAAATGTACTGATTTTTTCATTAATGTACTGTTTTTGTACTGTTATTATAAATTAATTTTGTATAGTATATAGCTTGTCATATTGTAAAATTGTTTGCAATACAAATATTAATATAGATGTTCTTATCGATGAGTTATTAACATTAAAGATTTTTGCCGAGTCAGTACGAAAAAAGAAGACAGTAGAAGAAAAATGGAAAGTGTTTCTAAATGGTGGTGCCCTTACGAATTTGAGGAAATGTGTAATTTTATTTTTTCCATTCCACATTCAAAAACTTTTACAGAACGGGTCTTTAGTTTTCAAAGTGGAGAAAAGAAAGAAACAGGCTCTTAATATAAAACTAAGAAAGTGAGTTGCAGATAAAGACAAACTTTGGTTATAGTTATAATGAGTTTTACCATTTCTTGAAGACTGAAGACAGGAAAGAAATTGTGGACAATGTAGATACAAAAAGGCCATAAATTTTTTTAGCTTGTAACATTGTAAATATTTATGTCCATACATAGTAAATATATTATTTAAAAAAATCTATAGTATAAGATCGTCTGAAAAACGATTGTGCCTTTTGCAATAATTACAATTATTAATAGTAATTAGTTGTAAATAACTTGAAAATAATTTTTTTTTTAATTATTTTGAAGATAAATACATAAATAACAAGCTTCATTATTTCAAGTGTTTAATTTGTTTTTTAACATTTTGTCCTTATATTTGTAGCTTGGTGTTAAAAAGGCCAATGTAAAATAATTCATTTTTGAGAAAATTTAAATTTTAGTTTTTTTTATAGAAGAGTTCTAAGTGAAATTGGCTAGCAAACCCCTTTTGAAGCTGTTCTCGGTTAAATTAGACATTGGATGTTTCCGCACAATAAAAGAGATTCATCATGTCCTTTTAATTGCAAAATGAAATTAATTATGCTGGTAGTTATAGCAGAAAACTACTTTTATTTAATTTTATGTTGACCTATATTCAAAAAATATAATGGAATAAAGGAAATAAAATTGTAGTGTTGGTCAAGTTTTTGTAGTCAAATATTTGCTAGGTGTGACCGTAGCTTAAGAAAAGATCTGATGCAACAATTAACTCAAAACTGCAAAATATTGTCATTGGACATAATGAACTCAAATTTTGCTTTTAATAAAATTAATGTTTCTTTGAAAAATATTAAACCAAATAGCTAACAAGAAATTAGGAATCGAATTTTTAAATTTTGTCACCGTTCAAATTATAGAATAAATTCAAGTTTTGTTTAAAAAAACATTAAAGCTTTTTATGTTATTAATATGGGCATTTTATATTAAAAAAGTATATGTACTGTTTTTATGCAATTGTACTGATTTTTTTCTCTTATGTACTAATTTGTTTGATTTCAAAACTGGCAACCCTAAAGTCAGTGCCGTCAAAAATCTTTAATGAATGGAGTTTTTTACCGTTTTTCATTCTTAGAAATATTTTCTCGTGCATTATTTTTATTAACATAAGCTTTTTGTTAGTGATATTTTTTACAAAATTCTATGTTTCTAATACTTACAGCGTTCGTTTTTCAAATTCTGCGTTTTACTTCCTTTGCGTTTTTGATTCGATAACAAGCGAAATCTTCTGTAGCTTTGTCATTTTTGCACAGAAATTAGTCTCGTTGAGCGCAAAATGTTCGTATCAAAATAAACTAATATCCCATGTAATATAACATTAAACTTTCCATTTGTTTGGTTAAAAAAAAAATAACTTCAGAAGAACAAAATTGCAAAAAATCATAAAATTTTTCATAAATTTTCAATTTTGTCCACTGTAACTCTCTCATTTCTTAACCTATGTTTACAATGTTATCAAACGGAAATCCAAGGCAAATTCGGATGTAAATGTGCTAACAGTGTTTGAAAAAGAGATCGAACAGAAGGCCTCTAATGTTGAAGCATGATGCTCTCAGGAATCTAATAAAAGATTATGTAGCGCCAATGATCTACCAACATTCTAACAATCGTGACGATTGATCTTACAGGGGGAAAAGTTAACACATCCCTTAAAATAATATTACTAAAATTTTATTTTTGGCTCAACGCAAAGCTACACGCGCATTTTGTTGTTTACTGACATAGCGTCTGCACATTTATTTCCCATACATTTTTATTGTAACATTAAACCCTTGTTTTTAATTTAAATAACACAATGCAACGTGAAGCTAAAATTAAATTGTGCTTACTGATTTTAAAAAATTAGTTAGCTCTAGTTTAGGCGTAAAAGACGAATGTTAATAAATAAAAATATATTTTTTTAAATAAAAAAAAAAAAAAACGGTTCGAAAATTACTACAACACACAATATTGAAATTTTTGATACTTCAATGGGTAGAAAAGTTACAATAAAGGGTAAACAAACTTTCTTTAATTATCGGTTTTATTGGACCTAGAAACATGCAATGCCCTGAGTGAAAGAGAATCTGTAAATGTTACTTTTTGAATTTCCGGTAATATTGGACCTAAAAACATAAAATTAAATATGCAAGTTTTGGGGAATAAACGGATAAAAGCTGTGTTTTAGAACGTTTTTGTTACCCCATCTCTTTGGAAATTTTTCCAAATTCGAACTTTTAAGAGGTGGAAATCGTACTTATTTTTCTCCATTCATTGACATATTGAAACATACTTCAATGGGGAAAAAAAGTGGCAAAAGGATAATTACGGGAAATTTAAATTCTTTCTTTTACTTTTGTGTTCTACGTGGGACTTATTGAATTTTCTATAATATTGAACTTATAAAAATGAAATTATAATTGCAAGGTCCTGGGTGAATATTAACCTATAAGATGATAAATGTTGGAACTTTTTTTTGTTAAAACTTAGAATAATAAACTTAAGCATATAAATATGTTCATGAAAGAAAGAGACCCATTTACAAAGAAGCGGGATAAATCCTAGCATTTAAACAAGTTAACCTTATTATAAAGAACGTGTGCAAAATCAAGACCATACAATATACGTCACACCATTCTCACATTTATATCCATAGTAACAGATGCATATGTATGTACATATATGGTTGACAATACTTTATGATACACACTTGCACGTCTTTAATACAAGAGTCGGCATACTATTGGTTTACCATTCTGTTGCCACTTTGTGAGTAATTACTCGAATTGTGTGTAATGTTTACAGCCGTGCGTATAGAGTGGGAAATTGCCTTTAGGTGTAAATCAGGTAAATCTTTCGTTTTAAAATAAATAATAGAAAAAAATTGATTTCAGTGATATAATTTCAACGATATTCTGAGTCGATCTAATGATATCCGTTCGTCCGTCTGGCGGGTTATTTGTGATGTAAACCTTGTGCGCAAAGTAAACGTCGCAATTTTAAAGACAATTTAATGAAATTTGATACATACATTTTAATTGTCGAAGACTGTTGAAAATAGTTAAAATCGGTGCATAATTTCACAAAGCCCGCATATAAATTTCCTTAATAGAGTCTTGGTACTCATAAGCCATCTTTTTGGTATTTATGTAGATAAAATGTGTCCTAAAAATGTATCATTTCAACCTTAATAATCTTACTTAATTTAACCGCCATAACTTCCTTATAAATATTGGTTTTGATATTAAATTTAAATTGGTTTTGTTTTAGCTAGATATCTAGATAAAATTCGATAGATACCTATTATATATTCGGCGTAAAGAATTCTTTTGCCAGGTCCATGATTGCCTGTATATACTGTCATGTAGGGTATCAAATGGTCGAACTATACTTTTTATATAAAGTGAAGCGTTCTTTCTTTATGAAATGAAACGGTAATTTGATATCAGGTATAATTTAATTTAAATCTGGTAATTTTGCTTCATCTCAAGTGTAATTTTGAATTTTGCTGATGGTAACACTGATACCACGGCTCAAACTATTGTGTGTAAATAGAAACTGATAACAACATTTTAAACTGTTACCCCATTATTACAACTTGCCGATAGTTAAACGTAGAATTTTTTCGACATTTAAAAAGTTTTTCACTATTACAACTTTGCTTTAAACTACATTGAGCAATACGTTAAAGGCAAGTCCTACCGGGTAGGTTAAAGTAAAGTTTAAATAATTAATAACTTGTTCTACATCCAACAAAATTCTACCTTTATCTAACGGCAAGTTGTAACAATGGCCCAAAACAGTTAATATATTTAAAGCAACATAGTTTATTATTTATAATTAATTTAATAAATCTTGTTTTTAATCGGACCTGACAGAAAAACAAACGTTTTTGTATAAATTCGCAATATCAAAATCAAAACGTTTTAAGAAAATACCTAACAATTACTTAATCAAAATTTAAGCTAATGTCACCTTTGTAATCTACATATTCAGAAGTACAGAAGTATGTATGAATTTTCAGGAAGTTATAACAAAATGACTTTTTGCTTATTTTTTTTTCAATGTGTAATATAATAACTTAAGTTTACTTCTGATCTGTATATATTAGAATAGGAGTTAATTTGTAAAAGTCACGTTTAGGCCAGATTCACAATGTGAGAAACATTTTCACTTGGTGTTCAGAATTTTTTTTTTTTTTTTGACTTTAAAATTTATTTATTTGGGGATTCTAGAATAAGGAAACTACAATCAGTAAAAATATTTAATTAGTTTATAATTTCTGGGTCTATTGCCGTTGCAGAAGAAACTCCGCTTTTTGTTGCTTAGTGTTCATCCTCCCCCGCCCTTTTTAGGCGAGTATGTTCCTTGCAATATAGTAGATCTTGTGCAAAAAGATTTGGATGCTTTGGAAGAGGATTTGGATGTTTACAATAAAGCAAAAAAATTTTTTCATTAGCGCACACATTCTTTATTAAGAAATAGTTTTTCCCCTTAGCCCCTTCTCAAATTTTTCATTTTTAAATTCAATTGTAAAAATTGGAAAAGAGAAAAACTCCCCGGGAGTTTTTATTCATAATTGGGATGATTGTTAAACTTTTCATTCAAAACTAATTAAAAAGTATTGTAAACGTCATTTACAATTTCATACAAATTGATACATTAGTTAATTTTTTTTCGAAAAATTAAAGGAAAATATATGAACTACTTTGGGAAAAATAAGATAGGGGAAAAAACGAAACTGTTGCCATCATTGTGAACGAATCTTTTCAGTTTAAAATTGCTTTCCTAAGAAACTAAAAAAAAAAACTTAACCACTTTGCCCTTTTTGCCACTGAAATATTCTTAATAATTTTAATGCATATACATATGAATGTATGTAAGTAGATATAATAATTATTCAGTTGACTACAATTTAAATTTAAAAAGTCCATGATTTAAGGGATGCCACCGATGGCACAGCATAAGTCCAGCTTGGTAGTTTACCTAGCATATTTGCAAATATAGATGTGTGTTCTTTATGGTGCTCAAAATGGGTAGTCACTAGTGTTACATCAATTAGAGAACGCTTGAAATTTTCTTCTGTAGTCTGAAAATATGAATGTACAATTTGTTAACATATTTGAGAATGTAATAATGATAGAAATACCTTTAATGTCATCGTTATATTAATTGATTCATGCTCCAAACCATGAGTAATCATTACAAAATAACATTTCTGCTTATTATAAACTGTTTCAGGTGGTAAATGTGGTGTTAAATTCCAACTTTGAAGGGAAACAGATTCCTTTGGGCGTATTTTTAAAGACATCAAATAACTTCCAGTTATCATAAAATGCATTCGATGTTGATTGGCTGCAAGTTTCTCATGCAAGACTAGTTTAAGATGCCCAATTTCTCTTACAACAGGTGCTGGTCCAGGTACCCAAAATCCCCTTAGAAAAATACATTTAATAAATAATATTTACTGTTAAATTTTAATTTAAATAAATTTGTTGAAAAAACGTTACAACCTTAGTACAACTCAAATGCTAACAACTCTGTTCTAGTAATGTTCTAATTCTATGTTTTTATTATTACCTTAGATCGTTAAAATATTGCAGATGTTGTTAATTCCTTTTTGAGCTTTCGTTAAAAAACTTTCTGTGTTTTTTAGAACCATTTTCTTAGTATACATACTTTTTATCATTGTTAATAAACTTTTTGAATTGAACGACACGGTGTTTCTGGAATTCATGCAAAATCCATTGCACGACAGAATTTGCTAACAAAATTAAACTCAAAGTTATACTGTTTTTGTATTTTTTTTTTTTTCAAACTTTGTTGTAAATAGAAATTGCAGTATAGTTTAAGTTAAAATAATTACTAGTTTTTATTAATACATATTAGAATATTTATATTTTCACCAAATTATTTAAACCTAGAGTTCAAATTACCGATAATCAAGAATTCTCCTTAATTTAAAACCACTGCCAAATACAAGAGTTTGTCGATTTTGTCTGCGACCATAAGAAAGAGTGCCCTAATGAATTTATGTGTGTTGTTAACACGTCAAGAAGACAAAATGGTTCGAAACGATCTTCAGATAAAATTCAGATGAAATGTTTTTTAAATAGAGAAGTTGTTTTGTATTAAGCAAGCCTATATCTGCCCATTACTTGGCCTTGCCTCTATACATATTTGGTATTAAAACAGTGATGTCTAAAATGTAAACTTTTGTTGCATTGCTTCATATTAGTATTAGTGAATAGAGAGATAATTATTCTTAATAAAAAATATAAGAAATATGTAAGCATCCGCCGCATGTGCACTCGTCGCACAGTGCCGCCTTTAGACTTTTTTCGTTGCAAGAATCATTCTTTTTGAAATAATTAGGGTATATTAAAGAATTAAAAAGATATTGAAAGAGGACATTTAGGGCTTCAAAATTCTGTTTACGACATACACCCAATTTTTACGACGCCTTTTACGAAGTCGTTTTTTCTTCATTCCCTTTTGAAGCAACTTCCAAAAATCCTTTGCGTTTATACGATGATTTTTGGTTGCATGACTTTTTTAATTTACTGTAGCGCCTTGATTATCCGTAATTCGACTAACCGGCAGCATCAATTAACCAAGAAATAAAAAGAATTTGTTGGCATTAATTTACATTTTTTTTCTACGATTACCTCTATTAAAGTTACTTTTTTCCCATTATTAAAAATTTACATTGTACATTACATAAAATAAAAAACACATAAAAAATTGATAATCCAGACTGTTGCCGGTCCCGCCCGTTATGGATAATCGAGGTCTCACTATATTTCAACATGCCACTTCAAAGAAAGAAAAAGAATAAAGTGTAGCTAGAAGAAGTTTAAAGAGAAATATAACAAAAACGACATGAAAAACACAGACCGAGTCCTTTTGTTTACTCCTCTTTCTTCTCTACACCGTTTGCAAACAAACAAAACGCGACGTCGTAAAAGCAAAGACTATAGATTTATAAATATATAGTGTTTGGTAAAAGCCTCCGTGAAAATTGGGTGATGCTGCTAGAAGTACAAGGTGCTCTTAAAATTGTAGTCAAAGTAGGATAAATTTTCCGGTATAAATTAAACATGGTTATTTTAAATAAATTTTTTATTTGTATCGCTAATACACATTTTTGTATTTTTTAAATATTTCAATCAGAGTAAATTTATATTATATAACTAGTTTAACCTGTAGCGCTTTGTAATACATATTGTTTAAATCCAAAAGTCTAGAAAATAATACCACTCTAATATTACATGCTAAACTAATATTAAATTTTTTATTTATATATAGAAACACCTTTTTAAAATATTTTTAATATTAATATATTAATGCTATAGATGTTAGGTTATTTAGTATATTTTTTAAATTAAAATAATTTTTTTATTAGTAAGATTTCTTTAAAATAGTCATAAGCATTGGGAGCGTTATCTAATAGACTTTTAATATCAGAGCTACAATTATGTTCTTCCAAATCCTTTTGAGATTTTACATGTCTTCGTGATGAAATCAGTGGGTCTGAAGTTTTCGTGTGTCTAAATTTTTTGTAGTCTTTGTTTTTTGCATTCCTGGGATTCTTCTGAAAACTATCCAATTGGTAAGCAATGATATTCAATTTAATTTTTACCATGAGCCAAAATATTTTGTTCCGTAGGAGAACGTTTCTTCTCAGGGTACATTTGAGCCAAAAGTTGGACAGTTTTTGATGCATAATCATCAAACTTTGGGCCATTTACCATTTCTCTGGCGTTTATAATATTTAGGATAACTGCCTACCTTTTATAATATTATTGTCGAACCCAATACTTTGGGCTGTTACCTCATCATTTTCAAAAAATACTGCATCTTTGAGCAGTCTACCTGCAGTCCGAGCTTCTTAAGAAACTAATTTTTTTCGAACAGATTTTTTGTTTTTTTTTTGGTGTTGTGCTCTTATCAAAACATTCTCCTCTCGCGGAATTGTATACTATTCTCCATGCACCTAATGGAGAATAGTTTTGCTCATCACTTGAATCGTCAACATGACAAGGTATCTGTTAATACATTTAGGACTTTACAATCAATCATTGAAAAAAAAAAAAAAATCATAATCAATCGAAACAGTTTTTCCATTCTTCATTTCAAGAACAAAAGGCTTAAGTTCAGAAATTTGCTTTTTATATCGTATACTGTAGATTTAATTATTTCTGAAGACTTTTTTGCATATTGAAAAAATTTTGGACGGCAAAAAATAAACTTTTTTTTTTTTTTTTCTCATTATTTATTTATTGAATCTTCATATATTAAATATGAACTAACAATAATTAATCAAATCTTATACTAATACTTTATTTTTGTCCTGCCAATGCTAGACGAAAATTTTTCTCCTCACGGTTTCTGTTCACATATGTAGATGTTCAGCGGTTTTCCCTTCGGATGAGTCCTGCGGTATCTCTTCTCCTTAATCTAGAGTGTCCACTGTCATTTAAAATATTTCGAGCAAGTGGATTTGGGTGCGACTCAAGCCTTTTTAAATATTTTGCTGCGTACTTCGTAATAATAGTTTTTACTAATGGCACATTGAGATCCTTGTGAATATTAGAGTTTTTAACATACCAGGGAGCGGCTGTGATAATTCGAAGAAGTTTATTTTGGCGCCTTTGAATTTTTTCGATATTTGAGGCCGAGGCAGTGCCCCATAGCTGAATACCGTAGCACCAGATTGGCTTCAATATAGAGTTATAAAGTAGAAGTTTGCAGTCGAGGCTAAGAACAGAATTTCTTCCAATAAGCCAATATATTTGAATTGCTTTTAGTTTCATTTGTGTTAGTTTTGCTTCTATATGGCATTTCCATGTCAAACGCCGATCTAGATGAATACCGAGATATTTTACATGCGATTGCTGGGGCACTAATTGATTATTGATTTTAATAGGGGGACATGACTCCCGACGCAAGGTGAATGTTATATGTACGCATTTTTGCTCATTGACCTTTATCCTCCATTGTTTTAACCACTTTTCCAGTTCAAATATATGATCCTGCAAGTAACGGGATGCTTCATGACAGTTTTCGTGTACGCTTAGAAAAGCTGTATCATCAGCAAATGTTGAAGTTAGGGTGTGGTTGTTTATTGGCATGTCTGAGGTATATATTAGGTATAACAGTGGGCCCATGATGCTTCCCTGAGGGACTCCAGCGTCAATTGGCTGAGGAGAACTTATAAAAGCACCTTCTTTAATAATAAACTTTCGACCGACTAAGTAGCTTTCTAACAGCTTGTGTGTGTTTACTGGTAAATTTAGCTTCAATTTATGTAATAAGCCTTCATGCCAGACTTTATCAAAAGCTTGAGAAACATCGATGAAGAGGGCGGAACAATATTTTTTTTCTTCAAAGGTTTTTCTTATGGCGTTTACCATACGATGGGTTTGTTCAATTGTGCTATGTTCTCTTCTAAAGCCGAATTGATGGTTTGGAATACATCTATTTACATTTAAAATTGGGGTTAATTTTGACACTAACAGCTTCTCAAACAGCTTTGATATATTAGACAATAAGCTTATAGGTCTATATGACTCAACTTTTGTAGGATCCTTTCCTGGCTTAGGTATCATTGTAACTAAGGATACTTTCCATTCTTGTGGGTAGTATTCAAGGCGTATAATAGCATTAAAAATTAAAAGAATAATTTTCTTTGCTATGCTGGGTAGCTCTAAAAGCATTTTGTTGCTGATCTTATCAAAACCAGGGGCTTTCTTAGGGTTTAAATTATGAATAGCCTTTTCGATTTCTTTTATCTCAAATCTAAGGGGAACAGCAGCTCTAACAGCAACTGGTGGCAACTCGACTACAATATCGGGAGATATATGCGGGGTAAATACGTTTTTCAAATGATTAACAAAAAGATTTCCTTTTTCTTCATCATTTCGTGACCAACTTCCATTTAAGTTTCTTAATGGTGGTTTAGTGATAACTGGTCTATTAAGATTTCTAGCTGCACGCCATAATGAGTAGTCTGATTGAGAAGTTGCATCAAGTTCCTTAAGATATTTTTCCAGGGAAGCCGTTTTCTGAGACTGCAGTAACTTTCTTAGCCTTTTTGTGCACTCTTTTAGTAAATTCTTAAGTTGAGGGGATCTATGCAATTTCCATTCTCTTCGAGCTCTCCTTTTTTCAGTCAAGAGACGCTCAACATCTGCAGAATATATTTTACTATTTTTGGTTTTTTTGAGGGTTATACTAGAATGTTGAACAGCTAGTTTCAGATAACTGTCTAAATTTACAATAGAAATATCCACATTCTCCGGTGTACTAAGCGGAATATTTTCAGTGCAGTGGGTACTGAGATATTTTTTATATTTTAACCAATTTATTAGAGTGGCTGACGTCACTAAGTTATCAGACGGAGATACAATTCTATTAGGATTTGTTATTGTAAGAATTGTAGGTGTGTGATCAGAAGATAGTTCTAAGGAAGCTTCAACATAAATCGTTTCTACGGGGATGTTTTTAACCACTCCAAAATCGATAACATCTGGAACTTTTTGCTGATCAGAAGGCCAATATGTTGGTTGTCCGCTCGCGACCACATTTAGATCCATTTTACAAATTGTGTTAAACAAAACACGACCCTTAGGTGTAATAAGTCGTGAACCCCAGAAAGTGTGTTTAGCGTTATAATCGCCAGCAGCCAGGAAGCAAGGTCCTAATGATTTGAAATATTTATTATATTGGCTTTCTGATATAGAAAATCTAGGTGGGGAGTATAATGATGAAATTACTATGTTTCGATTTAATTCCTCAACGCAAATGTTCGTTGCTTGGAGATAGTCTTCACGATGATCACTCATTAAGTAGTGTTTTACTCGGTTCTTTATCAAAATGGCAGAACCGCCACAAGCTCTGTCTCGAGGGTCCTTGGTATCATATAATATATAACCATTGATTTTAAACGTATTTCTTGAGGTCAGATGAGTTTCAGAAACCATCATAACATCAATTTGTTTATTTTTAAGGAAGTATTCTAGTTCATTTTTATGTTGGCGGATGCCGTTTGCGTTCCAAAAGCAAATTTTTAAACAGTTCATGGCTTGTTTAGTACAGCTTGCAATAACATCGATTGCATTCTTAACATTTCTTGCATCATGTTACCCATTGTGTTAGTAAAATTGTTAACTGTTTGCACTAATGTTTCCATAGTTTTTTCTAGCCGAGTTAAATTAGAAATAGGAATTTCGTCGTTATTTGGTACATCACCTTGCAGTTGCATAGGATTAGATTTTAATACATTAGCGTACGAGGTTCTGTTATTATTTGGCTGAGGCATCTGGACGCCGTACGTGTTTCCTTGATTAGTTGCCTGCGTTTGAGGGGGATTAAGTTTCTGTCCAACAGAACGCTTGACAATCGAATATACCGGGCATCCTCTATAGTTGGCAGTGTGGTTACCACCACAGTTGCTACATTTTTTTACGTTAGGGTCATTTTTGGACTTATCGCACCGGACGGTACCATGTAATTCTCCACATACGACGCAAACAGGGGGTAAATGGCAGTATGCCCTAGTATGACCAAATTCTTGGCAGTTTAAACACTGAACGGGCCCATTTCTTTTGTGCGGCTCCTCTATCGTGATTTTTCTGTACAGAATGTATTTTAAACTGTAAATGGGATGCGTTTCATTTTTTTTTAGCTTAACATCGCCGGGCTCTAACTCCACTCGAAATAGTGGTTGGGGATTTTTTTCCCTATTTTTAATATTTGTAACATTTTTTATTTTGAAGCCCTTTTCTTCTAAAAATGTTTTTATTTCGTCTGGGTCCACGCATGAGTCAATGCCCTTTATCACAACCTGAAGACCTTTGCTGCTTTTCAGTTGGTATGTATAGAAGCTTTTTTTAAGTGCTTCAAACTTATTAATTATTTTGCGAAAATCATTCTCGTGATTAACCTGTATTTTTGTTTCGTTTATATTACCACGCTTGATTGCAGCTACGTAAAACGAATTTTCACCTATCACCGAGATTAAACTTTTTATAAGCTCACTTGAGTTTTGCTCTCTAAGATATATCGGGGGTGGCTTTGACGTTTTTATGACGTTAGGTGCTTCAGAAGATTCATCCTCCAGAATTGCAAAACGATTTTGCGAGTTTATTCTATCAAAAGATGGAACTTTCGAGGCAGAGGCTACAGCTGAAGAGGCAGGGCTGCGACCACGTTTAAGCACTGTTACATACCTGTCCATACCAACTTGCACTTGTGGTTTTTGACAAATTTTTTCTTGTTTGTTTTCCATTACGTCTTTGTTCGAGTTTATGTTGTCAATGGTAACGCTTGTATTGTTTTCTGTTGTTGTATTTATTTCCACATTGCTTACACTAGCATGAGTATCATTTATTATTGTTGTTGTTTCATTGTTATTACTCATATAGAGTTGTTTTTGTCTTTTTCACCGTTTTTTTAATTTTAATTTTTGTTAACTGTGCTCTTTTTATTATGTATAATGTTGTTACACCGAGATAATAAAAGAAAAAAAGAATAAATATTTTTTTTGCACAGATTATTTGCAAGTATGTATGTGCGTACATACATACATATGTAGGTAAATTTTTTTACTTGTATTTTTTTTTTTTCTTAATTTTTTTTTTTTTTTTTATTTTTTTATTGTTCACTTTTATATTGAGCGTCCAAATTCGCTTGTTAAATTAACTAATTTATGTTAAAAAAAAAAAACCGTATGCGGAGTTAAAAGAAACACGTCTTTTCTCATCGAGCACGACCGACTGAATCAAATATGAAAATGAAAAAAATAAACTGATGAAGATTTTTCCAATGCTCAGAAATTTTACTTCTCAGTCGTTAAGGAACTACAGAAGCCATACACATATTCGCATCTGTTATAGTTGTGCTATTTGTCGATATTGTTTGTTTGTATGCAATTTGACCGGATGATCAATCGAATCCCCACTTATTAATCATTGTAAGCCTATCTGGAAGTGATACTGCTTCCTCTTCAGGCAAACTTTGAATAAGGCGTTTGGCTGTACGATTCATCAAGTCTAGCATTTTAACCTCTACTGATACTTCAGTAACCTTTACATTAGATGCCACTGCTTCTTTTTTTGGCAGATGTAACCTTTTTGTATCCAGGAAGAATATTCGCATTATGATTCCTTAAAGAGCTTCCTAAAATAGAATATTTTTCCTTTGATCATCCTAACTCCATAAACAACGCTAAGGCTTCTTCTAAGCTATACTTTGTGGGGAAAGCATTTGGAGGAGTTGGATTACACTCTTTGAATCTCTGCAGTCGCACTGGGATTGCAAGCACCACATATTTTGTAATGTCGGACCTTGATTTATCTTTATCTTTTACATACTTAAGACATAATACTTCTGAAAGATGCGATTTAGGTATATCTTTTGTGGCATCTTGATGTTTACGCTTTATTGCACGCAGAGAAAAAACATGATTAATGAATGGTCACTACGACCATTTTTATTCATATTTGCCTAATATGTTTACCCTTATAAACTTATTATAATCCTTATTTAACTTGAAAAAATATTTTTTCTCCTTAACATTTTTTAATTCACTATAATAATATTATATGGTGTTTTACACCTAAAAAGTTACTATGATCTACCTAAACATATTAAATTATGTGAAATATTTGCTACTATAATGTATATATTTTCAACTATACAATTAAAATCATAATATTAGCTTTACACAAAAGGTATGATTGATATCATCATTTTTGTTCGCTTTAAAACACATTCTCTAAATGAGCAAACATTTATTGTCAAAACAAACAGTGTGTGTTTATAAAGCAAATAAAATCTTCTTCCATGTCATTTTCCGTCTGCGAGAGTCAGTAAACCGAGAAACATGAATGACTGAAGTTTTTCGGGAGAAAAAGGCTATGCATGAATGCAATATTAAGGAAATAAACTATTATACGTTTATTGAAAAAGGTAAGTTATATATATATATATATATATAAATATATGTTTTTAATTTTATTTATTAAAATATGCTAATCTGTAAATGCATGTATTTTTAATAAAACATAAAATTTTTGAAAAAAATTTTTATTGGTTTTATTGTGAGAACCATATTGCATGGTGTTAGGAAAATAAGAAACATAATAATAATAATATTTTTGAGATAATAATAAGCTATAAACATGTCTGAACATATATTGTTACTGAAGACGTGTTTGGTACAATCATAACCGCAAACATTAATGATAGTTTGCGATTGTGATTGTATCAACCATGTTTTTTCTTTGCGTGTGCGCACTCAGAACTTGCTTATAGTTTTTGCAGGGTTCCTCTTCTTGCTGTCAGAGGATGTATGCGGTGCTTCGATGTTTTCAAAATATGTTACTGCATTTAGCCGGTCTGGGTTGTTTTTCATAAATATTTTCTTTGCACGGTGTGAGGCAAGCCATTTTTTAATTAATTGTTAAGTAAACGAAGTGAATTTTGCATTGAACATCTAGTTCGTGGTATCCTGTAGTGTAGTTTTCCCAAATGAGCCTGTTTAAATACATTTTCATTATCTGAGTTTCTGAATAACTCAAACAACTCCGAATTTTTAAATAACATTATCGAATTTTTAAATAAAACTGGCTGCATTACTTAACTGCGGTTTAATTTATACCCAAAAAATGGGTTTAAACTACCTAATTTGAGCAAAAAAAGTAACTAGATTATACAACTTCAGTTTATATTTAACTCAGTTCAAAAATAAGTTTAAAAATTACCTAGCTATTTTTAAATTAGGCGTTTTTAAATTTAAGTAAATAAAAAAATTGCAAAAGTGAGGGTACCTGTTTGGCAGAGCAAGATATTGTTTACTATTTAACGAGAAGCAATAAAAATATATATCTACCAAGTAGCTTTATTTTGCAATAAGATTGCTGCAGTGATAAAAAATTTTGGAGAGCCTTTTTTATTTCTTTCACATTTTGAACACATCTGTGTTACATACTTCAAAAATTAAAAATAGCGTTTTCGCTATAAGATTGTAGCAGTTTTCTTCTTATTTTACCTAAAGCTGCAACTTGTTGTGGCCAAGCTTAGTTAAACTATTTAAAGTGTTGTGTAGCAAATATGCTCAGAAAATGTAGGCGAGAACATTGTTGGCAATTTTTAGATATGATCTATTTTATTTGTAAAAATCACTTAAATATGGGGTATCTAAAAAACGGTTACTTATTTTAATTTTTTACTTATTTTAATAAAAAATAAGCACACTTTTAAAAACATACCAAAAAAATAGTGATCAAACGGCAATATTTCTTACCCTTCAATTCTAAAGTGATTTTTTTTCAAAATCTCCTTTTTTGCTTTCCAAAAATTGTCGACTTTAGGCAGCTCCACAACTTATAATTTTAAATTTAAGTAAATAAAAAAATTGCAAAAGTGAGGGTACCTGTTTGGCAGAGCAAGATATTGTTTACTATTTAACGAGAAGCAATAAAAATATATATCTACCAAGTAGCTTTATTTTGCAATAAGATTGCTGCAGTGATAAAAAATTTTGGAGAGCCTTTTTTATTTCTTTCACATTTTGAACACATCTGTGTTACATACTTCAAAAATTAAAAATAGCGTTTTCGCTATAAAATTGTAGCAGTTTTCTTTTTATTTCACCTAAAGCTGCAACTTGTTGTGGCCAAGCTTAGTTAAATTATTTAAAGTGTTGTGTAGCAAATATGCTCAGAAAATGTAGGCGAGAACATTTTTGGCCATTTTTAGATATGATCTATTTTATTTGTAAAAATCACTTAAATATGGGGTATCAAAAAAACGGTTACTTATTTTAATAATAAAAAAAGCACACTTTAAAAACATACCAAAAAAATTTGTGATCAAACGGCAATATTTCTGACCCTTCAATTCTAAAGTGATTTTTTTTTTCAAAATCTCCTTTTTTTGCTTTCTAAAAATTGTCGACTTTAGGCAGCTCCACAACTTATATCCCTTTCAGACCGTGATGCATCGATTGTGCGGGTGGATTTCGGTCTCAGTTTTTCCGCTTCTATTTGACCAATGTTAAATAGACTTGGATGCATCAATTACTCTGGTTGTTCCTTATGTTTGGTCTCACATTGCTCCGCAATTCGATTTACCGTTACTTGGATTATTGCAAAATTCTCGTGTCGCATTTCAGTATTGACAAAATGAGCCGCTGAAGTTACATGTGTTTTCAATAACAACAGTACTAACCATTAAAAAATAGTGAAGTGGGCATAATTTAACTGAACAAAATGGTAAATTTTAATGTTTCAAGCCAATTGAAGTCATTTGATGCAATAAAAATGCGTTTTGGGTAAAAATTTTAACGAGATGCATCAATTGTGCGTGTCCTAAAAATCCTTGAAGGATATAAAAATGGAAAAACCTAAGCATTGATTATTTTTCATTCGCTATAGAGACTTTATATTCCAAGAATTATGATGAAATTCCCAGTAGTTTAGCGTCAGGTCTGAAAGGGATAATTTTAATCGAATTAAGGAAAACGTTTTTGAATTGTGATCAGTAAGTAGCTCTTTATACAATGTATTTATTCATTTCACAAAATGTTGTCATCAAATTTTGTATTTTGCCACGGGTTTTAGGAAAAGGCGCTACTGTGCGTCGCTTGATACTTGACGACTCAATTGTGTACTCTTGTGGACTAAATGAAAGAGCGTAAAAATGCGTGTGAAGAATGTGTGTGAATTCATTTCCAAAATTGTGACATGGGTTGGACATCAATAGCCCAATTCACAATCTTGTGCAAATGGTCTTGCATCGTAGCATTTGCAAAATTGTATAGTAAATACTATAGTATACTTTTGGGATTATAGTAGATTCTATACCATTTTGCAAATGCTACGATAACAAAATATACAGCAATGGACTTGCTACTCTTTTGAAAATATGCAACGCTTAAAACCAATAGTTTATATTTACTCGACGTAGGCAACACTTGATTTTTGTCCACCACGTTCAGTTTGGATGATATAAGCAATTTTTGTTTTCATCAGAATGTTTTACATTTCGATGCTGACAGCGGTATTTGTGAATAAGAAACCAAGGTCCTAAAAATGATACACAACAACAGCAAACGGTGCTGAAGGTAGGATCACACGATTTCCATTAATTCACCAATATGACACAATGTTGAATGTGCTTTATGGAAGCACAATAACGAAATTGCCCGAATTAAATATTCTGAAATCACACTATTGCCCTGTTTTATACAAATTTAATTGCCGCTATTTGGTACAAAGCGAAATAGGTACAATAATTGCCGCAGCAGTCACACGATTGTTCTTACTTGTGTCAACTGCGAAAACAGCTGTTGTGGTAGCTTTTTTATTTGTTTGGAAGTTCAAGTTGGATTGTTAATAAAAAAAAATGTATCATATATTCAAACAAATTTTTATTGAATAGTTTTATTTGAAACTTTTACAGAAAAATGTATGAAATTCCAAAAATTAAGCAAAGTAAAATTCTATTTTAAATTATAGAGAATATTTGTATCGATTTAGTTGAATTGACTAACGATATCGTTAAGTAAAGGGAAATAAATGTTACTTTAACGAATTTGTTATTCTCGTTTGTAAGTCAACAAATATTTTCTTTAAGAAATATTAACGACATATATCGGTTAAAATTTAAAAACGTCAGAGTATTTTAAAAAATTGTTAATGATATAAAAATAACTTATAAAAAGAAATATCATATTCTATTTCTTAAAAAGTATAAAATAAATTAGCTTAAAACAATTTCAATAAATTTTCCTCTGTTTTCCTGCATATAATCTTTTAAATTGTATATTATATACATAAACTATTTGAACAGTTTTTTGAACAACAAATATGGGGGATAACATATTCATAAAAAATATTTTTTAAAATTAAAAGGTTTCTTAAACAAATTTTCATAGAAATTCGTTTCATATTATATATATAATATAATTCAGAAATATATTTTAAAATCGTTCCAAAGTGAAGAATTTCTATCGTTTAAAAATTAATCGATTTTCTTCACATGCCTGATTATGTCTTCAAAAGAAATAATACTCAGTTTTATTTTAATTTTATTAAATATCTTGAATAAAAATATTCATCCTGAACATATTTTGCTTATAGCATTAATTTAAAAAAAAATTATATAATTATAATAAATAATAAATATATGTGTATATTTATTACTAACTAAAAGAAACACACAAAAGTAAATTTATTAAAAAAAAATCGCAAATATTGGCTAATATTGTGATGTTTAATTGTCACACAAGAACCCAATAAATACACTATGCTAGTTGAAAAAACAGACATGCCGGGCACATGGCGTTTTAACATAATTCGGGTACGCTGAATTCAGTGGTGCCCGCGGTTTTTTAAGATTGGCTCTGGTTTTCGAGATATACCATTATTTCAAAAATGGAGGAGGTTGCACAATATTGACCTCGATTGGTACATGAGCCATTTAATTGTGCAGTCAAACGATTGGGGTATTAAATTGTGTGAAATTTTCAAGGAATTCCATGTAGTTTGCTTTTTTCATTAATGGAATTGCAAAATAGTCAGATAAGGCAACAACAAATGCGCAGATTTTCCGGGAATTGGATTTTTTTTATTAGTTATTTATTATTGTACATAAGTAAATAGTATAAATTCATTTTTCTTTTTGGCCCCAGCGCCTATAGTCATTATTGGAGCTAGCTGGCAATATATTACTTGTTAAATGAACATATGAAAATAATTACATAAATATAAAATTAACAAAAAAGAAAAGAAAAAAAAAATGTTTTTCATTTAAGGTTTAACAACTGAATTTAAATTACAACAGAATTTAAATTACAACAGAATTTAAATTACAACAGAAGCGTTTCCACTTTATTAGCCAAAATTTTTTTAGAAAATGATTTTAACGTTGATAACCTGCTAATTGACTTTAATTCTAAAGGCAAACTATTGTATTTTATACTGCCAATGTAATCTATACGTTGTTTGGTCTTTTCTAATCTACACCTTGGAATTGCCAAATTTGCCCCATTCCGTGTGTAAAAATGAGATTGATTTCGATAAAAGGATATGGTATGATGGCCAATATTATAAATACATTTAAAAACATACATTAAAACTTTGAACTCATGTAATCCATAGATTGGTAAAATCGTTTAAATAATTTATATGCAGATCCCAGGACAAATTGCTTTGTAATGTGATTCCTAAATATTTCACTGAGTTTGTTTCTTTTACTAATTTCCCATCAATATACACGTTAAAGTCATTACTAAGACTAGAAGCATTGGGTCTAAATCAAATAAGTTTTGTTTTTTCAGGATTAATTATTAGACGATTTAAGCGTGCAAACTCAAATACTAAAGCCGCATCTCTCTCAACGTAGGTTTTCAGAACCAAATTATGTTTAAAAGGATGGAATAAACATACGTCTTCCGCAAACATAACAAGTTGGCCAGTTAAATTGAGATTTTTTGGATCATTTAAGTAAATTGAAAATAATAATAATGGTCCCAATCCACTTCCTTGCGGAACTCCATAATCCACAGAACCAATAAAGCTTTTCGAATTATTAATTTGTACGTATTGTTTCCTGTTAAAAAAATAACTTTTAAATAGTAAAATTTCACTTCCTTTGACACCATATAATGACAACTTTTTCAACAATATTTGATGATCAACTAGATCAAACGCTTTGGTAAAATCAAAAAATACACCAGCAACTCCACTAGAACCTTCGTCTAGACCGTTGCATATATACTTAATTACGTTCAAAACAGCATCTTCAGTACTACATCCTCTTCTGAAACCAAACTGGAAATCATACAATAACTTATTTTCCTCCATATAAATCAGAAGTTTTTCATATAAAAGTTTTTCAAAAATTTTGTCTATTGTAGACAGAACAGCAATTTGCCGGTACTTTTTCATACTTGAAGCATTTATTTGCTTTGGTATTGGAACTATTTTATGAACCTTGAGCACATCAGGATACACCGAGGAACTTATCATATTGTTAAATATATTAACTAATATTGGCACAATAGTTTCTCCACATTCTTTAACAAATTTCGGCGATATATTATCATATCCAGGGCTCTTATTAACTTTAATATTCAATATGACTTCACTTATGTCATCAATACTAACATTTTCAAGATGAAAACGATAAGGATATTGAAAAATGGTTCGTAAATTATTAAATGTGTCTCCAGGTTGAACTTCTATTTGTTGTTTAAGGTTTACTACAGACGAAAGAAAATAATTATTAAGACAATCAACTTTAGCTTGATCCGTATTTATTAAGTGTTCAAGTGTGTCATTAAGACAAATATCATTACTTTTTGTACGACCAAGTGTAGTGTTAATAAACTTCCAACATTTCCTCGGATCATTTCCAGCTTTATTTAAACTTTCAACATAATAATTATCTCTGCACTCTTTAACAGCAATCTGGATTACTCTGCTTACTCTTTTTAAAACTTCCTCTATATTGTGCTTATTTTTAGCATTACGCCTTTTTTTCAACAATTTCTGTTTTAATAAAATCAATTCTTGAAGGTTTTTACTTATCCATGGTGTAAGCTCAAAACACAACTGTTTTTTATGTTTAGTAACTACAGTTGCATGATTTGTAGCGTCCTGCATACAAGAAACTAACTTATCGGTCAAAGCCGAGGCATCAAACCACCCCCAATTAATGGGTAACGTATTTTGCAAATAGTGTTTAGCCTTTTCATAGTCACAATGTATTTTTGATACTTCAATATATTCCTTAAATCTCACATTACTTTTCAATTTACAGCACAGTATGTTATGATCTGATAGGGAGCATTCAACTGAATCAATATAAATCCTCTCAGAAAAGTTACTAAAAACATGATCTATAGATATTTTACTTTTAGGCCTAGTTATCATGTTATGAGCACTTGTACAATCATAATTATGAAACATAGCTGACAAATCACTATAATATGAATTACTAAATGTATCAATATTGGTATCACCAATAATAGTTACCGGATTTTGAGCAACAGTATTTAAAGAGAGATCAAACATATTCATAAAATCAGTAACAGCACATTTCTGTGATCGATAAAACGAAATCAATTTCATATTTTTATGGTCAATTTTAAAATTTGTAAAATTAACGGTTATAAGTTCCACAAAATTTTGACTTTTACAAATTTCAACCGAGAAATGTAAATTTTTATTTATATACAACGACGTTCCACCATAACCATCCTCCCTACAACAGTGAACACTATTAAAACCTGGTATTGTATACAATTGCAACACATTCTCACTAAACCATGTTTCTTGCACTGCGATTACATCCGGCAATTTTGGAAAACTAGCAATTAACGATTTAAACTGATTAAATTTTCCAATAGAGGAAACGCTTCTGATATTTATACTTATTATATTCAGAAAATTATAATTTAAACCACATATATAGTTTTTAAATTATGACAATAGATGAAAATATTGATTTTTTATCATTTAGTTAAAAAAAAAAAATGTTAAAACAAAAAAAAAATCTGGTAAAAACAAAAAAAAATAATAATAATTAATATTTATAATCCAATTCCTTATGAAGGAGAAATATAGGCAGCACCATCCTCACCATCATCAGAGGAATCATTAGCGTCATCATCATCTCTATTCATCAACACCGACCTTCGTTTCCAATGCTTATTAGTTGTTACATTTAATAACATATTGTCAACATCATCCTTACACAGTATCAACTGCTGTTTAGCAAGGTCACTCTTTTTACAAAAAACTTTACCATTTCGGGAATATACATGTTGATATCCAACTGCTTTTAATGATTTAGCATGGTTCAACAGGTTTAAAGTTTCCTTGCTAAGGAAATCATACACAAATACTTTATTTGTATTTTCCTTTTCTTTTAATTTAGATTTAGAAGACATTAATTTTCCCTTATTTGCTTTGGATGAACATTTTACAACAACTGTTTTTTTATCATCATCTTTCTTTTCAGTTCTTCCCTTCTGTCTTATAAAATACGCATCTTCAACAGCATTCGGTTTAAATTCTATCCCAACCGTTTTTGATAAATTAAAAACTGCCTCTTTAGCATCTACGCCACTAGCACCATCCAAGCCACTGATAATACAATCGTTTTTTACACGGTTATCATTTAGTATTTTTACAGAAGTTCTAAGAGTTTGTATTTCTGTTTTTAATTTTTTATTTTCCCTTTCCATTTCAGTTATTTTCTTTCAAAACTTCATCAAACTTGGCTGACATAAAATTAATTGAATCAGTCAGCTGATCTAATTTTTCAAGCTTTTCCAGTTTTTTCAACTCTGTTTTTATCGTATTAAGCTCTTTTCTTATCTCTCCACCTCCTTCTTTACAATATTGACATAGGAACATTTCTTTCTCATTTTTTAAAAGTCTTTCAAACTCTCTCCTTATTAAGCCAGAACATTGAGAATGAAAGCTTTTTCCGCACTTGTCACATTGTATATAATCATCAGAATCCTCTTTGATCTGATATTCGCACTGGTCACAAAGAATTTTATTATTATTTGCAATACTCCTTCTAGTTGGTTTTTTAGGCATTATTTTAATATTTCTAACAATAATATTCAGTTTATTTAACGTATTTGCAACTTTGTGTTATTTAACATTAAGTTTTTAACACAACAATTATTAAATTTATATGCACGATTTAACCACTGACAAAAAGTACGTTTGACTTCAAGGGTTGGGGTTTTTCGAGAATAGTATTACACACAAAAATCGGACAGGACCACTAGACATCGAGTAAATAAAATGAAATTGGTATGTCCAGTGATGCTCCTGAATACGAAAACTACTAAACTAAATATCAAATAAGGCTTAATGAACAATTTTTTAAAAGATGGAGAGGCATTAAACACCTAAAAAGTATATTTCGAAGCGTAAGTTTTTAAATTGTTCAAATCAAAGTTCCTCAATAAAGAAAAACGAACATGGGTAGTTTTCAAAAGATATATAGTTTTTCTAATTATTTATTTATTGAATCTTTATATTTTTAATATAACTAACAATAGTTAATCAAATCTTATTATAATACTTAATTTTATGTCCTGCCTGTGTCGGCCGAAAATTTTCCCCATCATGAGTTTTTAATATACCAGAGGCAGCTGTGATTATTCGAAGAATTTTAATTTGGCGTCCTTGAATTTTTTCGATATTAGAGACCGAGGCAGTGTCCATACCATAGAACCAGATTGGCTTTAAGATAGAGTTATAAAATAGAAGTTTGCAACCGAGAATATGGACAGAATCTTTTTCAATATGCCAATTAATTTTAATTGCTTTCAGTTTCATTTGAGTTAATTTTGCCATACATACCGAGATCAAAGTGAAGGTTATATGTACGCATTTTTGCTCATTGACCTTTATCCTTTATTATTTTAACCACATTTCTTCTTCGTGTACGCTTAGAAAAGCTGTATCATGAGCAAATGTTAAAGTTTAGGTGTAGTTGTTTGTGGCATTTCCAAAGTATATATTAAGGACCGTTTTCACGACTTACCGATATCTAAAGGTAGGACTTTATCGGCCGTATAACAAGTGTTCCATTATTCCAACTATACTTTAACCTAAAGTGAGCGATAAATTAAAGGAAGGTTCATCCTACCTTATAGGTTAAAGTAAAGATTTAATAAGGGAACACTTTTTATACCGCCGATAAACAACTAAGCTATCGGTAAGTTATGAAAACGGGGGTTAGTATAATAGAGGGACTAAGATGCTTCCTTGTGGTACTTTTATGCAGTTAAATTCGCGTTTTATGCGTATAAAACATGCATTAAAATAAAAAAATATGCGCTAAAATTTGGAAATATATACACTTGAATTTTTTTTAACCCATTTATTATGATATATAAAAAAACATTAATATAACAAGAAGTAAAACAAAAATAACATAAAAACGTAAGAATTCAGTCTCATAAACGAAAATAAGGTACAATAAACACAAAAGTAGAGTTTAAAATAAAATGAAGCACAAAAATATAAAGAAAACTAAAAAGCAAAATAATCATGCAAATAAAGCCACTTGTTAGATAGATATTTGAACCTACCTTCATATAAAATGAATTAAGAACAATAAAAAAAATGTTGTTTGTATAAATACATACAATTTTTTTAATATTTTCATATGTAAAGTTAAGGCAGCTTGGCCTCAAAAAGCTTTTAATCATGGAAAATGACCGCCCAACGCGACGAAAATGATCGATACATGATTTCCACTACGCTGTTTTTAAATTAAATATGACAGCAGTTTTGTTTATTGTTTTAAATCGTTAATTTTTCTAAAAACTTTATCAAGCTTAATACGAATTTGTTTAGTAAAGTTACCCTCCACTGCATACATTTTATTTATGGCCCTATCAATTAATTTAATTTGCTTTCTCAATGGATTAGATTTATCTAATTTCACATTAGTCTCAGAGATAAGTCCATAATTTGGAGGAACAAACATTATCTGAGATGCTATATTTGATAAATTTCCTTTTTTTTAATGAAACTGCATCACCTTCGTGGAATCCACCATATCCTTGAATTGGTTAACATTTTCAGCATAATACATAACTTCTTTCAACCACCTACCCCGCCTGGTTGTTATAGGCTGTGGAAGAAGATATAAATCTTACTTCTCTTAATATGCGGCAAATCGCGAGGAGCATTGCAAAATTATGTTTACCATAAGAAATCAATAACCCAACATCATCGAAGTTCCTCTTATTATCTTTCCTGCGGCACGATGCACCGCAAAATAAAACAAGTTTTGTTATCTAATTATGAAACAAAAATATGCATTAAAAGCAAAATATGCTGTAAAACATCGTGCCATTGGCTTCAAATTTCACGATTCACAAAGATATTTAGTTTATGTTGATCTCAGACTGACGACAACAAATATGCATTTGCTTTAAAATACGGGTTTGAACTGATACCGTCCCTGGTAAATTGTTTTTAAGGATAAAAAAGGGGTTTTACTTCTTTTTTATTAGTGTACATTAAAGATGAGCGATCCCGTGATTTTTAAAGAACATCGTGATTAGTGAACGTGATTTAAAAATCACTGCACCTTAAACCTGTGATTGTGATCGCGGTTTGTCAGTGTTTAGTTCTTTTACAGCAAGTGCGTCCAAGCTATATGTACAATGCGCGAGCTTTCGCAAGAGCTTTTGTAAGTACTTTGCAAAGAAACAACAACAAATTGTAAGAGCTTTCAAAGCTGTTTACTTGCATATTCATACATACCTAAACAAATAAACTTTGAAAAGCAACATTATTCGCCATTGCATTCAAAAAACGCTATTACCCAAACAAACAGTGAAATAACATAAATTTTTGTATGTAACAAAAAACAAAAAGGACGACTTAAGCTGGGATCACATGATTGCCGCAATGTACCAAATTTCACACGTTTTAATACCCCAATCGTGTGACTGCACAAACAAATGCCTCAATATTGTGCTTACTTTTACCAATAAAATTCTACCCTGGTGCGGCAATCGTGTGACTACTTGATATGCAACCGCGCGTCAATAAAAATGACATAAATGTACCATGTTGTGTGACAAACATCACAATATTAGCCAATATTTGTAATTTTTTTAATAAATTTTCTTCTGTGTGTTTCTTTTAGTAGGAATAAATTAAGAATAAAATTTTAATTTATCAAAAATAAAAATTGGGAATTTAGCAAGTCACTAGTATATAAATTACTAATAAATTTTCTATTCCCGAAAATAACTTTTGATATATAATCAATTTTTTTTAAATTAGTGCAAAAGCTGTTCAGTAGCTCGTTTCTGTATTTCTCGCATCGCAAAATTTCTCACATTAAGTGTGAAACAAAAAATTCCATCGTTTCTCGATTTGTGAGAAAAGTGCTTCTGTATTTGAATGCGAGAACAGACAACACAGATTCTGTTTTAACTGGAATACTTCCAGTAATTAAGTGTCAAATGCAAGCGAAACGTCAACGAAAGAAATAAATATAATAAAATGGCAAATTGCCGATTTTCTGATTTTTTCTAGTGAGGATATTATTCAGTCTTCGAAATAAAATAATTTTAAATAGTTTAATATGTTTGTATATTAGGCACCACAGAAAAATGATATCTTTAAAAACAAGGCAGCTTAAAAAATTTATCGGCAAAATTCAAATTTCGAAGGAAAACTGTTTAATTTTTATTTCCTTACATTATTTTATACATTTGTTTATGTGATCAAAACATTAAACTATTACCCCCATTTGTCAGTCAATGCACTTTACTTAATTTTTGCCTTTTTTTGGCCAAAAGTGTTAGATTTAGTGCAATATGATGGTTAGGTTAGGTTCCATTGGCAGCCGTGATCAAGCACAGCTCATATCATAATTGCAATGCAGTGCAATATGATATTTTGTTACACATTTGTGTGTTTTTTTTCAGGAAAAAAAACAATCTGAAATTTTAAATTGTTATCGGATTAAAGAAAAAAAAAATAATTTTAATTAGATATACCTCAAGCTTAAGTATGTATGTATGTATAAAATATGTATTTTACCCATGAAATTTAAAAAATTTTTTTTTTTATTATGTTTTAATAAAAATCGAACAAAATTTGTCAAAATTAATTTTAAATTGTCCGATTTTTTTAAAACAATTTTTTACTTTTTATCTTTTTATTTTTCTATTTTTTCTTAGGAAATTAACGATTTTTTCACAAATTAATCTGGCAGCCCTGCATAAAACGAAAACAATGAAGGGCTTAAAAAATTAATATATAACAATTGTGTTTTATTTATTTTCATCATTTAAATACTTTCTCTTCAATAAAAAAAAAAAAAAAATAATTGTGTAATTTGAAATTTTATTTTTCTCGCATCAATTTCAAATGTGAGAAACTTTTAGCATAATATTGATACAGAAAAACTTTTTCTCACATCCTTCCAATAATTGCTGGAAAATTATTTAAATTACAGATAATTCTCCCAAAGTAAAGATACAGAAACACTTATGTGAGAAATACCATTTTTTGTTTCATATTGCACTGTTTTTGTCATAATTCACTTTTTTCATGTGGAAAATTTTAAGATGCGAGAAATACAGAAACGGGCTACAGGACAATATAAAAGAATATATACAGGAAAACGGAGCAAAATGTATTGAAATTCTTTAAAGCGAATTTATTTTTGAATACAACAGTTTATTGAAAATACGCGATTGAGAATTTTGGTAAAAGATTGTGATCTATGTTTTAAATTTCATTTAATTCTGTTAGGTAGTGTCAGACATTTTCCCCCTACCTGATATTGTGATCCTAGTTTTGAAATATTGTGTAGCATAAAACCATCTTCACAAAGACTCTGAAAACATCGGTTGGAAAACTTTTTGAATGGGAAAAGTCAGAAATCGACTTCAAGAAGGAACCGAATGAGCCTAATGAATTGTTAGTCTAAAAAATCTTCAAGTTATTGCCTTTCTAATGAAGCTTGTTTGGAGCACATCCGTTGGATAGTTTCAGAGCCTATAACGGACTTAGATACCCGACATGTGCTACTACGTTCCCCCTTCTCGTAGTCACATTTTTTAAAAAAATGTATAGCTAATGTGTCCGTAAGTAGTTAACATTTCATTCGAATCTGCTAGATAGTTTCGAAGAGGCAGAAATATCCCCCCACCTCCCCTCGTGGTCATAATTTTAAAACCATTATAAAACCATAAAACCTCGTGGCCCTATTTTTTAAAAATGAATTGCTAATGTGTCCATATAAGTCGGGATCTATCTTTGTTTTAATTTTCATAAAAATCTGAAAGCAGCTTCGGAAAGGCAGAAATAGCCCCCAACTTCGTGGTCCTACTTTTGGAAAAATGTATATCATAAAACCATCTTTACCACCCTTCGTGATCCTATTTTCCAAAAAATGTATTGATAAAGTGTCCATATAAGTAGAGATCTATCAATGTTTTAAATTCTATTAAAATCTATGAGGTAATTTCAGAGGGGTAAACATTTCCCAATAACTCCCGTCGTGGTCCGAGGTTTGGAAAAATGTATACCCAAAACCATCCTTGGAAAATTCTTTCCTATGACACCGGCTTGAAGCGCATCGCTTGGGTGGTTCCAGAGTCCAGAGTCCATAGAGGACATAGAAACATTTTTTGTATTATATATATATATAGATATATATAGATTACAGGGGAACTACAAAACTGAGTACTATACGTACCTAAGCTTTTTCAGAAAATTATTTCAGAACATTTATGTTATCAAGTTGCAAATACAATATCTTCTTATCCACATGGATTTTGAAAAGGAAGTTCCACCATTACAAAATTCTTACAATTTGAATAATTTGCTGCTTGTAACGAATTTACACATAAATGGTTTTACGAAGCACAGCATGAAATGGATATACTCATATTTATCAGATAGGACGCACACCGTTTTTTTAACAGCACTTATTTTAAAAATATTAATGTTCTTTCTGGAGTATCTCAAGGAAGCCACCTTGGACCGAACCTTTTACATATAGAATATCAAGCTCCAGCTCCTGTTCTGTTTTTCAGTCCTTTTTTTACAATAATGTATGTTTCTAACCCTCATCAATAAGTTTTTCCTCCATTATACACAAATTTGTTACAGTTATTCTTTTTTATTGTCAGCTGATTACTTGTCAAAAATACACAAAAAAGTTCAAAGTTAACCAACCTTCTGCCGCAAACGCGTCAAAATGTTTATTATGCAACTTGTTCTATGCGAAGCATACGCGTAGGGATGAGGATTGGAGTAACTTTAGGATAAGTTATAAAAGGTATAAGGGAGATATTAGAAGGGCGTGGATCAAATTTAGCGAGACAGTGGAATCTGTAAATAAGATGTCCAGGTTCAGAAGAATTTTATCCAAGGACCCTGCGTTCCCGGGATTAATTCTGAGACCGGACAACTCGTGGACGGAATCTAGCTCCGAATTTCGCTCTTTGCTCATGGAGGCTCACTTCCCAGTGTGTGTGGATCTTGGAACGGGAGAACAGATGGGGTGAGTTAGCTCTTTTCTTGGTCGGGCTCGTGAGGTGTGATAAGGCTCAGAGGTGTGCTTCGATCGGCATGACAGGTGCCTTGAGAAGTACCCCTCAGGCGGCCCTGGATGTTTTTCTACATCTTCTGCCTACAGAGCAGTCTGGTATAAATGGCAGCCAGGAGCATTCTTAGGCTGAGGGAGTCAGGACTGTTAGGGAATTTCACGAAAGGTGGGTAAAATAAGTACTGCTGGTTATCACCTGGGCTCGCCCGGCTCTGCGGACTATTTGAGCATAAGGGTCGATTTTGGGCGTTTGCCAGAGGTGATATTGCCGTCTAGGGGGAGCTGGTCAGGAAAGGGCAGATTGTATAGGGGACTTACTATTTTCACTGATGGCTCGAGGATGAAAGGCCAGGGTGCGGCGGTCTACATTGAAGATCTGGACATCAAGAGGTCATATAGACTTCCCGACCACTGCAGTGTATTTCAGGCGGAGGTTCTGGGGGTTCTCAGGGCGGTGGAATTGGTAGAGGCCAACATTGCCAAGGGCTCGGAGGTTACTATATATGTGGACAGCCAGTGGACGATTGCAGGAGGGCTCAAGGGGAAATCTTACGGAATTATGTTGTGAGGCTCTGCTGGCTACCGGGTCACTGCACCATCACCGGCAACGAGATAGCTGATGAGTTTGCCAGACTGGGCTCGGAAATGGAGGATCCTGACAGTTTGCAGGTTGTCAGACCTCCAATTGGCTTCTTCTTTGGAAGAAATGGGGAATAGGTTCTAAGCGGGACTAATTGGGTTTGGCGGGGTCGAACAGACTGCCGGGTATCGTGCACGCTGTAACCGATGCTTAGTAGGTCAAATTGTACGCGCTGCTGGGCAAGCGTAGGACCTGCGTCAAAACCATGATAGGTATTACCACGGCCACTGTCTGATAGGCTGGATGACGGTGAGAATGGGATCTGACTTGTCGCATATATGTAGATTGTGTTAGGATCCAGAGGAGTTTGAGATAGTTGAGCACTTTCTGTGCCGCCACTGTCCCATGCTACAGAACAGCAGGCTGAGGTGACTGGGTACCAGATTCCGGCACGAATTGGGAAATGTCGCAGGCTGCGGGCTCAAGAATCAGATGGGATTCGTAATGGGAATGCCCTGGTTGCGCGGCAGGAGGCTGGAGACTGGGCACATGTAAGCCAGTTTTTCTGTTTGGTAGCGTTGCTTTTACTTGTTCTGTCCGATTTTGTATCTTCCACTACCTTCTTTTCCTGTGCTTTCACTCTTTACTTCTTCTATTCTTTCATTCTAGAATTCTTTCACTAATTAAGCCGTCACAATGGACCGCACTAATCTTTCTAACCTAACCTAACCTTAACTTACTTGTTCTATGAAAAAAAACACAAGTTTAACAGAAGAGTACAACCCGCTCTCGCACTAACGCGTGCTACGTACTTCTACCTTTAAAGTTTCTATTAAATATCTTTACATCTGACTTCTCAAATTTTCCACTGCAAAAAACATACATGTCGTGTGTTACCTATAAAACATTGCATCTGTAAAAGTCAGACGCAAAGTCATCTGACAAAATTTCAATTAGAACGTGCTCTATTTTCTTCTGACAAACCATCTGGCAACAGCTGTCTCAGAAATCTATGCCGGGAAGAACCCGGAAGCGGCGGTGCACTATTGACGGAATCATTAGCCGGATAAAGTTAATATTTTATAAAACCGATATTTGTATGATAATTGCACCATTGAATAGAAATTATGTTCATATATATATATATATATATATATATATATATATATAAAGAAAAAGTTTCATTATAATATCCTAAATTGATTTCTTCGAATTTAAAAAAAAATGTTAAGATGGCTGAACTCTTTTACGGCGCAAATAAACATTTTTGTGGCGGCAGCACGCTATTTTGAAACCGAGAACTACTTAAGTTTCTGCAATTACTATGCGAAAAAAACAGAGACAATGGCAGAAGCAAATTAAATGTACGTTTGTGACCAAATATTTTAACCTTATGTAAAACAGCAATTTTGACAGACATGCACAATTACATATGACTTGAAAAGATGACAAGTCAGATGTAAAAACATGTCGTGTATATGCACCTTTATCAGGTATGTGATGGAAACCAATGGATTAAAATCAATTTCTGAATTATACGGGAATGTTCTAAGAATCCCAATGAAGTAGATGTAAAATTAAACAAATTTGGAATACGAGCATGTAAAGAAATTTCTTAAAAATATTCTTTTTTATAAACTGCATACTTTGAGTACCATTTATGTTTACAACAACAACTCTTAACAACAGGAAAAACTACAAATATTTTGTCTCGTTCGATTTAAGTTCCACTTCATTTCGATTTCTAGAACATGGCTTAATTATTTGTTCAAAATACAGTTAAATTAACATGTATAATAAGAGTAATTCACGCAACCAATTGTAGCCTTGCGAAATTGCGAAGTTCATCTTGAAACATAGCAACTATGCAGATAAAAATTTGATAAACTGAAAACTGCAATAAAATGAAACAAAAAAAAAAAAAAAAACCAAGAAGTATATAAAAAAAAAAAAAACGCTTTGATTTGGCATTTTTTGACTGTGTTTTCTTTGTATCGCTTTATTAGTTAAATTAACAAATGTTGAAAGCTAACTCCAATAAAAATGTATGCTCACTAAATGGCACTAACAGCCATACCTAAACAAGAGCGGAACGCGTTTTCTAGATGTCAAAAATCCTCATGCCCATACAATTTGTATGAAGCATCCCTAAATAGCGTGGCGTCAACGCTTTGCAATTGGAAAATCCGATTTTGCCAGCGCGTTAAAATAAGCGGGTTTGCTATATTGGAAAATTAGCTACTTTGGTCAAACCATTTCTTATTTCTTTTATGATGATTTTAGTAAGCACGAAAGTTAACACTACTGCTTGTGACACAAGGCTGACGCTCTTGTTTAGGTATGACATATCAGTGTAAAAGCTACGCAAAAGAAAATGTCCGCTCTTGTTTAGGTACGGCTGTAAGTTTGCAAGACTAAACTTGGTGATGTGAATTACTCTTATATAAAATTTCAAAGAATATCGACATGCCATAAGAGGAATATGTATTACAAATCAATTTTAAAAGATACTGAAAATGATATTTTCGATTTAAAATGGTTTGGTTTTTCCATTCTTTTTCATCACATATCTGTTAATGTATTTATTATTTATTTTCACAAAATTATAGTTAGGAATTAAAAGTTGGTAACATACCCTGGTATTAATTGACGAGCAGAAAGCATTGGCAGTCCACAAAAAACTTCGCTTTTACAAAGAATATTTGCATCCTGTGGTATAGGCTCTTCAGGCATCGTTAGGCTTTCAATGGTTTTGCGTGCATTCCGATCCATTTCTAAAAACCAAAATCCAGAATCAGTGTAGCGAATGCGTCCCTCTTTGTCGTACAATGTTCTTATTGAATGCTTAAATAAAATTATTAATAAGAAAATAATTACAATGTGCTACACAGGAAATATGCAGAGGCTCCCATAAATCAATTCGGTTTTGTTAGAGTTCACAGATTACGGAAGTACTAAAAAATGTTTGCGATCACTAAGTTAAGTCCAATATTTTTGTGAAATAACGGCTTTAATCAAGTTACAAAATTCAAAATATAACACATTTGTTATTTGGGACAGATATTTTAGACTCTTTTTTTTATTTTAAAGTCGTGGATTCAGAATAAATTTTTTTTAATCGTTTGTGTGCGTTAACTTTAAATTTTGCTTTCATTAACTGATTTATAGAGATAAAAAATTGCCGTTATACTGATTTTCGAGATTCATCTTACCAATAAATATACCTTTTATATTAGTCGTCATTCTGTCGGCAAACCCCATGGTAGTACAGATACATAAATTAATTATAAACCGATAAAAACACTACGCCCTAGCTGAATTCTCAAAAGATTTGGATGGCAATTTAACATTAAGTTCTATTTATTGTCTTCCGCGATTTTACATCGCCAACAACAAGTAGATCGTTTTCTAGCATGTATCGACTATTTCGTTAAGAGAAAGACAGTTTTTTTAAGTTCTTGCAGATTGCGAGTTGTCCCCTGGACATCTAACTTATTGGCCGACGGATCTTAAAAAAATTACAAATCTAATAGACTTTAATTACAAACATAAGTCGAAACTCAATATTTACAAAAATATAATTTGACTTATCTTTTGAACATTACTCAGTTATTGTTACATATCTCGGGGAAACGAAGAAGCTAAGATTAGTGTTTTTTTTTTAAAAACTTTATGGCTAAAAAGAAGAAAATACAAGCTACTTAGTTGGTCGTTAATTTATTATTCAAGAAGGCAATTTTTGAAGTTTTCCTCAGCCAATTGACGCTTGAGACCCACAAGGCAAAATCCTGGGCCCTCTATTATACCTAATTTATACTTCGGACATGCCAACAACCAACTACAACTAAACTTCAACATTTGCGGATGATATAGCTTTTTTAAGCGTACACAAAAACTGTCATGAAGCATCTCGTTACTTACAGGATCAAATATTTGAACTAGAAAGGTGGTTAAAAAAATGGAGGACAAAGTTCAAAGACCAAAAATGCGTATTAAAAATGTATTTTAAGAATTGTATATTAGCTTTGATTTTTGAATATTTGATTAATATTTTTTCTTACTGCATATGTGTCAGTCCATATTTTATTTCACATAAGTTATTTAAAGCACGACGTACAAAGTTTAAGAAGAGCTTTCTTGCCACAGGCAAAAAATTGGAAGTATCCGTGATGGCATAATTGGCGCTCAGAATTTGATGTCGAATTTAAAAGGCAAAAACGAAGTCATATACAAACCATGATAAGAATATGATATATGTTATGATCGGAAAAGAAATGGCGACGTAGTGTACAAAAAACCAAAAAGGCGGTAGCCAGAGGCGTGGAAAAAATTAAAAAATATTTCTGGAATCCTATTTAACTAATCTTCAATCCTCGGGTGTGACGGATTCGACTTAATTTTTAGATCCACATGTACATTTAATTTTTTTTTTTTTTTTTTTTTAAAAATTTTTTTCAAAACCAAATTTTTTTTTATTACATAATGTATATTTGTTCCAACAATATTTAAATATCGCTTATAATGGGCTTCCCTGAATGAATCCTTAGTTTTCCTATATTTCAAGATAAATAAAAGTGTAAAACAAACAAACAAATTAAATCAAATAATGTTAGATTTGGTATATGTAAACTAGAAGATTACTAATGTTATTAGTGAAAATGTTTTAATATTTGTGGTCTAGAATTTTTCAAAAAATATGAAAAAAAATACATGTGCAATGTAAAGCATTATAAAGAAATGGTTGACCTTTTCTTTGGAATCTTCAAGCCACAGGGAAATACAATTAGTTTTAATTAAAAAAAACACAATTATATTTTTTACACATTAAATAGTATTTAATATTTCTTTTGTTTTGGGATATTTTCGTCCGTTTTGGTATTTTAAAAGCACTGCTACCAACTTTTAATCTGTCATCGTTTCGAACGAGTTACGCAGTACGGTTTAACATTCGAATAGGATATTGCTTTCGAAAAATATTACTTTTCGAATCTAAATGCGCGGCACATTCCGTACGAAATCAAATGATTATTAATTTTGTTTTTGTTTTTTAAATGTATTTTGCGCTTTTACTGCTAGATCTAGCACTTTTTTCTAAGTTAACCCTTAAGAATTAAATGAAATGCTAAGTGCAAGTCTAGCACTTTTTTATTATTAATTTTTCGCACTTTTTTTAATATTATTTATTTGGAATTTGTTAGTGAATTCATACATAGCACAATAGATTTCTACACGTATTCGAAAGGGAGGTAAGTGCTTTCGAAAAACAAGACAGGGTGGCATTGCTCTGGGGAAAGATGTCAGATCGAGTTCACGAACGTTTTAAGAATTATGTACTACCCAAGAAGCCATCTGAGATGACTGTTAAGGAGACTGTTGAAAAACTCAATAAACTTTTCGGGAAAATTTACACTGAAGTACAACTTACAACTTACAAAAGGTGACATCGAGGATTTTGGAGAGTACGCAAGTAGAGATAACCTGCAGTGTGAATTATTTAAAATGAGTGCTATGCAAATCGACCAATTTAAATGCCTTATTTTCGTCGTGGACAAGGCCAAAACTTCCAAAAAGTTTCGCACTCCAAAGTCGAACTATCGCACAAACGTCGTGTTTTCTACAAACCGGTTACGGTTTCAAGAACTACGTAATTACATTGATTTGAAAATTAACAAACAACCCGTACGATTACATATTGATACTGCTTCTGACATATCAATCATATCTACAACAACTTGGGAGGCTATTGGTAAACCAGAACCATCTGCAACCAATGACATTGCAAATGACGTTAATTCGAATAAAATCAACTTGTGTGGCAAATTTAATTGCTACGTTGCAATCGGAAATGAGACCAAGGAGCTCCAATGCTATATAAAGGAAATAAAGAAACTATATATCAAGGGCATAAATTGGATCGATTCATTTCAACTTTGGGATCAATCAATATCAGCATGGTGCCATCAAATGAAGTTTCAATATTTTATTTCTGAGCTTAGATCAAAATACCAAAAATTATTCGATAATTCAACCTAAGGATGCTGTTCGAAGACCAAAGTTTTTATACCCAAACAACCTATACCCTACGCTGTTAGGACAGAAAAAGAGACCGAATTAATTAGCTAGCCTAGAAGAAGCAGGAATAATAACTCCTGTTGATAAGTATAAATAAGCTGCACCAATCATTGTTAGCAGACAAAATGGCAAGACCAGAATTTGTGCAGACTGCTCTACAGGTCTAAGTAATATGACAGAACCAAACCAGTATCCACTCCCAACACATTAGGATATATTTCCAGATTGCCATAATAGCACTGTATTTAGTCACTTAGATTTGTCGGATGCATATCTATATGTTGAAGTGGACGACGCCAGTAAGGAACTACTTACGGTCAACACACACAAGGGTCTTTACAAGTTTTATCGCTTGACCCCAGATATTAAATCAGCTCCGGGAGCATTCCAACGTATAATGGATCAACTCTGCGCCGGTATTAATGGTTCGAAGGCGTACATAGATGATATTATGTTATCGAGTAAATCTTTTTCCGAACATAAAGCTAATCTCGAGTAACTTTTACAATGCATCCAGGAATTCGGTTTCCTTCTTTAGTGCAAGAAATGTAAATTTTTTAGGAACCAGATAATATATTTGGGACAAATTATCGACAGTCAGGTATTCGTCCAGACCCCGGCAAGACTAAAGCCATACAAAATCTTAAGATTCTAGGAAACATCGGCAAGGTTCGGTCACTGTTAGGGTGTATTAACCATTACGTTAAATACGTACCAAACATGAGAATGTTACGAAAACCTCTTGACGACCTGCTTAAAAGGGAACAATTATTTTCGTGGACACAACAATGCCAGGATTCAGTAAATGAATTTAAGAGAATTTTAACCTCAGAATTACTTCTCACTCATTATAAACCGACCTTGCCGATACATGTCGCAGCCGATGCATCTTCCCATGGTATCAGTGCCGTTATATAACACAGTTTTCCTGATGGTTCCAGAAGCTTTATTCTTCACACTGATCACAAACCTTTGCTCAACATTTTTGGCACTAAAAAGGGTATCCCACATATACTGCAAATCGGTTACAACAATGGGCTTTAATTCTGATTGCCTATGGCTTCGAAATGAAATGCGAAACTGATATGAAAAGTCACCTGGATGATTCTATGTCAACTCTTCCTGTTACATTCAATATGATTGCTCTGGAAACCAAATAGGACGTAACGTTGGTGAAGGTTTTGGACAACATGCGTCGTAGTTGGCCTGAAACTGGCAAAAATGTAGATCAAACACTATTGCCTTTCTACAGTCGAGATTAATCAATCTCGCAAGTTGACAGCGTCATAATGTTTAATACGAGAATTGTAATTCCAGAACTACAATAAAAACTGTTCGAACTGTCAACTTAACTCTACAAACCCTGTGAAAACGGAATTATGTTCTTGGCCTATAACATCACAGCCACTTTTACGAGTCCATATTGATCATGCAGGTCCTGTGAATGGAAAATATTATATAGTGATCGTTGATGCTTACTCAAAATATCCCGTAATTTATGAGACGAACAACATTACAAAAATTTCAACTGTAAAATTTATGACTGAATTTTGTTCACAATTCGGTAATCCGGAGCATTCGGTAAAACGGAACACAATTTTGTCCTCAAAATTTTGAATTACGGACAAGCTCAACACTCAAATTTTAATTGACAATCGAAAAATTCTCGTAAGAGCTCACTCGGATCAACTCAGATCAAGATCTTTAATGGAAGAATCATTACAATCGAGAGAAACCCAACTGACTTTTGGCATACTACTGAACGAGTTTCAGACTGCGGAAAAATCCGCAGCAGACGATTTTGTTACACCTCCAAGTTCACCAGTCATCGATAATCCTAGTCGGATTACAGACAACCAGTCGAACCTGTTTCTAGGACGCCTTAGTGAATTTTGAAAAGGGAGAAGTTAGGGGTAACACTTCCAGATACGAGGGCGGATCAATAAGTCCGTGACTTTTCGCACTTCCCTCGTAGTTATATGAAATGCAACACTGCTCCCACCTGTTAATAGACTACTGTCAAGTTTTGAGCAAGTTCCGTCATTTACTTTGCGTTTAACAGCTGTTCAAAACATACAATCTCGTGGATTTTTTAAAAATGGAAAAAGTGAATTTCGAGTGCTCATTAAACATTATTTTTTGCGTCAATCCAACCAAGGAAAAGCTTGATAAATACTATGGGGACTCTGCACCATCAATTTCAATGGTTAAAAAAGTGGTTTACTGACTTTCGTTGTAGTCGCACAAGTACAAATGACGCTGAACGCTCTGGACGGCCAATTGAAGTCAATACACCCGAAAATGTCAAAAAAAATTAACGATATGGTGTTGGCCGATCGAAGAGTAAAAGTGCGTGAGATTGTTGATGCCATATGAAAGGCAGTGTGGTTCCGATTTTAAATGATCAGCTGGGTTTAAGAAAACTGTCTGCAAGATGGGTGCCGCGTTTGCTCTCAATTGACCGTTAACGTAATCGTGTGACAACTTCAAAGGATCGTTTGGAGTTGTTTAACCGCAATTCGAATGAGTTTTTGCGGCGTTTTGTAACTGTGGATGAAACATGGATCCATTACAACACTCCGGAGACCAAGCAGCAGTCTAAACAATGGGTTTCTCCAGGTGAACCGGCTCCGAAGAAGGCCAAGGTAAGTTTCTCGGCAAATAAGGTGATGGCAAAAGTTTTTTGGGATGCAAGCGAAATAATGCACAAAGGTTACCTACAAAAGGGAAAAAAATAAACGGCGAATATTATGCCAACTTATTGGACCGATTTAACGAGGATTATCTTTTTCATCAAGATAATGCACGGGAGCACACGTGTGCAGCCTCAATGGCAAAATTACATGAATTGGGCTACGAATTGGTGCCTCTTCCGCCATATTCTCGGATTCAGCCCCCAGTGACTATTTCCTATTTCCGAACCTAAAGAAATGGCTTGGTGGTAAGAGATTTAGCTCCACCGATGAAATTATTGATCAAACAAATGCCTTTTTATGGACCTCGAAAAATCGAAAGGGATACACAAACTGGAGAAACGATGGACTTAGTGCAGTAGTCTATTAACAGGTGGTACTTGATGGGAGCAGTGTTGCATTTCATATAAATACGTGGGAAGTTCGAAAAGTCACGGACTTATTGATCCGCCCTCGTACTTAAAAGTCTGGCATCCTTAATTATACTTTTACATGTGTCATAATTTGAATTTACTGTTTTTTTAGGTTTATACTTTAATTACTCCGTCTATCGAGACAACACGTTTTGCTCTATTGTTAAATAAAGATATATTTAAGTTCAATATTAATTAGTTGACTTTTATTTGATCAGTACATTTAAAAGCACAACAATTAGTGAGCAGGTTTTGGATACTAATATGAATACATCTGAGTTCTTGATTCAAGTAAATAACTTCAGAAATTCAATTATCGAAAATCCTTGTAAAGAATTGTCAGAGTTAAATTTATCTCTTTTAGTTCTACCTTTCTTAAACACTGAAGTAGATCGTTTGTTTAGGTAAATAGGGTTAATATAAAGCAAACAAGACTAAATACAAAGCTTTTGTTTTTCGTTATATAAGATATTTAAAAGACGGGTTTAAACTAGATAACGTACTCTGTCACACTATTAATTGAATATTCCTAAAAATATGGTACAAGCATTGAAATATTTCTGTGTATATAATATAATTTTTGTAAACCAAAACTTAAAAAATTACAATGTTAATCTGTAGTTTAACACTTCATTTGAAATGTTAACTATCTTGTCTAATTTAAAAAAAAAAATGGTTTAAAATAAATATTGCACTTTCTCTTTTGGTTATAGAATATTTTACCACTTTATCAATTTAGCACTTTTAATTTCTTATTTTATGGCAACACTGGACAAAAGCTTAAGTCATGGTCCAGACTTGCAATTTTTGTTGTAACAATTCTTGACTTGATTTGTGAGATGAGTACCCCTCCCAAATTTTTTCCCCCTCACCAATAAGCTAAAGAATTGCTGCAACAAAAATTGCAAGTCTGGACCATGTTTAAGCGAGCTCATGCATATTAAAGTTGTGCCCAGCGTTACCGTTGTGCGACTTTAGTTGCAATTTGCAACCTTTTTGACGCTCTAAGACTTTTTGTGCTACATTTTTAAACTCGTCTAATTTTACAACTTTTTCAAACTTTGTGCAATTTATTTTCACTTTTTCATAGACATACACTGCATGATTACACATATTTTCCCTTAAAAATATCAATTTTGTTTAAAAAGTTCCCGATTGATCAGTAGTGTAATTCTGTAACTTTTAATGAATAACGTTAGCGTTAATTTTACCCGCACAGTTAATTGCTTGTGGTAACAATACAGCAATTCAGTAATTCAATTTTAACACCATAGAATAGATTTCAATTACGTTTGTTAAAGATTTTGTCAAAATAACGAAAAGAGCAAAAGGGAATATAAAATAAACAAATTTGTTATTATTATTTTTGTAAAATGTAAGTAATACATAAATTATAATGTTAATGTGTGCAATGAGCTTAAAACATATTTATTTATGGCTTTTTTTTTGCCTACATTTTTGGTTTTTTTTTAGATTATATGAAAAACTTTGTAGCTATGGGTACGTTCATAAATGCATCACTGCGCTGCAGCAGTGATTTTATATAAGATATATCAATGAAGTAGATGTGGACTTAAAATTTGTCAACTACTCTACAAAAATAATAGTCACACAAAAAAAAATATAATTAATTTTTATTGGCATTAAAAAAAGTTTGCTTTTCTGATGCAGCGCAGTGATGCATTCACGAACGTACCCTATTTCTTTTTGAAAAATAACTTCGATAAGCAATGAAAAATATTTTGCGTTAAGTTAGGTGACTGAATAAAATTAACGTTAATTTTGCTGTCAAATATTTATAACAACTCAACTGATGTTAAAATTGAATAGAGAATCGCACTGCAGGTGATTATTTTGTATCAAGCAGAATTCAACTACTGAACTGTATTGAATTTGCTTGTTTTGTATCGTGTTCATTGAATTTCGATGCCAATCTTTATATTTTAAGCCCTTTGAAACCAACTTGTGATCTCTAGCGAAGACATTAAATATATAGATCTTATATCTGAATTTGAAAATGTTATAAATGACCCAGAGGCTTTAATTGCGAATTTAAGTTGTTAGAAAGTAAATCCAAATAGAAAAATGCTTTAACTGAACCATTCTTGTACCTTAATTTATATAAATTGGGAGCGCTTGTATTTAGTCTACCGCACAGCAATGCCTGTGCAGAAATTCTTTTTCAAAATTAGAATTAATAAAAAATAAATTAACCAACAGGTTAAAAGCAAAAACTTGCGAGTGATTCTGATCGTAGCTTAACGATTTAAATATAAATAAAGAGTTATAATAAAAGATAAACATTAATAGATTAAATGTTGCTTAGTGCGCCAGGAAACATTTGACGATGATCTTTAACCAATTGCAATACATATTTCATTTGCTTTTCATCTTTAGTATAATGTTTACAAATATCTTGCATTAAAATAACTCCTCTTACAGCAGAGTCATACACCACCGATAGCTTTTTTTTTAGCAAAGTGTAATGCAGTCTTATATCTTGCATTTTCAGTCCATTTAAAGGATGAATTTGAAAAAATTCTGTTTGTAACTCAAATCTTTAAAAAAAAATTATACAATAAATCATTTATACTCGTGCACTGAAAGCGTTTTACGCTAAATTTTTCACTTGTATAATCCAAATTTTTTCAGGAATAGCATCGATTGATTACTTTTAATTTTATTTTTAATGAAACACCTTCATTCAAAATTGCAATGATCGATAGCTCTGGCGATAAGTACCATATATAATTTATGAATCTAGCAAGATTATTGTTAATTTGTTTGAAGTTGTTTAGCTCTTTTATAAAATGTAGATCATGGTAAGGAGCTTTTAAATCATAAGATGATAAAAACCAAGCATTAAGATAAGCGGTTGTGACACAAACACATATTTGTCGAAGTTTACTGTCTTCGCCTTTTCTCAGTGATAATTGTTCACGAAACAGGTAAATTTTTAGTACGCCAATAGCTTTTGCCATCCATCGTGCATGATGATAAGCTTCTGTAGCTCGTTTCTGTATTTCTCGCATCGCAAAATTTCTCACATTAAGTGTGAAACAAAAAATTCCATTGTTTCTCGATTTGTGAGAAAAAAGTGTTTCTGTATTTGAATGCGAAAACAGACAACACAGATTCTGTTTTAACTGGAATACTTCCAGTAATTAAGTGTTAAATGCAAGCGAAACGTCAACGAAGGAAATAGATATAATAAAAATAGGGCTGGCAGATTTGACGATTTATAGTCATTTTGACAATTTGTTGTTCCAAAATTGGCAAAGTGCCGATTTCCTGATTTTTTCTAGTGACGATATTATTCAGTCTTCGAAATAAAATAATTATAAATAGTTTAACATATTTGTATATTCGGCACCACAGAAAAACGATATATTTAAAAGCAAGGCAGCTTAAAAAATTTATCGGCAAAATCAAAATTTCGAAGGAAAACTGTTTAATTTTTATTTCCTTAGATTATTTAATACATTTGTTTATGTGATCAAAACAAAACATTTTTCAGTCAATGCACTATAGGAATTTTTGTCTTTTTTTTTGCCAAAAGTGTTAGTTTTAGTTCAATATGATATGTTGTCACGAGTGATCTTTTTCAGGAAAAAAAAACTGAAATTTTAAATTGTTATCGGACTAAAGAAAAAATAAAATAAATAATTTTATTTAAATAGACCTAAAGCTTAAGTATGTATGTATTTATAAAATATGTATTTTACCCATGAACTTTAACAATTTTTTTTTTTTTTTTTTTTTTTTTTTTTTTTTTTTTGATAATGTTTCAATGCTCTTACATCGGGCTACATTGCATGTCATATATGTAAAGCAAAATTCCATTTATTATGTGCAAGAGTGGATGATAAATTGGTTAATATTTTTAAAGAAAATAAAAACGTTGTTTTCAATTGTAATGATTGTCTTAATGTATCGCGTGATTTAATTCCTCTTATTTCAATAATGTCGAAGGAGATAAATGAATTAAAGAGTCCAATAATTTCAAAAATTTGCGATGAAATCGAAGTATTAAAAACGGGGTTGAATGAACTTTCAAAAAATCTTGAGAAATCAAAAAACAAACAAAATATTATTTTTGCAAATCGTCCACAACAACAAATTTGATGCTTCTTCGTCAATTACTTCTTATCCTACTGCATATTCTGAAGCTGGATCGAACGTGTATGATGCTGTTAATCAACCGAATGTGTGGACAAGAGTTCGCAGACGTAAACAGAGAAATCGTATTCTTGCTGTAGGAGAAAATTATACAAAGGCTTTAGATGTTGTTGCTCATAAAAAGTATTTGCACATTTCGTCGTTCAAACCATCTGTTACAACTGATAATATTATTGATTATATTGGAAAAAATACTGAGATTGGCAAACATCATCTTGAGTGTACGCGGTTAGTTAAACAAGGCACCGATGAAAAAACTCTTACGCATGTAAACTTCAAAATTGGTGTATCACCTTGTTTTTATGAAGAAATAATAAAATCTTCACTGTGGCCTGTGGCCTTTTATTTTTTTTCCAAGAAAAAAAAAAAACCTGTAGAATTAACAACTGTACCGTAAAGAATGGATTGAATTTGAAAATCTATTATCAAAATGTTTCTGGTATGCGTACCAAAAGTAAAAGTTTGTTAAATTTTTCATCGCATTGTGATTATGATGTGTTTATTATTGTTGAAACTTGGTTAAATAAGGAATTTTATGATGCTGAGTTCTTTGATTTAGATCTCTACAATGTGTATCGTAAAGATAGAAGCTATGAGAAGACGGGTCTATCCAAAGGTGGTGGTGTATTAATAGCTATCAAAAGTGAGATTAAATCTTATATTTGCCCAAATATTGTTGTTGATGAGCTGCTTGACCAGATGTTTGTAATGATTCCTACTGCTGATGGTATGCTCTGTATTTGTGCTTCTTATATTCCTCCTAAAAGTTCGTTTGAGTTATATTCAGCACATGTAAATAATATGTATTTGTATGAATTTAATCTTAAATACTGTGGCAACACTGATCTGTGCCGGGAGATTATTATAAAAACGTGGCAACGCTGTAGCTGAAAATAAGTTAAGTTGTGTTTGGATAATCGAAAAGACTATATGAAATAGCGTTTAATTTGTAAGCAATTAATATTTAATAAAATAGTAATAAAACATTGAAACTGTGTTCGTGTCTCATTTATCGGAGTTATAACATTTGCGACGAGTGTAACCACGTGTGGGGGAAAAAAACATAAAATCTAACCAATTGGTGAAGTAAAATCACATTAAATTGTGTCTTGTTTATCGATTGCATTAAATTGCGAAGAGATCAATAAATTAGATCATAAAGTTGGAAAGAAACACATTAAATTGTGTAATTGATGTGTTCCTCGTATTGGTTCAAACTGACCAGTACATTAAATTGTGGTGTTGAGGAGGAGCGTTAAATAGTGAATTTGACGACAAATTAAATTGTGAAATTTATAGCACATTAAATTGTGGAATTGGAATCGCATTTAATTGTGAATTTGACAGTACATTAAATTGTGCATCCATCGGTATGTTGATAAATCACATTAAATTGTGTAGCATCTATAAAAACGTTTTTTTTTTTGTTTGTTTCTCAGGCAAATGCTTTAATATTGTTTTTTTTTTTAAGAAAAACAATGTCCGACATAAAACCCTTTCCTTGCGATGTTATAGATAAATCGTTGTTGCGTGTAGAATGGGAAAAGTGGTTCCGATCTTTTAAGCTGTATCTAGCATCAGAGGAAATAATTGATCCAGTTAAAAAGAAAAACAAGTTGCTACATTTGGTAGGACCACAACTTCAAGAGGTCATTTATAATATTCCTGGTGCTCTGGTTGAAATCAATTCAGAATCTAATACAGATGTATTCAATATATTGGTTACAAAGCTAGACGAATACTTCTCGCCTAAAAGAAATTCAACATTTGAAAGGCATCTTTATAGAAGCCTGACACCCTCTGACGGAGAATCTCTTAACAAATTTTTAATGCGATTGAGACAACAAGTTTCAAAATGTTCCTTTGGATCGACAAAAACAGAAATAGAAGAAATTTGTATTAAAGACAAAATAATTGATTCATGGGCTCCTATTGATCTGAAAAAGAGGCTACTGGAAAAAGAGCAGACTCGAAATGACGTCATTGAAGCTTGCCAGGTTTATGAACAAATCAATAAACAGTCCCAAAGCATGTTAACACGAGTTGTCGAGCAGATGGTAAATAAGATTTCGTCAAAAAAACGCTTCCCTAAAAATTCAGATGTCGAGTGTTTCAGGTGTGGTCGAAGTGGTCACATGGGAAACTCCATGATTTGTCCGGCACGTAATGCAAAGTGCAACAAATGCTCCCTTATTGGTCATTTTGCTTTGAAGTGTAAAACAAAAAATTTTAAGAGGAAATTTGCCGAGTATGATGAGAGTGGCGGGAGCCAGCGCAAAACTAGACCTGCAAAAGTTCGCTGTATACACAATGATGAGAGAAATAATTTAGAGGATGGTGAAGCATTGCGCGAATTTGACTGTTTCAAAATCGATGACAACTGCGAATGTGATGAAATAATAGAGTGCCGCGTTGGAGGGCAATCACTTTTAATGGTGATTGATTCTGGCTCCCGATTTAATCTTGTTAGTGAAAATAACTGGAAGCTATTAAAAGATAAAAAAGCGGTTACATGGAATATTCGATCAAACTCATCAAACCAATTCAAAGCATATGCGTCAGATCATATCCTTAAGGTAATCGGTGTTTTTGATGCTCCGATCGCTATCAATAATGATTCAGAAACTTTTGCTACATTTTACGTGATTGAAAATGGAAGCCAGTCGTTATTAGTTCGTGAAACATCGACGAAACTTAAAGTACTTAGAATTGGTTTAAATGTGAATCGTGTTGACAACGTAAAGCCATTTCCCAAGATGAAAAACATACAATTTAAATTATCTATCGATACTTCTGTTAAACCTGTGCAACAACCACTTCGACGTATACCAATTGCTCTTGAGATAAAAGTTGCAGCTAAACTGGAGGAGGCAATTAGTTTAGACATAATCGAACCTGTTTATGGACCAAGTCCATGGATTTCACCAGTAGTGATTGTGTTCAAGGGCAATGGCGAAATGAGACTTTGCATTGATATGCGACGCGCAAACAAAGCTGTTTGAAGGGAAAATTATCCTCTGCCTACTTTTGACACTTTCATGACAAAATTAAGAGGAGCAAATTACTTTTCAGGGTTGGATCTTGGAGGCGCATACCACCAACTCGAGCTGCATGAGAGCAGCCGGGAAACAACTACTTTTATTACACATAAGGGTCTATTTAGGTATAAGAGATTGATGTTTGGCGTAAATTTTGCGCCTGAAATTTTTCAACGCATACTAGAAGGGCTGCTGGCGACCTGTAGCAATTGTCTTAATTATATAGATGATGTGATCATATTTGGCTGCACGGAAGATGAACATGACAAGGCGGTAAAGGAAGTTCTCCACGTGTTGAAGCAGCATAATCTCGTGCTTAATGAAGACAAATGTATTTGGAAAACCCGGAAATTAAAATTTTTGGGACATATTCTTTTTGAAAAGGGCTTCACGGCAGATCCGGAAAAAATCAAGGTAATTACAGATTTTCGAGCCCCGAACACTAAAGAAGAGGTAAGAAGTTTTCTGGGTTTGATTACGTACGTTGGTAAATTTATACCTGATTTGGCAAATGTCACCGAACCATTGAGAATTTTGTTGAAATTAGACACAAAATTTGTATGGGGTCCAGATCAGGCGAACGCTTTTCAACATCTTAAGATAAAATTGTCTCAAATACCCAATTTGTCGTATTTTGACCCAGGGAGGAGAACTCGGGTAGTAGCGGACGCCAGTCCGGTCGCTTTGGGCGCAGTCTTAATCCAGTTTGATTCCAATAATGATCCGAAAATAATATCTTTCGCTAGTAAGAGTTTATCCGACGTAGAAAAAAGATACTCCCAAACGGAAAAGGAAAGTTTAGCTCTGGTGTGGTCAGTTGAGAAATTTTACTACTATCTAGCAGGTCTGGAATTTGAATTGGTGACAGACCACAAACCACTAGAGGCAATTTTTAAACCAACATCAAAGCCTCCGGCCAGAATAGAACGGTGGTTATTGCGGTTACAATCATTTAAATTTAAAGTAATTTACCGAATCGGAAAGGAAAATATAGCGGATTCTGTGTCTAGGCTTTGCAGAATCTCGGAACAAGTTCATTTGACGGAAATTGCGAGGATAACATATTTCATATTGTGCCAAATCTATTCCATTACCTCTTGGAATAACTCTTATAGCTAATAGAAGTGCCGAAGATGAAAAAATCACCAACATTATAACACATATCCAGCAGGAGTCGTGGGATTCGGATAAATCCACTAACTATTATCCATTCAGGTTTGAGCTCTCGGTGATTGGTAATATTCTCCTACGAGGCACTCGCATTGTGATACCCAAGTCGTTGCGTGAAATGCTACTTCAGTTGGCACATGAGGGGCACCCAGGTGAGTCAGCTATGAAACGCAGACTAAGAGCCAAAGTGTGGTGGCCATTAATAGATAGAGAAGCGGAAAATTTTGTAAAGAACTGTCGCGACTGTTTGCTTGTATCAAAAATATCAAATCCTCCGCCTATGCAGAGGCATGCGTTTCCGAATCGTCCCTGGCAATGTGTAGCAACGGATTTATTAGGCCCACTGCCAAACAATGAGTACGTTTTGGACCTAATAGACTACTACTCACGATATCAGGAAGTAGTGTTTTTGAAAACTATATCCTCTGAGAAGATCATTAAGGCCATGGAGGAGATATTTTGTAGACTCGGATTACCGAAATCTTTGAGGATAGATAATGGACGGCAGTACATAGGTTCTGAATTTAAAAGTTTTTGTAAGACGAACAACACCACACAAATCACCACGCCACCCTATTGGCCGCAGGCCAATGGTGAGGTCGAGAATATGCATAAGTCCCTGGTCAAGCGATTGAAAATTGCCAGCGCCAACAAAAGTAACTATAAGCAGGAGATACAAAAGTTCATTTTAATGTATAATGTAACACCTTACGGCACAACTAGATCACCTCCATCTGAACTAATGTTTAACCGAGTCATACGGGACAAGATACCAAGTATTCAGGATATAACAGAAGATATGATTGACTCGTCAGCTAGAGATTTAGATTGTATAAATAAGCAAAAGGGGAAGGAAAGAGGTGATAAGAGACGAAAAGCAAAAGAATCAGAGATATCTGTGGGAGACAGTGTACTGCTCAAGAATGTTGTATTCCCACATAAACTGACAACAAATTTCGATGTAACTGAGTACGAGGTTTTAGAGAGGAATGGAAACGTAGTGGAAATAGCTGGTAATGGGAAAACATTTAAGAGGAACATTACCCATGTCAAAAAGATACCAGCATCAACAACCTCTGAAAATACAACCGCAGAGGGTATTGTTTCTTTACAGGAATCGCCATCGACGTCAATCAATTCTTTGTCACCAGATCATACGGAAGATCCACCAGCAGACGCAGTGCATCCAGTAGATCCTGTGATGAAATTAAAGCTAAAAAAATTGGAGGGATGTGGCAACACTGATCTGTGCCGGGAGATTTTTTTAAAAGCGTGGCAACGCTGTAGCTGAAAATAAGTTAAGTTGTGTTTGGATAATCGAAAAGACTATATGAAATAGCGTTTAATTTGTAAACAATTAATATTTAATAAAATAGTAATAAAACATTGAAACTGTGTTCGTGTCTCATTTATCGGAGTTATTACAAATACTAATTATGTAGTTCTCGGTGATTTTAACTTGAGTGATATGATTTGGTGCAAAGTTAATGATACATTGATGCCGTTTAATGTAAATAGGGATGTTGAGATTTATCTTATAGATTCATTTTGTGATATGGATCTCAGCCAGATAAATAGCATATATAATCAATTAGGGAACATTTTAGATCTCTTTTTTGTAAAATCGGACATAAAATTTTTCGTTTATGAGTGATTATGAGTGAATTGGAATTTTATAATTATCTACAGTGTTCAAATAATTTATCCATTAATCAATTTAATTTCAAATATTGTGAATTTTATGCATTAAACTTAATATTGCTTAGTGTAAATTGGCAATCTATTATAATTGATAAAAACATTAATGAATCCTATGAAATATTCTTGGATACGTTTTTAAACATTTGTAAACAGTATATTCCTGTAAAGAGAAAAAATTGGGAAAGTCATCCTTGGTACACTAAAGGGCTGAGGCAGTTAAAGAATCAAAGAAATAAACTTCATAAAAGGTATGTTAGAACAGGTAGTGATGAAATTAAAAATCAGTTGAACCTTCGTCAAAAAGAGTTAAATTTTCTTAATAAATTTTTGTACAAACAATACATGCTTAGAATTGAAACAGATATTTAATCTAATCCGAGATCGTTTTGGTCGTTTATTAGGTCGAAAAAACAAAATAGTGACATTCCTTCATCTGACAAATCTGAGGATATTGTTAACTTATTCGCAAATTATTTTCAGTCAAATTTTGAAAATACAAATCAAAATGTTGTTTCTAATATTTCCGAAGAAATATATGATTGCGCAGATATAAATATGGGAAAGGTTGTTTTATTTGAAGGGGATATTTTGCAATGTATTCATAATATCAAGAACTAATTTTTGGGTGATGCTGATGGCCTTTGTGCATTTTTGTTAAAAAAATGTTCCCAGTCAATTGTTTACCCATTATTGTTAGTTTTTAATAAATCTTTAATAGAAGGTGTTTTTGCTAACCGTTGGAAGTTAACATTTATAACTCCAATTTTCAAGTCTGGAAAGAGACATGAAGTAATGAGTTACAGATCAATCAAAAAATTGACAACTGTATCTAAGATTTTCGAACATGCTATATATAATAAATTATACTTTGCAACAAAATCTGTTATAATATCACAACAACATGGTTTTCGCAGTGGTAGATCCACAATTTCGAATCTAGCTGTTTTTACAGATTATTGCTTTTCGAAATTTGAATCTGGTTTACAGGAAGACGTTATTTATACGGATATATCAAAGGCTTTTGATAAATTATCGCATAGTGTTCTTTTAAGGAAAATGTCGAGATATGGAATTCACTCAAGTTTTAATCGTTGGTTGTCATCATATTTGCACAACAGGATTTGCATAGTAAAAATTGAGGATTATAAATCCTCACCTTATGTTCAACCCTCAGGAGTTCCTCAGGGCAGCATATTAGGATCTTTATTGTTCAATCTTTTTATAAATGATATTTCTCATTGTTTCGAATTTTCAAACTTTCCGCTTTATGCTGATGACTTGAAAATATTTTCAAAAATTAGTTGTTTAAATGACTCCATAAAATTACAGCAGGATATTGATAAATTTAATTTATGGTGTGTAAAAAATAATTTAAAAATTAATATGAATAAGTGTTATCATGTTTCATATACAAGGGTTCGTTATCCCCTCCTGACTGTTTATAGGCTTGGGAATAAAATTATAAGAATGGTAGATGAAGTTGATGATTTGGGAATTTTATTTGATACAAAACTTACTTTTATACCTCACTTGGAAAAATTAATACCAAGTGCATATGCTACTCTTGCTTTTATTAGGAGAAATACTAAGGATTTTTCTGATCCATATACATTGAAAATATTATATACATCATTTGTCAGATCGAAGTTGGAGTATGGCTCCATAATTTGGAGACCTCACTGTAACGTTCATATTAGTCGAGTTGAGAGAATACAGAGACGGTTTATCAAATGTGCCCAAGTGTCATATGGGGTACGCTGTATGCATTTGGGGTTGGAAACGTTAGAATTACGTCGTAAAGTTCATTCAATGCTATTTATTTATGACTTGATCAATAATAATATTGATTGTTCAATTTTTTTGGAAAAAAATACCTTTTCATGTACCAAGTAGAATGCTTCGTCACAATAATTTGTTCAGTGTTGGATGCCATCGTCATAATTACATTTTAAATAGTCCTCTTATTAGATTATTTAATGATTTTAATTTATTAAATAATAAACACATTGTGGAGTTTGATGCATCAAAATCAAATTTTAAAGAACTTTTATTTTATAATATTAAAAATATGTAAATATTTAAAGAATATTAAATCCATAGTCTGTAAGGATTTTTGTTCCAAAGACTTAAGAAATAAAGAAATAAAAATCGAACAAAATTTGTCAAAATTAATTTTAAATTGTCCGGTTTTTTAAAACAAAATAGGCGTTTTTTTTTATTTTTTCTTAGAATATTAACGATTTTTTCACAAATTTATCTGGCAGCCCTGCATAAAACGAAAAGAATGAAGGGCTTAAAAAAAAATTAAAATAACAATATACAACAATTGTGTTTTATTTATTTTCATCATTTAAATTCTTTCTCTTCAAATAAAAAAAATAATAATACACATTCTTGTGTACATACATACATAATTTGTGCTCCATTTTTTGAAATTTTATTTTTCTCGCATCAATTTCAAATATGACTTATTTTGACAGTTCTTGTGAGAAACTTTTAGCAAAATATTGATACAGAAACACTTTTTCTCACATCCTTCCTATAATTGCTGGAAAATTATTTAAATGAGAGATTATTCTCCCAAAGTAAGGATACAGAAACACTTATGTGAGAAAAGCCATTTTTTGTTTCATATTGCACTGTTTTTGTCATAATTCACTTGTTTCATGCGGGAAATTTTACGATGCGAGAAATACAGAAACAGAAAACTTATTTTTTCTGGAATGATACCGATGAGGACTAAACTAATTTGTTAATTCATTTCCAATTTTCGGATCATCTAAACCTGTTTTGTAATTCAGTTTATCGTAAGCTTCCCATTGGTTTTGAGATGATCATATTAAAAGTGAAACATTAGGCCCAAAAGTATTCGGAAAAAGAGCTTCAAATGCATATCTCAAGACGATCTCAAAAATATGATGCCTACATGGAAAATACAACAAATCTCTCTCCAAAAATTCTCTAATAATGCAGCAGCACCATTTCGAATACCTAAATTTGAGGACGCAGTATCACGACATATCGCTATAACGGGTGTATCGAGTCACCAATCAAGTAATGTTTCATGAACAATAGTTGCTTGTGCCATTCCAGCCCCATCTTCACTCGTTGGTACACCTAACATAATTTCTTTGTCCTCCGAAGTAATCATTAAAGGTAATTGATTAAGTTTCAGTATTTAACAAATTAGGTAATAACTTTCCATCCCAATGTACAACAATAGATGATAAATTCAAGTCTTGGAAATTTTTTCAATTGATTTCGACTCTCGCAGAATTTGTCGTTGTCGTCGAATGCATGATCGAGTGATAATAAAAGAGTTAAACGGGTCTGTTCTAGGTTTCGACTCGTTATGAAAACGCAAATTTTTTTGAATGCGCATTATTCATAAATTGGTGTTCTCAAATCCGCATGTCTTTGTGTATTCAAAGTTTGTGTTCGAAAAAAAAATCTAAATGTCAAAAACAAAAAAAAAAACAGATTTTTATCAGCTGTTCAAAAAAAATTAAATTTTTTTTATTGTATGAAAATTAATTCCTAAAAATAATGCTTGACTCCATGTTTATTTTTTTACACAAGTGAGTTTAATAAAAACAACTTAAATTTTTGGATATGTTAAAATTTTTACTTTTTATTAATATTTGTGTAAAGGACTATATATTTTTTTTTATTAAATTGAATAAAAAACATTTCAAACTAAAACCCTAAATTTTGTTTTTGTTAAAAATTTTATCACATATAACAATATAAGTCGATTCGTTTTACTTTCACCAGCCCCTAACTGCTGTAATTGAAAACGAATAAAAACATGCGGATGTGAAATGCACAACACCAAAAATGCTGATGTAACCCAACTTTCGAGTACATTCGGATTCTAGAACATACCTGAAAATCTACATCTAGTAAGTTTATATCAATAAAAGACTGACAGGTAGCTGTGACTATAAATACGGCATCTCTGTCACTTACTTAACACCAATCTAAAGTAGCTACAACTCTTTCGCTGAAAATTTTGTTGCTTCCTCTTAATTTCTTCGATTCTGATGTTCTGGAAGTAATTGGAAAGTTTACTTCTCCACTAGATGCAGATGAAGCAGTTGCTTGACTGGATAAAAGTTTTAAATTTTTGTTTAATAGGGCATTTACATTACATCGAAATCTAGTAGATTTCATTTGAAATCTTCCTCCAAATCTAGTTCGTTTACATTATACTTGTTTGACATTAGCGAGATTTGGTTTTCACAACAAAAACCGCCGACTGAAAGTTTTTTGTGTAACACATACTTACATATGAAGAAATAGGCATTTAAAAATTTGCATTACATTTTCTTAATAATCAACTTCATTTATTTTATCAATATTATTTGTCATTTGCATTTATTTTTACTATTTTACAAAATTTTTGAATTTTTTTTTTAACAATTTTAACAAGCAGCTATTATTGTTTTTGTTTTGTTTTTTGTTAAAATGTCATTTTTTTCTTGTGCAGGGAAGTAGTTTTTAGTGCTATATGGGGAAAAACATAGTTGCATCAACAAGTACTACTAGATTTCGTCAAAATCTAGTTACGGAGTAGATTTTGTTTTGTACGAAAAATCTAGCCAAAAAGAACTAGATTTGGCTCGAAATCTCGAAAGTACTAGATTTCGTTGTAGTGTAAATTGGCTATAAAACAAATAAATAAGAAAATATAATTATAAGAAAATCCTCTTTATTAAATAATCGATTCCTATAATTTACCTAATACTGCTTTTTCTTTATCCCTTTAATTTTTTTTAATATTCGCAATAAAGCCAATCCGATGATTAGATCTCTGATTGCCAAACAATTCTGTAGAACTTGCATCAACAACTTCAAATACATTCGACCGTGCAATGTCAAATAATTTTTTAATGAACAGGCAATTTCATTTTGGTTTTTTACAGCCCCGTCACTCCGGTTTTTGTGTTAAACAAGTATGCGCCATTCATCGTATAATTGTATAAGGAAGAAAATTCCCGGAGAATTTTTATTCATAATTGACTTGAACACAACGGATTGAACGTGTGGTAAAATTTATATGAAAAGTACAGGAAGTATACTAATGGGCATAAAGTCACTAGGGAGATTCGGAGAGCTTGTTTTTGCAACCGGTATAATCCTACCAATTTTCCATACTTTTGGAAAAGTGGAAGTTGTAAAACAATAATTAATAATGTGTGTTATAAATCCAACAACATAAGGTAATATTGTTTTTAGAAATCGTATACACACACCATTTTCACCAATGGAATTAGAGCGAATGCTCATCACATCTCTAAAGACTTCATCATCCGATACAGTGGAAACTCAAATTGGTTCGGGCAAATATAAGAGGGATGAAAAGCAGACAGGTCTGGATCATTTGGATTGTTTAATGAGAAGAAATCGTTTAGAGTGTTAGGATCTAAAAGACAATCTGGGGTTTCGCGCGAGGGACACCTTAACTTCTGATATTTTTCCAAAGCTGTCCAGAAGGTAGTGACGTGTTTAGCTTCCGCGAGAAAAAGTTTCTTCGCTTCTCTCACAACCAAATTAGCACAATTCCTAGCTCTATTATACAACTCCCTGTTTGAAGTCGAGGGATTTCTTTTCCATCTGTTATAACATCGATTGCGCTCACGAATTGGATGTTCAACAGTTGATTGTAAATGGGTAGTATTGTTGCTAGAAATACATCCAATTTATTATCTGCTGTAGACTCATACCAGAAGTCAGTTAAGTTACTATTAACAAGGTCTGAAAATAATAAGTGATAATCAATTGATTCAAAATCCCTATACGAAAACGAATGTGATGTCACAGTTTTATTAAGACGAATATTAACCGAGCAAAACAAAAGGGTATGATCTGAGGCAAATGATATTTGATCAAATAACAGTAAGTAGCTAGTATCCGATAACATAAACAAATCAAGTAGGCTTGGGTAGCAATTTGTAGAAAAACGTGTAGGAATTTGCTTATTAACTATCAACAGACCAACCGAACTTATGCAGTTTTACAGATTTGCCTTATAAATATCATCACATAACAAATTAATGTTAAAATCTCCACATGCCACATAAAAATCATAATTGACAAAATAACCCTTCCGACTGTTTGTAACAAGCCTAACTAAAATTTCACACCCTCGATACAGTAATACCTACAATGTGTTAAACTCAGGAATTAATGCCCCTATTGCGGTTCTCCACTTTTGTAACAGTTTGGTTGTCTTTGGTAAATTTGCATTGCCATTCTCAACTCGACTGGCAGTTGGCTTTTCAGTTGTGTATCTGTTTTTTTCGTGGTATTGCCGTTTTCAACTTTGTAAAAGTTTGGTCGACAGAAACGTTATAAATACACAACTGTTTATTAGTAGTTGAGTTGTTTTCAGTTTCAGTTGACTTTCATTTTTAAAAGCAAAAAGAAAGTAACAATGGAAAAACCGTAAGTAGAAAGATTTGTTATACTGTATATTAGAATTTCACAGCATTTAATACATTCGTAGATCTTTGAAAATTACAATTAAAGCACAATTTGAGAGGCTTGTTAATCTAATGGAAAAAAACCCAGAGATTGCACGTGGAAAACCAAAATTTGGTATGACCAAAAACCAGTGTAAAGATATATGGGACTTTAACAAATTACTTTAATATAGGAGGAATAGCCACTATGCGAACAGGTGGTTTTTAAATGATCTTTGATTTCATCCAGCAAATAACAAAACGCTTCCTTGTTTAGTCGGAAATAACTTTTAAATCTACAAATTTAAAATTATTATTTAGTTACATTTTTTTATTTTTCGAATTTATTCTATGAGTTAAATTTAAATAATTGTAAATTTTTCTGTACGTAAATATACTTCATTGCTATCCAACGGAAAGCTAAGGTAAAATGTAACAAGAAAATACAATATAATAGTCTGGTAGTGTATAAAGTCATTCCTAAAAAAATTTAAGGAATAGAGCTATTACAAAAAGCTTTATAAAATACATAACTGAAATTTAACTCATAGAATAAATTCGAAAAATAAAAAAATGTTGAATTAATTAAAGTTGCTTATGAAAAAGAAATAATTCCCAATATCTATTATTTAGTTACGTTACTAATTATAAGTTCTTACTTGGCATTAGGTAGTTCAAGAGGGTTGGAATCATAAGGAATTTTTCTTATACGTAGCACATCTGTACAAGAGTTTTCATTTTCATCATCATAAAATAAATCGACACTAATATCCATTGTAAATACTTTTTATTCAATACACAATTAAAAATACTTTTAGTTTAAAAAATTATTTAATTTTATAAAATTTTCACTTGTCAAACATTATATTTAAAGTTGGTAAATCGATATTTTAAGTTGGCAACTTTATAGCGAACTCAACTAAAAACCGTTGGGTATCACAATACCTAAAATGAGTTTGGTTGTGCAAAGTTGGGTTGACTCTCACACGACCAAACTGAGTTGAGTGGAGAACCGCAATAGGGGCATAAATCACTGTTTTTATAGAAATGTGAGACCGACTGCTATTAATTTTCCATCCCAACATATTTGTTGAATCTTTTGTCAATCCTAGAGGTGATTTTTATTGTCAAAATATCAGGTGCCCCAAAACCAAGTTTTTGAATCAGGTGGAAATATTTTATGGTCATTGTCTGAAATACTAGTTATTTATTATTTAATGACACTTGACTTTAAAAAGTGGGTGGGGAGTAAGAAGTTAATAGGTAGCATATTTTAATATAATGTTTAAAAGGTAAAAATTAACAGATAGTTTATTTTAATTGTTATTATTAGAATTTATTAGTAGTACTATCTATATGATCTTAAAAAACTATTAATTGTCATTTTGATGACATTCATAAATTAATTTTTTAGAACAGCGTTAAAGTTGAGACGCATCTTATTTTTATAATTACTTATATAATTAACCTTAACGATGTCTACGGTTTAGTCTCTCAGTATAAGTTTTATATATATATATTACAATTGGAAACCCCTTGTCTTGAGTAACAAAATATTTATTTAGATAGGTATCCAACTCGCATCCCACTAATCGACCATAACGCTCTTAAAGGAAAAGACAAAAGCTGTCTTTGGAGCAAAAAACCCCCATTTTAAAATATATAAAAAAATTTTTTGGCTTTTACCAAAACAAAGTCAATTTTTAAATTGATGAAATAGTTATCTTAAGCTTCGTACAGACGGTCGTCAGATCTTACAATATTAGTAACCAGCGTTGTTTAAATTGCATTAAAATTGACTAAAAATGTCTTGCAACTGTTTGAACATTGTAAGCTTATTTTTATTTAGCAGACTTGTAAAATTTATTCATAAAAAATGAAAAATATTTATATTGGCAACGCCTGCTTACAATATTGTAAGATCTGACCACCGTCTGTACGAGGCTTTAGATACTTGGGACAATTGTTAAGGACAATAGGTAATAAGTTACATGGATGAGAAAGAACACCTGTTTGGCCGAAATGTCAAATTTTGACCCCCTCTAACTCAGAAACTATTTGACCGATCTGGTTAGAAAATTGTCCAATAGGACTTACCTTGGTGCAAATTCATCCCAATCGGAAGACAGGAGTTTCAAAATATGGGTACATATATATATATATATATATGTACATATATATACGTATATATGTATCACACTTTAGCAGTAACCGATTAAGTTCAACACAACACTTTTAAATTAAATTCATTATTTTATTTATTATTGTATGCTTATGAACTAGACTTATGATTAACTATTTACATGACGATTAAAGAATACACGTCTTTTCAGTCCGGCTTTTACTTTAATACAAAGCGCTTCTTTTCCCAAATTCCTTCTAGAACACCTTCTCAATCATATCTACATATCTTCATATCTACCGTGAGGTAACTTCTCCACAATTTTGTAAGGACCAACAAATTTTCCCTTGAGCATTAACCCAGTCCCAAATTGGGTTCGCTTAATGGCGACTAACTCATTAACGTCATACTCTTCTTCGGATTTACGTTTACTATTAAACGTCTTAATGTTTTCGTTCTGTATCCTAAGGATATTCTCCTAGCTTCCGCTATCTGATTGATCTGGCAACCTCATCTCTACGCCTGTCAAGAGTTTAATTGGTGAAAACTGAGTACTTCTTGAAGATGTGGAAATCATAATTATCTGAACCTTACGCAAATGCCTATACCAATTAATTGGTTCTTCAGCACACAACTTAGACAACATAGACACAATAATTTTGTGCATTCGTTCCACCTGTCCATTTCCGTGTGGAACCCCCGTGGCAATAAGCAAATGCTGTATGTTCTCATCCTTACAGTAACTTTCAAATGCTTTTGACGTAAAAGCTGCCCTTCTATCTGAGATCAATCTCATTGGGTTACCGAACACTGACGCTTTCTTCTCTAAACACTCAATAACTTCTTTAGCGTCTGTCGATTTAGTTGGATGAAGCCAAACAAACTTCGAAAACCCGTCAACTACAACAAAAATATAATTATAGGCCTTCTTTGTGGTCTCCATGGGACCAACTTGATCCATATGATATGTTTTTAGGGGTACGTCCTCTTTATCGATAGGGTTCAAATAACCCTCCTTCCTACCCGTCTTAGCGTCAGTGATAACGCACTCTACGCAACTCTCTACAACTTTCCTCACCTTTGACTGTAATTTAGGAATAAAATACTGCGTCTCTACCAACTGTTTTGTTTTTGCAACACCGTAATGCCCTTGCTTATGAGCAATCCTAATAATTTCGTCTTCCATCAGTTCTGGAACCACTATCAACTCTTTATTGGGATCCTTGAACAAAAATCCCATTGCTCATATAATAATCCTCGTATTCACAACTTTCTAACAGCGATTTAATAACTTTCAAACGTTCATCATTTGCCTGCGCTTCTTTCATTCTATGGGTCAAGCTACCCTCAGTAATCAAACATGACATACGACTCAACGAGTCTACGTGTTTCACTCTAGTGCCCGCTCTATGTTCTATCTCGTAATTAAAACCTTGCATGAACATTGCCCATCTTGATATTCTTGGCGGAACATCTTTTTTGTTCATGGTCATTTTGAAAGCATTACAGTCCGTCGCTATTTTTAAAGGAATTCCCAACAAATAAACACGCCACTTCTTCAAAGCCTCAATGATTGCTAAAACCTCTAACTCATACGAGTGATACCTTTCTTCGTAATCTTTTGTCCTACGACTCATATACTGAACTGGATGTAATTGCAAATCATCCAAACTTTTCTGTAGAAGAACAGATCCATATCCGAACTTACTTGCATCCGCATTAAATTCGGTGATCGCATCAGGATCATACAACTTTAACACTGGACCGCTTATTAGTGCTTCCTTGAGTTGCTGGCAAGATACTAAAACTTGATCATCTATCACGAAAGGTGGCTCTTTTCTTAACAAATCACTCAACGGCTTCGCGATAACGGCATAGTTTTCAATAAACTTCCTATAATAGGAGGTTAGACCCAAAAACCTTTGTGCAGCCTTCCTATCAGTCGGAATTGGAAAATTCTTCACCGCCCTAATCTTTTCCTCTGACGGCTTTATAGACTCATTACACACCACGTAACCTAAAAAGTTTACTTCTCTTTGCAAAATCTGCTCCACTTTATTTGTAGCCCACTCGCGGCTGCTCTACTCAACACAACTCTAAACTTCTCTAGGCCCTCCATTTCATCCTTAGCGGGTATGATAATGTCGTCCATATACGCGATAATAGTCCCGTCTTGTATTAAATCTCGCAACACAGCTGCTATGTACTTTGTAAACTGCAGGGGAATTGCTAATTCCAAAAGGTACGTAAAGAAATTCGAATTGGCTATTATAAGTGACAAATGAGGTATACTGCCTAGAAGACTCTTCCATCGGAACTTAAAAGTATCCGTTCTTTAAATCCAAAGTCGTGTAAACACGAGCACTCTGTAATTTATCAAGTACCTCATCAATCAACGGCATAGGGAAATGGTCTCTAATAATTTTCTCATTCAAGTTCCTATAGTCGCAACAAAGTCTCATCGACCCATCTTTTTTAGCTACCAACACTACAGGCGATGCGTATTCGGAAGTACTTGGTTCAATAATCTTCTCTTTTAACCACTCAGAAATCTGTGCGTTAACTATAGCACGGTCAGCAAAAGGTATTCTTCTTGGCTGTTGATAAACTGGTCTATCATCTTTCAAAACTATTTTCATCTCTATAGGACTCTTCACATTTTTCTTAGGTTTGTACTCTTCTATTTCTTTTACAACACTATCTGCGATATCCTTCTTTAAATCACTCAACTCAACTATTGGGATATCTGTTTGCAACTCTTCTGCAAATACTACTAAATTCCCCCAACAAGTTCATCCCAATCAATTCTTTAAAAAATGCTTCTCCATTTTTAATAACTACTTCTGCATTCCTTAACAAACTGTTACCAATCATAATGGAGTGATTGATGTCACGCTCCTTTACGACATAAAACGTTGCTTTAAATTCACAATCATCTATTTTAACTTCTATGTCAAAACGTCCCATCGTAACTATCTCACTGTCGCCTATTCCGTACAACTTTATCTTTTCAGCTACAAAATTAACCTCACCTAAAAGAAAAAGAGTATCGTAACGCATCAGACATACGTCACATCCTGTATCGATCAACGCTGTTACCAACTTTCCACCTATCTCAATATCCTTAAAGATCAGACCTGGTCCCTTGCGTACCATGTTAGCTTGATCGCGTTCCGTCTTAACTCTCTTTTCAGCACTTCTGCCTGGACATTCGAATGAGCGAATTTCTGACATTTAAAACATTTATTCTGCTTCTCTGGGCAAGCTTTTGCCAAATGCGTCTTGTCACCACACTTAAAACATCTTTTCTCAGATTTGGACGTCTCTACTGTAGCTGTCTTGGGCCTTTCTATTGTTTACACTACCTCTTTACCTCTGTTTGACAACTGAGGTCTATATCTGATTTTCTCGTAAACACTATTTGCTTCTTTAACCCCTCAATGTTGTCCGCTTGATAAAGTACAGTCTTGTTTATTTTTGAATCCGGTATTCCGTCAATAAAGTATTCTACAATACTCTTTTCATCTAATTTTTTACCTTAATCCATCATGGAATACAGATATTCTATCAGTGTCTCACTTTTGTTAAGTTGCCGATTGCGTAATTGGCGATGAACTTCCGCTGAAAAACATGAAGCTCCAAACTCGTCCTTTAAACTCTTCTTCAAAGAAGCCCAATCCCTAATGCCACTTTGGCTCCTAACATATGATTTGGCAGCTCCTGTTAATAATTGTCTACCATAGACAAACATTTGCAATTGAGCCCATTTCACAATGGAACCCATGTCTTCAAACTCCGCAACCCATTGATTAATGTCAAATGCATTGTTCCCTGAAAATGTGGACAAGCTATCCTCAACATCTTTTAAAGTGTACATGCTCTTTTGTACAGGCCACTCAATACTATCCGAATCAGTATTGCCTTTAGTATGATCGACTACTGTAATGCCATCAAATGTATCTTCATCAACAATCGAACTGTCCAGTCCGTAATATTCTAAAAGTCGTTTTTGCATGTCTCCTGTAACTCCTTGTGTCGTTAACTTAAGCCCTTTCAATGCGTCTCTCAAAGAATTTACGTTCATACCCAAAATTGTATCTCTGTCCATTTTTACTTGAATATTCAATTAAATAATAAAAATTATATCTAATAAAAATTTCGAAACTACAACTCTAATTTAATTAACCAAAAATATCGATTAAATTATATATCTAAAAAAGCAAAGTTTAATTATCATTCACAAATTTAATTCAAATTAATCCGAAAATTTGCACATCCACTTTTAATTTTGAAAAAGTATTATCTAAATATTTTTAAAATATATCAAGAAATAATTTCACTCTACTATAAGCTTAAATATGATGATTTAATTACTTATCTTCTCTGCAACCCGTCTTCTTTACTTCGCAACTTCCTTCTCTTAGCAACTTGTTTCAGCAATTTCTTCTCTTGGCAACTTTTTTCTTCTCTCGCTACACGTGACGTACTTCTTTTGTTGTTTAACGATCTTTACCACACACCCTTTCTTATTTGATTTAGTTTCTAACGACTTTATTGCATGTTCATGAAAAATACTCAAAATTTTCAGCTCAACTTCTTAACATTGCCTAAGCAACCACAATGTTCAACACAAAGTTCTCTTTTTTTTTTTATTTCAGCTTTCGCTTAGTAACAACACAACTTTTTATTTTGGATTTTCCTGTCCCAACAGTTTTTTCATTGCCGAAGCAAACACAATTTACAACTCAATCTTTAGTTAATAGAAATTTCAAATTCCAATTGTTTTCTTTGCCTAAGCCAACTCAAGTTTTTCAACACTATCTTCTTTATTTTAATGGGATTTCACTTTCCCAATCGTTCTCATTGCCGAAGCAAACACAATTTTTTCAACACAGACTTCTTAATGGAATTCTACTCTTCCAATTGTTTTTTCATTGCCGAAGCAAACACTGTCTTTTCAACACAAAATTCTTTTCTTTTTATACTCAGAGAGTGGGGCTTTTCATTCTCGATCGTTGACACCTTATTGTCTTTGTTTTAACGAACTTTTTAAACGATGTTTCGCGCACAATATTCTCTCAATAGTTTTTTCTTCTTACAGTTCAATCTTCTGATCGTTTCACTGTTTTTTTTTCGTTTTTGAGTTGAAATGAACTCAACGTTTCATTTCAGCTCGTTGCTCAGTTACTGCATGGTTTTTCAACTCTTTATATTTTGTCTATTATGTGTGTATAATTTTATTTAACTTATTGTTGTTGTTGTTGTATATTCAACACTTCTTTTGTCATGGCATGGCTTAGGGGAGGCTTTTATGGTTTGAACAGTTTTTAACGAATTTGTCCATGCATCCCCTTTTAAGATGTTATGTTTTATAGTTTTTTAAACATTATACTACTCACACTTTAGCAGTAACCGATTAAGTTCAACACAACACTTTTAAATTTAATTCTAATTTTATTTATTATTGTATGCTTATGAACTAGACTTATGATTAACTATTTACATGACGATTTAAGAATACACGTCTTTACAGTCCGGCTTTACTTAATACTCTCCTTGTTTTATGTCCGTCTGTTTCGCACTACAAAGCACTTCTTTTCCCAAATTCCTTCTAGAACAATCGGGGATAACGGACAAACACTACAAGTTCTTTTGTAAATACTGGTCGACATTGGATGATACCCTACATATATATATATATGTACATATATATATAAATATATACATATATAATTAGTATTGTGGTTAATTTATTGAACTGTTAATGGTTTTTAATCCAAATTTAGATATTTTAATTAGGCTTAAGTTCATTGAATTTAATTTTCATTAAATTATTTTTATGAAGACAGGAATTTAACAACATGAAATCAATTATTTATAATTTATAATTTTTCATTCTTGACTGCGCTAACAGTTCAATAAAATAACCACAATACTAATTATTGTTAACAGCTTAGGCACGAGCTATGTTTACATTTGTCCTTCAAGTTGTGCTGAAAAAGGTCAACAAGAAAAAAGAAAGACAAAAACGGGAAAAACAAAAAAATGTACTTTGGATTTCAAGAAGAATTCTTGACAAAAAGTACGAAAAAACAGAAGTTAGGAAGAACATGTAAATCAATTAAAAATAGATAATCATTCATTCAAAAAGCAAATTTCGATCTACCAAGGTGAAATACCATTTGGTTTAAAGATTGCTGTTTGACTATTGACTTCATCCGGCTGCAATAGCCGAGTGAGTAAGACGGCAAGCCCCATTGAAGAGATTGTGTGGTTACAATCGAAACTAGTCTCGGCAACCTGTCCGTGAACGTTCAAATCTCAGCGCAGTCAAGAATGAAAAATTATCAATAAAAATTTTAATTGATTTCATGTTGTAAAATTCCTGTCTTCATAAAAATAATTTAATGAAAATTAAATTCAATGAACTTAAGCATAATTAAAATATCTAAATTTGGATTAATATATATATATATATATATATATATAGAGGATTTCATTTTAATACTGATTTAAAAATTTGTGTGCAATATTGCAAGTAGTTTCTCTTTTTTAACGTTTTTTTTCTTTTAAGCCTAGTACTCTGTTCAAATTTGTGAAAAATGTTTAGCAACATATATTATTTCATGCGAAAATCGACATGTATCAATGTTACCTATCTCGAGAGTTCGCACAATTTGACTTTTTCAATCTTTCAAAGTATGCGACAATGTTTTTCATATTTAAACAAAAGCCACATGTATTTTACTAAAAAAGTATTTTTTTAAATAAAAATCAAAGTAAATATGGATGAAAGTCTGTTACCGGTTGTGTTATTTATGTTTTTCAGTTCTCATTTTAATATTAAGTTTAAACTTTTTTTCCTTTATTTAAAATTCTACGTTAAATAAGTGCAGCTTATATTATTTCGCAGTTGTAAAAAAATGTTGCCAGAAACATTTCGCAACTTTTTCAAAAATTAAATAGAGTACAACTCTATCAACATTATTTCATAAAAATTGCGCAAAAGTTTTTTTCATATGAGTTTTGACAGTATTTCACGTGAAATGTTGAACAGAGTACCAGGCTTTAGGTGAAGATATGTATAAAAAAAAGTACACTAATGCTGCTTTCCAAAACACCTAAATATATCCATAAAAATCGTTTAAAAACTGATTGAGTTTTGATAAGTTTTGTAATAACATACGTTTTTGTGTCGTCTTTTTAAAAATACTTGAGTACTCAAAAATAAAAAGTTTTTTCGACCTCGAGGCCAATTATTTGTAAAAAATATTTATTATTTATTTACTCATCTTCTCCAATATTTCGATATCCATCGGATATCATTATCAAGGAATGAGTTACAAATATATTCGTAAGAGACGTATGACCTTCTCCACATTCAATATTGTACTGTGGAGAAGGTCATACGTCTCTTACGAATATATTTGTAACTCATTCCTTGATATTGATATCCGATGGATTCCACATTCAATATTGTACTGTGGAGAAGGTCATACGTCTCTTACGAATATATTTGTAACTCATTCCTTGATATTGATATCCGATGGATATCGAAATATTGGAGAAGATTAGTAAATAAATAATAAATATTTTTTACAAATAATTGGCCTCGAGCTCGAAAAAACTTTTTATTTTTGAATAAAAAAAAAGGTCGAAGGAATAATATTTAATTTAACACTTGAGTACTGTTTGTGTTTTTTTTAATACAACTTTTGTTACATTAAAATCCGATTAAATTTGAGCATAAAGAAAATAAAAATGTATTAAAAAAAAGAGTTTTTCAACTTCAAAGACCCTTTCACTTAGATCTGACCAATTTTGTTTTACATATGAATACAAGAACTTAAATATTTAAAATAAAATAAAGAATTTTGAAATCAATTTTTAGAAATAAACCGTTATTTAAAAAAGGAACGAACTTACCAGAAAACAATTTTAGTAGTTTCGTAATTCATGGAGTCCAACAACGCAGAAAACCAGAGAACCTCTGCATTCTTGTTTTCTTAACTTTTGTATCATTGTGTTATTAAATCAAAATTATATTTACCGTTATGTAATGCCTCTGTACTCTTGGATCTCCATTCTTATCATCTTTATAGGGAAAACCATAGTGAGTAAAAGCAATAAAATAAAATCGTGTTATAACGTATGTTGCAAAAAGAATAACAAGAAAGTTCTTGCATTTTTTAAATAGAATAACCAATGGCGTCAAAAAGCTTGTAGTAAGAAATGTAAATGTGCAGCAAATTAATGCAACTATAACGTCTGGATTTTTTTTACCACCAGATCTGCCGGATGTTGAAATGAAAACATCTATAACCATACTGTAAAAGTTTAAAGTCCATAAAGCAACCAGTATTTGGCCAGCTAAGTGAATATATAACCATCGACGAACTAAAAATAATTATTTTTTTTTTAACTACAAAGTCGACCAGATCAGTTGAGACAAATTTCTTAACAATATCTTACATTTAAGTAAAATATTCTACCACTCGTATTTTAATCTCTAAAAACAGCCCATCTTAAATGCATGTACATCCATGTATTTAATGTCGATGAAAATCGCATAAAATAAAGCAAATAAACAAGAACCGAAAAATTATTTTGTAAATTTTATAGGAACACTTTAAAGATCAGTAGCTCGTTTCTGTATTTCTCGCATTGCAAAATTTCTCACATTAAGTGTGAAACAAAAAATTCCATCGTTTCTCGATTTGTGAGAAAAAAGTGTTTCTGTATTTGATTGCGAGAACAGACAACACATATTCTGTTTTAACTGGAATACTTCCAGTAATAAAATGTCAAATGCAAGCGAAACGTCAACAAGGCGAATTCATTACAGGTGAACCTAAAAGCCCAGCTGGTAACTTTCTTTCTTTTGCTTTATAATTGTTGGATGTCAAAATTTTGTTTATTATCTTTATTTCTGTTTTGATTTGTTTCGGTTTTTGAAATTGTACAATGATTTTACAAAAACAAATTGCTTGTGGTTTTTTTTCGAGTTGCACTTGTTGTACTACCGAGATTACCTTGAATGAATTCGCCTTGAACGTCAACGAAAGAAATAGATATAATAAAAATAGGGCTGCCAGATTTGTCGATTTATCGTCATTTTGACGATTTTTTGTTCCAAAATTGGCAAAGTGCCGATTTGCTGATTTTTTCTGGTGAACATATTATTCAGTCTTCGAAATAAAATAACTTTAATTAGTTTAGTATGATTATATATTTTGCTCCACAGAGAAACGATATCTTTAAAAACATGGCAGCTTAAAAATATTTGGGCAAAATTAAAATTTCGAAGGAAAACTGCTAAATTTTTATTTCTTAGATTATTTAATACATTTGTTTATGTGATCAATACATTAAACTATTACACCATTTTTAATCAATGCACTATAGGAAATTATGGCCTTTTTTTTGGCAAGTTCAATATGATATTTTGTTACGCCTTTAAGCGATATTTTCAGGAAAAAAAAACAGTCTGAAATTTTAAATTGTTATCGGATTAAAGAGAAAAATAAAATAAATAATTTTATATAAATAGACTTCAAGTTTAAGTATGTATAAAATATGTATTTTGCCCATGAACTTTACCATTTTTTTTGATTATGTTTTAATAAAAATCGAAAAAAATTTGTCAAAATTAATTTTAAATTGTCCGATTTTTTTAAACAAATTAGCCGATTTTTTTTTTTATTCTTTCTTAGGAAATTAACGATTTTTTCAAAAATTTATCTGGCAGCCCTGCATAAAACGAAAGCAATGAAGGGCTTAAAGAAATTAAAATAAAAAACAATTGTGTTTTATTTATTTTCATAATTTGTGCTGCATTTATTAAAATTTTATTTTTCTCGCATCAATTTTAAATGTAACTTATTTTGACAGTTCTTGTGAGAAACTTTTAGCAAAATATTAATACAGAAACACTTTTTCTCACATCCTTCCAATAAATGCTGGAAAATTATTTAAATGACAGATAATTCTCCCAAAGTAAATATACAGAAACACTTATGTGAGAAAACCCATTTTTTGTTTCATATTGCACTGTTTTTGTTATAATTCACTTGTTTCATGCGGGAAATTTTACGATGCGAGAAATACAGAAACGGGCTACAGTATCGCTAAAATATTTCAAGTCACTTTCAATACTAGAATTTACACATATTTTTCTTTCTTTAGTATTTATTTATTGAATCTTATATTAAATATGACCTAACAATAATTAATCAAGTCTTATCCTAATATTTGCTTTATGTCCTGCCAGTGCCAGACAAAAAAGATTCCGTCATCACGGTTTTTGTTCACGTATGTAGGTGTTTATCGCTAATCTGATTAGGTGAGTGCTGCAGTGTCTCTTCTTCTTAAGTGAGTGTGCCCGCCATAATTAAAAATATTTCGAGCTAGCGGATTTGGGTGCAGTACAAGTCTTTTTAAATATTTTACTGCATATTTCGTTATCACAGTTTTTACTAATGGCACATTTAGATCCTTGTGGATATTTTAGTTTTTGACATACCAGGGAGCGGCAGTGATTATTCGGTGAAGTTTATTTTGGCGCCTTTGAATTTTTTCGATATTAGAAGCCGAGACAGTGCCCCATAACTGAACACCGTAGCACCAAATTGGCTTTAAGATAGAGTTGTAAAGTATAAGTTTGCAATCGAGACTAAGAACAGAATTTCTTCCAATAAGCCAATTAATTTGAATGGCTTTTAGATTCATTTGAGTTAATTTAGCTTCTATATGCCACTTCCACGTTAAACGCCGATCTAGATGTATACCGAGGTATTTTACATGCGAGTGTTGGGGTATTATTTGATTATTGATTTTAATCGTTTCCCGACGCAATGTGAATGTTATATGTGCGCATTTTTGCTCATTGATCTATATCCTCCATTGTTTTAACCACCTTTCCAGTTTAAATATATGATCCTGTAAGTAACGAGATGCTTTTTGACAGTTTTCGTCTACGCTTAGAATAGCTGTATAGTCCGCAAATGTTGAGGTTTGGCTGTAGCTGTTTGTTGGCATGTCCGAATTATAAATTAAGTGTAATAGCGGGCCCAGGATGCTGCCTTGTGCGGCTCCAGCGTTAATTGGCTGAGGAGAACTTAAAAAATTGCCTTCCTTAATAATAAATTGATAACCGACTAAGTAGCTTTATAACAACTTGTGTATGTTTGCTGGTAAATTTTGATGCAATTTATGTAAAAATCCTTCATGCCAGACTTTATCAAAAGCTTGAGACTCATCGATGAAGAGTGCAGAGCGAAATTTATTTTTCTGCAAAGGCTTTTCTTATGACATTTACTATTCGCTGAGTTTGTTCAATTGTGCTGTGCTTTCTTCTAAACCTGAGTTAATGGTTTGGAATACATCTATTTTCATTTAAAATCGGTGGGAATTTTGATACTAGACGTTTTTCAAATAGCTTTGAAATATTAGGTAATAGGCTTATAGGCCTGTATGACTCAACTTTTGTGTGATCCTTTCCTGGCTTTGGTATTATGGTTATTAAGGAAACCTTCCATTCTTGAGCGTAGTATTGAAGGCGTAAAATAGCATTATATTATAAATAATAAGAATAATTTTCTTTGCTATAATTGGTTGCTCTAAAAGCAATTTATTACTGATCTTATCAATACCGGGGGCCTTCTTGGTGTTTAAATCACAAATAGACTTTACGATTTCTCATTTTTCAGATGATTAGCAAACAGATTTCCTTTTTCAATATCATTTCTTGCCCAAGTTCCATTCAAGTTTCTTAATGGAGGCTTACAAATAACTGGTCTATTGAGACTACTAGCTGCACGCCATAATGAGTAGTCTGACTGTGGAGTTGCTTCAAGAACCTTAAGATATTTTTCCAGGGAAGCCGTTTTCTGAGACTGCAGTAACTTTCTTAGCCTTCTGTTGAACAGCTAGTTTGAGATAACTGTCAAAATTAACAATAGCGAGATCCACGTTCTCCGGTGTACTAAGCGGAATATTTTCTGTGCAATGGGCACTAAGATATTTTTTATATTTTAACCAATTTATTTGTGTGGCTGTCGTCGCTAAGTAACCAGACGGAGATACAATTCTATTGGGGTTCATTATAGTAACAATTGTAGGTGTGTGATCGGAAGATAGGATACTATCGTAAATGCATAAAAACTGTGCATCAAAATTAACTGATGCAATAATTGCAAAAATTTGCTGCAGAGCTGCGGCATCACTGCACAAAAAAACTTTTGTCCTATGAGAGTGATGCCAAGTTTCTTACAAGTGATGCTTTTACGAACTTTAAACTTTACTGATGCGCAACAACTGCATTTACTAACGTACCCATAGTTCTAAGGAAGCTTCAACATGAATCGTTTCAGTGCGGATCAGAGAACGGCTTTGTGTGATTGCAAAAAAATCGCATTCAATGAATAGCATCAAATACACTCGCTTGCGTTCATGCAATCAAACTTGCCCATCCACACACATTCGCTGCTGGTTTGCGATCATTCAAATAATGCACATCGTGATTTGCAATTCATAACATCGTTTAGCTTCGTACGTCAAGTAAGATGTTTGTGTTTTTGGTCCGACAATGATTGCTTTGGTAAAGAAAAAATACAAACAAAAAAGCCAGAAAGCAAGCAATCATTACTCTCATGTAGGCATTCAGCAGTTGCTATGTAGTACGTATTAAAGTTTTTTCATATGCTGGATTCGAAAGAAAAAAAAATTGAAATGAAATGCAAACACACATAGGTTCAAACAATTTCCATAGAAATATAACTATTTTTATTTTTTTCATTTCTTAAAAAGTACAGTAATTCTGTATGTACTTACGTATAAATTTAAATTAACTTAAAATAGTAGATATTTAACAAAAACGAAAAAAAAAATTCATAATTTTAATTAAGATATATTATTTATATAGGTATACAAAATTAATAAGATAGATAAAAGAGAGCCGGTCTCAAGCTTAAATAATTAGTAAATTTTACACAAATTTTTATACATATGTATGTATGTAGGTACTTAGATATTACAGGGCTAAAAATTATACGATTCAATTTTTTAACTTTTTGATATATTTTTTTTTTTTTTTTTTCAGTATTTATTTATTGAATCTTCATATATTAAATATGAACTAACAATAATTAATCAAATCTTATCCTAATATTTGCTTTATGTCCTGCCAGTGCCAAACAAAAAAGATTTCGTCATCACGGTATCTGTTCACATATGTAGGTGTTTATGGCTCATCTGATTGGGTGAGTGCTGCAGTGCCTCTTCTTCTTAAGCGAGTGTGGCCGCCATAATTTAAAATATTTCTAGCTAATGGATTTGGGTGCAGTTCCAGCCTTTTTAAATATTTTACTGCACATTTCGTTATCATAGTTTTTACTAATGGCACATTGAGATCCTTGTGGATATTTGAGTTTTTGACGTACCCGGGGGCGGCTGTGATTATTCGAAGAAGCTTATTTTGGCGCCTTTGAATTTTTTCGATGTTAGAAGCCGAGGCAGTGCCCCATAACTGAATACCGTAGCACCAAATTGGCTTTAAGATAGAGTTGTAGAGTAGAAGTTTGCAATCGAGACTAAGAACAGAATTTCTTCCAATAAGCCAATTAATTTGGATTGCTTTTAGTTTCATTTGAGTTAATTTAGCTTCTATATGCCATTTCCACGTTAATCGCCGATCTAGATGTATACCGAGGTATTTTACATGCGAGTGTTGGGGTATTATTTGATTATTTATTTTAATAGGGGGCATGTTTCCCGACGCAATGTGAATGTTATATGTGCGCATTTTTGCTCATTGATCTTTATCCTCCATTTTTTTAACCACCTTTCTAGTTCAAATATATGATCCTGTAGGTAACGAGATGCTTCATGACAGTTTGCGTGTACGCTTAGAAAAGCTGTGTCGTCCGCAAATGTTGAGGTATGGGTGTAGCTGTTTGTTGGCAAGTCCGAAGTATAAATTAAGTATAATAGAGGGCCCAGGATGCTGCCTTGTGGGACTCCAGCGTTAATTGTCTGTGGAGAACTTAAAAATTCGCCTTCTTTAATAATAAATTGACGACCGACTAAGTAGCTTTCTAACAGCTTGTGTATATTTGCTGGTAAGTTTTGCTGCAATTTCAGTAGTAAACCTTCATGCCAGACTTTATCAAAAGCTTGAGACACATCGATGAAGAGTGCTGAGCAATATTTTTTTTCTTCAAAGGCTTTTCTTATGACATTTACTATTCGATGAGTTTGTTCAATTGTGCTGTGTTTCCTTCTAAAACCGAATTGATGATTGGGAATACATCTGTTATCATTTAAAATCGGCGTTAATTTAGACACTAGAAGTTTCTCAAAAAGCTTTGATATATTAGACAATAAGCTTATAGGTCTATATGACTCAACTTTTGTAGGATCCTTTCCTGGTTTAGGTATCATGGTAACTAAGGATACTTTCCACTCTTGTGGGTAGTATTCAAGGCGTAAAATAGCATTAAAAATTAGTAGAATAATTTTCTTTGCTATGCTGGGTAGCTCCAAAAGCATTTTGTTACTGATCTTATCAAAACCAGGGGCTTTCTTGGGGTTTAAATCATGAATAGCCTTCTCGATTTCTCTTACTTCAAATCTTAGTGGAACAGCTGATCTAACAGCAACAGGTGGTAACTCGACCGCAGTATCGAAAGATGTATGAGGGGTAAATACGGTTTTCAAATGATTAACGAAAATATTTCCTTTTGCTATGTCATTTCGTGCCCAACTTCCATTTAAGTTTCTTAATGGCGGTTTAGTGATAACTGGTCTTTTAAGATTTCTAGCTGCACGCCATAATGAGTAATCAGATTGAGGAGTTGCATCAAGTTCCTTAAGATATTTTTCCAGAGAAGCCGTTTTTTGAGACTGCAGTAAGTTTCTTAGCCTTTTTGTGCACTCTTTTAGTAAATTTTTAAGTTGAGGGGATCTGTGCAATTGCCACTCTCTTCGAACTCTCCTTTTTTCAGTCAAGAGACGCTCGACATCAGTAGAATATATTTTACTATTTTTGATATTTTTGCGGGCTATGCTAGAATGTTGAACAGCTAGTTTGAGATAATTGTCAAAATTTACAATAGAAAGATTCACATTCTCCGGTGTTCTAAGCGGAATATTTTCAGTGCAGTGGGTACTGAGATATTTTTTATATTTTAACCAATTTATTTGTGTGGCTGACGTCACTAAGTAACCAGACGGAGATACAATTCTATATATGAATGTAGGAAGAGTAAACTGTCTACAGATTTTGGGCCAAGCCGGTTTCTCTTTTCTGTTATTACGTTACCCGCTAACGAAAAAGCTCGTTCAGAAGCCGCATTACTGGCAGGAATAGAATGAACTTGCATTGCAAATTTAGATAAGTAAGGATACAACTTTTCATTAATTTTCCACCAATGGAGCGCATCAAAATCATCTGTATATTCAACATTTTCTGTGCAATATCTTTCTATCTCTTCTGTGGGTGTTTTTGTTGTACTCAGTGTTGTTTTTTTTAATAAGTCTTCAAAAAAGAACTTGAACTGCGATTGATTTGAAGATTCTTTATTCGTGTCTATTGTTAAACTGTTTTCAGAAGGTGATAGCAGCGAATCGGAATCAGAATATGTTGTGGATGGACTGTTTGGCATGCAATTATGAGATGTGAAAGAATTTTTTTTGTTAATTTGTGAAATGCAAAAGTTTTTAATGTCAGTTATATCGGTTTGTGATACACTTGAAGCTGGTGGATACAAAAAGAAAGCGGTTTTTTGCCATAAGCTCAGATTTGTAGCTTTTTTTTTAATATTTTCTTTCAAGGACAGTATTGCAACTTCATCCGTTTCTTTAGGTAAACACAGTCTTTTAACTTTATGAATTGATGGTATAACGAAATATAAGGAGGAAGTGCTACATAATTGTAGTTTTTTAAATATAATTTCGAATCCACTGCATAAGGCAACTAAATCTCTGAGCGTTGATATACTGATTAGTAATAATCTTTGGTTTTCTTCCTTTTCTGTGAGTATCCGGTTAATTTGGAACCAATTGTCTACTATTGACTTGAACATTGTAAAGTTAGAATTCCAACGAGTGGGGCAATCGCTTTTTAAGGAAGTTTGTAACTGGTGCTGCAGGTTAGACTTTTTGAAATATTTAACAATTTTTTTACACGCTTGTACAAGTTCTTTAAGTTCTAAGGTTTCATTAAAGGAATGTTCCAAGACATTTGCAAATAAATGGCTGCTACAGTTTAAGCGAATATTATTTTCTAACGCTTTCACAACGTTTGATCCTCTGTCTGTAACGAACGTAATTTCCTTCGTATTTTTAATTCCAAATTCGCCAAATAACGCGTTCAATTTACATAAAATGTTAGCACCAGTCGAACGTTCGAAATCCATGGATTTCATTCCCAAAACGATGTCATACAATTTCATATTTTTTTGATAGTGCAATGTAACTCCCAAAAAATTTCTACGCACATAATTGTCAGTCCATAAATCAATAGTAGCAGCTGCACCTCCGCTTTGCGCAATTTCAGCTATTTCGTCTTTGATTTCGTTTTTTTTTGTCAGTTGCTATCTTCTGCGTGGCACGTGAATCATGGCATCAGGAAGAAGGTCTAAAATGTCAATATTTTCCCCATATTTTGCTCCAATTTTTACAAAAAACTTTACAAGCTTGGCAAAACCTGAACCGCTGATGGCTGAATATGGTTGACAATCCTCAGTTATTCATGCTACACTGATATCTATGGCCGATTTTTTGTCTTCTGCTGTTACAATTTTGAGACAATTTGACTCCTTGAGTATTTGACAGCACTTATGTCGACTTAAATTGGATGTTTGTCTTGGAGTATATTTGAGAAGCTTGAAACATGTGCGGCAATATACATATCCTTCTAAAATATTTCCATCCTCCTTAATTATTTCCGACAATATGCCCCAAATGACACTTTTTCCCTTGCGTTTTGGCAATAAGGTGTAAACACTTTTACAAATTTGTTCTAAAACAAAATCTTCTTCACTTGACATTTTGCCGAACTCCACCTGCGGCTTGTTACGCTTTTAAAAAACTAAACACAAAAACAAATTGGACACAAAAACCAGTTTATTTGAACTTATGCGGACAACATCTTCATACAACTCACAATCATACCAACAGAGCGACTCATACTCATACCAATTTACATTCGTCGTTATCTCATCTAGTGGACAATGACTACTTGAATTTAAAAGCATAAGAATGCCTGCGTTTTGATTTTGAGCAATTGTGTTATGGCGTGCGCATCAATGAATGCAAACAAAGCACGTTCCAAGGCGAATTCACTAGAAGGTGAGGTCAACTCTACAACAACACTGTTTCTGTGGTCCATCTATCAAAAATATTGCTAGGAAAAAAAAATGTTTGTTTACATAAAAAAAACTAGTTCGTATACAAACTTTGACAAATCGACCACCGAAAAAAATAACCATATGCTGACTTTACCCCACCTTCTAGTCAATTCGCCTTGGCACGTTCGATCATCAAACTCATACATGCACAAATAAAATGCTTACGAAACGATGTCAATTTTACCAACGTTGAATTTTGTTTTGCAGGCATAGAATTGATGTTAATTTAAGTGTATGAGTTAATCAAGAAACATAGTGATTTTTGCAGTTCTCTGGTGGTGATGCCTTTAACCACGCCAAAATCGATGACATCGGGAATTTTTTGCTGATCAGTAGGCCAATATGTTGGTTGTCTACTCGCGACCACATTTAAATCCATTTTAGAGATTTTATACATATGTATGTACTTATTTTGACCACTAGACATTTAAAAATAATTTAAATACAAGGTATAGTCATTAGAAATTTTGTTCTCAATTTTAAAACCCAAACAAAACAAAAATAAGAAAAAAATTAAAACAAGCGTCAAAAATCAAATAAATCAATTTTATTCGTTCCAAAATTTCTTAATATAAAAATTTTTGATAACAAATTTTAACCAAAAATCAATTTTAAATAAACAAAATATTGAAGAAAATATAGTTTTATATAAAAAAAGTAAGTTTCCAATATCTAAAAAGTGCAAAATATGTTTAATTTAAATATTTGCAAATGAGTAATATTTCCTTGTTTGACATTACATGGGTAAATAATGACAACTGTCCCTAATGAACATACCTGGTACTTGTTATAGTATGGTTAAAATTAATATTTATATGTTTAATTATTATGTATGTTTTTTCGACCTTTTTGTTTTAACTTCAATAAGTAAACGAATAATTAAGCTCAAGGCCTTAGTTTTTTTAATAAATTTTATTTATTTATTTAAATATTCAATATTTCGTAACCCTACGGGAAACATCTTCAGGATCTTAAATAAATATAAAGAAAATACAAAAAATTAACACAAAATTTTCACTACATAAAACACTGTAACAAACAAAAATTGTTAACATAAAAAGAATATAGCAACAAACATAAACTCACAAAAATATATAAATTTTTATTAAAAACGAGTAACAATAGACGTACATTAAACGACTGCCCGTTAATCCGATCTTTATTGTACTAATTAGTCGTTTTGTTTATGATGTGTTGAAAGCTGCTTGCACAATTGTTTTCCACATCTTTTTTAAAATTCATCCTATGCTCTTTTTTTGTTTTTATAATGTATAGCATTTCCAATGTAAGTCTTCTCCTATATTTGTCTTCTGTGTGTAGGATATCAATATCAGTTAAATTTGGCAAGTGTTCTCTCTCCGCACAATGGGCCAGCAGTGCAGTTTTTTGTGTAGACAAATTATTTTTACATTTTAAATCTGATTTGTGTCCAGCTATTCGGGTTTTTAATTTGTTCTTGGTTGTTCCGACGTATACTTTTTCGCATTTTTCATTTTCGTTGCCGTTGCATTTTATTTTATATATTACATTGGATTTTTCCATTTTGTCAATTTTTGTTTTTGTGTTAGAGTAAAGTTGTTTAAGTGTATTCCTGGTCGTTGATGCTATTTTATACTTTTCTTTATTATATATTCCGGATTTCTGAATTCTTTCTGATATTTTGGGAACATAAGTTAATGACTTGTAAATCTTAGGTGTCTCTTCTCTTCTTTTTTCTTTTTGATTTTTATTATCTTTAATCAGTTTTTCTATAATTTTATTTGGAAAAGCGTTTTTCCGTAATACCTCCCTTATTTTTATCAAATTTTCTTTATGAAACTGTTTATCGCTTATGGTAAGTACCCTTTTTTTTGAAGTTTATCGCGGTATTTATTATAATATTTTTAGGCTGACATGAGTAAAAGTTTATTATCCTTCCCGAAGATGTTGGTTTTTGGTACCAATCCGTTTTAATCGTGTTACCTGTTCTTACAACTAGGGTGTCAAGATATGGCAATCGTTCGTTCTTCTCCTCCTCTATTGTGAATTTTATTCTATTATGAAAGCTATTTAACTTATTGAGCGTTTCCTCTATTGCACATTCGTTTACAATCCCAAAAAGGTCGTCAACATACTTCGTTAATAGTCTAGGTTTTTTCTCCATAGTCCCAATACTTGTCTGTAATAGTTCCTCCATAACTATGTCCGCTACTATGGGAGATGCTGGTGATCCCATTGGTAAACCTCTGCATTGCGCGTATACTTTATCGCCATACTTAAAGTATCTGTTATCCTGTATGCAAAATTTTAATATCTTTACGAATAATTGTTTCGACATTGTTGTGTGTTGTTGAATCTCGTCCCATTTACCTGTGATCAAATCGATTGCATATTCCACTGGAATACTAGGGAATAAAGATATTACGTCAAATGATACCATCCTCTCGTCGTCATTTATTGCACTGTCGTTGATCTTATTTCTAAATTGCACCGCGTCTTTTACATTAAATTCCGAGTTTTCTGTAAGCTTATTTAATATATTGGTCAAAAACTTACATAAACCGCTAGATGGGGAGTTCACCGAAGAGCATATTGGTCTAAGAGGTAGTCCTTCTTTATGGACCTTGGGTAATCCATATAATCTTGGAGCAAATGCCGCGTCATTTTTCAGTCTTGTCTTCTCTATCACAGTTAAAATATTGCACTTATGGAGTTCATCTATAAGATCATTGTTTCTCTTTTTTAATGCTGATGTTGGATCTTTTTTTAATCTTTTGTATGTCATCATATCATTTAAAATGTTGTTCATTCTTATATCGTAGTCCTTTTTCTCCATAGCCACTGTGACATTCCCTTTATCGGCATTCAAAATTAATATGTTTTTATTTTTCTTCAAAAATGTACGAGTTTGTCCCACTGTGTTGTGTATGAAACGTTCTCTCTTATTAAGTGTATGTTTATTTACATGATTTTCTAACATAAAAGTAAATTTTGCCCTTGCCATCTCTTGGTCCTCTTTATCATTTAAGGTTTGTATGAAGTCTTCTCCGTCGGCTATATATTTAAACATAGGAAATTGTTCCCTTGTTGTAGGCAATGCATGCTTTTGTCCTAATGAAAAAAGCCACTGGATGTCTTCGGGGATCTCTATATTCGTTTTGTTCACAAACCAATTTTCGTTTTTTACAATATCTAATTCTCTTCTTTGTGCAGTTTTAAGTACTTCAAATTTCCTTAAATGTCTGTTTTTAATAGCATAGTTATTTATTTTTGTAAGTTTATTTTCGTTTTCCCAAAATTGTTTCTGTTCTTCCGTTGACAAATATTTGTTTATATTGCTTTCCAATTCTATTATGACTTTTCGGTTATGTTTATCAAGCTCATGTTTTTGTTTGATTAACAAATTAAGAATTTTAATATGAAAATTTTGTAAAATGGTATTAAAAGCACTATTAATTTTTGGAAGAACTAATTCTGTTGATTCAAAAATACCATGAATGTTCTTTGTTGTGTTATAAATGAAATTTGGCGTTATTCCAGAATTTCTACATCTAATAAGGAACGTTATCGTTGATTTCGTGTTAAGTTGTCTTAGTTTGAAAGTTTTGTGCTTATTTATATATCCTCTAATATTTTGGTGTTTATTCTTTATGTTTTTATAAACCATTTTTCTAGTTTATTTTTAACGGCGTGCTCTCCGTAATTCTAATTATTATGTATGTTTTTTCGACCTTTTTGTTTTAACTTCAATAAGTAAACGAATAATTAAGCTCAAGGCCTTAGTTTTTTTAATAAATTTTATTTATTTATTTAAATATTCAATATTTCGTAACCCTACGGGAAACATCTTCAGGATCTTAAATAAATATAAAGAAAATACAAAAAATTAACACAAAATTTTCACTACATAAAACACTGTAACAAACAAAAATTGTTAACATAAAAAGAATATAGCAACAAACAGCTTTCAACACATCATAAACAAAACGACTAATTAGTACAATAAAGATCGGATTAACGGGCAGTCGTTTAATGTACGTCTATTGTTACTCGTTTTTAATAAAAATTTATATATTTTTGTGAGTTTATGTTTGTTGCTATATTCTTTTTATGTTAACAATTTTTGTTTGTTACAGTGTTTTATGTAGTGAAAATTTTGTGTTAATTTTTTGTATTTTCTTTATATTTATTTAAGATCCTGAAGATGTTTCCCGTAGGGTTACGAAATATTGAATATTTAAATAAATAAATAAAATTTATTAAAAAAACTAAGGCCTTGAGCTTAATTATTCGTTTACTTATTGAAGTTAAAACAAAAAGGTCGAAAAAACATACATAATAATTAGAATTACGGAGAGCACGCCGTTAAAAATAAACTAGAAAAATGGTTTATAAAAACATAAAGAATAAACACCAAAATATTAGAGGATATATAAATAAGCACAAAACTTTCAAACTAAGACAACTTAACACGAAATCAACGATAACGTTCCTTATTAGATGTAGAAATTCTGGAATAACGCCAAATTTCATTTATAACACAACAAAGAACATTCATGGTATTTTTGAATCAACAGAATTAGTTCTTCCAAAAATTAATAGTGCTTTTAATACCATTTTACAAAATTTTCATATTAAAATTCTTAATTTGTTAATCAAACAAAAACATGAGCTTGATAAACATAACCGAAAAGTCATAATAGAATTGGAAAGCAATATAAACAAATATTTGTCAACGGAAGAACAGAAACAATTTTGGGAAAACGAAAATAAACTTACAAAAATAAATAACTATGCTATTAAAAACAGACATTTAAGGAAATTTGAAGTACTTAAAACTGCACAAAGAAGAGAATTAGATATTGTAAAAAACGAAAATTGGTTTGTGAACAAAACGAATATAGAGATCCCCGAAGACATCCAGTGGCTTTTTTCATTAGGACAAAAGCATGCATTGCCTACAACAAGGGAACAATTTCCTATGTTTAAATATATAGCCGACGGAGAAGACTTCATACAAACCTTAAATGATAAAGAGGACCAAGAGATGGCAAGGGCAAAATTTACTTTTATGTTAGAAAATCATGTAAATAAACATACACTTAATAAGAGAGAACGTTTCATACACAACACAGTGGGACAAACTCGTACATTTTTGAAGAAAAATAAAAACATATTAATTTTGAATGCCGATAAAGGGAATGTCACAGTGGCTATGGAGAAAAAGGACTACGATATAAGAATGAACAACATTTTAAATGATATGATGACATACAAAAGATTAAAAAAAGATCCAACATCAGCATTAAAAAAGAGAAACAATGATCTTGTAGATGAACTCCATAAGTGCAATATTTTAACTGTGATAGAGAAGACAAGACTGAAAAATGACGCGGCATTTGCTCCAAGATTATATGGATTACCCAAGGTCCATAAAGAAGGACTACCTCTTAGACCAATATGCTCTTCGGTGAACTCCCCATCTAGCGGTTTATGTAAGTTTTTGACCAATATATTAAATAAGCTTACAGAAAACTCGGAATTTAATGTAAAAGACGCGGTGCAATTTAGAAATAAGATCAACGACAGTGCAATAAATGACGACGAGAGGATGGTATCATTTGACGTAATATCTTTATTCCCTAGTATTCCAGTGGAATATGCAATCGATTTGATCACAGGTAAATGGGACGAGATTCAACAACACACAACAATGTCGAAACAATTATTCGTAAAGATATTAAAATTTTGCATACAGGATAACAGATACTTTAAGTATGGCGATAAAGTATACGCGCAATGCAGAGGTTTACCAATGGGATCACCAGCATCTCCCATAGTAGCGGACATAGTTATGGAGGAACTATTACAGACAAGTATTGGGACTATGGAGAAAAAACCTAGACTATTAACGAAGTATGTTGACGACCTTTTTGGGATTGTAAACGAATGTGCAATAGAGGAAACGCTCAATAAGTTAAATAGCTTTCATAATAGAATAAAATTCACAATAGAGGAGGAGAAGAACGAACGATTGCCATATCTTGACACCCTAGTTGTAAGAACAGGTAACACGATTAAAACGGATTGGTACCAAAAACCAACATCTTCGGGAAGGATAATAAACTTTTACTCATGTCAGCCTAAAAATATTATAATAAATACCGCGATAAACTTCAAAAAAAGGGTACTTACCATAAGCGATAAACAGTTTCATAAAGAAAATTTGATAAAAATAAGGGAGGTATTACGGAAAAACGCTTTTCCAAATAAAATTATAGAAAAACTGATTAAAGATAATAAAAATCAAAAAGAAAAAAGAAGAGAAGAGACACCTAAGATTTACAAGTCATTAACTTATGTTCCCAAAATATCAGAAAGAATTCAGAAATCCGGAATATATAATAAAGAAAAGTATAAAATAGCATCAACGACCAGGAATACACTTAAACAACTTTACTCTAACACAAAAACAAAAATTGACAAAATGGAAAAATCCAATGTAATATATAAAATAAAATGCAACGGCAACGAAAATGAAAAATGCGAAAAAGTATACGTCGGAACAACCAAGAACAAATTAAAAACCCGAATAGCTGGACACAAATCAGATTTAAAATGTAAAAATAATTTGTCTACACAAAAAACTGCACTGCTGGCCCATTGTGCGGAGAGAGAACACTTGCCAAATTTAACTGATATTGATATCCTACACACAGAAGACAAATATAGGAGAAGACTTACATTGGAAATGCTATACATTATAAAAACAAAAAAAGAGCATAGGATGAATTTTAAAAAAGATGTGGAAAACAATTGTGCAAGCAGCTTTCAACACATCATAAACAAAACGACTAATTAGTACAATAAAGATCGGATTAACGGGCAGTCGTTTAATGTACGTCTATTGTTACTCGTTTTTAATAAAAATTTATATATTTTTGTGAGTTTATGTTTGTTGCTATATTCTTTTTATGTTAACAATTTTTGTTTGTTACAGTGTTTTATGTAGTGAAAATTTTGTGTTAATTTTTTGTATTTTCTTTATATTTATTTAAGATCCTGAAGATGTTTCCCGTAGGGTTACGAAATATTGAATATTTAAATAAATAAATAAAATTTATTAAAAAAACTAAGGCCTTGAGCTTAATTATTCGTTTACTTATTGAAATTTATATGTTTATTATATGTTTATGTGATTCTTTCTTCATACTAGGGCTACTAATATTAAAAAAAAAAAAAAAAAAAAAAAAAAAATGGATATTTATATTTCATTTTTTCGTTGCTTTTATTTCGCTTTAAAAACATAAAAAATCGTAATTCAGGAAAAGTTATTTAAAAACATTGTTGCCAATGAACAATTCGGAAATTAAACATATCGCTCATTTCGTGCAAGACCGTCACAACTCAAAATTTGGCATTTTCGAGTTAGTAATGCAGAAATGTTCTTCTCTTAAATCTCTACAAATTGATCTAAGAACGGAGAGAATTATCGAAAAAATAACGGTAATACAGATGCTTTTGACGCTATGACCTCTTGTAACAAACTTGAGCAATTAACATCAACAAGGTCACATTTCAGTTTTTTTGTTGGCATTCCTCTTGTACATGTGGTTTTCTTTGTAGCAAAAAAGAAACATTTGATTTTATAACTGTATATAAAATAAATAATAATAGGTTGGAATCTTAAAAAGGCTCTCCTGTAAAGTTTCAAATTTTGAGTTGTGACGGTCTTGCACGAAATGAGCGATATCTGTGTACCAAATTACTCATTTATGTACTTATATGACACTACATTTTTAATGCATTGTTCAATTTTCGGCGCACAGTGCAAATATAAAGTAATAGAGAAATTTACCAAGTGCAAAGAGTTCAGCTGTATTAAGATAAATAGCAAACTATCAAAAATTTTCCTAAATTATCGATAAAAAATTATTTTTTATGTTTTCTCTTTTGTCGTGTCCACAGCAGAGAATGACAACAAGAACCCATAAGAATAATATACAGAGGTATTTACCCACGCTTTACGTTATTGTGTATATCCATACTTATAACACAAATAATAACAACAGCTATGGTTGTGCGTTGCAAAAAATATGTGTATTACTTATACTTATGCACGGCAATATTTCACGCAACCACATTCAGTAAACTTAAATACATGAATGTTATGCAGATATTATTCAATACCCATGAATGCGTTTTGGTTATCTGCCATACATATAAAATATCTATGTGTAAGAAAATATACATGGGTACCTTCAGTATTTTTGGCACTACTGCGTAAATATGAAAAAAAAAAATTTTGTATGAAATGTTTTAGCAAAAATGTGCTTTGATCACTAGCCAGGTATGGGACTATGTACATATTTTTTTTGATAAATAAAATACATTTTTTTGTAACATCAGCAGTGCCAATGTATGTCTACATACATAAAAATAAAATTATAAACATGCAATGTCCTGAGCGGATTAAAATCTATTAGAGAAGACTTTTTGATACTATTTTGTTTTTCAATTGATATTTTCTGATATTTTTTATATTGAACTTACAAAATAGATTAACTCACGTGGAAGATAAAATATGAACCGGAGGTTGGTCCATCGCCAAATCGATCAACTAAGACGGAACAAATAAATGCTCAAAACATGTAAATTCATATAAACTTAGATGTACTATGTTTTCTTCATATATACATAAAAATTTATGGTCGAATATTGACCATTAGGCAAACGCTAGTATATATAAAACGTTTAATTTTTATATCCTAAATTGGTATCTTCGATATTAAAGAAAAAAAATAAAAGATGGGTTACGACACAAATAAAATTTTTTGAGGCGGCAGTACGCTATTTTTAAACCGAGAACTACTTTGGTTTCTGCAAAAACTATGCGAAAATAAACATAAAATGAAACGTTTGAATTATAAATCGTTACAGAACGGCGACTAAATGTATTGAGTGGCGGTTGCACTCTTTCTTATTAGCACAACCATGGCCCAATTAGTAGGTCTGCTCGAAACGCCTGCTGATATTTTGTAGCGTTGCGTTTTTGTCGTGCAATTGTTATTGTAGCAATTGCTTTTGACATCTTGTCCATTTTTTACACAAACAAATGCATTGAGTTTTGACATCTTTAACATAATTTACACAAAAAAATTTTTGTCTTTTTTTTTATTGTTGCATTGTTGTAGTTTTGCGCAGAAATACTAGTTGGGCCATGAGCACAACATACAAATTAATACTTACATACATAAAAAACAATATCTTCCGTCTCGTGTCACCTCTCTATGCTATGTGCGTGTGACAGCGACAAGTGTAAAAAAATTATGCGGATGAGTAAAGGTTTTTTACATGCAAAAATCAATAATTTTTTTGCACTTGTGCACTTGTCGCTGTCACACGCACATAGCATAGAGAGGTAACACGAGACGGAAAATATTAATTCACTATAATAATATTATATGGTCTTTTACACCTAAAAAGTTGCCATGATCTAGCTAAACATATTAAATTATATGAAATATTTGCTACTATCAGGGGTGTCATAGAATCCAAGTCGGTTTTGCTAATTGTCGGTTTTTCAAAACAATATTGGTTTCATTTGGTGTCATAAAAACAAGTCGGTTTTGTTATTTTCGAATACAAATAAAACCGATATTCGAAACAGCTGTTTTATGTTTTGGTTCATGTGTTTATAGTTTTTAATGCAATTTTTGTTTGATAATTTTTTAAATTATGATTGTGCTCTAAAATATTGTTAAAACTTGTGTTTGTAATAAAAGGAAAATTATAGAAAAGAAAATAAGAATGAAAACACACTAAACATATGCAATAAATGCCATCGTTGTATTAAATATTTGCATTTGTTGTTTACATTTGTGTAATTTTATTGTTTTGTAGAATTATAAATTAATTAAAAATAAAAAATAAATTGTTTCTTGTTAATAAATAAAATAAATAAATGTGTTGCGAACTTTCTGTACGCAGAAAAAGTGAGAATACTCTTGCAAGCTCGCAGCAGCCCGCTGCCGGAGACTACCGGAGACATGCAAAAAATACTAATTTACCAATTTTATTTATTTCCATCTATGCAAAATAACTATCTGTTGAAAAAATTAAATAAAAAATTAAACTTTAACCAACTATATTTATTTCCAATATAAAAACAAGAGCTGTAAGCTGCTTGGTTTATTTTCAATAAAAATCCGATAATATTGGTTTCTGTGACACCTAAAACCGACACTAATTTCAGTTCGAACAAAAAACCGATAAAATTGGATTTCATGACACCAATGTATTTTTTTTGTCGGTTTTAAATCCAATACCGATAAGATTGGTTTCTATGACACCCCTGTATAATGTATATATTTTCAGCTATACAATATTAGCTGTACACAAAAGGTATGTTTGATACTATCATTTTTGTTCGCTTTAAAACACATTCTCTAAATGAGCAAACATTTATTGTCAAAACAAACAGTGTGTGTTTATAAAGCAGTGGTGTCAATTATGATTGTGTTGGTGCGAATACTCTTGTCTCTTACATTACCAGCGGGAGGAATCTGCGGTTGCGAGGCCTATTACGAGGCCTAATTAACATACATATTTTTGCTATGAAGACTTTAGAGCAATTAATAATAATACAATTATCAAAAAATGTTGAGTTATGGACAGACACAATCAGTTATTATTTAAATAAATTTAATTTGGAACTTGCATTTCGCAGAAACTTTGCTTATTTTTTGGAAAAATTGAGCACTTGACAATATTTGAAGTCTTTTTACAACCTTATACAATTCTTTCCAAAATTTTTAATTTGGTGCTCAACATATCTTTGCGAATGCCAACAATGAAAATTCATTTGCACATACTAATGCAAATAATAATCCCATTAAGTTTAAAAATATTCTATAATTATTAACCACCATTATAAAAAGAGAAGATTTTACTAGCCTGTAAAAATATACTTTTATTTACCAATAATATCTTCTAAATTTATATTGCAGTTTCGAAACAACAAAACATTTTTTAGGTTTGCGGACGTTAATTTATTGCGTTGTTTTGAGCAAATGTATTTCAAATAGGAAAATATTTGTTCGCAAAGATATATTGAGGAAAAAAAGCGACAAACATTTGAAGGAATTTTTTTTTAATACAGGATATAGTGCCCCGTCTAATTTTTTCCAGAACTCAATATTTTCCCTATCTGGATGATTAAATTTTTAATAAACTCATCCGCTTGTATGCTCGTTATCGCTGTCTACAAGACTAATTAATAAGATTCAAATTTGAAGTTTACAGAAGCTCAATAACAGTTATTCTTGATACTACAACAAGTACACTACACCTCGTACAAAAACCACAAGCAATTTGTTTTTTTAAAATCATTGTACAATGTTAAAAACAGAAATAAAACAAAACAGAAACAAAGATAATAAATAATAAATATATTATTTCTGTTTAGAGGCCTCAAAACAGGCCGTGCGATCGTGCGATATTTCCCGCTGAATGAGAGTGTTTTGCAGTAAACAATTATATTTTACGCTCGCAAAATAAAAGAGCGTAAGCGTACATGTGAGTTTTGCTGACACAATTGTGTATGACGCTGACATCCCTGTTATAAAGCAAATTAAATCTTCTTCCACGTCATTTTCCGTCTGCCAGAGTCAGTTAATCGGGAAACATGAATGACTACAAAATAATTAAAAGTTTTTCGGGAGAAAAAGGAAATAAAATATTATACGTTTATTGAAACAGATTAGTTATATATATGTATATAAATGTATGTATTTAGTTTTATTTATTAATATATGCTAAGCTGCATGTGTGTATGTTGCAAAGTATATGTATGTATTTTTAATAAAACATGACATTTTTTAAATAAATTTTTTATTGGTTTTATTGTTCAAATAGACAGTTTTCATGGTATTAGGAAAAATAGAAACACGGTTAGGAAGATCATTTTTGTTTTTCTTCTAAACATAATAATATGTTTAGACAATAATAACCTACAAGCATGTCTGAACATATGTATATTGTTACTGAAGACGAGTTTGACACAATCATAACCACAAACATTAATGATAGTTTGCGATTGTGATTGTATAAACCATGTTTTTTCTTTGCGTGAACGTAAATTTAATTTAGTCAAATGGAACTTTTAAGTACTTGAACGCACTTATATGAGCGAGCACTAAGTACCAAAATTCTTTAATCTTTTATGTGGCAATTAATGCAAAAATTAAGTTTTTTTCCGAAAACGGGATTAATAACGTCCCGTTAAGATATTGGCGGGACGTTGCACAGTGCTTTGTCCCCATATAACGATGGGACAAAAAAAAAAGGAGTTGTCGTAGACTTTTAAAATTTGGTATGCCGATATAAAATATCTTAGTTAAGAAAAATAAAATTTTTTGAAAAATCGGACCAAGGACTCGCCTACCCATATATGCCAATAACATAATTTTTAATATCGGCTACATAATTGATCTAAAAATCATGAAAATCCGTATTTGTTATACGTACTTAGCTTCCAAACTTTCTGTTAATTTTAGTAGTGATTACAGCAAGGACTATAGGTCCTGCCATATATCCTTAATTGTAAAAACTCTATAACTTTTGCAAAAATGATATGATTATTATGAAACTTGGTATATTTATTTGTATTTACTAAGTATTTTTTTAGTTGAACAAGCTTTGTCTGTCCGTCAGTCTTTCCTTCTCCATCTATTTGTCCGTCCGTCTGTCCATTAAAATATTTTAATCAAAGTACAGGTCGCAACTTTAAACATGATATTTGGTGCACAGAACTCTTTGGGCCAAGGACAACCCATTCTAACTTTGGTTGTAATCAGTTCATGACTTCACCTAGCCTCCGTACAAATATCCTCCCGGAGTTGGAGTTTAACGAATATAACTGACTAATAACACTATGCTAGTTGAAAAAACAGACAAGCCGGGCACATGGCGTTTTAACATAATTCGGGTACGCTGAATCCAGCGATGCCCGCGGTTTTTTAAGAGGAGGTTGCACAACATATATTCGCGTAACTCAAAAACCGTTTAGTTTATTGAAATTTCAAAAATTCCGCAATAAAATTTCATTTAAGAAAAGTAAAACTTTTTTTCTAATATGAGTAGTCGTTATTGAAACATAATTTTTTTTTTTTAAAAAAAATTAATTTTTTTATCAAAAAAAAAAAAAACGAAGCTGCAAACAAAACAAGCCATAAATGATTAAAATCTGTTTGCAACTTTTGATTTTATTCACAAAAGTCGACAAATTTAAATTAATTTATGAATTTCATAAAACGCAATATTTGTATGGGAGCCCCCCTAAGAAGTGGAGATAAGGGGCAAGTATGTCTCGAGAAAATGTTAAAGACAAAAAATTAATTTAGGTCGGTCATACATTATATACCACTAGGGGCGACTTCTGGGAATTTATGGGACTTTTTCTTCAATATATATAAAGAATATAATTTATATGGAGCATTTCATAGGATTTTTTTTAATTATTAAATTCTTTATCCAACATTACGTATATATGAAGAATGTGCCAATGCAGAAAATTTATTTTCGCCGTAAAATCACTATTGAAACAAGTACCTTGTATGAATCATATTTTTCTTTAAGTGTTATATATGGTAAGAGTTGGACACCATCAATAGTGTGTACACACTGCATTTACCATTTAAATAAGTGAGGAAAAAATGCAGACGCCATGCCATTTGGTGTTCCAATGAGAGATCTCACAGTTCATGTTGAAGATGAGTGTTACAAATATGTATAGCGTTTTATGAAATTGTTAAATTAATTAAAATTTTTCGACGTTTGTGAATAAAATCAAAAGTTGTAAACAGATTTTAATCATTTATGGCTTGTTTTGTTTGGAATTTCGTTTTTTATACGTCTGCAAAAAATTAAAAGCATAGCTGAGTTTTCCAATTTTTTATGATTTTTTAAAAAACAAAAATTTCGAAATTTTGTTAAAAAAATTATTTTTTTTTTCTAAAAAAAAAAATCATGTTTCTAAATCGACTGCGGATATTAGAAAGAAGTTTTACTTTTCTTAAATGAAATTTTATTGCGGAATTTCGTTTTTTTTAATTTTTTTAATAAGCTAAAGCGTTTTTGAGTTACGCGAACATATGTTGTGCAACCTCCTCCATTTTCGAAATAATGGTATATCTCGAAAACCAGAGCCAATCTTGAAAAACCGCGGGCACACTGGATTCATCGTACCCGAATGAAACCTGTACGCCAGGTGCCCAGCTTGTCACAAAAAAAAATGTCAATTTCTTGCACAGTGTAATTAATCGCATTTTAATAAATTTGAACAGTAACAAGTTTTATATAAAAGCAAATGTACTTCCCAATTTGACGTCATTCTTTATGGGGGTCCATTAATGGTCCTATCTCCAATAAAGGAATGCGAAAAAATTCTAAAAAAAAGTCTAAAAATTATAAATTGTATGCGTTTTCCCGTGAAGCACTAAATAAAGTAAAATATGAAAACATATATTAATGTCATTATTTGGCTATATTTATAAACATGTTTTCGGCAATAACTGGTGGATTTTTCTTTTAATAAAAATAAATAAAACCAAATAATACTCAAATAATATACATATGTATGTAGGTTAAATAAATGTGAAAAATGCGATATTTATATATTTTTTTTTTCAATTTTAAACTGAGGTTATAATTAGTTAATTAAGTTCTTACACATGTTATATATCATCATAACTACTAGAGTATTTTTTCACGTTCTCATCTCTAATTTGAAATATAAATTAACGGCATTTTAATATGAAAACAAAGCGAAGCAAAATACAACACAAACTAAGGTGAAATTACTTTACAGGTGGCGTAAACAGCACAGCTGATCTATTTTTCCTGGGCTTAGCTGCCAAATTCACTAGTGTTTGTTGTTGGAAATACTACAACAAACGCAAGAGCAACAAAAACAAGAAAACCAAATTGCATCTTGTTTTTGTAATATTGATTTCATCTGACATTTGAATGACAGAAGTGACTAATTGAATTTTTACTTAATTTGAATTTTTAATATAAAAAGGTTGCTCATAAAGCACGTAGAACACTTATGCAAAAAAAATTTATTTTTTTCTTAATAACAAACTAATTTATTTATAAATACTTAGTTCAAATTGGTTTTGGGAATACAATTATTTATTAAAAGATTTTGTTTGTTGTGCTCACTGTTGCCAATTTAGCTATTTTCTCGTCATATCTAGCGATTTTTTGTCAAACTTTGCGGAAAAAATTGTGTTTTAGCTACTAGCGGGAAATCTAGCGATTTTTTATTATGGGTTTGTTCGCTTTTAATAAATTTTTTTGACACTTTTGTTAAAAAGTTGCTCTCATATAAACAAAAGGACCAAATAAACCACACAAACTGTTGCACAAACATATAAAAAAGCATGAATCGTGCTTGTGTGAATATTACAAATTTGCCATCTTGTTATCCAATTCTTATATCCAGTTCTTATTTCTAAAAAAATATATTGACTTTAAAGCCTCATTCACAATGGAAGCAGACATTTCGTTTTCCATGTGTCTCATATCTTTCCAAGGTGTTTCATATAAATTATTGTGTTAAAGAACTGAAAAACTTTGTTACTACTTTCTTCTACTACAGGACAAATTTATATGAAGTTCTAAATGACAATTATGATCATTTTCATAAGTTTTGAATAAAATTTAGCATAACTTCGTCAACGAAATCCTAGCAAATCTTTTTTTTTATTGATTACCTTATCAGCAAGGCCTATAGCTAAGCTATATTATTTTAGTTTTTTCTTTACCTATGTATGTATGTATGTTTATATATGATTGTATGTTCTACATGCTTCCCGAAATATGTTCTTAAAAATAGCATTTGATGATGCTTTAGCAAATCGTTTCATTGATAATTTTATAAAACGCAACATAAGTTACAGATTTTATTTGCAAAAAGGCGATTTTAGCGAAATATCGCTACATTTTTTAATAAGTTAAAAATTTAGCTATTTTCCAGCTATTTTTCATTCTGTTTTAGCGATATTCTTTGGAAATCCGTTGGCCACAGTGGTTGTGCTTAATACCCTTTTTTTAATAGTTGATAAAAAACACTGAAGCTGGATAAGCTGTTCCTATGCGCATTTCACTGGTTGCTTAGGCCAGATCATCAGGAAACGTTCTCCTAAATAATTTTAGAAAAGCCATAGCTATCAGCAAACAAGACTACAGAGGGAATGAGAATTACCTACATACACTCAAAAAAGTCTTATTTGCAACGATATCAAAGCTTAAACAAAATACCAAACAATAAAACAGTGATGAGTTTATCTTTTCTTACATTCCCTATAATTGTATTCCCAAAAACAACTTTGATAATAAAATTTTTGCAGGTGCACGTGCATAAAAAACTGAACTGGCAAATTGTTTTTATTCTGATTTCTTGCGAAAACAATAAAAGCACTTTAACTTAACTAATTGTAGTGGGGAATGTAAGAAAAGACAAACTCATCACTGTTTTATTGTTTGGTATTTTGTTTAAGCTTTGATATCGTTGCAAATTAGGATGTTAATGCTTTTCACATAGTTTGTAATTTTACTTAAACATTATAGCTCTATAACACTGGTTTACAGCTAAAAAATACCAAGAACGCCACATGCCTAGATAAGTTAATTGGGACCTCCAAAACACGAAAAACGCTGTAATTTTTTTTGTGTTTTTCGGTGTATGGTCCCACTCAAACCCTTGTGGAGCCCAGCCGAGATAAATGGCATATCGTTGCAAAGGTAATTGAATACCTTTTTTGTCGATATACCGCAAATTTCTTTCTGATAAGAACTGGCTGAGTTATGGTACCTCAAAATTCAAAATTTGCCTATTTTTTACGTTTTTTTAAAAATTTTTCATTTTTATTTCGTTTTTTTTCTACGTTATAGTAAAGATCTGGAATGTTTTATTTTTTTACCTAATAGTTTTTTTAAATACCAACATTTTAAGTGTAATTTAAAAAAATCGGATGAAAAATAAAGTTTTTATTAAGGATTTTGTGGAACGACAATATTTTCATCTTTATTGCTCACACACTATATTCGGCGTCCATCAGTTTTGGACGTTTGGGAATTTACATTGAAACGACAATAAAAAAATAAAATTTGTTTTTGTTTTCAATACAAGTTCCCGGATTTACATTTTAATTTTAAAAAACAGGCAGGTCTATTATTGTGCATCGGATTTTTAAGCAATTAAGGTTTTTCCAAAATTTTATGGTCCTTTACTGTCTATTAAGCGTGCGTGTTTCTTACAGGTAACAAAACGCGCGAAACACCATCATAAAGATGTGTTTTTTTTTTAGCAATTTTCCATGCAAATAAATTGTTTAAAGAATTCTTACAGGCATATAAAAAAACACATTTTGTAAAAACATGTCAGTTTGGTCAATTGGTAAGGGTCAAGAGTGTTTCTTCACATTTGGAAAGCCAATGCAATGGAGAAACCAGATCAACCATACAACAGATTGTTATTTCTGTTTAAAGGAAAAGGCTATCGGACGTAGAATTGAACCAGATTATACAGTTGTTAGCTCGGTGACGCTACCAGTGCCGCACTCAGTATCGTGCCACAAACCGCAGCTGATTGTAGCGGGCCCCACAGAAATACGAAAAAGAACAATAAAAAATGATTCATCAGATGAGTGCAGTGAAGCAGAAATGCAATCAAATAAGAAACCCCATTTACTTACTCAGGCCGAGCTCAATGATTTGTGCCGAGATTTGTATTTGCCGAAATCGAAATCTGAATTATTTGCATCACGATTACAAGAGTGGGGATATTGTGCTCCTGAGACACGTGTTACATATTACCGTGATCGCAGCAAACAACTTGCACTTTTCTTCGCAAAAACGGCAAACTTTTGTTTTTGTGCCAACATATGTGGTCTTTTCAGTGCGCTCCAACAAAATTATGACCCAGAGGAATGGCGTCTTTTTATGGATGGAGGCAAGGATAGTTTGAAGGCAGTCTTGCTTCATAAAGGGAATACGAAATGATTTTAAATTAGTTGCCATACTATCTGGATTGCTAGGGGGCAATACGAAGTTTCCCTGTTTTCTATGTCTGTGGGACAGCCGTGACCGTCAGAATCACTACACCCGAAAAGTTTGGCCCGAGCGAAGTGGACGTACGCATGGAGTGTACAATATCAAAAATTACCCACTCATTCCTCTGGAGAAGATAATACTTCCTCCATTACATATTAAGCTTGCCATGATTTACCTTAAACAAAAATTTCCGAGAGCCACAGCGAGCAAAAATGAAGCTGGTATATTTGATGGACCTCAAATTCGGGCTCTGTACGGTGACCAAGCATTTAATGAGTTTTTAGGTCCAGCTCATTTGGAGGCATGGGAAGCATTCCAGGACATCGTTCACAACTTTTTGGGAAACTACAGAAGTCCTGATTACGCAGAGAAGATCGATACATTACTGCAAAAATTCAATGCCATTGGTAAGCGTTGAGTGAAAACATGTATAGCAAAAAGGCCGTTATAATTTTAAAATTTATTCTTTTTAACCTTTAGGTTCAAATATGACACCTAAATTACACTTCTTATTCAGTCATTTGGATATTTTCCCCACGAACTTGGGCTCCGAAAGTGATGAACAAGGTGAAAGATATCACCAAGAAATGGAAGAAATCGAGAGACGTTACAAAGGCTGGTGGGACGAAGAAATGATGGCGGACTATTGTTGGTTCCTCATTCGCGAAGATCCATCCGAAAAAAACGCAACAGTTCAAGTCGCTCGTCATTTTAATTTAAATTTTTTGAATTTACGCCGAATATAGTGTGTGAGCAATTAAGATGAAAATATTGTCGTTCCACAAAAACCTTAATAAAAACTTTATTTTTCATCCGATTTTTTTCAAATTACACTTAAAATGTTGGTAATTAAATAAACTATTAGGTAGATCTTTACTATAACGTAGAAAAAAAATGAAATAAAAATGAAAAATTTTGAAAAAAACGTAAAAAATAGGCAAATTTTGAATTTTGAGGTGACATAACTCAGCCAGTTCAGATAGATAGATCAGATAGAAATTTGCGGTATATCGACAAAAAAGGTATTCAATTACCTTTGCAACGATGTGCCATTTATCTCGATCGGACTTCTCGGCTGGGCTCCACAAGGGTTTGAGTGGGACCATACACCGAAAAACACAAAAGTACCGTTATCTAAAAAACGGTACTTAGAAAAAAAAATAACAGCGTTTTTCGTGTTCAGAAGGTCCTAATTAACTTATCTAGGCATGTGGCGTTCTTGGTATTTTTCCAAATTAAAAATTTGTAAAGCAGTGTAATACAAAAAATTTAAGAAAAAATTGTGAAATAAGACCTATTTTAAAATGCATTTTTTGTTAAGTTGCGGCAAAAAATCGGCACTAATCTTTTCACGGCTCTTTTTAGAACACTATCTGCTAAGAAAAATCAAAATAAAAAAATGTCTGATTTTATATGATTTTTTTTAAAGTTCAAACAAATTTTAACAAGTTTTGAACATACCAATAAATTCAAAAAACAAAACTTTAAACTATTTTTTAAATAAATTAATTTTTGAAAATTATTTTCTTAAAGCAGTTCGATTCATTTTTTTATTCGTTAATTCTTTCTGAAATTTGACTGACTTTAACGACCTCTGGTGGAGTGTAGGAGAGTAACACGAAATAAATTCCAATATTTTTCGGATTTTTGTCTATGGGACAAAGCACCGTGCGTTGCACTCTAAAAATGGCCTGCATCGGCGAAAACTGAACGGCTGGCAAGTCTACTCTAACCCCCATATTCATAAAAATTATTTTTGATTAATAAAAGGTTTATTAAATAAATTTTCATAGAAAATTCGTTTCATAAACCTGCTATAAGCCTAAAATATTTTTTATGAATATGGTGGTAAGACTATAATGAATATTATTTTGATAAATATGCCGGACATGCGTTACTTAGCGTGCAATTTCAAGAGTTATGTATAAAAAACAACTAAAAAAACGCCATAAAAATCCATTATGTTTAAAATGAATAGAGATAAAATAATTTATATGAACTAGAACAAAAGCGTAATTTGAATTTTTTAACGTAACAAGATTTATTAGCCCCCATGTGCTTTTGTGTTAAATAGCAGATATTTAGATGTCGATGTTTTAAGACAGGACTTATGTAAGTGGCGATAGAAAAGAATTTTGAATCATTCAGTATACCAAGTTGTGGGTGTTAAGAAATATTGTCTCAACCATAATTGCTCTGTCTGAAAAAATTAATATTGCTTACTTGTATTTTCCAACTCAAACGCTCCGATTATTAAGTTGGCGATTAATGTAACAAGAAGAGGTAAAATCAGAGCATAAGCAGTCCGTATACCCGCACCTGTTAATGCAGCTGAAAGTATGCCCCAGAAAAAACTTGTTCCTATTAAGCGAGCCTGGGCTTGCAATGCCAAACTTAGTGGTGTCTACTTAAAAAAGAATTGTTACGAAATACAAGTTATATTTAACAAATTTGTACTTACTTTTTGATTGCGATTGAATATTAAGTGGACTATACTTTGTACAAAAACTGTAACTAGGCAATAAGTCGGCACGCACAAAAATATATTCGAGTACCTGTAAAAAAAATGATAAGTTAAATTTAACTAAACAGAAATGTAAGCATCCCATATTCTGGGATTAATTGTTTAAAGATTTAAAAATATCTGGATTAGGAAGAAGAAAACTAAAACTTTTAAATGCAACAAGACAGAGTACCGAAACATTCACTCATTTTTCAGAAGTGAGCGAGCGTGAATATTAAAAATTTTTGCTGTTAATTCATCCTCATGAGGGTGAGGAAAAAAATATTGTGAATTTCTTCATTCATGAGGAGTGGGCAAGCAAAAAAAATTAATATGTGAATTTGTCAGATATGAAAATTTGAAATAATTCACATTAAAATTTTTCATAAGGAAAAAAACGCGACTTGTCCGACTATTTCCAGCAGGAAAATGAAGTAGAAAAGAGGTCTTATAGAAGGCCTTTTTATAGACATAAGATCTCCCAGACGCTTTCCAACTTTTTTACTAATAAACATGGTGTGTCATTGGAGACCAACGCCTTTCCCTCTTGCATCTATTTTAAAGCCATCTGGAAGGCCTTCTAAAAAGATTTAAGAATAAAGCTTTATCCCAGTGTAATTGTTTTTGTAATAATGCGAAGTGAGTAAATTAATAACTAAACTTGCTACATATTTCAACATAACTACTAATAAAACGATTGAGACAGGCATTGTCTTAAAATAAAAATTTAAATTTGTAAAATATAGAATAAAAACTATTCTAAAAGACCTTTTTAAAGAAGGCACAGTGGAATAAGTAAAAGTTTACTAAAATTTCAATTGTAAGCCTTTTTAAAGGCCTGCAATTTTTCCCGCTGAGCAGCACGATTAGCCTGTGTGTGTTTTGTTTTTGTAAAATTATTTATTGGCTGGTGAGCCAAAATGTATGTGTTGTTTCTTTTTGAAAGCAAATATTATTGAAAATAAAAAAAAAAAAAAAAAAAACTAAAAGAACTGCACATATCGCCATCTTAAATGCAGAATAATATAACAGCACAGTTTACATGAAAAGCCAAAAATGTTGTTAAATGGAAATTAATTGAGATTTTAAAGCAATTTTAAATATTTAGGATAAAAAGGCGATAACCAATATATTTTTGAAAAAAAAATATTATTTTTACTGTTATTTATTTAGTTATGTATGTGTGTTACGTTATTTTAATTTGTAATTCACTGAAACAAAACGATGTATCATCACTGTCTGTCACGCTCGATGAAGATAGACGTGTTTTCTAAGCTCGGCATACGGTTAATTTTTATAAAAACGTGAACAAATAAAGTATTAAAAAAAAGTAAATAAAAGAAAAAAAAAAATACATGTATGTACATACATACATAAACATACACATTTGTTATTCTCGGTGTTGATAAAAAACAACAAATAAGAAGATCACAACTGTAAACAGTAAAAAAAAAAAAAAAAAAAAAAACTTATGAGTGCAAAAATAATTAAACATAATGATAGAAATGCATATATCACAGTGAGTGTTAACGAAACAAATGCAGAAATAAAAAAAAGAATCGATGATAGCAAATACCTAACGGCTAAACCTATTACACGCACGCGATCCCTCTCACCCACTGTATTTAATAATAATGTTGATACACTAACAAATATAAAACCTGCTAATAGGTGATGAAAATATTAACCCCAAATCGGGCATAATAGAAAAATCAGCATCACCTTCTGTGTCTAATAATACGGTTAATTTGAATACAATAAAAAATATTAAACTTGCAAGCGATGCCTCAGCGGCAAAAACAATTTTAATAAGTGATACAAATATTAATCCCAAATCAGGCATAATAGAAAACTCAGTATCACCTTCTGTGTCTAATAATACGGTTGATTTTAATACAATAAAAAATATAAAACCTGCAAGCGGTGCCTCAGTGGCAGAAACGATTTTAACAAGTGATGAAAATATTACCCCCATATCAGGCATGTTGGAAAACTCAGTATCACAGGTAAAAAGTGGTCAAAAGCCCCCAGTACAAGTATGTATTGATATGTACATAACAGTGCTTAAACGGGGTCGCAGCCCAACCTCTTCAGCAGTTGCTTCGGTCTCAAAAGTCTTAAAAGATGGTACAGCTGATAGAACAAGTTCACAAAATCGATTTTCAATTCTGGATGAGGAATCCCCGGAAGCACAAAACGTTATCAAAACTTCTAAGCCACCGCCGATATATCTTAGAGAGCAAAACTCAAATTAATTAATAAAGAATTTGATCTCGGTAATAGGTGAAAATTCTTTTTATGTAGCTGCAATAAAATGGGGTAGTATTAATGAGACAAAAATACAAGTTAATCGTGAAAATGATTTTCGTAAGGTAATAACAAAATTTGAAGCACTTAATAAGAATTTTTATACATATCAACTGAAGAGCAGTAAAGGTCTTCAGGTAGTGATTAAGGGCATTGACTCATGAGTTGACCCAGGTGAGATAAAAACGTTTTTAGAAGAGAAGGGCTTCAAAATAAAAAATGTAATAAACATTAAAAATAGAGAAAAAAATCCCCAACCACTATTAAGAGTGGAGTTAGAACCCGGCGACGTTAAGCTTAAAAAGAACGAAACGCACCCCATTTACAATCTGCAATATATCCTGTATAGAAAAATAACAATAGAGGAGCCGCACAAAAGGAATGGTCCCGTTCAATGTTTAAACTGCCAAGAATTTGGTCACACTGAGGCATACTGTCATCTAACCCCTGTTTGCGTAGTATGTGGATAATTACATGGTACAGCTCTCTGCGATAAGTCTAAAAACGACCCCAATGTATAAAAATGTAGCAACTGTGGTGGTAATCACACTGCCAACTATAGAGGATGCCTTGTATACTCTATCGTTAAGCGCTCGGTTGGACCGAAACCTAATCCCCTCAAATGCAGGCAACAAATCAAGTTTACATTAATGACGTTCAGGTACCGCAGCCTAGTAATAACAGAACATCCTACGCTAACGTCTTAAAATCAAATCATATGCCAATGCAAGGTGAGTTGCCAAATAATGATGAAACTCCAGTTTCTAATTTAAGTCGTCTAGAGAAAACCATGGAAACATTAGTACAAACAGTAAATAGCTTTACAAACACAATGGGTAATATGATGCTGGAAATGTTAAGAATGCAATCGATGTTATTGCAAGCTGTACTTAACAAGCCATGAATTGTTTAAAAATTTGTTTTTGGAACGCAAACGGCATTCGCCAACATAAAAATGAACTAGAATACTTTCTTAAAAGTAAACAAATTGGTGTTATGATGGTTTCTGAAACTCATTTGACCTCAAGAAATACTTTTAAAATTAATGGTTATATATTATATGATACCAAGGACCCTCGAGATAGAGCTTGTGGAGGTTCTGCTATTTTGATAAAAGCCCGAATCAAACACTACTTAATGTGTGATCATCGTGAAGATTATCTGCAAGCAACGAACATTTGTGTTGAAGAGTTAAATCGAAACTTAGTACTTTCATCTTTATACTCTCCACCTAGATTTTCAATATCAGAAAGCCAATATTATAAATATTTAAAATCATTAGGACCCTGTTTCCTAGCCGCTGGCGATTACAACAATAAAAATATCTTCTGGGGGTCACGGCTCATTACACCAAAGGGTCGTGTTTTGTATAATACAATATCTAAAATGTATTTAAATGTGGTCGCGAGTGGACAACCAACTTATTGGCCTACTGATCAGCAAAAAATTCCAGATGTCATCGATTTTGGTGTGGTTAAAAACATCCCCGCAGAAACGATTCACGTTGAAGCTTCTTTAGAATTATCTTTTGATCACACACCTACAATTCTTACCATATCAAACCCTTATAGAATTGTATCTCCGTCTGGTTACTTAGTGACGTCAGCCACACGAATAAATTGGTTAAAATATAGAAAATATCTCAGTACCCACTGCACTGAAAATATTCCGCTTAGAACACCGGAGAATGTGAATCTTTCTATTGTAAATTTTGACAATTATCTCAAACTAGCTGTTCAACATTCTAGCATAGCCCGCAAAAATATATTCTACTGATGTCGAGCGTCTCTTGACTGAAAAAAAGGAGAGTTCTGTGCAATTGCACAGATCCCCTCAACTTAAAAATTTACTAAAAGAGTGCACAAAAAGGCTAAGAAAGTTACTGCAGTCTCAAAAAACGGCTTCTCTGGAAAAATATCTTAAGGAACTCGATGCAACTCCTCAATCTGACTACTCATTATGGCGTGCAGCTAGAAATCTTAAAAGACCAGTTATCACTAAACCGCCATTAAGAAACTTAAATGGAAGTTGGGCACGAAATGACATAGCAAAAGGAAATATTTTCGTTAATCATTTGAAAACCGTATTTACCCCTCATACATCTTTCGATACTGCGGTCGAGTTACCACCTGTTGCTGTTAGATCAGCTGTTCCACTAAGATTTGAACTAAGAGAAATCGAGAAGGCTATTCATGATTTAAACCCCAAGAAAGCCCCTGGTTTTGATAAGATCAGTAACAAAATGCTTTTGGAGCTACCCAGCATAGCAAAGAAAATTATTCTACTAATTTTTAATGCTATTTTACGCCTTGAATACTACCCACAAGAGTGGAAAGTATCCTTAGTTACCATGATACCTAAATCAGGAAAGGATCCCACAAAAGTTGAGTCATATATACCTATAAGCTTATTGTCTAATATATCAAAGCTATTTGAGAAACTACTAGTGTCAAAAATAACACTGATTTTAAATGAAAACAGATGTATTCCCAATCATCAATTCGGTTTTAGAAGAAAACACAGCACAATTGAACAAACTCATCGAATAGTAAATGTCATAAGAAAAGCCTTTGAAGAAAAAAAATATTGTTCAGCACTCTTCATCGATGTGTCTCAAGCTTTTGATAAAGTTTGGCATGAAGGTTTACTACTGAAATTGCAGCAAAACTTAACAGCAAACATACACAAGCTGTTAGAAAGCAACTTAGTCAGTCGGCAATTTATTATTAAAGAAGGCGATTTTTTAAGTTCTCCTCAGCCAATTAACGCTGGACTCCCACAAGGCAGCATCCTGGGCCCTCTATTATACTTAATTTATACTTCGGACTTGCCTACAAACAGCTACACCCATACCCCAACATTTGCGGACGATACAGCTTTTCTAAGCGTACACGCAAACTGTCAAGAAGCATCTCGTTACTTACAGGATCATATATTTGAACTGGAAAGGTGGTTAAAAAATGGAGGATAAAGAAAAATGCTCACATATAACATTCACATTGCGTCGGGAAACATGCCCCCTATTAATATCAATAATCAAATAATACCCCAACACTCGCATGTAAAATACCTCGGTATACATCTAGATCGGCGTTTAACGTGGAAATGGCATATAGAAGCTAAATTAACTCAAATGAAACTAAAAGCAATCCAAATTAATTGGCTTATTGGAAGAAATTCTGTTCTTAGTCTCGATTGCAAACTTCTACTCTACAACTCTATCTTAAAGCCAATTTGGTGCTACGGTATTCAGTTATGGGGCACTGCCTCTGCTTCTAACATCGAAAAAATACAAAGGCGCCAAAAAAAACTTCTTCAAATAATCACAGCCGCCCAAGGATCTCAATGTGCCATTAGTAAAAACTATAACGATAACGAAATATGCAGTAAAATATTTTAAAAGGCTGGAACTGCACCCAAATCCATTAGCTAGAAATATTTTAAATTATGGCGGCCACACTCGCTTAAGAAGAAGAGACACTGCAGCACTCACCCAATCAGATGAGCCATAAACACCTACATATGTGAACAGATACCGTGATGACGAAATCTTTTTTGTTTGGCACTGGCAGGACATAAAGTAAATATTAGGATAAGATTTGATTAACTATTGTTAGTTCATATTTAATATATGAAGATTCAATAAACAAATACTGAAAAAAAAAAAACTAAAAGAACTGCACATATCGCAATCTTAAATGCAGAATAATATAACATAACAGTTTTCAGGAGAAGCCAAAAATGTTGTTAAATAAAAATTAATTGAGATTTTAAAGCAATTTTAAATATTTAGGATAAAAAGGCGATAACCAATATATTTTTGAAAAAAAAATATTATTTTTACTGTTATTTATTTAGTTATGTATGTGTGTTACGTTATTTTAATTTGTTATTCACTGAAACAAAACGATGTATCATCAACAAAAGTATGTAAGTATTAAGTAAAACAAACATTTAAAATATTAAATAATTAAATATTTTGTTATATTACAGGTATAATAGAATATTAAGATAAAGTACATGGTTATACATGCAAAACTGCCCCCTAAACAATAAATAAAAATTATAATCACTCAATAAATATGTAGCATCATGTGAAACAAGTTTGCTTTGGTGATGCAGCGCAGTTATTTTAAAAATGTAGAATAACTGTATTTTTGACGATATTGATGAAGGCCGCATTGGAAAGATGCGATCCTTACAAAAATACCAAATTTTTTTAAATAAAAGTGTGTAAAATATATCTTTTGTATTATAAATATTCTATAAATCCAAAAAATTTTGTGGTCCCGTACAGATTCAATATAGGGAAGTTCGATTTTTTTTAAATTTCTTAAAGAGGACATACAGCACTTTTCGCTTGTCGTCACATTCTTTATTTGCAGCCAAATCAAAATTTTTTGCAAAATTTGTTCATTGTAAAGAAAAATTCAATTTATGAAAATTCGTTATAAGGAAATTAAAATACACGTATGTATATATGAATGAAAAAGTCGGCATTTAAAATCAATTTATAGTTAAATTTAATCATGTACATTTTTGTGCTTAAACCACTACTAATTAAAAATTTAAGTAAATAAAACATTATACATAATATGTCATAATATTTATAACAATATAAATTTCCTACGTTCTCAAATGCAGTACTGCCTGCGCTGCTTCAGAAAACAAACTTGTTGTGAATATCATTTTTATAGGTGCATTTAACCTCATTTTAATTAATTGTTTAAGGACAGTTACATTTATAACCATGTACTTCATCTTATTGTATAATATTTTAAATGGTGTTTAAAAAACTGCCATAACTTTTACTTATTTTAATCTTACTTCTGCTTGCGCTTCTAAAATTATCAACCGTTTCATTAAATGCAAAATCACAAAACGAATAACAAACAGTTGAGCCAGCAGTGGTTTTAAAAATTTTGATTTTCTCTTCTTTTGAAAAGTTTCGCAAGTAAAAGTATAATCAGTCTACTTGCTTTTGCAAATCGCAAACAGTCGCAGACGAAAAACTCTTTGTGTTTGCAAGTTATAACTTATAAACAACTGAAATAATTTTACTTCTCGTGTTTTAGACCAGCGTTGCCAGAAGCTTTGGGAAGAAAATCACATTTGTCCAATAAATATATATTTTAAAGAGAAAAATCATCAAACAAAAAATTTTTTTATTCAAACCTTTTAATCAAGGCAAAAAAAGTAATAACAACTAATTTTGTATAAAAAAATTTTAAAGACTACCAGCCGTATTCATAAAAACTTATTTATGATTAATTAACCGTTTATAAGCAAAAAGAGCTAAAGTTGTTTTCATAAACGAAAAATAGTCTATTAAAACTTTAATAAACCATTCATAATTTATGAGCATTTATTGTTGGATTTACCCTTCTTTAAATCAAAAATATAATGACATTTTGATAAATGTTTACATTTAATGATATTATTTTTGGGCAATATATTTTAAAATAATGGAAAAATGTCTTACTTATTAATATGGACATTATAAATACATTTATTTTAATTTAGACAACCAATTAAACGTTATGTTGTTAAATATTTAAAAAAAACTTTATGTGATTTAAATGAATATGTTCAAAGGCAAATGCCGATATTCTTTTTTATTATTTAGTAAATTATTGCAATTAGTTTTTTTTTAGGTGTTAAACAACGAATTGTTGTTGAAAAAAATAAGAAAAATTAAATAAACAAATCATAATAAAAGTGATGTTTATAAAAAGTAAACAAACCTTTTATTCTAATACTTTCTTATCGTATATACAAAAAAAAGTTTCAAACAAACATTTTTTAATACCTATCAGCAAAATCTTGTTCAGAAAATAAAATAAAATGTATTTTTATTTTATAAGAATAATTTTTAAGGTCTTTAATTATAAAAAAATATATTAATTATAGAATATCATGTGAACCGAATAGAAGTTTCATGAATCACTAGCAATAAAAAGCCAACAAAACGCAAATAAAGTTGCCATACTTAAGCACAAAATCGCTACAAAAGGATCATAGCTAAAAAGCTGTTAATGTACGTTTATGAATACCAATTTTTATACCAGGCTTAAAAGACAAAAATCGTTGGATAGTTATTACATACTTTAAGCTTAGTATAATAACTTTTTATGAATATGGCCGTACATATTTAAATTTAAATACATGCATGCCCCATTTGTACAAAGTTAAATAGGTTTAAATTGTGTCTTAAGTTAAATTTTCGATACAAATTTTTCTTAAAATTCATTTCCAATCCATTTAAATTTTTTATAAATAAGACCGTTTAAAGTCTCTCTTAATAAAGAAGTTTCATTGCATGTAATTAAATGCAGCTGAACTTTAAAATAGGTGTAACTCATCAATCTTAGCCATTTGTATACCATTTATAAAGCTTTCTTTTCTAAAATTAGTGATATCTAAATTTTGGGTAAGAGGATTCTAGTTTAGAAACTATGATGCTTATACATAATTTTTAAGCTTAAATTTTCTTAATTAGATATTATACTAATTTTGATAGCATTATATCGATGATATTTTGGCAAAATTGCATTTTTTAACTCATTGCAAAAATGTGGATTTTTTCCAAATAAGTTTCAAATGAATAAGATGTTAAAATGATTTATGTTCACTTTTAAAAGATATTCTTAAGAATCTTTAAATTATATATACATATATACTTTGTTTAAAAAAGATTTTTGTTTTCTAAGAAGTTTTTTTTTAAATATAACAAGAAGCTGATGCAAAACTTTATTGTTTTTAAAATTTACTGTTTAATAAAAATTGTGTTTTTGGTTCAAACATACTTTAAGTAAAAACAGGGATCGAACAGTTATTATCAAAATTTCAGTTAAAAAGTCTGACAGAAAGAATTTGTCCGTACGTTATTTGTGTATAGCATTGTGATAGTTACTTTCAAAAAAGTAAAATATTTTTTTCAGTCAAAAAAAAAAAAGTATAATTTGACTGATATTTAACTGTAAGATCATTTAATTAGGGCCCCTATTACGGTTTAGAACTCAACTCAGTTGAGTTGTAATTTCTTAATTTTTGTATTATAGTTTACAACTTTGCTATATTGCGGCGAACAAAAACATCAAAAAATTACAACTCATCACAACCAGTTGTTTTAATTACAACTCAACTAGGTTGAGTTGTAAACCGTAATAGGGGCCTAGATATTTCAATAGTTTAAGGAGATAATATAAAATAGTCTTTAAGTGATTCATTTCTTTGGTTTTGATAAAACTTGACTTGGAAAAGATTCTTTAATTTATCGTAGATGTTGGAAGAGTCAAAAGCATCCCGTTATTCAAAATATCAAAGTTCGCCGTCCTATTCCTGGATTTCTCTAACAATACAAAATCTTCCATTATGCGATTAGAGTCCTGTTTTAATTTCTTAAAATTTTGAACCCTTCTAATTGTTTCGGTTAATTTTGCTAAAATACTGATATGAGAAGAAACAAATAAATAAACGCATACATATAAAAAGAACGTGCAACAAAAAAATACTGGTCAACAAATAATAGGTATTTTTTTTTTAACTTTTTTTTTAAAAATTCATAACAGTTAAGGTCCCTGTTAAAAAATCATAATTTCTAGAAATAAAAATCATATTTTGAGAAAAAAAACCATCAAATCATATTTTGTTCAAAAAATCTTCAAAAATATGATAAAATCATCTTTGGCAGCGCTGTTTCTTTAATTTGATTTTGCGTTTTCGATATAATAATAATAATAAACATGTGTATGTGCATACATATATACATGTGTATAAGTATAAGTGCAAAAAGTACAGAAGAGAAAAGGGAATATTTTTCTGCTAAAAATGTACAAAACTTTTGCTTTTAGGACTTCGACTTCTGACACCTTTTAAAATCAAGGACACTGATTGCAATTTTGCTTTTGTAACTTATCAAATGCAGAAGAAAAACGAAACATACGACTTCCATTTTACAACGTTTCTGCTTCTCATTCAAACTGCGATGTTACATTATTCTGCATTTAAGATGACAATATACATATGTATATGTGCAGTTCTTTAAGTTTTTTTTTTTTCCAATAATATTTGCCTACAAAAATACAACCCATACACTTTGGATGGTTGCCTTTACCAAAAATATTTTACAAAAACAAAATACACATAGGCATTTCGTGCTGTGGTCATGCATTCTAGTGCGGAACGTTACGAAAATTTTTTTATTTCCAAAAATTTATTTTTCCTCGCACTCATGAATGAATTGGCAAAAAACTAACAATTCATACATGACTGTGAAAAAAGTTACACATTTTAAATTTCTCATTCATGAAAAAATTCATGAATTGTTAAATATGAGCGATCATACTCGTATATACTTAATATTTTTCTGAAGTCAGCAACAAGACAATAAGAAACAAATGAATTCTTACAAATTTCGGATTAAAGAATGATTGCTTGCAAGAAACAACCTTTCTTTAAATGTCTAAACTATTATGTTCTATTTATTTATTGGTTTTCCTAAACTCACAATATTATTACAGTAACGGACTGTAGGTTATTCAAGAAGTATTCCGTTCAGTCATTTTTAAATAAATAAACATTTTATTCCAAGCAAATTAATTTTTAACTGATTCTAACATTTATTAAAAAACTAAGTGCACATTAATACAGATTTTCGGTTGCATTTGATATACTTATTTTGCATTTTATTTTAACGAAAAGTTATTTAATTTTTACTGTCAAAAATTCAGCCGAGAATTCCATAAAAAAATTAACCACAAATTCCGTAAAAACAAATTTTCAGTTATTTTATATAACACAGTACAACACATGATTTGCCAACTCAATTCTGTGAACTGTATGTGAAATAAGACCCAAAAAGAAGAATTTCTGCATCATTCGTTTTGTCTTCTTACCTGCGATTTGAAGTTAGTATCGATTTGAAGTTAGTACTATCGTATAGGGGAATTTATCACGTTTTAGGCCCTGTTGTTTGACATAGCTCGACAACCCCTAGCCCACTTTAGTTGAAATAAATTTTAAAAAATTAAGAATTACAATTCCCTTAATCTGTTCATATATTGTTTTCCTATGCAAGTAACACTTTCGAAGTTAAAAATGAATGTATGAAGGGAAAAAATTATTTTTTGCCTAAAAATTTAAATTTTTTTTTTTTAAAAATACATAAAAAATCCAAAGTGGAAAAAAGTTTCAAGTCTAGTTATTTTTTCGCAAAGTCACATAACATATGAGCAAAATGAGACAAAGATCATAAAAATCGATGCACGCGTTTCGCTTTTATTCGCAATTGAGTAAAGGTATGAATTTCAAAAATCAGTTATAGCCACCACCCTTAAAATAAAAATATAAATTAAAAAATTATCATGCAAAAAAAAACTTTATTTATAAAAACTTAATGAAAATAAAATAATATGCAATTAATACGCAATTATAATATGCATAAAAACAAAATTTAGAACATTTTTTCAATTATTGGCAATATCCATCCTTGTAGAAGTTGACGCTTGTGGTTCTGATGATCTTGTTTTCTTCGTAGGTTGTTCATATTCATGGTCTGAGTCTGTATCGTCATCCGAGATACACATACTATTCAAGGGCGTGTTTCTTTCACTGTGTCCACCAATTTCAATGTCTTCATCTTCGGTGCTTTCTTCAAACTGAATAATTGTGGAACTCCACCAACAAACCTCCGCAAGCAATGCATCCAATTTTTTGCTTTTGAACCGCTTTTCAAATGGCATGGTCACCTGGTGGAACCTCTCTCCTTGTTCGTCTGATTCCTGAGGTGATTGTGCCAAAAAAGTATCGAGGTGGTGGTGCAAGAAATGCAATTTCAGCGTCATGGATGCACCGATTTTTTCGAAATAAAACAGCAACCTGTCCACTCGTTGCTGTATCTCTTCTCGCAGGACACGGTTCTTTCCTAGAACGCCTTCTATTACTTCTTTCAATGCGTTCCATGCATGTTGGTGGTCGTGATGCTCTGAAAGCAAATGTGTGAAAGAATCACTTTTGATCAATTTCCGAATATCAGGTCCATTGAGAATACCTGTTTTAAATACATAAGAAAAACGAAAAAATTATTGGTAATGCGAATGTATAGAAATTAACAAATTAAGATATGACAATACACCTAATTCTCTTTTTACACGAATTATTTTTACACGAATTTTCATTTAACACGAGTTAAAAAGTTAACATTTTTCTCTTTTTACACGAATTGTTTTGTTTTAACACGATTTTTTAATTTTTTATTGTTGTTTATTGTACTTTTACGTTATTTTTTAGGTCTGGAACCAATCTACTATTTTCATCTTTGGCTAGTATCTTTTTTTACACGAATTTTTTTACACGAATTTATTGGGAACGTATCTATCGTGTAAAAAGAGAATTGGGTGTATTGAAATACAGAGTACGATACGTACCGTTTTTAATTTTCTCATCACTGAGTTTCGGAAAGATGGATTTCAAACAGTCAAAGGCGCCGTTTACTTTTTTGACCACCACTTCAACGAATTTCCCAGCTATTCCCAGTTTCATGTGGAGCGGTGGCAACAAAATATCATCCAGGTCCTTTATCATAGGTTCATTGCGTAATTTTAATTGTTTGTTGAGCTCGGGAGTTCTTCCTTTCCAATCTTTACATTGATATTGATTTCCTTTGTATCGTGAATCCCAATTACAAAGGAAGCAGAAGTATTTTGGATATCCGCCCTTTTCTATAATCCCTTGTAGTATGTTGACCACCTTCAGATCGCAACAAATGTTCCATTTGTGTTCATCGTATTTGATTTTCTTCAAAATTTCATCCAAATATGGGCACTTGTTGTTTTCCATATTGATATATTTTATGTTTTGTTGTTATTCACTTTTAAAAAACTGGAGAAAAATCACTTTTACTGTTCGCGTTCGTCGGCACTGGCTGACCTATAAATACTACGTATTTTTGAATATTTTACTGCCAGGTACTTATAAATGGGCGCATATTTTAAGGGCGGCTGGCTATATACCTGATTCAGCACTTGTACGTTTCAAACTGTGCAAAACTTTCCAAATAATGACCACCCTTAAATGTGGGTGCAATTTCTGTAAAAAAATCATATAGGTAGCCACCGGAAAAACCCAAATAATAAAAAGGTCCACTTTCCGTTTAATTGTCCACGTACATTTATTACCGCAATCATAAAAATCAAATAACCTTTTGTTTATTCCTTTTTTTTTAATTCTCAGAATCATGAAAAAGGTGTCAATGTTTTCTCCAACTAATGTTGTGCATATCTCGAGCAAATTTTTGAAATTCATACATTTACTCAATTGCGAATAAAAGCGAAACGCGTGCATCGATTTTTATGATCTTTGTCTCATTTTGCTCATATGTTATGTAACATCGCCGGAAAGATACCGTCTGGTCCTGCCGATTTGTAAGACCCAAAGGTATTGACCGCCCATGTTACTTTTTCCAAGGTGATCATGTCCCCCACCGTCTCCCTCTCCTCACCGCCCGATCCTGACCCAGAGAAGGGGTTACCACATTCAATCTGTTCCCCCGTCCCAGGATCCACACATCCCGGAAAGTGAGTTTCCATTAGCAGACATAGAGATTCAGAGCTAGATTCCGTCCATGAGTTGTCCGGTCTCTGAATAAATCCAGGGACTACAGGGTCCTTGGATAAAATTCTCCTGAACCTGGACATCTCATTTACAGATTCCACTGACTCGCTAAACTTGACCCACGAGTCCCTTTTCGCCCTCCTAATGTCTCCTTTATATCTATTGTAACTCAATCTGAAGTTACTCCAATCTTCTTCCCTACGCGTATACTTCGCTCTATTAAACAACCTTCTGACAGTGGACCTTTGAGTCCTCAACTCGTCTGTCCACCATCTTGGTTGTGTGCGCTTGCCCGGAAAGTTCAAAGGACAGGAACGCTCATAACTACTAGTCAGTACCCCCGTAAAGGTGCCCACCAGTTGCTCTACACCGGTCGAAGTCGACCCCCAGTCGCGTGTAACTCTAAGGTTACTTTGCACCAATCTCGAAAAGTAATCCCAATCCGTCCTTCTCGGATTCCTATACGGACACCTTTTCGACCTCTCAAACATTAGATTAAAGGACAGGCGACTATGGTCAGAGAAGGAAAACCCCAGGTCCACCCTCCAATCCTCCACTAATTCCCTACAGTTCGTCAATGTCATGTCTATCACTGCCTCTCTATCCCTAGTTCTGAACGTAGGTGTATTCCCTCTGTTACAGATATAAAGATTGCTGGCAAAAAATAACTAGACTTGAAACTTTTTTCCATTTTGGATTTTTTATGTATTTTTAAAAAAAAAAATTTAAATTTTTAGGCAAAAAATAATTTTTTCCCTTCATACATTCATTTTTAACTTCGAAAGTGTTACTTGTATAGGAAAACAATATATGAACAGATTAAGGGAATTGTAATTCTTAATTTTTTAAAATTTATTTCAACTAAATTGGGCTAGGGGTTGTCGAGCTATGTCAAACAACAGGGCCTAAAACGTGATAAATTCCCCTATACGATAGTACTAACTTCAAATCGATACTAACTTCAAATCGCAGGTAAGAAGACAAAACGAATGATGCAGAAATTCTTCTTTTTGGGTCTAATTTCACATACAGTTCACAGAATTGAGTTGGCAATCAATTAACTGAAAAATGTTGTACTGTGTAATTTAACTATCAAAAAAAAACCTACAAATTCCGTAAAAACAAATGAATTTTCAGTTATTTTATATAATTTAACTACCAAAAAATAAATTTTCAGTTATCTATTTATAGATCTGTAGCAAAAAGTAAAAGTAAAAGTAAAAAACGATTTGCTTGTTTTGTGTAGAAAATTCCGATATTCTATTTGTTAAAATTATTTAGTTAAATACATAACATTTTTAAGGTAAAATAATTGTGAATACCATATCGGGCAAGCTGCTGGTGTCTTATAATTGTAAGTTCATTTGTAAACAAGAGGTCAGTACAACAAAAGTAAAACAAACATGTATAACGGGGTAAGTTAATAAAAAATATATATACTCTCTCTCTCATTAGAATAACAAGCCAAGAATGATAGAAGAAAGATTACGACAACACGAATCAAAAATTGAATTTTCTGCGCAGGTGGGTTAAATGACGTCACGAAACATACACGAATAGGTAACTCTAGCTTGGGTTAAGCTACGTCATCTAACGGGAAAACATGCGCATGGCGTAATCTCTTTTTATATCATTCTTGTAACAAGCGGCCAGGAGCCCGGTATTCGAGTAAAACCTGAATTACATAAAATAACTGAAAATTCATTTGTTTTTACGGAATTCGTCGGTTATTTTTTTGATAGTTAATTTTATTAAAATAACTGAAAATTCAGTTGTTTTTACGGAATTCGCAGTTGAATTTTTGACAGTAAAAATTAAATGAACTTTTCGTTAAAAATAAATGAAAAATAAGTAGACCGGTTTTTAGCTGGATATTCATTGATTTTATATTACAATTTCAGTTAATTTTACGTACAGAATATTGTGAGTGTATAATTACAGTACAGGATAAACAATTTGTAGCAATTCCATATGCGTCATACAATAAAAGATTTTAACATTAAACATAAAAATAAAAGAATTATATAATTAAAGGCAACTTTTAAAGGGCATCGTAAAATATTAAACATAAAGACATTAAAAAGCGTTTTTTTACACATTTTTATAATTTTTAACATATTATAAATGTTAAAAAGATAAAAGGAAAAATAAAAATATAAACTGTTTATGGTTTTTAATACAAATTTTTAATATTTTGAGCGTGACGTCACTATTAAAAGAAATTAAAACCGAGTTACCATTGGGTTATTATTTGAAAAAATTGACCGGTAAAATTAATATTTGACTCAAACTGTTTAAGACACAATTTGTTTTATCGCCAGCAGGTAATTTTTTGACTCAATTTTATTAATATTCTGACTTTTTTCAATTTACTAAAATGTAGCTGAAAAATTTCGTCAATTGCACAAACGATTTAGTCGACTTCGGGAAGCTCCAGGCAGAAGAGCAGGCTGTGGATAAAGTACACGCGTTAGAAATTATTCGAGTAGAATTAGACTCCATATGGACTGAAGTAAAGAGGACGTATGAAGAATGTAGGGAATAAGATCAGTGTGCTAATTCTGGCAATATTATTTCCAATTCTTTTAGTCGATACTGAACGAATCGAAATTATTTTTTCAGTGTTTGTAAAGCATTGATTTGAGTTTTCACAACAATAAAAAAAATAATATTTTATTCGTTCAGTATCGACTGAAAGAGTTAGAAATAAAATTGCTTTTAAATCGAATAAGTATTCCACCACTACTACCAGAATTAGCCCCGAGGATGGTGATAAACCAATTGACAAAAATAAGCTAAGGGAGCTATACCAAACAGCCCTAATGGCAAATTCAAAAGATCGTTCGTCTACCAACGCTGAAATCCATTCGATTTCGGACACAAGTTGAACTGCAGTCAAATATTCCTTTAGAAACCTACACTTTTTTTGGGGTTTATAAATTATGTCGCAGTTTTCGTGACTTGAAATGCTCTTTTATCTGACACAAAAATCGGGGCAGAGGCCAGAGATGCAACTTCTTACGTACCTTTTCCATACGATGGGTTAATCATGGCTTGAAAAAGTTAAGTTGACCGGTATGAAAACAAATGGATGCCGGTTTACGAGCAAAATAAAATCATCTTGGATATCTATAAACAATTTCAATAAAAAAATTACAAAGGACAATAAACGATTATAGGCATACATTAGACACACTTGAAATTGACACTGCGACATGGGATTCATTTTTAATTTATATTTGCTGCCAAAAGCTTCCCAGAGCCCTTGTTCAACAATTTGAAAATTCTGGCAATTGGAAAGAATTCGACAAACAAATTTAAAACCCTAAAATCAGTGAGAAATATTAAACCGACAAAGGTCAAATCCATACCACCCAAGTCTGAAATCGGGGAAAAAATACCCCAAATAAAAGGCATGTTCATTCATTCCAAGCGAACATAGCGGCATCTGAAAGTCACAGTCAGAACAAAAATAAACCAGAAGTTCTGGTAATAACAGCATAACGTGCCAAATTTTAAGCGAGTCACACACCCCACGATCATGCCCCACATTTTTAGAGAAAAATGTAAATAATCGAATTCATATCGTAAGAGCCACAAATCCATGTTACATTTGTCAATCTATCAGTCATTGTGTCAGGGAGTGCCCTAGTAAATATAGTTGTAACCACCGGTGGAGTTCCCGGATAGGGAAGTTTGGCGTGGATCCAACGGACTGTTTGAGGGGTGGGCAGTATATACGGACGGGTCCAAGATGGACACTGGCACTGGTGCTGGTGTTTTTATTGCTGACACTGACGTGAAAAGGTCATTCAGACTCCCGGATGAGTGCAGTGTCTTCTAGGCTGAGATCCTAGCGATCTGGAGGGCTACGGAAGTGATACTGGATCACATCGTGGGGGGATCTGTTGTGACAATCTACGTCGATAGTCAGGCTGCGCTAAGGGCATTGACAAATCACACGGTGCGATCGTGCCTGGTTGCTCGGTGTAGGAATGCTCTGAGAGAGCTCATGTTGGCATTCACAATAAGGCTGTGTTGGGTACCAGGACACTGCAAGGTGGATGGCAACGAGGTGGCGGACGAACTCGCGAGAGGGGGTTCGAATCTGGACTTAGAGGTAAGGGACAGAGGGGTAAAACCCCCCTTATGTCACTACTATGGGGTGTTGCGGGAAAGATTTCGTGATGCCGTTAACCGGTCCTGGAGGGATAGAACGGATTGCAGGGTGTCAAGGGCCTTATGGCCCGGATTGGACGCAGGTGCAACCAGGGTTCTATTAGGACTGGATAGGAGTAGTCTCAGGACTCTGATAGGGTTCCTGACGGGGCATTGTTCTGTTAGGGCGTTTATGGGTAAATGGGACATTGGGAGACCGGACTTCTGCAGGTTGTGCGGAGATGCCGAGGAGCTCGAGACGGTTGAGCATGAACTGTGCCACTGTCCTAGGATGCACGGCCCCAGGGAGAAATGGCTAGGGGCTAGGTTTCACGACGAACTGGGGTGTATCGCTGGATGTAATCCAACCGATCTGCTGGGGTTTGTCAGGGAAGTAGGACGGCTGTTTCAGTTGGGGGGGCCGTAGGGGGGAATTTGTCCTGCGCTTCTAAAAATATACCGAACCTTAGGTCTATTTTCTATTATTCTTCTTTTCTTCTCTTTTTTCTCTTTTTACCTTTTTCTCCTCTACTGAAGGGATTCACAATGGACCTCATTGGTCTCCGAGTGGAGTTGCGCCCTTGGGCGCATAACCCTTCTTAACCTAACCTAACCTAAATATAGTTGTAGGCTCTCTAAACAAAAACACAAAACTTTGTTGCACAAGGCAACGGTGACCCAGCCTAAAAACTTGCCACAAAATAATGATAATGAGCAACCAAGCACAAGTGCCACAGCGCGAGCCCAATGCATTCAGTCCACTACAAGATCAGGTATTCCAAATCTTACTTCCCTGACCATAAGAAAAGACATACAATCGTCGACAAATCTAACATACCGAGAATCATTCCTTTGTCGAAATAGAAATTAGAGGTGAAAGATAACAGGCTAGAGCTATCATTGCCCTGGATCGCAATCAACTTTTGTATCGGACAAACTAAAATACCCATTCACGTTACTCGTTTGAGTTAAAAAGTTTGTTTTCTTAACCTTTGCTTACGGGGGGACACATCATTTAAGTTAGAAGTTTGGGCCCCAGTTCTCAAGATCATTTTTTCTATTTTACCACCTCAAACGTTGGACATGCTTAAGCTCAGTGAAACTGCAAAATTGTAACATGCAAACACGTACTTCAAAGTAGACCTGTCGACTTGCTAATCGGCCTCGACGTAGGCCTCTCTATATATTGCATGGCCACACTGATGCGGACAATTGGATCCCTTTTGGCACAAATACAGAATTTGGCTTGACACACGCGTAGGAAAACCCAAAACAAATATTGAGGTCTGACGAGGACACTATTGTGGAACAGAAATATAAAGCAAACAACACGTATAAACGATACGGGAAAATAAATAGTTACCCTGCCCTTCAGCCAGAAATCAGAAACAAAGCAATTATAAGACAAAGTTATTTTGAAATATCTTGAGTTAGGGCACTTGAGAAAAATTGCACCCTCGGATATAAACAAATTTCCAAATTATCAGCCGCATCACGCAATAATAAAATCTGACCGATTCCCACTTAACTTAGAGTGGTCCAACGTCAAATAAGAATAGTATTAATGACATTTCATGTCCAGGACCCATTCGTCAGCACGATCTTGTTTTTTTAAAAGCAAAATGGAGATTTTTCCGCTTTGTATTCAACGCCAACATTACAAAAATGTATCGTCAAATATTAATCGACCCAACTCAAACTAAGTTTCAAAGAATCTTTTTCAGAAAATCCAAAAATGACCCCAAAAAAGACTACGAGATTTTCACAGTCACATTTGGAGTTAATTGTGCTCCATTTCAAGCCATCAGAACGCTTCTTAAGTAATATGAAGATGTGCAAATGACTCATCCCTTGGCTTCCAAGATTCTTAAACAGAATATGGTTATGTATGACTTCTTAACCCCAGGTTTCAAGGTAAAAGAAGCGTATACAAAAAAATAAGTTTTATTAACCATTGTCAAATTTTTTGGCCCATGTGGATGGATAGCTCCAATAATAATAATAGTAGACGCAAGTAATCATGCATCAAATATGGTAAGATAAAATAGAATGAAATGTCATTTTAAAACCGATTTCTCAACATAAATGAAAAAATATTCATAAAAAAACCCCGTTGGATTAACTATACACCCTTAAGCCACATCGAAATACATGTCTTCAGCGACGCTTCAGAAAAAGCTTATGCTGCTGCATTACACAGTACAACACATGATTTTGGGACTCAATTCTGACAATTGCACTTGAAAGTAACTCCAAAAATAAGAATTTCTGCTTCATTAGTTTTGTCAATTTGGCATTAATAATTAAATGGCCATACGATTTTTATCACTTTTTCTATATTATTTTAACACGGTTATATCTCGGTATACCGTACGGAATATCTCTTTTGCGTCTGAATCAAAGTTGTAGATATTGAATAGGAGAAAAAAAGTGCCTTAAAATCGGAAAAATTCCCGTTTTTTTTTAATTTTTCCCCATTTTTCACCTATTTTGCACAAATATGCTGTTTTTATCAGTCAATTGGTTTGACTATTTTGTGTTTTCTTTTACTCATTCATGTAGTGGTTGAAAATGTATATTAGCTTTACCGTTTGGGTTTTATTTTTCTGTGAATGTCTCTTGTTGTGGGCAATAAAAACGAAAATTATTCGGAACTTTTTTTTTATCAAATTTTATGGTCCTTTACTGAGTAGTATAAATATGGGGATTCTGTATATGATTTTTGCTCCCTACGTGATTCCCATAAGGAGGAATTTTTAAATTTCAAATTGCTCCCAACGTGTTTTCCCATAAGGAGGAATTTTTTTCTCCCATAGGGAGGAATTTTTAAATTGAAATGTTACTTTAAAGTTGGTTTTAGTTAATTTTAAATTTTTTGCTCCCAATGTATTTTTCCATAAGGAGGAATTTTGAATATAAACAAAATAAAAAAATTTTTGAGTAATTTTAAATAAAAAAGAGAATTATATAAAGTTGATTATATTTTCTTCAATGAAGAGAAATTTAAAAATGTGTACAAAAAAATTGTTTGAGTATTTTAAAATAAGATAGAGTAATGTATAATATATTTAGAATATGCAGCACATGTAAGTATAGAGATTAACTCAATTTGAAAGTTTGCCATTAATATAAAAAGGCTTAGGGAGTATATTCCACATCATTATTCTAATTGCCACTTTAAAGGAAACTTAATAAAAATGGTAAGCATTTCGTACATAATAAAGGTATATTTAATTATTTATTATTTTTTTCTTGTTTGTTTTCAGATGTATAAAAAAATTGTGAATATTGCCCAAGGTATTAAGCCTGAGTATATTAGAATAGATGATATACCTTTAAACCAATCTATGAAAATTGTGAATTTTGAATGGAAAGAAACACAATATGGTCTTAAAGTCATTGCCAATTTAGATGACAATAAATGGTTTTATCTACCCAATAGAATGATGAAATTTTTAAACAAGGAGGATCCATACTTAACTCAAATGAATGATAAAGTTTGGTCAATTATTTACAAGGGGCGTCAATTACCAAATGGACCTGCAATATTCGATTTAAATTATATCTAAACTCTGAAAAAGAAATCCTTACAATAAAGATAATTATAATAAAACAAAAACAAGATATTTTTTTAAAATTTTTTATAAATTTTTATTTAAAAATAATTTTAGTTTTTTTTTACATTCTTTTATTAAAATTGTATATTCAATAACCAAGAATCATCCTCCTCCATAAATTGTTTTACAATCAATTCAACCGCAGGAATCTCCTTGATAATATCTGCGGGATCAAGGAAAAGCGGGAGCAACACGCTTTTCCTTGATCGCTGGGGGACTTTTATAAAATTTAGATTTTTTTGCACTAAAATTATGCACCCGCATAAAGTGCCTTTTTTTATTAAATTTGTTGGCAAAAGTTATATCTTTACAAAATTCGCAACTGAGTTTAACACGTTCCATTTTTTAATTAAATAAAATAATTAAAAAATCTTTTAAAAATACCTCGTAAAACATATATCTATTTACTTTGCACTTATTTTTTATTTTGGTATATATATTTAATATGAATTTTAATATGAAAGCATATTTTGAAAACTGATCTATGATTTAAAAAATAAATATAAATTTATTATTGTGGAAATTAAAAGTCAATAAACTTTTCGTTATGCTAAAAAGTGCAATTGTATGCATTTTTAAAGTTTAAACATTAACCTTGAATGTTTGCTTCATATTAAATTATGAGTTAATAAACTTTTTCATAAGTGAAAAAATGCAATCGTAGCATTTTTTAAGTTTAAGAATTAACCTTGAATGTTGGCTTCAAATTAAACTATGAATTAATGAACTTTTCGTTAGAGTAAAAAATGCAATCATATGCAATTTTAAAGTTTAAAAATTAACCTTGAATATTTGCTACACATTTTTTATTGGTACAGCTTTTTTAAGTCTAATAATGTAGTTACAAATAGATTTGACTACATATATATATATAGTGATGTTTAAGTTCTTCTGATATATCACACCTGTATCTAAAAAATTTTAAATGAGGAACATTAAACAAAAGGAATCCAAACAAACAAGACCAAAAATGTCTTATTATAAACAATATCTTCAAACGTTCCTAAAAGACTACGAAAATGTGCTCATGTTTGAGCACAGGCAGTGCATAGATCATTATTTAACAATGATAGAGGAAAATGAGGACTACGGTGTAGATGACGTCGATGAGGGACTAAACGCGCCTCATTTTGATTGCTGCCCATGGCATAATACAAATTGTAAGGAGGGTCCTATTCCGTGCAGGTGCACGGTATACTACTTAAGAAAAATGAATGTAATAAATTTGATTAATAATTATAAGTTTATATTTAATATGGAGCAAATATAAAAACAAAAATGTGTATATATTTTTTTATCTTTTATTATATTCTTAAAAATTCTTAAATATATATTTAAATAAACTTACAACTAAAATATCATTGTAATATAAATTAAAATAATTAAATAATTTTAAAATTAGTTTGAAACTTATGTTTTTACATCTTAAATAAATAAATACACAACAATAAACACCACATAAAATTGAAGTTTCACTCTGAATTCGAAGACTATTATAAGTAAAAGTTTTACAATTTTTATTTAAAAATAATCTAAAGTATTTATTTGGATATTGGCCAGCAGAACAAAAGTACTCGGCAGGTTTGTTTTTAGGAAAATAAAAAGCAACCCAATGCTGTCCAGGCGTATGTGATGGATCAGTGTTGGCAACGTAAAATGATGGTTTTAAAACTGGTTGTGTTGGTAATTTATTACATGCAAATACACCTTTAAATTTATATTTTGTTATATTATTGGACTTCAAAGTATTTTTAATATTTATTGAATTCATAGTGTTTGAATAATATTACGCGTTTTATCAATTTCTATAACACTGTCAAATTCACAGTATACTAAGCACGTTATTGCTTCAATAATTGGTTTGCCAAAACGCCCTTCAATACGAATAGTTCCTTGGTTTATTAAATTACCGCAATTAGAATTATTATTATGATCTGGTGTCAAGTCGAAAGCAAGTAAAAAATATCCGTTATCAAAAAGTTCTTTAGTTATTTGATGACCTTTATCGAAATGATGAATTCCAGTTCCTTTAAATAGTGTTTGATAACCACGAGTACTTATTATTCCTCCGTTATTGTAGTTAAGTTCAATTGGTTGTGCAGGAAATTGTACTCCATTTACAACAAAATTAAATCTTTGTAAATTAAAATGTTGAAAGTTAAATGGATTTTCTTTTTACTCTCCAGTATATGCTTTATTAGACACCATTTCAAAAATTAAAAAATTTGGTAATTGTCCTAGTATAACGTTATCTAAACTTAATGAGTGATTTCCAGGATGTATTGTAAACGTTTTTATTTCCACTCTTTTATAGGGATAAATTGCATTTCTTGATTGTAATACATTATGATGAGCCATTAGAATATTATGATTAATAGTAAGATGATTTATATATAAATTAGCTTCGTGTATTTTAATATAAGATTCATTTTTATCGCCACCTTCTAAAATGTAAAATTCTGGTTTTTCCATATTTAATGTTACCTTCAGATCAACATTACTAAGCAAATATTTTTGTTGGTTAAATACATCGACATGAAGTTTTCCAAAAAGCTCTACTCTTTTTCCATCCTTAAATAGTTTTTTTCTCTTGTCTAAACCAGGATTTTCTTTATCAACTAATGAATTTATTTTATTTATATCAATAGCCCAGCCACATGATTCAAGATGCTTTGATCTAGCATCATTTCCATAATTTAACAATTTTTCTATATAAGCTCTATAGTGATAGTTATTGTCAGGTTGTGATACATTTTTATTGTTAAGGTGTACAATACAATTTCTAAACAAGGAGTGCAGTAAGTTATTAACAACTCCTCCGTTTTCTTTTATTTCAATAACCAGTCGAAGATAAATACAAATTTCTTCGGTTTTAACAACGCTAGTTTGAATTGGAGGAGATTCAAATAAATCCAACTCACTCTTCATACATTCTATAAATCCTGTCATTTCCAATTCCCAAAAATATCCCTAAAGTTCTTTCCTCTACAACGTTTTGATTTAATATGTTGCTTTTGCTTTAAACGTTTGAGTTTTATACGTCGACCTTTACCTTTCTGCATTGTTTTCATTTTATCAATAGTAGCTTCTTTTATATTTTGTATGACCTTTTTTCCTTTGTTTAGTAAGATTTCTTTTATAGGCTTAGTTCCAATTTCTTCTAAAATTTCCTTTCCAATATCTAATGATTTATTCTTTAATGTATTCATCCCCGTTTTAAATAAGGGTTTGAGATGTGAAAATACAGCCGAAAATATGGATCCAATACCACGACCGTATTGTAAAATTCTTGGGGCGTGATATATTTCACCAATATTTTGTATATTTTCTCCAGACTGATTATTATAATAACTTGTATAAATCGCATCCATGGTTGTAATAAAAATGATTAATTTTGTTTTGTTACGCAACTATTTTATATACATTTTTTTTTTAAAGTGTAGAGTACAATAAACGGGAACTAATTTATTAAAGTTTATCTCTTCTCCTTCATCATTTCGAATCATTATGGAAATATCATTTATATTATAGGCTTCAAGAGGAAAATATTCAATTCTATTGAAATGTATATAGTTTTTCAATATTGTTACTGAAAAAATTTTTAAACATTTAATTTTTTTACTACCAACATGTCGAGGTTTTATTATATCAGTATAAATAAATATGTTTTCATTTATATCAGAAGATTCAATTTTATTGATAAACTGATTTATGTTGTCAGAGAATTTGTTCAAAGATTTTTCGAATATATAATTTGTTGACGATAATATGGGATCTTTTTCATAAGTTGTTGTAGATTCTGGACTAGTAATTTGAACATTTTGTTCTATGTTTGAACTTTTTATATTTACATTACGAGTATCTTTTTCTTTTGTAGATATATTAGATTGGGGTTTAACAATGTTTAATGTATTTAAAAGTTTTGAAGTTTTATTAATATTTTTTAGTTTCAGCTCGTCAGATGTTTCCATTAGATCTTTAAATTTTGTTTTAATTTCATCATATTCGTTTTTAGAGTCAATTTGCATGTTTAATGTATTTAAAAGTTTTGAAGTTTTATTAATATTTTTAAGTTTTAGCTCGTCGGATGCTTCCATTAGTTCTTTAAATTTTGTTTTAATTTCATCATATTCATTATTAGAGTCAATTTTCAATGTGTTTACAGATTGATTATTAAAATTTGAAATGTTGCGTTTTTTACGTTTAAGTATATTTTGATTCATACTTATTTGTTTATTCGTTATCGAAAAGGATATATCTGATAATCCGACTTCCCACTGGTCACTCATGGTAAGAGATTGCTTTAATAAATTTGTGAAAGTACTTGAAGTGTTTTTATATAAATTTACTGAATCGTTACTTAATAAAGTAACATAAATACTATTATCCTCTGTGCTTGATGCCATATTTATTAGAAATGTTATATATTATAAGTTGTGTGTTATACATATATGAAAAATTTAGTTTATCAACTAAAATCTGTTTGATTAATCCATGAATTATATTCTTTTCCGAAGCCCAACCATTTTACAAATAGTTTTTCACCTCTACGTTTTAAGACTTTTTCAACTAAAAAGATGTTAGGAACTTTAGTTTTTAATAACTCCTCTTGATAAAATCCGCCTTTAATTATATTTCCATTAAAATCTTTTAGCTGGTAGGTAACAGGGTTTGTTGCATTAATTTTATTTACTTTAAAAACTTCTGTAGACCAATTTGGTGTATATCCCTTTTCAAAAACATTTTTATATTTGCTTATGCGAACAAAATCGTTAATATTAAATTTTCCATTTTTAAAAACTTTTAAGTTATTATATACAGTTTTTAAAAGTTTTTTTTTCATTTCGCTTGTTAACTAAATTAGGTTTCATCTTTATACTTCGATGATAAGATGAATTATATTCTATCAACAGCTTTTCTAATACATCTATCCAGTTATAATTTCCTTGCATACTAAATTGTTTCCACATTTTATTTTTTAAAGTTCTATTAAATCGTTCAACTATTGACGCTTTTAAGTTTGAATATGTATGATAATGATTAATATTTAGCTCTTTCATAAGAGTTTTGAAATATGTGTTGTAAATTTTTTTTCCTTGATCTGAATGTAGGTTTTTAGGAGCTTTATTACTGTTTAACTTTATAATGCTTTTAAATGATTTTGAAACCTCAAATCCTGTTTTAGTTTTTAATGGCAGAGCGTAGGCATATTTTGAGAAAACATCTATTACAGTAAGCATATACTTGAAACCTTTATTAAATTTTGCATATGGTATCATCTCCACCAAGTCTATTTGCCAATTATCTAAAATTCCCTTTTGAATAAACCTACGTCGCTTAAAGTTTTTTCTAGCTTGACTATGAATTTCGTCAATAAGATTTTTTTTTTTACTCATATTAATTAAAATATTCTTCCTTTTTTATTCATTAACAAATGGTTTTTAAGAGCGCAAACATGTTTCATCAGTTTATATACCCATTTACAATGATGGTTTGTGGTCCCTCAGGCTGTGGAAAATCTACTTTTATTAAAAATTTAATTAAAAGTCAAAACTTAATATCTAAAGATATAGACCGAATCATATGGTGTTATTCTGAAATAAATGCACTTCCAAATATAGAAAATGTAGAGTTTGTTAAAGGAATTCCAGAGTCTTTTAATACGAATGACGAAGAATCTACTTTAATAATATTGGATGATTTAATGCTTGAATCATCAAATAAGAAAGTTTGTGAACTATTTACAAAAGGATCTCATCATAGAAACTTAAGCGTAATTTTAGTTACACAAAATATTTTTCATAAAGGGACTTATTCGCGAGATATATCATTAAACTCCAAATATATAGTTATATTTAAAAAACCAAGAGATAAGACACAATTCCAACATTTAGCTCGTCAAGTTTATCCAGAAAACTCAAAATCTTTAGTAGATGTATATAATCATACAGAACAGGCTCATGGTTATTTAATAGTTTATCTTACTCAAGAAATACCAAACGCTTTAAGATTTAGATCAAATATTTTTAATACAGATTACTATATATATGTAAATATAAACAATGACTTCAAATCTAAAGTTACTAAAGGAGAACAAACATATTCTCTATGTTCTTAAAAAAGCGGATCACAAACTACGAAATGCAATTTTGAAAAATGTTGACAATGTTGTTATCAAAACTTTAAATGAAATTATTTTAAATATTATAAACAGAAATCATAAAATAAACAAAAATGTGTTTGAAAAACTAAAACCATATAAAAATACTTTGAGGAAAGTTTGCTCATCACAAACCTCTATGCGACAAAAGAGGAAACATCTTATACAAAAGGGAGGATTTTTACCCATTATTATTACATCAATATTAAGTGGAGTCATTGGAAAAATTTTAGAAAATGTCAAATAAATTATCAAAACTTATAGTTCTTCATCCATCAACTTACGAAAAATTTTAAGTTAAACATTCTGATTCAGATTTTTTACATCGGAAACTCTTGCCAATATATGGTTCACATACACTGAAGGATATAAACAAATGGTATTATATTAAGCAAGAACTTGCTAAATACTTAATTGGATCCCAACGATCATCTAATCAGAATAAAATATCAACAATTCATAATTTGCGCGATAATGAAACTCAAACGAAAAAGGACTATAAAAAGCATATTGAAACGCAAACAATTACACCTCAGTCGAGTAGTATAGCACTGCAAACGGATTTGAATTTGCCTGAAGATATTTACACAAATAATGATGACCAGAACGATATGGATACAACAATACAAAAATTTAATCCTTCTTCTGCATCTTCCGTAGCTAAGCGTCTTAAAAGCTTTTCGGAAAAAGGAACTCCAAAAATTAGAATATTATCCAAAACTGATAATTATTCAAATATGAAACAATCAACTTTACCTTATCAATATTCTCCTCGTGTTACAAGAAATCGAAAGAATTAGATTACGATACTGAAAATGTATTATGGTAAAATATTTAAAAAAATAAAACTCTTTTTTTGTTTAGAAAATATGTATATAAATGTTTTATTATTAATTAAAAATAATATTTACATGTAAAAATGTTTCTTTAGTATTCAATTTCCATTAAATATTCATCATCATCATTATCTTTTTGAAACTGATCTTTATAATTAATTAAATCTACGTTTACTTTCATTAAGTAGTCATCATCTTCATCAAATTTTAAAAATTGTTGAAACAAGAAAAAAATAATAAATAATTAAATATACCTTTATTATGTACGAAATGCTTACCATTTTTATTAAGTTTCCTTTAAAGTGGCAATTAGAATAATGATGTGGAATATACTCCCTAAGCCTTTTTATATTAATGGCAAACTTTCAAATTGAGTTAATCTCTATACTTACATGTGCTGCATATTCTAAATATATTATACATTACTCTATCTTATTTTAAAATACTCAAACAATTTTTTTGTACACATTTTTAAATTTCTCTTCATTGAAGAAAATATAATCAACTTTATATAATTCTCTTTTTTTATTTAAAATTACTCAAAAATTTTTTTATTTTGTTTATATTCAAAATTCCTCCTTATGGAAAAATACATTGGGAGCAAAAAATTTAAAATTAACTAAAACCAACTTTAAAGTAACATTTCAATTTAAAAATTCCTCCCTATGGGAGAAAAAAATTCCTCCTTATGGGAAAACACGTTGGGAGCAATTTGAAATTTAAAAATTCCTCCCTATGGGAATCACGTAGGGAGCAAAAATCATATACAGAATCCCCATATTTATACTACTTTACTGTCTGTGTTTGTTACATGTAAGAAACAAAACGCGCGAAACACCATCAGAAAGAAGATGTTTTTTGAAAGTAAAATAACCATTTTCGTTTGGGAATTTACACTGAAACGACAATAAAAAAATTTGATTTTGTTTTAATTATAAGTTCCCAAATGAACATTTTAATTTAAAAAACAGGCAGATCTATTATTGTGCATCGGATTTTTAAGGAATTAAGGTTTTTCCAAAATTGTATGGTCCATTACTGTCTAATAAGCGTGGGTGTTTTTTACAGGTAACAAAACGCGTGTGTGTGTTAATTCTTTTAATTTGTCGATATTTTTTATAGATGTAGTGAATGCATTCATGCAGGTTGGAATAAACAACCCTTTTGTTCAGAGTGAATAATATTTTAAAACCAGAAGAACATTGAATATTTCAATATGGAAAATAACAAGTTCCCAAAATGGGATGATTTTTGTTACGTTTATGGTCATATCGTCCCAAAAGTAGCCAAACAGGATCGAAAAAACTTGTTTACTGGGGAAATCAAAACAGCATATTTTCATTATTTTGATTAAACAGTTTTAAGTGGTGCAAATTTTACGCCGAACAAAGTGTGCAAAAGTTGTTATAATACCCTTATAAGCTGGTTCCATGGAAAAGGTGTACATATTTCTTTTATGAAGCCAGTAATTTGGGTGCAAGACTTACATACATAATGAATCCAAATGCTACGCATGCATTAATTCCGGTTATGGATTGAACAGAAAACAAATTTAAAACAAAAGTATACATTCCCGCTTTTACTGCGACACTCCCAGTACTGTTACCGATCCACCTAAACCCCCGAGTGTGCATACTGTGTCCCTGCAAGCCGAAACAGTTTTCACCAATCCGACCAATGTGAATGATGCATATTGGACACCCGATATTGAAAATAATGCACTAAAACCGCTAACACAAATCGAAATGGATTAAATTTCGAATTTTTAATAAAATTTTTGAAGCGTAAAAAACTCACAGAGCAAAATTTCAGCGCAACATCATACCGAACACGCCAAGCTGAATTTAAGAAATTTTATTCCGTTGATGAATCAAATACGTTCACTTACTGCCATGATATCCCAGGCTTAGTGGGAAAAATGGGAATGGATTGTATTGCTGGCGGCTGGCGTTTATTCGTCGAAGGCTCAGTTTCAAGTTAAGTTTGAAGGCTGGGTTCTAATCACCGCATTCGATATCGAGTTAACTGTCGTATCGAGTTAACTATCGTATTTTTCTGCATACGATAGCCACTGACGTATGGAATGTAAACTCGAAAGATGTTATGTCTTTGGTTACTCGATATCGAATGCTATCATCTCAAATTACGAAAGATTTCATTCGATATCAAGTATCATGATACCAACATAAAAAATTTCGATACATTTTGCTCGATATCGTATGCGGCGACTAGACCCCTATACTGCACAAAACAAACTAAAAACCATCTATTCCATTGGGATTCAGCACAGCTATGAAGGAAACGTATTAAACATTGGGCGAAATTTTGGAGAAAATCCAATACAATATACACAAATAGAAGATTTGTTGTGATCTAATGGTTGTCAACATAATACAAGGTATTTTATTAAAGGGCGATTTTCCAAAATACTTCTGCTTCCTTTGTAATCGGGATTAACGATATGCAGGGAATCAATATCAATGTAAAGATTGGAAAGCAAGAACTCCCGAGCTCGAGAAACAATTAAAATTACGTAATGAGCCTTTGATAAAGGATGTAGATGATATTTTGTTAACATCGGGAATAGCTAAGAAATTCGTTGAAGTGGTAGTCAATAATATTGAGGGCGCATATGAATGTTTGAAATCCAACTTTCCAAAACTCAGTGAAGCTAAAATTAGAAAAGGTACGTATATTTGTCTGTATTTATATATTGTCATATCTAAATTTGTTCACTTCGATATATTCGCATTACCAATAATTTTTTCGCAAATGCTTTTTTTTTCATTTTAAACAGGTACTCTGAGTTGACCGGATATACGAAAATTAGTGAAAAGCGAATCTTGTACAAATATCCTCTCATACCATTATAACCACCTATGTGCATGGGAGACATTGAAACAAGTCATCGAAGGTGTTTTAGGAAAGAACCGTGAACAGCGAGATGACATACATACACGAGTGGACAAGTTGCTGTATTATTTTGAAAAATTTAATGCATTCATGACGTTAAAATTACATTTCATGCATTTCCACGTAAATACGTTTTTGGCACAATTACCTCAGGAATTGAACGACCATGTCAATGGAAAAGCAGTTAAAAGGCAAAAAATTTGTTGGTGTTGTTCTAAAGTTATGCAGTTTAAAGATGAAAGCACTGAAGATGAAGGTTAGGTTAGGTTAGGTTAGAAAGGCTGGTGTGAAGCAAACTTTACACCCTCACCCAGAGACCAATATGGTCCATTGTGACGCCTTAATTAGTGAAAGAAAGAAGGAAAGAAGAGAAAGAAATATAGTGTGACAGAGTAGAAGTAAATGTTGTAAGCACAGGAAAGGAAGATAGTGGAAGATAAGAAATCGGACAGAATAAGAAAAGAAACAACACTACCAAACAGGAAAACTGCCCTACATGTTTCCAGTCCCCAGCCTTTTGCCGCGCAGCCAGGTCATTCCCATTACGAATCCCGTCAGATTCTCGAGCCCGCAGCCCGAGACATCGCCCAATTCGTGCAGGAATCCGCTACCTAGCCACCTCAGCCTGCTGTTCTGTAGCCTGGGACAGTGGCACAGAAAGTGCTCAACTGTCTCCAACTCCTCTGGGTCCTCACACAGCCTACATATATCCGATAAGCCAGACCCCATTCTCACCGCCATTCTGCCTATCAGACAGTGGCCCGTGATAATACCTATCATGGTCCTGACGCAAGCCCTACTCATACCCAGCAGCGTGTCCGAATTTGACCTACTAAGTTCGGCTTCGCCAAGCCCGATTAGTCCCGCTCAGAATCCATTCCCTAATTCACCCAAAGTAGAAGCACATTGGAGGGCTGACCACCTGCAAACTGTCAGGATCCTCCATTTCCAAGCCCAGTCTTGCCAACTATCTTTGCCAGTGATGTTGCAGTGACCCGGTACCCAGCAGAGCCTCACAACATAATTCCCTAAGATTCCTCCTAGAACCCTCCTGCAATCATCCACTAGCCTGAAGTTCACATAACAGCCCATCAAAGCCCTAAGAGCCGCCTGGCTGTCCACATATATAGTGACCTCCGAGCCCTTGGCAATGTTAGCCCCTACCAATTCCACGGCCCTGAGAACCCCCAGAACCTCTGCCTGAAATACACTGCAGTCGTCGGGAAGTCTATATAACCTTCTGATGTCCAGATCCTCAATGTAGACTCCCGCACCCGTGCGCTTCATCTTCGAGCCATCAGTGAAAATAGCAAATCCCCTATACAATCTGCTCTGCCCTGACCAGCTCTCCCTAGAAGTCAATATCACCTCTGGCAAACGCCCAAAATCGACCCTAGTGACCAAATAATCCGTAGAGCCGGGCGAGCCCAGGTGAAAACAACTAGTACTAATTTCACTCAAAATCCGCAATCCAACGGGAAGCTAAGGTAAAATGTTACAAGAAAATACAATATAATAGTCTGGTAGTGTATATTCATTTCTAAAAAATTTAAGGAATAGAGCTATTACAAAAAGCTTTATAAAATACATAACTGAAATTTAACTCATAGAATAAATTCAAAAAAATAAAAAATGTTGAATATAATAAAATTGCTTATGAAAAAGAAATAATTCCCAATATCTATTTGTAAAAAAATATTTTTTAAAAAAACAAGCTTTTATTTAAATGCGCTGAGAAGCAAAAAAAAAATTAAAAATAAGAAACCTTTTAAAAAAACGCTTTCATTTAAATGCTCTAAAAAGAAAATTTTACTTTAGAACTTTTTCTATCAACTTATAACGTCATTAAACAATTTATATGATATAAAAGCTTGTCGCGAGATTAACTTGTGTAGACAAACAAGTAAATTATATAACTTAATGTGATTGATTTTCACTATAAAATTTTTCAAACAAAGTTAATACAAGTACTTAGACCTCGCGAATAGCTTTTTTTTATCATATAAATTGATTAATGACGTTATAAGTCGATAGTAAAGCTTTATTTATTTTTTCTTTTTAGCGCATTTTAATAAAAGCGTGTTTTTTGAAAATGTTTTTTAATTTTTATTAAATAAAAACAAAAAATAAAATTCATATTATTATATCTTTTGAAAAAATAATACATATAACACATGAATAATAATAATTACTATTGCTATTTGTTCATTGTTTTAATATTAAGAGTTTGTGCAATCGCTGCTATTTTTATTTTTTTGTTTAAATTTAAAAGTATTTTGTTCTTAAAATACGACATAAATATGAAATTTTTTTCCTACATTATTTTTGTTTAAATTAATTTTTGAAGAATTGCGCTCTTACTTTGAATAAGCCCTCACAACAAATTTTTTTTCTTTCTACTAAAATAAAGTTATCTAAACAAATGGAAAATGAGAACACCAAACAAGTTTTAAAACCGCCACGTTTGGCGAGAAATCACTACATGTGGCAGCCCAGATTGTACTATGAATTTTCTAAAACAATGTGGCAAATCGCTACTGGCAATGTGTTAAAAGAAAAAGTATAAGCACTGCAATAGTATTGTTGTTTCTTTTCAATCAGTTATTTGGTATATTATAAAAAACCGAACAAAAAAACAATTGCGAATTTGGTCTGTGCTTATTGTTTTCTATTCTTGGGTACACTCAAAAAAGTTTTACAGTTACTAAATATAATTTATTAAAATCGTTTTCCGTAAAGTTAAAAAGTTAATGAAAATTTTGTTATATTAAATATAATAAACTTTTTCTACATGTTTTTCGAAAAACAAACTACAAATAATAAGGGTTTTCAGGATATCGCTTAAAATTACCATTTGTGCAAATGGACAAACTTGGGAGACTCGTTTCATAAATACCCTTTTTAACTTTTGTGTAATTTAAAGCAACTAATGTCATTTCAAACTGAAATGTCAATACAAAAATAAATTTAAAAAATAATAAAAAATATAAAAATAGATATTAGGAATTTTTTTTTTTTCATAAGCAACTTAATTAATAATAAGTAGACATTGGGAATTAATAATTAGATATTGGGAATTATTTACTTTCATAAGCCACTTTATTATATTCAACATTTTTTATTTTTTCGAATTTATTCTATGAGTTAAATTTCAGTTATGTATTTTATAAAGCTTTTTTGAAATAGTTTTATTCCTTAAATTTTTTAGGAATAACTTTATATAGATACTACAAGACTATTATCTTGTATCTTCTTGTTACATTTTACCTTAGCTCTCCGTTGGATAGCAATGAAGTATATTGCATTTAAAGAATAGAGCTATTACAAAAAAAGCTTTATAAAATACATAACTGAAATTTAACTCATAGAATAAATTCGAAAAAATAAAAAATGTTGAATATAAAAATAAAAGATAAAAATTGTGAATAAAATGTGAAATTTGTTTTGTAAACATGCATAAAGAAAGCAAAATGAATAATAAAAAAAAATTCGTTTTGTATAAATGCACAATTGCGGGTCAGAAGTGTTGGGCAAATTTACGAAGTTTATGTAAATGAATTCTCATACAATTTTTGATAGTTCATGTTGGAAGGTTTAAAAATGCACAGATTGCGAGACTTTTAAGAGATATCATGAAAACCCTAATTGAATTTTATTTCTGTTAATATGTTCAGTTTCATGCATAAAATAAAACTTAAACACATGTGTACAAACATATGTACATAAATAAAAGAAAAATATTGGTAGGTAATAATGACAGGTTAAAATACTGATTTAGCTGTCTTAGTACTAGAGGTCTGCACAAATGTATTTGCTAGCCAAATGATTGTTGTACGGTATTTGATATTCATATCAAATGTGTAAAAAAATGAGAGCTAGTCATTCACGCTCAATCATTTTAAATGAGAGATAAACACAACACAGTTCATGAAAAAGTGAGCCACATACACTAACACTAATTGTGTGTGTGTCCCTATTATTGTTTATTGTTTGATGAACTCAAATTCATACATCTTACAATAAAAAAACCTGAGTTAAGTTAAAAATCACACTAATCATTCGTGTGTTGTTGTCTTTCTTGTTTTGGTAAAATTGGTTTTTCCCCTATTTGATAATTTTCCCTATCGTTCTTTGTTTTTGTACGGGCGTTTATTAAATTGGTTGGTTTATTTAGATATTATATTTTATTTATTGAAAATCCATTTAATTTGTTTAAATAAATATTTTTTTATTTAAAAAGTATAAATCTGTTTTTATGTGTGTATTTTATTAATGAATGATCTGCCAAAGTATACAAAAGTAGCCAGTTGCAAAATTTTTTTAACTTGGTTACGATTAAATGCAGTAGATATAGTGATTATAATCACTATATATATATATATATACATTTATATTCAAATATATTTTAAACTGTGTGACATAATTAAAACAAAAAAGTTAACAAAAATTTCATTTGTTTAAAAATATATTTAAAACTACTTTTTGCTTCTAAAAAGTTGGTATCACTTTTAATGCAATATCTTTTTACTAATATTTTGTTTTCGATACGATAAAAAAATTTCGAAAACACATGTTGTGTTGATAAAACACAATATGTACATCGCCACACAAGTGTATTTACTCGTGTAAAAGAGCATATTTGTTATTTATACCTGTATCAAATATTTATCTTACAACACTCACATAAATAATTGAACGCTTTGCACACATAGGTTATTTCTTACACACAATAAATTGTGTATGATTCTAAAATCACACACAACACACTACTGGCTAGTCTGGTATGTGAATTCATGTGTCGTTTAATCGCACAAATGCAGACCTCTACTTAGTACGTAATTTAAATTTAGTTAAAATTAACTGAAAACACCTTTGATTCAAAGGCTTTGAATATGTTTTTTGTAGTTTGAATTTTTTTAATTTAAAATAAAGAGAAAAGTTAATTAATTTCTACGTTATAAAATGAACATTAAAAATATAACCATGAAATTCCTTTTTTTAAAATGAAATGATCCGTTTTCTAATTACATTTTCAGTTTTTTAAACTTAATATTATTTTGAATTTACCTACATAATATTTTGAGTGTATTATCACACGAGTATGCTATATTTATTTCTTCAAACACATTTTTCATCGATTGTAAAGACCAAGCTGACAAGACAAGTGAACTATACTGAATGAAAGCGACAAAAGACAAAGTGACCGGAAATGAACTATGAACTAAAAGAACGAACTAGTTCTTTTTTTTAAATGAACTAAAATGACCGGTCACCAAAATGAACTTTTAAGCCCAAGCCTATGCCATTCCCATCACATACTGCTCTATAGGCAGAAGGAGTACTTCTCAAGGCACCTGTCATACCGATGCACACCTCAGCCTTAGACAGAAGGTCCCTCCGACTAGCTAGTTTCAATGCCTCCCACCAAACACAGCATCCATACGTAAGAATGGGTCTAACCACCGAAGTGTACAGCCATCCCACAACTGACGGCCGGAGTGCCCAACTCCTACCTATCGACGATCTGCAAGCATAGAAGGCATTGAGACCCCTCTTTAGTCTCTCATGAGTATTCCTCCTCCAGGACAGCATACTGTCCAGAAAAACTCCTAGATACTTAGCACTATCAGATAGCCTAAGCTCTACTCCCCCTAGTACCGGCAGCCTAAAATTCTCTACCTTGTACCTCCTAGTGAAAAGAACTAATTCTGTCTTCTCCGGGTTAACTCCCAAACCCTTATCAGTCGCCCATGCTGACAGTTCGCCCAGCGCCCTTTGAATGACATCGCTAATTGTCGGCAGAAACTTACCCGATACCAATATAACTACATCATCCGCGTAGGCGACGACCTTCTGTCAAAACGTCCCAAAACGACATTGACAACCAAAAGCCACCACTGAAGATGAACATGACACTGAAATTGGTGGGCACACTGAAGAAAATATGCCCTTAAATTTTATGTCTAACTCGGATGATGACGCAGACTCACAACATATATATGAACAACCTTCGAAGAAAATGAGATCATCAGAACCACAAGCGTCAACTTCAACGAGCATGGATATTGACAATAATTGAAAATGTTTTTTTCCATGCATAGATAACCAATAAAAATCTCATATTTTCTGTGTAAGAATAGCTGTAATATGAATCGGAAATTTTATTTTCATGTAAAATAAAGTTTATAAAGAAAAAAAAAAAAAACAACATATGTGTGGAATTGTTATCCAGTTATTGAGCAAAAAAGGTAAGAAATGGGGAGAAAATTGTAAACAATGGGCATTTTCATGATTTTTAAGGCACTGGATGCCTTTTTTCGTGTGGGTATGTTCCGCTTTTTTTCTCCTATTCCATATCTCCAACTTTGCTTCAGACACAAATTAGATATTCCGTTCGATATACCAAGATATAACCGTGTTAAAATATAGAAAGCCATAAAAATCCACCTTGAGCAAAAAAAAAAATTCCTATGGCTATTAAATTATTAGTGCAGCCAACTCGACAAAACTAATGATGCAGAAGTTCTTATTTTTGGGGCTACTTTCACGTACAATTGTCAGAATTGAGTCCCATATCAATGGGATATAAAATGTACTGTGTTATACATTCGAATACAAAATGAAGAAACATCTATAAGCACAACTCTTTTGGTATCCAAGACCCGAGTAGCCCCCTCAAAAGTTTATCACTACCACGCTTAGAACTTTGTGGATCTGCATTGCTAGCTAACTTGGCATCAAGTCTATTAAGAACCAGTGAATTTCAAATTGTAGTAACCCACTATTTGACTGCCTCGGCGATTGTATGTCGGAAATAATACAAAAAGTCGGGCCTCAGAACTGGCATAATGTTGATCCATTCAATTTCAATTTGATATATGTATATATATATTTTTAGTTGCCAACTATCAATATGTCATTGTCAATAACAATGTTGCCGTACCTAATAACAATTTTAATGTCAGTTGCGTTGCTTTGAGGGTTTACATGGACAGCCAGCCGGACGCACGGACATCGTTGATTCTAAGTCGATCGACATACTAAGACGTAAGCTAGAACAAATACTTTAAAAGTTTAAGACATTTTGATTAAAATTACTTTTATTTATTTTGAATAAGTTTACAAGTTTGCACGAGTTTCATCAATATTTTCTTTAATTTCAAGTTTTTTTATGGCCCTCTGGTGTCATTCCCATATATTTGTTATTTTTTTTGGTTAAACTCTGTGTGTATGTGACAGTTTGCAGTTTGATAAATTGAATAATTTTGTGTCTTAAATTTTTTTATTTTATACGTAATTAAAAATAGGTATAATTTATTATCTTTTTATTCGTGTTCTGTTTAGACAATTCTATGGTATGGCCTAGAAAAGGTGTAAAAGAAACGATCAACCAGTCCGTGAACGTGGGTTCAATCCCAGCGTAAGCCAAGAATAGAAAATGTTCAATAGATTTTAAATTATTTCATGTTGTAAAATTCCTTTCTTCGTAAAAATACTTTAACGAAAATTAAATTTAATGAACTTTAGCCTGATTAAAATATTAAAAATTTGGATTAAAAACCATAAACAGTTCAATAAAATAACCACAATGGTAATTGTTAAACAGCTAAGGCACAAGCTCTATGTTTACATTTGTCCTTCAAGTTGTGCTGAAAAAAGGTCAACGAGAAAAAGAGAGACAAAAAAAAACATAAAAAACAAAAAATGTACTGCGGACTTCAAGACAAATTCTTGACAAAATGTATGAAAAACAGAAGTAAGAAAGAACATTTAATTTAGTTAAAATAGATAATCGATCCACCAAAAAGGTGAAAATATCATTTGGCTTTAAAATTGCTATTTGACTATTGACTGCCAGCCTTTGTCAATGGCGGTGAGTATTAAACGGCGCACAGTGGCTGAAAATTTTATTTCATTGGCCAAAAGTCCAATTTTTGTTTGTCACCGATTTCCAAAATTTTACTTTTATTTAATAGTTAACATATTAAAACTAAGGTAGCCAAAAAATTAGGTCAAAATATTGGTAATTGTGGTCGTGCCATGTTGTTAAACAAAACTTTTTTTAAATTCAGAAAAAGTGATTTTTTTTATATTTAATCCGAAAGAAATTATCATTGCTCAAAAACTATCATCGATAATGACCTGCTAGGTTGGTAGTATTGTTATCTTTAAAAAAGTAATATGTGCGACTGTTGTGTTTTTTATATTTGAGATGTTAATAGGGCATTTACATTACATCGAAATCTAGTAGATTTCATTTGAAATCTTACTCCAAATCTAGTTCGTTTACATTATATATGTTTGACATTAGCGAGATTTGGTTTTCGCAACAAAAATCGCCGACTGAAAGTTTTTTGTGTAACACATACTTACATATAAAGAAATAGGCATTTAAAAATTTGCATTACATTTTCTTTATAATCAACTTCATTTATTTTATCAATATTATTTGTAATTTGCATTTTTTTTTACTATTTTACAAAATTTTTGAATTTTTTTTTTAACAATTTTAACAAGCAGCTATTATTGTTTTTGTTTTGTTTTTTGTTAAAATGTCATTTTGTTTCTTGTGCAGGGAAGTAGTTTTTAGTGCTATATGGGGAAAAACATAGTTGCATCAACAAGTACTACTAGATTTCGAATAGATTTCGTCCAAATCTAGTTACGGAGTAGATTTTGTTTTGTACGGGAAATCTAGCCAAAAACAACTAGATTTGGCTCGAAATCTCGAAAGTACTAGATTTCGGTGTAATGTAAATTGGCTATAAGACATATTTTCTAAACTACTATATTTTTGTCAAATTTCAACTTTAGTAGAATAGAACTTTTGCGGATCAAAAGGGATTCAGAAGGTAAAGCCACTGAGGGAGAGGTGAAAGTGTTTTCTTTACCCTGTATATTAGGGCGGGTTGATTTGTATGGATGAAAAAAAAAGGAAAAATCGTATAGTAAAAACGTAGTCTACATAAAATTCTAAGAAAATTCTCCGAATAAACCATGGGTCTAAAATCAAATCCTAATCCGCGCCTCTCGACTTAAAAATTTTTTTCCTCTTCTTTCGCTTAAATTAATTTTTTTTTTTTTTAATATATTATGTTTTATTATATTATAGTTTATGCAATACAGGTTTTGTTTTGAGACTTATCAAAATATTAAAATTTCAAAAAAGCAGTTGAACCCAAATTTGCATCTCCTCTGGTTTGCGTTCTATATAAAAAATAGTTAGAACACGTTTTACCTAAACTGCGTTTTGCATAAAACAAAGAATAATTAAAAAAAATAGTTTTTTTTTTGTAATAAAATACGCAAAACATAATTCTTAAAACAGAAAAAAAAACATGTCCTCTAATCCACTTTATTTGACCTCTAATTCGTTTTCTGTGACTTCTACAGTGTTCGGCACAATTATTTTGACAAATATACAAATGCGTAAGATACCGTTACCTCAGCTTTGCTCAAAACAAAGTGCACATCAACAACAACACTTATGTAAAATATTTTGTCCCTTGTTTTGTGCACTCTCAAACTGCTGATAAGAATCTTGGTAGGCAGTGACTTTCGCTTCGGCATAAGTATTTTGACATGCACTTTATATCAGTTTTCTGGCGTGTTCTTTGCAATTGAAGGTCAACTAAAATTGTTCTAATCAATTTTTGTGTTTTTACTTATAATTTTGATTTATCAGTGATTTACAAATTTTTGAAAATTTAATAATGGAATTATCGGAAATTTCCATCGATTCTAATGACTCGGAAAATTTTCGCGGCCCCAGTTTTCTGCCCATTCAGAATTTTAGTGATTTTGGCTTTCCAAGCGAATTTAGTGAATTGAATTTGCCAAATAATCGGGATGTTTTGAAATACTATTTTTATTTAAGTGAGCGTGAAAATAATAAGAAAATATCATATGAAATGTTTTCTCCACAAGTTGCTAAAAAAAGTTATCGAAATTTGAAGCAAAGTTAATGTTGAAATTATCAACGAAAAAAGTGTAGTTTGCTTAATAAGTACCATAGAGCAATAAAAAACAAATCAAGACCTCATATATTTTCAGAATTCTTGAAAACCTTGAACAATTTGCTTTATATTGGTAGATGCCAGTGCGTGAATACGACACCATGCTACTGTGGATCGATTCCTGGTCATTTAAAAGAGTTCCTTATTGACCAACATACCGCTAGAAAACATACATTTCCCGAGTGCGTGCTAAGCATTGTTGATCAACAATCTACGGAGTCAGCACTTAGCTTAGATCCTTTATATAGACCTTCTAATGTGAACGTCGAATCACATTTTGAAATTTCAATACCACTTACAACAGAGGAAACTTTGGTGCAAAAAATTCCATATACTAAGAAATACGATACCTTAAATTTCGCTATGATGTGCGATAGATACGGTGTTTCTGATAGAGCTGCTTCGTGTTTGGCTACGGCTTTATTGAGTGACATTGGCTTTAAAAATGAAAACGGTGAACCAATTATTATGAATAAATCTACAGTAGCCCGTGAAAGAATTAAAAGCAGAGAGAACGTCCGTGGACGAAATAACTGAAGTTTTCTTAGTATTCTATAATTGCTTCTTTGTATGTATTAAAGACCTTATTTGTTTTAATGAAACAAAATTTGTTTATGGTAAAAAAATTACTGAAATATTGTTTGAGTGAAAACACTTTTTTTTGTTTGCTTTTATTTGCATTATAAAATAAGAATTGTTTATCGAAACAAAAAAAGATTATTTTATAAATACTGAAAACAATTTTTTGAGTGAAATTTTTTTTTGTATTTCCAATCTTTTTCATTAAATTATGAAAGAAATTTTTTTATCTATGTTCCTTATAAAAATATTAAATATAAAATTATATACAAACTTTTTTACTTGGGTGATAATTTTCAAGAGGCGCGAATTAGGATTTTATTTTAGATACATGGTTTCTTCGGAGAATTTTCTTAGAATTTAATGTAGTTTACGTTTGTTGAACAGCCCTACTGTATATACTCTTGTACCCGTTTAGACCCGTCTGTTTAACACTATTAATTTAAATAAAATTACTCCAAAAAAAATTTTTTTTACAATTTTTTTTATTCCGAACAAATGTTTGCAGAAGTAAAAGAAATCATGTGCTATTGCCTACAAAAAAAATTTTATGATATAGGGAATATTGATCGTGATCGAACAGAATACAGGTATTACATATAAAAAAATTTATTATTGTTACACAATCAGAAAAACATATAGCTACCCTGATTCATCCTTATCAAACACTAGCGTATTTTATAGTAAAATAAAGAGCTTAAACACGCGTCTACGCTAAGCAGGTATATTGTGAATACCACCTTAGAAGGGTTTTTAAAAATTTTTTTTGGTCTTTTTATTTTATCTGTTTTTATGACTCTAATAATATTCTATGACCCTATAACTAGGCAATGCGTTATTAAATTTTTGACAGGTATTTTAAAGCATATAAATAAAAGGATTTTAAGTTTTTTAATCCTTTTTATTCTACCTGAATGTGGTATATAATATATCAGTGGATATAATATATCTGAGCTATAACAACTTTCTTCATAATAGCTTCAGCTATTAAGAATTGGCCGGAGAGTATTTTATACACAAAAATGACTAAGATGTAGTTACATTCGAAAAAAGGAAACTTAAATTCTTATAGCACTGAAATACAAATGGACTTATAAAATAAATTATCTGTTTTCATCAAAAATTTAAAACAGCGAAACAGGAATGTTGATTACAGCAAAGATAGATTTTATAAGAGCTTTGCAAACTGGTTAGAGAACGAACTTTCTGTCCAGATTGCTTCAGAAACTACAAACCAAAACACTAGTGGTAGACCACAAAAATCGCTAGACAACTGTAGCGATATGTCTAAGAGGCGGAAGCTTAAGGATATCAATGAAGAAATCGGATACGAAAATATTCAAGATACTTTCCTACATCAATAGCGATCACAGAAACAATTGACAAAAGTGGATATGATTGAAAAAGTTGTTAAAGCTAGTCCATTGAGAGCAAAACGGATTCTTAAAAGTATACCAACTCTGAGCGATGCAAAACAATTCACAATTGAGGAGGCATTAGTATTATTTCTGGATTTGAAATTAACAAAACAGCAATAAATTCAGCTCAGATTGCGTGCGATTGAAAAAGTCTCAAATCTGTATCCAGCATATCATCACATAACAGCTGCTAAAATGGACTGTTTGCCATTAAAGAACACTATTACAATCACATCAATTTCGGCAGAGGTACAACTACAATCTCTACTTGATCACACAGCCGAGCGCTGGCTTAATCAATAAAAGGAAGTGAGTTAAAGAAATATGGAAACACAAAGTTAATTCTTTTTTGTAAATGGGGATGTGATGGTTCTTCCGAACAAAAACAATACAAACAAGTAGTATGTAAAAAAATTTCGGACTCAGATATGTTCATGGTATCATTTGTACCATTGCGACTAAAAAAGATTTTGGAAGATTCAGAGCCTTCGACTAGTTCAACGCAAACAAAGGATATTTGGAAAAATGAATTGAATTCAAAAAAGAAACTCATGATGCCAGTTAGTGATATCAAGGCCCAAATTGCAACACTACAGCCATTACAATTAGATTTAGATGGGCAGTAAATTGAAGTTAACTACCAATAAGTGCTAACAATGATAGATGGAAAAGTAGGCCAGGCTTTGACTAACACGAAGGCCGCATCCAGCTGCAGCATATGCCATGCAACATCAAGCCAATTAAACCAAGTCCGGACAAAATCATTAGATAATACTGATGCATATGAATTTGGATTATCACCACTAGATGCAAGAATACGACTTATGGAACACATACTAAAAATCAGTTAAAATTTGGATTTCGGATCTTCAGGATCAATAAAAAACAACGAAACCAACAAGGAGTTAAGAAGTTCAAAAAGGCAAGATGAATATCGCAAATTTGGGTTGATTATAGATCAGCTAAAACAAGGGCCAGGCAATACAAATGATGGCAATACCGCAAGAATATTCTTTTCAGATCCAGAAATAGCATCTGAAATTACAGGTGTTGATTTTAACCTCATTTTTAGATTTAAAATAATCCTAGAAGTATTTGAGTGCAATGAAGAAATTGACTCTAAAAAATTTTGGAGATTTTGCTAAGGAAACTGCAAAAATATATACAACCAAGTAACCATGGAGAAATATGTCTGATACAGTTCACCAAATCCTTTATCATGGAGAAGATGTCATTAAATATCAGTTGGTGCCACTTGGAGATTTATCAGAGGAAGCTCAGGAAAAAAGGAATAAGGATTACAGATTTTATAGAGAGCACAATACTAGAAAAAATTCACGAAATTCCACAAATCAAGATCTATTTAATATATTATTTGCAACGTCAGATCCGTCCACCTCCGAAAATATTACTAGATAAAATAGACGGACAATTTTAATCTTGCATTATAGACGAAAAACAACACTGGATTCACTCCATAAACGAATTTCCCAATTAAAATTATTATATAATAAAAAGGCTATATATTTTAAATAAAAAAATTTACTAATGCACAAAACAACACAAACATCCATGGCGAAAAGAAAGAAACTGGTAGAAACTTTAATAATAAACAACATTTTAATAAGAAATCTTCAAATAATTTTCAAACCAAAAACGTTCAAAACAAATATGCCGGCAGCCCTCAGCCTCAACAATATAAAAATAGTCCCATAACGATGGATATAGGAAATTTAGAAGACAATGCAGAAAATGAAGTAAATTTTCTTTTAAGCCCACAAAACGATTGCTACCCCTAATAACAGTCTGAATAGGTAATAAAAAGAGTTATTTGATTACTTGATACCGGCGCATAAACTAGTATTATAAAACCAAATATGTTCCCAAATTAATTTTTCGAAACACAACTAAATAAGCCTTTCATGTTCCAACTATTAAATGGAATCAACTCAACATTAAAAGGCATAATAACTACAATGCCTCAAGAGTTTAATATTCCTGGTACACTTTCGTGGAAAATAATTAACTTTACAGGTAGAAAATATGATGCCATTATTGGCCAAAATGTTCTTATTCCACTGAAAGCCAAAATAGATTTAGAAAAAACTATATTGACATATTCGGAAAGAAAATCCTATTTAATGAAGAATCTTCATATCATATAAACAGTATTTAAACTATTAACGATACTAAATTTCAAAATATCTACGAATTAAATTTAAGTAATTTAAATAACGAAGAATACCTAAAAATAACAAAACTATTAAACGAATACAACAACTTATTCTATAAAGATGGCGATATTTTAACTTGTACAGAAGAAGTACAAAATGTAATTCCAACAACTATTAATACACCTCTTTATTCAAAAATTTACAGATACCCCCAAATCCACGAAAAGGAAATCCAAAATCAAATATTGGAGATGTTCCGAAAAAAATTGACAATTCTGGTAACAAAAGTGGAGACTCGTTGTGGATTAAAGAAAACTCATCGAGTTTACAAAAACAGACAAATTCCCTATTCCGCATATGGAAGCTATACTCGATAAATTGGGTAGAACACAATATTTTTCAACCCTGGACCTCGCAAAAGGTTTCCACCAAATTTTGGTAAACCCGAAGGATAGGGAGAAACCCGTATTTTCCATTCTCCATTGGGTCACTATGAATTCTCAAGAACGTTTGGGTTAAAAAATGCAGCATCGACCTTCCAAAGGCTTATGAAGTCCGTATTGAAAGACTATATAAATAAAATTTGTGTCGTATATTTAGACGATATTCAAATATTCAGCACATTTTTTCAATCGGCTCCGAGAAACTAAATTAAAAATACAAATTGATAAATGTAAAGGTGTAAAACCTAATCCAAAAAAACTTAAAATTATCCAAAATTTGAAAATTCCAAATACTCAAAAGAAATTTAAGTCTTTGCTAGGGATGACGGGGTTTTATCGGAAATTTATAAAGGATTATGCCAAAATTGTATTCCCAATAACAAAATTTTTAAAGAAAATTTAATAAATCAATGTTAATGATTCCAATTTCATTGTAGCTTATAAAAAATTAAAAGATATTTTTATAAACCCTCCCATATTAAGGTAACCAAATTTCAATAAAAAATTTAAATTAATAACAGATGCTAGCAATTTTGCACTAGGGGCTGTTTTTACACAATATGGCCATCCAATCTGTTATGCATCCAGAACACTTAACGACCATGAAAAAAATTACTCAACCATCGAAGAAGAGCTCTTAGCTATAGTCTGGGGCACTCAGTATTTTAGACCTTATTTATACGGTTTATGATTTCATCTTAGTACAGATCATCAAGATTACAAAGATGGCTTGTCCTCCTTATGGACTTTAATGCCAAAATTGAATACATTAAGGGAAAAGAAAATCATATTGCGGATTTCCTTAGTCATATCGAAGAGAGATTCAGCAGCAAATATAAATGTAGGTGAAAATTTGATAGAAAATAGATCTACATCATCATTAGAAGTGGAAACAATGCATTCTCAAGAGAAAAATGTAACCGACAATTTCAAAATTTTAACCACAGTTGTTAATCGCTTTAAATTTCAAATAGTAATAACTAAAAGAAAAACTATGGACTCCATGTGTATATTTGACAAAATCAGAATCTTTCTAGATAACGATGACCTAAATTCCCCGGGAATAGGTAATTATCTCAAACAATTTCCACTTAAGGGACAGGTTGCAGTATTTTAAAATGTCAATGAAAGAAAATATTATCAATTTCAAAAAGTTATAGAAAATTTATACCAGAATAGAACCGCTGTAAAATGTTTTAAATATTCATATTTTGCTAAAGATATTGATGAGCTGAAAAAACAAATATAGTTATATCATAAAAATGAAACAGGTCACTTCGGAATCAACCCATCATACGAAGGAATAAGACACAAAATATATAATATATAACGCTTCACGAAGTAATAAATAACTGCGAAATATAATAGAAACCCAATAAAACCGAAATTGCACCTTACCGAATGTCCCCCCACCACTAATGAAATAGTACGGCTGACTTCCAAAACGTACCAATACAAACAGGGTTGCCGTTTTTGGTTATTTCTAACCAAAATTGGTTATTTTTTTTCTCAATGTGGAGATGTGAATATTTTTTTCATTTTGGTTACTTTTTTTCTAAAAGAATAATACGTATGAATATGTTTTTCTTGATAAACTTGCAATTTACGTTTTTAAATTTTAACTTTTTTTTATTTACATGGGGGGTTATCGCGAATTTCGATTTAAAGGATATTATTTATGACTTCGAATAATGTGTACTTTGCACTACGATTTTTAATTTTTTGTTTCAAATACTTTATCGAAAACAAAAAATTCCTGTCAAAACAGCTACCAGATATTTTTGTTAAGAAAAAATTGCCAAATAAAATCTTTATATTAGAAACGACCATGTTCTGAAATTTAAAGAAAATTATGTTTAAAAAATATAGATATTCAATTAATTTTTTGTTAATGAGCTTAGTTTTTCCTGATTTTAATAGTAGTAAAGATAAGTGGTACTTAAAGCAGAAATTGCATAATATCACTCGGAATCGATTTCAGAACATGACTAAAAAAGTACACAAAAGTAGTTTTAGTGTTTCTTAAATCTTAAATATATGTAAGTAAAATGTTCCAAGTTATCATTATTTCCAGTAGTATATTTTAGTATATTGAAATACATATAGGAAATTTAAAGATTTTTGAAAAATAAATTGTTATCTCAATTTAAGTCTATAATTTCAGATTTTATGGAATTTACTGTTAGAAACGGCGTGAATTTAAGAAGTTTTAAAATTTACTTTTTATAACCTGTCGGTATGTATATTTATTAAATGTTCTTTAGATAATGATTTGGCAATATTTTTAATTTATAAAAAAACCCTTGGCTGTCAGTGATATACTTTTTACCCAAGAATGATAAAAAAAGAGATTACGCCATGCGCATGTTTTCCCGTTAGATAACGTAGCTTAACCCAAGCTAGGGTTACCTATTCGTGTATGTTTCGTGACGTCATTTGACCCACCTGCGCAGAAAATTCAATTTTGAGTTCGTGTTGTCGTAATCTTTCTTCTATCATTCTTGCTTTTTACCTATTGAATGTATGTTCTGAAGTACGAATTTATTTCAACTCGCCATACAATGATTCACAAAATATTTCAAATAGAATAACTTTGAAACAGTAATAATAACAATTATAAATTTAAAATACAATTTACAAAGAAGAGAAAAAAGTAATACCCGTTTTTATAATATTTTGGATATATGTAAATTAGAAAGTGTTCAAAAGAAATGCATTTCGCATATCGCCAACAGTTTCAAATATCACCATATCGTCAAACGGAAGTTTCCATCGCCAAATGGATTAAAAAATCGCGACATTTTACAGTCCTGCCACTGACTGTTAAAAATCGGAAAAGAATTAAATGTTTCCTTTTTTGTTATTTATAACTGTGAAGTACAAATTTCACAGTGAAGTTTGTATTAATATAACACGGTGTTTACATTTGCCAGTACTGGCAAGACAGTTGCAATACATGCAAACTTTTTCACTAATACATGTACACTTTTCCAACTGACAGTAAAATGGACAGTAATTTGACATTTGCTGACAGTAATTTCAAGTTTTGTTCGCAAAAGTAAAAAAAAATCAACAATTAAATGAAAATTAATAATTATTCTTTGGTTTTGCATGTTTTACTTAAGGGTTATCTATGTTCACAAAAAATAGTTGTTAAAGTCTATTTTTAATTTGTTAAGTTCATATAAAACACGTTTAGCTAGAACTTGCACTGCAACATTCACGTTAGACAATTTTTTTAAAAGTGAACTGTCTTAACTACTGTCTGGACGCCTACGTCAGGAAGGCAGCAATTAGTGTTTTTGGCAACTAATATGTATTTTCTTACTGTCTTGCTAGTACTGGCAAATGTAAACGTTGGGTAAGATAAAAATATTTTTTAAGAAAAACGTCTCAAAAAGTGAAAATTTTTAATTTAAGTTTCTTGTTATTTTTTTAATATGAACAATAATTAAATTTCTTGTTTTGTATTTTCCTATTAAGTGCAAATAACATTTGTCTTACGATGCAACTTAAAATAAATTTTAAAATTTTTCTCATTTAACAAGAGGCATTTCCAATTTGGATATATTTTTTCACATTTGGTAACTTTTTCAAAAATTTTGGTTGTAAAAATTTCATTAGTCGTGGCAGCACTGAATACAAAGTTGGTATACAGTTTTACTACTGTATTTTAACCATGTACATGTACAAAGTACCGAAACAATGCAACTATGTGTTTTGTTTATTTAACGTTGCCTTTACACATGCAAGTAGTGGCATGCCACTGTTCTATACATATTATCAACGAAAAAGTGTTCGAAATAGCCGAATCTCATGCCATTTGCTTTTCTGTTTACAAATGCCACTGCCAGTTCATTTTCAAAATGTCGTCGAACCGTGAGATAATTTGTTTACTTCTCAGATTAAAAAAAAAGTACAAGAAAACAAAAAAGAGTTACCGACTCATCACATAGTTTTAGTTTTGGGGAAATAGTTTACATTTATTTATATTAGCATTATTTTAGCAAAATTAATGCTCTATAATTAGAAAACTTGCTTATTTTAACGCCCATTTCTACAAATTAATTATAAAAATACATTTAACTGTTAAAACTTTAATTACAGTTTGACAACAATCCAGTCGATTTATATTAAATTTTGAACAGGGTAACATTGCTAATCGTTTTGACATTTAGTGGCATGCAATTTTTGCTGCCACTGGAGCTGCCATTGCGAAAAATGTGAGTGTATTAGTAAAAAACCGTGAGTGTATTGAGTTGCTAAGTAAACGTTTTGAAATGTAAGTGATGTTTGCAAATGAAATGTTAAATGTCACAAAGCATCAATTTTAAAACCGATGGCCTGTGCCCATGTTCTGTAACTCCCGCGGCCATAAATTGAAACAAACAGCTTTTTTTTCTCACTTGATTGCGTCTGTAACATTTTTGGCGAGTAATAACTGTCACGTAAGGAAATTACTCGCCAATATACTGAAAATGTGTGTCTGTAAAATTTTTGTGAGAAAGTTCCCGCTTTGAACTTTCAAATAAATGCACGCATAAAAAAGGGGTGAGAAAAAATGTTAACACTAAAAGATAAATTAAAATGCAAAATGCAGTGAATATAAACACGGGAGAGATAAGTATTTTGTTCTTGGTAGATTTTTCATAGTTTAATTATATAGCTTTTAACATTTTTGAAAAATATACGAATGTTTTCAAAGCAATTTTGTAATCAACAAACATTAAAGTCGCACTTTACATTTTTTGGTTTAGCCGACGGTTGTATTACGCCGCCGTCGTTGAAAATTGTTCAATTTTAGTCAAATGTGGTCGCCGTCAATGTATGTTTGACTGGCGTTCACAACATCTGCAATTTCATATCGGCTTCGACTGGAATATTATGACGTGTATAACGTAACGACGTAATCTCTTTTGATAGTTTTCGACATGAGTTTTATATTATTCCTACACTAAGTCCCGCGAAGCTTTTCGCTTGTCTGCACACGAAACAATCGTTCATTATTTTCATAGATAAATTCTCAAAGTTCGCAATTCATTTCCACCTTCCTGACAGAAACAATCAAACCATAATTCAAAAACTAAGAGAATTTTTAGCTATTAAAGGCAATGTAAAAAAATTCGTATTCGACAACGAGTTCAACACCGTCAATGTTCGAAAATTCCTAGATAATAACAATATCAATACATCATGCAACAAAACCAAATAGCCCCACAGGGAATTCGGACATAGAACGCCTTAATAATACCATAACCGAAAAAAATTAGAGTATTAAACCTAGAAATAAATATACCAATTATATCAAAAATGGTAAAAGCAAAAAAATTCTATAATAATACTTATTATTCATCAATTAAATGTACATCCTTTGAAGTGGAACAACATAAAATAGATCACAATATAATAAAAAAAAAAGAATTGAGCAAACAAATAAAGAGTACTAAAAAATAAAACGAAAAAAGAGGAATATATTGAAAACAGAATAAAAAACTACAGACGCTTAAGACATCAGGAAGTACCAAAGTACAGAAAACAAATATTATATCAATACATCCTACTAATATCAAACGTCCATTTAAATTTTCAGAAATTCATATGGATATTGATTACCTTGAAATCAGACCAACGACTTAAGCTACACTTCAAGTGAACACACTTCATCAGAACAAATGATTTGAGATAATTAGAATCAGACCAGTGGAAATAATTAATCAAACCATTACTGTACTTCATTTATTATACACTAATCGATATTATAAAAGAATAAAAGATATAGAATTTAAAATAACAAATTAACATATACTCCTAAATGGTTTTATCGAGTCAAATACAAGGCCTGAAAAAAAAAATTAAATCAATTAGCCCCCGAAACTCCACTCACAGTAAAAAGAGAGGATTACTAAATATTATTGGTTCAGCACAGAAATTTTTGTTTGGTACTATGAGTAGTATAAATATGGGGATTCTGTATATGATTTTTGCTCCCTACGTGATTCCCATAAGGAGGAATTTTTAAATTTTAAATTGCTCCCAATGTGTTTTCCCATAAGGAGGAATTTTTTTCTCCCATAGGGAGGAATTTTTAAATTGAAATGTTTCTTTAAAGTTGGTTTTAGTTAATTTTAAATTTTTTGCTCCCAATGTATTTTTCCATAAGGAGGAATTTTGAATATAAACAAAATAAAAAAACATTTTGAGTAATTTTAAATAAAAAAAGGAGAATTATATAAAGTTGATTATATTTTCTTCAATGAAGAGAAATTTAAAAATTTGTACAAATAAATTGTTTGAGTATTTTAAAATAAGATAGAGTAATGTTTAATATATTTAGAATATGTAGCACATGTAAGTATAGAGATTAACTCAATTTGAAAGTTTACCATTAATATAAAAAGGCTTACATCATTATTCTAGTTGCCACTTTAAAGGAAACTTAATAAAAATGGTAAGCATTTCGTACATAATAAAGGTATATTTAATTATTTATTATTTTTTTCTTGTTTGTTTTCAGATGTATAAAAAAATTGTGAATATTGCTCAAGGTATTAAGCCTGACTATATTAGAATAGATGATATACCTTTAAACCAATCTTTGAAAATTTTGAATTTTGAATGGAAAGAAACACAATATGGTATTAAAGTCATTGCCAATTTAGATGACAATAAATGGTTTTATCTACCCAATAGAATGATGAAATTTTTAAACAAGGAGGATCCATACTTAACTCAAATGAATGATAAAGTTTGGTCAATTATTTACAAGGGGCGTCAATTACCAAATGGACCTGCAATATTCGATTTAAATTATATCTAAACTCTGAAAAAGAAATCCTTACAATAAAGATAATTATAATAAAACAAAAACAAGATATTTTTTAAAATTTTTTATTAATTTTTATTTAAAAATAATTTACATTTTAAAATTTGATTTGTAATAGAAAGGAATCCTCTTCCTCCATAAATTCCTTAACATAGTCAGGCATCTCCTCACTAACATTTGCAGGATATTGCTCCTTCTCCTCCCGCTTTGCATCATTAACGGCTCTTGGAGTTTTATAGAATTTTGATTTAGAATGGCTGAAATTATGCACACGCATAAAATGCCTTTTCTTATTAAATTTCGTTTTGAACGTTACGTGTTGACAAATATCACACTTTAACATTGATGTATTCATTTTGAATAATAATTAGATATTATTTTCAATTTATATATATATTCTTTTTTCTATATATTTAATGTTTATCTGAACATATTTTGAAAAATGATCTACGGTTATTGAACTTTTTAGAACCTTCCGTTCAATAGGGTAAAAAATGCAATCGTATGCATTTTTAAAGTTTACAAATAACCTTGACTGTTTGCTTCATATTAAATTATGAGTTAATAAACTTTTCGTTAGGGTAAAAAATGCAATCATATGCAATTTTAAAGTTTAAAAATTAACCTTGAATATTTGCTACACATTTTTATTGTTTTTAAGCCAAATAATGTACATATTTACAAATAGATTTGGCTACATTTAAAACTTTTTAGAACATTCTGTTAAAAAATAAATACAATTTTATTTTTGTCGAAATTAAAAGTCAATAAACTTTTCTATAGGCTAAAAAATGCAATCGTAACATTTTTTAAGTTTAAAAATTAACCTTGACTGTTTGCTTCATATTAAATTATGAGTTAATAAACTTTTCACTAGTCAAAAATCTCTTATTTGACAACTATCTATTAGCAAAGCCGCAATGAACAATCAAATAAATGAAGAAAACCAAAACAACAGAAGAGAAAGAATTAATGTAATAGAAGTGCTTATATTACCGCCAATAGATTTGCCGATATTCCTGGCGTTGTATGACGGGCAGGACGACGTTTTAAGATCAATTCCACCGATATGGTATCTATATGACGATATGGATGAAATGCTTTTAGAGGCGATAAGGAATGTGGAAGAAAACAAAAATTATATATTTTAATTTTTTGTTCTATTTTTAAAAATTCTTAAATATATATTTAAATAAACTTACAACTAAAATATCATTGTAATATAAATTAAAATAATTAAATAATTTTAAAATTAGTTTTAAACTTATGTTTTTACATCTTAAATAAATAAAAACACAACAATAAACACCACATAAAATTTAAGTTTCACTCTGAATTCGAAGACTATTATAAGTAAAAGTTTTACAATTTTTATTTAAAAATAATCTAAAGTATTTATTTGGATATTGGCCAGCAGAACAAAAGTACTCGGCAGGTTTGTTTTTAGGAAAATAAAAAGCAACCCAATGCTGTCCAGGCTTATGTGATAGATCACTGTTGGCAACGTAAAATGATGGTTTTAAAACTGGTTGTGTTCGTAATTTATTGCATGCAAATACACCTTTAAATTTCTATTTTGTTATATTATTGGACTTCAAAGTATTTTTAATATTTATTGAATTTATAGTGTTTGAATAATATTACGCGTTTTATCAATTTCTATAACACTGTCAAATTCACAGTATACTAAGCACGTTATTGCTTCAATAATTGGTTTGCCAAAACGCCCTTCAATACGAATAGTTCCTTGGTTTATTAAATTACCGCAATTAGAATTATTATTATGATCTGGTGTCAAGTCGAAAGCAAGTAAAAAATATCCGTTATCAAAAAGTTATTTAGTTATTTGATGACCTTTATCGAAATGATGAATTCCAGTTCCTTTAAATAGTGTTTGATAACCACGAGTACTTATTATTCCTCCGTTATTGTAGTTAAGTTCAATTGGTTGTGCAGGAAATTGTACTCCATTTACAACAAAATTAAATCTTTGTAAATTAAAATGTTGAAAGTTAAATGGATTTTCTTTTTACTCTCCAGTATATGCTTTATTAGACACCATTTCAAAAATTAAAAAATTTGGTAATTGTCCTAGTATAACGTTATCTAAACTTAATGAGTGATTTCCAGGATGTATTGTAAACGTTTTTATTTCCACTCTTTTATAGGGATAAATTGCATTTCTTGATTGTAATACATTATGATGAGCCATTAGAATATTATGATTAATAGTAAGATGATTTATATATAAATTAGCTTCGTGTATTTTAATATAAGATTCATTTTTATCGCCACCTTCTAAAATGTAAAATTCTGGTTTTTCCATATTTAATGTTACCTTCAGATCAACATTACTAAGCAAATATTTTTGTTGGTTAAATACATCGACATGAAGTTTTCCAAAAAGCTCTACTCTTTTTCCATCCTTAAATAGTTTTTTTCTCTTGTCTAAACCAGGATTTTCTTTATCAACTAATGAATTTATTTTATTTATATCAATAGCCCAGCCACATGATTCAAGATGCTTTGATCTAGCATCATTTCCATAATTTAACAATTTTTCTATATAAGCTCTATAGTGATAGTTATTGTCAGGTTGTGATACATTTTTATTGTTAAGGTGTACAATACAATTTCTAAACAAGGAGTGCAGTAAGTTATTAACAACTCCTCCGTTTTCTTTTATTTCAATAACCAGTCGAAGATAAATACAAATTTCTTCGGTTTTAACAACGCTAGTTTGAATTGGAGGAGATTCAAATAAATCCAACTCACTCTTCATACATTCTATAAATCCTGTCATTTCCAATTCCCAAAAATATCCCTAAAGTTCTTTCCTCTACAACGTTTTGATTTAATATGTTGCTTTTGCTTTAAACGTTTGAGTTTTATACGTCGACCTTTACCTTTCTGCATTGTTTTCATTTTATCAATAGTAGCTTCTTTTATATTTTGTATGACCTTTTTTCCTTTGTTTAGTAAGATTTCTTTTATAGGCTTAGTTCCAATTTCTTCTAACATTTCCTTTCCAATATCTAATGATTTATTCTTTAATATATTCATCCCCGTTTTAAATAAGGGTTTGAGATGTGAAAATACAGCCGAAAATATGGATCCAATACCACGACCGTATTGTAAAATTCTTGGGGCGTGATATATTTCACCAATATTTTGTATATTTTCTCCAGACTGATTATTATAATAACTTGTATAAATCGCATCCATGGTTGTAATAAAAATGATTAATTTTGTTTTGTTACGCAACTATTTTATATACATTTTTTTTTAAAGTGTAGAGTACAATAAACGGGAACTAATTTATTAAAGTTTATCTCTTCTCCTTCATCATTTCGAATCATTATGGAAATATCATTTATATTATAGGCTTCAAGAGGAAAATATTCAATTCTATTGAAATGTATACAGTTTGTCAATGATGTTACTGAAAAAATTTTTAAACATTTAACTTTTTTACTACCAACATGTCGAGGTTTTATTATATCAGTATAAATAAATATGTTTTCATTTATATCAGACGATTCCAATTTATTGATAAACTGATTTATGTTGTCAAAGAATTTGTTCAAAGATTTTTCGAATATATATTTTGTTGATAATATGGGATCTTTTTCATAAGTTGTTGTAGATTCTGGACAAGTAATTTGAACATTTTGTTCTATGTTTGAACTTTTTATATTTACATTACGAGTATCTTTTTCTTTTGTAGATATATTAGATTGGGGTTTAACAATGTTTAATGTTTTTAAAAGTTTTGAAGTTTTATTAATATTTTTAAGTTTTAGCTCGTCGGATGCTTCCATTAGTTCTTTAAATTTTGTTTTAATTTCATCATATTCATTATTAGAGTCAATTTTCAATGTGTTTACAGATTGATTATTAAAATTTGAAATGTTGCGTTTTTTACGTTTAAGTATATTTTGATTCATATTTAGTTGTTTATTCGTTATCGAGAAGGATATATCTGATAATCCGACTTCCCACTGGTCACTCATGGTAAGAGATTGCTTTAATAAATTTGTGAAAGTACTTGTAGTGTTTTTATAAAAATTTACTGAATCGTTACTTAATAAAGTAACATAAATACTATTATCCTCTGTGCTTCATGCCATATTTATTAGAAATGTTAAATATTATAAGTTGTGTGTTATACATATATGAAAAATTTAGTTTATCAACTAAAATCTGTTTGATTAATCCATGAATTATATTCTTTTCCGAAACCCAACCATTTTACAAATAGTTTTTCACCTCTACGTTTTAAGACTTTTTCAACTAAAACGATGTTAGGAACTTTAGTTTTTAATAACTCCTCTTGATAAAATCCGCCTTTAATTTTATTTACTTTAAAAACTTCTGTAGACCAATTTGGTGTATATCCCTTTTCAAAAACATTTTTATATTTGCTTATGCGAACAAAATCGTTAATATTAAATTTTCCATTTTTAAAAACTTTTAAGTTATTATATACAGTTTTTAAAAGTTTTTTTTTCATTTCGCTTGTTAACTAAATTAGGTTTCATCTTTATACTTCGATGATAAGATGAATTATATTCTATCAACAGCTTTTCTAATACATCTATCCAGTTATAATTTCCTTGCATACTAAATTGTTTCCACATTTTATTTTTTAAAGTTCTATTAAATCGTTCAACTATTGACGCTTTTAAGTTTGAATATGTATGATAATGATTAATATTTAGCTCTTTCATAAGAGTTTTAAAATATGTGTTGTAAATTTTTTTTCCTTGATCTGAATGTAGGTTTTTAGGAGCTTTATTACTGTTTAACTTTATAATGCTTTTAAATGATTTTGAAACCTCAAATCCTGTTTTAGTTTTTAATGGCAGAGCGTAGGCATATTTTGAGAAAACATCTATTACAGTAAGCATATACTTGAAACCTTTATTAAATTCTGCATATGGTATCATCTCCACCAAGTCTATTTGCCAATTATCTAAAATTCCCTTTTGAATAAACCTACGTCGCTTAAAGTTTTTTCTAGCTTGACTATGAATTTCGTCAATAAGATTTTTTTTTTTACTCATATTAATTAAAATATTCTTCCTTTTTTATTCATTAACAAATGGTTTTTAAGAGCGCAAACATGTTTCATCAGTTTATATACCCATTTACAATGATGGTTTGTGGTCCCTCAGGCTGTGGAAAATCTACTTTTATTAAAAATTTAATTAAAAATCAAAACTAAATATCTAAAGATATAGACCGAATCATATGGTGTTATTCTGAAAAAAATTCACTTCCAAATATAGAAAATGTAGAGTTTGTTAAAGGAATTCCAGAGTCTTTTAATACGAATGACGAAGAATCTACTTTAATAATATTGGATGATTTAATGCTTGAATCATCAAATAAGAAAGTTTGTGAACTATTTACAAAAGGATCTCATCATAGAAACTTAAGCGTAATTTTAGTTACACAAAATATTTTTCATAAAGGGACTTATTCGAGAGATATTTCATTAAACTCCAAATATATAGTTATATTTAAAAAACCAAGAGATAAGACACAATTCCAACATTTAGCTCGTCAAGTTTATCCAGAAAACTCAAAATCTTTAGTAGATGTATATAATCATTGTACAGAACAGGCTCATGGTTATTTAATAGTTTATCTTACTCAAGAAATACCAAACGCTTTAAGATTTAGATCAAATATTTTTAATACAGATTACTATATATATGTAAATATAAACAATGACTTCAAATCTAAAGTTACTGAAGGAGAACAAACATATTCTCTATGTTCTTAAAAAAGCGGATCACAAACTACGAAATGCAATTTTGAAAAATGTTGACAATGTTGTTATCAAAACTTTAAATGAAATTATTTTAAATATTATAAACAGAAATCATAAAATAAACAAAAATGTGTTTGAAAAACTAAAACCATATAAAAATACTTTGAGGAAAGTTTGCTCATCACAAACCTCTATGCGACAAAAGAGGAAACATCTTAATCAAAAGGGAGGATTTTTACCCATTATTATTACATCAATATTAAGTGGAGTCATTGGAAAAATTTTAGAAAATGTCAAATAAATTATCAAAACCTATAGTTCTTCATCCATCAACTTACGAAAAATTTTAAGTTAAACATTGTGATTCAGATTTTTTACATCGGAAACTCTTGCCAATATATGGTTCACATACACTGAAGGATATAAACAAATGGTATTATATTAAGCAAGAACTTGCTAAATACTTAATTGGATCCCAACGATCATCTAATCAGAATAAAATATCAACAATGCATAATTTGCGCGATAATGAAACTCAAACGAAAAAGGTCTATAAAAAGCATATTGAAACGCAAACAATTACACCTCAGTCGAGTAGTATAGCACTGCAAACGGATTTGAATTTGCCTGAAGATATTTACACAAATAATGATGACCAGAACGATATGGATACAACAATACCAAAATTGAATCCTTCTTCTGCATCTTCCGTAGCTAAACGTCTTAAAAGCTTTTCGGAAAAAGGAACTCCAAAAATTAGAATATTATCCAAAACTGATAATTATTCAAATATGAAACAATCAACTTTACTTTATCAATATTCTCCTCGTGTTACAAGAAATCGAAAGAATTAGATTACGATACTGAAAATGTATTATGGCAAAATATTGAAAAAAAAAAATAAAACTCTTTTTTTTTGTTTATAAAATATGTATATAAAAATGTTTTATTATTAATTAAAAATAATATTTACATGTAAAAATGTTTCTTTAGTATTCAATTTCCATTAAATATTCATCATCATCATTATCTTTTTGAAACTGATCTTTATAATTAATTAAATCTATGTTTACTTTCATTAAGTAGTCATCATCTTCATCAAATTTTAAAAATTGTTGCTTGTAGTGACCCCAAGCAAGAGTATTAACATTATTATCACAAATATATCTCTTATTATCTAAATAACTTAATGATATTTTATTAATTAGGGAAGTATATAACACATGTAGTTTTGACTTAAAAATAAACATATTTCCATAATAAATTTGTTTGTTAAATAAACAATTTTTATAATCAGATAGACTTAAACTGTTACATATGCTACTCTTGACACCCTTAGCCTTTTAATTTCCTGCATATCTGCTGTTTTGAAAGCATACATTTTTGCTCTCAAACCTACAAATTCTTTCATAATAATTCCATTATTTTCGTCTTTCATCATCCCTAAGACTTTTTTATTTTTTTTTTTTGGTATTCCAAATTTATTATTTGTTTCATACTCTGATGTATCAAACTTTAAATCAATGTCGTTAATTATATCATTATAGAAGTCATCCGTTTCAAATGTGGTAATAAATGAACCTGTGTCCATATAATTTAATTCTACTTTAGTTTTTTATTTTGGTAATATGTAATCGTAATGAAAATCATACATTTTCCATTTCGAAAGTTCTAAGATTGTAAAACCTAAGTAAATAGGCTTATTGTAAAATGAAAAAGATTTATTTAGTTCAACTGCTACCATGTTTTCTTCAAATATACTTAACCCTCCGATGAGTGACATTTCTGAACTTCACGGCCGTGTAAAAAGGTTTTTTTCATATAAAAAATTTTTGTTTGATTTTTTGTTTTGTTTTTATTGTTTATAACTAAATTCTACATACAAAAATAATTTTTTCAATTTTTTTAATTTTTTTTTTTTTTTGCTTCAATTTTCTGAAGACTATTATAAAAAACTTTAAAAATTATTGTTGTTGAGCGTGTACTTCTTGGCCCCCGCCCTGTGCGCAAGTGTTGCAGCGTAGTAAAAGTGTGCTATGTTTTCCGCAAACAGCGTTGCCGCAGACGAAGCAGTATGCCCGCGTTTTCCGCAGCCGCCCGTACTCAGAACCGCAAAGGCGACTACTTGACCTAGCCGCAAACGACGCACAGTGGGAAATTTTACGAGAAGGCGGTCAAAATTCCATAACTTTTGACTGGATCGGTATTTTTTTATGCGATTTTTTTTGCTCGATAGGTGCGATATTAGGCTTTAATTTGCGCTATAAAACGTAAAATTCGACTGATAGAAGCATTTTTTTGTTGAGTTTCGGTGTAAAAGTTGAATATTTCAAATATGAATTTTTTATAATTTATCATTATTTCTCTTGTATTTTACAACTGATACTTATTTTTTATTGTCGAACTTAGATCCTGTCAGAAAATGCCAATATTTGGCCCCTGTAAATTTTTTAGTCCCAATATTCACAGGGGCCAAAGGTTGGCTTTTTTGGGACGTGACGAGTTGTTATAAGGATAAAACTGAAAAGGAATATTTTGAAAAATGCCCAAATAGCATTCTTAGCTATCGATAACATTTTAGGTAATTCAACTTTTATTTTTGGTTAGAGATGTATGTGTATTTTATTTTTATATATTAATACAAATATATACTTAAATCAAAAACAAATTATAATCTATAAACACTTTTAAATTAAACAATATTGGTAAAAATTTCTTCTAAATAGCTTTGGGTTTCATTTTCCAGAAGTTGTTTAGCTTCTTCCTCTAATTCGATTGAGGTTGATTTCCATTTTTGTCGAATACTGGACATATATATATGGATCTGATGTGCACAACAAAATATTAATAAGATCTTCATTAGTACAACATCTGGACATTTTTCTTGTATTATGCTCGCGGAAGAATCTGTAGTCTATGTTCCTTTTTTCTTGCGCTTCTTCATATAGATCTCCAATTGGTAGGATATTGTGTTGAACTATTTGTTCCCCATGGTATAAAATTTTATGAACTATGGTTGGCATATGTTTCCAAGAGTATTTTTTGTTATAAAGAATTGCTGTTTCATTTGCATACTGGCCAAATTTGTTTGCATTTATCTTTCTGCTACATGATATAACTTGTAAAATGATCTGGAATCGTCTTATTAATTCAAAATGTACTCCTGTGATAGATGCTGCAGTTTCTGGATGGGAAAAGAATCTCCTTGCAGTGTTTCCATCATTTGAATTGCCTTCTCCTTTGTTGAAGAGGGAATTTCATTTATCCATACATCCATTTCTGTAACTCCACTGGTTGACGGCTCTAAGCCAATATAAGTTTTTCTTAAACGTAATGGAACGAAAGATACCATGAATAAGTTAGCATCAGATGAGTTTTCTGAATTACATTGCTTGTATTGTTTCTGACCAGAGCTTCCATCACATCCCCATTTAGAAAATAAAGTGATGCTGAAATTTTTAAGTTTTTTTAAACAGTCAGCATCAAGTGTATTTAATAATCGTTCTGCAGTGTGTTCGAGAAGAGCCTGCAATTTTACTTCTGCTGAACTTGAAGTTACACTAATAGCCGTTTGCGAAGGTAAGCACTCTTTTTTGACAGAAACTAAATCTCGATATGCTGGAAAGATTCCACAATTTTTTTCATTGGTTCGCTTTCACAGTTCTGTATACTGATTTTTTGTCAGTTTTAAATCCAAAAATAGTGCAAATGCTTCTTCTGGAGTAAATTTCATTTCTTCAGTTGGCGTAGGCATACTTTTTAAAATCCTCTTTGTGCATTTAGGGCTCGCTTCCACTATTTTTTCAATTATTGCAATTTTTGTTTTCTTATTTTGCGTTGGTTGAATTTGATGCATAAATGAATCCTTTATCATACTATGAGAAATTTCTTCATTGATATTTGCAAGCTTGCGTCTTCGTGATCTTTCACTGCAATTGTCAATTTGTTTTGCGGGCTGACCCACTTTACCAGTTTCCTTAGCAGTTATTGACAGCTTCTTAAAAATCAGATCATTTGTTAGCCATTTTTCGTTGCGTAAGTAAAACGTTTTCTTGTTTCTAGAACATTTAAGGTACCGTTTTCTTAATGTAAATGAAAAATTTGTATCTTATGAATTTTGATTTCTTGTTCGTTGCATAATTTAAAGAATGGATTATTAATTATGTGTAACACAAAATCTTTTTCATCTTTCTGTTGAGGAATATCTGCGAGAACTTTATAACTGAACTTAGCCATTGTTTAAACAATAATGAAGGTAAAATTATGAATGCATGCATTTTTATACTCTTGATAAAATTTTTTTTTAAATGATCTTTTGTTACCACTTCTTGGAAACATAAAACCCTTTTTTAAATACAAATTTAATCTTTTATTACCATTTCTTTGAAACTTTAGAAAACCCCTGTTTTCACACTTTTTAAAAGGATAACATACCGGCAATAAATTAACAGGTAACATGAAGGTAATTTTCACATAAAATATAACTGCTCTTCCATTTTTTTAAATTAAGTTGCAATTTTCAGGTAATTAAACTATGTAGTTTATGTTGCGGCTATTTACTAATGTTTAACCTTTTAACTTACTCAGAAATCTAACGTGTTTGTCTATTTATGTCGCCTATTCGTTTTGCAGCATCCGTTCACCCACAATAAGTTCATAACAATGGCAATACCTTTACCTTCTCCAAATTAATTGATAACCTGACGTGCTAGATAATTTATGTGGCCTGAACTGCTTTATTAGTCGAAAATTTTTTAAGATTCACCTTCTTTAATTTCAGTAATGTTTCCTTGCAGGACTTATTTTTTGAACCTTGGGTCACAGAATTTGCTGTAGTTCGCAAGACCGTATCCAGATGTGTGTACAATGGGGTATAGAAATGTAGGTTAGATTCTGGACTACAAGAGAGTATAGATTTTTTTGACGCGTTTTGACGGGCAGGACTTACGTTCTATAAAATAGGAAATTTAGGGGAAATTTTGACATTAAAAAAAAAGAAAATTAAATAGTTCTCCAGGTCGCAGAGTTTAATGCTTTAAACCACGTATAGCTAATAAGATAAACTAATACACAAAACTTATTCTGTCAAAAAATCTTGAAAAACAAAAAAGTTATGAGCATTTAAACTTCAAAAGTTTACTCAGAAATTCAAATCTATAACCAAATACTGACAAAGTCCATTTGGGACCACCCTGTTCTCAATGAAATAGTTGAAATAGGGTTGAAATTTACTTTCACATCAATAAAAAAATTTCAAAATCGAGAACATAAAAAAAAATAGTTTTAGCCGCCTTCTCAAAATATGAACCAGTGTGCGACGGTGCATTGCCTTCCATCGGTCTTGGTAATACCTGAAATGAAAAGAAAAATAAAAAACAAATAAATATATATTCTATTCTTGAATTTGAAGATGTTTTTCTTACTCTGACATCGAATGCTTCCATCGCATTGCGTATCCTTGGATATGAGGTTATATGGTTGTTCAGGGCACGTTCTTCGATATTTGGTGTGGCCAATTGTTTCGTTAGCAGTAACAAGAACGACCGCCGTCTGTCACTCCTTTTTATAGGCTTCATTTCGTTGTAAATCGTAAAAGCAGCCAATGCAGCGACGTCCAGCATATTATAAAACATGGCCAACGGCCATCGTTGTGTTGCTCTTTTGCAGCTGTAAGTGCCTAGCATTTGATCCATGGTATCAACGCCGCATTTGTTGGCGTTGTAATCTAATATGGCATAGGGCTTCCGCTTCTCGGTTTGCTCGTCAACGAGGCAGGTGTGGTGCATTGTGGAGAGCACGTTCACCACTTTATTTTTTTTCGGCACGTATGAGCATAACGCTATATCCCCTTCATTGAACCCAAATAATGTACTATTGATGGTGCGCTTCGGGTTCTTCTTGAACTCCTGTGGAATGAATGTTTTGTTGTAGCGCACTGTACCAACATATGCGGTCTTCCTCCTCAACAAAATACGCGCCAAGTCAAGAGTGGTAAAGAAATTATCCGCGTATATAGTACGGCCAGCATCTAAATATTTTTCCACAAGATCCAGCACTACGTTCTGCCCTTGGTTTATCTCCCGTTGTTGGTTTGGCAGTTTTCCAGAATATATCATTCCCTTCACAGGATAATAACTCTGTGAGTCGCATAACCACCATACTTTCAAACCATACTTAGCTGGCTTTGACGCAATATATTGTAAGGGAACAACTGCTCATCAACTGTTAGTGCTTCATGAGGAGTGTAAGCTGCTGCCAAGTTATGTTGCAACATTTGCCAAATATCGTCAATAGCCGCAGTTTTGCTGTTGATGAGTCGCTGTTGTCGAGTATTTCCATTGTCGAATCGAATAAATTGCTTTATACACATTAAGCGATCGTACGACAACGCAGCTTTGTATATTGGGCAACGCGTCGCGCCCCATAATTCCATAGCTGGTTCATGGTTTGATCTTGTGAGTCCAGCATACAAAAGAATAGCTACAAAGGCGTCAAACTCTTTCACTGTCACTGGCTTCCACTCCTTTTTCTTCGTGGGATTCGCCAAATTCCATGCAGCTGTAACCTCCCTGCCTTTACGATTTGTTTCACGTAGCACTAAGTGTATTATTTCCTCTGTCATGATTGAACGCATTATTGTATAGGGGTCGTGTATATTTCCTGTTGGTCCTGGTTTCTTTCTTGTGAAGTCGACCACGTTATGATTACGAGTGCGTGATGTTGGTAGTGCTTTTTTACTCCATTGGGTGCCATCTTTACCAATATAGTAACTTTCATTCGTTTCCTGTCCATCATTTTCTTCCTCTTCATCATCGTCGTCATCAGTATCTTCATTTAGCTCGACGTATCCTTCAGTTTCGGCATCTGACTCTTCAGCAGGTTGGTATGTGCGATCTTCATCATCCTCAACTTCATAATTATCAATTGCAGCAATATCAATTTCTTCACCCATGTCTTCGTCCATAAAATCAGCAAATATACTATCAGCTGCACGCCTTTCATCCGCAGTCATTTGCTGGTAACGTGTACTACGGCGTACAACAATTTCAGCAACGTCCAAATTACTTGCATATGCCATATTTATATTTTTGTTTTTATCACACACGATTTTACTCTTCGCTGTCTAAACTTTGACTGATTTGGTTTACGAAACTACAACTTCTTTTATACTCTTTCGTATGTCTACCTGAACTCAAAGACATTTAGGGATTACTTCATCATCATTATAATTTTTTTATTGTTTCAACACATAATTTACTTGTTCTGGACACAAAGACCTAAACTCAAAGACATTAGGAATGATGATAAAAACAAAAAATTCCAAGAAAAATTCGCAGACATGAACTTTATTGCTTTCAAGGAAAGGCACAATATTCTAATTTTATACTACTAGCAATAAACCAGTTCTTAGTATTTTTGTTCTTAGAATTTTTTGTTTTTATCATCATCCCTAATGTCTTTGAGTTTAGGTCTTTGTGTTCAGAACAAGTAAATTATGTGTTGAAACAATAAAAAAATTATAATGATGCCCAAAAACATGCATTTATTAGTGAATTTCAGAACAAGGTCCATACGGACCTATTCACACGTCCGCGTACTATTCTCACTAAAAGTAATGATCCGATCGGCTTGATTTTTTTTCCAAAAGATGCGCAATAAAATACTCTTGGAATACAGAGTAACTTTGGGGGGAGGGAGTTGTAGTGGCCGAAGTAGGAGTAATTTCAGTTTGAAAAGGCAAAAAGGTCCCTACGGACCTTCTCACTCATCGGAGGGTTAAAGAATGAAATTCTGGTTTTGCAATAAGAGAACGAGCTCCAAGTCTCTTACCAACATTTTCCCAATTATTAACTATTTTAATATTTTTACGTTTATCAACGTTTTCCATTGTTTTTCCATAAACTGCATTGTTTAATAATTTGAAGAAATTTTTCTCAAAAGTGTTTTTTGCGTTAGTTCTATGAAAATTATTTAGTGAAATATATTTTTTTAACCAATAAGACTGTTTAAATTTTAAAATTCTATGAATTTTAGTTAGCTTCAAACCATGTTTTAAACATTGCTGTAAATTTTTATAATAAATTCCATACTCCGATTTGTTATTTAAATCAACAAGTAACTTTTTTTTTTTGGAATCTGGTGGAGTTTTGTTTTCACTACAAAAAGGTAAATTATTGTGAGTATCATGGATTTCTGTTGAATATACTAAATCAACTTCTAAAATATATCCAATATCTGAATCATTTGGTATTGAGTCTAAAGAAAAATTATCAATGTTTCTTACCCACTCAAAATTACCTTCTGGTAGAGCTTCGGACATTGCCCAACCATATAAATTATTTGCGTCTAAATACATTAAGTATTTTGAAGGTAGGCTTTGATCATAATCTGGCAAATATTTATTGTTAGCAATAGAATGCCTTTGAGAGCATTGAACTATTCCTCCTCTAATACTTTTTTGAAGAAAGGAAATCATTTCTAGATTAGTAAGCAAATCTAATTTAATATTTGTTAATTTAAGCATAGCATCCCATGACAATCCTGGAGCTGTGAAATAATGGCAGGGGTCTAAATTATAAATGTCTTTACAAACAATTTTAAAATTCTCAAATACATCTGCTAACAATAAAACATCAGTTTTAAGGTATAACATTAAATAGTCTTCCAAAGTTTCACATTGAAATGTACTCCAAACCATTTTAGCATGAATGTAGTCTTCTTCAAAACAATGTGTATTATTTAACTTATTAAAGAAATCTTCTTTGCTTGGCAAATGTTTTTCTGTAAGTTTCGCAACAGAATTCAAATAATTATACGGAAAAACTCCTTTTCTTACAAGTAAATTGAACTTAGTTTCATCATCTACACAAAATGATTTCACTATTTTCAATTCATGTTTAGTTAAATTCTTAACGAGATTGTCTAAGCTTGAGGGCATAAATCTATAGGAGTCTAAAAATCGTATTTCAATATTATCAGTGCTATCGCCTTTTATAGACTTAGACAGTGATATATATAGCTTCTTATTAAGTGAAATAATATTTATAGGACCATCATCAATATTGTTTAGCTCTTTAATAAATAAATGACAGTCATAGGCCGAAAAATTATGAAAAATAACAGGGAAAAATGTTGGTATTTTATAATTGATATTGCAATAGTTATGAGCTGGTCCTCTATACTTTCCACTTAAATGACAATGATCTTTTACTTTTATGTCATTTGTAATAGCTTGAGAGCAAATATGACAAACATTATTGTTTTCAAAATTTAAATTTTTCTGTTCGGTTAAGGGTGTCATTGGAACAATTTTAGTGAGAAAATTATTATTTAAATATTTTATATCTAGTACTAAATTTTCTATAAAGAGCTTTGCGGAATCAAGCCACTTAAATATTCTTAATCTATTTAAATTATCATTGAAATTACACTTAACGAAATATGAAAATGCATAGGGGATATGCTTATCAATCAAAGTTGCTGATCAAGTATCCCCTTTCGGAATGCACGTTTGAATGTTTTCAAAAATGCATTCCGAATCAGCATATATCACAAATGGAACTTTAATGGAGTTATTGAAATTCTTAAATTCTAATACTCACTCACTTTCCTTTGGAGCATAGGCGATAAACTTACCTTGAAATATTTTTTATCCACATAAAGTGGGAATTAACTCCATTTTTCTCCTGTAGAAACATAAGGGAAATGTGTTTGGATTTTTTCCCTTTAGGTTTGTAATAGGGTCCAACAACAAAATCTTTTTCGTCATCATATCCAAAAACATTGATACTGATCAGAGGGTTGTTTTCTTCAAAAATGGCTATGTCTTTTATTTTTACAGGGAAGCTTAATCCCTTAAAATTTAAGGTATAACCATTTATGGCAATTATTTTTTCCTCAATCTTAACATTGTACATAAATGTGAGATTGGCGTTATTTTGTTTTAAGTCAGCTATTGCTGATATAACAGCCCATTTAAAACAAAACTCATCTCTGTTTTTAATATTGAGGCAGGCTTTTTTTTATCATTTGTTTTCTAGGAAGTGGTATGAACGTTGATCCCCTCATTGGTTGATACTTATTTATATTTATATCCTTTTTTATTATTTCAATGAGAGTCCAACCACTATCCCTTTCTTGAAACTCCTCAATTTTTTGTAACCCTTTTTCAATCAAATGACATTAAAATCCTCAATAAAATATATTTCTTCCATTTTTGTTTGGAAGGTTTTTATTTCTTTTGATATATTTTCTTCAGTTTTCATGTTTGGTTTTATATAAGACCACGAAAGTTCCATATTGAATTTCAATATGACATGGAGTCTTAAAAGTTTCTCCACTTCCGACTTTATTACCGCGGCAGCTTCTTTTAAAAATATTTCCGGAATAATATTTTTTTTATGCATATTTTCATATGAAAGAATTATTATTCTATTTTTAAAGGCACTTGTTGTCACTTGTTTCACTTTTCCTATTTGATTTTTTGAAGATGAAGATGCATGCGTTTTTTCATGCAATTTTAAGTCTATTTCTTTTTCAAAAACGTTTTTGCACTCACTACATTTAATTATACCGGCCATGTTTATAGTTTCAAAAATACTTGATAACTGTTTAATAAAATATGTTATAATTATTATAAATAATTAAATAAAATACGTTTGAAAAGTTCATTAATTCATAGTTTAATTTGAAGCCAACATTCAAGGTTAATTCTTAAACTTAATTCTTGCATTTTTTCACTTATGAAAAGTTTATTAACTCATAATAATTTAATGTGAAGCAAACATTCAAGGTTAATGTTTAAGCTTTAAAAATGCATACGATTGCACTTTTTAGCATAACGAAAAGTTTACTGACTTTTAATTTCCACAATAACAATTGTATATTTAATTTTTACCAGAATGTTCATAAAAGTTCAATAATCATAGATCAGTTTTCAAAATATGAACACTTAATTGGGTATATTATCTATAAAATAAGGTATAAATCACCCTTGTGGGTCTCCCAGTTTGGCCACAGTGGGGTAAGCATCCCTCAGAGAACCACTGAAATACCCTACAACATAAGAAATCAACAAAAATCAGCCAATTCCTAAATATCATTTAAATAAACTTATGGAACACTTAATTGGGAATATTATCTATAAAATAAGGTATAAATCACCCTTGTGGGTCTCCCAGTTTGGCCACAAATCCTCAGAGAATCGTTTAGTTTATCCATATTCTACACATATCGCTCATTTCGTGCAAGACCGTCACAACTCAAAATTTGAAACTTTACAGGAGAGCCTTTTTAAGATTCCAACCTATTATTATTTATTTTATTATTTATTTTATATACAGTTATAAAATCAAATGTTTCTTTTTTGCTACAAAGAAAACCACATGTACAAGAGGAATGCCAACAAAAAAACTGAAATGTGACCTTGTTGATGTTAATTGCTCAAGTTTGTTACAAGAGGTCATATCGTCAAAAGCATCTGTATTACCGTTATTTTTTCGATAATTCTCTCCGTTCTTAGATCAATTTGTAGAGATTTAAGAGGAGAACATTTCTGCATTACTAACTCGAAAATGCCAAATTTTGAGTTGTGACGGTCTTGCACGAAATGAGCGATATATATTTCACTTTTGGTGTGTTCTGATACTTTTGGTGTATTTGTTGTATATATACCAAAATAAAAAATAAGTGCAAAGTAAATAAATATATGTTTTACGAGGTATTTTCAAAAGATTTTTTTAATTATTTTATTTAATTAAAAAATGGAACGTGTTAAACTCAGTTGCGAATTTTGCAAATAAATATAATAAAAAAAGGCACTTTATGCGGATGCATAATTTTAGTGCAAAGAAATCAAAATTTCAAAAACAACATCCCGCAGAGATGAACATGATGGAGGAGATCCCTGACAACGCGAAGGAGGAGATTCCTGACTTCGTAAAACAATTTATGGAGGAGGAGGATGATTTGTATTTTTTGGAAATTAAATTTAAAATTTTTATATGTAAAATTATTTTAAGTAAAAGTAATAAAAATTAAAAAAAAAATCTTGTTTTTGTTTTATTATATTTATCTTTATTGTAAGGATTTTTTTATAATTTAAATCGAATATTGCAGGTCCATTTGGTAATTGACGCCCCTAGTAAATAGTTGACCAAACTTTATCATTCATTTGAGTTAAGTATGGATCCTCCTTGTTTAAAAATTTTATCATTCTATTGGGTAGATAAAACCATTTATTGCCATCTAAATTGGCAATGACTTTAAGACCATATTGTGTTTTTTTTTCATTCAAAATTCACAATTTTCAAAGATTGGTTTAAAGGTATATCATCTATTCTAATATACTCAGGCTTAATATCTTGGGCAATATTCACAATTTTTTTATACATCTGAAAACAAACAAGAAAAAAATAATAAATAATTAAATATACCTTTATTATGTACGAAATGCTTACCATTTTTATTAAGTTTCCTTTAAAGTGGCAATTAGAATAATGATGTGGAATATACTCAATAAGCCTTTTTATATTAATGGTAAACTTTCAAATTGAGTTAATCTCTATACTTACATGTGCTGCATATTCTAAATATATTACACATTACTCTATCTTATTTTAAAATACTCAAACAATTTATTTGTACACATTTTTAAATTTCTCTTCATTGAAGAAAATATAATCAACTTTATATAATTCTCTTTTTTATTTAAAGTTACTCAAAAATTTTTTTATTTTGTTTATATTCAAAATTCCTCCTTATGGAAAAATACATTGGGAACAAAAAATTTAAAATTAACTAAAACCAACTTTAAAGAAACATTTCAATTTAAAAATTCCTCCCTATGGGAGAAAAAAATTCCTCCTTATGGGAAAACACGTTGGGAGTAATTTGAAATTTAAAAATTCCTCCTTATGGGAATCACGTAGGGAGCAAAAATCATATACAGAATCCCCATATTTATACTACTACTATGGATGACGAAGATAGAAATGACATTTTATAGACTATGCTATAGAAAACCTCAACAAACAAATCATAATAAATGATCAATTTAAAAAAAGTATAAATTTGCTTCAGTCTACTATGCAATCAGATTGCAATACAATCAATACTGCCTTCGAAGATTTAAAAACGAAAAATAATCATATAACAGTTCAAGAGCTATATGCAGACATTATGCTAAAACTAAATTACATTGAAGATAAAGTTAATCAAATACAGAACATCATTGCTTCAGCTAAGAACCACATATAACACCCAAACATACTTACATCTGACGAAATCATGAATTTTAAGATTGACTTTTACAAACTTCAACTTATAAAACAAGACGTTATGTACTACAAAGACGATTTATTAGTGATTGCCCTAAAAATACCTTTAAATTCTTATACCACTGATTTAAGGGCAATATTCCTAATGCCAAATTCAAAGTTTTATTGAATAGACTATAATATAGAATATTTTGTAAATGTTGATAACACAACATACAAATTTACAGAAAATACCCCATTAAAATACATGGTCATAAGTTCAAGCTGTATACTAATAAGAAACTGCAAGTTAAGGCAAAACAAAAAATTTCAAATAATAATTGTCGATGATGAAACAATAATAATAAAAAACAATTAATTCAAAATTGTGACGATAGGGAATTTATTTTGAATGGAAATCATTTAATATCCTATTATAATTGTGAAATCCAAATTAATAATTATGTATATCTTAACAAAAATGAAATGACATTTGAAAAATTTAACTATGAAACTAATATAATACTACATTTACACCTACACAAAATCTAGTACTTAAGGGATTTTAAGCGAAATCTTGTTTATTTCTACTAGATTTCCCATACAAAACAAAATCTAATCACAAAATCTTGCAATACTCAACGATACAACTATGAATTTCATACTAATGTACTAAAAAAATACAGCTCTGAACAAGAAAAATTTGATAAAAAAAGAATAAATTTCAAAAATATATAAAAAGAGCGGGGAAAATACATTTGCGATAAATTAATAATTAACAAAAACAAACATTTGTGAAAATGGATAAGCCAATAATAAATAAGCGGTATGAAAATTATATTAAAATAAACTGTGTAGCATTACAAAGGCCTTAATTTGAAGAAAACGTACCTACAAAAAGGAAAAAGCAGTGCAATTCCATTGAAGAGGCGCTCTTAATACTTTTAATATTGTTTTTTAAGTTTTTATTTGTTTTGCAATAAAATTGTTACATTTAAAAATTTGCAATTTTGTCTCTTATTTTTTAACCTTTTGGGTTATAGTCGTAAGTAAACTCCTCGCCATTTGGCTGCTCTTTTTCCGTATCAAACGTCTTTTCTCAGGTATCATTCATTGCGGGTAGTATATTTGCAGCAGTTTGTGAAACCTTATATTTAACAAATGCTGGTGTTTTTTTACGCAACAATCTTTATTCCTATTCTATTTTTTATAATAAAATAAAATTAGTTTTTGGCTTTCCATTTTTGCTAATAAAAGTTTACAATACAATTTCTTTCCTTTTTCAATCAGCTGTTTTTATTATGAAAATGATATCCGACAATATGTCAAAAAGCAATGGCATAAACGCCAAAAGATTTTAACTAAAATCTACTAGATTTTGTGTAGGTGCAAATGCAGTATAAATGCCTTTACAGAAGATTTCAATATATCGTTTCAAGTGATTCAAGTAGAGATACTTTTTACAATAGCCTTTTTTGACAGATCACGTGTGAGTCGTGTCATGCTGTCATGTTATTTTTGTTTAGTATGGTTTGGCATTTCATAATGGAAAGACTTACGCCTGAACAACGTTCAACTTTATTACGAAAATTCACGTTCTGTGAGGAATGTGTTTCGTGCACTTCGCTCAACTTATGGTAAACATAATCGGCCTACTGAGCGTACTATTCTCAAAACCATCACCCATTTTGAGACCCAGCATTCATTATTGGATAATATTCGACCGAATAGACCACGCACAGTGGGAAATTTTACGAGAAGGCGGTCAAAATTCCATAACTTTTGACTGGATCGGTTTTTTTTTTATGCGATTTTTTGCTCGATAGGTGCGATATTAGGCTTTAATTTGCGCTATAAAACGTAAAATTCGACTGATAGGAGCAAAAGTTATGGGGAGTTCAAAATGCATTTTCATTTTTTTGTTGAGTTTTGGTGTAAAAGTTGAATATTTCAAATATGAATGTTTTTATAATTTATCAATTTTTCTCTTGTATTTTACAACTGATACTTATTTTTTATTGTCGAACTTAGGTCCTGTCAGAAAATGCCAATATTTGGCCCCTGTAAATTTTTTAGTCCCAATATTCACATTGGCCAAAGGTTGGCTTTTTTGGGACGAGACGAGCTGTTATAAGAATAAAACTGAAAAGGACTATTTTGAAAAATGCCCAAATAGCATTCTTGGCTATCGATAACATTTTAGGTAATTCAACTTTTATTTTTGGTTTGAGATGTATGTGTATTTTATTTTTATATATTAATACAAATATATACTTAAATCAAAAACAAATTATAATCTATAAACACTTTTAAATTAAACAATATTAGTAAAAATTTCTTCTAAATAGCTTTGGGTTTCATTTTCCAGAAGTTGTTTAGCTTCTTCCTCTAATTCGATTGAGGTTGATTTCCATTTTTGTCGAATACTGGACATATATATATGGATCTGATGTGCACAACAAAATATTAATAAGATCTTCATTAGTACAACATCTGGACATTTTTCTTGTATTATGCTCGCGGAAGAATCTGTATGTAGTCTTTGTTCCTTTTATCTTGCGCTTCTTCAGATAGATCTCCAATTGGTAGGATATTGTGTTGAACTATTTGTTCCCCATGGTATAACATTTTATGAACTGTGGTTGGCATTTTCTTAATGTAAATGAAAAATTTTTAATTTTTTTCTTATGAATTTTGATTTCTTGTTCGTTGCATAATTTAAAGAATGGATTATTCATTATGTGTAACACAAAATCTTTTTCATCTTTCTGTTGAAAATATATATCTGCGAGAACTTTATAACTGAACTTAGCCATTATTTAAACAATAATGAAGGTAAAATTATGAATGCATGCATTTTTATACTCTTGATAGAAGTTTTTTTAAATGATCTTTTGTTACCACTTCTTGGAATCATAACAACCCTTTTTTAAATACAAATTTAATCTTTTATTACCATTTCTTTGAAACTTAAGAAAACCCCTGTTTTCACACTTTTTAAAAGGATAACATACCGGCAATAAATTAACAGGTAACATGTAGGTAATTTTCACGTAAAATATAACTGCTCTTCCATTTTTTTAAATTAAGTTGCAATTTTCAGGTAATTAAACTATGTAGTTTATGTTGCGGCTATTTACTAATGTTTAACCTTTTAACTTACTCAGAAATCTAACGTGTAAGTCTATTTATGTCGCCTATTCGTTTTGCAGCATCCGTTCACCCACAATAAGTTCATAACAATGGCAATACCTTTACCTTCTCCAAATTAATTGATAACCTGACGTGCTAGATAATTTATGTGGCCTGAACTGCTTTATTTGTCGAAAATTCTTTAAGATTCACCTTCTTTAATTTCAGTAATGTTTCCTTGCAGGACTTATTTTTGAACCGAATATCTTACCTTGGGTCACAGAATTTGCTGTAGTTCGCAAGACCGTATCCAGATGTGTGTACAATGGGGTATAGAAATGTAGGTTAGATTCTGGACTACAAGAGAGTATAGATTTTTTTTTGACGCGTTTTGACGGGCAGGACTTACGTTCTATAAAATAGGAAATTTCCGGGAAATTTTGACATAAAAAAAAAAGAAAATTAAAAAGTTCTCCAGGTCGCAGAGTTTAATGCTTTAAACCACGTATAGCTAATAAGATAAACTAATACACAAAACTTATTCTGTCAAAAAATCTTGAAAAACTAAAAAGTTATGAGCATTTCAACTTCAAAAGTTTACTCAGAAATTCAAAACTATAACCAAATACTGAGAAAGTCCATTTGGGACCACCCTGTTCTCAATGAAATAGTTGAAATAGGGTTGAAATTTTTTGGCTCCCGAGGTTCACTAGTATTTACTTTCACATGAATAAAAAAATTTCAAAATCGGAGAACATAAAAAAAATAGTTTTGGCCGCCTTCTCAAAATATGAACCAGTGTGCCACGTCAAGCACGCTGTGAAAAAAAATATAGCGGCCGTAGCTAAGAGTGTACACGAAGACCGTGGAGAGTCGATTCGTGCCATGATAACCGACTATTTGATGCCTGAAATTTAGGCCCTAATCATATTAAACGCCGCGTAACGCCAAAGAATAACATTGAAAGCACAAACAATGCTAAAAATATTTTGTAATTTTGTTGTTGCTTCCTACAGAAATTCCTATTACGTGTTAAAATTTCAAACGCTCCATTGCTTGTGTCGTTGAAAATTTTAAAACGGTACATGAATTTCTGTTGAAAGCAACAACAAAATTACAAAATATTTATGACATTGTTTGTGCTTTCAATGTTATTTTTGACGTTGCGCTGCGTTTTACATGATTAGGGCCTTAAGCTCGTGATCTCGGCGACATTTGGTTTCAGCAAGACGGCGCCACTTTCCACACATCGCATCAATCAATGAATTAATTGAGAGAACACTTCGGTGAGCACATAATTTCACGTTTTGGGCCGGTCGATTGGCCACCAAGATCGTGTCAAATCACACAGTTAGACTTTTTCCTGTCGGGATATGTAAAGTCTAAAGTTTATGCAGACAAACCCGCTTCGATTCAGGCCTTGGAGGAAAACATCACGCTTGTCATTTGCCAGTTACCAGTCGAAATGCTCGAACGAGTCATCGAAAATTGGACTCAACGAATGGACCATCTGCGACGTTGCAACGGCCAACATTTGATGGACATAATCTTCAAAAAATAAATGCCAAAGAATATTCTTTCAAATGATAATAAACATTCCCTCCCCATTAAATTTGAATTTTTTGTGTTTTTTTATTTAAAAAAGTAGGGAAGCTCGAAATGGATCACGCTTTACTATATGAAAACTATTACCAAAATATAGAAGAAATAAAAGAATTGAAGTTACATAAATATATAAGCCATGGAATAAGTTTTTCAATAATAATCACAATTATTATTATAATTGTTGTACTAACTTGTTTTCGGAAGAAAAATCAAGTAAAAATTAATATAAATGAACCCTCTCCTAAAATAAAAGAAATTGAAAAAATATGAAATAGAAGAATAAATAATTAAATTCAGGAGAATTTTTTAACAAAGGGTAGAGGTGCAGCGTTACCGTTCAAAATTTTCAAAAAGAGGCACAAAAAGGGGATTTTCAAAAAATAAGTGGCACAAAAAGGGGAATTCTAAGAAAAAAAGGGACAACTTTAAAAGCAAGAACATTTTTAAAAATCAAACATATTTATTAAGTTATTTTCATCGAAAACATTAACATTAAAAAAATAAACATCTTGCACAAAGAAAATATATCAATGGTTAATTAACATGGCGAAATGTTAATTGAAAATCATAGTAAATTTCTACAAAAGCATGGTCTTTATATTAAACACGAAAACCCAAAAAAATATTTTTTTTTTTTTGAAGGGTTGATGTTGTTTCATCTTTTGGTATCGCCGAATAGAACATTTTTTTAAATAATTTATTATATGCAGACAAAAATGTATGAAAGTGAAATTTATATTTGAAAAATTGGATCATTCTGAAAAAAACACGGTTTGAAAATTTATTATAAGGAATTTTTAAAAAATATACGAAGTAAAAACATATGAAGATAAAAAAGCTGGCAGGCACATGTGCGTTCATAGACTGCCAATTAAACATCTGCATTACCTTAGAAGAAACTGTCTCGGTGTAATATCCCTCAATTTGTTATGCTTGTCTTTTTTGTTCTCAAAATGTGAGCAATTGTCAATACCGAAACAGTTAATTAAATTTACTCATAAAATGATAAAAGTGAGATCGATGGAAATCTCGTTTTTCTTGAGTAAATATTGGTAATTTCCTGTATGTACGCAGAGACATAACAAAATTAATAAAAAAGCGTGTCAGAACTTTTTTTCTAGGCACATACGGATTTTCATAAAAAAACAGTTTTTTCGTTTATCTTGATTCAGTGACTAATTATTCGGTTGTTAGATCACCAGAATTTCCAAAATCTTACAAGACAAAATGAGATTTATGGTAAAATAAGCATATCGATGAGTTTCCGAGATTATCATTTTTTAAAAATGAAAGATAATAAATATTTTGTTTAAGCAAGAAAAGATGATATTGTTTGTGTTTTGAGTGGGCAGGTACTTCTGTTGTCTTTTGAGAACATGGGCATATTTTTGTATGGTTATCTTGTTGTAGCCCTTTAGTCTACATTCACACGTTTCATCTTTTGATACTCAACTCTTGTGTTTTTAGGAGAGAGAAGCAAGAAGAAAAGGGATTGGTACGGAGATGCCTGTACTTGGGCAGTACGCTTTGTGTTCTCATTCGTAGGTATATGCACAACAATGGCTGCATGTAAATTTTTTCTCTTTTCTTTTTCTCTTTGGTTCGCTTTGAATAAAAGTGTTGTTGTTTTGCCACAAAAAAAAGTTGAAACCGGTTGCTGCGCGTGAACATAATGGCATCTTCAAAAGGGAATTGAAAAGAAGTTGAGCATCAAAAGATGAAACGTGTAAATTGAGACTTACTGCCACTATAAAAAAAAAAAAAAATTAGTTCAAAAAGGGGCAAAAGTGATACAAAAAAAATATAAAATGATTCTAAAGGAGATGTGAAAAAAGGGGCAAAGAAAGTGGCAAGTCAGTCAAAAAGTGGCAAAAATGCGACTTTAGTAGCATAACGGTAACGCTGTAGAGGTGTTACATATAACTACTGCTTATATACATATGTATACCCTCGCCTGGGTAACAATCTTGTCGAGATGCGAGGGCTTAAGTGCACTCTACGGTTCTGATCTACTGAGGTGATGTATCTCGATACGTCTTCTCAGGAGGTCATGAATACTGAAGGAGTGCACGACTAAAGGTTACTCATCTTGTCAGGATAATGAGGCGGTGGTGGTAACTATACACTATCCGGTCCATTATCAGTACATATATCACGTCATGCCAGCCCGCGGGTTCGCCCCTTGTAAGGTGGGGGCTTTACCAGTGGTTGGTGCGCGACATATGCACTTTTAAGGTCAACGTGAAGGTAGCAGTGCCGAGGGCCTGGGTGGCTAGTTAGTGCAAAAAGAAACTAGTCGTTAACAGCTCCCCTCAGCGTCATGGCAAAGCGCTGTTGTATGTCAGTTGCCTAGTCTGCGCACGCCGTCACTGTGCGGATGGTCCGACTTTACGGCCTACTCGTGGGAACAAAAATGAATCATCAAAAACTTAAAAATAATAAATTTAATTTAAAAGGACGGAAAGGGGACGCGACAGACGAGGTGATCGACCAGGGAAGAGTCGAGGGTCGATCGGACGTCACGGTCGGGGAGTCGGTCAGTTCTTGTGTGGGGGGTCTGACCCTATCGGCTGTTCATTGCAGCATCATTGGGCAGGAGAGACAAGTGCTGACCGACCTACAGGTGGACAGTCTTCTGGAACTGTCGAGTGACTCCTGTGGTGAAACCGGGGCTACTCAGGGGTTGAAGCGGCTGACTCTGATCTCTGACGAGGAGCAGGATACTGCAAGTATATCTGCTCAAAGTCAGACTACAGAGCCTGTCCCTTCCACCGGTGAGGCCAGGGGACACCAAAGGGGACACTCGGGAGAAGAATGTTCACAACTTGTTCGGCAGGTCGCCGTGGAGGAGATGCCAAGTGCCCCTCCACAACACCGGCCGAACGAAGGAGGAGAAGGCGCGGAGCGGGACAAGGAACTCTCTGGTGTATCTGGATAAGATGGCGAAGAGAGATCCTTCAACGTTCTCCGCGAGGGACAGGTACCTTCTGAGACGGCACCGACAAAGCGTTGCTAAGTTCGAAAGAATTTACGGCCCTGTCAGTACCGTTCTGGGTTGGTCCTCTCCCTGGAAGAAGCAGGTGGATGCAGCTTCCAACCCTGACACTGCTCAGAAGAGTAAAGGGCTGGTGGCTTCATCAACCTGCTGCAGGGTAGGCAACATAGAGGGTGCTGCCCCAATGGCCAAGGCGCTCATGTCTTCGGAACGAGCTGCGGAGGGCAAAGGAGCGACACCCAAGGTAGTAGGGAAATCTATGAAGTTGTCTGGTGCATCATCGGCTGAAGCTCCTAAGGGTCCCAACAACAAGGAGACCATTAAGAGAGTCAGATCTGGAGATGATCAGCCTTCTTCATCGAACAAGAGAACGAAGAAGTCGACGAGCCTGGATAACCATCTTCAGGTAGCCGTCATCGATCGGAATGATCCAGATGGGAGGATCAGTACCGATCTATGGCAGTTGGTTGAAGGTAGGCTCATCGACGAACTGGCCGTATTTAGTGGCAAAGAGGAGGATGTATCCTTCAATGGGGCAGACTGGGTTAAGGGAGTGAAGACTGTCAACTGTGGTAACAAGAATTCCTTGGAATTCTTAAGAACCACGATTGACAAGTGTAGTGACTTTAACCCAGAGGCAAAGCTTGAAGTTATACAAGCCTCCGAACTGCCACTCAGGTCCACAGTGACAGTATGGATTCCACCACCCGTACGCCCGGTGGAAACCATACTGGCAGTAATGGGCAAGCAGAACGGTAGGCTCCTTACCAACCAATGGAGGCTTGTGACCTCACTGGCTTGTAAGGAGAACACCGGGAAGGACTTCCGGTTCGCCGTGAATCGGGAGTCCATGAAATTCTTAGAGGAAGTTGGGGGGGTTGTTAAGTTCGGTCTAGGTTGTGTCAGGTTCCGGTATCCGAAACATGACAGGACCAAAGAAGCTGCTAGTGGTGCAAATAAACCTGCACCATTGTGAAGCAGCTTCAGCCGAACTAGCAACTTTCCTCAACAACACTCGGACGGACGTAGCCCAAATCCAAGAGCCTTGGATAAACAAAAATAAGGTTTGCGGGTTAAAGGTTACGGGATACACTCTTTTTGTCCCGTCCACAGAGGACAAGGTAAGAACGTGTATACTGGCGAGGAATGAATTGAATTTTCTAACATCTCATTCTTTTAGGTGCGGTGACTTGACCGTCGTTAATAGAGAAGCCAAAGGTAAGCGTACCCTTACACTGGCTTCGGTGTATATGCCGTACGAGGCAGTAGATCCACCTGGCGCAAAGGTGGAAGAGCTGGTGGCGTATGCAAGAAGGAGTGGCGCCATCCTGGTTTTGGGATGTGATGCAAATGCACATCATAACCAATGGGGGAGCGCTGATATTAACAAAAGAGGTGAGTTAATGTTTGATTTTATAACTACTAACAATCTTATTATCTGTAATATGGGTAACACTCCGACGTTCAGAAATAAGGATAGGCAGGCAGTTATAGATCTGACATTAGTGAACCGCGACGAGCAACTTGTTGCGGATTGGACGGAATTTACACTGAATTTTGACCTGTCTAGGGTTAATCCGTTTAGGAACCCGAGGAGGACGAATTGGGACTTCTTTAAAGAAAGGGTCCGCTCTGGGGTGGCGCAATGGGCCCTGTGCGACTTGCTGCCAACTGATGTGGAAGGTGATGTGAACAGATTCACTCATCTGCTAAGAGAGAGCTATGAGCTGTCTTGCCCGGTAACTTTTCCGGGTAGGCGTGAACAGCCCAAATGGTGGACCAGGGAACTTCAGGTTCAAAGGTCGACGGTAAGAAGGCTGTTTAACAGGGCCAAGCTCACGGGAGCATCGAGTGATTGGAACACCCATAAGGTGCATTTCAATAAGTATAAGGCCGATCTTAAAAGGGCAAAGAGGCTCTCATGGAGGCAGTTCTGTGAATCCATTGATAATGTCAACGAGTTGTCTAGATTCCGACGGATTTTATCCAAGGATCCTAGGACCCTGGGGTATGTCCAAAGGAATGACGGCTCATGGACTGAGTCTAGCTCTGAGACCCTAACCTTGCTCATGGAGACGCACTTTCCTGGGTGCACGGAAGACGGAGGTATGAACGATAGTCAAGGGGACGGAATGTCTGTGATATCGAGTCATGAGTCCGCCTGCGTCGAGGAAATAGTCACAAGGGAGAAGCTTAAGTGGGCTGTCAATACCTTCGACCCATATAAATCACCGGGTCCGGACGGTATTTTTCCGGCCATGCTCTGCAATATCCCGGACGACGCAGTATTTCTGCTAGTGAATATATTTAGGAAATGCCTCAGTGGGAGGTATCTGCCTAGGGGGTGGAGAGAGGTCAGGGTAATTTTCATACCCAAGGCTGGTAAGGCAGGCCACTCGAAGCCGGGAGATTTCAGGCCTATTAGTCTGTCTTCATTCTTATTGAAGACACTAGAGAGACTGGTAGACCTCTATCTTCGGGGTAATATTGGTACCCACCTCATTAGCAGCGCTCAACATGCCTACCTTAAGGGTAAATCTGTTGAGAGTGCGCTACACGAGGTGGTGGGTTGCATTGAGCACGGCCTGAGGCATAAGGAATATACTCTCGCCGCGTTTCTGGACATAGAAGGAGCCTTCAATAACATTAGGATTGAGGCGATCAAGGATTCCTTAGTGGAGCTGGGAGTTCAGGGCTTTCTGGTGGAGTGGATAGTCTGCATGCTTGGCAGCAGGATTATAAACTCTAGCCTGGGGGATCATAGGGTAAGGAGGAAGGTTACCAGGGGGACACCACAGGGGGGGGTTCTATCTCCTCTACTATGGTTGCTCGCGGTCAACGGTATTCTCAGAACATTTGATTCCAAGGGTATGAAAGTCGTCGCCTATGCGGATGACATAGTTCTACTGGTCAGGGGAAAGTTTCTGTCCACGATCAGTGAAATTATGCAGGTGATGTTGGGCGAACTTTCGGATTGGGCAAAAGATAGAGGGCTGGGGGTAAACCCGGCGAAGACTGAGCTGGTTCTTTTTACCAGAAGGTACAGGATAGAAGGTTTTAAGGGGCCAGTGTTAGATGGCGTCGAGCTAACTCTATCTGACTGTGCTAAGTACTTGGGTAACTTCCTCGACTGTAAACTGTCTTGGAGAAGAAACACCCAGGAGAGGATGCCTACTACACATGCAGAAACTCCATCGGTAAGAATTGGGGACTGAGACCGGATATGGTAAACTGGATTTACACATCGGTGGTTAGACCTATTCTTACCTATGGATGCACTGTTTGGTGGGATGCGTTGAGAGTGGACAGCTATAGGAAGATGCTTAACAAGGCCCAGAGGAGTGCATCACTTGGCATCACTGGTGCAAGGAGAAGCACGCCGCAGGCGGCGTTGGACATCCTACTAAATTTGTCCCCCATTGAACATTATGCGAAGAGTGTGGCTGCCAGGAACTTACTTAGACTCTACGAGTCTTCGTTGATTAGACCTAGGCGAGATGACCACACAAGGATTCTATACGAAGTGGGTCTGCTTGATCAGGAAAGGGTTCCGGGGGGAAGCTCGGATCATAGGAGTATGACCTTGGACTTCGGTGTAACACCACCGGTGGAGTTCCCGGATAGGGAAGTTTGGCGTGGATCCAACGGACTGTTTGAGGGGTGGGCAGTATATACGGACGGGTCCAATATGGACACTGGCACTGGTGCTGGTGTTTTTATTGCTGACACTGACGTGAAAAGGTCATTCAGACTCCCGGATGAGTGCAGTGTCTTCCAGGCTGAGATCCTAGCGATCTGGAGGGCTGCGGAAGTGATACTGGATCACATCGTGGGGGGATCTGTTGTGACAATCTACGTCGATAGTCAGGCTGCGCTAAGGGCATTGACAAATCACACGGTGCGATCGTGCCTGGTGTAGGAATGCTCTGAGAGAGCTCATGTTGGCATTCACAATAAGGCTGTGTTGGGTACCAGGACACTGCAAGGTGGATGGCAACGAGGTGGCGGACGAACTCGCGAGAGGGGGTTCGAATCTGGACTTAGAGGTAAGGGACAGAGGGGTAAAACCCCCCTTATGTCACTACTATGGGGTGTTGCGGGAAAGATTTCGTGATGCCGTTAACCGGTCCTGGAGGGATAGAACGGATTGCAGGGTGTCAAGGGCCTTATGGCCCGGATTGGACGCAGGTGCAACCAGGGTTCTATTAGGACTGGATAGGAGTAGTCTCAGGACTCTGATAGGGTTCCTGACGGGGCATTGTTCTGTTAGGGCGTTTATGGGTAAATGGGACATTGGGAGACCGGATTTCTGCAGGTTGTGTGGAGATGCCGAGGAGCTCGAGACGGTTGAGCATGTACTGTGCCACTGTCCTAGGATGCACGGCCCCAGGGAGAAATGGCTAGGGGCTAGGTTTCACGATGAACTGGGGTGTATCGCTGGATGTAATCCAACCGATCTGCTGGGGTTTGTCAGGGAAGTAGGACGGCTGTTTCAGTTGGGGGGGCCGTAGGGGGGAATTTGTCCTGCGCTTCTAAAAATATACCGAACCTTAGGTCTATTCTCTATTATTCTTCTTTTCTTCTCTTTTTTTTCTCTTTTTACTTTTTTCTCCTCTACTGAAGGGATTCACAATGGACCTCATTGGTCTCCGAGTGGAGTTGCGCCCTTGGGCGCATAACCCTTCTTAACCTAACCTAACCTACATATGTATATATATATTTGAGTTTACATACATACATATATAAAACATATAAATATATTTTGTACTTCACTGCAATCTGATAGTTTTGTTTTTGTGTACAACACAAACCCATAACCGCCAGACTGCTGACTTTTAATTTTAATTTTAGCTCTAAGTTAGACTGAATTGAAGAATAGCGACAATTCATATTGGTAAGTTTGAAAATTTTTGGGAATAAAAGTTCAGTTTTAAAATAATTATGTTAATCGCGCGCAGTAACGCGTGTTATGTACTTCTACCTTTAGAAAAACCAACGGACAGGTGTCTGGTACTTTTTTGAAATCGGCCCTTTTAGGTAGTAAGCGGGTAAAAAAATAAACATAGACATAAAGCTTAAATTAAATACGCAACTAATCTTAAGAATACAAATTTAGTAAGAGTATTTTATCAAAATTCTAACGTCTATAAAGCCTGATACTATGTTCAACATTTCACGTGAAATGCTGTCAAAACTCATATGAAAAAAACTTGTACGGAATATCTATGAAATAATGTTGATAGAGTAGTACTCTGTTCCTTTTGTGAAAAAGTTACACCTGTGAAATAAAGCAAATACTCTTTATTTCATACGAAATTTTGACAGCTGTAAATAAAGTTTTTAATAAATTTTTCACAAAATTTATTAAAAAGATTATCAGCAACCAGCAATGTATTTTGAAAATTACTTTCTATTTTATTTAATTTTTTATTAAAAAAGTAAACACTTTTTAGTAAAGTGCATGTAGGTTTTGTTTATATACGCAAAACAATTTCGCATACTTTGAAAGATTCAAAACTTCAAATTGTGCAAACTCTCGAGATAGGTAACATTGATACATATAAAATTTTTCGTATGAAATAATAAATGTTGCTCAACATTTTTCACAGATTTGAACAGAGTACTAGGCTTAAAGAGTGAAAATCTTTACTATTTATGGTACTTTTTTACAAAACATTTTTCTCCATTCACTGACATATACAAGTTTGATTTTGTGGAAGAAATATTCTTAGTATATCAAGGTATGACATCACATCCCTTAAAAAATTATTACTAAAATTTAATTTTTGTCACAACACAAAGCTACACGCCCATTTTGTTTTTTGCTGACTTAGCGTCCGCACATTTATTTCCAATACATTTTTGTTGTAACATTAAACCCTTGTTTTTAATTTAAACAACACAATTGCATTTCTGACAAAAAATGTAACGTAAGCTAACATTAAATTGCTTTTTGATTTTAAAAAGTTAGTAAGGTCTAGTTTAGATGTAAATAAGAATGTTGAAAAATAAAAATAAATTTTTTTAAATAAAAAAAACGGTTCGAAAATTAATTGGGGGCTCAACCGGGATCCTCCCTTAAAAACGTTTATCCTGACATGCAAAAAGCACAGACTACACACAGATATGTAAAAAGTGACGTGTCAAAAAGGCCCAAATCAGTTGCGAGGACAGCTTTCGAAGAAAAAGACAAAAAGCGTTTTTTGGTAGTGAAGTGGCAATGTGTAAAAACAGGCCGCTACAATCAACACAAATTGCGTGATCAAAACAAAAATAACAAAACACAAGCCAACATTAGTTCAACAAACGTTTTATTTTGTTTAACAAATTGTATTTAGTAATATTGTTTTGTTTTATAATGTTATTTAATTACTTAGATATTACATATTTACTAGTGTTGCGACTTTTTTTACGATTTAATTTTTACAACGGTTTTGCAAATAAATCTCAACTAAATAAATTTGTGTTCATTGCATTGCGGCATAAAAGATGGTTTAAAGAGAAATGAAAAAAGGGCAGTTTTCTAAGAAAGAGACAAAAAATCTTCCGTCTCGTGACATATCTGTGTGTAATCTGTGAAAAAGTAAGGATATTTTTTCTGGGCGTGATGCCCAAAAAATAAAAAAGTATCCTAATAGAATAGGAGAAAATAAACTTAAACAAAAAAGTGGCAAAATAATAAAAAAAGTATCCTAATAAAATAGGAGAAAATAAACCTAAACATATAGTGACAACAAAGTGGCAAAATAATAAAAATTATCCTAATAGAATAGGAGAAAACATTTAGCGACAAAAAGTAAAAAAAATAGGAGAACAATTAACTTAAACATATAGTGACAAAAGGAAAAAGTTTAAGTAACATTTAAAAATTTTTTTTTTGTAAAAATTATTGAAAATATAACAAATAAATATTTAACAAAATATTCAACATTTTTTATTTTTCGAAATTATTCTGAGTTAAATTTCAGTTATGTATTTTATAAAGCTTTTTTGTAATAGTTCTATTCCTTAAAATTTTTAGGAATGACTTTATACACTACCAGACTATTATCTTGTATATTCTTGTTACATTTTACCTTAGCTTTCCGTTGTATGTACAGAAAAATTTACAATTATTAGACACCAGCAGAATGTAATGCATTTTCTGGCCCGCTACGGCCTTCATCAGCAATCTTTGTCACACTGGATAGTAAATTTTTCTGTACATACAATATACTTCAATGTAACAAGAAGATACATATTCAAAACGAAAAACAGAAGAAGGATACTTACATAAAACATTACAAGCTTTGATTAAGGGATAAAGGAAAATAATAAAAACTAAAATTAGTGCAGTCAAAAAAGATGAATTCGCTTTTTAAACATCTACTTTGAGCAAAGTATCAACACACGAAATACATAAACATCATCAAAATACAAGTTAACATACTACACCTCAACCAACATGAGTGAGTGCAACGACCCAACTTGTACACGAGCATACTATAAATTGCAACTAGGCAATTATTGTGGATAAATGTGTTGTAATGCGAACCCTTGTTTGCGCTTGCATTGCAAAATCATGGGAATATAGCTCTTCATCCGTTCCCATTAATCTAAGTTAGAATAAGCATTTTTTTAAATTAATTAAAGTTCTTTTATAATTGTTTAGACTTCATTAATTCAATTCAATTCTAGCTGTGCTTTAATAAAGTCTATTAATTTAAACCGCAACTTTCTATTTATTTTTGTCGTATGAGTACACATCCGATACCTTTTTTAAATCAAGGAATCGTCTTACATATATCAACAAATTTATAACGACATTAAAAAACAACAACAATAAGAGAAGACTCCAGACAGCGGGTTCCAGCAATTAATTTAATTAGCCATCAAGTAACATCTTTTATAGTAAGATACTTTTAAAAAATTTTTATTTTTTAAGTAATTATTTCTTTGAAAAAAAAAAAAAAAAAAATATTCTTTAAACTTCTTTGTTAAAATAAAATTAATAAGAGAAAGTTAAAAGCGCAGGATAGATAAAGCTAAATTTATAATAAATTCCACTTTTCAAATTGGATTCAGAGATAAATAATTTAAACACCTTGTTCGGATCTTTAGAAACTGTTACAATGCAACTTCAGAACAAGTTAGAGTGTTAGTAGAAGCTCAGGTAACATCATTGTTTACTAGAATAGAAGAATTGTCTAACAAATTAGGCGAACTGACTGCACACGACACAGTAGGAGAATTCGGTGAGGAGAAAGTAAATATTGGTTTGCGATGTGACAAACCGCTCGACGTCATTAAATCAATGCCGATTTTCGATGTCAAACGTTCTTATGTCAGCTGGCGAGAAGCCGTTCTCTGCCCATTCTCTGAAGCTATATACTAAAGGAAGTAAGCGCTACTTCGCTGCTTTGACCATCCTACGTAACAATACCAACCTTTACCCAACGTTTACATTTGCCAGTACAGGCAAGACAGTAAGAAAATACATATTAGTTGCCAAAAACACTAATTGCTGCCTTCCTGACGTAGGCGTCCAGACAGTAGTTAAGACAGTTCACTTTTAAAAAAATTGTCTAACGTGAATGTTGCAGTGCAACGTGTAGCTAAACGTGTTTTATATGAACTTAACAAATTAAAAATAGACTTTAACAACTATTTTTTGTGAACATAGATAACCCTACATACATATATAACAATACGTAATAATAGCCAAATTTCTAGTTGATTTTACCATTTATTTTTTAATGTTAATTTTTTTTTAGTGTAAACATTAAATTTTTTTGAGCGTCCCCTTATTACAAAAAATGTTAATGATTATTATATAAATCCAATTATGACATTTTTATAATTAAAAATAAAATAAAAAAAACCATATTTCAGGCTAAGGTTAAAAAAATCTAAAGTTTCACTTCGACCCTAAATTTCCCAATAACTACTCAACCGAGTTTAATGAAATTGAAACAAATTCTTAGAATAATCTGAGGAAATTAGTCTTTTAGTTTTCTTAAAAAATTTTTAACAACAAACTTCACTTTTAAACCACAAATTTTAACTGTTTTTAATTTATTTTTGTATTTCTTTTGTTTCTTACAAGCTGACATTCATTGTTTAAAATTGTTTCATTGTACAAAAAAGTTAAAATGGGGCTTCATGAAACGAGTCTCTCAAGTTTGCGAAGTTGCACACACGGCAATTTTAAGCGATTTCATGAAAACCCTTGTTATGTTTGTTGTCTCAGTATAATAAATATAATATAATAACATTTTCTCAATTTTTTTTTTTTAAATTAAAATTTCTCAATTTAATTTTGAATATTCTCAATTTCAAATGTTACTGCCTGTTTTTCAAACTAAAATAAAAATGATTGTTTAGAAATTTATATTGAAAACAAAAACAAATTTGAGTTTTTATTGTTGTTTCGATATATATTCCAAAACAAAAATTTTATTTTATTTTGAAAAACAGGCAGTTAGTTTCCCATTTTTTTCATTAGGAATTTTCTCAATTTGATTTGGAATTTTCTTAATTTGAAATGAAAACTTTCAATTTGAATTTTTCATTCGGAATATTCTCAATTTCAATGAAAAATGAACAGATCTATTATTTAACCATAAAATGTTATAGTATTTCCCAATAAAGTAATAAAAAGATATGAAAGTACCTGCAACAAAAAATATACTTACGAGTATATATTAATAACTACTCGCTTTACTTAAATAAAAAAAATAAAAAGTGCAAAAATTTATTTTTAAAGATCATAAAAATTAATAGCAGAATTTAGGAAAGCTGTTTGAAACGCTTAAAAGTATACTAGAGGTAGGCAAATTAATAATTTAAAATATTGGCTCATACTCATTATCAAGACAAAGTATACTTTAAGCCAAAACTTTAAATGCATGTGAACACCATTTTTCGACTTTATTTTTGACTATGATTATGGGCCATTATTTTTATTGCTAGCAGAATATTGTATGTATTTTAAAATACTTACCATGTCATCGGTTTTCCATTTACATCGAGGTCAAAGGCAATAGCATAACTACAAGCACATGATGTTACTAAACTGATCATTTTAATAAGAAAGCCCAAAAATATTTCATATCTCAAATGTTTTTTATTGATTCCTTTCGTGGCTCTGGACAGGATAATGTACGGCAGTAGAACTGAGCAAATTACAACAATGTAATTAAATATAGTAGCAAAATCCCCAGAATACGTTACGAAGTAAATTCCAAATATGTCATAATAAACAGAGGTTCCATCAAATTCAGGCTTAAAAGATAAATTAAAATGTTTACAATAGATTGTTAATTAAATATTAAATAAATATAGATTATTAATTAAATATCGTTGTCCGGTCGTGCTCGTTGAGAACAGACGTGTTTTTTTAACTCTGCATACGATTTTTTTTTCGACATTAATTTCTTTTAATAATATTTAACAAGTGAATTACACGCTCATATAATAATTTTTAAATTAAATTATTTAATAAAAGTGAAGAAATAGAATTATTAAAAAAATATAGAAACCAATTCAAGAAAACGAAAAAATATATGTATGTACGTACATACATAAGTACATATGTATGTGCATATAATCTGTGCAAAAAATTATTAATATTTTCTGTTTTTTTATTTCGGTGTTTCAACAACATAAATAACAATAAGAAGAGCACAGTAAACAGTAAAGTATATGAATAATGAAAAGACAATAAAACAAAACGAACGAAACGCATGTTTACAGTGAATGTTAGCAATGTAGAAATAAATAAAAACTTGATGATGGTAAATACCTAACGGCAAAATCTATTACTAGTACGCGTTCTCTTTCTCCCTCTGTGTTTACAAATACGGTCGATCGTAGTACACTAACAAATCTTCAACATAATCGGCCTACTGAGCGTACTATTCGCAACACCATCACCCATTTTAAAACCCAGCATTCATTATTGGATAATATTCCACCGAATAGACCACGTCTAGCACGCTGTGAAAAAAATATAGCGGCCGTAGCTGAGAGTGTACACGAAGACCGTGGAGAGTCGATTCGGCGCTGTTCGCAGCAACTCGGACTAACGTATGGAATGACTTGGCGCATTTTACGTCGAGATCTTAAATTGAAAGCGTACAAGATACAGCTCGTGCAACAACTGAATCCGCTCGACCTTCCCAAGCGACATCGCTTCGCTCTTTGGGCTCTTGAAAAGTTCCAAGAAGATCCGACGTTTTCGAGGCAAATTTTGTTCAGCGATGAGGTCCATTTCTGGCTCAAAGATCCAGAAAAAACAACGGTTTGGTGTGGTTTGTGGGCCGGTGGAATCATCGGTCCATATTTCTTTAAAAAGATGCCGGTGCGAACGTAACCGTCAATGGCGACCGTTGTCGTGCCATGATAACCGACTATTTGATGCTTGAAATTGAAGCTCGTGATCTCGGCGACATTTGGTTTCAGCAAGACCAAACACATAGCATCAATCAATGGATTTCTTGAGAGAACACTTCGGTGAACACATAATTTCACGCTTTGGGCCGGTCGATTGGCCACCAAGATCGTGTGATATCACACCGTTAGGCTTTTTCCTGTGGGGATATGTAAAGTCTAAAGTTTATGCGGATAAACCCGCTTCGATTCAGGTCTTGGAGGAAAACATCACCCGTGTCATTCGCCAGTTACCAGTCGAAATGCTCGAACGAGTTATCGAAAATTGGACTCAACGGATGGAACAATTGCGACGTAGCAACGGCCAACATTTGATAGACATAATCTTCAAAAAATAAATGCCAAAGAATGTTCTTTCAAATGATAATAAACATTCCCCATTAAATTTGAATTTTCTGTTTTTTTTTTTTTTTTTTTTTCTTTAAAAAAGTAGGGAACCTCGAAATGGATCACGCATTAGTTGAATTAATACCAAAAGTAAATCCGTTTTTAAACAAATTTCCATTGATTTCAGGTCCAATATAAAAATAATAAAGTGGTATCATGCGTATTTTTCAATGTGGTATATCAATATTAATTCGATTGTGTATTCTAAGTCATATCACAAAGCTTTTATACTTGAATAGTCTTATTTCTTCAATATTTTCCAGGAAAATTTTCTGTGTGAAAGTGAGTGAGGTGGTGGGGCATGCAGGCAGAAGGGCTAATACTAGGTTGTGACGCCAATGCACGCCATACCCAGTGGGGAGGTGCCGACATCAACATAAGAGGTGTGTCTATGTTTAATTTTTTACTGCTAGCCATCTTTATATCTGTAATAGTGGGAATAAGCCAACATTCATAACTAGAGATAGGGAGGCAGTAATAGATATAACACTGACAAGCAATAGAGACTTAGTACATGATTAGAGGGTGACTTTGGGATTTTCCTTCTCTGTCCATAGTCGTCTGTCCTTCAATCTAAACTTTAAAAAGTCAAAAAGGTGTCCATACAGGAATCCAAGAAGGACGAACTGGGATTATTTTTCGGGAAGAGGGACTCTTGGATCAAATTAAGCGAATTAGTGGAATCTGTATATGAGATGTCCAAGTTAAAAATAATTTTATTAAAGAACCCTACGGTCCCGGGATTTTTTCAGAGATCGGACGAATCGTGGACGGATTCTAGCTTCGAATCTCTCTGTTTGCTTATGGAGACTCACTTTCCGGGACGTGTGGATCCTGCGACAGGGGAACAGATGGAAAGCGGTGCAACCTTGGATAAGGTTGCATGGGCGGTAAATACCTTTGGGTCTTTACAAATCGGCAGGACCAGATGGTATCTTTCCGGCCATTCTACAGAATATCCGGGGATCATCACTCCTACTGCTAGTGGAACTATTCAGGGTATTTGCTATTTTTATACCTAAGGCAGGTAGAACCGGTCACTCTTAACCAAAGGATTTAAGACCAATCAGCCTATCGTCTTTTCTTTGGAAGAATGACTGATTGATCTACATCTGAGGACAAAGATTGTCGCCGACATCATCACCGGCGCTCAACATGCCTATCTTAAGGGTATGTCTGTTGAGAGTGCGCCTCATGATGTGGTGGGTTATATAGAACGGGGATTGCAAAACAAGGAATACACCCAGGCGGCGTTCATGGATATAGAGGCGGCCTTAAACAATGTGAGGATATAGGTTATAAGTCAGGCACTGAGTGATTTAGGGGTTTCGTTATTTTTTGTCGAATTTATAGCTCTGATGCTTAGCAGCATAGCGTTAAAGAAAACTTGTGACTAGTGAGACCCCACAGGGGGGAGTTCTCTCTCCCTTATTGTGGCTGTTGGTTATTAATGTCGTTCTGGGACAAGGTCATCGCATACGCGGATGATGTAATTGTATTGGTATCGGGAAAGTTTATGCCAAAAATTAGCGAAGTCATGCAAAGGGCGCTGGGCGAACTGTCAGCATGGGCGAGTGATAAGGGACTGGGAGTTAATCCGGAGAAGACGGAGTTGGTACTTTTTACTGATAGCGCTAAGTATCTAGGAGTTTTTCTGCACAGCAAGCTGTCATGGGGAAGCCGTCAGTAGTGGGATGGCTGAACAATTCGGTGGTTAGACCCCTTCTTACGTATGAATGCTGTGTTTGTTGGGAGAGTGGCTAGTCGGAGCGACCTTCAATCTAAGGCTCAGAGGTGTGCTTCATTATCTGATAGCGCTAAGTATCTAGGAGTTTTTCTGCACAGCAAGCTGTCATGGGGAAGGAATACTCAAGAGACCTTATAGAGGTCTCAATGCCTACTATGCTTGCAACGGTAGGAGATGGGAACTCCGGCCGTCAGTAGTGGGATGGCTGAACAGTTCAGTGGTTAGACCCCTTCTTACGTAGTGAATGCTGTGTTTGTTGGGAGTCATTATGAGTGGCTAGTCGGAGCGACCTTCTATCTAAGGCTCAGAGGTGTGCTTCGATCGGCATCACTGGGGCCATGAGAAGTATCCCTCTGGCGGCCCTGGTTTTTATTATACATATTCTGTCTATAGAGCAGTATGTGATGGGAATGACAGCCAGGAGAACTCTTAGACTGAGGGAGTTAAGTCGGTTGGGAAATTTCACTTAGGGTCACTCGCGGATCTTGGGTGAAATTGGTGCTGGTGGCTCTTACCTGGGCTCGACCGGCCCACGGATTATGCGGACACTAGGGTCGATTTTGGGCGTTTGCCAGAGGTAATATTGCTGTCTATCGACAGCTGGTCAGGTCAGGGCAGATTGTATAGGGGATTTGCTATTTTCACTTGTGGCTCGAAGATGAAAGTCACTGGTGCGGGGGTCTATATTGAGCGTCTGGACATCAGAAGGTCGTATAGATTTCCTGACAACTGCAGTGTATTTCAGGCGGAGGTTCTAGGTAAGAAGCAACATTACCAGGGGATCGGAGGTCACTAAATATGTGGACAGCCAGACGGCTCTTAGAGCCTTGATGGGCTGTTATGTGAACTCCAGACCAGTCGATGATTGCAGAAGGGCTCTTGGGCAAATCTTAGGGGATTATCTGGTGAGGCTGTGCTGGGTACCGGATCCCAGCAACATCAACGGCAATGAAACAGCTGATTAGTTGGTAAGACTGGGCTCGGAAATGGAGGATCCTGACTGTCTGTAGGCGGTCAGGCTTCCAATTGGCCTCTACTCTGAGAAAATCAGGGAATGGGGGTTGCGTCAGGACCATGATAGGTGTTATCACGGGAAACTGCATGATAGGCAGGATGGCGGAGAGAATGCGATCTGAATTGTGGGATATATGTAGGTTGCGTCAAGATACGTAGGATTTGAAGACAGTTGATCACCTTCTCTTGAACTGTCCCAGACTGCAGAACAGCAGGCTGAGATGGCTAGGTAATAGATTCCTGTGCGAATTGGGGGATGTCTTGGGCAGCGGGCTCGAGAATCTGACAGGATTCGTAATGGGAATGTCCTGACTGCGCAGCAGGATACTACGGACTGTGTATATTTACTCTGTGTATATTCTCTTACTTCACTAAATATGACGTCACAATTGACAAAATTGGTCTCTGGGTGAGGGTGTGAAGTTTACTTTTACCTAACCTAACTAGTTCTAATTTAGTACACCTACATAAGATGTGTTCAATGTTTAATAGACTACTATTATCACAATCCTGATTTATCCTGATTTTATATAGAATCACAATCGAGTCTAGGTTAGAAGTTAATTTTGAAAAATAATTCATGTAATGAATTGTTTAGAAAACTATGTTGACTTTAAATTTCGGATATTGGGTATTTTCTGAAATTTATGCTTTACTTCATGTCTTATCGAACGTTACATTATGTTTCGATCAAAACATACAAAATCACACTTATAAAAACTGATTTATTTTGAATTAAGTTCTCTTCATTGTGCGTACTGGTTAAGATTCCATTTACTGATCTCAGAAATCCTAACCTTTAAATTTTAAAACGTTTTAAATACTAAAATATTAACACACAACTAAAATTATGTTAAATATGGACAATGCCAATTGGCGATTTTTGGCGATTTTTTTTTTTTTTACCAAAAATCTAAAAAAAATAAAATGTTGGCGATTTTTGGCGATTTTCGATATACTCATTGCCGATGAAATGTACCTATTTTGTTCTTAAACATTTTCACTTTATGCAATATTTTCTTAAATTGCAAACCTAAAATTAAAAATTTCAAACACTATTTGTATGACCCAATATGTAGATAATAATTGTTTAATGGGGACCAGTTCTTGGTAGAGAAAATAAATATAAAAAAAAATAGGCATAAAAAAAAATTTTTTTTTGGAAATTTTCAAAAGTTTTTTTTGGGAATTGTAGGATTCCATTTTTAAGTTGGTTTGTATAAGGCAGTAATAAATATATTTTTGGTTTGTCTGAAATGGTAGCAAAGTACAAATGGAAGTACAATTGTGACACTGTTGAGATGAATAAAATTTCACTACCCCTGCGGGCTACTATAAATTTTGAAATTAGCGTAGAAATATTTGACAATTTTAATTCATAGAACTTTGCTACTGTTTACGCACGCCCTTAGTTCAAAAATGTATTAACTCCTCCCGCCTAAAATTTTTCCGGATGTCGTCTATTGATAACAATTTGGAAACTTTTGCTCTTTCCAATCTCCAGATATACAGAAAAACAGATGGACATGGTAAAATCAACTTCGCTGTACATGTATGAATGTATTGATAAAAAAAGTCCCCAAAAATTAAAAAAAAAACATAAAACACCAACTAATCAAGGTATACCTTGTAAGTTACGGTGATGTGGACAAAAACAAGTAGGAGTGCTATATTCGGCTGTGCCGAATCTTTGATACCCTACACCGACAGTTGGAATATTTCAGGCGTGGACATTATATAGCATCTATTAATTTTAATCTTTATAAAATGTGACGTCAGTATTAAAATTGGTTGCGGTTTATACCTGGATATTTTAAATTATTGACCGAAAATAGAAAGCTTAACGCTTTTATTTGTAGTCATATAGTCATACTATTTCTCTTAATTGGACCACAGTTTTCCACAATATCTATAACTGCAACGGTCTTAGGCGTTTTTAAATAATTTCACAGAGTGGGCATTATATAAGGGTCTATGGTAAATTATGGACCGATCTTTACGAAATTTAACAATGCAACATAGTAGCATTATTTGTTACGGTTATAGGCGTACTTAACTCTTTTCCGACAGCAGGCTTCATATGGGACCTATAAAAATTATGCTACGATCTTTACGAAACTTAGTCATGTAGAACGAATTCTAAGATTAATCCGTGCATTATACCACCATTAATGTTACCAATTTTTTAGCCAGGTGGTTCCACATTTGGACTCATAACTCTTATCCTACTGATCTGGGTTTCAATCCCAAACTGCAAAGGATAACTAGAAGCAATTCGATGCTAATATTGTTTTTTTCTTTCTTTTGAGTTGTCGGCTTGGAATCACCAGAATATTTATACTTTGTGGGGTCTGAGATGTATAACACAAAAGTTTCACAGGGAATGATCACTAGTGGTGTTGGAGGGTATACAAATAAGAGCAACATGGGATTGTATGAAATAAATTGGAGGCAGTCGTGGTTTTTTGCTTATATTTTAGCCATTTATGAACCGAAATGGCTGAATTTCAATAGCAACGCATTCCCATCATAACTAAGGTCCTTGGAAAACACATTTTAACGAACACACGGACATCATTAAATAAATTTCGCTACTCATAAGGAACCATAATATATATACTCTATAGGGTGTAAAATCCATATTGTAAAAATAACAAACGGAATAACCAAAGTATATATGAGAATTTCCATTGTGGCGAGAAGTGATATTTGTACGACAAAATGTAAAAAAATTAAATGAAGAAGTCAAATTTTCAAAAATGTTATTTTATATTTCCAAAGTAATGAAGTAGCACTATATGCACTATATTTACAACAATCCACCCTAAAGCCTACAGTACACGAAATTTAAAATACCACATGTACATGTGGATCTGAAGTAGTTTTGACGTCATCACGAAACCACAATGGCTACATGCCGTGTACTTCCACTTTTTGGTTCACTCACATATAGCAGAAATTTGCATGTGAATACCATACAGCTTTCAAAGCACATGTCACAGTTTTACATGCCGTGTACTACCCTGTTACATATAAATTCGGACACATTCAACATTTTTATATGCGCATGAAGCCGTCACAAAATATGTGGAATCGAATATTTTTGATACGACATTGGCGGACTGCATGTATATTCATTTGTTTCTAGTTGTTTCGGATTTTTTTTATAAAAAAGAAAAGAAAAAATGTCAGTGTAAATAAACACTTTTGGTTTTTTTAGGAATTTTTAATACTTTTTAAATTTAAAATGGCAATAAGATACATATCCCTACGGCCAATAACCAAAAATATATACGTTAGTCAATAACCGGGTACTCCGGTACCCTTTGTGGATTTTTCACTTTTATATTAGAAATTATGGTTTTAAGTTCAATTATATAAAAGCAACGTATATAAAAGCAGTTAAATAAAATATAGTGAGCCACAATGGGCATTCATTCTGTCTGTCGCGCTCGTTGAAGATAGACGTGTTTTCTAAGCTCGGCGTACGGTTTATTTTTTTTTTATAAAAACGTGAACAAATAAAGTATACAAAAAAAAAAAAAAGTAAATAAAAGAAAAGAAAAAAATACATGTATGTACATACATACATACATAAACATACACATTTTTTATTCTCGGTGTTGATAAACAATAACAAATAAGAAGAGCACAACTGTAAACAGTAAAAAAAAACTCTTATGAGTGCAAACAGTGCAAAAACAATTAAACATAATGATAGAAATGCATATATCACAGTGAGTGTTAACGAAACAAATGCAGAAATAAAAACAAGAGTCGATGATAGCAAATACCTAACGGCTAAACCTATTACTCGTACGCGATCCCTCTCACCTTCTGTATTTAATAATACGGTTGATACACTAACAAATATAAAACCTTCAAGCATTGCCTCAACGGCAAAAACAATTTTAATAAGTGATAAAAATATTAACCCTCAATCAGGCACAATAGAAAACTCTGTATCACCTTCGGTGTCTAATAATACGGTTGATTTTAATACAATAAAAAATATAAAACCTGCAAGCGGTGCCTCAGTGGCAGAAACGATTTTAACAAGTGATGAAAAGATTACCCCCAAATCAGGCATGATGGAAAACTCAGTATCACAGGTGAAAAGCGGTCAAAAGCCTCAAGTACAAGTTGGAATGGATAGGTACATAACAGTGCTAAAACGGGGTCGCAGCCCAACCTCTTCTGCAGTTGCTTCTGTCCCAAAAGTTTTAAAAGAGGGTACAGCTGATAGTTTAAGTTCTCAAAATCGGTTTGCAATTTTGGAAGAGGAATCCTCGGAAGCACAAAACGTTACAAAATCTTCTAAGCCACCCCCGATATATCTTAGAGAGCAAAGATCAAGTGATTTAATAAAGAATTTGATCTCGGTAATAGGTGAAAATACTTTTTATGTAGCTGCAATAAAACGTGGTAGTATAAATGAAACAAAAATACAAGTTAATCGTGAAGATGATTTTCGTAAAGTAATAACTAAATTAGAAGCACTAAAAAAAAACTTTTATACATACCTACTGAAGAGCAGTAAAGGTCTTCAGGTAGTGATAAAGGACATTGATTCATGCGTAGACCCAGGTGAGATAAAAACGTTTTTAGAAGAGAAGGGCTTTAAAATTAAAAATGTAGTTAATATTAAAAATAGAGAAAAAAAATCCCCAGCCACTATTTCGAGTGGAGTTAGAACCCGGCGACGTTAAGCTTAAAAAAATGAAACTCATCCCATTTGCAGTCTGAAATATATCCTGTATAGGAAAATAACGATAGAGGAGCCGCACAAAAGGAACGGTCCCGTAAAATGTTTAAACTGCCAAGAATTTGGTCACACTAAGGCATACTGCCATTAAACCCCTGTTTGCGTTGTATGTGGAGAATTGCATGGTACAGCTCTCTGCGATAAGTCTAGAAACGACCCTAATGTAAAAAAATGCAGCAACTGTGGTGGTAATCACACTGCCAACTATAGAGGATGCCCTGTATACTCTATCGTCAAGCGCCCGGTTGGACCGAAACCTAATCCACCTCAAATTCAGGAAACACATCAAGATAATACTAATAACATTCAGGTACCGCAGCCTAGTAATAACAGAACATCCTACGCTAACGTCCTAAAATCAAACCATATGCCAATACAAGGTGATTTGCCAAATAATGATGAGACCCCAGTTTCTAATTTAAGTCGTCTAGAAAAAACCATGGAAACACTAGTACAAACAGTAACAAACTTTACGAATACAATGGGTAATATGATGCAGGAAATGTTAAGAATGCAATCGATGTTATTGCAAGCTGTACTTAACAAGCCATGAATCTTTTGGAACGCAAACGGCATTCGACAACATACAAATGAACTAGAATACTTTCTTAAAAGTAAGCAAATTGATGTAATGATGGTTTCTGAAACTCATTTGACCTCAAGAAATACGTTTAAAATTAATGGTTATATACTATATGATACCAAGGACCCTCGAGATAGAGCTTGTGGAGCTTCTGCTATTTTGATAAAAACCCGAATCAAACACTACTTAATGTGTGATCATCGTGAAGATTATCTGCAAGCAACGAACATTTGTGTTGAAGAGCTAAATCGAAACTTTGTACTTTCATCTTTATACTCTCCACCTAGATTTTCAATATCAGAAAGCCAATATTATAAATATTTTAAATCATAAGGATCCTGTTTTCTAGCCGCTGGCGATTACAACGCTAAACATACCTTCTGGGGGTCACGGCTCATTACACCAAAGGGTCGTGTTTTGTATAATACAATATCTAAAATGGATTTAAATGTGGTCGCGAGTGGACAACCAACTTATTGGCCTACTGATCAGCAAAAAATTCCAGATGTCATCGATTTTGGCGTGGTTAAAAACATCCCCGCAGAAACGATTCACGTTGAAGCTTCTTTAGAATTATCTTTTGATCACACACCTACAATTCTTACCATATCAAACCCTTATAGAATTGTATCTCCGTCTGGTTACTTAGTGACGTCAGCCACACGAATAAATTGGTTAAAATATAGAAAATATCTCAGTACCCACTGCACTGAAAATATTCCGCTTAGAACACCGGAGAATGTGAATCTTTCTATTGTAAATTTTGACAATTATCTCAAACTAGCTGTTCAACATTCTAGCATAGCCCGCAAAAATATATTCTACTGATGTCGAGCGTCTCTTGACTGAAAAAAGGAGAGTTCGAAGAGAGTGGCAATTGCACAGATCCCCTCAACTTAAAAATTTACTAAAAGAGTGCACAAAAAGGCTAAGAAACTTACTGCAGTCTCAAAAAACGGCTTCTCTGGAAAAATATCTTAAGGAACTTGATGCAACTCCTCAATCAGAGTACTCATTATGGCGTGCAGCTAGAAATCTTAAAAGACCAGTTATCACTAAACCGCCATTAAGAAACTAAAATGGAAGTTGGGCACGAAATGATGAAGAAAAAGGAAATATTTTTGCTAATCATTTGAAACCCGTATTTACCCCTCATACATCTTTCGATACTGCGGTCGAGTTACCACCTGTTGCTGTTGGATCAGCTGTTTCACTAAGATTTGAGATAAGAGAAATCGAGAAGGCTATTCATGATTTAAACCCCAAGAAAGCCCCTGGTTTTGATAAGATCAGTAACAAAATGCTTTTGGAGCTACCCAACATAGCAAAGAAAATTATTCTACTAATTTTTAATGCTATTTTACGCCTTGAATACTACCCACAAGAGTGGAAAGTATCCTTAGTTACCATGATACCTAAACCAGGAAAGGATCCCACAAAAGTTGAGTCATATAGACCTATAAGCTTATTGTCTAATATATCAAAGCTATTTGAGAAACTACTAGTGTCAAAAATAACACTGATTTTAAATGAAAACAGATGTATTCCCAATCATCAATTCGTTTTTAGAAGAAAACACAGCACAATTGAACAAACTCATCGAATAGTAAATGTCATAAGAAAAGCCTTTGAAGAAAAAAAATATTGCTCAGCACTCTTCATCGATGTGTCTCAAGCTTTTGATAAAGTCTGGCATGAGGGTTTACTATTGAAATTGCAGCAAAACTTACCAGCAAATATACAAAAGCTGTTAGAAAGCTACTTAGTCGGTCGTCAATTCATTTTAAAGAAGGCGAATTTTTAATTCTCCACAGCCAATTAACGCTGGAGTCCCACAAGGCAGCATCCTGGGCCCTCTATTATACTTAATTTATACTTCGGACTTGCCAACAAACAGCTACACCAATACCTCAACATTTGCGGACGACACAGCTTTTCTAAGCGTACACGCAAACTGTCAAGAAGCATCTCGTTACTTACAGGATCATATATTTGAACTGGAAAGGTGGTTAAAAAAATGGAGGATAAAGATCAATGAGCAAAAATGCTCACATATAACATTCACATTGCGTCGGGAAACATGCCCCCTATTAAAATCAATAATCAAATAATACCCCAACACTCGCATATAAAATACCTCGGTATACATCTAGATCGGCGTTTAACGTGGAAATGGCATATAGAAGCTAAATTAACTCAAATGAAACTAAAAGCAATCCAAATTAATTGGCTTATTGGAAGAAATTCTGTTCTTAGTCTCGATTGCAAACTTCTACTCTACATCTCTATCTTAAAGCCAATTTGGTGCTACGGTATTCAGTTATGGGGCACTGCCTCGGCTTCTAACATCGAAAAAATTCAAAGGCGCCAAAATAAGCTTCTTCGAATAATCACAGCCGCCCCCGGGTACGTCAAAAACTCAAATATCCACAAGGATCTCAATGTGCCATTAGTAAAAACTATGATAACGAAATGTGCAGTAAAATATTTAAAAAGGCTGGAACTGCACCCAAATCCATTAGCTAGAAATATTTTAAATTATGGCGGCCACACTCGCTTAAGAAGAAGAGACACTGCAGCACTCACCCAATCAGATGAGCCATAAACACCTACATATGTTAACAGATACCGTGATGACGAAATCTTTTTTGTTTGGCACTGGCAGGACATAAAGTAAATATTAGGATAAGATTTGATTAACTATTGTTAGTTCATATTTAATATATGAAGATTCAATAAACAATTACTGAAAAGAAAAAAAAATGGGCATTAACAAATTCCCGTCACTACTACATTTTACATCCTTTGACGATGTAAACACTAGGGGCCTAATTCTGGCAGCCGTGATCGAGTAAATTTATTTCTAATTCCTTCAGTCGATACTGAACGAATCTTAACTATTTTTTCAGTATTCTGAAACTCAATTTAATGCTTTACAACACTGAAAAATAATTCCGATTCTTTCAGTATTGACTGAAATAATTAGATTTTAAATTGCTTTCGAATCGAGAAAGTACTCGATCACGACCACCAGCATTAGTCCCCAGAACTTTAAGCAAAATTACGGACTAAGCTGCTCCATATACTTAGCTAACGCTCAACACAAATCGTTCAGCACATTACAAACCCAAAATCGACGAACATATCTTTCCATACTGCGGCAGAAGAAGTTCACACAATACATACCCTTTAAAACTTGTGACGCAAAAACTCCTATCTGCTTGAAGGGCAACTATATACCGCGAAAACAACAAAAGATTGTTGATTCGACAAGTATAATAATGGTTTAGGATCTAACAGGCCCTTTGCATAGTAATGGAAAACCAGGGGACTAATTCTGGTAGTCGTGATCGAATACTTTTTCGATTCGAAAGAAATTTTAGTTCTAATTCTTTCAGTCGCACTGTACGAATCGACATTATTTTTCAGTGTAAAGCATTCATTTGAGTTTTCACAATGCTGAAAAACTAATTTTAATTTGTTCAGTATCGACAAAGATAAAAATACATAAAATTGCTTTCGAATTGAGAAAGTATTCGATCCCGACTGCCAGGATTGGCCCCCAGATATGATCACATTTTATAACAAAAAAAGGTGGCCTGTGGATGTCATGGAAGAAATGCTGGGCAAACAAAAATGTGGCCTTTGTCATTTTTTTGTAGCATAATAGTCTGATATCAGTGAGTTTACTAAAAACATTAGCTCTTTCAAGGGCTTGGCGAGGAATTTGTGGCTCTCATAGAAAGCTGAAAATAGCAAAATTACTTTCTACTTTTCAACCATATCTGCTATTGAATGGCTATTTAGGCAAACCGATACGTACAAATATAGCATGTGAACCGACGTCGACCTCTCGCCGAACTCTGAGAAGAAAGCCCATTGTTGGTTCATGTTTCTTGTGCCTTATACTACCAGGAAAAATAAAAATCAGAAAAGTGTGCAACATGTGTCATGCGCTGATATGGCACCATCATACCAATGCTATTTCCAAACATTCTGAATGTTTAAAAATTATTTTTCAATTAAAACACAATAACAAGTGGTAAATTTGCAAAAGAAAACAAATAAAACTTCAAGGGGTACCACGGTACCCGGTCATTGACTTGCGTAGGTGTCGAATGTAAAGCGATTTTAAACAAATATCTGGCTATATATATAATATTATTTTTATTTTTTAATATACTTTAAGACCTAAATAGCGATGATTTGAAGTTTCATCGCCATATTCTAATTGTGAAAGGATTGCGAGCATTTTTAGGTTGAAAAAGTTACCCGGTACCCGGTTATTGACCGTAGGGTTAAATATATAATAGAAAGAAAATTTTTTTATTTCGTCTTATTTGTCCTGCGATTTTTTGATGTTGAAATTTGGCAACTCTATTTAACATTTAACAATGTTTATGCACTAGAGAAGCGTATGCCAGCTGCCCCTTTCTTTTGTATGTCTTCTATGTCAAACCCATGAAATCAATGTGTCAAATCCAAATTACATACGACCTTGTTGAATGTAGTTTGGTTATTGACATTTGAATTTTTATTGTCAGTTTTGATAAAAGTTATTTGGCTATTTCAGTGTTATTTATAAAAATGCAAGTTTTATTTATTAAAATATAAAAATGAGTGATGATTATTCGCAAAAAAGTTTCATTGGCAAAATATTTTTTTTTTATATTTTTCCAAAAAAAATAAAACAGTGTTGTCAACTTTAAAATTTTCATAAGTACTCATCTAGAAAAAACCCAACATTTTTATCAATTTGCTATATTTTAATTAATGCTTAATTTTTATTTGTTTTGTTCACATAAATTTAGGAGTTACCAAAAACATCACATTAACTTATTGCTAGGGAAAGAGTTACATTTTATAACTTTTTTTATTTGTTTTCTTTATGAACATTTTCGAGCTATAGACCTCATAAGTTTTCATATATACATATATGTGATTACATTTATCAACGTATATGGCAAATATTTGTGTAATTTTAAAGCTTTTGAAAAGTGCTTTCTTTATTTACAAAATTAATTTAAAGATTCTTAACCCATTAAGAAGCGAAAATACAAGTTCTTAGTAAGCATAAAAATTACTATGGAAAGAAGTTTTACTTAGCGAAGCCGTTGTGTTTTATACCATAAATGACTGGCGAAGGCCGTCTATCCAGAGAAGTACGCAATGCATAAGTTTGTATTAAAAATTTTTTATTTTTTACACTTTACTTGGAATAAACTACACAAGCATTTAGCTAGTTCACTTCCGTAATATTTTGGGCGCGTGTGAAACGGTAGCAAAGTATTTTGTTAAAAAAATATTTCCCTGTGGAAAGACATTTCCATGTTTCTGCTGTATGAAATGATATCTTTGCAGACGATATAACATTTTGACATTTGTGAATGGATAAAAAAATATTTATAAAAGAATGAACAATTTATAGAAATATATAAAATACAATTTTTTTTCAGGTAGCTTTATTTGCATTTGTTTACTTTTAATTTTGACGTAATGAAATTTTTATAAACTTTTTATTTTACTTTAAACTTCTAATTTGCTGCGTGTTAGAAATGTTGTTTGCGTCAAATATTCTACTAGCCCCCAGGGCAAGTGAAATTTCATTCATCTCAGAAGTGTCAAAATTTAACTTACAATAGAACTTTGCTACCATTTCACACATGCCCTTTGATGTAAAATTTTGCTAAAACTGTAATGGGAGTTAAAGGGTTAACATTTTTTTAATAAATTTTGTATTTTCAGAAATATCTATTCAAGCTTTAAAATGATACAAATATTGGCCCAAAACGTTCAGAAATGTATTGGAAAATCGCATATTTAAGTGAAAATTTTAGAGGTGCGTAATTCAAAAACTATGCGTTTGCGCCACTTTTTTCACGTAAAATTTTCTTCTTACTTTTAAATTTTCTATCACCCTATTAGTACATTTTCTATTTGAAGCTGCGTTGGTAAACTAGATTTTTTCCACAAAATATTTTATTAGTACAAATAACTGCCCGTTTTTGAAATAAAAATAAATTTTTTGGTTAGAGAATTTATATTGACAAAAATACAAATTAGATTTTGTTTCAATGTAAATTCCCAAACCAAAATTTTTATTGCAAACATTGGCAGTAAAATACACTAAAAATGTTTTATATAGTGAAAACTACTTTTTTTAAATTTTTTTTTATATTGTAATGCATTAATGTGGGATATGGATATACACAAAACAATTTCTTTTATTTTAAATAGCAGATTATAATTGCACAAGGTGTAACGCAAAGAATTGTTAAAAGCGCTAAAACATTGCTCAAAGAATAAAATTGACAACGCTGTCAATAATTCATGTCGTGTACTAGAAATTCACATACAGATGTCCATACATGTACGTAAAATGCGTAAATTTGCTCTATGCCGTGTACTAGTAACATTCGTGTAGCCATTAACATGTGTATACATGTGCTATCATTGCAAATGTGTCAGCGTCACATTTTAATTTTGGGACAAAATTACATTTTGTGTACTATCAAAATTTCGTTGCATGTTATCACTGCGTATCATTCAAAAACTGTAACCGAAGTGCCTAACATTCTCGTGACGTCAGAGTCGCATGCGCATGTGGCTTTTTACATGCCGTGTACTATAGACTTTAGCCAAAGATTTATTTTCTAAAGCCTATAGTACACGGCATGTAAAAAGACACATGCGCATGTGGTTCTGACGTAATTTTGACGTCATCACACAACACGCAATGTTTATTGTGGCTTTGCATTGACGTCAAAATTACGTCAGAACTACATGCGCATGTGTCTTTTTACATGCCGTGTACTATAGGCTTAAGTTATAAAATTTAAAAAATCTTTGCTCGTTTAAAACTAATACATATTAAAAAATAGTATGTATTAGTTTTTAAATCTAGAGACATTTCCCTACACAATTAATTTTTGATATTTGTAATACCCGAAGTGCCCTACTTATGGAACCTATGACTGCTCTTCTGATATGGCTATAGACCCTAAATCCAGGGATTTAGATGGAATATCGATATATCGTTCATATCGAATTAACCGTTTACAAAATACAGAATTATTTCAATATAATTTTTAAAATCTCTTACCGTGCGACACACAGTGGGTAATTTCACGATAAGTCAAAATTCCAAACTTTACACTGGATCGGTATTTTTACGCGATTTTTTTTGCTTGAACGGCGGGATGTTAACCTTTAATTTGCGCAATAAAACTTAAAACACGACTGATAGGAACAAAAGCTATGGGGAGTTAAAAATGCATTCTAATTTTTTGATGAGTTTCAGTGTAAGAGATGAATATTTGATACTGATAGTTATTTTTATTCTCTAGCTTAAATCTTGTCAGAAAATGCCAACGTTAAGACCTGTAAATTTTTTAGTTGCAATATTCACAGGGGACAAAGGTTGGATTTTTTTTGAAATAAAACGAGTTGTTATAAGGTTGAAACTGAAAAGAATATTTTAAAAAATGTTCAAATAGTATTCTTGGATATCGATACAATTTTAAACGATTCACCTTTAATTTTTGGCTTAGATAATATGTACATAAGGGTGATAACTTTTAAAACTTTTTTGTAAGTATTAAATTGAACAATGTAACGTGGAAATAGCATACCCAATTATACTATTTTACGTTCATATGAATTTAAAATTTATTTTAATTAAGTTACTTATTTTTCATTTCATTTGGGTTAACTTTCTATTAAATATAACAACAAACACTGAACGGGCTTACCGGAACAACAAATACACTCATATTATTGAATACACTTTTTCAATGTGTTTTCGTTGCTTGTGAAACAGCAGCAGATATAATTCTAATTTAGTTCATTTGTAAGTAAGTATAAGTGGGAAAGGTTTAGTTACGGCTGAGGCGATTCTCACAAGACAAGAACCCGCCATACATGTCTCGGAAATTAAAAGAATAATTACAGAGCCGACTGATTTCACGAAGGTGAAGTCGGTTGAATATTTTTGGAAGATACCTAGCCTTTGGGTTAAGTATTGAATAAATTGCACAGCGGCTTCGGCTGACTGTTCTCACAGCGACTTTGGTTTACTGTTCGTATACCGGCTTCGGCTGACTGTTCTCACAGCGGCTTCGGGCACTGTCCTAACAGCGCACACAGGGGCCAAAGCAGTGATTTCACGGATTAATTAAAAAAAAAAAACGTTCAAGTGCCGTGAAAACTAAAAATAATCGGTTTAATTTCACAAAATTCTGCATCAGTAGGCAAAAATAAATGTCAAATATGTTACGGTGCTTTTGTACTGACGCGTTGAAATTAAACATTGTTACAAAATAATTAAAAAAAAATTGGTATAAAAGCTAATTTTGTTTTCGTAAATAAATCCGATTTACCGAAAGTAAATTCCAAAAGAAATTAATATAACAATGCAACCACCAAGCTCAGGTATTTATTCAAATGTGTAGCTTAAATTTGTAAAAAAAAAATTATTTGTGGAAGTGCTTTTATTTTTTAAGTATATATGGGAAATGCAAAAAAAAATCATTTTCTCAATTTAAGTGGACATAAAGTTATTAAGTAGGCTTAATTAAGTAGAGATTTTAACTTTATTTAAAATGTTGAAAAAATCAGCGTTGTTTTATAAAAAATTAGGGTGCGCATCGGTACGCCTTAGCAGTTATGTACGAATTAGTAGCAAGACGCATTTTGTTACTAACAAAAAGCGCTTCACGACTTCTGCTATAACTTTTATTAGAGATGTGCAAATGTCGTGATTTCTTACGCGTGAGTTACACATGAGTCAGTGTGACCGTGATTAAATTTATATATTATACTAGCATTTAACCCGCTACTTCGTTAGCGCCCCTTTTTCTTATTTGGGCATATTTTTACGCCAAAGTTTATGTTTCTAGGTTTAAACCTGCTACTTTGTAAAGGGACGATTTGTACGTCTTAACGTTCATATTTCGAAAATTTTTATTTGTATTTTTTAGATACGTTACGAATGTGATATTTTTTTATTTCAATGTTTATTGGTTTAATAGATAGATGGCGTGGCAAAAAAGTTTAAAATACAGGTTTACTCCACAAAAGGGTCTTATTTCAAAAAAGTACCACCAAACTTAACCACTTATTATTTTAATGAACATCAGGTTAGGGAATTTCCCGTTTTAACCTTTTTTACCCTCTAACCATAACAATTTCCAAAACTCCCATCATAGGTAATCGATTTCGCGAAAGGCCAACCTCCCGGGCAAATTTCTGCATTTTAGTTCAGGCGTTTAGGTCGTGCGATGATGGATCAGGCAGTAACTTTACAATTTTATATTATATAGGTAGATGAAGAAAAATGTTTTGAAAAAAATAACAGAATTAGGTACGATTTTCACCACTTAAACGTTCGAATTTCGAAACGCATCAAGTTTGTATTTGTATTTTTTAGATACGAATGTGATATATTTTTTATTTAAATGTTTATTGGTTTAAAAGATAGATGGCATAGCAAAAAAGTTTTAATCCGTTTACTCCTTATTTCAAAAAAGTGCTAGACACCTGTTCGCTTATTTTTAATGAACAATAATAGGTATTCAATTTTTTTGCATCCCTTTTAGTTTAGCAGATATGAGGTTAGCGAATTTCCGTTTTTACCGCCTTTTTTTCTATTGCACAACAATAAGTATTAAATTTTTTTGTATCTCCTTTATCTTAGCAGATATGAGGTCAGCGTGATCGATTTGGCGAGAGGCCTGCCTCAACGAAAATTAAAAAGTACCAGTTAAAGAATGAAAAAGTGCCAAAAAGATCCCTCTAACAAATTCTTATTCGCTCAGGACTTTGCATGTTTAGTTTTATGTTTCTAGGTCTAATACTAACGGAAATTAAAAAAGTACCAGTTGAAGATCAAAAAATACCAAAAAGTAGCCTCAGAGGTTCTTATCCACTCAGGACATTGCATGTTGAAGTTTATGTTTCAAGGTCCAATATTAACGATAATTAAAAAAATTGTCAGTTGTGGAACCAAAAACCTAAACTAAGAAATTAAATTTAAAATAAAAAATGTTTTGTAAAAAAGTAACAAAAATAGTAACGGTTTTTACCCCCTAAACGTCCGAATTTCGAAATTGTACCAAATTTGTATTTGGATTTTTTAGATAAGTTTCAAATGTGATATAACCCTGATTTCTATGTTTATGGGTTTAAAAGATAGATGGGGTGACAAAAAAGTACCAAAATACAGATTTTACCCGTTTACTCCGTATTTCCCCTTTTTGGTACTTTTTTCCTCCCCATTGAAGCATGAAGAATTTCAATATTGTAGTGGGAGCCCATAATTTAATACGTTTATGTCAATAAATAAAAAAAATGTTTTATAAAAAAAGTACCAAAAATAGTTACGCTTTTTACCCCTTAAACGTCCGAATTTCGAAAAAGTACCAAAATCGTATTTGGATTTTTTTAGATAAGTTTCAAATGTGATATAACCCTTATTTCTATGTTTATGGGTTTAAAAGATAGATGGGGTGACAAAAAAGTACCAATATGCAGGTTTTACCCGTTTACTCCGTTAAAGGGCTGAATTTTCAAAAAGTACCAGACACCTGTCCGCTTATTTTTCTAAAGAACCGCGATAAGTATTAAATTTTTTTTGTATCTCTTTTAGTTTTAGAGATATAAGGGTACCGAATTTACCCGTTTTTGCCCTTTTTTGCCCCCTAAACATTCGAATTTCCAAAAATCCTGTCTTAGTGGATCGATTTGGGGAGAGACCAACCCCTGGTCCAAATTTCAAATTTTTAGCTTCAGGCGTTTAGGCTGTGCGATGATGAATCAGTCAGTCAGTCAGTAACGTTACAATTTTATATATATAGATATAATTTATATATTTTGAATGTTGTTTTGTGTATTAAAACCTCTCTTTTTATTTCACTTATGCCCGTAATTTCTACTAACAGATATCTGGTCGGGTTCGTACGTAACAGTTATCTTTACTTATCCGGTAACACTATTTTGTCAATTTCAACGTAAAATTGCTCCACGTGAAATAACTATCGAAAATCGATGGTGTAAAATACACTACACTTTAACCCGTAGGTAAATAATAGGTTTTAAAATTCTTTACACAATAGATATCTATACACAGCTAGATATCTATTTGTAGAAATTACGGGCATTAGAAGTAAATATTATAAGGAGTAAATCAATTACCAAACGTTTTTTCTCCGAATGCTTCAATATTGTTCTTACTCTTTTCTTTTTCAGCTGTATACGTTTATATTAATGTACAATTTGCGCTCACGAGCAAAAACAATACAAAACAAAATGGCACTGCAAAGAACAAAACAAAACGAAAGCAAACGTTTCGTTTTGTTTGTTTTCGTACTCTGCAAGAAAGTACCTTATAACATTTTTGTTCACATGTTTTTTTTAACTGAAAATCGTTATTTTTAATTAAACTATCAGCCATGTCACAGAGTACAATTCCGTTCGGAAACGGAATTCATTCCGTATTTTTGTGCTGCAGAAAATTACGAAAATACTTTGCGGAATGAAACCATTTTTATTTTCATAAACGAAATGGGAGTTTTCTGTATTTTAAGGACCAAAAAACAATCAAAATATACTTTCTATCAATAAACAAATATGTTTTCCTCGATTCCGAACGGAATCATTCCGAACGGAATCATTCCGAACGGAATTGTACTCTGTGACATGGCTGTATACCTCATTTTACTGAAAAACAACTTGTTTTGATTAATTCTAAAAGTATTTAAAACAGAACTGATGAAAAATAGTTTTTTACATAATACGTATGTGAAGTCATTTACCCCCATATTCATAAAAAATATTTAAGGTTTATAGCAGGTTCATGAAACTAATTTTCTATGAAAATTTGTTTAATAAACGTTTTATTATCCAAATTTGTTTTTTCTGAAGGGGGTTATTGCATACAATTTAGAAGAATGTGCGTGAATAAAAAATCATGTTTATTTTTTATTAATAATTTTTTTGCATGGGAGGTACCCGTCTCCCCCCTCTTATACCTACAAGATTCTGTTGAAAAATTAAGTTTGTTCTAAGAGTTACGCTCATCAAATTTAGTATTCTTTAATATTGTAGTTCTTCAGATATGAGAAAAAAACTAATTTTTTGGGGGGTACCCGTTTCCCCCTCTTATACCCCCAAGGTTTTGTTAGAATATGAAGTTTGATCTAAGAGTTACCTCCATCAAATTGAGTGTGCCTCACTATTGTTGCTGAGGAGCTATGAATTAATCCTCGAAAAAGGGCTTTTGGCCACAGTGTGCAGCGGCTGCGGCTGACTGTTCTCACAGTGGCTTCGGCTGACTGTTTTCACAGAGACTTCAGTTGTACAAGCATGGTAGAAAGTAGTTTCCAAAAGAATTAAGGTAGTTAGTCAAAAACATAAACACACGCGAAGCCACAGGCCATACGCCACCCGATGAAGAGGAAAGCTAAGACCGATTATCCGATACTGATGTGAGAGCCGATAAGCCGAACCTGATTAAATAGCCGACCTGATAGAAGTCGATTACCGATATTGTTACCAGGGTTATGCACTGTTTCTGATCAAAAAGCGCCGTTCCCCAATCAAAAAGCGCTAAATAAAATGTAAATACAAAACTTAATGAAATGGTTGGCTAAAAATCGTTTTTAATAAAAATATATAAAATATAAAGATTTTAAAGCGCTAAATTCAAATCCGTTCTTAGTCTTTTCTATCATGTTTAGTTTTTTATGTACTAGACTAATATTTCTCCCGAAATAAAGCGATTATGCTAATACATTTTATCATAAATTGACATTATTAACGCCACTAGTACAGAACTTTGTTTTAATAACTCATTAAAAAAATTATTAGGACAAAAGTTTTACATTTGTATAGGTATATAAAATTCTCGCGTCACGGTGTTTGTAATTGGAATTGGACTCCTCCGAAAAGTTTTGACCGATTTTTAGGAAATTTTGTATGTGTATTTGTTAGATATGAGAATAGGTTGTTAGTTATATTTCATATCGCTAGAAGGCTTAAAATAGGGCAAAACAAGTAAAAGCTCTCCCTACCTAATATTCTTAACTTATCAACTGATTTTCTTGAAATTTGTCAGGCAAATAGTGGAAGGAGCTATAGCCTATAATTTGTATTACTTAGGAGCGCAAAAGGGTTAAAAGCTCTCCCTTCCTATATCTTCTTAACTTATCAACCGATTTTCTTGAAATTTGACAGGCAAATAGTATAACATCTGGAAAGAACTATAGCCTATAATTTTTATTGTTTAGGGCAAGAGGGGTAAAAGCTCCCCTTCCCTATATCTTCTCTACTAATCAACCGGGTTCGCTTCCAAATTTTCAGGAGGTGGTTTGTAAAGAAAAAATATTTGCTTAAACTCGGAAAATTAAAGTTTTTAATGTATTGCCTACTATTCACTTATCATTTTTTCTAAGCATAAGCTTATTTAAGGGGAAACGTTAAATATTTAATATTTTTCTAAGTATAAAAAATTTTTAGGATAAAATCGAAGAACTAAACACACTGCCTCCTTTTCATGGCTAATTAGTAAATTTCTTCCGAGCGAAGCCAGGGCGGTCAGCTAGTTACGAATAAAGCAAGTCATGAAATCAGGAACATCAGTTAACAAATCACATAATAAAGATATATCTCCTCTGACTTTTCTTGCCGACCAGTGTTATTAAGACATTAACATTTTCACAAAGCTTTTTCTAATATTTCAGGCAAAGTAAATAAATATAAATAATATGAAAGAATATTTATAATACAAAAAAAAAACATTTAACAAAGAATTTGAAAATTCTTGAGTTCTTTTAAATTTAGGTATAAAAATTAGTCTCTTATATGAAAAAACAACATAAAATATTTTAATCTAAATTCCTTGAATAGAATGTGCAGCATACCAATGACAAATATTAATATATATTTTTACATTTACATTGTTCATTTGCTTCAAAAAACAAAGAGTGCCGAACTCTTAAATTGTGGATATGAAGCAATATCAGGTCTCGATATCACTTAATACACATAAATGTTCGATATACAAAAAATGGATTAAGGATTTATAAAGAAGACACACTTATTATATAAAAATGATTATAAATCTTAAATTGCATACCAATAACCACCAGACAATATGTATGTAGTTAAAATTATACATTTCAGTATACTATTAAACAAAAGTATTTGAAAACCTGTAACAAATTTTGTTTTAATCTGCCTTGATTTTAATGCAACCAAAAGTACAAAAATTTTTGGTATCTGATTTCAAAAGGTGTTAACAGAAAAGCGCTAGTTTAGCGCTCTTTTAAAAAAATATGCGCCTTTTTGACAGTTAAAAAGCGCTAAATCTAGCGCCTAAAGCGCTGAATTGGCAACTATTATTATCACTCCGAAAAAAATAAACTATTAAATTTAATATTGTCACAATTTCAAACGGCTAAAGTACATCGTAGCTCTTTAGGGAAATCTAATGGAAACTTTTTGTTTATGTTTGAATATATGTACACATTTTTTTATATATTGAGCTGGTGAGGCCTAACTCCGTTTATGTAAATAAAAATTCAGGTTTTTATTAAATTTTCCCGACGTTTCGTGAATTTTATGTTCACTTCTTCAGGGGATTCATCTATTATTATAAAAACAAAACACCCATATTTAAAAAAAATATAAATTTAACAAACAGTGAAAAAAAACCAAATGTATATTACATTTATTTATTTTAAATATTAAGAGCCAAAGCTAGTGGCGTCATCTACTGTTTTAAATAACAACTCTATAACAGGCGCTTAAATTGACAGTATCTTCTTTTATGTGTATTGTTCTGTTTCTGTTGTATATATTTTCCTCCCATTATTTACCTTGTCTAGTATTCTTATGTTGTAAAATCGGGTTTGTGTTTTGTTTGTAATATATCGTCGTTCGCAAGTTATTGTGTTCTATATGACAAAAATGTTTTGGTAAATCACTGTTAAAGTTTAGTTGTTAGTTACAAAAAACTGAACCGAAAAAGTTGTCGCAACCTTCTTACCAAGGAAACTTCTACAGTTTCGGATTTTTTTGGTAAAAAAAATTTCCGTCCTTGGAAAAGCTTCTAAGAGTAATAATTGTTTTTAAAAATAAACCTTTGTTCTATATGCACTAGTTAACGAATCTCTTATTGTTTTATATCATATAGAACAAAATGTAAAAAAGTATTGTGAGAAATGAAAAGCGATGTGTTTTCACACAACAAAAACTTTATTTCATAAAATATTAACTTAATTTTAAACTAAATCTTATAGTTATGTTTTTATTAATACACTTAAGGCAATACTTGGTAATTTCTTAAAACAAGGTAAGTTTTGACTATAAAATAAGGAAAAAAAATTCATCAAATTCATTTGATTTCGATTTTAAATTTAAGCATGTCAAAAAAAACAAAGACAAAAAGATGTAATTAATATTCTGCACGTCTTTGGAACTTACTTCCTAATAATCTTCAGACAAACAACAACGCAAGTGAATTCAAAGGATTTTTGATTAAACATTTTGAATAAATAAACAAGTCTTTTAAATTGATTCTTTCAAATATTACATATATATAAATTAATTACGTAAATTTTATTATATTTATGTTTTGTTCCTTTTTTATGCTATTTTTATGTTAAATTAATTTATTATTACATTTTTATTGTTAACTTTCTTTTATAAATAATATTTTAATTCCCATACTGTAATTATAAGATATCAATTTTGTTGTATGGGATATTCAAATAAATAAATAAAAAAATAAATAAATAAATAAAAATAAATACCTATCTTAATTAATTTATAGTTACATACATCAAATTTTAAAGGTAAAATGATGATGAAAACCATATCGGGTCGTAATGATGCTGTTTTTAATTGAGATTTCTTCTTCTGTTGTGTACAACCAGACGAATGGTGTTCGGAAATTATTAAAAAATGATTCAGCAAAACTATTTGTTTTTAAATTTTTATTAATTTCAGTAAACTTTTTTGTTAGACTCAGCTAAATTATTTGTTTGAAAATTTTTTTAATATCAAACACAAATTTAACCAATAATAATCCCTATTTGTTTGAAAAAATTCGAGTTTTCTTTCAACAAACGAAATGCAACATAAATTGCTTGAATATGTTTGAATTCATTTGTAGGTCCTGTTTTAAACAAAAATCCAAATACATTGGAAGCAGTGATGCCAATACAAATTTCAAGAAAATCTCTACGTGTCTATAAAAAATTCCCTCTTTTCCCTACAATCAAAAAAATTATCCCTACACTTTTCCCTACGTTAAATTTGTATTGGTTTATCTTCAGGCAAACAAATACATACTCTGTTAACATTTTGTAAATATTATAATTAAAGCATTTATTAACATATACTGCCGTATTCATAAAAAATAAAATAGATTTCAAACGTATTTTAAAACAAAATTTCCATACAAATTTTTCTTAAAACAGATTTCATATCCGTTTTAGTTTTTTATGAATACGGCAATTATTATATAAGTATTTGTTAAGAATAAGAAAAAACCAAAATAAATATGTACAATGCTATGCTCAAACATATAAAAATTCAATTAAAAAAAACACTGTGTGACAAATTTAATTTTTTTCTTTTTGACGGAAACGTCACTATATATCCTTCAAAAGGCAAAACTAAGTCAAACTACGTGTTTGATTTTCATTTCAAGAATATTTATTTTTAATAATTTTTTAATATAAGCATCTAATATTTTTTATAAAACTCGGTACCAAATAAAAGGGAAGGAGCTGTATAATTTAAAAAAAATTAACTCCAGTTCCCCTAAACAGGAATATAAAAAAATATTTCCTTTTGCATCCTTAAAAGTTTTTATTCAATTTATTTAAAAATTTCAAATTGTATGATTTTATTTCTCTTAGTTTACTTTTTTCTCTGAACAAAATTATTTTCTATGTAGAAATTTCATTTACTAAATATTTCCTTTTTACATTCGCACACATTGAAGCGAATGTGAGAACGAATGCAAATAGCAAAATTAAGAGAATAGTTCGTAAATGCGAGCCCGAATATTCAACGCCCCAAAATATATACGTACATGTTTTTGGCACTTGTTGAAGATTGCCAGGGTGTTAGGGCTAATAGTATAGGGCTTCTGTTGAAAAATACTACATTTGTACTTAAATACTGTTGCATATGAAAAATTTAAATTTTTAAATGAAAATAATACGAATATTTAAGATTTTTTTTCACAATATATTGAAAATGAGATATTTTGAAAATTCCCTACATTTGCCTTAAAATAAAAATTTTGTCCTTTTTCCCCTACGCTTTAAATTTTCCGGAAAAATCCCTACAAAAAGGGAAAATTCCCTACTATTGGCATCACTGATTGGAAGTATATTCAGAAATCTTGCACTCTAAAAATATAATAAAAAAAATTCGACGAATTAAAGAATAAACTGGATACTCTAAAACTAGACGATGATGACATTCTCATATCTTTAGACGTGGTATCTTTATTCACATATATACCGATACACTTGGCAATAAGCAATATAAAGACAAAATGGAACTTACTAAAACAACATACCAAAAAAACAATTTTTGAAAATACCACAGTTTTGCCTAAACGAAAATAATTATTTCATATATGCAGACACACATTATCATCAAACATACGGAATACCAATGGACAACCCTTTATCACTGACTATAGGGGATATTATCTTGGATACCTTACAAGAGGTATCCTTGGAGGAATTAAAGGCCAAAATACATTTGAAAATTATCACAAAATACGTTGACGACTTTTTTGCTATAATTAAATGTAAGGATGAGGAAAAAATATTTAAAACGTTTAATTCATGTCACACAAAACTGAAATTGACACTGAAAAGGGAAGAACAGAATTCGTTAGCTTATTTAGATATGAAAATTTTCAAAGACAAAAACAAATTAATAACAAACTGGTACATGAAACCTACGGCATCTGGCCGTTTAAATTATTATCATTCAACCCAACCAACGAACCATAAAAAAATTCAGCAAACAAATTTTATAGATAAACTAATGAAAATAAGTAACACAAATTTTAAACATCGAATATTAAGAAAATCAAGGTCATATTAACTAAAAATAACTTCCCAAACAGACTAATAAACATACTAATATATTAAGTGGGACGAAATGTCTGTAATATCGAGTCATACGTCCGCCTGCGTCGAGGAAATAGTTACAAGGGAGAAGTTTGAGTGGGCTGCCAATACCTTCGACCCATATAAATCACCGGGCCCGGACAGTATTTTTCCGGCCATGCTCTGCAATATCCCGGACGACGCATTATTTCTGCTGGTGAATATATTTAGGAAATGCCTCAGTAGGAGGTATCTGCCTAGGGGGTGGAGAGAGGTCAGGGTAATTTGTATACCCAATGCTGGTAGGGCAGGCCACTCGAAGCCGGGAGATTTTATGGCTATTAGTCTGTCTTCTTTCTTATTGAAGACACTCGAGAGACTGATAGTCCTCTATCTTAGGAGTAATATTGATACCCAACTCATTAGCAACGCTCAACATACCTACCTTAAGGGTAAATCTGTTGAGAGTGCGCTACATGAGGCGGTGGGTTGTATTGAGAACAGCCTGAGGCAAAAGGAATATACTCTCGCCGCGTTTCTGGACACAGGAGCCTTTAATAACATTATGATTGAGGCGATCACGGATTTCTTGGTGAAGCTAGGGCTTTCTGGTGGAGTGGATAGTCTCCATTCTGGGCAGCAGGATTATCTACTCGAGCCTGGGGGATCATAGTGTATTGAGAAAAAATACCAGGGAGTCACCACAGGTGTTGGGTTCTATCTCGTCTACTGTGCTTGCTTGCGGTCAACGGGATTCTCAGATCATTTGATTCCAAGGGTATGAAAGCCGTTTCCTGTGAGGATGACATAGTTCTGCTGGTGAGGGGAAAATTTCTGTCCACGATCGGAGAAATTATGCAGGCTTGGGCGAAGGATAGAGGGCTTGGGTAAACCCTTCGAAGACTGAGGTGGTTTTTTTTACCACAAGGTACAGGATAGAGGGTTTTAAGGGGACAGTGCTAAATGGCGTCGAGTTAACTCTATCAAACTGTGCTAATTATTTGGGTAACTTCCTCGACTGTAAACTGTCTTGGAGAAGAAACACCCAGGAGAGGATAAAAAGAGGACTCAATGCCTACTTCACATGCAGAAACTCCATCGGAAAGAATTTTGGACTAAGACCAGATATGCTAAACTGGATTTACACATCGAGGGTTAGTCCTATTCTTACCTATGGATGCACTGTTTGGTGCGATGCGTTGAGAGTGGTTAGCTATAGGAAGATGCTCAAAAATGCCCAGAGGAGTGCATCTCTTAGCATTACTGGTGCAAGGAGAAGCACGCCACAGGCGGCGGTGGACATCCCTCTGTCCCCCTTTAAATATTTTGTGAGGAGTGTGGCTGCTAGGAGCTTATTTAGACTCTACGAGTCCTCGTTGATAAGGCCTTGGCGGGATGATCACACAAGGATTTTATACGAAGTGGATCTTCTTGATCAGGGTAGTATTCCGGCGGGAATCTCGGATCATAGGATTATGAACTTGGACTTCGGTGTAACACCACCGGTGGAGTTCCCGGATAGGAAAGTTTGGATAGGATCGAACGGACTGTTTGAGGGGTGGATAGTTTATACGGACGGGTCCAAGATGGACACTGGCACTGGGGCTGGTGTTTTTATTGCTGACACTGAGGTAAAAAAGTCATGCAGATTCCCGGATGAGTGCAGTGTCTTCCAGGCTGAGATCCTTGCGATCTGGAGGGCGACGGAAGTGATACTGGGTCACATCGTAGGGGAATCTGTGGTGACAATCTGCGTCGATAGTCAGGCTGCACTAAGAGCATTGTCAAATTATACTGTGCGATCGTGCCTGATCGCACCGTGTAGGAATGCTCTGGGAGAGTCATGTTGGCATTCACAACAAGGCTGTGTTGGGTACCAGGACACTGCAAGGTGAATGGCAATGCTTCCTGACAGAGCATTGTTCTGTTAGGGCTTTTAGGAGCAAATGGGACAATGTAGGCTGTGCGGGGATGCCGATGAGCTAGAGACGGATGAGCATGTACTGTGCCACTGTCCTAGAATGCAGGGTCCCAGGCAGAAATGGCTTGGGGCTAGATTTCACGACGAGCTGGGATGTATCGCTGGATGTAATCCAGCCGATCTGTTGGGGTTTATCAGGGAAATAGGACGGCTGTTTCTGTTGGGGGACCGTAGGGGGACTTGTCCTACGCAGTATCTATCTATATGTCTTAAACCTGTGGAATATTTTCTTCTTTTCTTCTAAACTTTTCTCTTTCCGCGTTTCTATACTGAAGGGATTCACAATTGTCCTCATTGATCTCCAAGTGGAGATGCGCCCTTGGGCACATAACCCTTCTTAACCTTTCTTAACCCTTCTTAACCTGCGAAAGAGCAAATGAAATATATTTTAACGGAAAATTAGTGCATTTTGTTGTTGGATTTAAAAAGAGCTACGATATTTTGCACCAACTTCGCCAGTGTATACTTAAGTTTACATTACCTGATAGGCCACAATAACTGGTACCATGGAAATTATTGAGATATGACCAGTACAGTACAGAGGGTAAAAGAAGCAATAAGTTCTAAGAAATATGTATTACTGAAATTAAGTCTTATTTTTTTTTTTTTTAAATAGATATCACTGTACCGAATTTTATGATGAACGATTCATAATTACGATAGTTTGTGATTTTAATTGGCTTATACCACCACCTGGATAACTATTTTGCCGCGATGTGTTGGCTTATATGCCGACGGTAGTGTATGTCTTAAAACTTGAAGCGGTGTAGTCTAGCCGGAAAAAGTTTGAAGGCATAAGCTTTAAGGCCATCATGACCAAGGGTTATCCATCCATCCCCTATTCCACCCCCATTACCTATAATCCTATCTACCCCCTTTGTTTTCCCACATCCACCACTTTTAATATCAAGTTGGTTTACAGCAGTGCCGAGGACCTGAATGGCTAGTTAGTGGTTAAAGAAACTGGCCGCGAACAGCTTACTTCTGACGCCGATGGCAAGGGACAGTTGTAATTCTAGCCTAGTCCGTACAAGCCGTCACTGCGCGAGATGGCCAATTTTTATACGTGCATTCTCGTGGACCAAAAACTGGAAAAATTTAAAAAAACAAGGAGTTGGTGCAGAGAATATCACTGACAACTCAGCAGTGTCAGATTCAGACTCCGACTTGCTGGGTATTCACAGAGATATTCTGCTGTAGGAGTCAGTTAATGTCAGAACTGACAGTACTGACAGAATCGGACATGATGGGCTCCCCGTCTCGTACAAGGACCTCGGAAAGACTCGGTGATATAACTCTGGGCTCTGATGATAATCACAAAATGACAATAATTTCGGCTCATGATCAGGGCTGGACCATCGGCTTCCGGAGTCACACTCGGGGTGGAGAGCGGATTGGCGAGAGTATCAAAACTTATTGTTCGGCAAGATGCGACAGAAGAGGTCACGTCGGGTAGCCGAACAAGCTATGGAAAAGCCAAGAGTGGTGTGATAGTCTCCTTAGCCTTTCTAGAAATGATAGCCAATAGAGACTCCTCACTGCACGATGGGCGGGATAGGCATCTGCTGAGGAAGCACAGAAAGAACTTTGCTAGATTTAAACGAATCCACGGTTCTGTCGGCGGTAGCCTATGACTTCCCTATCCTGCGGAATATAGGACTGGCTCCAGAGAGGACCAACCCTCCCCGTCAAAGAAACTAAAGGAGTCGTCCAGTAAGGACGGTATTGTGGCGGCTGTCATTGATCGTATGGATCCTGATGGAAGGATCAGTGTCAAAAGATGGCAGGTGCTAGAAAACAAATTACTGGACGAAATCTTTAGTGTTAAATGAAGGCCGGACGAAGTATCGTTCAAAGGGGCTGACTGACAATTAAAAACCCATTGAGTTTTTAAAGACCGTACTGGTAGGTGTGGCAGCTTGTCCTGAAGCTAGTCTGGACGTTATACTCGCGTCTGAGTTGCCACTAAGGCCGGTAGTCACGGTATGGATCCTCCACCTATAAAACCGTTGGAGGTCATACTGGAGGTACTGGCCAACCCGAACAATGGACTCATTGGATTGTAAGGAGAACCAGGGAAGAGACTTCAGGTTCGCAGTGGACCGGGAATCTCTCAAAAAGCTGGAATCGATGGGAGGGGTTGCGGTATTCGGGTTGGGGTCTATTAAATTTAGACTTCCTAAAAATGATAAGACCCTAAGAGATTGAAAGTGGTGCAGATAAACTTGCACCACTGTGAAGCAGCCTCAACCGAATCAGCAACCCACCTCATCGATAACAATGTGGACGTGGCCTGAATCCAAGAGCCCTGGAGTAACAAAAACCGGGTAGTTGGATTAAGGGTCATGGGGTATACATTGTTCTTACCCCACACAGATGAGAAGCTACGAACTTGTATAGTGGCGAAAACTGAGCATAAATGTATGATCTCATTCTTGCAATAACGGAGACCTCCAGTTGTGACAGGAGAATCCAAGGACAAAACGGTCCTGGCACTTGCCATATGAGGCTACCGATCCACCTGGTGAAAAAGTGCGAGAGTTGGTGGAATCCTCAGGCAGAAGCGGCTCGAGGCTGGTACTAGGTTGTGACGCCAATTCCCCATTGGGTATGGTGGAAGTGCCGATATCAACAAAAGAGGTTAATCTATGTTTGATTTTATAATTGCCAGCAATATTTTTATCAGTAACAGGGGGAATACACCAACGTTCAGAACTAGGCATAAAAGGCAGTGAGATATTACATTGGCGTACTGTAGGGAATTAGTGGTGGATTGGAGGGTGGCTTTGGGTTTTTCCTTCTCTGACCATTGTCGCCTGTCCTTTATTCTAATGTTTGAGAGCTCGAAAAGGTGTCCGCATAGGAATCCCAGAAGGACGGATTCGGATTACTTTTCGAGATTGGTGCAAAGTAACCTTATAGTTACACACGACTGAAGGTCGACTTCGACTGGTGTGGAGCAACTGGTGAGCACCTTCACGGAGGTATTGAATAGTAGCTATGAGCGATCCTGTCCAATGAACTTTCCGGGCAAGCGCACACAATCAAGAAGGTGGACAGAGGAGTTGAGGACTCAAAGGTCCACTGTCAGAAGGTTGTTCAATAGAGCGAAGACAGGAAGAGGATTGGAGTAACTTTAGATTGAGTTACAATAGATATAGGGGAGATATTAGAAGAGGGACTCGTGGGTCAAGTTTAGCGAGCCAGTAGAATCTGTATATGAGATGTCCAGGTTTCTGCACACCTAGCTGCCATGGAGAAGGAATACTCAGGAGAGACCTAATAGAGATATCAATGCCTAATATGCTTGAATAGGAGATGGGAACTCCGGCCGTCAGTAGTGGGATGGCTGAACACTTCGGTGGTTAGACCCATTCTTACGTATGGATGCTGTGATTGGTGGGAGCCATTGAGTGGCTAGTCGGGGGAACCTTCTGTCTAAGGCTCTAAGGTGTGCTTCAATCGGCATGACAGGTTCCATGAGAAGTACTCCTCAAGCGACCCTGGATGTCATTCTTCATCTTCTGCCTATTGAGCAGTATGTGATGGGAATGGCAGCCATGTTAGGCAGGGAGTTAGGATTGATGGGAAATTTCACGCAGGATCAGTGGCGGATACTGGGTGAGATTGAATCTGGTAGTTATTGCCTCCGGCTCCGCGGATTATGTGGGCAGTAGGGCAGATTTTGGGCGATTGCCCGAGGTAATAAGGCATTCTAGGGAGAGTTGGTCAGGTAGGAGCAGATTATTTGGTGGATTTGCTATTTTCACTGATGGCTCGAAGATGAGAGGCACTGATGAGGGACAACATTGATAGGGGCGCGGAGGTCACTATAAACTTGGACAGCCAGGCGGCACTTACGGCTGCTATGTGAACTCCAAGCTAGATGATGGTTATAGCAGGGCTCTGGAGAGAGCCTTAGGAGGGTATGTGTTAAGGCTGTGATGGGTGCCGGGTCACTGCAACATAAAAGGCAATGAGATGGCTGATGAGTTAGCGAGACAGGGCTCAGAGATGGAGGATCCTTACTGTATGGACGCGGTTAGGCCTCCAATAGGCTTCTATTTTGGAAGGATCATTGAATGGATTCTGGGCTCGACCAATCGGGACTGGTTGAACCGAACGGACTGCCGGGTATCACGGATGCTGTGGCCGGTGCTTAGGAAGTCCGATTCGGAGTAGGTGCTCGGCAGGAGTAGGGTGTGCGTTAGGACCATTATAGAAATTATCACGGGTCACTGAATGATAGGCAGGATGGCGATGACGATAGGATCCGAGTTGTCGGATATGTGCGGGTTGTGTGAGGACGAGGACAGTTGATCACATTCTGTTCCACTGTCCCAGGCTACAGGGCAGAACGCTGAGGTGGCTGGGCAGCATAATCCTAGGCGAATTAGGGGATGTCTCGGGCTGTGGACTCGAGTCTGATAGGATTCGTAATGGGGATGGCCCGGCTGCATGGCAGGAGACAAGGTGCTAGACGAACGTAGGGCGAATTTGTGTTGAGTGGGGTTTCTCTCGGGTTTGGTCAGATATCTTCTGTTCTTATATATCATTTTTATCTTTTCTTATGCTTTCGCTATTTATTTCACCTACTTTCGATCTATCTATATCTAAACAAGGCATCACATTGGACCATATTGGGTTTTGGGTGAAGGTGTGAAGGAGACTTCACACCAGCCTTTCTACCTACCTACCTAATTGGCTTATTAGTTATAAATACCAATGAACAATATCATTAAATATATTTTTACTTGCAATGAACCGGTGTGCTTATAATCGATAAATACTGTGAATTTAACTCGTCTTTTAGAAGAAAGTATACAAATGTTTGAAAACAGAAAAAAAGAGCACGGAATTAAAAATATGTATATTGGGAAGCATTATAAAACAACCCAAGTTATATATTGAGAGGTGTGACATAACTACTTTTTTGTAAGTCGGCTTTCTGTACATATTTAATACTTTAATCTACAAAAACTTGAGTCGTTTAATTTTTGACAGTAATGCATTAAACACATTCGAGACAGCAGGCAACACGAAGGCACGACTACAAATGCTGCAGGCTGCAATTGTAGTCGCGTAATCAGCTACTGAATTATTTTCAAGACGACAGCTACAATTGAAAAAAAAAACGGCTGTGTTTTTTTATTATGTATTTACATTTCAGTGGTGCCACTAGCATTTTTAATGCTTATAAATTTAACAACATGCATAATTGCAGACTTGTACACAAACTTAATTTAACATAAAAATACATTTAACAGTTAAAACTTTAATTACAGTTCGACAACAATCCAGTCGATTTGCGTTAAATTTTGAACAGGGTAACATTGCTAATCGTTTGGACATTTAGTGGCATGCAAGTGCCAAATTTCCACTCGCATGCAATTTTTGCTGCCACTGGAGCTGCCATTGCGAAAAATGTGAGTGTATTAGTAAAAAATCGTGCGTGTATTGAGTTTTTCGAACTGGCAGTGGCATGTGTAAATGCTACGTTAATGTATTTCTCAATTTTGTTTAAACTCTCAACTTTCGGCTTTAAATTTAATCTAACTTGTTATCGTTTGTACAAATCAGTACTTTTTTATTAATACGATCTGAAAAGTTAACTTAGAGTTAACGTTTAGAGCGGCACAGAAGCGCTAAAATTTGGTTAACTTGACCGCAAGATTAACTGTATCGCGATTCTACTGTAATTTTTTGGTTTAACGCACTAAGTTTATGAATTTTAGGTCGTAAAAGTTTCAGAGCACTTTATCAATAGTATAGGATGAAAAATGTAATCTGAATCTTTAAAGTATTGGTAGCAAAATAAAGTCTTTCGAAACACATTTCATGTGATGTATTAAATATACCGATTTATTAACCCCTTAAGAGCATTTATCTTAAAATTTTGTCGATATGTATAATAATATTTCCTCAAATATAATATGTTATAGAGAACACTTCTAGTTTCTGTATGCTACATTTTTAGAAACTACATCATATACAATTTTAAAGTTATTAGGGTTAAAAAAAATTTTTTTTTTTTTTTATAAGTTTGAGCTAAAATATATGGTGGTAATAGTTTATGCACTTGTTAAATATTTAAATATAGTAATATGTAAATATTTGAAAAGTGTTCCGGAAGGCCGGAAGTCCGCAATACAGAAAAACTTTATTAATCAAAGCCCTAACATGTGTATATTATTATTGTTAAATAATTATTGTTATATCGACATAATTTCAAGATAAAGCAAATTAAGTAAAAAAAAGTAACTCCAGAAGTATGAGCATTTGAAATGGGCTCTTAATGGGTTAATAAATTGGTGTGCTTTAAACACCATGTGAAAAGCACTTTCAATTTTTCAATGATACCCATTCTGCTAAGAATCAGTGTATACCTTAAGAGATATGGATCAAGTATGTTGAAACTTTTACGACATAAGAGCGTTGGCGTGACAAACATCTTCCTATATAACTTCTTTTAAGGATACTAAAAAGTAATAATATATGTAGATTTGGTGGTAAGCCGCGCTTATATTCTTGTTTCAATTCGGTTCTTTGCTGTTTAACAAAAAAATTATTTTTTTAAGCACCAATTCTTCTAATATTTTATTATATTAGCAACACTTTTTCTATTTTGTAGCGTACAAAAATAGAAATTAGTTTAATTTGACTTCAGCGACAAAATTAGCAGAGACAACAACCTAAAGCCATGTAGCCGTGTCGTCGTTAAAATAATTCTTTCCATATGCACACATGTACCCCTATATTCATAATATATATTTTTGATTAATAAAAGGTTTATTAAACAGATTTTCATAGAAAATTCATTTCATAGACCTGCTATAAACATAAAATATTTTTTATGAATATGGGGGGTATTCTATTGTTGACATATTGAAGTCGGTAGCCTGCTGCCTCGAATGTGTTTAAAGCATAAAACCACATTTATGGGGAATAAAACTCTTTTTGGTACTCAGAAGCGCTGCAATTTAAAGCCCAGTGCTTCCAAATTATAGTGCACAGTTCTTTATTTAAATTCGTAACTTGTTTAAGTTAATGTTTTTTTTTTTCATTTTGTAATAAAGAATAAAATTTAAACATTCTGGGAATATGTTTGTAAATGCTAAATACTTACTTGAACAATGCCCAATTTGTCTGAATCTGCCAAAGCTTTCGTTAGCTCCAACATATTATATCCAGTATGTTGTATACTACCTTGTGGTAAATAATCTAAAGAGTCAAATTTTGTGTGATAGCGTTGACCATTTATGATGTGAGCAAAATCAAGTCCTGGCAAACCTCCAAAGTTTGTAAAAATTCTGAAGTCTGTATCAGAAGGTATTAGGCCGGAATCAAAAATTTCTTCAGCAGCTACTTGGGCACTAGGAAAAGTTGCTGAGCTAGCGTACATCTAGATATTAAGTATAAAATAAGAAAAATATGGCATAAATACAACCATACATTGTTACCAGTAACGAATAAAGTGTATTACATATTAAAATTGTGTTTATAATGGAAGAAGACTAAAATTAAGGATAAGCCATTCTGCCACGTTGTTGTTCCATTATAATAAAGACCTCTGAGAAACTGAGTTTAACTTTTTTCTCATGCATTCGTGTTAGAAACCAATTTTTTTTTTTTTGGCAAACAAAAAAAATATTTAAATAGACTCTAATTCGACCTTTAAAATTTTTAATTAATCCTTTTATTTAAGCTTGAGATCTTTTTCTTTTTTTTACAAATATATTAAATTTATTGAATCCAAGATTTCGGCACTCCGTTGTGTGCCTTCTTCAGGGATTTTTTTCTTGAATATTTGACAAAAAATTAACAATTTTTAATATAAATTTAGATATTTTTAATTAGGCTTAAGTTCATTGAATTTAATTTTCATTAAATTATTTTTTATGAAGACAGGAATTTTACAACATGAAATTAATTAAAACTTTTGAAAATTAAATTCAATGAACTTAAGCCTAATTAAAAATATCTAAATTTGGATTAAAAACCATTAACAGTTCAATAAAATAACCACAATACTAATTATTGTTAACAGCTAAGGCACGAGCTATGTTTACATTTGTCATTCAAGTTGTGCTGAAAAAGGTCAACAAGAAAAAAGAAAGACAAAAACATCAAAAAACAAAAATGTACTTTGGACTTCAAGAAGAATTCTTGACAAAAAGTACGAAAAAACCAAAAAAAAATAACAGAAGTTAGGAAGAACATGTAAATCAATTAAAATAGATAATCATTCATTCAAAAAGCAAATTTCGATCTACCAAAGTGAAATACCATTTGGTTTAAGGATTGATGTTTGACTATTGACGTCGCCCGGCCTGAATAGCCGAGTGAGTAAAACGGCAAATCCCACTGACGAGATTGTGTGGTTACAATCGAAACTAGTCTGGGCAACCTGTCTGTGAACGCCTGGGTTCAAATCTCAGCGCAGTCAAGAATGAAAAATTATCAATAAAAAAAGTTTTAATTAATTTCATGTTGTAAAATTCCTGTCTTCATAAAAAATAATTTAATGAAAATTAAATTCAATGAACTTAAGCCTAATTAAAAATATCTAAATTTGGATTAAAAACCATTAACAGTTCAATAAAATAACCACAATACTAATTAATTTTTAATATATTTAACAAATTTAACAAAATGTCATATTTTCAATTAAAAAAGGTACAAAAAGGTTTTCCAATTAAAACCTAATCTATTACAGTTTAAATAAATTTTTAATTTCCGTTTCTATTTTTATAAATTAAATGTCTATAATTTTGAGCTACATTTTCAGTATCTGACTTAAAATTAATTCTGGACATTGGTGGTATCTTTATAATTTGCAATATTTCCAACATTAATCTACGCTTATAATTATTTTCCGTGTTTAGAACTGATATATTTTCAAAATCAGGATAATGGTTTAGACTTGCACAATGGGCTGATAAAGCTGTTTTTGTGATAAAATATTCCTATATTTTTGATCTGACTTAAGTCCTGCTATCCTAGTTTTAAGTTTATTTTTACACTTTACTGCATTGTCCATTAACATTTCCCTTACAAGGTATTTTATAAACTATATTTGACTTTTCCAACTTATTTATTTTATCCTTCACATTAGTGAATAATCTACCTATTGTGTTATAAGATTTATGTGCTATTTTATATATATTTTCGTATCATAAATATTTGATTTTTCTAATCTTTCTGAAAATCTTGGTACATAAGTTTGTGATTTATAAATATTCGATTCTGCGTTACTGTTGGAATTGTTTATTTTATGGTTATTATATTTCAGTAATAAATTAGATATAATTTCCTTTGGAAAACTATTTTCCATTAATGCTCTAAAAATTTGTTTCCTTATTATTCCTATGCAAACATGTATCACTTATTGTCAATACCCTTTCATATAATTAGCCGTGTTAATTATAACACTTTTTGGATGATTTGAAAAATAGTTAACTATTCTACCAGACGATGTTGATTTTTGATACCAATCAATAAATAAACTTTTTTATTTTTCTATTATCAAAGTGTCTAAATAAGACAATCTTGATTCAAAAGAAAAGAATTTAATGTATTTAAAATGTTTGTTATTTCTGATTCCTTAATTACACAAAATAAATCATCCACATATTTTGTCATAATTTTAGGTTTAATAGTTAACTGTTCTATACATTTATCTATTAATTTCTCCATAACCATATCTGCTATAATAGGAGATGCAGGTGAACCCATAGGAAGTCCTTTTAATTGAACATATATACTACTATCCAATTGAAAATTTCTATTATCAATAATGCAAAATTTCAGAATACGTAAAAGTAAATCCTTATCTATATTAGTGTGTTCTTCTACCTTATTTCATTGTTCCTCTATTATATCTATAGCAAGATCTATAGGTATACTTGGAAATAATGAAACTACATCTAAAGAAATTAATTTCTCATCATCATTTAACTCAATATTCTTTATTTTATCTTAAAATTGAGAGTATCCCTTACATTATATTTTGAATTCTCCGTTATTTGTTTAAGAATTGTTGTAAAATATTTACAAATTTCATATGATGGAGAATTTAAACATTAACATATTGGTCTTAATGGAAAATCAATTTTATGAATTTTGAACATTATGTTTTGAACATTATGTATGGGATCCCCCTTAAAGAATGAAGATAGCTGGTAGGTATGTTAGAAATAAATGATGGCGATGAAAAACAAAGTGGGGTTGGTCATACATTTGACCCATCTGGGGGCATCCTAGGCACTGCAGGGGCCAACTTAAAGAATTTCAACCATATAAATATGGCGGCTTAATAAAATTCTTAAATTTGGCCCCTGCAGTGCCTATGATGCCCCCAGATGGGTCAAATGTATAAGCAATCCCACTTTGTTTTTCATCGCCATCATTTATTTCTAACAAACCTACCAGCTATCTTCATTCTTTAAGGGGGATCCCATACATAATGTTCAAAACTTTTGATTTTTTAAGTACTTGTTTCGTCTCATATACAAAAGGTATGTGTTAAAAAAATATTTTTTTATACAGACAAGGAAGGTGTTCCGTGATCTTCATTTTTAATAAGTGTTTGCTGTCAACAGCTTTTTGTTTCAAGTACTTTTTAAATGTATGTGTTTAGTTATTTGTTTCTTCTCAAATTTTTTAAAAGATTATTGTTTATGGTCTCCTTAAACTATTGAAATAACAAATGAAATTATCTTACAATTTATTTTTCAATTACTACATAATATTTATGTATTAATTAAAAAATATGTATTAATCGTTCCTAACAAATATTTGACGAAAAAATGATTTTTTTTATTACTTCGCTAATCCCGCGAAGCTACTCTCTGGAACGAGTCGAACCCGCAACCCCGGTACTGATAAACTAGCTCACTACCAGCTAGCCTACCGGGGCAAATTTGTTATTGACTTCCTTATCTTTTATTTGTAAGAAGATAATTGTATAATTCAATTAAGAAACTATTAATTGATGTTTGATCCAGCAAACGTTTTGCAAAATCATACAATTTTTTAATAAAACTAGTGGTTACGTGTAGGACGTGAAATATTTAATAGGTGTGAACTACAGACGTGCACAGATATATCTGTTTGTACAAGTTTCTATGTGTTTACTAAAGTGAGTGTGTATGGATGAGTGGTCGAGTGTTTCTGATATGGATATTTTTTGTAACATAGTGGCTATGAGTTGATAAAAAGAGAATGAGAGTAACATATAAACAGATATAAACAGGTTTCACAAAAGCAGATACTAGTTGATACTGAACGAATACAATGAGTTACTTATTGTACGATGCCGATTTTTTTCAATTGTCTTTCAACGAAAATATTTTGTATTTTGTTTTTGTAACAAATTCTTTGATGCCATTAAAAGGATGGGGTCTTTTCGTTCAAGAGACATGTAGACAAAAATTATTGAAAAAAATTACCAAAAAAAAACCACATGTATTTTGTTTTTGTAACAAATTCATTGATGCCCTTAAAATGATGGGTTTTTTTCGTGCTGTGGTAGTGAAAATTGACGAGCAACAACAACAACACTAGCGAGAAGCTTTGCGATCAGGCCTGCCATATTTACCGATTTAACGGTATTTTGCCGATTTTTTTCTCTAAATTATCAAAGTGCCTATTTACCGATGTTTTGATAAAAACTTAAAACACGGTAGCTCTTGGTTTGTGTTATATAAATTTTTAATTTTGGGTAACTTGTAACGTTACAAAGAGACAACGGTTATTAATTCAGCGCTTATACTTAAGGAAAAATGGGTTATATTTATTCCATATATGTACATTAGTGTGTACCAAAAAAAAAATAATATTTTGTGCCCCACCTTTTTTTGAAAGCTTATAGTGTGAAGTATTTTTGTAATTTTTTTCAGATTTTTCGGAAGAGGTTTAGAGGTCGCTAAAATCGAATTTATCCCAAAAATCGGGTTTTCTCGACTTTTTTGAATTTTGCTGATTGCTCGGCCCATTAGCACGATTTTCTTTGTTACTAATGGCTAATGAATCAGAGCAAGTTAAACTCTCTTTTTGGTTTAAAATGTGTTTAAGCCAACAAATCTATAAATCAGAAAACACATAAACCATCTTTAAACGCATAAAATTGGGCGTTTAAACTACCAATACAAGCCATATGAATTTGTCAACATTTATCGTAGTGCTGCCACATGTTACTTTTTAAACTACATATAATACATGGGACACTGATTTACAACTGTTGAGTTTAAACAACATATAAATTTAAGTTAAATTCAACTAAACCAGCGTTTAAGCACTCACTAATTTATTAGCCATAAGTCAATTTTTTTAAAGAAAACTTGTCAAACTTTACTTCTCTGTGCAGATATTAAAAGTTTCGGTATTTTTTTTTTGCTCATTTGGGTACCCTTAATCACATTTTTTTTTTTAGCATAAATTTAGCATAAATTTAAAAAATAAAGCTTTGTAACTTTTAAAATTTATATTGAAGTTAAAAAAACTAATGATTCAGTTTAAAAGGTGGATAAATTCTGAGTCATTGCAAAAAATAATTCAATTTGCTCTTAATGTTCCAAAGTTATACCCTTTTTAAGTTTTGTACCCATTTTGTGAAATTAAAAATATTGAAATGTGTTTGCCAGATATGCATCGGATTTGTTTTAATGTTAGATATTTAGATATTAGGTATTCTTTTAAAATATTAAATATGGGTGGTTTTTTGTTCTGTTGCACAGACTTCAGCAATGCGAGTACAAAAAATTCTAGGCAGCTTACCTCTCATACCCAAAAATAAAAAATTAAAAAACTATTTGTTTAGCTTTCAATTATTTATTAGAGCTTTAACGATGCAGCTCTATGCCCTGCAATAAATTCTAAAATTCTGTTGCAGAGGTTGTTCTTTGCTTCATTAAATGATTTGTTTGTATGCCATTTTTCCAATTGGATGAATACAAAAGCTTTAACGAATCAATCGCACGTGCCACGTTGAAAACTCTTCTGCGGCATCAGTGGTACTTATCCGGTACGTTGGCTGCCTTAGCATTTTTTGATGAACGTATCGATACCAAAACTTTGCGTTTAATGGTCCAAAATCTACACGTCCAAGCAACGGTAAAGAATTAGTAAAAGCTGAATTATTCGAAAACATGCTTAATAACAAACAAGTTGAAGATTTAATATCCGAGGCCAGCCTATCCTTTTTTGAAACCAGCAACATTTCAGTTGATTTTTTACAGATCCGGAAAAATGGCATACAAGCAAATCATTTAATGAAGCAAAGAACAAAGTTCAGCAATTGCACATGGTAAGTGATGTCGCATAACGCGGCGTGGCATGAGCTAATACTTACATTAATCTAACAACCTCTGCAACAGACCTCTTCCGAAAAATCTGAAAAAAATCACAAAAATACTTTACCCTATAAGCTCTCAAAAAATGCTGGGGTACCTATAAAAATCAAAAAAAAAATTTATTTGGGACACACTAAGGTACATATGTAGTGTTTGTCTTACCCATCACACACATACATTTTGAAAAATATTCAACTTTAACGGTTTTTTGATCAAAGCTAAAAGAAGAAATAATTTATTTTTCTTAAGGAAAAAGGGATTATTACTTACAAAAGAGTAAAGTTAAGCTTAATTTATATTCACTGTCAATGTAAATATTTAATTTTATAGGATTATATGCTATATATAGGATAAGGCTTATACCTCCGGTAGCCAATTAAATTTAAGAAAGTAAAGTAAATATTCAAGTTTTTTTCCAAAAAGAAAATCAGATTTAAAATGCGAGAATTCTTCAACTTAAAAAACCCAAATTTCGATATCCACTGAAAAATTAATCGTTGCAAGGAATTATTTTTTCTAAAGATTATTTCAAATTTAATAATTCGACTTTTATGCTTATATTTAAAGTTATTTAATAAAAGTGTTAAACTCATATACATATGTAAAATAATAAAAAATTAAAGCAAAAACTTTTTATATCCATAAAAACAATTAACCAGGAACGGTGGCAGTTATAACTGGTATCAAAAAAATTCTTTAATAGCAGTTATTTCAGGGATCATCGAAAAAATGTCTGTCTACGTTGTACGTAAAGTTCAGGTCGCAGTTTTGAAGAAAAATTGCTGAAATTTGGTACAAAGGTTCTAATTGTCCTAAGGAACAAGCATATTGTCAATGGTGAGAACTTTGACATGAATCTTAACTTCATAAAACATGGCGTGGTCCATGATTGCCCATGGGTCCCTAAGCTACACTCTTGAAAAGTTACTCTGAGGCTAGCTGCTTGCTGAAGTATTCGAGATGGTGATGCAAGAAGTGAATTTTGAGGGACATATTCACTCCAATTTTCTGGAAGTAGAGCAAAATCTTGGTCACAAGAGCGGGGTAAGTGTGTGCTCGCGTACTTCCCAAAAAATATCGTATGACTTTCTTCACTGCCCTCCACGCAAAGTAATCATTACCGTCTAAAGCATCTTTAAATTCCTTTGATTTCATGAGCTTTCGTATATCCGGCCCATTCAGAACACCTTCCTTCAATTTTGCTTCGCTGATTCGTGGGAAAATATTTTCCAAACAATCAAGAATTTTCGGTTGCTTCACAATGGCCTTGATGAAATTTTTTACGATTCCCAATTTGATATGGAGACGGAGCATGAGGACGTTCTCCATTGGCACCAGTGGATCATTTACGCAGTTGTGTCCTTTCTCCGTTGGATCTCGAGCAAGCCAGTCATGCGTTTCGTATTGGTTTCCTTTAAATCGGGTATCCCAAAGAAACAAGAAACACATGTTTTTCGTATAGCCTCCTTGGAGACCTCTTAGCATCGCCATGACATTCAGATCACAACTGATCCGCCACATGTGATCAGTGTAGCAAACTTTATCCAAAATTATTTTCATGGAATCGTATGTTTCGCTCATGTCTGTGCTGTAGCCAATGGGAATGCTTGGTTTTTTATTATATTTATGTAGCAAAACGATTTTCAGGCTCGATTTCGAAGAATCGATGAACATTCGCCAATCAGCTGCGACATAATTAATGGCCATCGCCTCCATCAGTCCCTTTATATCGTGGCAGTAAACAAATGTGTTCCCTTCGATATCCGGTGACTTTGACATTAGGCTCCAAATTGTTGCCTTCTTTCAAAACCTGGGCAAGTTTTTCTGCTTCACGTTGAGAAAGGTTTAATTCTGCAACAATCTTGTCCATTCTTGCTTGTGATATTGGAATTATTTTGTTCGATGGGCCGGCTTCTGGTGTTGGGTTATAGGTGAAATCCGATTGATCCATTGTTTCAATAGAAAAAGAAGTATCTCTGTCAGGACTTGGAAGCGGTGGAATTAGTATTTCATCCGAATGCGGTAGAGGTATTTCTGCACTTTTAACAGATATGTAAACTCTTCGTTTAAGGCCTTTACGATTTACTCCACATATTTTGTTTGCGCAAGCGTCCAGGAATTGTGCTCTCCTGGATCAGTCCAAATCATTGGTACACCAAAACGAAGTGAACTGCGTATCCCTTGGATCCACATGTTAAGACCATTGTAGCACGTTTTACAAATTTTGTCTGGGACCCACGAAACGCCGCAAATTATTTCGCAATCAAAATAAAGTTTAAAAGCGCGCTCCCCTTGCTCAGTGAGTAATGCAGCATTTGTTGAAAAAGCTCTTTTGCCACAAACGTAACAAAATAAATTGATATTTTCTGGACAATTTGCACTCATTTCGGTTTTATACTTTTATTACTTTTTCGTCACTTTAATAAAATCGTACTTTACGTATTCGGAGACACTTGTTGAATGACAAAAATCGATCAGTGAACACCTATAAATACTACGTAAGTTTCAATATTTTACTGAGAGGTACTTATGAATTCGCGCATCTTTTAAGGGTGGCTGTATACCTGTTTCGTGTGCGTTTTAAATTTTTCGAAACGTTCTAAAACATGACCACTCATAAATGTGGGTGCAATTTGTGTAAAAAGTCATGCCAATGGTAGCCAACGGAAAAACCCCAAATAATTAAAAAAGTGCACTTTCCTTTTTTCTTTTTAATTATCCACGCACATTTATGACCGTTTTTTAGTTTGTTACCGCTACCATAAAAATCAAATAACCTTTTTGTAATGTTTGAGTGAATACCCCTCATCACAGTTATCGTTTATATCGATACTGACACATGTCATATAAACTAATACCATCTTCAATTTATGTTTTACCATTCACTCTCATTCTCGTTGGCTTCTAGCAAAGAACTATTGTTCTAGTTTTAAGTTGTATTAAATAATAAATATTGAATTAAAGAATAATTACTCTTGCGTTTTTATTTGTTAATAGTTAAATAATCAAAACTATTACATTGGCGCAGTCGGTAGGATGAAATTCCATAAGCAAGAGTAAAAGGGAAAAATACAACAAAATTCATAAAAAAAAACTGATTGTTTTTGTGAAGCACCGTTATTAAACAAGTTCTACTTGAATACACATTATTAAGTAGAACTGAACATTTTTGTTGGTGGACAACAGTTAACAAAACTCGTTGTACACATTTCCACATGACAAAAAAGGAAAACGAAGAAAGCGAAGATCAACACCAGACACAAAGTGTGGTAGCTGCCAAAATGTCAACCGTTGGTAATATAGAACCTTTTGACCTGTCTCATCCAGAAAATTGGTCCAGTTACTATGCGCGTTACGAGTTGTTCTTGTTAGCCAATGACGTACAAGGGGACGCCCGGAAAAAAGCCACATTTCTAAAGTTAGAAGGAGCCAACCTTTTTGACCTTGTGACGTCATTGGCATCTCCTAAGCAGGTGAGTGCGTTGAGTCTAGTTGAAATTAAAGACATTTTGACTAACCATTTTTCTCCTCGTCCTTCTGAAATCGCTTCATTTTACAAATTTCACAAACGTGACCAACAACCCGATGAGAGTTTTGCCGATTATCTGGCGGCGTTACGAAAGATTGCTGTAGATTGCAATTTCGGAAACGCCTTAGATCGCATACTTCGTGATCGTCTTGTTTGTGGACTGCGTGATGAGTCGCTACAACGAAGTCTGTTAGCCGAAAGTGATCTCACTCTAAAGAAAGTAAATGAGAGAGCTAGCACCGCAGAATCAGCATCCAAGAATTTACTTGAAATTCGCCACCCAGAACAAGTGCATTTAGTGGCAAGGCGTAGGCCTGAAAAACATGCTGCAAAGCGGGAGACAACCGGTAATAACCGCGCAGACATTCACACCTGTAATGGATGTGGGGGTAATCATCAAAGAGTACACTGCCCACATCGCGATAAGGTATGTTCAAGTTGTAAGAAAAAGGGCCACCTCCAACGTGTTTGCCGTACAGCTGCATCTTCAACAACGACTCCATCAGTTATAAATAAAGCCATTCAGGGGCGCAGCTCAAAAAAGACTTTTCAGCCTATAAATCAAATTTTACCTAGTGTAAACATGAAAAAGACTGCAACAACTGTTATAAATGGACGCCCATGCGTATTCGAGATAGACTCTGGCTCAAATTACACCATTATGTCTTCTCAATCATTTGATGCAATATGGCCAAGTAAAGCACCTCAACTCTACAAAGGTGATATTCAACTGATGGATTTTCAGAGGAACCAGATACCAATTGTCGGGGTTGCTGATGTGTCCATACAGTATAATAGCAAACAAATTGATGGTTTACCACTTGTGATTGTCAACGGCAATCAAACAAATGTTCTTGGTTGGAATTGGTTCTCATCACTCGGTATTCGTATTGAAGGAGTTAACTCTGTAACTAATTTTGCATCAATAAACGATGTTTTAAAAAAATATGAAGCCCTTTTTACAAGTGAACTTGGTTGTTATAAAGGGCCTCCCCTTTCGTTACTAATTGATACAACTGTTCCCCCAGTTAGATTTCCTCCTCGGCGAATCCCTCTAGCCACCAGAAGTCTCGTTGAATCTGAAATATCGCGCCTGTGTGCACAAGGAATTTTGGAACCTGTAGAATATTCCGATTGGCCTACACCCATCGTTCCAGTACAAAAGAATGATGGCTCCATTAGAATATGTGGTGATTACAAATCAACTGTAAACAAAGCTATTAAACCACATTGTTTCCAAATTCCAGCTATCAGTACTTTACTTTCATCTATAGAGGGAGGTCATATATTTGCCAAGTTAGATCTTGCTCGGGCATACCAGCAGCTGCCAGTGGACGAAACATCGTCACTTCTTCAAACAATAGTCACGCATAAAGGTGCATTTAAAGTAAAAAGGCTACAATTTGGCATCTCTTCGGCTCTTGGTATATTTCAAAATCTCATTGAAAATCTTCTCCGCGGTTTAAACGGCGCACAGTGGGAAATTTTACGAGAAGGCGGCCAAAATTCCATAACTTTTGACTGGATCGGTATTTTTTTATGCTCGATAGGTGCGATATTAGGCTTTAATTTGCGCTATAAAACGTAAAATTCGACTGATAGGAGCAAAATTTATGGGGAGGTCAAAATGCATTTTCATTTTTTTGTTGAGTTTCGGTGTAAAAGTTGAATATTTCAAATATGAATTTTTTTATAATTTATCATTATTTCTCTTGTATTTTACAACTGATACTTATTTTTATTGTCGAACTTAGATCCTGTCATAAAATGCCAATATTTGGCCCCTGTAAATTTTTTAGTCCCAATATTCACAGGGGCCTAGGTTGGCTTTTTTGGGACGAGACGAGTTGTTATAAGGATAAAACTGAAAAGGAATATTTTTAAAAATGCCCAAATAGCATTCTTGGCTATCGATAACATTTTAGGTAATTCAACTTTTGTTTTTGGTTTGAGATGTATGTGTATTTTATTTTTATATATTAACTAGCTTAACCCGGTGCGCTTCGCTACACTGACCCCGCACATTTTTATATTGAAATTTTTAGTTTACTATAATAGTAGCTTTAACCACGTTTGAAGACTCTCCCTTTAATAGTTCTTCAGTTGAGCGATATTTAATGTATGCATCCTATGGGAGGTATTTCCCCCCCTGCGCCTACCCGCTTTATTTTTATTTTCAAAAGTGTAGTATACCATAAGAGTCACTTTTAGAAAGTTTGAACATTCTCACTATTACAGTTCTTAAGATATGCGATGTTAAACATTGGCGTCCTATGGGGTATTCCTATACCCCCGCTGCTATTTTATTTCAATTCCGGGGCTCAGAAGATCCTACTACAAAAAGTTCAGCAAAATGCGTGCAGCGGCTCTTAAGATATGCGATAATTAATATTGGCATCCTATAGGGGGTACCAATTCCCCTGCCCCTATCGAAAAAATAAGTAGCCTATTTTATTTTTAGGGCTCACGTGATGTTACTGTAAAAATTTCAGGAAAATCGGTTCGATAATTAATATTGGCATCCTATGGGGGGTACCAATTCCCCTGCCCCTATCGAAAAAATAAGTAGCCTATTTTATTTTTAGGTCTCACGTGATGTTACTGTAAAAATTTCAGGAAAATCGGTTCGATAATTAATATTGGCATCCTATGGGGGGTACCAATTCCCCTGCCCCTATCGAAAAAATAAGTAGCCTATTTTATTTTTAGGGCTCACGTGATGTTACTGTAAAAATTTCAGGAAAATCGGTTCGATAATTAATATTGGCATCCTATGGGGGGTACCAATTCCCCTGCCCCTATCGAAAAAATAAGTAGCCTATTTTATTTTTAGGGCTCACGTGATGTTACTGTAAAAATTTCAGGAAAATCGGTTCAGTAGTTTCGGAGTCTATAAAGCGACAAACAAACAAACATACATAATTCATTTTTATATATATAGATAGATAGATAGATAGATACAAATATATACTTAAATAAAAAACAAATTATAATCTATAAACAATTTTAAATTAAACAATATAGTAAAAATAGTAATAAGATTTTTATAGTACAACATCTGGACATTTTTCTTGTATTATGCTCGCGGAAGAATCTGTAGTCTTTGTTCCTTTTTTCTTGCGCTTCTTCAGATAGATCTCCAATTGGTAGGATATTGTGTTGAACTATTTGTTCCCCATGGTATAACATTTTATGAACTGTGGTTGGCATATGTCTCCAAGAATATTTTTTGTTCCATGATATAACTTGTAAAATGATCTGGAATCGTTTTATTAATTCAAAATGTACTCTTGTGATAGATGCTGCAGTTTCTGGATCGGAAAAGAATCTCCTTGCAGTGTTTCCATCATTTGAATTTCCTTCTCCTTGTTTTGGCTGATCAATTATAAGGCCTAGGTAAAGGTATTTTTCTTGAATTTGTTTTTTTCTTTGCTTCCTTTTTTCCACATTTTCTTTGTTTTTTCTCACTGTTTCACCTAACGGGCCAAATTCCAAATCATAACCCAATTTAAGAATATGCTCCATGAAACGAATTCTGGTATGAAGAGGGGACATTCCAAATTCGTATGCTTCATTGAAACTATTGTCCTGTGATGGGGGTTGGCTTAATTGACTTGATGTCTTTTGGCATATGGTACAGCTTGACGAAGACTTTGTTTCGGTTAATGCTTGTGCAACTTTTCCATCGATCATTGTAAGGAACATTTGAAAATTAATTTCAATGCATTGGTCATCAAATTTAAATATTGCCGGTTGAAGTTCTTTAATTTGATCTTTTATTTTTCGAACTTCTTCAGTTATTACATCTTTAGTTTCCTTTTTGTAAACAAACTTTATTGGTCTGCAATACTTTGTTGAAGAGGGAATTCCATTTTTCCATACATCCATTGCTGTAACTCTACTGGTTGACGGCTCTAAGCCAATATAAGTTTTTCTTAAACGTAATGGTACGAAAGATACCATGAATAAGTTAGCATCAGATGAGTTTTCTGAATTACATTGCTTGTATTGTTTCTGACCAGAGCTTCCATCACATCCCCATTCTTCGTGATCTTTCACTGCAATTGTCAATTTGTTTTGCGGGCCGACCCACTTTTCCAGTTTCCTTAGCGGTTATTGACAGCTTCTTAAAAATCAGATCATTTGTTAGCCATTTTTCGTTGCGTAAGTAAAACGTTTTCTTGTTTCTAGAACATTTAAGGTACCGTTTTCTTAATGTAAATGAAAAATTTTTAATTTTTATCTTATGAATTTTGATTTCTTCTTCGTTGCATAATTTAAAGAATGGATTATTCATTATGTGTAACACAAAATCTTGTTCATCTTTCTGTTGAAAATATATATATGCGAGAACTTTATAACTGAACTTAGCCATTGTTTAAACAATAATGAAGGTAAAATTATGAATGCATGCATTTTTATACTCTTGATAGAAGTTTTTTTAAATGATCTTTTGTTACCACTTCTTGGAAACATATAAAACCTTTTTTAATTACAAATTTAATCTTTTATGACCATTTCTTTGAAACATAAAAAAACCCCTGTTTTCACACTTTTTAAAAGGATAACATACCGGCAATAAATTAACAGGTAACATGTAGGTAATTTTCACGTAAAATATAACTGCTCTTCCATTTTTTTAAATTAAGTTGCAATTTTCAGGTAATTAAACTATGTAGTTTATGTTGCGGCTATTTACTAATGTTTAACCTTTTAACTTACTCAGAAATCTAACGTGTTAGTCTATTTATGTCGCCTATTCGTTTTGCAGCCGTTCACCCACAATAAGTTCATAACAATGGCAATACCTTTACCTTCTCCAAATTAATTGATAACCTGACGTGCTAGATAATTTATGTGGCCTGAACTGCTTTATTTGTCGAAAATTCTTTAAGATTCACCTTCTTTAATTTCAGTAATGTTTCCTTGCAGGACTTATTTTTTGAACCGAATATCTTACCTTGGGTCACAGAAATTGCTGTAGTTCGCAAGATCGTATCCAGATGTGTGTACAATGGGGTATAGAAATGTAGGTTAGATTCTGGACTACAAGAGAGTATAGATTTTTTTTGACGCGTTTTGACGGGCAGGACTTATGTTCTATAAAATAGGAAATTTCCGGGAAATTTTGACATAAAAAAAAAAAAAAATTAAATAGTTCTACAGGTCGCAGAGTTTAATGCTTTAAACCACGTATAGCTAATAAGATAAACTAATACACAAAACTTATTCTGTCAAAAAATCTTGAAAAACAAAAAAGTTATGAGCATTTCAACTTCAAAAGTTTACTCAGAAATTCAAATCTATAACCAAATACTGAGAAAGTCCATTTTGGACCACCCTGTTCTCAATGAAATAGTTGAAATAGGGTTGAAATTTTTTGGTTCCCGAGGTTCACTAGTATTTACTTTCACATGAATAAAAAAATTTCAAAATCGGAGAACATAAAAATAAATAGTTTTGGCCGCCTTCTCAAAATATGAACCAGTGTGCGGCGTGCTACCGTATTTTGATGACATTGTTATTATGGGTAAAAATGAGGACGAGCTTGCTAAACGTTTAGATGAAGTTTTCAAACGTTTTGATTCAACTGGTCTTAAGTTACGTAAAGACAAGTGTAGATTTGGAGTTTCTAGTATTGAGTTTTTGGGATTTAAGCTAGATTCGTTGGGAATACGACCCTCTTCATCTAAATTGAAAGCCATTAATGATGCAGTGCCTCCAACGGATAAAAAACAGCTGCAATCATTACTGGGGTTATTAAATTTGTATCACTCTTTTTTGCCACATAAGGCAACAATTGCTGAACCCTTACATCGGTTGCTGGACAAAAATGTGCGTTTTGTTTGGGGTAAAGAGCAGAAATTTGCTTTCGAAACATTAAAAAAGCTGATTACTTCTGATCGTGTTCTTGTCCATTTTGATGAAAAGCTACCCCTTGTTGTTGTCTGCGACGCTTCTCCGTATGGAATCGGAGCTGTTTTAAGCCATCGTATGCCGGACGGATCAGAAAAACCCATTGCGTTTTACTCTAGAACTCTATCAAAAACAGAAAGAAATTATGCTCAGATCGATAGGGAGGCTACAGCTCCAATCGCTGGTGATAAAAAATTTCACGAATACTTACACGGTCGTAAATTTTCGTTAGTGACTGATCACCGCCCTCTTTTGGGAATCTTTAGAACATCGAAGCCAGTTCCAGTAGTAATTTCAAATCAGATGTTACGACGTAGCATTTTTCTTAATGCTTACGATTTTGATTTAATTTATCGTCAAGGAAATAAAACGGGCAACGCTGATTTTTTAAGCCGATGTCCAATACCAAATAAATCATCAACAAAGGAAGAAACAGACGTGCTACTTATTGAACTAGTGAATAGCCCTAATATAAATGCAAATCAAATTGCGAGAGAAACTAATAAAGATACTTCATTAGCTAAAGTTTTAAGTTGGGCGTTAAGGGAATGGCCAGAAAATGTACCTCGTTCTGACAAACTCTTTCCATATTATTCGAGACGTTCAGAAATATCAACACTAAAAGGCTGTTTATTATGGGGTAACAGAACTGTCATTCCTCCACAATCGCGTCAAAATATTTTGGAAGCTCTAAATACAGCTCATCCTGGTATCGTTAAGATGAAAGCGTTGGCTAGGAGTTACGTGTGGTGGCCTCATATAGATGCGGATATCGAGCGGGTAGTAAAGCTGTGTAAACCATGTCAGGAAACGAGACACGAGCTCCCAAAAGCGGAAATCCATGCGTGGGAAACAACTCAAAATCCATGGTCTCGTCTTCATATCGATTTTGCTGGACCCTTCCGGGGTAAGTTGTTTTTCCTAGTGGTTGATTCATACTCGAAATGGCTTGAAGTATTTGTGGTTAAATCTACGTCTTCTCAATCTGCTATCAAACCTTTACGATCTCTTTTTGTAACTTTTGGATTACCGGATAGTATTGTATCCGACAATGCAACTGCATTTACATCAGATGAATTTAAAAAGTTTATGGATAATAATCAAATTCGTGATATCGTGATGCACCATTCCACCCGTCTTCAAATGGTCAAGCGGATAGAATGGTACAGACGACAAAGAACTATCTTAAGAAGATGCCACTGAATTCCGACGTTGAGTTAAATCTTGCTCGATTCTTGTTTAACCAGCATATAACACCAAATACTGCCACAACCCGTTCACCAGCAGAAATGATTTTTAATCGTCAACTCAAATCATATTTTGACAAAATACACCCTAATGAAATTGGAGTTAAGAATGATGTTTATAATAAACATTTATTAAACATTTCTGATGCTGTGTGGATCCGAAACTATTCCTCTGGTCCAAAATGGATTGAGGGTACCATCGTAGCCAAAAATGGTCCAATTACCTATTCCATACAAATTAAAGATTCAAGAATAGTAAAACGACACAAAGATCAAATACGAAAGCGTGTAGAATCTTCGTGGGGTAAATGCGATTTCCCAGATGATGATGGCAATGTAACTGGAAATAATGAGTCCAACGAACAAATTGACAAGTCTCCAAATGAGGACCATCCAATCAACACAAAATCTGAATCACCACATGAAGAATTGAAGGATGGTCTTGCAGCTGTGCAGTCATCGGTTGCAGATAACAATACTCCAAGGCGTTCATCAAGAGTGAGACATCCTTCAAATTATTTTGCTCCCGCTGGGCGTTAAGGGGTGTAATGTTTGAGTGAATACCCCTCATCACAGTTATCGTTTATATCGATACTGACACATGTCATATAAACTAATACCATCTTCAATTTATGTTTTACCATTCACTCTCATTCTTGTTGGCTTCTAGCAAAGAACTATTGTTCTAGTTTTAAGTTGTATTAAATAATAAATATTGAATTAAAGAATAATTACTCTTGCGTTTTTATTTGTTAATAGTTAAATAATCAAAACTTTTGTTTATTACTTTTTTTTTAAACTGACAATCATAAAAAAAGTCATCAATGTTTTTTTCAAGGAATTTTGAGCATATCTCGACCAAATTTTTGAAATTCATACCTTTACTTAATTGTGAATAAAAGTGAAACGCGTCCATCGATTTTCATGATATATGTCTCACTTTGTTTAAAGGTTATGTGACTTTACGTGAAAGTAATAGAACTTGACACTTTTTTTTACCGTTTTGGATTTTCTATGAATTAAAAATAAAAAATCAGGCAAAAAATAGTTTTTTTTCTTCATACATTTATTTATAACTGCGAAACTGTTGCTTATGTAACGAAACGTTGTATGAACAGATAAGGAATTGTAATTCCTAATTTTTTTAAATTTGTTTCAGCAAAATCGGACTGTTGGTTCTCGAGACCACCAAAGGTGACAATTTCCCCTATATGATAGTTACTAACTTCAAATCGATATATCTCGATTCCTAGACGTGACCCAGCGAAACGCCGGGACACGTATAACTTCTTTTTTACCGATATAACTTTCCCCGGTAGTTTGAACCCTTCCCGATCACTGACCCCTACCATTTGTCTCACAGTGTAATTAATTATTGTTATAAGACGACCATCTTTGAAAATGGGTTTTATTGCTTCTGCACCAGTTAAAGAACGAAAAAGCGGCAAAAATATACCTCTTACAGATTCTCATCCACTCAGGACCTTGCATTTTCAATTTTATGTGTCCAATACAAACGGAAATTAAAAAGGTACCAGTTTAAGAACAAAAGGTTAGGTTAGGATACGTGTTTTTTTTAACTCCGCATTCGTTTTTTTTAACATAAATTTGTTTTAATAATATCATTAAACAAGCGAATATGTACATACATACATACATATAATCCGTGCAAAAAGTTATACATTTTTTTTTTATTATTTCGGTGTTACAACATAATTTATAATAAGAAGAGCACAGTAAACAGTAAATTATAGAATAATAAAAAGACAATAAAACAAAACGAAAGAAATGCATATGTAACAATGAATGTTAGCAATGCAGAAATAAATAAGAAACTTAATAATAGTAAATACCTAACGACAAAATCTATTACTAGTACGCGTTCTCTTTCTCCCGGTCGATCGTAGTACACTAACAAATCTGCAACCTGTAAGTGTTGCCACCGCGGCAAAAACAATTTTAACAAGTGATGATACGGTTAACCAAAAAACAGCAATGGCAAAACTCAGTAGCACAAGTAAAAAATTCTAAAAAGCCTCAAGTACAAGTTGGTATTGATAGGTATATAACAGTGCTTAAACTAGGTCGCATCCCTACTTCTTCAGCAGTTGCTTTGGCCCCAAAAGTATTAAAAGATGGTTATTCTGATAGAATAAATTTCCGTTTTTCAATTCTGGAGGAAGAATCCTCTGAAGCACCAAATGTCGTCAAATCGCCTAAGCCACCCCCGATATATCTTAGAGAGCAGAACTCAAATGAGTCAATAACATGTTTGATATCGTTCATAGGCGAAAATTCGTTTTATGTAGCTGCAATAAAGCGAGGTGGTATAAACGGGACAAAAATACAGGTAAATCATGAGGATGATTTTCGCGAAGTAGTTACTAAATTTGAAGCATTTAATGAACACTTTTACACATACCAACTGAAGAGCTCCACCACCTGGATAACTATCTTGACGCGATGTGGTGGCTTAAGTGTCGGCTGTAGTGTCTGTCTTGGAACTTGAATCCGGACAGTTGAGTCGGAACAAGTTTAAAGGCAGACGCTTTAAGGCCAGCATGACCAAGGGTTATCCATTCCTCATCCTATTCCCTTCACCTACATTCCTTCCCCCCCCCCTTGTTATTCCCACTTCCCCCACTTTTAAGGTCAAGGTGGTTGATAGCAGTGCCGAGGACCTGGATGACTAGTTAGTGGTTAAAGAAACTAGTCGCGAACAGCTTCCCTCTGACGCTGATGGCAAAGGTCAGTTGTAATTCTAGCCTAGTCCGTGCAAGCCGTCACTGCGCGAGATGGTCCTTTGTATACGTGCATACTCGTGGGATTGGAAACTGGACGATTTCAAGATAAAACAAAATACGGACATAGTGACAGAAGTTGGTGCAGGGAGTATCACTGACAACTCAACAGGCCCGTTGTCAGATTCAGACTCGGATCTGCTGGGTGCTCACAGGGATATTCTGCTGCAAGAAAGTCAGTTAATGACAGAACTGACAGAGACCAACTGGATGGGCTCGACAATGGACTCACTGATACGCTCTGGGGCCTCGGAAAGACTCGGTGATTTGACCTGGACTCTGATGATGAGCACGAAATAGCTATGATTTCGGCTCATGGTCAGGACCAGAGGGTTGAACCAGCGACTTTTGTGGCCACATTCGAGACAGAGAGCAAATTGGCGAGTACATCGAAATCCATTGTTCGGCAGGTTGTGACAGAACAGGTCACATCGGAGAGCCGATCGAATCTAGGAAGAGCCAAGAGTGGTGGGAGATCGGGGAGAGTCTCTTTAGCCTTTCTAGAAAAGATAGCTAAGAAAGACTCTTCACTGCACGATGGGCGGGATAGGCATTTGCTGAGGATGCACCGGAAGAACACTGCTGGATTCGAAAGAATCCACGGTTCTTTCGATGTCATCCTAGGGCTTCCCTATCCTGCGGGGTATACAGCAGAGGCTGCTGAGGAATCAAAAGTTGTCAGTAAAGACAAAGGATCCTCACCAGATTCTGCTGGCGTATCCTCTTACAAGGAAGATAGAAGAAAGGAGGGTAAGAGTTCACCACCCAGCCCTCTTAATGGTGACAGATTGGTCACGGTTAAGGGAGCTAGGCCTATGGACGAATTACCCACAGTGGACCAAGAGTCTCTCAGGAAGTTGAAGTCGATGAGTGGGATTGCGAAATTTGGGTTGGGGTCTATCAGTTTTAGGTTTCCCAAAAATGATGGACCCTAAGAGGCTGAATGTGGTGCAGATAAACCTGCATCACTGTGAAGCAGCCTCAACCGAATTAGTAACTCACCTCATCGATAGCAACGTGGACGTAGCCTTAATCCAAGAGCCCTGGATCAACAACAACCGGGTAGTTGGATTAAAGGCCACGGGATATACACTGTTCGTACCCCACACGGATGAGAAGGTTCGGACTTGTATAATGGCAAGAAATGAGCTCAAATTTATGTTGTCTCATTCTTTCAGCAATGGAGACCTCACGGTTGTTACAGGTGAAGCTATGGACAAAACGGTCCTAGCACTGGCATCGGTATACTTACCATATGAGGCTACCGATCCACCTGGTGTGAAAGTACGTGAGTTGGTGGAGCACTCGAGCAGAAGTGGCTCGAGACTGGTACTAGGTTGTGACGCTAATGCACACCATACCCAATGGGGAAGTACCGACATCAACAAAAGGGGTGAGTCTATGTTTGATTTTATTATTGCTAGCAATCTTTACATCTGTAATAGGGGGAATACGCCAACATTCAGAACTAGAGATAGGGAGGCAGTAATAGATGTAACATTGACGAACTATAGAGACTTAGTAGATGATTGGAGGGTGGCTTTGGAATTTTCCTTCTCTGACCATGGTCGTATATCCTTTAATCTAAACTTCGAAAAGTCAAAAAGGCGTCCTTATAGGAATCCAAGGAGGACGAATTGGGATACCTTCTCGGGATTGGTGAATAGTAACCTTAGAGTTACACACGATTGGGGGTCGACTTCGGCCGGCGTGGAGCACATGGTGGGTACCTTTACGGAGGTGTTAACCAGTAGCTATGAGCGATCTTGTCCGTTAAATTTTCCGGGTAGGCGCTCGCAACCGAGATGGTGGACAGGTGAGTTGAGGACTCAAAGGACCACTGTCAGAAGCTTATTCAATAGAGCGAAGCATACGCGTAGGGATGAGGACTGGAGTAACTTTAGGATAAGTTATAATAGGTACAAGGGAGATATTAGAAGGGCTAAAAGGGACTCGTGGATCAAATTTAGCGAGTCAGTTGAATCTGTGAATGAGATGTCCAGGTTCAGAAGGATTTTATCCAAGGACCCTGTGGTCCCGGGATTTATTCAGAGACCGGACGACTCATGGACAGAATCTAGCTCCGAATCTCTCTGTTTGCTTATGGAGACTCACTTCCCGGGTTGTGTGGATCCGGGAACGGGAGAACAGGTGGGGTGTGGTAACCCCTTTTCTGGATCAGGCTCGGGGGGTGAGATAAGAGAGGCGGTGGGGGATATCATCACCTTGGATAAGTTTACATGGGCGGTTAATACTTTTGGGTCTTACAAATCGGCAGGACCAGATGGTATATTTCCGGCTATGCTACAGAATATCCAGGGATCATCACTCCTATTGCTGGTGGAACTATTTAGGGTATGTCTGCTAAATGGCTACATTCCTAGAGGGTGGAGAGAGGTCAGGGTTATCTTCATACCTAAGGCAGGTAGAACCGGTCACTCTAAACCCAAGGATTTTAGACCTATCAGCCTATCGTCTTTTCTTGTGAAGACATTAGAAAGACTGATTGATCTACATCTGAGGACGAAGATTGACGCCGGCATCATCAGCGGCGCTCAGCATGCCTATCTTAAGGGTAGGTCTGTTGAGAGTGCGCTTCATGATGTGGTGGGTTATATAGAACGGGGATTGCGAGACAAGGAATACACCTTGGCGGCTTTCCTGGATATAGAGGGGGCCTTTAATAATGTGAAAATAGAGGCCATAAGGCAGGCACTGAGTGATTTAGGGGTTTCGTTATTCTTGGTCGAATGGATAACTCTGATGCTTAGCAGCAGAGTTATTCACTCGGACTGGGGAAACGAGCGCTTAAGGAAACTCGTGACTAGGGGGACACCACAAGGGGGAGTTCTCTCTCCCTTATTGTGGCTCTTGGTTGTCAATGTCGTTCTGGGACGTTTTGACAGGATAGGTCAGAAGGTCGTCGCCTACGCGGATGATGTAGTTATATTGGTATCGGGCAAGTTTCTGCCGACAATTAGCGATGTCATGCAAGGGGCGCTGGGCGAACTGTCAGCATGGGCGACTGATAAGGGCTTGGGAGTTAATCCGGAGAAGACAGAATTAGTTCTTTTCACTAGGAGGTACAAGGTGGAGAATTTTAGGCTGCCGGTACTAGGGGGAGTAGAGCTTAGGCTGTCTGATAGTGCTAAGTATCTAGGAGTTTTTCTGGACAGTAAGCTGTCCTGGAGGAGGAATACTCAGGAGAGACTAAAGAGGGGTCTCAATGCTTTCTATGCTTGCAGATCGTCGATAGGTAGGAGTTGGGGACTCCGGCCGTCAGTTGTGGGATGGCTGTACACTTCGGTGGTTAAACCCATTCTTACGTATGGATGCTGTGTTTGGTGGGAGGCATTGAAACTAGCTAGTCGGAGGGACCTTCTGTCTAAGGCTCAGAGGTGTGCTTCGATCGGCATGACAGGTGCCTTGAGAAGTACCCCTCAGGCGGCTCTGGATGTTATTCTTCATCTTCTGCCTATAGAGCAGTATGTGAGGGAAATGGCAGCAAGGAGCATTCTTAGGCTGAGGGAGCTAGGACTGTTAGGAAATTTAACGGAGGGTCACTCGCGGATCTTGAGTGAAATTAGTACTAGTGGTTATCACCTAGGCTCGCCCGGCTCTACGGATTATTCGGTCACTAGGGTCGATTTTGGGCGTCTGCCAGAGGTGATATTGCCTTCTAGGGAGAGCTGGTCAGGGCAGGGCAGATTGTATAGGGGATTTGCTATTTTCACTGATGGCTCGAAGATGAAGGGCACAGGTGCGGGGGTCTACATTGAGGATCTGGATATCAGAAAGTCATATAGACTTCCCGACGACTGCAATGTATTTCAGGCGGAGGTTCTGGGGGTTCTCAGGGCCGTGGAATTGGTAGGAGCTAACATTGCCAAGGGCTCGGAGGTCACTATATATGTGGACAGCCAGGCGGCTCTTAGGGCCTTGAAGGGCTGTTATGTGAACTCCAGGCTAGTGGACGATTGTAGAAGGGCTCTAGGAGTAATCTTAGGGAATTATGTTGTGAGGCTCTGCTGGGTACCGGGTCACTGCAACATCACCGGCAATGAGATAGCTGATGAGTTGGCAAGACTGGGCTCGGAAATGGAAGATCCTGACAGTTTGCAAGTGGTCAGGCCTCCAATGGGCTTCTATTTTGGGAGAATTAGGGAATGGATTCTGAACAGGACTAATCGGGCTTGGCGGGGCCGAACGGACTGCCGAGTATCGCGCACGCTGTGGCCGATGCTTAGTAGGTCAAATTCGGACGCGCTGCTGGGTAAGAGTAGGGCCTGCGTCAGGACCATGATAGGTATTATCATGGGCCGCTGTATGATAGGCAGAATGGCGGTGAGAATGGGGTCTGGCTTATCGGATATATGTAGGCTGTGTGAGGACCCAGAGGAGCTGGAGACTGTTGAGCACTTTCTGTGCCACTGTCCCAGGCTACAGAACAGCAGGCTGAGGTGGCTAGGTAGCAGATTCCTGCACGAATTGGGAGATGTCTCGGGCTGCGGGCTCGAGAATCTGACGGGATTCGTAATGGGAATGACCTGGTTGCGCGGCAGGAGGCTGGGAAACATGTAGGGCAGTTTTTCCTGTTTGGTAGGGTTGTGTTTTGCTTGTTCTGTCCGATTTCTTATCTTCCACTATCTTCCTTCCCTGTGCTTTCACCATTAACTTCTCCTACTCTGTCACACTAGATATCTTTCTCTTCTTTCTTTCTTTGTTTCACTAAATAAAGGCATCACAATGGACCATAATGGTCTCTGGGTGAGGGTGTGAAGTTTGCTTCACACCAGCCTTTCTAACCTAACCTAACTGAAGAGCAGAAAAGGTCTTCAAGTAGTGAGGGGGTATTGACTCATGTGTTGACCCAGACGAAATAAAAACATTTTTAGAAGAAAGGGGCTTCAAAATAAAACACGTTACAAATATTAAAAATATGGAAAAATCCCCAACCACTATTTCAAGTGGAGTTAGAGCTCAGCGACGTTAAGCTTAAAAAACGAAACGCATCCCATCTACATTTTGTACAAAAAATCACTATGGAGGAGCCGCACAAAATAAATGGTCCCGTCCAATGCTTAAACTGCCAAGAATTTGGTCATACTAATGCATATTGCTATATACCCCCTGTTTGCGTCGTACGTGGTGAATTACATGGTACAGTTCTTTGTGACAAGTCTAAAAACGACCCAAAGTAAAAAAAAAAAAATGTAGCAAACGTGGAAGTAATCATACTGCCAACTATAGAGGATGCATTGTATACTCTATCGTAAAGCGTTCGGTTAACCCGAAACCTAATCCCTCTCTAACGCAGGTAACAAATCATGTAAACACTAATGACATTCAGTTACCGCACCCTAGAAATAACAAAACCTACAACGCTGACGTCCTTAAATCAAACCATATACCAATGCAAGGTGCTTCGCCAAATAATGATGAAACTTTAGTTTCTACTTTAAGCCGTCTAGAGAAAACCATGGAAACACTAGTGCAAACAGTAAATACTTTCGCGAACAGAATGGGTAATATGATACAGGAAATACTTAGAATGCAATCGATGTTACTGCGATGTTAGTGCACTAAACAAGGCAGGAACTATTTAAAAATTTGCTTTTGGAACGCAAACGGCATCCGCCAACATAAAAATGAACTAGAATACATTCTTAAAAAAAAATAAATTGATGTTATGATGGCTTCTGAAACTCATCTGACCTCAAGAAATACGTTTAAAATCAATGGTTATATATTATATGATACCAAGGACCCTCGAGATAGAGCTTGAGGAGGTTCTGCGATTTTGATAAAAGCCCGGATTTAACACTACTTAATGTGTGATCATTGTGAAGACTGTCTGCAAGCTTAATCGAAACTTAGTACTTTCATCTTTATACTGTCCTCCTAGATTTTCAATATCAGAAAGCCAATATTATAAATACTACAAACCATTCGGACCGTGTTTCCTGGTCGCTGGCGATTATAATGCTAAACACACTTTCTGGGAGTCACGACTTATACGCTAAATGGCCGTGTTTTGTTTAATACAATCTCTCAAATTAATTTAAATGTGATCGCGTGCGGACAGCCAACTTATTGGCCTACCGATCATCAAAAAATTCCAGATGTCATAGATTTTGACGTGGTTAAAAACATCCCCATACAAACGATTCATGTGGAAGCGTCCTTAGAATTATCTTCCGATCACACACCTACAATTGTTTCTATAATGAACCCAAATAGAATTGTATCTCCGTCTGGTTACTTAGCAACGTCAGCCACACAAATAAATTGGTTAAAATATAAAAAATATCTCAGTACCCACTGCGCAGAAAATATTCCTCTTCGTACACCCGATAACGTGGATTTCGCTATTGTTAATTTTGACAGTTTTCTTAAACTAGCTGTTCAACATTCCAGCATAACCCTCAAAAAATATCAATAATAATAAAATATATTCTACAGATGTCTAGCGTCTCTTAACTGAAAAAAGTAGAGTTCGAAGAGAGTGAAAATTGCAGAGATCCCCTCCACTTAAGAATTTATTCAAAGAATGCATAAAAAGGCTAAGAAAGTTACTGCAGTCTCATAAAACGGCTTCCCTCGAAAAATATCATAAGGACCTTGATGCAACTCCACAATCAGACTACTCATTATGGCGTGCAGCTAGAAGTCTCAATAGACCAGTTATTTCTAAGCCACCATTAAGAAACTCTAATGGAAGTTAAGCAATAAATGATGTTGAAAAAGGAAATCTGTTTGTTAACCATCTGAGAAACGTATTTACCCCTAATATATCCCACGGTATAACAGTCAAGTTACCGCCTGTGAATATTAGAGCAGCTCTTCCCCTAAGATTTGAGATAAAGGAGATAGTAAAGTCTATTTGTAACTTAAACGCCAATAAGGCACCTGGAATTGATAAGGTCAGTAACAAAATGCTTTTAGAGCTACCTCGTATGCTTATTTACTCCATGAATACTACCCTCAAGAATGGAAGGTTTCCTAAGTAACGATGATACCAAAGCCAGGAAAGGATCACACAAAAGTTGAGTCATACAAGCCTATTAGCTTATTACCTTATATTTCAAAGCTATTTGAGAAACTACAAGTATCAAAATTAACACCGATTTTAAATGAAAATAGATTTATTCCAAACCATCAATTCGGTTTTAAAAGCACAGCACAATTGAACAAACTCATCGAATAGTTAATTTCATAATAAAAACCTTTGAAGAAGAACAAATATTGCTCTGCACTCTTCATCGACGTGTCGCAAGCTTTTGATAAAGTCTGGCATGAAGGCTTATTACATAAATTGCGGCAAAACCCACCAGCAAACATACACAAGCTATTAGATCGGTCGTAAATTTATTATTAAAGAAAGCGTTTTTTTAAGTTCTCCTCAGCCAATTGATGCTGGAGTCCCATAAGGCAGCATCCTGGGCTCTCTATTTTACTTAATTTATACTTCGGATATGCCAACAAACAACTACACCCATACCTCAACATTTGCAGCATTTCTAAGTGTACACGAAAACTGTCATGAAGCATCTCGTTACTTGCAGGATCATACAGTTGAACTGAAAAAGTGGTTAAAACAATGGAGCATAAAGGTCAACGAGCAAAAATGCTTACATATAACATTTACATTGCTTCGGGAAACGTGCCCGTCTATTAAAATCAATAATCAAATAATACCTCAACACTCGCATGTAAAATACCTCGGTGTACATCTAGATCGGCGTTTAATGTGGAAAAGGCATATAGAAGCAAAATTAACTCAAATGAAACTAAAACCAATTCAAATTAATTGGCTTATTCAAAGAAATTCTATTCTTAGCCTCGATTGCAAACTTCTACTTTACAATTTTATCTTTAAGCCAATCTGGTGCTACGGTATTCAGTAATGGGGCACTGCCTCACCCTCTAATATCAAAAAAATTCAAAGGCGCCAAAATAAACTTCGAATAGTCACAGCTGCTCCCTGGTATGTTAAAAACTCAAATATTCACAAGGATCTCAATGTACCATTAGTTAAAACTATTATGACGAAATATGCAGTAAAATATTTAAAAAGGCTTGAGCTGCACCCACATCCACTAGCTCCAAGTATTTTAAATTATGGCATCCACAAACGTGTTACGCACAACAACTCAAACTTTGACATGACTGGCAAATATATGTTGGATGTGGGATTTTCCGTGTTTGTGATTGAAAGAAGTAAGACACTATGCGAGAAAGAAATTAACTTCAATTAATATAATCTTTAAATAATTTAATAAGACTAAATAAACGTTTTGGTTTAATAATTAAATAACTTGTATTGTTGTTCCGTCTGCTTTAAAAAGCCTCTTGACAATTTTCAGAAGTGGGATCGTTCGTTCGTTTTTCTAAACGTTTTGTTATAAAGCAAAATGTAATTTTGTACGTGTTTTTTTTTAACGAAATTTTAGGAAAAAAAGAGAATGATTAATTTTCGGAATATGAATGTTCAGGCGCTATGTGGAAAGTGCAGAACTGACGGTCTGCTCTCCTAATTTAGCGCATGGAGGAACATTTCGGTGAGGAACAATTTGAAAGTTTCCGGGACACGTCGGCTAGTTTATCAAAACGACTGGATTTGTTGGAAAAATCAATTCCTAATGTGCAACGGATGGGGTTTCGGACAACGTCAGAATCTTCACCTACACGAGGTTTGGTGGATGATGAAGTATTTGATAGCATTACAGACATGAACCTGTCAGTACATACACCGCCATTTTTCCAACAACAACAACAACATCTAAGTACAACGCGAGAACAACGGTTGTTATATACGGCGCATGAACAACAACAACAACAGATTCTCAGTCAACAAATGTACACACAAAACACGCCAAACGCACACACATACACATATTGAGGATCACTCGCCACCAACGAGTTCTTACCAGCGGCCAACAATGTCAACTAGTGTTTTTGAAATGCAGAATGCATTTTTGACGAACGATAATGTGCAACCTACGTCACCTGTTAGTTATCGCCAACGATTTAGTATTGATGACATTTATGGTAATGGTAATAGGGAGGAACATAATGAAAACTCTACAAGTCGTGAAAGGGAATGTGGCTACGGTAGTACGTTAACAACCCGAAAATGGTGATTTTTGCAATGTTTCCGCCTCCTAACGTATTTTTGATGGAGGTTATACACAAAATTATGCTTCCTCTTCTGGTGGACAGCAACGAGGATGCTTTGATTACGGTAATGGTGCACAACGCATTTCACCTTTTCTGCTCCACCGATGGTTGGGGACTATATTGATTTTGGTCAACGACAATGGTTTTTAAACGACAGATATTGCAACAACAACTTTGGCAGCATTCGAGACATAACTGAAATGTTGCCGGATTTTGATCCAACTGGTGGAAAGTCTCTAAATGCAAAGCGTTTTGTTCAGTGGGTGGAGGTTTTACGCAATGCATATGGATAGTGGGATGCAGACTTAATTTTTGCAGTGCAGCAAAAAATGAAAGGTGCCGCCAAATATTGGGTCTATTCCCAGTAGGTCATTTTTCGGGTTTGGAATGATTTCAAGGCAAAGTTTGAAAAAGATTTCCCATGTATGGAAACCGAAGCTGACGTACTCGTACATATGGCACTTATGCAACGTAATTTCGATGCATCACCACAAGAATATTTTTACAGGATGCTAGCTTTTAGCAAACGTGGTGGTATTTCTGATGCCGCTATAGCTAATCATATAATAAAGGGAATCAAGATGCAGATCTCAAGAAGAAAACTTAAAACCAATACAACGACATCAACGAACTTCTTCAGGATATAATTAATTTCTGTTTCCATAATGATGTACTAAGGCCTGCCCACAATTCAACAAATACTCAACGGCCTACGGGTAAGTAAAATATTAGAAAAATAATACCCACTCAACAAACGAAAACAGGAACAACTTTAAAATGCTACAGTTGTAACAAAGTGGGGCATTACGCTAATAAATGTCCAGAAACGCAAAAGAAAAATCGCTGACATATGTAAACGTACCAATCATGCAACAAATGGGTTCCTAACGTAAAGTGGACCCACAGAAATCAGCTGTTAATAAAGTCGAAGCCGGATTACCCAAAATGAATTTACCTGAACTTGTAAAAACGGTAGTCAATGATTTTTTTACTAATTGTTTTGTCGATCCTGGTAGTTGTCTTTCAATGGTGCGCAAGTCTTTTGCCAATGATGTGGGTAGACCAGAGCGGTGTTCTACAGTTCTTAATGGTTTTGCTGGTGGAAAATTCATATGCACCGAAAAAGTAAACGTAAGCATGCAGGTAAATGACCACAAGATAAATGCCGATTTGATCGTGGTCGCTGTTCAATCGTAGGCTCGTTTGCCTCGTTAAACTTTGTTAGATAATTGGTTATCGAGGTGGTACACCAAGATACCTATTGTATATGTTGAGTTACCCGAGTGCTTCACAAGGGTAACTGGTTACTCTTTTTTCATCAAGATGATGCACCAGGATGAAGGTAATGAAAAATCACGAAGTGTTGTTTACCACACGTTATGTGCAAACGAGTGAACTTTATTCAAAACTTAACATATTTATACTCTAAATTTATTTACGAACCAAAAAAAAAACTAAACATTAAATAATAAACAAAAAAAAAATTATATAAAAAACAAAAATGTAAGCAAATGCATGTCAGAAATCGTTCATTCTTTTGCTTCACAAATTTTAGTTCTCACCGTTGGTCAATACAAAAGATATTGATTTTCATACTGTCTGGCTGGTAATTTGAATAGGCACGTGAAAAATTTAATATTTTGTATATTTAGTTTGTGCTATCAATTAAGCTGACGTATGATTTCTCACGCTTTGCTTGACCAGAATGTGGGAACAAAACTAGAAAACAAAATAGGAAATTTAATTCTATGGGAGATTCACTTTATTTTGTTGCTAAATAAAAGAATCATAAAGAATTTGCTTGTGAAAAATTAAAAACAAACAAAAAAAGGGAAATTTAATTCTACTGGAGATTAATTTTATTTTGTTGCCAAAATATAATAATCATGAGAATTAACATATTGCGGCCCCTAGGGGTGACCTTAGCGCAAATGAACGATTTCTGGCAAATTTATGAAAAGAAAGAAAAAAAAAATGTGTTGGTATCAAGCTACTGGATCCAAAGAAATATTCCAGTTCGACCTCGGACTTGGTTGTCTTCAGTATCCATTTTATTAGCAGGATAATTATCACCAAGAAACTAACAGCTAGTCCTGTGTAGCTGACTGCCATACCGTGTAAGGGATGGTTGGATGTTGTTGCTGGTAGTTCTCGTAGTTGAGACCTTACTTCTGCCTGCAATGTATTTATGTCGTCAATACTCGACCTATATGGCAATGGCTCCGTCAGGTTATTCAGTTTCTGAGTCAAATGAGAGAATGTCATTCCACTGCTTGTGAATGATTGAGTAAGCATTGATGTAACGATTTGGTGACCATGTATTGTGATTACATCGTTCTTCACTGTACATCCTGCTGGTAGGGTGAGTAACCCAGTCCCTTGCAATAGCTGATAACCACTTTTTCCCTTGCACACTGTACTCAGTTTGAGTTGTTGCTTAGTTGCAAATAGCCACTGATTCCTTTTATATAATTGGTACCACACGTGGTTGTTTGCTATTACATCCAGGTTGCAGCTTGAGTCAGATTCATTGTTATATAATTATACTTCGCAGTTACCTATTGGTGCACCTTTGTAATATGAAGCTTGACATAAAAACAAATCGTTCTGAAGAGTGCTGCAGTCACGCAGTTTAGTATCATCCATGGGAAAATATTCGTTACAGTGGTCGTTGAGAGCCATTATTTTCGATGTCAGTATGACAGCAACTAAAGTATTATTTACTGGCTGTGGGACTGGCATAATGTAAAATAGATCATATTCATTTTGGTGCGCTAGTGGGATGAACAAGGTGCAAATGATGTGCTGGTTTGAAATTGCTGCATGTGCCTTCGCTATCCCATATAAATGAATGATATCTGCCACTGGTAGTGTAAGATCGGCTGGGAGATTTGCCTTGATGTTGTCAACCTCAGTAGAAAATTGTTTTGGAGTCAGAAGAACAGGGCTGATCCGACCATGATAGGTATCTGCTAACAAGTTAATCATAGACGTTTGCATTTTTTGTAATTTATCTGTAATGATAATTAACTGGATGCTTAGAGATAGGATAAGTTGCGATCGATGGTTGCTATCATAATTGGTGAGGTCCATAAGTCTACTGATTTTTAAGTTCAGTTTTTCAAAATTATTTTGAGTATGAGCTTCAGTCTGCTTCATAAGATTAAGAGCAGAGTCGAGAAATGACGTTTGATTCCGCAACAGACCTTGCAATTGGGCTTCGTTTTTTTATACCGTTGATAGTATCGGTCATTTGTTCAGAATATTTTGAGTCCAGCACACCGAATAAGGAATTCGCTACATTTCCAACGAAATCTATTGCTCCCCGTTTTTGCCTTTTTGCGAGGTTTTCTAGGCCGCCTTCCATTTTGTCCTTGAAATTGTGAAAATGAGTTATTAGTCCGTTACATTGAGTGTTGAGATGCGAGCCTTTGCAGGCTTTAATCAAAGCAGTTGTGCCGTTAATTAGAAGATGCAATTCATTATGAAACGGTGCCAGTTCGAAGTATATGAGCAGTTTCCATTCTGATATGATTGGCTTCATTTTACCAATGTTTTCAAAATGTAACCCAGGATTGCTAGTGATCTGTGTATAAGTAACTTGTTGGCTTAGCACTAGCGGAAAGAATAATACTAAGAGCATAAGCATGCTTGATGCGATCAAGTTGCAACGTTTTGCAGGTGGCGAACCTTTGCTTTTGTTGCTGTTGGATGCGCTGCTCCTTTTAAGAATTGAAGTGTGTTCTGGTCTTTCATTTCCAGCAATAGGGTCACTGAGTATTGAAGTGTTATCTGGGTCTTGATTGTCAGCAGCAGGGGATGGTGGTTCAAGTGGAAGAGGACCTAACAAGTGGATTGCTCGCTTAATGACCCCGGTAGCCGATTTGACCGTAGCCGACCTGACAACGCCGTCTGGCCCGGGGTATGTTTCGATTACTTTACCGAGCCGCCATGTCATGACAGGAGAATTCTCTTTTATTATTACAATAGTGCCTATTTGAAGATTTGGAGACTTCGTTTGCCACTTGTTACGCTGATGGAATTCAATAAGGTATTCCTGAGACCATCGTTTCCAGAACTGATGTTTCACGCGAGATACTAGGTCCCATCGTTTTGCTAATGTTGTTGACGTTGATTGTGCATTTGCATCCACTTGCGTTGTAAGCGGCTCTCCAATCAAGAAATGACCAGCTGTTAATGCGGCCTCATCATTTGGATCATTCGATAAGGGTGATATTGGTCTTGAGTTTAGAATCGCTTCAACCTCTATGACCACGGTCTCCATTTCCTCATAAGTCAGATTTGCGTTTGCGATCTCTTTAACCAAAAGCCTTTTGGTGGATTTAACTGCGGCTACCCATAGTCCGCCGAAGTGCGGGGCTCGCGGCGGAATAAAATGGAAATTTATGATTTTACTTGCAAATTCTCGTTGTATTGTTTCTTGATCTTTTGTAGCAAATAAAGCATCTGACAATTCTGCAAGTTGATTATGGGCTCCCACAAAGTTCGATGCGTTGTCGCAATACAAATTTTGACAGTAACCTTTACGACTTATAAATATTTTAAGTGCCCCAATGAAAGCATCGGTTGTGAGGTCCGTTACTAATTCTAGATGAACCACCTTTGTCGAAAAGCAACAAAAAATCGAGATGTACGCTTTTTAGAGTCGTTTTCCTCTTGTTTTAAAGTGCACCCATATTGGACCGCAATAGTCGACTCTTGCATTGATGAAAGGCCTTGCTGGAGTCACCCTCGTCTCAGGCAAACTCCCCATGATTTGCTGAAGGAGTTTTGGTTTTGATCTTACGCAGTGGACGCATTTATGGACAGTTTCCCGTGCCAAGTGTTTTCCTTTGATGGGCCAGTCCTCTAGAAATTATATCTGCAGGGTTGTTTTTGTAATTCATATGCCGCCATTGTTCAGGTAAAGTGCTTTCTTGTATTGAAGCTATGCGATTAGCAACGAAGGTATGAAATTATGATGACCTCGAATTGATCCATGATAGCACGATTTTCGAGTCGGTCCAGTAGAATGTTGGTGTGGTCCTCATGTCGATATCGTGTTTAACCCTTGCAGCCAGGTTAGCTCCAAACTGAGCAGCACATAGTTCCAGCCTTGGCAACGTCTGCTGTTTAAGTGGAGCTACCCGAGACTTTGCACATAGCAAGTATACAATCAGCGTGTTGTTTGGTAAGTATGTTCTTCCATAGATTGCTGCCCCATATGCCTTTTCTGAAGCATCAGTAAATACATGAAGTTGTGTTTTGTTGGCAACATCACCCTTATATATATGTCGATGAACTTGAAGGTTTTCAAGTCCCATCGTTGGTGAAGCAGCAAATCTAATAAATCATCTTGCGGTGACTGAAGAAAATTACCAAGCGGCATGGCAGTTGCTGGAAGACCGCTATAATAATAAGAGAATTATGGTGGCAACAGCAGTTCAGAAACTAGTCGACCAACCATCTGGCGCCAGCACGTTAAGCGCCATCAAGCGATTGCACGACACAACCAAAGAATGTTTGGCGGCCCTCTCTAATTTGGGAACCCAGATTGCCTCATGGGATCCTCTTCTACTATATCTCTTGGTAAAGAAGGTGGACAAAACAAGGAGAAACCTTCTGTCCACAATATTAAAACTTGCACGCTTACCGCTCAACCTCATCGCGATTTCCGCCAATGCATAGTTTGCAAGCGAGAATTTCACCCATTATACCGATGCAAGGAATTCATAATGCTTAGCCCAGCAAACCGTCTTAACCTTGCACAGAAGCACAAATTATGCGTAAACTGCTTCTACAACACTCATCCTACGATAAGGTGTACCGTTTCAGGCCGCTGCCAAAAATGCGGGAAAATGCACCACACATTTGTCCATTTGGACCAACCTCTACAAAATAATTCAACATCCACAAAGCGAAGTAATTCTGCTAATAAGTCTGCTAATTCAACCAAAGAACAACACAAACCTTCGACATCATCAACAACGCCTTGTACTGAACAAGCAGAAAACGCGACATCTCTTGTCACTTCACCAATAATAGAAGCTGTCAGTGTGGCAGTAAGCTCTGCAGTCCAACGACCCTATGTTTTGCTAGGAACGGCATTGGTAAATGTCAAGGCAAACGAATTGGAAACTGAATGCAAGGCAATTCTTGACTCAGGATCGCAAGTCAACCTCATCACGGAACGATTAGTTACACGGCTTGGACTCCCAGCAAGGGCTACTGCTCTCTCCATTAATGGCATTGGAAAAAACAGGACCAAGGTTCAACACAGAGTCAACATTACACGACAATCTCGTCTCAACAATTTTTCAGCACGATTGGAGGCGTTTGTGTTGCCACAAATAATTTCTCCTCAACCAGCTCAACTCCTTAACATCGATCCCAAAAATGTGACTTTGGCAGACCCAACTTTTAACCGTCCAGACAAAATCGACATTTTGTTAGGAGCGGAATATTATCATCAATTACTCGCTATTGGACAAATTAAACTGGCTGACGACATTCCAGAGTTGCAAAATACAGCCTTTGGCTGGATAGTATCAGGAAAGGTCTCCAGTCAACAACTATCACCAGCGATATGTGGGGTATTGACTGAAGATGATTATATGAATATGGCTTTCGAACGATTTTGGAAACTTGAAGAGATCGAGAGCTCGCAACAGCCATTGTCACCATATGACGAACAATGTGAGGCACACTTTAATCAGCACACCACACGTAACAAAGATGGAAGGTTTACTGTACGACTGCCGTTTTGTACGGAAACATCTGCCTTGGGAGAATCACATAGCATTGCTTTCAATCGATTTCTCTCATTGGAACGACGATTATCAAAAGACGTTTCCTTGAAAGAACAATACACACAGTTCATGAGTGACTATGAAAATTTGGGTCACATGACGAAAATCAACATAGACGACGTAAAAGGGTCTAAATATTTCATTCCTCACCACTGCGTGCTGCGCCCTGAAAGCCGCACCACTAAACTGCGAGCGGTATTCGACGCTTCAGCAAAAACATCCTCAGGAAAATCTTTGAATGATATTCTGCACACCGGACCACCACTACAAAATGAGCTGTTTACGGTTTTGCTGCGTTTTCGGCTGCCGCGTTTTGTGTTTACGACAGATATTGAAAAAATGTATCGCCAAATATGGATCCATCCAAAGGACAGGCAATACCAGATAATCCTGTGGCGAAAAAAATGTCACTGAGCCCATTAGCTGTTTCAAATTAAGTTTTTAAGTACCACATCTTTTGGGCGTCAGACATCCGTTGCTCATGAACAAACCTTTTGAAGAGGTCGGAAAAGGATGCCCACTTCATGTAATCACCCTCAAATTTGGTGATGGCGATCGTGAGTAATGGTAATGCGGATGGTCTTGCAATGGTGTCTTTGGTTGAGTTTTGGGATTTTATGTTGGCGCTTGCGAGCTGGATAATTGCTGACTGGGCATCTTGTTCGAGGCGAACATATCGCCGTGAGTCATAACCAATAGTGTCGGGATTAGGATGTTTATCCAGGACTTCATCATTTAATTTTTCTATCTGCTGCCACAGCTGGCTGATGGTGGCCTGCATTATGTCATACCCTTCTCTACCTGGGTCCAACTGGAGACCTTCTAGATGACGACTTAAATCCGCCATTTTACCAAGCGATCGGCGGATGAGTCCATCGTGCCCACCAGTTGCTTCTGGTTGTGGCGGATTCCTGGGTTTCGGAACCTGTTTGCATGAGTCATTATCAGCTTGTTGGATTTGGTTGTGGATTTCATTTTCCATGATGTTTATGTATTTTGACGCCATGGCCTGAATTTCAGAATAGTGGTCGGCTGTGAAATAATCGTTGGATGTATCAATTTCCTTTAAACTCCGTAACTTATTGTCCGCCTCGTCGAACTCTGCCCATGCATCCTTGAGAGGGGTCAGTCGATCTTCATAGTAAGTAGGGGTTTTGCGGCTACTGGAGTCCTTTTTAAAATTTTGCTTCACAAATTTTAGTTCTCACCGTTGGTCAATGCAATGTCTGGCTGGTAATTTGAATAGGCACGTGTAAATTTAATATTTCGTATATTTAGTTTGTGCTATCAATTAAGCTGACGTATGATTTCTCACGCTTTGCTTGACCAGAATGTGGGAACAAAAATAGAAAACAAAATAGGAAATTTAATTCTATGGGAGATTCACTTTATTTTGTTGCTAAATAAAAGAATCATAAAGAATTTGCTTGTGAAAAATGAAAAACAAACAAAAAAACGGAAATTTAATTCTATCGGAGATTAATTTTATTTTGTTGCCAAAATAAAATAATCATGAGAATTAACAGTCGCTGATGACCTTCTGTCAGAACGTTCCAAAGAAGGAAGAAAATTTGTTATTGAAAATGATGACTGCTGGTTTAAAAATGTGATGGCTATTTCAACAAACGAACAAGTTTCACCAGACGAAGAACAACAAGTACAAAAATTAATTTCAAATTACTCCGAATGTTTCGCCGAATCTGCATCGGATCTGGGAAGATGCAACGTGATAAAAATGGACATTGAACTTTCTACAGATGTGCCCATTAACGTAAACCCGTATCGTATACCTTTTGCCCGACGACCAATCGTGACTCAATTGGTACAAGAATTGCTGGACAGTGATATAATTCAACCGTCAAAATCTCCGTATGCGTCTGGAACAGATCTCATAATGGGCTATCATCAGATCGAAATTCTGTTACAACGAATGGTCATTTTGAATAAACCCAAATGCCTTTCGGATTGGTTAATGTTGATAAAACATATGGACCCCGGAGAGGTACTAGCTTATCTTGATGATGTCATCTTACCGAGTAAAACTTTTGATGAAGGTATACAACGTTTGAAGAAATTTTTAAATATCCTCAGGGTTAATGGTCTAACTTAACAGTTGGATAAATGCAAATTTTTAGTCACCGAAATTTCTCATCTGGGTCACATAGTAAATGCCAACGCCATACGAATTTTTAAATGTCCCACTGATTTGATGGAACTCAGACGATTCCTAGGCTTAACGGGGTTTGTGGAAAACTACTCAATCATTTCCAGAGCTCTAACTGGTCTTTTAAAGAAGGACCAAAAGTTTTTATGGGAAGAGGCGCAACAAAAATCTTTCGAATATCTAATCAATATTTTGACAAGTAACCTGTTTTAGTTCTGATGTCAATGCCTATCATCAGGTACATACTGATGTCAGTTCTATTGGTATCGCCGGCATTGTACTCCAGTCAGCTGATGAGAAAAATTGGACACTGGTATTTTATTATAGCAGGCATTGTTCCCCAACGAAAGCTAAATATCATAGTTACGAATTGGACTATGGCTGTGAAATATTGCATAGACAAGGTTCACGAATGTCACATTTAGATGCTTTAAGTCGTGCTCCGGATTTACAACACGAAGAATGTTTAACCTGTAAGGACAACGAAAACTCAACCGGTAATAAATGTATTAAACGAAATCACGAGCTATTTTGGTTTGGCGAAGTTGATTATCAGCGATAGGGGAACCGCGTTTTTTTCTAAAATGTTTGAGCAATATTGTCAACAAAAAAGTATTCAACACGTAAGCACAGCAGTACGTACTTCCCGTGCCAACGGACAAGTCGAAAGGGCGAATAAGACGATCTTAAATTTTTTACGAACCTCATCACTAGAAGCTTAAGATTGGGACCTCTCGCTTAGAGAACTCTAATGGTCTGTTAATTCGCAGAAGAATAAAACTTCAAGTTTCACCCCAAATGAATTAGTTTTTGAATTTAAATTAATTGATGTAGTCTAAAATCGAATTGTAGCTGCTATCCATGATAATGTTGCAGAAAATGATCATGACGTGGCTCATATAGACGAGAAACATATTGCTGCCTCGCTAAATACTGCAAAAGAAAAAGAAAAATGGAAACTGCGTTTTGATGAAAAGCATGCCAAGCGAACCGAGTATAACTAGGGAGATTTAGTCATGCTCGAAAATGAAGCACCAGCCACGGGCGAGTAACGTTAGCTTGAGCCGAAGTATAGAGGTCCCTACATCTTTACCAAAAGTCTTGGTAAAAATAGGTTCCTAATCGAAGACATTCCTGGTATGCAAATTACCACACGAAAATTTGGTTTAGTCTACTCATCCGACAAAATGAAGTCATGGTGTCAACGTTCTCCTATCCTAGATGAAGAAGAATGGATCGAGGACGAGCCATAGTCAGGTGGTGCCGAACTGTCACGCACAACAAATCCCACCCAATGGTGCAGTTTTGTTTTGTGCTATCATTTTGACATGATATACATATGTATGATATATGATATGATATATGATGTATGATATATGTTTGATGTAGGATTTTCGGTGTGATTTAATAATTAAATAACTTGTATTGTTTTGTTGAAGTTGTCTGTCTGTTTAAAAAGCCTCTTTACACCCGCTTAAGGAGAAGAGATACTGCAGACTCATCCAGTCAGAAAAGCGATAAAAACCTACATATATGAACAGAAACCGTGATGACGAAGTTTTTTTTTTGTCTGGCATTGGCAGGACATAAAATAAAGTATGAGGATAAGATTTGATTAATTATTGTTAGTTCATATTTAAAATATGAAGATTCAATAAATATATACTGTGAAAAAAATGTCCCAACATTTTTCATATTATAGGTTCTCTCTTTATTAACTAAAAAACTCTATTTTAACAATGTCTGGTTTAATGCTAATTTTTATGTATATGATATTTATACAACTAAAAAAGAGATAAAATATGTTTTTAGTACAAGAGGTAATAATAATTACCGTTATTATTTACTTTTGTTTTATTATTATTATTTATCATATATTTGTCCAAATGACCTTTGTTATAATATTAACATTAGTAAACGTTAACATAACTAATAATGTTGAGATTAGTTAACGTTAACATTACTTATAATGTAACGTTACATCTCCCCCTTTTTCATTGAAGTGTTTTTGGATACCAAGCTACTTTTATTTTTCGATACTCTCTACCATCGTCATCTTCAACAATGTATGAACGTGGGGTATTGTATTTCTTTATTATGACTCCATTTTTCCACTTGTTATGATCTTTAATTAATACTTTATCTCCCTCCTGAAATTGTTGTTCTTTTCTCGAAGAAATGTTATAATATTTTGTATTATGTTGAGTTTTTTTCATAATTTTTTGCTTTATGTTGTGATTGTAGTTTGGCAATAGTAGTTTGTCGGAGACTGGTAGTTTTGTTCTTAACAACCGATTAAACATCATTTGTGATGGACACAAATTCATGTCTTGAAGTGGAGTGTTTCTGTACTCCATTAATTGTACGCATTTTTCTTCAAATGTTGTGGATTTTTTTGAAAATATTTTTTAATTTGCACAGCACTTTCAGCTTATCAGTTAGATTTTGGATATAAAGGGGAACCAGTCGTTATAATTTCGATATTCGACTTTGTAACAAAAGATTTACATTCAAACGAACCGAATGGAACATTATCTGCAATTATTATTTTGGGTATACCGAATTGAGAAAAAATATCCATCCAGTGCTTTATTATTTCCAATGATGTTTTGTTACGTAGTAATTTATATTCAATCCATTTACTGAAATAATCCACTACAATAAGGTAGTCTTTTACATCAAAAGTTTCTATATCACATCCAACTTTTTGAAATGGTATTAGGGGTATTTCATGTGGTATCATAGGTTCTTTAACATTGTTTTTCGCAAATTGATCGCATATTTTACAGTTGAAAATTTTTTCCTCTATGTCTGTGTTCATATTTTTCCAGTACATTATAGATCTCGCCCTTTTTTGTGCTTTACCAATACCCATGTGAGATTCATGAACTAAATTCAACATGTCTACCTTCAAAGAATCAGGTATCATTATTTTATTATGGTAGTATAAAATCCCATCATTTTCAATTCCCAAAATAAAAATGTAAGCTTTCTGGTACCTTGCTTTTATCTTTTGGCCACCCATTTTTATAAAACGACATAATTTTACTTAAATTTGCATATTTTTTAGTCTCATCTTTTATCTGCTTTTCTCTTCTCTCACTAACATTGATTGATAATATAGTTTCGTAAAAAACTAGCTCTTCTTCCGAAGATTTCAAGTTTAATGGGTTTCTTGATAGATAATCTGCAATGTACATGTATTTACCTGGTAAATATTCTACTTTCAGATTATAGTTTAATAAACGTAAACGCATACGTTGTAACTTTACAGGTGGTATTTTGTGAATTTCCTTTTCCATAATTCCTATAAGCGGTTTGTGGTCTGTTTTGATGATTTCCTCTCTACCATAAATATAATGATGAAATGTTCTGCAACTAAAAATAATTGCCGATAGCTCTTTTTCAATTTGGGCATATATTTGCTCTGTCTCTGACAAACTTCTTGATGCGTATGCATTTGGTGCATTCTGTTGTAATATTGTAATTGCATTTTGAGATGCATCAGTCTGTATAAATTTTTTTTGTTTTTTTCATCAAAAGGCTTTAGTACTGAAGAACTAACTAGCATCTCTTTAATTTTAGCAACAGTATTTTAATGAGCTTTTTGCCAAACAAAATGAGTATTTTTCTTTAATAACTCTCTTAAGGGTGAAGTTATTTCAGCTAAGATCGATATAAAAGATCTCACGTAATTTATTAAACCCAAGAATTTTTGTAATATTGCTCTTTTTTGACGTATTTATTTAAGTTTCTGGGGTCTAGGCATTAACGCAAAGTACCATCAGATTTTTCGATTATTACCAGGTTATGCACCCAATCTCTTGGTTCGCCGACTTTTGATATTATGTTTTTATCTACCAAACCATCTAACGATTTTTTAGGATTATTTAATATTTTTAATGGAACTCTCCTTGGTGGCTTAATTACAGGAACTGCATCGTCCATTAAATTGATTTTATATTTACCTGGAAATGTACCCACTCCTTTAAAAACATCCAAATTTATTTTTACAAATTCTTCTTTTGTTAATATTTCTTCCGGTTTTATTTCCAGCTTATACCTTTTGTACTATTTCCAAATTGTCAATAGCTCCCGCTCCCAAAATGGAGCAAAATTTTTTTCCTTCCAGGGACAAACTGCTAACCTGCTTAACAAAATCCATTCTTTTTATTTCAACAATTCCTGTTGCTTCTGTAAAAACCTCTTCTTTTTCTGAATCCACGTGTTCGGTTTCCTCTTTCAAATGCTTTTTATTTCTTGTTAACTTTTGTTAACTACCATCGGCTGCGCCATGTGATGTTAATATTTCAGTGTGTCCTTATTAACTAAAAAACTCTATTTTTACAATGTCTTGTTTAATGCTAATTTTTATTTATATGATATTTATACAACTAAGAAAGAGATAAAATATGTTTTTAGTACAATAGTAAATAATAATTACCGTTATTATTTACTCTTGTTTTATTGTTATTATTTATCATATATTTGTCCAAATGACCTTTGTTATAATAGGTGCGTTTGAGTACTTTTTTTCTTATTTTATTTGAATTTGCTAATTTGTGTCCGGCTAAATTTGATCAATAGTACACGAATACTTTTTTTTACTATTGATAACTTAAAAAACAAGGGCCCGAGTACTTGACACTTTTACTACTCCAAAAAATTAACATAACAAAACAAAGTTTCAAAAGTTGGTATTTAGCCATATAAATTCTTCACAAACAAGTTTAATTAATTAATATTTATTCATTTTTGGTTTTTATTTTAGTTTTTTTTTCAACTTTTCTTTTTTTAAACAATTTTTTCACAATTTGTATGCCTTTTGTTTGCTACTTTTGTTTGTTTACCTTTTGAAACATATGTTTTTTTGTTTTACTAAATTTTACTGCAAAAATTTCTGCAGTAAAAATTTGTAAGTACTCAGTCAAGAACTGTCACTTTACGCTCTCAATTTCTGTTCTCATTTACTGTATTTTGTTTGCGCGAACGCAATTTAGTAAAATGCAGTAAAGTTCAGTTAAAAATAGTAAAAACTTTCGTGTTCTTGAACGCAGCTAATAGGTGCGTTTGAGTACTTTTACAGTAAAATGCAGTAAATGGGTAAACTTAAAAATTTTCTCTCACAAAAAGCTGTTGTCCAAAAAAGTACGCGAACGCAAAATTTGTAAAAATTCGTAAAATAAAGGCAACAGCTGATGGCAAATAATTGAAGTGTTGAAAAATTTTTACACTTTTGACTACTTAACTCGTTTTCTTATCGGTACTCGATTAAATACTTTTTATAACACGAATATTTTTCGAAAATACAAACAAATTGTTTTATGTAATCTTTCATATTTGTTTGTTTCTTATTTTATTTGAATTTGCTAATTTGTGTCCGGCTAAATTTGATCAATAGTACACGAATACTTTTTTTTACTATTGATAACTTTAAAAACAAGGGCTGTTCTAAGTACCCGAGTACTTGACACTTTTACAACTCCATAAAATTAACATAACTAAACAAAGTTTTAAAAGTTGGTATTTAGCCATATAAAATCTTCACAAACAAGTTCAATTAATTAATATTTATTCATTTTTTGTTTTTATTTTAGTTTTATTTCAACTTTTCTTTTTCTAAACAATTTTTTCAAATTTTGTATGCCTTTTGTTTGCTACTTTTGTTTGTTTACCTTTTGAAACATATGTTTTTTTGTTTTACTAAATTTTACTACAAAAATTTCTGCAGTAAAAATTTGTAAGTACTCAGTCAAGGACTGTCACTTTACGCTCTCAATTTATGTTCTCATTTACTGTATTTTGTGTACGCGAACGCAATTTAGTAAAATGCAGTAAAGTTCAGTAAAAAATAGTAAAAACTTTTGTGTTCTCGAACGCAGCTATTATTAACATTAGTAAACGTTAACATAACTAATAATGTTGAGATTAGTTAACGTTAACATTACTTATAATGTAACGTTTTAGTCTTTGTGTGTAGATATGCACAATATAAATTTATTTTCTAAATTTTTATAATTGAAGTGTTTAAAAGCGTTTTAATTTAGTTTGCAAACACTCGTACACATATATATTTAATATTTATATTTTCATTTTTTTTGTACTTGCAAACACACACGCACACAAATGGGTAAAAAGAGTGAATTTTGTTGTTTTCTTAAAATGTGCTTGTTTATGTTGTATAACGCGCTGTTTCTCTCGAAAGTAAATGTCAAGTGGTCGAATTTCGGCCACCGGGAAAAACTAGTAAGATTAAAAAACAGTTTTTAAATTATTTATACCGATACCGCTTAAAAGACGTGTAAAATTGCCGGTATTGTTAAAGAATCTGAAATATCGCATTGCATAAAATACTAGCTCCGCATTCTTATTGTAGTAGAGTATGAAAAAGCTATTACTATATTTGATAATTTGCACGTCTTTAGGTGATTTTAAGCGAGCAATACATCTAGTGCTTGAAAGAAGTGAGTTTCACTTAGTTTCGTGAACATTATGCATTAAAACAATTTTACTTGCATCAAACATTGAAATTTAATTAAAATTTTGCATTTCGTCGTTCGCAAGTTATTGTGTTCTATATGACAAAAATGTTTTTTTGGTAAATCACTGTTAAAGTTTAGTTGTTAGTTACAAAAAACTGAACCGAAAAAGTTGTCGCAACCTTCTTACCAAGGAAACTTCTACAGTTTCGGATTTTTTTGGTAAAAAAAATTTCCGTCCTTGGAAAAGCTTCTAAGAGTAATAATTGTTTTTAAAAATAAACCTTTGTTCTATATGCACATGTTTACGAATCCCTTATTGTTTTATAGCATATAGAACAAAATGTAAACAAGTATTGTGAGAAATGAAAAGCAATGTGTTTTCACACAACAAAAACTTTATTTCATAAAATATTAACTTAATTTTAAACTAAATCTTATAGTTATGTTTTTATTAATACACTTAAGGCAATACTTGGTAATTTCTTAAAACAAGGTAAGTTTTGACTATAAAATAAGGAAAACAATTCATCAAATTCATTTGATTTAGATTTTAAATTTAAGCATATTAAAAAAAAACAAAGACAAAAAGATGTAATTATTTTTTAAGTTGTATTAAACAAATTATTATAGTATGCCACAGCATCTAGCGATAAAAAGTTATATAAACTTCTCACATCATTAATTTTTTCCGATGATATCTTTTTAGTAGCTGAATTCTGAAGATGTTCATCAAATAAATTGTTTGGAGTTGAAAACACCCCTTTCCGAGCTTTTTTTTTTAATACTGATTTTCATATATTCTTTTTGGCACAACGATGTTTTGTATAATATTGTGAATAGCTTGTTGTTTTCATATTGCAACGATTTAATACGTGTAAAAGGGACATTTTGAAAATCAATTTTTTTTGATTTTACTGAATACACATGAAAGTCTTCAGTTGTCATTTGCAGCACAATAAGCTTAACTTTCGGTGATTTATAAGTTTTTAATAGTTTAACTAAATCTAAAGGGCCGTGAATTTCTCGTAATTCTAAATATCGGTCAATTGCATTATGCACCGCATCCAATTCTTGAATTTGAGAATGACCCGGTTCAGAAAATTTTTGGGTGATTGATTGAATGTTTTTATGATTGTGCATGAATTGGAGAAGAGCAGTTGAGAAAATCTGATTTTTATTTTGAGGCACACAGGAGTCGCTCCACAAGATGAAATGTTTAACATTCTTAAAATCCTTAACTATTTGCTGTAAAATATTTCCCACAACGCTGGCTATGTCATTGCCTGAACGACCGCTGTGTAGCTCGTTCCAAATAGCGCAGTAAGTTATGTTCGATTCTTTTTTGTTTTGCGAACACACTGTTGCCGTCATATTGAAAACGGAAAGTTTTCTCTTATAATAATAAATAGACGAAAGCCCCTTCGGTAATGCAAAAACACTTTGTAAGTCGAAAAAAATTACTATGGTGTCTTTGGATTTAATGGCTCTGTCTTTTTCACGCTCGACTTTGCAATTTATTTTTTCACGGCAATGTTCTTCATAACTTTTTTTGAACTTTTCATCCAAAGTATTATTTTGTTTGTTCTTTTGGAACAAAACACAACGATCGCATTGATCTTTTTTTGGCACAAAAAATCCGAGGTTGAATTCTTTTTTAAAAATACCTGTAAACGTCGATAACGATGTGGAATGTTCAGGAAACTTTTGTTGAAAAAAACGAAACATTTTACTAATAGTTAATCCTTCCTCCAAATACTGACGTGATGTACTGGCTCTGCAATAATGCGAATCAACTACTGGGAAACTTTTTATATGTTCTCTTATTCTTTCTTTCGTTTCGTTTGAAATAGCATGCTTAACATGCTTGCCCTTCCGTAATTCATTCACAACACCTGTGGATGGATCGCAAATGTGCTTAAAATGATAATATATTTTGCGCGTATACTGCTTTGGGAAGTGCTCTGAACTATTAGGAATGACGAAATCCGGATCATTAAGTAAATCGTCGTGGTCAAAGTCAGCTATATACATATAAATAAAAAAAAATTAGATATTCTTATAGAAATTTGCGTTTCTTGGCCTTACCCATTATTCTGGTATGATTAAGATTCAGTTCTTTTTTTATTGTTTTCTAATTTATGCAATGTTAAGCAAATTAATTTAACTATTACAAATAATAATAAACAAAAATAAAGCAGACTGGAACAAATTTTTCAGCTAGAAATTTTATATTTTATCACAGCACAGTAACTTTCGGCAAAATCGAGCAAATGATAACAAGAAAATATCAAGAAATCAGTAATTGCTAAGCGAAGATTAATTAACAACTATTAACACAACAATTAATAAATAACCTTTGTATTGATATCATTAATTTGAAATAACGCGTATATAAAAAAAAAAATTAACGGCTTTTGCATACTCTTTGTTTGTTGTTTTTTTTCTTTTCTTCTCTTTTTTTTTGTTTCATTTTATTTGCCAAGTGCAATGTGAAACCACAAAAAGAAATAAATGTGAAGTCACAAAAGGAAATAAAACGAAAACAGACAATGCAAAAAGTTCAAAATTACTACAAACTTTATTTACACTTTCACATAGAACAAAATAAAAAATTATTTTTTTTATTTAGTATTTTTGCTCCGTTTTTGTTCTATATGCAAGATTTTTTGCATATAGAACACAGTAGCTTACGAAGCTTGTCACTGAAGTGTTGTATAGCACAAAGTCAATGTCTCATATTTCGAAAACTATAAATGATACGAGCAAACTGATGAAACAGATCGACAGATCTCTAAAAGTTAACCTAAAAATCAATCTTATCTCAATTTTTTTATATTTTGCGGTATAGAACACAATAACTTGCGAACGACGATTTGTTAAAAATGTATTATAGTGTTGTGCATTAATGCGGGAAATGCATATAAGCGAATGCTTATACACAAAACAATTTAGACTTAAATATAATTGCTCGAGGTTAAATACAATAACGCGTTAAATGCTTATGTACACAATCGATAAATGCTGAACTGTATGCAATTTTAAAACGTCATTGTGATCGAAACAAAATTTTAAAATATTTATTTATATTACCTGAATGAGCCATGAGTTATTCCTATTGCTTTGAAATAGAAGTTCTTTTCCTCCAGATCCCACAGACTCCAAATTAATAAAAGCTTTTAAATGAAATTACCAATAAATAAATTAAGTTTATACAATAAAATTTTTGTTATTACCTTTAATTTCCTGTGCCCATTTATGCTTTGTTATAAATCCATGGGAAGCCTGAAGACCAGTCTCTTCAGCTCCATTAAAAACAAATATTATAGAATGTTTTAGACGTCTATCACTACGAGATAAAACTCGTAGTATTTCCAACATTATAACACAACTTGCTGCGTCATCACTAGCTCCTGGACTTCCGGGCACAGTGTCAAAATGGCAATTTAAGAGCAGAGCTTTAACGTTTATATTTTGTCTGATTTCGTTTGACTTATGCTGACCATGCAATTTGACTACGACATTCTGAGCATTACGATACATTGTAGTCATTCCATATGGCTTAAAACCGGTCCAATACGCTCCACTTACCACCTCAAATAAAATAATTTTATTATTAGTATAATGATCTAAGAGAAAAGGAGAATTATTAAGTGCACTGTACAAAATGTGCAACACGAAAATATAAAATTTGATATTAAATATTAAGTTTTCCTGCTCTATTTCACATGTGCTTGACACACAAGATATTTCGTTTGCTTCTTATACAAGATTATGTAGGGCAGCGTACTAAATCAAGTACTTTATACGAGTACATAGTTATTGTATTAAAACGCTGTCAATTTTAATTAATAGTCAAAGTGTGCGGACGTGTTACATATTATTTATAACATAAAATGAACTAGAATTTATTGATAATGTTTAATTTTTGACTGAGCTGTGAATTGAACCCAGGTTTTCACGGACAGGTTGCCCTGACATGTTTCGATTAGAAGCACACAATCTCCTCAGAAAGGTTTGCCGTTTAACACTCACCGCCAGCAAAGGCGGCTGGCAAAATAACCACAATACTAATTGTTAAACAGCTAAGGCACAAGCTCTATGTTTACATTTGTTCCTCAGGTCAATGAGAAAAAGAATTACAAAAAACATGAAAAACAGAAAAATGTACTTTGGACTTGAAGAAGAATACTTGTCAAAAAGTATGAAAAACAGAAGTAAAGAGGAACATGTAAATCAATTAAAATAGATAATCATTCAAAAACAAATTTCGATTTACCAATTTAGTTTAAAGATTAATGTTTGGCTATTGACTGTCTTCCGCCTTCGATGGCGGTGAGTGTTAAACGGCAAACAACTCTGAGGAGATTGTGTGGTTACAATCGAAACATGTCAGGGCAACCTGTCCGTGAAACCCTGAGTTCAATTACCCGCTCAGTCAAGAATGAAAAATTATGAACAAATTTTAATTCATTTCATGTTGTAAAATTCCTTTCTTCATAAAAATAATTTAATGAAAATTAAATTTAATGAACTTTAGCCTGAATAGAATATTAAAAGTTTGGATTAAAAACCATAAAGATTTCAATAAAATAACCACAGTACTAAAAGAAAAAAATTTAAAACAAAACTATGTTTTTAATCTTGGAAGTAAAAAATTTTCATTAACAAGATTTAGTTTTAATGTGCTAAATTCCCAATTCCTACTCTAGATTAATACACTCAAGTTATTAGCTGTGTTCATTTACTTAAAGTCATTACGAATTTGTAACAATTGTTACTGGAAAGTGATCATTAACCCAAAAAAATTTCAAGTTGAGAGCGTCAAAAGAGAGAAAAAAATTGAGAGACAAAAAGTTCTTGCAAATTTTGTACTGGTAAAATTTTTACTTGCAAGAATTTTTGAAACAGTTGTTTCATGTTTTTGTTTACAAAACAAACTTTTCCAAAAGTAGTTTTAAATATGGATATTTTTTTCAAAAATTATAAGCTAATGTTGATTTTTAAATATTTATGCGATTAGAAATCATACTTTTGTTTAACTTAGGACAGATATTTTGATATTTTTATTGCTAAATAAGATAGCGAACTTGTTAAAAAAAATACATTATGTATTTTATTTTGCTTTTAACCGATCAGGTGTTGTTATTAGTACTGTGAGTATAATGGTTACCTAGATACAATATAATACATTTATAACAAATTTGTTTGCCAATTAAATTATTTACAAAATTAAAGATTCTTATTAATTATCAAATAATTTGAGATATTCTCATTGTTTACTTTTTGACCGTCTTGTTTACCAAAGAAATGAATTTGGACCCAAAAAAGTGTTATTAAGTAGATAATGAGAATATCAAAAATTATTTTATAATTAACAATAATTTAACCCGCTACCTTGTTACTTTTCTTTCGTGGTCATATTTAAATGCTAAAGTTTATGTTCCTAAGTTTTAAAAAAAAATTACCAACGTTATAGGTTCTGCTCATTCGCTCAGGACCCTGCACCTATAATTTTATGTTTATAATATCTATTATAGCAAATTAAAAAGGTACCACTTGTATAACGAAAAAGTAAAACAAAGATATTTAATTTCCCGCATTTCACCATTTTATATATTTTTTCTCCCCATATTGAGGACGTATATTGCAAAGACTGGAGAAAAATGTTTTGTTAAGAAAGTACCAAAAATAGGTAAAATTTTCGCCCTTAAACAAATTTGTATTTGTTGGATAAGTTCCGAATGTAAAACAGCATTTATTTCTATGTTTATTGGCTTTAATTGAAAAATTGCTGGTTTAATTTTAATTCTTGTTCAGAACAAAATGAACTGCGATGCCACTTTTTTTTATTTGTACAAAAAAGTTAAATTGAGCTGCCACAGCTTATGCATGCTTTTGCATTTATATTACAACAATGGTTTTTTTGTTGAATAATGAACTAAAAAAAAATAAATATAATAAAAAATAATAAAATCACTTTCCCTTTTTTCATCCATTTTCTTAACACACTTTTAGAAAACAATTGTAGTTTGCTAGTTATGCTGACAGTGTGTATAATTGTTTACATCTGTATAGGTGAATCGTTATGAAGAACACTCTCAGAAAAAATTATTCTTCGGACAAAAATATTGTTCAGAACGCATGGATGAATCCACGGTTAGTTTAGGAGTTATGAGGTTATCGAATTAACTCGTTTTTACGCTATTTATCCCCTAAGCATTCGAATTTCCAAAAATTCCATCTTACCTAGCATTTACACATGAAAGTAGTTTCTTTCGAGTCGCAATGCACTAAGTTTGTTCACTAACACACACCCAATTTTCGTACTATTAGACGATTTCTTCGATTTTTAGTAGATCGATTTAGCGAGAGACCAGCATCCGGTTCAAATTTCAACCTTATAACTCACGGCGTTAAGGCTGTGCGAATATGAATCTGTCAGTCAGTCCGTAACGTTGAAATTTTATATACCTATATAAATATTTTATACATAGATTGTTAAATTTAATATTTTTGTTTTGCCTTATAAATACTTTTATTGTTAACAAAGGGTTTTTTTATCTTTTATTATTGATGAAACCCTGAATTCTTCTCTCACCTCCATAATGTCTGTCGCGCTCGTTGAAGATAGACGTGTTTTCTAAGCTCGGCATACGGTTTATTTTTTTTTTATAAAAACGTAAACAAATAAAGTATTAAAAAAAGTAAATACAAGAAAAAGATAAAGAAAAAAATACATGTATGTACATACATACATACATGAACACACATTTTTTTTATTCTCGGTGTTGATAAACAATAACAAATAGCACAACTGTAAACAGTAAAAAAAAAAAAAACTCTTATGAGTTCAAACAGTAGAAATTCATATATCACAGTGAGTGTTAACGAAACAAATGCAGAAATAAAAAAAAAGAATCGATGATAGCAAATACCTAACGGCTAAACCTATTACTCGCGCGCGATCCCTCTCACCTTTAGTATTTAATAATACGGTAAATACACTTACAAATATAAAACCTTTAACCGTTGCCTCAACAGCAAAAACAATTTTAATAAGTGATAAAAATATTAACCCTCAATCAGGCATAATAGAAAACTCAGTATCACCTTCGGTGTCTAATAATACGGTTGATTCTAATACAATAAAAAATATAGAACCTGCAAGCGGTGCCTCAGCGGCAAAAACGATTTCAATAAGTGATGAAAATATTACCCCCAAATCAGGCATGATGGAAAACTCAGCTCCACAAGTAAAAAGTGGTCAAAAGCCCCCAGTACAAGTATGTATTGATAGGTACATAACAGTGCTTAAACGGGGTCGCAGCCCAACCTCTTCAGCAGTTGCTTCGGTCTCAAAAGTCTTAAAAGATGGTACAGCTGATAGAACAAGTTCACAAAATCGATTTGCAATTCTGGATGAGGAGTCCCCGGAAGCACAAAACGTTATCAAAACTTCTAAGCCACCGCCGATATATCTTAGAGAGCAAAACTCAAATAAATTAATAAAGAAGATGATTTTCGTAAGGTAATAACAAAATTTGAAGCACTTAATAAGAATTTTTATACATATCAACTGAAGAGCAGCAAAGGTCTTCAGGTAGTGATTAAGGGCATTGACTCATGAGTTGACCCAGGTGAGATAAAAACGTTTTTAGAAGAGAAGGGCTTCAAAATAAAAAATGTAATAAACATTAATAATAGAGAAAAAAATCCCTAACCACTATTAAGAGTGGAGTTAGAACCCGGCGACGTTAAGCTTAAAAAGAACGAAACGCACCCCATTTACAATCTGCAATATATCCTGTATAGAAAAATAACAATAGAGGAGCCGCACAAAAGGAATGGTCCTGTTCAATGTTTAAACTGCCAAGAATTTGGTCACACTGAGGCATACTGCCATTAAACCCCTGTTTGCGTCGTATGTGGAGAATTACATGGTACAGCTCTCTGCGATAAGTCTAAAAACGACCCCAATGTAAAAAAATGTAGCAACTGTGGTGGTAATCACACTGCCAACTATAGAGGATGCCCTGTATACTCTATCGTCAAGCGCTCGGTTGGACCGAAACCTAATCCCCCTCAAATGCAGGCAACAAATCAAGTTTACATTAATGACGTTCAGGTACCGCAGCCTAGTAATAACAGAACATCCTACGCTAACGTCTTAAAATCAAATCATATGCCAATGCAAGGTGAGTTGCCAAATAATGATGAAACTCCAGTTTCTAATTTAAGTCGTCTAGAGAAAACCATGGAAACATTAGTACAAGCAGTAAATAGCTTTACAAACACAATGGGTAATATGATGCTGGAAATGTTAAGAACGCAATCGATGTTATTGCAAGCTGTACTAAACAAGCCATGAACTGTTAAAAAATTTGCTTTTGAAACGCAAACGGCATCCGCCAACATAAAAATGAAATATAAAACTTCCTTAAAAATAAACAAATTGATGTTATGATGGTTTCTGAAATTCATCTGACCTCAAGAAACACGTTTAAAGTCAATGGTTATATATTATATGATACCAAGGACCTTCGAGGTAGAGCTTGTGGATGTTCTGCCATTTTGATAAAAAACCGAGTAAAACACAACTTAATGTGTGATCATCGTGAAGATTATCTCCAAGCAACGAGCATTTGCGTTGAGGAATTATTTCGAAACCTAGTAATTTCATCTTTATACTCCCCACCTAGATTTTCAATATCAGAAAGCCAATATAATAAATACTTCAAATCATTAGGACCCTGTTTCCTGGTTGCTTTGTTTAACACAATTTGTAAAAGGGACCTAAATGTGGTCGCGAGCGGACAACCAACATATTGGCCTACTGATCAGCAAAAAGTTCCAGATATTATAGATTTTGGCGTGGTTAATAACATCCCCATAGACACGATTCATCTGGAAGCGTCCCTAGAATTATCTTCCGATCACACACATACAATTGTTACTATCTGGTTACTTATTGACATCAGCCCCACAAATAAATTGGTTAAAATATAAAAAATATCTTAGTGCCCATTGCACAGAAAATATTCCGCTTAGCACACCGGAGAACGTGGATCTCGCTATTGTTAATTTTGACAGTTATCTCAAACTAGCTGTTCAACATTCCAGCATAACCCTCAAAAAAACCAAAAACAAAATCATATATTCTACAGTTGTCGAGCGTCTATTGACTGAAAAAAGGAGAGTTCGAAGAAATTGGCAATTGCACAGATCCCCCAACTTAAGACTTTATTAAAAGAGTGCACAAAAAGGCTGAGAAAGTTACTGCAGTCTCAGAAAACGGCTTCCCTGGAAAAATATCTCAAGGGACTTGATGCAACTCCACAATCAGACTACTTATTATGGCGTGCAGCTAGAAGCCTCATCTCTAAGCCACCATTGAGAAACTTGAATGGAAGCTGGGCAAGAAATGATATTGAAAAAGGAAATCTGTTTGCTAATCATCTGAAAAATGTATTTACCCATAATATATTTCACGATATAGCAGTCGAGTTACCGCCTGTAAATGTAAGAGCAGCTATTCCCCTATTATTCGAGTTTAAAGAAATCGAAAAGGCTATTCGGGGTTTAAACACCAAGAAGGCACCCGGTATTGATAAGATCAGTAATAAAATGCTTTTGGAGCTACCAAGTATAGCGAAGAAAATTATTCTTTTTATTTTTAATGCTATTTTACGCCTTCAATACTACCCTCAGGAATGGAAGGTTTCCTTAGTAACCATGATACCAAAGCCAGGAAAGGATCACACAAAAGTTGAGTCATACAGGCCTATTAGCTTATTATCTAATATTTCAAAGCTATTTGAGAAACTAATAGTGTTAAAATTAACGCCGATTTTAAATGAAAATAGATGTATTCCTAATCATCAATTCGGGTTAAGAAGAAAGCACAGCACAATTGAACAAACTCATCGAATAGTAAATGTAATAAGAAAAGCCTTTGAAGAAAAAAAATATTGCTCAGCACTCTTCATCGATGTGTCTCAAGCTTTTGATAAAGTCTGGCATGAAGGTTTACTACTGAAATTGCAGCAAAACTTATCAGCAAACATACACAAGCTGTTAGAAAGCTACTTAGTCGGTCGTCAATTTATTACAAAAGAAGGCGATTTTTTAAGTTCTCCTCAGCCAGTTAACGCTGGAGTCCCACAAGGCAGCATCCTGGGCCCTCTATTATACTTAATTTATACTTCGGACATGCCAACAAACAGCTACACACAAACCTCAACATTTGCGGATGACACAGCTTTCCTAAGCGTACATGAAAACTGTCAAGAAGCATCTCGTTACTTACAGGATCACATATTTGAACTGGAAAGGTGGTTAAAACAATGGAGGATAAAGATCAATGAGCAAAAATGCGCACATATAACATTCACATTACGTCGAGAAACATGCCCCCATATTAAAATCAATAATCAAATAATACCCCAACACTCGCATGTAAAATATCTCGGTATACATCTAGATCGGCGTTTAACGTGGAAATGGCACATAGAAGCAAAATTAACTCAAATGAAACTAAAAGCAATTCAAATTAATTGGCTCATTGGAAGAAATTCTGTTCTTAGTCTCGATTGCAAACTTCTACTTTACAACTCTATCTTAAAGCCAATTTGGTGCTACGGTGTTCAGTTATGGGGCACTGACTCTGCTTCTAATATCGAAAAAATTCAAAGGCGCCAAAACTCTTCGAATAATCACAGCCGCTCGTGGTATGTCAAAAACTCAAATATCCACAAGGATCTCAATGTGCCATTGATAAAAAATTTGATAACGAAATATGCAGTAAAATATTTAAAAAGGCTGGAACTGCACCCAAATCCATTAGCTCGAAATATTTTAAATTATGGCGGCCACACTCGCTTAAGAAGAAGAGACACTGCAGCACTCACCCAATCAGATGAGCGATAAACACCTACACATGTGAACAGAAACCGTGATGACTAAATCTTTTTTGTCTGGCACTGGCAGGACATAAAGTAAATATTAGGATAAGATTTGATTAATTATTGTTAGTTCATATTTAATATATGAAGATTCAATAAATAAATACTGATAAAAAAAAAAAAAAAAAACCTCCTAAATAAAAAAATTCCAATTCATGATTCATTTTATTTAACATAAGCAAATATAAATTGATAAAATCACATTATTTTTACCGAAATGTATAAAATTTACTCAAGTCCTAGAATAATTAATGGGTACCCAAATATTCCTGTATATTCGTCACTACTTTAACTTGCAAATTTTGGCTGGCAAAGTGTTCATTTACTTTTTAGTATTTTTGAGAGCAATTTCTTTAAATTCCTACTTACTCTCTCTTTGCAAGTTTCTGCAAGTAAAGTAAATGAACACACCTATTGTTGGTAGGATAAGCTATTTCCTATGCAAATTTCACTGGTTGCTAACCATATCATCAGGAATCCTTTTTCAAATAAAACTGTAAGGCGAATGAGAATTACAAACACTCAAGTTTTGCTTGCAACGATATCAAAGCTTAATCAAAACAACAACAATAAGAAGTGAGTTTATATTTTCTTACATTCCCGACTAAAGAAAGCAATAACATTCGTTTTATTACAACTTTGCTTTATACCCACATACAACTTGTAGTTACATAATTGAATTAACAAAAACTGGCATTATAATTTGGAGCGGAACAATAAAGCTTCATTAGTACAACAACAAAACATATTTTCTTACCCAACAATTAAACTTACTGTCACATTTGCTTTTTTGTATAAAGGTAACAAAAAAACTTTTTTTTAGCGTTTTTCCAATATTTTTACCTAGTTAAGAAATTCGCTTTCAATGAAAGAAAAACCCACCGTTTTGGTTGGTAAATAAAAATTTTTTACAAGAACAAAATACATGTTTTCAGTTCTTGTAGTTATTTTTTTCAATAATTTTTGACTATAGGTCTTTTCAAGGAAAAAAACAAAACGTATTAACAATGTGTTATTAGTACATTCTGGCATCAAAGAAAATACATATTGTTAGCTTAACCCATTTTGTACCGCCGTTGCGTTTTCGCAACACAATTTTTGGATGCATATTAAACTGGCTTTAACTCTTCGATTTGAATGATTAAGTTTTTTCTCGTTTAGTTTAGGGGCTTTACTATTACGCTCCCACTTTTAAAACAATATTCCTGCGTTGTTTGATTAAGATCAGCAAGCTTTAAAAACATCCAAAAAAAATGCTTTTTCAAAAACGATGTAATATATCTGTACACAAAAAAAAAATCGCTTCTTAATTTAGATATTAAAAGCATTGAAAAACGTTTTTCAAAAAAACCATAAATGAAAATATAATCCCATTTATTCAGTATAATCTTATAAAAATCACTGTTGCGAAAACGCAACAATGGCTTATTGCATGCAAGTCACTTTTCTCCATTTCTTCTTCACCCACTACTAACGCAACAGACTGTTCTCAATAAAAAGTCATATATTTGTTTCTTGAATGAAACCTAAATTATGCATTGTTTTTGGTTGAGTCAATGAGTAAGTATTTTTGGAAAATATTGTTATGTAGGATTTTCTTCTCTGCCGTTTTCATAAATTTTATCGTCCCTTTTAATTTCATAAAATATAAAACAAGTACCTGATATGGCTATTTCCACAGATATGTCAACCACGTGTGAAAAAATAAAAGTTGAAACCCCGTCTCTTTTTTAATGTTTTTTTAAAGAAAAACACTTGAAATTTATTAAACTAAAGAGTCCGAAACGTATTTTTATTTCCGCTGCCAATTATTTGACTTCAAAGTTGTGCAAGTGCTTTGGTCACCTTTTTTTGGAGTTTTAAATGGTTTTTTCTCTTAATAATTTACTTCCTTTAGAGTGGTGATGGGAGAAAACTCTTTTTGATAAACAATTCTTACAACAATAATAAATTAACAAAAAATAAAAATATCTAAATATAAAGATCAGTTAACGGTAAATTTTGTTTTCATTAACATTTTAATGTCACACTCGTGACCACAAAACATCATAAATTGCCATTTCTTCTGAGTCGGTGGTCGCAAGTGTTTCAAACTTTTAACGTAAATCAAGTTCAATGATATTAATTTTTTGAATCATTAAATTGGATCATATCATACACTGTTATATTTTTATAGAACTTTAAACTTCGTCACCTGATATATAATTATCGTAAGTGAAGAATTTTGCATTGTGGTTGTTTTTTTTTTTAATTATATATTTTACGTAGATGGATTTATTACGCCTGGTTTAGTGGCGGCAATAATAAGTGATAGACTAACACACAATAAGTTTGATGTTTGTTGCTTCTTAACAACTCTTGTACAGCAGATAAAAAGTGAATGCGGCCAATTTCAAAATATTTATATATTTTCAGATGGAAGTGGATCACAGTTTAAAAACAAATTTATGTCCAGAAGTTTGCCTGATTTCCTCATAAAATTTGGTTGTAAAAATTTCGAGTGGAACTACTTTGCAACGTCTCACGGCAAAGGTGCAGTTGACGGGGTAGGAGCCGTTATAAAAAGAAAAGTTTGGCAGATGACAAAAACAAAAAATCTTGTATTGCAAAATGCCTTTTCGTTTTTCGAATGCGCTCAAAGTCATATTTTTGGGATACACTTAATTTTTATTTCCTCAGAGGACATAGAAAGTTTTTCTGTACCTTTAGTCGAAAAATGGAAGGATAACGTGCCAAATATTCCTGGAATACAAAAAAATCATTACATTTCGTGTAATGAAGGTTTTGAAATAAAAATAGCTTTAACTGCATATCCCACAAAAAGTATTATTTAAATCAAAAAATCATCCAGCCCCTATTCACAAAGTAGACAGCAAGACAATTATAAAAAACTTGTATGAAAAAGAGCTAAATTTGAATATTTTTTTCATACGAAATTTTCTCAATTGCCTTGTTGTCTTCTTTGGGAATTAGGGCCCTATTTTTTATAATAATAATATAATTTACAAAATAAAATCATCAAATACAATTTATAACCTGTTTTTTTTTCATGAATTAAAAAAAAACAAACAGTTATTGAAAACAAAATTGAGTACAAGTATCACATGGTAAACTATGTCACGTTACATCACGTAACGTCACGAACCAAACAACGGACTGTAGGGGATAATCAAGAAAAGTTTTATCAATTCAAAAAATTTAAAAAAAATCACTTATTATGTTGGGAATTATGACAAAAAATATTTGCAAAATATTTCGACAAAATTCGCAGAGTTTTGTACTTTTACAAACAAGGAAAAAACCAACTTCTATTTTTTGTCACGCCACGTCACCGCCTGTAATTGCTTATATTTTCTGAGCTGCATGTTTGATTATTTTTTTCTCTTTTACCAAATGTAAAGTTTTTCATGCTCCACACAAAAACAAAAAGTAAAAAAATGTTTAACGCTTTCGTTGGTTTTTGTCTCATTGAAGACAAAAACTGTCACGTATGTGACTATGGAATTACCCATATTGAAAAATAATTTCTATGTGTTGCGTCGGTTATTGAGTTGCATTAACACAGCTGGTCAAACTGCATGTTAATTAACGTTGTAATTATGCCGTTGACTCTCGTCCGCGCTTACCTGTTAATCATAAGATATTCATGTTGCTAGCAATACATACCCATATCTAAATATTGCATCTTTATTGCATCCAGTCCCTGTAATATTTCTGTCAAGTATATCATAAGATATTCATGTTGCTAGCAATACATACCCATATCTAAATATTGCATCTTTATTGCATCCAGTCCCTGTAATATTTCTGTCAAGTATATCATAAGATATTCATGTTGCTAGCAATACATACCCATATCTAAATATTGCATCTTTATTGCATCCAGTCCCTGTAATATTTCTGTCAAGTATATTGCATTTGATTTGCTCATCTGATGCTTTTTCGGTTATAAATGGTTGAAGGGAGAATATATTCGGATCAATAATTGTATATTTAGGAAACTTTGAAGTTTATTAGGCAATAATGGAATGTCGTTAGGACACCATGAAATCCTATAACGTGATCGTTTGGTGTTGCAACGGTTTTGCAGTACGTTAGAGGAGACGGACGAATCATTAGTTTTTTACAATCATTACGTTATACTAAAATACTATTTAATACTGCAGAATTATTATTCCAACAGATGTACTTCTAAAGAAATAACATGTACACAATTAAATTCTTGTTGCCACTAAAAGAAAGTTTACCCAAATTTAACATTCAAACAAAATAATTTTCTTGAAGTATAATAAATTTGTCAACTGATTCATTTAAGATCTGGCAATAATATGTCAGTAACACTAAAACAGAGGTGTAATAATAGCCATCTTTTTATGACAAAATTCTTTTTCCGGTTAACTTCCAACACCTAACATCATTACGCTTGCAACATTTTATTAAGTCTTTTAATCAAAAAAATTAAGTACATTCGGTTGTAAGAATTTAATTTTATTGATGTTGTATAGTTAACATCACTACCAGAGTACAGTGTTTTTTTAAAAGTTCAGCATTGAGCTTAACAGATTAAAGGTAAAATATTTTTTATTACATTGGTGATGAAAATCAGTAGTTAATATTAATTTCCATAGAAAACTATTGTGCATTTGCCTCCAACTATACGTACTTTCACATCAGGGATTTCCATTTCTTTGCACAATTGTGTACACCACTACTAATACATATTTTTATACTCTTCAATTCAGTCGTCGATGTGACTTCGACAAGTGTACAAGTGTACAATTATATGTAGCGTCAGAAAGAGCAGTTGTCTTGTTTTGTAGTATTACCTTTTTAAAAACTACTGCTACATGCAAAAAATAAAACCAGAAAATAAAATAGCAGCAGTAAAACAAAAATTAAGTAGCAGTTAAAAAAACGAAATTGTTTTCTATTGGTTTGATTGAGGTTTTCGTTTTAAAACTACTACTACATTTGGAGTATGGTTTTTTTACTACAAAATTTGGAGGTAGTAGATTATTAACATTGAGGTAGTAGTAGAATTACATAGAAGTAGTATGTTAATAACATTAAAGTAGTAATATAATAACATTGAAGTAGTCAGAAACGAAAATAATCAGTAAAACTAGAAACCAACAATAAGTACGTATGTGTTGTTGTTTGAATTATTCATAAACCGTGTTGTCAGGTCGTCGCTTTTACCATTGTTGTTAGTACTTTTTGAAATTTTCGGTGCAGAAAATTTTCGGTTGTTAGAAGTTATATGTACTCATACTTATTAATATTTATTTTATGAGCATTCATTCCACAATGTAGGGAAATATTTTGAATGGAATATTTTATATGTTTTTAACATGTTAACACATTGAGTGCCACGTCGTACGTTTCCGTACGATACCTATCTCGACGTGGGGTGCCATGTCGTACGTTTCCGTACGACAGTGATTGTGCTTTTTATTTTTAAGTTGCACAAAGGAGAGATAATTGCAAACTAAAAGAGAAAACAAACAAAAATAAAAAACAAGAAAAAAAGCGTCGTACGTTTTTGTACGACAGCGACTTTTACAAATTCATACCCGTCGTGCAGTGCCGCGTCGTACAGAAATGTACGACCCAAAAAGCCTATGTAAAATAAAAAGTAAGGAGCAGAATGGACAAGGGATATCTCAGAAATCGTTTTTTATCACTAATATACTTATTTAACAAAAAAAAATGTTTGGCCTCCTGGGAAGGTTTTCGTCAAAACCGCTTGGCACTCAAGGTGTTCAAAACGCTGCTATATTTAGTGAAAATTATCTTAAAACCAGTTCTATATATAATTTTACAATACTAAAAAACATATTAAATAAAAACATTTTAAAATTTTTTAATTATTACTGCCGTCTTCATAAAAAATAAAATAGATTTCAAACGTATTTTAAAACAAAATTTGCATACAAATTTTTCTTAAAACCGATTTCATATCCATTTTAGTTTTTTATGAATACGGCAGTTAGTATTGTGGTTAGTTTATTGAACAGTTTATGGTTTTTAATCCAAATTTTTTTAATATTTTATTCAGGCTAAAGTTCATTAAATTAAATTTTCAATAAATTATTTTTATGAAGAAAGGAATTTTACAACATGAAATGAATTAAAATTTATTGATAATTTTTCATTCTTGACTGAGCTGGGAATTGAACCCAGGTTTTCACGGACACAATCTCCACAAAGGGGTTTGCCGTTTTAACACTCCCCGCCATCGAAGGCAGCATGCAGTCAAAAGCCAAACACCAATCTTCAAACCAAATTGGTAGATCGAAATTGGTCTTTTGAATGATTATCTATTTTAATTGATTTACATGTTCCTCCTTACTTCTGTTTTTCATACTTTTTGTCAAAAATTCTTATTGAAGTCCAAAGTACATTTTTCACAATACTAATTGTTAAACAACAAAGGTACAATCTCTATGTTTACATTTTTCCTTCAAGTTGTGCTTATAAAAAGGTCAACGAGAAAAAGAAAGACAAAAACATAAAAAACAGAAAAAATTCTTGGTAAAAAGCATTTAAAACAATTAAAATTAATAAATTTAATTAAAGGGATTTTAAAAGGGCATGAGCCAAAAGATTTCTGGCAACACTGATTTTAACACACACGTGCTATTCGTTTGTTTTTATTTTGCTGAAGATTTTACGTTTTTATTAATTCTGCTGCTACCATAATGTTATTTTACGACTGCTTCAATGTTATTAACATACTACTTCAATGTTATTCTAAAACTGCTTAATGTTATAAAATAACTACCTTTTTTTTTTTTTTTTTTTTTTTTTTTTTCCATTTCTTTATTTGCGATCTATTTTACAATAATAAGCAAATTTGAATAAAACATAAATATTAACATAATTTATTGATTCCCATCGGATACAACAATATAAAATATGCATGTACTAGTTATAATACATATATAGAGATGATTTATATTTTTACAAAATATAGTTATAAATTAACTTATATAAATCACATTTTATACAAATGGGAGATCTAATATGTGTTTTCTTTTAAGTCTTCGTACTTCGTCAGTCTCGTCTAATAGTGTGATTTTTGTATTTCAGTTTTTACAAAAGGTATTTGGAGGTCATTATGTAATGCTTTATTGGTAACGTAAAAAGGAGCGTTTGTAATTGATCTTAAAGCCTTAGATTGAAATCTTTGCAAAATTTCTATATTTGATGTGCTGGCTGTTCCCCATAATTCTATGCCATAGGTCCAAATTGGCTTTAATATTGTTTTTAGAAGAAGTACCTTATTTTCGAGTGATAGTTGTGATTTGGGCCCCAGAAGCCAGTACATTTGTTTAAATTTCATATCGAGTTGTTTTCTCTTGGCCTTTATGTGCACTTTCCATGTAAGTCGTCGGTCCAAATGAAGCCCAAGATATTTGACATTTTCTTTGCTGGGTATTGGGGTGCCATTGAGGCTTACAGGTGGGCAGTTTTCCCTTCTTAACGTAAAAGTAATGTGATTAGATTTTTGGGTGTTAACTATAATATTCCATTTAGTAAGCCAGTGTTGTAGATTGTCGAGTTGTAATTGCAATAATCTTGAAGCTTCAGTTGGTGATTGATGTGAGGATATAAACGCGGTGTCATCTGCGTATGTTGCTACAGTTAGGTCTTCTGTAGTTGGCATATCGTATGTGAATATAGTGTACAGCACTGGTCCTAGAACGCTGCCTTGAGGTATACCGGCTTCTATTTGATAAATGTTCGAAGCATCACTGTTGATTTTTACATAAAAGTATCTGTTACTTAAATATGACAGGAAAAACATATAAAATGGTGCTGGTAGAAACTTTATCAAACGCCTGTTGTATATCTAAAAATACAGCAGAGCAATATTTTTTATTTTCGAAGGAGTCAATTATAGCTTTACATATTCGGTGGCATTGTTCAGGCGTTCCATGTTTATGGCGAAAGCCAAACTGGTGATCAGGAATGATACTGTTTTTTTCTAAAATAGGTATTAAGCGTTTAAGGAGAAGCCTTTCAAAAATTTTTGAGAAAATGGGCAGTAAACTAATTGGCCTATAGGAAGATACTACATTTTTTGGTTTACTTGGTTTTAAAACCATAATTATCTCTGCACACTTCCATTGGGAGGGGAAGTGTTGGAGTCGTAAAATAGAATTAAATATAAGTGTTAAAAAGACAATTCCTTTATACGGTAATGATTTTATAACTTTCGCATCTATTTTATCATATCCTGGTGACTTGTTGTTATTTAAGGAAGTTATTTCCGCTTTTGTCTCATTCGGAGTGACCTGTGCCTAAAGGCAGATCCATTTGACACGCAACATCTAAGAAATGCAGAATATCGCTGTCGTTATCATTAATGCATTGAGGCTTAAAAGTTTTCTCTAAGTGCTCTGCAAAGGCGGTAGATTTTTGTATATCAGTTCGGCACCATAAACCATTATCGGTTTTAATAGGAACGTTTGTTTTTGCTGGGCGTTTGAGATACTTTGTGGCATTGTAAAGATCATGTTCCTTGTTTTTGTTTTGTGGCTTTAATTTCCTGAGATACTGAGCAGTATTTTCGTTTCTCTCTTTTGCCAAGAATTCTGAGCATAATTTAATAGCAAGATTCCAGTTGGTTTTATCAGTTGGATTTCTTGTACGGTGCCATACTTTTCTTAGCCGCCTAGATTGTCTGATCATTTCTCTGGCTGTTGCTGAAGCTTGAACTTTAAGACCTAAGTTTCTAGAAGGCCTATGTCTGGGGTTGATAAAACAGCCGACTCGTGAATCGTTGAAGTCAATATTTCAACAGCATCGTCCAAGTCATTCCCTGATTTAATTACCATATTGAGGTTCAAACTGCCTTCTATCCGCTCTCTGAAGACTTTCAGATTCGTGTTTCGTTTAATTAATTTGACATTTTTAGGTTTTATCTCTACATTGACGTTGTAGTTGACAAGAAGGGGAGAATGATCAGAATTCAAGCTATCATCATTTGTGATGTCAAGTGAGTACCTGGAGATGCCACCATATACAACGAAATCAAGAAGGTCCGGTATTTTAGCAGGGTCTGTAGCCCAGTATGTGGGACTGCCGGCTGATAAAGTACTAAAGTTGTTTTGCGATATACACTTATATAAATTCTTTCCCTTAGGGTTAGTAAGCCTGGAACCCCACCATGGGTGCTTCGCGTTATAGTCCCCAGCAACAATGAAACGAGGACCTAGTCCTTTAAAGAAACTTTCATACTCTTCACATTTTACGCTGTGTTTAGGGGGGAAATATATAGAGTAAATATTGATAGGCCTATTATTGCAGATTAGTTTTACACCAGCAGCTTGAATATAATTTTTACGACATTCATCTGCAAGTTCATATCGAACTGCAGATTTTATAAATAAGCCAGCTCCAGCATGGGCTTTACCATCAGGGTGGTTGGTGAAGATAAAATCGTAACCTTTTATTTTTACATAAGACTTTTTTGTTAAGTGCGTTTCGGAAATAAGAAAAATATCAATATGTTGTGTTTTCATAAAAAATTCAATTTCATTCAACTTATTCGTTATTCCGTTCGCATTCAAAACACCAATTCTTAAATTTACTTGCATAATTTGTTAATAAGAAGTGACATCATATTCATAAGTGTATTTGTTAATTCAATTTGTTTATTTAAAAGATGTTCAATATTTTTCATAATGTTATTATTAACATTTTGACTTGCAACATTGGCGTACGTTTCGCCAGCATTAAGGTTATTATAACCAGTATTTACATTACTGTTATTATTACTAAAATTGGGATTCATATGAGGAAAATCGTTTCTGTTCATAGAATACTGATTATTGATGTATGGTCGTCGCTCAGCTAGTCTTTTCTTTAAAAGGGTTTGGTAAACTGTACATCCTCTGTAGCTAGCAGTATGTTGTTGCAAGCAATGTACACATCTTGGAGGAGTGTCGTTCATTTTTGGGCAATCAGGTGTAGGATGACCAAGACCACATTTCACACATACAAATGGTTTCTTGCAATACGTTTTTGTGTGCCCGAATTGTTGACAACGGTGACATTGGACAATATCGTCAGTGACTTTAGGAGCTTCAATTTGTACGATGCAATGGTTTATTTGGCGTATTTCAAATACCTTTTTATTGTTTGGGCTAGGATCAATATCCACGTAAAAAATCGGTAATGGTTGTTTACTAAATCTACTTTTAACATTTATAACATTTCTTACAAGATGACCCTTAACAATAAGATCTGCTTTAATATCTTCAATTTTGGTGGTATGATGGAGACCCTTAATAACAAATCTGTAAGATCTCTCACTTTTTAACTGATATGTATGATAGGAAAAATTATTGACATTTAGGTATTTAGTTAATGTACGATATGATTCAACTGTTTTTAAATTAAGTTTAACTTGACCGTCATTTTAACTTTTGTAATTAAATTCACTATTGGCAATCACACTACTTACACATTTTATCATTTTATTTATGTTAGTAACATTATTAATAAAAATTGGTGGCGGCTTTGGTGTAGTTTCAGCATCAGCTTCATTATCATTGTCATTATGATCTTCATTATCATCAGCAAGTACAGAAAACTTATTGGTATTAGAACAGCTTGGTTCATCAAAACTTTTACGTTTTTTTTTTCAATATTTGTTATTTTTGTATTTTTTTTTTACGTTTTGTTGTTACTTTTTGCCAGTTAAGTAAATCATCATCACTTGCACTACTGTCTTCACTTTCTGTAGTCATTGTATGACTTTTAATCTCTATGTTAAGTTTATAGGGATTAATAATCACTAATCCACTTGGTTGTTTGTTTTTGTTTGTTGTTTATGTTTGTTATTGTATGACTTTTAATCCCTGTGTTAAGTGTATAGGGATTAATAATCACTAATCCACTTGGTTGTTTGTTTTTGTTTGTTGTTTATGTTTGTTATTGTATGACTTTTAATCCCTGTGTTAAGTGTATAGGGATTAATAATCACTAATCCACTTGGTTGTTTGTTTTTGTTTGTTGTTTATGTTTGTTATTGTATGACTTTTAATCCCTGTGTTAAGTGTATAGGGATTAATAATCACTAATCCACTTGGTTGTTTGTTTTTGTTTGTTGTTTATGTTTGTTATTGTATGACTTTTAATCCCTGTGTTAAGTGTATAGGGATTAATAATCACTAATCCACTTGGTTGTTTGTTTTTGTTTGTTGTTTATGTTTGTTATTGTATGACTTTTAATCCCTGTGTTAAGTGTATAGGGATTAATAATCACTAATCCACTTATTTGTTTGAAATTTATTTTTGTTATTTTTTTTAATTTTTATTTTTAAATCACAAAATAAGTTAAACAGTAGCTCGTTTCTGTATTTCTCGCATCGCAAATTTTCTCATATTAAGTGTGAAACAAAAAATTTCATCGTTTCTCGATTTGTGAGAAAAAAGTGTTTCTGTATTTAAATGCGAGAACAGACAACACAGATTCTGTTTTAACTGGAATACTTCCAGTAATTAAGTGTCAAATGCAAGCGAAACGTCAACGAAAGAAATATATATAATAAAAATAAGGCTGCCAGATTTAAAGATTTATCGACATTTTGACGATTTTTTTTGTTCCAAAATTGGCAAAGTGAAAATTTGCTAATTTTTTTCTAGTGACGATACAGTCTTTGAAATAAAACAATTTTAAATAGTTTTATATGTTTGTGTATTAGGCACCACAGAAAACTGATATCTTTAAAAACAAGGCAGATTAAAAAATGTATCGGCAAAAGCAAAATTTCGAACGGAAACTGTTTAATTTTTATTTGCTTGGATTATTTAATATATTTGTTTGTGTGATCAAAAGATAAAACTATTACCCCATTTTTCAGTCAATGCACTTTAAGAAATTTTTGCCTTTTACTTTGTCCAAAAGGGTTTATTTTACTTCAATATGATATTTTGTCACTTCTTTGTGTGATTTCTGCAGGGAAAAATAACAATCTGAAATTTTAAACTCTTATCGGATAAAGGAAAATAAAATAAATAATTTTATTTAAATAGACCTCAAGCTTATGTATGTATAAAATATGTATTTTACCCATTTTTGTTTGTTTTTTTTTTTTTTTTTTTTTTTTTATTATGTGTTTATATGATAAAAATTTGTGATTATATGATAAAAATCGAACAAAATTCGTCAAAATTAATTTTAAATTTTCCGAAAAAAATAGACGATTTTTTTATTTTTTCTTAGGATATTGACGTTTTTTTCACAAATTTATCTGGCAGCCCTGCATAAAACAAACAATGAAAGGCTAAAAAAATTTTAATAACAAAATATAACAATTGTGTTTTATATACTTATTTTCATCATTTAAATTCTTTCAGAGTACGGAGAGTGCTCGAATTAAACTCGCTCGCGAGCGAGTCCAATTCGAGCGAGTTTTATTTTCAACATTGAAAAGAATTATTCTTTACTGCTCGCGAGTTTTATTTTTGCAAGTTGAAAAATATTGCTCGCGAAAAGAATTCAAATTTTAAGAGTCAAAAATAAAACTCAACTCGCGAGTCGAGCTAAAAAGAATTGTTCGCGAGTTTTATTTTTGCGTATGAATTTTTTTTAACTAAAAATATATTTTTCCTGTTTATTTGTTTGTATGTGTGGATAAATGTGTGTATGTATGAATATTTCATCGAAACACAACACAGCATTAGCAAATGGATCAGAAGTAAGGTGGGAAAAGGTATTTATTGCTACAGCAAATATTACGTTGTGACAAGTATAACTAACCATGAAGAAGAAATAGCAAAGGAAAGGATTCGTTTAAAAGAATGCAATCATGTTATACGTTTCGAAAATATAAAAAAGGCAGTTCATTAATTTCCTATGAATCGTAAACACTTCTATGTAAGTCACTAATGAACGCATACATTTTATTACACATCATTCAAAATTTAACATTTATACGTATTGCACATATATTTTAAACCACACTTATCTACCTGTTTATGAGCAGCATTCACTTGTGTGCATTTTTTTAGTATAAACATTACTTTTACAACCCTTTCCCACACGTCTTGCCAGCCATTTTAACATAAACATTAATATAATAAGTTTTTCAGACCCATTGCACTGACATTTAAACACTCACTAGGGATCAAACAAACATATCAATGATCACATTTTCTATAAATAGTCGTGATTGTTTACTACCTGCTGATGTTTTCTATAAGAATCAACTAATTTGGTTGTCACAAGACAATTATGTGATGGCTTTTGCTACCCTAAAAAACTCTTAATTCATTTATAACACTGGTCTTCAAAAACAAATGTAAGTCTTTAAATAAAAACATATAAATAATAAAGATTTTGAAGCGGTTAATTTAAATCCGTTTGCAGTTTCAAATTTTTTTATGGGCTTGACTAATATTCCGCCCGAAATAAGGGCCGATTTTTATAAAAACACCAACAAATGATTATTAATAATATTTCCTTTAAGTCAAACGAATAACATTTTTTATATTTTCCACTGTTTCGGACATTTTCAGAAATTAGTGGCGATAAACTTTTTTTTTCAAGCAAAATTAGTACTATTTTTTGTTTTCAAAAATTTGTTAACAAATTTAGAACAATTTTTTTTATTATTTATCAGAAAGCCAGATATATTGCGAATAAAATGAGCCATAAACCATGAAAATCGATGTTTATTTTATTTATAATTATTAAAGGCAGCTTTTATGAAAATAATATGTTACCAATCTCAAACACTTTTATTTAAGTCATTTAAGAACGCATACATTTTATTACACATCATTAAACATTTTGCAGGTTTACATATTTTTAAACAAGAAAACATTTATACATTCAAACACACATACATTCTTTTTATAACCCCTTCCTACACATTTGCCTGCCCTTCGTTTCTAAAAATTCATATGTATGTATATTTTTACTTCGCACAAGCAAACAATAATTTTTTTAAACGAGTTGCTCGATTTCAACTCGTATGCGCTCGTTTTCTGCTCGCATAAAATTTGTACTTACGAGTTGAAAAATAAAATTCGTAAGCACAAATTTTAAAAGGAGTTGTTATCTGCTTACGAGTAGAGCACAAAAATCTTATGACTCGTAAAAAATTTGTGCTCGCGAGTTTAAAAATAAAACTCGCGAGCACAAATTTTAAAATGAGAGAGTTGACTCGAATTGTGCTCGCGAGTAGAATTTTTTCCTACCCTGAATTCTTTCTTTTAAAATAAAATAAAATAATACACATTCTTGTTTACATACATAAATAATTTGGGCTCCATTTTTTTAAATTTTTTTTTGTCTCGCATCAATTTCAAATATGACTTATTTTGACAGTTCTTGTGAGAAACTTTTTGCAAAATATTGTTACAGAAACACTTGTTCTCACATCCTTCCAATAATTGCTGGAAAATTATTTAAATGACAGATAATTCTCGCAAAGTAAAAGTACAGAAACACTTATGTGAGAAAAATCATTTTTTGTTTCATATTGCACTGTTTTTGTCATAATTCACTTGTTTCATGCGGGAAATTTTACGATGCGATAAATACAGAAACGGGCTACAGGGCACGTCTGCTCACTTTGAATAACTCAACTACCTAAATGTTATTTTTTGTCTAACTACTAAAGCAGATAGTAGTACAATTTTTAAAAATAAAACTTCTTTTACTGCTACCAAAATTTAAAGGTAGCGATAGCAGTAAAAAAAAATTTACTACGCTGCTCCAAGTATTTTCTTTTTGCGCTACTACTAAAACTATTGCTATCAAAATGTGACGGTAGCGGTAGTTATAGTAAATGAACGACTACAAGTTTTTAACATTTTTTAACTAGACTATTTTGTATTTTTTTATTACTACAGCTACTTGGAGTCTAGTTTTTTAAACACTGCTTTTGGTAACATCCAATGCCTTGCGTGAAATTTTCATTTAGAGTTTAAATTTTAAGACTTAAATGTAGAATAATGTAACATTTCATAAGTTTACATGCAAAGCAAAGAACTTTGTAAAATGGTAATTATTTGAGATTTAAAAGAAATTTTTAATATTTCAGATAAAAAATTTCAAAATGTCTAACAGTCCTATGTGGAAGAAGCTGATAATCACATTTATTATAGGTTTTATTTTACATTCGTAAAGGATTCGGTTCTTATAATTTTACAGCACTTTTTTATTTTTTCTTATGCAATACTAAAAATTATTATTATAAATTATTATCTGATCACTAATTCCACTAACACCGTGGTAATAGTTATAAAACAGATTACCCAGTTTTGGTGTTTTAAAATATTAATGTGTTATTATGAAAAGAATTAAAAACTCTGCTAATTTTTTTCTTGAGTGTGATTATACATTATTCTGTTAAAAAAAATTATATATGTATTTGATGATACGTCATTTTTAATTTTGTAAATAACTTAAAATTATATAAAAATACATATGTAACGTGAATCCTCATCAACAAAAATTTCAAATAATATCTACATTGATGCTGTCTACGCATCGAATACACTATTTTTGAGTCCATGTTTACTTTAGAAACATTTTATGGAAATGTAACTGGTACATTGTTGTATAATGTTGTCACAGAAAAGCTTCTTTCCATTGTAGACATAAACAAATTTGCTGGAGTCTGCACAGATGGAGCCAATGTAATGTTGGGCAAATATAATGGGCTTATAGGCCAATTAAAAAAACACGAATTTGCAGTTCATAATTTTCACTGCATAATTCATCAGACCGCTCTTGCATCGAAATTCATAAATGATACCCCAGCTATGAAGACAGCAGAGGATATAATAAATAAAATTCGAGGCGGACATCATGCGCTTACCCACCGAAAATTTGTAACCTTTTTAAAAAACAAAAATGCTGTGAATTGTGACCTGAAAATGTTTACAGAAGTTCGGTGGCTAAGTCGCGGTGATTGACTGAATAGACTTTATGATTTAAGAGAAGAAATTCTTCAGTTCCTAGAAACTGAGAAAATAGAAAAAGTTTTAGTACAGTGTTTAAAAGATAATAATTTTATTTTAGACTTAGCTTTTTTGGCAGATACGACAAGAATGTTAAATGAACTTAATTTGGAATTGCAAGGAAATGAACGCAATATATGCGACTTGTCAAAAATCATTCACAATTTTAAAACAAAACTTTTTCTAATTTTTTCCCAAATTAAAACTGGTGATTTTTCCAATTTTCCAAAAACTTCACTTGTTTATAGAAATCTCGAAATCGACAAAAGATATGAATATGCCGAAATATTTGAAACACTTTTCAATAATTTTCAAGGCAGGTTTCAAGATTTTGTAATTTTACAACCGCTATTATATCTTTTCGAAAACTCTTTTCGTTGCGATGTAAGCAACTACGAATTTGATATTCAATCAGAACTAATTATACTACGAAGCGAAGTAAATGCTCCAGACGAAAATAATATTGTAGAGTTCTGGAAAGATTTGGATGGCGAGTTCTATCCTGAACTTAAAAAAATTCATTTAAGTGCCTCTCTTTATTCGGACTACTTACCTATGCGAACAAATTTTTTAGGATTTAAAATTTATTTGTTCCAAGCAACGTAATCAATTAAGTTCATCCCATTTGAAAAGCATTCTACTATTACGAAACTGCCATAAAAGAAGATTTTATTTTATAAGTTGTATAACACAAGGGAACAAAATTAAACATTTTTTGTGTTGATAGAAAATTTGTAGCAGTTCTTTACCAATGCAATGTCGCTGATTTTAAAACTGCACTTTTTTCTATCATCTGTGATTTGCGTGCAATATTTATTTTTTATGAATTTTGAAAACATAAAAATCTTTAATTTTTTTACAATTGTTCGATAAGATATTTGAAACTGATTTAGAGTCAAAAAACTTCCGAATAAAAAAAGTGTAGTTTTAAAATCAGAGACATTGAATTGGTAAAGAATTGCTACAAATTTTTTATCAACACAAACATTTTTTTAATTTTGTACCTTTGTGTTATACAACTTATAAAATATATTACTAACATTTTATTTCGGCTGTAAATGAATGCATTCTCTCAATTTTTTTACTCTCTGGTACTCACTACTACACAACAAAAAAATTTTTGGAAATCCCTTTACATCCATTTTTTATCTGGACTCTCTGGGAAGTCAACATCTTAAATTGCTCACATTTAATCTCCTGGCATATCTAAATATTTTCTTTGTAGTGGACTCATATAGCGAGCCACCACTGTGTTTTTATTGATACCGGTGTATATAGTATTGTGTGTTGTGAGCGCGATCATCCAAAAGCTGAGCTTAGGTATGCTTGAAGTAATGTGTGCTTAGAGAATTTACACATTCCAAGAGCAGCCAGAACTTCGAGGGATGGAAGAAGAAAAAAACAGAACTAAATGTAAAGAAGAAAAAAATTACAGCAAATCATAACCAATTGAAGCTCCACGAAAATCGAATTGTTTAAGTCCAAAATTAAAATTAAATCAACATTATTTAAATGGTAAAATATGTGAAAACTCGTTAAGTTATTTACCATTATATAATTATTGCAACAACAAAAGAAAAAAACTACCATACTAGCCTAAAAATTATTTATTTATATTTCCATTACCATTTAAAAACAAACAAAAAAAAAACCAATAAAAAGTTCATTAAATCCATATTTATTGTAATGAGAAAGAAAAAAAGGAAGAAATTTATGAAAAAAAATTGTAGCGTTAACTAAAATTCTCAATCCTTTAAAAGAGATTTACTTTAAGCATAAATTAACTTTTATTTTAAACATTTTAACTTCTCTGATGTTAATTTTAACAAAAGTTCCGCCGTATTTTCTTAAATAAACTTTCAATCGTTTATGCATGTCAAGTATTGCCGTTAAAACAAAAAAAAAAAAAAAAAAAAAAAGGATAAATTTGGCCAGAGAAAACTTTGGTATGAAACACCGTCTATAATTTTTTTTGCTATAAACCATGACCATATGTTAACTGTTAATTAATTTAATTTATTTTTTTTTTTTCATTAACAAGCAAAATTCTTAATTTTGTAATTCCTTGAACTTTAGTTCTCAAATAAATTTTTTTATGTATTAGGATATCAATTATCTGAGGATTAAGGATCGGATATATTGCCCAATACTGTGCTAAGAATACTTTTGTTTAAAGAGGCATAGGTCTAACAAAGCGAACAATTTTGCAGCAGTTTGTAAAATTGTTGAGCAGCTGTCTGATTATCGTTACTTAGTTATCGATATCCATGTTTTTCTGGATCTACGATGTAATGGCTGGGTGTCGATTCATTGCCCGCAAAATAAGTTTTAGTTAAGAATAAAAGTATAAAAGCATATCGGTTTGTTGCATATTTTGTGTACCAATACAACACATGTATACCAAATGTTACCATGTGAAGTTTCTAATAACATTAGTAAAACACTCTATGCTCAGTATTCATTTGATTTTTGCGACTTGGAGTGGAGTGAAATGCTACGTCATGTGCCGACACGTTGGCTTAGTTTAACACCAGCAATCGAAAGACTTTATAAAAATTATGCAGCTATAAAATTTTATTTTCTTGCCAAAGATTGTTCTCCTACTTTACGTCAATTTTTTGAGCTGGAGACTTCAGAAGCATATTTAGGTTTTATCCACAATATAGGTAAGGACTTAATATGCTGTATAAAAAAATTGGAAGAAAAGGGCTTGGTAATAATAAATGTGTATCAAATAATTAAGCGTCTTCGTGATAAGTTAGTACAACAAAAAGAAGAAGCGTTCTATGGCTGCATCACTGAAAGAATCTTTACCTTAATGCTTTCTCACTGGAGAAAGAAAGAAACAAATAGATAATTTGGAGGGTGAATCAAAACTAATTTTGGGTACAATTGTAACGAATTTTATAATTTTGTAAATACTGAAAATGGCATGAGACATATTGTAAACAATGTCCAAAAAAATAATAAATACTTCTAGTGTTATTTTTTGTTTGTATATCATTATTTTTTTAATAACAATTTAATATTCTGGGAATTGAATTGACATTTTGTGAAATGCTTTCTTGTGATATTTTTTTATTTTGTTTTTTCTGAATCTCTTCTATCAGTTGTTTTTTGGTCTTGTATAGGTAATTTAATCCACACATTTTGAATTATTTAACAAATTTTTTTTTTAATAAAAAAATTTATTTAGGTTATTCACAAGAGGTGCGTTTGTTTACTTTTCCAGTAAAATCCAGTAGTTGAGTAAATTTTGGGCAATATGAAAATTTTACTCTCAAAAATGGCTCTTGCACAAAAAAGTAAACGAACGGAAAAATTGCAAAAACTTGCTGGTTAATTCAAACAGCTGATCGCTAAAAAGCTTAGTGTTGTAAAATATGTGCTGTTTAGACTACCCAGTACATAAGGTTTTTGGTACTTGATGAAATGCATTGTAATGATTATAAATTCGTAGCAAATTTATTTATTAAATGAGCTTCTGTGCAAGTTTTAAGACTTGTTTATTTTGTACATGACTTTTAATTTTGTTTCTAGTTGAATTACATACGAAACTACATCAATATTTTATTTTTGATATTTGGTACCCTCAATAATATGCAATAAGAAGTAATCATATATTCATTAGCTTTACATCTCTAAAATATTAATGTAAACAAAAACAAAAATAAGTAATATTGAACAATTAACACAAATTTTACCATGGATGCCAAAAAAAGAAAACTTAATATTTCATGCTCTCCCGGAACATTTGGGAAGGTACAAAGTGGTAAGTAAAATTGTTTAGGATGTAATAAATATTTTTGGTTTTTGTTGCACTTTTAATTCAGCTTTTGTTCTTTTAAATGTTTTTATTACAAATTGTATGCTTTTTGTTTGCTTACTTTTGTTTGTTTACTTAAATGAAACATATGTTTTTGTTTTCTACTGGTTTTTACTGGTAAAAATTTGTTCAGTAAAAATTTGCAGACTCTTTGCTTACAACTGTCACTTTACTCTCTCAGTAGATGCTCTCTTTTGCAAATTTTGGGGTAAACGAACGCACCTAAGGTCTCCTATCCAGTCACATTTTCATGTCATAATTTAACAATCGCTCAAAAATTGCTGGTCATGACGTAAAAAAAATTTCTTTAAATAATAAATTTTTTTCTCCTATATATTTTATTTTAAAGCATTTTTTCATTTGGAATTCCAAAACAATAAATTTTAAGGGGTTTTAAAATTATAACCTATGACAATATGGCTAGATAGGAGACCTCATGAATACCCTCATTATATTGACAATAATTTGTATGAATTTAGAATTTTTTGTGCATTTAGAATTAATCAATGACATTACTTCTTTCTATTTTTAATAATTTGACGTGATGTTTTTGTTATATGTATTCTGTTAAGTTCTTGCCTTAAAAAATAGAAAAATTAATTATTTTGAATGTATAATTTTCTTTTTGTCTTAATAATCTTTTAAAACTTATGAATTCAATAAAATTTTGGGTCAAAATTTGTGTACTGGTTTTATTTCGAATGTACTGGTATTACGATGTACTGATTTTTCCAATTTTAAAAATGGCAACCCTACTAGGAAACGAGCACCAGAAAAGGAGTTCACATTAAGCGGCCCAACAATATCGGAGTGCACCAACTCCAAAAGTTTTGTAGCTCCTCTCTTACTGGTCGTCTAGTTTGTTTTCCCTTAATACACACTACACACGACTCCTTACTTTCACTGGCAAAATTGATACCAAAAGATTTTTTAACTTCGGCCAAATTTTTACCACAAATATGCCCCATTCTTCTATGCCACAAACTAAAATCTTTCCTAGCAACAAAAACATTTCGTTTTGATACAGCTTCACTATCGATACGGTATAAGTCATTACACACTGTAACAGAAGCAACCATCTTGTCATCTTTATTAAGAATTCGGCATGTTTCCCCTTCAAAAAGAACTGTTTTTCCATCCTTAGTCATTTGTCTTACTGAAAGAAGGTTTGCGCACAAATTTGGTACATAGTCAACGTTTTTTACCGTTACGTTTTGTTCTCTATGTTATGTACGTTGTAGATATAAGTGTTGCTATTTATCATATGGTTGCTAGCGCCACTATCAACATACCAATGCATAAGGTTGTTGTTGCTGTACCCATCGATTGTTCGTGCAACAACATTCATGTTCGTACTTGTTGCTATTAGTGTTGACGAAACTTCCTTCTTTTCATTCTACTTTTATGACTTACCGTTACTTTTGTTGTTGCATCTCTTTTGGCAATTCTTGGAAATATGACCATATTCCTTACAGTTGTAACAATGAATTGCTTTTTTCTCCCTCTTGAAATTTTTTGTGTACAGTGCCGCCTCTTTTTCCGAATTTTGGACATCAAATTTAGCGTCTTGCAAAAGAAGATTTTTCACCATATCCACAGTCAGCTTTTCCTTGGAATTTTACACTGCCATCACTAATGGTTTAAAACTGTCCGACAACCCGGCTAACATGAAAGATGCTGTGAGCTCATCGTCTATATTAAGACCTGCATTCTTGACCTTTAAGGCAATAATCACTAACTCATTCACGTACTCTTGGATAGAACTATAGTTTCCTAGTTTTATGTTCACCAACTGCTTGAGTAATTCCACCTTTCTCGTAAGGCCTGTGCCCTCATAGGCGTTCATTAGCGCATCCCAGGCAGCTTTTGCACTCGTGGCTGTCGCTATGTGTCCATAATTACATGGATCCACCATTAAAATAATTTCCGCCAAAGCCCGTTCATTTAAAACAGCGTCACCTTCACCAACTATACCGGTTTGGACAATTTTCCAGCAACCCTTGATGACTAGACAAGACTTTGCTTGTCTCTTCCAAATATCAAAATTTTCACGTCCTCTTAGAAGTTCCAAAGAAAATCCCACTGGAAGCTTCGACATTTTAAAATACTTTCCGAATAAACTTTACGATTCAAAGAAAAACTTTAATTTAAAAATTCTTTAATTATGCGCGGAATGCTTCCCATAACCTGTTGGTTTGAAATCATTTATTAGATTTTAAAAGTTTATTAAAAACGATATGTTTATATTATACTAGCATTTAACCCGCTACTTCGTAAGCGTCTCCTTTTCTTTTGTGGACATATTTTTACGCCAAAGTTTATGTTTCTAGGTTTCAACCCGCTACTTTGTAATAGTTACGATTTCACCGCTAAACGTAAGAATTTCGAAAATGTACCAAATTTTTATTTGTATTTTTTAGATACGTTACGAATGTGATATTTTTTTATTCCAAAGTTTATTGGTTTAATAGATAGATTGAGTGGCAAAAAAGTTTTAAAATACAGGTTTTACCCGTTTACTCCCCAAAAGGGTCGAATTTCAAAAAAGTACCAGACACCTATCCGCTTATTTTTTTTGATGAACATAAGGTTAGGGAATTTACCCGTTTTTAGCTTTTTTAACCTCTAACCATAAACATTTTCAAAACTCCCATCCTACGGAATCGATTTAGCGAGAGGCCAACCTCCCGGTCAAATTTCAACATTTTAGCTTCAGGCATTTAGGACGTGCGTAACGTTACAATTTTATATATATAGATAGGTAGATGAAGAAAAATGTTTTGAAACAAAAATAACAGAATTAGGTATAGATGGCATAGCAAAAAAGTTTTAAAATACAGGTTTTACCCATTTACTCCCCAAAAAGGCTTATGCCGCTTATTTTTTTATTGAACAACAATAAAAACTAAATTTTTGAAAAAAAAAAAATGTTTTGTAAAAAAGTACCAAAAATAGTTACGGTTTTTACCCCTTAAATGTCCGAATTTTGAAAAAGTACCAAATTTGTATTTGGCTTTTTTAGATAACTTTAAAATGTGATATAACCCTTATTTCTATGTTTATGGGTTTAAAACAGAGGTAATCACAAAGAGAGGCAGTTAAAAATGTGTTTGTAGTGGTGAGTGTATTTTGGGTGCACTGAAAGAAATTTTTAGATAAACATGGCGAAACGAATTTTGTGTGTATTAAACATATTTTTTGTTATATAAATTCATATATGCACTTAGTTTTTTTTTTAATTTCTGATTCTATACAAGGCATGCAGCTTTATTCAAAATATTAGATGAAAATTAAAACTATTTCCTCTATATTTTCCACATTTTAATAAAAACATAAAATAGTAGAAAAATATTCAAAGTGTACTGAAAATATTTGAAATTCTGAAAAAGAGAAGCAAATAAAAGTACTCAGTTGAGATATTAACTATGTGTTTTGTTTTTGTTTTTAAATAACAAAAGCGACGGCGACCTGCTTGTTTCAAAGCTAGCATACAACTGAATGAAATTATAGTTTTTTACAATCTTTGAAGTGAGTTTCGGTAACACTCGTGTTGTGTCTGTGAAAATCCCGAAAGAACTCGGCCCCTGGGGGCATAGCGTGATGATCGTTGGTTTAAAAGATAGATGGGGTGACAAAAAAAGTACCAAAATGCAGGTTTTACCCGTTTACTCCGTTAAGGGTCTGAATTTCCAAAAAGTACCAGACACCTGTCCGCTTATTTTTCTAAAGAACAACGATAAGTATTACATTTATTTTGCATCTCTATTAGTTTTGGAGATATAAGGTTACCGAATTTTCCCGTTTTTACCTTTTTTTACACCCTAAACATTCGAATTTCGAAAAATCCCGTCTTAGTGGATCGATTTGGAGAGTGACCAATTGCTAGTCCAAATTTCAAGTTTCTAGGGTAATGATGAATGAGTCAGTCAATCAGTCACTCACGCAACTCTTTTATATATATAGATTAAAAAACGGCTCAACAATAAGGTAAAATAGAATATAAGATGAGTTGAATATAAATTAAAATAAATTAATTTTATTTATTTTTAATGTTTTTTTTTTTTATTCGAAACAATTTATTTGACAACATCATACTAAATTGTTTGACCAATTTTTCGACAAAAAAAAAACATATGCAATTGTTAACAAAATTTTGGAAGAAGGAATATGCTTCACTAATTTTAAAATTAAGTAATAAATTTAAGTCGAACTGTTTGGGTTTTAATCTAAAGATACATATATAATTATTCTGGTTTAAGTTGATAACAGCTAATTTTTTTATATAAATTATTTTTATTTAAAAAGAAATTTTAAAGCTTATAACAATGGAAAGAACAAAATAATTTTGCCTGCACATACATACATACATATGTACCTTCAGTCGTAAATGCGCTAATGCCACAATTTTTGAAAATTAAGTTTTTGATGCAGTTCAATAGAGTTAACAAAAATACATCGTTTGCAGAAAAAATATAAATATTTTTTTCTAGTTTTTATAGATATGTAAAAGTTCTAAGTCCAAAAATGCTAAAGAAAAAGCGCTAGGGCCCATTGAAATGTGAAAATTAAAAAAAAAATTGTTAATATTTGTTAATAGTCAACATTGAAATAAATAAAATAATTTTATAGTATATTTTATTTTTTGCAAATTATGTCATGCTAAAATGTACATTAAAAGTATAAAATATATAATAGAAAAGGTGATAAGTCACAAAAAGCTATGTGAAACATAAATGTATTATTTTTAGTTGGTTTGCAAGCCCATAAAGAGTCATCAATGAAGCAAAACTGGATTTACAGATGTCATATATATTCAGAACTAAAGACCTTAGAAAATTTTTTCTCTCTCCTACAAAATTTATACATTGGACTACATCCTTTTCAACTGAAGGTAATGATATATACTTATATAGGCACATTATATAAAAAAAAATTATGGACTCACCATTGTTTCACTCATTTTTATGTATTTTTGTATATCAAAGAACTTTTCTTATTAATGCACTTGAAATTTGACAGTTATATAATTCTTCTTTGGTGAACTTTTACTAGATCAATACATATATTCATATGTATATATGGGAAGGTAGAATGGCAATGCATATAAAATTCCAATTCAAATCCTACTATTATGAAAATATGATACGAAAAACGGTTAAATTCAAATGTATATAGCAAATAATTATCATAGCACAAATAAAAATATTGCATATACTTATTAATAATTCAACCGCTCGCATATTCAACCCAAACGTTTATTTTACGGAAATAGATGGCACTTGCTGGGATTGAATGTAGAATAATATGTATTAAAATACAGTAAACTAGATGTTTCATTAGAAATATATAATAAATAACTATTAGGATAAATACTTGGATACTTATTGAAAATTTGATTAGAGATTCTATAAAAAACAAAAAAAAAACTTGATGGGATTTCCAAAAATTTTATACATTCGGAAATTCGTGTATTATCGAAATAAGCAAAACATATTTTTATAATTTAGGGGGGGGAAATATCCTTTCCCCCCCCCCTGAATCCGCGCCTGGACTAAAGTTAATCTACAAAGTAAAGCATTAAACACATTCGAGACAGCAGGCAACACGAACACACGACTACAAATGCTGCTAGCTCCAATTGTAGTTGCGTAATCAGCCACTTAATTATTTTGAAGACGACAGCTACAATTTAAAAACTATAAACAGCTGTGTTTTTTGTTATGTACTTACATATCAGTGGTGCCACAATCATTTTTAATTTTTATGAATTGAACAACATGAATAATTGCAGACTCGTACACTAAGTAAATTTAAGCTTACATATATATAAATACTTATTTATTATACATTTTGTAACGTAAAAACAAATTCATTTATTAAAAAACAGTTAAAATATATTAATATTTTGTTTGGACAAACATTTGAAGCAATGATTGTAGAAATATTAAAAATTTTAAATATTTGGCAGACATGTTGAATATTTGTCAAGCTTTTTGTGGTGTCTAAACTTTGCAGAGTAAAGTCGTAGAAGAAGAAGCAATTAAATCATTTTCAGCCGTAAATTCTAATTGTCTAACAGCCTTGTTTGCTCCGTTAGAGTACTCTTTACTCCAAAATTCTTTTTCTTTCTTTTATATCTCTTTTCCGTTTTAAACAAATAGCGAGCAAAATTGCCGCAGCACAATCGTCATTTGCATTCATTGAAAACGAAACAAAAATTAAAAATTGATGTTTGAACGAAATATGATTGTGTTGTTTATTGGCAAACAGATTCAAAAACAAACCACAAACAAGTTTTGCAAGCAATTTGTGTGGTTTATTATGCCCTTTAGTTTATGAATTCTAGGTCGTAAAAGTTTTAGAGCACATTATCAATATCTCTTTTGGTAAAAACTGGATCTTAAAAGTTTAAGTATCATAAGATAGTCTTTTGAAATACATTTCACATGATGTATATAATATACCGAGTTATTAACCCCTTAAGAGCCAACTTCAAAAATTAATATTTCTTAAAAAATGTTTCTACAAAATTTAATTTATCTTAAAATTTTGTCGATATGTATAATAAATAATATTTATTGAAATATTATATGTCATAGAGAACACTTCAAGTTCTTGTATGCTATATTTTTAGAAGCTCCATCATATAAAATTTTAAAGTTATTACGGTTAAAAAAATATCATTTTGGAATTTATTAATAAGTTTGATTAAAAATATGTATGTGGTAATAGTTTATGCACTTTTTACATATTTAATTATAGTAATATGTAAATATTTGAAGAACTTTTTTAATCAAAGCCTTAAAAACTGTGGTAACATGTGTATATTATTGTTAAATAATTATTGTTATATCGACATAATTTAAAGATAAAGCCAATTTAGTAAAAAAAAGTCAGTCAATAAGTAAGAGTATTTGAAATGGGCTCTTAATGGGTTAACAAATCGGTATGCTTTAAACAGCATGTCAAACGCACTTTGAATTTTTAAATGATACCTATACTGCTAAGATTCATTTTATACCTTAAGAGATATGGATAAAGAATTTTGATACTTTTACGACCTAAAGCTCTTAAACTAGGAGCGTTGGTATGACAAATTTCTTCCTACACAGAAAAAATTATTTATATTTAAGACTGGACCTACAAACGATTAATTTTTTTTTTTTAATTATAAAAACTTGAAACCAATAGCGCGTATATCATATTTTTGTATAATTGTCAAAATTTTTGTTGCTAAAATAAAAATCAAACAAAAATATTTATAGAAACAGTAAACAAAAATTGTTGAAATTAATAAAATTTTTAAACAAGGATTTGCTTGAAAATATTTTAGCAATAATTTTTTCTGTGTATATAAATTCCTTTAAAGATACTAAAAAGTAATAATAATATTTGGTGGTGAGCCGAGCTTATATTCTTGGTTCAATCCGGTTCTTAGCTATTTAACGAAAAAATTGTTTTTAAGCACTAATTCTTCTAATTTTTGATTATGTTAGCAGCACTGTTTTTGTTTTGTAGCAGACAAAAATAAAAATTAGTTTAATAATATTAATTAGTTCATTTATTAATGATGTGCTAATAATCCCAAGACCTGAGTGTTTTAAAATTCTTATTCACTTTATGGTCTTACTTGTATAATATTTTTAGCTTTTCTAAAGTATTTGGAAAAAGTTTCCTGACGAGCTGGCCTAAGCAACCAGCGAAATGCGCATAGAAACTAGCTTTCCCACAACAATAAATTTCAGTGTTTTCATTAAAAAATTGGGATTATTAGCACATCATTAATAAATGAACTAATTAATAATAAATATTTCATTCCCGAAAATAATTTTTGATAATAAATTTGCATGTGCCCGGCAAATAAAAAACTTAAATGGCAAGCTGCTTTATTTAAGCAACTTGTTTTTTTTTAATTTTGTTTTTTTCTTTCTATCCTCTTACAACTACAATTCGTGTTGGAAAAAACCCAGCCAATTGTAGGGGAATGTAAGGAAGAAAAATTGACGGTTTATAGTTGTGTCTTTGTTGAAGCTTTGATATTGTTACATGCAAGACCTGAGTGTTTTAAAATTCTTATTCACTTTATGGTCTTACTTGTATAATATTTTTAGCTTTTCTAAAGTATTTGGAAAAAGTTTCCTGACGAGCTGGCCTAAGCAACCAGCGAAATGCGCATAGAAACTAGCTTTCCCACAACAATAAATTTCAGTGTTTTCATTAAAAAATTGGGATTATTAGCACATCATTAATAAATGAACTAATTAATAATAAATATTTCATTCCCGAAAATAATTTTTGATAAGAAATTAGTTTAATTTGACTACAACGACCAAATTAGCATAGACAACAACCTGCAGCCATAAAGCCGTGTCGTCGTTAAAATAATCATTTCCATATACACACATGCATTCTATTTTTGACATATGGAAGTCGGTAGCCTGCTGTCTCGAATGTGTTTAAGGCCCTAATCATGTACAACGCAGCGCAACGCCACAGAACTAACGCAACGCCAAAGAATAACATTGAAAGCACAAACAATGTCATAAATATTTTGTAATTTTGTTGTTGCTTTCTATAGAAATTCACATTGCGTTTTAAAATTTCATACGCTCCATTGCTTGTGTCGTTGAAAATTTTAAAACGATACATGAATTTCTGTTGAAAGCAACAACAAAATTACAAAATATTTATGACATTGGTTGTGCTTTCAATGTTATTCTTTGGCGTTGCGCTGCGTTGTACATGATTAGGGCCTAAAGCATAAAGGCCCAACTAAAATGTGCTTAACCAAACTTAAGCTAGTGTCAAAATTCAACGAAAAGCATGTCAAATGCTTAAGTAAATTACTGAAGACTTTTAGGTGGCTATATTGTACTTATTGGGCTTAAAGACTTTCTACACTTAGTTGCAAACACTTGTACTTTTGGAAAACTATTTTCGTTTTTATTTCTTTAAAATGTAATATTTTTGACGAAATGTCATTTAATTTTTAAAAGTTATAAATATATTACCATAAACAAGTAAATCTATGTTTATCTTTTATTATTTTTAAAGTAAGCGAAAACTTAAATAAAAAAGTACTAAAAAAAGCAACTGCGGTTGCATCTTTTAATTGTAAACAATTATATGTGTGTGAAGATAAATTCAAAAGTTAAATTCATTTTTTAAAAATATCGCAAGCGATAAAAGAATATTATAAAGAAAATACAAGTATTTATACGAAATTTTAAGGTTTTAATGAAATATAAATCGTTTTTTATCGATTTTTTTTATAATTAATCTTTAAATTAGCTACCATAAACTATAAACACTATATCCAAATTGTATTTGTGAACATTTTTATACATTTTTGAAAATTTGACTTAGAGTGAAATTCTCATGAAAGTGCTCTGTGAGGGATATGGCCACTGTGTCCAAACCCTTCCATCTCAAGGAATCAAACCTATTAGAAAATGAAGCCTATGGATAAGGCTACCATAAACTATGAACACTACATCCAAATTGTATTTGTGAAAATTTTTATTTGGATAAAGTGTTTATAGTTTATAGTAGCCTTATCCATAGGCTTCATTTTCTAATAGGTTTGATTCCTTGAGATGGAAGGGTTTGGACACAGTGGCCATATCCCTCACAGAGCACTTTCATGAGAATTTCACTCTAAGTCAAATTTTCAAAAATGTATAAAAATGTTCACAAATACAATTTGGATATAGTGTTTATAGTTTATGGTAGCCTTATCCATAGGCTTCATTTTCTAATAGGTTTGATTCCTTGAGATGGAAGGGTTTGGACACAGTGGCCATATCCCTCACAGAGCACTTTCATGAGAATTTCACTCTAAGTCAAATTTTCAAAAATGTATAAAAATGTTCACAAATACAATTTGGATATAGTGTTTATAGTTTATGGTAGCCTTATCCATAGGCTTCATTTTCTAATAGGTTTGATTCCTTGAGATGGAAGGGTTGGGACACAGTGGCCATATCCCTCACAGAGCACTTTCATGAGAATCTCACTCTAAGTCAAATTTTCAAATATGTATAAAAATTTTCACAAATACAATTTGGATATAGTGTTTATAGTTTATGGTAGCCTTATCCATAGGCTTCATTTTCTAATAGGTTTGATTCCTTGAGATGGAAGGGTTGGGACACAGTGGCCATATCCCTCACAGAGCACTTTCATGAGAATTTCACTCTAAGTCAAATTTTCAAAAATGTAGAAAAATTTTCACAAATACAATTTGGATATAGTGTTTATAGTTTATGGTAGCCTTATCCATAGGCTTCATTTTCTAATAGGTTTGATTCCTTGAGATGGAAGGGTTTGGACACAGTGGCCATATCCCTCACAGAGCACTTTCATGAGAATTTCACTCTAAGTCAAATTTTCAAAAATGTATAAAAATTTTCACAAATACAATTTGGGATTGGGGTCTTTCGCAGATGTGGAAAGCTTTCTGATTGCCATTCACTTGGGAATGGCCAGAAGTGACTCAGTTGTTGAAATTCCCAAGCAACTCACACTTCCGGTTTTAAACCAAGTATCCCCTGGAAATGTCGCTCAGACATCCGTCTGTCGATAGCTAACGTGAGAAGGCGACAGTTTGAGTAGCCTGACCGGCATGGTAACACCAATGCGTCTCAGGTAATTAGGTGGCAAACAGTATACCAATTAGTCACTGAAGCTCAACTGTTTATATGCCGTTTAGACGGCGCACCTGCCTAGAGGTTGTTGGCAGCCCCAACGCTAGGATCGGACGCTTTGGCCCAATCAGTCAATCGTCTTAAACAAACCGATTACAGAAACGTCAACAAATGAAAATAATAACTCTCCCTCACCGATGACGACCTACCGCTTTAAACAAAGGATAATGATTGGAACATGGAATGTTAGAACCCTCTCTTCTCCATCGAGACTTGAGCAAGTGTGTAACGAATTTGTCTCTTATAAACTGGACATCCTCGGTATGAGTGAAATTAAATGGTTGAATAAGGGTACTGAACAGCTTGAATCCGGCCATTTATTTCTTTTTTCTGGCAACGATAGATACCGTATGAACGGTGTTGGCTTGCTTTTGTCACCTATGGCAAAACAGGCGCTCATTGAATACGTTCCCATTTCAGACCGCCTAATAAAGGCTCGTTTTAATTCTAAATACAGGAAGATATCTGTACTTCAGTGCTATGCTCCTACCGAACCAGATGATGACAAAACAAAAGAAGAGTTTTACTCCCAACTTGAAGCAGCTGTTAACACCATTCCATCGGGTGATATTAAAATAGTTCTGGGCGATTTTAATGCTAAAGTTGGAAGTGATAACTGCAACCTTCAAAGGATCATGGGATCCCATGGCTTAGGATCTTCGAGAAATAACAATGGGGAGCTCTTGGTTGATTTTTGTGCACGACACAGTTTATTTATTGGTGGTACTAAATTCCCTCACAAGGATATCCACAAGTACACGTGGGAATCGCCAAACGGCCAATATCGTAACCAAATAGATCACATTCTGATCAATAAATTGTTCTTAGGATGCCTACTGGATATTAAGACCCGTCGTGGCGCAGATATTTACAGTGATCATCAACTTTTAGTTGGGACCTTTAAACTACGCCCAGCAGCTCATAAGCGCTATACAAAGCGCAAAAGGTACAACCTACCTCGTCTCCTAAATCCTCAAACACAGTCGGCATACGAGGACTTATTGAAGAATAAACTTCAACCAAATGTACATCACCCTTGGCAAGAAATTGCACAAATTTGTAAGGATAGCGCAGAATCCGTCCTTGGTATACGTAAACGTGACCACAAACCTTGGCTGAGTGAACAAACATGGCAACAGATCAAATTCAGAAAACAGCTAAAACAAAAAGTTGACCGTGCAAAAGCAGCAGAGGAGAAACAAAGATACAGACAGGACTATGGACAGGCTGCACGTAGTGTAAAATCAATGGTAAGAGCAGACTGTAAAGCTAACTATAATAATATTGCTTCAGATATGGAAAAAGCTGCAAATACTGGCAATCTGCGGGATGTCTATTCTGGCATAAAACAGCTCAGCGGTAAAAAATTAAATACAACGTCATCAATAAAGGTTCAAAACGGTAACGATCTAAGTACCATTGACCAACAGCTCGAAAGATGGCGGGATTATTTCTCAACAGAACTCGCAAAAGATGTAGATACTTCCTTCCCTTTGTTAGAAGCACGCCGCAATCCAAACCGGCTAATATCAACGTCATCACCAACCTTACATGAAGTACAAAAAACCCTGGAGAATCTGAAGAACCAAAAAGCTTCCGGCCGCGACGACATCCCAGGTGAACTCTTAAAATATGGTGCAACAACACTTGCCAAATCCTTAACCCCAATTATAAGCGAAGCATGGGATACAAATTGTATACCTCGTTCTTGGAAGGAAGGTGTAGTAATAACTGTCCCCAAAAAGGGTGACTTAACGTCATGCAAAAACTGGAGAGGTATTACTCTACAGAACGCAATATGTAAAGTAATGTCGCTTTTAATTTTGGGAAGAATAACGCCGGTGGTGGAACCTCTTCTCCGCAAAGAACAAGCTGGATTTAGACCAAACCGCTCTTGTGCGGATCATATTAACACACTACGTATCATCATTGAGCAATCTGTTGAACATAATTCACAATTATATCTTCTTTTTGTGGACTTCGAGCGTGCATTCGATACACTGTCTAGGAACGCTCTTTGGAATGCACTGGCTCTTAAGGGTATCCCTGAAAAGATAATCAATCTTATTAAGGAACTCTACAATGACTCAACTTGCGTTGTGCGTTTTAACGGTCAGGATAGCCAACCTTTCCAAACAAACCGTGGTGTTAAGCAAGGATGTGTCTTATCGCCAACTCTATTTCTAATTCTCCTGGATTGTGTCATGCAAAAGACCAATTTAGATTCACCGCGTGGGATCCGTTGGAACTTAAACGAATTCCTTAATGATATTGACTATGCCGATGATTTGTGTTTAATGGTACACCGTTTTTCTGATATAGAAGACAAACTCAAAGTTCTCACACAAAATGCAAATGCGGTTGGTTTAATAATCAATGTCAAAAAGACAAAACTGCTAAGGATCGGTAACACTTTAAATACATCCTTAACATTGAATGGTGAGAATATCGAAGATGTTGAGTCCTTCTGCTACCTCGGAAGCATTCTTACAAGCGACGGTGGCTCAGAAAAAGATATAAATAATAGAATCAATAAAGCTAGAGTTGCATTTCATAGTCTATTTAAAGTATGGAGATCAAAAAATATTTCTAAAAAAACTAAGCTCCGTATATTTCAATGCAGTGTTATGTCAATATTATTGTATGGCTGTACTACTTGGGGCACTTCACAACAACAAATAAGAAAACTTCAAACATTTGTTAATCGTTGTCTAAAGCAAATTCTTGGAATATTTTGGCCCAACTGGGTAACAAACGAACAACTACTCACGCTATCCAATTGTCAACCAGTAGCAGCAGAAATTTGCAAACGTAAATGGTCCTGGATAGGCCATATACTTCGGAGACAAAGAGATGATATTGCTAGATCTGCCTTAGACTGGAATCCCCAAGGTCAACGCCGAGTCGGTCGACCTCGTATCACCTGGCAACGAACTACTCAACGTGAATGTGAAATAGTGAACATAACATGGAACCAAGCCAAAGCACTTGCCGAAAATCGCAATAGATGGAAAGAATTCGTTGACGCCCTATGTTCAACAAAATGAACTTTCGTATAATTATTTATCATTACTATTTTTTTTTTTTTTTTGTTTGTAGTGATTAATATTTATTATGAATAAAGGCTTAAATATAATATAAAAATTTTCACAAATACAATTTGGATATAGTGTTTATAGTTTATGGTAGCCTTATCCATAGGCTTCATTTTCTAATAGGTTTGATTCCTTGAGATGGAAGGGTTTGGACACAGTGGCCATATCCAGCACGGAACTCATTGATAAGAATTTCAGTCTAACTCATATTTTTTCAAAAATCATAAATTTTAATATTAAAAGACTAATTTAAAGATTAATTATAAAAAAAATCGATAAAAAACGATTTATATTTCATAAAAACCTTAAAATTTCGTATAAATACTTGTATTTTCTTTATAATATTCTTTTATCGCTTGCGATATTTTTTTAAAATATTTTTTATCGCATGCGATATTTTTAAAAAATTAATTTAACTTTTGAATTTATCTTCACACACATAACAATTATATGTATCTATTATGTGTCATTTGCTTAAGGATGAGCGAAATTGACCGCACTTTCCTTAAGTAAATGACACTTGACGAAACTTAACGAAAAGTGTCTTAAGCACATTATTTGTATACATTTGATTGTGTGTATTCGCACATTTGCTTAAGGTTCATTAAGCACATTATAGTTAGGCCTTAAAGCGTTAAATTGAAAGCAAGAAGAGTTGCGAAATATAGTATATAAAAGAGCATACAATTAGTAGTGAATAAAATAAGGCGCAGGAGATATACAGTAACCAGTGTAAATTTTCGTTCATTCTCAACACTATAAAATACATAAAAGCTTAAAAATTAATATTTTGTGGAAATAAGAAAAAAAAAATTTTTGACGGGCTAGGATTGGTGGGATACCTCCCCCTACCCATAAAAGCTAAAAAAATTTAGTTTTATGGTATAAAGGCGTAAGAATTCCATTTCTTTTAATATTTAGATTATTTTTGTCAATATAATGTTATGTAACCGCCTACAAAAATGATGGGCGAAATATGAAATTTTACGATCTGGGTCCAATTTTAGGTTTTTAAACTTTCAACGACGTTAAAAGATGTATTTATTAAACAAAAAGTATGGGAAAACTCTTTAAAAAATTTAATTTTGCAAAGGTAGGATTAGTTCTTCTTGTTCCTGGTTTATTTATTTTTGAGCTTTACCTGCTTATGATACCTAATTAAAATCCCGCAATTATACACAGTTTACAGAATTTTTAATGTAAAAGTAAATATCTTACCTGTACATCCAATTCAATAAGTTGACTTTTATGTGATAATTGCTTAATGTAAGATATTTCTCGTTTAAAAAAATCCACAGCTAAAACTTCATTGCTATAAGTACCAACAACGCGGGACCCAAAGTTTGTTAAAATCTTCAAATCCTTCCATGCTCTTTCCGCAATAAATGAATGGGGATTATGAAGTAGGTCAGAGTTACCTAAAGCTTTTGGTAAGTTCTCATGCAAATTATATCGGCATCCATATCCCAACAGTATTAACACACCAAGTACCACAAAACTCCATCCTTCCCATATATGATGAACATTACGCTTGCTGTAAACTGGTTAATAAAATGTTTCGTTAGATCTTAATTAAAAAATTTGAAATGTATCGGTGTGTATTAGTGTCAAAAAATAATTACCACTATCAAAAATGATTTTTCCTCCACCAGTCTGGCGCCTACAATCCTGTTGTAAAATAATTCAAGAAAAAAAATTGTGTTTATTACCTAAAAAGTTTTATATTTTATGGATATGTAATATTACACAGTACAACATTTTTCGGGTGATTGATTCGGGACTCAATTCTGATAATTGTTTATGAAAGTAGACCCAAAAAGAAGAACTTCTGCATCATTAGTTTGGTCAAGGTACATCAAATAATAATTTAAAAATTAATTTGAATTTAGTAAGTATCGTTTAGGGGAATTTGTCACGTTTTAGGCTCTTTTCTTTGTCATAACTCGAGAACCACTAGTCCGAATAAGCTGAAAAAAATTAAGAATTACAATTCCTTTAATCTGTTCATACAACGTTTCGCTACATAATCAACAGTTTCGCAGTTATAAATAAATATATGAAGAAAAAAAATATTTTTTGCCCAAAAAATGAAATTGAAATTTTTTATTTTTAATTCATAAAAAATCCTTTGGAAAAACATTGATGACTTTTTATTGATTCTTAAGTTTGTTTCAGCTTATTCGGACTAGTGGTTCTCGAGTTATGACAAAGAAAAGAGCCTTAAACGTGACAAATTCCCCTATACGATACTTTCTAACTTCAAATTAATTTTTAAATTATTATTTGCTGAACCTTGACCAAACTAATGATGCAGAAGTTCTTCTTTTTGGGTCTACTTTCATAAACAATTATCAGAATTGAGTCGCGAAATCATGTGTTGTACTGTGTTATTGATAACACTATGCCACGAAAAAGATATCCTCAATAATGAGATGTATTTTATTTAAGCTAAATTGGGGATGATGGACACGTATATGGAATGCATTTATTTTTCTTAAAAATGTTTTCGAAATATTATCGAAAAATCTGTTGTTTGCAGTTTATAAGGCAAGTTCAAAAAATCTTGAGAACTGATTTTACACTGTTGCAAAGATATATTTTTCCTTTTTTTAGCCCATATCTATACTGAGTTTATCGGATAAAAATTCACATAGTTACACGGTTTTAGGTCAAAAAGAATTATTTTTTTAACGTTTAAGGCAAATAAAAAATTTCTTAAACTGCATCTTAAAAAATATTTGTTCCAAACGTACTACGCGTTAAATTGTTATCATTAGAAAAAAAATAAAAAAAATTATGACATATTTAGTGAAAACATCCGCATTTGAATTTTTATAAATAATTTTTTTGCATTTTGCAGCTTTTGTGAAATTTTTTCCAATACTTTGTTTGAAAACTTATCTTTTAGTAAATTTGGTTTTTGAAAATGCAAAAATTTATGAAAAAACAGAACTCAGAATATAATTACACGCAGAGTACACATTCAACTAATTACACATGGGTTATTCACAAGGTCATAAAGTTGTAGAGGTCTTAAAATAATTACAAGAAATATATATATATGCATTCATATATGACTGCTATGGCAACCGCTAATAATTTAAATTTAAACTGCAAAGTTATGACGAATCAATGACCACAGAATTAAAATTTTTATTTTTTATCAAAAAAGTTGTTTTTGGGAATACATATTTTTTTCATTAAAAGATTTTATTTATTGTGCTTAATTCCCTTTTTTTATAATTGATAAAAATACTGAAATTTATTGTTGGAGGATAAGCTGTTCCTATCAGATCATCAGGATACGTTCTCCTATATAATTTTAGAAAAGCCAAAGCTATCAGCAAACAAGACTACAGAGGGAATGAGAATTACATACACTCAAACGTCTTGTTTGCAACGATATTCAAAGTGAGTTTATCTTTTCTTACATTCTCCACTGCAATTAGTTGGAATTCTCCCAATAAATAAAATTTTTTAATGAAAAAAATTTTTATTTTGTTTGAAACACAATCATATTGCTTTTTAAGCAATTGTAAAATATTATGATATGACTTGATAGCACACCTTGTGAATCATCCAAATATGTGTAATTACATATGGAACGGAACAAATCTATTTTACCGACGCAGCTCCAAATGAAATAAAATTACCTAGGGTGATAGAAAATGGAAAAATAAGAAGAAAAAAATAAAATAAAAAATTGGCGCAAACGCTTAGTTTTCGAGTTATGGACGTTTAAAGTTTTCATATAAATATGCGATTTTCCACTACAATTATGAACGTATATGGCCAATGTTGGTATAATTTTAAAGCTCTTGAACAGATTTTTCTGAATATACAAAATTTATTTCAAAATTATAAACTCTTTAGTTCACATTACAGTTAATTTTTTATATTACGTCGAAATGTTTCGGAAGTGCACCAGGAAAGAGTGCAGTTCATTTCAATAAAAGTGATATACAAATTTTATAAAATAACACCAGCATCGCAAAAACAAACTTATCTGCATAGCCAGCCTTTGATCGGACGCAAGGATCTACTTCTCTATGGTATAACAAACGCCGGCTTGGCTTAATAAAGCTTCCTTTCATAGTATAACAAATACCGATTTCGCTAACTTAAGATTCTCTGCATAGCCGACCTTCGGCCGGGCGCAAAGATTTCCTCCTCCATGGTATAACGACCACTGGCTTTGCTAACTAAAACATCTCAGCATAGCCGGCTTTCGGCCGGGCGCAAGGATTTTCTCCTACATGGTATAGCAAACACTAGTTTCTCTAACTAAAGCTGCTCTGCATATCCGCCCTTTGCCCATGGGCAAGGATTCTCTCCTCATTAGTATAACATAAACATAACGAAGGTTTTAATGTTATTTTAATTAAAATTCTTAAATACACAATTTACTTGCCCTTTCGTATAAATTTGTATTTGTATTAATTAATGACTTGAAATGAATTTGAATTTTTAAAATTATTGAATAATAATATTTAAGTTATAAATAAATTATTGTAATTAAATTTCTTGCAGTGTAGTTTTAGTACTTGCTAAAGTTAAGCTGTCAAACTTATCCAACCTTCGGCGTGGATAATAAAGAGAGGTTGCATAAGTTTAGCAGCAAGATCGTTAATTTAATTCTTTTTTGTGATTTACGGTGAGCAGTTGAATCGTTCTGCAATTTCCTTTTCTCAACATATATAACCTAAGACGTTTGTTACAACAATAAAAAAGGTAACCGCCTGCATTAAAGTCACACAACCACCATCTTGTTTCTCTGGAACAACTCAACACCCGGTAAGCTACCATTGCCCTTTACTTACATGAAAGAAAATTAACCCCCTTATTTCTTTTATTTATTCCCAACTCCAATAATTATAATCCTCCGCTGAGAGACTATAATTATCAATGTTCAAAGATTTCTCCATTTCTTCTCCCTATAAGAAAGAGAAATCTTTAAACAAAATATTTAGGCCACCCAATACGCCAAAATAGCCATGGTCCTTTCGAGACTAAAGGAAAGAAGCAGGAAAAAGTGCATCTGGTCACCCCCAAAATCAAAAACTCTGCAAAATCTATAAAATCTCTCATCAAGAAGAAGAAGCATGAGGTAAATAAAAGGTGCTTTTGAGTACTTTTACAGTAAAATGCAGTAAATGAGTAAACTGAAAAATTTTCTCTCACAAAAAGCTGTTGTCCAAAAAAGTACGCGAACGCAAAATTTGTAAAAATTCGTAAAATAAAGGCAACAGCTGATGGCAAATAATTGAAGTGTTGAAAAATGTTTACACTTTTGACTACTTAACTCATTTTCTTATCGGTACTCGATTAAATACTTTTTATAACACGAACATTTTAAGAAAATCCAAGCAATTTATTTCATTTTTCTTTCACATTTTTATTTTTTTTATTTTATTTGACTTTACTAATTTGTGTCCGGCAAAATTTGTTTAAGAATACATGAATAAATTTTTTGCTATTGATTACTTAAAAAATAAGTGAAGTACTAAGTACCCAAATACAAATACCTTTAACAACTCTAAAAAATAAAACCACAACAACAAAAAAAGTTTAAAAGTTAAAATTTAGCCATATAAATGCACAACAAAGAAGTTTATTTAATTAATATTTATTAACTTTTTGTTATTGTTTAATTTTTATTTAAACTTTCCTTTTTTAAAACAATTTCTTCACAATTTGTATCCTTTTTGTTTGTTTCTTTTGCTTGTTTACCTTTTGTAACATATGTCTTCCAGACAAAGAAAGGAAAAATACATTTGTACTGGAAGAAGCGGCTAGAATCGCTAACTTGGAGGCCACTCGATCAATTTTTGTCTTTCAATTCCTCTCAATTTGCTCTCACTCTCATTTTTTTTACTAACACACTCACACTTTTTAAATTGACCACGAGATTGATCTCAATTTTAACTATCCATTTGTTTGGAAATTTTACGTTCAATTTAACAGCTGATTAGAAGTTTAGTGAGCAAATTTTTCGTTTGTCAGTATAAATAGTTTTCTTGAAAGTAAATTGCTTAAAAATTGCGTGCAGCCTACGTCATAGCTTTCAATTTATGTAAATTTTGACAAACAGTATATGTAAAAGACTATCAACAAAAAGTTGATAGTGTGGCCGCACGGTAAGAGATAAAGTTTGTGTTATATTGTGAAGCATAAAAATGCATGGAAGTAGCTTATCCACAAACTATAAGGAATTTAACAAGAGCGAAGGAATCAAGCTGGAATCGACAGGGAAAGCCAACATTAGATCCCCCTCAAGGGTCAACCACTTGGTTATCTGCAACAAACACAAGGTATTTAAAATGTAAATAATGTTTATGCAAGCAAAGTAAAGAAAAAAAACCCATTTACTCGGTCTCATACACTGTGTTTCATTACTTACATGCACCCACAGTCATATGTACATGCACTCACACACACATTGGTTTATTGGCAAAAGTAAGAGATAAACCAACCACTTTGTGTCAATTTAACAGAGCACGCATCTCCCTACATACACACATTCGAACATAAAAAGAAATAATAGATAGAAAAGAGAGAAAAAAAGCTTTGCGTTCTCTTGATCTTACAAGTTATGCTTTTAACCAGGGCAGCGTAACCGTTATGCGACTTAAGTTGCATTTTGCAACCTTTTTGACGTTCTGCGACTTTTTTAAACTCGTCTAATTTTGCAACTTTTTCCGACTTTGTGCGATTTTTTTCCCCTTTTTTGTAAGTGAAATACTTTTTTCTTTTTATAGACATACACTGCATAATTAAACATATTTTCCCATAAAAATATCAATAAAACATTCCCCGGGATATGGTAACCTCATTCGATTATTTTGTTTCAAGGCGAATTCAAATACTGAACTAATCTAGGATGATTGGCAGGCTTAAGTCCAGTTTACCAACGCAGCTCCAAATAAAAAAAAAGCACATAGGGTGATAGAAAATTGAAAAATAAGAAGAAAAAATAAAATGGCAAAATTCTCGGAAACGCATAGTTTCCGAGTTATGGACCTCTGAAGTTTTCATATGAATTTGCGATTTCCCATTACATTTCTGAACCTATATGGCCAATATTGGTATCATTTGAAAGCTTTTGAATAGATCTTTCTGGATATAAATATTTTATTTAAAAATTCTTAATCCATTAAGGAGCGGCGATGAATTTACGAAAAAACAAAAGTTTTTAGTAAGCATAAAAACCAATATATGTATTTATGTTTTAAATTTGTTTTTTAATTCACTTTTTTCTAAAATAAACTTAACTTAACTTTTATACAAACATACTTATTTCTATCTACACTAAGAAATTAAAAAAAAAATTAAAAAATTATTCGCTCTCTGATTCGGGAGAAAACCTATGCAGAAAAGCATTAGTAAGCGAAGCCGGTGTTTGTAATACCATAGAGGAGAAAATCTGTTCATCCGGCCGCAGGCCGGCTATGCGGAGAAGCTTTATTTAGCGAAGCCGGTGTTTGTTATACCATAGAGGAGAAAATCCTTGCGCCCGGCCGTAGGCCGGCTATGCGGAGAAGCTTTATTTAGCGAAGCCGGTGTTTGTTATACCAGAGGAGAAAATCCTTGCGCCCGGCGGAAGGCCGGCTATGTGGAAAAGCTTTATATAGCGAAGCCGGTGTTTATTATACCATAGAGGAGAAAACCCTTGCGCCCGGTCAAAGGCCGGCTATGTTGAGAAGCTTTATTTAGCGAAGCTGGGATTTTTTTGATAAAATTTTTATTACCTAGTGCACTTCCGTAACATTTTGATATAAAATGTTGTAAAAACTGTATTAGGAGCTAAAGAGTTAAAAAGTTTTAAAAAATTTCCAGAAAGATCTGTTCAAAAGCTTTCAAATGATACCAATATTGGCCATATACGTTCAGAAATGTAGTGGGAAATCACAAATTCATATGAAACTTCCGAGGTCCATAACTCGGAAACTATGCGTTTCCGAGAATTTTGCCATTTTATTTTTTCTTCTTATTTTTCAATTTTTTATCACCCTATGTTCTTTTTTTTTTATTTGGAGCTGCGTTGGTAAACTGGACTTGTTCCGATTGGCATTTATAAGAAGAAGCATTTTCATTGAATTGGATGTGTAAACGCTTGTAATTTTCAAAAACACTAGTCTTTTTATATTTTGTTATAACACACGAAAGTATAATCGAAAAAAAGCTGTCTTTTTTTTAAATTAAATTCAGTGATATTCCTTTGTGCAAAATTAGTAAATAATACATATCCATTTTATTATTTATTTGTGACAAAAATAATAATTAATTTTAAACGGCTGAGCCGGCGCTTAGCCAAGAAAAGCTGTGAAACAAATACATAAACGAATTAAACTTTATGGACAGGTAAATATGGCTTTCATTTTTGTAGACATATTTCAATATTAACGATTAATTGAAAAAGGTTTCTTGTTAGATCAAAAAGAAAGGCTGATAATGAATCTGCAAGCAAAACCCGCCAGGTGGTGGGAAAATGGTATGACACGAGCAATGAAAAAAGTTCAGAATCTGAAGGTACCCTTGATTCCGAATCGGAAAATTGTGAAAATCCCACTTGTTCTTCTAAGAGACGGCCCGGTTTTATTCTAAAGAATGGGAGTTGCAGTATAAATGGCTTAAGCAAGATGAGGAAACAAAACGGCCTTTTTGCATTGCTTGTAAACAACTTCTGGTTAATCAAAAAAATCACCTTTACCGACATGCAGAAACAAAAAAGCATATTGCTAACTTAAAGCAAGCTTCGGAAAATAGTAAAATACAGCTGAGTGAATTTTTGCCCAATCGAAATACAAACTTCCGAAAAAATGTTGCAGTGGCAGAAATTAAAATAGTCTTACGGGCCATTTGTAAAAACCAATCGTTTAAGTCTATGGACGGAATAAGTAAATTCAATTCTTTGATTTTTCCTGATTCGAATATCGCTAAGTCAGTAAGTAATATTTGTTAAAGGAATAATATTTCGTTCACATAACAACAAAAATTGTTATTAATTGCAGGTAAGATGCAGCCGTACTAAATCGAAGGAAATTGCACAGTTTCTCGGAAGGGAAGGTCAGCTTTCTATAGTCTCTCAAATGCAAAAGAAACAGTTTAGCCTCATTATCGACGAGGCAACTGACATTTCCACTGATAAGTGTATGGTAATGGTAGTGAGACAATTTAACATGGATCGAGGCAAGACTGTAGATAGTTTTTTTAAATTAGTAAAACCAGAAAATGGGAAAGGCGAAACAATTTGTAATTCTGTGCTAGAAGCACTGGAAAGAAATCATATTCCACTATTAAATTTCATCGGGTTTGCTACTGACAACGCATCTGCAATGGTAGGAAAAATTAATGGTGTGCCCAGGTTATTAAAGATGAAAATTCCCCACTTATTCCATCTTGGCTGTGTCTGTCATTCTGTGAATCTTATGAACATTTCAGCATTAGAGTGTATACCCGAAGACGTCGAGAAGTTAGCCAAGAATATTTTCAACTTTTTTAAAAGCTCAAACAGGCAAGTTGACTTCAAAGAATTGCAAAGTATTTTTGAAGCGCCAGAACACAAGCTTGTAAGGCTTTCGGACACTATATGGCTATCTTTCGAATCGGTCGCAAATAGAATCTTAGAACAATGGACTGTACTACAGCATTATTTCATTCGAGCACAATTTGAAGAAAAATGTACAAAAACATTGGATAAAATTCGTTTAATTCAAGATGGGCTGTCGTTCACAAATCGCATTTATTTAAAATTGTTAGTGTATATTTTAGGTATAATGAATAAGTTTAACAAATGCTTTCAGAGCGAGTCATCTCAAATAATTTACCTTATATCATTTACAAGGGAGATTTTACTCCAAATTTTCCAAAATTTTCTAAAGAAAGAATGTATATTGACAACAAAGCTAGAAAATTTAAGTTATAGAGATACATTAAATATTAAAGATATTATAAATGTATATATAGGCCATGAAGCTGAAGTTGCAATACAGTCTGAAAATATATCTAATATTGAATGCATAGCAATCAAACAAAATATTTTAAAATTTTACCAAAAACTCTGTGACGAAATATTGTCGAGAATTAATATTAATGATAAGAAACTAAATATTTCAAGGTTTTTAAAACCACCTTTTTTTACCTCTAACGAAGACGTTAACTATATTGATCTCATATCTGAATTTAAAAATTTTGTAAATGACCCTGAGGCTTTTATTAACGAATTTAAGTTGTTAGAAAGTAAATCCAATGACAAATCATACAAATACATTTTTGAAATAACAAATGCTGAAAATTTTTGGCATACAGTAGGAAGCTCAAAAAATTCTTTAAATGAACCATTGTACCTTAATTTATACAAATTGGCAGCGCATGTATTAACTCTACCGCACAGCAGTGCGTGTGCGGAAAGAATTTTTTCAAAATTAGGTTTAATGACAAATAAATTAACGAACAGGTTAAAAGTAGAAACTTGTGAGTCCATGCTATCAGCTCTAAATCTGCTAGATACCGAAATAGAAGGTTGGATGCCAAGTAATGAACTTGTGCGAAAACACAGAGACGAAGTTACAAAAAAATAAAACGTCAAATTTATATACATATTAAAGTAATTAACTGTAAAATGAATACACAAAAGTATATGGGTTAATTCCAAACACAATGCTTTTTTTTCGTCTCAAGCTTTTTATTTCTTTCATGTAAAAGAAAATAAAAAAACAAAAACGGCAAGTAAGCTCTAAAATAATTAGCAACAAACAAAAGTAGTTGTTATTATTGTAAAACTTTCTGCTAAATTGTGCAAATGGTGCTTTAACTGTATATCATGCCTATTACATACAAATATACCTGTCTCCACACATGTTATTCATTAAGCAACATGGAAAAAGAGTTGAAAACAATAGAACAATAATAAAAAATTCAACTGTTTTTCAATGATTGTATTTATTTTTATTGCTTTTTCCTGGTTTTACCTGAAAAATGTTATCAATGTCATTTTGACGTTCTAATTTTACTTTGTCTCTGCGTTTTTTCCGTAATGTCACATTTTTTTTAATTAAGTCATAATCATTACTTGAGCTGTTTCGTTTGCTTTATGTGCATCGCTATAATTTTCAAAAACACTAGTCTTTTTATATTTTGTTATAACACACGAAAGTATAATCGAAAAAAAGCTGTCTTTTTTTTAAATTAAATTCAGTGATATTCCTTTGTGCAAAATTAGTAAATAATACATATCCATTTTATTATTTATTTGTGACAAAAATAATAATTAATTTTAAACGGCTGAGCCGGCGCTTAGCCAAGAAAAGCTGTGAAACAAATACATAAACGAATTAAACTTTATGGACAGGTAAATATGGCTTTCATTTTTGTAGACATATTTCAATATTAACGATTAATTGAAAAAGGTTTCTTGTTAGATCAAAAAGAAAGGCTGATAATGAATCTGCAAGCAAAACCCGCCAGGTGGTGGGAAAATGGTATGACACGAGCAATGAAAAAAGTTCAGAATCTGAAGGTACCCTTGATTCCGAATCGGAAAATTGTGAAAATCCCACTTGTTCTTCTAAGAGACGGCCCGGTTTTATTCTAAAGAATGGGAGTTGCAGTATAAATGGCTTAAGCAAGATGAGGAAACAAAACGGCCTTTTTGCATTGCTTGTAAACAACTTCTGGTTAATCAAAAAAATCACCTTTACCGACATGCAGAAACAAAAAAGCATATTGCTAACTTAAAGCAAGCTTCGGAAAATAGTAAAATACAGCTGAGTGAATTTTTGCCCAATCGAAATACAAACTTCCGAAAAAATGTTGCAGTGGCAGAAATTAAAATAGTCTTACGGGCCATTTGTAAAAACCAATCGTTTAAGTCTATGGACGGAATAAGTAAATTCAATTCTTTGATTTTTCCTGATTCGAATATCGCTAAGTCAGTAAGTAATATTTGTTAAAGGAATAATATTTCGTTCACATAACAACAAAAATTGTTATTAATTGCAGGTAAGATGCAGCCGTACTAAATCGAAGGAAATTGCACAGTTTCTCGGAAGGGAAGGTCAGCTTTCTATAGTCTCTCAAATGCAAAAGAAACAGTTTAGCCTCATTATCGACGAGGCAACTGACATTTCCACTGATAAGTGTATGGTAATGGTAGTGAGACAATTTAACATGGATCGAGGCAAGACTGTAGATAGTTTTTTTAAATTAGTAAAACCAGAAAATGGGAAAGGCGAAACAATTTGTAATTCTGTGCTAGAAGCACTGGAAAGAAATCATATTCCACTATTAAATTTCATCGGGTTTGCTACTGACAACGCATCTGCAATGGTAGGAAAAATTAATGGTGTGCCCAGGTTATTAAAGATGAAAATTCCCCACTTATTCCATCTTGGCTGTGTCTGTCATTCTGTGAATCTTATGAACATTTCAGCATTAGAGTGTATACCCGAAGACGTCGAGAAGTTAGCCAAGAATATTTTCAACTTTTTTAAAAGCTCAAACAGGCAAGTTGACTTCAAAGAATTGCAAAGTATTTTTGAAGCGCCAGAACACAAGCTTGTAAGGCTTTCGGACACTATATGGCTATCTTTCGAATCGGTCGCAAATAGAATCTTAGAACAATGGACTGTACTACAGCATTATTTCATTCGAGCACAATTTGAAGAAAAATGTACAAAAACATTGGATAAAATTCGTTTAATTCAAGATGGGCTGTCGTTCACAAATCGCATTTATTTAAAATTTTTAGTGTATATTTTAGGTATAATGAATAAGTTTAACAAATGCTTTCAGAGCGAGTCATCTCAAATAATTTACCTTATATCATTTACAAGGGAGATTTTACTCCAAATTTTCCAAAATTTTCTAAAGAAAGAATGTATATTGACAACAAAGCTAGAAAATTTAAGTTATAGAGATACATTAAATATTAAAGATATTATAAATGTATATATAGGCCATGAAGCTGAAGTTGCAATACAGTCTGAAAATATATCTAATATTGAATGCATAGCAATCAAACAAAATATTTTAAAATTTTACCAAAAACTCTGTGACGAAATATTGTCGAGAATTAATATTAATGATAAGAAACTAAATATTTCAAGGTTTTTAAAACCACCTTTTTTTACCTCTAACGAAGACGTTAACTATATTGATCTCATATCTGAATTTAAAAATTTTGTAAATGACCCTGAGGCTTTTATTAACGAATTTAAGTTGTTAGAAAGTAAATCCAATGACAAATCATACAAATACATTTTTGAAATAACAAATGCTGAAAATTTTTGGCATACAGTAGGAAGCTCAAAAAATTCTTTAAATGAACCATTGTACCTTAATTTATACAAATTGGCAGCGCATGTATTAACTCTACCGCACAGCAGTGCGTGTGCGGAAAGAATTTTTTCAAAATTAGGTTTAATGAAAAATAAATTAACGAACAGGTTAAAAGTAGAAACTTGTGAGTCCATGCTATCAGCTCTAAATCTGCTAGATACCGAAATAGAAGGTTGGATGCCAAGTAATGAACTTGTGCGAAAACACAGAGACGAAGTTACAAAAAAATAAAACGTCAAATTTATATACATATTAAAGTAATTAACTGTAAAATGAATACACAAAAGTATATGGGTTAATTCCAAACACAATGCTTTTTTTTCGTCTCAAGCTTTTTATTTCTTTCATGTAAAAGAAAATAAAAAAACAAAAACGGCAAGTAAGCTCTAAAATAATTAGCAACAAACAAAAGTAGTTGTTATTATTGTAAAACTTTCTGCTAAATTGTGCAAATGGTGCTTTAACTGTATATCATGCCTATTACATACAAATATACCTGTCTCCACACATGTTATTCATTAAGCAACATGGAAAAAGAGTTGAAATCAATAGAACAATAATAAAAAATTCAACTGTTTTTCAATGATTGTATTTATTTTTATTGCTTTTTCCTGGTTTTACCTGAAAAATGTTATCAATGTCATTTTGACGTTCTAATTTTACTTTGTCTCTGCGTTTTTTCCGTAATGTCACATTTTTTTTAATTAAGTCATAATCATTACTTGAGCTGTTTCGTTTGCTTTATGTGCATCGCTATTAAAAAGTGCAAGAAGTGATAAATTGATTAAGATAAAAAATAAAATAATAAAATCAATTATTTGGTGTTTTCAAGTGAATTTATAATAGCACGATGGTAAGTACAGCTAAAAATTTCCGTACTGTCACACAGTTATTTAATAAAAAATCGTAAAAAATAAAATAAATAAAAATGTATATTAATATATTACGAAGTTTTGATCACTTTTTCTTGTTTTTATTTTCCGTGAAATAACTTTTTAGAAGAAAAAAACAAAAAAAATATCACAAATTTCTTTACTGTCACTTTTAAGTAAAAAGGTTTTTTTTATTTTAAAAGCTTATTTCTCGAAAATTCTGATTGATTTCAATACTGTAGTTCTTTTGATGTAAAGATAAAAACAAATAGAAAAAAAACCAATCGGGAATCAATTTTTTATGAAATATTCACAGATTCCGATGAATAGATTTGTTCATGAATTTTTTGTTAATATAATTGGATTACTTTTATTTTTTGTTTCGTTTTTATAAAAAAGAAAAAACAAACAGTAACCAAAAACAAAATAATGAATAAATGTTTAAGTTTTCGTTACACTTGAAATTTAAATTGGATTTTCTTTACTGTCACAAAAAATTCCGTACTGTCACTTTTTATTTTTTCAAGTTTCCAGCAAAATACAACAATTTCTTCCAAATTGTTTGAAGCAAATTTGTTACTTTAAATGTAAGCTGCACAAAAACAAATTTTTGTAAAAAAATTACTTTTTTTTAATTCTTGAATTATAAAAGGAAAAAAAAATAATTGGAATCTCTTCGAAAAATAACTTTTTGCTATTACTAACCCGTTTTTTTTTAAGAAAAACATCCAAAGCTGGTAAATAATAAGTGAACGACTGCGATAGTAGGCTTTGTTCTAACATTTTTGCATTAATATCTTAGTTTTGTAAATTTTTGTAAAAAGTGACATTCCGGAAAATATTTCACCAAAATGCAATAAAAAAGCAAAACAAATTTTTTTTAAAGAAACTAAAAGTAATTTCGCAATCTGCACAAATCTTAATGCAAGTAAACAATTTCAGAGAATGAATTCCTCAACCTTAAAAAAAAAAAAAAAAAATGCTCATGTACACTACTTTTGGAATTAACCCATATTTAAACACACTTTTAAATAATTATTTTTTAGCTATTTATATCGTTTGAATTGTTAATTTCTTTTTGTTTAGTTGGTTATGTTTTGGTTTAATAAAAAGGTTTAAAAAAAATGTGCGACTTTTTTATGGAAAAACGACATTTGTGCGACTTTTTTTTTTTAAACCCGACTTTTTGTGCGACTTTTTCAAAATTCCAACGGTAACCCTGAACCAGGGATTTCCAAAAATTTTTTGGTTGTGTAGTAGTGAGTACCAGAGAGTAAAAAATTGAGAAAATGCATTCATTTACAGCCGAAATAAAATGTTAGTAATATATTTTATAAGTTGTATAACACAAAGGTACAAAATTAAAAAGGTTTTGTGTTGATAAAAAATTTGTAGCAATTCTTTACCAATTCAATGTCGCTGATTTTAAAACTGCACTAAACCTCTCCTTTTTCAATTTGGGAACTGATTTTGGTTCATAAATTTCCTCTTCTAATAACCATTTTTTCAATTTTTCTAAAAAAATTGTTTTATTTTTATAAAACAGGTCTTCCCTTTCCTTATCATTTTAATTATTTATATTATTATGAAAACGATCGCAATGCCGCTCCTTCCTTAAATGTTGCATAGCATATAAGGCTATGCAACATTTAAGGCAAAAGCGTTTTTGACCGCACAATATTTTTTAAGTGCCATCATAAAGGTTTTTCTGTTAACCTGAAACAAAAATATGTATTAGTAGTGGTATACACAATTGTGCATAGAAATGGATTTCCCTGGTCTATTTATTCAAAAATAAAATAAATTACATGAGAATTATAACGTGAAAAAGTTATTTTAGAAAAAAGTTAGGGTATTCATAGTGGTAAGTAAAATAGAAAGGATATTCACGTTGTTGGGTTACTCATACTTCAAACATGTGTGCATACATTTTAATTCTAGCTAATGGTATATCATAACTTTTTACAAAATACCAAATGCACACCTGAGTTTGCCTGCAAAAATGTATAAAGTCATTATAACAGGTCAAAGTTACGTTAAATAAATACCATAAATTAGTAAGTTTAACTCTTTGGACTCGGTCATATAATTGTAGCATAAAAAAGTAAGCAATAAAAATAGTGCGAAACAATAAAGTTTCATTAATACATCAATAAAACACATCTTCTTACCCAAAAATTTTACCTGCTGTCACATTTGCTTTTATGTTTACACATAGGTTTACACATAAATTGTAGGAAAACAAGACTTTTTTAACTTGTTTTTTTAAATATTTTTACTTACTTAAGAAAAGTGTTTTCAAAGAAAAAAACCCACCGACTGTACTGAAACAAAAATATTTTTACAAGCCCAAAATACCAACAAATTCTTGTGGCTATTTTTTTTTTCTTAATAATCTGCATTTAGGTACGTCTTTTTAACGAAAGAAAAAGGGACCCTTTTACAGGCATCAAAGAATGTTTTTCACAAACAAAACACATATCGTTAGCTTTAATGCAAAACAATGTAGATATTATTTGAAAATTTGAAATTTTTGTTGATGAGGATTCACGTTACATATGTATTTTTATATAATTTTAAGTTATTTACAAAATTAAAAATGACGTATCATCAAATACATATATAATTTTTTTTAACAGCATAATGTATAATCACACTCAAGAAAAAAATTAGCAGAGTTTTTAATTCTTTTCATAAGAACACATTAATATTTTTAAACACCAAAACTGGGTAATCGGTTTTATAACTATTACCACGGTGCTAGTGGAATTAGTGATCAGATAATAATTTATAATAATAATTTTTAGTATTGCATAAGAAAAAATAAAAAAGTGCTGTAAAATTATAAGAACCGAATCCTTTACGAATGTAAAATAAAACCTATAATAAATGTGATTATCAGCTTCTTCCACATAGGACTGTTAGACATTTTGAAATTTTTTATCTGAAATATTAAAAATTTCTTTTAAATCTCAAATAATTACCATTTTACAAAGTTCTTTGCTTTGCATGTAAACTTATGAAATGTAACATTATTCTACATTTAAGTCTTAAAATTTAAACACTAAATAAAAATTGCACGCAAGGCATTGGATGTTACCAAAAGCATTTTTGACCGCACAATATTTTTTGAGTGTAAGCTGAAACAAAGTAATATAGCGTCCGCTAGACATGTACACTTGTCGAAGTCACATCGACGACTGAATTGAAGAGTATAAAAATATGTGTTAGTAGTGGTGTACACAATTTTGCAAAGAAATGGAAATCTCTGCTTTAAACCATTGGTGTTCAAAAATCTTTTGCATATGTATTCTGAGAGAATTTTTAAAGTACAGTGACACGCAAAACTAAACGCACAATTTTTATTAATATTATATCACAAGAATTTTTTTTTGTTATATAAAATTTATAATAATGCAGTTCACACTGAATTAAGTGTATGTGATAAACTTCCGTTGATTAGGGGTTTCTATAGAGTTGGTGATTAGGGATTAATTAAGAAAATTATGATTCTTTCCATAGCTATCTGACTAGGTATACCGCTGAGGAAAAAAAACCTTTTTATTAGAAATAAAATTTTTGTTTTTAAATTTAAGGAATGGCTATCAGGTGAAGAAAATATTGAAAATAAATCAGATTTTGCATATGAAGAATTTTACTAAACAACTGTTTAATAAAAACTCCATCGATAAACGGTCTGCCCTGCCTGACAATATTTAAGGCGACTACGTCTGAAATGGCTTTTTTAAAATAAAATCTGATTTATTTTCAATATTTGCTTCCCCTGATAGCCATTCCTTCAATTTTTCCAAAAAAATCTTTTTATTTCTAATAAAAAGTTTTTTTTTTCCTCATCGGTATATCGCTATGAAAAGAAACATAATGCCTCTTAAGGTGTTATGATACTTGCTATTTTTTGTATTTTTTCTATATTGGAGAACAGTGCAAATATATTTGCATAGGGAAACTGACTAAGTGTAAAGAGTTTGATGACAGTAATGCAACATCTGTACCAAATTTGGCTGTAAATGTTATCCCTCCACTGGGCAACATTCCTATAGGCGATACTGATACTGGATTTTCTAGCTCAATTTCATCACTACCTAGATTTCAAAATGCTGCTGATCTCAGTCCGTGTCCATCGGGTTCTGGTGTCGCAACTAATGTTGCTAACGTTACCGGCCCTAAGCCATTAATTGTAGTGCCTCCAAAACGTACAGTATTTATTTCCCGTTTGGCATCCGATACAACCGTAGATGACATTAATTATTACATTAAATCGAAAATCGGTACTAATGTTGATATTGTTATAAACAAATTTTCGTATTCTCAACCCAGAAGTATAACATCGTTTAAAATTGCTGTTACTGCTTGTGTCTATGATCAGATTATTGATACAAGTTTTTGGCCTGCTAATATCATTGTTCGTGAATATATCTTTAAGGAAAATCCAAGATCTAAAAATATTGCTCGTTTGCCACCTAGAAATTCATTAGTTTCAAAAAACTAATGGACTCTAAGAATTGTATGAATATTATGTATCAAAACGTTCGTGGATTGAATACCAAATTGTCTACTCTTCTGGTTAACAGTTATGACTTTACCTATGATGTTATTATCTTTACTGAAACTTGGCTAAATGATGATATTTATAATGCTGAAATTCTTTCTAATAAATACCAAATATTTAGATATAATCGAAATGCACGTAGAGGTGGTGGAGTTCTGATTGCGGTCTCTTGTTTATATCCATCTGAAGTTGTAGTTACTGATACCCTTGGTATTGAATTTATTGCTGTTGTGGTTAAATTGAAAAATAAAAAAATTTACTTCACCTGTTCATACATTCCTCCGGATTCTGAAAGTTCTATTTATTTAAAACATGTTCAAGCCATTAATTCTGTTATGCTAAATGTTTATAATGATGACTCTTTTTTTGCTGTTGGTGATTTCAACTTGCCCTCAATATCATGGATGCATACGTCTGATACGCCTTATTTAATCCCTTTCAAAAATAAATATTGTCATGAAGACTTCTTAAATGAAATTCTTGGCTTATCTCTTTATCAAATGAATGATGTATACAATGACTTTGGTAAACTGCTTGACTTGGTGTTTGTGAATAATGTTGATGATTGCATTATTACCCGTTCTGATCCTATAACGTTGCCTGAAGATCGATATCATCCTACTATTGAAGTCAGTTTTTCGATTCCATCTGAAGTGAAATTAAAGCCCTTAAATGTTGATAAAGTTTTTATTTTCAAACGGACTAATTATGTCTTATTAAACCAATTAATAAGAAATACTTGCTGGAGAAGCGTCTTACCTGTTGCTTTAAACAGCTTGGATATTGATGTAATGATTTCTACATTTTATAATAAAATTTACTCATTTTTTGATATTTGTGTACCTAAAAAAACTGTTTATACTCCAGTTGGTCCACCATGGAACTCTAAACAGCTGACTAGGCTAAAAAATCTAAAGAATAAAAATTATAAGAAATTCAAAAAGTCTGGATCATTTATTGATTATGGAAAATATTCCGTCAGTCGTTCTGAATATAATCTGCTGAATCATGATTTATATAATCAATACATAAATAAGGTGAAAAACAATTTCGTTCGTGATCCAAAATCGTTTTTTGCATTTGTAAATTCTAAAAGAAAATCTAATGGATACCCATCCGTTATGAAATTTCGTTGCCAAGAATCTGGAGATGATGATGTCATTTGTGATATGTTTGCCGATTTTTTTGCAACAACTTATTCTGATGCTGTATACGATGATAGTAATGGTTATCCATATCTGCTCTCATCAAACCAGGCAATATCTTTCCCTTCATTTAATAGCAATGATATTTTGGTTAGCTTAAAAAGGTTAAAGATGTCTTTTAATCATGGTCCTGATCTTGTTCCAACATGTATTTTAAATCAATGTGCTGAATCATTAGTTACGCCATTAACTTTAATGTTTAATGCTTCGATTATATGTGGTTATTTTCCTGTATTATGGAAAGACTCTTATATAAAACCCTTATTTAAATCTGGTAATAGATCGGATATAACAAACTATAGAGGGATTGCCAAATTAAGTGCTATTCCAAAACTATTTGAAAAACTTGTTGCTGATTTCCTATGCCATCACACATCGTCATTGCTGGCAGCATGCCAGCATGGTTTTCGGAAAGGCTGTTCGACTACAACCAATATACTTCATTTAACAACTTTGATCAACTCTGCATTTACACAAAGGAAACAAACTGATGCTGTTTATACTGACTTCAGTAAAGCATTTGATAAAGTTAACCATCAACTTCTTCTTACTAAGTTGGATTTGTTAGGTTTATCCCGTAGAAGTTTAAGCTGGTTAAGTTCTTATTTAATTGGCAGAAAGCAAAAAGTACAATTCAATAATTGTATATCCAAGTACATATATGTTTCGTCCGGTGTTCCTCAGGGCAGTCATCTTGGCCCACTTTTATTTACGCTGTTTATTAATGATCTGCCCAATGTTATCAACTTCGCCAATATATTGATGTATGCTGATGATGTAAAAATTTTCCATTCTTTTAATTGCTTTGTTGATCATTTTTATCTTCAATCGGATCTTAATAACTTTTTGTTATGGTGTAATCATAATATGTTGGAGTTGAATCTATTGAAATGCAAATGCATGCGTTTTTATAGAAATAACTGTATTGCTGTTAACTATGCTTTGGGTGGTCATCAATTGGAGTTGGTTGATTCATTTCTTGATCTCGGAGTCCTACTGGATCATAAATTAAACTTTGTTTCACATATAAAGTTAACTGTAAATAAAGCTAGAGGTATTCTTGGCTTTATAAAACGCTGGGCTAAAGAGTTCACCGATCCATACATAACGAAGCAACTTTACGTGTCACTCGTTAGACCTATCTTAGAATACGGGTCAATCATTTGGGATCCATATTACAACATTCATAATTCTCATATTGTATCTGTCCAAAAACAATTTTTGTTGTTCTGTTTACGTGGTCTTCAATGGAGTCACTCGACAAGATTTCCTTCCTATTCTAGCAGACTGGCTTTAATAAAACTACCATCGCTCAAAAGTCGTCGTACAATGTTAAATGTATCTTTTATGGTTAATCTTATTAATGGTAATATTTGTTGTGAATTTCTGTTAAATTCTGTTAAATTTAATATACCTTGTCGCAATACTCGTCATTATAATCTGCTTTTTGTAAAGTTTTGTAGAGTAAATTACGCTATTGCTGATCCTTTTTTCAAGGTTATGTCGACAATTTAATTCTTTGTCTCAATTTGTTGATTTTTCTTTAAATTTAAATGTTATAAAGCATAAAATAATTGTTTATCTTAACTAGTAATTTTTTATGTACATTTTTAAATCCCTCATGCAATTCTTTAATTTTAAGTCAATCTTGTTATTAGTCAGTAAGGATAATGTCCATTGATTAAATATATTTAAATAAATAAATAAATTAAATAACATAAAAAATCTTGAAACGTCAAAAAAATATACGTGTGTTATCGATAAATAATCTTAGACTGTCAAAAAAAATATAAAAATTTGTAACTTAAAATTGACATTTCCAGATTAAATGTTAGCACTGCTGCTAACTTTTTTAGTTTTTGATCGAAAGTAGCGGGTTTTAACTTTTTTTGCGATTTATAGCTTTTTTTGACGGTTTTTGTGGGAACAAAACGTGGGCAATATTGTTTGTTTTGTTTAAATATTGTATTTCTTGTTCTTTCTCGCATTTGTTGTTTCATTCAGTCAATCCTTAAAAAATCCAATACAAAAAATAGCAAGTATCATAACACCTTTAATAACATTTTTCCAATGTCCTTTAAATGTTTGATAACATAAAACACATTGGGGATTACCAAAGGCATTTTTTATCATAAAATATTTTTAATAAATGTTTATATTTATTCAAGCTCTAGGTCCTTTTAATATTTATTTTTTATTTTTTATTCTCAATATTTCGCTAACCTTTGGTTAGCATCGTCAGGAAATTAAATATAATTAAAAAATTTTTTTGTTTTTATATATATATAATTAAAAAATTTTTTTGTTTTTAATTATATTTAATTTTCTGACGATGCTAACCAAAGGTTAGCGAAATATTGAGAATAAAAAATAAAAAATAAATATTAAAAGGACCTAGAGCTTGAATAAATATAAACATTTATTAAATTAAATAAGGTCAAATAAAAAACTGAATATAAAATATTTTTGTTATTCCATATTATTCAGCAACAAACTAACATAGCTTCCGCACATGTGCATTCGTCACTCTCACCAATACTACTTACTACCTTGGGCATCTTTGATTTAGTGGCTGTATTGATATTTGTTTAAATACAGTGTGTAAAATAAAGAATAATGAAATTAATTTAGTTCAAAGATGCCCAAGGTAGTAGTATTGCTGAGAGTGACGAAATAACACTGGAAGAAAACAATTTGCTATTCATTTTATTTAGTCGTCAACGAGATTGCGACGAAAGCACATGTGTGGCGGGTGTTGTCATTTTTTTTAAATTATATTTTTTTATTATGTTTTTTTAAATTATATTTCTTAGTTTTTTTTAAATGTCTTATGACAAATAAGACATTGCATGTCATCAAAAGCATTTTGTAACATAAAATACTTTTCGGCTGACATCATTGATATATCACAATAATTTCAATTTATGTGTTCACTGACAGCAGTCTCGATGACGATTAAAATGTAAAATAAGACACAGAAGTTCTGCAAGTGTAGTTTGTCTCTCCTACTCAACATGCTGATTTCCTATTGGTTGATTGACGATCAAACAAAAGAGCGTAAGTATACGTGTGAGTTTAATTTGCTGATATCAGCCACTACTGGGCATCTTTGCTTTAGAGCAATTAATAATAATACAATTATCGAAAAATGTTGAGTTATGGACAGACACAATCAGTTATTATTTAAATAAATTTAATTTGGAACCTGCATTTCGCAGAAACTTTGCTTATTTTTTTGGAAAAATTGAGCACTTGACAATATTTGAAGTCTTTTTACAACCTTATACAATTCTTCCCAATATTTTTTGTCTTCTTGTGATACCCAATATTTCAAACTATCTAAATAAAACTTTTATTAATCATATATTGATTTTCCCTTTCTTTGACTTCATATTGTTGAGTATCATTATGGAAATGATCGAAATGCCTTTTCAAACAACTTAATCTCTTAACTTCAAATGTTTTAAAACATAAGAGACATTGAAAATCATTAAATGCATTTTGTATCATAAAATATTTTTTATATGGCATAATTTATCTTTTTTTTAATAAGCTCAGCCGCTTGCATGCTCTTTATCGCTGTCTACAAGACTACTTAATAAAATTCAAATTTGAAATTTACAGAAGCTCAATAAACACAACATCAAGGCGAATTCATCACAGTTATTCTTGATACTACAACAAGTACACCTCGTACAAAAACCACAAGCAATTTGTTTTTTTAAAATCATTGTACAATGTTAAAAACAGAAATAAAACAAAACAGAAACAAAGATAATAAATAATAAATATATTATTTCTGTTTAGAGGCCTCAAAACAGGCCGTGCGATATTTCCCGCTGAATGAGAGTGTTTTGCAGAAAACAATTATATATTACTCTCGCAAAATAAAAGAGCGTAAGCGTACATGTGAGTTTTGCTTACACAATTGTGTATGACGCTGACATCCCTGGTGTAAATAAGAGAATAACAAAGCGCCCATGGGCGGCCTTTTGCCTATCTATGCTTTAAACACATTCGAGATAGCAGGATACCGACTTCAATATGTCAAAAATAGAATATATGTGTGTATATGGAAATGATTATTTTAACGACGACACGGCCTTATGGCTGCAGGTTGTATATGCTAATTTGGTCGTTGTAGTCAAATTAAACTAATTTCTATTTTTGTCTGCTACATAACAAAAACAGTGCTGCTAACATAATCAAAAATTAGAAGAATTAGTGCTTAAAAAACAATTTTTTCGTTAAACAGCTAAGAACCGGATTGAACCAAGAATATAAGATCGGCTCACCACCAAATATTATTATTACTTTTTAGTATCCTTAAAGGAATTTATATACACAAAAAAAATTATTGCTTAAATATTTTCAAGCAAATTCTTGTTTAAAAATTTTATTAATTTCCACAAATTTTGTTTACTGTTTCTATAAATACAATTATACAAAAATATGATATACGCGCTATTGGTTTAAAGTTTTCATAACACAGTACAACACATGATTTGCCAACTCAATTCTGTGAACTGTATGTGAAATTAGACCCAAAAAGAAGAATTTCTGCATCATTCGTTTTGTCTTCTTACCTGCGATTTGAAGTTAGTATCGATTTGAAGTTAGTACTATCGTATAGGGGAATTTATCACGTTTTAGGCCCTGTTGTTTGACATAGCTCGACAACCACTAGCCCAATTTAGTTGAAATAAATTTTAAAAAATTAAGAATTACAATTCCCTTAATCTGTTCATATATTGTTTTCCTATACAAGTAACACTTTCGAAGTTAAAAATGAATGTATGAAGGGAAAAAATTATTTTTTGCCTAAAAATTTAAATTTTTTTTTTAAAAATACATAAAAAATCCAAAATGGAAAAAAGTTTCAAGTCTAGTTATTTTTTCGCAAAGTCACATAACCTATGAGCAAAATGAGACAAAGATCATAAAAATCGATGCACGCGTTTCGCTTTTATTTGCAATTGAGTAAAGGTATGAATTTCATAAATCAGTTATAGCCACCACCCTTAAAATAAAAATAAAAATATAAACTAAAAAATTATCATGCAAAAAAAAACTTTATTTATAAAAACTTAATGAAAATAAAATAATATGCAATTAATACGCAATTATAATATGCATAAAAACAAAATTTAGAACATTTTTTCAATTATTGGCAATATCCATCCTTGTAGAAGTTGACGCTTGTGGTTCTGATGATCTTGTTTTCTTCGTAGGTTGTTCATATTCATGGTCTGAGTCTGTATCGTCATCCGAGATACACATACTATTCAAGGGCGTGTTTCTTTCACTGTGTCCACCAATTTCAATGTCTTCATCTTCGGTGCTTTCTTCAAACTGCATAATTGTGGAACTCCACCAACAAACCTCCGCAAGTAATGCATCCAATTTTTTGCTTTTGAACCGCTTTTCAAATGGCATGGTCACCTGGTGGAACCTCTCTCCTTGTTTGTCTGATTCCTGAGGTGATTGTGCCAAAAAAGTATCGAGGTGGTGGTGCAAGAAATGCAATTTCAGCGTCATGGATGCACCGATTTTTTCGAAATAAAACAGCAACCTGTCCACTCGTTGCTGTATCTCTTCTCGCTGGACACGGTTCTTTCCTAGAACGCCTTCTATTACTTCTTTCAATGCGTTCCATGCATGTTGGTGGTCGTGATGCTCTGAAAGCAAATGTGTGAAAGAATCACTTTTGATCAATTTCCGAATATCAGGTCCATTGAGAATACCTGTTTTAAATACATAAGAAAAACGAAAAAATTATTGGTAATGCGAATGTATAGAAATTAACAAATTTAGATATGACAATATTGAAATACAGAGTACGATACGTACCGTTTTTAATTTTCTCATCACTGAGTTTCGGAAAGATGGATTTCAAACAGTCAAAGGCGCCGTTAACTTTTTTGACCACCACTTCAACGAATTTCCCAGCTATTCCCAGTTTCATGTGGAGCGGTGGCAACAAAATATCATCCAGGTCCTTTATCATAGGTTCATTGCGTAATTTTAATTGTTTGTTGAGCTCGGGAGTTCTTCCTTTCTAATCTTTACATTGATATTGATTTCCTTTGTATCGTGAGTCCCAATTACAAAGGAAGCAGAAGTATTTTGGATATCCGCCCTTTTCTATAATCCCTTGTAGTATGTTGACCACCTTCAGATCGCAACAAATGTTCCATTTGTGTTCATCGTATTTGATTTTCTTCAAAATTTCGCCCAATGCTTCATACGTTTCCTTCATAGTTGTGCTGAATCCCAATGGAATGCATGGTTTATTATTTTTTTTGTGCAGCAGCACAGCCTTCAAACTAGTAACTGAACCATCGATGAATAAACGCCAGTCGCCAGCGATATAATCCATTCCCAATTTTTTCACTAAGCCTGGGATATCATGGCAGTACGTGAACGTATTTGCTTCGTCAACGGAATAAAATTTCTGAAAATCAGCTTGGCGTTGTCGGTATGATGTTGATCTGACATTTTGCTGTGTGAGTTTTCTTCTCTTCAACAATGATGTCAGCCATTCGGAGTCGTGTTGTGATAGTCCCAGCTTGGCCACAATGTAATCCATTTCGGTTTGTGGTAGCGGTTGTGGTGCACTATTTTCAATATCGGGTATCCAATCAGCATCATCCAAATCGGTCGGATTGGTGAAAACGGTTTCGGCTAGCAGGGACACAGTATCCGCACTCGGAGGTTTAGGTGCATCGGTATCAGCAGGGCGTTGCACTGGAAGTGTGGCAGTAAATGCAGCAGTGTATACTTTTGTTTTCAATTGTTGTCTGTTTAATCCAGGACGAAAATTTATGCATGCATAGCACCTGGATTCATCATGTCCAGTTGTGTCTTCCACCCAAATTACTGGCTTCATAAAAGATAACTTTCTACTTTTTCCGTGAATCCATTTTAGAAGGGTAGTATAACAACTGTTGCACACTGTGTTCGGCGTAAAATTTGCACCACTTAAATCTGCTTCATCGAAATAATTACAATACGCGGTTTTGAATTGCTCAGTAAACAAATTTTTTCGATCTTTTTTCTGTATTTTTCGGACGATATGACCACAAACGTAACAATATTCATCCAAATATGGGCACTTGTTGTTTTCCATATTGATATATTTTATGTTTTGTTGTTATTCACTTTTAAAAAACTGGAGAAAAATCACTTTTACTGTTCGCGTTCGTCGGCACTGGCTGAATGCCAAAAATCGATCAATGCACACCTATAAATACTACGTATTTTTGAATATTTTACTGCCAGGTACTTATAAATGGGCGCATATTTTAAGGGCGGCTGGCTATATATGTACCTGATTCAGCACTTGTACGTTTCAAACTGTGCAAAACTTTCCAAATAATGACCACCCTTAAATGTGGGTGCAATTTCTGTAAAAAAATCATATAGGTAACCACCGGAAAAACCCAAATAATAAAAAGGTCCACTTTCCGTTTAATTGTCCACGTACATTTATTACCGCAATCATAAAAATCAAATAACCTTTTGTTTATTCCTTTTTTTTAATTCTCAGAATCATGAAAAAGGTGTCAATGTTTTCTCCAAATAATGTTGTGCATATCTCGAGCAAATTTTTGAAATTCATACATTTACTCAATTGCGAATAAAAGCGAAACGCGTGCATCGATTTTTATGATCTTTGTCTCATTTTGCTCATAGGTTATGTGACTTTGCGAAAAAATAACTAGACTTGAAACTTTTTTCCATTTTGGATTTTTTATGTATTTTTAAAAAAAAAATTTAAATTTTTAGGCAAAAAATAATTTTTTCCCTTCATACATTCATTTTTAACTTCGAAAGTGTTACTTGTATAGGAAAACAATATATGAACAGATTAAGGGAATTGTAATTCTTAATTTTTTAAAATTTATTTCAACTAAATTGGGCTAGGGGTTGTCGAGCTATGTCAAACAACAGGGCCTAAAACGTGATAAATTCCGCTATACGATAGTACTAACTTCAAATCGCAGGTAAGAAGACAAAACGAATGATGCAGAAATTCTTCTTTTTGGGTCTAATTTCACATACAGTTCACAGAATTGAGTTGGCAATCAATTAACTGAAAAATGTTGTACTGTGTAATTTTGTATGAAATATTTAACGCCATTGAAAGTGGTCGTTTTTTTTTCTGATCGTAACACTACTTTAAGTGAAAAAAATTAACAACAACAAAAAACACATGCAGTCTATTTTTGGACGCATCAAACGAGTACAACAATAAAAAACATGATAAAATAGCGTGGCGAAGTTAAAGCAATAACAAAAGTAGGTAAAATCGATTCAATGCTTGTGTTGCCACAAAAACAAAACTAAAAAATGTTTGGTTTCAAAGTTGATAAAAAAAGAATGAAAAAAATCCCGTATTCTATTTTATTTAATTTTTTAGTTAAATGCATCATATTTTTAAAGCAAAATGATGATGAAAACCATATCAGGCCGTAATGCTGCTGTTTTAAATTGAGATTTCTTCTGTAGCCAAGGAAAGGATACAGCGACAGTGAGGGGGGAAGAAACATTGTGTACAACAAGACGAATTGTGGTCGGAAATTATTAAAAAAAAAAAAAAAAAATTAATCGTTTGAAGGTCCTGTTTTTAACAAAAAAGGTTTTGATTTTAAGATTGTTTTGTTTGAAATAGAAAAATTATTTTTTCTGTGTTGGAAGATATTTGTCACGCCAACGCTCCTAGTTTAAGAACTTCAGGTCGTAAAAGTATCAAAATACTTTATCCATATCTCTTACGGTATAAAATGAATCTTAGCAGCATGGGTATCATTTAAAAATTCAAAGTGCGTTTGACATGGTGTTTAAAGCAGACTGATTTATTAACCCATTAAAAGCCCATTTCAAATTGGCATTATCTCTAAATTATGTCGATATAACAATAATTATTTAACAATAATATACACATGTTACCACAGTTTTTAAGGCTTTGATTAAAAAAGTTCTTCAAATATTTACATATTACACATATAAATTTTACTCAAACTTATTCATAAATTCCAAAATGAAATTTTTTTAACCGTAATATCTTTAAAATTTTATATAATGGAGCTTCTAAAAATATAGCATACAAGAACTTGAATGGTTTTCCATAATAAAAAAATTTTAAGTAATATTAATTTTTGAAGTTGGCTCTTAAGGGGTTAATAACTCGGTATATTATATACATCATGTGAAATGTATTTCGAAAGACTTTCTTATGATACTAAAACTTTTAAGATCCAGTTTTTACCTAAAGAGATATTGATAAAGTGCTCTAAAACTTTTACGACCTAGAATTCATAAACGAAAGGGCATAATAAACCACACAAATTGCTTGGCAAACTTGTAGTTTGTTTTTGATTATGTTTGTCAATAAACAGCACAATCATATTTCGTACAAACATCAATTTTTAATTTTTGCTTCGTTTTCAATGAATGCAAATGACGATTGTGCTGCGGCAATTTTGCTCGCTATTTGTTTAAAACGGAAAAGAAATATAAAAGAAAGAACAAGAATTTTGGAGTAAAGAGTACTCTTACGGGGCAAGCAAGGCTGTTAAACAATTAGAATTTACGGCTGAAAATTATTTTATTGCTTCTTCTTCTACGTCTTTACTCTGCAAAGTTTTCGCTGAAATTATTACTTTTTGCACTAGACACCACAAAAAGTTTGACAAATATTCAGCATGTCTGCCAAATATTTAAAATTTTTAATATTTCTACAATCATTGATTCAAATATTTTTCCAAACAAAATATTAATATATTTTAAATGTTTTTTAATAAATTCATTTGTTTTTACGTTGCAAAATGTATAATAAATAAGTATTTATATATATGTAAGCTTAAATTTACTTTGTGTACGAGTCTGCAATTATTCATGTTGTTCAATTCATAAAAATTAAAAATGATAGTGGCACCACTGATATGTAAGTACATAACAAAAAACACAGCTGTTTATAGTTTTTTCAATTGTAGCTGTCGTCTTCAAAATAATTAAGTGGCAGATTACGCAACTACAATTGGAGCCAGCAGCATTTGTAGTCGTGTGCAGGGCTGTCAGATGTGGCGATTTCTCGCCAAACGTGGAGATTTTCAAACTTGTTTGGCGACCTAATTTTCGATTTGGCGACATGGCGATTTTGTTGGCGATTTATAAAATAGTTGGCGACTTTGTTGGCTATTTTTGATGAGCCATGAATTTGTTTTGAAATTTGTTAAATTCAATAGAAGATATTAATTTTTTTTATTCTAGTATTTCAATGTATGAAATTTGATGCATTCATATGTATGACCAGTATTTTAAACTAAATTATATTGAAATGGCTGATAAAGATAATGAAAATCTTCGAGAAATTGTTTTTTCATATTTAAATGTGCTCTTGAAGGAAGTAATAAGTAGAATTCTTTAAAAAATTAATATAATTAAAGTTTATGAACATTTTTCCATTATAAAATATGACAAATTATCACTGATAAAATTCGTTGTTGTTAAAGATATTTTAAAAATGTTTATGAATCCTAACGTACCTTTGGATGTTAATGAAACACAATGGAAAAATACCGTTTGTTGAAAGAGAATTTTAATGATGATATTCAATCTAATTTAAATCAGTTTATGCCTGTGTTGAAATAATGAACACCACTAAAATTCGCCTTCGAAGTAGTATGCGATATGAAGTTTTTGACACGTTTTAACGAGTTATAAGTTGAATGTAAAAAGTACATGTTGCATTTCTTTTGTTCCTTCACAATGTATTCCAAAAAAGAACACAAAAAGGGAGTCTTCTCGGTGAAATATATAGCGGTTTAGATATATCATAGAACTGCAACTACATACAAATGTATTGTATATCCAATATTTGTTTAATACTTACCGCAAAAATTCTTTTTTTGTCGTTTTGAGTAGACTACTATAAAATATTTTTTTTTTTTTTTTTTTTTTTATAGTTAAATTGAACTTTTTATTTATTTATTTTATTTATTTATTTATTTATTTATTTAATCAATACAGTACAACAAGAACTAGTCTTATCTAATAGTACTGGGGAGATAATGGCACAATATGATTTTTGTTGGTAAAAAATAAAATCACTTAATACTAATTATAAGAAATAAAAGAAATTTAAATTAGATAGAATTGAAAAATATTAAATTACATTAAAAAATTATGATTTTTAAATTAAATAAGAAGAAAGCATATAATATTACTCACATCAAATAAATAAAAGTTAAAACATTATGTACATATGTAAAAGCTATATAAAACATTGCATTTTGTGCTTACTAATTATTTTTTACTTTGTTCTAAATAAAAATATCTTGGCGACTTTTTTTGAATTTTTGGCGGATTTTAGCGCTACGGAATAATTTTTTTTTTTTTGGGATTTATAAAAAAATATTTTTACTTATTCTAAAAATACATATATTATTGTCAAAAACTAAAAAATAAATGCTTTGGCAATTTTGGCGATTTTTGACATTGAATTTGGCGAAAAAGTTCAAAATCAATCTGACAACCCTGGTCGTGTGTTCGTGTTGCTTGCTGTCTCGAATGTGTTTAATGCAGAGCCCGGCAACACATACATGCAGACTTTTTGTTTTTTGTGAGAGAATAATAGCTCTCCCTCTCAGAAGCACTTAAAGAAATTTTTGTGTTATTTTGTTATTGTTAAAATCAATCTGGCTGTTAATGTAAAAACTCAAAACATAAGCGTATGTTTTATATAAAATAGAAAACAAAAAAATCATTAAAATTAAATAAATCATATCCTTCAAGAAAAATAAAAAAAACTATAATTTCATAAAAACGTGTTAATATATTAAAGCAAAAATAAATTCAGAAATTAATTACTTTCATAAAACTTAAACGATTCTTCAAGAAAAATTGAATGGAAAACAACCATTAAATTTACTGCCTGTTCAACAGTTTCGAACGTAAACGTTCGCATAGAATTTGATATGGAAAATATTTTTAAAACTGAGTGTTTTTAATACAAATTTTCTATGCGAACGTTAACGTTCGAAATTGTTGAACAGGCAGTTAATTTATTTCGTTAAAAACTAATTTTCATTATTTGTAATAACATTTTCAAAAACTTCATCCCCTAAATGTTCATCTGTTAAACTATTTCTAAGTTTAGTTTTAATTAGCTTTAAAATTGAAAACGAGGACTCGCATATATATGTTGACCCGAACATAGAGTATAATTTAAAAATTTCATTTTTAGTTGTTAAGTATATCTCTTCGTTTAAATTTTTCCAGAATTCCACCCCAGCCGTCAACGGTATATTTAAATCCGAACGCATTTTCAAAAGTTCTTCTATGATGTCATTACCCTGTTTATTGACATCACATGTTAAAGGATTGCTATGCAGTTCTAATAAACACTCAATTTTAGAAAAACCCGAAAAACGATTGTTACAATTATCTAATATGCCTTGAAGTAAACTAATATATTCAAGTCTATAATTATTAGAAAATTCATCATATATTTCATTTGTTCTTTTAAAACAAATTACATTTTTATTTTTAAGATTTGTAATCAGAGTTTGAACTTTTGTCATAAACTGTTTTACAGAGAAATATAAAGAAAATACAGTTTTATTTCTTCCTTGCAATTGAAGATTTAACTGATTAATTAATTCGGTAATATCTGTTAAAAACGCAAAATCTAATACAAACATGTTATCTATTAAATATCTTAGTAATTCATTCGATTCATTCGATGAATTATTTTCAAAAAATAACATCACCTCTTTCCGAAGACTGAATAACCTTTCCAAGCAACGTCCTTTACTGAGCCATCTCACTTCTGTAAACATTAATACGTCGCTATATTCAGTATTCATTTCATCCAAAAACGCTTTAAATTTTCTGTGGCTCAAAGCATTGTGGCCACCACGTATTTTATTTATTATTTTTGTTACAATTTACATTGTATGCATCATATTCACGCTTTTTGTAAATGCCTGTTGATGGATTATACAATGGAAAATATAAATGTTAAAGTCGTTTCTTAAAAGGTAACCCACAAGACCCTCGTTTTTCCCAAACATGACTTTTGCACCATCGGTGCATATAGAACAAAATTTGCTTTTATCGGCAAAAGAAAAAATTTCGTCACATATTACCCTTAAAAGAGTTTCTCCCTTTACATTACCATGTAATGCAACCAACGTTAACATTTCCTTATGCACTTCAAAGTTATTATTGCAAGTTTTTACGCATATTATTAACTGCGCTATGTCGTTAATGTCAGTGCATTTATCTAAACAAATAGAAAAATATTTGCAATTAAGAATTTTTTTTTATATTTGTGTAGATAAATGCACTGATATCTTCTGTTCGTCGCGTTATGGTCCGAGGTGAAAAGAGACTAGAACTTATTAAATTTCGAATTTGTTCAGTATTTTCTCCAAAGCATTTTAATACATCGTTGCACAATTCTTTGAAAAATTGCCCATCTTCGAAAGGACGGCAATGTTTTGCCAGACCTGCAGCAACGACATATGATGCTTTTCTTTTGCATCGCTCATGGACATTTTCAACTTTTGAGTTCTCAAAATCAAGAATAATTTTTTCGTAAAAAGGTTTTTTTAATTTTAAAATTAGGCATTTTCTTTAGTCATGAAAAATATTTTTATATTCATTATGACATGAATTAAAATGTCTTTCTAAATTAAATTTTGCTGTTCGTGATAACGTACAATTACATATCAAGCATTCGGGCTTGCCAAAAAAATTTTCGGCAAACAAGAAATCAAACTCCCATTCTGTCTTGAACATTTCTCGCAGCACGAGCACGGTGTAGTACTTTTGCCGGGCTCTGGTATACACAATTGTGCATAGAAATGGATTTCCCTGGTCTATTTATTCAAAAATAAAATAAATTACATGGGAATTATAACGTGAAAAAGTTATTTTAGTAAAAAGTTAGGGTATTCATAGTGGTAAGTAAAATAGAAAGGGTATTCACTTTGTTGGGTTACTCATACTTCAAACATCTGTGCATACATTTTAATTCTAGCTAATGGTATATCATAACTTTTTACAAAATACCAAATGAGCACCTGAGTTTGCCTGCAAAAATTTATAACAGGTCAAAGTTACGTAAAATAAATACCATAAATTAGTAAGTTTAACTCTTTGGACTCGGTCATATAATTGTAGCATAACAAAGTAAGCAATAAAAATAGTGCTAAACAATAAAGTTTCATTAATACATCAATAAAACACATCTTCTTACACAAAAATTTTACCTGCTGTCACATTTGCTATTATGTGTATAGGTTTACACATAAATTGTAGGAAAACAAGACTTTTTTAACTTGTTTTTTAAATATTTTTACTTACTTAAGAAAAGTGTTTTCAAAGAAGAAAAAAAAACCCACCGACGCGATTGGTACAGAAACAAAAATATTTTTACAAGCACAAAATACCAACAAATTCTTGTGGCTATTTTTTTCTTAATAATTTCTGCATTTAGGTACGTCTTTTTACCGAAAGAAAAAGGGACACTTTTACAGGCATCAAAGAATTTTTCTCACAAACAAAACACATATCGCAAAACAATGTAGATATTATTTGAAAATTTAAAATTTTTGTTGATTAGGATTCACGTTACATATGTATGTATTTTTATATAATTTTACAAAATTATAAATGACGTATCATCAAATACATATATAATTTTTTTTAACAGCATAATGTATAATCAAACTCAAGAAAAAAATTAGCAGAATTTTTAATTCTTTTTATAAGAACACATTAATATTTTTAAACACCAAAACTGGGTAATCTTTTTTATTACTATAGTGGAATTAGTGATCAGATAATAATTTATATAATATAATATAAAAAAATATAATATAATAAAAAAAATTTTCGGCAAACAAGAAATCAAATTCCCATTCTGTCTTGAACATTTCTCGCAGTGCTATTCTTAAGCAAGCGTCAACAGAACCTTCTTGTTTGAATGTTCGTACGAAAATAAATAATTTTGTTTGTTTTTTACAAAGTGAGAGCGAATGTTATTGTGAGAAAAAAAGCACGGTGTAGTACTTTTGCCGAGCTCTGCATTATAGAGTAATATAATACTCTTAATTTGTTGGTTTGCCTATTAACACTGCAAAGGTATAAGCGAGTATGTTAACTCAATCATAGACACCGCTCAGAAACTAAATCAAATTGGTTTCAAAGTCAATGATGAGTGGATTGGAAGTCTTTTGCTAAGTGGTTTACCAGAACATTTTGGCCCAATGATAATGGCTATTGAAAGCAGCAATATAAAAGTTTCTTCAGACACAATTAAAACAAAATTACTGCAGGATTTTGATACGTACAACAAATTTAATGGAACAGAGGAATCAGTGTTTTCTGCAAATAAAAAAGGTAAAATTGGCCCAGAAAGAATTAAAAAAATTATATGTTTTAATTGCAAAAAGGAGGGGCACATTGCAAAATTTTGTAAGGCGCAAAAAAGACACAAAAATGGCGCGAATAATGAAAAAACATTAGCAGCGAAGTTTGCAGAAAATTACGACAGAGCTGCCAACGCATGGTTGATAGATTCTGGCGCAACAACACATCCCACCTGACCTGATATTCGAAAAAATTTAAAGCTCACTAAGGCGAAGAGTTTTCGAAACAAAAATTTTCGATAAATAGTCGATGATATTTAATATAGCGAATGTTCTTTTATTTGAACAATTCTCGAAATTTTACTGACAGTCAACATTCGAAAATGTGCTATTTTTCATTAACTAAAACATTCGAGTTTTTTTCTTTTTTGATAAAATCTCGAAACAAAAATGAGTGCTATATTTTTTAATTTTAAACAAATCCTCGAACATTTATTTTGTTTACCGTTAAATTATTTTTTTACTATTTTTTATTTTTCAAATTATCACCAAAGGTTCGATAAAACTACTTTGATCGAATTTTTAGCGAAAAGAAGTAACGGAGTTTTTTTTTTTGTTGAAACATACATAAAAACATTTTATTTGTGATTTAGACTTTATAAAGTGAAGTGTGGATAAAGAAAATAAGAATTTTTAAAAATTGATAAAAAAAAATGAAGTGAAAATTCGTTATTTAATTTAATTAAAAAGGTGAGTTAAATGGGGGATAGAAAAAAATATACATATGTGAAAGTAGACATGTCATAACCCAGTGTAACACTTTAAATAGAAACCTCCGTCTAAGAGATACTCCTGATGGCGTTGGGGGTAATGAAAATGTTGAAATTGTTGTTTTAAATAATACTGAGCCACACCAGTCAGATGTTCAATTGTTAAAAGAAGTGAAAGAAGGTATTTCTGATTTTAATACAAGGTTGGCTCAATGGATTTCAAAATATATTCAGATAATAGAACTGTGCCAGTCCGGTGAAAAAGCTTTCGACAAGTTTATACGAGCATGTTGGAAAAAAATATTAGCTGACACTTTAGCGGAACAATTTTCATGGAGGGGAACAAGTACAAAAAAATGTATAAGGGGATTCAGGCAGATTGACACAAGCTATTCGAAGTAAGAAAGTTTTAAAAGAAAATTTGTATGTTTTTGCACCTTTATAATTTAACTCTTTCATTCTATTCATGTACCTAGATTCTTTCAAAAACAAATTTTCCCTTTGTGGCGATGACTTCGACAAAGTATCGCAGAAGCATTTCCAATATGCTCATGACAGGCTGTCGAAAACATCGGTATACCATATAAAAAAGCAAAAACTTGGGGGAGAGGTGACGACCTCTTAACAAAAAAAAAAAAAAAAAACAACATAATTTCATTTTTTTATACATATATTTTTTAAGAACTTAGTTGAGTTAAAAACTGTCTTCATTCAAGTTGAACGAATTCTTTTTTTTGCATTTATATTAATCTAAGACTGATTAATTATTATACATACATATAAATATATTAACATACACAATTTAAATATACAGAATTTTGCTTTATATATTTTCTTTGGCGATTCAAAATTTTTTATTTTATTTTTTTCATTAAAATAGACATTTATTAGTATGTAGCATTGTACATTTTAATATAATTAATTTGAAAAAATAATATTAATTTTAAATAAATTAATTAAATATTGAAACGATAAAAATTGTTTGATTTGGACCAAAATGAAATTGAAACATAACAATAATCATTCGATATCGAAGTATTACTAACGTTAGTAATGACGAATACTTAGCGATAACGAATTTGACTGATAACAATATCTCCAGATAAGGTGTCTCGATATCGTCAAAGTTATCTTTTGTAAACATTTCACAATATTGAATAAGATGTTTTGGCAAACATTTTTTGATACCACTATCGAAACAATAGCAAAGGAATCTTCAAACCGCAATTGATATTGCTAAATCTTCGTTTCTAATTCTTTATCGAACCTTCGAAATCGATAGCTTTTTTGGATCAAACTGAGCGACATGTAAACAACACGTTAGAATATATGTATAACAATAAGGAATGTATTATTTGTACCAGAACTTTCTGCAAATTTAATATCTGTCAGTCAACTTACGGAAAATAATTTTGAGGTTATGTTCTCTGAAAGGAAATGTAAAATTACTAAAAATGGAAATTTGTATTTAGAGGTATATAAAGATGGAAAATTATATCAAATCAATGTACCAGCAAATAATTATGCAGCCGTTAGTAAGGAAATCTGGCATAGGCGTTTGGGTCATGCTGCTGACATCAATAAAAAGAACCTGAATTTAGATGAAGCTAAGTCTAACGAGAGTACTGGCTCGAAAACTTGTGAATCCTGCCTGCAAGGTAAACAATTCCGTTCGTCGTATAAGCCATCAACAACTCAGACTGATGATATTTTACAAATTGTGCATACAGATGTTTGTGGTAAAATGGAACAAAAATCTATAGGTGGTGCAGAATACTTTGTATTGTTTTTAGACGATTTTTCAAATAAAATATTCATCTATATGATAAAACATAAATCGGAGGTTCCAAAAATATTTAAAGAATTCAAGAACCTAGTAGAAAACCAAATTGGCAAACGTATAAAGATTCTTCGTTCAGATAATGGTTTGGAATATTGCAATAAAGAAATAAAACAAATTTGTAGCGACAGCAGCATACTACACCAAACTTCAGCGCCTTATAGCCCTCAACAAAATGGTAAAGCTGAGCGAATGTACAGAAGTTTGGTTGAAAATGCTCGAACGATGTTGTACGATGCCAATTTAGATAAAAAAATATTGGGCAGAGGCAACGAATACTGCAGCATATTAATTAAATCTTACGCCGAAAAATAGTTTAAACAAAAAATCGCCAGAAGAAGTTTGGTGTGGAAAACAACCAAAATTAAATAATTTACGTGTGTTTGGTTGTGTTGCAATGGCAATGACACCAAAAGAGTTAATACGAAAATGGGATCCAAAATCTAAAAAAATGTATTATGGTTGGTTATAGCGCAAGTTCTAAGGCCTACAGATTATATGATCCTGTAACCAATAAAATTCATGTAAGTCGTAATGTTGTTTTTATTGAAAATAAAATGTATTTTGAAAAAGATGAGAGACATGATACCATCATTCATTCCTCACCACCTAATCAGAATTTGGTGAGGATATGTGAAGAAGAAGAAGCAAAAAGTGAGTCCATTAATGAAGGTGTTAAACTAGAAACTGAGCCTGCAAAAATCCTTGAAAACGATTCTGAACATGGTGAGGTTATTGAAGAAGTTCAACGTAGTTCAAAAAGAACAAGAGAAAACTCTCCAGATAACGAAGAAGTTCCGTGTAGTTCAAATGATGAAGAAGTTTTAGGTAGGTCAAAAAGAATAAGAAAACCTACGCGCATGGATGACTACATAACGTATTATGCGCACAGTGATGCTGGTGATCCTGTTGATTATTCTGAAGCTGTAATTGGCGCCGAAAAAACACATTGGCTTGAAGCAATTAAAAGTGAGTACCAATCACTATTAAGCTAGGATCACACGATTGCCTCAATGCACCAATTTTCACTCTTTTTAATATCCCAATCATGTGACTGCACAATCAATTGTCTCATGTACCAATCGAGGGCAATATTGTGCTTACTTTTACCAATAAAATGCAACCCTGACGCGGCAATCGTGTGACTACTTGATATGTCCCCTGTTACAATGTTGCAAGTGGGAGGCAGACAGACGAAGTTTGTTGGCGAGGGGTTGTAGAGGTAGAGTGTGTAGTACATGACTATCTGTACTAGACATTTTTCGTGTTTCTCTTTTACTGTTCGCAAATTTCATGTTGTTGCTTCATATCATTTTTCTCACACCAATGTAATTTTGTATATCATTGCCTGTTAAATGTTCGTCCCCGTCAACAGCGAAAATGAACGAAGAATGGAAACGAATAATTTCTGTCTGTCTATTAATTTCACGATTTTAAAAGGTTTAGGTATGTTCAAAAGAGAATAAGAAAAATGTCTGCCTTTCAATTTCAACATTGTAAATTGGGACTATGCAACCGTTAGTCAATAAAAATGACAAAAATGTACCACAATACGCGCCAATATTCGTCTTTTTTAATAAACTTACTTTTGTGTGTTTCTTTTAGTAGGAATAAATGAAAAATAAAAATTAAATTTATCAAAAATAAAAATTGGGAATTTAGGAAGTCATTAATAAATTAATTAATAATAAATTTTGTATTCTCAAAAATAACTTTTGAAATATTTATAGCTGTTCAGGACAATATAAAAGAATATATACAGGAAAACGAAGCAAAATGTATCGAAATTCTTTAAAGCGAATTTATTTTTGTATATAAATATTCTCTATTTCTTTATATATTTAAAATAGAATTTTACTTTGTTTAATTTTTGGAATTTCATGTATTTTACTTAAAAAATTTCTAATAAAACTATTCAACAAAAATATGTTTGAATATATGATACAATTTCCTTTTTTTTAATGAACAAACCAACTAGAACTTTCAAACAAATAAAAAAGCTACCTCAACAGCTGTTTTCAAGTTGACACAAGTAAGAACAATCGCGTGACTGTGCTGCGGCAATTATTGTACGCATTTCGCTTTGCACCAACTAGCGGCAATTAAATTTGTATAAAACAGGGCAATCGTGTGATTTCAGAATATTTTATTGAGGCACTTTCATTATTGTGCGTCAATAAAGCACAATCAAAATTGTGTCATATTGGTGAATTTGCGGCAATCGTGTGATCCCAGCTTTAGAAAATAAAACATGGGATATCGTGGAAAACCAACGTGATATAAAAAAGCTGACAACAAAATGGGTTTTAAAAAAAAAGAAGGTGGAAAATGGCAAGGTAAAGTATTGAGCCAGGTTGGTTGCAAGAGGCTGTTCACAGGTTTAGACTACACCGAAACGTATGCACCTGTAATGAGGTATAATACATTACGGCACCTGTTAACGTTAGCCCTAGAGTTTGATTTACAAATTAATCATTTAGACGTTTGTTCTGCTTTTCTTCAGGGCGATTTGCAAGATGAGATTTACATCGAACCCCCTGAGGGTATGACGATTACAGGAAACCACATATTACGTTTAAATAAACCACTATATGGACTGAAACAATCTTCAAGAATGTGGAATATTAAGTTGAGTGAAAAATTAAAAAGTCTGGGAATGAGGCAGCTTAAAACAGAGCAATGCGTTTTTGTACAGAATGAAAATAAAGAAGATGTTATTATTTTAGCTGTTTATGTCGATGACATGATTGTTTGAGGAACAGAAAAATGCGATGATCAAGAAACTTAAAGATAAATTTAAAATGAAAGACCTTGGCCCAGTAAAATCATTTCTTGGTATGAGAATAAATTACGTTTTTGGAAAGAAATTAGAAATTTATCAATCGAGTTACATTGAAAAAATGTTAGAACGTTTCGACATGATGTCATGCAATCCGGTTTCTACTCCTATGGATGTAGATAATAAACTTTATACAAACGACAAAACCATTAAATGCTGTAAAAACGAGTATCCTTATCAGGAACTCATAGGTAGTCTACTTTTCGCAGCTCAAGTATCTAGGCCAGACATTGTTTTTGCAGTGAACTTACTTAGTCGGTTCAACAGTAATTATGAACAACAGCATTGGATAGCGGCAAAGCGTATTTTACGATACTTAAAAGGCACAATTAACTACAAACTAACGTTCGAAAAGAATTCCAGTTTTGAAACTAGATGTTTTTGTGATGCTGATTATGCAGCAGATCCTCAAGGCAGAAAATCAGTAAGTGCTTATGCTATATCTTAAGCAAAAAAGGTGGCCCAATAGCATGGGGTTCGAAAAAACAGCAAACAACAGCTCTATCAACATGTGAAGCTGAATATATGGCGATTGGTGTAGCCGTGCAAGAAGTTCTCTGGTTGAGAGGATTGGAGGAAAAATTGATGAAGTGTCAACTCGAGCCAACCAGATTGTTATGTGATAACCAAAGTGCCATACAACTAGCCTTCAATGAATCGTTTAACCCACGGACCAAACATATCGATGTTAGGTACCATTTCATTAAGGATAATATACTTTCTAATAAAATCTCTTTAAAATATGTAAATTCTGATTCAATGGTAGCAGACATTTTTACAAAACCTCTAGCGAATGTAAAATTAAAAAACTTTGTTTCTATAATGCATTTGAAATAAGAAAATAAATTTTATGTGAGGATGTTGAAATGTAAAATATATTTAAGCGCTGAATAGGCAACACTACTCAATTTGTTTATTAGTAAACTCCGTTATAATAAAAACTTATTATTCTCCATTTGTATTTAAAACTGTTCAGTCGTGTTTTTTTATTTAATGCGAAATAGCTTTGTTTGGTTTTTTTCTGGTAAAGTTACAACACTTATTGTATTGTATATAGCACTAACCCATTTTCATTTGAACCTATAGTTAAATAGAGGGAATTACACCCTTTAAAATTTGAAAATATCTTAAATTTTATGGGAAAATTTGTAGATTATTAAACTGGTACAAATTTTCCCAAACCCAGTAAATTAACTCCATTCGCTTGAATGTATCGGAATTATTATAAAATTGGGTAAGTGTACTTAGCTTGATTGCGAAACTTATTGAAAATTCAAGTTCGCTAAAGTCTCGGGTATATTGATAATTTTATTAAAAGAATCGGCCCGGCAATTTCCCTAGTTGCGAAAAAAAGGATAGTAAAATTACAAGCGCTTTAAACGGGTTTAGTAAAAATTTAAATAAATGTACTAGAAGGCAATTTCCCTAATTCCAATTTAAATAAAAGGAGAAAAGTAGACAAAATTAAAATTGGTTTGGAAATAAATAAAATTTTTAAATTTAGCTAAATTAATTAAATAAATTTAAATTGTCCCCAAAAATTTATTTATTTCAAATGCAGTAAAATTTCCAAATCTCCAAAATTAAATAAAAAATTTAATTTTTCCAAAAGAAATAACAAATTAATATTCTTAAATTAAATCAAATTTTAAGTTTCCCTTAATTTAATAAAATTTAATTTTTCCCAGATTGAAAGTTTAAATTTCTTAAATAAAATAATGTTTAATTTTTCCCAACCGGAATAAAATTTAATTTTTTTCTGAATAAATTAAAATTTAAAATTTCCCCGAAGTAAATAAAAGGAGAAAATTAAATAAAGAATTAATTTTTCCCAAATTAAATCATCATCATCATCATCATATTAATAGGCAAGTGGTTTTCTTAGGATCCCTTTTACGCCTTAACTATATATTGTATTTTAACAAATGATATATCATTCGAAAGATATTTTTTGGGAGATTCTGCTAATTTAAATTTTGTGAAAATCGGTTCAGTATTTCACGAGTTATACGCGTTAGAAAGTGGTACTAATACATTGAAACAATTCACATACGTGTGAGCAAAAACAATACCCAAAATTTTTTTATGAAAATTTATGAAGGCTTTAATTGATGTGGGAAGTTTATTTGCGCTTGAAGGGATCTATTCGTTACATAATGGATAATAGTTGATTAGATCATACGTTACGTAAATGAGAAGTGGGTAAAGTTTGTCATAGAAAAAAATAAATGCAAATTTAAACTCTAATATGCACTTTTTTGTCTTTTATTTCTTATTGAACTAATCTATAGTAACCCTATCCCCCTAAATTAGACAGAAAACTGCTTTTTTGGTTATTTTTCTTGCTTTGGCAGGTAAACCCCCTTTAGCTCGTTTTGAAACAATCTGCTGACTCGAATAGTACGGCAGATTTACCCCTAAACCTGAAATTGCCATATATACTAATATTTGCATTTATTAGAGCACATACAACCCTTAATTTACCATTAACTCATTTAAAACGTCTAAAATCGAAAATAATTCTAAGCCTAACAGTACCCAAATCCCCATACGTGATAATTCATATTACATAGTTGAACCTAGCATTCAAAAGCTTTTAATTAAGCAGTTAGAAAACTTGTAAATTTTTGTCCCATTGTCATTTCTCATTTACAATTATGCCAAACATAACCGAAAACTCTAACGCTGCGTTCAACCCCTTATATCGTGAACAATTTCTCTTTGATTGCGGGAATTCGCTTCAGTTCTGTGAGACCTTCAATAGCACCCTTAAGGATTATAATGAATCGATACTGGAGGTAAAATTAAGGGAGTTTGACTCGCAATGGGTGAATTTTAAGGAGTCTTATAGGAAGGTAATGATAGCTCAAGACGAAACAGTTGAAGCAGAATTCAAAGCGCAGGCCAAGGAGGATTATAGTACCTGTTCTGCGGCTTATTATAATTGTAACTCTCAGATTAATGATTTGTTAAAGGTTAGCCGAATAGAATCAACGCAAGTTCCCGCATTCCAGTCAACCGCGAGATATGCCCTCCAAATCCAGGTCTATTCCCGGGTACTGCAGATAACTGCATAAAGCTGCCTCCATGCGACACGGAGATATTTAAGGGTAGTTATGAACAGTGGCCCTCGTTTAGGGACATGTTCACCGCGGTTTATATAAATCACTCAAAATTATCTTGAACTTTCATGGAATGCATTGAGAATTCGGTATGAGAATAAGCGCGTTCTGGTGGACAACCAGATAAAGTTACTTTTTGATATACCAGCAGCGGTCAAGGAATATAGCGAATCGATTCAAATGATTCAATCGGTTGTCAATGACTCGCTGGCCACCCTGAGAACTCTGGGTGTAGACGTAGAAAGTTGGGATCCGATTCTCATTAGGTTAATCTCCACTAAATTACCAAATATAACCCTATCGCTTTGGGAGCAATCGCTCACATCCCCCCGAGATCTTCCGAAATGGAGCCAAATGTCGCAATTTCTGGTGGATAGATATGAGGCAGTTGAACGCCTTGCGAGTATTCAAAAATACAAAGATTGTTTTACCCTTTCTCATACATCACAATCCACCGTGCAAACGTATGTGACCAAGGACAATTCAAATTCAAATTGCAAGTTGTGCAAAGAGGAGCACAATATTATAAATTGTCCGAAATTTGCTCATTCACGATGCAGCAGCGAGTTGATTACGTGTTTCAAAATAAATTCTGCAATAATTTTTTGGGGACTTCTCACCTCAAGATGAATTGTAAAAGTAAGCACACCTGTATGTATTGCAAGAAACCGCACCACACGCTATTGCATATGACAAAGGGAACGCAAAGTGTATCTCAAGAGAATCGTGAATCTCAGAAGGGCAATATTTCAAATAAGGGAAACGATTCCCGAAACTCTGCACCTAACACGTCAAGAACGGGGGAAGATAACACTCGAGCTGAGAGACCCACCACGTCCAAAAGAGTTCAGGCAAATTGCTTGATAGGTAGTGAGAGCATTCTATTGCGCACTGCTTTAATGCAAATTGAACAAAGAGGTGAAAAGTTTACTATAAGACTCTTATTGGTCTCAGCGAACATTTTTGACGGAGAAAATTAGAAGCCGACTTCAGCACCCTTATAAAAAATCGCACTACGAAATCGTAGGGATTGGGGGTCATAAGCAATCTGCGACCAAAGAATGCGAGCTAACACTCTATGCAAAAAGATCGGATACAAGAATCCTTATAAAGGCGATAGTTTTACCCAAGGTTACTAAGCGGCTCCCAACCTGTTCCTTCCTAGTACCTAAAGCCCAATGAATTGGATAAGTTGGATCTAGCTGATCCCGCATTTAATGAATCTTCACAAATAGATTTAGTTCTGGGCAACGAATATGAACGATTTATTAACATAGAGGGTATAAAAAAAAATGTTTGCGGCCAAGCATCCGCTTATAATACCGTATTTGGCTGGGTCCCAAGTGGTCCTATGCAGTCCCAAATCGTTCACACTTTTACCACATCAATTGTTAAATCCGATACTGTTCAACTTAGTGCTCTTTTAAAAAGGTTCTGGGAGGAAGAAGAAATACCGAAAAATCGCCCTTAATCGGTAGAAGAAGAAATTTGTGAAAATTTTTATAAGGAAACGACCACAAGATGCGAAGATGGGAGATTCATGGTAAGGTTACCGTTTAAGGCTGAATTTCCGGAAAATGTATATCTCGGATCATCACGCTTTATAGCCCTGGCTCAAAATGCTAGAATGGAACAAGCCCTGTCGAAAGACCCAGAACTTAAGTCCCAATATCAAGCTGTTCTGGAAGAGTATTCAACGCTTGGACACATGGAGGAAACGGATTCTCAGGAAATTATCACTGATGGCAAATATTCGTCGTATTATCTACCCCATCATGCAGTAGTGCGGCCTGAACATAAAACAACGAAGGTAAGGGTGGTATTTAATGCCTCCAGAAAGACGAAGTCACAGGTATCGCTTAATGAAGCTCTTTACACAGGGCCCACACTACAGAATGACTTAATAACGGTCATTCTCAACTGACGACAGAAAATACCAGCGAATTGTTTTTCAAAGTCAACCTGATGGCCCAATTAAGGATTACCAGTTAAAAACGGTAACGTTCGGGGTAAGCTGTGCCCCTTACCTCGCCATTCGAACCCTACTGCAACTTTCGTCTGAATGTGAAGCTAGTTTCCCAAAAGCGGCAGCGATTCTCCGTACCAAACATATGTCGACGATATATTAGCGGGGGCTACACAATTGAAGAATCCCTTTTGGCGCAGACTCAGCTTATTAGTGCACTGAAATCTGCTGGATTTCCCCTAAAAAACATTACTTCCAATAATGCCGAATTACTTTCTAATTTACCAGCAGAGGATTTATACGATTCCAATTTTCTTAGGTTTCAGGAAGCAAGTTCAACAAAGACGCTTGGTATTAAGTGGAATGCACTGTCGGATGCATTCACTTATAGTTTTACCACCATGGAAAATTTCACTAGGCTAACCAATCGGCACATTTTAGCATCCGTGGCTAGGCTATTTGATCGCGTAGGATGGCTTACCCCAAATAGTCATCAGGGCGAAGATTCTGATGCAGCAGTTATGGTTGGAGGGATTGGATTGGGATGAAGAGATTTCAGCAGAATCCCTGCAAAACTGGAACGAGCTTGTCGCAGATCTCTCGAAGATTGAGGAAATTTCAATTAGTCGATGGATTCAATATACACCCGAAGACAAGGTTCAAATTCATGGATTCTGCGATGCGTCAAAAGCCGCATATTGTGCCACAATATACATTCTTTGGCTTGGAGCTCAACGGTGCAGTTTTGTTAGCAAATCTGGTAAGGTACGTACAAACGGCGCTCAATTTCACTGATAATGAAATTTTTCTGTGGACTGATTCATCAATAGTGCTAGGTTGGCTCTCGAAACCACCTTCAACATGGGAGACATACGTGGCAAATCGAATCTCTCAGATTCATCGCCTAGTCCCGAACGCAACCTGGCGACGTGCCCTCTCATACAAATCCAGCCGACCAGGGTACACGTGGTTGCAAATTGCAGGAACTTGTGAATCACACGCAGTGGTGGTACGGACCTCCATGGTTGCACAAACCCATTTGCGACTGGCCAAAGCGAAACCCATTGCAAGTGGTGGAGAAACCAGTGGACGTTCAGACAATGCTTGCCGAGGTTCAATTGGATGATGAGATTCTCAACAGGTTTTCATCATATACACGGGCGCTTCGTGTTCGTCTACGTTTTTAAATTTTTCAACAAACTCAGGCCGGAGATTTCCCCAAGTACTCAGGACGAAATAACTCTAAAAGAGTAGAACCACGTAAAGCTAAGACTGCTTGCATTGGTTCAAAGGGCATTTTATCATGAGGAATACCAATATTTGATAGCCTCTCAACCTATACCCAATAAGAGTTCATTAAAACCCTTGAATCCATTTCTAGACGCAAACGCTATTCTAAGAGTCAATGGCAGATTGACTCAATCTTCGCTCCCATATAATGAACGGTATCCCATGATATTGCCATCTTTATTTAACTCATTTGCATGAATTTCTCTATCATGCAGAAAAAGGTCAAATGTGCCGAATGGTGCAGACGGAATATTACCTCCTTCGGCTCAAACCCCGAGTGGAAAAGGTAATACGCCATGCTCAAATCATAGCACCTTTACCTCCAGAAAGGTGTAATTTATCGTTAGCATTTCAGATTAAATAACATCAGTTTAACTAGCGAATTTGGACGCTCAATATAAAAGTGAACAATAGTATAACTATCAAAAATATAAGAAAAAATACAAGTAAAAATATATATGTATGTATGTACGCACATACATACTTACAAATAATCTGTGCAAACAAATATTTATTCTTTTTTCTTTTATTATCTCGGTGTAACAACAACATTATACATAATAATAAGAGCACAGTCAACAAAAATAAAAAAACGGTGAAAAAAAACAAAACCAACTCTATATGAGTAATAACAATGAAACAACAAAAATAAATTATATTTATACTAGCGAAAGCAATGTGGAAATAAACAAAACAAGCGTTACCACTGATACTGTAAAACACTTTGTTTCTAATTTAACAACAATTCTGAATGTTTTTATTTTCATATTAAATCATATTTATATAACATAAAATTCAAAGAACAATATTTAAAACTAATTGTAAAGTAATTTGTTTTAAAGTATTTATAATACAACATCTTCCCTTTAAAAAAAAACTAAAAATATTGTTTTCGTTAAACAATAAATAAAATAATTATAATGGCTTATAAAAAGTAACTGGTAATCTGATACGACTACTTCTGCGTAGATTGACAGTATTTTCACTCATATTTTCTTTACTAATATTTATAACATTATTATTTGTTTTTCTATATTTAATATGAAAAGAATTTCTTCTATAAGTTTTGTCATCAATCAGACTTTTTACAATATAAGACCTTGGAGTATTGTGATATGCAATTATCAGACCAGGTATCCACTTCTGTGAAGAATTTATTTTAAAAAAATATGTTATCTCCAATTTTAAACTCAGATTTTGTTTTTGTATTTCGATTATAATACTTCTCATAATTTTTTATTTTTCTTTCCATTTCCTCCCTTATGAGTTTATTTTTTATATATTTTATATCCGGCTTCAACAGTTTGTCAGTGATTGGAATTTTAGTTCTTAGACGCCTATGTAATAATAATTGTGATGGAGAATATTTTAAATCTTTAACTGGAGTATTCCTATACTCTAATAATGCATTATACACCTCTTCTTTAGTTTCACATTTTTTTAAAATTTTCTTCGAAATTCCTACAATTCTCTCTGCTAATCCATTACTCCTGGGATAATTTGGGCTACTTGTTATTATTTTAAAATTCCATCGGTTAGAAAATTCCAAACATTCGTAAGAAGCAAATGGCATATTATCGGCTATTATAATCTTTGGTATACCATACCTTGAAAATATTTCTATCCACGCCTCAATTACAACTGATGAAGTCTTTGATTTTAAATAAATTAATTCAAACCATTTACTATAATAATCTACAACAACTAAATAATTTTTTCCCGAATATTCTAAAATATCACAACCAATTTTCTCAAAAGGTAAATTTGGAATTTCATGAGAAATTATCGGTTCTTTAGCATTTGAAGGGCCTAATTCCTGACATTTTCTACATTTTAAAATATAATTCTCAATATCCTGATTCATATTCATCCAATAAAATAATTCAGAAGCTCTTTTTCTTGTCTTTGAAATACCCATATGACTTTCATGTAATTTTTCTACAATAATTCGTTGCAAATTTTTCGGCATCATGACCCGGTCATTAAAAAATACTAATTTACCATCTAGTGTAATGTCATTTCTTTTATTATAATACCCTTTAACAAAATCCGGAATTTTATTTTTTTCTGGCCATCCATTCAAAGAATAGTTTCTTATTAAACAAAGCAGTTCATCATTTTGTGTCTCATTTTCTATTCTTTCTAAAGTACCATCTGCTACACTTATACTATGTATCATTTCCGTTACACCCGATTCATGTTCCTTATCACCAGTGTCAATAAAATTTCTAGAAAAATAATCTGCTGCAATTATACTTTTACCAGGTTTATATATAACTTCTACATTGTATGGAAACATTTTTAACCTTAATCTTTGTAATCTAGAAGAACCTATTTTATTAATATCTTTTTTAAAAATCGTTTCCAAGGGCTTATGATCAGAAATAACCGTAATTTGCTTTCCATATATAAACTGATGAAATTTCTTACATGAAAATACTATTGCCAAAAACTCTTTTTCAATTTGGGCGTATTGTTTTTCCGTGTTTGATAACGACCTTGAAGCAAATGATATAATTTTATTATTTTGAAACAAACAACAGCCTATTCCATCTTTCGAAGCATCAGTTTGAATTACCACATCCTTTTTATCATTAAAAGGTGTTAAAATAATATAATTTGCTACCATTTTTTTAATTCGGTTAAAACATTCATCATGAATAGGTAACACTTTAAATTCAGTACCTTTTTTCAGCAATTCTCTCAAAGAAGATGTCACATCCGCCAAATTTGGTATAAATTTTCTTAAATAATTTACAAGACCAAAAAACGATTGAAGACTGGTTTTATCTTTTGGAAATTTTAATGCTAAAATAGATTCTATACGTTTCTTATCAGGTGTTATACCCTTATTCGAAATAATATGTCCCAAAAATTGTACTTCCTTTACTCTAAATTGAATTTTGTTCTTATTCAATTTTATATTCTGTATTCCAATATAATTTTTTCGATTTCAATGTCATCCATCTTGAGTAACTTTTCTTGAAGTTTTGAATCTGCTATCCCCAAAACGATTCGATCTCTTACCATTTCGGATATATTTCCAAATTCACAGCTACTAGATATTTCTTTTAAATCTCTAACAAAATCGTCAATAGGCTCATTTTGTTTTTGTGATCGGTTGTAAAAAACAAATCTTTCATATAAAATATTTTTCTTGGGCGTAAAATAATCATTTAAAGCTTTTATAACTTTTTGATAATTGTTATAATCTTCAACCGGAATATCCAATGTCCTTATTATTTCTTTACCATCAATTCCTATTTGATTTCGTAATATAGCAAGTTTGATATTATCACTTAATTTCGTATTTTTCGCTGTTAAGTAATCTTCAAAATCATGCAAAAATATTTCCCAGTTCTTAGCTTTATTTCCACATATTTTTAAATCGGGAATTGGTTTTAAATCCATTTTTAAAATCTATTCTCTACAGAAATGTCTTGAATTTTCTTTTTATTCCGTACGTAGGTAACAAAAAAAAAAAAAAAATTTTTTTTTTTTTAAAGTATATTTTTTTTTTTTTTTTTACGACTGCGCCATGTAAAACACTTTGTTTCTAATTTAACAACAATTCTGAATGTTTTTATTTTCATATTAAATCATATTTATATAACATAAAATTCAAAGAACAATATTTAAAACTAATTGTAAAGTAATTTGTTTTAAAGTATTTATAATACAACAGATACCATACCTGCAAGCGTTACCACTGATACCATAATCCCAAACAAAGACGCAATGGTAAACAAACAAGAAAAAAATTGTCAAAAACCACAAGTGCAAGTTGGTATGGATAGGTTTATAACTGTGCTTAAACGTGGTCGCAGCCCTGCCTCTTCAGCTGTAGCCTCTGCCTCGAAAGTTCCATCTTTTGATAGAATAAATTCGCAAAATCGTTTTGCAATTCTGGAGGATGAATCTTCTGAAGCACCCAACGTCATAAAATCGTCGAAGCCACCCCCGATATATCTTAGAGAGCAAAACTCAAGTGAGCTAATAAAAAGTTTAATATCGGTGATAGGTGAAAATTCGTTTTACGTAGCTGCAATCAAGCGTGGTAATATTAACGAAACAAAAATACAGGTTAATCACGAGAATAATTTTCGTAAAATAATTAATAAGTTTGAAGCACTTAAAAAAAGCTTCTATACATACCAACTGAAAAGCAGCAAAGGTCTTCAGGTTGTGATAAAGGGCATTGATTCATGCGTGGACCCAGACAAAATAAAAACATTTTTGGAAGAAAATGGCTTCAAAATAAAAAATGTTACAAATATTAAAAATAGGGGAAAAAATCCCCAACCACTATTTCGGGTGAAGTTAGAGCCCGGCGATGTTAAGTTAAAAAAAAAAATGAAACGCATCCCATTTACAGTTTAAAATACATCCTGTACAGAAAAATCACGATAGAGAAGCCGCACAAAAGAAATGGTCCCGTTCAGTGTTTAAACTGCCAAGAATTTGGTCATACTAGGGCATACTGCCATTTACCCCCTGTTTGCGTCGTATGTAGAGAATTACATGGTACCGTCCGGTGCGATAAGTCCAAAAATTACCCTAATGTAAAAAAAATGTAGCAACTGTGGTGGTAATCACACTGCCAACTATAGAGGATGCCCGGTATATTCGATTGTCAAGCGTTCTGTTGGACAGAAACTTAATCCCCGTCAAACGCAGGCAACTAATCAAGGAAACACGTACGGCGTCCAGATACCTCAGCCAAATAATAACAGAACCTCGTACGCTAATGTATTAAAATCTAATCATATGCCACTGCAAGGTGATTCAGCAAATAATGACGAAATTCCCATTTCTAATTTAACTCGGCTAGAAAAAACTATGGAAACATTAGTGCAAACAGTTAACAATTTTACTAACACAATGGGTAACATGATGCAAGAAATGTTAAGAATGCAATCGATTTTATTGTAATAAACAAGGCATAAACTGTTTAAAAATTTGCTTTTGGAACGCAAACGGCATCCGCCAACACAAAAATGAACTAGAATACTTCCTTAAAAATAAACAAATTGATGTTATTATGGTTTCTGAAACTCATCTGACCTCAAGAAATTCGTTTAAAATAAATGGTTATATATTATATGATACCAAGGACCCTCGAGACAGAGCTTGTGGCGGTTCTGCCATTTTGATAAAGAACAGAGTAAAACACTACTTAATGAGTGATCATCGTGAAGATTATCTCCAAGCAACGAACATTTGCGTTGAGGAATTAAATCGAAACATAGTAATTTCATCATTATACTCCTCACCTAGATTTTCTATATCAGAAAGCTAATATAATAAATATTTCAAATCATTAGGACCCTGCCTTCTGGCTGCTGGCGATTATAACGCTTAACACACTTTCTGGGGGTCACGACTTATTACCCGTAAGGGTCGTGTTTTGTTTAACACAATTTGTAAAATGGGTCTAAATGTGGTCGCGAGCGGACAACCAACATATTGGACTACTGATTAGCAAAAAGTTGCAGATGTCATCGATTTTGGAGTGGTTAAAAACATCCCCGCAGAAACGATTTATGTTGAAGCTTCCTTAGAATTATCTTCTGATCACACACCTACAATTCTTACTATAACAAATCCTAAAAGAATTGTATCTCCGTCTGATAACTTAGTGACGTCAGCCACTCAAATAAATTGGTTAAAATATAAAAAATATCTCAGTACCCACTGCACTGAAAATATTCCGCTTAGTACACCGGAGAATGTGGATATTTCTATTGTAAATTTTGACAGTTATCTGAAACTAGCTGTTCAACATTCTAGTATAACCCTCAAAAAAACCAAAAATATATTCTGAAGAATATATTCTGCAGACGTTGAGCGTCTCTTGACTGAAAAAAGGAGAGCTTAGAAAGGCTAAGAAAGTTACTGCAGTCTCAGAAAACGGCTGCCCTGGAAAAATATCTTAAGGAACTTGATGCAACTTCTCAATCAGACTACTCATTATGGCGTGCAGCTAGAAATCTTAATAGACCAGTTATCACTTAACCACCATTAAGAAACTTAAATGGAAGTTGGGCACGAAATGATGTAGAAAAAGGAAATCTTTTTGTTAATCATTTGAAACCCGTATTTACCCCGCATACGTCTCAAGATACTGCAGTCGAGTTGCCATCTGTGGCTGTTAGAGCTGATGTTCCACTTAGATTTGAGATAAAAGAAATCGAAAAGGCTATTCATGATTTAAACCCCAAGAAAGCCCCTGGTTTTGATAAGATCAGCAACAAAATGCTTTTAGAGCTACCCAGCATAGCAAATAAAATTATTCTCTTGATTTTTAATGCTATTTTACGCCTTGAATACTACCCACAAGAATGGAAAGTATCCTTAGTTACAATGATACCTAAGCCAGGAAAGGATCCTACAAAATTTGAGTCATATATACCTATAAGCTTATCGTCTAATATATCAAAGCTGTTTGAGATGCTGTTAGTGTCAAAATTAACCCCAATTTTAAATGTAAATAGATGTATTCCAAACCATCAATTCGGCTTTAGAAGAGAACATAGCACAATTGAACAAACCATCGTATAGTAAACGCCATAAGAAAAGCCTTTGAAGAAAAAAAAATATTGTTCCGCTCTCTTCATCGATGTTTCTCAAGCTTCTGATAAAGTCTGGCATGAAGGCTGATTACATAAACTTACCAGTAAACACACACAATCTGTTAGAAAGCTACTTATGTCGGTCGAAGGTTTATTATTAAAGAATGTGATTTTATAAGTTCTCCTCAGCCAATTGACGCTGGAGTCCCTCAGGGACGCATCATGGGCCCACTGTTATACCTTATATATACCTCAGACATGCTAACAAACAACCACACCCTTACTTCAACATTTGATGATACAGCTTTTTTAAGCGTACACGAAAACTGTCATGAAGCATCCCGTTAATTGCAGGATCATATATTTGAACTGGAAAAGTGGTTAAAACAATGGAGGATAAAAGTCAATGAGCAAAAATGTGTACATATAACATTCACCTTGCGTCGGGAGTCATGGCCCCCTATTAAAATCAATAATCAATTAGTGCCCCAGCAATCGCATGTAAAATATCTCGGTATTCATTAAGATCGGCGTTTAACATGGAAATGCCATATAGAAGCAAAAATAACACAAATGAAACTAAAAGCAATTCAAATTTATTGGCATATTGGAAGAAATTCTGTTCTTAGCCTCGACTGCAAACTTCTACTTTACAACTCTATAGTAAAGCCAATCTGGTGCTACGGTATTCAGCTATTAGGCACTGCCTCGGCCTCAAATATCGAAAAAATTCAAAGGCGCCAAAATAAACTTCTTTGAATAATCACAGTCGCTCCCTGGTGTGTTAAAAACTCTAATATTCACAAGGATCTCAATGTGCCATTAGTAAAAACTATTATTACGAAGTACGCAGCAAAATATTTAAAAAGGCTTGAGTCGCACCCAAATCCACTAGCTCGAAATATTTTAAATGACAGTGGTCACTCTAGATTAAGGAGAAGAGATACTGCAGGACTCATCCGACGAGAAGACCGCTAAACATCTACATATGTGAACAGAAACCGGTAGGAGAAAAATTTTCGTCTAGCATTGGCAGGACAAAAATAAAGTATTAGTATCAGATTTGATTAATTACACTGTGCAAGAAATTGACACTTTTTTTTCGTGACAAGCTGCAGGGGCCAAATTTAAGGCTAGAGTTGCAAACAGATTTTAATCATTTATGGCTTGTTTTCTTTGGAATTTCATTTTGTATACGTCTGCAATAGAAGCATAGCTGCATTTTCCAATTTTTTATGAATTTTTAAAAAACAAATATTTCGAAATTTTGTTAAAAAAATTATTTTTTTTTCCAAAAAAAAATTATGTTTCTAAAAGGACTGCGGATATAAGAAAGAAGTTTTACTTTTCTTAAAGAAAATTGCGGAATTTCGGTTTTTTAAGTTTTTTCCACAAGCTAAAGCGTTTTTGAGTTACGCGAACATATGTTGTGCAACCTCCTCCATTTTCGAAATAACGGTATATCTCGAAAACCAGAGTTAATCTTAAAAAACCGCGAGCACCACTGGATTCAGCGTACCCGAATTATTTTAAAACGACATGTGCCGAGCTTGTCTGTTTTTTCAACTAGCATAGTGTTATTGTTAGTTCATATTTAATTTATGAAGATTCAATAAATAAATAATGAAAAAAAAAATCAGATTACAGGGATCGACTTTGCTGGCCCGTTTGACCTCAAAGCATCGGCATTACACACTGCGGCTGTCACGAAAGGTTATGTCTCAGTATTCGTTTGTTTCAGCACAAAAGCGGTTCATTTGGAGCCATGCTCGGACTTAACTACAGCAGCCTTCCGTGCTGCATTCGCTCGTTTCGTTGGGAGGCGGGGGCTCCCCCAGAGGGTAGTGACTTATAACGGCAGAAACTTTTTAGGCGCAAGCAGAGAGCTGGAGCAAGACTTTAACATATTTGTTAAAACGATAGCCCGATATATCCCTAGAATATGTGACACACGGATTTGAATGGAAGTTCATTCCGCCGCATGCACCTCATACGGGCGGCTTATGGGAGGCCGCGGTAAAAAGCTTCAAATATCATTTCAAACGAGTAGCGGGTGCAAGGAAATTTGATTTTGAAGAATTTGCCACCATTCTCACCCGAATCGAAGGGGTGCTTAATTCTCGGCCTATATCCGCCCTGTCGGAAGATCCCGCTGACCTAACAGCGCTGACTCCTGGTCATTTTTTACGAGGAGCTCCTGATGACTCTACCGGACCAAGACTTTTATAGCATGTCAGTGACAAATAGATGGGAGAAGTTAAAAGCCATGCATCATAAATTCTCACTACGATGGAAGGCGGAGTATTTAAGAGCGCTACAAAAACGGTATAAATGGAAAAGCTCAGCTCCTAACATACAGGTCGGAGATCTGGTGGTTGTGATGGATAACTTACTACCACTTTGTGAATGGAGGTTAGGCAGCGTTGAAAATGTATACAGCGGTGCGGATGAGAAAATACGTACGGCTGACGTACGCATTGCCACAGGGGTTATAACACGACCCATTGTAAAGTTATGATACCTGCCGGTTTTGGATGGGGAAAGTGCAAGTTAAATATGCGCTTAAGTACACACTGTCTCAGACAAAACAAAACTTAATATCACTGACATTAGTCATTATCTTCCCCATATAACTTTGTCCATTTATACGCATTACGCAATTATACTCATAAACACTAACCTCCAACCCCTCTAATCAACCTCTAACTCTCCAGCTTTAATTAACAAAATAACCCTTTATCAATTCCCATAAACTTTTTATATAGTCTTACTAATTAAAATGCGTATCTCTGTTGTCATTTTCTCCCACTTTTAGTCACAGGTCAAACCGCAGGTTAACATCCACTAGGGTACCTCGCCCAAGCCGCAGCCCAAGTGGGGGCCGTAGTCAGCAGCCACGGGACCTAGAGATTCTGTACTGTGTCCTCTGCCGGGGGTACCACGGCTTAAGGTTCTGTCGGAGGTTTAAGCGGATGACAGTAGAGAGGAGGCGTGAAGTAGTGAGTAACCTAGGCTAAAAAAACTATTGCACCTCGCTGGAAGTATGCAGACAATCCGACCAGCTTCACCACGCTCTTTTGCATCTGCCGTCTCGCCGGGAGAGACGGCGAACGTTAACGGTTGCGGTAGTCAACCCCAGAACCCAACGGCGACAGCAAGAATCACGCCGGCAAGAGTCAGCCACGTCCTCGTTAGCGGTCAAGCGGTCCCGTCGACAGCAACCACAACGTCATCGCCAGCCGTCACCACGTCGTCCGCAACAAAACCGGCCAAGCCAGCAGCCACAACGCACTCGCCCTCAGCAACAACGTCATCGCCAGCAACAACCGCGTCGGCAGCAGCAGCATCGCCGGCAGCAGCGTCAAGCAACACCAGCAGCAACAACAGAACCTCAACAACCACAACAGCTAACAACATCAACATCAGCATCCACCGCACCAAACACCAGGGTGATTCTTGAGGCCATAAAGTCACTAGCCCAGGTTCTATTCGTGGACGAGTAGACCTCGCATAGGGTCCAATCCAAGGCCGGCACCATGTCCAATTTACATTGGACACACAATTTACTTGCCCTTTCGTATAAATTTGTATTTGTATTAATTAATGACTTGAAAGTAATTTGAATTGTTAAACTTATTGAATAATATTTAAGTTATAAAGAAATTATTGTAGTTAAATTTCTTGCAGTGTAGTTTTAGTACTCGCTAAAGTTAAGCTGTCAAACTTATCCAACCTTCGGCGTGGATAATAAAGAGAGGTTGCATAAGTTTAGCAGCAAGATCGTTAATTTAATTCTTTCTTGTGATTTACGGTGAGCAGTTGAATCGCTCTCCAATTTCCTTTTCTCAACAAATATAACCTAAAACGTTTGTTACAACAATAAAAAAGGCAACCTCCTGCATTGAAGTCACACAACCACCATCTTGTTTCTCTGAAACAACTCAACATCCGGTAAGCTACCATTGCCCTTTACTTACATGAAAGAAAATTAACCCCCTAATTTCTTTCATTTATTCCCAACTCCAATAATTATAATCCTCCGCTGAGAGATTATAATTATCAAAGTTCAAAGATTTCTCCATTTCTTCTCCCTATAAGAAAGAGAAATCTTTAAACAAAAGTAATATTTAGGCCACCCAATACGCCAAAATATTCAAAATTAGTATGTAGTATATGCATACATTAAACAATTAAAAAAAAATAGTTGTTTTTATGCTTACTAAAAACTTTTTTATTTTTGCAAACTCGTCCCACTTCCTAATAAACTAATAATATTCAAATAAATTATGTATGGCCAGATAGATATAGTGAAAAGCTTTGAAATGATACCAATATTAGCCATATACGTTTGAAAATTTAGTGGAAAATCGCATATGGGGGATTTCATGTCAACTTTCGAAATCGATGTCATCGTATTTGGATGAAAAAAAGTACCCCCTTAAACAAAAAACAAAAAAAATTTATTAAAGGATCTTATGTGATTAAGATTAAGGCCCTAATCATGTACAACGCAGCGCAACGCCACAGAACTAACGCAACGCCAAAGAATAACATTGAAAGCACAAACAATGTCATAAATATTTTGTAATTTTGTTGTTGCTTTCTACAGAAATTCACATTGCGTCTTAAAATTTGAAACGCTCCATTGCTTGTGTCGTTGAAAATTTTAAAACGGTACATGAATTTCTGTTGAAAGCAACAACAAAATTACAAAATATTTATGACATTGTTTGTGCTTTCAATGTTATTGTTTGGCGTTGCGCTGCGTTGTACATGATTAGGGCCTAAATTTTTAAGATTATTTATCTTTTTGTTTTTATTATTATTATTTTATATTAATTTAATTATACTGTGCAAGAAATTGACACTTTTTTTCGTGACAAGCTGGGCACCTGGCGTTTTAAAATAATTCGGGTACGCTGAATCCAGTGTTGCCCGCGGTTTTTTATGATTGGATCTGGTTTCCGAGATATACCGTTATTTCGAAAATGGAGGAGGTTGCCCAACATATGTTCGCGTTTCCTTTAATTACCTTTAAGAAAAGTAAAACTTCTTTCTAATATCCGCAGTCGTTTTAGAAACATAATATTTTTTTTTGTAAAAAAAATGATTTTTTTAACAAAATTTCGAAATTTTCGTTTTTTAAAAATTCATATAAAATAGGAAAATGCAGCTATGCTTTTTTTGCAGACGTATAAAAAACGAAATTCCAAACAAAACAAGCCATAAATGATTAAAATCTGTTTGCAACTTTTGATTTTATTCACAAAAGTCGATAAATTTTAATTAATTTAAGAATTTCATAAAACGCAATATTTGTATGGGAGCCCCCCTAAGGAATGGTGATAAAGGGAAAGTATAATTTGAGAAAATGTTAAGAACAAAAAACTAATGGAGGTCAGTCATACATTTTATCCCCCTAGGGGCGACTCCTGGGCATTTATGGGACTTTTTCTTTAATATATTTCTAGTCTTCTAAACGTGTTCAAACTTCTATCGAACACGTTTGCTGCTCATATCGCCTTTTTCGCAATTTTTTGTCACAGATTGAAAAATTTTCTTTTGCAAAAAACTCCCTGTAACGCTTTTTTACAATTTCAGTTAATTCCCAATGAACTTTGTTCGGGGAATTCTGGTATAAAATGACATTTAAGCATGGTGGTTGCCACATGTCCGATTACTAATTTGATGTTTTATTTTGACAGACTTAAATTTTTTGCTTATAAAATTGTTTGCGTATATTATTGTGGTGTTAATACAAGTGAAATATACAATATATAGATGATTTAAGAAATTAAAAAGGTTTTTCTGTTTTTACAAAAATTTGTTTATATTTAAAAACGAATTAATTAAAAAATAGACAACTGTCCGGTTACTAAGTTGATACACTGTACATATATGAGTGCTGTGGCAACCGCTAATAATTTAGATTTAAACTGTAAAGTTATGACGAATCAATGACCACAGAATTAAAATTTTTATTTTTTATCAAAAAAGTTGTTTTTGGGAATACATATTTTTTTCATTAAAAGATTTTATTTATTGTGCTTAATTCCCTTTTTTTATAATTGATAAAATACTGAAATTTATTGTTGGAGGATAAGCTGTTCCTATCAGATCATCAGGAAACGTTCTCCTATATAATTTTAGAAAAGCCAAAGCTATCAGCAAACAAGACTACAGAGGGAATGAGAATTACATACACTCAAACGTCTTGTTTGCAACGATATTCAAAGTGAGTTTATCTTTTCTTACATTCTCCACTGCAATTAGTTGGAATTCTCCCAATAAATAAAATTTTTTAATGAAAAAAATTTTTATTTTGTTTGAAACACAATCATATTGCTTTTTAAGCAATTGTAAAATATTATGATATGACTTGATAGCACACCTTGTGAATCATCCAAATATGTGTAATTACATATGGAACGGAACAAATCTATTTTACCGACGCAGCTCCAAATGAAATAAAATTACCTAGGGTGATCGAAAATGGAAAAATAAGAAGAAAAAAATAAAATAAAAAATTGGCGCAAACGCTTAGTTTTCGAGTTATGGACGTTTACAGCCGTATTCATAACAAAAAGTTAGCCACAGTTTGTACACTACGTACAACGAGCTGCTAACTAGAATGCCGATTAAGCTTAGCAGCTTGTTAGCACAGAGTTTATTCATAACGAATTTTATCCGTGTGCTAACTTTTAATAAACCAACTCTGAATAATCATGTGCCACATTATAGTGCTCAAAAATGCAACATGTTTTGCATTAATCATCGCTGGTTTTGTCATTTAATTTAATTTTTTTTTTTATTTTCCCTCTTTATTAAAAATTTGAAATGTTTGTAAATTAAAATATATTTAAAAAAAGACTCTAAACTAAAAAAAAAACAGTGTATTAAAAAAACAAACGAAATTATTCAACATAAAACGGCTGTTTATCACAAGTTGGCAAACGTTTGGCAGCTTGTTAACAAGAGTTTAGCAAATCGTTAGCCAAAGTTTAACAAAATTTCGAAATTTTTGTTTTTTAAAAATTCATAAAAAATTGGAAAATGCAGCTATGCTTTTAATTTTTTGCAGACGTATAAGAAACGAAATTCCAAACAAAACAAGCCATAAATGATTAAAATCTGTTTGCAACTTTTTTTTATTCACAAAAGTCGACAAACTTAATTAATTTAAGAAGTTCATATAACGCAATATTTGTATGGGAGCCCCCTAGGGGATGGTGATAAAGGGAAAATATAATTTGAGAAAATGTTAAGAACAAAAAACTAATGGAGGTAAGTCATACATTTTATCCCTCTAGGGGCGACTCCTGGGCATTTATGGGACTTTTTCTTCAATATATTTCTAGTCTGCATTGAACATTTTGTATGGAAGCCCCCTTAAGGAATGGAGATAGCGGGTGGGTATGTTAGAAATAAATGATTGAGATGAAAAATAAAGTAGGGTTGGTCATACATTTGACCCATCTAGGGGCATCCTAGGCTCTGCAGGGGCCAAATTTAAGAATTTCATTAAACGGCCATATTTGTATGGGAGCCCCCTAAGGGGTGGAGATATATGGCAACTATGTTTTAAGAAACTGTTAAGAACAAAAAACATTGGAGGTCGGTCATACATTTTATCCCCCTAGGAGTGAATCCTAGGCCTTAGAAACAAATGATGGGAATGAAAAATAAAGTTGCGCTGGTCATACATTTGGCCCGTCTAGGGGTATCTCAGGCGCTGCAGGTGCAAAATTTAAGGCTAGGGTTCTACGCGTATAAAAAAACAAAGTTCCAAACAAAATAAGCTATAAGTGGTTAAAGTCTGTCTACAACATTTAATTTTGATTATAATAATCAAACTTAAAAATTTTAAAACATTTATTTTTGTTGTTAATTAGTTAAAGTTCTTATTTAGAAATTTATTCTTTTTCCTCCTGCAGATTCCAACAAATATCCCCTAATAGCGAATCAAGTTGTTTGCCGCTATACCAGTGTTCGAGCCTGGCTGTTACTTGGTGAAATCTCTCGCCATGTTCATCAGACTCGGCTAGGGATTGTTCATTAAATTTTTCGGCATGGTATTGCAAAAAATGTTTTTTTAATGAGATTCTAATGTTTAAGTTTTTAAATGCGGTGATTTCACACAATTCCAGGCCAATAGCTCGATATCATTCAATGCAACCTTAAATTGATGGTCCTTCATAAGACGACGAATGTCCGGCCCATTAAGAATTCCTGTAAAATAAAAACATTATGATATGATATATAAATCTAATTTAATAAAGTAGTTAGAGTTCATACCTTCTTTTACTTTCATGCCGCTTAATCGTGGAAAAATTCGGCGCAATTCTGTAAAAGCAACACCATCTGGGCTCAATGCTTTTATAAAATTTTTACAATACCCAGTTTGATGTGGAGTGGAAGAATCAAAATCTTTGCCATCGGCACAAGTGGTAATTCAATTCGAAACGCGTATTCCATAAGCACATGAAGCACATATTTTTAGTATTGCATGACTCTTAAAAGAGCTACCACTTTTAAATCTGCGCATATTTTCCACTTGTGGTCTTCATATTTAATTAACTGCATTATTTTTTTCATTGATGCGTATGTCTTTTGTATTTGTGCTTAGTGCTATCGGAATAGGACTTTTTAAATTAGTGACTTGTAGTAGAACTGCTTTTAAGCTACTTTTGGAAGAATCAATGAATAAGCGCCATAGATTTAAAAAAAGTCGTAATCGTCTATGGCGATTGATAGCCCCGTATATTTGTACACCTGGTACTAAAATATTTGCTCGTTTTAACTCTTTTGTCAAGAGAATGCTCTGTCTTTGAGATAATTTTAGACGCCGTAACATTATATCCAGACGATCCTGCGTGATTTCATTGTGACTGCATGACGGTTGATACATTGAAGTTCTGTTGGTATTTGGCTATCCGGAACAGGAATTTCATCAGAATGTGGCAGCGGAAATCGAGCATATGCTGTAAGATATATAAGTCATTTTTCTTCTGTTCATACCCGCTGTATAACACTCATCTTCAACATGAACTATGGGATCTCTCCAAATCATTGGAACACCAAATGACATGGCGTCTCCATTCATTCCCCACTTATTTAAATGGTAAATGCAGTGTGTACTAGAGGTCTGCAAGAATGAATAAAAAGCAATTTCAACGCACTCATTTGTTTTTTAACTACAGTGAGTTTTCCACCACGCATGTTTTAAATTCGCTCTGTTGAGCACCCAATGATAACAACACAAATGAGAGAATAACCAAAGTCAAAACTAACACAAACAAATTCAACTGAAGAGAAGCAATTTACTTACTCATTCAATTCAGTCAACTCAAGTAAAATAAGTTGAATATTCAAATATATTGTGAATGTAAAATTATTTGAATTTTTACTTCTTATTTGAATTTAGGTGGATAATGGTAGTTAAGCTAAACTCTTATAAATAAAAGAAGCCGAAATAAAAATAAAATTAGATTTTTTTCATGAATTATTACTTAAATACATTTTTGTTAACTTAAAAAAAAATTATTTTTACTCATTAAATAAATTTTTGGTTTTATATTTTAAATTCATTTTCTTACACATTAAATACATATAGGTATGTACATATGTTTTGAACTCTAATTTTCACAGAAATGTTTGTACTTGTTACTAGGAATTAAAATATAATAAGTACATAATAATAAATTCATAAATTCCTTTTGCTTTAAAAGCAAGAAAATATAGATTAAATTCTTAACTTACCTTTAGCTCACACAACTATTATGTCAATGTATTCAAATATATATTCACACATTCATTAATTCAAAAATTATTTGAATGTTTTCTGTAAATTTGTTCTCTATAACGGGTCATTGCAATATTTTCTTATTAATGAATAAATCTCAAATTCATTTACAGTAAACAAGTTTTTTATTCAATTCATTCTCTCTTATTTTTGTATATGGTTTACTCTCTCCTTATCTCTTTGATTGTTTTTTATTTGAATAAATGTTGTGCACTTTGAGTAAAGGCAAACAAGCGAATTATTCAAAGCAGACCTCTAGTGTGTACACACTATTGATGGTGTCCAACTCTTACCATATATAACACTTAAAGAAAAATATAATTCATACAAGGTACTTGTTTCTTCTTAGATATTTCAATACAACTGATTAGATATCAGACTGTCAAAGCCTTTAAACTTCACTAATCACTTTCGCAGGCACTTTCCATGTGACATTGAAGGGGTTAAAGAACTCTTATTTATACTGTAATTGTTTTAATCAAAGTACCTGTCGAGACCTTCATGACCATGTTTTGTAAAAAAAACAAAGCCAGGACGATTAATATTTCTACCTGTTCCAGGTATAACAATAGAATATGTTATTTAAGTTTTTTACAAGACCGATTAGTGCGGTTTTGACTGCACAATAAAAGAACGATTTGTGTGGTTTTGTAAGCACAATAAAATACAAAGATGTAAGCATTTATGACTTTATTTCTTAATTCTAAGAATTTTTTAATCGGTAACTGTGAATTTTCCAAAATTCCTACCGCTAAGTGAAAGTGTGGTAATAATGCATGCATATTTCTTTGGAATAGCATAAATTTGAATATTTGTTCTTTTGTTTTGTATTGTAAATGGCACAAAAACCGCATTAAAAAAATTTTACGTCAAAATGTCATTGAAAATAAATTTTCTGCATTAGCACATTCTTCATATATACATAATGTTGAATAAAGAATTTAATAATTAAAAAAAATCTTATGAAATGCTCCATATAAATTATATTCTTCATATATATTGAAGAAAAGGTCCCATAAATTCCCAGAAGTCGCCCCTAGTGGCATATAATGTATGACCGACCTCAATTAATTTGTTATCCTCAACATTTTCTCGAGACATATTTGCCCCTTATCACCACTTCTTAGGGGGGCTCCCATACAAATATTGCGTTTGATGAAATTCTTAAATTAATTTAAATTTGTCGACTTTTGTGAATAAAATCAAAAGTTGCTAACACATTTTAACAGAGTTCCGAAACGCTCGCTCATTCTTCATTCATGAGCGAGCGTGAAAATTTAAAAAATTTTCTGGAAATTCATCCTCATGAGGGTGAGGAAAAAAACTATTTTGATTTTCCTCGCTCATGAGGAGTGAGCAAAAACAAAAAATTCATATGTGATTTTACAGATATGAAAAATTTTAAAAAATTCACGTTAAAATTCTTCACAAGGAAAAAAATGCGATTTTCCCAACGATTTCCAGCGGGAAAATCAAGTAGTAAAGAGGCCTTATAGAAGGCCTTTTTGCAGACATAAGATCTCCCAGCCGCATTCCAACTTTATTACCAATTAGCAAGGTGTGGCATTGGATACCAACACCTTGCACTTTTGCATATATGTTAAACTCTTCTGTAAGGGGTTCTAAAAAGATTTAGGAATAAAGCTTAATCCAAGTTTAATTGTTGTGGCTAATAAAACGAAGTGAGTAAATTAATAACTAAACTTGCAACACGTTCTAACATAACTACTAATAAAACGATTGCGACAGGCCTTACCTTAGAGTAGAAAATTTGAATTTGTAAAATATTAAATAAAAACCTTTCTAAAAGACCTTTTCAAAAAAGGCAGAGTGGAATAAGTAATAGTTTACTAAAAATTCAATTGTAAACATTCTTAAAGGCCTAAAAAGTGATTCGCTTGCAATTTTCCCCGCCGGGCAGCACGTTTAGTCTGTGTGTATTTTTTTGTAAAATTATTTCTTGACTGGTGAACCAAAATGTGTGTGTTGTTTTTTATTTTTGTAGGCAAATATTATTGAAAAAAAAAAATAAGAGAACTGCACATATCGTCATCTTAAATGCAGAATATTGTAACATCAAATTTCATAAGCTTACATGAGAAGCAAAAAACGTTGTAAAATGGAAATTATATGAGATATTAGAGTAATATTAAATATTTAGAATAAAAATGCGATAACCAGTTTTTTTTTTGATAAAAAAATATTATTTTTACTGTTATTTATTTAGTTATGTGTGTTACGTTATTTTAATTTGTAATTCTCTAAAGCAAAACGACAAATCATCAACGAAAGTATGATAATATTAAGTTAAACAATCATTTAAAACATTAAATAATTAAATATTTCTGTTAAGTTACAGGTATAATAGAATATAAAGATAATGTACATGGTTATAAATGCAATACTGCGTTTAAACAATAAATTTAAATATTATGGTTAAATGCACATATAAAAATGATAATAACACAATTAATATGCAGCATCATTAGGAATGCGTTGACATGGTGAAATAAGTTTGCTTTTCTGATGCAGTGCAGGCAGTACTGCATTTGAGAACGTAGCGATGTTATATTATTAGAGATATTATTATGACATATTATTTATAGTTTTTTATTTCTAATTAGAAGTGGATTAAACTAAAAAAAAAGTACTTCATTAAATTTAAATTAATTTTAAAAATTCAACTTTTCCATTATAACTAACGTGTATTTTGATGTCAATTGAATTTTTCTTTACAATAAACAAGTTTTGTAAAAAATTTGACTCATATACATATATGCATATTTGTCTCCGTATAAGGAATTATTTCGAAAAAAACTTCTGCAAGAAGTAAATTTTAATTAGTTAATTTCTGAAAAATTTAAATAAGAAGAATGAAAGAGTTTTTCAATTAAAAGTAGTATTGATAGCAGCCCGCGAATTCAGTAAACGAAAATGTTGTACAAAGAAGCACTTATCCTAAAAAAAATACTATTAGTATTTAATAAAGCCGTAAAAGGATTAACACAAAATTTAGCTAAACAATTTATATTCCAGCACTTTATAATAAATGCTATTATTCTAAAGATGTAGAAGACAAGTAATTTATTATTTAAAACCAAAGGCTTTATAACAGTCTTTTTGAGGATATTAATGAAGGACGACTTGGAAGAATGCAATCCTAACAAAAATACCAGATTATTTTAAATAAACTTGGAAAAAATATTTCAATTGTATTATAAACTTTCTATATTAATAATGAAGATATATTCTGATCCAATAGCAACAGATTCATTATAGGGAAATTCGACTGTATTAGCATTTATTAAAAACTATATACCAGGGTAGGAAAAAATTCTACTCGCGAGCACAATTCGAGTCAACTCTCTCATTTTAAAATTTGTGCTCGCGAGTTTTATTTTTAAACTCGCGAGCACAAATTTTTTACGAGTCATAAGATTTTTGTGCTCGACTCGTAAGCAGATAACAACTCGTTTTAAAATTTGTGCTTACGAGTTTTATTTTTCAACTCGTAAGTACAAATTTTATGCGAGCAGAAAACGAGCGCATACGAGTTGAAATCGAGCAACTCGTTTAAAAAAATTATTGTTTGCTTGTGCGAAGTAAAAATATACATACATATGAATTTTTAGAAACGAAGGGCAGGCAAATGTGTAGGAAGGGGTTATAAAAAGAATGTATGTGTGTTTGAATGTATAAATGTTTTCTTGTTTAAAAATATGTAAGCCTGCAAAATGTTTAATGATGTGTAATAAAATGTATGCGTTCTTAAATGACTTAAATAAAAGTGTTTGAGATTGGTAACATATTATTTTCATAAAAGCTGCCTTTAATAATTATGAATAAAATAAACATTTGTCAATCGATTTTCATGGTTTATGGCTCATTTTATTCGCAATATATCTGGCTTTCTGATAAATAATAAAAAAAAAAATTGTACTAAATTTGTTAACAAATTTTTGAAAACAAAAAATTGTACTAATTTTGCTTGAAAAAAAAAATTTTATCGCCACTAATTTCTGAAAATGTCCGAAACAGTGGAAAATATAAAAAATGTTATTCGTTTGACTTAAAGGAAATATTATTAATAATCATTTGTTGGTGTTTTTATAAAAATCGGCCCTTATTTCGGGCGGAATATTAATCAAGCCCATAAAAAAATTTGAAACTGCAAACGGATTTAAATTAACCGCTTCAAAATCTTTATATTTTATATGTTTTTATTTAAAGACTTGCATTTGTTTTTGAAGACCAGTGTTATAAATGAATTAAGAGTTTTTTAGGGTAGCAAAAGCCATCACATAATTGTCTTGTGACAACCAAATTAATTGATTCTTATAGAAACCATCAGCAGGTAGTAAACAATCACGACTATTTATAGAAAATGTGATCATTGATATGTTTGTTTGATCCCTAGTGAGTGTTTAAATGTCAGTGCAATGGGTCTGAAAAACCTATTATATTAATGTTAATGTTAAAATGGCTGGCAAGACGTGTGGGAAAGGGTTGTAAAAGTAATGTTTATACTAAAAAAAATGCACACAAGTGAATGCTGCTCATAAACAGGTAGATAAGTGTGTTTTAAAATATATGTGCAATACGTATAAATGTTAAATTTTGAATGATGTGTAATACAATGTATGCGTTCATTAGTGACTTACATAGAAGTGTTTACGATTCATAGGAAATTAATGAACTGCCTTTTTTATATTTTCGAAACGTATAACATGATTGCATTCTTTTAAACGAATCCTTTCCTTTGCTATTTCTTCTTCATGGTTAGTTATACTTGTCACAACGTAATATTTGCTGTATCAATAAATACCTTTTCCCACCTTACTTCTGATCCATTTGATAATGCTGTTCTGTGTTTCGATGAAATATTCATACATACACACATTTATCCACACATACAAACAAATAAACAGGAAAAATATATTTTTAATTAAAAAAAATTCATACCCAAAAATAAAACTCGCGAACAATTCTTTTTAGCTCGACTCGCGAGTTGAGTTTTATTTTTGACTCTTAAAATTTGAATTCTTTTCGCGAGCAATATTTTTCAACTCGCAAAAATAAAACTCGCTCGCGAGTTTTATTTTTTAAACTCGCGAGCAGTAAAGAATAATTCTTTTCAATGTTGAAAATAAAACTCGCTCGAATTGGACTCGCTCGCGAGCGAGTTTAATTCGAGCACTCTCCGTACTCTGCTATATACATATGTACATATATAAACTCACAAGGTTGGAAAACGAAATAAATGATGGAAAAATCATATCATAAAAATAATGGCAGTCTGCTAGAAGCAAAAACTAAGGACCTGCAGATGGTACTATTTATTCTTGGAAATTCATAGCGTATGGGAGTGCAATGGGTTAAGCTGTGAAATTTCTAACAGTCTAATGTAGAAGAAGCTAATAGTCATACTTAATATAGGTTTTTCAATACATATATATATATGGATTCGGTTTATATTAATTTTACAGCACTGTTTTTCTTTTTGCTTATGCAATAATGTGCAGTTTGATCACTTATTCCAGTAACACGTTCAGAGTATGAAACAGAATAACCATTTTTGACGTAAAAAAAATGAATGTGTTCGTAAAAATATATCAAATACTCTGCTAATTTTTTTTAATTAAGATTATTCATTATGTTTTTTAAGGAAATTATTTACTTAATGATAAGCCATTTTTGATTTTGTTAATAGCTTGGATATTTTTTAAGGTGGAAGTTTAAAATTTTTTTTAAATATTTAACGTGAATCGTAATCAATAAACAGTCTATTTCAAAATTTTCAATGATAGATTGCTTTGCATTTTAGCAAACGATATTTATACTGTTGTAAAAAATTCTTTGATGCTTTAAAAAGGGTCGGTCCTTTTCTTAAGCAGACATAAAGGCAAAACATATTGAAAAAAAAAACTCCATGAGCAAGTATAGAAACCTGAGCGCTGTTTCTCAAAACTACAAATTACAAATCTACAAGTAACATACATTTGAACAAAAACCAAAGTTGTAAAATTGTTGCTTTTTTAACGTAAATGAAGTGATTTTATGGTCCCATGCAGATATATTATAGGGAAGTTCGATTGTACCTGCTGTCACATTTGCTTTTACACATAATTTTTAGCAAAACAAGTCTTTTTTACTTTAATTTCAAATATTTGTTACCTACTTAAAAAAATGTTATCAACGAACAACCGTTTTGGTTGGTAAAACCAAAACTGTATTACAACAACAACACGTATTGAGTACTTGGAATTTTTTTTCAATGAGTTTTGCCTTTATGTCTGCTTAAGAAAAAAACGATCCCTTTTAAAGCATCAACGAATTTTTTAGAACAGTATAAATATCGTTTGCTAAAATGCAAAGCAATCTATCATTGAAAATTTTGAAATAGACTAATTAAAATTTACTTCTTGCAGAAGTTTTTTCGAAATAATTATATGGAGACAAATATGCATATATGTATACATATATATATTCATATACATATGAATCAAATTTTTTACAAAACTTGTTTATTGTAAAGAAAAATTCCATTGAGAAAATTCATTATAAGGAGATCAAAATACACGTTAGTTATAATGGAAAAGTTGAATTTTTAAAATCAATTTATATTTAAATTTAATGAAGTACATTTAGTTTATCCACTTCTAATTAGAAATAAAAAACTATAAATAATATGACATAATTATATCTCTAATAATATAACATCGCTACGTTCTCAAGTGCAGTTAGGGTTTGCCAGTTTTTAAATCAGAGAAATCAGTACATAAGAGAAAAAAAATCAGTACAATTGCATAAAAAACAGTACATTTACTTTTTTAATATAAAATTGCATATTAATAACATAAAAAGTCATAATCTTTTTTAAAACAAAACTTGAATTCTATAATTTGAACAGTGACAAAATTTATTTAATAAAACCGAATTTTTTCCAAACAATAACTCAATTCCGTATATATTTTTAAGCGGGAATACAAAGTGAATAATAAAAAAATCTAAAACACAAGTTACGGTCATACCTAGCAAATATTTGAGGAAAAAAACTTGACTAACATGTGAACTAAAATTGTATTTCCTTTATTCTATTATATTTTTTGAATATAGGTCAACATAAAATTAAAGAAAAATTACATAAAAGTATTTCTTTGCTATATCTCCCAGCATAAATAATTTCATTTTGCAATTAAAAGGTCATGCTGAATGTCTTTTATTTTGCGGAAACAGCCAATGTCTAATTTAATCGAGAACAGCTTCAAAAGAGTTTTGAGCCAATTTTACTTAGAACTCTTCTATAAAAAACTAAAATTTAAATTTTCTCTAAAATTAATTATTTGACATTGGCCTTTTAAGCACCAAGCTTTAGATATAAGGACAACAATGTTAAAAAACAAATTCAACACTTGAAATAACGAAGCTTGTTATGTATTTATCTTAAAAATAATTTAAAAAATTATTTTAAAGTGATTTACAACTAATAACCTTTAATAATTTTAATTATTGCAAAGGGCACAATCGTTTTTTAGACGATCTTATACTATAGATTTTTATAAATAATATATTTTCATATGTATGGACATAAATATTTACAGTGTTACAAGTAAAAAATATTTATGGCCTTTCCAAAAAAACTGGTTATCGCATTTTTATTCTAAATATTTAATATTACTCTAATATATCATATAATTTCCATTTTACAACGTTTTTTGCTTCTCCTGAAAACTGTGATGTTATATTATTCTGCATTTAAGATGACGATATGTGCAGTTCTTTTAGTTTTTTTTTTTAAATAATATTTGCCTACAAAAAATTCAACACACACTTTGGCTCGTTGCCTTTAACAAAAACAAAATACACACAAAGACATTTCGTGCTGTGGTCATGCAAACTGTCGAGCAACAACAACATTACTGGTGAGGAGCGTTAGGAAAATTTTTTGTTTCCTCATTTTTCATGACTGAGGAAAGGCAAAAATTTATTTTTCCTCACGCTCATGAATGAATTGGCAAAAAAATTCACAATTCATTCATGGTTGTGAAAAAAATTACACGTTTTAAATTCCTCATTCATGAAAAAATTCATGAATGGTTAAATATGAGCGATCATATATGAATTTTTCGGAACTCTGCATTTTAATCATTTATGGCTTGTTTTGTTTGCAGCTTCGTTTTTTATATGTCTGCAAAAAATTAGAAGCCTGCATTTTGAAATTTTTTATGAATTTTTAAAAACAAAAATTTCAAAATTTTGATAAAAAAAATTAATTTTTTTCAAAAAAAAAAAAAAAAAATTATGTTTCAATAACGACTACTCATATTAGAAAAAAGTTTTACTTTCGAATTTTTTTTAGTAATTTCAATAAACTAATCCGTTTTTGAGTTACGCGACCTCCTCCATTTTCGAAATAACGTTATATCTCGAAGACCAGAGCCAATCTTAAAAAACCGCGGGCACCACTGGATTCAGCGTACCCGAATTATGTTAAAACGCCATGTGCCCGGCTTGTCTGTTTTTTCAACTAGCATAGTGTTATTATTTGTTATTACATATTGTCAAACAAAAAAAAAATCAAAACAAGCGTCAAAAACTTTTTTTTTTAATATTTTAATAGTATAAGCACAACTGGGACAAACGACGAACTTCGTCGTATGAAGCACAAGATAACAACGAATAACTAACTGCCTTTATAATTTAGAAGGTTATTTGCTGTTTTTGCAAAAAGAGAGAGAAATAGTGTGACCATATTAAAAAATAAAACATTAATAAAAACACATCTCTAAACTATTTTAATAGCTAACTACTTTGTATATTTATTTTAAATGTTATAAACAAAAAGTAACTTTATTATCTTAAATACCTGAAAACTAAAACCAAAACAAACCAGTATCAAGTTTGTTCGTCGTTCGTCTTCGTAAGAATTATAAATAAACCTATCGCACATTTCGTTACGCACGATGAATTTTGGTCTACGCATGATGGAATAAGCAGGTGGGCTTTCTAGGCCAGCTCAGCATGTACTTATAAAGTGACCTCAGGTCTACAAAAACGACATGTATTTTGTTGATGGAAATTGTAAGTTATACTGTCATAATCAGTGTTAAAAAATAAACATTAAATATCGTTCCTTAGTGTCCGGTTCGGTGGATTTATGGAAAACATAAGAGCTAATAGGGTTTATGTAGTACATCATTAAAAAATAACGTTTCCCTGTTTGTTCGTTGTGTTCGGTTCAGCACAATAATGTTCGCTCGTTTCAGTTGTGCTTAGAGCTCTTTTGGCTGGTAAAAAATAACAAAAATTATTTTACAAAAACAAAATACATACATATACGAAAAAAAGCAAATGAGCAAAATATTTTGTTTGCTCATTTAACTATAGAACATTAAAATGTAATGTATGTAGATATGTCTACAGAACGGCCACAATTGTTCTGTTTTAAAACGAGGAACAGAAAACTACATATATAGGTAGGTAGGTAGAAAGGCTGGTGTGAAGTCTCCTTCACACCCTCACCCAGAGACCAATATGGTCCATTGTGATGCCTTGTTTAGAGATAAATAGCTGAAAAAGAAGGTGAAGAGAAACAGCAAAAGCATTAGAAAAGATAAGGATAGATAAGAAAAGGAAGATCTGACCAAACCCGAGAGAAAAGCCTCACTCAACAACACCAATCCGCCCTATGTGCGGTTAGCTCCCAGTCTCCTGCTGCGCAGCCAGGCCATCCCCATTACGAATGCTGTTAGACTCTCGAGCCCACAGCCCGGGACGTCCCCTAATTCGCCTAGGAATCTGCTGCCCAGCCACCTCAGCCTGCTGCACTGTAGCCTTGGACAGCGGCACAAAATTTGTTCAACCGTCTCCAGCTCCTCCGGGTCCTCACACAACCCGCACATATCCGACACGTCGGATGCCATATATAACAGAGTTTCAAATATCCAATCCCATCATGGGCATGTATGATTTACTCGTGTTAAAAAAAAACCAAAAAAAAAATTCATTTATTCGTTCTTCTATAAAAGTATTTTGTTTTTTACAATACGCATCATCTTGTACACCGTTACCGTTGTGATACCAAAGCGAGAATTTAATAACAAACTATAGAATGAACATTCCTAAAAAGTATGCGTTTTTGTTAAAAAATGTTTTACGACTTTAAAGTACAGTTATTCTAAATTCATCACTCAAAAACATATTCGCAATTTCTTATAGGTATATATATATATGTTTTATTTATTGAATAAGTTAAAATAATAGTTAATAAAGTTAAGCTTTTTTAAAATTACCTGTCTGAAATAAATTAATTTTTTTATAAAAAAACAGTCTTATTTTTTCTGTAAAATACCCTTTTTTTACACCATTTTAGAAAATTTTTAACGACAACGATGCGTGTATTTTGTTAAAATAAAAAACATCACAAAGCCATACTTAAGCTATGTTCACACTAAAGACCTGCACGAGTGCATCATAAAGTATTGTCAAAACAGATACACCAGATATGTATCTGTTACTATTGATATCAATGAAAGAATGAGTGTAACTGATATTGTATGGTTTTGCTTTTGTCCACTCACCATATTTTAAAAACAAAAACAGTTGCTTATGATATTGGATTGAGTATATCATAACCTTTTTTTTTTGCTCACAAATATCTGTTGTCACCATGGTATTTTAACAATATCTGTTGTTATCTCTAGTCTCTCAGCATAAGTTTTATTTTTAAGATTTTAGAAACACTTAAAAAAATCAAAATAGTGCATATGCTAAAAATTGAAAATTCCTCGTCTTGACTTAGAAATTATTTTTTTTATCCCTACCTTTCTTTTGAGCAAAAAAAAAAAAAGAAAAAAAATACCCGCTTCAAAAAAAATAAAAAATAAGTTTTAAATTTAAAAAAAAAATATATTTTAAAAATTAAAAAAAAAAAACAAAAAATGTTCTTCGAAAGCCCCAAATGCGGCCCCCTGGATCCAAAAAACCGCCACGCCCACTTAGTGGTATTTTACTCAAATTAATTTGGGTACTCAAATTAAAGGTAATTTACTCGCGATTACAAATATGTATTTTGTTTTTGTATTCGTTCATCATTCTCATTCATTCATTTTAAGGGATGTTAAAGTTGGTAAAAATTTTACTTTTTTTTGGTTCATTTTGACCTTCTAAAGTACAGTGGTACAACCGTCTTATTTGTTACAATTTAAAAATTTATCATAGTTCACACTTTTTGAATTTTTAGTATAGCAAACAAATTATTGAGTCCTTTTCATTGCTTTTATTTTTAAATTATTATTTCTTTCATAAGGAATTCAAAATCCTTCTTTTAAATTGCAATTTTTGTTTATGCAATATGCACTTAAAATTATTATTATCATTCTTTATAAGTATTCAAAATACTTTCAAATTTTCACATTTATATTATAAATAAAATGTTATACATTATTATTGCTTTTTCATTTGAGTGTGAATTAAATAATTTAAGTCCTCTGTAGAATAAAGATCTTTGCCAGCTGTTGTATTAGCCCTCTTTAGTCTGAAGTTATTAGCATTTCTTAATCCATAAGGTTGTACTTCACCAACATATTTGATTTGGTCACATAGATATTTAGGTGCATTCCCATACTTAATTTTGGGAATAAAATTCAAAGTATTTAGTGTCAGTCTCTGTTTAATGTTGAGCCATTTAAGCGTATCAAGCATTGTTCGTATATTTGTATATCTATTACATTTTAAGATAGTTCGCATCGCTTTATTTTGTAACTTTTGAAGTTCCTCTATTTGGGATTCATTACAGCACGTATATATTATTGTAGATCCGAACTCGAAATGAGGTTTTATTATTGTATTATATATATTAATAGAAGTTATCACAGATATTTTATTTATTATTATTTTAAAAAAGCCAATTTTTTTACTTATTTTTTTACAAATATATTCTATATGGTCTTTGAATTTCATTTCTTCGTCTATTATAAATCCTAGATATTTAATATTTTTTACTTTTTCTTAACTTCGTTATTAATTTTAAATACTTTTTCAGTGTTCATATTTATTTCCATAATTTTTGTTTTCATTTAGCTTTAGTTTATTCTTTTTTTAACCATATGTTAACATTTTTGTGTAAACGTCAAAACGCAAACAACGTAAATTAAACAAAGCAGAAGAAAATAAAATAAATAAAATAATAATTGATTACAAAAATAGATAGGACTATTAAAAATCAAAAAAATAAAGACAATACAACAAGTGGAATATAAAATTATTTTATAAAGATTGTTTTTTAATAATAAAAATTGATTTATAAAAACAGTCTAATGGCTGAATGCAGTAAATGCAGAACAGCAATTAGAGGGGAAACGGGTGTACAATGCATGGGAGTATGCAATAAAGTGTATCATTGTACCATAAAATGTGCCGGCATAGACCAATACTCAGCAAAAATCTTGGATGCAAATAATTTTGTTCGATTTTTATGTGATGACTGTCTCCAATATATACAAAATGTTGATTTGGTATTAAAAGATATTCAAGAAGATGTTAACAAAAACAAACAAAACTTAACGGATTAAAAACATGAATTTAAAATGTCTCTTAAAGAAAATGAATGTAAAATAAAAAAGCTATTAGAGGCACTAGAAAAGCGATATGAGGATAGGTTAAAAAACTAGATAGTGCACACAAATTTTTTGAAAAAAACGCTCGGGAAATACAAAAATTATGCGAAAATGTTAATGAATTTAAAAATAAAAATAAGGAAATATGTAACAAAATTGAAGAAAATAATGTGAAAATGTGAAGAGATATAAAAAAAGTAATAACAGAAGCAAACGTCAAACAAAGTAAAATGTCTTATGCAGAAACAGTGCAAACCAAAAAAAGTGATGCCAGATGTTAACAAACAAATGCCATTAATAACACTGTGCAAGAAATTGACACCTTTTTTCGTGACAAGCTGGGCACCTGGCGTTTTAACATAATTCGGGTACGCTAAAGATTGGCTCTGGTTTTCGAGATATACCGTTATTTCGAAAATGGAGGAGGTTGCACAACATATGTTCGCATAACTCAAAAACACTTTAACTTATTGAAAAAACTTAAAAAACCGAAATTCCGCAATAAAATTTCCTCATTGTAATATCCGCAGTCGTTTTAGAAACATAATTTTTTTTTTAGGAAAAAAAAATAATTTTTTTAACAAAATTTCGAAATTTTTGTTTGTTACAAATTCATAAAAAATTAGAAAATCCAGCTATGCTTCTAATTTTTTGCAGACGTATAAAAAACGAAATTCCAAACAAAACAAGCCATAAATGATTAAAATCTGTTTGCAGCTTTTGATTTAATTCACAAAAGTCGACAAATTTTAATTAATTTAAGAATTTCATAAAACGCAATATTTGTATGGGAGCCCCCCTAAGAAGTGGTGATAAGGGGCAAGTATGTATTGAGAAAATGTTAAGGACAAAAAATTAATTGAGGTCGGTCATACATTATATACCACTAGGAGCGACTTCTGGGAATTTATGGGACTTTTTCTTCAATATATTTCTAGTCTGCATTGAACATTTTGTATGGAAGCCCTTTTAAGGAATGGAGATAGCGGGTGGGTATGTTAGAAATAAATGATTGAGATGAAAAATAAAGTGGGGTTGGTCATACATTTGAGCCAGGGCATCCTAGGCGCTGCAGGGGCCAAATTTAAGAATTTCATTAAACGGCCATATTTGTATGGGAGCCCCCCTAAGGGGTGGAGATATATGGCAATGTTTTAAGAAAATGTTAAGAACAATAAACATTGGAGGTCGGTCATACATTTTAACCCCCTAGGAGTGAATTCTAGGCCTTAGAAACAAATGTTGGGGATGGAAAATAAAGTTGCGCTGGCCATACATTTGGCCCGTCTAGGGGTATCTCAGGCGCTGCAGGTGCAAAATTTAAGGCTAGGGTTCTACGCGCATAAAAAACAAAGTTTCAAACAAAATAAGCTATAAGTGATTACAGTCTGTCTACAACTTTTGATTTTTTCAGAAAATAATTTTTTAATCGGTAACGGAGGATTTTTCAAAATTCCTACCGCAAAGTGAAAGTGTGGTAATAATGCATGCATATTTCTTTGGAATAGCAAAAATTTGAATATTTGTTCTTTTGTTTTGTATTGTAAATGGCACAAAAAACGCATTTAAAAAATGTTACGTCAAAATGTCATTGAAAATAAATTTTCTGCATTGGCACTTTCGTCATATATACATAATGTTGAATAAAGAATTTAATAATTAAAATTCCCAGAAGTCGCCCCTAGTGGTATATAATGTATGACCGACCTCAATTTTTCAAAAATAATTATGTTTCAATAACGACAACTCATATTAGAAAAAAGTCTTACTTTTCTTAAATGAAAAAAAATTTCATTTTTTCTGAAAAAATCAAAAGTTGTAGACAGACTGTAATCACTTATAGCTTATTTTGTTTGAAACTTTGTTTTTTATGCGCGTAGAACCCTGTCCTTAAATTTTGCAGCTGCAGCGCCTGAGATACCCCTAGACGGGCCAAATGTATGACCAGCGCAACTTTATTTTCCATTCCCATCATTTGTTTCTAAGGCCTAGGATTAACTCCTCGGGGAATAAAATGTATGACCGACCTCCAATGTTTATTGTTCTTAACATTACCTTAAAACATTGCCATATATCTCCACCCCTTAGGGGGGCTCCCATACAAATATGGCCGTATTCATAAATTTGGCCCCTGCAGCGCCTAGGATGCCCCTAGATGGGTCAAATGTATGACCAACCCCAATTTATTTTTCATCTCAATCATTTATTTCTAACATACCCACCCGCTATCTCCATTTCTTAAGGTGGCTTCCATACAAAATGTTCAATGCTGACTAGAAATATATTGAAGAAAAAGTCCCATAAATGCCCAGGAGTCGCCCCTAGGGTGATAAAATGTATGACTGACCTCCATTAGTTTTTTTTTTCTTAACATTTTCTCAAATTATACTTTCCCTTTATCACCATTCCTTAGGGGGGCTCCCATACAAATATTGCGTTTTATGAAATTCTTAAATTAATTAAAATTTGTCGACTTTTGTGAATAAAATCAAAAGTTGCAAACAGATTTTAATCATTTATGGCTTGTTTTATTTGCAGTTTTTTATATGTCTGCAAAAAATTAGAAGCCTAGCTGCATTTTTTAATTTTTTATGAATTTTTAAAAAACAAAAATTTCGAAATTTTGTTAAAAAAATTATTTTTTTTTCTGAAAAAAAATTCTGTTTCTAAAACGACTGCGGATATTAGAAAGAGGTTTTATTGCGGAATTTCGGTTTTTTAAGTTTATCAAAAAGCTAAAGCGTTTTTGAGTTACGCGAACATGTGTTGCGCAACCTCCTCCATTTTCGAAATAACGGTATATATCGAAAACCAGAGCCAATCTTAAAAAACCGCGGGCACCACTGGATTCAGCGTACCCGAATTATGTTAAAACGCTATATGCCCGGCTTGTCTGTTTTTTCAACTAGCATAGTGTAATTAAACCTAAAGAAAAACAAAATATTGAAAAAACAAAAGGTGAATTAAACAGAAAAGTTAATCCGGTTAATTTAAAAATAGCTAATGTCGAAAATAGAAGAAACGGGACAATAGTAATTCAAAGTGAAAATAGCGAAGGGAGAAAATAAAAACAGCCATAGAAAATCAAATGAGTGATAACTATGTAATTAAAGTGCCTAACCCAACGGAATTTTATATAGATATAACGGACATTTCATTTAAATATTCTGAAGAAGAATTTACTGAGAAGATAAAAAAACAGAATCCGATAACACAGAATAGTGAGATAAAAATTGTAAAGACATTCGATTTTAAAAGAACAGTATACAATATTAGAATTAAAACAGATAGCGAGCTATATACAAAATTAATTGGTGCACAGAAAATAAATCTAGGATGGGAAAGATGCAGGGTGTTTGATGGAACTGATGTAAGCAGGTGTTTTAAGTGCAAAGGATATAATCATAGATCAAGTGAATGTAAAAATCAAGATATATGTATTAAATGCCATGGAAATCACAAGTCTCAAGAATGTAATAAGGAGCCATTAACTAAATGTATAAACTGTGTAAAGATGAATGAAAAATTGAACATGGGATTAGATGAAAACCATGGAACGTACAATAGTGTCCAGTTTACCAGAATAAATTGAATATGAAAAAGAGAAGAATGGGGTTGTCAATGTAACAATTAAAAAACACATATATTTTATACACAAATGTACAAGGGCTAACAAATAATTTTAATCAAGTGGAGATAATAGCTGCAACAGAATAGCCCGAATTTATAATACTGTCGGAAACGCATATGACGGAACATGTAAATGAAGACGAAATTACCCTGCATGATTATAACCAATTATTATCGTTGTGTAATTCAACAAGGACTGGAGGTGTAATTATTTATTATAGAAATGAATGGAAAGTTAATAAGATACTTGAAAAGGTTGATAATAGAAAACATTGGATTATAGCCTGTAGAGCACAACGTGGGAACACACAAATTATTTTAGTAGCAACATATAGATCTCCGAGTAGTTCGGAATCTGAATTCTGTGAATTTTTTCAAGAAACTGTAGAGTACTTGAGTGAGGAAATATATGACATTATAATTACTGGTGACTTTAATATAGACTGGGCCACTAATAATTTTTATAAGAATCGAATCAATAGCGTATTAAATGACAACGCACTTAAGCAAATATGTAGTTAAGGAATATACACGGGTAACAAATACAACAAGAACTATAATTGACTATGTAATAACAAATAACAGCTACAGAATATCAGCACAAAATTGCAATAAAAACAAAATATCAGATCATGAAATAATAAAAATTTTAGTCAAAAATTAAAAAAATTATAACAGAAACGAAAACAACAAAATCACATCTAGGTTTAAATATAATAGAGAACTATTTACGAGAGAACTAAGTGCAATAATCAGATATGAAAAAAATATAGATGTTAGTCAAAATGTATTGATGTTTGATAACTGCATGGAGCAAACAATAAAAAAATTTACTACAACACAAACAATAAAGAAACAAAATAATGTTAACCAGTGGTTTAATAACGAACTACGTCTAACAAAAGAAGAAAAAATAGTTAAATACCAAATTGCAAAATTTGAAAACAATATCGAAGCATGGAATAATTACAAATCAATAAGAAATTTATACAAAGTAAAAATAGAAAACGAGAAATATAAATACATAAACAACAAAATAAATAATGCAAAAGATCAAAAACAAATGTGGAGGGAAATCAAAGACCTTGTTATAAAGAAAAGCCAAAATGTGATAAAATCTGTGATATTTGATAACGTAGAATATAAGGAAAACACCCAAATCTCTAGTCATTTTAATAAATACTTTATAAATAGTGTTAAGATAATACGAGATTAAATAGAAAATGTGCAATATACAAATCAAATACATATGGTTAACTAAAGATTCAAATTCAGTGCAATAACAATGTTAGAACTTAAGAATATAGTAAAAGAAATAAAAAACAAACCAGACTTCTGCAAAATATCAACAAAAATTATACTTGATAACTGGCATATAATTGGGGAAAATATTCTGAAAATTGTAAACAAATCAATGGAATCAGGACAATTTCCAGATAATTGGAAAGAAACAATGGTTACACCAATAGAATAAGTGGCTAAAACAAAAAAAATGTGAAGAATTTCGTCCCATAAATACTTTAAAAACTTGTGAAAAAATACTGGAAAAAGTCGTAAAGGAACAGCTGGAAAAATATGTTGAAAAAAATAATTTGTGTTCAAATTATCAATCGGGTTTTACAAAAAAATTTTCATGTGAAACAACGGTCAATTATGTAATAAATCAGTGGAAAAATATAAAAACCAACAGAAAATTATTAGCAATATTTTTAGACTTTAAACGGGCATTTGAAACAATTGATAGACAACTAGAATGGTTTAAATCATACTTGACAAATAGAAGACAAATAACGAAAGTAAACGGTGTAAAATCAAATGTAATGGATAATGACTACGGTGTTCCACAGGGGTCAATTTTGGGGGCTTTGCTATTTATAATATATATAAATGATATGCCAAAAATACTCGACAAATGTGAAATTGTGTTATATGCTGATTATACTTTAATATACACAGAAGGAGACACTAGTGATATATGTTGTAATAATATGATGAGCGATATAGATAATTATTATTATTATTATCATTCTTTCTGTATTAGTATTCAAAATACTTTCAAATTTTCACATTTATATTATAAATAAAATTTTATACATTATTATTGCTTTTAACAAAAACTACTTCACAGTTATAAATAAGAAAAATGAAAATATTAAATTGCTTTTTTACTGTCAGTGGCAGGGCTGCAAAATATGGTGATTTTTTTAATCCTTTTGGAGATGGAAATTTACGTTTGGCGATATCGCGATTGTTTTTGCGAAATTAGAAACTGTTGGCGTTATGCAAAATGTGAATATTTTCTAATTTACATGTCTTTAAGATATTATAAAAATGGGTATACATAACTTGTTTCTCTTGTTTGTAAATTGTATTTAAACCCAAATATTCATAAAAAATATTTTCGATTAAGAAAAGGTTTATTGAACAAATTTTCATAGAAAATTCGTTTCATAAACCTGCTATAAGCCTAAAATATTTTTTATGAATATGTGGGTAAATTTATAATTGATATTATAAGTGTTTCAAAATTGTTTTATTTGAATTATTTTGTGAATCACTGTATAATATTATGGCGGATAAAAGCACAGAACAAATTAATAAATTTCTCTAATCACCCAATTTATACCAAAGTTATAATATCAAGCAAACAATTTGTTGATTTTGCACCTATTACCAAAATGATTATATTGATTACTAAAAATTGTAAAATTTTGAATATTTTTTTTTCAATAAATGATATTTTTAATTTAATTTAAAAAAATTATCAAACAACTTTGCCATTTCAAACAATGTGTTAGTTTATTAAACAAATATTGACAATTCCCAACAACAATTCTACATGTTAAAATTATTTTATTTTAAACGAAAAAAGTCAATTAAGATTTTTTGTTATTTAATTAAAATTTTAATTAAAAAATTATTTCAAAACAATTAAATGTTAATTACATCAAAATTAAATTTTTAATTTTCTTTCAACTAAAAAAATAATTGATTCAATTATCACATTAATTAAATTTAAATAATTTTTAAACCATTTTTTTAATTGATAAAACACTTTTTTCTGTAAACAAATTCGTATTTTAGAACGTGCATTGGGCAAAAAGTACATGATGACTGACAGACAAACTTTTTGTTTTATAAATTAAAAATATTGGCATTTCCTTATCTAAATTATTATACATACCGACAGGTTATAAAAAGTAAAATTTTAAATTTCTTAAATTCATGCCATTTTCTTACAGTAAATTATATAAATTCGAGCATTAAAGATGGTATATCAATTTATTTTTAAAAAAATTCCTAAAACTCCTATGCGTATTTCAATATATTAAAATATACTACTGGAAATAATGTGAATTTAGAACATTTTACTTATATTCAGGTTTTAAGAAACACTAAAACAACTTTTGTGTACTTCTTCAGTCATGTTCTGAAATCGATTCCAATTTCGTCTTTAAGTAGCACTTATCCTTACTACTATTAAAATCAGAAGAAACTACCCAAATTTAAAAAAATTAATTGAAAGTCTTCATCGATTAAAACTTCATTTGATTTCAATTTCAGAACATGGCCGCTTCTTATATAAAAATCACATTTGGCAATGTTTTTCTTAACAAAAACCTTAAAAAATATCTGGCAGCTATTTTTAAAGGGATTTTTTGTTTTCGTAGTAGTGAATAGTACACTTTATTCGAAGGCGTAAATTATATCCTTTGAAACGCAATACGCGATAAATAAATAAAATAAAAAAAGACAAAAAAAAATTATATAAACATATCCATACGTATTTCATATTTTAAGAAAAAGTAACCAAAATTAAAAATATTCACATCTCCACATTGAGAAAAAAAATTACCAATTTTGGTTAGAAATTACCAAAAACGGCAGCTCTTTTTAAGTATATTTGAGATGCTGAGAAGCTTTGCGAAATCGGCATTTATTTACCAGAGGAGAAAACTCTCGAGTGCCCACACAGATAGAAGCACGGGGAGGGCAATTTGTTTGCCCCAGATGACCTCAGTAGTCCCGCCCGCCCTAAATTATATTTTCGTATATCCTGTACAACTACCATTATTTGAGCACCCTCACAAACCATTAAGACGGCGGCCGTTTTTTTAGATTAAGGGGTTTTTAATTCCAGAGGGATCCAATTTTTCTTTCGTGCGTATTTTTTACAACGTTCCCCATTAAATAAATTTGTTTCCATTTTTGTTGACTAACACTTATTTATCGAACATATGTAGCAATTTATACAATAATTAAAACTAATAACTTACAATATAACCACCATCCAAAAGAGACATTTTCTTTCAAAAATTTGCAAGAACAATAGACTAAATCGATATTTGAAAACTACAGTGTCTACTTATTTTTCTTTATTTACGCACATTTAGAATATGTAATTTATTTCTTAACCAAACACTTGCATGGTTCGGTTATTTAAGCAAATTAAATACAAACACTTGCAAAAAATTTCTTTTATGAGAATCGGTTCATGTAAAATTAATTCGCCTTGGAATTGGTCCTTATACCTAGACAAGGCGAATTTACTTCAGGTGGCGGCGAAGAGACAGCCTGTTATTTGTTTTAGTCATGCCAGAATTGTCAAAAGTTTTGTTTACATAAAATTGTTTTTAAATTAAATTTTAGTTTGCAAATTATTAATGAAATGGGTAAAAAATAAAGGGACGATTAATTAAAGTATGTTTAAGAATAAGGTACAGATCGTTTTTTGGTCACAAAAACCAATTTTTACCATTATCACTAAATCTTAAAGGTGTTTTTATGTTCATGTGCTGTTTTAATGTTCAAATGCATAAAATGAATACAGAAAAGAAACGGTTTAAATTAATTTCAATGCCACGTTCACTTCCAAAGAATTTGCAATTAAGTGCTCACAAAAATTGCACAAGTTTGTTATAAAAACTGTTATTTTCTTGATTCTAAATTATTTTATTTTATATTTTTTGACTTAAATATTTTTGTTCATTTTAGGCTAGGGCTGCCACAGAAAGAATGTATTCTTCATTCCCAAATTTAAAATAAAAATTTCTTAAAATATCTAAAAATAAGAAGCCAATAAATAAATTATTACTAAATAAAATATTGTCTTAATATTATTTATCAGTGGGCATTATTTTTATCTTATGAATTTGTATTTTAAACTCATATTAGCATAATCACACTAAAGCAATAGTGTATTTTAAGAAATTTCACAATTTGGTACTTATCTTTCAAATTCTGACCAAAAATATACTGTATTTAGGAAAAGGGATAATTCAGTTAATCCAAAATATTATACATATATGTATTTTAAATTTCCTTGTATTACATGAATTTCTGTTGAAAGCAACAACAAAATTACAAAATATTTATGACATTGTTTGTGCTTTCAATGTTATTATTTGGCGTTGCGCTGCGTTTTACATGATTAGGGCCTAAAGGAACATGTGCATATTGCCAAACATACTTTTAGAATGAATGGTTTCAGCCTGAAAATCCATGTTGAATGATTTTATATCGTTTATGAACTTTTGAAGCTGTGAACATTTCAAATGTATAGAATTAGCATTATTATAATGACCCGACAAGCATATTCATTTTAGGCGTGAAATATCAATATTTGTAGACATATATACGTTTAAAAGTAATTTTACTTCTTAGAATGTTTACAGGTTGACCTAAACAGTAGGGGTACATAAACGTTTGTTATATGGTCCAATTAGTAGGTTGTGTTTTTCTATGCAATGGTTTTTGACATCCTTATCATGTTTTACACAAACAAAATTTGTGTTGTTTTCCCTATCGATGCATTGTTGTAGTTTTGCGCGACCTAGTCATTCGACCATGTTTTTTAAGATAAAAAAAATTTTGCTGCAGAAACATTTTGAATAAAAAACTGATGTGGCGATCAGCAAAATCAGATTTTTCAGCCGACAGATATTGAATTTGCGTTATAATTTGTTTAATATAAATTGTATTAAAAAAGTTTTTTACATAAAAAATATTAGCCTTTTTATTTAGGTTATCTTGTAAAATAAACAAAACTTTAAATAATTTACCCAAAAAAAAAAATATTTTTTACATCCTCAAAATAAGCCCGAAACAAATTTTTTTTAATCTAATTTGAGATTAGAACCCCAATTCTGGTAGCCCTGTTTTAGTCAACTGTTTTATGAAAGGCGAAATCATTTATAAATTATTTCGCCCTGTTTTTGACATTCCATGACCGAAAAACAAAAACAAAATACCATGTTGTCTTTTGTGTTGTTGACTTGTTGTAGTCTCGCCGCCACCTGAAGTAAATTCGCCTTGTACCTAGGGTTGTCATTTTTTTCACCTTCATCGCCAAATAGAATATCGAAAATCGCCGAAAGTCGCCGAAAGTCGCCAAATTTGTTTTTGTTTCACACGGCGTTTACATTTGCCAGAACTGGTAAGACAGTAGCAACACATGCAAACTTTTACACTAGTACATTCACACTTTTCCAATTGTCTTGTCTACTGTCTTGGAAATTTCGCAGACAGTTAAATTGGACAGTGATTTGAAGTTTTCTTCGAAAAGGAAAAATATCAAGAAGTGCAAGAACAATTTATATGTTCTGCTTTGATTTTTTTATATTTTAGTAAAGCGTTAATTATGTTCACAAAATATTGTTGTTTTATGATATTTTTTTTTAATTACTTAGTTCATGTAAAACATGTTTAGCTGAAACTTGCACTGCAACATTCACGTTTGACATTTTTTTAAAGTGAACTGTCTTTCTTACTGTATGTAGGCGTCCAGACAGAACTAAATACAGCCACGAAGACATTTGGTATTTTTTGGCAACTAATATGTATTTTCTTAATCGTCGACTACGGATGGCAACTGAACTGAAGTTAAGTTGTCAGTAGCGAAATCAGACAATACAGCTCATCTTAAAGTATAAAATAAAAAAAAAATTTGTATTTTTTAACATGAACGGCGTTGCCTAATTTCGCTGCTGGCAATTCAACTTCATTTTTTATGCCATCCGTAATCGACCCATTACTGACAAATGTAAACGCTATGTTAGATATTTGGTAAAAAAAAATTCGACAAAAAGCGGTAAATTTCGCATTGGTTAATGGCGTGGCGTCGTATAACTGTACCGAGTTTCAGTTTTTGCGGTTGTCAGCATTGACTTGATGCTATCGTTTTTAACCTTAAAAATTTTTTTTAACGTGTTTGTCTGGTGGAGAACCATTTATAACTCGATGTGACTGGTGGAGAACCATATAACTCAGACGTTTAGTGGGGGAGACCAAAAAATACTCTGGAGTGGATTCGGAAAGCTCTCGCCTTCCTATACGAAGGTTTAGGTCGAACGAGGACTTGCGGTCGAGGCTCCAAAATTTCGTGGGATACCCTGGCAATATGACTAAAATAGTCAGCCAAAAACTTTAGTTTTAGGAAAATAAAAAAAAAAATAAAAAAGCGGTAAATGCAAGTTTTATATAAAAAAAAGTAAGCAGGAGTAAAGAATTTCCAAAAGAAAGTTTTATATACAAACAAGTAAAGTGCTATATTCGGCTGTGCTGAATCTTTGATACCCTCAAACGAAAGAGTGGGCTCTATATGATAAATACATATATATTATTAACTAAGCTTCATAACAACGAAGGTCAGCATTAAAATTGGTTGCGGTTTAGACTTATATTAAGTTTTTGACCGACAATAAGAAAGTTTTATGTGTTTCTTGTTAGAACTTTGAACTGGCTTGAGTAAAATATCATGATTCGTAATAGTTTTAGCCGAACTAAAATGATTTTTAGGAGGGTAGTTTGTATTGGACCTATGGTAAATTATGGACAAATCATCCCAAAATTCTGAAGACTCATTTCTGGTATTCCAAAAAATAAATAAGAATAAATGTCAATACAGCAGTGCAATTAGTTTTATCGTTAACAGTGATTTTCACAAAATTGCATATTTATTTTGGCTATATGGATCTAAGTTGGAAAACAATTTACCGCAATAAATATATCTGTTATGGATTTGGGCGAATTTAATTATTTTCCCAAAGTGGGCTTTATTTGGCTTTAGGCGCAATAAACTGTTTGCCGAGAGTAAGGTTTATATAGGGCCTAGGGTAAATTATGGACCGATCTTCCAAAATTTAACACTGATCTGCACGAAATCTTGCAGTGTGATTTCCCGTCGTATATAACTGTGTCGTACGGAATTTCATTTTAATAGCATTATTGATTACAGTTTTAGGCGTACTAAGCTGTTTTCAGCGAGTGCAAAGTTTTATATCATTCCGTGCATTATTCCACCATTGATGTTAGTTTTTGTATCAAAATTATCAATTTTTTTTATTCATAGTTTTTTTGATTCATAGTTCTGATCCTACTGAACCGATGCTGCTGGATTTCGATCCCAAACTGCTGAGGATAACTACAAGCAATTTGAGACCAAGGTTGTTATTTTCTTTTGCAGTTTTCGAAAGTGAGCGTGTTTTCAACAGACGGACAGACAGACGGACATGGCTAAATCGACTTAGAATTACACCAGGAGCCAGAATATATATACTTTATGGAGTCTTCGATGTATAATAAAAAAGTTTCACACGGAATGACAAACTTAGTATACCCTCATTCACCACTAGTCATGGTGGAGGGTATAAAAAGTAAAAAAGAGTAATCTTACCTTTATTAAAATTTTCTATATTCAGCCCAATTTAAACTTAGGATTTGTGAGATCAGTAAATTTAATGTAGCAAAATATTGATTTTAACCAGTATGCGAAATGAGCAGAATTTTTATTCAAAAAAAAATAGTTTTTATAAGCGTGATGTTTATGTAAAAATAAGTCAGAATATGGTAAAAACAATCGATTTTGATAGAAACATAATGTAACGTATGAACTAAAACATAAATGTCATAAAAGTTGTATACAAATTGGATATTAACTTCCAAAAAAATATTCAATATTTGAAGCCAACAGTTTTCTAAACCATTTCATTACATGAATACTTTTCAAACATTAGCTTCTAATCCAGATTCGTTTTCAATTTTATTTAAAATTAGGCTTTTAAAAAATTTTAAGTGAATATATTATTTATTTATTTTTTTCATCGTAATACAAAATAGATAGATGCCCAATAAAAATATATTACACAGGTAAAATGCGCGACTAAGAGATATAATTCAACATATTGTTACGTTACTGCCTTTTCAATAACGTTTTTGGTTTATTTCCTTTATAATAAGCCTCTTGAGTTTTTTTATTGCAACTTTAATAAAATAAATAAAACACAGCACTTTAAACACTGTTCTTTATAGCTGGTACTGTAAACTATTCACAGAACTGTATTAAGAATTTAGTCACTTTCACAATCTTAATTTATAGCTTTTAGAAACGAATTGCGATCTCTGTGATCTGCACACTTAAACGTTTGTACTTATACTGGTTTTTAGTACTATCTGAAAGTAGTATTTATACTTTCACCAACACTTCTAGATGGCTTTAGGTTATTCGAATTGTCTCCGGAATGCTCTCTAGCGTCAATTATCTAAGCTTAGGTTAGGTTAGGTTAAGAAGGGTTATGCGGCCAAGGGCGCATATCCACTCGGAGACCAATGAGGTCCATTGCGAATCCCTTCAGTATAGAAGAAAAGAGTAAAAAGATAAGTAAAAAAGAAAAGTAGAAAATAGACCTAAGGTTCGGTACAGATAAGTAAATACCATGTAGGATAAATCCCCCCTATGGTCCCCCAACAGAAACAGCGGTCCTATTTCCCTGACAAACCCCAGTAGATCGGTTGGATTGCATCCAGCGATACACCCCAGTTCGTCTTGAAATCTAGCCCCTAGCCATTTCTGCCTGGGGCCCTGCATCCCAGGACAGTGGCACAGTACATGCTTAACCTTTTCTAGCTCCTTTGCATCCCCGCATAGCCTGCAGCCGGTATCGCAATGTCCCATTTAGCCATAAAAGCCCCAACAGAACAATACCCCGTCAGGAACCCTATAAGGGTCCTGAGACTACTCCTATCCAGTCCAAAAAGAACCCTGGTTGCCCCTGATCCTGGCCATCAGGCCCTCGAAACCCTGCAATCTGTTCTATCCCTCCAGGACCGGCTAACGGCATCACGGAATCTTTTCCATATCACCCCATAGTAGTGACATAAGGGGAGTTTTACCCCTCTGTCCCTTACATCTAAGTGTAGATTCGAACCCCCTCTCGCGAGTTCGTCTGCCAACTCGTTGCCATCCACCTTGCAGTGTCCTAGTATCCAACACAGCCTTATTGTAAATACCAACATAAGCTCTCAGAGCATTCCTACACCGTGCAACCAGGCACGATCGCACCGTATAATTTGACAATGCTCTTAGCGCAGCCTGACTATCGACGTAGATTGTCACCACAGATCCCCCTACGATGTGACCCAGTATCACTTCCGTCGCCCTCCAGATCGCTAGGATCTAAGCCTGGAAGATATGCACTCATCCGGGAGTCTGAATGACCTTTTTACGTGAGTGTCAGCAATAAATACACCAGCCCCAGTGTCCATCTTGGACCCGTCCGTATATACTGCCCACCCCTCAAACAATCCGTTGGATCCACGCCAAACTTCCCTATCCGAGAACTCCACCTTCCAAACACTAACTTCCAAAAAAAAAATGTACTTTTTGGACCTCCACGGTACCATTTTTTTAAATTTATTAAAACAACAAAAAAGTACATACAAATTCAATTGTATACAAATAAACAAAACTTAACATTAACATACATTATATGTATGAATAAAATAAGGTACATAAAAGTCTTATAGATATATGAGATCAAAATCAGGCACTTATTTCTTTAGTTAGTAAACTATTTGGAATTGTTACATCATAGCAGCGTGCATTTGTCGATCTTTACCAATCAATTGTTTGTATGAGACTTGATAATGTTGGCACATGTAGTCTGTTTCTTTCCTTAGTTTTTATCATATTTCGAAAAGAAAAAACTCTTTCCACATTTGCAGACGAATGTGGAATGGATAAAATTCCAGCAAAGACTCTAGAAATACCAGTAGCTCGTTTCTGTATTTCTCGCATTGCAAAATTTCTCACATTAAATGTGAAACAAAAAATTCCATCGTTTCTCGATTTCTGAGAAAAAAGTGTTTCTGTATTTGAATGCGAGAACAGACAACACAGATTCTGTTTTAACTGGAATACTTCAGTAATTAAGTGTAAAATGCAAGCGAAACGTCAACAAAAGAAATAGATATAATAAAAATAGGGCTGCCAGATTTGACGATTTATCGTCATTTTGACGATTTTTTGTTCCAAAATTGGCAAAGTGCCGATTTGCTGATTTTTTCTAGTGACGGTATTATTCAGTCTTCGAAATAAAATAATTTTAATTAGTTTAATATGTTTATATATTCGAACAAAATTTGTCAAAATAAATTTTAAATTGTCCGATTTTTTCAAACAAAATAGACAATTTTTTTATTTTTTCTTATGAAATTAACGATTTTTTCACAAATTTATCTGGCAGCCCTGCATAAAACGAAAACAATGAAGGGCTTAAAAAAATTACAGAGCAGTCTGGTATAAATGGCAGCCAGGAGCATTCTTAGGCTGAGGGAGTCAGGACTGTTAGGGAATTTCACGAAAGGTGGGTAAAATAAGTACTGCTGGTTATCACCTGGGCTCGCCCGGCTCTGCGGACTATTTGAGCATAAGGGTCGATTTTGGGCGTTTGCCAGAGGTGATATTGCCGTCTAGGGGGAGCTGGTCAGGACAGGGCAGATTGTATAGGGGACTTGCTATTTTCGCTGATGGCTCGAGGATGAAAGGCCAGGGTGCGGCGGTCTACATTGAAGATCTGGACCAGAGAATGACAACAAGTACCCATAAGAATATTATACAGAGGTATTAACCCACGCTTAACGTTATTGTGTATATCCATACTTATAACACAAATAATAACAACAGCTATGGCTGTGCGTTGCAAAAAATATGTGTATTACTTATACTTATACACGGCAATATTTCACGCAACCACATTCAGTAAACTTAAATACATGAATGTAATGCTGATATTATTCAATACCCATGAATGCGTTTTGGTTATCTGCCATACATTAAAAATATATATGTGTAAGAAAATATACATGGGTACCTTCAGTATTTTTGGCACTGCTGCGTAAATATGTCGCTGTCGCTGTCACACGCACATAGCATAGAGAGGTGGCACGAGACGGAAGATATTGGTTTTTATGTATGTAAGTATTGATTTGTATGTTGTACTAATAAGAAAGAGTGTAACCGCCACTCAATACATTTACATATGTATTTATAGTGTTTGCTTAGACGCCGTTCTGTAACGATTTATAATTCAAACATTTCATTTTAATACGGGTAGTCAAAGTTGTATAAGAACCCAAAATTTAATTTCTGCCTAATTCCAAAATTTTTAAAATTGCATTTGCCATCTCTGCGACGGCATACATACTCTGTGTATACTTACGTTATACATACGTAAATACACATACTTATTTATTCTTATGGGTATTGCAGATAGCCAATACAAGTTTTATTTATATCTGCATGTACTTTCTAAAAGAAGAATGAAAATACAAATACACATTGCCAGCGTATACCTGTACATATTTAACTTCAACTTGTTTTGGGTAATGGTATGTATGTGTATGGTTTTGATCTTTACCCATACATGCCCATACACGTTTTCTCACTAATACTAAAAGAGTACTTAAAATGATACTTTTGTCATTCTCTGATACATACATAATTTGTGCTCCATTTTTTGAAATTTTATTTTTCTCGCATCAATTTTAAATGTAACTTATTTTGACAGTTCTTGTGAGAAACTTTTAGCAAAATACTGTTACAGAAACACTTTTTCTCACATCCTTCCAATAAATGCTGGAAAATTATTTAAATGACAGATAATTCTCCCAAAGTAAATATACAGAAACACTTATGTGAGAAAAACCATTTATTGTTTCATATTGCACTGTTTTTGTTATAATTCACTTGTTTCATGCGGGAAATTTTACGAGGCGAAATACAGAAACGGACTTTGTTATTAAAGTTGACTTTACAAAATTTTATATAAGATAGTTTTGTATTTTCTTTCATTTCTTTAACAATATCAATATTGATATTATTTTTAGAAATATATAAATCCACTTCTGCTCCGCAATAAATTTCTTCAAAGTGAATGTGATTTTTGTATCACATTCATCTAAAACATTTTTAATCATGAAATTACGTTCTATTTGGCGGAACAAAAAAGTTAGCCTGTGTAAAAATACATGCAATCGAGCATCTTCTGATAGCATTTCTAAATTAACCATGTTAATAATTTTAAGTGCATATTGCAAAAAAATGCAATTTAAAAGAAAGATTTTTTAAAATCCTGGCGAAAGAATAATAATTAAAAAAATATATGTAATGAAATGTACTCAATTTGTTTGCTATACTAAAAATCCAAAAAGGGAGAACTATGACAAATTTTTAAATTGTACCAAATGATTCACGGTAGTACCACGGTACTTTAGAAGGTCAAAATGTACCAAAAAAAATGTACCAACTTGTACCAAATGTACCAAAGCCGGAATACTTTCCTGATCAATCAGACCCACTTCGTATAGAATGTGTGTGGGACGACCACTTTAGTCTAATCAACTAAGACTCGTAGAGTCTAAGTAAGTTCCTGGCAGCCACACTCCTCACATAATGTTCAATGGGGGACAGATGTAGTAGGTTGTCCAACGCCTCCTGTGGCGTGCTTGTCCTTGCACCAGTGATGCCAAGAGATGGACTCCTCTGGGCCTTGTTGAGCATCTTCCTATATCTGTCCACTCTCAGCGCATCCCACCAAACAGTGCATCAATATGTAAGAATAGGCCTAACCACCGATGTGTAAATCCAGTTTACCATATCTGGTCTTAGTCCCCAATTCTTACCAATGGAGTTTCTGCATGTGTAGTAGGAATTGAGTCCTCTTTTCATCCTCTCCTGGGTGTTTCTTCTCCAAAACAGTTTACAGTCGAGGAAGTTACCCAAATAATTAGCACAGTTCGATAGAGTTAACTCGACGCCATTTAGCACTGTCCCCTCTATCCTGTACCTTGTGCTTAAAGAACCACCTCAGTCTTCGAAGGGTTTACCCAAGCCCTCTATCCTTCGCCCAAGCCGAGAGTTCGCCCAACATCACCTGCATAATTTCACCGATCGTGGACAGAAATTTTCCCCTGACCAGTAGAACTATGTCATCCGCATAGGCGACGTCTTTCATACCCTTGGAATCCAATGATCTGAGAATCCCGTTGACCGCAAGTAACCACAGTAGAGGAGATAGTACCCCCCCCCCCTGTGGTGTCCCCCTGGTAACCTTCCTCCTTACACTATGATCCCCCAGGCTCGAGTTGATAATCCTGTTGCCAAGGATGCAGATTATCCACTCCACCAAAAAGCCCTGAACTCCCAGCTCCACCAAGGAATAATGTTATTGAAGGCTCCTTCTATGTCCATATGCCTCAGGCCGTACTCAATACAATCCATCAGCTCATGTAGCGCACTCTCAACAGATTTACCTTTAATGTAGGCATGTTGAGCGTTGCTAATGAGGTGGGTATCAATATTACTCCTAAGATGGAGGTCTATCAGTCTCTCGAGTGTCTTCAATAAGAATGAAGACAGACTTATAGGCCTGCCCTACCAGCCTTGGATATAAAATTTACCCTGACCTCTCTCCACCCTCTAGGCAGATACCTCCTACTGACGCATTTCCTAAATATATTCACCAGCAGAAATAATGCGTCGTCCGGGATATTGCAGAGCATGGCCGGAAAAATACCATCCGGACCTGGTGATTTATATGGTTCGAAAGATTGATAGCCCACTTAAGCTTCTCCCTTGTGACTATTTCCTCGACGCAGGCGGACGCATGACTCGATATCACATACATTCCGTCCCATTGACCATCGTTCATACCTCCGTCTTCCGTATACCCAGGAAAGTGCACCTCCATGAGCAAGGTTAGGGTCTCAGAGCTAGACTCAGTCCATGAGCCGTCATTCCTTTGGACATACCCAAGGTCCTAGGATCCTTGGATAAAATCCATCGGAATCTAGACAACTCACTCTTTGACATTATCAATGGATTCACAGATCTGCCTCAATGAGAGCCGCTTTGCCCTTTTTAGATCCGCCTTATACTTATTAAAATGCAGCTTATGGATGCTCCAATCACCCGATGCTCCAGTGAGCTTGGCCCTGTTAAACAGCCTCCTTACCGTCGACCTTTGAATCTGAAGTTCCCTGGTCCACCATTTGGGCTGTTCACACTTACCTGGAAAAGTTAACAGGCAATAAAGCTAATAGCTCTCTCTCTTACCAGATGAGTGAATCTGTTCACATCACCTTCCACATCAGTTGGCAGCAAGTCGCACAGGGCACTTTGCGCCAACCCAGAGCGGACCCTTTCTTTAAAGAAGTCCCAATTCGTCCTCCTCGGGTTCCTAAACGGATTAACCCTAGATAGGTCAAAATTCATTGTATAGGTTTTACTGCTATGTTCTGAGAAAGTATGGTCCAACATCAACTCACCCGTTTTGTTAACATAAGCGCTCCCCCATTGGTTATGATGTGCATTTGCATCACATCCAATATGAGATATGAGAAAATTCAATTCATTCCTCGCTATTATACACATTCTTACCTTGTGCTCTGTGGACGGGACAAACAGAGTGTATCCCGTAACCTTTAACCCACAAAACTTATTTTTATTTAACCAAGGCTCTTGGATAAGGGCTACGTCCGTCCGAGTGTTGTGGAGGAAAGTTGCTAGTTCGGATGAAGCTGCTTCACAATAGTGCAGGTTTATTTGCACCACTAACAGCTTCTTTCGTCCTGTCATGTTTCGGATACCGGATCCTGACACTATCCAAACCGAACTTAACAACCCCCCAACCTCCTCTAAGAATTTTTTGGACTTCCGATCCACGGCGAACCGCAAGTCCTTCCCGGTGTTCTCCTTACAAACCAGTGAGTTTACAAGCCTCTATTGGTTGGTGAGGATCCTACCGTTCTGTTTGCCCATTACTGCCAGTATGGTTTCCACCTCGCGTACGGGTGGTGGAATCCATACTATCACTATGGACCTTAGTGGCAGTTCGGAGGCTTGTATGACTTCAAGCTTTGCCGCTGGGTTAAAGTCACTAAACTTACCAATCGTGGTTCTTAAGAATTCCAAGGAATTCTTGTTACCACAGTTGACAATCTTCACTCCCTTAACCCAGTCTGCACCATTGAAGGATACATCCTCCTCTTTGCTACTAAATACGGCCAATTCGTCGTTAAGCCTACCTTCAACTTGCTGCCATAGGTGGGTGCTGATCCTCCCATCTTGATCATTCCGATCGATGACGGCCACATTAAGATGGTTATCCAGGCTCGTCGACTTCTTGTTCGATGAAGAGGGCTGATCATCTCCAGATCTGACTCTCTTAATGGTCACCTTGTTGTTGTGACCCTTAGGAGCTTCAGCCGATGATGCACCAGACATCTTCATAGAGTTCATTACTACCTTGGGTGTCGCTCCTTTGGCCTCCGCAGCTCGTTCCGAAGACATGAGCACCTTGGTCATTGGGGCAGCACTCTCCAAGTTGCCTACCGTGCGGCAGTTTGATGAAGCCACCAGCCCTTTACTCTTATAAGCGAGTTGGTCCTCTTATAAGAGGAACGGTACTAACAGGGCCGTAAATTCTTTCGAATTTAGCGACACTTTGTTGGTGCCGTCTCAGAAGGCACCTTTCCGTCGCGGAGAACGTTAAAGGATCTCTCTTCGCCATCTTGTCCAGATACGCCAGGGAATTCCTTGTTCCGCTCCGTGCCTTCTCCTCCTTCGTTCGGCTGGTGTTGTTAATACCACGTGGAGGGGCACTTGGCATCTCCTCCACGGCGCCCTGCCGAACAAGTTGTGGACAGTTTTTTTCCAGAGGGTCCCTTTTGATGGCCCCTGGCCACACCGGTAGAAGGGACAGGCTCTGTAGTCTGACTGTGAGCAGATATACTTTCGATATCATGCTCCTCGTCAGAGAGCAGAGTTAGCCGCTTCAACCCCTGAGTAGCCCCGGTTACACCACAGGAGTCACAGTTCTAGAAGACTGTCCGCCTGTAGGTCGGTTAGCACTTGTCTCTCGTGTCCAATAATGCTGTCATGAACAGCCGATAGGGTCAACCCACCCTCACAAGCACTGCCCGACTCCCCGACCGTGACGTCCGATCGACCCTCGACTCTACCCTGGTCGATCACCCCGTCCGTCGCATCCTTTTTCTGTTTTTTTTTAAATATTTTTCTATTATTTTTATCCATTTTGTTCCCACGAGTAAGCCGTAAAGTCGGACCATCCACACAATGACGGCGTGGGCGGACTTGGCAACTGACATACAACAGCGCTGTTAACGGTTAGTTTCTTTTTGCGCTAACTAGCCACCCAGGCACCTCGGCACTGCTACCTTCATGTTGACCTTAAAAGTGCATATGTCGAACACCAACCACTGGTAAAGCCCCCACGTGCTATATCTACTGATAATGGACCGAACAGTGTACATTCACACCACCGCCTCATTATCCTGACAAGATGAGTAACCTTCAGTCGCTCACTCCTTCATTCATGACCTCCTGCGAAGACGTATCCTGATACATCACCTCAGTAGATCAGAAGCGTAGAGTGCACTTAAGCCCTCGCATCTCGACAAGATTGTTACCCAGGCGAGGGCTTATCTAAACTTACTCAGCTAATATCATTATGACTCCAACCAAAACTTCTAGATGGCTCTAGGTTATTCGAATTGTCTCCGGAATGCTCTCTAGCGTCAATTACCTAAATTTACTCAGCTAATATCATTATGCATTAACACTATGGCTGAATTTAAATTGAGCTATTATACATCAATAAACTAAAGCATACTTTATGGGTTAACAATAATCTTAAAACTATCATGTTATACAATTATGTATAACAATTACATTTGTAGAAGAAAATTCTGTACAGTGATTCTTACATTAGAAATATGCATAACTAATACAATAACAATTTAAACTAATAAAATTATTAGCAAATACAAAATAACTAATAAATACAAAAAAACTAATAAATTAAACTTATTCTCAACTAAAGTTATTTTCGTAACACTGCCCCCACTTAAGCCTGCTCGTCCCGAATAGGCTCAGAATCACTTGTGCCATAAGGTGCTTCCAAAAGAACAGCTTTCATTTTTCCCCTTGGACTTTTGTGTTTCTGTATTCGATATACAACTTCATTTAATTTCTTTATCACATTATATGACCCATCCCAATGTGTCTGTAGTTTGGGAGATAATCCTTTCTATCGTTGGGGATTAAAAAGCAAAACCAACTGGCCCTCGTTAAATCCTTCCGAATTTGCCACTCGATCGTATCTGGCTTTCATATTGTCACTGCACAGCTTAATACGTTTTCGTACAAATTCATGAAGTTTATTAAGAGTTTCTTGTTCTTGTGAGGTGAAGCCTTCATTGTTTTCAGCCATTGGTGTAGGCTTAACGCCAAACTCTAGATCTCCTGGTAGTCTGAGCTCTGTTCCAAATAAAATTTTGGCGGGTGCACGAGAGGTGAAGTCGTGAACAGCTGATCTATACGCCAACAGGAATTTTGAAATGTGCTCATCCCAGTATTTTTGTTGTGTGCTAACTACTTTTCGCCCAGAACCGCTGTTCTAATTTTTCTAGGGTCTTTTTCACAACCAGATGACCACCACTAGGACCGATATGAAATTCCCTAAGAACTTTTTTACTTTCGCTGACGGCACTACTATAAGGTTTTTAACTGATTTTCCGTCAGTGCTTTCCCACGTACGGTATAAGCGGTGATTTACTACTTGAAGACTGTTCCACAGAACGCAGTATGCTTTCATCAATGGACTCTCAGGCGATATTTTGTTTCGGGTGGGGCTTCTACCCTCTTCCTTCGCTTCCAGAATTTTTTTTTTCTAAAATGGGTTAATTTTTCTGCGCCATTGACCAGTCTTAATGGGACTCTATCTACAGTAGACGAACATTGCAGAAGTTTTTTTTTCCTTCAACCCTTACACAATGATTGCATTACAGCTTACAGGGTCGCCTAGACAGAGCATCCGCAATGCCATGTTTTCCACTCTTTCTATGTTCAATGCTAAACTCGTAGCTCTGAAGCCTCTATCGGGCCTTTCGGATTTTTGAATTGTAGCAACCACCTGAGTGCAGAATGGTCTGTTCTTAAATCAAAATGTTGACCAAACAAGTATTTGTGGAAATGTTTTATGCACTCGAGTAATGCCAGAAGCTCTCGCTAAATTATGCACTAACCCCTCTCAGGCTTCGAAAGTATTCGACTGTAATACCCTACGACTTCCTCTACACCGTTGACCACTTGGGATAGCACACCTCCAATTCCAAATCCACTCGCATCGGTATCGCACAAACTTTTTTTCTGCGATTGGCTAAGCTAAAATTGGTGCTGTGCACAAATAATTCTTTAAGCTTCTGAAATGCTTGTTCCTGTGCTTCACCCCAGTTATAAGCCTGCGCCTTTTTGGTCAATTCATGCAAACTGGCAGCAATATTGGCAAAATTCGGTACAAAACGCCTATAGTATGTACATAAGCCTAGAAAACTGCGTAACTCATGTAGATTTTGAGGGCGAGGACAATCTATAACTACTCGTATTTTCTCTTCGTCTGTTGAAATGCATCAGATGTTACACGATGCCCTAGGTTTTTTACTTCCTTCTGGAACAGTGAACATTTCTTAAGACTTAGCTGTAGACATACGTTTCAACACCTCATGGAGGTTTTTCAGGTGCTCATCAAAAGTTTTTCCCATGACAATTATGTCATCAAGGTACACCAAACATGTCTTTCGATGGAGACCTTTAAACACCTGTTTCATCAAACGCTCGAATGTAGCTGGAGCATTACAGAGCCCAAATGGCATTACATTAAACTGCCATAAGCCATCACTTACAATAAAAGCAGTTTTCTCTTTATCCTTGTCTGCGATTTATATTTGCCAATAACCGCTGTGCAAGTCCAATGTGGAGAACCATTCTCTTTCAGCTAACGTGTCCAGGGTGTCATCAATCCTAGGCAATGGATAACTGTCCTTGTTGGTGACGTCATTAAGTTTCCTGTAGTCTACGCAGAGCCTAGTACTTCCAACTTTTTTTTTTACCAAAACCACCGGTGCACTCCAGGGACTTGATAATGGTTTTATTATGCCATCCTGTTCGATTTCATTTACCAGGTCTCTAACTTCATTTAGTTTTGCTAGAGGAATGGTTCTTGGGGTCTGTTTAATTGGCTTAACGTAGCCGGTGATAATTTCGTGTTTCACGATTTACGTTCTGCCCTGGTTTTTTCTTTTTGACGCAAATATAAAGGCATATTTCTTTAGCAACTGTCTTGCCTTATTTCTCTCGGGCGCCTTAGATTTCCGGTCCATTCCTCTGATAATTCCTGGTCCTTGGTACTCCTTTTAGCTGCGTCTGGATGGTTCTCGCTCTTTATTATTGCCTCTGTTGAGCACATTGTCCCATCTTAAAATTTTGCGTAAGGACCTTCTCGCTGTTAGATAGGTTTAAAACTCTTACAGGAACTAAGCTGTTGCTAGTTTTAACGAGGGCATTCGCTGTTACTTTATCACTTGTAATTGCTGCTGGTTCTACTACCCATAAACTGTTATTGTCCTCACAATCTCCCTCCATTCGCGCCCATACAATGGTTTTTGACTTAGGTGGAAACTTCTCACGTTCAAGGGCGAGTAACTGTCTTACATGTGCCTTGATTTCGTATCCAACATCCAGGGGAATTTCGACATTACGCCAAGTTATAATTTGTTGACCCATATCCAGTTGAATACCTTGTCCAATCATAAAATCTGAGCCAAGGATTACTTCATCTACAATACCAGCCCCAATAAACACATAGTGGGCGCGTGTATTTGCCATACATAATTTTACTTTTACTTACCCATAGACAGTGGCCGGCTCCCCCGTAGCTGTTCGCAGACTTACACCAATTAGTGGTTCAATGGGCTGTTGTATTAAGTCAGGCCTGATAATCGAGTGTGATGCCCCAGTGTCCACAGACAAAATCCGTTTTTGACACTTTATATACCCACAAGCAATAAGGTTTCTGTTACTCTGTTGCATTACTGAGATGGAGATTGTGGGGCCCTTAGATGTGGAAGCTAGCTCATGCCCCGCAGTGCTAGTTCTCTTTAGTTTAACGGTGACTCCTGTGCTGAGTGGTGATTAGCCAGCTGGTTGTTTCTGGGTGGTGAAGCAGATTTTGAACGTGTTTTCGGAGCTTTACAGTTTCTCTGCATGTGACCAATCTTTCCGCAGTTATAGCACTTTACTTTAGCTCTGGTTTGCTTCTTGCTTAAAGCTTCCTGCCCCTTTTATATCCTGCACAATATCCCTTTCACCATTGGCGGTTACATCGAGCCCTCGCACCTTGCCTACTTGTGGTCTTGAAATAAGTCTGGTGGTTTCCTGGGCTAGGGAAAATGAAACAGTTTCTGCAAATGTAGACTTTTGTGATGTACATACCGCAATTTTTATATTCGGGACCGTTTACAAATGCCTCAGTTTTGAAATGATCCAAAAATGGATAATTCTCCCCAGGGTACGTAAGCTGCACCAAATACTCTATCTCGAGTACGAAATCCTGTAAAGTTTCGTTTGCCTTTTGCACTCTGCCTCGCAACTCCATTTTGTATATATCTGTTCTGTGTTCACCACCATACTTACGTTGCAGTGCTACCATAATGTTGTCATAATTATTTCTGCAACTAGTTAAAATGCTTTCTATAACTTCAGCCGCTGGCAGTCCCTTTTAAAGCAAGAATTAGCTCTATGGCCTTGCATTTCACTGTTCCACGTATTTCTGTTAGCAACTGTATCAAACTAGAACTTAAAAACATTAAATGGAACACTACCATCAAAACAAGTGTCCTTTATTCTACTAGAAAATTCTTGGAAAACTCGCACCGCTGCCTCCTGACTTTGAATGTTATTAACTTTTGTTTCCAAATTTAGTAACTTTTCATCAAAATCAAAGAGCTTTTTGTTGAATTCTATTTCTATGTCATTTACTCTATCATTTATTTCAGTATAAATCTCCTGAAGTTTCTCGTTTGTGGCCTGGGGTTTCTCATTAGCTATTCTAGAATTCTCTTGAATTTCGGCCAGGAGGTGCTCCAATTCTCTTCCTTTTTTCTAGAAGTTTCATCCATTTTTCGAGAAGTTATATCAATTTTTATAGAAGTTTCATCAAGAATAGCTCTGGAATTTTCATCCATTTTTGCCATCATAGCAGCAAACAGTGTGTTGAAATCCATACTGCTAGCAACTGCACATGTACATACCTCTATTTTTTCTTTATCCTCGAATTCGTGGCTACCAATGTTAATATTGCGTCGCTCGAATTCATCTATTAACCTCTTCTGCAGCTCTGCAGTTGGTAGATCTAATTTGCTCAACTCTTTCTTGAGCTGTTCCACTTTAATTTCTTCAAATTTCATTGCTGTCTATCTATTTTTTTTTTCTTTAATTTATTTTATTTTTACAATTTCACTTCTGACACCAATTGTTACGTTACTGCCTTTTCAATAACGTTTTTGGTTTATTTCCTTTATAATAAACCTCTTGAGTTCTTTTATTCCAACTTTAATGAAATAAATAAAACACAGCACTTTAAACACTGTTCTTTATAGCTGGAACCATAAACTATTCACACAACTTTATTTAGAACTTAGTCACTTTCACAATCTTAATTTATAGCTTTTAGAAACGAATTGCAACCTCTGTGATCTGCACACTTAAACGTTTGTACTTAACAAAACTTCTAGATGGCTCTAGGTTATTCGAGTCGTCTCCGGAATGCTCTCTAGCGTCAATTATCTTAATTTACTTAGCTAATATCATTATGACTCTAACCAAAACTTCTAGATGGCTCTAGGTTATTCGAATTGTCTTTTATATGAAAACGCATTTTTTTACATTATTTTTGTTTTGATTTATTATTATTTACTAATTATACATGTATGTATAATAAATGTTAGAAAAAAAATTTTTTTTTATATATGTATAACATTATTAATTTTTTATGAGTTTTATATGAAAAAAGCCTAAAAAACTATTGTTGTGTATATTGTCCCTCGTCCAACATATTTTCTGTGCAGGTGTAGCATCGATGCATAAGTGTTGAATGCTCTGCATAATCTGGATTGTTACAGGAATGGCAATAGGCCCTTGTTTTCCGCTGCCGTCCGTACTCAGAACGGCATAGGCGACATGACGGTCTGTTCGTTCTAGACGCAAACGACGGTGCAGCTCCTTCTGCCTGTCTTGATAATATCTAAAAAGGACAAAATTATGTAGTTATTCTGCTTTTGAACATTAGAATTGTTTTTTCTTACCTTTACATCAAATGCTTCCATTGCGTTCCGTATCCATGGATATGCGGTTGTCCAGCGCTCGTTCCTCTATGTTTTGTAGGGCCAATTGTTTTGTCAGCATCAGTAGGAATGACCGTCGTCTGTCACTTCTTTTTATTGGATTCATCTCGTTGTATGAAATAAATGCAGCTAATGCAGCAATGTCCACCATATTAAAAAACATGGCCAATGGCCAGCGGTGTGTTGAGCGCTTGCATGTATATGTGCCAAGCATCTGGTCCATTGAATCAACGCCCGATTTGTTGGCGTTGTAATCCAAAATAGCAAACGGCCTCTTCTTTTCAGTTTGCATGTCCAAACCGCAAGTATAATGTTGTGACGCACTGTTCCAACATATGCGGTTTTCTTCCTGATCAAAGTACGTGCCAAATCCAAAGTTGTGAAAAAATTGTCGCCATATCTCTCCGAAAGTTGAAGTACAACATTCTGCCCTTGATTCACCTCTCGTGCCTGGTCAGGCAATTTCCCAGAGTAAATCATTCCTTTGACAGGATAAAATGATATTGAGTCGCACAACCACCATATCTTTATACCGTACTTGGCAGGCTTCGGTGGAATGAACAGCTTTCATTTTTGCCCTTGGACTTTTGTGTTTCTGTATTCGATATACAACTTCATTTAATTTCTTTATCACATTATATGGCCCATCCCAATGTGTCTGTAGTTTGGGAGATAATCCTTTCTAACGTTGGGGATTAAAAAGCAAAACCAACTGGCCCTCCTTAAATCCTTCCGAATTTGCCACTCGATAGTATCTGGCTTTCATCTTGTCACTGCACAGCTTAATACGGTTTCGTACAAATTCATGAAGTTCATTAAGAGTTTCTTGTTCTTGTGAGGTGAAGCCTTCATTGTTTTCAGCCATTGGTGTAGGCTTAACGCCAAACTCTATTTCTCCTGGTAGTCTGACCTCTGTTCCAAATAAAATTTTGGCGGGTGTACGAGAGGTGGAGTCGTGAACAGCTGATCTATACGCAAACAGGAATTTTGAAATGTGCTCATCCCAGTCTTTTTGTTGTGTGCTAACTACTTTTCGCCCAGAACCGCTGTTTTAATTTTTCTAGGGTCTTTTTCACAACCAGATGACCACCACTAGGACCGATATGAAATTCCCTCAGAACTTTTAAAGTTACCAAATGTGAAAAATATAACCAAATTAGAAAAGAATTGTTAAGTGAGAAAAACATTAAAATTTATTATAAGTTGCATTGAAAAACAAAGGTTATCTGCACTTAATACGAAAATATTAATTACAAATTAAGAAAGAAAAAGAAATGTCATTCTTGTACATATTGATAAAATAACGAAAAACTTAAATTAAAAGCTTTTATTCATTTGAGACCGTGTTCATAACAAAAATTTTTATTTTGTAAGAGCTTAACCCGTAAAATTTCCATACAAAGTTCAGTATGGGCCTGGTCGGAAATGCATCACTGCGCTGCATCTGATGCGCAGCGCGTTCGGTTAAGCATCACTGCAAATGTCAGCTGTTCGAAAATACATAACAAAAGCAGACGATGCGCAAACAAATCTAAAACACGCATCACAAAAATTACTGATGCATATTGTGTTCAATAATATTACCAATACGGGCGGCAAACAAGCTGATGCCAAGCAGATTTGCATGAGCATCGCAAACTAATCATAGATGCGCATCAGATGCAGCGCAGTGATGCATTTCCGAACAGGACCTATATTGAAAGTTAATAAATTTAATTTTTTTGAATATGTCCTTTACAATAAACGAAATTTGTACTTCACTGTTAAAAATAACAAAAAAGGATTTTTTCCGCTATTTAACTGTAAGTGGAAGGTTGCCACATGTGGCAATTTTAAATTCTTTTGGCGATGAACATTTACTTTTGGCGATATCAGTAATGGAAACGTTTAAGTTTTTAAATGCGGTTAGCATATTTTTGATTAAAATTCGCCAGTTTTCAGACCGATGATTTCCTAATACATTTTCTATTACTGATATCACACAATTCCAGGCCAATAGCTCGATATCCTTCAATGCAACCTCAAATTGATGGTCCTTCATAAGACGACGAATGTCCGGTCCATTAAGAATTCCTTTAAAATAAAAACATTATGATATGAAATATAAATCTAATTTAATAAAGTAGTTAGAGTTCATACCTTCTTTTACTTTCATGCCACCATCTGACGTCATGAGATGTGCCGCTTTCAAATGAGAACAATACCAGCACGCTCAGCGATGGTACACCAAAGATACACGTATTTAAATCTTTAAAATGTTTTTAAATGGTTTTTACCCTTAGGTCCCTTTCAATCTTGCGCGTCACATATATATGTACATAATGTTGAATAAAGAATTTAATAATTAAAAAAAAATCCTATGAAATGCTCCATATAAATTATATTCTTCATATATATTGAAGAAAAAGTCCCATAAATTCCCAGAAGTCGCCCCTAGTGGTATATAATGTATGACCGACCTCAATTAATTTTTTGTCCTTAGCATTTTCTTCAGACATACTTGCCCCTTATCTCCACTTCTTAGGGGGGCTCCCATACAAATATTGCGTTTTATGAAATTCTTAAATGAATTAAAATTTGTCGACTTTTGTGAATAAAATTTAAAGTTGCTAACGGCACCAGTGCTAGTGTCCATCGTGAACCCGTCCGTAAATACTGCCAACCCTTCAGACAGCCCATTGGATCCTCGCCAAACTTTCCTATCCGGAACTCTATTAGTGGTGTTACATCGAAGTCTAAGGTCATAATCCTATGATCCAAAATTCCCTCGAGAATACTACCCTGGTCAAGCAGACCCACTTCGTATAAGATTCTTGTGTGATGATCCCGCCTAGGTCTAACCAACGAAGACTCGTAGAATCTAAATAAGTTCCTAGCAGCCATACTCTTCATATAATGTTCACTGGGGGAGAGATATAGTAGGGTAGCCAACGTTGCCTGTGGCGTGATTCTTCTTGCAACTGTGATGCCAGGATATGCACTCCTATGAACCTAGTTAAGCGTCTTCATATAGCTATCATTCCTCAACGCATCCCTCAAAACAGTGCATCCATAAGTAAGAATAGGCCTTACATTTCTAACCGATAGAGTTTATGCATGCGTAGTAGGTGTTGAATCCCCTTGTCATTCTCTCCTGAGTATTTCTTATCCAAGACAGTTTGCATTCGAGGAAGTTACCCAAATACTTAGCATTGTCAGATAGAGTTAACTGGACGCCATTCAGCACTGGCCCCTTAAAACCATCTTTCCTATACATTCTGGTTTAAAGCATCAGTTCCGTCTGCGCAGGGTTTATACCTTTTTCTTCGCCCATGCAGAGAGTTTGCCCAACATCAACTGCATATTATCACCGATCGTGGACTGATGTACTTTGACATCAGTACTATGACAAGTGTCTTCGTTTTTGACCCCATGACACTTTTCATCATTTTGATGTCAGCCTTAACATCACTTGACCAAATTGTCATCCGCATCGAAAATTTAAATTATGTCATCAATGGGATGACACATTGCCATCCCAGAAATGACGATTCGGAGTCAGTTTTATAAAGCATGTCTTCAAGGCGGTGACAAACTGTCATCAAATTGAGTCATTGTAATTGACCTTAAGTCAAATTGAGAGAATATCATTATTTATTTACGCGTTACACATGTTTGTTTCATTTTTGTTGTATTCGGCCCCTGGTTAACAGAAGAACTCTCAATTATGTATAAGGCACCAGCAGCATGCCCGATATGGGTTTCATAATAATTCTACTTTAAAAATGTTATGTTTTTAAAAAAATAATAAAAGAAAAATAAAATATGGGAGTGTTTGGTTCTAATTTTTCTTTTTAATGTTAATAATAAAATATGACATGTAGTATTAGCACTGATGACAGTTTGTCATCGCACTGATGACAGTTTGTTATCGCACTGATGACATGATCTATTATGTCATCGCACTGATAACATTTTGTAATTGCACTGATGGCAGTTTGTCTGTACTGATGATTAAATACATCAGCGTTATGACGCATTTTCTATTAGTGTACACAAAATGTGGCGTCGAATTGATGTCACTGTACCCGTGGCGTAGATAATGCATAAAATATGACAAAATTTTAGGATGAACTTCGACATTGGAACGATGTCACTTTTTGCCTCATTGATGCCATTTGTAATAACATTGATATCACAATTATGAAGATGCATTTTTCCTATGAGTGTGGACAGAAATTTTCCCCTAACCAGCCGAACTATGACATCTGCATAGGTAACGACTTTTCTACCCTTTGAATCAAAAGACCTGAGGATCCCGTTGACTACCAGTAGCCACAGTAGAGGCGATAAACACCCCCTGTGCTGCTCGCTGGTTACCTTCCGCCTTATACTATGATCCCCCAGGCTCTAGCGAATAATCATGCTGCTTAGCATGCATACTCCCAGCTCTACCAACGAATCCCTCATCGCCTCAATCCTTATGTTATTAAATGCACGTCCTATATCCAGAAATTTGGCGATAGTATATTCCTTATGCATCAGGCCACCACCTCATGTAGCGATCTCTTAACAGATTAACCCATGCCGTAGGTATGTTGAGCGTTGCTAATGAGGTGGGTATCAATATTACTTCTAAGATAGATTTCTATCAGTCTCTCAAGTGTGTCCAACAAGAACGAAGATATAGTCATAGGTCTGAAATCCCCGGCTTCGAGTGGCTGGTCCTACCAGCCTTGGGTATAAAAATTACCCAGACCTCTCTACACCCCCTAGGCAGATACCTCCTACTGACGCACTTCCTAAATATATTCACTAACAGATATAATGCATCGACCGGGATATTGCAAAGCATGGCCGGAAAAATACCGTCCGGACCCTGTGATTTATATGGGTCGAAAGTATTGACCGCCCACCCTAGCTTCTCTTTTGTGACTATTTCCTCGGCGAAGGCGGACGTATGCCTCAATGTCACAGACATCCCGTCCCATTGACCATCGTCCATACCTTCGGTTTGGTTTCCGTAAACCTGGGGAAGTGCGCCTCCATACGTAAGGTTGGGGTGTCAGAGCTGGACTCGATCAATAAGCCGTCATTCCTTTGGATATATCCCAGGGCCCTAGAATCCTTGGATGAAATCCGTCGAAATCTAGACAACTCATTGACATTTTCGATGAACTCACAGATTTGCCTTCATGAGAGCCGCTTTTCCCTTTTTTAGATCCGCCTTATTTATATTGAAATGCACCCCATGTGTATACCAGTCCCCCGCTGCTGCCGTGAGCTTGGCCCTTGCTTATGCGCGAACTAAGTAAGTCCCCATATTTAATTATTGATAAGTGTACCAAAAGCGAATTCGACTTTCCTGTCGCTCTTCACCTTTTGTGCTTTTTTAGTTAAAATATGAGTATTGTAAACGAAACAATTGTAAAACCACTACCAAACAGAAATGTTCGTACTGCGAAATAAATTATTATATTTTATAAATATACCCAAGTGATAATAGAAAAAAAAAAATAAAGCGCAAAAGAAATTTAAAGCCACAACAAAATAAAGTATTTTTGACTTTGTTTTTGCTTTCCATATAATTTTTGTCGTTGCGTTGCATTTTACACAATTAGGGCCTAAATATAGTTTACAAAAACAATTGAGCTGGGTATACAGTTAAAATTTTGTGCAAAAAAATTTAAAGGCCACGAAATCCACAAAAAAATCGCAAGTCCGATAAACCGAGTAAATCCCTATAACTCTGCTATATAATTCTAAAGGGTTCAGTACACGGTCAAAATGCTTGTTATGTCGGCGAATTCAGTCGTGTACGTATGCTGGACGTAATATTCGCCGTCATATCTGAAGTTTTTGATTGTCCATCCTACATCGTCGGTGTCATACATACGAACACATTTTCACTAATACTACCATAGCGTTTGATGAGAAATGCCCCTGCAAACAATTTCGATCGAAAAATAATCTTAATTGTTTCCTCATGTAGTCAAAAATCTATGGATTTTGCTATTCAATTCTTATTGATGTTCGGGAAGAAGTGTTCCACTATGGTTATATTTACATTAAGAATCCACTTAGTGTCTTTATTTTATGACGAATTGGAGCGCTTTGGTAGTTAAATATCAATTAAATTTAGTAGTATCGCTTTAGTAGTATCGGCTCTAAAAATTACTCTCTTGAAGTTAAGTTTTTTTTTTATTAAAAAATCTACAGTGCATTTAATCAAAATAGCTGTTAATGTTTTACAGTTAAAAACCTAATGTGGACCAAGTTTTTTAAAGGAATTTACAGAAAATCACAAATTTGTTCAAACACTAACTTTGTAAACTTGAATCATATTATAACTAGCATATTTTTTTACTGCTTTACAAAACTTAGATTACAAATTTTCTTCACTGATAGATAACGTTGATCTTCACTAAAAAAATTAAATAAAAATACTAATTTTCCAGTCATTAAATAAACAAACAGTCTCACAAAATCACTAATATCCTTTAAAAAAAAAAAACAATTATCAATTTACTTTTCTTTTATTTCACTTTCATTGGCTCTAAAAAATGAATGTATGAGAAATTATTAAAAATTTACCCAATCTAACCGAAGAATACATTTGGGCGGTTTCGTATACTCATTTATACAACTTTCGTGTACTAGAAAAGTTTTCGGTAACATTTGGATTTCGCGGGGTCCTAATTTTAAGTATAATATTGTTCCGTTTTTACTTAATAAAACGCGTTAAGGTTTATTCAATTTCTAATAAACCTTTGAGTTCTTTTAGTTGCAAATCAAAATAAATACACGCACGAATTCAACTTAACAAACTTTATTGAAATTCACAAAATTTAACCACTATTGTAAGTAACGATCTGAACCGTTTAATGTCTCCAATCAAACTAAACTAAATTTTCATGAGTTAGCCTGTATTTATAGTTCAAAACTATTCCTAGTTGATTCAAGAACCGTCTAGTATTTTCTAGAATGTTGTGTTCGAATTATTTTAAAATAACTTATACATCTAAATCTAAAGTCTACAATTACAATTGCTAGAAAATTAAGTACAGTGGCGTTCATAAAAATAGTAACTAATATGACATAAAACTATAATTTACAAGATAAATTACAACTATAACCATAATTAGTTATTAGACAAATCTAGTTTCGTAACGCTGCCCTCCACTTAGGCCTGTTCGTCCCGAATAGGCTCAGATTCTCCGTTTCCATAATGGGCTAGTCGTTCTAAATGTACCACCTACATTTTTGATCTTGGACTCTTATATTTCTGAATTCGATACACCACGTCATTTAGTTTCTTTATCACCTTATATGGTCCATCGCAATGAGTCTGGAGCTTGGGAGATAATCCTTTCTTGCGTCGTGGATTAAAAAGTAAAACCAACTGCCCTTTTGTAAAGCCGCTCGATCGTATCTGGCTTTCATCTTGTCACTGGACAGCTTAATCCGGCTGCGTACGAACTCATGAAGTTCATTAAGGTTATCTTGTTCTTTTGAGGTAGAGCCTTCATTATTTTCATCTGTTGGTCCAGGCTTAACGCCAAATTCTAGATCTCCAGGTAGTCTGAGCTCTGTTCCAAAGGCAATTTTGGCAGGTGTACGAGAGGTGGAATTGTGAACAGCTGATCTGTATGCCAACAGAAACTTTGGAATGTGTTCATCCCAGTCCTTCTGATGTGTGCTTACTACTTTACGTAAGTGTTCTTCTAATGTGCGGTTAGATCTTTCAACCATGCCATCGGATTGTGGATGCAAAGGAGTTGTTCTGGTTTTCCTTATACCGTACAATTCACACATTTCTTTGAACACAGCAGATTCAAAATTTCTGCCTTGGTCGGAGTGTAATTCTATTGGAATTCCGTAGCGGCACACCCAGTTTTTCACAAATACATCTACAACGGTTCTGGCTTCTTGATTTGGGATGGCATACACCTCTTGCCACTTACTAAAGTAATCGATGACTACTAGCACATAACGGTTGCCGGAATCACTCAGAGGAAAAGGTCCAGCTATATCCATGGCGATTCGCTCAAATGGGATACCTGAATTGTACTGCTGTAGCGGTCCCCGACTTCTCTTTGCTGGACCTTTTGCGGCAATGCATTGGGTGCAATTTGATATCCAATCAGCCACAGCTTGTTGCCACCCAACCCAGTAGAAACGTTGTTTTAATTTCTCTAGTGTTTTTGTTACGCCAAGACGGCCACCACTAGGACCGTTATGGTATTCATTTAAAACTTCATGCACTTTCGACGACGGCACTACAATAAGGTTCTGAACTGACTTTCCATCGGAACTTTCCCATGTACGGTAAAGGCAGCCGTTTATCAACTGGAGGCTGTTCCATAGGGCCCAATATGCTTTTCTTAGTGGACTTTCAGATGAAATTTCGTTTCGAGTCGGCCTTCTTCTTTGGCAAGTTTTCTGTGCTATTGTCCAGTCTTCGCTGGACTCTAACTGTAATAGGCGAACTTCACAGCTTTATTCTTTACCTTCAGCTTTAACACAATGCTTGCATTCCAGTTTGCAGGGTCGCCTTGATAGGGCATCCTCATTTCCATGTTTCACGCATTTTCTGTGCTCAAGGCTAAAATCGTAACTCTGAAGGCGCTCAATCCAACGAGCTATCTGTCCTTCCAGATGGTCTGTTCTTAACTCAAAATGTTGACCATACAAATACTTGTGAAAATGTTTTATGCACTCCAGTACTGCCAGGAGCTCTATTCGCGTCACGCAGTAGTTCCTATCGGGCTTTGAAGGTATTCGACTGTAATAGCCTACGACTCGCTCTATGCCATTGACCACTTGGGAAAGCACATCTCCAATTCCGTATCCGCTCGCATTGGTATATAACACAAATTTCTCTCCAGTAATGGGATAAGTCAAAATTGGTACTGAGCACAATAGTGCCTTCAATCTCTGAAATGCTGCTTCCTGTGCTTCACCCCAGATGTATTTTTGCGCCTTTTTAGTCAACTCGTGTAAGTTTGCAGCTATATTTGCAAAGTTCGGTACGAAACGCCTGTAGTATGTACATAAGCCTAGAAAACTGCGTAATTCATGTAGATTTTTCGGACGAGGCCAATCCATTACAGCTTTTATTTTATCGTCATCCGTTGACATGCCTTTAGAGGTTACTTGATGTCCCAGGTACTTTACTTCCTTCTGGAACAGCGAACATTTCTTAGCACTTAGCTTAAGTCCTGCCATGGATACACGTTTCAACACTTCTTCTAGGTTTATAACAACTCCGCGCTTTTCCATCTCGCTAACCAGCTCTCTCACTTCAGTTAGCTTTGCTAGATGAATGCTTCTAGGTGCCTGTTTTATTGCTTTAGCACCGCCGTTGTTGATTTCATGTTTTACGATTGAAGTTCTACCTTGTTTTTGACCTTTCAAAGCAAATACAGAGGCATATTTACTTAGTAGTTGTTTGGCCTTATTTTTACTAGGCGGCGTTAGTTTTTTGTTCCATTTTCGCAGATGTTCCTCTAGAGATTCATGGTCTTTAATATTCTTCCTTGCTGCGCCTTGATGCTGCTCGCAATTAACTATTGCCTCTGTTGAAGTACATTGTCCAATCTTGCAGTTCTGCGCAAGGACTTTTTCACTACTCGATAAATTTAATATTCTCACTGGAACTAAACTCTTAGATATAGAAATTGTGGGGCCATCAGATATGGAAGCTAGCCCATGCCCCGCAGCGCTAGCTCTTACTAGTTTAAAAGTGATTCTTGTGATGAATGTCGATAAGCACTTTGTTTGTCTCTTTGTGGCGAAGCAGATCTGGATCGTTTTCTTGGTGACTTGCAGTTTCTTTGACCATGACCAGTCTTACCATAGTTATAGCATTTTACTTTGTTTTTGGTTTTATTTTGTTTGTCGCCCAAAGCTTGCAAAACTGCCTCCTTCATGCTTCTCATTTCCTTTAAAAGATCTCCTTCGCCCGCAGAGAAATCAAGCTTTCGTGCCTTATACGCTTGCGGCCTTGAAATTATCCTGGCGGTTTCTTGGGCTAGGGCAAATGATACCGTTTCTGCAATCGATGATTTCTGTGATGCAAATACCGCGAGTTTTACATCAGCATCTCGTATACCATTTACAAATGCTTCGGTCTTAAAGTGATCTAACAATGGATGACTTTCACCTGGATAAGTAAGCTGCACCAAACGCTCGATCTCTAGTGCGAAGTCCTGCAGCGTCTCGTTTGCCTTTTGTACTCTGCCCCGTAATTCCATTCTGAATATTTCTTTTCTGTGTTCACCACCATACTTACGTTGCAGTGCTACCATAATGTCATCATATTGTTTCTGCAACTTACTGGTACACTTTCTAGAATTTCAGCTGCAGTTCCTTTTAAAGCCAGAATCAGCTCTATGGCTTTTTCTTCATTGTTCCATGCATTTTTGTTGGCAACTGTGTCAAACTGGAAATTAAACACATTCAATGGTGAGCTGCCGTCAAAACTTGGAGCTCTTATTCTATTCGAGACTTCTGAAAAAACTCGCACCGCTCCCTCTTGGTATTGAAGACTATTTACTTTTTCTTCCATATGATGTAGTTTTCCATCAAAACTTGTGTTTTTACATCCGAGACTTGAGTTTTTACATCAAACATCTTCTGGTTGAATTCTATATCGTCTACTCTTTCATTTATAGCAGTAGAAATTTCTTGTAGCTTCTCAAGTTTTTCATTAGTAGCCTGGAGTTTCTCGTTCGTCACCCTCGATTTTTCTTAAATTTCGGCAAGAATGGTGCTTGAATTTTCCTTAGCCATTTTCTCCATGTTTTCCTCCATTTTTCTAGAATTTTCTTCCATTTTTCAAGAATTTTCTTCCATTTTTCTAGAAGTTTCTGCCGAATTTTCTTTTACCATTCTCTCCATGTTTTTAGAATTTTCTTCCATTTTTTCCATCATGGCAGCAAACATCGTGCTAAGATCTATGTTGCTTGTTACTGCACGGGTAGCAATTTCTATTTCTTCTTTTTCATCAAATTCATAAGCTGCGATGTCAATATTGCGTCGCTTAAATTCATCGATTAATCTTCTCTGCAGCTCAGCTTTATTTCCTGCAGTTGGCAGATCCAACTTGCCCAACTCCTTCTTAAGCTGCTCAACTTTAAGCTCAGCGAATTTCATTGTTTACCAATATTATTTTATTGCAATTTCACTGCTGACACCAATTGTTACGTTTTTACTTAATAAAACGCGTTAAGGTTTATTCAATTTCTAATAAACCTTTGAGTTCTTTTAATTGCAAATCAAAATAAATACACGCACGAATTCAACTTAACAAACTTTATTGAAATTCACAAAATTAAACCACTATTGTAAGTAACGATCTGAACAGTTTAATGTCTCCAATCAAACTAAACTAAATTTTCATGAGTTAGCCTGTATTTATAGTTCAAAACTATTCCTAGTGCATTCAAGAACCGTCTAGTATTTTCTAGAATGTTGTGTTCGAATTATTTTAAAATAACTTATACATCTAAATCTAAAGTCTACAATTACAATTGCTAGAAAATTTAGTACAGTGGCGTTCATAAAAATAGTAACTAATATGACATAAAACTATAATTTACAAGATAACTTATAACTAAAACCATAATTAATTATTAGACAAATCTAATTTCGTAACAATATTATAACTATTACATTTTTCCAGTATTTAAAATTTTACTTTATTTTACATAATGTTATAAATTTTTATTATTTCACACGCACGAACCACCAACCACATTGCAATTTATATACAAACTGTCCTCTTAAACGCATTTTGCTTTGGTAGTATTCACTATTTAACAGCAAATCGTTGCGAAGAAGCCAATATAATATGGGAAATGTTCAATAGTGCTATTGTTGTAATTATATAACTGTTACAAAATTTCTATACAACTCTTTAAAGTGACGCAAAAGTAAAATTTAAGAACACACAATTCGGTTCTAACGTATTTTGTTGTTGTTAAATTCTGAAAAATCTACTGTTTAACTACCAAATGTGCCGTTAAAATTCGTAGACAATCGAAAAACACTCTACCAATTGCTTGGATTGGCTTGACCGTTGATAGACCCCTTAAGATCGGTCAAACTTGTGTTTACATTTTTTTTTTGTACGAACTTAGAGATACAACCACGTGAGTGTTAAAGATATTCGATTTTTTTGTAATAACAAGTTATTAAACACAACATAATCGAACATAGAAGAAGCAAAGAAGAATACGGTACAAGCCAAGTAGTATTAAGCAAAAGAGCTTTTAGTTTTTGTGCATTCAAACCAACTCGCTGATGTTTACAACTGTAAACAAACAGAGCAGAAATAAAAAGAGCATTACATAAAAATAACTCGTTAGCTTTTTATTTAATTTCTTATTTAAATTAAAATATCGGTTTTATGTTTCACAATTCTAATTACTTTTATTCAATTCAATTTATTTAACAATGATTGGATATTTAAATTCTTATTGGATGGTATTATTGATTTCGTTCCGCAATTTTTGTACGGAAGCAAAATTATTCATTCCGCTTGTGCGGTATCCTTTTGTAATTGCGGTAATATCTATACCATAGCGGCATTGTCATATTATTGATACCGCAATATAGATATTTTTTATGCCATTTTGCTTTCGTTAAAATTTTACAACGAGAAGCTAACGGAAAGAATAAAAATGTAAGAACATAAAATTAAAAAAAAAAAAAATTAAAAAAAAATTCAGTTTCGATATTTAAACAAATTTTATTATTGGAATAAAAAAGATAAATATACAAGCAAATTGCAATTAGAAGCAAATGGTTGATTTAATGAAATTAAATCAAGACATTACTTGAGGGCATGAAATTAAAAAAAAATTTGGAAGATTTGGCATTGACACTAAATGGTTTCGGGCCACTCTTAAAATAGGCCCGTGTTTAACGCTGTTTAAGTAAAATTTTGCTTATGTGAGCATTAATTTTTCTTGTATTGTATTTTGGTAACTCCCTCCTGCAAAAACTTCTAACACAAGCAGAAAGAGCCCCTTGTCGACAACTTCCTGAACTTGCTTTCTCTAGGTCAGACAGAATATATATATATGCTGCCTTATTTAAGCGAAAATTCTTTAGAAAGCTGTGAAAAATTAAACAAAATATTTGATGGCTTTAACAATTATTGAATTTTTTTATTTCATTTATATTGTAAAACTGTTCTTTTTACCCGAAGGTCTAAGCAATCCTCGTCACTATTACAATTATACATTTTCTGCGTTTGTATATTTTACATAATTTTATTTCGTAAAAAAATTACTTCTCTCAAAAATTTCAACAATTTGCTTTAAATGTTTTTTTTTACCAATAGTTGACACAATATCAGCTCTAAAATTATTAAAACAGAGATTTTAAAAATGTTTGCGGAATGCTTATACCGCAGGAATGAATAAAAGCAATTTGCATATTGATCGATATGTATTTCCGTTGAACTTTCTTTTCCGTGCGGAATCAATAATACCACCCATTATATTTCATTCACTTTCCTATTATAAGGATAGCTTATTTAACCGAATAATAATCAAAAGGCAACTAAAAACTGTAAAAATTCCAGCGATAATTTAAGCAATTAATAATGATCTCCTGAGAATTATTTTACAGGTTAAAAAATATTAGCGGAGTTCAGTGTTCGATGCATATGGTCTTGCGAAAGTGCAAATGCAAAATATTGTAGCTTTTGTTTGCAATCCAACAACAAAATACACAGCATTGCAATTGTCACATCATTGCTTTTGCGCAATACTAAAACTGTATAGCTTTTTTTGCTACGTGTATTGCGTTTGCATCACTGATTCTCGAACAGCTGGCATTTGTAAACAATAATTTAGAATCGTCAAACAAAATTTAAGCTATGCAGCCGGCAACTATAAATAAATAATTAAAAAGAGAAAAATCCAACAAAAGGTGGACGTCAGTTGAAATAAATATTGTTCTGGATTATTTGGAGGAGGCAGAAAATATAGAGATAAATTTTTAAGAGAAGTCTCTAACTTTTAATAAGCAATTTCTCTATTATTCAGACAATAACAGCTCAAATGTTTTATAAAAAGCGGTATTGATGCAACGTGGGATATTATAAGGTGGAAGGTACGACACCTTAAGGCATCTTATAAAAAGGTCAATGACTGGCGTAGTTCTTCTGGGGCAGGACTCTTAGAAAGCGATGCAGGAACTGGAAGGTAAGCAAGTACCAATGTCGTTTGTAAAGATTTAAATCAAAAGTTTACATTTGTTAATTTGTTAATTAAAGCAAATGTGTCCTCATTACCAACAATTGAATAAAATATTTGGTTAAAAAACGCAAAGTGAAGTGTTGTTCAATATTTTAGATACTGGCGAAATGGAAAAATCATTTACCCGACCAAATTATGAAGAAGATTTAACTGGCGATGATGAAAATTGTGTAATTTTTGATCCTTGAAATTAGTATCTTAGATGACACCCAAAAAACCGGAGTTGTTCCAGATAATAAACCAAAGTCATCAGAAGTTTCAAAAAAGCAAAAGAATTTGCCGAAAAAGTACACCCCAAAATCTTCGACAGCTTACCTTGCCAACTTTCAAGCTGATCGTACTTCACTGTTTAAGTTAAAGTTCCAATGGGGAAAGAAAAAACATCAAAAATAAGTAGAATTTAATACAAAAAGATTAGAATTAGATGAAGAAAAAACCAAAGCGGAATTAGACCTAAAAAAACAAGAATTACAACTTAAAACACTAGAAATTGAGAAAGACGAAACACTGAAAATTATGGATATGGAAAAGGATGAGCGAATAAGAAGATATGAGTTTGAAATGAAATACAAAAAATAAATCACAATAATGTGTGCCTGTTTTGTTTTTGTATTAATTTCTGGCTCATAATAGCAATTACACAGTACATACATATGTATTTAAAATTCCTAAGCCATTACCTGACAATGTAAACATATTTTTTTTTTTTTTTTTTTTTTTTTTTTTTTTCGTTATTTATTTATTGAATCTTCATATATTTAATATGAACTAACAATAATTTATCAAATCTTAACCTAATACTTTATTTATGTCCTGCCAGTGCCAGACAAAAATTTTCTTCATCACGGGTTCTGTTCACTTATATAGGTGTTTATCTCTCATCTAGTTGAGTAAGTGCTGCAGTGTCTCTTCTCCTTAAGCGAGTGTGGCCGCCATGATTTAAAATATTTCGAGCTAAAGGATTTGGGTGTTGTTCAAGTCTTTTTAAATATTTTACTGCATATTTTGTAATCATAGTTTTTACTAATGGCACGTTGAGATCCTTATGAATGTTTGAGTTTTTAACATACCAGGGGGCGGCTGTGATTATACGAAGAAGTTTATTTTGGCGCCTTTGAATTTTTTCGATATTAGAGGCCGAGGCAGTGCCCCATAGTTGAATACCGTAGCACCAGATAGGCTTTAAGATAGAGTTGTAAAGTAGAAGCTTGCAATCGAGTCTAAGAACAGAATTTCTTCCAATAAGCCAATGAATATGGATGGCTTTTAGTTTCATTTGAGTTAATTTTGCCTCTATATGGCATTTCCACGTTAATCGCCGATCCAGATGTATACCGAGATATTTTACATGCGAATGTTGAGGAATAATTTGATTATTGATTGTAATAGGGGGGCAAGATTCCCGGCGCAGGGTGAATGTTATATGTACGCATTTTTGCTCATTGACCATTATCCTCCATTGTCTTAGCCATATTTCTAGTTGAAATATATGATGCTGTAGGTAACGAGATGCTTCATAACGGTTTTCGTGGACGCTTAGAAAAGCTGTGTCGTCTGCAAATGTTGAAGTTTGGGTGTAGTTGTTTGTTGGCATGTCCGAAGTATAAATTAAGTATAATAGAGGGCCCAGGATGCTGCCCTGTGGGACTCCAGCGCCAATCGGCTGAGGTGAACTTAAGAAATTTCCTTCTTTAATAATAAATTGACGACCGACTAAGTAGCTTTCTAACAGTTTGTGTGTGTTTGCTGGTAAATTTTGCTTCAATTTGTCTAATAAGCCTTCATGCCAGACTTTGTCAAAAGCTTGCGAAACATCGATGAAGAGTGCTGAGCAATATTTTTTTTCTTCAAATGTTTTTCTTATGACATTTACTATTCGATGAGTTTGTTCAATTGTGCTGTGTTTTCTTCTAAATCCGAATTGATGGTTTGGAATACATCTATTTTCACTTAAAATCGGTGTTAATTTTGAAACTAATAATTTCTCAAATAGCTTTGACATATTTGACAATAAGCTAATAGGCCTATAAGACTCAACTTTCGTATGATCTTTACCTGGCTTTGGTATCATGGTAACTAAGGAAACCTTCCATTTTTGAGGAAAGTATTCAAGGCGTAAAATAGCATTAAAAATAAAAAGAATAATTTTCTTTGCTACGCGAGGTAGCTTTAATAGCATTTTATTGCTGATCTTATCAATGCCAGGTGCCTTCTTAGTGTTTAAGTCACATATAACCTTTTCGATTTCTCTCATCTCAAATCTTAGGGGAATAGCTGCTCTAGCAGCAACAGGTGGTAAATCGACCGCAATATTGTGAGATATATTAGGTGTAAATACGTTTTTCAAGTGACTTACAAACAGATTTCCTTTTTCAACATCATTTCTTGCCCAACTTCCATTCAAGTTTCTTAATGGTGGTTTAGAGACAACTGGCCTTTTGAGGTTTCTAGCTGCACGCCATAATGAGTAGTCCGATTGTGGAGTTGCATCAAGTTCCTTAAGATATTTTTCCAGAGAAGCCGTTTTCTGAGTCTGGAATAACTTTCTTAATCTTTTTGTACACTCTTTTAGCAAGTTCTTAAGTTGAGGAGATCTGTGCAATTGCCACTCTCTTCGTGCCCTCCTTTTTTCAGACAAGAGACGCTCGACATCTGTGGAATATATTTTAATAGTTTTTGTTTTTTTGGGGGCAATATTGGAATGTTGAACAGCTAGTTTCAGAAAACTGTCAAAATTATCAATAGAGCGATCTACATACTCCGGTGTACTGAGCGGAATATTTTCTGTGCAATGGGCACTGAGATATTTTTTATATTTTAACCAATTTATTTGTGTGGCTGACGTCGCTAGGTAACCAGTCGGAGATACAATTCTATTGGGGTTCATTATAGTAACAATTGTAGGTGTGTGGTCGGAAGATAATTCTAGGGAAGCTTCAACGTGAATCGTTTCTGTGGGGATGTTTTTAACCACGCCAAAATCGATGACATCTGGAATTTTTTGCGGGTCAGCAGGCCAATATGTTGGTTGGCCGCTCGCGACAACATTTAAATTCATTTTAGAGATTGTATTAAACAAAACACGACCCTTTGGTGTTATTAGTCGTGACCCCCAGAAGGTATGTTTAGCGTTATAATCGCCAGCGGCCAGGAAACAGGGTCCTAGTGATTTATAATATTCACAATATTGGCTTTCTGATATTGAAAATCTAGGTGGAGAGTATAAAGATGAGATTACAATGCTACGATTCAGCTCTTCAACACAAATGTTCGTTGCTTGGAGATAATCCTCACGATGATCACACATTAGGTAGTGTTTGACTCGATTTTTTATCAAAATGGCAGAACCACCACAAGCTCTATCTCGAGGGTCCTTGGTATCATATAGTATATAACCATTGATGTTAAACGTATTTCTTGAGGTCAAATGAGTTTCAGAAAGTATTCTAATTCATTTTTATGTTGGCGGATGCCGTTCGCGTTCCAAAAACAGATTTTTAAACAGTTCATGGCCTGTTAAGTACAGATTGCAATAACATCGATTGCATTCTAAGAATTTCCTGCATCATATTACCCATTGTGTTCGTAAAATTAGTTACTGTTTGCACTAATGTTTCCATGGTTTTTTCCAAACGACTTAAATTTGAAACTGGAGTTTCATCATTACTTGGCGCAGCACCTTGCGTTGGCGCATGGTTTGATTTTACGACGTTAGCATAAGAGGTTCTGTTATAACTAGGCTGCGGGGCCTGAATGTCACCAGTGCTTACTTGATTTGTTACCTGCATTTGAGGGGGATTAGTTTTCGGTCCAACTGACTGCTTGACGATGGTATATACAGGGCATCCTCTATAATTGGCAGTGTGATTACCGCCACAGTTGCTACATTTTTTTACGTTGGGGTCGGTTTTAGACTTATCGCAAAGATCTGTACCATGTAATTCACCACATACTACGCAAACAGGGGGTAAATAGCAATATGCCTTAGTATGACCATATTCTTGACAGTTTAAACACTGAACGGGACCATTTCTTTTGTGTGGCTCTTCTATAGTTACTCTTCTATAGAGAATATATTTCAAATTGTAAATAGGGTGCGTTTCATTTTTTTTAAGCTTTACGTCGCCGGGTTCAAACTCCACTCGAAAAAGTGGTTGGGGGTTTTTTTCTCTATTTTTTATATTTACTATATGTTTTATTTTGAAGCCTTTTTCTTCGAGGAATGTTTTTACCTCTTCTGGGTCCACACATGAGAGACCTTTACTGCTTTTCAGTTGGTATGTATAAAAGTTTTTTTTAAGTACTTCAAATTTGTTTATAATTTTGCGAAAATCATTCTCATTATTGACTTGTATTTTTGTCTCGTTTATACTACCACGCTTGATAGCAGCTACGTAAAACGAATTTTCACCTATCACCGATATCAAACTCTTTATGAGCTCATTTGAGTCTTGCTCCCTAAGATATATCGGGGGAGGCTTGGACGATTTTATGACGTTTGGTGCTTCAGAGGATTCATCCTCCAGAATTGCAAATCGATTTTGAGAATTTATTTTATCAAAAGATGGTACTTTTGAGGCCGAAGCAACTGCTGCAGAGGTAGGGCTGCGACCCCGTTTAAGCACTGTTATGTACCTGTCCATACCAACTTGTACTTGAGGCTTTTGACCACTTTTTACTTGTGGAGCTGAGTTTTCCATCATGCCTGATTTGAGGGTAATATTTTCATCACTTATTAAAATCGTTTTTGCCGCTGAGGCACCGCTTGCAGGTTTTATATTTTTTTTTGTATTAATATCAACCGTATTATTAGACACCGAAGGTGATACTGAGTTTTCTATTATGCCTGATTGGGGGTTAATATTTACATCACTTATTAAAATTGTTTTTGCTGTTGAGGCAACGCTAGCAGGTTTTGTATTTGTTATTGTATCAACCGTGTTATTAAATACAGACGGCGAGAGGGATCGCGTACGAGTAATAGGTTTAGCCGTTAGGTATTTGCTATCATCGATTCTTTTTTTTATTTCTGTATTTTTTTCGCTAACACTCACTGTGATATATGCATTTCTACTGTTTGCACTCATAAGAGTTTTTTTTTTCTTTTACTGTTTACAGTTGTGCTCTTCTTATTTGTTATTGTTTATCAACACCGATAATGAAAAAAAATGTGTGTTTATGTATGTATGTACATACATGTAATTTTTTTTTTTTTTTTTTTCTTTTTCTTGTATTTACTTTTTTTATACTTTATTTGTTCAAAAAAAATAAACCGTATGCCGAGTTTAGAAAACACGTCTATCTTCAACGACCGCGACAGACATATAAAAGTACAAATCTTTACTTGAAAAAAGTGCCTTGAACGGTTTTTTTAAATCAAACTTTTGTATTATTTGATAATTTTTATTTTTTATAAAGAAGCTTTTTATTAGTATTCAAGTTATTATTTATTTTCAAATTTCCAATTAATTGAATAACTAACCCACTTAAGTTTTTTTTTACATTTTTGTTTCAAAATGTTTTTGTTTTTATAAAATGTATTCCAATTGGATAAGCAATAGTTTAGAATTTAATTAACCACCGTTTTACTTAACCCAAAAGCTGATTGGTTAATAATAATATTATCCAAAATGTAAACAAAAGTATTTTAAACAAAATTTTATGAATACTAACATATGTATATTTATACAATGTATATATTACATACATATGTAGGTATTATATAAATGCAAAATAAATCAATTACAAAACAGTAAAAACTATTCCCTTATCCAAAAATGTTAAAGTTCACATGACTTAATCAAAACATTAATCCAATAAACATTTGCTGGACTTAATGCGTTGGTTAACTAATGACTACTTTTGCATAAGGGGGGAAAAAGTTTACACTCCAATTTGTATTTATTCAAAATCATGATTAACTCATTGATTAGAAATGTACATTGCACAGTACAACACATGATTTGCCAACTCAATTCTGTGAACTGTATGTGAAATTAGACCCAAAAAGAAGAATTTCTGCATCATTCGTTTTGTCTTCTTACCTGCGATTTGAAGTTAGTATCGATTTGAAGTTAGTACTATCGCATAGGGGAATTTATCACGTTTTAGGCCCTGTTGTTTGACATAGCTCGACAACCCCTAGCCCAATTTAGTTGAAATAAATTTTAAAAAATTAAGAATTACAATTCCCTTAATCTGTTCATATATTGTTTTCCTATACAAGTAACACTTTCGAAGTTAAAAATGAATGTATGAAGGGAAAAAATTATTTTTTGCCTAAAAAATAAATTTTTTTTTTTAAAAATACATAAAAAATCCAAAATGGAAAAAAGTTTCAAGTCTAGTTATTTTTTCGCAAAGTCACATAACCTATGAGCAAAATGAGACAAAGATCATAAAAATCGATGCACGCGTTTCGCTTTTATTCGCAATTGAGTAAAGGTATGAATTTCAAAAATCAGTTATAGCCACCACCCTTAAAATAAATGAGCTTAAAGTTAAACAAATATTAAAAAATCTACGTAACATTTAATCAAAATAGCTGCTAATATTTTAAAGTTTAAAACCTAATGTGGACAAATTTTGTTATAGAAAACTACACAAAATCACAAATTTGTTCAAACACTGACTTTGTAAACTTTCATCATATTATAACTAGCATATCTTTTTATTGCTTTACAAAATTTCTTTTACAAATTTTTTTCACTCAACGTTATTGTTGATCTTCACTAGAAAAATTTAACAAAAACACTAATTTTCACACTAAAATTTTTAAAGTCATTAAATAAACAGACAGTTTAAAAAATCACTAATATCCTTTAAAAAAAGATAATTATCAAATTATTATTTTTAATATCATTTTCATTTGCTCTAAAAAAATATGCATGAGATATTATTAAAACTTTAACCAATCTAACCGATGAATAAGTTTGGGCTGTTTTGTGCACTCATATATACAACTTTCGTGAACATTTTTTTCGGTAACATTTGGATTCCGCGGAGTCCTAATTTTAAGTACAACACTATAACTATTTCATTTTTCAAATATTAAAAATTTCACTCTATTTTACATAATTTTATAAATTATATATATTTTTTTACACGCACGTAGCACCGATCACATGGCAACTTAAATACAAACTGTGCTCTTTTACGCATTTTGCTTTTGTAATATTCACTATTAAACAGCAAATCGTTGCGAAGAAGTCAATATAATATGTGAAATATTCAATTGTGTCATTGTTGCAGTTGTATAACTGTTACAATTATCTGACAACTCATTAAAGTGACGAAAAAGTATAATTTAAGAACTCATAATGCGATTCTACCGTATTTTGTTGTTGTTAAATTCCGAAAAATCTACTGTTTAACTACCAAATGTGACGATGTAGTTAAAATTCGTAGATAATCGAAAAACACTCTACCAATTGCTTGGAGGGTACATACATATTTGTATGTGTATGTATTAAAGTATTACTGTATATTTCACGATGTCGAAAGAGTTATTTCATTCGAATAATAACATTTAAAAAATTATAAAATTATGTTTTTGTAATGTAATGAAAATTTAAAAAGGAAAACAAATTTCGACATCGTGTGTTACGCAGTTAATTTCATATTTTTTTAATATTTTTGTCTGACATTTTTTGATAAAATTATTAATATCTTTTTAAATAATTAATAAAATAAAATAATTTTAAAATAAAATATTTTTTCTTTATTGTCTTTTTGTTTCTCCATCAATGTTTGCATCCATTTCTTGCGCTCCTAGTGATTCCTCCTTTACTGTGTTTTCTTCATAATTATTTTCGAGGAAAGTTGTATCGGTTTCAAACTTAGATATATTATGCAGTATACAAAAAACTACAAACCATTCGCAGCGCTTTTGATGGCTTTCTTTGTTTGCTAAACGCATTCTTGCTTAAATCTAGTGTCGTCTAGTGTTGTGAGTATGTCGTTTCGCCTAGTAGAGGATATTTTTTTTTTTTTTTTTTTTTGTTAGGACCAGCACTCAGGGGATGACCCCTACTAATGCAATGCATTGTGTTGGAACTAGGAAAATAGGTTATGGGAAGGAGGAAAGAGGGAGTAGTGCTTGTGAACATTCGACTTGAACTTATTCATGTTGTAAGTGAGAGGGAAGACTTCAGCAGGAAGATTATTCCACATACGAACAGTCCCGCCAAAAAACGAATTTTCCCTGTAATGCGTTGTACGATTCACCGGCCAATCGACCACAAAAGGATGGGCTCTTGAGGAAAAACGTGTATTACGAACAAAGCTATGGGTTTCGGGAACCAAATCCCTAATTTCATCAGAACACATCGCGTTGTAGTAACGATAAAATAGGCAAGTACAACCCACATTGCGACGGTGCTCAAGGGAGTCAATAGAATTGGATACCCTTCTGTCGCCAATGGGAACCTTCGCCCTCTCCTGCACGCGGTCGAGAAGCTCCAAAATAGACTTTGAAGCACCGACCCACACATGAGAGTTGTATTTCATTCGCGGTCGGATATAGGTGGTATAAATAGTAAGGAGATCAGATGGAGTGAAGTATATCTTACACCGTTTCAAAAAACCGAGGCACTTGAATGCTTCTTTCGACACCTTAAATATATGTTCTGTCCATCGGACATCACATTGTATTCTCATGCCCAGAACATCAAGAGATTCTGTTTCCTCAATATTTATACCACCCATACATACAGATGAGGCACCTTGATCCGTCGCGCGTTTATGCGTCAGAACGCAACATTGGGTCTTTCGGGCATTAAATTCGACCCTATTCGCACGACCCCATTCTGAGATTATGTCTAAGTCACGGCCAAGCGTATCATTCATGTTATGTCTCATAGCACAAACATCGGACATGGCTGGTCTGTAACCAAATGAATACGAATGGCAAAGGTTGCTGTCATCTGCAAAAGAATAGATAGGGTTGGAAGTTTGACATAAGAGGTCATTTAGAAAAATAAGAAATAGAGTAGGAGAAAGAACGTAGCCTTGCGGTACCCCTGAATGAATCTTGAACTCGTTTGATGAAACCCCATCTATAACAACCCGTATAGTGCGATCTCTGAGAAAGCTCGATATAAATCGAGAGAAATTATCACCGACACCAAATGCAACAAGTTTAGACAAGAGTGCACCATGCCAGACTCTGTCAAACGCCTTGGAAATATCTAAAGCAATTACCTTACTTTCGCCAAAATGGTGAATGGAACGACACCATTTTTCTGCTAACAGGGCCAGTAGGTCTCCAGTAGAACGACCTCTACGAAAGCCATACTGGCGGTCGATTAGTAGGTAATTTGACTCTAAAAATTTTACAAGATGGTGATTTACCATACTCTCCATAACTTTGGAAAGTGCCGAACAAATTGCAATTGGGCGGTAATTTTCAGGGTTATTAGCCATTCCTTTTTTAGGAATTGGCGTTACATTAGCAACTTTCCAGCAGACGGGAAATTCACCAGCATGGTATAAAGTGCTGAAAAGATTTGCTAAGGGGCGAGCTAGCGTCGAAGAGCACTGCTTCAAGACCAGTGCATGTATACCATCCGGGCCAGGAGACTTGTTTATGTCGAGATCCGCAAGAACCTTTTTAACAGCTCGAGCCCGAAAAAATATTTTAGGCATAGTTACGGATACTTTTTCGAGTTCGGGTAGTGGTTGACTGCTATCTAATAAGTTAGAATTATTTGCAAATAATTCGGCAAAACAATAAGCCTTATCAACCAGGTTCGTGAATGTTTGGCCATCCTTCAAAAGAGCTGGTATTGAAGAACTAGCATTAACCCTTACTCTTTTAACGAATGACCAGAAGCTTTTATTGCCCCGGGGAGCAGTAAGAACTTCAGCACGAAGACGTTGCTCGTAAAGAGTTTTTTCCCGTCTTAGCACTTTGGCACACGAAGACCTTGCCATTTTGCGTAGCAATTCAGTATCAGCGGTTTTATTGTCACGCCAATTTCTGAATGCTTCCTCTCTGGATCTGACTGCTGATTTGCACGTCTGATTAAACCAAGATTTGGACCTAGGTTTATTCGAAGCATTTTTAACTGGAATGAACATTTTCATTCCTAGCATAATAACATTTTCAACCATTTTCGCCATGGCATTGACGTCATTGTCAAGGAAACAAAGTTTCCAATTAAAATGCCGAAAAAAGTCGTTGAGTTCAACCCAACGTGCTTTTCCGTAAATAAATTTTGATCGTTTCATAGCCTGTTGTGAAACGTTCCGAAGTTCGGAGAACGGAAAAGAGGCAGAAATGGTGCAATGATCCGAGTTACCGAGAGGTGCTAGAACTTCAACTTCGTACTTTTGAGGGTGCGTAGAGAGGAAGAGGTCAAGGGTATTGTGTTGGTGCCCATCAACACATGGAATATGCGTTGGTTCATTCACCAGTTGCACGAGGTGATTATGTGCAGCAAATAGCTCAACATATTGGCCTTCATAGGTTGTACGGCCCGAGTGGTGAAGCCAAGAAGAATTGTGGACATTGAAATCACCAGCAACAACAATTTCACTGTCCGGACAATTCTCAAGAATCTTCGATATTGAGTCGGAAAAGGATTCGAAGCGCGATAAAGTGATATCCCTTCCGCATCAAACATGCCCACTGGTTGCTGGCATTGATACACAACTTCATTGCGTATATATATAGCAAGACCCCGATGAAGATAAAATAGGGATAGAAGGTGATACCCAGGAATCTGAAAATCCAGTGGATCAGAATTTTCAGATACCTGTGTTTCACATAAGGCGAAAACATCCGGCCGATGGAGACAAACGTGAGCGTATACATAAAACAAATTCGTTCTCATCCCACGTATGTTACAGAAGTCGATTCGAAACCGACCTCTCATCACAACACAAAAAATTCAAATAAAACGCAAAGTACGGATATCTCTATGCTAATTGCCGTTTAGAAACTGTTTGGTAATCAGTGTTATACCTTCATCACCAAAACAATTCAACAACGATTAACACAAATACATCCGTACTAACACGAATATAATGGACGGTTATAGGGGGTACACAATGAACAATGCCAAAAAAAGGACCATAAAAGCCCTGATCTGGTCAACGCCGAAAAAGACCATCACTGTCAGATCAAAAATTCCGCGGCGACAAGACATTGCAACATCTATATTTTCCTCTAAAGCCTATAGTACACGGCATGTAAAAAGACACATGAGCATGTGGTTCTGACGTAATTTTGACGTCAATGCAAAGCCACAATAAACATTGCGTGTTGTGTGATGACGTCAAAATTACGTCAGAACCACATGCGCATGTGTCTTTTTACATGCCGTGTACTATAGGTTTAACTAATGTAGCACATTTTCGCACGCAACGTCATCATCAAACATTTCTGGAATTAAAGTTCATATTTATAAATTACCCCTTGATATTTATTAATATACCTTCGTTCAGAACTATTTCCTGTGCAACTTCTTCTACTAATGCTTCGATAATATTTTTTTTGCACTGATTCGTGGCATTTTGAAACAATTTTACAAAATAATCAAACACCTTTCTGTAAATTTCCACGACTAATAATTCTGTTTATCAGCTGTTACCTAATTTGCATCTAGTATTGCGAAGTTGCTTAAAATACCGCTCACTGTCAATGACAAAATTATTGCAATAACAAGCCGTTGCAACAAAAAACGCACCAAACACTGAATACCACTATTATAAAGCAAATTAATGATTATTCATAGTAATAATAAATGAGGTCAAAAGAAGAAAATGTAAGATAAAGAAAATATAAAAAAAGTAAAAGAAGATAAATTATATTGATTGCTTTAATTCATACAAGCGAACATACAACGTACAGTGGCTCACATTTAAACTCGGGTACACATGAAAATATTTCTGCACGCTATATCTTTGTAAACAAGATTCCAATCGTGAATTGGAAATTGTTGTCTCTATTTGGCGAAACTAATATATACATATATGTACATAAATTATTAAAACAATTTCCTACACTAAAGGTAATAAACGTGTGTAGGGTACAACCGCGGTGTACAACCCGGTGTAGGAGAATGTTTTAATTTATAAAAGTAGAATTTATTTGTAATAAAATAGTAGATATGTATTTGTAATGCAGTGCTTGTGTTTTGGGTGTACCAAAATTATTTGGCTTAAGTTTATTTGTTTAAACTTGTTTTTTAATTGTTCTTGTTTGTTTAAAGCTGGGACCACATGATTGTCGCAAATGAACCAATATGACACAATTTTGATTGTGCTTTATTGACGCACAATAATGAAATTGCCCCATTAAAATATTCTGAAATCACACGATTGCCCTGTTTTATACAAATTTAATTGCCGCTAGTTGGTACAAAGCGAAATGTGTACAATAATTGCCGCATCACAATCTCACGATTGTTCTTACTTGTATCAACTGCGAAAACAGTTGTTGTGGTAGCTTAATTTATACTAAATTTATTAAAAAAAGCAAATATTGGCGTGTATTGTGCTGTTTAATTGCCGCACAAGAACCTAATAAATATTGGTATATTTTTGTCATTTTTATTGACGCGCTGTTGCATATCAAGTAGTCACACGATTGCCGCACCAGGGTTGCATTTTATTGGTAAAAGTAAGCACAATATTGCCCTCGATTGGTACATGAGACATTTGATTGTGCAGTTATACGATTGGGGCATTAAAAAGTATAAAAATTGGTGCATTGCGGCAATCGTGTGATCCCTCTTTAGTCTTCAACTACCAAAAACCCGTGCAGCAGCTTAAATTAAGACCACAAATTAAATTAAACATAAATATCAACAAAAAACAAAAAAATAATAAACTAAGTGAAGTACACCAATTAAAACAAACACATAGTGGGAACCAACTAAAACAATTGAAACAAACACGTAAATCGACACAACCAACAACAATCAACATAATACATAAATTTTAATAATTAAAATTGTCAAAAAAAAAACCCCAACGCAATTTGGGTACAAACAAAACACAAACACTGAATTACAAACCCTACTTTTTATTGCAAATAAATTCAACTTTAGAAAATTAACTGCCTATATCACTAAATGCGAACGAACGCTTTCTTTCGCACAAACACATTTAAAATAAAAACAAATTCTCAAAAATTTGTTTTTGTTTCATATGGATTTGTGCGGAAGAAAGCGTTCTTTCGACATCGTGAAATTGGCAGTTAAACTACAACCAATAAATAAACAGCCCAGTTATAAATATTCCCGCGGAAATGAGTTCCCTGGGAATTAGTTTTTCCCGGGAATAAAAATCCCCTATTCTAAACAGACGGGGATAATAGTATTATGGGAAAGAGAATTTCGAATATTCGCAGTCAGCTGTTTTGCTTGAGCTGTGTTGTGTTGACTTAAAACTTGTAAATATTGTTGTAAAAAAACAAGCGAATAAGTGAAAAATTAAATAATTTTGAATAAAAAACAAAATATAATGTTTAGTGTAGCATTTCGGATGGTAGCTGAAGAAGCAGAAAATCAGCAACATTTAAAAAACGAGCAAAGGGTTGCTAGGAGATAGTTGCGTGATAATGCAAACCCACTTGAGTTGCCGCAAACGTTGTAAGTATATAAAGATGTTATTATAAATATTTTTTTAATTGGATGGAGGTGCATTCTTGGCGCTAGAGAGCTGCATTACACTCCAACAAATATAAACGTCATTTTATAGATAATAAGTGAAACCTATTATAATCAACATTAAGGACTATATATAAATGATTTTCGTCAATAAAACCAATCAATATAACGCGTTTACTTATTTTTGCTACTTTTATAGAGTAAATTACTTTTGAAAATAAAAAGTAATAAGCAACTGAATTTTCAAAATTTATTACAAAATCATACTGTTCACCCTGTTTATGGGAAAAATATTTACGTAGAATTCTGAACTTTTGGCTTCTGAAGTTCTCAGGTGTTTACTTTAATATGAGTATTAAAAACATAGATAGGCAAACACACGCAGTTTGAGCATATTAGCTTTTTTCGAGCTTAGTTAAGCTTTAATTTTTCATACTTAGCTTTCTTTCGTTAACATTTTTATGTATATGCCAAAGTTTAAGTTTCTTGGTTCTAACAAAAAAGAACCAAAATTTTTCATCTTCTAGGTTCTAATTTATTCAGGATCCAGCACCTATAATTTTATGTTTCTAAGTTCAATATTATAGAAAATTCAAAAAATATCCCATGTGCGGAACGGAAAAGTAAAATAATGAAATTTAATTTTCCTCATTTCTGCTTTTTGATACTTTTTTCTGCTTATTCAACGATCAAAAATTTCAATATTTAAGTGGGAATCCATAATTTCATACGTACAAGTCAATGAACGGTGAAGTTTTGTAACGGTGATGTTTTGAAAAAATAAGTACCAGGAATAGGTAAGATTTTCACCCCTTAAACGTTGGAATTTTGGAAAATTACTAAATTCATATTTGTATTTTTTAGATAAGTAACGAATTTTCATTCCTGTGTTTATTGGTGTTTAAGATAGATGGGGCGAAAAAAAGTTCCAATATGCAGGTTTTACCTATTTACTCTACTAAAGGGCCGTATTTCAAAAGAGTACCAGACACCCGCCCGCTTATTTTTTGAATGACCAACGATTAGTATTACAACCTCCGGGCCGAATTTCAACTTTTTACCTTCAGGCGTTTAGGCTGTGCAATAATGAATAATTCAGTCAGTTAGTCCGTAATGTTACCATTTTTATATAAATATATGTAGATATACCAACATTAACGCTATTTAGTCTATGAAAAATATCGAAATAATTAAAAGTTACTTTGGAATTCTATAAAAAAAAAATTTGCTCTATTTGTTGGCTTTAAATTTCCGTCTTTAGCTCTTTTTAGCTCTCGGTGTTGCCATATATTCAAAAAACTGCATATGAGAGAGATAACTTGATTCTAACTTAAGAAAAATTGCACAAATAATAAGTAGTAAATTTTTAAATATTTTTAGCAAACGAGTAATACAGAAACAAATACAATATTATTACATTAAAAAAATTGGTAGGCTAGAATTGCTGGTCAAAATTGTACGTTTGTACAAACCGTTTGTTGTTAATTGTGGCATTTGACAATATATAAAAACATGTTTCTATAAAAATACTGTTTGTGCTGATTAGTGCTAAATTTAATCTTTAAAGATTGCCACTGCTATTCGAGTATATGCTTAGAAAATAAGAAAAAATTAAGACGAAAGAAATAAAATAACAAAATTTCAATCAATAAGCGTAACACAACTTCCTAGTAGGACTTCTCATGCAAGACCACAGAACTAAATAATTTGTGGCGAGACTGAATTGATTTAATTTTTTCTTCCATACGTGCCTATCTATGATTTAAAATAACAAATGGGGGAAAAACAGACTTTTGGCCGCAATTTCAAAAATATCAACACTGTGTGCCCCTGGTATGTTCAAGGCTCAAATATTTATTATGATCTCAATTTACCATTTGTAAAAACTATAATCACGAAGTATTTGGTAAAATATTTAAGGCAGCTATTGTTATTATACATAGTGTTATTGTTAGTTAAAATTTACTATATGGAGATTCAATCAATAATTTAACATGAAAAGAAATTATTAGATAAGTATTACAATAATGGAGATTGCAGCCTTTAGTTTAATTAAACTCGATTATTTTCTGACGATGATTCAATACAACTGATTTTAGTGTTTACATTTTTTTATTGGAATAATTTCCATTTTTTAGAATACTTTAATGATTTGGGGGAAAAATAATAATAAAACATAGCATGATAGGTATTTTGTGAGCTTAGGAAATTTATTTGCCCATTTTATTTTGGTTTTATTTTTTTCATGTGTTGTATAACGTATGTGTGGTTTTTGATTAAATACTTACAAAATATTTATAACTTAAAACAGTGCATATTAGTGTTCAAACAGAACTGCGTCAATACCACATTTTCCATACAATTTGACATAACAATTTGTCGTAGAAAGCAGTCGTGAAATAAAATCTGTTTAATTTTGAGAACGCGTTTTCTTATTCTCTCACATTATGACACTTAGGCCTAATAAACCAGAGCAAGTTAAGCTCTGTTTTTGGTTAAAAATGTGTTAAAAACAACATATCGTCGGTTGATAATTTAAATGTCGTATGTGCATTTTTTGCGGTTTTGAGTTAAGATCAATTCCTTAGGGTTTCCGACCTGATCTTTCATTTGGCGTAATCAGTTTTTTGATACCTCATACGGGTTTCGAGATATTGAGTGTTGAGTTTGTCGTATGTGGTATTTGCTGAAGAAATTTTCAAACTAAATGTGTTTGTTCAAACTCAATTTACTCGAAATTATCGGAATCCACATACGACAATTAAATTATCAGCCGACGATATCTATAAATCAGTAAACATATAAACCATCTTTAAACGCATAAAATTTGACTACCAATGCAGACCATATGAATTTGACAACATTAATCGTAGTGCTGCAACATGTTAATTTTTAAATTAAATATAATACATGGGACACTGATTTACATATGTTGACTTTTAACTACATATAAATTTTAGTTTAGTTCAACTTAACCAGCGTTTAAACACTCACTGATTTATTAGCTTTTATTGTCCCAACAATGCTACCATACTTTCATTAACTTTTATACATTTTGTAACAAGAAAATGAAAATAAGTAAGAGTGCTATATTCGGCTATTCCGAATCTTATATACCCTTTACAATGGTTCGATATAAACATATATACGGTGACCATCCGTTCTGTATTATGCAGAACAGTACTGTATTTCACATTATTGTTCCGGGTGAATTTATTTTACAGTAAAAATCTTAAAATTTAACTGTATCTTATGTTATATTATCTATTTGAACATTTCCAATGCATTTGACTTTTCTCGTTACTGGAAACTTGTAAAGTTTTTGTTTCTAGCTCGAAAATTCGCTTATTTACATACACATTTAGATTATAGATAACTAAAAACTATTTTAGGTTTCCAAAAGGTTGTGAAGATGAAGTTTCTATGAAAGTCTGTTAAATGGACCTTTCAAATACCTTAAGCATTTTTTTTTATTAAAACTTAATTAGTTTAGTTTTGATTAAATGATTTTTGTAAATTTTTTTTTTTTTTAGAAATTGAGTCTAGTTTGAAGCGATGCTGGCATGAGAATTTTTTCAATAATTGAACTGTTATTATATTGTGATGCATACGTTCATGTATAAATACATGGTATATATTTTAACAAACTTAACTATAAACAAGTTATAGTGCTATATTCGGCTGTGCGCCGAATCTTTAATACCCTCCACCGACATTTCGAATATTTCAGGAGTGGGCTCTATATGATATCTATATATTATTAATTAATCTTTATAAAAACGGACGTCACCATTTAAGTTGGTTGCGGTTTAGACCTATATTAAACTAGTGGCCGGCAATCGGCAAGCTTAATGCCTTTCTTTTTGAAATTTAAACTAGTAACTTGATTAAAATATCATAATTCGTAACAGTTTTAGCCGAACTGAAATGATTTTCAGGAGGGGAATTTATATTGGACCCATGGTAAATTATGGATCAATCATCCCAAAATGATTTAGAGTGATTTTTTTTATTTTAATACAGCAGTGAAATTAGTTTAAGCGTTTACTGTGAATTTCAGACGGCTGCTTAACATGGGATATAAGGTAAACTATGGACTGTATATAAAAAAATTTCATGACATTTCTTCTGGCCGCAGTATCTTCATCTGTTATGGTTTTATCCGTATTTAATTAATTCGACAGAGTGGGCGTTATATGAGGCCTTTTATAAATTATAGACCGATCACCACGAAATTTATTAGTGTGATTTCTTATCCTATAAAACTGTGACGTACTAATTTTATTATCACATTAATTATTACGGTTTAAGGCGTACTAAGATGTTTACCGGAGTAGGGATTATATGGGGCCTGGGGTAAATTAAGGACCGATCTTCACGAAATTTAAAACTATGATTTCCAGTCATATATCATTTTGTGTATTATTCCACCATTTATGTTAGTTTTTGCAACAAATTTATTTTGATTCATAGCTATCATTTTGCTGGATTTCAATCCCAAATTATTTAGGATAACTACAAGCAATTTGATACCAAGTTTGTTCTTTTCTTTTGCGTTTTTCAACAGACGGACATGGCGCAATCGATTTAGAATTACTTTATGGGGTCTTATATGTATAATAAAAAAGTTTAACACGGAATGACAAACTTTGTATACCCTGATTCACGACTAGTGGTGGTGGAGGGTATAAATGTACATTTTAGGATTTCGGTATATTGGTCATAACTCGGCCATTTTTGAATCGATTTGACAGATTTATATACCGACGTGTTTCCGGGAACATTTTCCGACTTTTTTGGGAAATGCACTGCGGGTGATCAGGTTATCGCTCCCCGTCGGTATATAAATCAGTCAAAACGGCTAAAAATGGCCGAGCTATGACCAAAATACTGAAATCCCCTAAATTACTTTCATTACCTTCACCGAGGGTAAATGGGTATATACAAGATGGTCATTTCGTTTGTAATTTCTACAATATTAATGTTAGACCCTATAAAGTATCTATATTCTGTGTCATTATGAGGAGTGAAGTTAATTTAAGGATGCCCGTCGGTCCATTGAAATGGAGTTTCGAAGACCCCAGACGCGAAGGGAACTAAGTTGTTACATATTTTTATCACATACACTCCGTTAAAGTTTGCTATTTAAATTCAGCAAGATCGTTTGACAGATGGCTGCGATATGAGCAAAAACCCACGACTACCTCTAATATTTCCCATAAACCCCTTGTTGTTGTTGTTATTCTCTTATTTTCTTTTTATGTATACATATATGAAAAACGGCACGAGCCAGGGCTTTCAAATTTGGTACAAGCATCTTGGTGATCATGGGCGAGATTGGAGAAGTGGGCGTGGCACTACCCATACAAAGATATTTTACATTTCTATATATCTGGAAAACGAAACGAGCTAAAGTTTCTAAATTAGGTAAAAACATATCGGTTATCAATACACACCATCCCACAAAATATGGGCGGGATTGGATTGGGCGTGGTACCTTCCGTACAAAGACATAATTGATTTCTATATATCTACAACGGAAAGAGCCAAAGTTTTCAAATAAGGTACAAGCATATTGGTTATCAATGTATAAAATCCGAAAAATGAAGGCGGGATTTATGAAGTGCACTTTGATATATAAAGCTGTCAAATCGGCGAAAAAAAATAGCCAATTTGTGAGCAAAATACTCCAAAAATGGTCAAGAAAACATCCAAATTTAAAATTTTAGGGCTCTAGTATGAACTATGGACACGTTTTATATATTAAAATATCGAAATTACAGGTGCTGACCTGATGATGCAAAAACTATGTTAGATTTTTCATTGAAAATTATATAAAAAAAAATAAAAATGTAACGGTAAATTTCCGGCACATGCTTTCTTTACCAGATTCAGTGCATACAGTGACGAGTAAAATGGAACACCAAAAAGTATTAATTTAATAACAACAACAACAACAAGAGCCAATATAATAAGTATATATGGGGGTGCTAATCTGATGACGCGCAGTGTACAATCTGCTAAAAATTCAATATTTATATACTTTTATATATAAAACGTGCCCATAGGTCATACTAGGGCCCTAAAACTTAAGTTTTTATAAAAATTTTGATGTTTTATAAATCATTTTTAGAAAATTTTGTGCACTTCACCATTTCCGCTCACATTTTTTCGGACGTTGTGTATTGATAACAAAGATGCTTGTATCCAATTTCGAAACGTTCCGTTTTCTAGATCAGCGAAGGGCAAGAGAGTAAAGAATTTGCTTTGAACTTAGAGAAATTTTTAGAAAGTTTTTAAAATTGTATGTAAATAGGCAAAAAAACGAATTCAGTAAACCACTTATGACATACATATTCTTATATAATCCACCAAGTTTGCAATAACAGTACAAACTATGTATAAGTACAAATGGTCTCCTAATCCATATTTTTGATTGATTATGCTGAAATTAACAAATATATGTATATAATATATGCATACGTATACGAAAGAAAGAAGTACCTATTCGAAAAAGAAACTGAAAAAACATACACAAATACAGCTTGATTTCAACAGAATTAATATTTTACCAGTGTACTACAACAAAATTGTATAATTTGGAAAAATAACAACAGCAACACTCCTGCTTTGTTGAAATTTATTAACCCTCCGTCCTACACTTGTTTTTATATTACATTCAAAATGCATTGAAGAAGTTCTGGGCAGACTCTTGAGTAAGACGAAGTGTTATTCAACTGAAAAATTTCATGTTTTTCTCTCTTTGGTATTTGTATTTAGGGTTGTATTTTTACTTTTTATTTATGAAACAATGAATGTTAAGTTTGTGGCTAGTAGTATATGAGCGAAAACAGCATCACCCAAACACGTGTATGTGGTATACGGTAAATTTTTTTATAATTTTATTTCAATGTAAAAATTGTTGTTTCTTTTTGTTTTGACTTCTAGAAACTTGTTTTTTTGTTTATTTTTCTCTATTTTAAAGCTACTGAATTTAAATTAAAGAGTAGTATAATAAAACAAGGGTATGGTATGTTTTGGGGATTTTATGGAAAATCTTAGTATGAAAGTTTTTGCAATTGTACCAGCTCTGGTAAAAAAATACGATGAGTAATTGTAAAAACCCGAAAGCTTCGTTAACCAGCTGCTCTAGATATACAGAAATCTATAATGTCTTTTTACCCACTTTTCCAATCCCGAGAGATAGAGAAGTTGTATATTGACAACCCAGCTATGCATGAGTTTTAAATTTGGACAATTTTTCTGTTACCGTTCTTAAGATATAACTAAATCTATTTTGTGTCACGCCCACATCTCTTATCCCACCCACATTTTGTCGGATGTTGCAAATTGATTACCAAGATGCTTCACCTAAGTTGGAAACTTTGGCTCTTGCTGTTCTCCAGATATACAGAAAAAGAAATAAACAGCAACAACAACAATGGATTTATGAGTTAAATTAGAGACAGTCGTGGTTTTTTGCTCATATCTCAGTCATTTCTAGACCGATGTGGTTGAGTTTAACGGAGGATATGTGACATAAATAAATAACAACCTTGTCTCCGGTCGTAGAAACCCCCATTTCAACATGCACAGGGACAGACAGACATCGTTAGATCTACTTCGTAACTAATAAGGACCCAGAATACACATATATACTCTATAAGGTCAAAGATCAATTTTGTAGAAATTACAAACGGAATGACAAGCTTATATAAAGCCTTTTACCTTCGGCGAAGAGTATAAAAAAGAAATTAATAAATTTAAACAATAAAATGATAGAGAACTTAAAGTTACTGCCGACGTTTTAATTATGGGCCTTAGGATTTTGTGGCGAGTTGAAGGCTCAGTTCTGTTTGAACACTTACTTTAATATTAATTTTCAATATGAAACAATTGAAACATCTTCTGAAGAAATTAAATAAATCTTAAAAGTGTACATCTTTGACATGGTATCTTCTATTATAAATTTTAACACTAAGTCGGGATGGTTACCGATGATGTGGATCGTGGTTTTAGCGTAAGTAAAAATGTGTCAGGTGGTACTGCAACACATGCCGGATATGTTTTAATTTTTGATAAATCACTGCTACAGACATCGTATGCGTGCATAATATTAGCCAGCATTAAAAAGCCAAAACCCTTCACCAGGTTCTGTCCAATACATGTTCGTTTTCCAATACTGAATGGCAGAAAATGCGGTATATTTTTTTCAAGTTGAACTTTTTGGACTCTTTTTGTAACAGGATCAATCTTTGGTGATTTTAAACGAACAATAAAACGATCAGGATTAAATTTTTCCGGTTCGGTCCAGTATTTTGGACTGGTGTTTAGTTCATAATTATTAATAAAGACAATGGTTCCTTTGGTAACGCCGTACCCTCCAACAGCAACGTCCTCGGTTGCGACATGTGGTACAATTGGCGAGGAACAGTATCGCAATACTTCATATATAGTGCCAACAGTATATGGCATACTTTTAATGTCCATAAGTGAAATATATCTTTTATTTTTTCCGAGAACATCGTCTACTTCTGCTTGAATTTTCTTTCCAGTTTGCGGATTTTTAACTATAAGCGCTAATGCTAACATAACAAGATTTCCAATAGCAGAGTGGCCGCCAATAAAATCCTCTAACATATATATAATTGTATCACGTGATACGTCCTCATTCTCGTTCAGACTTTTTAATAAGGCATCAGTAAAATCTCTTTCCGGTGCATCAGCGTCAATGTGTCTTTCTCTATCAGTGACAATACGTTCTAAAATAAATTTCCTAATCGTCTCTGACCAATGAACAATTCGTTTCATATGATTAGTATAGAATGGACTTAACCATGGCAAAAAATCCACCGCATACCCTTGATTTATCTCCCAAAATATTTCGTCAAAACAACGAACTATTGTTTGAAACTCGCTGTCTTCGTAATCAAAGCGGACTGAGCACATGTATTGACTAAACATGTTGGCACAAGTTTGTTGAACAATAGGCTTTAAAGCTATTTCTTCTCCCCCATTTCTCACAATAGCGCTCAACCGGTCTAAAAATTCTTGCATCTCATAGCAACCAACATCGGACATTTTTTGGTAAAATGAAGTCGCATCACGAGGAGAGCAATGCTTACGAGCCAAATTTCGGCGTTTCTGTTGAAGTTGAGACCAATCACACAGAGCTAAAGCTGAGAAAGAAAAAACATTTTTTTAATTGTTAACTCAGTAAAAAGAAAACAGTTTTTAAATATAAATACTTAAAAAAAAACAACATTTAATTTTATATTTAGTAATTGACTTGGTGATAATTTGTTTATATGTACCTATTTTAGAACAATAACGATTAAATAAAATTAATTTTTAGGTGTTATAATCTAACACGCGGTTCAGACGGTGATTTTTTCCATGTTTTTTAAGACATGATTTTTGGTGTTTGTAGGCGAACGGTGTAGAGAAGCAAGCGGGGTAGAGAAAAAAACACGTTCTCTGTTCTGTGTGTCTTTTTTATATTTTTCTTTGCACACATTCGTATTTTTGTTATGTTGCTTCATTTTATTTTTTATTTCAATGTGGCAACATCTCTTTACAATACAAAACATGGAGCGCATTCAAATCGTTTGTTTTTATAAATAAGCAAGTAAAGAAGAATTACCGATAATGGGGAAAAAATCAACCCTAAAATCATGGGGAAAAAATCTTCGTTTGAATCTGTTGTGTTTTTGGAAGCAACTTTCAAAAGCAATTAAAAAAAAGACATGATTTTTAAATCACGGTCTGAATCTAGTGTAACACTTTTGAAAGTTGCTTCCAAAAACACAACAGATTCAAACGAAGATTTTTTCCCCATGATTTTAGGGTTGATTTTTTCCCCATTATCGGTAATTCTTCTTTACTTGCTTATTTATAAAAACAAACGATTTGAATGCGCTCCATGTTTTGTATTGTAAAGAGATGTTGCCACATTGGAATAAAAAAAATATAGCAACATAACAAAAATACGAATGTGTGCAAAGAAAAATATAAAAAAGACACACAGGACAGAGAACGTTTTTTTTCTCTACCCCGCTTGGTTCTCTACACCGTTCGCCTACAAACACTAAATATCATGTCTTAAAAAACATGGAAAAAATCACCATCTGAACCGCGTGTTACATGATTTTTGGTGTTTGTCGTCGGCGAACGGTGTAGAGAAGCAAGCGGGGTAGAGAAAAAAACACGTTATCTGATCTATGTGTCTCTTTTTATATTTTTTTTGATCCCATTCGTAATTTTGTTACCTTGCTTCATTTTTTTTTATTTCAATGTGGCAACATCTCTTTACAATACAAAACATGGAGCGCAATAAAATTGTTTGTTTTTATAAATAAGCAAGTAAAGAAGAATTACCGATAATGGGGAAAAAATCAACCCTAAAATCATGGGGAAAAAATCTTTGTTTGAATCTGTTGTGTTTTTGAAAGCAACTTTCAAAAGGAATGAAAAGAGACATGATTTTTAAATCACGGTCTGAATCTAGTGTAAGTATCTAAAAGCCCATTTACCCTACAACGAAATCTGGTCTAGTTGCTTTTGACCAGGGGTCGATTCTGGTTCTCTGAAACGGTGAAATGAAAAGTTTTATCGTATTTTCATAGAGTTTCTGATTCTTGTTTGATAAAAAAATTATAAATAAATTAAATTGTTTTCATATGAAAAGAACAAGTGGAACGGAACAAATAGTTTTCACGATTTCACATTAATGGGATTCTTGTTCTGTGTAACAATGCAACGAAGTGTCAAAAGCTTTTCATTTATGCCAAATTTTAACGGTGAAAAAAAATTTTTAATAAAATATTTAAAGGAAAATCTGGATATTGCCAACGATAAGTAACAATTTTAAAATTTAATAACAATAATCTTCTAAAAAGCTGTATACATATTTACATATTAACTGAATATATTCCCATAAAATGGCAATTTTTGATAGTATACTCAACATTACTGACTTAAAACGTCAATAAAGTGTTCTTACCTCTGCTCATCCCGAATTTCTTGCGACAATTCAATTAAAACCAATAATCCTAAAAAAATTTTAGATTTATTATATGATCAGATGACAAAGTAGATACATTCATATGTATGTTATTACAATCGGCGCACAGTGGTTGAAAATTTTATTTCATTGGCCAAAATTCCAATTTTTGGTTGTTTCCAAAATTTTAATTTTATTTAATAGGAAACATATTAAAATCATGGTTTCGAACAACTGCTAATAGCAGTCAAAATTTGCTAAAAATTTCATTTATTTTCAGAAACATGCTGAAAAAAAAAGAACTGTATTTAATTTTCTTCCACATTCATACTTAAAACAGTTGAACTGTGTGCGCACAGTTACTGAAAAAATAGTAACACAATTAATTTGTTTTCAGCAGTCAAAAGAATCAGCAGCAGACTCCCTCCATTTTAAACACACAGACTGCTGAACTTGCGACTGAAAACCAGAATTTGCTGTGTTTACAGTTGACCGTAAACTCTTTTTTTTTTAGTTTACTAAACAATGTAGCTAGAAACTGGCAGTTCGACTATACAGTAACGTAAACACAAACTGGTGGGTTGAATGAATTGAGTACTGTTAAAATAGTATACAACTAGTATGCCGACTCTTTGACAGGTACATAACTCAACTGTCAGTGGTACATATTTTATGTTTGGATTAGTAAGATTTTTTTCAAATGTATTGGTGTATAAAACTATTTCTACCACTAAACATAGTTGCATAAAATCGTATAGAATGTGGCAACAATTTTTTTTTTCAAAATAAATTTTTCTTAGTTCAATAAATTGAACTTTTAAAAGCCATGTTTGCTAAATTTTTATTCTGCAATATCGGATAATATATAAATAATTAATGATTTCAAATATTATTTTTATACCACAAAATGCTACTCTGCTGGCTTTAATAATATCAACAACAGAAAAAATTTAGTGTCAAAAAAATTTATTTAAAAATTTTTAGTTTGTGAAAAATAAAAAACATTTTGCAAAAGCAAATTAGCAAAATGTATTGAAAAAAATTATTAATTATGTGTTTGTGTCATTAAATTAAACAAAAAGTTTTATATTGTGAAAAATTTTAAAGAGAAAAATTTAAAATTTTGTTTTGTTTTTGTGTGTGTTGAATTCACACAGAACCTATATGTGTGAGGGGTGAACTAAAAAATTGAGAACGCTCTCTCGAGTCGGCATACTAGTTGTATACCAGTGGTGTCAAATATGATTGTGTTGGTGCGATTACTCTTGTCTCTTACATTCCCAGCGGGAGAAATCTGCGGTTGCGAGGCCTATTACGAGGCCTTATTAACATACATATTTTGCTATGAAGACTTTAGAGCAATTAATAATACCACAATTATCGAAAAATGTTGAGTTATTGACAGACACAATCAGTTATTATTTAAATAAATTTAATTTGGAACCTGCATTTCGCAGAAACTTTGCTTATTTTTTTGGAAAAATTGAGCACTTGACAATATATGAAGTCTTTTTACAACCTTATACAATTCTTTAATTTTGTGCTTTTGTGCTCAACATACCTTTGCGAATGCCAACAATGAAAATAATATTTGCACATACCAATGCAAATAATAACCCCATTAAGTTTAAAAATATTCTATAATTATTAACCGCCATTATAAAAAGAGAAGATTTTACTAGCCTATAAAAATATACTTTTATTTACCAATAATATCTTTTACATTTAAATTGCAGTTTCGAAACCGACGCGATTGGTACAGAAAGAAAAATATTTTTACAAGCACAAAATACCAACAAATTCTTGTGGCTATTTTTTTCTTAATAATTTCTGCATTTAGGTACGTCTTTTTAACGAAAGAAAAAGGGACCCTTTAACAGGCATCAAAGAATTTTTTTTCACAAACAAAACACATATCGTTAGCTTTAATGCAAAACAATGTAGATATTATTTGTCAATCATTGTACAATGTTAAAAACAGTAATAAAACAAAACATAAACAAAGATAATAAATAATAAATATATTATTTCTGTTTAGGGGCCTCAAAACAGGCCGTGTGATATAGCCCTGGGAATGAGAGTGTTTTGCAGTAAAAAATTATATTTTACGCTCGCAAAATAAAAGAGCGTAAGCGTACATGTGAGTTTTGCTTACACAATTGTGTATGACGCTGACATCCCTCTTGTATACTATGACTGTTAAGTTGAAAACACATTTGTTTTGTTGTTTAAATAAAATAAAAGAAAAGAGAAAAACAATTATTTATAGAATGAAACAAATAACTTGTAATATATGGAATGCCAATTACAATACATACTTTTTATTTAAAATTATTAATTTTTGTTTAATAAATTTTATGAAAAATTTAAACACTATTTTTTAAAATGATAATAATTCAGTGAAAATCTCAACCACTTTAACACAGTAAAGATATTATGATAATAAGATTTTCTATAGTAAAAAAGTATATATAAAAATGTTTCCTGTTAGTTTAAAATATAAAATTTTTATATCTTCTACCACCACTAGTGGTGAATAAGGGTAAACTGAGCTTGTCATTCTATGTAAAACTTTTTTATTGCTCATCTCAGACCCAATAAAATACATATATGTATATGTATATTCTGGGTCATTAAGTAAATCAGAGTCGATTTAGCCATTTCCGTCTGCCTGTCCGTCCATCTGCCCGTCTGTCAAAAACACGCTCACTTTCGAAAAACTCAAAAGAAAAGAAGAATGTTGGTGTCAAATTGCTTCTGGATATCCAAAGCAGTTTGGGATTGACATTTAGTAAAATCGGTTCAGTAGGATGAGAGTTGAGTCTAAATGTGGAACTACACCCCTTAAAAATTGATAGGTTTGTTACAAAAACTAGCATAAATGGTGGTATAATACACGGATTAATATGAGATTTGGCACAAATTCGTGTTATATAACTAGACGTTGTAACGTGGTTTTGTCGTAGGCTGGGGTGATTTACCCTTTCGGGGTTAACAATAATTTCTTAACTTTATTGATTAATTCGCAATTTAATTACAATACTTTGTTAACTTCATTTAAAATTACTAGCAGCACAGCAAACAGGCAGGAATTCGGCGACCTCTCCTCGGTCGGTGTATTCGGGTCGGAATCGGGTGGGGAGTCAGGATCGGGTTCCTTGAGTGCTCGGCGGTGATGAAATGTCTCGTTCTCGGCAGTTGTTACAATACTACAATTCTTTCTTATGACTAGGTATCTAAATACTACAATTCAACCTTATGCAATAAACTGACTTAACTAGGGGAGGTCCGTTGACCGAAGTCACAGCACCAAAACTGTCAGCCGAAGCCGCAGTACAAAAACCGTCAGCCGAAGCCGCAGTACAAAAACCGTCAGCCGAAGCCGCAGTACAGAAACCGTCAGCCGAAGCCGCAGTACAGAAACCGTCAGCCGAAGCCGCAGTACAAAACCGTCAGCCGAAGCCGCAGTACAAAAACCGTCAGCCGAAGCTGCAGTACAAAAACCGTCAGCCAAAGCCGCAGTACAAAAACCGTCAGCCGAAGCACAAAAACCGTCAGCCGAACCCGCAGTACAGAAACCGTCAGCCGAAGCCGCCGCAGTACAAAAACCGTCAGCCGAAGCCGCAGTACAGAAACCGTCAGCCGAAGCCGCAGTACTAAAACCGTCAGCCGAAGCCGCAGTACAGAAACCGTCAGCCGAAGCCGCAGTACAGGAACCGTCAGCCGAAGCCGCAGTACAGGTACCGTCAGCCGAAGCCGCAGTACAAAAACCGTCAGCCGAAGCCGCAGTACAAAAACAATCACCCAACAAGTTAGAGCTGCAAAACAATCGATAGTACTATCGATAGTTTTATTTTTGGCTGACTATCGATGGTGCGACTATCGACAGCGATACTATCGGAACATTTTAAAAGCATACTTACTCAACACAGGCTTTTCGCCGCCGGTAAATTTTTGTATGTATTTTCTAATTTGTCTTTAAAAACATTATGTTTGCATTTACTTAACCCTACACGTGCCACACGTGCAATTTGTGATGTCTTAACACAAGCAATAACGCCGGCAGAATAACTTCGTCAATTTGCCAATGGGTTTTAGGTGGAGAACACGTAAATATCTTACAACATAAGTTTAAAAACAAGCTAAGGACAGGTTGTGTGTTATATTCATAGCAAAGAAAAAGTTTAGCGCTTAAACATAGTATACATCGCTTTTAAAATGAATTTATTTTCGGAAAATTTATTTTGCACTTTATTTTGCGCTTTAATTTTAATTATTTATCAGCCACGCGCGTATTTTTGACAAGTTGTATAAAAAAGTTAATAAAAAGCACCAAAAAAAGTTGTCTGTCAAACTTAAACGTCAAGTTATGTTATAAAATAGCTTTCAAGACAGAATGCTTAACAACGCTGTTAAAACACAAACACAACACTAACATGAGGAGGCTATACCTAACACTAACATGATGTTAGTGTTAATGTTAACCATTTGATGTCAGTTGTAGCCTGGGTGTAATGTAAAATAAGAGCAAGTAAATTTTTAAAAAATTTATTGAAACTTAGCTAAATTTATCATGCAACGGCTACGTTATCCAGCTACAGCGGCTAATTCTCGACGACAATTTAATTGTCTTCGTTTTCTTTATGCACATGACGCTGCATTGCTTCTTACATTTCTTTACAAACAAAAATCTACTTTTTTTACTAGAAATTACAATAAGAGAATCCAGTGTAAATACATATAAAAGAAATTGGTAATGCTACCCTGATTTTTTTTAATGTACTACAAAATACATGCATATGTATGTATGTTAAAAAAAATTCGATAGTATCGATAGTTCATTTTAAAACTATCGAAACTATCGATGGTGCGACTATCGATAGTTTTGCAGCTCTACAACAAGTGCAGGTGTCGGCGACCGTCGTGCAGAAAGCGGGAACCAGGTCGACTTTAAAAAAAAATGGCAAGATCGTTGGTGCAATGAAATCGCCCCGAGTGTAACTAAACCTAAAGTATTAATGTAACATTATAAATGAACTAGATGAGAATTATTAAGCTAACTAGTATTAACTAAATAACATTAGGGGGTTTCATATGTACCTAAGTAACATTAGGGGGTTTCATATGTACTTGAAACTTAAATTAATTATAGTATATGGTATTGTATAGAACTTAAATATAATAATAAAAAAATAAATATAAAATTTATGTTGCGGGGATTTAAGGGAATGTAAATCTTCGTTACAACGTTACAAATAATGCTACTGCAACAAGATTTGGTAAGTCACAGTTTTATAAGACTAAACATCATATTGTAAAGTTTCGTGACGATCGGTCCACAATTTACCATAGGTCCCAAGTAAAGCATACACTCAGAAAAGAAATAAGTACGCATAAAACCGTAACGAATAACGTTTTTGTAGCAGAATTTGGTCTTTCATAGTTTCCCAACAGCTTCAAATCACAGTAGAAAATATCGTGAAGATCGGTCCAAAATTAACCATATTCCCCATATACGAGTAATGTCCGCTCTGAGAAATTATTTAATAATCCTAAAACCGTAGCAGATATAGATTTGTCGTAAATTTTTTTCCAATTAAGCTTCATATGGCCAGAAATAATACCATGCAATTTTGTAATTATCGGTACATAATTTACCTTATGTCACATATTAGGCAGCCTTCTGAAAACCACGTTAAAACTATTAAAAACTATAACACATTTCACTTCTATACCAAAATAAGTTCTAATTTGTTTTTTAATACCAGAAATCAATTTACAGAATTCCCCTCTCAAAAAAATTTTAGGTCGGCTAAAACTGACATTTTACTTAAATTTGCTAAAATTAAGTTTAATATGACCAAAAATAAAAGCATAAAGCTTTCTGATTGCCAATCAATAATTTAACATATGTAGGTCTAGGCCGCGACGAATATTAATAGTGACATCCGTTTTAATAAAGATTAATTAATTATTTATAGATCCCGTTTGGGGCCCACGCCTGAAATATCCCAACTGTCGGTGGAGGGTATCAAAGATCCGGCGCATTCATATATGTCACTCTTACTTGTTTGCTACTTAAATTATTTGTGCTAATCAGGGAAACCAGAAATATGCTCTAAAAAACGCGTTTTATGTGAATTAGATATGAAGTAAAAACTCGAAAAAATGCCCGGAAAATGGTTAAAAATAGCTCATTTAAAAAGAAAATATTCAACAGTTTAAAGACATTTGCATTTAAAAAAAACAATTCCAAAATAATACTCGGTAAAGCCCAAACACTAGACTAATTTTCGAGATTTCACCCTATTTGGAAACGAAAGGCAGCCATGGGCTCACAAAAAAAAAAATTATGTAATAAGGTTAAACTTCATATGAGAGTTATTTGTGGCGAATATTATCTAGATATTAACATCCATATGAGACCAAAGTCTTAATGAGATTTCAGGGATGATCGCTAAATTGTTTATTAATGTTAACATTTAAAAGAAAGTAAAAGCTATTTATAGATAAGAATTTTGGGCGAATGGGACCCCATTCAAAAATAAAATAATTAGAAGTAAAAAAGTTGTTACGTCAACTGTAAACACAGCAAATTCTGGTTTTCAGTCGCAAGTTCAGCAGTTTGTGTGTTTAAAATGGAGGGAGTCTGCTGCTGATTCTTTTGACTGCTGAAAAAAAATGAATTGTGTTACTATTTTTTCAGTAACTGTGCGCGCACAGTTCAACTGTTTTAAATCAGTGGTGATCAGGGCTGTCAGATGTGGCGATTTCTCGCCAAACGTGGCGATTTTCAAACTCTTTTGGCGACCTAATTTTCGATTTGGCGACATGGCGATTTTTTGGCGATTTATAAAATAGTTGGCGATTTTGTTGGCTATTTTTGATGAGCCATCTATTTGTTTTGAAATTTGTTAAATTCAAAACGAAGAAATAATATTTTTTTTATTCTAGTATTTCAATGTATGAAATTTGATGCATTCATGTGTATGACCAGTATTTTAAATTAAATAATGTTGAAATGGCTGATGAAGATAATCTTCGAGTAATTTTTTTTTCACATTTAAATGTGCTCTTGAAAGAAGTAATAAGTAGAATTCTTTGAAAATGAATATAATGAAAGTTTATGAAAATTTTTCCATTATAACATGTGACAAATTATCACATAAAATTTGTTTTTTTTAAATATGTTTTAAAGATTTTTTATGAATCCTAACTTACCCTTGGATGTTAATGAAACACAATAGAAAAAAAAAAGTTTGTTAAAAGAAAAATGTAATGATGATATTCAATCTAATTAAGATCAGTTTAGGCCAACAATTTATAGCTTCAAGGATACGGCAGGTACCTGTATTGAAATATTGAAATTCACTAAATATCTGCTTTGAAGTAGAATGCGATATGAAGTTTTCGACACGTTTTTACGAGCCAAAAGTTATATGAATATAAATAGCACACGTTGCATTTCTTTTCTACCTTCACAATGTATTTCAAAAAAGAAGACAACAAGTTAGTCTTCTTGGTGAACTATATAGCGTTTTAGTTATATAATAGAACTGCAACTACATACAAATATATTGTACATCCAATATTTGTTTAATACTTACCGCAAAATCTTTTTTTTGTTACTTTAAGTAGACTACTATAAAATATTTTAAACATTGCACCTTTTTTGTTAAATAAAAATTAAACAAAATATATGGCGACTTTTTTTGAATTTTTGGCGGATTTTAGGGATACGGAACAAATTTTTTTTGGGATTTATGAAAAAATATTTTTAATTATTCTAAAAATACATATATTATTGTCGAAATCGAAAAAAATAAATGCTTTGGCGATTTTGGCGATTTTTGACATTGAATTTGGCGAAAAAGATCAAAATCAATCTGACAACCCTGGTGGTGATCATTTTATAGAGCAATTGCTTTTTGGCCCCACCCATCACTTTGTTATGCTCTTTTCATTCAGTTGTCTTTCAGACGGCAAATAGTGCACATGCTTGGCGGATGCTTTGGTGGATTTTAAAAAATAGTGCGTAAAAAAAATATTCGTACCATTACGAAAATTTTTTATGATAAATAATGCATTTGGTAATCCTCAATGCCTTTTGTGTTATAAAACATTTAAAGGGCATTGGGAATTTAGCCACAAAAGCATTAGCATAAACACCTATATTTAATTGTATGCTTTTGCTCCCGTAAAAGTAAAAAAGTTCCTATTTTGAAATAAATTTGAAAAAAATTTCTCAAGTCATGTATAATAATTTCTTCTCTGAAATGAACTGAAATTCCTTAAGAGACCCTGATAAGCCCTTAACTAAAGTGAAGATCTTCTTAACCAGCAAACTTCGGTGAATAATTGAAGGTCATTGTGTTAAGTATTTTTGATTTTAAAATATCCAAAAAAATTTCTATGTAAAGGCGTTATGTGCTTTTCGTCTTTTTAATTTATTATCTGCTCTGAAGTCTTCATTATTGAAAAATCGTTTATAACATTTAATTTTTCTCACAAGAACTAAATCATGTTATATTTGACAATTGTTCAAACTGTCCTATAACAAAATTTTAGATATTTGTTATGCGCAGTTAATTTGAATTCTTCCTATTTTTCTATATCATATATATACATATATTTGTATATTAATAAAATAAAAAGAAAATTGATTGTTTTTTTTACCTTTAAATATAAGGAAAATTATTTTGTTTTACCCAATAGCAAATTAATTGTGTATTGAAGTATTAAACAGATTTTTTAAACCAAAACAATTTTTACGATTACATTTTTATAATAATCTTTTCGTTTACTTTTTTGTTGTACTGTATTTCTAAATTTGTCTGTTTTTCTCACCAATACAAAAGCATTTAAATTTTGTTCACCACTGTTTTAAATACAAATGGGGATACAAATTCAGTTTAGTTGCATGTGTAAAAATACAAACTGGCGACTGAATTTTAAATACTGATTAAAACTAAGGTAGCCAAAAAATTAGGTCAAAATATTGGTAATTGTGGTTGTGCCATGTTGTTAAACACAACATTTTTTTTTAAATTCAGAAAAAGGTGATTTTTTTTTATATATAATCCGAAAGAAAGTATCGTTGCTCAAAAACTAGCATCGATAGTGACCTGCTAGATTTTTTGCTAGGTTGGTAGTCTTGTTATCTTTAAAAAAAGTAATATATGCGACTATTGTGTTATTTATATTTGAGATGTTAAGACTTATTTTCAAAATTTCAACTTTAGTAGAATAGAACTTTTGCGGATCAAAAGGCATTAAGAAGGTAAAAACACTGAGGGAAAGCTGAAAGTGGTTTCTTTAACCCTATATATACTCTTGTACCCGTTTGGAACCGTCTGTTTAACACTGTTTTAATTTTAATGAAATTACTTCATAAAAAAATTTTTTTGTTTGAATTCCTTTTTTTTACTATTTTTTTTATTCCACAAAAATGTTTGCAGAAATTACTGAAATCATGTGCTATTGCCATCAAAAAAATTTTATGATGTAGGGAATAATGATCGTGATCGAACAGAATACAGGTAGTACATATAAAAAATTTTATTATTGTTACACAATCAGAAAAACGTATAGCTGCCCTGATTTATCCTTATCCGTTACACACAGCGTATTTTATAGTAGAATAAAGAGCTTAAGCACGCGTTTACGCTAAACACGTATATTGTGAATCCCCCCTTAGGATTTGTTAATTTTGTTGGTGTTTTTTATTTTATCTGTTTTTATGACTCTTATAATATTCTATGACCCTATAACTATGTAATGCGTTGTTAAATTTGTGTCAGGTATTTTATAGCATTTTTTTAATCCTTTTTATTCTACCTGTATTTGCTATGAAAAAAGTATGAAAAGGCTTAAAAGCAAGTGACATTCATATACAAACTCAGTGGATATAATATATCTGAGCAATAACATTTTTCATAAAAACATGGAGAGCTTCAGCTATAAAGGATTGAGTATTTTAGAAACAAAAACGAGGAAGATGTTAAAAATAACATTCGAAAAAAGGAAACTTTAATTCCTATAGCACTGAAATACAATTGGACTTAGAAAATAAATTATCTATTTTCATCAAAAATTTAAAACAGCGATACAGGAAACTTGACTACAGCAAAGATAGATTTTATAAGAGCTTTGCAAACTGGTTAGAGAACAAACTTTCTGTCCAGATCGCTTTAGAAACTACAAATCAAAACAGTCGTGAGAGACCACAAAAATCAATGGACAGCTGTAGCAATAGACCTAAGAGGCGGAAGCTTAACGATATTAATGAAGAAATCGGATATGAAAATATTCAAGATACTTTCTACATCAATTACGATCACAGAAACAATTGACAAAAGTGGATATCATTGAAAAAGTTGTTATAGCTAGTCCATTGAGAACAAAACGGATTCTTAAACGTATACCTATTTCGAGCGATGCAAAACAATTCACAAATGAATTTGAAATTAAGAAAACAGAAATATATTCAGCTCAGGTTGCGTGCGATTGAAAAAGGCTCAAATCTGTATCCAGCATATAATCACATTACAGCTTCTTTAATGGAATGTTTGCCATTAAAGGACACTATTACAATCACAACAATTTCGGCAGAGGTACAACTACAATCTCTACTTGACCACACAGCCGAACGCTTCCTACAATCAATAAAAGGAAATGAGTTAAAGAAATATGGAAACACAAAGTTAATTCTTTTTTGTTAATGGGGATGTGATGGTTATTCCGGACAAAAACAATACGAAAAAGTAGTATGTGAAAATATTTCGGAATCAGATATGTTCATGGTATTATTTGTACCATTGCGATTAAAAAAGATTTTGAAGTTTCAGAGCCTTCGACTAGTACAACGCAAACAAAGGATATTTGAAAAAATGTGACACTATCTTCTACGAAATACTCGGGCCTATCAAATTTGCATTCAAAAAAGAAGCTCATGATGCCATTAACAAAGAAGTTAGTGATATCACGGCCCAAATTGCAGCACTACAGCCATTTCAATTAGATTTAGATGGGCAGCAAATTGAAGGTAGCTACCAATTAGTGATAACAATGATACATGGAAAAGTAGGCCAGGCTTTGACTAACACGAAGGCTGCATCCAGCTGCATCATATCAAATGAAAAGGCTTACTGAGAATGCGAGTTTTGAATATATTAGAAGAAAAAACCTTTTAAAAAAACAAGCTTTTATTTCAATGAGCTAAAAGGAAAAAATAAATAAAAGTACAATCTTTATTTAAATACGATAAAAAAATAAACTTTCACTTTATAATATTAAATATTGTCGTAGATGTCAGTTTTATGCCAAAATTATTGTGTTACTGAAAGTTTATGCCCCAAATATTTTTGGGGAATGCGCGCGGGCAAGATGTTAGCCAAAAAATTCATTTCACAACTCATTTGTTGATCGATTTTTAACAATTTTGCTTCAATTTAAAAAGGATCGGTACAGCTTGCTGCCATTTTTTTGCCGCATGCCCGTCCGAAAATACATATATAAATAAATTTAAAGATGGTGAAGGTAAATAAGATTCGACACAGCCCAATCTTGCACTCTTGCTTGTTTTTTAGTTGGTTGGGTGGTGTTTACCAGAGTTGGTAAAAAAAAACATATGTGCTGTTTTCACAACAAAAGTGTTTGAACATGTAGTAAAATTTATAAGAAAAACACTCTGATTTTTTTTGTGTTTTTTATACAAATTTTTCTACCCGTTCAATTACAAAAAACTGAACCGAAAAAAATACCATGATATTCTTACTGGGAAAAGTTAAGAACATTGACTTTAATTTTACAATGTAGTTGTTTGTTTTTGGAAGCGTGGCTAAAAGCAACTAGCGTTTTAAATGAAATTGCTTTGTTCTATATGCACGTATTTACGACATTATTCTCATTTCTTAGCATATAGAACAACATATAAGAAAATACTGCAAGTAATAAAAATCCATTTACATATAAAGATATGTAAGCGAGATTATATTTTAATATAACAAAATCTTTATTTCATATTAAGTTTTACGGTTAATTTTATAATTATGTTTTATATTTATTAAAACAAGATAACTTTAAACTCAAAAACGGAACTTCTAGGTAAATTATTTCAATAAGAAAACAATGTACATGTACTATATATTAATTTATTTTAAACAAATCGTTATAATACGCCACTGCATCCAATTATAGAAAGTTATATTAACTTTTTATATCATCAACTTTCTCCGATAATATTTTTTAAAAAGGTGAGTTTTGTGGTGTTTTCTTAAATAAATCTACTGGTGTCGAAAAAACATTTTTTCGACCTTTTTTCTTAATATCAGTTTTCATATATTCTTTTTGCGATAAAGACGTTTTATGATATATTGCAAATAGATTACTCTTTTGATACTGCAATGATTTAATTTGTGCAAAAGGCACGTTTTTGAAGTTAAGTAATTTTGATTTTGTTGAATACATGTAAAAATCTCTACGTGTCATTTCCAGCACTATAAGAATAACTTTTGGTGATTTATAAGTTTTAAGCAATTCAACTAAATCTAAAGGCCCGTGAATTTCCCTTAATTTCAAATGACGGTCAATGGCACTATGCACTGCATCCACTTCTTGGATTTGGGAATGACCTGGTTCAGACATTTTTTGTGTGATTGAAATAATTTTTGTTTGGTTATTCATAAACTGTAGAAGAGCTGTGGAAAAAAATTGATTTTTATTTTGGGGAACACAAGAATCGCTCCACAAGATGAAATGTTTAGCATTCTTATAATCGTTAGCTATTTGGTGTAAAATATTTGCAATGGCACTGGCTATGTCATTACCTGAACGACCACTTTGTATCTCGTTCCAAATAGCACAGTAAGTAATGTTTGGCTTTTTATTTTGGGAACACACTGTTGCCGTCATATTGAAAAGAGAAAGTTTTCTCTTATAGTAATAAATAGAGGAAAGCCCTTTTGGTAGTGTGAAAACACTTTGTAAGTCAAAACAGATTGCTAAAGTGTCATTGGATTTAATGCCTCTATCTTTTTCACGCTCGACTTTGCAGTAAATTGTTTCTTGGCAATGTTTTTCAAATTTTTGTTTCATCTTCTCATCTAAGGTATTACATTGTTTTTGCTTTTGAAATAGTACACAACGATCACACTGATCTTTTTTTTGGTACAAAAAATCCAAGATTGAATTCCTTTTAAAAATACTGGTAAACGTCGCACAGTGGCGCCCGTAGAGCAAGCGAGGTTGCAAAAATCAAAATTTTCATGAGTGCCGACGAAGTTTTGAATAAACCCATATTATAGGAAACTTTTCAACGATTTCAAATATGCCACTCTTAATAATATCACATTTTTAGTTTAGAAGATATAACCGTTCAAAGTTGACCGACTTTCGGTTTTCAAAAAAACACACAATTTTTAGTCAATTTGTTGCGATTTCAGGTGTAATATCACGAAAAATAGGTAACGAATCGCCTTATTTTTTGTTTGTATTGATTGATGTATTTATTAAATGTATAATGATAAAAAAAAATTAACTGTTTGCTTTGTGTTTCTCCTAGTAAATCACTATTTAAAAACTATCCGTTTTTTCACTATTTTTCAACTTTGACGGAAAATAAAAAAAAACTATATTTTTCTATATTTGCCATATTTGCAAAACCTGTTCTTTGATTATTTCTTTACATAATTCAAAAGGTTTTATCTGCCCGTACGTGCCCGTTTGGCTTCTAGAGGTAAAAAAGTTTAAAAAGACATGGTTGCAGAAATTGTATGGCGTCCATCCCTTATATGTTTTGACTGACAGTAGTTTGATCTAATAGTTTGAAAAAAACTACTCATTGAAATTAGCAGGTACGTACCTCACATAAACAATACTTTGGCGTACAAATGGTCAGGAACAATATTGACTTATGGTCCCTACAGGTAGGCACAAATCTTATTTGGACACGTGCATAATATCAAAATTGCATTATTCAGCCTAAATCCATATGTATGCAGGGAACAGGTAAATTTTTAGGCATAGTAGCATAAGCCTATGTATTGCAAAATAAGCATAATGCCTGGATAGTCTACGCTTGAAAGTTGGCGCAACAATTACTGAAACCATTAAACAATTTAAGTATTGAAAACATGGCGTTGAACTGTTTATAAAGTCAACCACACCAAAGTTTTTCACGGAAGTGAAAATTCTTCCTGAGAAGTTGACATTGATCAGCAAATGGGGCTGCGATGGATCATCCGGACAAAGCGTTTATAAGCAAAGGATATCTTCCGATGACGCTACAATATCGGACGGAAATATGTTTATGGCATCTGTTGTTCATTTGCGGCTAAAATCGGATGATTCCCTACACTGGAAAAATCCACGTCCGTCATCAGTGCATTATTGCCGACCACTAATGTTTCAGTTTGCAAGGGAATCGGCAGAACTCATAAGGACTACGGTGAAGGACATTGAAGAACAAATAAGCAAGATTAAGCCTACAAAGCTGCAAATTGGAGAAGGAAAATATATTGAATGCAATTACGAGTTCCACCTGACCATGGTTGACGGAAAAGTCGTAAACGAACTGACAGGAACAACCTCAACAATGTCATGCCCGATTTGCAAAAAGAGTCAGAAGAACTTTTTTCAATTCAATTCAATTTATTTCATATATAATATGTTACATCTCAATTTTATATAATTAGTTGTAAAGAGTTTAAGATTAGTATCTTTTTCTGCTTAATTATAACATATTTCAATTAGTTATCATATACATATATATAGACAGAATTATATTGGAGGAAAAATTTAGCAAAAACCTATTTAAACCCCTTTTTTCGTTTTATTTTTATATTTTTTATTATCGATTTTTTATTATTATTTGTCAGAAGAACTTTGGTAATTTAAACGATTCTACAAATTAGGAGAATTACGAATATGGAATGTCACCATTGCACGCAAGGATAAGGTGTATGGAATTCTTGCTAAAACTGGCATATACCCTACCACAAGAGGAGGAAAACTTCGATGAAAATACATCAATAAAGGATAAGGAAAAGATCAAAAAGAAGCAAATGCAGGATGCTTTTTTTAAACAAGTTGGACTAAAAGTAGACTGTCCCAAGCACGGATACGGTAACTCAAACGATGGAAACACTTCTAGGAGATTTTTTGAAAATGATGAGGCAGTAACTAGAATCATTGGAATTGACAATCAAATCGTGAAAAGATTGGGAACGATCTTGGATGTTTTAAACTGCAAAGAAAATGTAAATTCTACAAAATATGGAGAGTATGCGTCGAAAACTGCATCTTTTTTAGCAGAAATGTATCCACAGAAGAAGTTGACCCCGACCGTCCATAAAATATTGGCGCATGGCAAAGATATAATTGAGTACCAGTCTTTGCCAATTGGAGAGCTTTCTGAAGAAGCACAGGAGTCTCTTAACAAATTTTATAAAAAATATAGATTGCAGAACACATTCAAAGCATCAAGGGTAAGGCAAAATGAGGACCTCTTCAACATGTTGGCAGCATCTTCCGATCCACTTATTTCTTCCCTGCGGCATGTGAAGTCACGAATAGAGTAACAAAATAATTATAGTTTAGAAATGGTTAGTCTTTTAGATATACCTTCTCCTACGAATTGTGATGAATATTTTACAGAAATTTGAAAAAATAAATTTAAAAAAAAAAATTATTTTTTTTTTAATTTGTTGGGTAATAATTTAAAACATAAAACCCTAAAGAAAAAAAATAAAAACAATCTAAAAATGTAAAAATAATTTTTTTTAGTTACCACAAAATTGATTTTTCTACTAATTTTAACTTTGATAACCCATAAGTAGGCCCCTACAAAGCGTAGTACCCTTTCCAAACGCTCATTTCATAGGCTGAACAGTTATCTATCATATGCTGTTTAAACTGTTCAATTATCTTATTCGGTTCAAAAGATATGATTTTTGCAACGAAAAAACTCAAATGGCGCCACTGTGCGTCGACAATGATACGGATTGTTCAGGAAACTTCTGTTGAAAAAACCGAAACATTTTACTTATCGTCAATACCTCCTCCAAATACTGGCGTGATGTACTGGCTCTGCAATGATGTGAATCAACTACAGGAAAGCTTTTTATATGTTCCCTTATTTTTTCCTTTGTCTCGTTTGATATGGCATGCTTAATGTGCTTGCCTTTTTGTAATTCTTTGGCAACACCTGTGGTTGGATCGCAAAGGTGATTGAAGTGATAATAAATTCTTTTTTTGGAAATATTCAAAGTATTTAAAAATAAATTTTGACAAACCCGTTGCAATGATTTTGTTATATTGTTTTTTAGATAGTAAATAAAGCTTTTCTGTTTTCTTGTAGAATGCTTTACGACTCTTCTTTCAACGTTTTTAACTGAAACAAATTTACTATAAAAAGTATTCTTTTGGCTATCCGTAAGCGACCAGAATTCTTTAAAAATATTTTGTCGGTCAGTTTCTGAAAATAGTTCACTACATGAAAAGTAACAGTTACGCGTGCAAGCAGGTTTTATATCTCTCTTTTTTTGCAACAATCCTTTTGTTGAAACATACTCGTCACCATGTTGCCTACGCATTTTATGCAAATACTGTTTCGATGGGTTAGCAATATTTTTTCTATTACAGGAAAGTTCACACGAGTTCATATAAGGTTCCTCTGATGATTTGTTTGATGTACTGTCTCGCACATTTAAGGGTAATTGATATAAGTCACTATCGGACTCATCCCATGAGCTGGAGCTACACGTTTTCCTCATGTCAACTTTTCCACCTTACCTATAAGGAATTTCAAAATCCGGATCATTTAGATGATCGTCAGAATCAAAATCCGCTACAATGCATTGAAATAAAAAATTATTCTTACACAAACTTGCGTTTTTATACTCACCCATAGAAGCTTTGTAGTACAAAAATGGAATTATATGATGCCTCGAAAGCATTAATGTCTATTAAAAAGTTTAACGCAGTAAAATTTCTTAAATCACAGAGTCACTTACCACAGTTATTAGTCCCAACAAACTGATTTCAACTATAAATTCTTTTATTTTAGTAGGTATACTACAAAAGTTTAAAATAAACACAAGGGCTATTAGTTGAAAAACAAAAAGATCAAAAGCAATAAATGCAAAAAGCACTAACAACAAATGATCAAGTATTTTTCTCCTTTTCATTTTATGACATTTTTATAAGGAATGTGAAATAAGAGCAAAGTAAAGAACATTAAAAAAAAAATGAAATTCATTGCATATAGAACAATATAAGCAATTTTTTTATTTATAAATTATTTTTCCTACGTTTTTGTTCTATATGCACACTTTTTTGAACATGGAACATAATAACTTACGAACTGTATCAGTTAAATGTTGTATAGGATAAAGTCGATGTCTCGTATCTCGAAAACTATTAGTGATATCAGACAATCGATTACACATATCGGTTGATCTCCAAAAGTTTATCATGAAACCGCCCTTATCTCATTTTTTTTTTTCAATTTTGCGGTATAGAACACAATAATTTACGAACGACGACATGCTATACAGGAATTAAAAAAAATAAATAAAAAAAAATTTGTTTGTATTTGTGAATTTGTACATAAACAAAATAGAGATTTTGAGCTGACAAACACAAACACTACTATAAATTACCGAACTTGTTTTAGCTTACGTGTAGTGTTTTTAGGGTACTTGTTTTTTAGTGAACGTGTAGTGAACTTTTAGCTGACGTGTTTTTTTTTGTGTATGCGCAGTAAATTTGTAAGTTTTTTTTATTCATATATTTACCTAAAATGTATGAATAAAAACAAGAGGAACCATAAAATTTTGTTTTCTTCTTTCTTCACATAAACTCGAATAACGCATAGCACAACAACAATTTTCGACGTTTCATTTACCACTAACAAATGTGCAGAAACTATCATACAAAATAGCAAAAGTAAATCCATGCGGCTCAAGCAGTTAAAAAAGTCGTCTGAGGCTAGCGACGCACAGTGGCGCCCGTAGAGCAAACGAGGTTGCAAAAATCAAAATTTTCATGAGCGCCGACGAAGTTTTGAATAAACCCATGTTATAGGAAACTTTTCAACTATTTCAAATATGCCACTCTTAATAATATCACATTTTTAGTTTAGAAGATATAACCGTTCAAAGTTGACCGACTTTCGGTTTTCAAAAAAACACACAATTTTTAGTCAATTTGTTGCGATTTCAGGTGTAATATCACGAAAAATAGGTAACGAATCGCCTTATTTTTTGTTTGTATTGATTGATGTAGTTATTAAATGTATAATGATAAAAAAAAATTAACTGTTTGCTTTGTGTTTCTCCTGGTAAATCACTATTTAAAAACTATCCGTTTTTTCACTATTTTTCAACTTTGACGGAAAATAAAAAAAAATCTATATTTTTCTATATTTGCCATATTTGCAAAACCTGTTCTTTGATTATTTCTTTACATAATTCAAAAGGTTTTATCTTAAAAAGACATGGTTGCAGAAATTGTATGGCGTCTATTCCTTATATGTTTTGACTGACAGTAGTTTGATCTAATAGTTTGAAAAAAACTACTCATTGAAATTAGCAGGTACGTACCTCACTTAAACAATACTTTGGCGTACAAATGGTCAAGAACAATATTGACTTATGGTCCATACAGGTAGGCACAAATCTTATTTGGACACGTGCATAATATCAAAATTGTATTATTCAGCCTAAATCCATATGTATGCAGGGAACAGGTAAATTTTTAGGCATGGTAGCATAAGCATATATATTGCAAAATAGGCATAATGCCTGGATTAGTCTACGACTGAAAGTTGGCGCAACAATTACTGAAACCATTAAACAATTTAAGTACTGAAAACATGGCGTTGAACAATTAAAAATTATTTGAACTGTTTAGAAAGTCAACCACACCAAAGTTTTTCACGGAAGCTGCTTTAGAAGAACTTGATAGCTTATACGGAAATATTGAGAGAAGCGAAATTATAAAAAATAATTTTTATCTGATATATACAAATATTAAGCCGAAATGGGTGAAATCTAATCGAACCATTCAGAACTTCAACTCCAAATACGAGGACTGGCTTAATGAAGACATCATCCTGGATATATCGGCAGTAGATAAACCCACCATATCAACCAGAGGAGCAAAAGGAAGGCCAAAAAAAAGTATTGAGGAGTGTTCAATTTTCACAAGAAAGAGGAAACTTGCCGATGCCACCAATGACTTGACCACGAAGCATTTATCGGACGCGCTGTCTATTAAATATACAAAGGATAGTGAAAGAGTTAGGTCGCAGATAATCTGTTGCTGATGCAAGCCCACTGCGACTAAAAAGGATTAAGGAAAGCAATTCCACGCCCACAAACGCACACATTAAAAAGTATGGTTCCGAAGAAGCCTTGGCCTTGTTTATGGACTTAGTACTTTCCAAAGAGAAATATGAGAAACTGCGGGCATCTTTAACGCGACATAGCGCTGACGTTTTACCCGGATACAAGCATATTACGCAAGCCAAAATAAATTCACGACCACTGCACTTCCGGAGTTTACGGAAGTCTGCAGGATCTCATGGGCCATACAGCAAAACGGTTGTTGGAGAGTCTTCCTGAAAATGAGGTGAAAATTCTTCCTGAGAAGTTGACATTGATCAGCAAATGAGGCTGCGATGGATCATCCGGACAAAGCGTTTATAAGCAAAGGATACCTTCCGATGACGCTACAAGATCGGACGGAAATATGTTTATGGCATCTGTTGTTCCTTTGCGGCTAAAATCTGATGTTTCCCTACACTTGAAAAATCCACGTCCGTCATCAGTGCATTATTGCCGACCAATAATGTTTCAGTTTGCAAGGGAATCGGCAGAACTCATAAGAACCACGGTGAAGGACATTGAAGAACAAATAAGCAAGATTAAGCCTACAAAGCTGCAAATTGGAGAAGGAAAATATATTGAATGCAATTAAGAGTATTAGCACATCATTAATAAATGAATTAAATAATAATAAATATTTCATTCCCATTTGCATTTGACTCTTACATTTTATTAACATACATAGATACAAAATTTTCACGGCTGAAATGGAATGAAACTCTGTTTTATTAGAAGAAAGAGAATCGCAATTTGTGTAATTGTGAAATGATAATATGAAAAGTTCCAATGAAAATGAAAAGTTTCTTTTAATTTCACAGTTTCACCGAGCCAGAATCGACCCACAGTATTCCAATACAAAACAAAATATACTTCGTGACTAGATTCGCACGAAATTTACTCAAACTCTAGTAGTGCTTAGTGAGGATGCAACTATGGTTTTTTTCCATATAGCACTAAAAAATACTTACACAAGAAAAAAATTACATTTTAATAAAAAGAAAATAGTTGAAAAAAATTAAAAAGGACAAATAAAGTGTATAAAATAAATGAAGTTGATTAAAAATAAAAGGCAACGCAAATTAAAATGCATATTTCCTTATATTTAAGTGCTACACAAAAAACTATCAGTCAGCTGTTTTTGTTATGCAAAAAAAAAAAAAATCTCGCTAATGTCAAAAAAGTAAACGCAACAGATTTGTGGAAGATTTAAAATCAAATTTACTAGATTCCATTATAATGTTGGGTACAGACGGTGCAATCTACATCAATGCAATCTCAAAATATCGAAAGGGTTTGATGTTGATGAAATCTAAAATGAATGAAATTTGCTAGATTACATTGCATAGTGTGTAGCCATGTAATGTAAACGGCATATAAGTAGTTGTTGGGAAGTAGTCTTTTTATTTTATACGCTACGCTCGTTACTAGAATTGATTGGAAATATTTATAATAGAAATACGCGTATAAACAAATATTTGCAAAAAATTATTGAAAAAAATGTAAAAATGATAAAAAAAAAAACAAGTGAGAGTGCTATATTCGGCTGTGCCGAATCTTTGATACCCTCCACCGACAGGAGTGAGCTCTATATGATAAATAGATACATATTTATTATTAACTAAGCTTCACAAAAACGAACGTCAGCATTAAAATTGGTTGCGGTTTAGACCTGAATCAAATTATTGACCGACAATAAGAAAATTTTATGCGTTTCTTGTTAGAACTTTGAACTGGCTTGAGTAAAATATCATGATTCGTAAAAGTTTTAGCCGAACTAAAATAATTTTTAGGAGCGTTATTTGAATTGGACCTATGGTAAATTATGGACCAATCATCCCAAAATTCTGAAGACTCATTTCTGGTATTCCAAAAAATAAATAAGAATAAATTTCAATACAGCAGTGTAATTGGTTTTAGCGTTAACAGTAAATTTCACAAATTTGCATGATATTTTTTCTTGCCATATGAATTTAAGTAAAAAATTTCACCGCAATATCTATAAATCCCAAAGTGGGATTTATTTGGTTTTAGGCGCAATAAACTGTTTTCCGAGAGTAGGGTTTATATGGGGTCTATTGTAAATAATGGACAAATCTTCACGAAATTTGGCAGTGTGATTTCTCGTCCTATAAAACTGTGACGTACCGAATTTCAATTTGATAGCATTATTTATTACGGTTTTAGGCGTACTAAACGGTTTTCCGGGAGTAGGGTTTATATGGGGCCTAGTGTAAATTGTGAAACGATCTTCAAAAAATCTTACAGTGTGATTTCTGGTCCTATAAAGCTGTGACGTACCAAATTTAAGTATGCTAGCATTATTTATTGCGGTTTTAGGCGTACTAAGCTGTTTTCCGGGAGTATGGGACCTATATATTGTGGACCGATTTTCAAAAAATTTTAAAGTGTGTTTTCTGTTCCTATAAAACTGTGACGTACCAAATTTTAATATGATAGCGTTATTTATTACGGTTTTAGGCGTACTAAACTGTTTTCCGGGAGTAGGGTTTATATGGGACCTAGTGTAAATTATGGACCGATCTTCAAAAAATTTTACAGTATGATTTGCGGTATTATAAAACTGTGACGTACCAAATTTAAGTATGCGTACTAAACTGTTTTCCGCGAGAAGGGTTTATATGGGGCTTATGGTAAATTATGGACCGATCTTCACGAAATTTAACATTATAATGTTAACACACTCAATTCTGTGAACTGTATGTGAAATTAGACCCAAAAAGAAGAATTTCTGCATCATTCGTTTTGTCTTCTTACCTGCGATTTGAAGTTAGTATCGATTTGAAGTTAGTACTATCGTATAGGGGAATTTATCACGTTTTAGGCCCTGTTGTTTGACATAGCTCGTCAACCCCTAGCCCAATTTAGTTGAAATAAATTTTAAAAAATTAAGAATTACAATTTCCTTAATCTGTTTATATATTGTTTTCCTATACAAGTAACACTTTCGAAGTTAAAAATGAATGTATGAAGGAAAAAAATTATTTTTTGCCTAAAAATTTAAATTTTTTTTTTAAAAATACATAAAAAATGCAAAATGGAAAAAAGTTTCAAGTCTAGTTATTTTTTCGCAAAGTCACATAACCTATGAGCAAAATGAGACAAAGATCATAAAAATCGATGCACGCGTTTCGCTTTTATTCGCAATTGAGTAAATGTATGAATTTCAAAAATTTGCTCGAGATATGCACAACATTATTTGGAGAAAACATTGACACCTTTTTCATGATTCTGAGAATTAAAAAAAAAGGAATAAACAAAAGGTTATTTGATTTTTATGATTGCGGTAATAAATGTACGTGGACAATTAAACGGAAAGTGGACCTTTTTATTATTTGGGTTTTTCCGGTGGCTACCTATATGATTTTTTTACAGAAATTGCACCCACATTTAAGGGTGGTCATTATTTGGAAAGTTTTGCACAGTTTGAAACGTACAAGTGCTGAATCAGGTATATAGCCAGCCGCCCTTAAAATATGCGCCCATTTATAAGTACCTGGCAGTAAAATATTCAAAAATACGTAGTATTTATAGGTGTGCATTGATCGATTTTTGGCATTCAGCCAGTGCCGACGAACGCGAACAGTAAAAGTGATTTTTCTCCAGTTTTTTAAAAGTGAATAACAACAAAACATAAAATATATCAATATGGAAAACAACAAGTGCCCATATTTGGATGAATATTGTTACGTTTGTGGTCATATCGTCCGAAAAATACAGAAAAAAGATCGAAAAAATTTGTTTACTGAGCAATTCAAAACCGCGTATTGTAATTATTTCGATGAAGCAGATTTAAGTGGTGCAAATTTTACGCCGAACACAGTGTGCAACAGTTGTTATACTACCCTTCTAAAATGGATTCACGGAAAAAGTAGAAAGTTATCTTTTATGAAGCCAGTAATTTGGGTGGAAGACACAACTGGACATGATGAATCCAGGTGCTATGCATGCATAAATTTTTGTCCTGGATTAAACAGACAACAATTGAAAACAAAAGTATACACTGCTGCATTTACTGCCACACTTCCAGTGCAACGCCCTGCTGATACCGATGCACCTAAACCTCCGAGTACTCCGGATACTGTGTCCCTGCTAGCCGAAACCGTTTTCACCAATCCGACCGATTTGGATGATGCTGATTGGATACCCGATATTGAAAATAGTGCACCACAACCGCTACCACAAATCGAAATGGATTACATTGTGGCCAAGCTGGGACTATCACAACACGACTCCGAATGGCTGACATCATTTTTGAAGAGAAGAAAACTCACACAGCAAAATGTCAGCGCAACATCATACCGACAACGCCAAGCTGACTCAGACCATGAATATGAACAACCTACGAAGAAAACAAGATCATCAGAACCACAAGCGTCAACTTCTACAAGGATGGATATTGCCAATAATTGAAAAAATGTTCTAAATTTTGTTTTTATGCATATTATAATTGCGTATTAATTGCATATTATTTTACTTTCATTAAGTTTTTATAAATAAAGTTTTTTTTTGCATGATAATTTTTTAATTTATATTTTTATTTTTATTTTAAGGGTGGTGGCTATAACTGATTTTTGAAATTCATACCTTTACTCAATTGCGAATAAAAGCGAAACGCGTGCATCGATTTTTATGATCTTTGTCTCATTTTGCTCATAGGTTATGTGACTTTGCGAAAAAATAACTAGACTTGAAACTTTTTTCCATTTTGGATTTTTTATGTATTTTTAAAAAAAAAAATTTAAATTTTTAGGCAAAAAATAATTTTTTCCCTTCATACATTCATTTTTAACTTCGAAAGTGTTACTTGTATAGGAAAACAATATATGAACAGATTAAGGGAATTGTAATTCTTAATTTTTTAAAATTTATTTCAACTAAATTGGGCTAGTGGTTGTCGAGCTATGTCAAACAACAGGGCCTAAAACGTGATAAATTCCCCTATACGAAAGTACTAACTTCAAATCGATACTAACTTCAAATCGCAGGTAAGAAGACAAAACGAATGATGCAGAAATTCTTCTTTTTGGGTCTAATTTCACATACAGTTAACAGAATTGAGTTGGCAATCAATTAACTGAAAAATGTTGTACTGTGTTATGATTTGCAGTCGTATAAAGCGAATTCGTGCAAAATTTTTGTCATTCCGTACATTATTCCACCATTTATGTTAGTTTTTGTATTAAAATTATGAATTTTTTTTTGGGTAGTGGTTCCACATTTTGATTCATAGTTCTGATCCTACTAAACAGATGTTGCTGGATTTCAATCCCAAACTGCTTAGGATAACTACAAGCAATTTGAGACCAATTTTGTTCTTTTCTTTTGCGTTTTTCGAAAGTGTGTGTGTTTTCAACAGACGGACAGACAGACGGACATAGCTAAATCAACTTAGAATTACTCAAGGAGCCAGAATATATATACTTTATGGGGTCTTAGATGTATTTTAAAAAAGTTTCACACGGAATGATAAACTTAGTATACCCTCATTCACCACAGTGGTGGTGGAGGGTATAAAAATATAAAAAATCGGGATCCCGAAAATCCCGGGATTAAAAATTAGAAATCTCGGGAATCGGGATTTTCGGGATCGGGATTTCCCGATTAGAAGCCCTAATATGTATGTATGTATAACAATGTTTATACAAAGTATATATTTTATGCTATTAAAAGATGAAAAGAAATGTATACTTATTTAAAATACTCGGTTATTTTACTTTGGGACAAACCAATGTCCCTTTCCTGAATTAACAGTATTAGTTTTTCACTTTCTTTTCTTCCCCATTTACACTCCATTTTTTTCTTTTGTAGGTATGTATGTATATATTTTAATTTTTAATTTTATTTAGTACATTATTTATTTTTTTATTTTTATTCAAACAAACTCAAATATAAAACATAGAGAACAAAGCACGCCGAAAAGAAATAAAGCAAATGTCAAAAATCATAGCAAATATAAACAACAAGAATGAAAGCACAAAGCGTGCCTCCGAGAACGGGAAACAAATTTCATATTCTCTTCCCCACCCGTCCCTCTCTACCAAACAAAAGGTTTCCCTGTCACAATGCGTCGTGCCATAAAATCTCAGGCGATGGCAATTTCTACCACCAAATACAACAGCGCTGCTTCAGTCTCTCGACCAATGCATTATTCATTCATTTAAATCAAATTCTCGGCAAATTATGATTAGAAAGCAAATAATATCATTGGAAAAGGGATGCGAATTGCAAAACTTCATAAAATCCATAACAATTCTATACAAAACGAGCTTTATTGTTGGTTGGTCAAAGAAGACACTATAATAAATTGTTTGCGCAAGGTAAATTTCTAAGTAATATTAAAATAACATTAACCAGATATAAACTTAAAAGTTTTCTCCTTTTATTTTTAGGCAGGACTTTCGATTCAGGAACAACTGGTAGATGCAGTTCACGAAACCTTAAATGATGAGACGACAGTGACATACAATTTGGAAGAATATGTCAATTGCGATCAGGATTTGCAATGCTATGGCTTACTAACTGATGACAAGTTCTTGACGAATTATCAAACAATTCAGACAACTTTGTAAACTTATCTGAAGATGAGGTTTTTGCAGAAGAGCCCACTATTCCGAGAAGCTTTGGTAGATGTTGATATATTACGTCAATATTTTGTACATAAAAATTTTTAAGCAGAAGAACTCGAAAATTTAGAAACGCTCATTGTTAAAAATCGAATAAGTAATAGGGACTACAAGTACAGTGTACGGTCCAAGGAGTACATTGCCCGCACGAAAAAGGCACTAGCCTGGAATGAAATGAACAGTGGTGGATATAATAAACAAATGGAAAGGTTTACGAGGGCAATATATCAGGGAGTTCAGATTAACTAAAAACTCTAAAAAAAAGTGGCAGTGGCAGAAGCGATTTATATAAGCCAAAGCTTTGGTGCTACGAACAACTTTCTTTTTTGGAACCACATACCTCCATCAGGGAGAGTGAAGATAACATTGAGGTAATATATATATATAATTGCTGTAAATTTATTTAAATTTAACAAGCAATTATTTCGACTGAATGTACTTTTAACAATTTCGAACAAAGTTCAACATCCTTTACTGATGAAATTTCCGTCAGCACTAGCAAAGGACACAACCCGAAACGACGAAAGGTATAGAAATTAATTTCGTAATTGAGTTATTATGCGAGTACATTTATTATTTAGCAAAATTCTTAATACACTTTATAGAAAAGCAATCTGATCTCAGAAAAGCGGCGCGAATTTACGGTCTTTAAAGACATGCTAGCAGAGAGGATGAAAAGCAAGAAAAAATATGACTGGTTGGTAAATTGGTTCCAACACAAATGGATGAAATTGATACTGCACAACAGAAAGCTGTTTGGGAAATACAATCAGTGATTCAAAAGTATGTAGAAAATTTTCCAAAGCAACACAATACGCCCACCTCCGCATCCAGCTTCTGCTGCCCTCTTCCGTGGATTGTAGCCGATATTGGACTTAGCAGGGCTTATGTTGCTTTCATCTGGTGAATTTTCTGCACTTATCTCGCCACATTCTATTAAATAGTTGTGCAAAGCGCAACATGCTAAAGATATTATTTGCACATTTTCCACTTTGTGACACATAGGAGCAAGAAAAACTCTAAATTTATTTGACAAAATACCAAACGCATGCTCTACTATATGCCTTGCACGGGAGAGACGTTGATTGTATATTTGTTTTTTTTTTGCAAGGCGAGTGATATGTATAAGATTTCATTACATGTGTCTGCAAAGGGAATACATCGGCGCCGACAACAACATAAGGAACACAGCGTCCGTTTCCAACCGCAGCTGCTTTCGGTAGGTCTTTTTCTTCTTGCAAAATAGTATGAAGCTTGCTTTGCAAAAAGACTCCAGCATCGTTGCTGCGACCGTTGCAACTGACGTCCACAAAGATAAATTTGCAATTAGCATCTACCAAAGCTAGCAGAATTATACTATTTGTGCCCTTATAGTAGTAAAAGAAAGCACCATCTTTACGTCGGGGACGAAAAGTTATATGTTTTCCATCCAACGCCCCTAGGTAATTGGAAAATTGCTAAATAATTGCAAATTCTTTTGCTATGGCCTCCCACTCTAAGCGACTGCTCGGAAACTGCAATATAAATTTTAACAAAATTTAAACATTCAATAACATTACATAAATAAATAGTACATATACATACATAGATACATATGTATATGTACGTATCTTTACTTTTAAATATGACGATTTCAGTCGCCTATAAAGAGCATTGCATATCTCGGGAACAATACCACAAATCGCAGACTTTGATAAACGTGTCTGATAGTCTAAACTGACGTAAGACTCCCCTGGATAAATTTTTTTTTTGGAATAATATCAATAATATCATCAAACTTACCAGTTGCGAGGAAGCGCAATGTCATTGCTAATTTTTCCTCTGCAGGAATCGAACTCCTCATAATAGTATCACTGCGTTGGATATCTTCTTTATCAGAGGCAATAAAAAGTCAAAATTTGGCTTAGAGACCCGTAAGTAGTTCCTATAACTATCCTCATCATTGGGCAGCAATTCTCTATTTAAAAATGCAAATGAACCGCAATCCGACTTTTGCTTTCTCCATTCCTTCACCCATTTTCTAGTGCTTTTCTCAGGTAATGACTCTATCTCTTCGCCTCAACTGGCCAAGCCTTATTCAAATACACTATTGTTATTTTATGTTCATATCTTCACAAACGTACTTACCTAAAAGTATTTCGTCCCTTGCACTGTCATCTGAATCCAACTCCATGGCTTCCCCAATACTGTCCCAAATATCGTCAATTAAGGAGAGTTTTTCTTTTCCATACTTGCAATTTTCTATTTGTATTTATGTGCATATATACAAATAAAATAAATGTTTTTATAAATTTTATCTTTTATAATTCATTTATTTATTTCACAAATCAAATATACTTACATTAGCAAATCAAATACAGTAGAGATTAAAAAAAACAACACTGCAATTAGACAAATGTCAAAAAAACAAATATAAACTGGAATGTTTCCGACAACAATGTTTCCCTGTATGACCGCGAAGGAAAATACAAAAGAGAATTCCAGATGTTTCCCTTCCAAATGTTTCCCTGTGTAAACGGGGACAAAGTCTGTAAGCCGTGGAGCCATTTCATAAAACAGTAAGCATTCACGAAAGAATATGTATGTATGTATTAGGGATGCCAATCGGGACTGATTTTTTAAAATCCCGGGATTCGGGATTTTAGAAATCCCGATCCCGAAATCCCGGGATTTTCGGGTGTTTCTTTAGAATACGACTTTTTTAAAAATAAACAACACTTTATGATTATTCAAAAGATTTTATATACATAACATAAATTTAAAAAAAAGAAAACAACAAAACAAATAAGTTTATACATCTGTTTATAACACTGGCCTTCCAGGGGAAAAGCAGACAGAGGAGCATATACTCTGCTACTGTCCGTCACTCGTGCGCTCCAGGGCGATTTATCTGGGATAGCATTACTTCCAAGGTCTCGGGGAAATCTCTTGAATTGGGTTAATGAGATTCCTAGCATTCGTCAAGAGAGTGTGGGATACTCTGAGTATCATCACATCGGAATGACTTTCTTTTTTTCTGACTTTCTTCTGCAAGTTATCGTACAACGTGGTAACGCTAGGGACCTATGTGGTCTATGCGGGGGTCTTTGTGACCGGCGATTCTAATCTGACCTAACCTAACCTAAATAAGCGGGAAATGCATTTTAGCGTAGGGAAATTAACCGGGGAATACTTTACTTACATTTCTAAGAACGTCTCGTACTAAAGTAAGAATAAAAAGCTTAAATTTAGTACGAGTTTTTTTCTTTTTGTGTAGTCTTCCGATAAGTGATTTGCAATTTTCCATGGTTAAAGATATAAGTAATTAAAGGGAATATGAATGGTAATATAAGCTTTATGAATGTTATCTCAGCATAACCAATCGCTGCGGACTTGATTGCCGAAATTTATCGCCCAACCTCTTAAGTGCTAGAAGTGTTGCTGGAAAACAGGTCACCCTCATATAAAATGTGTTAATTAATATGGTATTGTTAGAACTATAACCGACAGATGGTTTTAAAAAGAAGTCATTCAATTTATTTTTCTTCAAACAAAGTTGTTCAAGATCTTTCCATAGTTCACTAGCCGAAATATTTGTGTTCAATTTGCTTTTAACAACTTACATTTCTTATATTTGGTAACAACCTGGACTCGATTTCTAGCTAACTTATACCTCACCCAGTTAAACCCACACGAAATAAAGTCTATTCCGTATCCTTATAGCAGATTTAACTTTCTCATTAAACCAATGCTGATTAACCTTGCAAATTTTTATTCTCGCGAATAGACGTAATCGCTACTATCACTGCTGTGTCGATCAAAATTATTAATAAGAAACCGCATATTGTAGTATAATTTACTTTATTATTATTATAAATAGTAAACTTATTGTTACCCATGCAAATCTACAAAACCCTAATGTATTATTAACTATTGGAAATTTATTGGAAATTGTAGTTTCCATGCAAACACTAATTGTAGTCTTAAGATACCGATATTCTTGTATAAAAGATAAGTAAAATTCAATAAAAGACATCATTGAAAATTCTGCCTTAAAACCTTAAAGAATGGCACTTTTTATTTATGACATATATGTAAATCTGTAAGTATAGAATAACAGCAATTAGGGCATATCAAACAGTCCCATTGAATTATATACCAGTGGCGTTAATTAGCGCCGGTATAACCTCCTTCTATATTCATCTACTCCACCCAAAAAAAAAAAAAAAAGAAGTAAAAATACCCCGATAACCTAACATGGCTATCCTGCAAAACATTGCTTAAGGACAAGCAGGGAAAGAGGTTCCCAAAGGGCACATCACACCAGCGAAAAGTTAAGAAGGATCACAACCGATTCTGATAGAAACATATCAACAAAAACTAGCAAAGATTAAGGAGGACAAACTTACTCAAATTCCAAAAGTAAACCTGTTACGACATCGGAGATGCGGAAAACAGGTGAAGCTGCATCCCAAATTTGCCGCACTGAGGAACGTGGTAAACGCAGATCCACCACCACACTGGCAAACAGCGTCGGAAGCTTGGTAGCAAATTGGAGGTCTGTAAGCCCAAATGGCGCAACACTGTAGCTCAAAAGTTAACATAAACGCGGTTTTATTCATTAATATGTGTATAAATAGAAAAATGAATTTATTTTAATAAAACCAAAAAAAAAAAAATTCAATCACTGAATTATTTAAATAGTTTAAACAAGAATGAAAACAACTTTTTCAAGGCGAATTTAAGTGAAACTCTACAATTACAAAAGGGCACATGCATTTTCTTTTGTAATTTAATTGATTGTTGTCAAAACAGCTGACCAGGGCAAACATTTTTCTCAGAAATTGTTTCGAATATTTTGGCGCAAAACATAAATGAAAGTATTTCTGACGTTTGTGAGTTATATATTGAATTCACAGTAGAGGCAGCTTATGAATTACTGACGAGTTGCACTTACCATTTAAATTCGCCTTGAACTTTTTAATTGTATTTGCCAACAGTAAATAATAAAAAAAACTTGAATATTGTGAACCAGCACTAAAGGGGTCTGTACACGGTGAAAATGCTTGTCATGCCGGTGAATTCACTCGTGTACGTGTGCTGGACGTAATATTCGCCTTCATATCTAAATTATTTGATTTTCCATCCAGCATCGCCTGTTGCACACATACAACCACATTTTCACTAATACTAACATAGCGCTTGATGAGAAATGCTTGGCCGTGTACAGACCCCTTAATGTTTAAATTTAATTAGTACTGCAAAGTATACATGCAACACACGGCTGTTCAAGAGGAATTGATACAGGTGACAGTTTTGAGTCATATGTATATCGTCGGTCTCATGTAGGAATGCCCTAACTCACACTTTATTGAAATTGATTTTTTTGCGATTCCAATGCATTTAACGCAAATACACCACCTCACAAAAATTTAATGCAACTTTATAAAAAATAGCGGCTATTCAAGTAATATCCTAAAAAGTCCTAACTTTCTAAAAAAAAATATATATATAACGCCAAAGTATGTGTCGTTGCATCGAGTTTTCTTAAATTATGCAATAATGTTATAACGTTACTTTGGGCTTATTATTGCATTACATACTACAAAACAACAAAAACATCAAGATAAATATTTTTTTTACATAATGGAAAAGTCCAAATATTATAGAGAAAGAACAATATGGTAGAGCAAGAACTGAAATAAGAATTTAATAAATGTTGTTGGAATTAATTTTTGTAAACCACTCCATGAGAAGAACAGTTTTCTTTTAATTGTGCAGATCAGTATACTTTGCTTTATTTGCTTAGTTATTATCATTTTAAAATTAATAAGAATATAAAAAGCAAATAAAAATAGAAAATGTATGTGAAAATTGTCAATCTGACGAGGCAAAATAAATATAAATCAGAAAAAACGAATGAGAGGAGAAGCATATGCAAACACTTCAAAGGGGTCTCCTCACAAATTTCCCCAAGACGTCTAGAGTTGCCGTGTCAGTCAAAGAACTGCGAAAAAGTACATTGATACATTGCACATTATTTAAGAAAGAGAACAAGAGCGCATATATGTTGTTAACCTCGTCAGGTTAGCAGAGCGCAAAAGCATTTCTGAAAGTTCTAGACGGACACAGTCAATTGCATATTTTTTTAACAAAAAATCGAACCGAATGCAAGTATGTCGTCGAATGTTCCTTTCGACTTAAGAATTAAAGGAAAAGATGGTGCGAAATTGGATTAGAAAAAGTAAGAAACATTGCACACTGTTGGGTCCACAAAAAAAGAAAAGTTTGCACATACAAAAGAAGCGAAGTTCCATAAGGAGCCAACGCAATCACATAAGACATGATTTTGTAGAAAATTGGTTAAGGTGTTATGATACTTGCTATTTTTTGTATTGGATTTTTTTAGGATTGACTGAATGAAACAACAAATGCGAGAAAGAACAAGAAATACAATACAATATAAAATGTAAACAAAACAAACAATATTGCCCACGTTTTGTTCCCACAAAAACCGTCAAAAAAAGCTATAAATCGCAAAAAAAAAGTTAAAACCCGCTGATGTAGTCGAAACAATAGAAAAGTTTATCTACTCTGCTTTCAAACCTAAAATTTCGTACGAACAACATAGGGAAGAAATAGAAAAGATGCGGGAATAAAAACGTACAGATAGAGAAAATGCTAAAATGGTGCTGTGTGCGGTGTTTTGTATGGACATGCAAGCATTAAAATTATTACCACAATTAAATACCAACTCGGCATACTACAAATTCACAATGTTACAATTTTCTAACAAACCAATCGGACAATTTTGTATGGGATGAAACGGCAGGAAAACTTACGGCTTCGGTTTTCACAACATGCATTATAAGGCACGTAAGAGATTTTTTGGATAGATCTCCAGATATTCACCACATTATTATTTATTTAGACGGTTGCTCTTGTCAAAGTTGCAACGTCACGTTATATGCTTTTCTCTACTTTTGTGAAGAACGAAATGTAACTATTGAGCAAAAGTACTTAGTTGTTGGGCATACACAGATGGAGTGCGATGTAACCCATTTTCTTATCGAAAGAAAAACAAACTAATAAATTTGCCGTCGCAGTTTGTGCAAATTATTAAAGAGGCCAGGAAATATCCAACACGTCTAGAAGCACACCATTTGCATTACACTTTTTTCTAAGATTTTGAAAAACTTCTGAAGTTATATTTGTCAATTCGGCCAGGTAATAATCGAAATTATTGTGCATTTGTTTTATCAATTTTAATTGCAAATTAAACTTTAGGAAAAAGGTGTTGATACCGTAAATATGTTGCGTGCTCTTCTCATATATTTTAAAATAAATATTACGGACGAATATGAGCTTCTTCCACATAGAACAAAAGCTCGCATAGAACGCATTCCAGCACGGCTATATAAAGAAAAATTAGCAATTCCGAAAAAGAAATGGGAGCATTTGCAAGATCTGAAAAAGTTGATTCTTATAGACTGCCAAAACTTTTATGATACGTTGCCATACAAATTATAAACACTATTTTTATTTTCGAACTTTATCTTTTAAGCAATGACAATATTTTCTGGTAATTTTAATCATGAATTTGCCTTAATATTATTTGTTTTGATCGCTAGAGAAAAAAAGCCCTAAGTCTCATTTATGCTCTTAAATGAGACTACAGAAAGCCCTATCTCAATTTAGTTTTTTATATATTTAAAAATAAAAAAAAAGGTTTTAAAAACCAAAATCGTCATTCATTTAAATAATAACCTGCATTTAAAAAACGTTAATTTTTGTCAATTTTTTTATTTTTTATAATAATGTTTATTTTGAAAATAGTATAAATACATATTAAGTAGGCACCTCAGCATCAAAATTGGCATTAAAGAGGCATTACAGTTTTAAATGTGTTATTACCTTTTCCTGTAAAGTTTTAAATATGCGAGGTAGGGCCTTTTAACATGAGACCAATCATATTGTTTATTAATTTGTGTGTATACTGAGTGTCAAGCTTTCCTAACATTTTGTGAAAAATTAAGTTAAAATTTAAAATCCAATAAAAAACCAAATACTTGAAAAAAACTTATTTAAGTTTTATAAAACAAAAAAAGCCAAATATAAAATCAAGGAATTAAAAATGCGTAAGGAATAAGTGAAGCCACAATAAATTTCCAATACAGGAAAAAGATTTACCTTCTAAAGCAATTGTGATTATTTTATAACCAAAAAAAAATTCCCTTGTTTATATTTTGACATTCACTCTAATTTTTTACAAAAACAAAATACATAGGTAGTATTTAAAAAAAGGGATAGATAGAGTTATGCTACTCTATCTCATGATGCGGTCACCTGTACGAATTCGCCTTGCGGCTGTTTTATACGAAAGAACGGTAATACCTATTATAGTGTTGTCAGATTGTAGTATTGTATACACAATAATTTGTTTTCCTTACTTTTATAAAAATTTGAATTTCACTTTCAACAAGTTAGAGTGCTATATTCGGCTGTGCCGAATCTTTGATACCCTCCACCGACAGGAGTGGGCTCTATATGATAAATACATATATATTATTAACTAAGCTTCACAAAAATGAACGTCAGCATTAAAATTGGTTGCGGTTAAGACCTAAATTAAATTATTAACCGACAATAAGAAAATTTTATGCGTTTCTTGTTAGAACTTTGAACTGGCTTGAGTAAAATATCATGATTCGTAAAAGTTTTAGCCGAACTTAAATAATTTTAGGAGCGTTGTTTGTATTGGACCTATGGTAAATTATGAACCAATCATCCCAAAATTCTGAAGACTGATTTCTGGTATTACAAAAAATAAATTAGAATAAATTTCAATACAGCAGTGTAATTAGTTTTAGCGTTAACAGTAAATTTAACAAATTTGCATGATATTTTTTCTTGCCATATGAATTTAAGTAAAAAATTTCACCGCAATATCTATAAATCCCAAAGTGGGATTTATTTGGTTTTAGGCGCAATAAACTGTTTTCCGAGAGTAGGGTTTATATGGGGCCTATGGTAAATTATGAACCGATCTTCACGATATTTAACAGTATGATTTGCAGTCGTATAAAGCGAATTCGTGCAAAATTGTTTGTCATTCCGTGCATTATTCCACCATTTATGTTAGTTTTTGTTCAAAATTATCAATTTTTTTTGGGTAGTGGTTCCACATTTTGATTAATAGTTCTGATCCTACTAAACCGATGTTGCTGGATTTCAATCCCAAACTGCTTGGGATAACTACAAGCAATTTGAGACCAAGTTTGTTCTTTTCTTTTGCGTTTTTCGAAAGTGAGCGTGTTTTCAACACACGGACAGGCGGACAGGCAGACGGACATGGCTAAATCGACTTAGAATTACTCAAGGAGCCAGAATATATGTATATACTTTATGGGGTATTAGATTTATTATAAAAAAGTTTCACACGGAATGACAAACTTAGTATACCCTCATTCGCCACAGTGGTGGTGGAGGGTATAAAAAACGGATCAGTGAATTTATTAGTTAATTTTATTATAAAGTTACCATATTATAGTACATATTGTATTTGCATTTATAGAAAAAATTTAAGAATTTATTGATGAATTGCACAAATTCGATACATATACATATGTATTAAGTCACAGAAAAACAGAGTTTATACTTTACAGTATAAAGCCTAGTACTCTGTTCCAATTTGTGAAAAATGCTCAGCAACATCTATTATTTCATACTAAAATTTGACATGTACAATGTTGCACAATTTGACGTTTTTAACCTTTCAAAGGCTTTAAACAGAAAAAATGGATAGATTAGCATTAATAAAAAAGGAGAAAAATATTCTGTAGCTTTAGATAACGAGGAATGCAAGTCATTAATTGCTGAGTTACAAGAATTGTATGTAGCGCATAATTTAAATATAAGGAATAACAAGGAACAAGTAAAGGATACAGAAACTGTTGTGGAAGGCAATGTGGCACATTTTGACACAACAGTGGTATGACTATATGGCAAATTTTTAAGGGATCGTATGAGGCTCTAGAGGATTTTTTGGTCCAAACAGAACTCCTAGACGATCTTTTAAGAAACGAAGATAGGGAAATATAAATTAAATATTTCTTAATTTTAAATTAACAGCATATGTTAGGAGCGTTATAGAACGTGCTAACAGACCAGTAATTTTTTCTGATTTGATAAATGCATTAACTACGGCGTATCCGAACCCTAATACCTTACAACAAGTTTTGACAGAATTTGGTTCTTTGCGACCGGGCAACGCCGACATCTTTACATCTAGGAAAAAAATATCCCTGCCATCAGACCAATTGAGTAAATTAGAAATACAAATCCCTTGAAAATCCTACGCAGAGTGAAAAGATGCTACAAAATGAGCGACAGCACAGCTCTCAACGTTTTTATGAAAGGGGTAAATCAAGAATTCCAGGATCTTTTAATAGCAAGCAGCCCGAAGACATTAAACGAAGCAGTGGAAAAATGCATAACTTTCGAAAGAAACAAAGTTACCAATAATATTTTTAGAATCGGAAATCCTGTAGTGCGATTCCCTAACTTTTTTACGATAATCGAATGGTTAAAATAAATATAACGAAAATGTATCGAATTTGCTATACAGTAACATTTTAACGATATTTGCTGTCGTCAGCTGTTACTTCAAGCAGTTAATTTTTCTTTATGTTGACGACAATAATTTACGTTGTGTCTATTTAATCGATAAAGTGTATTTTATGTTTAAAGTGACTGAGGCCCGACTTCTTACATACATACATAATACATACATATGTATATGTATGAACAAAAACCAAATTCTAAGTTCAAAATTTACAAAAAAGCATATTATAAACAAAAACAAAATTCTAAATGCAAAATTCACAAAAAAAAATATAAAAACAGTAAATGAAGCATTTGTTTTATTTATTTTAACATTTTGTAGACAGATATGTAACAAAAACTACAGCAGTTTGCAATCGTTCAAAAGAAATTACAGAATCACATTATCGTTAATGAAATGTCAACAAAAATTACGATTGTCGATTCGTTAAAAGTTAGTGAATCGAACCACTGACGTTAGGAATAATAGTCGCGGCAAAAACTCCCATAGGAACCACAATTATCGGCTGTACTATAATAGTCGTAAAAGGGGTACAATAATGATAGTAGAGACAACAACCCACAAAACAATCGTAATGTTCACAATAATAATAACCGCGATTATCGAAGCAATTATGATAGTCAAGAAAACAACCAACATAATTATAGCAATACAATAATCGATTTCACAACAGGAATTACCGAAATAGTAGATAAAGAGAAAAATGGAAAAAATTTCAACCGCAACAGTAATAATGTCGCCTTTAACATAAATAGTAGAGTATTATTATTTATTAATAGATATTTTTTAATACATTTTTAGTTTTAATATCTATAAGTGGTTTTAAACTAATGTTGTAAACCAGATTAGCAACCGTAAAGTATATTTTGGTATTTGTAATGAAATTTAAGTTGTATACATATTTAGTTTGAAATTATAATTATTTTTTTTTTTTGATCTTAAATATTGAATTCATTGCTAATTAGGTTTCTATATTTTAAGGCTATTTGTATGAAACTGAGTAGCGAGTTAAAGTTTCTGCCATTAAATAATGAATTGACTTCAGCCGAACTTCATTGTGCCTTGACCAAATATTTTCTTCTGTGTTGTTTATTTATTGAACAGACCCTAATAAGATGAAATTTGTTTTCTGTTGCATCCAAATTGCATAAGGTACAAATGCCCACCTTATTTTGCCAGAAACATCTTGCATTAATGTCTAGTAAACCTCCTCTTGCTTTTATTAATATTCCAGTAGCATGTGAAAGTCAGTATACAAGTGCGTAACGTTGTGATTGAGATTGGAGTATAGATCATGAAATTGAGAGTTATTTGCTTTAGATACGTATTCTTCGCTTTCTTTGATCATAAGCAGGTTTAAAATTTGTTTCCATTGTAAACAAAGTGGTCCATCTGGAGTGGGGTTGAATTTTATTTGTTGACATAGTTCAGACCATTCTTTTGCCCAGTTTATGTTTAAGTTTATAACTGTTTTCGCCAGTATATTAGGTAACCTGTCGGAATACATGTTAAGTACTTTATTTATGTACGAAAAGTGTAGTTTTAGTGCAGTTGTGAATAGGGAGTGGGTACCGGTTTCTTTGTGAACCATGTAGTGTGGTGTCGGTGGGTGCAACATTTTTTTGATAAAAAATCTGAGTAATTTCACCACTTCCTCAAATTTTTTAAATCCCCATACTTGAGCAGCATAGCACATAATTGATCTAGATGCAGCGTAGAAAATTCGAAGATTGCTTTGGCTAGTTTTCTGAGGATTTTTTATGTATTTAGACCATGTTGAAACAATTGCAAGTTTAGAAGTAGCTAGTTGGCTAATTAAGTGTTTTTTAAAGGATTGATTATAAGAGATATCAACCCCAAACGTACTTATAGTTGTTAACAGTCTCTATATTATCAACGCCAATGTACCAACTTAGACTAGACGAAATTCTAGTAGTAGAGTATAGAAATACAGGGAAACTAAAGGGATCTGTACACGGTCAAGCATTTCTCATCAAAGCGTAGTATTAGTGAAAATGTGTTTGTATGGGTGACACCGACGATGCTGCATGGAAAATCAAAAAATTTAGATATAACGGCGAATATAACGTCCAGCACACGTACACGAGTGAATTCGCCTGCATGACAATCATTCTGACCGTGTACAGACCCCTTTATAGTAGTGGGCTGAAACCAGGACTGTGGAGTCGACAAAAAAAAGTACTAAATCCGACTCCGACTAAAAATGCTGCAATTTTTTAAGTGCGACTCCGACTCCGACACCTTCTCCGACTTCGACTCCTCATTGATGCTTGATGTATATGAGACTGGTCTTTATTTGACTTTAAACTCTGTTTATACCCTCTACCCCTTGTGGTGAATGTGGGTATACTAAGTTTGTCTTTCCGTGTAAAACTTTTTTATAATGCATCTAATACACCATAAAGTGTATATGTTCTAGTTTCTTGAGTAATTCTAAGTCGATTTAGCCATTTCCGTCTGTTGAAGATACGCTCACTTTCGAAAAACTCAAAATAAAAGAACATTGTTGGAGTAAAATTGCTTCTAGTTATCCTAAGCAAATTGTGATTGAAATCCAGCAAAATCCGATTAGTAGGATCAGAATTATGAATCAAAATGTAGAACCACAACCCTTAAAATGATCCACGGCATGATATAAGATTTTGCACAAACTCGTTCCATATGACTAGAGATCAAACTGTAAGTCTAAAACCATAATAAAAATTGCTATCGTATTAAAACGTCATGGTTTTCTAGAACTAGAAATCACACTATCAAATTTTGTAAAGATTGGTCTATAATTTACCCTAGGCCCCATATAACCTAAACACTCGGAAAACAGTTTAGTACGTCTAAAACCGTTACAAATATGCTATCATAACAAACTTTGGTACGTGACAGTTTTATAGGACTAAAGTCATACTGTAAATTTCCGTGAATTTTAGTCCATAATTAACCATATATACGTTTACAACCGTAACGGTGCCCCGGTAGGCTAGATGGTAGTGAGCTAGTCTATCAGTACTGGGGTTGCGGGTTCGATTCCCGCCAGAGACTCTGGTCTCCTGCAGACAAGCAAAATGCTATGATAATCAAATTTGGTACGTAACAGTATTATAAGGCTAGAAATCATACTTTAAAATTTCATTCCATAATTTACGCTAGGCCGCATACTAAACCTGCTCTCGGAAAACAGTTTAGTATGTTAAAAAACGTACTAAATAATGCTATTGTAATACAATACGGTACATCAAAGATTTATAGGACTAAAAATCACAGTATAAAATTTCCTCGGTCCATAATTTACCATATAATGTCCAATATTTTTCTCAGTCTGGGAAATTATTTAAATACGACTTAAACCGTAGCTGATATAGATATTGTGGTAAAATTTTGTCCAGTTTTGGTTCATATGGCCAGAAATAATATCATGCAATTTTCTGATTATCAGTCGATATTTACCTAAGATCGCATATTAAGCAGCCTTCTGAAAAGAACTTTTAACGCTTAAACAAATTTCACTACTGTATTGTAATTTGTTCCATTTAGATTTTAAATAACAGAAATTCACTCTAAAGTATTTCGTGGTGATTAGTCCATAATTTACCATGGATCTAATATAAATTCCACTCCTGAAAACTATTTTAGTTCGACATAAGCTATTACGATGATGATATTTTATTCAAGTTAGTTCAAAGTGCTAGAAATAAAAGCATAACACTGACTGATTGTCGTCCGTTTGGTTTAAACTTAATGCAGGACCTTTTAAATGGTTAAATATAGCAAGAAAATGATTATGTAAAAATTTCAAATCGATATTTGAAATATTGCATCGCCAATTTCGAAGAATTTTTATTTTGGAATATATAAGAATTTTTTTAAATTTGTTATGCCGAAAAATTTTGGAGTCGGAGTCGCGAGTTTTTGTGGGTACAACGACTCCGACTCCACAGCCCTTTCTGAAACTATCGATAGTCAATATTAGATATCGATAGGTTTGTAAAAACCATCGATAAATATCGATAGTTTTAAAAACTAACAATATTTCCTACAAAATCAGTAAGAGACTTTTAGTGGTTCTCATATTTTAGTCATCCTCCCGATTTTTTAAAATTCTGCTTTGAAATTGCATTAGTGTTCAGATTATGAAATTCTAGTCTTGTAATTTTTGAATTTTAATCTTGTCTTTCCTCTTCATTTTTTTACATTTTACATACATATAAGTATAAATATACCTACAGCTAACTTAAAGTTGAAAAGTTCGAGAATTACAAAAGAAAATAGAATCGCAGTATACATGAAACGGAGTACCCCTCCCCAATCTTCTCACCAATCTCAGAAATGCTGCAACAAAAATTGCAAGTCAGAGGACTTATTCTGGCAGATGGAAAATCAATAATGTTTAATAATTATTTTATTATATTTATGTATATCCAAGCTGAATGTTATTTAAATAAAAAAACTGAGTTGTGGCTTTAGAAGTTTTATTCGACAAAATTTGAAGAAAAAAAATATTATTAAAAAAAATACATTTAAATACAAAAAATTCTATTGTATTGTTGTATACATACCAGGGCTGTGGAGTCGTCCGAAAAAAGTACTAACTCCGACTCCGACTCCAAACGCTGAAATTTTTAAAGTGCGACTCCGACTCCGACTCCGACTCACGACTCCGACTCCTACTCTAACCGTGATGCGAAATGAATGAGACGTAAAATTATTTCTCTTTTGTGTAGAAACATCTTTATTAAACGAATTATGGGAATCCCCGCGAAATGTGCATAAGAAAAACATGAGTGTTATGGTAGGAATTAAAGGCAGGCCGATAAAGAAGTTTCTACACAAAAGAGAAATAATTTTACGTCACAATTTTTCTAATACATACAAGTATTTATGCGCTATAGCAACACTTATTCTGTACAATGTTGAAAATATTTCAGCGTTGATGGTTAAAAAATTCTGACATTAAAATTATTGGCAATTCCTGTCATTAACATTTTTTAGCATGAGTAAATTATTTAAAAAATCATACATCTTTTTCAACTAGATCAATAACTGAGTATAAGTTTTGCTAATGTAATTTAGACTTTTTCCCGCACGTATAAAAAATATACCTAAATATACTTAAATAGTAAAGTACTTGAATCAACTATTTCTCATAAAATAAATTAAAATCTACTTATTCATATTGATCTGCAAAATATTGCATCGCCAATTTCGAAGAATTTTTATAATGGAAAATATTAGAAATTTTTTTAAATTTTTTATGCCGAAACAATTTTGGAGTCGGAGTCGCGCGTTTTTTTGGGTACTGCGACTCCGACTCCGACTCCGGTACAAAAACCTCAACTCCGACTCTTCAACTCCGACTCCGACTCCGACTCCACAGCCCTGATACATACATACATAAATTGGTATATATAATAAAATACTGGAATTAAAAAACACACATTTCTCTGTATTCATAAACGATTATTTAATTTAACAAACGTTTATTAAGAAAAATTTTCATATAACATTTTGTTTTGTAAACCTTTATTAAATTTAAAATATTTTGTATTCCAAAATTTCACGATATTTTGTAGAAAAACAGTCTAATTACTAGCCCAACACAATGATCTTCATCACTGCATTTAAGCATAAATTCAGGGGTATAAGAACTGGCCTAAAACTAAACCCAATGTTTGATTTCTTAAATTGTAGTAAAGTGGAATTCAGTGAGGTTCTTTTGAGGTTGAATCGCTCGAAACAACTGTATGAAAGGCATGGTCTAAGCCTTTAACAGTTTGTCGTGAATCTTCCTTGTCTTTGTTTTCCATAAAGCAATATCCAGCCATGTTCTGGAAATCGAAATTAAACTCGAATTCGAGTGAAATTGAAATGGCACAAATTTTGAAAATAATACTGTTTTAAATGTTCGTAAAAATATTTCCTTTATATACTACACACTGTCAGTACTACCAATCTTATTTACCGGGTTTAATGTGTGGGTTAACTAATGTGATCTTTAACTTTTTTAATACAGTTCAATAGAATTCAAGCTCACGTTTAAGAATATAGAAAAATAAGAGGTAAATGTATTAAACATCCATTTTTAAGATACTAAAAAAGACATTATCGATTTCAAATCGGTTTGTTTTCAAATCGTTTTGCATCACATAACTGATTATTAATTTGAATAAAATAAATTGAAAAAACTGTATTTTGCTTGCAAAAAAAGGAATACAATTTGAAAAATATTATTGTAAATATCACTTTACTTTAACATACATACTTTATTTATTTTATTTTATTTAAATATGTTTTTTCAATTTGAAAATTTTAATAAAAATACATATTGTGGCAAATGTACGCTTCATTTAACGGTGCTACCAACATAGATTAAAGCTACCAAGTTGTGTTACTGTCAAACGTTGTTAAACAATAAATCCCCAGTAAGCTGACAGTAACAGTAACGTTGCAGCTGCTTAATTTTGTTGTATATAAAGCTATTAAAACGATTATAGTTAGCAGTAAGATGTTACTTAACCGTAGGGTCTAAATCTGTAGCAAATATATTTTTCTTAATTTTTTACTGTACGGTTACTAGGGATGGGCAAATTGAAAAAATATATCGATATAAATCGTATCGATATTTTTTAAGAGTATCGATATTTATTAATTAAAAATATCGATATATCGATGTATCGAACGAATTATGCTGAAATTATGACCAAATTTAAAAACTTAATATACCTATGTCAATACATATTTACATAGGCACAAACATATTACATGTAATTCCATTCTAACTTCTTAATATTTCTTTTAATTTAAAATTTACTGCCTGTCCCTCGATTTCAAACGAATTTTTCATTCGCTTAACTTTTATATAAAACAAAAACCAATTTTAAAATTTAGTTTTTAAGGTAAGTTATGTGAACAACGTTTTCGTTTGAAATTGATGGACCGGCAGGCAGTTAATTCTACAATAAAAAAATTTAAAAAAAAAAGTAAAGAATAAAACTATATTTTTTTTATTCGCCATATGAAATCTATAAAAAAAATTTATTGGGATTATATAATGTCGGATTATTTACTGCCGGTAAACGAAACTTGTGGCACATACTATACAAGTAAACTGTGCAATATTTTATTTTTAATATATAAGAACATGTTCAAATAGAAAAAAAACAAAATATTTTTTTTTTATTATTAACATTCCAACTTTCATGAATCTATTGCTGCTAATGCATGTTCTAGGAACACTTTTCAGAATATTTTTTCCACGCTTGTTTTGTTGTTGTCATCTCTTAAAAAATCGAGACAAAACTGAAGTGTGTAATCTATGAAAAAGCGCCGATATTTGCTTAATATTATTTAAAAACATATGACGCAATTCTTAATAAACAACAGTATTGTAAGCAGTTGAGCAAAAGTTAAAATGTTTAATTTTATTATAAAGAGATCTTAAAAATATCGAATTCGATAGTCGTAGATAAATATTGATGTATCGATATATCGGTATTTTTAATATCGGTGATATATATCGATTATAATTTTTTTAATATCGATATTTTGATATATCGATATTTATTGCCCATCCCTAACGGTTACGCTACTGTCAGCTTACTGTGGCTTAAACGTTTTTCATACAACAATAATTTAAGAAAAACAAAAACTATCAATGGTGCTGAAAACTATCGATGGTGATACGATAGTCAAAAACCATCGATAGTATCCATAGTGCTATCGATAGTTTCAGACCACAAGTTCATATAAATTTTTCTTCTAAAATTTCATCTTAACTCACATACACAAGAATAAGCAGACGACAGATGAACTTAGAAAACCTAACAACAAATTACATGTTATTTTGTATTTAGTTGTCACTGTTTTTTTTTAGTATTCATAACGAAATGATAACTTTAAAAAACTTTGTCAGAGACGGAAAGCTTAACATTTTACTTATGTACCTTTTGCGTACAGATTCAAAAGATACGAAAAATGTCAGAATTATACCTGAAGTCATCAAAAGATACGAAAAATCTATCTTTCGTATCCTAATGGCATCACTGATACATACACATTAAACATCAAAAAACAAGATAGTGCATTAAAATTCAAAAAACATTAGTTTTCTGCGCATAAACTTACATAGTAAATGAGCACATACATGATCACACAAACACGTGTGAGTGGTATGCTCAATGTCTGTTTACATTTCCTTCTCTTTACTACAGTGACGTTTAAATGACGTAAAAATGAGAGTGAAATGTTAACGGACCTGTGCATTGCCCTGTCTTGTTTTCTTTGTTTCATGAGTATATGTACTTGTATGCCTTTGCTGCGACACTGTCAACGAAGCGACTACACTTTTGTTTGCCTTTGACAAAAAATAAGAAATAAAGAACTGTTTCTTCTTTCAATATTAAAGGTGATTTGATGAAATTTTGTACCTATGTTTCAATTCATAAGGGCGAAACGTACTGAAAATGGTGAGAATCGATCCATAATATTTACTGGCCCCCATATAAACTTGTTTCAAGAATAGTGTTTGTGCCTAAAAACCATTTTATTATGTTGGTATTTGGATTAAATTTGGGCCAAACTAATTTTATTGCAACCTTAGTCATCTTACCAAATATTACTGGAATCGGTGCATATTTGATGATAGCTCCCATGCCATAACTTCGTTATAAATGTTGGTATTGGCATAATAACGTTTACGATAGCTACTATGTCTTAACAAAATGTTGTGCTAGTAGGTCCAAAATTAGCCATAGGTCCCATATAAGCCTCCATCCTAAAAGAGTTTTACATGAATCTTAACCTTATAACAAATTATTGTTCTGGCGGGTCCATGAATGCCCGTGAGTCCCAAATAGGGTACACTCTCGAAAAACTGTTGTATTTACTCATGTTGATAAAAAGTAACACAAGCAGCATTCACTAGCAACATGTTCTTAAGATCGATAAGGTATACATTGATGCTAAAATGTGTGAATTTATAATACTTAAAAATCTAATCAATTATTCAATGTAACTCTTGAATTAATTACTTACAATTATTAACCCTTCTCTTCAGAAAGGTATCTAATGTTATGATATTTACATCTGATGGCTAGACATGGTTAATTTGCGTTCGTCATTGCCATCTCAAAATATGTAAAGTAACAGTATGTAACTGCATCTTAACAAATCTCCAAATTATTTTATACGTATTTTACTTTACCCTTATTCTTCTACGAGCTTTAATCTTATGAAAAATAGCCATGCTCGATCACTTTAATTGATCTCTTAATCGAGCTAACATCATAATCATAAAGAATAAAAAATAAAAAAAAAATAAGAAAGAATATAACCTTACAGCGCAAATTTTAATAGACTTTCATTAAAAGTGATTAACATTTTCTCGGTTTTTACGAGTCATAAATGAAATTTGGTGAAATAAATAAAATTTTCAAACAAGTTTACAATTCTTTTTTTCGTTTGAAAATTTACCCAATCGTATTCTGAGAGTAAACCTCGATCCCAAACATTGGGTAAAGACCCACGAGGTCTGTGCAAAGCTTCAGCGTATTACGCTGGAAAGGTTAGTATACAAAACCTCGTGATTAATCTTATAAACTAAATTCTATTAAAAAAATTACCCCTCTTGCAATAGCTCGCCATACCCAACCACGTTACACGGAGTCTCAAGTAAAATCATCTTCTCACGAAAAATTCAGGACTGCTTAACCTGGGAATCTACCAACTGTCAAAATTCTTCTGGAAAGACTTCAATCGCGGCATTGTGAGCAACGTAACTCGGGATTTGACCCATCGTCACCAGGATTTTACCACCCCTTATAGTCACCAGCTAATAGCAACTACTACAGCTTAAAACCTTTATACCCAAATGAGTATAATATAATCACGTATTTTTCAAACTTACATTTTTATTAAATTTAAAAAAACTCTCATTGTTTCCGATGTGCAAATATGGACCAAGCCTATGATTAACTTATTATCATTAGGAAGATTAGCCCTTAAAATTTTCACCAATCTTGTTCAAATTTTTTTTTCAGTCATTAAATTTTCAACAAATAACCATAACCTTTTAACTCTTAATACAATCGAATTTAAACTTCAACCAAATAAAACTTTACGTTCCTAAAGAAAAGCAACGACAAAAATTTACATTAACTAATCCAGAAGCAAATCTCTATAAAAGAACAATAACATATCATCCTGCAAATTATTCAAATTCCAAACTAAGTAGCAAAACTAAACTAACTCTTGTAGCTAGCTAATTTTGCACATGTACATATATGTATCTTATTTTTTAACCAATGTGTTCTTAAATTAGTTTTTACTATTTATATATTTTTTTTCAAAGCAAAACCCACTTGAAATAATCCCATCATTGTTTTTGTAAAACAAAACTTAATGATCATTAAATTATGAATTTGGGAATAGCGTTTTTTTATTAACAGAAAATGATCATTAAGTTTAACCCCATCCAAATTTAACTAAATATTACATTAAAAGACTAAATGATATGAAAATATTGTTACGTTACTGCCTTTTCAATAACGTTTTTGGTTTATTTCCTTTATAATAAACCTCTTGAGTTCTTTTATTGCAACTTTAATAAAATAAATAAAACACTTTAGACACTTTACTTTATAGCTGTACTATAAACTATTCACGCCACTTTATTTAGAACTTAGTCAATTATACCACTAATAATTGTGATGTACACACTTAAATAATCGTACTAATACTGATTATCGATGCCAACCTTCGCGAGTATTTATACTCTGTTCGCTGACATCTAGATGTCTCTAGATCATTCTACTCGGCGAAATGTCTGTAACATCTTAGACATTTCTGGGCGAATCGAGATTTTATTATCTTACAGCGAATATCATTATGCATTTACACTGTGGCTGAATTTAAATTGATTTATACATCAATAAACTAAAAGATAATAAAAGATAATAATAAGCTTAAAGATAATCTCAACACTATTATGTTATACATTTATCTATAACAATCATAACATTACATTTGTACTAGAAAATTCTGTACAGTGGGTTTACATTAAAAATATGCGAAACTTATACAATAACATTTTAAACTAATAACATTTCTAATAAACTAAACTTATTCTTAACTAAAGTTACTTTCGTAACAATATGCAGAGTTAAAGAATCAAATGTTCCCTTGTTTTGTTTATACTCATGTTCCGAATTAGACTACTATCAAATTGTTTCTTTCTTATAAAAAAACTACTCATAAAATCTTAGGTGTGAGCATTAATAGGCTTCAATGTTTGCTAACTTAACCAAAGGTAATCTTGAGGACTTGTTTTTTTTAAATTTGCAGCAGCTATTTTCAGCGCTAATCAACATGGGCATCGTAATCTTGAAGGCCTTCCAGAACAACGACCACCTACATGTTTGTTAAGTCAACAAATTTAGAAACTTATTTACATCATTGTTAATGTAGGAGCAGCAATAATGATCTTCCACTACTTCTAACTTCATTAGTATGATCGTAAACATTTCGGGTGTAAGTAAAATTAAAGCTTAGTAGGTAATCTCATTATTGCTGATACATACATTTACACATTATTATATTTTGGTTACAAGTTCTACTTGTTCTCTTGCATGACTAAATTTTTTTTTGTATGCATATGTTCTTTTTAAAAACACATATAATAATTATCACGTTCGATAAATAATAAAGGCAAATTGGTCTTTAAAACAATATTAATGCTCTCACAGTTTTATATACGTAGATATATGTATATAATTTTTTTATTTAGCTAAATAGTTTAGTATAATGATTTTGCTTAGATACATACATGAAATTACAACTTATTTATATACTATTATCATTCTCGGTAATCGATTTCTATTGAATTTTTGTCTTTTACTAGAAAGTTTGTATTTAAGCTAATTTAATAAAGTCCTTATGTAAATAAATTTTGAATTTGACAGAATGTCTGAATAAATTAACTAAAAGTATTTTCTTAGGTTGATAAGGAGTTAGGTGTAGTTCGAATGAGGTCCTTAACAAATATCTTAGTCATTTGGAAAAAGAGATTGGGAGGGTTTTGAGACTAGCCTATTCATAACATCTTATAGTGCTTCTAATACGGGTAGACTGGGTGAAATGTGTCTTTCGGTTTTAATAGCTACGTGACTATAAATGGGCTTCTGTTGATAACTTATAGTCATTTCGGTCCACTTAAATTCTCATGATAACATCGTGTTCAAAAAAATTGGGAGTCTATAACAAAATAATTCTGTATACAAACCGGAATTTGTTTTAAGGGAGGACCGAACTACCCCGCCCGACTGATAGCTAGCTCTTCAATGGCTTCCGCAGTCCTCTCTTGGCAATTTCTAAGTGCACGGGACTTTTTTACTTATTTGATTTGTTTGTGTTCATCACAGTAAAATAAATGGCGCCTAACGTGTGGCAGAAAGTTAAACAACCCAAAGGTGCTTTCTGTTCCTGATTCCGATAGATTTTGTAGATTTCATTAGATTCTTTTTCAGAAATATCAGGTGATAATTTCTCATTTCTAAGAAAATATCTTACTACACTTGTGAGGATTTCGTTAATTTTCGGTTGTGAGTTAAATGACCGACATATAGTGGTTCTTGAAAGTGTTAGATATTTATATCCAACTGACTATTACTTTGTAAGGACTAGTTATCAGACCTTAAATAAAGTTTAGGATCACAGGCATTATGTAAAGCGAAATTCTGTCCAACTTTTATTTAAAATATTAGCGGAAACGAGTCTGGTTTGTCATTAAAAAAAGTTTTAATCTTGTTGATATAAAGGTCTCCGTAGACTGGCTATTTTATCCTACATATTTTATCAACTTAATAATAACCGAATGAAAACACGTATTAAAAATATAATGAATTTATTAAAACTCAGAAGTTCCTAGTAAATGTCTTGTTCTTTTAGTTAGGATTTATATGTTTTCAAGGAAGAAATCTTTTGATTAGGGAATTCAAATTCTAGTTCTAGGTCATTCGTAAAAGTTAGTTTAATTGTTAATAACAAATTGTTATTTGTGTGGAGGAAAGTCTTTAGAATAGCACCAAACAGCATTAAAGTATAACTAACTACATCTTGATACTTCAGCGTTTTTTTTTTTTGTAATCAAATTGTATTTCACAAGAATACCTAAATTTCTTCAGCTACTGATAACAAAAGTTCAAGTATTTATCGTAATACTTATTTGGATATAGTACCATATACATAAATACATTTTTAAATGGATTGTTTTTATATTTCTCTTTCATTTCTTAAAAAGTTATTTGAACAAAGCACATACATATGTAAATACCTGCACCATTTCAGAAAAAAAACAAATACATATACATATAAAAAACTTCACGGGTTGGACTTAAACAATATAATAAATTTTTTTTTAATTATTTTTACTACTTTCCTCAATTTTGAAGAAATCAAGTATACGGCTTAATTCTTTGCTTTGACATATAAATTCAAACGAAATGTCTCTCCCTAGAACCCCACCAGGTGAACCTTCGGGTTGCGTTTCAATATTACCTGTTACTACCGCACCAATATTGCCATTAGCGGCTATTTCAGTTTCTGAGGCAGTATGCCAAATTTGCAATAATTACATATATGTCTAGAACGGATGACTATTTGATAAAAACGAACTGTCATCATTCATTTCATCGATCATGCATCGAAAACTTTCTATCCAACACCGCAGAGTGTCCTACTTGCAACAGTTCGTGTCAATAGCTGACCTAAAGAAAATAAATTTTCTGAGTAAACAAAATCAAACAGAAAAATCTTTCCATAGAAATCGAGGTCGAGGTGCGATAAGAAAAGCATATAATACCTGCTTTCAAGCTCAGGCTCTGTCCCAAGATAGTCAACGCACTTTTGAAAATATAAATGTAACTAATAACATAGAGGAAGTCTCAACACCAAGGCGTATAAGCCAACCTGTTGATTCTCCTAACCAAAATAATCCCTCAAATTTAATGTTCCATAATAATTCAAGCGTTACGGTAGATTATAATTATATCAATAGGATGATAGAGATAAATATTACTCGATTACTTAAGGTGTTATGATACTTGCTATTTTTTGTATTGGATTTTTTTAGGATTGACTGAATGAAACAACAAATGCGAGAAAGAACAAGAAATACAATACAATATAAAATGTAAACAAAACAAACAATATTGCCCACGTTTTGTTCCCACAAAAACCGTCAAAAAAGCTATAAATCGCAAAAAAAAAAAGTTAAAACCCGCTACTTTCGATCAAAAACTAAAAAAGTTAGCAGCAGTGCTAACATTTAATCTGGAAATGTAAATTTTAAGTTACAAATTTTTATATCTTTTTTGACAGTCTAATGGCCATTTTCTCATTAGCCGATTATCTTTTTTCCCAACGAAAAACTGTACATTAAAGAAATTTGATTTTCTCAATGACTCAATTGCTTCCATTCTGTCGCAAAGCTAACCGGCACTCATCTGCCAATTATTTATTTGCCGTACAGATAAATTCAATCAGCTGACTCCCAACTATTTACATGTATTTTAAGAGGTGTTGCCAACTGAAACCAATGTTTTTTGCCGGAATATTGAGAAAACCAAAATCGGTAATGATCAGTTTATCGGTCTAATAAATTTATGTCGACATTAAGTAACAGGAAGATTGTCGATACATTGAGAAAATGGCCATAAGATTATTTATCGATAACACACATATATTTTTTTGACATTTCAAGATTTTTTATGGTATAATCAAACTCTTTACACTTAGTCATTTTTTCTATGCAAATATATTTGCACTGTTCTCCAATATAGAAAAAATACAAAAAAATAGCAAGTATCATAACACCATTACCAATTTAAACCTTGTTCCTACCGTAAACACTAATCAGCCACCATTAGTAAGAAATGGAAATAGTTATGCTGAAATTCGAAATGCGAATGACAACAATTTTTCACATAATTCAGTCCATCGTATAAATACACCATTAGTTAATAATTCCAACTTTTCAAATTATAATATGGATAAAATAACTGCTATAATTTCTAGTTGGTGTATTAAATTTGACGGTTCCCCAAATGGTCATAAATTCTCTATCGAATTCGTTCACTTACATAAATTTCAATGGATATTTTACTCCCATCGTTAAAAACCTAAATGTGCTTTTGCATGGAAAAGCAAAAGACTGGTTGGTATTGGCGGTACAGAAAACATGTCACATCGTGTAGTTGGGAGGAATTTCCTGAAGCCATACGATGTCAATATCGTGATTTCAAATCTTCATTTGACATTAAAGAAGAGCTAAGAAATAGAAAACAAAAGGTTGGAGAAACGTTCGACGTGTACTTTGATTTAATCGCATCCATTATGGATATATATATCAGAAATTGAACTTATCGAAATATTGACTCGGAATTTGAGGCCTGAAATCCGCCAGGACCTACTTTATATTCCCGTACACTCCATGTCTCATTTGCGCAAGTTAGTGCAAATGAAAGAATCGTTTCATAATGATGAACATGTTCGCAAAAACTTGGCTTATCGCCCTCCAAATACTTTGGTCCCTAGAAGACATATCGCGTAGGTTGAATATGTAGCAGATAAAATTTATCTGAAGCAAATCAATTTGACTAATCCTGAAGTTAACGCCCTTCAAAATCAGGAAAAACTTTTTTGTGTCCAGGAGCGACATATTTTTTGAGTTGTGGATACCAGAAAGGCTGCGAAATAATGTTATATCCAGGGCACACGATGACCCAATAGCATGTCACGGTGGTATGGTGAAAATTATTGAACTTATTTGCAGAAATTTCAATTGGCCAGGATTAGTGAAGGACGTTCGAGATTATATAAGAAAATGTGAGATTTGCAAAAGTTCCAAAGCACCAAACTACAATTTGAAGCCAGAAATGGGCAAACAAGCTCTTTCTATTCGCCCTATACAGCGGTTATATATTGATCTACTAGGTCCCTACTTAAGAAGCAAATTAGGCTGCATTGGACTGCTAATTGTTTTAGATCATCTAAAGTTTCATGTACACGACATGTTTTTTACATCTGACTTGTCAAATTTCCCACTGCAAAATACATACATGTCGTGTGTAACCTTTAAAACATTGCATCTGTAAAAGTCAGACGCAAAGTCATCTGACAAAATTTCAATTAGAGCGTGCTCTATTTTCTTTTGACAAACCATCTGACATCAGCTGTGTCAGAAATCTATGCCGGGAAGAAACCCGCTGCGGCGGTGCATTGTTGGCGGAATCATTAGCCGGCTTAAGTTAATATTTTACAATACCGATATATGTATAATAATTTCACCATTGAATAGAAAAAAGTACATATATAAATAAAAACGCATCATTATAATATCCTAAATTGGTATATTCGAAGTTAAAGAAAAAAAAATGTTTATATGGCTGAACTTTTTTACGGCGCAAATAAAAATTTTTGTGGCGGCAGCACTCAATTTTGAAACCAAGAACTACTTTGGTTTATACCATAACTGCAGAGAAAAAACATAGACAATGTCAGAAGCAAATTACATGTACGCTTGTTACCAAATGTTATTAGCCTTCTGTAAAACAGCAATTTTGACAGACATTCACAATTACAAATGACATGAAGAGTTGACAAGTCAGATGTAAAAAACATGTCGTCTACGGGCACCTTAACCAAATTCCACTGGTTGTTCCCTATGAAAAAATTACATCTCACATTATTATGGATTACTTGCAAAAACAAATTTTTGAAGTTTTTGGAGTACCAGAAAATAGAATCAGTGATATCTGATCTCAATTTCGAGCAAACGACTTAAATGCATTCTTAACTACTTATGGAATCAATCACATATATACAGCGGTATATTCCCCGCAAAGTAATGCTTCGGAACGTGTAAACAGGTCTATTATAGCAGGTATTCGAGCATATCTGAAATCGGATAATAGAAAGTGGGATGAGAATTTATCCAAAATAAGCTGCGCCTTACGGAATTCGTATCATCAGGCAATACAACGTACACCATATCACGCTATGTTCGGATTGGATATGATTACGCATGAAAATTGTATGCTTTGCTCAGAAATGTACAGTTACTCGATGCACCTTCTTACCACTTTTCTCGGGAGGACAATCTTAATCTAATTCGTTGGACTTTAAGAAAACATATTCGGGATGCTTACGAAGTGATCCGTTATCAATACATTCTACGCACAAGGCCTCAATCCTTCCAAAAAGGCAAAGAAATCTTAAGGAGAAATTTTGCCCAAAGCAGCAGTGAAAAAAACTTTAACTCAAAATGTTCTCCTCTATTTATAAAATGTAGAGTCAGGCAAAAAGTAGGCAATCATTACCATATAATCGAAGATTTTCAAGGTAAAGTAGTGGGAACATACCATGCCAAAGATTGACGCACATAAGCCGCTCTTTGTCTAGCTAATCATTATATGTAAACATAATTATTATCTAGTTTTGTAGTGAACGGTTTCACAGGACACTACTTTCTAATGACAAAGGCTAGTATTTGTTTTTTTCCATTTTTTTCTCTCTTTATGACAGTTTTTCTCTAAGAAATTAAATTTAAATAACCAAATTAACCCCGTTCTATATTTCATGTTTTCATCTTAAATTTTTATTAGAAAATATTTAGATGCCATAAATGTATACATTATGTTACATTGTACATATTTTTACGTAAAACATGCAGGAGCAAAGCTTATGTAGTCGAAAAACTTATTTATTTGCAAAACTGTTGTATTTACTCATGTTGATAAAAAGTAACACAAGCAGCATGTAACTGCATCTTAACAAACCTCCAAATAATTTTATACGTATTTTACTTTACCCTTATTCTTCTACGAGCTTTAATCTTATGAAAAATAGCCATGCTCGATCACTTTAATTGATCTCTTAATAGAGCTAACATCATCATCATAAAGAATAAAAAATAAAAAAAAAATGAAAGAATATCCCTCATATTCATAAAAAATATTTTTGATTAATAAAATGTTTATTAAACAAATTTTCATAGAAAATTCGTTTCATAAACCTGCTATAAACCTAAAATATTTTTTATGCATATGGGGGTACAACCTTACAGCGCATATTTTAATAGACTTTCATTAAAAGTGATTAACATTTTCTCGGTTTTTACGAGTCATAAAAGAAATTTGGTGAAATAAATAAAATTTTACAAACAAGTTTACAATTCTTTTATTCTTTTGAAAATTTACCCAATCGTATTCTGAGAGTAAACCTCGATCCCAAACATTGGCTAAAGACCCACGAGGCCTGTGCAAAGCTTCAGCGTATTACGCTGGAAAGGTTACTATACAAAACCTCGTAATTAATCTTATAAACTAAATTCTATTAAAAAAATTACCCCTCTTGCAATAGCTCGCCCAACCACGTTACTCGGAATCTCAAGTAAAATCATCTTCTCACGAAAAATTCAGGACTGCTTAACCTGGGAATCTACCAACTGTCAAAATTCTTCTGGAAAGACTTCAATCCCGTAATTGTGACCAACGTAACTCGGGCTTTTACCCATCGTCACCAGGCTTTTACCACCCCTTTTAGTCACCAGCTAATAGCAACTACTACAGCTTACATTTAGTGTCACGTTACCAAAAACCTTTATACCCAAATGAGTATAATATAATAACGTGTTTTTCAAACTTTTATTTTTATTAAATTTAAAAAAACTCTCATTGTTTCCGATGCCCAAATATGGACCAAGCCTATGATTAACTTATTATCATAAGGAAGATTAGCCCTAAAAATTTTCACCAATCTTGTTCAAATTTTTTTTTCAATCATTAAATTTTCAACAAATAACCATAACCTTTTAACTCTTAATACAATCGAATTTAAACTTCAACCAAATAAAACTTTACGTTCCTAAAGAAAAGCAACGACAAAAATTTACATAAACTAATCCATAAGCAAATCTCTATAAGAAAACAATAACATATCATCCTGCAAATTATTCAAATTCCAAACTAAGTAGCAAAACTAAACTAACTCTTGTAGCTAGCTAATTTTGCACATGTACATATATGTATCTTAATTTTTAACCAATGTGTTCTTAAATTAGTTTTTACTATTTATATATTTTTTTTCAAAGCAAAACCGACTTGAAATAATCCCATCATTGTTTTTGTAAAACAAAACTTAATGATCATTAAATTATGAATTTGGGAATTGCGTTTTTTTTTATTAACAGAAAATGATCGTATACATGTTTGGTAAGTCCACAAATTAAGAAACTTATTTACATCATTGTTAATGTATGAGCAGCAATGATGATCTTCCACTACTTCTAACTTCATTAGTATGATCGTAAACATTTCGGTTGTAAGTAAAATTAAAGCTTAGTAGGTAATCTCATTATTGCTGATACATACATTTACACATTATTATATTTTGGTTACAAGTTCTACTTGTTCTCTTGCATGACTAAATTTTTTTTTGTATGCATATGTTCTTTTTAAAAACACATATAATAATTATCACGTTCGATAAATAATAAAGGCAAATTGGTCTTTAAAACAATATTAATGCTCTCACAGTTTTATATACGTAGATATATGTATATAATTTTTTTATTTAGCTAAATAGTTTAGTATAATGATTTTGCTTAGATACATACATGAAATTACAACTTATTTATATACTATTATCATTCTCGGTAATCGATTTCTATTGAATTTTTGTCTTTTACTAGAAAGTTTGTATTTAAGGGGCAGTAAAAGCTTCTGGTCATTCGTTAAAAGAGTAAGGGTTAATGCTAGTTCTTCAATACCAACTCTTTTAAAGGATGGCCAAACATTCACGAACCTGGTTGATAAGGCTAATTGTTTTGCCGAATTATTTGCAAATAATTCTAACCTACCAGATAGCAATCAACCACTACCCGAACTCGAAAAAGTATCCGTAACTATGCCTAAAATATTTTTTCGGGCTCGAGCTGTTAAAAAGGTTCTTGCGGATCTCGACATAAACAAGTCTCCTGGCCCGGATGGTATACATGCACTGGTCTTGAAGCAGTGCTCTTCGACGCTAGCTCGTCCCTTAGCAAATCTTTTCAGCACTCTATACCATGCTGGTGAATTTCCCGTCTGCTGGAAAGTTGCTAATGTAACGCCAATTCCTAAAAAAGGAGTGGCTAATAACCCTGAAAATTACCGCCCAATTGCAATTTGTTCGGCACTTTCCAAAGTTATGGAGAGTATGGTAAATCACCATCTTGTAAAATTTTTAGAGTCAAATTACCTACTAAGCGACCGCCAGTATGGCTTTCGTAGAGGTCGTTCTACTGGAGACCTACTGGCCCTGTTATCAGAAAAATGGTGTCGTTCCATTCACCATTTTGGCGAAAGTAAGGTAATTGCTTTAGATATTTCCAAGGCGTTTGACAGAGTCTGGCATGGTGCACTCTTGTCTAAACTTGTTGCATTTGGTGTCGGTGATAATTTCTCTCGATTTATATCGAGCTTTCTCAGAGATCGCACTATACGGGTTGTTATAGATGGGGTTTCATCAAACGAGTTCAAGATTCATTCAGGGGTACCGCAAGGCTCCGTTCTTTCTCCTACTCTATTTCTTATTTTTCTAAATGACCTCTTATGTCAAACTTCCAACCCTATCTATTCTTTTGCAGATGACAGCAACCTTTGCCATTCGTATTCATTTGGTTACAGACCAGGCGTGTCCGATGTTTGTGCTATGAGACAGAACATGAATGATACGCTTGGCCGTGACCTAGACATAATCTCAGAATGGGGTCGTGCGAATAGGGTCGAATTTAATGCCCGAAAGACCCAATGTTGCGTACTAACGCATAAACGCGCGACGGATCAAGGTGCCTCATCTGTATGTATGGGTGGTATAAATATTGAGGAAACAGAATCTCTTGATGTTCTGGGCATGAGGATACAATGTGATGTCCGATGGACAGAACATATATTCAAGGTGTCGAAAGAAGCATTCAAGTGCCTCGGTTTTTTGAAACGGTGTAAGATATACTTCACTCCATCTGATCTCCTTACTATTTATACCACCTATATCCGACCAAGAATGGAATACAACTCTCATGTGTGGGCCGGTGCTTCAAAGTCTATTTTGGAGCTTCTCGACCGCGTGCAGGAGAGGGCGAAGGTTCTCATTGGCGACAGTAGGGTATCCAATTCTATTGACTCCCTTGAGCACCGTCGCAATGTGGGTTGTACTTGCCTATTTTATCGGTACTACAACGGGATGTGTTCTGATGAAATTAGGGATTTGGTTCCCGAGACCCATAGCTTTGTTCGTAATACACGCTTTTCCTCAAGAGCACATCCTTTTGTGGTCGATTGGCCGGTGAATCGTACAACGCATTACAGGGAAAATTCGTTTTTTGGCCGGACAGTTCGTATGTGGAATAACCTTCCTGCTGAAGTCTTCCCTCTCACTTACAACATGAAAAAGTTCAAGTCGAATGTTCACAAACACTACTCCCTCTTTCCTCCTTCCCATAACCTATTTTCCTAGTTCCAACACAATGCATTGCATTAGTAGGGGTCATCCCCTGAGTGCTGGTCCCAACAAAAAAAAAAAAAAAAAAAAAATTTAATAAAGTCCTTATGTAAATAAATTTTGAATTTGACAGAATGTCTGAATAAATTAACTAAAAGTATTTTCTTAGGTTGATAAGGAGTTAGGTGTAGTTCGAATGAGGTCCTTAACAAATATCTTAGTCATTTGGAAAAAGAGATTGGGAGGGTTTTGAGACTAGCCTATTCATAACATCTTATAGTGCTTCTAATACGGGTAGACTGGGTGAAATGTGTCTTTCGGTTTTAATAGCTACGTGACTATAAATGGGCTTCTGTTGATAACTTATAGTCATTTCGGTCCACTTAAATTCTCATGATAACATCGTGTTCAAAAAAATTGGGAGTCTATAACAAAATAATTCTGTATACAAACCGGAATTTGTTTTAAGGGAGGACCGAACTACCCCGCCCGACTGATAGCTAGCTCTTCAATGGCTTCCGCAGTCCTCTCTTGGCAATTTCTAAGTGCACGGGACTTTTTTACTTATTTGATTTGTTTGTGTTCATCACAGTAAAATAAATGGCGCCTAACGTGTGGCAGAAAGTTAAACAACCCAAAGGTGCTTTCTGTTCCTGATTCCGATAGATTTTGTAGATTTCATTAGATTCCTTTTCAGAAATATCAGGTGATAATTTCTCATTTCTAAGAAAATATCTTACTACACTTGTGAGGATTTCGTTAATTTTCGGTTGTGAGTTAAATGACCGACATATAGTGGTTCTTGAAAGTGTTAGATATTTATATCCAACTGACTATTACTTTGTAAGGACTAGTTATCAGACCTTAAATAAAGTTTAGGATCACAGGCATTATGTAAAGCGAAATTCTGTCCAACTTTTATTTAAAATATTAGCGGAAACGAGTCTGGTTTGTCATTAAAAAAAGTTTTAATCTTGTTGATATAAAGGTCTCCGTAGACTGGCTATTTTATCCTACATATTTTATCAACTTAATAATAACCGAATGAAAACACGTATTAAAAATATAATGAATTTATTAAAACTCAGAAGTTCCTAGTAAATGTCTTGTTCTTTTAGTTAGGATTTATATGTTTTCAAGGAAGAAATCTTTTGATTAGGGAATTCAAATTCTAGTTCTAGGTCATTCGTAAAAGTTAGTTTAATTGTTAATAACAAATTGTTATTTGTGTGGAGGAAAGTCTTTAGAATAGCACCAAACAGCATTAAAGTATAACTAACTACATCTTGATACTTCAGCGTTTTTTTTTTTGTAATCAAATTGTATTTCACAAGAATACCTAAATTTCTTCAGCTACTGATAACAAAAGTTCAAGTATTTATCGTAATACTTATTTGGATATAGTACCATATACATAAATACATTTTTAAATGGATTGTTTTTATATTTCTCTTTCATTTCTTAAAAAGTTATTTGAACAAAGCACATACATATGTAAATACCTGCACCATTTCAGAAAAAAAAACAAATACATATACATATAAAAAACTTCACGGGTTGGACTTAAACAATATAATAAATTTTTTTTTAATTATTTTTACTACTTTCCTCAATTTTGAAGAAATCAAGTATACGGCTTAATTCTTTGCTTTGACATATAAATTCAAACGAAATGTCTCTCCCTAGAACCCCACCAGGTGAACCTTCGGGTTGCGTTTCAATATTACCTGTTACTACCGCACCAATATTGCCATTAGCGGCTATTTCAGTTTCTGAGGCAGTATGCCAAATTTGCAATAATTACATATATGTCTAGAACGGATGACTATTTGATAAAAACGAACTGTCATCATTCATTTCATCGATCATGCATCGAAAACTTTCTATCCAACACCGCAGAGTGTCCTACTTGCAACAGTTCGTGTCAATAGCTGACCTAAAGAAAATAAATTTTCTGAGTAAACAAAATCAAACAGAAAAATCTTTCCATAGAAATCGAGGTCGAGGTGCGATAAGAAAAGCATATAATACCTGCTTTCAAGCTCAGGCTCTGTCCCAAGATAGTCAACGCACTTTTGAAAATATAAATGTAACTAATAACATAGAGGAAGTCTCAACACCAAGGCGTATAAGCCAACCTGTTGATTCTCCTAACCAAAATAATCCCTCAAATTTAATGTTCCATAATAATTCAAGCGTTACGGTAGATTATAATTATATCAATAGGATGATAGAGATAAATATTACTCGATTACTTAAGGTGTTATGATACTTGCTATTTTTTGTATTGGATTTTTTTAGGATTGACTGAATGAAACAACAAATGCGAGAAAGAACAAGAAATACAATACAATATAAAATGTAAACAAAACAAACAATATTGCCCACGTTTTGTTCCCACAAAAACCGTCAAAAAAGCTATAAATCGCAAAAAAAAAAGTTAAAACCCGCTACTTTCGATCAAAAACTAAAAAAGTTAGCAGCAGTGCTAACATTTAATCTGGAAATGTAAATTTTAAGTTACAAATTTTTATATCTTTTTTGACAGTCTAATGGCCATTTTCTCATTAGCCGATTATCTTTTTTCCCAACGAAAAACTGTACATTAAAGAAATTTGATTTTCTCAATGACTCAATTGCTTCCATTCTGTCGCAAAGCTAACCGGCACTCATCTGCCAATTATTTATTTGCCGTACAGATAAATTCAATCAGCTGACTCCCAACTATTTACATGTATTTTAAGAGGTGTTGCCAACTGAAACCAATGTTTTTTGCCGGAATATTGAGAAAACCAAAATCGGTAATGATCAGTTTATCGGTCTAATAAATTTATGTCGACATTAAGTAACAGGAAGATTGTCGATACATTGAGAAAATGGCCATAAGATTATTTATCGATAACACACATATATTTTTTTGACATTTCAAGATTTTTTATGGTATAATCAAACTCTTTACACTTAGTCATTTTTTCTATGCAAATATATTTGCACTGTTCTCCAATATAGAAAAAATACAAAAAAATAGCAAGTATCATAACACCATTACCAATTTAAACCTTGTTCCTACCGTAAACACTAATCAGCCACCATTAGTAAGAAATGGAAATAGTTATGCTGAAATTCGAAATGCGAATGACAACAATTTTTCACATAATTCAGTCCATCGTATAAATACACCATTAGTTAATAATTCCAACTTTTCAAATTATAATATGGATAAAATAACTGCTATAATTTCTAGTTGGTGTATTAAATTTGACGGTTCCCCAAATGGTCATAAATTCTCTATCGAATTCGTTCACTTACATAAATTTCAATGGATATTTTACTCCCATCGTTAAAAACCTAAATGTGCTTTTGCATGGAAAAGCAAAAGACTGGTTGGTATTGGCGGTACAGAAAACATGTCACATCTTGTAGTTGGGAGGAATTTCCTGAAGCCATACGATGTCAATATCGTGATTTCAAATCTTCATTTGACATTAAAGAAGAGCTAAGAAATAGAAAACAAAAGGTTGGAGAAACGTTCGACGTGTACTTTGATTTAATCGCATCCATTATGGATATATATATCAGAAATTGAACTTATCGAAATATTGACTCGGAATTTGAGGCCTGAAATCCGCCAGGACCTACTTTATATTCCCGTACACTCCATGTCTCATTGTAGCAGATAAAATTTATCTAAAGCAAATCAATTTGACTAATCCTGAAGTTAACGCCCTTCAAAATCAGGAAAAACTTTTTTGTGTCCAGGAGCGACATATTTTTTGAGTTGTGGATACCAGAAAGGCTGCGAAATAATGTTATATCCAGGGCACACGATGACCCAATAGCATGTCACGGTGGTATGGTGAAAATTATTGAACTTATTTGCAGAAATTTCAATTGGCCAGGATTAGTGAAGGACGTTCGAGATTATATAAGAAAATGTGAGATTTGCAAAAGTTCCAAAGCACCAAACTACAATTTGAAGCCAGAAATGGGCAAACAAGCTCTTTCTATTCGCCCTATACAGCGGTTATATATTGATCTACTAGGTCCCTACTTAAGAAGCAAATTAGGCTGCATTGGACTGCTAATTGTTTTAGATCATCTAAAGCATGTACACGACATGTTTTTTACATCTGACTTGTCAAATTTCCCACTGCAAAATACATACATGTCGTGTGTAACCTTTAAAACATTGCATCTGTAAAAGTCAGACGCAAAGTCATCTGACAAAATTTCAATTAGAGCGTGCTCTATTTTCTTTTGACAAACCATCTGACATCAGCTGTGTCAGAAATCTATGCCGGGAAGAAACCCGCTGCGGCGGTGCATTGTTGGCGGAATCATTAGCCGGCTTAAGTTAATATTTTACAATACCGATATATGTATAATAATTTCACCATTGAATAGAAAAAAGTACATATATAAATAAAAACGCATCATTATAATATCCTAAATTGGTATATTCGAAGTTAAAGAAAAAAAAATGTTTATATGGCTGAACTTTTTTACGGCGCAAATAAAAATTTTTGTGGCGGCAGCACTCAATTTTGAAACCAAGAACTACTTTGGTTTATACCATAACTGCAGAGAAAAAACATAGACAATGTCAGAAGCAAATTACATGTACGCTTGTTACCAAATGTTATTAGCCTTCTGTAAAACAGCAATTTTGACAGACATTCACAATTACAAATGACATGAAGAGTTGACAAGTCAGATGTAAAAAACATGTCGTCTACGGGCACCTTAACCAAATTCCACTGGTTGTTCCCTATGAAAAAATTACATCTCACATTATTATGGATTACTTGCAAAAACAAATTTTTGAAGTTTTTGGAGTACCAGAAAATAGAATCAGTGATATCTGATCTCAATTTCGAGCAAACGACTTAAATGCATTCTTAACTACTTATGGAATCAATCACATATATACAGCGGTATATTCCCCGCAAAGTAATGCTTCGGAACGTGTAAACAGGTCTATTATAGCAGGTATTCGAGCATATCTGAAATCGGATAATAGAAAGTGGGATGAGAATTTATCCAAAATAAGCTGCGCCTTACGGAATTCGTATCATCAGGCAATACAACGTACACCATATCACGCTATGTTCGGATTGGATATGATTACGCATGAAAATTGTATGCTTTGCTCAGAAATGTACAGTTACTCGATGCACCTTCTTACCACTTTTCTCGGGAGGACAATCTTAATCTAATTCGTTGGACTTTAAGAAAACATATTCGGGATGCTTACGAAGTGATCCGTTATCAATACATTCTACGCACAAGGCCTCAATCCTTCCAAAAAGGCAAAGAAATCTTAAGGAGAAATTTTGCCCAAAGCAGCAGTGAAAAAAACTTTAACTCAAAATGTTCTCCTCTATTTATAAAATGTAGAGTCAGGCAAAAAGTAGGCAATCATTACCATATAATCGAAGATTTTCAAGGTAAAGTAGTGGGAACATACCATGCCAAAGATTGACGCACATAAGCCGCTCTTTGTCTAGCTAATCATTATATGTAAACATAATTATTATCTAGTTTTGTAGTGAACGGTTTCACAGGACACTACTTTCTAATGACAAAGGCTAGTATTTGTTTTTTTCCATTTTTTTCTCTCTTTATGACAGTTTTTCTCTAAGAAATTAAATTTAAATAACCAAATTAACCCCGTTCTATATTTCATGTTTTCATCTTAAATTTTTATTAGAAAATATTTAGATGCCATAAATGTATACATTATGTTACATTGTACATATTTTTACGTAAAACATGCAGGAGCAAAGCTTATGTAGTCGAAAAACTTATTTATTTGCAAAACTGTTGTATTTACTCATGTTGATAAAAAGTAACACAAGCAGCATGTAACTGCATCTTAACAAACCTCCAAATAATTTTATACGTATTTTACTTTACCCTTATTCTTCTACGAGCTTTAATCTTATGAAAAATAGCCATGCTCGATCACTTTAATTGATCTCTTAATAGAGCTAACATCATCATCATAAAGAATAAAAAATAAAAAAAAAATGAAAGAATATCCCTCATATTCATAAAAAATATTTTTGATTAATAAAATGTTTATTAAACAAATTTTCATAGAAAATTCGTTTCATAAACCTGCTATAAACCTAAAATATTTTTTATGCATATGGGGGTATAACCTTACAGCGCATATTTTAATAGACTTTCATTAAAAGTGATTAACATTTTCTCGGTTTTTACGAGTCATAAAAGAAATTTGGTGAAATAAATAAAATTTTACAAACAAGTTTACAATTCTTTTATTCTTTTGAAAATTTACCCAATCGTATTCTGAGAGTAAACCTCGATCCCAAACATTGGCTAAAGACCCACGAGGCCTGTGCAAAGCTTCAGCGTATTACGCTGGAAAGGTTACTATACAAAACCTCGTAATTAATCTTATAAACTAAATTCTATTAAAAAAATTACCCCTCTTGCAATAGCTCGCCCAACCACGTTACTCGGAATCTCAAGTAAAATCATCTTCTCACGAAAAATTCAGGACTGCTTAACCTGGGAATCTACCAACTGTCAAAATTCTTCTGGAAAGACTTCAATCCCGGGATTGTGACCAACGTAACTCGGGCTTTTACCCATCGTCACCAGGCTTTTACCACCCCTTTTAGTCACCAGCTAATAGCAACTACTACAGCTTACATTTAGTGTCACGTTACCAAAAACCTTTATACCCAAATGAGTATAATATAATAACGTGTTTTTCAAACTTTTATTTTTATTAAATTTAAAAAAACTCTCATTGTTTCCGATGCCCAAATATGGACCAAGCCTATGATTAACTTATTATCATAAGGAAGATTAGCCCTAAAAATTTTCACCAATCTTGTTCAAATTTTTTTTTCAATCATTAAATTTTCAACAAATAACCATAACCTTTTAACTCTTAATACAATCGAATTTAAATTTCAACCAAATAAAACTTTACGTTCCTAAAGAAAAGCAACGACAAAAATTTACATAAACTAATCCATAAGCAAATCTCTATAAGAAAACAATAACATATCATCCTGCAAATTATTCAAATTCCAAACTAAGTAGCAAAACTAAACTAACTCTTGTAGCTAGCTAATTTTGCACATGTACATATATGTATCTTAATTTTTAACCAATGTGTTCTTAAATTAGTTTTTACTATTTATATATTTTTTTTCAAAGCAAAACCGACTTGAAATAATCCCATCATTGTTTTTGTAAAACAAAACTTAATGATCATTAAATTATGAATTTGGGAATTGCGTTTTTTTTTATTAACAGAAAATGATCGTATACATGTTTGGTAAGTCCACAAATTAAGAAACTTATTTACATCATTGTTAATGTATGAGCAGCAATGATGATCTTCCACTACTTCTAACTTCATTAGTATGATCGTAAACATTTCGGTTGTAAGTAAAATTAAAGCTTAGTAGGTAATCTCATTATTGCTGATACATACATTTACACATTATTATATTTTGGTTACAAGTTCTACTTGTTCTCTTGCATGACTAAATTTTTTTTTGTATGCATATGTTCTTTTTAAAAACACATATAATAATTATCACGTTCGATAAATAATAAAGGCAAATTGGTCTTTAAAACAATATTAATGCTCTCACAGTTTTATATACGTAGATATATGTATATAATTTTTTTATTTAGCTAAATAGTTTAGTATAATGATTTTGCTTAGATACATACATGAAATTACAACTTATTTATATACTATTATCATTCTCGGTAATCGATTTCTATTGAATTTTTGTCTTTTACTAGAAAGTTTGTATTTAAGCTAATTTAATAAAGTCCTTATGTAAATAAATTTTGAATTTGACAGAATGTCTGAATAAATTAACTAAAAGTATTTTCTTAGGTTGATAAGGAGTTAGGTGTAGTTCGAATGAGGTCCTTAACAAATATCTTAGTCATTTGGAAAAAGAGATTGGGAGGGTTTTGAGACTAGCCTATTCATAACATCTTATAGTGCTTCTAATACGGGTAGACTGGGTGAAATGTGTCTTTCGGTTTTAATAGCTACGTGACTATAAATGGGCTTCTGTTGATAACTTATAGTCATTTCGGTCCACTTAAATTCTCATGATAACATCGTGTTCAAAAAAATTGGGAGTCTATAACAAAATAATTCTGTATACAAACCGGAATTTGTTTTAAGGGAGGACCGAACTACCCCGCCCGACTGATAGCTAGCTCTTCAATGGCTTCCGCAGTCCTCTCTTGGCAATTTCTAAGTGCACGGGACTTTTTTACTTATTTGATTTGTTTGTGTTCATCACAGTAAAATAAATGGCGCCTAACGTGTGGCAGAAAGTTAAACAACCCAAAGGTGCTTTCTGTTCCTGATTCCGATAGATTTTGTAGATTTCATTAGATTCCTTTTCAGAAATATCAGGTGATAATTTCTCATTTCTAAGAAAATATCTTACTACACTTGTGAGGATTTCGTTAATTTTCGGTTGTGAGTTAAATGACCGACATATAGTGGTTCTTGAAAGTGTTAGATATTTATATCCAACTGACTATTACTTTGTAAGGACTAGTTATCAGACCTTAAATAAAGTTTAGGATCACAGGCATTATGTAAAGCGAAATTCTGTCCAACTTTTATTTAAAATATTAGCGGAAACGAGTCTGGTTTGTCATTAAAAAAAGTTTTAATCTTGTTGATATAAAGGTCTCCGTAGACTGGCTATTTTATCCTACATATTTTATCAACTTAATAATAACCGAATGAAAACACGTATTAAAAATATAATGAATTTATTAAAACTCAGAAGTTCCTAGTAAATGTCTTGTTCTTTTAGTTAGGATTTATATGTTTTCAAGGAAGAAATCTTTTGATTAGGGAATTCAAATTCTAGTTCTAGGTCATTCGTAAAAGTTAGTTTAATTGTTAATAACAAATTGTTATTTGTGTGGAGGAAAGTCTTTAGAATAGCACCAAACAGCATTAAAGTATAACTAACTACATCTTGATACTTCAGCGTTTTTTTTTTTGTAATCAAATTGTATTTCACAAGAATACCTAAATTTCTTCAGCTACTGATAACAAAAGTTCAAGTATTTATCGTAATACTTATTTGGATATAGTACCATATACATAAATACATTTTTAAATGGATTGTTTTTATATTTCTCTTTCATTTCTTAAAAAGTTATTTGAACAAAGCACATACATATGTAAATACCTGCACCATTTCAGAAAAAAAAACAAATACATATACATATAAAAAACTTCACGGGTTGGACTTAAACAATATAATAAATTTTTTTTTAATTATTTTTACTACTTTCCTCAATTTTGAAGAAATCAAGTATACGGCTTAATTCTTTGCTTTGACATATAAATTCAAACGAAATGTCTCTCCCTAGAACCCCACCAGGTGAACCTTCGGGTTGCGTTTCAATATTACCTGTTACTACCGCACCAATATTGCCATTAGCGGCTATTTCAGTTTCTGAGGCAGTATGCCAAATTTGCAATAATTACATATATGTCTAGAACGGATGACTATTTGATAAAAACGAACTGTCATCATTCATTTCATCGATCATGCATCGAAAACTTTCTATCCAACACCGCAGAGTGTCCTACTTGCAACAGTTCGTGTCAATAGCTGACCTAAAGAAAATAAATTTTCTGAGTAAACAAAATCAAACAGAAAAATCTTTCCATAGAAATCGAGGTCGAGGTGCGATAAGAAAAGCATATAATACCTGCTTTCAAGCTCAGGCTCTGTCCCAAGATAGTCAACGCACTTTTGAAAATATAAATGTAACTAATAACATAGAGGAAGTCTCAACACCAAGGCGTATAAGCCAACCTGTTGATTCTCCTAACCAAAATAATCCCTCAAATTTAATGTTCCATAATAATTCAAGCGTTACGGTAGATTATAATTATATCAATAGGATGATAGAGATAAATATTACTCGATTACTTAAGGTGTTATGATACTTGCTATTTTTTGTATTGGATTTTTTTAGGATTGACTGAATGAAACAACAAATGCGAGAAAGAACAAGAAATACAATACAATATAAAATGTAAACAAAACAAACAATATTGCCCACGTTTTGTTCCCACAAAAACCGTCAAAAAAGCTATAAATCGCAAAAAAAAAAAGTTAAAACCCGCTACTTTCGATCAAAAACTAAAAAAGTTAGCAGCAGTGCTAACATTTAATCTGGAAATGTAAATTTTAAGTTACAAATTTTTATATCTTTTTTGACAGTCTAATGGCCATTTTCTCATTAGCCGATTATCTTTTTTCCCAACGAAAAACTGTACATTAAAGAAATTTGATTTTCTCAATGACTCAATTGCTTCCATTCTGTCGCAAAGCTAACCGGCACTCATCTGCCAATTATTTATTTGCCGTACAGATAAATTCAATCAGCTGACTCCCAACTATTTACATGTATTTTAAGAGGTGTTGCCAACTGAAACCAATGTTTTTTGCCGGAATATTGAGAAAACCAAAATCGGTAATGATCAGTTTATCGGTCTAATAAATTTATGTCGACATTAAGTAACAGGAAGATTGTCGATACATTGAGAAAATGGCCATAAGATTATTTATCGATAACACACATATATTTTTTTGACATTTCAAGATTTTTTATGGTATAATCAAACTCTTTACACTTAGTCATTTTTTCTATGCAAATATATTTGCACTGTTCTCCAATATAGAAAAAATACAAAAAAATAGCAAGTATCATAACACCATTACCAATTTAAACCTTGTTCCTACCGTAAACACTAATCAGCCACCATTAGTAAGAAATGGAAATAGTTATGCTGAAATTCGAAATGCGAATGACAACAATTTTTCACATAATTCAGTCCATCGTATAAATACACCATTAGTTAATAATTCCAACTTTTCAAATTATAATATGGATAAAATAACTGCTATAATTTCTAGTTGGTGTATTAAATTTGACGGTTCCCCAAATGGTCATAAATTCTCTATCGAATTCGTTCACTTACATAAATTTCAATGGATATTTTACTCCCATCGTTAAAAACCTAAATGTGCTTTTGCATGGAAAAGCAAAAGACTGGTTGGTATTGGCGGTACAGAAAACATGTCACATCTTGTAGTTGGGAGGAATTTCCTGAAGCCATACGATGTCAATATCGTGATTTCAAATCTTCATTTGACATTAAAGAAGAGCTAAGAAATAGAAAACAAAAGGTTGGAGAAACGTTCGACGTGTACTTTGATTTAATCGCATCCATTATGGATATATATATCAGAAATTGAACTTATCGAAATATTGACTCGGAATTTGAGGCCTGAAATCCGCCAGGACCTACTTTATATTCCCGTACACTCCATGTCTCATTTGCGCAAGTTAGTGCAAATGAAAGAATCGTTTCATAATGATGAACATGTTCGCAAAAACTTGGCTTATCGCCCTCCAAATACTTTGGTCCCTAGAAGACATATCGCGTAGGTTGAATATGTAGCAGATAAAATTTATCTGAAGCAAATCAATTTGACTAATCCTGAAGTTAACGCCCTTCAAAATCAGGAAAAACTTTTTTGTGTCCAGGAGCGACATATTTTTTGAGTTGTGGATACCAGAAAGGCTGCGAAATAATGTTATATCCAGGGCACACGATGACCCAATAGCATGTCACGGTGGTATGGTGAAAATTATTGAACTTATTTGCAGAAATTTCAATTGGCCAGGATTAGTGAAGGACGTTCGAGATTATATAAGAAAATGTGAGATTTGCAAAAGTTCCAAAGCACCAAACTACAATTTGAAGCCAGAAATGGGCAAACAAGCTCTTTCTATTCGCCCTATACAGCGGTTATATATTGATCTACTAGGTCCCTACTTAAGAAGCAAATTAGGCTGCATTGGACTGCTAATTGTTTTAGATCATCTAAAGTTTCATGTACACGACATGTTTTTTACATCTGACTTGTCAAATTTCCCACTGCAAAATACATACATGTCGTGTGTAACCTTTAAAACATTGCATCTGTAAAAGTCAGACGCAAAGTCATCTGACAAAATTTCAATTAGAGCGTGCTCTATTTTCTTTTGACAAACCATCTGACATCAGCTGTGTCAGAAATCTATGCCGGGAAGAAACCCGCTGCGGCGGTGCATTGTTGGCGGAATCATTAGCCGGCTTAAGTTAATATTTTACAATACCGATATATGTATAATAATTTCACCATTGAATAGAAAAAAGTACATATATAAATAAAAACGCATCATTATAATATCCTAAATTGGTATATTCGAAGTTAAAGAAAAAAAAATGTTTATATGGCTGAACTTTTTTACGGCGCAAATAAAAATTTTTGTGGCGGCAGCACTCAATTTTGAAACCAAGAACTACTTTGGTTTATACCATAACTGCAGAGAAAAAACATAGACAATGTCAGAAGCAAATTACATGTACGCTTGTTACCAAATGTTATTAGCCTTCTGTAAAACAGCAATTTTGACAGACATTCACAATTACAAATGACATGAAGAGTTGACAAGTCAGATGTAAAAAACATGTCGTCTACGGGCACCTTAACCAAATTCCACTGGTTGTTCCCTATGAAAAAATTACATCTCACATTATTATGGATTACTTGCAAAAACAAATTTTTGAAGTTTTTGGAGTACCAGAAAATAGAATCAGTGATATCTGATCTCAATTTCGAGCAAACGACTTAAATGCATTCTTAACTACTTATGGAATCAATCACATATATACAGCGGTATATTCCCCGCAAAGTAATGCTTCGGAACGTGTAAACAGGTCTATTATAGCAGGTATTCGAGCATATCTGAAATCGGATAATAGAAAGTGGGATGAGAATTTATCCAAAATAAGCTGCGCCTTACGGAATTCGTATCATCAGGCAATACAACGTACACCATATCACGCTATGTTCGGATTGGATATGATTACGCATGAAAATTGTATGCTTTGCTCAGAAATGTACAGTTACTCGATGCACCTTCTTACCACTTTTCTCGGGAGGACAATCTTAATCTAATTCGTTGGACTTTAAGAAAACATATTCGGGATGCTTACGAAGTGATCCGTTATCAATACATTCTACGCACAAGGCCTCAATCCTTCCAAAAAGGCAAAGAAATCTTAAGGAGAAATTTTGCCCAAAGCAGCAGTGAAAAAAACTTTAACTCAAAATGTTCTCCTCTATTTATAAAATGTAGAGTCAGGCAAAAAGTAGGCAATCATTACCATATAATCGAAGATTTTCAAGGTAAAGTAGTGGGAACATACCATGCCAAAGATTGACGCACATAAGCCGCTCTTTGTCTAGCTAATCATTATATGTAAACATAATTATTATCTAGTTTTGTAGTGAACGGTTTCACAGGACACTACTTTCTAATGACAAAGGCTAGTATTTGTTTTTTTCCATTTTTTTCTCTCTTTATGACAGTTTTTCTCTAAGAAATTAAATTTAAATAACCAAATTAACCCCGTTCTATATTTCATGTTTTCATCTTAAATTTTTATTAGAAAATATTTAGATGCCATAAATGTATACATTATGTTACATTGTACATATTTTTACGTAAAACATGCAGGAGCAAAGCTTATGTAGTCGAAAAACTTATTTATTTGCAAAACTGTTGTATTTACTCATGTTGATAAAAAGTAACACAAGCAGCATGTAACTGCATCTTAACAAACCTCCAAATAATTTTATACGTATTTTACTTTACCCTTATTCTTCTACGAGCTTTAATCTTATGAAAAATAGCCATGCTCGATCACTTTAATTGATCTCTTAATAGAGCTAACATCATCATCATAAAGAATAAAAAATAAAAAAAAAATGAAAGAATATCCCTCATATTCATAAAAAATATTTTTGATTAATAAAATGTTTATTAAACAAATTTTCATAGAAAATTCGTTTCATAAACCTGCTATAAACCTAAAATATTTTTTATGCATATGGGGGTATAACCTTACAGCGCATATTTTAATAGACTTTCATTAAAAGTGATTAACATTTTCTCGGTTTTTACGAGTCATAAAAGAAATTTGGTGAAATAAATAAAATTTTACAAACAAGTTTACAATTCTTTTATTCTTTTGAAAATTTACCCAATCGTATTCTGAGAGTAAACCTCGATCCCAAACATTGGCTAAAGACCCACGAGGCCTGTGCAAAGCTTCAGCGTATTACGCTGGAAAGGTTACTATACAAAACCTCGTAATTAATCTTATAAACTAAATTCTATTAAAAAAATTACCCCTCTTGCAATAGCTCGCCCAACCACGTTACTCGGAATCTCAAGTAAAATCATCTTCTCACGAAAAATTCAGGACTGCTTAACCTGGGAATCTACCAACTGTCAAAATTCTTCTGGAAAGACTTCAATCCCGGGATTGTGACCAACGTAACTCGGGCTTTTACCCATCGTCACCAGGCTTTTACCACCCCTTTTAGTCACCAGCTAATAGCAACTACTACAGCTTACATTTAGTGTCACGTTACCAAAAACCTTTATACCCAAATGAGTATAATATAATAACGTGTTTTTCAAACTTTTATTTTTATTAAATTTAAAAAAACTCTCATTGTTTCCGATGCCCAAATATGGACCAAGCCTATGATTAACTTATTATCATAAGGAAGATTAGCCCTAAAAATTTTCACCAATCTTGTTCAAATTTTTTTTTCAATCATTAAATTTTCAACAAATAACCATAACCTTTTAACTCTTAATACAATCGAATTTAAACTTCAACCAAATAAAACTTTACGTTCCTAAAGAAAAGCAACGACAAAAATTTACATAAACTAATCCATAAGCAAATCTCTATAAGAAAACAATAACATATCATCCTGCAAATTATTCAAATTCCAAACTAAGTAGCAAAACTAAACTAACTCTTGTAGCTAGCTAATTTTGCACATGTACATATATGTATCTTAATTTTTAACCAATGTGTTCTTAAATTAGTTTTTACTATTTATATATTTTTTTTCAAAGCAAAACCGACTTGAAATAATCCCATCATTGTTTTTGTAAAACAAAACTTAATGATCATTAAATTATGAATTTGGGAATTGCGTTTTTTTTTATTAACAGAAAATGATCGTATACATGTTTGGTAAGTCCACAAATTAAGAAACTTATTTACATCATTGTTAATGTATGAGCAGCAATGATGATCTTCCACTACTTCTAACTTCATTAGTATGATCGTAAACATTTCGGTTGTAAGTAAAATTAAAGCTTAGTAGGTAATCTCATTATTGCTGATACATACATTTACACATTATTATATTTTGGTTACAAGTTCTACTTGTTCTCTTGCATGACTAAATTTTTTTTTGTATGCATATGTTCTTTTTAAAAACACATATAATAATTATCACGTTCGATAAATAATAAAGGCAAATTGGTCTTTAAAACAATATTAATGCTCTCACAGTTTTATATACGTAGATATATGTATATAATTTTTTTATTTAGCTAAATAGTTTAGTATAATGATTTTGCTTAGATACATACATGAAATTACAACTTATTTATATACTATTATCATTCTCGGTAATCGATTTCTATTGAATTTTTGTCTTTTACTAGAAAGTTTGTATTTAAGGGGCAGTAAAAGCTTCTGGTCATTCGTTAAAAGAGTAAGGGTTAATGCTAGTTCTTCAATACCAACTCTTTTAAAGGATGGCCAAACATTCACGAACCTGGTTGATAAGGCTAATTGTTTTGCCGAATTATTTGCAAATAATTCTAACCTACCAGATAGCAATCAACCACTACCCGAACTCGAAAAAGTATCCGTAACTATGCCTAAAATATTTTTTCGGGCTCGAGCTGTTAAAAAGGTTCTTGCGGATCTCGACATAAACAAGTCTCCTGGCCCGGATGGTATACATGCACTGGTCTTGAAGCAGTGCTCTTCGACGCTAGCTCGTCCCTTAGCAAATCTTTTCAGCACTCTATACCATGCTGGTGAATTTCCCGTCTGCTGGAAAGTTGCTAATGTAACGCCAATTCCTAAAAAAGGAGTGGCTAATAACCCTGAAAATTACCGCCCAATTGCAATTTGTTCGGCACTTTCCAAAGTTATGGAGAGTATGGTAAATCACCATCTTGTAAAATTTTTAGAGTCAAATTACCTACTAAGCGACCGCCAGTATGGCTTTCGTAGAGGTCGTTCTACTGGAGACCTACTGGCCCTGTTATCAGAAAAATGGTGTCGTTCCATTCACCATTTTGGCGAAAGTAAGGTAATTGCTTTAGATATTTCCAAGGCGTTTGACAGAGTCTGGCATGGTGCACTCTTGTCTAAACTTGTTGCATTTGGTGTCGGTGATAATTTCTCTCGATTTATATCGAGCTTTCTCAGAGATCGCACTATACGGGTTGTTATAGATGGGGTTTCATCAAACGAGTTCAAGATTCATTCAGGGGTACCGCAAGGCTCCGTTCTTTCTCCTACTCTATTTCTTATTTTTCTAAATGACCTCTTATGTCAAACTTCCAACCCTATCTATTCTTTTGCAGATGACAGCAACCTTTGCCATTCGTATTCATTTGGTTACAGACCAGGCGTGTCCGATGTTTGTGCTATGAGACAGAACATGAATGATACGCTTGGCCGTGACCTAGACATAATCTCAGAATGGGGTCGTGCGAATAGGGTCGAATTTAATGCCCGAAAGACCCAATGTTGCGTACTAACGCATAAACGCGCGACGGATCAAGGTGCCTCATCTGTATGTATGGGTGGTATAAATATTGAGGAAACAGAATCTCTTGATGTTCTGGGCATGAGGATACAATGTGATGTCCGATGGACAGAACATATATTCAAGGTGTCGAAAGAAGCATTCAAGTGCCTCGGTTTTTTGAAACGGTGTAAGATATACTTCACTCCATCTGATCTTCTTACTATTTATACCACCTATATCCGACCAAGAATGGAATACAACTCTCATGTGTGGGCCGGTGCTTCAAAGTCTATTTTGGAGCTTCTCGACCGCGTGCAGGAGAGGGCGAAGGTTCTCATTGGCGACAGTAGGGTATCCAATTCTATTGACTCCCTTGAGCACCGTCGCAATGTGGGTTGTACTTGCCTATTTTATCGGTACTACAACGGGATGTGTTCTGATGAAATTAGGGATTTGGTTCCCGAGACCCATAGCTTTGTTCGTAATACACGCTTTTCCTCAAGAGCACATCCTTTTGTGGTCGATTGGCCGGTGAATCGTACAACGCATTACAGGGAAAATTCGTTTTTTGGCCGGACAGTTCGTATGTGGAATAACCTTCCTGCTGAAGTCTTCCCTCTCACTTACAACATGAAAAAGTTCAAGTCGAATGTTCACAAACACTACTCCCTCTTTCCTCCTTCCCATAACCTATTTTCCTAGTTCCAACACAATGCATTGCATTAGTAGGGGTCATCCCCTGAGTGCTGGTCCCAACAAAAAAAAAAAAAAAAAAAAAATTTAATAAAGTCCTTATGTAAATAAATTTTGAATTTGACAGAATGTCTGAATAAATTAACTAAAAGTATTTTCTTAGGTTGATAAGGAGTTAGGTGTAGTTCGAATGAGGTCCTTAACAAATATCTTAGTCATTTGGAAAAAGAGATTGGGAGGGTTTTGAGACTAGCCTATTCATAACATCTTATAGTGCTTCTAATACGGGTAGACTGGGTGAAATGTGTCTTTCGGTTTTAATAGCTACGTGACTATAAATGGGCTTCTGTTGATAACTTATAGTCATTTCGGTCCACTTAAATTCTCATGATAACATCGTGTTCAAAAAAATTGGGAGTCTATAACAAAATAATTCTGTATACAAACCGGAATTTGTTTTAAGGGAGGACCGAACTACCCCGCCCGACTGATAGCTAGCTCTTCAATGGCTTCCGCAGTCCTCTCTTGGCAATTTCTAAGTGCACGGGACTTTTTTACTTATTTGATTTGTTTGTGTTCATCACAGTAAAATAAATGGCGCCTAACGTGTGGCAGAAAGTTAAACAACCCAAAGGTGCTTTCTGTTCCTGATTCCGATAGATTTTGTAGATTTCATTAGATTCCTTTTCAGAAATATCAGGTGATAATTTCTCATTTCTAAGAAAATATCTTACTACACTTGTGAGGATTTCGTTAATTTTCGGTTGTGAGTTAAATGACCGACATATAGTGGTTCTTGAAAGTGTTAGATATTTATATCCAACTGACTATTACTTTGTAAGGACTAGTTATCAGACCTTAAATAAAGTTTAGGATCACAGGCATTATGTAAAGCGAAATTCTGTCCAACTTTTATTTAAAATATTAGCGGAAACGAGTCTGGTTTGTCATTAAAAAAAGTTTTAATCTTGTTGATATAAAGGTCTCCGTAGACTGGCTATTTTATCCTACATATTTTATCAACTTAATAATAACCGAATGAAAACACGTATTAAAAATATAATGAATTTATTAAAACTCAGAAGTTCCTAGTAAATGTCTTGTTCTTTTAGTTAGGATTTATATGTTTTCAAGGAAGAAATCTTTTGATTAGGGAATTCAAATTCTAGTTCTAGGTCATTCGTAAAAGTTAGTTTAATTGTTAATAACAAATTGTTATTTGTGTGGAGGAAAGTCTTTAGAATAGCACCAAACAGCATTAAAGTATAACTAACTACATCTTGATACTTCAGCGTTTTTTTTTTTGTAATCAAATTGTATTTCACAAGAATACCTAAATTTCTTCAGCTACTGATAACAAAAGTTCAAGTATTTATCGTAATACTTATTTGGATATAGTACCATATACATAAATACATTTTTAAATGGATTGTTTTTATATTTCTCTTTCATTTCTTAAAAAGTTATTTGAACAAAGCACATACATATGTAAATACCTGCACCATTTCAGAAAAAAAAACAAATACATATACATATAAAAAACTTCACGGGTTGGACTTAAACAATATAATAAATTTTTTTTTAATTATTTTTACTACTTTCCTCAATTTTGAAGAAATCAAGTATACGGCTTAATTCTTTGCTTTGACATATAAATTCAAACGAAATGTCTCTCCCTAGAACCCCACCAGGTGAACCTTCGGGTTGCGTTTCAATATTACCTGTTACTACCGCACCAATATTGCCATTAGCGGCTATTTCAGTTTCTGAGGCAGTATGCCAAATTTGCAATAATTACATATATGTCTAGAACGGATGACTATTTGATAAAAACGAACTGTCATCATTCATTTCATCGATCATGCATCGAAAACTTTCTATCCAACACCGCAGAGTGTCCTACTTGCAACAGTTCGTGTCAATAGCTGACCTAAAGAAAATAAATTTTCTGAGTAAACAAAATCAAACAGAAAAATCTTTCCATAGAAATCGAGGTCGAGGTGCGATAAGAAAAGCATATAATACCTGCTTTCAAGCTCAGGCTCTGTCCCAAGATAGTCAACGCACTTTTGAAAATATAAATGTAACTAATAACATAGAGGAAGTCTCAACACCAAGGCGTATAAGCCAACCTGTTGATTCTCCTAACCAAAATAATCCCTCAAATTTAATGTTCCATAATAATTCAAGCGTTACGGTAGATTATAATTATATCAATAGGATGATAGAGATAAATATTACTCGATTACTTAAGGTGTTATGATACTTGGTATTTTTTGTATTGGATTTTTTTAGGATTGACTGAATGAAACAACAAATGCGAGAAAGAACAAGAAATACAATACAATATAAAATGTAAACAAAACAAACAATATTGCCCACGTTTTGTTCCCACAAAAACCGTCAAAAAAGCTATAAATCGCAAAAAAAAAAAGTTAAAACCCGCTACTTTCGATCAAAAACTAAAAAAGTTAGCAGCAGTGCTAACATTTAATCTGGAAATGTAAATTTTAAGTTACAAATTTTTATATCTTTTTTGACAGTCTAATGGCCATTTTCTCATTAGCCGATTATCTTTTTTCCCAACGAAAAACTGTACATTAAAGAAATTTGATTTTCTCAATGACTCAATTGCTTCCATTCTGTCGCAAAGCTAACCGGCACTCATCTGCCAATTATTTATTTGCCGTACAGATAAATTCAATCAGCTGACTCCCAACTATTTACATGTATTTTAAGAGGTGTTGCCAACTGAAACCAATGTTTTTTGCCGGAATATTGAGAAAACCAAAATCGGTAATGATCAGTTTATCGGTCTAATAAATTTATGTCGACATTAAGTAACAGGAAGATTGTCGATACATTGAGAAAATGGCCATAAGATTATTTATCGATAACACACATATATTTTTTTGACATTTCAAGATTTTTTATGGTATAATCAAACTCTTTACACTTAGTCATTTTTTCTATGCAAATATATTTGCACTGTTCTCCAATATAGAAAAAATACAAAAAAATAGCAAGTATCATAACACCATTACCAATTTAAACCTTGTTCCTACCGTAAACACTAATCAGCCACCATTAGTAAGAAATGGAAATAGTTATGCTGAAATTCGAAATGCGAATGACAACAATTTTTCACATAATTCAGTCCATCGTATAAATACACCATTAGTTAATAATTCCAACTTTTCAAATTATAATATGGATAAAATAACTGCTATAATTTCTAGTTGGTGTATTAAATTTGACGGTTCCCCAAATGGTCATAAATTCTCTATCGAATTCGTTCACTTACATAAATTTCAATGGATATTTTACTCCCATCGTTAAAAACCTAAATGTGCTTTTGCATGGAAAAGCAAAAGACTGGTTGGTATTGGCGGTACAGAAAACATGTCACATCTTGTAGTTGGGAGGAATTTCCTGAAGCCATACGATGTCAATATCGTGATTTCAAATCTTCATTTGACATTAAAGAAGAGCTAAGAAATAGAAAACAAAAGGTTGGAGAAACGTTCGACGTGTACTTTGATTTAATCGCATCCATTATGGATATATATATCAGAAATTGAACTTATCGAAATATTGACTCGGAATTTGAGGCCTGAAATCCGCCAGGACCTACTTTATATTCCCGTACACTCCATGTCTCATTTGCGCAAGTTAGTGCAAATGAAAGAATCGTTTCATAATGATGAACATGTTCGCAAAAACTTGGCTTATCGCCCTCCAAATACTTTGGTCCCTAGAAGACATATCGCGTAGGTTGAATATGTAGCAGATAAAATTTATCTGAAGCAAATCAATTTGACTAATCCTGAAGTTAACGCCCTTCAAAATCAGGAAAAACTTTTTTGTGTCCAGGAGCGACATATTTTTTGAGTTGTGGATACCAGAAAGGCTGCGAAATAATGTTATATCCAGGGCACACGATGACCCAATAGCATGTCACGGTGGTATGGTGAAAATTATTGAACTTATTTGCAGAAATTTCAATTGGCCAGGATTAGTGAAGGACGTTCGAGATTATATAAGAAAATGTGAGATTTGCAAAAGTTCCAAAGCACCAAACTACAATTTGAAGCCAGAAATGGGCAAACAAGCTCTTTCTATTCGCCCTATACAGCGGTTATATATTGATCTACTAGGTCCCTACTTAAGAAGCAAATTAGGCTGCATTGGACTGCTAATTGTTTTAGATCATCTAAAGCATGTACACGACATGTTTTTTACATCTGACTTGTCAAATTTCCCACTGCAAAATACATACATGTCGTGTGTAACCTTTAAAACATTGCATCTGTAAAAGTCAGACGCAAAGTCATCTGACAAAATTTCAATTAGAGCGTGCTCTATTTTCTTTTGACAAACCATCTGACATCAGCTGTGTCAGAAATCTATGCCGGGAAGAAACCCGCTGCGGCGGTGCATTGTTGGCGGAATCATTAGCCGGCTTAAGTTAATATTTTACAATACCGATATATGTATAATAATTTCACCATTGAATAGAAAAAAGTACATATATAAATAAAAACGCATCATTATAATATCCTAAATTGGTATATTCGAAGTTAAAGAAAAAAAAATGTTTATATGGCTGAACTTTTTTACGGCGCAAATAAAAATTTTTGTGGCGGCAGCACTCAATTTTGAAACCAAGAACTACTTTGGTTTATACCATAACTGCAGAGAAAAAACATAGACAATGTCAGAAGCAAATTACATGTACGCTTGTTACCAAATGTTATTAGCCTTCTGTAAAACAGCAATTTTGACAGACATTCACAATTACAAATGACATGAAGAGTTGACAAGTCAGATGTAAAAAACATGTCGTCTACGGGCACCTTAACCAAATTCCACTGGTTGTTCCCTATGAAAAAATTACATCTCACATTATTATGGATTACTTGCAAAAACAAATTTTTGAAGTTTTTGGAGTACCAGAAAATAGAATCAGTGATATCTGATCTCAATTTCGAGCAAACGACTTAAATGCATTCTTAACTACTTATGGAATCAATCACATATATACAGCGGTATATTCCCCGCAAAGTAATGCTTCGGAACGTGTAAACAGGTCTATTATAGCAGGTATTCGAGCATATCTGAAATCGGATAATAGAAAGTGGGATGAGAATTTATCCAAAATAAGCTGCGCCTTACGGAATTCGTATCATCAGGCAATACAACGTACACCATATCACGCTATGTTCGGATTGGATATGATTACGCATGAAAATTGTATGCTTTGCTCAGAAATGTACAGTTACTCGATGCACCTTCTTACCACTTTTCTCGGGAGGACAATCTTAATCTAATTCGTTGGACTTTAAGAAAACATATTCGGGATGCTTACGAAGTGATCCGTTATCAATACATTCTACGCACAAGGCCTCAATCCTTCCAAAAAGGCAAAGAAATCTTAAGGAGAAATTTTGCCCAAAGCAGCAGTGAAAAAAACTTTAACTCAAAATGTTCTCCTCTATTTATAAAATGTAGAGTCAGGCAAAAAGTAGGCAATCATTACCATATAATCGAAGATTTTCAAGGTAAAGTAGTGGGAACATACCATGCCAAAGATTGACGCACATAAGCCGCTCTTTGTCTAGCTAATCATTATATGTAAACATAATTATTATCTAGTTTTGTAGTGAACGGTTTCACAGGACACTACTTTCTAATGACAAAGGCTAGTATTTGTTTTTTTCCATTTTTTTCTCTCTTTATGACAGTTTTTCTCTAAGAAATTAAATTTAAATAACCAAATTAACCCCGTTCTATATTTCATGTTTTCATCTTAAATTTTTATTAGAAAATATTTAGATGCCATAAATGTATACATTATGTTACATTGTACATATTTTTACGTAAAACATGCAGGAGCAAAGCTTATGTAGTCGAAAAACTTATTTATTTGCAAAACTGTTGTATTTACTCATGTTGATAAAAAGTAACACAAGCAGCATGTAACTGCATCTTAACAAACCTCCAAATAATTTTATACGTATTTTACTTTACCCTTATTCTTCTACGAGCTTTAATCTTATGAAAAATAGCCATGCTCGATCACTTTAATTGATCTCTTAATAGAGCTAACATCATCATCATAAAGAATAAAAAATAAAAAAAAAATGAAAGAATATCCCTCATATTCATAAAAAATATTTTTGATTAATAAAATGTTTATTAAACAAATTTTCATAGAAAATTCGTTTCATAAACCTGCTATAAACCTAAAATATTTTTTATGCATATGGGGGTATAACCTTACAGCGCATATTTTAATAGACTTTCATTAAAAGTGATTAACATTTTCTCGGTTTTTACGAGTCATAAAAGAAATTTGGTGAAATAAATAAAATTTTACAAACAAGTTTACAATTCTTTTATTCTTTTGAAAATTTACCCAATCGTATTCTGAGAGTAAACCTCGATCCCAAACATTGGCTAAAGACCCACGAGGCCTGTGCAAAGCTTCAGCGTATTACGCTGGAAAGGTTACTATACAAAACCTCGTAATTAATCTTATAAACTAAATTCTATTAAAAAAATTACCCCTCTTGCAATAGCTCGCCCAACCACGTTACTCGGAATCTCAAGTAAAATCATCTTCTCACGAAAAATTCAGGACTGCTTAACCTGGGAATCTACCAACTGTCAAAATTCTTCTGGAAAGACTTCAATCCCGGGATTGTGACCAACGTAACTCGGGCTTTTACCCATCGTCACCAGGCTTTTACCACCCCTTTTAGTCACCAGCTAATAGCAACTACTACAGCTTACATTTAGTGTCACGTTACCAAAAACCTTTATACCCAAATGAGTATAATATAATAACGTGTTTTTCAAACTTTTATTTTTATTAAATTTAAAAAAACTCTCATTGTTTCCGATGCCCAAATATGGACCAAGCCTATGATTAACTTATTATCATAAGGAAGATTAGCCCTAAAAATTTTCACCAATCTTGTTCAAATTTTTTTTTCAATCATTAAATTTTCAACAAATAACCATAACCTTTTAACTCTTAATACAATCGAATTTAAACTTCAACCAAATAAAACTTTACGTTCCTAAAGAAAAGCAACGACAAAAATTTACATAAACTAATCCATAAGCAAATCTCTATAAGAAAACAATAACATATCATCCTGCAAATTATTCAAATTCCAAACTAAGTAGCAAAACTAAACTAACTCTTGTAGCTAGCTAATTTTGCACATGTACATATATGTATCTTAATTTTTAACCAATGTGTTCTTAAATTAGTTTTTACTATTTATATATTTTTTTTCAAAGCAAAACCGACTTGAAATAATCCCATCATTGTTTTTGTAAAACAAAACTTAATGATCATTAAATTATGAATTTGGGAATTGCGTTTTTTTTTATTAACAGAAAATGATCGTATACATGTTTGGTAAGTCCACAAATTAAGAAACTTATTTACATCATTGTTAATGTATGAGCAGCAATGATGATCTTCCACTACTTCTAACTTCATTAGTATGATCGTAAACATTGCGGTTGTAAATAAAATTAAAGCTTAGTAGGTATTCTCATTATTGCTGATACATACATTTACACATTATTATATTGTTACGTTACTGCCTTTTCAATAACGTTTTTGGTTTATTTCCTTTATAATAAACCTCTTGAGTTCTTTTATTGCAACTGTAATAAAATAAATAAAACACTTTAAACACTTTACTTTATAGCTGTACCATAAACTATTCACTCCACTTTATTTAGAACTTAGTCAATTATACCACTAATAATTGTGATGTACACACTTAAATAATCGTACTAATACTGATTATCGATGCCAACCTTCGCGAGTACTTATACTCTGTTCGCTGACATCTAGCTGTCTCTAGATCATTCTACTCGTCGAAATGTCTGTAACATTTTCGACATTTCTGGGCGAATCGAGATTTTATTATCTTAAAGCGAATATCATTATGCATTAACATTTAAATTGATTTATACATCAATAAACTAAAGCATACTTTATGGGTAAAAGATAATCTCAACACTATTATGTTATACATTTATCTATAACAATCATAACATTACATTAAAAATATGCGAAACTTATACAATAACATTTTAAACTTATAAAATTACTAATAAACTAAACTTATTCTTAACTAAAGTTACTTTCGTAACACTGCCCCCCACTTAAGCCTGTTCGTCCCGAATAGGCTCAGAATCACCGCTTTCATAAGGGGCTAATCATTCCAAATGAACAACCTTCATTTTTGCCCTTGGAGTTCACCGCCTGATCATATCTGGACAAATTAGTGCTCACACGTTCGTACTTACGAGGCTCGTAAGGACTTCTCCGCTCCAATGAAGATACCTCATTATCTTCCTGTACATTAAGTGCACCAGAGTTGCAATGCTGGAGCGGCGCAAAACTTATATCTGTTGTTCCCCTGGCTGCAACACACTTTTTGCAGCTTAATATCCAGTCCTTAACGGCTTGTTTACATCCAACCCAGTAGAAACGTTCCTTCAACCTTTCTACGGTTTTCCTTACACTTAGGCGATCTCCACTAGTGCCGTGATGAATTTTCCGCACCACTTCACATACCTTAGTAGACGGCACAACCATTCGGCTTTCAACTGCCTTGCCATCGGCGCTCTCCCATGTTCGGTATAGGCAACCATTTGCCATTCGAAGACTATTCCACTGTACCCAATATGCTTTCATCAGTGGACCATCCGATGCAATATCTTCAGAAGTTGGTCTTATACCTGCCATTTTGTCCCTCATAATCTTAGCCAATACAGGATCACTTCTCTGCGCCGTTATCCAGTCTTTACTGGGCTCTACCTGCAATGAGCAACCTTCACTGATGCTTTCCCTTCTATCGGACTCCGTATAGTGCCTGTCCTCCAATTTACTTAGCTGTCTTACATAAGCAACCGCTTTTCCACGTTTATCAATTTTTCTGCGAGCTGACGATTTCGGACGAGTACAAGCAAGAGGCTGTCCCACACGAGCCTCGCTTCCATACCCAACATCAAGGGGTATATCAACATCACCCAAATACATGATGTGTTTTCCCATATCCAGACTTATGTTTTGACGAATCATAAAATCTGCGCCAATCAGTACTTCGTCTACAATGTCAGCCACAATAAACTCATGAAAAGTGACTATATCAGCAATTCTTAACACCACACGTGTTTTTCCACAGACAGTAGCAGGCTCACCTGTTGCTGTTCGCAAGCTTACTCCGCTTAGTGGTTCGACAGCACCGCTCACCAAGTCAGGCCTGATAATTGAAAATCCTGCACCAGTGTCGATAGTCAAAATGCGCTCTTTGCCATCGATGTAACCACATGTTGTAACACTTCTATTGCTCTTTTGCACTACCAAATTTATTATTGAGTCCTCAGATGCGAATGGTAGCACTCCCTCCATACTTAACGGCGACTTCTGTGATGACTGATAATTAGACCGCTGGCTGTTTATTGGCGATAAAGCTGATCTTCTTAGCTTTCTTGGTGCTCTACAGTTTCTCTGCATGTGACCAATCTTTCCGCAGTTATAGCATTTTACTTTAGTTTTACTTTGCTTCTCGCTTAAAGCTTCCATAACTGCCTCTTTTATATCCTGCACAATATCCCTTTCACCATTGGTGGTCACATCGAGCCTTCGCACCTTGCCTACTTGTGGTCTTGAAATAATTCTTGCGGTTTCCTGGGCCAGGGCAAATGAAACAGTCTCTGCAAAGGTAGACTTTTGTGACGTACATACCGCAATTTTTATATCTGCATCCCGAATACCGTTTACAAATGCCTCAGTTTTGAAGTGATCCAAGAATGAATGACTCTCACCAGGATAGGTAAGCTGCACCAACCGCTCAATCTCCAGTGCAAAGTCCTGTAATGTCTCATTAGCCTTTTGCATTCTACCACGTAATTCCATTTTTTAGATTTCTTTTTTGTGGTCGCCACCATATTTACGCTGCAGTGCCATCATCACGTCATCATAATTGTTTCTGCAACTTACTGGTACACTTTCTAGAATTTCAGCTGCAGTCCCCTTTAGTGCAAGAATTAGCTCTACGGCCTTTTCATCACTGTTCCATGCATTTCTGTTAGCAACTGTATCAAACTGGAACTTAAAAACATTAAATGGAACACTACCATCAAAACAAGGGGCTTTTACTCTGCTAGAAACTTCTGGTATAACCCGCACCGCTGCCTCCTGGCATTGAATGTTATTAACTCTTGCTTCCAGATGGTGTAGTTTTTCATCAAAAACCGTGACTTGTGTTATTACATCCGTGACTTGTGTTTTCACATCCGATACTTGTGTTTTTACATCACACAGCTTATGGTTAAATTATATTTCCATTTCATTTACTCTTTCATTTATTTCACTGGAAATCTCCTGAAGTTTCTCGTTGATTATTCTAGAATTCTCTTGTATTTCAGCTAGAATTGTGCTCGTTTTCTCTTCCAATTTTCTTGAAGTTTCATCCGTATTTTCTTTTACCATCATCACCAGGCTTCTGGAGTTATCGTCAATTTTTCTAGAAGTTTCAGGCTTAAGTGGGGGGCAGTGTTACGAAAGTAACTTTAGTTAAGAATATGTTTAATTTATTAGTAGGTAATTTTAATAGTTTAAAATGTTATTGTATAAGTTTCGCATATTTTTAATGTAAACCCACTGTACACAATTTTCTAGTACAAATGTAATGTTATGATTGTTATAGATAAATGTATAACATAATAGTGTTGAGATTATCTTTAACCCATAAAGTATGCTTTAGTTTATTGATGTATAAATCAATTTAAAATCAGTCACAGTGTAAATGCATAATGATATTCGCTGTAACATAATAAAATCTCGATTCGCCCAGAAATGTCTAAGATGTTACAGACATTTCGCCGAGTAGAATGATCTAGAGACATCTAGATGTCAGCGAACAGAGTATAAATACTCGCGAAGGTTGGCATCGATAATCAGTATTAGTACGATTATTTAAGTGTGTACATCACAATTATTAGTGGTATAATTGACTAAGTTCTAAATAAAGTGGCGTGAATAGTTTATAGTACAGCTATAAAGTAAAATGTTTAAAGTGTTTTATTTATTTTATTAAAGTTGCAATAAAAGAACTCAAGAGGTTTATTATAATGGAAATCAACCAAAAACGTTATTGAAAAGGCAGTAACGTAACAATATTTTGGTTACAAGTTCTACTTGTTCTCTTGCATGCCTAAATTTATTTTGTATATGTGACAGCGCATAGAGAAAAGTACCTAAGGGTAAAAAAAAATCAATTTTTTTTTGATGTGGACAACATCTGAGCGCGTTTTCAATGTTGACCAACACGTTCCCGACGTCATGAGATGTGTCGCTTTCAAATGAGACCAACACGCTCAGTGATGGTACACCAAAGATACACGTATTTAAGTCTTAAGCGGCCACACTCGATTAAGAAGAAGAGACACTGCAGCACTCACCCAATCAGATGAGCAGTAAACACCTACATATGTGAACAGAAACCGTGATGAAGAAATCTTTTTTGTCCGGCACTGGCAGGACATAAATCAAATATTAGGTTAAGATTTGATTAATTATTGTTAGTTCATATTTAGTATATGAAGATTCAATAAATAAATACTGAGAAAAAAAAAAATTTAAGTCTTTAAAATGGTTTTAAATGGTTTTTACCCTTAGGTCCCTTTCTATTTTGCGCGTCAAATATGTTATTTTCCAAACCACACATAATATTTATCACGTTCGATAAATAATAAAGGCAAATTGATCTTTAAAACAATATTAATGCTCTCACCGTTATATATACGTAGATATATGTATATAATTTTTTTATTTAGCTAAATAGTTTAGTATAATGATTTTGCTTAGATACATACATGAAATTACAACTTATTTATATACTATTATCATTCTCGGTAATCGATTTCTATTGAATTTTTGTCTTTTACTAGAAAGTTGGTATTTAAGCAAATTTAATCAAATCCTTATGTAAATAAATTTTGAATTTGACAGAATGTCTGAATAAATTAACTAAAAGTGTTTTCTTAGGTTGATAAGGAGTTAGGTGTAGCTCGAATGGGGTCCTTAACAAATATCATAGTCATTAGGACATAGAGATTGGGAGGGTTTTGAGACTAGCCTTTTCATAACATCTTATAGTGCTTCTAATACGGGTAGACCGGGTAAAATGTGTCTTTTGGTTTTAATAGCTTCGTGACTATAAATGGGCTTCTGTTGATAACTTATAGTCATTTCGGTGCACTTAAATTCTCATGATAACATCGTGTTCAAAAAAATTGGGAGTCTATAACAAAATAATTCTGTATACAAACCGGAATTTGTTTTAAGGGATGACCGAACCACCCGCCCTACTGTTAGCTAGCTCTTCAATGGCTCCCGCAGTCCTCTCTTGGCAATTTCTAAGTGCACGGAACTTTTTCACAAGCTCAGTGTTAAACAAATTTCTATTTGTTTGTATTCATTACAGTATCAAATGGTCGAACTTGACTGACTAAACTTTTTTACTTGTTTTGTTTTTATTTAATAAAAAAGTGTTATGAATTGCTATGATTTTATTTAATAGCGAAATTTTGGTACAATTTAAGCAAATTTAGTACAATTTTGCCCATGAGACGGTACAATTTACGACTTGTAGGATCCCAACAATAATAAATGGTAGTTTCAATGTAGTGTCAACAGAATACGTAGTAGTAGTAGTCGTTGCGGTTGACGTTAAAGCGCAAAGTTCGATATCTTGAACTTTGTTGCGCTACAGAGCATTCGTCAGCTTCAGCTACTACTACAACTACTTTATTCGGCTCCAGGCCTTAATATTTATTATGTTTTGAAAAAAATCTAACATGGAACAAAATTTGCATAACTATGCCACTTGCAATAAAATTATTTAAATATATTTATCACTACATATTTTAAAGGAATTACAGTTTTAATAAGCATAAAACTTAAAACTCGTTACTCTTACGTAAACGTATACGTTTATGATCAGCTGTTCCGTTTTCATTACCAAGTCTATGTATAAATAGGTACTCTTACGTAAACGTAACGTTGCGTTGCGGACGAACCTGATAAAATTAAAATTTCTCTCCGTTTTTACGTATCCGCTCTCAAGAATTTTATTTTTGTTTTCAAGCAGTGTTGTCAACAAAACGTATTAGCCGGCGGTTTACTTTTAGATTTTAATAATAAGAAATAATAATTAGAAAGAAATAATAAGAAGACATAATAAGAAGGCAAATTTCAGGTCAATTTTGATCAATTTTAACTACAAAATTTTAAAAGTAAATTTATTTTTTTCGCTTAAGCTACCATTAGGGATATAGGTTTGAAAAATGTTAACTTAAAGGGACAAAATAGGGTAAAACTTTGTTTTAAATATTTTGGCGATGTTTGAATGAATTTTACATTGTCGCATAAAAGTACATTTTGAAAGTCGTCGCCTTTAAGGTTTACCCCCTAAAGTGGGTAATATAAGGAATTTTTGGGATATTTTAATTATGCTCATTTATACTGCAAAATTTGAAAAGTTTACGGCGTATTTCCGATGTGCGAAAGAATTCTTTTGTTCGTACAACTGCATTCGTACAAATTCTAAAAAGTTTGTTTTTGTTTTAAATGTAGTTGTTCGAAAGAAAGAATTCTTTCAAACATCGGAAATAGGCTATTAATTATTTCATGCTAAAACTATCACTAGGGACATACATATATAACAAATACTAAATTCTTTCACATAAAGGTAGCAAAGAAATAAAGTACATTTTAGGGCAAACAGGGTAAAAATTCGTACTCTTGGTACTTTTTTGTGAACTCGTTTTTTGCAGTAATTTTGATGGTTTTTCCCCGGGCATCTCCGGAATTTATCACCGTGTATATACATATATACGCGAGGATTTAGTGGCACTTTTTACTGATACCCATATAAGTGAGGTCAACATTGTACTTAAAAATATATTAACAAAGTCTTAAAAAAATTTTAAGGTCCATAACTCCTTAACTAGCTGCTTAGGTGAAAAAAAACTATATCAAAAGTTTTTATAATATAGCATTTTTCAGTGCTGTACATACAAACATATCTGTGAATATACATATGCACATATATTTTACTTCTTTTTTAGAAAACCGTCGATATCTTTATGTTTTGGCGATTTCAAACAAGAACCAACACTGAGTGCAAAATCAAAACAAAACAAAATTTTTTTATTTCATTCTCTTTGTTTTTTTAACACACTTTAAGAACATATGATACGTTTACGTATTTTTAGTAACTACCAACCATTGACTTCGACCGCAACGTTTACGTATCCGCAACATTTACGTAAAGAGTAACGAGGCCTTTAATAAAAAACCAAAAAAAATATTTTCGTCATCAATATGCCCGTTTGTTTACTTTTCCTGTAAAATCCAGTAGGTGAGTAAATTTTGGGGACAAAAAGTAAGCGAATGGAAAAATTGCAAAAACTTGCAGGTCAATTAAAAAAAGTTCATTATTGTATAACTATATGAATGTGGTTGAATTTCGGCATCATTTTTGAGATTGAAGTTTTTTTTGCAGAATTAAGTCTTTCAAATTAGTTATTTTAATCCTTCAAAGAATAGCTACTCACGGTAGGTACACATTAATTTCTTTATATTAACCTAAATTATGAAACATTCTTAAAATAAGTCCCCCAGGATTTACATATTTTTACGAGGAAAATGATGGCAGGGGAACTACGAATATCTACAAAACTCTCTGAAATTATAATTTAAATACTTACATTTAAAAAAATTGTCATGATTCGGAAGCTAATATTTAAAAATAAACTAAAAAAAATTTGAACTTTTTCTAAGAGGAATGACGAACTTAAGTATGAAATCTCATTTCGACAGATAAAAAATCGACTGACTTCATTTTATTAATAATGTTCGCGAAAATCCTGCCACATGTGTATGGAGCAGATATAATGTTCTTTCAAATTTGAATTTGACCAAGTATCAGGTTTTACAGGGGAATGACGTATTCTTTCAGGGACAAAACACAATCGGGGACAAAAATATATTCAATAAAAATTAGAGTATTATTTGATAAACAATTTTCCACATTACAAGAAAGAAGAGATAATTTAACATTATTTTTTTACTTTGCACTAATTTTATTAAAAATTATATACTATTTTTGGTAGAAATTGAGAAAATTTAAAATGAAAGTCGTGTTAGGGGCAGCCAGGGTAATGATATTTGAACACTTTGGTTGGCAACTTTTTGAAGAACAAACCAATTTTAGGAAAAACTCTTTTAGTGACTGCGAAGGAACTATAAAGCTTAAGTGTAAAGTAAATAATAAAGTGAAATATATTTTATTTGCCATTATTTAAATACCCAAGTACAGAAAATTAGCCGGTTATCTCAGAAATAACCATGTGTTATTTTATTTGTTTCACATTGAAAATAATTATTTTTATTGCGATTACTTTTCTGAGAAAAATATGTTACAGTATATACATGTAACACTTTCTAACGTTACCTATAATCCCTCGAAGTGTTACATGCTGTGCAACTTCAATATAGGGATGGGCAAATTGAAAAAATATATCGATAATTATCGTATCGATATTTTTTAAGAGTATCGATATTTATCAATTAAAAATATCGATGTATCGAACGTATTAAGCTGAAATTATTACTAAATTTAAAAACTTAATATACCTATGACAATACATTTTTACATAGGCACAAACGTATTACATATTACAAAAAAATTTTAAAAAAAGTAAAGAATACAAAAAAGTTTTTACTTATTCGCCATATGAAATTTAAAAAAAAATAATTAGTATTATATAATGCCGGATTATATACTGCCGGTAAACAAAACTTGTAAAGCCTATAGTACACGGCATGTAAAAATACACATGCGCATGTGGTTCTGACGTAATTTTGACGTCAATGCAAAGCCACAATAAACATTGCGTGTTGTGTGATGACGTCAAAATTACGTGAGAACCACATGCGCATGTGTCTTTTTACATGCCGTGTACTATAGGCTTAACACATACTATACAAGTAAACTGTGCAATATTTTATTATTAATATATAAGAATTTGTTCAATTAAAAAAAAAAACAAAATATTTTTTTTTATTATTAACATTCCAACTTTCATGAGTCGATTCTTTGCATAATTCTAGGAACCCTTTCCAGAATATTTTTTCCGCGCTTATGTTTTTGTTGTCATCTCTTAAAAAACCAAGACAAAACTGACCTGTGTAATCTATGAAAATGTACAATGGAAAAACGCCTTTATTTTCTTAATATTAGTTAAAAAAAACCTATGATGCAATTCTTAAAAAATAACAGTATTGTAAGCAGTTGAGCAACGGTTAAAATGTTGAATTTTATTATAAAGTGATCTTAAAAATATCGAATTCGATAGTCGTAGATAAATATCGATGTGTCGATATATCGGTATTTTTAATATCGGCGCTATATATCGATTATAATTGTTTTAAATATCGATATTTTGATATATCGATATTTATTGCCCATCCCTACTTCAATAGAACAAAATTAGATGGTTTGATTAACAACTATTAAACTTTTATCTTTAATGTACTTCATTAGTTAAAAACCATTTAAGTGGTTTTTACACACTATTACGGTTTGGAAACAAATATGAACATCACTAATAGCTTGAAAAATTTTGCAACGATATTAATATACATACTTAGAATTTTTTTCATTAAAACATTTTATTTATTGTGCTTAATTCCCTTTTTTTAATTGATAAAAATACTAAAATTTATTGTTGGAGGATAACCTGTTCCTATGCGCATTTCACTGCTTGCTTAGGCCAGATCATCAGGAAACGTTCTCCTAAATAATTTAAAAAAAGCCAAAGCTACCAGCAAACAAGACTACAGAGGAAATGAGAATTACCTACACTCAAAACGTCTTGTTTGCAACGATATCAAAGCTTTAGCAAAATTCCAACAACAAAATAGTGTGTTTATTTTTTCTTACATTCCCCACTACAATAAGTTGGTATTCTCCCAACATTAACTGTAGTTGTAAGTGGGAAAAGAAAAAACAGATTAAATACAAAAACAAATTGCTTTTATTGTTTTCTCAAAAAATCAAAATAAAAACAATTTGCCAGTTCAGTTTTTTATGCACGTGCACTTGCAAAAATTCTAAAAAGTACATTTGGTACAATTTATAAAATTGCCCAGTTTATCACTTTTATTTTACTTATTATCAGAATTCCGAAACGTTCACTCATTTTTCAGTAATGAGAGCGTGAAAATTTAAAAATTTTTCTGCTGATTCATCCTCATGAGGACAATATGAAAGAAAAAAATATTTTGAATATCATCACTCATGAGGAGTGAGCAAAATAAAAAAATTCATATGTGAAGATATGAAAAATTTGAAATAATTTACATTAAAATTCTTCATAAGGAAAAAATGCGATTTGCCCGACCATATTCAGCGGAAAAATTAAGTACTAAAGAGGCCTTATAGAAGGCCTATTAATAGCAGCCCCGCATCCAATGAACAACTGTTAAAGAAAGTAGTATTAACTCATCCTTTTTTAAGCACCAAAGCAAAATGTATTAAAAATGTATTATTAGTAAATTCTGGATTCAAAGAATTTTTTACCACAACAAAATGATTGATCAATTTGAAATTATCTTTTTATTGATTTCGATTCAATACATCACGTTACATATTGTTAAAAAATAGCCAAGTTATTAACATAATAAAAAATGTCCCATCATCAAGTATATAATTTTCTTAAACAACATAATGTATGTATCTGATATTCTTTTAAGAACACATACACTTTTTTAAACGTCGAGGCTGGTTTTTATGTTTCATACTCTGTTGTTAACTGTTACCACGTTAGTGGGATTAGTGATCAAACTGAAAATGATTGCATAAGTAAAAATAAAAACAGTATTACAAAAACTTTTTTAAGTATGACTATCAGCTTCTCCACATAGAACTATTAGAAACTTTGCAGCCTAACCCATTGTACTCCCAAACGCTACGAATTTCCAAGAATATATGGCAACATCTGCAGGTCCATTATTTAAATGATCGAATACCTTATGAGTTAATATATGAACAGTACTTTTCGTTTATAGTCACATTAGCGATATAGTCTATTTTATTTTATTTTCTGCCACTACAAGTAAATTAAATAGAAAGTATTACCGTTATAGTCCGTTTAGCAATATAAGCACATTTGCCATATTTTCCATCTATCACCGGGTAGAAAAGGCAAAAGTAAAGCAAATTACAAGCGTTATAGTCACATAAGCATCAGGTACAAAGTTCCTTTTAGTTTTTAAAGCTTCAAACCATATAAAGAAACTAATACTTAAGCTGTCTAATTTTTGTCATCAGTTCTCCACTCGAAAAAAAATTAGTTTTTAGGGATGAAATATTTGATTTTTGTAAATTTTCATATTAATTCGAATGTGTATTCTAAGTCATATTACATTTTATACAGCTTTCATACTTAAATATTTCCAAGGCGTTTGACAGAGTCTGGCATGGTGCACTCTTGTCTAAACTTGTTGCATTTGGTGTCGGTGATAATTTCTCTCGATTTATATCGAGCTTTCTCAGAGATCGCACTATACGGGTTGTTATAGATGGGGTTTCATCAAACGAGTTCAAGATTCATTCAGGGGTACCGCAAGGCTCCGTTCTTTCTCCTACTCTATTTCTTATTTTTCTAAATGACCTCTTATGTCAAACTTCCAACCCTATCTATTCTTTTGCAGATGACAGCAACCTTTGCCATTCGTATTCATTTGGTTACAGACCAGGCGTGTCCGATGTTTGTGCTATGAGACAGAACATGAATGATACGCTTGGCCGTGACCTAGACATAATCTCAGAATGGGTTCGTGCGAATAAGGTCGAATTTAATGCCCGAAAGACCCAATGTTGCGTACTAACGCATAAACGCGCGACGGATCAAGGTGCCTCATCTGTATGTATGGGTGGTATAAATATTGAGGAAACAGAATCTCTTGATGTTCTGGGCATGAGGATACAATGTGATGTCCGATGGACAGAACATATATTCAAGGTGTCGAAAGAAGCATTCAAGTGCCTCGGTTTTTTGAAACGGTGTTAGATATACTTCACTCCATCTGATCTCCTTACTATTTATACCACCTATATCCGACCGCGAATGGAATACAACTCTCATGTGTGGGCCGGTGCTTCAAAGTCTATTTTGGAGCTTCTCGACCGCGTGCAGGAGAGGGCGAAGGTTCTCATTGGCGACAGTAGGGTATCCAATTCTATTGACTCCCTTGAGCACCGTCGCAATGTGGGTTGTACTTGCCTATTTTATCGTTACTACAACGGGATGTGTTCCGATGAAATTAGGGATTTGGTTCCCGAAACCCATAGCTTTGTTCGTAATACACGTTTTTCCTCAAGAGCACATCCTTTTGTGGTCGATTGGCCGGTGAATCGTACAACGCATTACAGGGAAAATTCGTTTTTTGGCCGGACTGTTCGTATGTGGAATAACCTTCCTGCTGAAGTCTTCCCTCTCACTTACAACATGAAAAAGTTCAAGTCGAATGTTCACAAACACTACTCCCTCTTTCCTCCTACCCATAACCTATTTTCCTAGTTCCAACACAATGCATTGCATTAGTAGGGATCATCCTACTGCTGGTGCTGGTCCCAAAAAAAAAAAAAAAAAAAAAAAAAAAAAATAGTCTTATTCCTTCAATATTTTAAAGGATATAGTCCAAGATTTGGCTGCAACTAAAGGATGTGACTATAAGCGAAAAGTGCTGTATATAATTTTTAACAAAATTAAATACCAACGAACTTCCCCATAATGAATCTATACGGGACCAGAAAATTTCTTCAATATATACAATGCTTATAATACGAAAGAAATATTTTCCCACGTTTATTTAAAATAATCTGGTATTTTTGTTAGGATCGCATCCATCCAAAGGGGCCTTCATCAATATCCTAAAAAATACAGTTATTCTAGATTTTTAAAATCACTGCCTGTTTTTCATTTTTAATAAAGTGCTGTAATATAAAATGTTTAGCTTTATTTTGTGTTTTCCCTCTCTTCAGCTTTATTAGATACTAATATTTTTTGGGAGAAATACTACTTTCATCGACATTTTTGTTTATTGAATACGGTGGCTGCTATCAATAGCTTTGTCCCAGATGCATAACGAAACAGTTCGAACTTGCACATAGTTACCCAAAAGCATTCCATATAACAATTTTTGTGCAATTAAGACAGTAATTGTGAGAGTATTTTAGTTTAATTTCCTATACAAATTTGCACGAACTTTTTCTTTGGGTAAGTTCAGACAAGAATAAACAATCATCTGTTTTTGTTTATATATGAAACTGAAAAATTAATCAGGAAATTTACAAGCAAAAGAAAAAGTTTAGTTTTTAATAAAAAATATATTAGAAAGCAAAATGTAAAATTTTAATGAAAAAATTAAAGTGGGAAAACATTATTGCATACATATTTCCCTTAATCTTTAACATAAAAGAAAACATAATATAAAAAATGACAATGATGCAAATGTTTTGGTTTTATAATGTTATGCGTCTAAAATCACTTAAATAGATCTTAATTTGAAAAGTAAGCATCATTAGTATTTGAAGAAGTGCAAATTTAGAAAGTAATTTTCATTTTACTCTCATTAGTCCGAACTTGCCCGAGATCTTGTGGAGCACACCTAATATTACTCTCAATTGAACCATTCTTTCCTTTTTCTTATTTTAATTTTTCAGAAATTACCTAATTAAAATTTACTTGTACATAGCGTTGTAATTATTCGCTGCAGAAGTTCTTTTGAAATAATTCCTTATATGGAGACAAATATGTATGTATGAATGTATATGAGTCGAAGTTTTAATTGCAAAATTTGTACGTTGTAAAGAAAAATTCAATATATGAAAATTCATTATAAGGAAATCAAAATACACGTATATTAGATTAATCAGGTTGGCTTTTTAAAATCTATTTATAAAAAAATTTAATCAAGTAAGTTTTTGTGCTTAAACCACTACAAATTAGAAATTAAAATCAATAAAAAATTATAAATAATATATCATAATATCTATAATATTATAATGCCCCTACGTTCTCAAATGCAGTACTGCCTGCGCTGCATAAGAAAAGCAAATTTGTTTCACCATGTCAACGCAAACCTAATGATGCTACATATTTATTGAGTGATTATAATTTTTATAGGGGCATTTAACCACATTTAAATTAATTATTGAAGGGAAGTTTTACATTTATAACAATGCAGTTTATCTTAATATTCTATTATAATTTAAGAAAATATTTAATTATTTTAAGTGTTTGTTTTACTAATTACTTGCATACTTTCCTTGATGATACGTCGTATTTTTCAGAGAATTACAAATTAAAATAACGTAACAGACATAACTAAATACATAACAATAAAAATAATATTTTTTCCTCAAAAATATATCGGTTATCGCATTTTTATCCCAAATATTTAAAATTGCTTTAATATCTCGATTAATATCGGTTTAGTAGGATCAGAACTATGAATCAAAATGTGGAACCACTACCCAAAAAAAAATTGATAATTTTGATACAAAAACTAACATAAATGGTGGAATAATTCACGGAATGACATAAAATTAGCTTTATACGACTGTAAATCATACTGTTAAATTTCGTGAAGATCGGTCCATAATTTACCATAGGCCCAATATAAACCCTTCTCGCGGAAAACAGTTTAGTATGCCTAAAACCGCAATAACTAACGCTAGCATTCTTAAATTTGGTACGTCACAGTTTTATAGAACCAGAAATCACACTGTAATATTTTTTTAAGATCGGTCCATAATTTATACTAGGCCCCATTTAAACCCTACTCCCGGAAAACCGTTTAGTACGCCTAAAACCGTAATAAATAAAGCTATCAAATTGAAATTTGGTACGTCACAGTTTTATAGGACGAGAAATTACACTGCCAAATTTCGTGAAGAGTGGTCCATAATTTATCATAGGTCCCATATAAACCCTACTCTCGGAAAACAGTTTATTGTGCCTAAAACCAAATAAATCCCACTTTGGGATTTACAGATATTGCGGTGAAATTTTTTACTTATGGCGATTTCTTTTCTGAGAAAAATGTTGTATAAATGGTACATGCTCTACACAAAAGAGATAGAGCATGTACCATTTATGCAACATATTTCTCAGAAAAGAAATCGCCATTAAATTCATATGGCAAGAAAAAATATCATGCAAATTTACTGTTAACGCTAAAACTAATTACACTGCCAGAAATCAGTCTTCAGAATTTTGGGATGATTGGTCCATAATTTACCATAGGTCCAATACAAATAACGCTTCAGTTAAATTTGTATTATTTTTATTATTTTAAAATAAATGCACTTCCTTATCTTGTTGCTTTTACTCTTCATGGTTATTTTTGTTTTTGTTTATCTCTCCTAATATTTTTCATTTCTTTCAACTGGCAATACTGACTTTAAAATAAATGTGGTTTTCCATGAACTTATTCGATATCTATTCAGTGGTTGTTTTGTTTCAGAGTTGTTAGTATTCATATTCTCTTGTTTAAGTAAACAAAAAAAAAACTGCATCTTACTCTTCTCTTAAATTTCGTGTGTTTGTTGCTTTCAAAACAGAAACGAAACAAATACAAAATTATAATGAAAGTTTCATGAACATCATTATTAAGTTTCGTGCAGATGTTTATTGTTTAACAATATTGCCAATCAGCCCAAAGAAAAAGTACGGGCTACTTCGTGCAAGAAAAGGAGGAATATATTTCTATTAAAAACTTTCTCACTTTACCAAGCTTTGAGTACGGGAACAGTTATCGGTAAGATTGGGATCCCGCGGGCTTCCAACGTTAAGTACGGTATCACGCCAATTGTTACAGAAACACTTTTTCCTACAACCTTTCAAAATTTGCTGTAAAATTATGTAAATGACAGATAATTTTCGCAAGGTAAAGATACAGAAACACTCAATGCGAATTCCCAACCCTACAACAACACTCCTTTTGTTAAAAATTTTTGTTTACACAAAAAAACTAGTTTGTATACAAACTTTGACAACCCGACCACAGAAAACAATAACCATATGTTGACTTGAGCCCACCTTCTAGTGAATTCGTCTTGGAAATACTTGTGTGAGAAAAACCACAAATTGTAATGGCAAAATTATACCCAATTGTACCAAGCTTTCGCCATAAAATAAAAAAGCATACTAGTAAGAGTTCATCCCTTTTTTATGCCATAAAAACAAAAAGGTAGAAAGTATTGTCGGTCAAAGCCGACCATTAGATACCCTACACCAAAGTATCTAAAAACATATCCCTATTTGGGGTCCTTTTGCAATCATGAACCCCTCAGAACCAAATTTTGTTATGAGGTTAAGGCTCATGTAAAAATCCTTTGTGCGGAATATTATTTAGATATCTTCATATATATAAGATTTGTTTATCCTTAAGTGATGTTAGAAATGGGGCTTATATGGTAGCTAGGGTTAATTTTGGACCTACCAGCACAATATTTTATCATGACATAGTAGCTATCGTAGAAGTTATTGTGCCAATTTTTATGGGAATACCAATATTTATAAAGAATTTGTGTCATTAAAAGTTTTTTTTTTTGGAGTAGTGTTTGTATGGGTACTATCGCCAAATTAATATCAAAAATTACGACTATTGTGGTATGGTTATACAAAATAAAAAGGAAGCAAAAATTCTCTTTTTTGTCAAAGGCAGAAAAAGTGAAGACGCTTCGTTGACAGTGTCACCAAAATAATCGTGGCGATTTAAAGACACTTGATCCCAGGCGTCCTACAGGGATAAGAGTACATATACTTCTGTATGTATTTTTTAATATGTTTGTAGATATAACATCATGAACATGAACAAATTAACAATAATGCAATTTTTGGTATGTAGTTATCTATGGTTAAGGCTGGAGATATGTTATTATAAATTTTATCATTAAAAAGAAAAGTGGGATAATCTACTTCAAAGAAATGATAAACTTCGTGGGTATTTGTTTGTATAATTGTACCACAAATCCCATCCGTAAGAAAAACTAATTTATGTTTCATTTTACACTCGTTTCATGCGGAAAATTTAACGATGCGAGAAAGAAAGAAACGTTTTGTATGAACCCTTCTTCAGCTTTATTGAATACTTATATTTTTCTTTTAGGAGAAGTACTACTCTGTCCAACATTTTTGTTTACTAAATACGGGGGCTGCTATCAATACTACTCTTAATTATACTACAATTTCCTTCTTCTCATTTTAATTTTCCAAAAACCACTGATTTAAAATTTACTTTTTGCTCCGTATATAGCGTTGTAAGTATTCGCTACAGAAGTTCTTTTGAAATAATTCATTATAATTTATAAACTAAAAACTTAATAGATAATTCATTATATCGAGCCATAACCGCAAAAAAAGCTCAAGCGACAAAAACAAAATTTTTCTGGAGACGGTTTTTTTTATTATATTTTATTAAAATTTTTTATGAAAATTGGCGCTTAATTTAAAATTGTTTTTGCTATAAAATCGTAACGGTACCTTCTTTGACCATGAGATTTACTTATTAAAAAAAAACGAAAATTGAAAATGTTGTCGCTTAAGCTTTTTGCGGTTATGGCTTGATATGTAGGCAAATATGTATAGATATGAGTAACATTTTTATTTGCAAAATTTGTTCCTTGTAAGGAAAAATTCAATTAAGAAAATTAATTATAAGGAGATCAAAATACACTTACATTAGAATGAAAAAGTTGGCATTTTAGAATAAATTTATGGTTAAATTTAATGAAATACATTTTTTCGTTTAAGCAACTTCTAATTAGTAATTAAATCAATAAAAAATTATACATACTATCGGGCCTGTTCTTAAAATCACGGGATTTTAAATCACGCGCTTTTGAAATCAAACGTGTGATTTTGAGGGGTTCTGAAAATCATTCGGTTCCTGTGTTTCTCGGTGTGCTTTCGGCAATTGAAAATCACACCGAAACACAAAAACGAAACGCTAACATATCACACGTGTGATTTTAAAAGGCACATGTGATTTGAAATCACGTGATTTGAATTAAAGTGATTTTCAGACCAAGCCTGTATGTCATAATATATATAAATATATAATTTTCCTACGTTCTCCAAACCTAATGATGATACATATTAATTGTATGATTATTATTTTTATAGATGCATTTAACCACATTTAAATTCATTGTTTAGGGGTAGTATTGCATTTATAACCATGTTCATTCCCTTTATATTCTATTATATCTGTAATTTTATAAAAACATTAAGGACGTAATCATGTAAAACGCAAAGCAACGCCAAAGAACTATATTGAGAGCAAAAATAAATATTTAGTAATTTTGTTGTTGCTTTCTGCAGAAATTCATGTACCGTTTTAAAATTTTCAACGCCGTAAGCTATACAGAAAAAAGTGTTTTATCAATTAAAAAAATGGTTTAAAAAGTATTTAAATTCAATCAATGTGATAATTGAACCAATTATTTTTTTTGTTGAAAGAAAACAAAAATTTAATTTTGATTTAATTAACATTTTAGTTGTTTTGAAATAAATTTTCAATTAAAATTTTAATTAAATAACAAAAAATCTTAATTGACTTTTTTCGATTAAAATTAAATAATTTAAACATGTAGAATTGTTGTTGGAAAATGTCAATATTTATTTAAATAAATTAACACATTATATTATCGAGTGAATAAAAAGGTAGTTTATACTACATAGTACTAAGTGCTAGCACTAGCTTTAACTTTTCAGTACTAGCTATGCTGAAAAGTTTAAACTACAAAAAGTGTGAATAACTCTTTGCTAGTGCAATATAGCTAGTGCTGAAAACGGGAAGCAAAAGCTGGAAAATTTGACTATTAAATCAGCTGCCAAAAATCATTTCTGAAGTTTCCACAATTTTACTTTTAAAACCCGGTATTGAATTTTGACCGAATTCTACGTTTGGAGTTTTACATTTTCTTCTACAGAAACATAATTCGTTTGAATTGTGTTAATAAAACGAATTGCTTGTATCCACATTTTTTATTTTTTAATTTAAACACAAATTAAAATATTTATTTTTGTATAAAGCGCCCTGGAAACTATCAAATAAACACATCAATCACATATGCAGTTGTGTGCGTGCAGTCGTTCTTTTTCAACTTAAAAAACCCGTTGTAGGCAATGCTTGATGAAAATCAATTGTCGCGTTTATTTGTACGTCTTCGAAAAAGCCAAAAATAAACGACGCAAACCCATATATACTGATTGATGGGCTTACTTGATAATCTGCAGGGCCCTTAAGCCAACCTTTGGTTAATATTTTACTTATTCTTAAGCTGGGATCACACGATTGCCGCAATGCACCAATTTTCACAATTTTTAATATCCCAATCGTGTGACTGCACAATCAATTGCCCCATGTACCAATCGAGGGCAAAATTGTGCTTACTTTTACCAATAAAATGCAGCCCTGGTGCGGCAATCGGGTAACTACTTGATATTCAAACGCGCGTCAATAAAAATGACAAAAATAAATAGCACAATACGCGCCAATATTTGCCTTTTCTAATCAATTTACTTTTGTGTGTTTCGTTTTGTGTGGAATAAATTAAAAATAAAAATTAAATTTATCAAAAATAAAAATTGGGAATTTAGCAAGTCATTAATAAATAAATCAATAATAAATTTTGTATTCCCGAAAATAACTTTAATATTTTTTTTTTTAAATTCGAGCAATAGCTGTTCAGGACAATATAAAAGAATATATACAGGAAAACGAAGCAAAATGTATTGAAATTCTTTAAAGCGAATTTATTTTTATATATGTATAAATATTCTCTATTTCTTTATATATTTAAAATATAATTTTACTTTGTTTAAGTTTTGGAATTTCATGTACATATATTACTTAAAAAATTTGTTTGAATATATGATACAATTTTCTTTTTTTTAATAAACAAGCCAACTAGACCTTCCAAACAAATAAACAAAATGTATAAAGCAGGGCAATCGTGTGATTTCAGAATATTTTATTGGGGCAATTTCATTATTATGCGTCAATAAAGTACTATCAAAATTGTGTCATATTGGTGCATTTGCGGCAATCGTGTGATCCCAGCTTTAGGAATGACTATATACACTACATCTCTATAGCTTCAATGTTAACCAATGATTGGCTTAAGCAAAAAGCATGTCAAATATTGAGGGAATAAGAATGTAAAAACTTTATATATTGAAATTTAACTCATAGAAGCACATTCAAGAAAATGGTTAATTTACAGGTATGTCACAGAATTTGTACGAAAGTGAAAATTTTCACATTTTTCAATTCCTACCGTTTTTGGTTTGCTTCTTCAGCTTTCGTCCGTTTTCATAAATCCGAAAAAAATCAAAACATTGTTTTTTGTTATTAAATATGATATCATTATTAAACAGCTGCTTTGTAAACATACACAAAAGAAATGTTTGTGGATACTTCCTAAATAAATTAAAAAAATTCAAAAAGTGTTCCGCTAACCATATTACGTTTTCTTTCCGAAATCTAAATAAATTTAAATAATCGGTTGGATGAGAGTGTGTTCTAATGCGGTATTCTTTTCTTTGGCGAACGTTCATAAATTCAGGCATACTTGTTTTAATTAACTCTTTTTTTAATATAAAAGCAAAACACAAACTCAAGCACCTGAATCATATACTTACAAAAACTGAAGCATTAACTTGTCATTTTAAGCATTCACTACTTTTTATTCACACTTTTTTTGAGTCAATGCTGTAAAAACTAGCTTCTACTAGTCAGTATAAAGTACTTTTTTTTATTTTTTTTTTTATTTATTTTCAATATGAATAACATTGTTTCTTAAATCTATTCCCGCGAAGCCATGTGGCTTATCTGCTGGATGATATCTTAAATTTTAAATTAGAAATATAGTAATAAATTTCAGGAATTCATCAACTTTTAAAGTGTAAATATAAAATTAAATTAATCTAATAAAAGCAATTAAACAATAATTTAAATTTTTTTTTTATAACAAATTAGATTTTTTCATTGCGAATTAACGAAGTATAATTTTAATAATATTTTTCTTTTATGTGGATTTTGTAAGTTAAGTAAATTAGTTGGTAATTTATTATGGATATTTGGCAGAACAACATCGAGGCAGTTCTTCCGATAGTTGTTGCGAAATCGTTCAACCTTATACCTTCCTTCTGCTGCTCGTCTTCGGGTATTATACATATGATCAATTGGCTTTAAAAATCTGGGATCATTGTTGAATTCATTAATCATTGTGATTTTATATATACTTTCGACGTTTAGTATTTGTAGATAAGAGGCTATACTATTTGTTGCTGTTGGAAATATGTTCCAATTATTATTTACAGTTGTGTCGTTTACAAGATTGTTGATAATGTCTGTGTTGCACACGTGCGTGTTGTTGTTGTTAACGTGTGTGTTGTTATTAGCAAGTGTGCTTCTTCTCACGTGGCTGTTATTGTTTGAATTTGTGTTATTGTTAACGTATGTGGTGTTGTACACGTGTGTGTTATTGTTTACGTGTGCGTTGTTGTTCACGTGCGTGTTGTTATTTACGTGTGTGATATTGCTTAAATTTGTGTTTACGTTTGTGTTGTTGTTCACATGTGTGATGTTTCTTATGTACGTGTTGTCGTTCACGTGTGTGTTGTTGTTTACGCGTGTGTTGTTATTCATGTTTGTTTTGTCGATTCCGTGTGAATTATCGTTCGCGTGATTGCTATTGGTGGAATCTGAGTTACGAATCACGTGTGTGTTGTTGTTAACGTATGTGTTATTGTTTATGTGTGCGTTATTGTTTACGTGTAAGACGTTGCTTGCGTGAGTGGTGTTGTATACGCGTGGGTTATTCATATGTGAGTTGTTGTTTACTAGTGTGTTGTTATTTACGTGTGTGTTGTAGTTTACGTGTGGATTGCCCACGTGTGTGTTATTGTTAAAGTTTGTGTTAATGTTTACGTGATTGTTGTAGCTCGCGTTGTTCGAATTTGAGTAATAATTCATGTTGTTTACCTTAATATTGTTGTTAACATGTTCATTGTTGTATACATTTGCGTTGTTTATGTGGATATTGTTGTTAACGTAAGTGTTGTTTTCTATGTGTGTGTGTTGATGTTTACATGTGCGATACTGGCGATATCATGCGTATTGTTTATGTTACCGTATATTAAGGCGTATTATATATTTTGTTTATTGCGTGTTTGGCTTTTTAACAATATTTTAAGGATTTGATTTTGTGTTTGCTGTAAACTTTTACAGTATGTGGAACTGTCCCACGCTGTGATGCCATGGCTTAAGTATGACTCTACTAAAGAAATGTACGCTTGTTTCAGGACAGAAAAGGTAGCGCAGTTACTTAAATGGAAAAGGCTGTATGCTGCTTTTCTTAGCTTTTTGCGAACATCTTGTATGTGTGTTAGCCACTTGAAGTTCTCGTCGACATGCACACCTAAGTATTTATATGTTTGATCTTTTTCTTTTAATGTGCTGCATGTGCCTGCAGTTGAGCTATATGCGTTATGTAGGCAATCATTATTATGAAATTTTAAGTAAATATTACAATTTGGCAGATGTGGGGGTTTTATATGCATAACTTTAGTTTTTGTTGAATTGATAACAAGGCCGTTATCATGGCTCCATCTTGTTATAATATTCAATTCATCCTGCATAATTCTGTTGGCGTCTTCAATTTTCTTATTACATACTAAGATTGCAGTGTCATCTGCATATGCAAATGTTGTGCTTTTTTGAGGACATTTATCATATCATTTGCCAAGTTTTGAACCCTGGGGAACACCGTTGTTAGCTTTAACTAAAATTGTTCAATATTTCTTGTTGACCTGCGTCGATTATCTATGTTGTTGTTTATTTGTTTGGCTTAAGGTCATAAAAAAATATAAAATAAAAAAATGTTTTCCCAACTTTTATATTTTTAATTTTGTATTTTATTTTTCATCCGATATTTCGACCATACATCGATGGTCATCTTCAGGGGCTACAAAATACACATATATTTAATGTTTAAATTTTATAACATAAAAACATCTATCAATACATACATTTAAAACACTGTAAAAATTAAAAAAAATTACAAACAAGTTGATACGTCCTAACAGCTTAACATGTTTTCATCAACTGATATTGTCCTATCGATTTCGCCTTATCGACTTTGTCTTATTTCTTTTTTCTATGTCGGTGTTTGCTTATTGTGTATTTGTATATTTGCGAAATATTATCAGTGTCTGTCTTGTAATTGAGTCTTAAGTCTGTTGGTGTGTTTACTATTTGTAACATTTCCAGTGTGTATCTCTTAGCATAGTTACTCTCTTCTTGTAAAATGCTTACATTGTTGAAGTTTGGTTTGTGGCCCGTTATTGTACAGTGGGCCGCAAGGGCAGTTTTTTGTTCAATTGGTTTTCCCATAGCCTTTTGGTCAGATTTATGTCCTGATAATCTTGTCTTAAGTGTTGATTTTGTAGTCCCCACATATACTTTTGGGCATATGTTGGACCCGTCCCCCTCACAGCTGATCTTGTAGATCAAGTTCGATTTTTCCTCCTTTTCAAGTTTTGTCTTCGGTTTGCTAAATAATTGATGCACAGAGTTGTTGGTCTTGAGCGCTATTTCGCATTTTGCTTTGTCGTATATATTAGAATTCTTAAGCCTTTCGGCGAATCCAGGAATGTACGTTACGGATTTGTATATTTTGTCTGATTTTTCTTCCTCTCTGCTGCCAAGTTTTTTTGATTTTGCGTGTCTAATTAAATCTTTGATGGTTTTTATGGGAAATTCATTTTTCCTCAGCGTGTCTGTTATTCTTTTACAATTTTTTTCATGAAAAGAGTCGTCACTTATCTCTAAAACTCGTCTGATAAAGTTTGTTGCGGTATTTATAATTATTCGCCTAGGATGTTTGGAGTAGAAGTTTATGAGTCTTCCAGAAGATGTTGGTTTTTGATACCAGTCTGTGCTAAGTAGGTTTTCTTGTCTAATAACCACACAATCTAAATACGGTAATCTATTGTCATTTTCCTCTTCTCTTGTTAAACAAATTTGTCTATTAAATGAGTTTAAAACTCTTAAAACATCATCTACATCTTTTCTTTTAATAACACAAAACAAGTCATCCACGTATTTGGTGAGAACTTTTGGCTTATCTCCCATCAGATCCACTGAAAAGTCTAGAAGCTTTTCCATTATAATATCTGCAATTACAGGAGATGCTGGTGATCCCATTGGCATACCTTTTCTTTGTTCAAATATTTTATCCTCATATTTGAAATATCTAGTGTCTTTGATACAAAAAGAAAGGATATCCATAAAAAGCTTTTTTGGTATTGGAGTATAATTTTCCAAAATATTCCAGTTCTCTTCAATTGTTCGGAGAGCCAGATTGACCGGAATACTCGGAAATAAAGCCACTACATCAAATGAAATCATAATTTCATCGTCTTCTATTCTAGTAGAATTGATCTTTGACTTAAAATCTATTGCGTCTTTCACATTGTATTTCCATTCTTTCGTAAGATTTTTTAGTATGTCTACCATATATTTGCATAAACCATATGCCGGCGAATTAACGGATGAACAAATTGGACTAAGTGGGGTTCCTTCTTTATGTATTTTCGGTAATCCGTATATCCTAGGGGCTATTGATGTCCGTGTGATCAACCTGTATTTTTCCTGTACAGTTATCAGATTTAATTTAAACAATTTTTCTACTAACAAGTTGTTCTTGTTCTGTAAGGTAGCGGTTGGATCTTTTTTCAAACGTTGATAAGTGCACATATCACCCACAATTTCCCTCATTTTGTGTACATAATCATCTTTCAGCATAGCTACAGTTTTATTATCCTTGTCAGAACTAAAAATAAAAACATCGTCATTTTTGTTTAACAATTCTTTCGTTTGTGCCACTCTGTCAATAGTTAGTTCGTCTCTCACATTAAGTTTTGTTTTATTCAAGTGTCCGTCTATGAGAGACGTTAATTTACTCCTCGTGATCTCCTGTTGATCTCTATCACCGAGTGTACGGATTATATCCTCACCATAAGCAATACATTTAAATAGTGAGAAAGTTGTTATTGTATTTGGTAGAGCATGTTTCGGCCCCAATGACAATAACGGGCCACAAACCAAACTTCAACAATGTAAGCATTTTACAAGAAGAGAGTAACTATGCTAAGAGATACACACTGGAAATGTTACAAATAGTAAACACACCAACAGACTTAAGACTCAATTACAAGACAGACACTGATAATATTTCGCAAATATACAAATACACAATAAGCAAACACCGACATAGAAAAAAGAAATAAGACAGTCGATAAGGCGAAATCGATAGGACAATATCAGTTGATGAAAACATGTTAAGCTGTTAGGACGTATCAACTTGTTTGTAATTTTTTTTAATTTTTACAGTGTTTTAAATGTATGTATTGATAGATGTTTTTATGTTATAAAATTTAAACATTATATATATGTGTATTTTGTAGCCCCTGAAGATAACCATCGATGAATGGTCGAAATATCGGATGAAAAATAAAATATAAAAATTGGGAAAACATTTTTTTATTTTATATTTTTTTATGACCTTAAGCCAAACAAATAAACAACAACTTTAACTAAAATTTTTATTCACCTCAAAGCTAGTTTAAACTTAAAAATTTTAAGTATTAGCTATAGCTACCTTTTTATTCACGCGGCCCATTGTTTGAAATGGCAAAGTTTTTTGATCACTTTTTTAATTAAAATTAAAAATATCATCTTTTATTGAAAATATTTTTTCAAAATTTTAAAATTTTTAGTAATCAATATAATCATTTTGGTAATAGATGCATAATCAACAACTTGTTTGCTTGATATTATGAATTTGGAATAAATTTGGTGATTGAAGAAATTTAATAATATTTTCTGTGTATGCACGGCTTGAAATTTTAAAACGCAATGTGATTTTCTGTAGAAAGCAACAACAAAATTACAAAATATTTATGACTTTATTTTTGCTTTCAATATAATTCTTTGGCGTTGCGTTACTTTTTACACGATTTGCGCCTTAATTATTTAATAATTTTAATGTTTGTTTAACTTAATACTAACATAATTTTGTTAATGATACGTCGTTGTGTTTCAAAAAATTACAAAATAAAATAACGTAATACACATAACTAAATAAATAACAATATAAAGAAAATTTTCCTCTAAAATATACCGGTTATTGCATTTTTATCTAATATATATGTAAAATTGTTTTTATATCTCAAATATTTTCCATTTTACAACTTTTTTTGCTTCTCATGTAAACTAAGGAAATGTAACATTATTCTGCATTTAAGATGACGATATGTGCAGTACTTTAAGCTTTTTTGATTGATAAAGGCAACCAAAAATATTTTACAAAAACAAAATACACACACAGGCATTTCGTGATATGGTAATGCTAACTGCCGAGCAATAACAACAATACTTGTGAGGAGCGTTACTTATTTTTTTGTTTCCTCATGAATATATTGGCGAAAACTAAGCAATTCATTCATGACTGTAAAAGAAGAAACACATTTTAAATTTCTCATTCATGAAGAAATTTATGAATGGTTAAATATGAGCGATCATATATGAATTTTTCGGAACTCTGGTATTTAGAATAATAAAAGAAACATTTCGAATCATATGTGCCAAAAAATAACATCTTTGTTAGATACTGTGCATTTTTCCATTAAGTTTTTTCTTTTTCAGCTACGAATATTTCAATTCCAAATTTATATAATTTTTAGAAATTTTTTGTGAATTTTGTGGTTTACAACTTTTAAAATTTCTTTTCTTGGGATTCACTCATTTTTGCATTTTCTACTTTTTTGTTTGAACCTGTATTAAGTAAAAACAGTGTACACTTGCATACATTTCGCAGGAACGCATGAACGATGTTGAAAATGTGAAACATGCGTTAACACTTGAAACATCCAACATCTAACTATCACTAAAAAGTGTCACCATTTCTGAAAAAAAAACTTTTATTTATTTTAAATAATTTTTTTCTACAAAAGTGTCAACATTTTTAAAGAAAACACCAAAATGTATTTGGAATTCAATTTGTTTAATGATAAAAAAAATTAAACAAAAAGACTGGCAAAAAAGTAAAAACTTGACAAATGTTAACGCTAATTTTTAAAAAAGTTCCATTATTTCAGTGCTTTCACAGTAATAATAGAATTTTTTGCCACGTTTCTAGTTATGCCACTAAAAAAATCGAAAGATATAAGGGAACAAAATGAGATTGGATCAACTTGTAAATATGTTGAACATTTTTGAACAAATTGATCGTAGAAGTTAAATGTTGACAAGTGTGAAAAGGCTATTACAGTACAAATTATAAAGATTTTTATCAGTTCGGGGTGAAGTTAACAAAAGTCATAAATCAACTGATATCATTTTGTAATTTACTAGAAAGCTACAGATACTAAGCTAAAAAAATCGGGACAAAATTTGTAACGAAGATGCTTGCACCTAATTTGGAAACATTGGATCTTTCATTACCCTAGTTATCCACTAGCCATCAAATGATAATAAGAAAACATTTTATGAATAAGCTTTCAAGACAGATTGCTTAGAAACGCTGTTAAAACATCAGCAAAAACTCTAAGTCTGCGTTCATACGGCTCATGTTTTATTGACATGATTGCTATTTTTTAGGTGGGAGAGTCGAAAGGAAAATAAACGAGTACGCACATGTATGTACTGTCAGTACGCTTTGCTTTCTCATTCGCTTTTTTCTTATTTGTATTTAAAAACTACACAAAAAAAAACATGTCGTCAACATGACATGAATCATTACACGAAAAAGTTATATTTTTTTTATAGTAGTGCTTTTTTATAAAAATTATATATTTCAAAACAAGTTATAATGCTATATTCGGCAGTGCAGAATCTTTGAAGCCCTCCACAGATAGTTCGAATATTTCAGGAGAGTGCGCTAAATGATATCTGTATATTATGAATTAATCCTTAAGCCTATAGTACACGGCATGTAAAAATACACATGCGCATGTGGTTCTGACGTAATTTTGACGTCAATGCAAAGCCACAATAAACATTGCGTGTTGTGTGCTGACGTCAAAATTACGTCAGAACCACATGCACATGTGTATTTTTACATGCCGTGTACTATAGGCCTTACAAAAAATGACATCAGCATTAAAATAGTTTGCGGTTTAGATCTATATTTAATTATTGACCGACAATCAGAAAGTTTAATGCTCTTCTTCTTATAAATATGAGCTAGCTTCAGTGAAATGTCATGATTCGCAGCAGCTTTAACCAAACTAACATTATTTTCAGCAGGGGAATTTATAATGGACCCATGGTAACATATGAACCAATCTTCCCAAAATTCTGTAGAGGGATTTCTGGTATTAAAAAAATAATTTAGAAAAAATTCAATGCAGCAGTGAAATTAGTTTCAGTGTTTGCAGTGAATTTCAAAAGACTGCTTAATATAGGATCTAAGGTAAATTATGGACCGTATATCACAAAATTGCATGACATTTTCTCTGGCCATATGAAGCGGTTTTAGGCGTATTTAATTAATTTCCCAGAGTAGGCTTTATATGAGGCCTATGGTAAATTATGAACCGATCATCACGAAGTTTTTTAGTATGATTTCTAGTCCTATGTATCAAACTGTGAAGTAATGGGTGATTCAAGTAGAGATACTTTTTTCAGTAGCCTTTTTTTGACAGATCACGTGTGAGTCGTGTCATGCTGTCATGTTATTTTTGTTTAGTATTGTTGTGCATTTCATAATGGAAAGACTTACGCCTGAACCACGTTTACAAATCGTTTAACTTTATTACGAAAATTCACGTTCTGTGAGGAATGTGTTTCGTGCACTTCGCTCAGCTTATGGTCAACATTATCGGCCTACTGAGCGTACTATTCGCAACACCATCACCCATTTTGAGACCCAGCATTCGTTATTGGATAATGTTCGACCGAATAGACCACGTCCAGCACGCTGTGAAGAAAATATAGCGGCCGTAGCTGAGAGTGTACACGAAGACGGTGGATATTCGATTCGGCGCCGTTCGCAGCTACTCGGACTGACGTATGGAACGACTTGGCGCATTTTACTTCGAGATCTTAAATTGAAAGCGTACAAAGTACAGCTTGTGCCACAACTGAAGCCGCTCGACCTTCCCAAGCGACATCGCTTCGTTCTATGGGCTCTTGAAAAGTTTCAAGATGATCCGAAGTTTTCGAGGAAAATTTTGTTCAGCGATGAGGCCAATTTCTGGTTCAATGGGTATGTAAACAAACAAAATTGCCGCATTTGGGACGAAGAGCAACCTGAAGAGATTCAAGAATTGCCACTTCATCCAGAAAAAAACAACGGCTTGGCATGGTTTGTGGGCCGGTAAAATCATCGGTCCATATTTCTTTAAAAATGATGCCGGTGCGAACGTAACCGTCAAAGGCGACCGTTATCGTGCCATGATAACCGACTTTTTGATGCCTGAAATTGAAACTCGTGACCTCGGCGACATTTGGTTTCAGCAAGACGGCGCCACTTCCCACATATCGCATCAATCAATGGATTTATGGAGGGAACACTTCGGTGAGAACATAATTTTACGTTTTGGGCCGGTCGATTGGCCACCAAGATCGTGTGATATCACACCGTTAAACTTTTTCCTGTGGGGATATGTAAAGTCTAACCCGGACAAACACGCTTCGATTCAGGCCTTGGAGGAAAACATCACGCGTGTCATTCGCCAGTTAGCAGTCGAAATGCTCAAACGAGTCATCGAAAATCGGACTCAACGGATGGACCATCTGCGATGAGCAACGGCCAACATTTGATAGACAAAATCTTCAAATAATAAATGCCAAAGAATGATCTTTCAAATGATAATAAACATTCCCCATTAAATTTTAATTTTCTGTGTTTTTTTCTTTTAAAAAGTAGGGAACCTCGAAATGGATCACGCTATATTAAATGTTATTATTAGACCTCGGATATTGCATATTTTTTTATTATTCATCACATTGGTAACAAAATTTATATATAGAAATTTTATCGTTCAAATATAACAAATTTATATATATATATATATATATATATATATATATATATATATATATAACAACATATGCAAAATATATGCAGCATATGCAAAATATATGCAGCATATGCAAAATATATTGAAACGAATTTCATCAAAAATTTAAATGCCAAGAACCATCATATATAAGATAAATCTGATAGGAAATGGTTTAACAGCCTTCCCGAAAGTGCTTTAAAATTAATGAAAACAATATATTTGTACAACTTGTGAACAAATTTGAAATTTAAATACTTATGTCATACCAATTTTTAAATTTTTTACGAATTTCTAATAACCAAATTCATAGAATCAAGCAAATAATTTGTTTATTTTGCATATATTACCAAAATGATTATATTGATTACCAAAAATTAAAAAAATTTAAAATTGTGATTTGTTTTCAATAAATGATATTTTAATTTTAATTACAAAATTATCAAAAAACTTTGCCATTTCAAACAATGTGATAATTGATTTAATTAAATATAGCTCAGGTTTTGACAATAAATAATGCAACGGTTTCTGGATTTGTGAACGACAGCATCCGTATATATAAAAGTGTTGTGGCTTTTAACGGATACCGCGGCATATATGGTCAAAATACATAACTTGTTTGGCACACGGTTTAAATTTAATAGCTGAAAAAGTAAGAACATCGTTTCCTGTCGCTAACTCGTTCATAGGAAAATGAACGAGTTCATATATTTCGTAAAAGCTCCGCTAAGAGTACAACGCTGCAAGCAAATACTAAATAACGAGTTACCACCAGAACCGATCATAACCAGATGGGGTACATGGTTAAAGACGGCATCATCTTATGCAGATATATTAGAGGGAATAACAGAGGTAAGATAATTTTTATCAACAATCAACATTTTAAATACCCAGCAAAAACTTTGCTTACAAAATAAGCAGAAAAATAATGAGAACTTGAGGAAAGGAGTGCTTATTTTTCTACTAGAAAAAGTACTTATTTTTGTTCGCGATGTCCCAAAAGTAATTCTTTATAATTTGGCAAATTACAACCTAAAAAATAATACCTTTCTTTTATACTTAAAAGTTTTATAAAAATATCTAATTACCAAAAGAGATAAGAAATAAGTACTTTCAAATGAACTTTTAAAAAGGTTAAAACACACTAATTAAAATTGCTCTGAAATCTTATGGAATATATGTTGAAAAATGTACACAATAATAAATTTTTTAAAAGGTAAGAACACATTTAATAAAGAGTGCTTTTGCTGCACAAAATCATTTATAGCTCTAACACTGTAATAGCAATGTGTGTATTAAAATATGTAAATATATGGGCCTGTCTCAGAAAGAAATTTCGATCGAAAGTTTTTTTAATTACGAGAAAGCTTATTCAGAAAACGAAAACCGACAAATTTTCTCGGAATCAAATCACTTTTAATTTTTCGATCGAAAAAGGTTTTGGTTTGCAAAATATTGCCACATTTAACTTAAAAATAACAAAATTAAAATTTGTCGAAATTACGATAATCGATTGAAATAAAAATGCGGATTCAAAACAATTTCGAACAATTTATGTGACGGGCCTGATTATGTTCTTCAAAAAAACATCGTTAACATTAGATTGATATCATTACTAGTATTCTAATTACGAAAATATATTGTATTGGTAATTTTGGAATATATTTATGTATAAATTTACATGCATTTGATTGATTTTTGGAATATCCATTAATTTCACATCGCAATTATTCTTAAAATTTAAAAATATTACCGGATATATAATAAATATTAATATAACATATTGCAAATTGATTTTAAAAATTATTTAAAACCATATAATAATAACTTATTTAAGTCATTATTTAAGATATTGTTACGAAAGTAACTTTAGTTAAGAATAAGTTTAGTTTATTAGTAATTTTATTAGTTTAAAATGTTATTGTATAAGTTTCGCATATTTTTAATGTAAACCCACTGTACAGAATTTTCTAGTACAAATGTAATGTTATGATTGTTATAGATAAATGTATAACATAATAGTGTTGAGATTATCTTTAACCCATAAAGTATGCTTTAGTTTATTGATGTATAAATCAATTTAAATTCAGTCACAGTGTAAATGCATAATGATATTCGCTGTAAGATAATAAAATCTCGATTCGCCCAGAAATGTCTAAGATGTTACAGACATTTCGCCGAGTAGAATGATCTAGAGACATCTAGATGTCAGCGAACAGAGTATAAATACTCGCGAAGGTTGGCATCGATAATCAGTATTAGTACGATTATTTAAGTGTGTACATCGCAATTATAAGTGGTAAAATTGACTAAGTTCTAAATAAAGTGGCGTGAATAGTTTATAGTACAGCTATAAAGTAAAGTGTTTAAAGTGTTTTATTTATTTTATTACAGTTGCAATAAAAGAACTCAAGAGGTTTATTATAAAGGAAATAAACCAAAAACGTTATTGAAAAGGCAGTAACGTAACAATTGGTGTCAGAAGTGAAATTGCAAAATTAAAATAAATTAGAAAAAAAAATAAAAATAAATTAGAAAAAAATAAAATAATAGACAGCAATGAAATTTGAAGAACTTAAAGTGGATCAGGTCAAGAAAGAAAATACGGATGAAACTTCTAGAAAAATGGAAGAAAAATCGAGCACCATCCTGGCCGAAATTCAAGAGAATTCCAGACTTACTAATGAAAAACTTGAGAAGCTGCAAGAGATTTCAACTATTATAAATGAAAGAGTTGACGATCTGGAAATAGAATTTAACCATAAGCTGTCTGATGTAAAAATACAAGTCACGGATGTAATAACACAAGTCACGGTTTTTGATGAAAAACTACACCATCTGGAATCAAGAGTTAATAACATTCAATGCCAGGAGGCAGCGGTGCGGGTTATACCAGAAGTTTCTAGCAGAGTAAAAGCCCCTTGTTTTGATGGTAGTGTTCCATTTAATGTTTTTAAGTTCCAGTTTGATACAGTTGCTAACAGAAATGCATGGAACAGTGATGAAAAGGCCGTAGAGCTAATTCTTGCACTAAAGGGGACTGCAGCTGAAATTCTAGAAAGTGTACCAGTAAGTTGCAGAAACAATTATGATGACGTGATGATGGCACTGCAGCGTAAATATGGTGGCGACCACAAAAAAGAAATCTAAAAAATGGAATTACGTGGTAGAATGCAAAAGGCTAATGAGACATTACAGGACTTTGCACTGGAGATTGAGCGGTTGGTGCAGCTTACCTATCCTGGTGAGAGTCATTCATTCTTGGATCACTTCAAAACTGAGGCATTTGTAAACGGTATTCGGGATGCAGATATAAAAATTGCGGTATGTACGTCACAAAAGTCTACCTTTGCAGAGACTGTTTCATTTGCCCTGGCCCAGGAAACCGCAAGAATTATTTCAAGACCACAAGTAGGCAAGGTGCGAAGGCTCGATGTGACCACCAATGGTGAAAGGGATATTGTGCAGGATATAAAAGAGGCAGTTATGGAAGCTTTAAGCGAGAAGCAAAGTAAAACTAAAGTAAAATGCTATAACTGCGGAAAGATTGGTCACATGCAGAGAAACTGTAGAGCACCAAGAAAGCTAAGAAGATCAGCTTTATCGCCAATAAACAGCCAGCGGTCTAATTATCAGTCATCACAGGAGTCGCCGTTAAGTATGGAGGGAGTGCTACCATTCGCATCTGAGGACTCAATAATAAATTTGGTAGTGCAAAAGAGCAATAGAAGTGTTACAACATGTGGTTACATCGATGGCAAAGAGCGCATTTTGACTATCGACACTGGTGCAGGATTTTCAATTATCAGGCCTGACTTGGTGAGCGGTGCTGTCGAACCACTAAGCGGAGTAAGCTTGCGAACAGCAACAGGTGAGCCTGCTACTGTCTGTGGAAAAACACGTGTGGTGTAAAGAACTGCTGATATAGTCACTTTTCATGAGTTTATTGTGGCTGACATTGTAGACGAAGTACTGATTGGCGCAGATTTTATGATTCGTCAAAACATAAGTCTGGATATGGGAAAACACATCATGTATTTGGGTGATGTTGATATACCCCTTGATGTTGGGTATGGAAGCGAGGCTCGTGTGGGACAGCCTCTTGCTTGTACTCGTCCGAAATCGTCAGCTCGCAGAAAAATTGATAAACGTGGAAAAGCGGTTGCTTATGTAAGACAGCTAAGTAAATTGGAGGACAGGCACTATACGGAGTCCGATAGAAGGGAAAGCATCAGTGCAGGTTGCTCATTGCAGGTAGAGCCCAGTAAAGACTGGATAACGGCGCAGAGAAGTGATCCTGTATTGGCTAAGATTATGAGGGACAAAATGGCAGGTATAAGACCAACTTCTGAAGATATTGCATCGGATGGTCCACTGATGAAAGCATATTGGGTACAGTGGAATAGTCTTCGAATGGCAAATGGTTGCCTATACCGAACATGGGAGAGCGCCGATGGCAAGGCAGTTGAAAGCCTAATGGTTGTGCCGTCTACTAAGGTATGTGAAGTGGTGCGGAAAATTCATCACGGCACTAGTGGAGATCGCCTAAGTGTAAGGAAAACCGTAGAAAGGTTGAAGGAACGTTTCTACTGGGTTGGATGTAAACAAGCCGTTAAGGACTGGATATTAAGCTGCAAAAAGTGTGTTGCAGCCAGGGGACAATGTGTGGAAAGTTGATGAATAAAGATTTGTGTGTTCTTCTAAATGAAATATCAAAAGGAAAAAATATTAAAGCGTTTAACAAGAAAAATGATTTGATAAACATCATAGTAGAAGGGGTTATCAGCAAGGATGTCACTCTGAAGGTAAAAGATTTCTCTGTGTTAATTAAGGATATTGTGAATATTTTTTTACGCAAAAGTCGTTGAGGTAACTAATTTTTTTAATTCGTGCACTAAATCCATCGTAAAATAATTATTTCCCCTCCAAAAGGAGTACTATCTTATACCTAGACATGGACGCAAATATCCAAGCGGTAAACTTTACGCTAAATACAAAAAGAGAAAATCAAAAAACATAAACTCAGGATTATGAAAAATTACACCGATACCGCTTCTTCTACTGAAACATTACGTAATAACAGTGGACTCTTACCTGAAATTGACAGATCAAAACTTTTGGCATTTAAAACATATTTAAGCAGGGATTGCTATGATTGGAATGAAGTTCGTGATAAAACGAAATTAACTTTTAAGATGCGTCAGCAGGATTTAACGATATGGGAAGCTTTGATTTGTTTATTCCCTGGTTTAAATTGTTGGATTCCAGTGCAACAGAATTTTTATTTTTTTTCGCATTAAAAACTTCCTCCCTTGTCAGCACTAAAATAGCAGCTTTTTTGTATATTTTATTCGTTATCATTTACTGCTGTTTAAGAGCTCTCTTATTAAAGCGCTCGATTATACGCTTTTTCTCTTTAGTGCTTCAAAAAACACATTTTTTTACTGCGATGTATAACTTATGCTAGGAACACAACTGGGACGAACGACGAATTTCGCCCTACACGACGAATTTTTCCGTAAAAATAGCTGGCAGCTTTTATATTTTCATGTTTGTGCCACTTCACTACCAAAAAAAACGCTTCTTGTCTCTTTCTTCGAAATCTGCCCTCGCAACTGATTTGGGGGGTTTTCACACGTCACTTTTTACATATCTGTGTGTAATCTGTGCTTGATACTTGACGACTGAATAATGTACTCTCGTGGACTAAATGAAAGAGCGTAAGAATCCGTGTGAAGAATGTGTGAGGATCAGTGCTGCCAGGTAATTTTTTTTCTTCCCCCCAAAAAAATGTTAAAACCCCCAAATTTTACGTATTTTGAAAAAAATACCCCCAAATGTAAAAGTTTAAATAACAACCTCATTTGAATTAATTTAACTTGACTCAGTTTTAAGTGACGTTCTAATATCAATACCTAAATAAAGCAAAAATCGAAAATGTTTAATATTTTATTGAAATTCCCCCAAAAAATTTTTTTTACAGTTTCTTGAATATTTTCATTTAATAAAATATCTTAAAAACAATTTTCATAAATTTTGGTACATGGCACAGAACGAAGTAACATTTTGGAAAAAGTTCTTGATTTATGAATGAACCATTGTGCAAAATTTAAAAAAAGTAATATGATTGATTTTTAAATTTACTCTTAACACGTTTTTTTTTAATCTGAGTTATATTTTTGTTTAACAAACAAGTTGAAAGTATAAAAGTATTTTCTGTCAATTGTAAATGACCTGGTTGGTTTAGTTTATAGCGCTTGTTTCAAAACACGAAATTTACAGCTGATTGATTAAAGTGTTGCAAATTAGCAAAAGAGAAGTGCTTTCCTGTATGTTTTATTGCTATAGATTCTAATTCGTCACATGACCAAAAGAAGCCAATATGCCAAATTTTTGCAAGATATCTTTAAAAATACCTGAATAATAATACTTGATTACAAATTTTGCATGATCAGTTTTCCCTAAATTCCTCTTTAGGGAGAAAAAATATTATGTACCAAATTTCTTCAATTATCTTTAAAATTGTGAACTGATGCCATCGACAGAAAGTGTTTATTTCTTAGATTGTTGCAATATAAATCCTGCGCATATTTGAAACTTTTCCGCTTTTAAATCAAAAAACTTTTTAGATTAATTTTCATTATTCTTTCAATAATTATATTCGAATTTTCCATGAGCCTGAAGTAAAAATAAACTTTTTAATAATTTTTACACAATCAAATTGAATTTAACTAACCGTATAAATACAATAGAAAAACCAAACGTTATTGTGGAAACGGAAACAAAATAGCACCGCATCACTTGCAATACAATTGACAATTTTTTTTAATTGTATTTTGTGGAGAGTTTAAGATGAATAAGAGGAGGAAATTGAAAAAATCGTATTTAGAGATAAACATGTTAACTTTGTGTTTTTTCAGTATTTTTTTATAATTTTGAAATTCGCCCAAGGAGGAATAATACAAATAAATAAAATGCCACTTAAGAAAATGTGAAATGGAATTAAAGTTGGAAATTGGCAAATAAAAAGGATCTAAATGCTGATAACTGTGGTCCTTTTAAGCGCCATTTTACTTTAAAGTCTTGAAAAAATTTAAGTTTTTCATTGTTTGCCACTTGCTATGGAAATTTAATGAGAATAACTACATTTTTTTTTTATTTTATTTTGTCTCATCTTCAGCGCCAACTGAGAAATATTTTGTTTTTGCTGAAATAGTAATTTCAAATGTTGTAAATGCACATAGTTGGATAAAAAAAATAATAATATTAAGTCCATGAAGCTAATGGCTTTTCTAGCATTTTCTATTAAATTTTTTTTATAAGTTTTTATATACATATACAATATATATATATATAGGACATTTTTCCCTTTTGCTATCTTTGCAGATGAGTTTCGTTCAAAAGAAGCTTGTGAAAACGACAATATGCCACTTGTATGCAATCCCTATTCAAGGATTGCGATATACAGTGCTTCCTTTGGCCATAAAGAACGCGAAAGTGTACAATGCCCGCATAACAACACACTAAATACTCAGGATACGAATCCTAAACAGAGTAAGTACTACACTAAACACACAATGTAACATGCTATTAAATTTGCCACCTCAATTTTGCCAAACAGACATACTCTCTTATACACATATACTTAAAAAGTTAGATAATTGTATAAAATAAGAAAAAATAAAAATAAAAATCATTATAAAATTATTGTTAAAATTTTAGTAATTTTTGCTGGTATGAGCATGTGGTAGAGGAATTCTAATACTTGCTACTAAATATGTATGTATATTGAGATATATTAATTAGGGAAGTAACGATACGCCTTTTTGTCGATATGATATCGATACTTAAAAAGAAGTATCGGCGATACCGATTCCGATACCGATATGCTTATTGAATTTGAATTCAAGCTTTAATTAACAAAACTTAAGTAAGTATTTTTTATTATGCAAAATAACAGCATAATTTATTACCAAAAATATGCTCTAAAAACGCGTTTTATGGGCATTAGATATGCAGTAAAAACTCGAAAACATGCCCTAAAAATTTTTAAAAATATGCGAAAAAAAAATTCAAGCATTGTTTATTTTAAAACGAAAAAATTATACAATTTAAAGACATTTGCATTTAAAAAAACAAACAATCCTAACATTTTAATCGGTAAAGCCCAGACACCATACTATTAACGAGATTTTACCCTATAGGGGCAGTCATAGGCTCACAAAAACGAAGTTATATTACAGGGTTAAAATTCATATAAGGGTTATTGGTGGCGAATATGTATGGTAGATATTAACATCCATATGTGATTTCTGTCTTAAAAGGATTTCAGGAACGGTCGTTAAATTGTTTATTGATGTTAACATTTAAAAGAAAGTTAAAGCGTTTTATAGACGGGAGCTTTGGTCAAATGCGAGCCGATTTGAAAAGAAGTAAAATATTTTTGCGGAGAATTTAATCTAAATACAAACATAATCAGAAGTTTTTGTGGAAAATATGTGAAATTATAGATCGAGTGTCACTATTTACATAGACTTTGACCTCAGTACAATTAAAATGTATTTTCCAAATTTTATAAAATTATCTACAAATTGCAACTTGTTCTTTGCGCACAAAGTTAACATGGGCAGACAACCAGCCAGACGGACGGATGGACATCGTTAGATCACTTAAAACAGTGATTCTGAGTCGGTCGGTATACTTTATGATTTTTACAGATTTCTATGTATTACATCGTCAAAATCGTATATAATTGCTTTTTCCCTAATTTTTGCTTATATAAATATAAAATTTTAAAGTTTAAAATAACATTCATCTCTAATGACAACCTGCTTTGGCTTACAATTTTAGAATAAAAATTAAATGTAGATGGCACGTTGGGTATACAGATAGATATTTAGAACGGAAAACCCAGAATTTTGCAAAAAAAAAGTTTGTTATTTGCTTCGAAAGCAAAATCTTGTAAGCATATAAACAAATTTTTAATGTATCAAAATATGCCTCAAAAAGGCAAAATATGTGCTAAAAGCTTAAAAATACTGCAAAAATGCTCTTTTAACTAAATTATGCAAAAAAATACTGTAAAGGGTGAAATATGCAAAAAATGCTCTAACAAATCGATTACAAAATTTATAAAAAGCTATAAAACGTGTAAGTACAATATTCATGTCTTCGTTGGTCGCACAAGGAAAAACATGCAATTGCATATTTATGGTTTTCCTGGTTATTACTAATACATATTTTGCATTGATTTCAATTCATCGGAAATTTAATAATTTATTTATACTTATGGTGAATGAGGGTATACTTAGTTTGTCATTCTGCGTGAAACTTTTTATTATACATCTAAGACCGCATAAAGTATATATATATATTCTGGTCGATTTAGCCATGTCCGTCTGTCTGTCTGTACGTCTGTTGAAAGCACGCTCACCTTCGAAAAACGCAAAAGAAAAAAACAAACTTGGTCTCAAATCGCTTGTAGTTATCCTAAGCAGTTTGGTATTGAAATACCGCAACATCGGCTTAGTAGCATCAGAACTATGAATCAAAATGTGGAACCACCACCCTAAAAAAATTTATAATTTTTATTAAAAAACTAACATTATTGGTGGAATTATATTAAATCATTCACGAATTCGCTTTATATGACTGTAAATCATACTGTTAAATTTCGTGAAGATCGGTCCATAACTGACCATAGGTCCATATACCCCCTACTCTCGGAAAACAGTTTATTACGCCTAAAACCCAAAAAAGCCCACTTTGGGAAAATAATTAAATTCGTCAAAAACCGTAACAGATATAGATATTGACGTAAAATTTCTTCCAACATAGATTCATATGGCCAGAAAAATAGCATACAATTTTGTGATTCACGGTCCATAATTTACCTTACATCCCATATTAAGCAGCTTTCTGAAATTCACTGTTAACGCTAAAAATAATAACATTGCTGTATTGACATTTGTTCAAATGTATTTTTTATAATACCAGCATGTAGTCTTCAAAATTTTTAGATGATTGGTCTAAAATTTACCATAGGTCCAAGAAAATTACCCTCCTAAAAATCATGTTAGTTCGGCTAAAACTATTACGAATCATGATATTTTACTGGAGCCAGTTCAAAGTTCTAAAAAGAAACGAATAAAACTTTCTTACAATTTTAATGCTGACGTTCGTTTCTGTGAAGCTTAGCTAATGATATAAATGTATTTATCATATAGAACCCACTCCTGTCGGTGGAGGGTAACAAAGATTCGGCACAGCCGAATATAGCACTATAACTTGTTTTATACAAAAAACCGCGTAAGAAATCATTAATATTGAAAATTGATATTAATAAGATTTTTGATTAAAAATAAAGTATTCTAAACTTTTGCGGAGATATACAATTTTCCAAATGCTTTTGGAACAGACCTGCAGTGGGAGATTGTCTTTCAGATTGCGCCAGTAAAAAAGCAGATCTGTGCCACTAAAAATATTTGGAGATCATTACTAAAAATAAGCAGAAAATCTTAAAACGTCCAAATGCATATAAGATTTAGAATGAGAGAACTTTTCACTACCATGCACAGTAGGATGTTTAGGCCAAAATCCTATAACTTTGATATTTTTTTTTCTTGAAAATTGCTTAATGTCTTCAACAATAACTAACTACTTCTATTTCAAAAATTTATTTATTTTTATGTGCTTTCTACAAAATGAGAAGTTTTACATTTTTAAAACGAGGGATCACTAAGAAGGCAATAATTATAAAATTTGGCCGAACTGGTTGGTAAACGCATGGCATTTACTTGTTAGCCTTTATACTACTCTGAAATTAAACTTGTTAAAAATCCGCAGCTCACCAACTTTCTTGTTATCAAAAATAACGTGGTTGATATAAAAGAGTGTTAGTTTTCTAAGACCAAAAAAATTTATTTACATGAGAAATATCAAAAATTAGACTTCTTTGATTTAGTTGTTCAAAATAAAATCAAGTAAAGGTGGAGTATTTTAATCGACATTTTTAATTAGATATTTTCAATACATCTATATTTTATTAAGGTTTTAGCCGAAAGACGTAAACTCTTTGCTATGGTGCAAATTCAAACGGCTAAGAATTAAAATTAATAATTATTACGTTTTGATTTTATGTTCTGCTTTTTAATGTTTTATTTCGGCAAGCGGGGTTTTTGATGTCAAAACAACTCCTTTTCATACAGCTTATACGAAACTAACATTTAGAACGCGAATTCAACACCATCTGGCTGGGACATCTTATTTAACTGATTGCTATGTCGGTATTTTTTTTTATTGATAATGTATTGAAAATAGACTTTTCCTGTTAAAAAAAAAAACGCTTGACGATCTTGTTTAGGTAGCCCAGTTAGTTATTCGTTACATCTCCTACATTAATATTACTCATATCATTTAAATTGAAACACATTGAAATCGTCTTTTGATTGATTAAAAGATACCGAAGGGCTAACGTAAACTTTTTAAAATACCACAACGATATTTTTATCGATTACACTGCGGAACAGCCATTTTGCGGCCTGGAACTTTCTGTAATTTTTTTCCTAATTTGAGGTCGCTGATTCCAAATCTAACCTTCATTTTTCTCTATCAGCTCCAGTTTTAGAGATATACCGTTATGTCCAAAATTAAGGTACTTTCAGCACATATATTGAAATAACATGAAAATGGTGCATCATATTCCCTTAAGAAAAAAAAACCGAAATTCGCTAACAATATTATCTTAAAGACGTACTAACATTGTTTTAAATTTGGCCAGTAATTTCAGAGATATTGTTGAAGTTTTTAAAAAAACAAATAACAAAAAATAAATAAAACCGGTTATTTTAAAATGCCTTTTTTTCGAATATCGAATAAACCGGTTATTTTGGTATAATAAACCGGTTATTTTAATAATGTGTAATTAATATACATTTTCCTTACTCTGGTTATAAATGTACCTGTAATTTAAGTATTTTCTAATTGAATATTGGTCAAACTTTAACTTTTAATGAAGAATGTTAAAACAAAATGTAACAAAGGTCAAAAAATATTATGAACACTGTAAATACAAATCTCTTATAAAAGCGTGTGATCTTGTAAAAAAAACCAAAAACTATTCAAAGTACTACAAAAACGTGTGCTGTTAAAAAGTAAGAATTTGTGCGAGAGTATTCTAAATATGAAATATATTTTTATATAGAGGCTATCTGTAGAGATTTTTCGAACGCGATTTAAAAGACAAAGTTAGGTGCTTGAAGTGCCCTAAAATGATAAGTTACAAAGGTTCTTCCATGTCACGACTTATTAATCACCTTTAATTAGTCTACATGCTTCAAATTAATGTGATCCACATAAAACTTAACTCAGTTCGAAGTAGTTATAAAGAGACGACAAAGAATACTTTACTAAAATACGCGGGAAAAACGATATGGGAAAAATTTCTACCAGTTTTATTTATTAAAACACCAAGAACTAAATAACAAAATTGAAGAAATTAAACAATGTCATGGAAGATCTTAAATTGTAGTCGACGAATTGACAAATATTTCACACAAAAAGCATGTCCATTTTACTATTCGTTTCTATAATGCTGAAACAAAATATTTTGAAATAGATAATCCTGGCTAAGAGGTTTTGTTTGCAACTTTTTAAAAATATGGTTTATTTATATAGACATGCTTAACCACCAACAAATTAAAACTCATTCAAAATAAATTTGGGAGAATATTTCAAATAATAACTTTATTAAATTCCTTTAATTTATTTGCTTTTGTAAAACGTTTGTCTAGATCAAATATCATTCAACAGTTTCTAAATTACATTAAACAAATATCTTTTTCCAAAAAAAGTTTAGTAAATCAATAAAAAATTGTTGAAAACTAAGTTAAAGTTTGATCAATTTACTGGTCCCACTTTTCTTGGATTTTATCGTCAAATATTTGTTAGGTCTGGTCTAAGTCATATCTACATATGTATTTTGTTGGTTCCTTACCTTTGCAAATTGTTTTGTTCTTATTCAAATTAACGTTGTATTACAAAAACTTATTTGATTTTTGTGTTTTTATGTATTCGAAAACCGGTTATTGAAAAAAGTCGAATAATCGATCTCCCTAATAACAACTAAGAGAAAAATGAAGGTTAGATTTGGAATTAGCGACCTCAAAATAGTAAAAAAATTACACAAAGTTCCCGGCCGCACAAAAAAGTTCAATTTTTTTCCGCAGTGTTATTAATTTCTGGTTAAAATGAGTTATAACCAAAAATTAGCACAAATATTACACTTGAGCATGATATCACTTACACTCCATACAAAAATTTTATGGAATAAGAGCTTATACACAAAGGTATCGAAATCAATGAACCGTGGTCAATTCCGGCCAAAAATCCACAACTTCTTCATTTCTTTAATTAAATAGCTATAATTTTTTTTTACATCTTTGCCAATGTTAGTAGTTAGTGAAATATCTATATATGTACCTCCTCTCCCGTTTTCTTAATTTTGACCACTTGATTAAAAAAATAGATATGATCATATATGGTCAAAATATAATATATGAACATATGTGATTATATACATAGACATATGTCGAATTTTCCTTCTCTTATATCCACAACTGCACCACTGTATATACAAATTATGTGTCTTACATGGCGTCACATAAAATTTATATTTTACTAACATTATTTTGAATTTTATTTTGTATGCAATACATAAAAAGCTGTATAGAAAAAAGTACCAAAAATTATTATAAATTCGAATTTCCAAAAAGTACCGAAATGTACTTGTGAGCTTCTAACGGAGAGGAATACACAATTTAAATTTTATTTCTATCTTTATTACTTTAGAAGATAAATGTGTTACCAAAAAGTACTGAAATTATATTTTTGTCCTTTTTCGTCCCCAAAATGTACAAGCACATGTAAATTAAATGTTTGATTCAATAATGATATGTCTGAAATTTAATAGATCACGAGATATAAGGTTACCGATTTAACCAATTTTTACCCATTTCTAACCCCTTAGGAATTAAATATCCAAAAATCCCTACTTATTTTATCCACACATTGGAAGGGAAGGGTACTTACATAATTTCAAGTCTCTGGCTTAATTTGTTTGGGCTGGGCAATAATCATCCACTCAGCCACGCTAATTTTATATAAAAATACGAAGTCACTGGAAATGCTCCCGTTAGTAGTTTGTACATGGTGGCATCTGAAATGTATAATACTTACTTTTGATTTTTCGTTTAGCTTTTATTTATTTTAAAAATAACTCACAATCACTTCATTTATTCAAAAAACTAACGCGCACAAAATCATATTTATCACATGGAATAAATAATTACTAACACGGTTTAAAGATAACGTGCTAATTTATAATGAAAACTTTGAAGAAAAAATTATAGCCTTACTTTTATTTCAAAGAACAAAAATCATATTTAAAGCCCCTAAACTCATAAAAAAAAAATTATCCACTTTGCTCCAGTACTAACAGTGACATAGTTGTCCAAGAGCCATATTAAAATATGAGTTGTGTGTTTTGAAGGTACAATCTGTCATCAAAATTTTATTGAAATTAAAAAAAATATATATGTATATCATTTTTGGCCGAAATTGACCAGGTTGCACTGTGAATAAAATCAAAAGTTGTGCACCAATTTCAATGAAAATAGGCTTGGTTCCTTTGGAATATATGATACTGTGACAAAAAAACCGGCTTGTTGTTGTATTTTTATTGCTCTGAATTCTCACAATCAAAAATATTATAATTTTTTTTTTTTTTTGTCAATCTTTGAGACTTCTTAAGCTTCTGTGCATATTGAGAAATAATGTGTGCACCTCTTAAAGATAAGTTTGTTGATGAATTTTAAATTTTTTATTTTTCTGAATAGAGTAGGGTATTCCTTTAATCGGGCCTTTGTTTTAATCGGCCCGATTAATTAACCGAGGTTTTGGTTTAACCTGTTAATAATCCGTTAATTTGGCAATTGATGGTTAACCGATTAATAAAATTTTTTTTTAAATTAAGTAATTTCAATAAATAAAATTGTATAAATTATTTATTATTTGCAGTTTATTAGTAAAAAAAAAACATAACAATTCTTGACCTAAACCAAAAAATAATTCATAAATATGTAAACATATTTTTTAATTAAATCATAAATATTATGTAGTAATTAAAAAACCTGATAATATTATTAGTTATTTCACTAGTTTAAGGAGACTTTAAAAAAAAATTCATTTAGAATAATAATTTGGCTTAAATGTTGAGGATTTTATTAATCGGTTAATCGACTGAAAATAACCGGTTTAATCGTTAATCGAAAATAGCCAATTTTAAATTAACCGATCAGTAAATCAGGTAGAAATTAATCGGATGATGAATAGAATTGAACAAAGCCTTCTCAAGTAATGCTTAGGTGTGTTCCACAAGATCTCGGGCAAGTTCGGACTAATGAGAGTAAAATGAAAATTACTCTCTGAATTTGCCAAAACTACCCAAAATTGCTGGAACGCAAAAAACCATTTTTGCACTTCTTCAAATACTAATGATGCTAACTTTTCAAATTAAGATCCATTTTAATGATTTAAGACGCTTAAAAGTCATAACATTATAAAACCGAAACATTTCCATCATTGTCATGTTTTATATTTTGTTTTCTTTTATGTTAAAGATTAAGGGAAATATGTATGCAATAATGCATTTACCACTTTAATTTTTTCATTAAAATTTTACATATTGCTTTCAAATAAATTTTTCAGTTTCAAATTAAAAAAAAAAACAGCTGATTATTTATTCTTGTCCGAACTTACATAAATAAAAAGTTCGTTCAAATTTGTACAGTAAAAAAAAAAAAAACTGTAGACTTGTGTAATAGTAGTGCGATTCACTAACTTTTTTACGATAATCGTATCGTTAAAATAAATATAACGAAAATTTATCGAATTTGATATTCAGTAACATTTTTATCGATATTCGCTGTCGATTAAAGCTGTTACTTTAAGCGGTTTTTTTCGTTATTTTAACGACAATAATTTACGTTGTGTTTATTTAAACCGACAAAGTGTATTTTATGTTTAAAGTGGCTGATTCCCGACTTCTTGCATACATACTACATACATGCATATACATATATGTAATGTATGAACAAAAACAAAATTCTAAATTCAAAATGTACAAAAAAAACAAATTATGAACAAAATAAAATTATAAATGTAAAATTCACAAAATAAAATATAAAAACAGTAAATTGAACACAATTTAATTTATTTTTCTTTATTCTCTTTTGTGCTTTTCGTTGATTTTAACTTTTTGTAGACAGAGATGTTACAAAAACTACAGCTGTTTACAATCGTTAAAAATAAATTACAGAATCACAATATCGTTACTGCAAGCGAATATATATGTCGACAAAAGTTACGCTTGTCGGATCGTAAAAAGTTAGTAAATCGCACCACAGTTCAGTAGTTTAGGAGTATTTAGGGGAGAAAACAAGAAACACACAAACAACTGCATTTTTATATACTTAGATAGAAGATAGGATTAGCGCGTTAAAAAGATTTGGTACAACTAAACACACTCACCTCTTTCTTCCAGCATTTCGCAGTACAATTTTTAATTTATATTCTCTAAATTTTTTTATTTCTTTTTGACTAACTTCTTTTTAGCCTGCCTGGTTTCTTATGCAACGGAGACCGTTATGCAAATTTGTCACGGGCGAAGACGTTGTTCTATAACTGCGGATGCTGGTACTTTTGGCAGACCCTGCAAAAACGATACACCCATGCGTTTAAAGGTCGTTTATACATGCAGTAAGTACCTCCTAACACACTAACATTATTTAAATCTACATTTATTTTTCGATTTAGATACAATGTTAGGAGGTCTATCAGGCGTTAAGAAAAAAATTCAAGATTTTCTGCCGGAAAATCAAAATATTGGTATTTTTTATACTCTCAGAAAACAGATTAATTACACAGGACTGCGATGAAAAAGTTTTTACATAATTTCTTATAAAATAAGTAGATGTTGGTCTATATGTTGCCTACATAAATCACATATATCACATAACGGTACATTTGTGTTTTTCGATTTATACTTTTCTTCAGCCGGCATCCAGCATCAAATACTGGTTGAATTAAAATTGCTACCAAATATTCTATGGTAGGTATAGTAAGCAACCGTAGCCTTCCTGACCCTGTGTTTAGTATTCAATCTCCATAATAATTTTGAGTCCAGGATAATTCCCCGATATTTCGCGTTATTCGACAGGTCATTTTAGTCCACGCTGGTATGAATCGAGTTAACAACAATGAGCCAGAGTAGAGGAGAGATCACCCTGCCTGGGGGTGTACCGAATCTAACACTCTTTGACCGCACACTGTCATAAAGACATGATATAACGGTCCTTGCCCAGACTTCTTGATATTTTCGATTAAGTACCAGAGGTTCTTCCATGATATTCTCTTCCCAGCTGCAATATATATATATATATATTTATATATGTTCCTCTAACTCCCACTGGAGCATAGGGCGCAGGTCATCTCCACACTATCGAGTGCAAAAATCGAATCTTGAATGACTGGCGCTCTATTAAGCTTACGCCTGAGAATTCCGTTGAACTTTACCCAGTCCGTCCGTTTCGGATTTCTAAAGCACAATTTCTCCATATTATCTATGTGTCCAATATCGAAGAGTATCCAGTTGTAATCCGAGAAGGACCTACCGACAATGACAATTTTTTGGCTTTTTTTTAAATTAAATGTGCTTACATTGATGTTGATTTACATTTAATAGATTTTTAATGCAACCATGTAATTTACCGTAAATTACAGTTTTTGCAGCCTTGAAATATTAACGGTACTTATCATAGAACCGCCCAGAGCTTATAACTTGTCATCTGCTTAGGACTCTGAAAATAAAGTTAGTAGTGAGAACCCGTAAGACTTGCCGAAAGCACTACTTATACAATTATGCGAAATTTCAATTCGGAATTCCTCCGTCGTCAAGAGTCGATGATAATCAGAAAGACAGAAAATTTAGTGCTAGAACAGACATTACAGGATGTTTTAATAACTCGCCTGATAGTTGAAATATTGACTGCCTTAGGTCTAATGCAACTATAATCAAAGGCATACCTTAATTTTTTACCTTTGTATGGTCTTGAAAAATTAAAAAGTGAATTGATTCAGAAGTTGAAAGATGATGATGTTTAGTGTCAACGGATATTCACTGAGCCCGACTTTTCAGAATGCACTGACTTGTCAATCTACGTGCATTTTGAGAAGTTTTTGAAGATGACTTGGTAGAAATACTATGTAAAGAAAGTAACAGTAAAGCAGTTTATAGTGGAAAAGAGAACCCAAAAAACCCGATAAATGAAATAGGAGTTTTTCTGGGTATTCTAATTGGAACAGATTATCTCGCGTTCTAAAAACAAGTGGTAAGTTCCATTTATTAATGACGTGCTAGTTTCCCAATTTATATTTTTGATAAAAACATTGAAATTTAGTGTTGAGGGAAAACTAGTTTCTATGCGTATTTCGCTGGTTGCTTAGGCCAGCTCGTCAGGAAACTTTTTCCAAAGACTTTAGAAAAGCTTAAAATTCACAAATAAGAGCATAAAGTGAATATTAAAGTCTTAGTTGTCACAATATCGAAGCTTCAACAAAGTCAAAGCAAAAAACCTTGAATTTATCTTTTCTTATCTTTCCTACAATTGGTTTTTATTAAAATAGGTTATTTGACTTAGGTAAATTGCTGTTCAAAATTTCATTGATATATGAATGAATATTATTAAATATTTAGTTCCTGGGTTAAGTAATGAAGTTTTTTAATAATTTTAATATTATATAATTATATATTAGAAGAAATGTTTGTTTTTTTATCTTCATTTCATACAATGTTGCCATACATTCAGTTTTTCCGATGCTACTAAAAATGCCAGTAGTAAAAAAAGAGATAAATAAAATTTTTAAAAACAAGTAAGAGTGCTATATTCGGCTAAGCCGAATCTTATATACCCTTCACCATGGTGCGATAAGAATAATCTACATATATAATATATCTGTGGCATTAAATAATAATGGCTTAAGTCGGAATTTCTTGTTTTGAGATATTAAGGGTATTACCAAAAATAAATTGTTTGGTTTTTATATAAAATTATTAGCCGCAGAAAAAAATGCGCATTTATTTAGAACAAAACTCTAGATTTTATAAAAAAAAAAGTGTTTTTTTAAGGATATAAAAGTTATTTAATTAAAAATAATTTATAAATACCAAAAGAAAAAAAAAATTTATCGAATGGGATTTGAACCCGTCAACACTCAGACGATTACTTGTGACATAACGGCTAGACCACTTGACCACTGGTACGCATGCGAACTTAACTTTAATATAAGTAAATAGGCCGTGGAATATTTTTTTCATATAAGCAAATATCTTTGTGTGAGTTTGTTGTTTGGGTATGAAAGGTGAATATGCGAAAAAGGAAAACACACCACTACCACTGGCGTGTTGCCATACAATAGATTTATCTGTTTTTGCAAATTTTTAAGATGCAAAAATTCCCAATCTCTATTTGTAGAAATTATTTCGTTAAATAGATCACAGTTTAAAAGCAGAGTGATAACGGAAGTCATATTGGACATGATGCTGGTGCAAAGTTATTACCAAAATTATATTTTGGTAATAACTTTTTTGTATCTGAACCGATTATTCCGATTTCCGATCTATTGTTCCCGAAAATGGGTATGTTTTTTTTATTTTGGGCATTACTCTTCCATTTTTTAGAGAAATGTTTCAGGGTTTTCGGGAAATATATGCTGCTAAAAATTCTGAGATTTTGGTATATAAAACGTGTTAATATGTCATACTAGAGCCCTAAAATTTAAAATTTATAACCGATATGTTTGTACCTAATTTGGGAACTTTAGCTGGTTTCGTTCTCCAGATATACAGAAATGTATAACGTCTTTGTATGGGAAGTGCCACACCCACTTCTCCAATCCCGCCCATTTTTTTAAAGAGTTTGTGTATTGGCAAGCAACATGTTTGTACTAAATTTGAAAGCTGTAGCTCTTGCCGTTATCGAGACATGCAGAAAAAAAGAATTTAAAAAACAACAACAACATGGGATTTATGGAAAAAATTAGAGGTTGTCGTGGTTTTTTGCTCATATCTCAGCCATTTATGGACCGATCTTCCTGAATTTCAAAAGCAAACAATTCCGGACTATATGTGACATAAATGTATAAAAACCTAGCCTCCATCATATCTGGGGTCTTCGGAAAACCCATTTCAACGGACGGACAGACGGATTTGAACTTCCCTTCTCATAAGAAGCCAGAATATATATACTTTATATGGTCTTAGATCAATATTGTAGAAATTACAAACGGAATGACAAAGTTATATATACCCTTTTACCTTCGGTGAAGGGTATACAAAAACGAAATAAAATGTTTTTTAATTGAACGAAGAATTTTCAAAAATAGGCAAAATACAGCACAATATCGCAGTATAATTATTTCGTTTCGATTTTCTACTGCTTAAACAAAAATTTTCTGTACAAAAATTACTTAAAAAGGAAAGAAACCAAAAAACAAGTAAATATACACTTGTAATCAGGGGTAAATTACATTTAACTGCAGTGATTGTAAGAACGCGACATTTATTACAGAATAAGAGTCGCTAAAATTGAACATTAATACATAATTTTATTTATTTTTTTTTTCATTATTTATTTATTGAATCTTCATATATTAAATATGAACTAACAATAATTAATCAAATCTTATTCTAATACTTTATATTTGTCCTGTCAATGCTAGACGAAAATGTTTCTCTTCACGGTTTCTGTTCACATATGTAGAAGTTTAGCGGTCTTCTCGTCGGATGAGTCCTGCAGTATCTCTTCTCCTTAATCTAGAGTGGCCGCTGTAATTTAAAATATTTCGAGCTAGTGGATTTGGGTGCGACTCAAGCCTTTTTAAATATTTTACTGCATACTTCGTAATAATAGTTATTGCTAATGGCACATTGAGATCCTTGTGAATATTTGAGCTTTTAACATACCAGGGAGCGACTGTGATTATTCGAAGAAGTTTATTTTGGTGCCTTTGAATTTTTTCGATACTTAAGGCCGAGGCAGTGCACCATAGCTAAATACCGTAGCACCAGATTGGCTTTAATATAGAGTTGTAAACTAGAAGTTTGCAATCGAGGATAAGAACAGAATTTCTTCCAATAAGCCAATAAATTTGAATTGCTTTTAGTTTCATTTGTGTAAGTTTTGCTTCTACATGGCATTTCCATGTTAAACGCCGATCTAGATGAATACCGAGATATTTTACATGCGATTGCTGGGGCACTAATTGATTATTGATTTTAATAGGGGGCCGTGACTACCGACGCAAGTTGAATGTTATATGTACGCATTTTTGCTCATTGACCTTTATCCTTCATTGGTTTAACCACTTTTCTAGTTCAAATATATGATCCTGCAAGTAACGGGATGCTTCATGACATTTTTTTTGTACGCTTAAAAAAGCTGTATCATCAGCAAATGTTGAAGTAAGGGTGTGGTTATTTGTTGGCATTACTGAGGTATATATATGGTATAACAGTGGGCCCATGATGCTTCCCTGAGGGGCCCCAGCGTCAATTGGCTGAGGAAAACTTAAAAAAGCCCCTTCATTAATAATAAACTTTCGACCGACTAAGTAGCTTTCTAACAGCTTGTGTGTGTTTACTGTTAAGTTTCGCTTCAATTTATGTAATAAGCCTTCATGTCAGACTTTATCAAAAGCTTGAGAAACATCGATGAAGAGAGCGGAACAATATTTTTTTTCTTCAAAGACTTTTCTTATTTCGTTTACTATACGATGGGTTTGTTCAATTGTGCTATGTTCTCTTCTAAAGCCGAATTGATGGTTAGGAATACATCTATTTACATATAAAATTGGGGCTAATTTTGACACTAACAGCTTCTCAAACAGCTTTGATATATTAGACAATAAGCTTATAGGTCTATATGACTCAACTTTTGTAGGATGCTTTTCTGGTTTATGTATCATGGTAACTAAGGATACTTTCCATTCTTGAGGGTAGTATTCAATTCGTAATATAGCATTAAAAATCAAGAGACTAATTTTCTTTGCTTTGCTGGGTAGCTCCAAAAGCATTTTGTTACTGATCTTATCAAAACCAGGAACTTTCTTGGGGTTTACATCATGAAAAGCCTTTTCGATTTCTCTTATCTCAAATCTTAGTGGAACAGCTGCTCTAACATCAACAGGTGGTAACTCGACCGCAATATTTAGAGATGTATGAGGGGTAAATACGGGTTTCAAATGATTAACAAAAAGATTTACTTTTTCTATACCATTTTGTGCCCAACTTCCATTTAAGTTTCGTAATGGTGGCTTAGTGATAACTGGTATTTAAAGATTTCTAGCTGCACGCCATAATAAGTAGTCTGATTGAGAAGTTGCATCGATTTGCTTAAGATATTTATCAAAGGATGCTGTTTTTGGGACTGCAGTAACATTCTTAGCCTGTTTGTGCACTCTTTTAGTAAATTCTTAAGTTGAGCGGATTTATGCAATTACCACTCTCTTCGAGCTCTCCCTTTTTCAGTCAAGAGACGCTCAACATCTGTAGAATATATTAAGCTATTTTTGATTTTTTTGGGGGTTATGCTAGAATGTTGAACAGCTAGTTTTAGATAACTGACAAAATTAACAATAGAAAGATTCACATTCTCCGGTGTACTATGCGGAATATTTTCAGTGCAATGCGTACAGAGATATTTTTTATATTTTTACCAATTTATTTGTGTTGCCGACGTCACTAAGTAACCAGACGGAGATACAATTCTATTAGGGTTTGTTATAGTAAGAATGGTAGGTGTGTGCTCAGAAGATAATTCTAAGGAAGCTTCAAAATAAATCGTAGGCCAATATGTTGGTTGTCCGCTCGCGACCTAATTTAGATCTTTTTTACAAATTGTGTTAAACAAGACATGACCCTTAGGTGTAATAAGTCGTGACCCCCAGAAAGTGTGTTTAGCGTTGTAATCACCAGTAGCTAGGAAGGAGGGTCCTATTGATTTGATATATTTATTATATTGGCTTTCTGATATTGAAAATCTAGGTGGGGAGTATAATACTGAATTTTTTTTTTCGAAAGAGAGTGGTACCGCGACCAAACCAGGTCTATTGTACCCACCCCCCTTTAGTTGGCCAAAAGACCCTCTGCCTCCCAGAGAAACCCAAGAAGGTCTTTTGCCGGTATTGCACCGACTCAGGACGCGCCCATCGCACCGTGCCCCAAGTGTCTCCTTCTGGCCCAAGCCAGCGCCGGGCAGTCACACAGTAAGTGCCTTGTGGTCTCTTCCTTCTCACGGCATAGTCTACATTCCTGGTGCTCTGCCAGGCCCATCCGAAACAGGTAGTGCTTGACCGTGTGGTGGCCCGTCAGGTAAGCCACCAACAGTCGTAGTTCTCGTCTGTCGAGACCCCTTTTTTCCAATGTACTCCCGGGAAATATAAATTCCTTCGCCTGACGGACTGGGTAGTGGCCCAGCTTAACCCACAAAAGGGTTCGGGGCACATCATTTGGGCGTTTGCACCAGCCCTAGCCAGCTCATCAGCCCCATCGTTACCCGGGACCCTTGAGTGTCCCGGCATCCAACAGAGTGTCACTCTGTTTCTTGAGCCCAGCTCCTGTAACCTTCCCCGGAATTCCGCCACCAACTTCGAGGACAATTTCCAGGAAGAGAGTGCCTTAATGGCCGCTTGGCTATCAGTGAATATCACAATACTGTTTCCAATCATTCCCTTGTAAAGAATGTTGATACAGCACACATCAATGGCGTGGTTCTCGGCCTGGAGTACACTTGGTGATCTTCCCATGGCTATCGAGATTCGCGTGTTAGGTCCAAATACCCCAGCACCCACCCCATGCTCCCATTTGGATCCATCAGTATACTAGCGTAGTCCCTGGTTACCATCACAGGGATTTTCACTGTCCCAGGCTCCCCCATTTAGGAGGATCGTGCTAAACCTTCAGTCAAAGCTCAGTTCCGTGGTCTTAATGTCCGCCCTTTTGCAGACTGATAGACTAGGAGCTAATTTCATCAAGTGTGTCCGTTGACCCCATCTGACAGTCCGGATGTTTGTTGGATCCTAAGGAGACTCGATATCGCGGCCCTCCTTATATGAATGTGTAATGGCAAAAAACGCAAGACAGTCTCAAGTGCCGCTGTTGGACATGTGTGCATCACCCCCGTCAGGGCTACACAGACCATTCTCCGTAGCCTTCCGCACTTTTGGATCACCGACACCTGCTGGATCTTTGGACACCATACCAGGGATCCATACGTGATTATCGGTCTGATCATTATAAAATAAAGCCACTTAATCATGCTAGGGCCAAAGCCCCAGGTCTTCCCAGGCCCAGAAGGCCCTAAGTGCCTTCTTCATGGTCGTATCCAAGTGTGAGTTCCAATTTAGCCGTTTATCCAGAACAATTCCCAAGTCCTTGACTTCATTGGAGTTCTCGATTTCCGTCCCATTCACTGACAGCCAACCCATCGTGAACGGGACCACGATGCTTTTTGGGGGTTGATGTTCAGCCCCCTTTCATGGCACCATTTGAGAACCTTGTCGAGAGCACCCTGCATCACCTCAGTGATTGTTCTCTCGAATTTCCCGGTCACAATGATGGCCAGGTCGTCCGTATAACCAATGGCCCGCAGGCCGTATTCCTCAAGTCTGACGAGCAGGTCATCAATTACAAGGCACCATGGCAGGGGAGAAAGTACCCCACCTTGTGGACAACCTTTAACAGCACTTATGCTGACGCTAGCATCATCCCAAGAGGCGGTGATTCTCCGTTGCATCAGCATGGCGCCAATCCAATTGATGGTGCAATCATCTATCCGTTTTCGCGACAAAGCATCCGTGATAGAGTCGCAACTTGTGTTGTCAAAGACACCCTCCAAGTCAAGAAAAGCACATAGTGCAATATCCTTGTTGTTCTGTGCCTTCTCTATTTGCGCAACCAGATGGTGCAATGCTACTTCCGTCGACCTGCCCTTTTGATAGGCGAACTGCGTTCCGTGCAATGGCGCGGAGACTCTCAGCTTGTCCCGGATGTGCAGGTCTAGTAGTTGCTCAACAGTTTTAAGCAAAAATGATGTGAGGCTAATAGGCCTATAGGACTTCGTCTTCTCTAGCGGCCTGTTGCCAGATTTGGGGATAAACACCACTCTGACCGCTCTCCACGCGGTCGGAATATGAACCCAGATGAAGCTTGCCTTAAACAGACCAATTAGCGGGTCCATTATAATATTAAGACATTCCTGTAGTAATACCGGGAAACTCCCGTTACCACCTGGAGACTTGTAAGGGCTAAAGGAGCCAACTGCCCAGCGAACCCTATCCTTGTCGAAAATTCTACCGGCCAATCCCGTGGCTCGTCCTTCGGCCATTACCCTATGAAGCCTTGCCGCATCAGGGAGGTTTGCTATGCCACTGCAAAATCTCCTCCATGTATCCCTTTTGGATTTGCGTAAGGATTTGTTGTAATCAGTAAGAGCACATTTGTACTCCTGCCAATTCTTAGTCTTTTTTGCCTTGTTGAATAACCTTCTGACCTGTCGCCGCTTCAGCTCGAGCGTGTCGTTCCACCAGGGAGTTCAACGGCTGGAGCTGAAGCTGCGTATGGTCGTGCTCTCCCGAAAGGATGAGATCAGTGTATCCTCTACAAGGTTGGCTGCTAGCTCAATATCATCGACAGACCCGATGTCGGTCATTAGGAGCCCAGCCTTTCGGCTGACGAGAAACTGGAACTCTTTCCAGTCTGTTCGTCTAGGATTAAAAGAATGATGAAATTAGTTTCGATTTAATTCCTCAATGCTTGGAGATAATCTTCACGATGATCTCACATTAAGTAGTGTTTTACTAGGTTTTTTATCAAAATGGCAGAACCTCACCAAGCTCTACCTCAAGGGTCCTTGGTATCATATAATATATAACCATTGATTTTAAACGTATTTCTTGAGCTCAGATGAGTTTCAGAAGCCATCATAACATTAATTTGTTTATTTTTAAGGAAGCGTTCAAGTTCATTTTTATATTGCGTTTGCGTTCCAAAAGCAAATTTTTAAACAGTTCATGGCTTGTTTAGTAAAGCTTGCAGTTACATCGATTGCATTCTTAACATTTCTTGCATCATGTTACCCATTGTGTAAAATTTCTAACTGTTTGCACTAATGTTTCCATGGTTTTTTCTAGCCGAGTTAAATTAGAAATGGGAATTTCGTCATTATTTGCTAAATCACCTTGCAGTGGCATAGGATTAGATTTTAAGACATTAGCGTATGAGGATCTGTTATTATTTGGCTGATAACTGAGTGACGTCAGCCACTCAAATAAATTGGTTAAAATATAAAAAATATCTCAGTACCCACTGCACAGAACATATTCCGCTTAGTACACCGGAGAATGTGGATATTTCTATTGTAAAATTTGACAGTTATCTGAAACTAGCTGTTCAACATTCTAGTATCACCCTCAAAAAAACCAAAAATAGTAAAATATATTCTGCAGATGTTGAGCGTCTTTTGACTGAAAAAAGGAGAGCTCGAAGAGAATGGCAATTGCATAGATCCCCTCAACTTAAGAATTTATTAAAAGAGTGCACAAAAAGGCTAAGAAAGTTACTGCAGTCCCAAAAACAGCATCCTTTGATAAATATCTTAAGCAAATCGATGCAACTTCTCAATAAGACTACTCATTATGGCGTGCAGCTAGAAACCTTAATAGACCTGTTATCACTAAACCACCATTACGAAACTTAAATGGAACTTGGGCACGAAATGATGAAGAAAAGGCAAATCTTTTTGTTAATCATTTGAAAAACGTATTTACCCCGCATACATCTCCCGATATTGCAGTCGAGTTGCCACCTGTTGCTGTTAGAGCTGATGTTCCACTTAGATTTGAGATAAAAGAAATCGAAAAGGCTATTCATGATTTAAACCCCAAGAAAGCCCCTGGGTTTGATAAGATCAGCAACAAAATGCTTTCAGAGCTACCCAGCATAGCAAAGAAAATTATTCTCTTAATTTTTAATGCTATTTTACGCCTTGAATACTATCCACAAGAATGGAAAGTATTCTTAGTTAAAATGATACCTAAGCCAGGAAAGGATCCTACAAAAGTTGAGTCATATAGACCTATAAGCTTATTGTCTAATATATCAAAGCTGTTAGTGTCAAAATTAGCCCCAATTTTATATGTAAATAGATGTATTCCTAACCATCAATTCGGCTTTAGAAGAGAACATAGCACAATTGAACAAACCCATCGTATAGTAAACGCCATAAGAAAAGCCTTTGAAGAAAAAAAATATTGTTCCGCCCTCTTCATCGATGTTTCTCAAGCCTTTGATAAAGTCTGGCATGAAGGCTTATTACATAAATTGAAGTTACACTTACCAGTAAACACACACAAGCTGTTAGAAAGCTACTTATGTCGGTCGAAGGTTTATTATTAAAGAATGTGATTTTATAAGTTCTCCTCAGCCAATTGACGCTGGAGTCCCTCAGGGAAGCATCATGGGCCCACTGTTATACCTTTTATATACCTCAGACATGCCAACAAACAACCACACCCTTACTTCAACATTTGCTGATGATACAGCTTTTTTAAGAGTGCACGAAAACTGTCCTGAAGCATCCCGTTACTTGCATGATCATATATTTGAACTGGAAAAGTGGTTAAAACAATGGAGGATAAAGGTCAATGAGCAAAAATGCGTACATATAACATTCACCCTGCGTCGGAAGCCATTCCCCCTATTAAAATCAATAATCAATTAGTGCCCCAGCAATCGCATGTAAAATATCTCGGTATTCATCTAGATCGGCGTTTAACATGGAAATGCCATATAGAAGCAAAACTAACACAAATGAAACTAAAAGAAATTCAAATTTATTGGCTTATTGGAAGAAATTCTGTTCTAAGCCTCGATTGCAAGCTTCTACTTTACAACTCTATATTAAAGCCAATCTGGTGCTACGGTATTCAGCTATGGGGCACTGCCTCGGCCTCAAATATCGAAAAAATTCAAAGGCGCCAAAATAAACTTCTTCTCGTTTCTAGCTCGTTTCTGTATTTCTCGCATCGCAAATTTTCTCACATTAAGTGTGAAACAAAAAATTTCATCGTTTCTCGATTTGTGAGAAAAAAGTGTTTCTGTATTTAAATGCGAGAACAGACAACACAGATTCTGTTTTAACTGGAATACTTCCAGTAATTAAGTGTCAAATGCAAGCGAAACGTCAACGAAAGAAATATATATAATAAAAATAAGGCTGCCAGATTTAAAGATTTATCGACATTTTGACGATTTTTTTTGTTCCAAAATTGGCAAAGTGAAAATTTGCTAATTTTTTTCTAGTGACGATACAGTCTTTGAAATAAAACAATTTTAAATAGTTTTATATGTTTGTGTATTAGGCACCACAGAAAACCGATATCTTTAAAACAAGGCAGATTAAAAAATGTATCGGCAAAAGCAAAATTTCGAACGGAAACTGTTTAATTTTTATTTGCTTGGATTATTTAATACATTTGTTTGTGTGATCAAAAGATTAAACTATTACCCCATATTTCAGTCAATGCACTTTAGGAAATTTTTGCCTTTTACTTTGTCCAAAAGTGCTTATTTTATTTCAATATGATATTTTGTCACTCCTTTGTATGATTTCTGCAGGGAAAAATAACAATCTGAAATTTTAAACTCTTATCGAATTAAGGAAAATAAAATAAATAATTTTATTTAAATAGACCTCAAGCTTTATGTATCTATATATATAAAAATGAATTATGTATGTATGTTTGTTTGTCGCTTTATAGACTCCGAAACTACTGAACCGATTTTCCTGAAATTTTAACAGTAACATCACGTGAGCCCTAAAAATAAAATAGGCTACTTATTTTTTCGATAGGGGCAGGGGAATTGGTACCCCCCATAGGATGCCAATATTAATTATCGAACCGATTTTCCTGAAATTTTTACAGTAACATCACGTGAGCCCTAAAAATAAAATAGGCTACTTATTTTTTCGATAGGGGCAGGGGAATTGGTACCCCCCATAGGATGCCAATATTAATTATCGAACCGATTTCCCATTTTTTCGAAAGACTCTGTTGCGAACAGACGTCTTTTTATTTTTAACTCCTCGTAGTGAACAATAAAAAATATCAAAAACAAAACATAATTTAAATAAATAACTGTGTTATGTACACATATATGTATACAGTTTTTATTAAAATTGTAAAAATTAAAAACATAAAATAACAAACAATAAAGAAAAAAAAAAATAAACAAACAAGAAAATACTTAAAAACAAAAAGCAATGCCTATCGGGCATTCTCCGCCAACAATAAATGAGAAAATAAAATTACTGTGTTCACCCGCGCAAATTGTAAGTACCCCCCTATTTAATGAAGCGGCATGGGCTATTCAATGTAAAACACCAACAACAAGTACAAATACTTGTTCAACAGTAACATCAACAGCATGCACAACAACAACAATGTCAACTTCATCGGTATGTAACTCTCTCATTAGTACTCCCACTAATACAAACAGAACTAACATACAAACTAACAATAATAACGAGCAAACAAGTGGGACTCTTAAAAATTCTCTTACATCGGACATACAAGAAAATGATGCTACTTCAAATAAGTTGGTAATGGTCGGCTCAAAGGGTGCTATACCTAAAACAATTAAAATAGATTCCGCAAAAGGTAACGACAACACATTGAAAGGTATTGATCGTTACTTTACAATATTAAAGCGAAAACGTAGCCCCAACTCCTCCAAAAATAACCCCACTCCAAAACAAACAAAAAAAGCAGGCATTACTCAAACGGTGAGCCAAAATCGTTTTTCTTCATTAGAAACTAACGATGTCGAAGAAGATGCAGTCGAAACTGTTAAACAGCACAAGCCCCCAGCAATTTTCCTACGTGAACAAAACTCCAACGTTCTAGTGAATTCCTTAACAGCAGCAGTCGGAAAAGATAACTTTTTTGTACAATCTCTGCGCAGAGGAAACGTTCTTGAAACGAAAATTCAGACGTTTACGGAACCAAATTTCCGTAAAACTGTTTCGTACCTCGATTCTGAAAATAAAAATTATTATACCCATCAGCTTAAAAGCGCAAAAGGCTTATCAGTCGTCATAAAAGGCATTGAAAGCAACGTTCCAACAAGCGAAATAGCAAATGCTATAGAAAACGAAGGCTACAAGGTAAAGTCAGTACACAACATAAATAATAGGGATAAAATACCGCAACCACTTTTTAAAGTCGAAATTGCTTTTGAATCTAGCAAACTAAAGGGAAATGACCCCCACCCAATTTATAACCTTCGATACCTTCTTCACCGAAGAATTTCTGTAGAAGAACCTCGCAAACGAAAAGACCCACCACAATGCTTAAACTGCCAAGAATTCGGGCACACCAGAAGTTATTGCAAGCTTCCATCAGTATGTGTAATCTGTGGTGATGTTCATAAAACTTCTGAATGCACGAAAATTAAAAGCGACCCCAGAAACAAAAAGTGTAGCAACTGTGGTGGTAATCACACCGCAAACTACAGGGGATGTCCAGTATTTTTACAGATAACGCAAAACATTATAAATAAACCCGCTCATCGGCGCTTCCAACCAAATGACTTTCCAGACTTATCCAACAATAATAATATCTCCACACATTATAGGCCCTCTGGTCAAACCAATAATAACTCCGCCAATAACGCTGCCAACCCACGTCCTATGCCTACTAATAAAATGTCGTATGCTCAAGCTGCCCAATGCAACAGTATTCCTTTGATACGATCAGCAGCTCAGAAGATCCCAGAATCTAGAACTCCCAAAGAATCACCACAGAAATCGCCCCTAGAAAACTCGTTAGAGCTTCTGATACAAACTATGAACAGCTTTATATCAAATATGCAAGTCATGATGCAGGAACTGTTAAGAAACCAGGGTATGCTACTTCAAGCATTCGCCTATAAAAAATGAACCAGATAAGAATATGTTACTGGAATGCAAACGGCTTAAGCCAACACAAGATAGAAGTAGAAAGTTTTCTAAAGTCTCAGTCTATTGACATGTTGCTGGTTTCTGAAACACATTTTACATTAAAAAACTGTTTTAGAATAAAAGGTTACTCTACGTACGATACAAAACATCCCAGTGGCAAAGCATGTGGCGGTGCAGCTATAATAATTAGGAATCAAATTAGCCACTTCTTAATGCCGGAATATAAAACTGATCACATTCAGGCCTCATCAATATTCCTCCCGGCCTCAAATATCACCATATCTTCTATATACTGTCCCCCAAGACACAAAATTACTGATGATCAATTCATTACTTTTTACAAAACTCTAGGCAATAAATTTATAGCAGCAGGAGATTACAATGCAAAGCACACGTTCTGGGGCTCACGACTCACTACTCCGAAGGGCAGACAGCTATTTAAAGCTATATCATCTCTTAAGCTAAACGTTATATCTGACGGACAGCCCACTTATTGGCCTTCAGATCTAAAAAAAACTCCCGATTTAATAGATTTTGCAGTGATTAAAAACATCAGACGCGATCAGCTTTCTACAGCCTCTTTGTTTGACCTGTCCTCAGATCACTCTCCCACTATTATATCAATGTTAAATTTTCAAAACATCGAAAAACCCTTTTGTTTCCCCAATAGACATACTAACTGGCTCAAATACCGAATGTATATAAGCTCCCACATATCGCAAAATATTTCGCTTAAATCCGATAATGAAATACAAGATGCTATAAACGTATTCTCTGAAACATTATCAACTGCAGCTAAAGTAGCGACACCTTTCAAACACTACAACGGCACTAAAAACGAATTCTCAACAACTATTCAAAACCTTATAAAAGAAAAGAGAAAACTTAGAAGACAATGGCAACTACATCGCTCTCCTTCCTTGAAAATGCAACTAAACCACTGCCAAAGAGCCCTTCATTGTGCTCTCTTGGAGGACAAACAATCAGCTCTAAGGGCATATTTAGAAGGGCTAGAGCCAACAATGTCCACGGATCATAGTCTTTGGAAAGCCACCAAAAAAATTAATAACCCGATAAAATGTGAGAATGCTATTCGTTATAGTGATGGCAAATGGGCTAGGTCCAATAAAGACAAAGCTGAAGTTTTTGCCGATCACCTCGAAAGAGTGTTTACGCCTAATATTTCCGACTCAGACATAACCTTACCAGCTATTGAAGACCGTGTTGTTTCTCCAATGAAAATTCGTTTCTCGTCCTTAAACTCAGCAATCAAAAAAATCAAAACAAATAAATCGCCTGGCATGGACAAAATTTCAGGAAAAATGATTCGTGAACTACCAACATCTGCCCTAAGGCTAATTTTACTCATTTTCAATGCCATCCTGCGAACCGGTTTTTACCCTAAATCATGGAAAATATCAGAAATAATCATGATACCTAAGCCAGGTAAGGACGCTAGTCAAGTGTCATCTTATCGTCCGATAAGCTTACTTTCAATTTTATCAAAGCTCTTTGAGAAGTTATTTTTAAATGCATTGACCCCATATTTAAACGACCGCCACATCATTCCAGTCCATCAGTTTGGATTCCGAAAGGATCATAGCACCATAGAACAGGTTCATCGCATAGTTACTCTTATCAGAAAAGGCTTTGAGGACAAACACTATTGCTCATCACTCTTCATAGACATTTCTCAAGCCTTTGACAAAGTGTGGCACGACGGGCTTTTATATAAAATAAGGTCATTGTTACCCCAAAATACCCATAACTTACTGCGAAATTATTTATTAGATCGCTCGTTTGTAGTAAAATATAAAGACTATATCTCAGACTCAAGAAGAATCGCAGCTGGAGTTCCCCAAGGCAGTATACTTGGTCCTCTTATGTATATACTTTACACCTCAGATATGCCCACAAGTAATCTGATACACACGTCAACTTTTGCTGACGACACAGCGTTTATAAGCGTACATAAAAATCCAGTAACTGCTTCTAGTTGTCTGCAGACTTATATTAAAGAACTCGAACAATGGCTTAACAAATGGAAAATAAAAGTAAATCCAACAAAGTGTGCACATGTCACTTTCACCTTGAGAAAGGGCGACTGTCCCAAACTTAAGATTAATAACATCGAAATCCCTCAACAAAATCATATAAAATATCTTGGTATACACCTCGATCGTCGCCTTACCTGGTCTCAACATATTGAATCCAAATCCACACAGCTCAAACTTAAAACACTACAGCTTCAGTGGCTTATTTGCTCTCATTCTGCTCTCAACCTAAACTACAAGGTTCTACTCTACAAAGCTATTATTAAGCCAATATGGACCTATGGTATCCAACTATGGGGAACAGCTTCTGCTTCCAATATAGAGAAATTACAAAGACGACAAAATAAAATATTGCGACAAATTACTGGTGACCCGTGGTATATTAGAAACGCAAATATTCATAAGGACCTCAAGATTCCATTTGTTCGCGACGAAATAAAAACCTTCTGCTCCAAATATGCACGAAAACTGGCAACTCATCCGAATCCTCTTGCACAGGATCTACTGTCTTATAATGGACATACTCGCCTCAAGAGGGTCGACACGTTGGTCCTCGCGCAAATGCATGGAAGATGAAACTTTACGAAACAAAAATGGAGTTTCTATTGCAACGGCAATAGACCCAGAAATTACTAATTAATTTAAGATTTTAATACTTATTGTTATTTTCTTATTATAGAAAGATTCAATAAATAAATTGAAAGTCGTAAAAAAAAAAAAAAAAAATCGAACCGATTTTCCTGAAATTTTTACAGTAACATCACGTGAGCCCTAAAAATAAAATAGGCTACTTATTTTTTCGATAGGGGCAGGGGAATTGGTACCCCCCATAGGATGCCAATATTAATTATCGCATATCTTAAGAGCCGCTGCACGCATTTTGCTGAACTTTTTGTAGTAGGATCTTCTCAGCCCCGGAATTGAAATAAAATAGCAGCGGGGGTATAGGAATACCCCATAGGACGCCAATGTTTAACATCGCATATCTTAAGAACTGTAATAGTGTGAATGTTCAAACTTTCTAAAAGTCACTCTTATGGTATACTACACTTTTGAAAATAAAAATAAAGCGGGTAGGCGCAGGGGGGGAAATACCTCCGATAGGATGCATACATTAAATATCGCTCAACTGAAGAACTATTAAAGGGAGAGTCTTCAAACGTGGTTAAAGCTACTATTATAGTAAACTATAAATTTCAATATAAAAATGTGCGGGGTAGACAGAGTAGGAGCAGTACCCCTCATAGAAGACATATTAAATACCATATAATTTTTTTCTTATTTTTTTTTTGCCAGTGTAGCGAAGCGCACCGGGTTAAGCTAGTGTATGTATAAAATATGTATTTTACCCATGAACTTAATGTTTTTTTTTTTTTTTTTTATGATAAAAATTTGTGGTGATATGATAAAAATCGAACAAAATTCGTCAAAATTAATTTTAAATTGTCCGAAAAAAATAGACGATTTTTTTATTTTTTCTTAGGATATTGACGTTTTTTCACAAATTTATCTGGCAGCCCTGCATAAAACAAGCACAATGAAAGGCTAAAAAAATTTTAATAACAAAATATAACAATTGTGTTTTATATACTTATTTTCATCATTTAAATTCTTTCTTTTAAAATAAAATAAAATAATACACATTCTTGTGTACATACATAAATAATTTGGGCTCCATTTTTTTAAATTTTTTTTGTCTCGCATCAATTTCAAATATGACTTATTTTGACAGTTCTTGTGAGAAACTTTTTGCAAACTGCACACCACTACTAACACATATTTTTATACTCTTCAATTCAGTCGTCGATGTGACTTCGACAAGTGTGCATGTCTAGCGGGTGCTGTATTATTTTGTTTCAGCTTACACTCAAAAAATATTGTGCGGTCAAAAATGCTTTTGGTAACATCCAATGCCTTGCGTGCAATTTTTATTTAGAGTTTAAATTTTAAGACTTAAATGTAGAATAATGTAACACTTCATAAGTTTACATGCAAAGCAAAGAACTTTGTAAAATGGTAATTATTTGAGATTTAAAAGCAATTTTTAATATTTCAGATAAAAAATTTCAAAATGTTTAACAGTCCTATGTGGAAGAAGCTGATAGTCACATTAATTATAGGTTTTATTTTACATACGTATATGGATTCGGTTCTTATAATTTTACAGCACTTTTTTATTTTTTCTTATGCAATACTAAAAATTATTATTATAAATTATTAACTGATCACTTATTCCACTAACACCGTGGTAATAGTTATAAAACAGATTACCCAGTTTTTTTTGTTTAAAAATATTAATGTGTTCTTATAAAAAGAATTAAAAACTCTGCTAATTTTTTTATTGAGTGTGATTATACATTATGCTGTTAAAAAAATTATATATTTATTTGATGATACGTCATTTTTAATTTTGTAAATAACTTAAAATTATATAAAAATACATATGCAACGTGAATCCTAATCAACAAAAATTTCAAATTTTGAAATAATATCTATATTGTTTTGCATTTAAGCTAACGATATGTGTTTTGTTTGTGAAAAAAATTCTTTGGAGCCTGTAAAAGGGTCCCTTTTTCTTTCGTAAAAAAGACGTACCTAAATGCAGAAATTATTAAGAAAAAAATAGCCACACAAATTTGTTGGTATTTTGTGCTTGTAAAAATATTTTTGTTTCTGTACCAATCGCGTCGGTAGGTTTTTTTCTTTGAAAACACTTTTCTTAAGTAAGTAAAAATATTTAAAAAACAAGTTAAAAAGTCTTGTTTTCCTACAATTTATGTGTAAACCTATACACATAAAAGCAAATGTGCCAGCAGGTAAAATTTTTGGGTAAGAAAATGTGTTTTATTGATGTATTAATGAAACTTTATTGTTTCGCACTATTTTTATTGCTTACTTTTTTATGCTACAATTATATGACCGAGTCCAAAGAGTTAACCTTACTAATTTATGGTATTTATTTAACGTAACTTTGACCTGTTATAATGACTTTATACATTTTTGCAGGCAAACTCAGGTGTGCATTTTGTATTTTGTAAAAAGTTATGATATACCATTAGCAAGAATTAAAATGAATGCACAGATGTTAGAAGTATGAGTAACCCAACAACGTGAATACCTTTTCTATTTTACTTACCACTATGAATACCCTAACTTTTTACTAAAATAACTTTTTCACGTTATAATTCTCATGTAATTTATTTTATTTTTGAATAAATAGACCAGGGAAATACATTTCTATGCACAATTGTGTATACCACTACTAATACATATTTTTGTTTCACGTTAACGGAAAAAACTTTATGATGGCACTTAAAAAATATTGTGCGGTCAAACGCTTTTGGTAACATCCAATGCCTTATATGCTATGCAACATTTAAGGAAAGAACGGAATATGTTATTAAACGGCATTGCGATCGTTTTCATAATAATACAAATAATTTAAATGATAAGGAAAGAGAAGACCTGTTTTATAAAAATAAAACAATTTTTTTAGAAAAATTTAAAAAAATGGTTATTAGAAGAGGAAATTTATGAACCAAAATCAGTTCCCAAATTGAAAAAGGAGATTTCAAGTTTAGTAATATTGGAAATTGTTAAGAAAGGAAGACCATTGTGGGATGGTGTTTTTTCAAGCAATTGCTAAAAAAAATTTGGGAAAGGCTTAATTATAGTACTAAATTTATAGAGTCTCTTTATAGAGCGAATTTTTTTTCAATTTATTTAGACGAAAGCACTGACATAAATGATCTGTGTGAACTTGTAATTTGTATTCGATGCGTAGACAGCGAATACACTATTTTTGAGTCCATGTTTACTTTAGAAACATTTTATGGAAATGTATGATGTTGTCACAGAAAAGCTTCTTTCCATTGTAGACATAAACAAATTTGCTGGAGTCTGCACAGATGGAGCCAATGTAATGTTGGGCAAATATAATTGGCTTATAGGCCAATTAAAAAAACACGAATTTGCAGTTCATAATTTTCACTGCATAATTCATCAGCCGCTCTTGCATCGAAATTCATAAATGATACCCCAGCTATGAAGACAGCAGAGGATATAATAAATAAAATTCGAGGCGGACATCAAGCGCTTACCCACCGAAAATTTGTAACCTTTTTAAAAAACAAAAATGCTGTGAATTGTGATCTGAAAATGTTTACAGAAGTTCGGTGGCTAAGTCGCGGTGATTGCCTGAATAGACTTAATGATTTAAGAGAAGAAGTTCTTCCGTTCCTAGAAACTGAGAACATAGAAAAAGTTTTAATACAGTGTTTAAAAGACAATAATTTTATTTTAGACTCAGCTTTTTTGGCAGATACGACAAGTATGTTAAATGAACTTAATTTGGAATTGCAAGGAAAGGAACGCAATATATGCGACTTGTCAAAAATCATTCACAATTTTAAAACAAAACTTTTTCTAATTTTTCCCCAAATTAAAACTGGTGATTTTTCCAACTTTCCAAAAACTTCACTTGTTTATAGAAATCTCGAAATCGACAAAAGATATGAATATGCCGAAATATTTGAAACACTTTTCAATAATTTTCAAGACAGGTTTCAAGATTTTGTAATTTTACAACCGCTATTAGATCTTTTCGAAAACCCTTTTCGTTGCGATGTAAGCAAATACGAATTTGATATTCAATCAGAAGTAATCATACTACGAAGCGAAGTAAATGCTCCAGACGAAAATAATATTGTAGAGTTCTGGAAAGATTTGGATAGCGAGTTCTATCCTGAACTAAAAAAAAATTCATTTAAGTGCCTCTCTTTATTCGGCACTACTTACCTATGCGAACAAATTTTTTCGTATTTAAAATTTATTTGTTCCAAGTTCATCCCATTTGAAAACCATTCTACTATTAAGAAACTGCCATAAAAGTATACATTTAGAATATTTTATTTTATAAGTTGTATAACACAAGGGAACAAAATTAAACATTTTTTTGTGTTGATAGAAAATTTGTAGCAGTTCTTTACCAATTCAATGTCGCTGATTTTAAAACTGCACTTTTTTTTTCTATCAGCTGTGATTTGCGTGCAATATTTTTTTTTATGAATTTTTAAAGCATAAAAATCTTTAATTTTTTTACAATTGTTTGATAAGATATTTGAAACTGATTTAGAGTCAAAAAGCTTCCGAATAAAAAAAAGTGCAGTTTTAAAATCAGCGACATTGAATTGGTAAAGAGTTGCTACAAATTTTTTATCAACACAAAAAATTTTTAATTTTGTACCTTTGTGTTATACAACTTATAAAATATATTACTAACATTTTAACATTGCTTTAAACCAGGGATTTCCAAAAAATTTTTGGTTGTGTAGTAGTGAGTACCAGAGAGTAAACAAATTGAGAGAATGCATTCATTTACAGCCGAAATAAAATGTAAGTAATATATTTTATAAGTTGTATAACACAAAGGTACAAAATTAAAAATTTTTTGTGTTGATAAAAAATTTGTAGAAATTCTTTACCAATTCAATGTCGCTGATTTTAAAACTGCACTTTTTTTTATTCGGAAGCTTTTCGACTCTAAATCAGTTTCATATAACTTATCAAACAATTGTAAAAAAAATTAAAGATTTTTATGTTTTAAAAATTCATACAAAATAAATATTGCACGCAAATCACACGTTTAATAACATATTCCGTTCCTTCCTTAAATGTTGCATATCATATAAGGCATTGGATGTTACCAAAAGCGTTTTTGACCGCACAATATTTTTTAAGTGCCATCATAAAGTTTTTTCTGTTAACCTGAAACAAAAATATGTACACGCAAAGAAAAAACATGGTTGATACAATCACAATCGCAAACTATCATTAATGTTTGTGGTTATGATTGTGTCAAACACGTCTTAAGTAACAATATATGTTCAGATATAATGTTTGTTGGTAATTATTGTCTCAAAAATATTTTTATGTTTGGAAGAAAAACGCAAACGATCTTTTAAACCATGTTTCTATATTTCCCAACACCATGTAACATATATACTTCAACATGTTATATGGTTCCCACAATAAAACTAACAATAAATGTTATATCAAAAATTTTTGTTTTATTCAAAATACATACATTTATATACAATATAGCATATGTTAAATAATCAAATCTAGCCTATTAGGGGTTTTCTGGAAATCGAAAACGCAAAACACAAGAATTTAAGTCGTTTTTTTAATAAGATTTTTGTAGTAAGAGAAACACAAGTACAATACAATACAAATATTTCTATATTAAACAGAATTCCACAAAAAAATTTAAAAAAATTGAATTAAGAGTTTATTAAAAAGAACTTCTAAATTCTTTCGTTTTGCGTTTTCGATTTCCATAACACCCCTGTACATTAAGAAATAAAACTAAATACATACATACATTTATATACATGTGTGTGCTTTAATTTATAAATTTTTCATTGTGCTTTGTAGTACAAATATATCCTGTAAAATCTGACCTTAAAGATTGTATGTTTATTGATAAATAAATATCTTCGTAATCAATACGAAACGCATGATAGTGTGAGTCAAAACCATGGTTAATAAGTCTTCGAATACATAAAAAATATGAGTCATTAAAACTACTTATATAATCAATCAATCCGAATAGCGGAATTTCATCCTCATATTCATCTATGTGAACCACCATTCCTGGCTTCAAAAAAATATGCTCATACTGTAGGTGTGATATGGTGTGTAATGGAATATCTGAGTGAATTTTATATTTTTCCAAAAAAAATTTCGGGACCTCTCTTGAAGTTCCTGCTTTAACTTTTTCTTTTAAAATATCGTCGTAATTAATTAAGAAATCTAGCAACTTGATTTGATACTTAATAAAAATTGTTTTTAGTAGATTAATTTTATTATTGGAGCTATTACATATACCCTTTAAAACCTTATGCACTGACTCAAATCTCATAGACGAGATACTTTTCAATGGACCAATTTGTTTCATAACAGTTGAATAATGTTGCATGTTATGAAATTTTGGCTTTAAAGTGGAACTAGTTAGCTTAATATACAAGGCATTGTGTTCACAAATCAATTGATGTAAATGCTCTTCTATTCCCTTTTGCATGGAATCCATTTCATATGTTATATACACTATTTGTCTTAAAAGTAAGTACAAAGACCACTCTTCACACTCACAAACTAAATCGCCGACCAATAAGCCAAAACACTTCATAAAAACAAAAGTTTCAGAAGCGGAAAACTTTAGTTTTGTAATATTTTTCTTTTTCAAAATATCTTTATCGAGAACAGGTGGCTTGTTTCTAACATAAATGGGACCATAATCGAAAGCTAGTAGTCTGTAATTTAATTGATCTACAGAAAAAAAATTCAGGTCTTCGACAAAGCGTCTGATGATAAAAATTAAAACGTAATGGCATACGCCTTCTAGTAAGTCATGCATTATATCAACAGAAAAGTTACTTGTAACATGAAAGTTCTTCAATTTATTCCAAACAGAATATTCTTTAACACCAGTTAGCTTTAAATTATTTGTTGCTAAATCTGTGGTATAATTATCAATATTTCTTAGCATATCGATGTTTTCATAAGGATTCACTTGTGACTCATTTCGATGTTGTTTACACAAACGACAGTAAAAATTGGAGTTAAAACTCTCTGAGAAGCCGAGAATGGTATTTAATCCAAGGTTGTCACCTAAAATTAGAGATGGTATAACTTTGACTCTATTTATGCTTCTACCATCAATTTGAATCTGAATTTCAATACCAGAATCTTGCAGTTGGTTAAGTTCATCTATAAAAGGAGTGAATGTAGAATTATTACCAAATTTTTTCCTATCATCCGAAAATAGTAGCATAGCAACGAATATATGTGATAGTTTTGACTGCAAAAAACTGGGAATGCTGGGAATTTTGACATATACAGCCCCTAGTTTTTGAAACCCTACATGTGATCCTAGAGAATTATTTGGTTCGAATTCATCAAAGTAAATAAGTAGTGGTATATATAATACATCTTCATTGGTACCTTTTGATAATTCTTTAATTTTATTATTCCAAAAAAGACTCTGTGTAAAATTGTACGTTACATCGTTATTTTTGCGCTTTAAACTATTAACGTATAATATAATTTCATTTAAAAATTGGGTTCTTTTGAAAAGTAATTCAAACATTTTTCTTAACGGCAATATAGCTACAGAATAATCTATGTTTTTAAAAATAGTTTGGCCACCTGAAGTCATTACTTCCTCAAGTTCTTTATGAATAGAAAGAAAATTGACCTCCACAAAAAAATTTGTTTCTTTAAGTGCTTTTATGAATTTATATTCTGATTCAATTATATTATTATCACATAGATTTCCAATAAATGCAAGTATATCAGTTGTAACACCACAGTTTTCTAGTTTAGTTTTTAAAATTTGTAAATACTTTTGGTAACAATTTAGGACATTTTTAATAATTTCAAGCGTTTTATTTCTCGGTACCTTATCGTTACAATAAGCTTTGACAATTTGCTTTATAAGATCCAATCGTATATCTGAATGTAATTCATTACTTGCACTAACGTGAGACGTTACGAAGTTAACATTATTGCTTCTATTAAAAATATTATATGAATGTTCTAGCTGTGTGTCCTCTTTCACAACTTTATAGTTTTTAGAATGACTAAGTAAGTGGCGCCTATAAGATTCAAATATACTAAACGTACGATTACAATTTGGAAAACAACAATGCATTGAACATATTTTATGATGACGTTTTCTTAAGTGTCTAACTAATTCATTAGCATTAATGAATGCTTCCCTGCACATAAAACAGTTGTACGTATCCATAACTTCTACTTTCACACATACATATGTATGTTTAAATAATTGTAACAAATGTATTCATTGGTTAATAAAAAAATGTATGTATGTATTCACAAATAATTATTGTTCAAATTTAGTGACAATACATAAAAAGTGTAAACTAAAATTTTAAAATAGAAATTCAGTCGATTTTGTACTCAATTATGTACAAATATAAGGAACATAAAAATGTGTTTCTTTATGTGTAATAAATAAATAATAATAAAATGTGCGTGGTATTAAATAAATATACAAATTATTTTGGAATTTCCCTGAGCAATTCCGTCATCAGAGTATTAACTGAAGGAATTATTGTATCCCAAGGGGTTTTTATTCCGTAAATAAATTGTTGAACAAACAACCAAACATGGGTGCTATATTTTGGGTACTTGATATTTATTGTCATAAAACACTGAAAACATACTTCTACTGCTTGCAAGGGATCTTTAAACTTCAGCCGCTTACCACATATCTCAACGTATGCCATGCAAATAATATTGGTGGAATCGCCAATAAAGTAAATTTTTGGTTGTCTTTCAATCTGAAGCCTTTTTATGCGATCTCTGATTTCTTCGTCTGCAGTTAATATATTCTACAAGTATAAAAAATTGTCAGACCTAGGTTTAAAGCACTTATGGTACGACGCACAGTGGGAGTAAGTAAGGGTGCTATTTCTGTTATTAAAAAACTTAATTTAGAGCAAATTTCGGTATAGTAGTGAAATTTGCTATGGCGTTTTTTATAAGAATCGGAACTCCCGTTTAAAAACTAAAGATTTATTTATATTTTTTCCCAAAATCCTCCACTGTACGACGGAATGTATGGAAACTTAAAAAAGCATAAGAATTCAATTTACCTTGCAGTAATAAATGAACGATTGTTGAATTTCTCCTTTACTTTGTTGTCTACTATTTGGCAAATTATATGCTATCAGCATCAACGAAAGTGCGACCTTGGAATCTGCAAATGAAGAAAAAAAATAATACCTATGGACATACTAAGCCCCTGTACAAATGCATTTGAATGCCGTTTCAAGACATTCGTTTGTTTTTTAAATACTAATTGTCGATTACGCTTTGCTAACGAATCAAATTCTATATTTTGCAAAACATATTTATTGGTCGTTTATAAGTTATAAATTACAACATACTAATTAAAATCTATTTGCATTTGTAAATAAAGAGTACGGAATATGCTCCACACAACAACGAAGCAAAGCAAATCACACTAACTAGACCAAATCACGATTATAAGCAAAGTCATAAAAATTACAATTTATTTTCCAATTTTAATTTTTTGCTTGCCGAATAAGATTAATTTTTGTTTTTTTTTAATACCTATTAATTCACAAACGAAAATTTTTATTTCTACATGAAGTTAATCGTTATTTATGAGCCAAAAAATAAGAATTACTTTACAACAAAAAAAATTAAGCTCAAAATAATTCTTATTCGGCAAGCAAACACTAAAAGTTGCAAAAACTAAAAATGCAGCATCATATTTCAAACGCACATTCTTGAAAAACATTTACATAAAAAAAATATGTATGTAAGTAAGCACTGCATATGCATTGACGACTCACTGCTTCTATTTAAGAAAACAAAAACCAAATTTCATTCGACAAGTTATATTGAAAACAACAATAAAATACAAATAAATTTGCTTTGTTTCTCTGCTGTTTTATCGTACACACCAAATGAGTGTTTTGAATTGATTTGTTTAAATACAATAATAAAAAGTAAAGTTGTATACCTTCATCATTAGTTGCTTTTATGTATTGTAGAATTTCTTGCACTCTTAGGTCTTTTAACTTCTCAGACTTTTTTATTAATTTCTTATAAAAATGTTTCCATTCTAAAATTCCTTTTGCTTGAGGGTAAAGCACGTCAAAATCTGTTTTAAACTAAAAAGTTAAGAATCACATTTTCATATACATATGTATGTATTTTATTAACCGCGCATATTTTATGTTCTCTTACCAACTCGTAATTTTTTATGTTTGAAAGAACTTTGTACTTAGAAAAGTAATCAGCAGTTGAAAAATCTTCAGCTTGTAGTTCTTGCTGTCTAAAAAAGTGACTCTTTTTCCATTTTTCCAACACCAAATTCCAATTGGAGTAGTTTTCTACTTTTAGTATATCCAAATCACACTCTTCAATATTATTTAAGCCAGCGTTGAAAATGAAATGCTTTTTTGCTGCTGCGATAAATTACAAAAATTAGCTTGAAAATCTTACAAAAAATCCGACTTCAAAGCAGAAGGGTTTTAAAATTAATATACCAAGCAGCTCTTATTAACCTCTTTCTTTTTGAAGTCGTTTATAATATTCAATGATTACGAACCCAATGTTCCTTCCGATGCGGATTTTGGGCGGCGACGTATTATACCTGCAGCGCTTAAACGCGATCGTTGATTGTTGTATGCATCGTACAACTTTCCTTTCGCTAAGTGACCGTTTGTAAATGGTACATAATATGTTTCTTTAGCTTCCGAGGGAAAAATCTCAATTATTGACTGCGACAAATGTATAAAATCGTTCCTAATTATTCTGTAATACATATTTAAAAATAATAATATATGTCAATATAAATATATGTGTGTGTATGTTAATATGATAAACATAGGAATACATGATCTTACTTTCTGTCCGGATTGATTTTTAGTATGGATGCCACTATAGCTTTTGCAATGCCAGTTCTATGTCTATTTTCAATACAGCTTGTCTGGAGTGCTTCCTGAATTTCGAATAATTTTCTTATTTCCTTTAACAAATACAGATTTGTAAAAAAATAATTATTGTTATTTGTTATATACATATGTATGTAGTACATTTGTATAAATTTAAGTACTTACTTGTGTTGAAGGTAGTTTTTCGGATTGATAAAAATTGTCTGCATACAAGACGTCTCCCGCAACAATCTCATATGTCTGCAGTTGGGTGATATCGTTGTTGAAAGGCACTTCGGAAGGAAATTCTTTGGCATCTGCTGGTGGAGTTTCTGGCAAATCCAAAAGTTCTTGGGGCGAAGCACCGTAAGTAAACTCTAAGCCACTGTGACAATTTATTGTTGAAGTTGGAACAGTTTCTATAGAAAACAATATTAACATTATAAGTTTATTTGATGTATTAAATTATTATGAGTTTATATTTATAAAATTCTACGCACTAGTTTCTTTTTATTTCTATGAAATTCTTCGATTTACCAAGGCGCATCAACCACTTTTTGTATTTTTTGCTCTTTGCTTTTCAATGCGAGACAGATTAACACAAACTGACATTTAAAGATCTTTTTATCATGTGGCAATGTGTTGCTATGGTAGTAGTTAGTTTATATGAAAGAGATCGAATTTTCTATCCCTTTCAGATAACAATCAAATAGAAGAATGTTTTTTTTTACTTGTCACATCTATTTAAACTTTTGTTATTTTGTTTTGCACTTGTTACATTTTATTTTTGTTGACATCAATTGTTCATATTTATTTATACACACATATGTACATACAAATGTATATGAACTTATGCATGTAGAATCTACATTGTAGATCATGTTTATTTGGAAACGTATTTATGTATGTACGTAAGTTTATGCCTGGGTAGTGACAAAGTTGGTTTTTCTGTTGTCTTTTTTTTAATTATTTTTGTTTTACTTTAGTGGAAAAGTATGTTTAATAAATTTGTTTTTTATTTGCATATGAATATGCTTTTCTTTTCAATAACACTAATATTTGTTTCCCGTGCACTTAGAATTTTAAAAATAAAATGAGACACAAACTTACCTTTTATTTCTACTATGAAATCAACTGTATCAATGTACTGCTGAATGGTGATGGAAAAAAGTTCAGGGCTTATGAGAAAGTTTTCCGTAAAAATGTCTACGCCTGTTCCAATATTGTAGGTTTTTTTGGCTAGAATAAAAACAACGTAATTGCGTATTTATACCGTTTTATAATTATGAAGTACTTACCTGTATCAATAAACGTATAATAATTGAGATCGCTGGTTTTGCAAGGCAGCATGGCCTTTTTTTCACCGAAAAACGTTTTTATTATTTTATAATCATTCATTTTTCTCGCTTAACTAACGCTTGCTGACAACAAAATTAAGTGGGAAAATTTTTATTTTTGTTTATAAACACACACTGTTTACTTTGACAATAAATGTTTGCTCATTTAGAGAATGAGTTTTAAACCAAACAAACATTATGGTATTAAACATAACTTTTGTGTGCAACTAATATTATGATATTAATTGTAAATTTTAATACATATATATTATAGAAGCAAACATTTAACATAATTTAATATGTTTAGCTCGATCAGAGTAACTTTTTAGGTGTAAAACACCATATAAAATGATTATAGTGAATTTAAAAATGTTAAAGACAAAAAATATTTGTTCAAGTTATTTTAGAACTATAATAAATGTATTAGGGTAAACATATAAGGCTAATATGAATAAAAATGGTCGTAGTGACCATTCATTAATCATGTTTTTTTTCTGCGTGTATAAGTAGTGGTATACACAATTGTGCATAGAAATGTATTACCCTGGTCTATTTATTCAAAAATAAAATAAATTACATGAGAATTATAACGTGAAAAAGTTGTTTTAGTAAAAAGTTAGGCTATTCATAGTGGTAAGTAAAATAGAAAAGGTATTCACGTTGTTGGGTTACTCATACTTCAAACATCTGTGCATTCATTTTAATTCTTGCTAATGGTATATCATAACTTTTTACAAAATACCAAATGCACACCTGAGTGCCTGAAAAAATGTAGAAAGTCATTATAACAGGTCAAAGTTATGTACGTTAAATAAATACCATAAATTAGTAAGGTTAACTCTTTGGACTCGGTCATATAATTGTAGCATAAAAAAGTAAGCAATAAAAATAGTGCTAAACAATAACGCTTCATTAATACATCAATAAAACACATCTTCTTACCCAAAAATTTTACCTGGTGTCACATTTGCTTTTATGTGTATAGGTTTACACATAAATTGTAGGAAAACAAGACTTTTTTAACTTGTTTTTTAAATATTTTTACTTACTTAAGAAAAGTGTTTTCAAAGAAAAAAACCTACCGACGCGATTGGTACAGAAACAAAAATATTTTTACAAGCACAAAATACCAACAAATTCTTGTGGCTATTTTTTTTCTTAATAATTTCTGCATTTAGGTACGTCTTTTTTACGAAAGAAAAAGGGACCCTTTTACAGGCATCAAAGAATTTTTTTCACAAACAAAACACATATCGTTAGCTTAAATGCAAAACAATGTAGATATTATTTGAAAATTTGAAATTTTTGTTGATTAGGATTCACGTTACATATGTATTTTTATATAATTTTAAGTTATTTACAAAATTAAAAATGACGTATCATCAAATAAATATATAATTTTTTTTACAGCATAATGTATAATCACACTCAATAAAAAAATTAGCAGAGTTTTTAATTCTTTTTATAAGAACACATTAATATTTTTAAACAAAAAAAACTGGGTAATCTGTTTTATAACTATTACCACGGTGTTAGTGGAATTAGTGATCAGATAATAATTTATAATGTTTACGTCTAAACTGAAGGCAACGGTGTTTCCAGCCCTGGGGTCTAATTAGATTGAACTTTGACATCTCGAGGCGCCACCGTCATCAAGAAGTTTATTTTAAGTTTTTAATAAAATTTTTATGTATTTTCGTTAAGTTTTTGTTGGTATTTTTAAAAATGAAGTTGCTCTAAAAATTATTATTATTCGTTTTTAAACCGCCATAACGTAAAGTAATCTTGCCATTTTTGATCGCGCGCTTTAAACATCGAGTTAATTAATTTATCTCTCGTGGAACCTTACGAATACTTTAATAAAATTCCAAATTTATAACGTATTAAAAAGTAAAACGTTTTTTATTTCAAGAGGAGGAAAAAAAAAACGTTTTTGTTTTTATTGGGAGACACGCAACGTTCTTTCCCCTTGTTTTCCATTTCTTGCTTTATTGCGGGAGAAGAAAGAAATTGAGTGGGTCTCTGGGACGACCGCGACCCCGATAGGTTGGCTTATATCCGGACCATCCCCCCTGAGGAACGTCAACGACGCTTTTAATAATAATAATTTTTAGTATTGCATAAGAAAAAATAAAAAAGTGCTGTAAAATTATAAGAACCGAATCCATATACGTATGTAAAATACAACCTATAATAAATGTGACTATCAGCTTCTTCCACATAGGACTGTTAAACATTTTGAAATTTTTTATCTGAAATATTAAAAATTGCTTTTAAATCTCAAATAATTACCATTTTACAAAGTTCCTTGCTTTGCATGTAAACTTATGAAATGTTACATAATTCTTCATTTAAGTCTTAAAATTTAAACTCTAAATAAAAATTGCACGCAAGGCATTGGATGTTACCAAAGGCATTTTTGACCGCACAATATTTTTTGAGTGTAAGCTGAAACAAAATAATATAGCATCCGCTAGACATGTACACTTGTCGAAGTCACATCGACGACTGAATTGAAGAGTATAAAAATATGTGTTAGTAGTAGTGTGCACAATTGTGCAAAGAAATGGAAACCCCTGCTTTAAACCAGGGATTTCCAAAAATTTTTTGGTTGTGTATTAGTGAGTACCAGAGAGTAAAAAAATTGAGAGAATGCGTTCATTTACAGCCGAAATAAAATGTTAGTAATATATTTTATAAGTTGTACAACACAAAGGTACAAAATTAAAAATTTTTTGTGTTGATAAAAAATTTGTAGCAATTCTTTACCAATTCAATGTCGCTGATTTTAAAACAGCACTTTTTTTTCATTCGGAAGCTTTTTGACTCTAAATCAGTTTTAAATATCTTATCAAACAATTGTAAAAAAATTAAAGATTTTTATGTTTTAAAAATTCATAAAAAATAAATATTGCACGCAAATCACACGTTTAATAACATATTCCGTTCCTTCCTTAAGGCATTGGATGTTACCAAAAGCGTTTTTGACCGCACAATATTTTTTAAGTGCCATCATAAAGTTTTTTCTGTTAACCTGAAACAAAAATATGTATTGAGGTACGTTCAGACTAATGAAATATTTGACGAAAATATTTGTTCTGATATTTGCTTCAAACTGTGTGAAACAAAAAAATATTTTGTTTAATGTTCAAACTAAGCTCAAACATTTGACAATTTTTGTTTGATGAAACAGTTGGCAAAAAGTGTTAAATAAAATAAATTAATTCATGTTTGCCATGCGTTCAGACTAAAATAAATATTTGCATCACATAATTATTTAATGAAAGTGTTCAAAAATAATAATATATTTCACAAATAGTAAAAATGAGCGCAAAAGCTAATTTATTTTTTTTATTCTGTGGAGCAGCATCTTTCATAGTGTTAGAACAGGAGAATGTAAAATATAAAAAAAAACTGGAAGACAATGGGTAACGGGAACATGGCTAAAATTTGCGAAAAATTGCAAACTTGGATATAAACCCTTAAATATATTTGAAGTCTCTAAATCAGTTAAAAAACAAAATGTCGGGAAAAAAATTTTTTGCAAAAATAGCGAAAATTCGCGAAAAATTTAGATATTTCAAACAAGCCATAAAATTTATTAAATTGCCTAAAACTAAAAGGAATGGCAAAAATTCGATAAAAATTGCTAAATTAGCAAAGCCTTATAATTATTAAAAATCGTTAAAGCTCTAAAGACTTACAGTGAAAAATCGCTTCTTCGCGAGCATGGCTAAAATTCGCGAAAAATTGCAAACTTGGAAACAAACCCTAAAATATATTTGAAATTGCTAAATCGGTTAAAAAACAAAATGTAGGGGAAATACAAAAAAAAAATGTTGCAGAAATAGCGAAAATCGCGAACCATTTTAATATTTCAAACAAGCCATAAAATTTAGTAAAAGTGCCTAAAACTAAGGAATGGCAAACATTTGCTAATAGCGGCACGATACAAAGTCTAATAATTATAAAAAATCTTTAAAATTGTAAATAATCCAAAAACTTACAGGAAAAATTGCTTCTATTTGGAACATGGCTAAAATTATTTGTCGTTGTTTGCTCTTACAATTTTTTGTAATTTCAAATAAATGTTTGCTCAAAAATTACTAAAATATTTGATTTTTTGTGTTCACACTATGTTCACATTGGACAAATATTTGTTTGCCGGCAAATACTTTTATTTGCTCAAAATCAGCTGTTATTTTATTTGATACTCAAAAATATTTTGTGTTCAGACTACGTTAATGAAATATTTGATGTTTGCTTTCAAATATTTCACCAGTCTGAACGTACCTTTAGTAGTGGTATACACAATTGTGCATAGAAATGGATTTCCCTGGTCTATTTTTTCAAAAATAAAATAAATTACATGAGAATTATAACGTGAAAAAGTTATTTTAGTAAAAAGTTAGGGGGTTCATAGTGGTAAGTAAAATAGAAAGGGTATTCACGTTGTTGGGTTACTCATACTTCAAACACCTGTGCATACATTTTAATTCTAGCTAATAGTATATCATAACTTTTTACAAAATACCAAATGCGCACCTGAGTTTGCCTGCAAAAATGTATAGTCATTGTAACAGGTCAAAGTTACGTTAAATAAATACCATAAATTAGTAAGGTTAACTCTTTGGACTCGGTCATATAATTGTAGCATAAAAAAGTAAGCAATAAAAATAGTGCTAAACAATAAAGTTTCATTAATACATCAATAAAACACATCTTCTTTCCCAAAAATGTTACCTGCTGTCACATTTGCTTTTATGTGTATAGGTTTACACATAAATTGTAGGAAAACAAGACTTTTTTCACTTGTTTTTTAAATATTTTTACTTACTTAAAAAAGTGTTTTCAAAGAAAAAAACCTACCGACGCGATTGGTACAGAAACAAAAATATTTTTACAAGCACAAAATACCAACAAATTCTTGTGGCTATTTTTTTCTTAATAATTTCTGCATTTAGGTACGTCTTTTTTACGAAAGAAAAATGGACCCTTTTACAGGCATCAAAGATTTTTTTTCACAACAAAACACATATCGTTAGCTTAAATGCAAAACAATGTAGATATTATTTGAAAATTTGAAAGTTTTGTTGATTTGGATTCACGTTACATATGTATTTTTATATAATTTTAAGTTATTTACAAAATTATAAATGACGTATCATCAAATAAATATATAATTTTTTTAACAGCATAATGTATAATCACACTCAATAAAAAAATTAGCAGAGGTTTTAATTCTTTTTATAAGAACACATTAATATTTTTAAACACCAAAACTGGGTAATCTGTTTTATAACGATTACCACGGTGTTAGTGGAATTAGTGATCAGATAATAATTTATAATAATAATTTTTAGTATTGCATAAGAAAAAATAAAAAAGTGTTGTAAAATTATAAGAACCGAATCCATAAACGTATGTAAAATAAAACCTATAATAAATGTGACTATCAGCTTCTTCCACATAGGACTGTTAGACATTTTGAAATTTTTTATCTGAAATATTAAAAATTGCTTTTAAATCTCAAATAATTACCATTTTACAAAGTTCTTTGCTTTGCATGTTAACTTATGAAATGTTACATTATTCTACATTTTAGTCTTAAAATTTAAACTCTAAATAAAAATTGCACGCAACGCATTGGATGTTACCAAAAGCATTTTTTACCGCACAATATTTTTTGAGTGTAAGCTGAAACAAAATAATATAGCATCCGCTAGACATGCACACTTGTCGAAGTCACATCGACGACTAAATTGAAGAGTATAAAAATGTGTGTTAGTAGTGGTGCGCACAATTGTGCAAAGAAATGGTTTAAACACATTCGAGACAGCAGACTACCGACTTCAATATGTCAACAATAGAATACATGTGTGTATATGGAAATGATTATTTTAACGACGACACGGCTAAATGGCTGCAGGTTGTTGTCTATGCTAATTTTGTCGTTGTAGTCAAATTAAACTAATTTCTATTTTTGTACGCTACAAAACAGAAAAAGTGCTGCTAATATTATCAAAAATTAGAAGAATTAGTGCTTATAATATATAATAATAATTTTTTGGTTAAACAGCAAAGAACCGGATTGAAACAAGAATATAAGCGCGGCTCACCACCAAATCTATATTATTATTAGTTTTTAGTGTTCTTAAAAGAAGTTATATAGGAAGATGTTTGTCACGCCAACGCTCTTAGTTTTAGCAGTATTATTAACACATTAAGAGCCCATTTCAAATGCTCATACTTCTTGACTGACTTTTTTACTAAATTTGCTTTATCTTTAAATTATGTCGATATATTAATAATTATTTAACAATTATATACACATGTTACCAAAGTTATTAGGACTTTGATTAATAAAGTTTTTCTGTATTGCGGGTTTTCAGCCTTCCGGAACACTTTTCAAATATTTACACATTACTATATTTCAATATGTAACAAGTACATAAACTATTACCACTATATATTTTAACTCAAACTTATAAATATATTATGAAGTTTTCCAAAATAAAATTTTTTTAACCCTAATAACTTTAAAATTTTATATGATGGAGTTTCGAAAAATATAGCATACAAAAACTTGGGGTGTTCTCTATAACATATTATATTTGAGGAAATATTATTATACATATCGACAAAATTTCAACATAAATCCTCTTAAGGGGTTAATTAATCAGTATATTTAATACATCATATGAAATGTGTTTCGAAAGACTTTTTTATGATACCAACACTTTAAAGATTCAGATTATATTTTTCTTCCTATACTATTGATAAAGTGCTCTGAAACCTTTACGACCTATAATTCATATAATTCATATATAATTCAAGTTAACCAAATTTTAGCGCTTCTGTGCCGCTCTAAACGTTAACTCTAAGTTAACTTTTCAGATCGTATTAGTAAAAGTACTGATTTGTCCAAACGATAACAAACTAGATTAAATTTTAAGCTGAAAGTTGAGAGTTTAAACAAAATTGAGAAATACATTAAAGAAAACTATCGGCGTTGTATTATTGCATATCTGAAGTTGCCAACTCAAAAATAAAAACGAAACGTCACAAAATTTTCGAGGCTTTGAAGAATACATAGGAAAAAGCATACAGGAAAACATTACATAGACCAAAATATGCCGATCTTAAAGCAAGTTTGTACAAATGTTTTCTTGAACCATCGAAAACGTAATTGCGCAATCACTGTTCTAATTTCAATATCAATAGCTAAGCGCGAGTTCGTGTAACTGCAACCTGAAAAGACAATAATGTCAGTAATGGATGAATGGCAAATGTTTAGAAAATACCCAGAATTCGCTATCTGTAAATTTTTAAAGAACTCATTTTCTGACAAACGTCATATGTAGCACCTAACACATAATACATAACTGATTGTATAATTATAAATTGTAGCCGGTACAAATTAGATCTAAGTTTCTTTTTTGTACAGATGAAAACTAAGTCATTGAAAAAAATATAGGTACATATGTTGATTATTGCATTTTTTTACAATTTAGAAAAGTTAATAAATAAGACGAAAAAGTTAACAACCCTTAGGACATTTCAGTTTACTTTTTCGCGATTATACTGTATATTAGGATTTTTTTATTCTTTGATATTCTTAATGAGTTCCTAAAACAATAAAATTAAATTATTTTAAATGTTTTTTAATAAATTCATTTGTTTTTACGTTAAAAAATTTATCATAAATAAGTATTTATATTTTTGTAGGCTTAAATTAAGTTTGTGTACGAGTCTGCAATTATGCATGTTGTTAAATTTATAAAAATTAAAAATGATAGTGGCACCACTGAAATGTAAATACATAATAAAAAACACAGCTGTTAATATTTTTTCAATTGTAGCTGTCGTCTTCAAAATAATTCAGTAGCTGATTACGCGACTACAATTGCAACCTGCAGCATTTGTAGTCGTGCCTTTGTGTTGCCTGCTGTCTCGAATGTGTTTAATGCATAAGACAAAATTAATGAAAATATCATACAAACACTTACACATGTGCACTTACGTATGCATCAGTGTACATCAGAGCTCGGCAAAAGTACTACACCGTGCTTTTTTTCTCACAATAACATTCGCTCTCACTTTGTAAAAAACAAACAAAATCATTTATTTTCGTACGAACATTCAAACAAAAAGGTTCTGTTGACGCTTGCTTAAGAATAACACTGCTAGAAATATTCAAGACAGAATGGGAATTTGATTTCTTGTTTGCCGAAAATTTTTTTTATTATATTATATTTTTTTATATTATATTATATAAATTATTATCTGATCACTAATTCCACTATCGTAATAAAAAAGATTACCCAGTTTTGGTGTTTAAAAATATTAATGTGTTCTTATAAAAAGAATTAAAAACTCTGCTAATTTTTTTCTTGAGCTTGATTATACATTATGCTGTTAAAAAAAATTATATAATTATTTGATGATACGTCATTTTTAATTTTGTAAAATTATATAAAAATACATACATATGTAACGTGAATCCTAATCAACAAAAATTTTAATTTTTCAAATAATATCTACATTGTTTTGCGATATGTGTTTTGTTTGTGAGAAAAATTCTTTGATGCCTGTAAAAGGGTCCCTTTTTCTTTCGTTAAAAAGACGTACCTAAATGCAGAAATTATTAAGAAAAAAATTGCCACAAGAATTTGTTGGTATTTTGTGCTTGTAGAAATATTTTTGTTTCTGTACCAATCGCGCCGGTAGGTTTTTTTCTTTGAAAACACTTTTCTTAAGTAAGTAAAAATATTTAAAAAACAAGTTAAAAAAGTCTTGTTTTCCTACAATTTATGTGTAAACCTATACACATAAAAGCAAATGTGACAGCAGGTAAAATTTTTGTGTAAGAAGATGTGTTTTATTGATGTATTAATGAAACTTTATTGTTTAGCACTATTTTATTGCTTACTTTTTTATGCTACAATTATATGACCGAGTCCAAAGAGTTAAACTTACTAATTTAAAAAAAAAAAAAAATTTAAAGCGTTTTTGGATGAAATGAATACTGAATATGGCGACGTATTAATGTTTACAGAAGTGAGATGGCTCAGTAAAGGACGTTGCTTGGAAAGGTTATTCAGTCTTCGGAAAGAGGTGATGTTTTTTTTTGAAAATAATCCATCGAATGAATCGAATGAATTACTAAGATATTTAATAGATAACATATTTGTATTAGATTTTGCGTTTTTAACAGATATTACCGAATTAATTAATCAGTTAAATCTTCAATTGCAAGGAAGAAATAAAACTGTATTTTCTTTATATTTCTCTGTAAAACAGTTTATAACAAAAGTTCAAACTCTGATTACAAATCTTAAAAATAAAAATGTAATATGTTTTAAAAGAACAAATGAAATATATGATGAATTTTCTAATAATTATAGACTTGAATATATTAGTTTACTTCAAGGCATATTAGATAATTGTAACAATCGTTTTTCGGATTTTTCTAAAATTGAGTGTTTATTAGAACTGCATAGCAATCCTTTAACATGTGATGTCAATAAACAGGGTAATGACATCAGAGAAGAACTTTTGAAAATGCGTTCGGATTTAAATATACCGTTGACGGCTGGGGTGGAATTCTGGAAAAATTTAAACGAAGAGATATACTTAACAACTAAAAATGAAATTTTTAAATTATACTCTATGTTCGGGTCAACATATATATGCGAGTCCTCGTTTTCAATTTTAAAGCTAATTAAAACTAAACTTAGAAATAGTTTAACAGATGAACATTTAGGGGAGGAAGTTTTTGAAAATGTTATTACAAATAATGAAAATTAGTTTTTAACGAAATAAATTAAATTAAATGGTTGTTTTCCATTAAATTTTTCCTGAAGAATCGTTTAAGTTTTATGAAAGTTATTAATTTCTGAATTTATTTTTGCTTTAATATATTAACACGTTTTTATGATATTATAGTTTTTTTTTATTTTTCTTGAAGAATATGATTTATTTAATTTTAATGATTTTTTTGTTTTCTATTTTAAATAAAACATACGCTTATGTTTTCAGTTTTTACATTAACAGCCAGATTGATTTTAACAATAACAAAATAACACAAAAATTTCTTTAAGTGCTTCTGAGAGGGAGAGTTATTATTCTCTCACAAAAAACAAAAAGTCTGCATGTATGTGTTGCCGGGCTCTGGTGTACATCAACGATCATCACGCTACACAGAGGGATTTGTTCATACAATGTTTGGCATAAAATATAAGGAGTGCTCTTAGAATGTTGAAATTTGGCACAGAGCCTTTGGTTAGCTTAATTAAGAAAAAAATAAAGTTTCATCAAAATTGGCCACGCCCACTACCCACCGCCCATAGAACCCAAAATTAATTTTTGGCCCAAAGTTTTTGAAATTTGGCACAGAGCCTTTGGTTAGCTTAATTAAGAAAAAAATAAAGTTTCATCAAAATTGGCCACGCCCACTACCCACCGCCCATAGAACCCAAAATTAATTTTTGGCCCAAAGTTTTTGAAATTTGGCACAGAGCCTTTGGTTAGCTTAATTAAGAAAAAAATAAAGTTTCATCAAAATTGGCCACGCCCACTACCCACCGCCCATAGAACCCAAAATTAATTTTTGGCCCAAAGTTTTTGAAATTTGGCACAGAGCCTTTGGTTAGCTTAATTAAGAAAAAAATAAAGTTTCATCAAAATTGGCCACGCCCACTACCCACCGCCCATATAATCCATATTATATTTTTTCCCAAAACTTTTTGTTTCATTACCAAAACTAATTATTTTATAAATAAATTGCAATACATGCATTTAAATATAGACTTTTATTCATCATCTATCATTTCTGTAACTATATCATCAAGTTCCATAACCTGTTTACGGGGTTGACATCTAATGCTACTTATAAAAGGATCTGACGATACTAGAAGTCGATGAAAAACATCTGTATTTGTTGCAACTTTATCACATTTTCTGGAGAACCTTAATCTATAATTTCTATAATCTTTATTTCTGGCTTCTTCAGAAAGCATGCCAATAGGAAGTATTGCCGCATCCATGATATCCTTTCCGTGTATTAGTATTTTGTGTACTGTTACTGGCATATAATACCAACTATATTTTTCAACAAAAAGTTTTGCTGTATCTTGAGCAAAATTCTTGAACTTCAAGGAATTAACTTTTTTGCCACAAGTTATTATTTGTAGTATAATGCGAAATCGATCAATTAGTTGCTGCTCTACACCAGTCACATCGGCAACAAGTGCGGGGTTAGAAAAGAAACGCCTGGACGTATTTCCATCGTTAGTAGACCCAGTTCCTTGTTGAACTGCATCAACTCGTATACCCATCTGTTCCTTTAAGGCCTTCTGAATTCGAAGTTTGTTTTCCAGTTTAAGACTTTTGTGTTCGTCCTTGAGCGCGGAGCATTTTTCAAATGGTTTGTTGTAGGCGATATGAAGTATACACTCCATAAATTTTATGCGAGCATGTATGGAGGAAACGCCCATTTTGATTGCTTCACCATCAATAGCTTTGCTTGAAACTAATTTAAGATTATTCATTTCAGTTGGTTTTGCTATGCAAATGTAACAAACAGCTGCTGAAGATGTACCTGTAACAGTTTGAGCTGTCTTGCCATCTAACATTGTAAACACGAAATTATGCTTGATCGAAAATTGCTTTCCGCATACTACAACTTCGGTATTTTTCAAAGCAGCAATTTCTAAATTAATTTTTTCAACAAGGCTTAGCACTTTTTCTTTTGTTTCTTTGGTAAATTCAAAGGAGATAGGACGGCAGAATCTTGTTGATGACAGACTTTTATTTCGCCAACATTCGTCTTGAGAAATTGTCTGTAGACTTAACGGAATCATACATGCCAGTAACAAAGTTTTATCGCTTACATCAGCTGCTAAACTCTGATTATACTCAACATGTCCAGAGGAACCATCGCAACCCCACTTACAAGTAAACTCTAATTTATCCGTCATACCATTTAATTCTTCATCCGGAAAAGTTTGAAATAATCGGCTTAACGTATGATCCATTAAACTTTGCAAGGAAACAGACGCAGCTTTTTCAGATATTTCAATTTCATCTGGATATCAATGCCTTTTTTCTTCTCTTACGTTTGCATATGGTGGCAAAATATCGTATCCTTCATTTTTGAGAAAACTTTTGATGGCTTCATACTGACTCTTTGTAAGCTCTGCATCCATCATCATTGCTAGTACAGCCGGCGAACGAATATAACACCGAGTTGGTATATTTCCACCCATCACTTTACTTGCCATATTCAAATGTTCTTGTGAATATTTTGAAGCTAATTCAGCTGCCTTGAACCTCTTTGTGCGAACTTGACAATCTTCGAAATCTTTTGCTGGCCTTCCTAGTTTAGTTGAACAACTAGGCTCGCTATTAAGTGATACTTCAAATACATCGAAAAACACAATAGGAAAAATCATTTACACATATAAATTTGTATAACTCTTCAAACGTACTTTTTAACCAATCTTCATTTTTTTTAAAAAAATGGGATTTTAGTTTATACGATTCTTGCCACCGTTTTTTGAAATGACCAAGAAACCTCTTTTGAATTGCTCTTTTCACTATACCGCATTGCATTTTTTGATGTAATGAAATCGGTTATTAATTCCCAACTTGCATTGCAATTAATGAGTTCGTAACTCAGTTCACTATATAACACAGAAAATAAACTCATTTTAATAATATCTTTTCCACTTCGATATTTTCAAAAATTGTTTTATTTTTATTGTTGTTAAATCATATGGTTTTGTTTTTAATCTATTCTAAATAAGTTATTGTTGTAACTTAATGTCATTATAACGCACGTGCCTACAATTATGCAATATATTTTTGTAATTTTTTAAAATTAAAAATTTAATGAAATCGGAAACCAATTTTATGATTTTATAAAAGATTATTAATTATTTAAATTTTTTTTTTTAAATGATAGTATGGAGTCTTACCTTTCATTTTATTATAGCGAGAGCACCGAGCACGACCGAGCAACCTTTTTTTTTCCAAGGAAGTTTGTAATCACGGCACATTATAGAACAAATTTTATTCTATCATATCTTTTAAACCATATGAGCGAATTTTATAATTTTTTTTTTAAATACGCAGAAAAGGCTATATTTGAAGAAAATCACTATTTAAATCAGAGCAATAAAATTATCTTACGTACAAACACTTTAGAAGTGCGTAAACAGTTTTCAATATTTTGGACCAAAATTTACATGTGACTTTACTTCATTATTTCAAAGACAAATAAACGTTTTTTTGGAATACTGTTTATGGATTCTTCATACTGAATCAATTTTCTACAAAACTGCATCATTACATTTTTAAATTTTATGTGTCGAAAAAATGACTTATTGCACAAAAAATCCCACTGTGCGCTATGCCCCCAGGGGCCGAGCACTTTTCGGGATTTTCACACACACAACACGAATGTTACCGAAACTCACTTCAAAGATTGAAAAAAACTATAATTTCATTCAGTTGTATGCTAGCTTTGAAACAAGCAGGTCGCCGTCGCTTTTGTTATTTAAAAACAAAAACAAAACACATAGTTAATGTCCCAACTGAGTACTTTTATTTGTCTCTCTTTTTCAGAATTTCAAATATTTTCAGTACACTTTGAATATTTTTCTACTATTGTATGTGTTTATTAAAATGTGGAAAATATAGTGGGGAAAAAGTTTTAATTTTCATCTAATATTTTGAATAAAGCTGCATGCCTTGTATACAATCAGAAATTAAAAAAAAAATAAGTGCATACATGCATTTATATAACAAAAAATATGTTTAATACACACAAAATTGGTTTCTTTCAGTGCACCCAAAATACACTCACCACTACAAACACATTTTTAACTGCCTCTCTTTGTGATTACCTCTGGTGTACATCATTTCAATAATTTCAGCCTTAATTGTTCGACATTTAAAGCATTCAAATAATTTTCCAATCAAATTAACTTTTCCTTATCCCAAAAAAGGGGTTTTACTTGTTCTTTATACATATTTAATAGGCTTGTGTCGGTCTAAAATGAATAACTTTAACTGAATGATTCTCTTTAGTGAAAAAATGAAATATTTCTGTATTTCATTTCTTTCATCTTTCGGTTTCATCCTTTTTCTTTCATATTTCTGTTTGCTTCACACCTCTTTAACATAAAAAAGTAAATCTAATTTCAATTTATTATATAATAAAACGCTTTTTTTAATATCGATTAAAACATTCCTCAAAAGATGTACCTATACACTTTATTCTAAATGCTGTATGTGAAAGAAAAGAAATAATTAATTTACTTAACCATTCTCGAAGAGAATGAAAGATTCACATAAATGAAAGATTTTGCCCTATAGTAATGTTTAATAGACCCTGGTATTTCCCAGCACATGTTATTAAATATTATGCAAATAAAAATGTAGGCACATAGCGGGTATCTACCTGCACGAGCAATTATCAGTGACTACATACATACATATATCTGTACAAAGTATGTATGTACATGTACATATATTTTTTGGCTAGTAAGCACAGATTACACACAGATATGTAAAAAGTGACGTGTGAATACGCCCAAATCAGTTGAGAGGGCAGCTTTCGTAGAAATAGACAAAAGGCGTTTTTTGGTAGTGGAGTGGCAATGTGCAAAAACAGGCCGCTACAACCAACACAAATTGCGTGATCAAAACAAAAATAACAAACGTTTTATTTCGTGCAAAAAATGTGTTTAGTAATATTGTTTTGTTTTATAATGTTATTTACTTACTAAAATATTATTTACTAGTGTTGCGATAAACTTAAAAGTTTATTTTTACAACAGTTTTGCAAATAAATGTCGACTAAATAAATTTGTGTTCATTGTATTGCGGCATAAAAGATGGTTCAAAGAGAAATTAAAAAAGGACAGCTTTATAAGAAAGAGACAAAAAATCTTCCGTCTCGTGACATACATACATATCTGTATGTAATCTGTGCTAGTAAGCTTGATATGGCTACAACAACAAGAGCGCAAACTTAAGAAAATTTTCAGTTTACCATAGCATTAGCGCGTTTCGCGTTATTTTTCCTTTTTGCGAATATATTTAATACATTTCCAAACAAGTATTTAAAACATCGTTGGGGAATTTTTGCAACATAAAAAACAAAATTTGATAACGCTGATAATGATCTTAATACATTTTTTATGCCTGTGTGCATACATATGAAATGAGTAGAAACAGAATCCTTGTACTTATAATTGCGTAATAGGCAAATATAAAAGATCGCTCTTAAGATAGAATTAAGGCCTCATTAGTTTTTACTTTCTGTTGCCGTTCTGTTTCGTTCTTTTCTGTAACAGATATTTTGTAATTACATTTTCTGTGGAAGGAATCAGCTACTTTTAAAAAGTAAAACATTAAAATTGCTAAAAAAAAACTTTTCGTTCGGCAAATTAATAATAACCATTTTAAGAACAATAAAACATATTTCTATTAACACACATAATTACAAAACAGAATAATTCAGCATTAACTAACATATAACCCAAACAAAAACATAAAAATTAATAAAAAAATGAATATTTTTATAAATAAATTGTAGTTAATTTAAAAAATTTTTGTACATTAGGTCAAAATTGTTTTTATAGTTGAAAATTTTTTTCAACATTTTATTTTAACAAATATTTAATAAATACATATTTGAGTTTAATAGTTTAATTAAATCTATTTTAATATCAACATCAAAACAGTTTGCATTATTAAATTTTAGGTAATCTTTAGAAAAAAGAATTCCTTGAAGGGATTAATTTTCCAGGGAACATCGAAATTTGGTTTTATTTATGTTCTCTTAGCTACAAATTCTTTCCACATTTGCGGAAGAATGTGGAAGAATCATAATTTGTTGTACAAACTTTGACAGCACTGGAAATGCATCCGTAGAATCCCCACGCTAAAGTCTGCAATTTTTTGCCAAAAAGTTTGCAAATTTACTTGAATTCCTTATAAATCTTGTTAAAAATTTAAACATTTTAACTCTCTATATTCAGAGTCTAAAACTTGGTTTTCTTTTTCAGAAAATCTTTCTCTTTCAGAATTTCTATAAAAGAAATATTTTCCTTTTTCATAATTTTGTAAGGGCAATCATATGTAAAGATTTATAAGATTTTTGTTCAAAATCAAGACATTTTAATATTTGATTTGCAAAAAATGAATACAGTTATTAACAATATTGTTTATATCGCTTTTGGTGAGTTTTGATTTTGATAGTAACTCATTAGCCAATAAGTCCAAATACTAATCATAAAAGTTCAAAAAATTCTTTGTGTTCATAAATTCCGTTAAGTAAATTAAATTTTTTAATCGTTGTTGGTAGAATTAGTTAATACAGTTTTAAGAACCCTTTCCATTTGGTTGTAGAGGTTATGACAAGTGCTCCAAAGTTGCCCAAAAGCAATAAATTACACGTTAAAAGGTAAAGCTACCGTGATTTAAGTGTATATCAAAAAATCGACATTTTTGGAGCAAAAATCGGCACTTTGCTGATTTTAAGGCAAAAAATCGGCAAAGTGCCGATAAATCGGCAAATATGGCAGGCCTGTTTATAACACTGTTGGGAACTGAAAATTCATAAATTGTACGGTCTCAATGGCAAAATTGTACCAAATTTACATAAATTGTACCACAATTTTGCTGTAAATAAAAAAGCATAGTAATTCATACCACTTTCTTAATCGATAAAAAAAAAAAACAGGTAAAAATATATTGTTGGTCAAGCCCGTCTATTTGATACACTACACAACAGTATATAGACAAATTTTCGAGAGTGTACCCTATTTTTGACCCAATGGCAATAACGGATCCGTCAGTACAAAATTATGCTAGGAGGTTAAGATTCACGTTAATATTATTAAGATATATTATATGAGATTTGTTTGCCCTTAAGTGGTTTTAGAAAGGGGGCTTATTTAAGACCTATGCACACCGGTCAATTCGGACCAAAAATTATTGAATTTCAATAAATTTTTGATGACAGATTATAGCTTACACTTCACAACATACAAGTCATTCTTAATTTGGCTCTTGGATAACTATATTACTGTTAATACTAGAGCAAAGTGGATAATTTTTTTTCTTAATTTAAGGGTTTTTAGTGTTGTTTCGTACTTTGAAATAAAAGTAAGCTATGATTTTATCCTCAAAGTTTTCCTTGTAAATTAGCACGTTATTTTTAAGCCGTGTTAGTTATATATCATTCCATATGATAATTGTGATTTTGTGCGGGTAAGATTTTTGGATAAGTGAAGTGATTGCTTAAAATAAATAAAAGCTAAATAAAACCAAATTTAAAGAGGCCATAACAAAAAAGTTTGGACTAGAGGAGGTTAAGTGTTGATTACATCTACTACTGTTAAGTATCAATAGTTAGTATTATAAATTTCAGCTGCCACCACGCGCCACCCTACTAAGCAAACCATTTTTAGTGACTTTGTTTATTTATATAAATTTAGCGTGACTGACTGGGTGATCATCGCCCAGTCCAAACAACTTAAGCCAGAGACGGAATTTTGAAATTTTGTATGTAGACTCCCCTCCCAATGTGTAGTTAAATAAGTACGGATTTTTGGAAATTCAGTTCCTTTGGGGTTAGAAATGGGCAAAATGGATAACCTTTTATCCTAACCTTTTATATATTATTATCTAATTGAAAATATCTATTATACAGAATTTAAGAACACGTAAAAATAGTTCCCTTTCAATTTTTGTAAATTCCTTAATTATATTCCATCTTTCTCCCATTATATCTATAGCAAGATCTACTGGTATACTTGGAAATAATGAAATTACATCGAAAGAAACCAATTTTTCATTGTCAGTTAAACTAACATTTCTTATTATATCCTTACATTGAAGAGAGTCCATTACTTTATACTCAGAATGTACAGTTACTCTCTTAAGAATTGTTGTAATATATTTACAAAGGAGATATGATGGAGAATTGATACTTTAGAAAATTGGTCTTAATGGATATTCTCTGCAAAGTTCTTGAATAATATCATTATTCATCTTTTGTAATTTATTAAATTAAATATTATTCCTTCGACCTTTTTTTTATTCAAAAATAAAAATTTTTTTCGAGCTCGAGGCCAATTATTTGTAAAAAATATTTATTTATTATTTATAATTGGCCTCGAGCTCGAAAAAACTTTTTATTTTTGTAATTTATTTGTGGGATCTCTGCTTGATCTCCTATATATCAAATTGTTCTGCACAATATTATTAACCTTCATATCATAATCACATTTGTCCATAGCTACTCTAGTATTACCCTTGTCAGCATTTAAAATATGAATGGGCTTAAAAATTGTTCCGTATCCATTACCTTTTGCAGAATGAATTTGTCTCTATTATTCAGTCTTATTTTATTTATATAATTATCAACATTTGTTGTAAGTTTTGTTCTGGCCTTTTCCTGATCTTCTTAATGATTACTTAATGTCTGTACTAAGTCCTGTCCCCTAGTTATAATTTTCAAATTTGGAAATTGGCCCCTTTTAATTAGTAGTGCATGTTTGTGTCCTAAAGAAAGAACCCAACGTGTGTCTATTGAAATATTAACAATAGATTTGTTTATAAACCATTTTTTGTTTAATCTTATTCCTAGTAGAGGTCTGCTTTGAATAATTCGCTTGTTTGCCTTTACTCAAAGTGCACAACATTTATTCAAATAAAAAACAATCAAAGAGATAAGGAGAGAGTAAACCATATACAAAAATAAGAGAGAATGAATTGAATAAAAAACTTGTTTACTGTAAATGAATTTGAGATTTATTCATAAATAAGAAAATATTGCAATGACCCGTTATAGAGAACAAATTTACAGAAAACATTCAAATAATTTTTGAATTAATGAATGTGTGAATATATATTTGAATACATTGACATAATAGTTGTGTGAGCTAAAGGTAAGTTAAGAATTTAATCTATATTTTCTTGCTTTTAAAGCAAAATTAATTTATGAATTTATTATTATGTACTTATTATATTTTAATTCCTAGTAACAAGTACAAAAATTTCTGTAAAAATTAGAGTTCAAAATATATGTATATGTATTTAATGTGTAAGAAAATGAATTTAAAATATAAACCCAAAAATTTATTTAATGTGTAAAAAAATTTAATTCATGAAAAAAATCTAATTTTATTTTTATTTCGGCTTCTTTTATTTATAAGAGTTTAGCTTAACTACCATTATCCACCTAACATATACATAGTGTTTGTACAGAAAAAAATTCAAATAAGAAGTAAAAATTCAAATAATTTTACATTCACAATATATTTGAATATTCAACTTATTTTACTTGAGTTGACTGAATTTCTCTTCAGTTGAATTTGTTTGTGTTAGTTTTGACTTTGGTTATTCTCTCATTTGTTTTGTTATCATTGGGTGCTCAACAGAGCAAATTTAAAACATGCGTGGTGGAAAACTCACTGTAGTTAAAAAACAAATGAGTGCGTTGAAATTGCTTTTTATTCATTCTTGCAGACCTCTAATTCCTAGTTCTTTCCTTTGTATATTCCTTAGTTCTTCATACTTTTTCTTATGTCTATGCTTGACTCTCTCATTGAAATTTGTTACCAATTTATCTTCGTGCTCCACAAAGTTTTCAATCTCTTCTTCTTTAAAAAATAGTCTCAAATTATTTATTGTCATAATTAATTCATTTTTAGCATCATTCATAAATTGTTTTTGTTTGAGTGTCAAACTTAAAATTTTATTGTGTAGTTCTTGCCTACAGTTGAATATTCTTCGTTGGAATGATTGAAGATGCTCATTTTCATGAAAAATCTTAAATATAGTTTAAGTAGAATTCCGTATAAATTTTATAATTGATTCTTGATGTGCTCTTCACTTTGTATAAGTTTAATTTTATTCAACCCTTACATTTTAAATTGTTGTATAATTTTATTTGCTTAACCCAGTGTGCTGCATTACCCTCATTAAAACAAAATATGTAATTTTTTAATACAGATCTCGTGCATTGCTTATGAAGTTATTTGTACCAAGTTTGAATACTTTTACTGTTACCATTCACCAGTTGCACAGAAATCTATATCGTATTTGTATTGAAATGATCCCGTCTATGTCTACAATAAGACAGTGTACATTTTACAGATACATATATTGTTTGTTTATAACAGCTGTGGCTGTTCTCAAGATATACAGAAATCTAATTTGACCCACGTCCACTTTTCCAATCCCACACTTTACATACAGATGCTGTCTGTATCAGGGATGTTAAAGTTGGTACAACTTAAAAATTTGTCATAGTTCCCCCATTTTTAATTTTTAGTATAGCTTAGAATTTATTGAGTCCTATTCATTGCATTTATGTTGTTCAACAAATCGTTAATGTAATGGGCGCTTAAATATGCGACTAGTATTGTGGTGTATAGAGTGCTTAGTCGCCTTTTACAATGTGGCAAGTGAAAGGCAGACATACGAAGTTTGTTGGTAAGGGGCGACGCTGTATGTGTGCCACACTTTACTTTTTTCCTCTCTCGCCTACAGACTTCGTTTGCCAGCCTTTCACTTGTCACATTGTAAAAGGGGACTTATGGTACCCACAGACGAGGCAACATTAGTGAAAACCGGAAATTTATTGCGGAACAGAAGTGGCTTTATATATTTCTACAAATAATATCAATATTGATATTGTTAAATAAATTAAGGAAAATGCAAGACAATTTTGTATAAAATGTTACGAAGTTTTGAGAACCAAAGTCAACTTTATTGTAGTTGTATAAATTTACTCCCGAAAATGTAATTTCAGGTAAAACAAGTAGTATTGTACCTCTTCCAGTAAAAACGTTACCGAATGAAATTGCAAATTTTGATTCAATCAATAATCAATATAGACCTTTAGCTGACGTCGAGCAACTGCACTCGTTAAAAACTAAAAACATTTGTAGTTTTTGGTCGGTAGTCGCTAATTAACAAATGAGCTGAATGTCCATATGTTTCCTGACATTTCTAGAGTCGTCAGACAAATTCGTGTCTGATTTTGATCTCATATATTTATAAGACTTTTATGTACCTTATTTTATTCATACATATAATGTATGTTAATGTTAAGTTTTGTTTTTTTATTTTATGCCACGCCCACTTCTCCAATCCCGCAAAGATTTTGTCAGAAGTTGTGTGTTACTAACCAAGTTGCTTGTACCTTATTTGGAAAATTTGGCATTTGCCGTTCTCCAGACATACATAAATCTATAATCTTTTTGTTTGGGAGGTGCTACTTCTACTGTTCCAATCCCGCTCCCACTTTGTCGGATGTTGTGTATTGATAACTAAGATGTTTTTTCATAATTTGGAAACCTTCGATTTAACCCTTCTCTAGATGTACAGAAATCTTTTTTGTCTTTCTATGGGAGGTACCAAGCCCACTTCTCAAATACTGTCCTTTTTTAAGAGTCGGTGTATTGATAACCCAGATATGTGTACCAAATTTGGAAATTTTTCTCTTACCGTTCTTTAAATATAAATACATGTATTTTGTGTCACACCTACTTCTCCAATTACGCCCATAATTTGTCGGATTTTGTGTATTGATAACCAAAATGCTTGTACCTAATTTGTATTTTGGCTTCTTACGTTCTGCAGATATACGTAAATCTATAATGTCTTTGTATGGGTGATGCCACGCCCACCATTCCAATCCCGCCCATTTTGACAGAGATGTTTTGTGTTGATAACCCAATTATGTGTACCAAATTTTTACGATTTTTCTAATGCCATTCTTTCATACATTCATTTATGTAGTTTATAAAATACCTTGTAAGGGAAATATTGATGGACAATGCAATAAACTATATCTAGGTACGACAAAGAATAGACTGAAAACTAGAATAGGCAGGTCACAAATCAAATCAAAAATGAAGGGATATTTCTTCACAAAAAACAGCATTAACAACCCACTGTTCTAGTTTAAATCACTCTCCGGACTTTGAGAAAGTATTAATTTTAAACACAGGAAAAAATTATAAGCGCCGTTATATGCTAGAAATGTTGCAAATCATTAAGGGAACAGAATTGCTAAGGTGTAGTTTTAAATCGGACATGGAAAATGTAGCACAAATTTAAAGAAATTGAGTTTATAAAAACAAAACAGGAAATTAAAAAAAAAAATTTAGAATGTAATAGATTATGTTTATAAAAATTTTTTGTAAATAATTTTTTCTATGCGACAATTGTTATTTTTTTTATCATTATTTAAAAAAACGTTAGTTTAATTGTTTAATTTTTGTTACTGTATTGAAATATTGGAGTTATAAAATAAGTGTAATAAAAATTTTTATAATATTCAACATTTTTCATTTTTCGAATTTATTCTATGAGTTAAATTTCAGTGATGTATTTTATAAAGCTTTTTGTAATAGCTCTATTCCTTAAATTTTATTTTAGAAATTACTTTATACACTACCAGACTATTATATTGTATTTTCTTGTTACATTATACCTTAGCTTTCCGTTGGATAGCAATGTAACAAGAAAATACAATATAATAGTCTGGTAGTGTATAAAGTAATTTCTAAAATAAAATTTAAGGAATAGAAATTACTTTATACACTACCAGACTATTATATTGTATTTTCTTGTTACATTTTACCTTAGCTTTCCGTTGGATAGCAATGTAACAAGAAAATACAATATAATAGTCTGGTAGTGTATAAAGTAATTTCTAAAATAAAATTTAAGGAATAGAGCTATTACAAAAAGCTTTATAAAATACATAACTGAAATTTAACTCATAGAATAAATTCGAAAAATGAAAAATGTTGAATATAATAAAGTTGCTTATGAAAAAGAAATAATTCCAAAAATTTTTATATTAAAAAGAAAAAAACCTCAACCTCAAAAAATTATACAACAATTTAAAAAGTAAAGGTTGAATAAAATAAAATTTATTTTAAATTGATATTAAAAATATTTAAAAATAATGAGTTTAATTTCTATTCTTGGTGAAATTATAAAAAAATAAATTATTTTTTATACAAAAAAAAAAAAAAAAAATATTGTGTAAGAGATTAAAATTATTTTATTTAAAATCTATCAGCCGTATTCATAACAAAAATTAACCACAGTGTTTTCACTACGTTCAACGAGCTGCCACTCGAATGTTGTTTAAGCTTATCAGCTTGTTAGCACAGAGTTAATTCATAACAAACTTTTTTCCGTCTGCTAACTTTTAATAAAAAAATTTGAATATTAATGATGCCACATTATATTGTTCAAAACTGCAACACGTTTTGTACAAAAAATTACAAATGAAAAAATACAAATCAACAAATAACTGTTATTTTTGTTCAAAAAAATCCAAAAAAAATAACTGTTATATTTGTCCAAAAAAATTTAAATAATTATGAAGTGATCAGTAGGAAAGTTATTAGTATAACTTATTTTGGTAGCATTATTTATTACGGTGTTAGGCGTAATAAACTGTTTTCCGGGAGTAGGGTTTATATTGGGCCTATAGTAAATTATGGACCGACCTTCACGAAATTTAAAAGTGTGATTTCTAGTCCTATTAAACTGATTTCTAGTCCTATTAAACAGCATTGTTTATAACTGTTAAAGGCGTACTAAATTGTTTTCCGTGCGTACGAGTTATTTGAGGCCTAGGATAAATTTTGGATCGATCTTTGCTAAATTTAACTGTATCCTCTATAAGTGTAACGTACCAAAATTTAGCATGATATCATTAATTATTACGGTGTTAGACGTTCTAAATTTTTTCCGGGAGTAGGCTTTATATAGGGCCTATGGTAAATTATGGACCGATTTTCTCGAAATTTAACCGTATGATTTCCAACCGTATAAAACGAATTTGTGCAAAATATTATACTATTCCGTGCATTATTCCACCATTTATGTACGTTTTTGTAACAAAATGATAAATTTTTTAGGGTGGTGGTTCCACATTTTGATTAATAGCTCTTATCATACTAAACCGATTGTGCTGGACTTAATCCCAAATTGCATAGGATAACTACAAGCAATTTAATACCTAGTTTTTTTCTTTTGAGTTTTTCGACAGTGAGTGTGTTTTCAACAGACGGACATGGCTAAATCTACTTAGAATTCCTCAAGGAGCCGGAATATATATACTTTATGGGGTCTTAGCTGTATAATAAAAAAGTTTCACACGGAATGACAAACATAGTATACCCTCATTTACCACTAGAGGTAGTGGAGAGTATAAAAAGACAGTTAATTAAAAAGAAGATAGCTAATAAAAAAACAAACATAATTGTTTGAAATTAAACGGCGATTTTTCCTAATGTGGCAAATGCTTGGCAGCTCGTTAACAATCGTCAATCTTGAGTTTTACGGAGAGTGAGGAAAATAAATGGCTTTCTCTTTTCCCTTCTCTCCTAAAAGCTAAAGAGTTGACGGCTTAATCTTCAAGAGTGTGAACCAGCACTAATGATTGATAAAGCAGTGAATGTTTAAACGCTTGTTTAGTAGAACTTAACTTAAATTTATATCGTCACCCTTAATACAAAAGGGCGTAACAATACTTTATTTTTTTCAGGAGAAGCAAAAAACTTTAGAAAATCAATAACAACAAGGTCTACTTGGCGTTTGAATTTATTTAATAAAGTCGCAATTTTTGTTCGCGGGGATCTACAATTTTTTGTGAACATTTAGTTTAATAAAACGAACAAAAATCAATCAAAAACTCTATATCGCATTTTTTTTGTTGTTGTGCTCTTTTGCATTTTAGGTGACGATATGTAGTTTAAATTCAATTGCTGTGAGTCAGTATACCTTGTAGTATATGTAGTTTAAAAAATAAAATATGGCAGCACTACGATAAATGTTGTCAAATTCATATGGTCTGTATTATTAGTTTAATGCAGGGATTTCCAAAAATTTTTTGGTTGTGTATTAGTGAGTACCAGAGAGTAAAAAAATTGAGAGAATGCATTCATTTACAGCCGAAATAAAATGTTAGTAATATATTTTATAAGCTGTATAACACAAAGGTACAAAATTAAAAATTTTTTGTGTTGATAAAAAATTTGTAGCAATTCTTTACCAATTCAATGTCGCTGATTTTAAAACTGCACTTTTTTTCATTCGGAAGCTTTTTGACTCTAAATCAGTTTCAAATATCTTATCAAACAATTGTAAAAAAATTAAAGATTTTTATGTTTTAAAAATTCATAAAAAATAAATATTGCACGCAAATCACACGTTTAATAACATATTCCGTTCCTTCCTTAAATGTTGCATACCATATAAGGCATTGGATGTTACCAAAAGCGTTTTTGACCGCACAATATTTTTTAAGTGCCATCATAAAGTTTTTTCTGTTAACCTGAAACAAAAATATGTATTGAGGTACGTTCAGACTAATGAAATATTTGACGAAAATATTTGCTTCAAACTGTGTGAAACAAAAAAATATTTTGTTTAATGTTCAAACTAAGCTCAAACATTTGACAATTTTTGTTTGATGAAACAGTTGGCAAAAAGTATTAAATAAAATAAATTAATTCATGTTTGCCATGCGTTCAGACTAAAATAAATATTTGCATCAAATAATTATTTAATGAAAGTGTTCAAAAATAATAATATATTTCACAAATAGTAAAAATGAGCGTAAAAGCTAATTTATTTTTTTTATTCTGTGGAGCAGCATCTTTCATAGTGTTAGAACAGGAGAATGTAAAATATAAAAAAAAAAACTGGAAGACAATGGGTAACGGGAACATGGCTAAAATTTGCGAAAAATTGCGAACTTGGATATAAACCCTTAAATATATTTGAAGTCTCTAAATCAGTTAAAAAACAACATGTCGGGAAAAAAAATTTTTGCAAAAATAGCGAAAATTCGGGAAAAATTTAGATATTTCAAACAAGCCTAAAACTAAAAGGAATGGCAAAAATTCGATAAAAATTGCTAAATTAGCGGAAATTCGCAAAAATTTGATAATAGCGGTATGATAGCAAAGCCTAATAATTATTAAAAATCGTTAAAGCTCTAAAGATTTACAGTGAAAAATCGCTTCTTCGCGAGCATGGCTAAAATTCGCGAAAAATTGCAAACTTGGAAACAAACCCTAAAATATATTTGAAATTGCTAAATCGGTTAAAAAACAAAATGTAGGGGAAAAACAAAAAAAAAAATGTTGCAGAAATAGCGAAAATCGCGAACCATTTTAATATTTCAAACAAGCCATAAAATTTAGTAAAAGTGCCTAAAACTATAAGGAATGGCAAACATTTGCTAATAGCGGCACGATACAAAGTCTAATAATTATAAAAAATCTTTAAAATTGTAAAGAATCCAAAAACTTACAGGAAAAATTGCTTCTATCCGGAACATGGCTAAAATTATTTGTCGTTGTTTGCTCTTACAATTTTTTTGTAATATCAAATAAATGTTTGCTCAAAAATTACTAAAATATTTGATTTTTTGTGTTCACACTATGTTCACATTGGACAAATATTTGTTTGCCGGCAAATACTTTTATTTGCTCAAAATCAGCTGTAATTTTATTTGATACTCAAAAATATTTTGTGTTCAGACTACGTTAATGAAATATTTGATGTTTGCTTTCAAATATTTCACCAGTCTGAACGTACCTTTAGTAGTGGTATACACAATTGTGCATAGAAATGGATTTCCCTGGTCTATTTTTTCAAAAATAAAATAAATTACATGAGAATTATAACGTGAAAAAGTTATTTTAGTAAAAAGTTAGGGGTTCATAGTGGTAAGTAAAATAGAAAGGGTATTCACGTTGTTGGGTTACTCATACTTCAAACACCTGTGCATACATTTTAATTCTAGCTAATAGTATATCATAACTTTTTACAAAATACCAAATGCGCACCTGAGTTTGCCTGCAAAAATGTATAGTCATTGTAACAGGTCAAAGTTACGTTAAATAAATACCATAAATTAGTAAGGTTAACTCTTTGGACTCGGTCATATAATTGTAGCATAAAAAAGTAAGCAATAAAAATAGTGCTAAACAATAAAGTTTCATTAATACATAAAACACATCTTCTTACCCAAAAATGTTACCTGCTGTCACATTTGCTTTTATATGTATAGGTTTACACATAAATTGTAGGAAAACAAGACTTTTTTAACTTGTTTTTTAAATATTTTTACTTACTTAAAAAAGTGTTTTCAAAGAAAAAAACCTACCGACGCGATTGGTACAGAAACAAAAATATTTTTACAAGCACAAAATACCAACAAATTCTTGTGGCTATTTTTTTTTTCTTAATAATTTCTGCATTTAGGTACGTGTTTTTTACGAAAGAAAAATGGACCCTTTTACAGGCATCAAAGATTTTTTTTCACAAACAAAACACATATCGTTAGCTTAAATGTAAAACAATGTAGATATTATTTGAAAATTTGGAAGTTTTGTTGATTTGGATTCACGTTACATATGTATTTTTATATAATTTTAAGTTATTTACAAAATTATAAATGACGTATCATCAAATAAATATATAATTTTTTTAACAGCCTAATGTATAATCACACTCAATAAAAAAATTAGCAGAGGTTTTAATTCTTTTTATAAGAACACATTAATATTTTTAAACACCAAAACTGGGTAATCTGTTTTATAACGATTACCACGGTGTTAGTGGAATTAGTGATCAGATAATAATTTATAATAATAATTTTTAGTATTGCATAAGAAAAAATAAAAAAGTGTTGTAAAATTATAAGAACCGAATCCATATACGTATGTAAAATAAAAACTATAATAAATGTGACTATCAGCTTCTTCCACATAGGACTGTTAGACATTTTGAAATTTTTTATCTGAAATATTAAAAATTGCTTTTAAATCTCAAATAATTACCATTTTACAAAGTTCTTTGCTTTGCATGTAAACTTATGAAATGTTACAATGTTCTACATTTTAGTCTTAAAATTTAAACTCTAAAT